>CM028131.1:981255000-983783750 GCA_016271365.2 Neoceratodus forsteri | reverse complement strand
TTAGCTAGGCCCCTCCTCATTTTCTCCACCCGTCCCAGACTGTCTACCCTATTGCAGATCTTTGTGTCATCTGCAAAGAGACATACCTTCCCCTCCAGCCCCTCTGCAATGATGCCGGTGTAGATATTAAACAGCACTGAAACATAGAAACACAGAATTTGATGGCAGATGAGGATTGCTTGGCCACCTAGTCTACCCATTTCCCTACCTACTTTAATGCCACATTCTAACTGATCAGCAGCTTAAACCCTCTCTTTCCTACCACTAGGGTTGCAGTCTGTCTATCCCAATTATTCTTGAACTCACCAATTGTTTTAGCCTCTATGATCTTTGCTGGGAGGCTGTTTCATGCATCCACCACCCTTTCTGTGAAGAAATAATTCCTCATATTACCGCTGAGTCTCCTCCCCTCTAGCCTCGTTTTGTGACCTCTTGTTCTTGCACATATCTGTTTTTTTATATTTAAATGCTTTATTTATTTTTAAAGTGTACCCACAAAAATGACAGACTACAAGACAATACATTACACTACGATACAATACACTACACAAACCTTCCTGCCTCTCCCACCCCTCCCCTGCCCATGGCATCAACTTAACTTAGTTTTGCCGCTCCCAGCCGTATCCATATTATGGAATGCTCATATGGAGTACAAAGTATGTAATTTGCTTCATCGCCTGTCAAAACTAGGCAAACAGTTATTTACACTGGCGATAATCTTCTCTACAGATAAGTTGAATAGTAGCTCCTGTAACCACTCAGTATAAGATATTACTCCCCCATCCAGCCAGTGTCTGAGTACCAACTTTTTGACTGACATGGCTATCATATTTATGTGAAATTTCCTTTCTGTACAGTTATGAGAGAATAATCCCCCGCCAAGCAGGTTAATGGCTCTATATGATCTGTTACACCCAGTAAAGGATCAGCCCTTTGTTTAATTAGGGACAAGAGGGGGGCTATTTTTGGACAGTCCCAAAAAATGTGATACACTGATCCCACCCCTTTCCTGCAATGGTTACATATTGCATTGGGGTCTTTACCCATTTTAGCCATCTTTTGCGGGGTATAATACATATTATGGATAATCTGGTACTGCATTAACCGCAGTCTATCTTGAGATGTGTACCTGTGCGTGCCTTGCCAAATTTTGGTCCAGTTAAATGTTTTCTCTGGAAACTGTTTAACCCAGTACTTAGAGGTTCCCTCCGTGATTGGGAAAGCTTTCTCCAAAAGATTGGAGTAGATCCCGGAAATGGCATGTTGTTCTGTAGCAAGCATGCTGATATGGCCTATAAATTCCCCTTGTTTTCCTGATTCACTATTCAGCTGGGATTTAGCTATCATACGTCTAAATCGGGACACTTTAAAGCTAGATTTGTGGTCTAGTTTATTATTTTTAATAATATCGTCTATTGTATGGACTCTTCCGTTGGCCCATATGTCTGCTATACGTTTTCCAGCTAGTTGTGTGATCCAAGTATTTGTAATCATATGACCTCCAATTTTGAAGTTTGGATTTCCCACCACCAGTTCATCTGGATCCTGAGAGTGTCTACTGTATAAGATAAGGACGTGCACATCTGCATATGGACTTTTACCAATACTCCTATTGGATTATCCCTAAGTGTCAGAGGGAGTAATTTGGGTGTTATATAGGTAAGAGCCACCGGTGATAACTTTTGAGCTTCTATAAGCTCTTTCTCTAGTAATACCCAAGTAGGTCTGTACTGAGATGGGTCTGAATCTGTGTTTGGGTTCATCCATCTCAGATACTTTGCTGCCTGACTCATCCAATAATACAGTTTAAAGTGTGGAAGTCTCAGTCCACCTTTAAATTTAGGGGTTGTTAGTTTGTTATAAGCCATACGCACCTGTCTATTAGAAACATAGAAACATAGAATTTGACGGCAGATAGGGACCACTTGGCCCACCTAGTCTGCCTGTTTTCCTACCTAACAGATAAGTTGCAGATCCTAGTTAACCAACAGCTTACTTCCTCCTACCCCCCAGTAGGACTGCCTTATGTCTGTCTCGTGCATTCTTGAATTCCCCCACTGTTCTTGACTCCACGACCTCCTCAGAGAGGCTGTTCCATGCATCCACAACCCTCTCTGTGAAAAAATACTTTCTCACATTACCTCTGAGCCTTCCCCCTCTTTCTTCAAGTTGTGCCCCCTTGTTCTTGCAAATCTCTTTTTCTGAAATATGCTACCCTCTTGGACTTTGTTGATTCCCTTGAGGTACTTGAAATTTTCTATCATGTCCCCTCTCGCCCTTCTTTCTTCAAGGGTATACATATTAAGCTCCTTTAATCTTTCTTCATATGTCTTTTGGTGCAGACCTTGTATCATTTTGGTTGCCCTCCTCTGGACAGCCTCCACTCTGTCTATGTCTTTGTGGAGTTAGGGGTCTGCAGAACTGTACACAGTACTCCAGATGGGGTCTCACCAACTGTCTGTACAGAGGGATAACAACTTCCTGTTTTCTACTATTGATGCCTCTCCCTATGCATCCCTGTATCCCCCAGCCTTCCTTGCTGCCTTCTTACATTGCTTGCCCACCTTTAGGTCATCTGATATAATTACCCCCAGGTCCCTTTCCATTTTTACTGTTGTAAGTATCTCACTCCCATTGTGTACTCTTCCCCTGGGTTTTTGTTTCCCAGGTGCATTACCTTGCTCTTCTTTGCATTGAATCTGAGCTGCCATACATTTGACCATTCCTCCAACCTTGCCAAATCCCTTCTCATCCTTTCCACTCCATCTTGTGTATCAACCCTATTGCAGATTTTTGTGTCATCTGCAAAGAGATATACTTTTCCTTCCAGTTCCTCTGCAATGTCACTTATAAAGACATTAAAAAGGACAGGTCCCAGTGCTGAACCCTGTGGTACCCCGCTAGTAACCCTCCTTTCTTCACTGTGTACTCCATTTACTACTACCCTTTGCGTCCTGTTGTTTAGTCATTTTTTTATCCAGGCTACCACCTTGGGACCCACTCCAAGGCTGGCTAACTTGTGTATTAATCTTTTGTGTGGGACTGTATCAAATGCCTTGCTAAAATTGAAGTAGGCCATGTCCACAGCCCCTCCCTGGTCTACTACTTTGGTCACCCAGTCAAAGAAATCTATTAGATTCATCTGACAGGACATTCCCATCGTGAATCCATGCTGCCTTGAGTCCTGTGCCACACTGGACTCTAGGTACTCAACAATTCTTTCCATCAGAAGTGATTCCATTATTTTCCCTACTACTGAGGTCAATCTTACTGTTCTGTAGTTTCCTGCCTCTGTCCTGCTCCATCTTTTGTGAAGAGGAATCACATCTGCCCTCCTCCAGTCCTCAAGTACCACCCCATCATCCCATGATTTGTTAAAGAGAGTAGTCAGTGATGTCACTAGTTCTACCCTTAGTTCTTTTAGAATTCTTGGGTTAATCCCATCAGGCCCCATTGCTTTGTCCACCTTCAATTTTATTAGTTCTTTCAGAACCCTTTCTTCTGTAAATGGACTGGTATCATCCTCCATCTTCAGAGTGTTTCTCTTGTTTGGTTTAGGTACCTCCCCCTCCTCTTCCTTTTTAAATACTGAGCAGAAATATTCGTTCAGTATCCCTGCTTTTTCACTGTCACCCTCTACCCACATTCACTCCCCTTTATTAAGCCTCAGTATCCCTCCTTTGGTCTTTCTTCACTCCCTAATGTACCTATAAAAGGTCTTATCCCCATTCTTAACAGAGTTGGCTATCCTTTCCTCGGTTTGGGCCTTTGCTATTCTGACTGCCTTCCCAGCCTCTTTCTGTTTTAACTGATAAATTTTTCTGTCCTGATCCTTTTGTGTTTCCTTATATTTCCTGAATGCTATCCTTTTCTCCCTAACCTTTCCTGCCACCTCTTTTGAGAACCCTAGCTTTTTTTTTCCTTCGTTGTGTTTTGTTGATTTGCTTTACACAAAGGCTTGTTGCCTCTGTGATGGCTGTTTAGATTACTCACTATTGTTCCACCACACCTCCTTCTTGCCTGTTTGCTAGTGCTTTTCTGAGGCACTCTCTCATTTTCCCAAAGTCAGCCCTCCTAATGTCCAATACTCTTGCTTTTGTATGGCTTGATTGTACGTCTGTGTTTATCGTGAACCACACTGTTTGGTGGTCGCTTGTTCCTAGAAGGCTATCCACTTCTAAATCTGTGATTCTTTCTCCATCCCCATTTGAGAGTACCAGATCTAAGATTTCTCCCTCCCAAGTGGGTTCCAGTACTAGCTGTCTGAGGCATGCCCCTTGTAGGGCATCAAAAATGACCCTGCTCTTGGATGTGCCTACAGCAAAGGTTTTCCAGTTAACATCTGGCATATTCAGGTCCCCCATCAACAACATCTCCCCTTTTTCTGCCATTCTAAGGATGACTTCTATCATTTCCTTGTCCTTTCCCTTCCCCTGAGATGGGGATCTGTATACAACCCCTATGCAGATTGAGGTGTCATTTCCTGTCTCCAGGGTGACCCAGAGTGCCTCATCTGCTCCCTGTTTACTGTTTAGTTCTGTTGCTTTGACCCCTTCCTTTACACAGAGAGCTACTCTTCTTTCTCTTTTTCCCTCCCCTTCCCTCCTGTAGATTGTGTATCCTGGTATGTTGACATCCCAGTCATGGTTCTCTGTGTACCATGTTTCTGTGACTGACACAATATCCAGGCAACCCTCTTTCATCAAGGCCACTAGTTCAGGGAGCTTGTTACACAGACTACGGGCATTGGTACTCATCACCCTCCATTTTGTGATGGCCATACACCTTTTAGCCTCATTTCTGTCCTTACTGTCTTTGCTTTTTTTTACATTTACCTCTGTCCTGCTCCCTAATGACTTCTCTACCTTGGTGTTTACCTCACTAATTACCATGTTTTGTGGGGGGAGGCTGGGATTTCCCTGCTCCTTTTCAGTGCCTTCCCCCTTGCTAGTTTAAATTCTTGCCAATGAAGCATTTAAACCTTTCACCTAGGATCCTGGTTCCCCCCTGGACAGATGCAGACCATCACGCCAGTATAAGTCTGCATCCCTCTAGGTGGCTCCCCAGTCCCCAATGAAGCCAAAACCCAGAGATCCACACCAGTTTTTAAACCATTCATTGAATTCCCTGGTGAGGAGTACCCTAGCATCACCCTTGCCATAGACAGGCAGCACCTCCGAGAAGGTTACTGTATGCGCAACTTATCTAAGGCCCCTTCCCAACTCTATAAACTCCTCTTGCACTGCTCTGATCCCATTCCTAGCCAGGTAATTTGTCCCTAGGTGGACAATGACATCCAGCTCCCTCCCTCATGCAGCTGATCCCAGGATCCTGAGCATTCGCTTCCTGTCCCTCCAAACCATGGTGCCAGGTAGGCACCTTACCTCCCTCTCCCCTTCCTCACCCATTTCTACCCCCCTTATGATCACGTCCCCCACCAGGAGTTGTTTCCTTCTGCTCTGGGGTCCCATGCCACCCTCCTGTGGGTCTCCTTTTTGAAGGTTCCCGCAATCCTCCTTGGTCTCCACTGCAGGTGCCTCCATAGAGGAACCACTATCCACCAGAAGGGTGTATGAATTGTGGCGAGGTACAGCTGGAGGGGTGCAACTCTGTTCCACCACCATCTCCCTTCCTGAGCCCACCCTGGTACAGCCTCTCTTCTTTCTTGGCAATCTGTGAGGTAGTGGCATTGGCCCTGGTGGTCCCTGTGTGGGCGAGGAGGTTCCACGAATCCTAGCCAGGTCAGCCTGGAGACGGGCAACCTCCTTCCTCAGACCAGAGAGATGCCTGCAAATAGGGCAGCATCACAGCCTCCAGAATATCTCCCAGAACACTGCAGCCCCACAGCCATTGCACTGCACCACTCCTATCATGTCTTATTTTGTGTCCCTTCTCCTGTTTCTCTGTATGCTTACTCTTTCCTCTCCTTATAACTCTCACCCTTCCTGTTCTGGGACAGCAACTTCCTATATTCTTCAGTAGCCACCTTCTTCCTTGCTCTGTGTCAGACCACCAGCAGCTGGGGGGGAGAGCGAGCTACTTTTTTCCTTTAGGGTTGACAAAACCAATGTTTCCTTATGATCCTTCCCTTCCTACTGCTAAACAGGAAGTTCCCACTGTCACTCAAATTCAGTGGCTATAAAAGTAGAACTGGCTTAGGGTGGGTGGGATGGAGGACAATTAGTAAGAAAAAAGGCTAGCAACAAGAAGTTGTAATTTGAGTCACCTGCTTTTATATTGTCTAAGCCACACCCCCAATTAAGCTCTCTCTCTTCCTACTGATTTAGCAAAGTAAGTTGATACAGTACCCTTCCCAGCACAGAACACACACTGACTTTCTTTCTTTTCTTTTTTAACCCTAAATAAGACCCCTTCTACTTCTAATAAAGTATCTGTCTGCTTAATCTCAACAGACACCGAGTCCTGCTGAGATAGAAGTGTTAAATTAGTAAGAAATTGTAGCTTCTTTTAGTTAGCTGCTTTCTGCTCTATAAGCAAGGCTAGCAACAGGCAGTTAGCAGGGAATGTGCTTTAGAGAACCATGATTGAGGTAGCCATAAATTCAGCATGTTGATGGAGTAAAATATACAGGGTAATATATTCATTTTAAATAAATTAATTCTTCCCCAAAGGGGCTAATGGTAACTTATTCCATCTATCCAAGTCCTTTTTGATAACCTATACCAATGTCTCAAGATTGCTTACCCTGGAAGATTTTGTGCTCCTTGTTAGGATAATACCGAGGTATTTCAGTTGTTTATATTCTCACTGTGCACCTAAGCCTTCCACTTCACTTTTATGGGTGACCATATTTAAAGGAAAAATGTTAGATTTCTCCAGGTTCAGCTTGTAGTTGGATAGTGCCCCAAAATCTCGAATCACTTGTAAGGATTTGTTTATTGAGTATCTTGGGTTCATCAGGTGCAGGAGTATATCATTAGCATATGCTGATAGTTTGAGTTCCTGAGTCCCAATGTTTATTCCCTGAATCTCAGGATCCATTTTAAGCCAGGTTAGGAGGGGTTCTAGGTACAGGTTCAACAATAGGGGGGACAACTGGCAATCATGTCTGGTACCTGACAAAAGAAGGAATCTTCATGAGAGAGTTCTATTGCAGTATATATGAGCACTGGGTATAGTGTATAAGGATTGAATGCATTGCACAAAGAGAGGAGGGATACCGAACCTGTGTAATACTCTGAACAGAAAATTCCAATCTACCCTATCAAATGCTTTCTCTGCTTCCAGTGACATCAGTACAGCAGGAGTTGTGTTATCCTTGGACACAGAGAATATATGGTCTAGTTTCCTGAGATGGTCCCAAGAAGATCTACCTGCCATGAAACCTACTTGTTCTGCGCAGATCAGAAAAAACACTACCTGATTCAGCCTAATGGCTAAAATGTGGGCCAGTATTTTGAGGTCATAGTTTAGCAGAGAAATTGGCCTGTAGTTTGATATTAGTTCTGGGTCCCTCCCCTCTTTGTGCAATACCACGATCAGGGCTTCGAATAGTTTGGGGTCAGTGCCCTCCTCTTTCAGTATAGTGCAAAATAGTAAAAGCAACCATGTAGTCAGTTCCCTTCCCAGTTCTTTGTAGAAACTGGGGGAGAAACCGTCAAGTCCAGGGGCTTTGTCTAGAGACAAAGCATTGATTGCTAGTTGAATCTCATGTCCTGTGATGGGAGAGATCAGCCGTAGTTGTTGTTCCGCGGAGAGCCTAGGTAGAGGTAAGTCAGCCAGATATGTGCCGATGCAGTCTAATGAAGGGGGATTAGTCCTGACCCTATATAAGTCTGCATAGAATTCCTGAAATTCTGTTGCTATTTCTCTGGGATTTGTTTTGAGAGTGCCATCTACCGTTGATGTAACTGCGTTGATCACCCTTGACGCCTGCTGTTGCTTGACCCTTAGAGCTAGCAGCTTTCCTGCCTTTTCCCCCAGTCTATCTATATGGATTTCATTTTGATAATTTCATATTTGGCTTTCTCTCCCAACAAATCATTATAACAAGTTCGCAGACGAGTAAGTTCCTGACATTGTATTTCACTAGTTGAAGGAGTTAGCGTTTTTCTAATTCTCTAATACTTTCCAGTAATTTTAGTAGTTGCTTTTCCCTTTGTCTCTTACATTGAGAGGAAATCTTTATAAGCTCCCCCCTTAGGAAGCACTTTAGCCCCCCCATTCTATATCCACATGACCCATGGAATTCAGGTTATTCCTTGTATAGTTCTTAATACTGGTTGTTAACCCTTCTATTATGTTTTTATCTTTCAATAACTGATTATTAATCTTCCAGGTTGTCTCTACCTGTTGATTAGAAAATAGGGACAGGGTACAAATCACCGATGAGTGGTCTGATATGACCTCTGGAGAGATCTGACATTCCATGAGATCAGGGAGAAGTTGTTTGCTGAGCAGGAAGTAATCTATGTGGGATGAGGTACCATGGACTGTTGAACGAAAATTATATTCCCTTCCCCAGATGTAAAATCCTCCAGGGATTGCTTAGTCCCAACTTGTCGATCATGTCCCCAGTGGCCCGCTGTGCTGGGGATAGCTCCACTTTGGTTTTGCCTGTACTATCTGCATCTGGAGAAAATTGTAAATTCCAGTCACTTCCTAGGATCACAGGCACAGACAGAAAAGGCAACAACATATTAAGCAGTTCCATAAAGAAGGAGAGAGTGTCCATGTTAGGACCGTATATAGATCCCAATACAATGTCAGATCTCTCCAGCATGCCGTGTACAAACCACATATCTACCCAATGGGTCTTGGATGCATTGACTGCATTGAAAGCCTACGTTTCTTGTCAGCAAAATTACCACTCCTTTACTCTGGGTGGATGACCCTGCTGCATAAACTTGACCTATCTGCATCTTTCACAGTAGGTTAGCATCTGTATCTAGTAAGTGTGTCTCCTGGAGGAAGATTATCTGACCTTTAATCACTTGCAGATGCTTAAGAACCCTGTACTGTTTGCTCTTACTATGCATCCCTTTCACATTCCAAGTAATAATTCTATATCTGTTAGCCATTCTGTGTTATTTCAGCTGATAATGATCAGCTGAAAATTAAAGTTATAAAAGCCCCACTTGTTAATGCCATGGTGCCCCTCCCCTCTCCCCCATTACCCCAGTACAAACCAACACACACCCTCCATATCAGTCCCTTCTTCCCCCCTTCCCTTCCCTTCACCCTCTCTTACAAATTATTTATTCGTTTTTCTTGGTCATGAAGAAAACTGAATCGACTCCTCACCAATCCCTCTACTACTCTACTCTTAATAATTTGAGCAGGTGACTTAAGGGATCCCTCCCTTGATATGGTACATGATGCTGCCAGGTTCAACTTACCCTGTTCCTCCCACTTCTCCATATTCCAATTATGATTCCAACAATAAGTTTGACACAACCCCCTTGTAACATCTGACCCAAAAGAATATACTAAAATAAGGCATTGCATTCTCTGATGTTATCCCCTTAGAGATCATATTCAAGGACTTATTCCTGCCCCATGTTTAGCTTATTTTAATCTGGGGCTTTACAATTTCTTTGGTGATTCATCCTGTTCAGTTTAAAATACTGAACAGATAGGTTGCTACTACTGCTTCCAAGGAATTATTATTCATTCCCTTAGTAATGTTTTCATCTTTATCCCTCTTGATAGATACTATTGTCTCTGGTCGGACTCAATAACTTTTTACTAAATGAGATTGTAATATTACTAAACCCTACCCATGCTACCAATACATTTCTAAGAGGCTCTATAACACAGTGCCCAACCTATTTAAACATAACACCTCATTTTAAGTCCTCAACTTTGTGCAGTTGTTCAATATTTGTTCTTAACTGCACAACCAGTGCAATACAAAACAACCACAGCATTAATGACCTGAAGTCCCCTTTAACTCAGATGGGTGGTTGAAAGGATAAAGTCCTTCTGCAACTCTGCAGAACTGCACATTGCCATGTTGCCCTTGCTGCAGTGGAAAAGCCGCTTCTACACCAATGTGATTGTGCACATCATCGAGAGGAAAGTGAGCCCTCTGGAACAAAGCATACAACCCGCCGACCGTGGTTGCCCTGATGTACAAGCTGACATGGTTTTCCTCCCAGATAATGTTATTCCAGAGCAATTGAAAGCAAGGGGAGAAGTATCCTTAAGAAGTACAGATTCCGGCTCCACACTGCATCACTATTCGGCAGCAGACTTGCCCAAAAGTGAGCAAGGTACGTTTGCCCAAGTTTCCTTTATTACTAGGTGCAGTTCCACATTGTAAACCCCAAACAGTGAGAATGTTGCAGTCCATAAAGTAAAGCTTCTTGCTGATCTTTGTTTTCCTTTCTTTAGCCCCACTTTGGTTTTTCCTCTGCTGAAAATTCCCGTTTGATTCCTCCCTACAAATTAAGACATCCTCCCTGCAGAGACTTCCTTTTCTAAACAGACCTTGTAAGAGACATTGCAGATCCTGTACTGCATGTTCACTGGAGTCATATACATGCCACTTGTCTTGAACCCTGACCTGTAATTGCACTGGGTATAGCATTCTGAAACGCACTTCTGCAGGGATGATGGCGTGGCATAGAAGGAGCCCCTTTTTTGCGAACTGAAGCTGGCAGATCCTGTGCTATATAAATTTTGTTGCCCTCCCGCATCACTGCTTGAACTTCCCTGAGTTTCATCTTTATATGTTGTTTTTCTAAGAAATTCAAAAGTCTCAGGATAACAGGACAGGGGGGTGAGCTTGGATCAGGTTTAGGGCACAGCACCCGATGAGCTCATTCCACCACGTAAGAAGACCCATTGGGAGAGAGACCAGCTCTTTTTTCCAGCAATTTTTGGGCCAATAGAATAGGAGAGGAGCCTTCCTCCCCCTCAGAAAGCCCAATGATTACCAAGTTATTGTGGCGAATACGTCCCTCCAAATCCTCCAGTTTAGTTTCCATCCTAGATAGGTGCCTTTCAATTGCCACCAGTTCAGAATCTGTAGTTGCTCTCCACTTTTCGAATGAGATTGCTCTCGCATCTGTGTCCCTTGCCTGTCTTGATACCTCCGACAAGTCCGTTTTCAAGGAGGATACTTCTGTAGTTAGAAGAGCAATTGCTCCTTATATCGGTTTCATTTCTATTAAGAAGTGCTCTTCTGACAAGGGTGTAGGCGTTGCTTTGCCTGAAGAGGTCATTGCCATTTTAGAACTCTGCTGCTTTGCTTTCTTTGCAGCCTTGTCTGGCGAGGGAGGGAGGTATGGCGAGGCAATTCTTGCCTCATTGTTACCTCCATGCTGCGATTTGGAGTTCCTATCAGTGGTCGGACTTCAGGTAGGATGTTCAGGATATCTTTTCTGTCGAGGTATTTGCTGATAGTATAGTTTTAAAGCCTAATTACTGATCGGGAGAGCAAAAGAAAAGCTGCGTCACTGCTTACTTCTAGCCAGACATCATGTGACCCCTTGCACATATCTTTTTTTTTAAAGATGCTGCCATACTGAACCTTGTTTATTCCCTTGAGGTACCTGAATGTCTCTATCATTTTATTTCATTTTATTTATTTATTTGTATTTCGGATAACACCTTTGAGCCGAGGGCTCTTTTACAAAGGTTCCACGTCAAGGCAATAAGGACAATAAGGTACAAAACATAACATGATCATTACAATGGAACTTACAAAAAAAAAAGACAAGGTTACAATAATAGCAGCCAAAGGCTTTGTCAAGGAATTGTGTTGCGAGTTAATTATACAGTACAAGTCACCAGTGGCTCAGTGAAGCTTTGTTAGGAGTGGGTTAGTGGGAAAAGAGAAAGAAGAGTGGTGGTGAGGGGGTGGTATGGGAGACAGAGAGAGGGAGGAGTGAGAAACGGGGAGGGCATTGCGTTGGGTATGTGGTAGATGGGAAACAGCAAGGGAGGAGAAAAGGTGGGGATGAAAAAGAAAAGGAGACAGATTCATCCTATACCCAGTAATGGGGGAGTAGGAGAGGAGGAGGAGCTGAGGCAGTGAGGAGGGATGTTTGAGGGTATTATGCCTGGAGAGGATTATAAGAAGCAATCACAGAAGGCACTAGCCACGAGGTGTTGATGCAGTTTACACTAAAAGCACCAATCATGGCAATGTTGGAGATTTCTGTAGGTAGCAAGTTGAACCAGGTGGAGGCTCTGGCAATATCCTCGTTCCCTCCTTTCCTCCAGTGTATACATATTGAGGTCTGTCAGTCTTTCCTCATATGTTTTTTGGTGCATTCCTTTCACCATTTTTGTTGTTCTTCTCTGGACCGTCTCCATTCTGTCACTGTCCTTCCAAAAATGTGATCTCCAGATCTGAACACAGTATTCCAGATGTGGTCTGATCAATTGTCTGTATAGTGGCATCACTACCTCCTGTTTTCTGCTGGTGATGCCCCTTCCTATGCACCACAGCATCCTTCCAGCCCTCCCCACTGCCTTTGCAAATTGCTTGGTCACCTTCAGGTCATCCATTATTGTTTACCCCTTGGTCCCATTCCAGTTTTGTTGCTAGTATCTCCCCCCTCCAATTTCCCTAGGTCTCTTCTCATTTGTTCCATCCCATTAGGAGTGTCTATCCTATTGCAGATCTTGGTATCATCTGCAAAGTGGCTTTCCTTCCTGCCCCTCCACAATGTCACTAAAAAGGAAATTGAAGAAGACTGGCCCCAGCACTAAGCCTTGTGGCACCCCATTGGTTACCTCCCTCTCTTGGGATTGAACTCTGTTTACTACCACCCTCTGTGTCCTGTTGCTCAGCTAATTTCTGACCCAGTTGACCACCTTGGATCATACTCCCAGACTGTGTAGCTTGTTTACCAGCCTCCTGTGTGTGACAGTGTCAAATGCCTTGCTAACATCTAGGTAGGCCATGTCCACCACCCTTCTCTGATCCACCACCATGGTTACCCAATCAAAGAAATCTATCAGATTTGTTTGACAAGATCTCCCTGCTGTGAATCCATGTTGCCTTGGGTCTTGTGCCCCGCTTGCTTCCAGGTATGCCACAATCTTTTTCTATAACATGGATTCCATGGTTTTCCCCACCACTGAGGTCAAGCTGACTGGTCTGTAATTTCTAGACACCAGCTTGCTCCCACTTTTGTGTAGTGGTACCACATTTGCCCTCCTCCAGTCCTTTGGTACTGCTCCCTCCTCTAGTGATTTGTTATAAAGGGCTGTCAATGGTGCCCCCAGTACCTCCTTGAGTTTCTTTCAGTATTCTGGGATGCATCCCATCTGGCCCCATTGCCATTTCCTCTTTTAGTTTCAAAAGTTCTTTTTAGACTCCCTCCTCTGTGAATGGACTGGTGTTCACCTCCTCCAGTGTGTGTGTGTTTCTACCTCCTAATTTTGGGCCCTCCCCTTCCCCTTCCTTTGTAAATACTGAGCAGAAATATTCATTTTGACTTTTTGCTTTTTCTAGGTCTCTGCACACTCCCCCCACCTTTATTTAATTTCACAATCCCTTCATTGGTCTTTTTCCTTTCTCTGATATGCCTGAGGAAGGTTTTGTCTCCTTCTTTTACAGATTTTGCTATCCTTTCTTCAGTTTGCACCTTGGCTCGCCGGACTGCTTTCCCCAGCTCCTTTTGTTTTGCCTGGTACACTTTCCTGTCTCCTTCCCTCTGTGTTCACTTGTACTTTCTGAATGCCAGTTCTTTTCCCTAAGCTTCCATGCCACTTCTTTTGAAAACCATACTGTGTTTGCCTTCTTTTTGCCTTGTTTACTAGCTTTACACAGAGATCTGTTGTCTCTGCTATGGATCCTTTACGTTTCTCCCACTGTTCCTCCACCCCTTTCCTCCCCTTTCACCAGGATTCTCCAGAGGTGTTCCCTAATTTTTGCAGTCTGCCTTCTTCAAACCCAATACTTCACTTTGAGTGGCATGCTTTTGTCTTCACCTTAAACCATGCTGTATTGTGATCACTGGACCCTAGATGGCTGCCCACTACTAGGTCTGTTATTCGGTCTCTGTTTGTGAGAACCAGGTCTAGTATTGTTCCCTCCCATGTGGGTTCCTTCACCAACTGTTGGAGGCATACCACTTCCAGGGCATTCAGGATGTATCTGTTCTTGGTAGTGGCTGCTGCATAGGTGTCCCAGTTAACATCTGGCATGTTTACGTCCCCCACCAGCAACACCTCCTCTTTCTCTTCCATTCTATGTATGGTTTCCATTAATACCCTGTCTATCTTCCCCCTGAGCTGGAGGTCTGTAGACAACTTCAGTGCAGATGATGGTGCCATTTCCCATCTCTAATGTGACCCATAATGCCATAGTGCCTAGCAAGTATCATGGGGAAAAATATATTGAAGCATACTCTACCATGCTGCCTCATACTTCTAGGCACCCTTTAGAAACATAGAAACATAGACTTTGATGGCAGATAAGGACCGCTTGGCCCATCTAGTCTGCCCATTTCCCTACCTACAGGATAGGCCGTAGATCCTAGTTAACTAACAGCCTATTTCTTCCTACCCCCCACAAGAATTGCCTTATGTCTGTCCCATGCATTCTTGAATTCTCCCACAGTTTTAGACCCCACAACCTCCTCAGGAAGGCTGTTCCATGCATCCACTACCCTCTCTGTGAAATAATACTTTCTCACATTGCCCCTGAACCGCCCTCCTTCTATCTTTAAATTGTGTCCCCTTGTTCTTGCAAGTCTAGATGCTACCCTCTTGGACTTTGTTGATTCCACTGAGGTACTTAAAAGTTTCTATCATGTCCCCCCTCTCCCTTCTTTCCTCAAGGGTATACATATTAAGCTCCTTTAGTCTCTCCTCATACGGCTTCTCTTGCAGACCCTGCACCATTTTAGTTGCCCTCCTCTGTACTACCTCTATCCTGTCTATGTCCTTGCGGAGATGGGGTCTCCAGAACTGGACACAGTACTCCAGATGGGGTCTCACCAACTGTCTGTACAGAGGGATAACAACTTCCTGTTTTCTGCTGCTGATGCCTCTCCCTATACATCCCAGTATACCCCCAGCCTCCCTTCTGCCTTCTCACATTGCTTGCTAACCTTAAGGTCATCTGATATGATTACCCCAGGTCCTTTCCTTTTGTTGTTGTTGTTACTACCTCCCACCCATTGTGTATTCTTCCCTGGGTTCTTGTTTCCAGGTGCATCATTTGCACTTCTTTGCATGGAATCCTAGCTGCCATACTTCTGACCATTCCTCCAACCTTGCCAAGTCCCTTTTCATCCTTTCCATGCCTCCTTGTGTATCAACCCTGTTGCAGATCTTTGTGTCATCTGCAAAAAGGCATACTTTTCCTTCTAGTCCCTCTGCAATGTCACTGATGAAGACATTAAAAAGGACTGGACCCAATAGTGAACCCTGTGGTACCCCACTAGTAACCTCTCTTTCTTCAGAGTGGACTCCATTTACAATTACCTTCTGTGTCCTGTTGTGCCAGCCTAATGTTTTATTTAGGCTACCACCCTGGGACCCACTCCCAGGCTGGTTAAATTAACTATTAATCTTTGTGTGGGACTGTGTCAAATGCCTTGCTAAAGTCTAGGTAGGCCATGTCCACAGCCCCTCCCTGGTCTACTACTTTGGTCACCCAGTCAAAGAAATCTATTAGATTCATCTGACATGACCTTCCCACTGTGAATCCATGCTGCCTTGGGTCCTGTGCTCCACTGGCCTCTAGGTACTCAACTATTCTTTCCTTCAGAAGTGACTCCATCACTTTCCCTACCACAGAGGTCAGACTGACAGGTCTGTAGTTTCCTGTGTCTGTCTTGGTCCCACTTTTGTGAAGGGGAATCACATCCACCTTCCTCCAGTCCTCGGGTACCACACCATCCTCCCATGATTTATTAAAAAGAGTAGCCAGTGGTTTAACTAGTTCCTCCTTAATTCTTTTTAGAATTCTGGGTGAATTCCATCAGAACCCATTGCTTTGTCCACCTTCAGTTTTAGGAGTTCTTGCAGAACCCTTTCTTCTGTGAAAGGACTGGATCAACCCTATCAAGAGTGCTTCTGTTAATTGGATTAGGCACTTCTCCCTCCTCTTTGTGAATACTGAGCAGAAATATTCGTTCAGTATCCCTGCTTTTCACTGTCCCCTCTGCCCACCCACCGTCTCATTCTATTCAGCCTCACTATCCCTCCCTTTGTTTTTCATCCCTGATGTACCTATAAAAGGTTTATCCTCTTCTTAACTGAGTTGGCTATCTTTCCTCAGTTTGGGCCTTTGCTATTCTGACTTCCCTCCCTGCTTCCTTCTGCCTTAACTGGTACAGCTCTCTGTCCTGCTCCTTCTGTGTTTCCTTATACTTCCGGAATGCTATCTTTTTCTTCCTGACTTTCACAGCCACCTCTTTTGAGAACCATAGTGGCTTTTTCTTTCATTTTGATTTGTTTATTTGTTTCACACAAAGGCTTGTTGCCTCTGTGATGGCAGTTTTGATGATTCCCCATTGTTGCTCCACACCTCCTTCTAGCCTGTTTGCTAGTGCTTTTCTGAGGCACTCTCCCATCTTGCCAAAGTCAGCTCTCCTAAAGTCCAGTACCCTCACTTTTGTATGGCTTGACTCTGTAGCTGAGTTTAACGTGAACCACACTGTTTGATGGTCACTTGTCCCCAGATGGCAACCCACTTCTAGATCTGAGATCCTCTCACTGCCCCCATTTGAGAGTACGAGGTCTAAGATTGCTCCTCATGAGTGGGTTCCAAAACTAGCTGTCTAATGCCTGCCACCTGTAGGGCATCAAGAATGGCCCTGTTTGGATGTGGCTGCAGCAATGTGCTCCAGTTAACATCTGGCATATCCAGGTCTCCCATCAATAGTATCTCCCCTTTCTCTGCCATTCTAAGAATGCCTTCTATCATATCCTTGTCCATTCCCTCCCCTGACATGGGGTCTGTACACATCCCCTGTGCGGATTGTGGTGCCCTTTCCAGTCTCCAAGGTGACCCACAGTGCCTCCTCTCCTCCCTGTTTACTCTTTTGTTCAGTTACTTTTATCCCTTCCTTTACATAGAGAGCTACTCCTTCCCCACTTCTCCCCTGCCTGTCTCTCCTGTAGGTTATGTACCCTGGTATGTTAACATCCCAGTCATGGTTCTCTGTGTACCATGTTTCTTTGACTGCTACGATATCCAGGCATCCCTCTTCCATCAAGGCCACCAGCTCAGGGAGCTTGTTGCCCAGACTACGGGCATTGGTACTCATTACCCTCCATTTCCTGATGGCCTTACTCCCTTTGCCCCATCCCTGTCCTTCTTGCCTTTGTCACTTTCTCCATTTACCCCTGCCCTTTTCTCCTCGGCACCTCTATGTTGGTGTTTGCCGACTTACTACCGTGATTATTTGGGGGCTAGGATTTCCGCTCCTTTCCAGTGCATCCCCTTGGCTAGTTTAAAAGCTTGCCAATGAAGCATTTAAACCTATCACCTAGGATCCTGGTTCCCTCCCGACAGATGCAGCCCATCATGCCAGTATAGGCTTGCATCACTCCAGGTGGACCCCAGTCCCCAATGAAGCCAAATCCTGAGCTCCACACCAGTTTTCAGCCACTGATTGAATCCCATGGTGCAGAACACCCTAGCTCTCCTATGCCATAGATGGGCAACACCTCCAGAAGGTTACTGCATGCTGCTTGACCAAGGCCCCTTCCAATTCCACAAACTCTTCCTGCACTTCTAATCCCTTTCTAGCCAGGTCATTTGTCCCTAGGTGGACAATGACATCCAGCTCTCTCCTGTGCAGCTGCTCCGCAATCCTGAGGATTCACCCTGTCCCTCCAGGCCATGGTGCCAGGCAGGCACCTTACCTCCCTCTCCCCTTCCTCCCCAGTTCTACCTTCCTAACAATGAAGTCCCCCACCAGGAGTTGTTTCCTTCCCCTGCAGGGTCCCATGCCACCCTCCTGTGGGTCTCCTTTGTGGAGTTTCCCAGCATCCTCCTTGGTCTCCACTGCGGGTGCCTCCATAGAGGAACCACACTTTGCCAGAATGGCATAGGAATTGTGGAGAGGTACAACTGAGAGATGCACCTCTGTTCCACCACCTCACCCTCCCTGAGCCCACTGTGGTCCAACCGCCTCCTCTTCTTGGCAACCTCTGAGGTAACGGCAGTGGCACTGGTGGTCCCTGGATGGAAGAGGAGGTCCCACAAATCCTGGTCAACTCAGCCTGGAGATGAGCAACCTCTTCCCTCAGCCCAGAGAGGTGCCTGCAGATGGGACAACACTGCATCCTCCAGAACGCCTCCGGAAGACTGTTGCCCACAGCCACTGCATTGCACCACCCAATCATGTCTTATTTCTGGCCCTTAACTGTTTTCAATCCTTATCTTTCTTCTTTTTTCTCTCTCCTTACTTTCTGCCTGTGTGCCCTTTAAGCTCCTGATTGTCCTGTTCTGAGACAAGAATATCCTATATTTCTCAGTAGACCACTTACTTGCTCAGAGGCAGACCTCCAGCAGCTAGAGGGGGCTGGAGAGCTACTCTTGCCCTTCTAGGATGGTGGGTCTTTGGTAGTTCTGTGATCACTCACTTCCTGCTCCCAAACAGGAAGTTCCTGTTGTCAGTCAAATCCTGTGCCTATAAAAATAGAAGTAGCTTTGGGTGGACGGGAGGGAAGGAGGGCAATATAGTCCCAGCAGAGAAGTCCAGTCACACAGCAGTCCTTTCTCCTTGTGTCTTCTGCCTTGATATTAGCAGAATCTTTCTAAGGCAGTCTTTAAATGTAGCTTCCTTCTAGCTAAGCCACTCCCCCTACTTACTAGATCTTTCTACCAGTAATTTAAACCTCACAGCAGTTAAGTCCTTTCAATCACCTGATATTTACACTTATAACTATTCAGATACCCATTCAGTTCAGTTAACCCAGACAGACACACACACACTTTTTTTTTTGTTTTGTATGTTAGTTTTTTTTTACCCTAAATTAAAGGTCCAAGTACAAACGTTCTTCAACTTTAGTTCCAGCAGAGAAGTCCAGTCACACAGCAGTCCTTTCTCCTGTTGTCTTCTGCCTAGATATTTGTCTCAGTGATGTCCCCACTACCACCTGGGACTATTCTCTTAATAATATAAATTCCCTATCTCCTCAAGTACAGTTGAAATGCATGACTGGAATGGATTATCAGGAAAATTGGACATATACATGGCATTCTTTTGTGTTATTACCTCAAACCCCTGAACCAACAAACCTTCCTGCTCAAATGGCAGCCTAGGCATCCACCCTTTTCCACCAGAGTGTCATGCCCCACAGATCTCCTCC
Source organism: Neoceratodus forsteri (assembly GCA_016271365.2). Lineage (NCBI taxonomy): Eukaryota > Metazoa > Chordata > Ceratodontiformes > Ceratodontidae > Neoceratodus > Neoceratodus forsteri. The sequence continues at coordinate 983,764,496 of CM028131.1, read as the reverse complement.
TACCTCCTTGACACCTAAGCTGGAATGGCCAACACCCCTCAAAGTGTTAATCTATAGACTCAAAAAACTTCTCCCATTACTACTATTTTTTTCTGGGAAAGTGGAGTTAAATCCAGGTCCCCCCATTCACATCAACGCTCCTTCAGAATTAGTGCAACTAAAAGGACTGAGAATCTTATATGTTAACGTATGTAGTCTACTCATAAAGCTTGGCATAATGCATGCATGGGGCTGCAACACAAAGCCAGATATGTTAGTATTCTCCAAAACATGGTTAAGAAGCTCCACACCAAACCATGAAATAAACATTCCCTCATACAATGTATTCGGGTCTGACAGGTATACTGGGGTTGCAATATATGTCCTAGACAAATTCACAGCAGCTGTAATTGATTCAACTACCATACTAGAGAGTTTGAATGCCTTACTCTGAAGGGATCCCTATCCCCTGATCAGTCCATATTCATTACTGGGTGTTACAGACCACCATAAAGCGGACTCAAACTGTTACCCCACCTTCATACATAGCTGGATGCCCATAGTATAGAAATAATCATTCTGGGTGATTTTAACCTTGACTGGAACTCCTCAAGCTCTAAACCCATAAAAGGACTACGTGACATCTTTGGCCTTACACACACACTTGTCCAAATAATAAAAAGCTGGCACATAGTACCCTCCTGGACTAAATTCTTGTAAATAAACCCTACAAAATCTTGCACACCAGGGTGTTTCACAATGAGGACCATACCAAAGCTTACATCGACTTCTGGCTTTGCATATAAAAAGAATCACTGCAACTTTAATTGCACTGACTTCCTGACCAGGCTGAGCCAGGTAAGATGGCAAGAATTCTACCTTGCCCTCACAGTCACAGAGGCCTGTACCCTCTTCCAGAACTTCTTTCTGAATGTGATCAACAAACACACCCCTTTAGTAAAGGTTAGAACAACAAAAAGGTCCTGCGCCTGGTTCACTAGTATATTAAAATCATCACTACAAATCAGAGATATACCATGGAAGATGGCCCGTAAAACTAAGTTAGTGTCCAATTGGTCAGCATTTAGGGCAGTCAGGAACCAATGTACAAAACTCATAAGGTCCGCTAAAGTGGAATTATTTTCAAAAGGCCCTGGATTCATCCAAATATAATGCGGCTAAATTCTGGCAAATCTTAAATGAAATTGAAGGGCACAGTTAATCTCTTTTCCTACCAACCAAGATTGTCTCTTGTTGAAACACTTTTACTAACAAGCGTTACATATTAGAGCAGCTAAATAACCTTTTTGCCACTGCAGGGCTTGCCGTTGATACTTCTCCTGCAAATAGTCTTCCCAGTCAGACCCTCACCTCCACCCCTCAGCCTTCGTCCCAGGCAACCAACAACCTTCAAAGCTTAGCTTCAGCTCTATCTCATTCAGTCAGATCGAGGACCTTTTAATTTCATTAGACACCAAAATAAAAAATGGTACTGACCAGCTTGAACTCCTATTCCTTAAATTGGGACATCACTTCCTAAGAGCATCAATCACTCACCTATTCAACCTGTCTCTCACACAAGGGGTCCTTCTGCCTTCTTGGAAAATAGCACACATAATCCTTCTCTGTAAGTCTAGTGATCTCTGCAACCGCGATAACTATTGGCCCATATCATCACTACTTATTTTATCTAAACTACTCAAAAAGTTAGTTAACACACAGCTGAGAGCATTTGGACACCTCTAACATTCTCAGTCCCTTACAATCTATCTTGAGATCAAAACACAGCATGATATCCACTTTGGCTCAGGTGTCTAATGACTTGCAAGCCATGCTTGACACTAAAAATCATATCAGCGCAGTCTTCTAGGACCTGAGTAAGGAATTTGACACCGTGGACAACAAAATGCCACTACACAAGTTGAAAGACATCGGTCTCGATGCCACCGCTATGCAATGGTTTTCATGCTACCTCACAGGTAGACAGCAACAAGTAAAAGTGCAAGGTGACCTCTGCCCCTTTCAAACCCTGCCAAGAGGAATACCTCAGGGATCCATATTGGGGTCATTACTATTTGTAATTTACATCAGCGATATTGATTCTAATATCAGGATGGCAAATGTCCATCTCTTTGTAGACTACACAGTATTATATGTCGCCAGGCCTTCCCTTGAGCTTGCCTGTACAGATCTGCAACAGGACTTTAACTTGCTCCAACAAAAACTCTTTCATCTGAAATTATTGCTTAATGTGAAACAAACACAAGTCATGTTTCTTTCCCCTCATGCCCAAGCTGCAAGTGTGATTACCTCTTGTCCCAAATATCAATAACGACCCTTATTGGTGAGTTGCTTGTGGTAGTGGACAAATTTAAATATCTGTGGGTCTGGCTTGATTGTCAGTTATCCTTCGTTACCCATATTGAGGAACTGTCCAAAAACTAAGACAGAGGCTAGGTCTTTTTTTAGAATTAAGCGCTTACTTAACCATGAAGCAAAAATAAGGCTGGTTCAGACCACATTCCTTCCCCTTGTTGAGTATGCTGACTTTCTTTACAGTCACTGTTCCAAAGCAGCCCTTGTCAAACTGGACACACTATACCATAGAGTGTTAAAATTTATCTCTAATGCTCCCTTTCAAACTCACCATTGTTCTCTTTATAACCCAACATGGCTGGTCTTCGCTTTACACCAGAAGACTAAAAAATGCCTCTTTATGGGGCCAACAAAGCCATCACAAATAAACTCCCCCATATCACAGAACTTTTTAAATGTACTCCAGGTGCTTACTCACTGAGGAGATATTCCTACATATTGCTAGATATACCTAGGGTATGATCCTGCTATGGTGAATCAGCAGTCAGCCATGCTTTCCCAACTTTATGGAATACCCTCCAAAGATCCTTGAAACTTACTAAAATTATTGGTCTGCAGATCTTCAAATCCCTGCTGGACCATTCCTTGCAGAAGAATTGTTATTGCTACTCATAATCTGTATCCAATTCTCCCTGAAGGATGCCTGCTCAATGTAGTATTGCCTATATAGCATTTGATGACCTGTACCCAGTCTGTTGTAGTATGTTATGTATTTTTTTATCCCTTCTCTTTTTCCCCTGCTCCAAACAGTTATATCTTATAGAATGTTATTGCATACACCCTACTGTATTGCTGTTTTTGTCATGTATCTAGATCCTCTGTTAGAAATGTTAACTGTAGCTCACTCAATCAATGTATAGATTGCAATGCCTTTTCCTCTGTTGCGTCAAATCCAGGACCACCTTGTAAATGGGTCTGCTAAATGGTGTTATTCCTGGTAAAATAAAAATTGATTGACTGATCAATTAATTTGATAGATTGATTGATTCCCCTTCCTGTCTTCCCCCTAACTTATTTGCTTTTATCCCTTCTCTGATGTACATAGCCACCCTTCCCTCCTTTTTCCACTCACTGTCTCTCCTGAAGACTGTGAACCCTGGTATGGTAACATCCCAGTCATGTTTACCTGTTTACCATGTTTCAGTGACTGCTACAATTTATTTTATTTATTTATTTAAGTCTTTCATAACCTGGTAAGTGCACTGATCCAGGGGACCATTTTCAGGTATGATCTGGGCCACACAGTCAGCAGTTCAAGTTGTGAAAAGTATACAATGAATACAAGCCATGTGGATGTACAGACATCACTGGTGAACAAAGAAAGTGACATAGGAAAGTAAAATTAATGAGAGGCTGAAAAAAAAACCAATCAGTACATCATGATAAGCAACAATTATTATACAATTGTTTATAAAGAATAAGTGGCCAGTGCAAATTAATGCATGGTGTGAAAAAAACAAACACAAAAAAACATACAAGACAGTAGCCAAGTGGGACAGCTTAAGAAACAGGTAGTGAGGGATGTAAGATGGGAGTCCAAATGTAACCCCCTGAAAATGGGGGTTCCCAAAAAAGTCTTCCAGGAGCTTGCTTCAATGCTCCAAGCCTGAATGGTGTTTGGTGTTTAAGCTGTTTATCTGTGAGTGCTTTTAGACCCTCTAGTACTGTCTCTTTAAGAGCTGTCTGCTTGCAGACATAATTAGTTTGTATGGTGGGGGGACTGTGTGTTTTCCTGCTTGAGTCCTGCTCGAGCTACTGCAAAATCACTCCGTTTCTGCCATCGCTAAGTGGGCAGAAGGAGCACTCTTCAAAGATGTAATTGTTTGCTTGTAACCTGTTAGAGTAATAATGAAAATGCAGTTTGATTTAACCTGCTTTCTTGTAGCAAGGACAGTGCAAAGTGGCTCCCTCATGTTGATTCTGAACTGCTGAATTGGACCAATCATGGTGGGGATCCTTTAAAATGGAGCCTGCTCTGGGCGAATCAGAACTTGGACTCTCTTCTGGAGCCTGCTGTAAGGGGATTGTAAGGGCAGTGACTCTGGGAAATGTAGTTTTGACTTCGGGGCCTTTTTTCCACCAACAGGGAGAGATTACTGTGAGTGACAGCCAAACCAGCCAACTGAACTTGGAGGAACTCAAAGGAAATGCCCGGCTCTGTCTACTGGAAAGATCAGATCAGTTTGGGCTGCGAAGAGACGGAGCTATGTGCTTCTTCGGTGTGTAGTTTTAGCGCGGGGATCTCGTGTAAAGCCCAAAGTTTCGGTCTGCAGTTTGTGCAAGCACCTATTCGGACTGAAACTGACCTGTGAAGAGAATCAAGGAGATCTGAAGATTAGAAACCAGGCTCACCCTGTAGAAGACTGGAGAAATTGCTGAATCGAGCTCTGTCTGTCATGAACTGAATCTGCTGTGTGTTCTCCCAGGTATTGTGCAGTAATTGCGATCGGGATAGAGAAGCAGCCTACCTGGTATAGTACTTTCCTTTTACATATAAATGTGTGTAGTGTTTGTGGGGAATCGTGTTTCAAATCCCCTGTGGGAAGAAAGGGGGGGTTACAGTGTCCCAGAGGGCTGTGACCAAGTTAGTTTAACTACTGCAAACCCTGACCTCTGGGTGGAGGCACCTGCCCCTGGACCTAGGCCCCTCAACCTGTTAGTAGTTAAGCAGGCAGGGGTAGTAGCCCTTGGATAGCGCCGCCTAGGGGTTACACAAAGAAATGAAAGAGGACAGGGGAGGCCAAAGAAGTCCAAGAGGGAAAAATCAGAAAGGTGGTGGTGGTGGTGATGGGGTTATCCAAGCTAACAATGTCATGTGGCCTCTTCAAGCAGCCAGGATTTGAGATGTGTCTTGAAAGTGGCATGGGAGTCCAGAGAGTGGATGGGCACAGGGATTCTGTTCCACAGAGTGGGAGCAGCTACAGATAATGCTCTGCTACCCATAGCTGAGGAGACATTCGAGATATCTGGGGGGTGACTGAGGATGCATGCAGACACCTTGAGGGAGTTCTGGTCTTGAGGAGAGACTTATAAGGGGAGGCTTCACCATGCCTGATGGCACTGTCCAAGAGACAGCCAAGCCCATAATCAAATCTGCAGTGTAGTGGGAGCCAGCCAAGAGTCTGATAGAGGTGGCAGTGGTGAGTGGAATATGGTGCCAGGAGAGTGAAACCACATATGTTGTTGTACATGGAGCAGAGGCACACACAAGGCCAAGGATGAGCGTGAGTAAACAGGGGAGCAGTAGTCAATCAAGATTAGCAGATTGCCTTGGACAATGGCTAAACAGGCTTCCCTGGTCAGGAGCGACTTTATCCGATAAACTGCACCAAGTTTCTGGTAAATACAGTAGATAACAGAGGCGATATGGTCAGAAAAGGAGAGGGACGGGTCCAGGATAACTCCCAGATATTTGAAAGTTAGTACATTTTCAAGTACAGTGTCATCCGGTGAGACTACTGAGAGGGTGGACCCAGCCTTGGTGATCTTAGATAGGAAGGGTTTAGATCCAAATAGCATGGATTTAGTTTTTTCAGTATTAACAAGTAGGCAATGTGAGTGAAACCAGGTGTGTACTGCAGAATAGTCATCAGATAAAGCCTTAGGTATGTTCTCAAGAGCCTTGTCACTGTTGAAGAGGTCAAGGTCATCTGCATAAACTAGGTCATCACAAGTGAGACAGTCAGAGTGGAGAGAGTTTATAAATAGGGAGAATAAGAGTGGGTCCAGGATGGAACCCTTGGGTACACCGGTAGTGACTGGGAGGGCTGGGGAGGTGGAAGGTCCTACACATACTGACTGAGATCTATCTGAAAGATAACTTGGAACCACCACGTGGTCTCAGTAGAGCAGCCAAGGGTGAAAACGGAGGAGAGCAACAGGGTGTGGTCGACCAGGTCAAAAGCTTTAGACAGATGAACAAAGATGGCACCCATTGCTCTTCCAAGGTCCATGTTCCTAAGAATATGATTGGTAAACAGGGTGAGGACAGATGTGGTGGAGTGATGTTTACAGAAGCCATGTTGCTGTTTGGATAGTAGGTTGTGTGTCTCAATATAATCAGACAGTTGGTGGGGGAGCAAGGATATAGGCAGATAGTTATCTGGGGATGGGGTCACCAGTCTTAAAAATCGGGACCACCCTGGCATGCTTCCAAGTTCTGGGCACTGAGGAGGTAGTCAATGCCAGGTTAAAGAGGTAGGTGAGAGATTTCAAGAGGGCAGGTGATATAAGTTTAAGCATAGCAGGGAAAAGACCATCGCTGCCCAGGTTGCCCCAGATAGGCAGGCTCTTCAGCAGTTTGGCAGTGTCCATAGGGGTGATGGTCCAGAAGTAGAAAGAGCTGAGGTGAGGAGTTTGAGGGGTATGGGTACCTGCACAATGTCTAAGTCTTCCTCCACCATCAAGGTCACTAGGTCTGTGATCTTGTGTGTCAAGCTTTGGGCATTTGTACACATGACTTTCCATGTTTTGATGCCCCTGCCAGTACCAGCTTCCCCCCATCCCAATCCCTATGCCTTCTCTCAATGCCTCCCATGCTATTTCCCCACTTTGTGATTTATTTTATTGCTTCCTTGGCCCTAATATCAGTCTGTTTTTCTACCTTACCCTGTGTGTGTGGGGGGGGCATTTGGTTTTTCCCTGCTTAAGTTCATAACCCCCCCTTGGCTAGTTTAACTGTTGCTTTCATGACCCTAGTATCTGTCTGCTTGTCTACCTTAACCTGTGGGGGAGGGGAGGCAGTTGGTTCTTTTATTCTTAATTATGCCACTCCCCTTGCCTATTTTAAGTGTTTGCCAATGAAACATTTAAATCTCTCACTAAGGATATCAGTCCCCCCCAGATGTATGCAGGCCACCCCCCCATACAAGCCCGCATCCCTCCAAGTGGTCCCCCAGTCTCAAATGAAGTCAAATCCCTCAGATCTACACCAGCTGTTCTGCCATTCATTGAAGACTCTGGTGCAGGGTACCCTGGCCTCACCCATGCTGGCCCAAGAACTGACTCCTGTGGCACCCCACTGGTCACCATCCCAACTTCGGATTCAGCTCCATTTTCCACCATCCTCTGTGTTCAATTCTTCAGCCAATTTCCAACCCAGTTCACCATCTTGTTTTTCAAGCCCAGGCTTTCCAGCTTGTTCACAAACCTCCTATGTGGAATGGTGTTGAACGTCTTGCTGAAGTCAAGGTAGGCCACATCCACCGCTCCCCCCGCTCTACTTCCCTAATGACCCAGTCAAATAAATCAATCAGATTAGTTTGACATGACTTACCTGCCTTGAATCCGTGCTGCATCAGATCTTGGGCTCCACTTGGTTCAAGGTGTGCTACTATCCATTCCTTTAATATTACACAAAGAGATATCTGCACAAGTCAGCAGTGCTTTTGATAAAACTAGCAACCACATACACATGAAAATCCAGCACTCACTCAACCAAAGTAAAAAACGCAGATCTCCAGGATATTTAATGTGCTAAAGTTTATTCAGGTGCTAAAATACAAACGCCTTGATGTGTTTTGGAACAAAAAGATCTTTATCAAAAAATGAATACCTAGTGCAATGGCTGTCCACTTTTAATACTGTCACTATGACATCATAGAACATTGCCAAAGTGGTAACACATACACAAAACTGCCAACTGTATCACAGCAAACAAGATACAACATTCTACATATGAAAAAGCCATCTTTTAAATTCAATTAGATACATTTAAATAAAGTTAAATAACCAGCAACAATAAATTCTGATAAAAACCTTTTAAGAGTTCCTGACTATCTTACTTTATTTCAGCTATTCCTTAAGGTTGCCACTTCAGGAAGAGGATGAAGGTTCACATCCTGGTGTTAACCTGAACTCTAAAAAATAAACACAAATTGTCAGTACAGTGCTCATAAAGATAGGAATTATTTTCAAAGGTACAGGTTTGGGGGAAGGTTAAAGAATAAATAGTTAATTCTTCATTTGGTATAGGGCATTGCACTGAACATGACATTAAAACCTGGTTTCTCACATGCTCCTAAAGTATAGGTCCAAGAGCCCTCTCCTTTCTTAATCAAATTATCAAAATCCTCCCTATTTTTTTTACACTTTGTCAATTCCTATAAACAAAACACATGTTCTCCACTATTGGCAGCATTCATTATGTATACTGCAGTTCCATACTTAACATCCTTACACTCTATGGCTCTACAGTACTCTCCTATGTAACCCCCCTATAAATGGGGGTTCCCAAAAGTCTTCTGTGAACTTACCCAAATGCTCATTGCCAAGTGGGTGTCCTGTGTCTAGTGACCTGAAGTATTGTCAGTGAGTGCTTGTGTGGCCTCCGTGTACTGTCCCTTTAAGGGCCGCCTGTTTTATCAGTCATAATTAATCGGAAAGGGGGACTGTGTGTTTCCATGCCCAAGTCCCACCCAGGCTGCTGGATACTTCACTGTTTTACAATTGAATGTTAGTGAGAGCTTTCTGGGGTCTGCCACAGTAGTTTCTGTGCTGTTTTCATGCCAGTTGATTGCTCAGCAAGTGAAACCAATTGTATCAGACCTATTTCTATTACATGTACCCTGTAACTCAAATGTATGTTGTTTGACCACAGTGTGACGTGGCGCCTCTAACAAACGCCTACTTGAAGAAAACCTGTACTATGTAATCTAAATGCTATGTATGTCTCAACGTGATGAGGTACCTTCGGAAACGAGCCTCTGGTTCAAAGGTTGTAAACTGATTCTCACAAATAAAAAAAATACTTGCGCCATTTCTGCCATCGCTACTTGTGCAGAGGGAGCCCTGCCAAAAGATGTAATTACTGGCTGCTGGTCATTTAGAGTAATAATAATAATGTGGTTAGTGCTAACCTGCCTTTCTTGAAGCTAGGACTGTTCTGTCAGCTCCACCATTTTGGTCCCAAACTGCCAAATTGGACCAATCAGTAATCTGGGACTCTAAAATGGAGCCTGCTAAAGTGGGACTGTATGGCTCACCTGTTGGGATTTGTAGTTTTGAGCTGTTGGCGCCTTTTGCACATAAAGGGGGAGCTCTTACTGTGATTGACAGTTGGACCAGCCAATTGGACCTTTTGGATCAAGGAGAAATACCACGAGCTGTCTGCTGGCATGCCAGATTCGAGTTGGAGGTTGAGAGGGAAGGAGCTCACATAGTCGAGTAGCTGTGTTGTGTAGTAGTTTGGCGGAAGAACTGTGGAAGGCCTGAAACCTGGCCTGTTGCCGTTTTGCCAAGAGAGAGAGAGAAAATTAGTTGGACAGTGATCTGCTCGGTGTGCTGGGAAGCAAGCTACTGAATGGGGACCAGGCTCAACCCGAAGAAGACCAAAGATTTTGCCAAGCGCGATCAGCCTGTCAGGAATTTTAGCTACTGTTGCGCTCCTGGGTTTAGCAGTGACTTTGTGATCGGGGCGAGGAGCTGTATGCCTGGTACAGTAAACTTTTTTTACATATAAGTGTGCTGTGAATTGGAGGGGGGGTCGAGATCTAGTATCCCCCCCAAACTGAGTTATGTGCTGAGGGCTGGAAGCTGTATCCAGCTCAAGTTGGACTGAATCCACCTGCTACTCAATGCAGTTGGGCCCTGCCATGAGAGCCTTGTCTCCCTACTATGCTCCTTCTGGCAATCCAGAACAACCATCATTCATCCTGTTCTCAGACTTGGGTATCGTGAGTAGTAAACAGGGTAGCTCCCTGCAACATATCTTTTAAATCACAAGTGTGTCATCTGATTAATTTGTTGTGTTGTTTCCATGGACTGAGCCCTCTGGCTCTGGATTACAATCAGTGGGTTTGCATGTTATTTCTTTTTCCTCACAGGGCCCCTACCAGCTGCAATGCCGGCCTACCCCAGGCAATGGTCCTGGCTAGCCCCCTTTTCCATCCTGGGTACCCAGAGAGTGTGACTGATAGGGACACTGACTGCATGCACAACTGTGATATTTATAGTGTGTTTAAGCCAATTAACCTGATTGCCCCATCCTTGTTATAGACCCCTGAATAAATCAGATCTACTTCTTTTTCTGCAATTTACATTCACTATGGTGTCTGTTTAAGCCTAAGGTATTGCAATAGTTGTTTTTGTCTTGCATCAGCTTATTTTACAGGGGGTCCCCAGAGTCACGCTGAAGGAACCAGTCCTGGGGATAAGTGCTACATCTAGGTGTATGTGTAAAACCTATCGGGGTGTTGGGAAGGTAAACACTGCATATTGTGTGGGTCACTAGCAGGATACAAGTGGGGGGGTCACAGTGTCCCAGAGGGCTGTGGCCTGGTTAGTCAAACAATTACCAACCCTGACCTTTGGGTAGAGGCACCCATCACTGAACCTAGGCCCCTTAACCTGCTACTAGTCAAGCAGGCAGGGGTAGTAGTCCTTGGGATAGTGCCACCTAGGGGTTACATTTTGGAGGCACCACTGAGATTAGTGTCCTTTAGTGGCCAAGGGAAGAAATTACCCTGATATGTTTAGTTTTGTGGAGAAAATGGAGGATCTCGCTACGCCCAAGCAGAAAATTGCCCCTCATAAGCTGTTAGTGCACCGAACTATGGGGTGGAGTGAGGCTGAGGGTTAGACACCTGACAGGCTGTCCTGTTACTGGATATCCCATTAGGGATTGCTAATGCTGATATTATAGCCACTGTGGAGCATGTTAAGGGTTTGGGCAAAGTAGAGGTGAAGGGGAGAGATGCAGATTTGTTTGAACAGACTATGATAGTGTTGCTCTCCTGTAGCTCCCCAATAGATCAAGAGAAAGTACCCCCTGTTATTCTGCCTGAAGGTACCCAGAAGGGGTGGAGGTCATTCACCTGCACAGTGATCCAACTACCCTGGGTGGGTCCCCCCGTTCAGAAGGGTTTAAGGATAAGTTGCTCAAATTATTAATGTCTGAAGGACAAACTGCCCAAGACCTCATAAAGGTGTTAGATCTTTCAGAGGAACACATGCCCCTGCACTACCCAGCCACCTCCCCAGCTTCTCTAAATAGTTCTCCTTTAGCCCCCTCCCCATAGTAATTCCCTTGATACAGTTGGATTCTTACCGAAAGCTCAGACTCATTTCAGGCACAATCCCAGTGCCCACGGGGGAGGACAACTTGGAAATGTGGATGGACTGTGCCGCTCCTTTAGTGCAAGAATGGCAATGTTCAGAGGGGGAAAATAGAAAGAGGCTGATGGAGAGTTTGAGGGGCCCCTGCTCTGGAGGCCATCCATTTCTTGCAAGCAACTAGTCTAGAGACTACGGCACCTGAATACCTGTCTGCACTGGAAGGAGTGTTTGATAGTACTGAGTTGGGGAATGACTTGTTGTGGAAGTTCAAGTCAGCCAAGCAGTGGAAAAATGAGAAATTGTCCTCATTCATTACCAGGATTGAGAGGGATCTGAAGAGGGCCTACAGGAAAGGGGGGGGGGTGCCTGCGAAGGAACTGAACCGGGTCAGATTCGACCATATCCTAAATTCAGCCCGGTATTCTAGTGTAATGATATTGAAACTCAAGTTACAGGATAGGAAGGTTAACCCTCCTGAGTACTGTCATCTCATGAAGCAAATTTGTGAAATCGAGACTGATGAAGAGGGCTGGGAGCCCTATGCTGGAATTGGTTGGTACCTGCCCGACCCCTGGGAGGAGTGACTTAGATGAGGCCCAGCAGCTGAGAGAGTTGATTAAAGAATTGACTGAAGCAGCCCAAGAACCTGACCTGTATCAGGTGTCCCCAGAGGCCAAAGGTGGAGTGGGAGTGCATGTTGTTTTGTCAGAGCCCCAAGCTGAGGGTAACCTACTGGAAGAAGTGCGAGAGCTGAGAGCTTTAGTGGGAGACTTGCTGCAGACCACATGAAATCCTCACCCTAGTGGAAGCCCTGAGGATCCAGGATCCAAAGCAATAGTCAAAGATGAGCCCTCCAATACTCCTGTAGTATGCAAGTTGGGAGATGGCCTGCAAACCCCATGAGATCCCGGAGAGCCTACTTTTTGCTATCAATGTGGAGAGGATGGAAACACCCTTTTCTTCTACCATTCACCGGAGAATTTGAGGAGGGTGACTGCCCGGTTATTAGCTGTGAATAGACAAAATAATAACTCGCCCCCAAGGGGAGCTGTGCAGAAAAGTTATGCTACCAAAGCCCATGCCAGATCAACACCAACATCAGTGCCACCAGAATGGTCCGACGTTGTGGGACCCTCCATGGATACAACAGTGAAGGTGAATGGAGTGTCTACCGGGGCTGTGCTTGACAGTGGCTCCCAAGTAACTATAATGTTTCAGAACTGGTATCGGAAGCACTTGCCTGATGTGCCCCTACAGCCATTGGAAGGACTGCGTGTCTGGGGGTTGAGCGAAAAGACTTACCCCTATGCTGGATATATCAGGATTTGGTAGTCTTTCCCTACTTCAGTGGCTGGAGTGGAGGAGCAAGTGGAGACCTTAGCTTTGGTGTGTCCCGATACTGGACTGTATGATGGGGTCCTTCTATTAGTCAGGATGAATGGTCATATGTTCAGGAGGTTGGTGCAGCTATGCTATGAAAAGCAAGGGCAACGAAATGGTAGGGCTCTGAGGATTCCTGCATTAATAAAGAAAGCGTATGAGTCATGGCAGAATGCCGAAGAGGTGGATCAAGACAAACTAGTCGGGGTGGCATGGAAGAAGGATCCTGAGTCACTAGTCCTGGGCCCTAACACCCAGTGCACTCAACAAGGGGAGGTCCGCTTATGGAAAGATGTCAAGAATAAGATACTCATGCTGGACATGCCAGGCGATGGGAAATTGCCAGAAGGGTTGCTGATTAAGCCCAGTATCTTACCCACTCATGCTCATGCCTGTGCCTGATGGGTCATGGTCCAGGTCCACAGTGTGTCAGATTGAGAAATTCGGATGAATAGAGGCTGCACTTTAGCTACCGTACACTGAGCAAACACTGCAGTGTTACCTAGTAACAAGCCATCTGGAGAGACTGACCAAGTGACACCCGACTTGTTTGACTTTGGTGACTCCCCATTGCCAGTGGAATGGAAGACTAGAATCAGCCAGAGACTTGCCCAGAGAGATAAGGTGTTTTCACTGAAGGAATTGGATGTGGGATGTGTCTGAGGAGTGGAGCATCACAAACGCCTGCGAGATGAACGGCCATTCCGTGAGAGGTCTTGGCACCTTGCAGCAGCAGATATAGATGATGTAAGAAGACACCTGCAGGAAATGCTCACGGTTGGTGTGATACAAGAATCCAGAAGCCCTTATGCTTCGCCTATTGTGGTGGTGAGGAAAAAGAATGGGACAGTAAGAATGTGTGTAGATTTCAGGACCCTTAACAGGCGGACCATCCCCGACCAATAAACCATGCCCCATATTCAGGATGCTTTGGACTGTCTAAATGGAAGCAAGTGGTTCTTGGTGGTGGATCTTCGCAGTGGGTACTACAAGACCCCCATGGCCCCAGAAGAACATGAGAAAACAGCCTTCATCTGTCCGCTTGGGTTCTATGAGTTTATGAGGATGCCTCAGGGGATCTCAGGTGCTCCAGCCACTTTTCAGCAACTGATGGAACATGCAGTGAGGAACATGCATTTGTTGGAGTGCCTAGTATACTTAAACAATGTTATTGTGTTTGGAAGTTCATTGGAGGAACACGAGAGACGACTTTCTAAATTGCTGGACCGACTGAAAGACTTCGGCCTTAAGCTGTCCATCGAAAAATGCCAGTTCTTTCAGACATCCGTAAAGTATGTGGGACATATTGTGTCCACTGGGGGGATAGAGACTGATCCTAGCAAAGTGGACACCTTGACCACCTGGCCCCAGCCCCACAATTTAGAAGAATTACAATGCTACCTAGACTTTTGTGGTTATTACCGTCGGTTCATAAAGGACTACTCAAGAGTGATTCGCCCACTGTTAAATCTGACTCAGGGTTACCCTCTCACAAACAAAAAATACAAGAGAATGGCCCCCACTGAATCAGAGGGAGTGTACTTCCACCCAGGTGAACTTTTTGGGCCTTGATGGCCACTCAAGTGTGAGGCCGCTTTCCATGAAATCATATATCAACTCACCCACGCTCCCATCCTTGCATATGCCGATCCTGCTAAACCCTATGTGTTACACACCAATGCTAGCCTACAAGATTTGGGGGCTGTGTTGATCAGGAGCATGAAAATGGCCTTAGACCAGTGGCCTTTGCCAGTAGGAGTCTGACCCTGTCGGGGAAAAAAACATCCTGTACATAAATTGGAGTTCTTGGCATTGAAGTGGGCCATAGTCAACCAATTTCATGACTATTTGTATGGAGCAAAGATACTGGTGAAGACAGATAATAATCCACTGACCTATGTGCAGACTTCAGCTAAACTGGACGCTACCGGGCATTGGTGGCTTTCTGCTTTGTTCACTTATGATTAAGCTGTTGAATACAGATCGGGCCTGAATCACATAGATGCTGATTCCCTTTCCCAGAGGCCTAATTCCAAAGGTGATTGGGTCAGGTTGTCAGAGCCTAATATTCAAGCCCTGTGCCAAAAGTTTGACAAAAATGAACAGATGTCCACGGACCCAGTGGACTGCTTGGTAGACTGTCTGGGCCCCTCTGACAGTTGTATACCTGCTGCGTACTGTCACTTCTCCACGCTAGATATTTGTGCATTGCCTCAGTTTGATAATGACAGCATTCAGCAGGCTCAATCCTGAGATCCTATGATCCGATCAGCACTTGAAACCCTCTACGCAGGGAAAGATGTGTGCAAGTTGTGCTCCTCTGATTTGAGAACTGCACTATTGTACAAAGAGGGTCCTAAATTGAAGCTAATAAATCAGTTGTTGTACAGAGAGACAGTAGATGGGGTGGTCAAGTAGACAAATAACAGTTGGTCTTGCCCACCAATTTCAGAGACTTGGTGTTGAGGTCCCTACACAACCATATGGGCCTCATTGGTATTGACCGAACTCTTGACTTGGTAGGGTCCCGATTCTACTGGCCTAAAATGGGGGCAGAGTTGAACATCATATATGAACTTGTAGTCACTGCCTACAGAGAAAGGCCTTGCCACAGAGAGCTGCCCTCCTTGTTAACATCACCACCAGCACACCCATGGAGTTAGTTTGTATTGACTTTCTAAGTTTGGAGCCCAATCAGTGGAATATCAGTAATGTGTTGGTGGTTACAGATCATTTTACCAGATATCCCAATCCTTTCCCACCTAAGATCAAAAGGCATCCACTGTGGCCAAGGTGTTGATAGAGAATTTCTTTATTCACTATGGGGCCCCCCAAGGAATTCATTCTGATCAAGGCAGAGACTTTGAGAGTCATCTAATCAAAGATATGCTCTCTCTACAGTGGGTGCGGAAGTCAAGAACCACTCCCTATCACCTGTATGGAGACTTAGAGCCAGAACACTTCAATCGCACCCTGCTTAACATGCTGGGCACTCTCCACCCGAAAGACAAGCCCAAATTGAGTCAGCAGATTAGCACCTTTGTTCACACCTATAAATGCACAAAAAATGATGCTACCGGGTTCTCCCCCTACCGCCTCATGTTTGGGAGAGAGGCTCGGTTACCAGTGGATGTGTGTTTTGGGGTTTCACCTGATGGAGTTAGAGCTAAAAATTATCTACAGTATGTGCAAAAGCTAAAAGCTCAATTGAACCATGCATACCAACTAGCTCAGACCATGGCTGCAAAGAGAAACTTAGCTAACAAAGAAAGACATGATAGAAAGGTAAAGGCCCAAGAGCTTCAAGATGGAGTCTGGGTGTTGCTGCAGAATCTGGGATTGCATGGCAAACACAAAATTGCTGACCAGTAGCACCACCTTCCCCATATAGTAGTAGGCAAATTGAATGACTTACCTGTGTATAAAGTGCAGCCTGAAAACAATACAAAAGATGTCAAGACCTTGCACCGTAACCATTTATTTCCCATTGGCCAAATCATGATTGATGCTGAACCCTCAGAGATTGTTCCCCCAGACCGGTGACTCATGCTGCTGTGAAACGAAAACAGAGTAAGCCTGCCCCCGTGGTCACTGCCTTAAGGTTTTCTCCACAGCAAACCCAAATTGATAATGACTATCAGTCCACTTCTGATGAGAGTGAGTGCAACTATGGTTATTTACCCTCTTATAGAAACATAGAAACATAGAATTTGATGGCAGATAAGGACCGCTTGGCTCACCCAGTCTGCCCATTTCCCTACCTACTGTATAAGCTGCAGATCCTAGTTAACCAGCAGCCTACTTCTTCCTACTCCCACCCCCTAGAATTGCCTTATGACCGTCCCATGCATGCTTGAATTCCACCACTGTTTTTGACTCCACAACCTCCTCTGGAAGGCCATTCCATGCATCCACAAACCTCTCTGTGAAAAATACTTCCTTAAATTACTTCTGAGATGCCTCCCCTCTATCTTCAAATTGTGCTCACTTGTTCTTGCACACCTCTTTTGAAAGATGCTACCCTCTTGGACTTTGTTGATTCCTTGAGGTACTTGAAAGTTTCTATCATGTCCCCCTCCCTCCCTCCCTCCTGAATCAGCTGTTTCAAGTGAACCCCATGGTCAATTGTGGGATGAAGCTGGGCCTTCTGGACTGCCTAACCCCCCAGATTTGTCCCTGGAGTCAATGCTCCCTGAGAGTGAAGTTCAAAGTGCCAGGCCTGATGATGTGGAGTCGCTGTATATGGTGGAACTGTGTGATTTGCCTGGAGAAGAGACAGATGATCTGAGTCAGACTGGTGACATGCCAGAACATGAGGAGTACTTTGAGTGTGATGATGATTCCTTTCCAGTGACAGTGGGTTTTCTCAGTGAGCAAAGTGTTGTAGAACCTGAATTTACAGAGCCTGGGGCTGTCAGTGCCCCAAGACCAAATTCTTCAACTCAGACAGAGATCCCCCCTGCAAGTGAGGAAAGTGTGGAGATTGAGGAGAAAGATACAGAGACTGTAGCTGTTCCCCCCAGGAAGACTAGACAAGCTGTCAAACCAGTAGTACGCCTCAGCTATGATTCCCCTGGGAGGCCAGTGGATTTGCCTCTCAACATAGTCCACAAGAGAGTTTATGTATCCCAAAGTTTCCTACCCAAACTGAGTCTGAGTGCTAACTCCCAGCTCATTGTTCTGCCCTCTAAGTATGGTGACCCTGCCCCATCCAGCCCCAGTGTAGCTGATAGGAAAGGGCTCCTGTTCTCATTGTTCCATGTGCAAGAGGTAATAACCTGATTTCATACTGCAGTGTGTAAATGAGTAATCTATGTTAACTGTGTGTAATGAAACTTAGGAAAAGTAGTGTACTGTGAAATACAGAAAATGTATATGGTAACAGTTTAATGTGTTGACTGATGTTTTAGAAGTTTTTGGCACTATCTGCTAGTGGTATAGATGTGTAAGGTAATTGGTATTTAAAGTTATTATAATAGTATTGACTTGACTTGGTCAAGTTTTTACAGGCATGGAAGGGTGTAACCCCCCCTACAAATGGGGGTTCCCAAAAGTCTTCTGTGAGCTTACCCAAATGCTCGTTGTCAGGCGGGTGTCCTGTGTTTTGCGACCTAAAGTATTGTCTGTGAGTGCCTGTGTGGCCTCTGTCTACTGTCCCTTTAAGGGCTGCCTGTTTTTTCACTCATAATTAATGGGAAGGGGGGACTGTGTGTTTCCATGCCCGAGTCCCACCAGGGCTGCTGGATACTCGCTCCATCTCTGCCATTGCTACTTGTGGAGAGGGAGCCCTGCTGAAAGATGTAATTACTGGCTGCTGGTCATTTAGAGTAATAATAATAATGTGGTTTGTGCTAACCTGCCTTTCTTGCAGCAAGGACTGTTCTGTCAGCTCCACCATTTTGGTCCCGAACAGCTGAATTGGACCAATCAGTACTCTGGGACTCTAAAATGGAGCCTGCTAAAGTGGGACTGTATGGATCATCTGCTGGGATTTGTAGTTTTGAGCTGTTGGCACCTTTTGCACCTAAAGGGGGAGCTCTTACTTTGATTGACAGTTGGACCAGCCAATCGAACTTTTTGGATCAAGGGGAAATACCACAAGCTGTCTGCTAGCATGCCAGATTCGAGTTGGAAGTTGAGAGGGAAGGAGCTTGCATAGTCGAGCGGCCGTGTTGCACAGTAGTTCGTGCAGGAGAACCGTGGAAGGCCTGAAATCCGGCCTCTTGCCGTTTTGCCTAGACAGAAAGAAATATAGTTGGACAGTGATCTGCTCAGTCTGCTGGGAAGCAAGCTATTGAATGGGGACCAGGCTCAACCTGAAGAAGACCGAAGATTTTGACAAGCGCGATCAGCCTGTCAGGAATTTTAGCTACTGTTGCGCTCCCGGGTTTAGCAGTGACTTTGCGATTGGGGTGAGGAGCTGTATGCCTGGTACAGTAAACTTTCTTTACATATAAGTGTGCTGTGAATTGGACTGGGGGGGTCACGATCTAGTATCCCCCCCAACTGAGTTGTGTGCTAAGGGCTGGAAGCTGTATCCAGCTCAAGTCAGACTGAATCCACCTGCTACTCAATGCAGTTGGGCCCTGCCATGAGGGCCTTGTCTCCCTACCCTGCTCCTTCTGGCAATCCAGAACACCCATCATTCATCCTGTTCTCAGACTTGGGTATCATGAGTAGCAAACAGGGTAGCTCCCTGCAACATATCTTTTAAATCATAAGTATGTCATCTGATTAATTTGTTAAATTGTTTCCATGGACTGAGCCCTCCAGCTCTGGATTACAATCAGTGGGTGTGCATGTTATTTCTTTTTCCTCACAGGGCCCCTACCAGCTGCAATGCCGGACTACCCCAGCAATGGTCCTGGCTAGCCCCCTTTTCCATCCTGTGTACCCAGATAGTGTGACTGTCAGGGACACTGACTACATGCACAGCTGTGATATTTATAGTGTGTTTAGGCCAATTAATCTGATTGCCCCCATCCTTGTTATAGACCCCTGAATAAATCAGATCTACTTATTTTTCTGCAATCTACATTGACTATGGTGTCTGTTTAAGCCTAAGGTATTGCATAGTTGTTTTTGTCTTGCATCACCTTATTTTACAAGGGGTCTCCAGAGTCAAGCTGAAGGAACCAGTCCTGGGGGTAAGTGCTACATCTATGTGTATGTGTAAAGCCTATCAAGGGCATTGGGAAGGTAAACATTGCATACTGTGTGGGCCACTAGCAGGAGACAAGGAGGGTCACAGTGTCCCAGAGGGCTGTGGCCTGGTTAGTCAGACTAATACTAACCCTGACCTTTAGGTGGAGGCACCCATCACTGAATCTATGCCCCTTAACCTGCTACTAGCCAAGCAGGCAGGGGTAGTAGCCCTTGGGATAGCACCACCTAGGGGTTACACCTACTCAGACATTAAATTGCCATTTCGTTTTACCCACGTAGAAAGACTCACATTTACATATTGAGGCATAAATAACTCCACAACTATTACAGCTCATAAACTGTCTTATGTCATACTTCTTGCTGTTATGGGGATTTACAAAAGATTTTTTATGTTAAAATCATTTTACAATAGATAGAGTTCTTACAGGTATAGCAGCCAATTATTTTGTTTAGAAGCCCTATTCCGCTTGTGTTCAGTGCCTGTCGACTGTGGACAAGTGTGTCTTTCAAAGTTGTAGCCCTTCTGAAAGCCATATGTGGAGGGTTTCTGGTGACATCATTCAAGCCCTGATCACCCCTCAGGACATTCCAGTTACCTTTTATTACATTTTCAACATGAACCAACAGAGGAATCAATGAAATGGTCACAACAGAAGGTAATTAATTTATCCAAGCAATCTTTAACTGAAAATAAGACTGCTTTGCTAAATAAAGGTTTATAGTTTGCACCTACCGTTTCCATAAATAAATTTCAAACCTACATAGACTTGAAAATAACATGCCATAATCTCAGCCTAAAATCTTTTTTAAAAGAAAAGAACTGGGGAGAGAAACGTCTCCAGCTGCTAGCATAGATGAATACATTGAGGCATCTAGTGTGGCAGAGAGCACTGCAGAGAGTGAATTAAATAACAGATTTAGAGGAGAGTGAATTAAATAATAACAGATTTAGAGGCAAATCTAAATTCAACTCCCACTCTGTGCTGCAATACTGACTTTTAAATCCTTACGTGAACAACAACTGGACTCCCCTTTTAAACAACTTGCCAACAAATGAAGCATTAACTATTTGTTTATTCTTTTAACCCTCCCCCCACACTGTACCTTTGTAAATAATTCCTAGCTTTATGAACACTGTACTGACAATTTGTGTTTCTTGTTTAGAGTTCAGGTTAGCACCAAAATTTAAACCTTTGTCCTCTTCCTGAAGTGGCAACCTTAAAGAATATTCAAAATAAACGAAGAGTCCAGAATTCCTAACATGTTTTTTAGAATTTATTGTTGTTAGTTATTTAACTTTATTTAAATGTATCTAATTGTATTTAAATGATGGCTTTTTCATATGTAGAATGTTTTTTATTTTGTTTGCTGTGACACCATTTGTCAGTTTTGTGTATATGACACCACTTTGGCAATATTTCTATGATGTCATAGTGACAGTATAAAAGGTGGTCAGCCTTTGCACTAGCTATATGTCTTTTGATAAAGGGCACTTTGTTCCAACATGTGTGTAGAGGCATTTGTATTTTAGCACCTGAATAAACTTTTGGCACCTTAAATATTCTGGAGAGCTGCTTTTTTATGGTTATGGGTGGAGCCTACAGCCATATCGCTTTAGCTTGAGAAGGGATTTCCGTGGAACACATTTTTTTAGTAGTTTTCAGTGTATCCTTCCATAACACTGTGAATCCCTATGATAGTTAAAAAAAATACTTCCCTCTTTCTGTTTAGAATGAGGCACACAGAACTCAAAACTGCTTTTCTCTGAGAGCAAATGTGCACACCTTCCAAACAAATCTAAATATCTTTAAAACTATTTAAGATGCACAAAAACAATGAATGTGAAAGTTGTTCAGGGCAAAAAGACCTTTCACATGAGGGCAGTCACTAGTCTGAATTTGTTATATTTTGTAAAATATGGTCTTCCAAACAACCTCATTTTGTTTCTCTCTGAGTGAACACAGTAGGAGTCATGCCAAACAAATGTAAATATCTTGGAAAGTATACATGTTACCAATATACAACCCACATGAAAGTTGTTCAGGACAGAATGTCCTTTCAAATGAGGGTAGTCACTAATCTGAATTCATTAGATTTGTTTAAATATAGCCATCCAAAAGCTGAAGAGTGTGAAGAAAATGAAAACTCAAGTAATCAGATGGCCATAGTTTAAAAAGTATAATTAGTGAAGCTTAATGAATAAGCTCATTTGAAAGGTCATTTTGTCCTGAACAACTTTCATAGTGATGGTTTATGCGTAATTCATATATTTTTAGAAATATTTACATTTGTTTGCCATAACTTCTATTGAACTTATAAAAGCCTCATTTCTCTAAAGCACTATGCCACTTTAAGTGAAATGAGACCAGCCCATCTTGTCATGCCTAATTTAACAGTAGAGCATCATGACTTACTAGTACTTCAATGGAATTTTTTAGTGCTTACCAGATTGAAACAAAATGATCTCCTTGTGGGGTCACATTAGATCTTTTCAACAATGGGATCATGTTAAATCTTTTCAGAACAAAAGCAGCAGATTAATTTTAGCAATTATCCTATGAGATCTATATGTGAAGCTGACACTGACCAGATAGGAGGAAGAAGGAAGACAAGAAAAACAATGCCTGTCTGTAAAATTTTCAGGCATCTATGCTGCAACATTGTTTTTTTTTCATTTATTATGTCTTTTTTGGCAACTTCTATTATTAAAATACATCAGATTTATAGTTTTCTAAATCTTGACCTTGGGATAACTCTTGAATGACTCCTAAATAAGTTTTAAGCCATTCCCTTTATGGGAGGTCAAGACCTGTGCAAAAGGTCAAGTGTTATTTTTTCATATTTTTTTTTATAAATTTCCATAGTAAATGTGTGGAGAAATAGAAAAGTATGTACAACTAATATCCTATGCATTTTCAACTCAGAGAGATGTTAATATTTGTGCAAAATCAAACCCAAAGTTTGTGCAGTTTTGTTCAAAAGTTATTTTATTCTAAATCTTATTGGACTGTTGAGTGTTTTTT
This sequence comes from Neoceratodus forsteri, assembly GCA_016271365.2. NCBI lineage: Eukaryota > Metazoa > Chordata > Ceratodontiformes > Ceratodontidae > Neoceratodus > Neoceratodus forsteri. The sequence continues at coordinate 983,742,018 of CM028131.1, read as the reverse complement.
TGTTTTTTTTACAAATTTCCAAAGTAAAAGTGTGGAGAAATACATAAGTATGTACAACTAATCTCCTATGCATTTTCAACTCAGAGAGAAGTTAATATTTGCACAAAATCAAACCCAAAGTTTATACAGTTTTTGTTCTAAAGTAATTTTATTCTTAATCTTATTGGACTATTGATGAACTGAGCAAAGAAATGTTTAGATAAAACAAATTGAAGACTCCAGGTTTGGGAGGTCATTAAAACTGCAAAGGTCAAATTATGAAACCTTTAATGAACTCATTAAGACAGTTCTACTTAGTGTGTAATTATAATGAATTAAATCCATTTGAATATAGACCTACAATTATACAGCCATTGTGATACATATTTTTATGATCAGAGGAATGGTGCAAGGCTGCCCAAATCATGGTGATCTCACTGCTTTAATGCTTAAGTGTGCGTGGATCAAACCAAAAAGAGCCATAATAAAAGCTTCTATCTTCTCAAAAAAAAATGATATTTTATAATATTTGGTTTAACCTGAAAATACTACAAAACAGCAATAATGAAGTAAAACAATCAAAATGAGATTTCAGCATTCTCCAACCATACACTGAAGCTTAGCCATAATAAAGGCTTCTATCTTCTTCAAAGCAATTATATTTTATTTTGATATATTTAATATCTAAGTAATATCTGAGAGGATGTAGCTCAGTGGTAGAGTGCATGCTTTGCATGTATGAGGCCCCGGGTTCAATTGCCGGCATCTCCATGTCTGTTGTATTTTAACCATGCCTGTATCCACTATTTTTCTTTACTGTAACCACCTCATGATGTAACTCACAATGCCTCAAATGTTCCTTATGTCCTTGTTCATTCTTATAACTTGTATTGTTATCCTGGGTCGCCCCTGAAAAAGGGACCTTTGGGGCTCAGTGGGCCTACCCAGTCACCAAAATTTAATAAATAAATAAGTAGACACTACAAAAAAGGTTTATTGGGTGTCTGAAAACAGGCAAATACAATCAGATGCAGAAGGAAGTCAAAAGAGAATATTGGTTGTGGGGGCTAGTAACAAGTCGAGGAGCTCATTTGACCACTACAATGGGGGCCACCCACTGACACTACTGACTGTTGTTGGGCACTGTTAGCAGAGGAGGATCTGGGCAAGTGCTGCAAGCAATTAGTGTAGGAGGAGGAGGAGGAGGTGGATGGCAGGCTGCCTTCCATAGTCCAGCTCTTGTTTTAAATCCCTGGTGGTGTCTGAGTGGCTGTAGCAATCATCTGTGCAGCAGCCCTCCATCTGTAGGAAATAAGGAGACTCAGATTAGCTGTCCTGTTGTATTCAGGCTTGAGCTCTATTACAGCAGCAGGTCCAACTGGAGCCATGGACCCCCAACTCAGTTACTTGTACAGGACTGACTGCTTGAGAGTGAGGGATCCTCACTGCTTGCAGAGGAAGTGGGAGGGATCGTGGTTGGTGTTCATTTGTGTGCTGGGGGGCTAGCTGGGCTGGGAGGAGTGCCTTTAAGTGTCAGCATTGCATGTGTTTGAACTGTTGTGGATTGCATGGACATAGGTACAGGGGCTGTCCATGGTATTCAAGCCCATCCCCCCAGAATTACCTCAGAAATTTTCAAATTCATGTATTTGTTTTGGGGTTGACTGAGGCTCAGCTTCTAAAAAACTCAGTGTCTCAGCAGTCTCCAAAGCAGTTGGATCTAGCTGCAACACAATGTGCATGTGCAGGACCATTGATGGCCAGGGCAGATGAAGACATCATCAACAGAGAGATCTGGAGAAGCCTGGTGAAACAGACTAGTGAACGTGCTGCTGTGCTGCATTGTCTGTAAAGCACCAAACAAGTTGTGATGTCCTGTTGACTGTCATAGTGCTAGAATGAGACTGTGTGCTGCTCTTCTCTAGCCTCAGTTGAACTGTGGGAAAACTTGAAGTATGGTCTGCTAGAGAAAGAACTGTTCCATCCATTGCTGAACTGCTAGTAATGTGCAGCGTGTCTTCTTGACTGTGCGGGATGCTGGCTGGACTGGTGGTGTGGTCTGATGAGAAGACAGGAGAGGTCAAGGAAAATCTGCTCTGGCCTAATGGATTGTAGTCCTGTCCTGGAAGGGAGCAACTGGTAAGGCAAGCAAACAGGTGGATAAACAGCAGAAAAGGGGTGAGTGGAGAAAAGAATAAAGATTGATTCAGGGGGAGACTCCTCTCATTTAGAGAGTTGGTGAGGGGTATTGGCACCATCTCCCAGGGCAACCCACTCATTACATCTCAACCCCACCAATGTTCTACCCAACTTGATTCTTATCATGTGGAGTGGGAATAGGTGTGGAAAGACAGATGCCTGACTGACAACTTTGTCTCTGGCTGTTGCAGAGTGCTCTCATGTACAAAGGTGGAATGGGGTTAGCAGTATTCTCTATATGCAGAGGTGGGATGGTGGTAGAGTAGGAGTGATGCAAAAGTGTGGAGGTGTCCCCATGTGTAGGAGTGGGATGGATGGACAGCAATGCTCCCCATGTAGAGGCAGTGGGATGAAGGGGTGGAGTGCTCCCCATTTACAGAGCTGATATGAAGTGGGAGGAAAGCTTCCCATGTGTTGAGGTTGAATTCTGGGGGGGGGAATGCTCCCTATGTGCAGAAGGTGGGATGCAGTGGGAGACGTGTTTTCCATGTGGGGGAGGTGAAATGTAGTGTGAGAAACACTGGAGGGGTCCGGGGATGAGTTCTCACAATGTATGGAGGTGGGATGGAGGTGGAGCAATGATACCTATGTGTGGAGATGGAATGGAGGGCAGAGTACTTTCCATGTTCAAGTTCAAGTTTATTGTGAAAGGATAAAATCTATGCAGCAAGCTCATTTGCAAGGAGGTCCCATGTACAAGCAATGATAAATACATGGTGTGAGATACAAAAAGTAAGGACACATAATATAAATTAAAATAAAACAATTTTCTTTACATTAGTATTTACAATATGTACAATGTTGCATTCAACAAGGATTAAGACCATATATGATTACATAAGACACTATGTCCACCATGTGGATGAGAGCTGGAGAAGGAGAATTGCTCCCCATATGCAAAGAAGGAATGGAGGGGGAGGAGTGCTCCAGATGTGTGGAGGTGGGATGGGGCAGTCATTTAATGGCCACCATCTTAGACCTCACTCTAGTCTGTGTGAGAAACATTTTGGAATGGGCACCATTTATGATGGGGCAAATGTGCAATACACATCTCTTCTCTAGCTGCTGTAAAGTATTGGGTTGATAGGTGGGGGGGCCCAAAGGGGCACCAGTCACTCAGGAGCACCCACTGTATCCTACCCCCCCACCCACACACACAGCAGAGTGGGAACAGTTGTGAAGGGTGGATACAAGATCCACATTTTTATATCTCAGTACCTCAGAGTGCTCTCCAAGGGTAGAGCATGTTAGGTGGGAGGGCCTCAGGCTAAAGCAGAGTGTTCTGCAAGCGTAGAGGTGTGGCATAGGATGAGGAAGTGCCAGTCACCCAAATCCCACTTCAACCTTCATGCTAGCTCTGGTGGAGCAGGGATGGGTATGAAGGGGCAGATGTTCAACTTGCATCACTATCCCTGGCTGCTGCAGGGTGCTACCCTTGTGTGGAGGAGGGATGGGGGGATAGGGCATCATTCTCCCAGAGCCACCTGCCTGGAGCCCAACCAATGCCAGTGCCAGCTTTCATGGAACTCGGATGGGTGAAGATGGAGAGTTGCGTGAATCACATCTGTCATTGGCTCCTGCAGAGTGCTCCTAACATGCAGGAGGTGGAATGGAAGGAGAAAATGCTTCATGTGTGCAGAAATGTGGAAAGATGTGTTGGGTGCTGATGATCTTGGGCCTCCCAGTGGATCTGGAACGCAACCCTATTTCCACCCACCTGGCACCCACCAGGCTAGATAGAAACAGGTGTGATGTGGCAAATGTGCAACTCAAATTTCTGTCTCTGGTTGGGGCAGCCAATGTGCAGTGGTGGGGCAGTTGTAGAGGGTGCACCAATCGCCAACTTCTGCCAGGCCACAGTCCACTATTTACCTTGGGCTGCCCACCTGGAAGTCACCTTGTCACTGTGCCAACCTGTGTAGAGTGGGACGGGTGTGGAGGGGAAGATACCTACATCAGGAGTAACCTACATCAGTCTGTGGCTACTGCAGATTGTTCCATATGTGCTGATGTGAGCTGGAGGTGTAGGGGGCAGCAACTACCCAGGGGTACCCATCCAGTGCCCACCCTACACTGTGCTAGTCAATGTGAAGGGGCAGATATGTGACCCACATATTTGTCTCTGGCTCTGTCTGGGTGCTCATTTTGTATGGTGGTGGAATAGATGCACCAAGTTTGTTTTATACTGTGTCTCTTCTGGTCTCTCAATATCTCTGTCTCTCTCTCTCTCTCTCTAATGTCTGCTCCTCCATGGTGAAAAGAAAACTGTGAGGCACTGCTCTCTGTCCCAGTCATGGCACTCTTGCTGCCACTTTTTCTGCCTCTCTGTATGTGCTGTCTGCTTCCACTGAGCTTCAGAAAGACAAACAGAGAGTTTGACCAACAGCAAGGTGCCAGAAAAGTGAACGGAAATAAAATGGATAGCAGCCGAGCTTGGGCACACACTGTACTCTACTTCTCTGTTTGCGGGGGGGGGGTTGACACCATCTCTGATTGGAACAGATTGGACTTGTGCATATATGCTGCACTGGAAGTGGCTCTCGCTGTTGCTGTGTCTCTCCTGAGGATGGGGGGAGAGGGAGTAGACACTGCTAGGGGATAGGCCACCCATTTAAATGAATGTTTGTTCAGGTGCAGGTCTGGGAGTCACCAGTCATCATGGTTATGGTCACTAAATTGCACTGCCCCCAATTTCACACTGCCAAGTGGTACTGCAATATTGACAGCCTCTTCACCTGGCGATCACTCATTCCACTTACTCGCCACATCTCAGCATGTTGCTGTCATTGTTTGGGGGCTCTCTCTCTCTGCTCTGTCCCTGACGCTGGTGCCACGCACCACCTTTTTCAATCCTGCACTCTCTTTTGGGGGTGGGGCACTGCAGCCTCTCCTTCTCAGTGTCTGTCCCTGCAGGCCATGTCTCCCTCTGCCTACCATCCGGGGTTAAGCTACTGCTCTGCAGGCAATGCTGCTTCACTTCTCAGTACTCTTGCTCCTTGTATTGTGTGGCAGGGTGGGGGGCACACTGAGGCAACATGGACACTAGGAGATCCATGGGGTGGGTCAGTGGGTACCATCATAGATAGCAATGCTCAGGCTGGGCATTGTGGCACACATGAAGTGCTGGAGAGAGAGTTGCTCAGTGATAAGAACATGCACTGTCATTCACATAGAGGCACAAATAAGTTCAATGCGGACGTCTGTCTGGGTAAGGATAAATAATATTTATTTATTCTTTACTGCTAGGACTGTTTACTGCTTAAGTCACAGAGAGTGGGGATGCAGTGTATGGCTGGGTACCCTGACATCTGCAGGGTGGGTGGGGAGACAAGTAATAAGATCAGTACGAATGAAAGGAATGAAGTGCTCTCATTTGAGCACTTTATTTCTTTCAGCTAGAGAACAGATTCCAGATGTGAAACTGTGACTAGTGTCACAGTCTGGTTGCATGCTCATTGGTCTGCCAGGGACAAGCCCACTGTAGATTGCTGTGCATTGGACTTGTCCCTGTCACACCTCTGAAATGTCGTTCTAGCACAAGATGTTTCTTGCACACATCAAGTAAACATAAAAAACTGTAAAGAATTTAGATTAGTGACTACCCACATTTGAAAGGCATTTTTGTCCTGAACACAAAAATGTAAAATAATGCACTTGGGGTACAGAAATCCAGGGGCAGAGTACACATGGGTGGAGTGGTATTGACAACATTAAGAAAGCACACATTCAAAAAAATAAAGAGCTTTTACATACTGTTGATTACTGTTTAACACTATTTTGCATCTATGGCTACCACTGTACATCTGATGCAAACACATACATTCCTCACTTGAGGTAAAAAGGGGGGGTGGAGGCCATAACTGACTCCTTATTTTTGTGTTAAAGGGGTCAGTTTCTTTACAGCAAAAACTAGGAAAGGCATCATTTCTAAAATGTGCAGACGAGCATGGGGACCACTTTTTTCCAGAGCATGCCACCACCGGCAACTACCACTTCAAGACTGCTACTTCCCCCGCCTAATACAATCAGGGGAAAACCAGAAGTAGACTACCAGCACTGAGATCAATATGGTTAAGGCACATCTGCCAGAATTTACTGCTTAGAAAAGAATGAGAAAGTGACTGTGATGATGAGCAAGTCCCAGACCAGATCTCTAGTTTGTTTGTTTGTGGTGCTCTGTGGCCTTTGCCCACAGAGCACCACAGTGGTATAATACTCTCAACAAAGAAACTCTTACTGCTGCTGCTCTTGGCCCTTTTAAGAGGCAACTCTGACTTCACCTCATTTCAACAAGTCGTTGTGACTGCCTCGCCTAATCAGGGGCCCACCTCTCACTGCCCTCCACTCAGTGCCCTCCACTTCAGTCTCGACAGCTACCTCTCCCTGCCTTGCCCCCTTCTACATGCCTACCCCCTTGCTCCCTTTCCTCCCCCGGGCATTTCCTGACTTTTATCCCTCCCCTCCCTCCGCTTTAGAGCTCTTACTCTCACCCTCTACCCTCCGACAATGGCCTTCCTGCCTGCATACCCCCTTCCCTCTCACTTGTAGTGCTTATTTCTAAGATTGCTCTTGGCTGGTATGTCATGCTACCTAACATTTGGCACATTTTGAATTACTGGAATTTCCTAAGCCTCAGTCTCTTACTTCTTTTTATTGTGTAACTATGTATTGTTATGTTGACCTTTGTATGTATGTATACCCCCATTCCTTTGACATGGAACCTTTGTAAATGAGCAGTTCCTGCTCAAAGGTATTTGTAATCCTAGATTTCAATAAAATAAAAAATAAAATAAAATAGATTCTTCCTGAGTCTGATTTGTACGACTGCATGGGCCAAGTTCCACGGATGTTATGCCATCATCAGATTTGTATAACAGTACTGTGGAAGCACTAACAGGACCACTGTCTGATGTGCTGCCGCAGTGCTCCGACATAGTTTCCAGTGATTCTGTTTATGCAGCCCTTCCCCTCCACAGGCCACGTAAACATACCCACTTCCTGGCACACTACTTTTCTGTTCTGCAACTGCAGTACTGACAGCCACCATGTGTAACATGGTGACATTGACTTAAACTGCCCATGCGTGACTATCGTGCATACATAGTTATGCCAGCATCGCATGTTGTGCAGTGCTGACTACAGGGCAAACTTCACATGTGCAAATATCATGCATGCCCAGTACTGTAATTGCTGCAGTATTACTTATGGCTGACTCTGGTGCAGCAAAAGCACCGCATATTCTTTTCCACGCTCTTGCCACTCCTAAAAGCTCTAGACAGCCATATCAGCTTTGACCAGAGTTAGTTTACTTTGGTTGGGTGAGTGCTGAATTTTCATGTGTATGTGGTATCCATTCCTTTAGTAGAAATTCCATAATTTTACCCACCACTGAGGTCAGGCTGACAAGTCTATAGATTCCAGCCTCCTCCCTGCTCCCACTTTTGTGGCGAGGGACTACATCAGCCCTTCTCCAGTACATGTGCAGTGCCTTTAAATGATCCTCATAGGATCCACCCTATTGGCCCTGAATCATCTTGCTCATCCTATGTTGTACTTCCTCTTGCCTGTCCCTGTCCTTTTTTAGGTGGGGACTCCGGAACTGGGCACAGTACTCCAGGTGTGGCCTCACCAGCAACCTATACAGTGCTAACAGTACCTCATGCTTTCTACTGTCATACTCTCTCTCCCGGTGCACCTCCACATCCTGTTAGCCTTGCTGAAGGCCTTGTTACATTGGCTAGTTTATTTAAGGGAGTCACTAATGATGACCCCTAGGTCCCTTTCCTCTGATGTTATATCCAGCTTAACCCCCCCACCCCCGTCCTATACTCTGTTTTGACACTTTTGTTCCCTAAGTGTATAACTCCACTTTTTGGCATTGAATTTCAGCTGATGGACTTTGGACTAATTTTTCAGCATTTGCAGGTCTCTCTGTAACTCCTTTATCCCTTCTACATTGTCATCCTTATCAGAGAGTTTAGTGTCATCTGTTAATGGACACAACCTGCCATGTATTCCCTCTCCCATGTCACTGTTGAACATATTGAAGAACAGTGAGCCCGGAAAAGACCACTGTGGCACTCCACAACTGATCCCTCTTTGTTCTGATCTAATCCCATTCAGCACAGCTCTCTGTAGCCCCCCTCCAACTGACTCTCTTCCCACCTTACTATTTTCTTAGCTGTTCCCAGACCCCCCATCTTCTTCAGCAGCCTTCAATGTGGCACTGAGTGAAATGACTTGCTGAAGTCAAAGTAGATTAAATCTGCACATGGCCTGCATCAACTATCTTGATTATCCAGTCAAAGAATGTTATCACATTGATCTGAAAAGACCTTCTTTGCACAAATCTAAGCCACTTACTATCCTGAAGTCCATTTTTCTCCAGGTAATCTATTACATCTTCTTTGACTACTGCCAGCAAAACTTCTGACAGCAAAATTTGTCGAAAGTCGGAATTTCTCTTTTGTGAATTCTTAGATTGCACTTTGTCAACTTCTGCAGAAATTCTGACTCAGAATGGCAGAATCAATGTATGAATCATGGATTAATGTATTAAGCTATTGAAAGAAATTCCACTGAACTGATCACTGTATGTGGTCAGTTATGCTGAATTTCCAGCACTAGGTTAGAATCATGCAAATCACAACAGTATGGTCCAGAAGTGCACTGTAAAAATGCTGCTCACCACAACAGCAGCCACCCAAAATACTGACCACAAGAACAGTGGCAATGGTAGCGGCCCCCAAAGACATGGCCCACTATGAAAAAAAATAACACAGACTTCTGTTTTTGCAGGGGCTCTGAACCTCCCCCCCCCCCGTTATGGGAGGCTTTGCTTCCAAACCCTTTGAGTACGTATAATCACCTCTGGGGGGCAGACAACTCAGGGAAGAGGTGAAACCTCGGAGGAGGGCATTGTGAAAGAGAAGGGGAACAGTATGGGGGGGCTTACACAGTCCCCCCACAGGTCAAAAGGGGGGAGAAACCAAACAAAACACAGTGCCAGTATAAAAAATGAAGGATATATAACTCCCTGGACCCAGAATCAAACCCCAGTCCATCAGCATTCTTCTGCCGTCCGCTGCCTATGACACTACCCTCTGCACCATGGCAGCTGCTGGCAGAACCCCTCCCAGCAGAGGCTTTATCCCTTTCTCCTCCCCCCCACTGCAACTGCAATATAGCCACATGGATAGCACTACCCTGACCTGTGGCATTCTACCCCTATCACTGTACTGTACAGCGCTAGTCTAACCACGTGGCTGTAAACCACGTGATTTAGGATTCACTATTCTAACAGGTTACCGAATTTCCTTCTGCAGGTTAATACATTAGTCAGCAATTCATACATTCATTCTGCAGTTCAGTGAGTCACTGAAGTGCAGAATGGATGTGTGAATTGTGGATTAAAGTATTAAACTGCAGAAAGAAATCTTGCAGAACTAATCACTGAACTGTGAAATAATTAAATGTATTGAGAATTAATGTATTAAACTGCTGAATGGAATTCCTCAGAACTGTCATTCTGCAGTTCACATGTATTATTCTGCAATTCAGCCAGAAAATTCCACAGAACAGGGCAAAAATCCACCAAACACAATTGGAAGATTCTGATTTCACCAAAGGTGGAAGTGTAGAAAATTTTGTGAATTTTTGCAAACTTTGTGAAAGTTCAGCAAAAGTTCTGTGAAAGCGTAATTTCCAACTTCCACCCAGCTCTAGTCACAGTTAGTTTTCCTACCACAGAAGTAAGGCTGATGGATCTATAGTTTCCTGGCTGCTCCTTTTCCCCTCCCTTGTGTAGTGGAACCATGTCCACCATCCTCCAGTCCCTGGAAACCACCCTTTGCTGCTCAGAGCTACTGAACAGCCCTGCCAGGGGTCTGACTAACACTGATGCCAGTTCTTGTAGCACTCTCGCATGCATCCTATCCAGCCCCAAGAACTTGTTTACCTTTAGGGCTACTAGTCCCTTTTTGATTCTTTTGCCAATAAATTTCTGAAGTTTCAGTTTTGGGATGCCTCTATCAGCTGCCTTTATGCTGCTTTCCAGCAAGGGTCCACTAGTCTTCCTAGTGAATACTGAGTAGAAGTAGTCACTTAGCACAGTTTCTTTCTGACCATCCTCCTCTATTACCAGGGCCTCACGCTAACTGCGGTAAAGTGAACCTACATTCTGTGGCAGGACCTCAAGGTTGCTACGGCAGAACAATTGGAGGGCTAAAGCCCAAGGTTCAATGTGGGGGAATAGCTCCTCCCACATTACCCTCAAAGGCCAGCCTCCTACAGCAGTCCCCTGCTTAGCACATTGTGCAACCCTCACCATCCACCCGTCTTGTCCTTCTCCAGCACTCTGCTCACCCATGGTACTGGACTTTCTATTCCCTACTCACTACCCGGTTTCCCTACCAAGGGTAGGAATAGAGTAAAGCCAACAAGTAAATCACATTACACGAGCACTACTGACTTCATACGCTATTCACCAAAACGTTGAACTGCTAATTCTGTGGCAATTCTGTGGCAAAGATGTTTCTGTCACAGCAGAGGAATCCAGGGTCATTGCAAGGAAAAATAAGAAAGGGACCATTATGGTACTGGGCAAGGGATATTGCACCAGAAGCAGGATATGAAGCTTGAGAGCTAAGCAGGTCCTGCACCGTGATGATAATACTTTTATTTAAACATTTTTTTGTGTGACATTCAAGTGTGCTTCTTGATACTTCAGTATCACACTCAGAGCAGTGTTTTTCAGTTATGGGTGGGTGCACTGTCCTTTCATTGTATTGATAATACACATTGAAGGTTTTTTTTTTTTATAGGGGGGGTGCCTGTTAACTACGGATTGGAACACTATTTATCATTGCTGCACTTTATGATTTATTCATCAGTACTGTTGTCTGTAGTTGGTCCTGCCATCTCCCCAAAGAGAGCCGAAGTGAATCAGTGCTGTGTTCTCATGCACTGTCATTTATTTCTTTTTACACAATAAATTATTTATAAGTTTTACAAATGTGCTAACTACCTTCCTCTCCCCACACCACTGCTCACATGCTAGCTGACTTGCTTAGAAATATAGATTGCCACACACTGAATATGAGTTTTACCAAGAACTGCAGGCATTTTAGTTTATTCCAATTAATAATATTAAATGTTTGCCTTACTTAATGTGGGAGGATGGAAATAAACAAATTCTGATTTTTTTCCAATATAATTTTGAAGTTTGTAATGACTAGTGACTGTGTGTCATTCAAGTGACCTCCTTGCCGTCATCCTCGGTTGTCATACAGGAATGGACTTTACAGCAATTTGTTACAATAACAAAAATACATAACATTGCTATATGGGAACTACTGGACCCCAGCCAAAGTAAATAAAATCATGTCCCTTCCCCAGCCCATATAGCTTCCCATCCAACCCTCCTGCTCCCAGTCATAGTAGATACAAATATTTCCTCCCCCTAGCCCATGAATGTAGCACACCATCCCACCCTCATTTCCAGCTGAAGTAGATATAAATACCCTCCATCCACACCAAGCCCACATTAAACCTCATACTGCCCACCTCCAAGAACACTAGCACACAATACAACTACTATACTGATTTTCTATAGCGATATAGTAGTTACTGTATAAGACATGAAATAAGACAAACATAATGCATACTCTGCTCACTTACTTTGTATTGTGTTGGGTCTGGAACAGAGCTCGGCTGAGACATTTTATAAGCTGTGCTGAACCAGAATACAATAGAGTAAATGATCAGAGTATACATCAAAGTATAACCAAAGCCTGACATAATAACAAGTAAAATTATAAGAAGAATTAACACAATTATAAGAAAACTAGAAGAAGAAGCCAACTTTTTTTTTTAATTGAGCTGTAAAAGGAACCCCCTACTCCTTCTCCAGTACCCTGGTAGCTATCAGACCGGCAGGTGCAGCAGCAGTCTGTCTTCAATGTACAGACTCAGATTTGATGAGTCCTGATATTGATCCATGCTGTGTTGGAGCTCATTTTCAGTCTGGATTTTGGGGAGGAGGTTAGAGGGGTAAGACAGCAAAGGAAAAAATGGAGGGCAAAGGTAGGAGTGGTACTGTGTAATGTTTACAGAAAAAAAGATTGACTTAGCTGGGGGGGGCACAGTAAACTTATTTTACCACTTCTTCACCAGTTGTAAGTTTCGGTGTCAAGGGGAAGAAAATAATTGCATATTGAGCCCAAAATGATTGGGGTAGTTGGATACAAGGTTCAACCTTATGAAAAAAAACTTCTTGCTCCAGATTACCTATGCTCAGCCACTTTCTGACTCTTGGAGGGTCACAATAAAAATTATTACCATTTGGTCTAGTTTGCAGTCAAGCTACTATAAGAGCATAAGTGAGGGGAAACATTTTGCGTTATGTGCTACAGAGGTTATTAGAGTGAATAAGTGGAAATCTGATTCCATGACTCAGAAAATGAGCAAAGAAGGCAAGATGGGGAGCTTTGAGCACAGGACAACTATGAGGCTGGGAATGAAAAAAATGTATAGATCGTGACAGGTACCACATGAGTCAGAGGGTCTATATTGCAGAATTATTATTTGCTTTTTAAATGGATACATAGACAGATAAAAAGAAAGACTATGAGGAAAACCCACAGTGAACATGGGATGCTTTCAGCTAGCCACTTGTACTTTAAAATTGTTTTTCACAAAAAACTGTCAAATATAAATGGATTTGAAAGACCTCATTGTACACAACATGAAATATTCCAATCCACAATGATGAGAGATCAAGCAAATGAAAACTAAGCAAAGCTGATGTACTGCAGCATTTCTTCTGATTTCTGAGGCCGGCCCCAATTTCTGCGGCCAGTCCTATTTTCTGCTGCTGCTGCTGCCACAGCTGTGGAATTGTGGTAAACACAGGGGCCTGTCTAATACCCTGTCATGCTCCATTAGCTTGACAATTCCTCCACCCATCAGTCTTTTTTCTCTAACAATACATATCTAAAGAACTGTTTTTTCCCCTCTCTTGACCCACCTGCAACTCACAACTCTGTCTGTCATTTGGATCCTGACTGCCTTCTTGGCCTCTCTAGTTTTCTCCTGGTACTCGTTCCCGTCTTCATCCCCTTGCTTTTCATTGTACCTTATAAAGGCCCTCTTTTTGGCCCTCACTGCCTCCCAAACACTTTTGGAGAATGAAATTTATCTTTTACGTTTTTCTCAATAACTGTTCTTGTGCATGTTTTTGTTGCCTCAAGAATGGTCCCTTTCATAACCCCCATCTTGTTTTTAACCCTCTGATGCTATGTTCCCCAGCTAACCTGACCAGAAATATTTCACTCATGTGATTGAAATCTGCCTTCCTGAAGTCTAGCACATCAACTTTAGACCAGGGCTTACAGGTGCCCAGGGCCACCTCTAACCATATAGTACTGTAGTTGTTGGACCTCCCCCCCAGTTCCCCGACCTGCCTGCTCTTTCTCAGTTGTTGAGTACAATATCTACTTTAGAATGGCTAACTGTCTAGTGGGATCTCTGTTGTGAGTTCCTAACATTCAGTCATGAAATAAATTACATAGAGCATGGCTTCTGTCACTCCTGGCCACTTGGATGCCCCAGCAGATGTCTGGCCAGTTGAAAACTCCCACTATTACAACCTATCCTTTTTTGGCCCCTCTCTACTTCAGCACCCAGTTCCTTATCTCTCTCTCTCTCTCTCTCTTGTCCCTGCCCTGGTGGCCTGTAAACCACCCTTATGCAAGTCTTCCTGTCTGAAGATTTTGTGAGCTGAACCCACAGTGATTTTACCACCCAATACCCCCAATGGTAGCATCCTCTACTGTCTTAATAGCTTTTCTGAGGAAGATGGCCACCCCACCACCTCTAACAATCCCTCTATCATGTCCATATAAGATGTAGCCTTGGATCACTATGTCCCAGTCCTTGTTCACCCTGGCCCAAGTTTCTGCAATGACCACTAGATCCAGCCTAGAGACTGTCAACAAAGCCTGGAGCTCACTAATCATTTTATCTAGGCTCCTTGCATTGAGGCATACCATGCTCCAACATCTGCCTGCATCTCAGTTGGTTATTACTTGCCCTCCCCATCACCCTTCTCTAATAACCTTGGTGACTTGTACTTCTCCTTCCTTTCATGCCTATTGTGTATACCCTGCCCTTTCCCCTGCACTTGTTCCTCCCATTTATTATTCCCCTAACACATTACCCCCATCCCTCGGGGAGTCCTTCCTGTCTAGGTTCCTCACATTTCCTCCCTCCACAGTGGAATCTCTAGCCCCAGCCTCCCAAACAGCTAAACTGTCTGCAATGTAGACATAAAACTTATGTCCTAATGCACTAGTCCTCTTTCTTGTCATAGAACATGGAAACAAAGAAACATAGAATTTGTCAGCAGAAAAGGACTGCCTGTCCCACCAAGTCTGCCCAAATGGTCCCTGTGTATTCTGTTTCTGCAGACCCTAACTGGTCTCCAGTGACCCTTCCTCCTCCTTGCCATTTACTAATATTCTCGTATGTCTATTTCATGCATGCTTGAACCCGTACTGTTTTCCCCTCCACCACTTCTGATGGCAGTCTGTTCCAGTCTATAACTCTTTCAGTGAAGTAGCACTTCTTCACATGCCTCTTAATCTTCCCCCTTCAGCTTCATCACATGCCCACTGGTCCTGGTGCTCTTTCATATTTGAAAGTGACTCACCTCCTACACCCCATTTACCTCTGTGAGGTACATGTAGATCTCTATCATGCCCTCTCTCACTCTCCTCTCTTTCAGGGTGTACATGTTGAGATCTCAGTCTCTCCTTGTAGGGCTTTTGATGTTTCCCCTGCACTATTTTACTTGCCATCCTCTGGACTGCTTCCACCCTGTAAGGTGAAGGCTATCACATTTGAAGAGTCTTCTTTCCCAGAAGTCCCTCAAACCCTGATAAAGTGGTGCCCCTGTTTCTGACATCACCTCTTCAACCACCTGTTAACACCTTGATCTCTACCTCCCTTACTTTATCTTTCCCATTCTCCCTACACCAAACAAGAAGGACCTCAGAAAGGTCTAAAGAAGCTGAGTGCTTCTTCAATCTGTCCCCACATTCTGTTAATCTCTCTTAACCATCTCTACAGCCAGTTCACCAGATCATTGATACCAAGGTGTACCAGCACTCCCTGCTCCCCCTCCATTGTCCTGTCTATCCTAATAAAATTTCTGATGGCTGATTCTCCAGTCTGGTATCTGTCCACCCCTTCCCCTTACCTTCATTACCTGACACCATCTGCAGCCTTCAAACCATACAGTATCCTATCAATAGAATCTTTATTGCTCATCTCTACCCCCTTGCTCCTGGTGTCACCATGTCTCCCTTCCCATCAGCACCAACTGACCCATGGTAACCCCATCTGACTCAACTTGGGTCACCCAGGTGGTGGTCATGTGGTGACAGTGATCCACTCTCCTACTCCAGAGTAGGAGAGTGACCTATGGGATACTCACTCTTCCTCCATCAGCTGGTCAGCATTGTGAGTGGTAGTGCTACAACTGCACCGGCGGGCCAACAAATCAGGGAAAAGTATTCCATGGATTATGTGATTCCTGGAATATTATACTATGGTTTACATAGAGATGCTTTTCAATCTTCCATGGAATTAAAAAAGAATGCTAAAAGTATTTCAGAAGTGGAATTGCTATTCCCTACAAATTCCTCAGATGGAATTCTTTTTCCACACAGCTCTACTAAGAACATTTGGCAATCCATTAAACTTGTTATCTTCCATTGGTGTTGGGCCAGAATCTAAAGCTGCACTGTATAAATTACAGCTTTCAAACTATTTATCTTCTCTCTGTTTTATGCTTACTACATTCTTCATTTGTTTTAATCAGCCATGTACTGTCTTGAGGCAGGATGCGATACTCTTAACTCTATATTCTGTAGTATTTGCATGTTTGCATCTGTCTGTTGACCTATCCTAATATGGTTCAGAGCCTCAGCAAATATGATATCATCTTGCTGATGCATCACAACATTCTTATTATGGGATGGATATGTTTCATAACATGAATCTTTGTAATGAACATAAACACAAAATGTGTTAATGTGAAGGTTTTAACAGTATGTAATGTAAACAACTATTTGAAGGCATATACCTATGTATGCATCTCATAAAAACACATCATTAAAAGTTTCAATTGCATTTTCATAGACAGAACAGCTGATAGTTAAGATTTTCATACTATTTTGTTTGGAACAATGTGTAAGTGTATTTGTAATGCACAGTTTTGATATAAAAATATAGAAAATAAAAACAGTCATAATGGCTTGCTTAAGGTATGTGTCAGTTTTTCTGAGTTATCAAGTTTGTGAAGCAAATTAAGTGTTTTTATCAATTAATGGCCCCTATGTGTTAAGGGGTGGTTTGCCTACGTGCTGTGGATCTGTGACCATGGGCAATCCCATATCCGAATGCTGTCAACCAGGGGTCCCATGGACCCCTGTGTGCATTCACAGAAGGGACACGTCCGTTCTTCACAGTAACCTCTTGTCGTTTGCACAGCTATGTGTGCAGCCAGTCCAGAGGTGTATCTGGGGGTGTGCCATACTTTACAGAGGCACAGAGTACTGGGCAAGTAAGGCAAAGGATATGGCAGCAAGGAACCTGCTGTATCTTGTGTGCACTCCCCTCAGTTTACACCTCTCGGCTGTGGTGGGATAAGGTATGCCTCCACTGTGCTGCCCTGCCTTCTGGGCTGATTTGGTGGGCTGGGGGCAGCCATTTGGGCACTCACCTGTCTTTTTAAAAAATGGACATCCTGCAGTGTCCCATAATCCTCTGCTCCATGCAGAGCAGGGCATCCATGATGGAACTGGTTTGGTTTGGGCATCCAACTGGATGCTCACCTGTGTCCTCTGATCCACCCACTACACAGAAGTGAGCCAGGGTGGGGCCATGGACAGGCACTGTGTGGTGGCATGCATTAGTACATGCCACATCTTGTATGTCTGTACAGGGGTGTGGAGATGCATGGTCCAGATACGTGTCTCTCATGTGTACCTAGCTTGCATTCATGCATAGCCCCCAATGTGAAGATGCCACTGTAATGTGTCAACATTTGAAAAGTAAGTCAATGCATTACTTGCACAGTATATCAAAGCTGTAATTTTAAATAAATGGATATGCCAACATTAGGAAATGTAATTAATGAATTGTAAGCGTGTCAACACAGCATAAATAAACAGACATCACATTTTTTTTTTACTTTTGCTTATTAGAAATGTTTTGGTGTAAGGTTCAAACATAGCACAACAGGCAACAATGCAACAACATCAGCTGTGTTCATAGGATTACAGTGAAAGTTCAGCAGATAATAACATGGCTAAAATACATATATCTGTTATTACAGACAGCATAATAAGTCATAGTGAGGCCCAGCACCCCCAGGCAAACCAGCAAGAAGCATGACCTAAGATCAAAGAAGCCCCCAACCATGACACATCAGAGAAAACCACCCCACAAAACCAATGAGAAGGCCCCCAAAACAGGCATGAAGGTACCCGTATGGAGCAAAGTTGGTCCTGTGAGCCATTATGTACAAAAGCCATCTGCACCAAAAAAGTTCAGATTTTTTTCAACCCCATGGTTTAATTTATTTATTTATTGAAGTCCTGGGTTAATACCTTTGAGCAGAAGCTCTTTACATAGGATCCACATCAGAAAACAACTGTAAAGAACATACTATTTCGTTGCATAGATAACACAATATTTCAAAACAGTAGACTGAAGAATGGGATATACAAGATACAATAGAGTTCCAACACCAAACAGAACAATAAGTGTCAAGGACAAACTATAATTAGGCTAAGCAAAGGACAGGTGGTAGTGCAAAAGAGAAAGGGAAACGCATGGCAGGTAAAGCAAGGGATGAGAGGAGAGGGAAAGGGAGTAGGGAAAAAGTAGGGGGGAGGGTAGGGTGGAGTAACTGGGGGTAAGGAGGGTTTTAGAGGAGGTGGAAAGAAGTACAATGGGCCTTGGACAGTAATTTTCTCCATCTTATAAATTTCCACTACTAAGTCTTGCCAGAGGAGAACAGTAGGGATAGTGGGAGTGAGCCAATGCTTTGTAATCACCTTCCTGGCAGTAAGCAGACATAAGTTTAATAATTTCCGGGGGGTGTAAGGTATGAGGTAAACTTGAAAGAAGGAACACTGGCATTACAGTAACTATACCTGTTGCACACATAGCTCTATAAGTGCAGTGTTTAAAGCTATAAAAAAGGATTGCAAAGCTGGGCATCTCAAAAATACATGACCATGCATGGCTGGGGAACTGCCACAATTCCTCCAAAAGGTAGCCCCCCTCTTGAGAAGGTACTTTTGCTAAATCACAGGGGTACATAAATATCTAATACAGACATAGATGCACAGAATTTGATGGCAGATAAGGAGCGCTTGGCCCACCTAGTCTGCCCATTCCCTACCTAATGAATAAGCTGCAGATCCTAGTTAACCAACAGCCTACTTCCTCCTACCTCCCACTTGAATTGCTTTATGTCTGTCCCATGCATTCTTGAATTCCCACACTGTTATTGACTCCACAAACTCCTCAGGAAGGCCTTTCTTTGCATCCACAACCCTCTCTGTGAAAAAAATACTTCCTCATATTACCTCTGAGCCATCCCCCCTCTATCTTCAAATTGTGCCCCCTTGTTCTTGCATGTCTCTTTTTCTGAAAGATGCTACCCTCTTGGACTATGGTGATTCCCATGAGCTACTTGAAAGTTTCTATCATGTCCCCCATCTCCCTCCTTTCCTTAAGGGTATACATATCAAGCTCCTTTAGTCTCTCTTCATATGTCTTCTGGTGCAGACCCTGCACCATTTTCCTTGTCCTCCTCTGGACAGCTTCCATCCTGTCTATGTCCTTGCGGAGATGGGATCTCCAGAACTGCACACAGTACTCCAGATGGGGTCTCACTAACTGTCTGTAGACAGGGATAACAACTTCCTGTTTTCTACTGGTGATGCATCTCCCTATGCATCCCAGTACCCCCCCCAGCTCTCCTTACTGCCTTCTCACATTGCTTGCTTACCTTTAGGTCATCTGATATAACTGTCCCCAGGTCCCTTTCCATTTTTGTTGTTGTTAGTATCTCACCCACCATTGTGTACTCTTCCCCTGGGTTTTTGTTTCTTAGGTGCATTACTTTGCACATCTTTGCTTCGAATCTAAGCTGCCACACATTTGACCATTCCTCCAACCTTGCCAAGTTTTTTCTCATCCTTTCCACCCCACCTTGTGTATCAACCCTGTTGCAAATCTTTGTGTCATCTGTGAAGAGACATACTTTTCCTTCCAGTCCCTCTGCAATGTTACTTATGAAGACATTAAAGAGGACCAGTCCCAGTACTGAACCCTGCGGTACCCTGCTAGTAACCTCACTTTCTTCAGAGTGAACTCCGTTTACTATTACCCTTTGCATTCTATTGTTCAGCCAATTTTTTACCCAGGCTACCACCTTGGGACCCACTCCAAGGCTGGCTAACTTGTATATTAATCTTTTGTGTGGGACTGTGTCAAATGCCTTGCTAAAGTCAAGGTAGGCCATGTCCACAGGCCCACCCTGGTCTACTACTTTGGTCACCCAGTCAAAGAAATCTATTAGATTTGTCTGACATGACCTTCCCGCTGTGAATCCATGCTGCCTTGGGTCCTGTGCTCCACTGGCCTCTAGGTACTCAACAATTCTTTCCATCAGAAGTGATTCCATCATTTTCCCTACCACTGAGGTCAAACTAACTGGTCTGTAGTTTCCTGTCTCTGCCCTGCTCCCACTTTTGTAAAGTGGAATCACATCCATCCTCCTCCAGTCCTCAGGTACCACCCCATCCTCCCATGATTTGTTAAAGTGGGGTAGTCAGTGGTGTCACTAGTTCTACCCTTAGTTCTTTTAGAACTCTGGGGTAAATCCCATCAGGCCCCATTGCTTTGTCCACCTTCAGTTTTAAGAGTTCTTTCAGAACCCTTTCTTCTGTGAATGGACTAGTATTTACCCCCCCCCCCATCCAGAGTGTTTCTCTTGTTTGGTTTAGGTACCTCCTCTCCTTTTCTTTTGTGAATACTGGGCAGAGGTTTTCATTCAGTATCCCTGCTTTTTCACTGTCACCCTCTGCCCACATTCTTTCCCCTTTATTAAGCTTCAGTATCCCTCCCTTTGTCTTTCTCCCGCTCCCTAATGTACCTATACAAGGTTTTATCTCCTTTCTTAATTGAGTTGTCTGTCTTTTCTTCAGTTTGGGCCTTTGCTATTTTGACTGCCTTCTCTGCCTCCTTCTGCTTTAACTGATATAGTTCTCTGTCCTGCTCCTTCTGTGTTTCCTTATATTTCCTGAATGCTATCCTTTTCTCCTTAAGCTTCTCTGCCACCTCTTTTGAGAACCATTGTGGCTTTTTCCTTCATTTTGTTTTGTTGATTTGCTTTACACAAAGGCTTCTTGCCTCTGTGATGACAGTTTTGATTTTTCCCCATTGTTCCTCCACCCCTTGCCTGTTTGCTAGTGCTTTTCTGAGGCACTCTCCCATTTTGCCAAAGTCAGCCCTCCTAAAGTCCAACATTCTTGCATTTGTATAACTTGACTCTACAGCTGTGTTTATTGTGAACCACACTGTTTGGTGGTTGCTTGTTCCCAGATGGCTACCTACTTCTAAATCTGAGATCCTTTCTCCATTCCCATTTGAGAGTACCAGGTCTATCATTGCTCCCTCCCACATGGGTTCTAACTCTAGCTGTCTGAAGCATGCCCCCTGTAGGGCATCGAGAGTGACCCTGCTCTTGGATGTGGCTGCAGTAAAAGTGTTCCAGTTAACATCTGGCATATTCAGGTCCCCCATCAACAATATCTATCCTTTTTCTGCCATTCTAAAGATTTCTTCTATCATCTCCTTGTCCATTGCTTCCTCTTGAGACAGGGGTCTGTAAACAACATCACATTTCACTGCAAATCATAGAATACTAATACAATTCAGTAATGTAATAACAGACCAGCAGGTTAACTGATATGTTGACATCGCATAAATGCAACATGCTATCAAAACTGAGTAGTTGTAATATGTCAACAAAATGTATAATGTTTCAAACATGTCAGTATTAGATGAATAATTATATAATATATGACTTTGAATAATGGAAGGCAAAAATCATCAATAACATGATATTCTTTGCAAAAACCTTCATTATTGCACCAGTCAGGGTAACTTAACACCACCAAAGTAGGGAACGATGACATTAAGGTTTCCAGCTGTAACTCCCGACCCCCCCCCCAGGCAGCAGAAGGAAAATACATCAGGGTTTTGGGTTTATGGAGTCTTGGCAAATCAAGGCTGGGGCCTTCCTTATGGTGGTCAACCCTATCCTTCACCCCATTCCATGAGCAAACAATGTCACACGTGATCTCCTGCAGGCCCTTGGCAAAGAAAGCCACAACAAACTGTGTTGGCAACATGTGGTGAGACATACTTATCTACCTTTGAAGAGTGGATAACTATGAGGCAGTGGCTTGGAGCAGCACCTTGTGCTTTGTACTGGAGGCTATGGGCAGGGGTGGGGGAGTGAGTATTAGGGTTGAAACCCCAAGGAAAACCACCACCGCCACTGATTCTCCAAGGCTTCAGAGACCCCAAACCCTAACATTTTATCCTTTTGTGGCTTTGGGGGTAGAGGTGGGGAGTTAGGGCTGGAAACCCCAACACCGCAGTTCTCTACTTTTATGGTGTTAAGTTACCCTAACTGGTGCATTAATGAAGTTTTTTGCAAAGAATTTCTTTTCTTTTTGAGATAATGGAATTGTATCCTTTG
The DNA here is from genome assembly GCA_016271365.2 of Neoceratodus forsteri. Taxonomy (NCBI): domain Eukaryota; kingdom Metazoa; phylum Chordata; order Ceratodontiformes; family Ceratodontidae; genus Neoceratodus; species Neoceratodus forsteri. The sequence goes on along the minus strand of CM028131.1, from coordinate 983,719,991 downwards.
GCCATTTGGGCAATGCACCAAGGGAAGACTCTGACCGCCTATGGAAGTGCAGGGCCCCGTTGAAATGCCCTTCTATACAGTGTTGGATGTCAGAAATTACTAAAGCTATGAATGTACATAGGAAAATGATAACACACCACCACCACAACTGTGTTGTCTTTTAATATTTTGACACCAAATTTTCAACATAGCCTTGATATGAACCCACCTCAAGAAGTCGGTAGGTGGAAATGTTCAAATCTCAGCCAAAATGTCATTCTGTGGCACAGGTGTGAAAACACATTTTGACCAGGTTTTGAAAATGACAGTTGTTCCATTAATGAGGTGACGTAAAACAATGGCTATGTTGAAATTTTGGATCAAAATATTTAAAATTACAAGGCTATGAGCGTGCATTGCAAAATTTCAATGTATACTCATAATTTTGTTGTTTGTGTTATATATATATATATATATATATATATATATATTGTGTGTGTTTACTTATTACCTTCCATTGGCTTCATGGGGCTATGACCCACTCCCCCAGATGGGGGTATATCCTCCAACCTGACCCCCAGCTCATCTTCCCCCAGAAATTCCCCTGCAGATTCCCCATCTGTGGCAGGGGCAGATGGAGGGGCAGCGGCAGTCCCCTGCCACCTGGTATGGAAAATCTGGTGGCAGGGGGCAGACTTCACTGGAGTGGTCAGGCCATCATGGGTCCATGAAGCCCCAGTCCTTTTCCATTTTTTTCTCTCTCCCTTCCCTCCAACTTAAGCACATCGGGTTCTGAGCCTCCTGACCCATACTGCCCTCCAGCCACTGCTAGAGGGCAGTCAATGGGCAGCATGACTACTCCCCTTCCTCAGAGAGATGAGAGCAGTCCTCCAGATCCTTAATCCTCTCTCCTCACTGCCAACCCCCAGCAGCCCAGGCTCATTCCCAAACCCAGGTCACCAACATGGCATGAGGTGTGGTGTCCAGTGCCTCAACTCTCAGAACCACTGGGCCAGCCAGTTTTGTAATATTACATACTAACATACTAATTGCCAGCAGATTAGGCCTTATGGTCTATCAAGTCTGCTCAAACCTCAGATCCCTAGTTGGGTGCCTAGGCCCTCCCCCCTTTTGTTCCAGAAACCCCTATCATCCATCCCCAACCCCCTGGGCCAGGCCATCATCTGATACATCCACTTTCTGTGTCTGTCCCACCCTCTCTTGAAGCCCTCCACTGTGGATCTCTGAACCAGCTCACCAGGCAGTGCATTCCAAGGGTCCACCACCCTCTCAGTGAAAAATCTCCTCTTCCCCCTCACCCTCTCACCTTCCAACTTCAAACTATGCCCTCTGGTGATACCTCCCTGCTTTAGTCTAAATATCCCCTCCATGTTTACCCTATTTATTCCCTTGAGGTACTTGAAGACCTCAATCATGTCCCCCCATCTCTCTCCTCTCCTTCAATGAAAACAGGCAGAGCTCCTCAAGTCTGTCCTCATATGTCAAATCCCCTAGTCCTCGTATCATCTTAGTTGCCCTCCTCTGTACCCTGTCCAGGAGCAGTATGTCCATCTTCAAGTGTGTTCTCCAGTACTGTACACAGTACTCAAGGTGTGGCCTAACCAGTCCATTGTACAGTGGCAGAATCACTTCCCTGCTCCTAGAGGTGATCCCCCTTATGATGCATCCCAACATCCTGTTTGTCTTGCTAGCCGCTCTCCTGCACTGCTCAGAGTTATTCATACATGCATCCACCATGACCCCTAGGTCTTTTTCCCCTGTTGAGGCCTCCAGCACCTCCCCTCCCAGGGTGTACCTTTGTTTAGGGTTTCCCCACCCAAGATGTAACATCTTGCACTTGATGATATTGAAATTTAATTTCCATGTGTGAGCCCAGCTTTCCAGGGTGTCCAGGTCCCCTTGCAGTGCCAACCTCCCCTCTTCCCCCTCAACTACTGCTCCCATCTTGGAGTCAACAGTGAAGAGACTAATTTCATACCCTATACCTTCCCTGATGTCCAATATGTATGCATTAAACAGGATCGGACCCAGAACCGAGCCCTGCGGTACCCCACTACCGACCTCTCTAGGGTTCAAGAGCTCCCCACTGACCACTACTCTCTGGGTGCATCCAGCTAGCCAGTTTTCAATCCATCTGACCATCAAAGGCCTACTCCCAACCCCGCCAAGGTTTCTCCACCAGACCATTGTGGGGGAAAGAGTCAAACGCCTTGCTGAAGTCCAAGAATAATACATCCACAGGCTTTCCCCTGTCCAGTTCTGATGTTACCCATTCATATAACTCCACAAGATTGGTTTGACATGATCTACCTGGCACAAACCCATGTTGCTGACTATCCAGACCTCCCACCTCCTCCAAGTACACCCCCAGTTGTTTCTTTAGTATACTCTCCATTAATATTCCCACCACAGTGGTCAAACTGATGTGTCTATAGTTACTTGGTACTTCCCTCAACCCCCCCTTTATGGATTGGCACCACATATGCCTCTCGCCAATCCCTAGATACCCTCCCTGTCTCAAGCGACCTGTTGAAGAGCTGCACCAGGGGTGCAGCCAGTATGTCTGCCAATTCCCATAGTACTCTGAGATGAATGCCATCCAGCCCAGGAGATTTATCTTTCTTTAGGGCCTTGAGTGCTAATCACACCCTTTCGGTGGAGATAGCATCATCTGCCCCCTCCACCTTACTGGCCTTTTTATCCTTATCCTAATGTGACACCCCTGGGGTACCTCTCCCTCCCTCTTGCTCCATTTCTGTTGTTCCCCGATCCCACTCACTACCACTTCTATCCCCCTTGTGCCTTGCTTTGTAGCTATTCTATCCTCCTCCCTAGTGAACACAGAGGCAACCCAAATGTTCAACATAGCCTTGTTCTGACTGCACTTCATGAACAGTGGTGAAGAACATTTTCAAAACCCACTCCTTTTGGAAATTTCACAAAGCAACAACATCATTCCATGCCACAGGTGTGGAAAAACATTTTGGCCAGGATCTGAAAAATTACAGCCATCACATTCATGAGGTGGTGTGAAAAAATGGCTATGCTAAAACTTTGGGGTCAAAATATTTAAAATTACCGAAATGATGAGAGTGAATTGCAAAATTTCAATGTATGCCCGTAACTTAGCTTTTTTTTAATATTTTGACCCAGAATTGTAACACAGCCTTCTTATGACCCCACCTCATATACTAGGGTGGTGAAAATGTTCAAATGCTGCCCATAAGGTGATTTCACCAAACTAATGCAGAAACACCTTTTGGGCCTAATTTTTTATAATTCCACCACCATTGGTCATGAGGTGGGGGCCCAAAAAGGCCATGTTGAAACTTTGGGCTCAATACTTGCAGAAATAGCAAAGTTATGCATCAAAGTTGAAAACCCCATTGGAATACATTGAACCATGCTTACCTTACTTTCTCATGATGCAGTCACCAGTTCTAGCAGCAAGATGTATTTTCAGTCAGAGAGTGGATCTATGCCATGGGACCTGTACAGGTGAGTGAGGGTGTGTAGGGTTGTGTGGGGTTGTAGGGTGGTGGGTGCTGAGTGGGCAGTCAGGGTGGCTGGCTCAGAACAGCAAGGGACCATTCTCTTTTTTGCAGGTTAAACAAAAAAATCACTGAGTGATGGTTTTCTTTATTTCAGGTTAAATTGTAACACTGTGATTGGGCACCCCAGTGTTGAAGCATGTACAGAAATGGGGTTGGGCAATTTGGAGGGAAGGGGGTCCAGAGAAGTGATACTGTGGGTGGGCACCCTGGTTCGCTTACATATGTTATTTAAAAAAAATAAGATTGGGAAGGATAGGAGGGATACCCAAAGTGGAGGAGGGAGAAAGAAGCAGTACCAGGCGTGGGTACCCTGGTCCACTTAATAAAGCAAACAAACAGATAGACAGACAGACAGATAGATAGATAAACAGACAGACAGACAGACAGAATGAGGGGATTGGTGGCTCACTCCTCTAACTGCAGCCCACAGCAAGACTCCAGCTGCAGCTGCAGAACTCAACAAAACCCTGCTCTTCTCATACAGAGAAAGCTGGTGAACAGCTCCTCTGGCTAAGCTGGGCACCTGGGATTTTTGGGGGCCCAGTAAAGGTATTTATGATAAATGTTTTAAAAAGCAAACACCAAGATCGAGGTAATCAGGCTCCATTTAGCAAGGTTCAGGTGTTTATTTTGTAAAATTACAGCATTTTATGTAGTTTCCAAATTTGTAATTTCTAGTGGAAAAGAAAAAAGATGGCGGCTCTCATGGCACAAAAAAATTTTCCTGCTGTGAGAAGCAAGTGGTGAGAATTCAAAAACTGGTCTTGCAACACAGAATTGTTGATGTCATATCACAATGTTATACAAAGAACCCCACTGAGCTTGTTCAGAACAGAAAATCACAAAACTTTAATGCCTTATAACGCTGAACCATTTAATATTTTTTCATGAAACCTTTCAAAGGCACTACCTTGGGACATTATGGCTGTGCCCTGAAAGTTTAGGGAAAAAAATCCATTCCATGTAGGCTGTAGGTGAGAGAAACAAATTCCATGTTAAGTATAGGAAAAAAATTAGACATCTACAGAAAAATGACATATGTAGATCTCAGAAACTGCACAAGCTGCCATCACAAAGTCTTCCACATATTTAGATATTGCCTCCTAGATGACACATGCAAAATTTCAGCTGATTTCATAAAATGATGCCAAAGCTATTAAAGTGCAGGGTTAGGTGTTTAAGCATCATAGGTATCATACATTGGATTCAAGACAATAGCTTTCGCCAAGGAGTCTTGTTGTTTTTAGGGAATGTTATCTTTTATTGCTGTGAAACCCCTGTAACATCATACACAACATCTATTTTGTTCTTAAATGATTTAATTGTGTCACTGTTGACTACATCCTCTAGGAGTCAATTCCATAGGGACATGATTCTCTGACTAAACCACACCCATCTCTTACTGGATTTGTACAGTTCTCCCCGAAGTTGATGGTCATGTGTTCTAGTATTTTTATGAATAGTTTTCTATCCAATCCTACACATTCCCAGAGATCCGCTTTATGAAAACCAGAATATACCAGACATAGGTCCCCTCTGAGATGTTGGTACTCCAATGAATATAAATCCAACTCCCTCAACCTATCCTGGTATGGTAGGGACTGAAGTTCATAGATCATTTTAGTTGCTTTTCTCTGCACTCTCTCAAGATTCCCAACATCAGTTTTATGGTATGGGTTCCAAAACTGCACATTGTACTCCAAAAGCAGCCTCACCAATGCTTTGTACAATGGCAGCAACACAGTTTTGTCCCATTCCTAATATTGTGAAGGATGTAATGTAGCATTCTGTTTGCATTACCAACAGCTGTGGTCGTCTGTTGTCTAAATTTAAGATAATTTGTGACCAAAATGGTTAGGTCTCTCTCACGTTCCACAGTTTTTAGGATGTGGCCACGTGAGTTATACTCAAACATAATGTTATTGTGGCCAAAGTGCATAACACTACATTTACCTATATTAAACTACATCTTATGTAACTCAGCCCAGGAACTTATTGCATCTAACTCTATTTGTAGGTTTTGTGCATCTACCTCAGTTCTTATGATAGCCCCCACCTTGCAATCATCAATAAAATTTGGACATCCATGCATTATTTATTGTATTTAGGCTCTCTTTAATATTGAACACTCTACTTTACCCTAACTACATGACAGCAACTGCAACAAATAGAAGTTTTTTTCTTTTTAAACTAAATTTAATATTTTTTTAAAATGTTTTATAATTTTGGGTCACATTTGGCAGACCACGTTGCCATATCATAAATGAAATGGAAATTACAAAATACACATAGGCATTGCAATTTAGTAATGTAATAATACTATTTACTAATAGGCTTATAAAATGTGTGACTGTACAAGTAAGTTGTCATTGTATAATTATCCATATTATATGCAACACAAATCATTGATAATGTGATATGCATTTCTACAAATGAGACATTTAGCTGTCCACCCTCAAAAAAAAAATCATATTTTTTAAAAAATATTTCTAGTTTTTGGTTCACATTTAGGTAAAACTACTGGGGCCAGATATTCAAAAATGGGCAAAGCGGAGTGCAATAGTTTGTGCTGTGCTTGCCCACTGCCTATGAATGACCCCAAGGATGCAATATTCAGTCGGATATTACACTGGTGCTATCTGACTGAATATAGGGGCATGTTGGCCCAGCACTAAGCCGAATAGCACTGCCCTGACATGGATCCTGGTAGTGCAGGGAGCAGCATCCCCAGACCTGATAGTGCTGGTAGCTCCCAGTGCAATATTCAGATATCCCCATGCAAATGAGCCCATTGGGAATGCAAAGCACTAAGGGGACATTTTCATGCCCATTATGAGAACATTTGCATGGGTACATGAACTCCCTTTACAGTGCAGGGGATGCATGCTCCCTGTCATCATATATGGCAGCTTGCTGAGGTAGAGAGAGGAGGGCTGTGCTGGTCACCGTATGGGCTCAAGTAGCACCAATGCTTCAGGTAAGGAGAGTTGGCAGGGCAGCTTGGTCAGTGCCCACAATGTGAGGGGCCACTAGACACCAGGAAAAGATAACATTGGTATAGAAACAGGGATCATGGGGGTGCCACCTGACACCAGAGACTATGAGATTTCATACAGGGCTGGCAATCAGAGGGCAGAAGGGACCACTGGACACCAGGGATATATTTTTGTACACTGAGTCTGGTGATCAGAGGGCAGGGGGACCACTAGTCACCAGGGAAATCTACTAGTATACCGGGCTGGTGATCAGTGGGTGGGGGAACAACTAGGCAGTAAGGCATTATTGTTTTCACATGGGGTTGGCAATCAGAGGGTAGGGGGACCACTAAGACTGGAGATGTCTTTGTTTTCATGAGGATGGGGATCAGAGAGATGGGGGACCACTGGGCACAAGGGAGCAGGTGTGCTTGTCCAACTGCAAATGTGGTTTTAGCTGCAGGTTCTCTGCGAGCTGCTAGGGTTAGAGTAAGAGGGGCTTTTTCTTGGTGGTAATGGTGCAGTGCAAGTTAACCAGTGTGATTCCCTTTGTATGGCACTAATGTGCTGAATATTGTGCTGCACCAGGATTAGAGATGCAGCGAAATTAAATTCTGCCAGCGAAGTGAATACAAAGTGGCCACTTTGCGTTGTCCCAGTGGTATGCGGAGTAACCATTGTAAAGTGCTCACTTCACTTTGTTATTATGACTTTGTGTTGTCATTCTGCCTTAACATGAAGTAAGGTGGAATGACAACAATATAGGCAGTCCCCCCACACACATCACGTCTTACAGTACTGTAAGTCACAGGCTTTAGCCAGGAAGGAAGGAAGTGAGTCATAGAAGCAGATACTTTCACTTTCTCCTTTGCAGAGGTAGAGAGAGGAACCATTTTGTGGAGAGGAGAGTTCTGGGCTGCTTGTTCTGAAAGTTGATCAGATTCAAAACCCAAAAGCTTTTTTAAAAGCTAATTGTTTAGTTTATTTTGTACTGTATTGTCAGCTCATTTTTTCTTTTTGGTGATTGATTTCTTTGTTTTATAGGTTTTGTTGGTGTGTGTGTGTGTGACTGTGTGTGTGCCTGTGTTGTGTGAGTGTGTGTGAAGTCAGGACTCATTGGAGAGGGAAAGTGTTTTTTTTTTTTGCAATTGAGGATCAGGGCAGTATGTGGCCTGTGGTAGGAGGGGAGCAGTGTGCACGTATGGGGGGGGCTTAGCCAGGTGAAGTTGGACTGGTCCAGAGTGCTTGGTCCCCCCTGGAAGCAGCAGCTGCAGCACCACCACTGCCATGTCCAGCAACTCCACCACCTCCACCAGTGGCAGCTGCAGAGGCTTCAGCAGCACTGCCTCCACAGCAGCAGGCAGAGCCCCAGGTCAGTGAACATGCTGCTGGCAGTGCATCTGCCCCTTCCATGCCTGGTCCCCCTGCAGCTCCCCAGTTTGGCAGTTTTTTAATTGTGTCGGGGGGACAGCAGCCTTGTGGTGTGTCTGCTTTGTGGTATGTAGGTGCACCGTGGCGCCCAGGGGACACATCTAGGGATTGGGAGCCAGTGCACCCATATGTTGAACCACCACAAGGTGGAGTGGCAGGCTGCAACAAAATGAGCCAGGCCTCCACCTGCTGGCCATTCTGTGGCAGTGGCAGAGGGTGTGGCTGTTGTGCTTCATCACAGCTGGAGGAGGGCCACAGTAGCAGTTGCTCCAGTACCACCACAAGCACCATCCTCACCACCGCATCTACCTGGTGTTCCCCCACCAGTGGACCCCATAATGCCTGCAACTCAGGCAGACATAGGACTTTTGTGGGCCACAGTGGAAGAGAATAATGAGAGGGTGGGTGCTGTCTAGCAGCAGTTGGAGCAGATAGAGAAACACCAGTTACATGTTGTGACAATGCTCCATCTGCTGCTGGACCATCAGGGGATCCCTCATTAGCTTTTTTTTTCAGCACCCTCCCACTGCTGTAGTGTGTTGTCTTTTGTTTATGTTTAATAACAGACAGAGGGAAGGCCACAGTAATAGTTTAAAGGGAAGCAGTCAGCAACAGCAGCTTCTGCCCTCTGTAAGACTTACAATCTGGTTAAGCCTTTGAAGTGTGTTGCAGTGTTTTTCTCACACCGCAACATACTTTATTTTAATAGAGAAAAGCCCATGACCCAGAAGTATGGCGAATGCTATGGGGGCTTCATTATGCATAAAGGTGTGGCGACGTACCATACACTTCAATACATTTGTAGTGAAGCACATGGTGCATCACCACACCTTTACACATAATGGAGTCCCCATAGCATCCACCATACTTCTGGGTCACTGACTTTTCTCTATGAAAATAAAGTATGTTGCGGTGTGAGAAAAACACTGCAACATACTCAAGGCCCCTGGAATTCTGCATTTCTGTGGTTGAGGAATTTGCCGCAGAATTTGCATCATGCGCAGAATATATATAGTGCCACAGAATTCATTGTTTTTGATGAATTTTCATATAAATATACTGTTTTTTGCATAGTGTCAGGCTTTCTTTCCCACCTCGTTTATCCTGAAGCCTCTCCTCTATGCTCAGTATATGATGTTATGGATGACATGACATCATATTTAGCCAATGACAGGACTGCATTCTGCCAGAGAAATGAATAAATCATGCAGCAGAAATCAGAAAATGAAATGCTGTCGCAGAAGTCAAGGAGCCCTGCCGAAGAAATCAAAAACTTCTGCCGCAGAACACCGGGGGCCCTGAACATACTTCAAAGGCTTAACTGGAGGGTAAGCCTCGCAGATGGTGGGCGCTCCTGTTACTGACTGCTTCCCTTTAAATATATACATACACATACATACATACATGCTACTTATTGCCCTGTTATTATAATCCGGTGCCTCAGTAATGTTTATTTTCTGTTGTGGAGTGGTTGTGGAAAAGCAGGACTGAGCAGTGCAAGTATAATGTGCTAAATTGCATGTGTGCAGTCAGTGTTATTTCCTGTGTGTGTGTGACATCAGATATTGTCCAGCTTCTTGCAAACATATATATGCTGACTTGTTGCAGTGTTTATGGTATAAAGACTAGAGATAAGAATATATAACTTATATTTTATTGTCACCATCATCATCAGCGAACTAAGTGATATGATATTTTTTCAGATGTGTCTGGCCAAAGTGCACCTTAGTCACATACTGCACACATGACTTTTAGGAGAGTGTGTGTTTTTTATGCTATTATCTCCACAAAGGCATGTGTGCACTGTGAGTGTCTGAGGTGCACAGTGACCCAAGACCTCTGAAAAAATATCATATCACTTACTCTGCCAGTGCTGATGGTACAAATACAATATATGTCATATATTCTTTCTTATCTTTATTCTTTACATACTGCAACAAGTCACACCATATATATCTCTGCACGAAGCTGGACAATGCCTGCACACACAGGAAAGAACACCAATGGCACACATGCAGTTTAGCACAGAATACTTGCACTGCTCAGTCCTGCTTTTTGACAAACACTTCACATATCCCAACACAAAGTAAACATCACTGCGGCTCCACAAATATTTATTTTTTAAATAGATAGTAAAGCAGCAGTGCAACAATCTGGTGAAACTTTTGACCTATACTTTTTCAAGCTATTTTACATTGCCACTTTACTTACCTCCTGACTTGTATGATACCATTCTTTCCAGTATTTGAGCCTACTTTAGTACTTTTTTATGTCTGAAATAATAAAAGGGGCGCTCCTTTTAATACGTTGCAGACCAGATCGTCATCAGTATTTTCCACTGTTTTTGTCCATCAGTTGTTTATATATAACTTCTGTTGTGAGAAAAATTAAAAACTATGCAGCAGGCAGTGTTTTCTGACCTCACAGAACAATATTTGTTCAAAAACAGCTGCAAATAGTGATGAAAACCTGGTCCAAGCCATATCAAAAGGAGTGCTTCTTTTATTTTTTCAGACATGAGAAAAAGTACTAAAGCAGACACAAATTGTGAAAAGAAGGGTATCATACAAGTCAAGAGGTAACTAGTGGCTGGCAATCTAAACTAGCATAAAAAAGTATAGGTCAACATTTTCACCACATTGTTGCACTGCTGCTTTAATTTATAATTTATTTATGGCATTATGTGCCCACAGTCACAGCACACAAAATGCAACTGTCTTGTGTCCAGAAAATTCCCAAGTGCTGACGAAGTAAAATGGGAGCATTACACCACATGCAAAGTCCCCCAGAATTTATTGTGCAGTCACTCATGCGCGCAGTGGTCATACAGAGTCCCCAGAATTTTTCTGCATCCCCAAAATGTATCTGTCTTGTGTCCAGAAAATTAACATACTGTGATGATGATGTCATGATGCATAGTGTCTTGCCAAACTGTGTGAAAGAGGGATAACATGACATGAATCCATTCAGTGTTCCATCAGAAATGATGACTGTGAGAGAACTGTTGCTGGTCCAAAGTGTGCTGCAATTCCTGCGAATGCGATGCCATCAACTCAACCAGAAGGAAGGGTGCCCTTTGTGTGCACACTAATAGTAGCCTTGGTGAGTTGATATATATATATATATATATATATATATGTAGATATATAGATATATATATGTAGATATATAGATATATATATGTAAATATATATATATATATATATATATATATACATGTACTCATTGTATTGTTTTGTATTATAGGTCACATACTGTTGGTGTGCATGTTGCAGTGCTTGTTGACAAATTTTGGCATTGAAATTGGAAATGGAATGCTCTCAAGCCAATGAAGGTAAGTATTTTTTTTAGGGGTGGCATATTTGCAAGTAGGTCTCATTAATGGTTTATTATTTGGTTACTTCTTCACAGATTTAATCTGCATACTTCTCCAGTCCAGTAATGATGGGCATGGTCATCGATTGAAAAGACTTCTGCTTGTTGCATGTCTGCCCCAGCCGGGGGGGGGGGGCATAATGTTGAAGAAGTTCTTTGGATAAGGCAACTATGACACAGCAAAGCATCTGGAAGTTTCCTAAAAAAAGAAATGAAGGACTTATTACAACTTGATTGCAGTAGTAAGACATTATGTTTAAGCCGTGGCCATTCCACCATCGGTGTCTGGATTAACACAGATAGCAAGCTGTCCCTCTGCAATCATCAGATCACAAATAAATTTACTACCAGGCTGTGTAACAAATATATTGTGTTAGTGTCCCAGCAGCTCAACTCAGGTTACATTTTAAAACCACATCTTATCAAGTAACACAACCTGGATCCAACTTTTTCAACACTGTCATGGCTGCATAGCTGCAAATTTGGAATACAGTGCATGTTATGTTGCAGAAATATTTTTTGTGATGTACATGTCACCTAGTTTATGAATCATCAGTTGGATTTATTGTACTGTTATGAAAAAAAAAGGAACAGATGAAATAAAATTGATATACTTACCAGTATGGATCGGAAATGGATATCCCATAGGTGCCTGTAGACAGTACTGTTGCTGTACCATTGATACAGACCTTCAGTGAAGGAGAGTCATTTGTTGTTAACCTGTAAAAAAACAAAATAAGTTGACTGTATGTGTTTGACCATTGCAGCTCAGAAAAGCAACAGAAAACAAAACACACAGCTAAAGGAAGTTGAATAGCATGAAAAACATTAGTACACATACTCACTTTATAGTCTTAATAGTAAGACGCCTTGTGCCTTGTGCCTGTGGCTGATGGATGTGGGCTCCTGTTTGACTCCCTCTACCTTAGCATGGTCAAGACATGTAATAGAAAACATTGTCACAATGGTGGTGGTGGGTGGTGGTGGACTGGTGGTCATAGCTGAGGCACATGATGACATTTCCTCTCACATCTTCCTGCATCTCTTATCATGGTGGATGGATGGTAGTCCAGGGGAACACATTGTCACATTCCCTATGCTGGCAGTTGTGAACAGCAGTCTAATTTCTTATGGTAGTGGATGGGTGGCAGTCCAGTGGGATGTACGGTCACATTCCCTATGCTGGAATGTGAACAATGATCTTATCTCTTATGGTGTTGGACCAGTGGTAATCCAGGGGGACACACAGTCACATTCCCTATGTTGGCAGTTGTGAACAGCAATCTTATCTCTTATGGTGGTGGACGGGTGATAGCCCAGGGGGACACATGGTCACATTTCCTATGCTGGCAGTGGCAAACAGGTGGTAGGCCAGGGGCCAGGATATACTGTGCTCTGTGTTATAAATGTGTCATGACATATGGAATTTGAGTCACATTGAGTGGGACACTGATTTAATTTTATGAAAAAGAAAACATGTATCATACAAGAAATGTGTGACAGCCTTTTAACCACTTAAATTAAAATCTGCCAACATTAACCTCATCATCATTCATCATCATCTTCATAAAGAAAGCTGCCCTCACAGTCTTCTATGTTTGAATTCTGACCACTGGGAAATTCTTTCTCCATTGTGTTATCATCTACATCAGTGATAGGCCATTTCATGCTGCCACTGCCACCAGGATAGTCCCTTTCTACAGCATCAGCTTAACCATAACTATGCTGGGGTACGAATAATGAGGTTGCAGTCCGAGCTGGTATGTGCCTCTCATTCATTTTTATGAATGTCTGTAAAATGACATTTGCAGGAGAGAGGTTTGTATGACAATCCCGAACTATTGCACCTGCTGAGCTGAATACTCTCTTGACACTCACACTGGAGGGTGGACATGTCAGGTATTTCAGTGCCACGGTGGTCAGCTCTGGCCATTCACTGACCTTTCCACTCCAGTATAAAAGGGGATCATCAGTGATTGACAGAAGCCTGTTTTCAGACACATATGAATCAATCATTCACTGTGCTGCTCTAAGTCTAGTGTTTGATGCATCATCTGCTTTTCTGGAATCATTTATGTCACAAATCCTGACTTGAGACAAAGCCTCCCAAAGTGGGTTATCGCCAACTGCGTTTGATGACAGACCACCTGGAACTGCAGTCCCCTTCCCCTTACAGGATATGCTTGATGCTACTCCTCCAGGTTCACCTTTAGCCTGATTATGCTGCTGAGGTTTGCTGACTTGGCACATGACTTCTGTACCCCATGAACCAAGTGCAACAGTTGCCCACTGGCAATTTTTACCTGTTCAGGCCTGCCCTCCATAACTGAGGCAATTCCACATTTGTATCATGGGTCCAGCATTGTTGCTATTGCAAAGTTGTCACTGTGATGTTTGGCCAGCTGTTTATGGTTATTGTATGATATTTGTAATATAAAAATATAGTATGAGATTGTCTCACATAAGACAGCCTGGGCTTCGATGGGTGTCCCCCAAGGGTTTAAGTGAAACTACAGGATATGTAAACTGACCAGGAACCATTTAATTAACTGACTTACTTCAAAATGGCATTTTATTACCTTTGTATGACATGTCTAGGCTCTTTGAAGTGGAAACAAAATGTGACTTTATGAGTCTGCCAGAAGATGAGTCTAATAAACTTTTATGATGTCTTAAGAGGAAGAACATTTTATACCAACATGGTGTTAAAAGTTGTAAACCCTTTGGAGTTCCTTGGGAAAATAGAAACCAGCCACCAGTTCAAAGGAAAGGCTTGATTAAAGACTGTCATAATTTAGGAACTGTCTTTTTCCTTCTGAAGTCACATTATTTAAAATATCTCCCGACAGGAAATCATTTTTTTTTGTAATTTTATATTGTAAAAGGAGAAGCTAGATGACTCATTGAAGGGGTGTGGAGAGACAGAGTTAAACTAATACTTGTGTCTGAACTGTTTGAGTGATATTATTTTGGGGCTCCGAGAGAGAGACACAGCTCCCTGATCTAACTTGGTAGGAGTTTTGTTTTGTAATCTTCCCTTGTTCTTTTATGTGATTATGAGCTCTTTGATATATTGTTCTGTGTTTCTATCTTTCATATTGTCATCATCTTTTAGTAAAGAATCTTTTATTTGAAAGACTGCCTGGGTGTCTCTCAGTTCTTTTTGCATGTGACGTATAGGAGATTAAGTCTGACAAAACTGTTCAACAGCTTGATGGTGTTACTAAACTGGGAAAAGGTAAGAATATACCTAAGGTCTCTTATAGAGTTTTAAAGGTTCATTTTTGGAAGCCTGACTTGGTGCCCCTGGTGAAAGATTGTACCGCAATCCTCAAAGAGAGTACGTATCTGAGCTTGTACATTTGGGTACGCTAGCATAAGGTTCACAGTTTGAATCCTCCCAGAACTTGAGACTAAAGGTGATTTGGACCCAAAAGCAGACAGTATGTTTACCCTGTATGTTACCTGTTCAAACTATTGTGCTCTGAGGTTGGCATTGTCGGAGCAGAGGGCCTGACCTGCTGAGTGCGTTTGTGACAGATTTGGTTGGCAGCGGTGTGAAAACATTTGGTAACACAAGCTTTAACTGTTCAGTGTGTCATCTTAATGCTGTACAGCTCACTTGCAAAATAAGGCAGTGATTTCTTTTTAAAAGAGAAAAGAGTATGATGTGATTTTGCTTACAGTCAAAGTTCCTACCTGTTTTATTTTTTTTTTCAGAGTGCAAGTTAGAGTAGCCATAGTTAGGGAAGAAGATGGCTTCCAACTACAGTGAGCACACTGCAGACTACCTGAAGCAGTTGTGCAAGGACAGAGGAGTCCTGCATGAGGGGAGAGCCACCAAGCGGAACCTCATGGATGCCCTGATGGCAGCAGATGCCCAAAGTATTGAGTCACCAACTGTGACTATAAAGGACCAAAACTTGAGTATGGAGGGGCCAGCGGCCAGTGCAGTATCCAGATCTGGTGAGGAGGACAACAGGGCCAGTGTAAGCGAAGGGCCACAGCAGCAGGGAAAGGTCACCAGCATTCTGGAACCAGAAGCAATCAGGCTGCAGATTGAGTTGTGCAGAGTGGAGCTGGAGTTCCAGAGAGATACTGAGTGAGAGCGGTGAGAAGCGGAGCAAGAGTAACAAGCCACAGAGGAGAAGAGGGAGTGAGAACAGTGAGAAGCTGACTGTGAAGAGCATTAGCGCCAGTGAGCCACAGAAAAGAAGATGGAGCAAGAACAGTGAAAAGCTGAACATGAACAGTGAGAGGCAGACCATGAAGAGTGTGAGCACCAGAGGTGACATGAACTGGAGAAGCTACGACTCCAACCACCAGCACCAGAGCAGGTAAGTGGCTTGGGTTTAACTGGAACTACATGACTGGGTTACAAATTGAATTCCAAATTGATAGCTGAATTTAAGGAAGCAGAGGATATGGATGCCTTTTTAAATTCCTTTGAAAAAGTGTATTCAGGCAAAAATTCCTAGAGGGTCCTGGAGCTTCCGGCTATCCTCAATACTTACCGGGAAAGCTCAGGATGCATTGGGTCAAATGGACAATGAGGACAGCAATGATTACAGCAAACTTAAAGCTGCCCTTTTAAAAAAAGTTTGATTTAACTGCAGAAGCATACAGAGCTAAATTCCATAAGCTCAGGAGAAGCCCTGACATGAGCTACGAGGAGCTAGCCACAAAACAACGTCAGTGTTTAAAACGTTGGTGGGAAGGAATCAAAGCAAACTCTGTAGATAAAATTGAAAATGCTATATTGTTAGAACAGTTTTTTGGGGCATGCCCAGCAGAGCTGAAAACCTTGCTGTGGGACCAAGATCCCTAAACAGTGCAAGAGGCTGCTGAACTCTCGGATCGCTATGCCAAGAGCAGACCTGCTCTGAGAGTGAATGGGGTGGGCATGGCAGTGCAGAAAGGGAAAAGCGCACTTTCAGGGCAGCTCAAACCCTCACTGCCTCCACCGAAACCAGTTAGCCCCAGGTTTCAAAGAAAAGATTTTTCTGAGAAAAGAAACAAATGTTGGGTTTGCAAAGAAACTGGACATATTGCCAGACAGTGTCCCAAAAGGACTAGCAATATGTAAAATGGGGCTAGGAAAGAAGTGGGTTGTTTGTGTGTCCCTGGAAGCATGCCTGTGAACATGAGAGAACACATGCACCCAGTCACAGTGAATGGTGTACAGACACAAGGGTTAAGGGACACAGGGGCATCCCTAACATTAGTAAAAGGGGATCTGGTAGAGCCTGGTCAGCTTATACCCTATAAATTTGTAACTGTACAGGGCTTCACTGGGAAGGAGACAGCATTGCCACTTGCTAGTGTTCTCCTAGACTGGGGTGAAGCAGGGGGAACTGTGCAACAGGTGGCTGTAGCCAAATCTTTAGCAGTTGATGTCATCCTTGGCAACAATCTCAAACAGGGGATGGGGTGTTCAGTTGCCCATAGCCAAGTGGCAAGGGAAAATTGTAGTTCCCTGGACCCCATAGAAGCCACTGTGGAAACCACTGAGAGGCTGGTTCCCCAGCCTGTGTCTCCTGATATGGGACTAATAAAAAGGGGGTAAAAATTTCCCCAGTAGCAGTTAACCACACAGCTATGGAGGGTTACTCCAAAGAAGGAGGGGTGACCCATTGGCAGAGGGATAGAGATGACAGTGATCCTGAATGTCCAGACACTAGAGATAGGGACCCTAGTTTAGATACTAATGGGGACCTGTTCCATGCCTTGGGGAATGTGTAAGGAGTTTGCAGCTACTCAGAAAAGTGACCCTAGTCTAGAGAAGTTGAGGGCTTGGGCAGACTCTGATGTAGCACAGGGAGGTGGCAGTAAACATAAGGTTTATTGGGAAAATGGACTGATATATACTCAAGTTGTAAAGACAGAGGGAGGGGTGATAGGCAGGCAGCTTGTCATTCCCCAGGGGTACCGTGAGCAGTTGCTCAAGACTGCACATAATATTCCCTTGTCTGGTCATCTGGGAATCACGTGCACTACACAGCGGTTGTCCCAGAATTTCTATTGGCCCAACTTCACCCAGCAGTTGAAGGAGTATTGCAGGTCTTGTCACCAGCACCCAGAAATAGGGAAGGAGGGTAAGAAAACTCAAGCCACTCTAATTACAGTGCCCATAGTGGAGGAGCCATTCCAGAGGGTGAGAATGGATATTGTGGTGTCTTTAAATACCCCAGCTCCTCCAGGAAGAGGTTCATTCTGACTGTGATGGATTATACCACCCAGTATCCAGAGGCAGTTGGCCCTATCCTCACTGAGGACAGACAAAGTGGTAGATGCCTTACTTGGGATTTTCTCCTGTGTTGGGTTTCCGCAGGAGGGTATCACTGATCGAGGGGGTTCCTTCATGTCGGACCTGAAGAAAAGTTTGTGGGAGAAGTGTGGGGCAGTGCAGCAGTGCACAACACCTTATAAACCAGAAAGTGGAAAGATTTAATGGTACCCTGAAGTCAATGCTCCAAGCGTTTGCTGAACAGTATTGGAAGGACTGGGAGAAATACCTTCCCCACCTGTTGTTTGCATACAGGGAGGTGCCCCAAGAGTCGATGGGATTTTCCCCCTTCGAGCTCTTATATGGACGCCAGGTACGTGGACCCCTAGGCTTGATTTGGGAGGACTGGGAAGGCAAGCACACCACTCAGGTAACTCCCATAGTGGATTATGTCCTTAGGTTTAGGGAAAGGCTGAAGGAGCATATGGGAACAGCCCAGAGAAACTTGGCAGCTGCCCAACAGAAATAAAAAGTGTGGTACGACCAGAGAGCCAGAGCTTGCTTGTACACGGTGGGTCAGAAAGTCATGGTCCTTATCTGGTCCGGAAAGACAAGCTGCAGGCTGAGTGGGCAGGACCGTACAAAGTAGTTAGAACAGTAAATTACATGAACTTTATCATAGAGTTACCTGACAAAAGACATACTGAAAAAATGTACCATGTCAACATGATGATGCCATATGCTAATAGGGCAGACATGGTGTTTGCAGTATGTAGTCCTGGGGAGGGGACGGACGAAGGAGACCCCCTTCTGGACTTGCTGGAAGAAAGCAAGATGGGGTCCTCTGTGGAGGCAGTTAAATTGTCACCCCAGCTGGCCCCGGACAAGATCCAGGAAGTAAGGGAGGTTTTAGCAGACTTTGCCCCACTGTTTAGCACCAAGCCTGGATTAACCCCCTTATCGATGCACAATGTAGAGACAGGGACACAGACGCCCATACGGCGGACAGCATATTAGGTGTCAGAGGCTGTTCAAAAGGACATTAGGAGGGAGGTCGAGGAAATGCTAGATTTAGGGGTAATCCAGAGATCCCACAGCCCCTGGGCCTCACCCGTAGTCCTTGTGCCCAAGCCAGATGGCTCTACTCATTTCTGTGTGGACTGTCATGGACTGAATGTAGTCACAAAGCCAGATGCCCACCCGATGCCCTGAATAGACGAACTCCTCGATAAGTTGGGAGGGGTGACATACCTTATGACTATTGACCAGACAAAGGGGTATTGGCAGTTAGAGTTAACTGACAGAGCTAGGGAGAGGTTGGCCTTCATCACTCCAATAGGCTTATTTGAATTTAAAGTAATGCCTTTCAGAATGAAGAATGCCCCGGCCATTTTCCAAAGGTTGATGAACTAGGTGTTAAATGATGCTGAGGAGTATGCCATGGCATAACTGGATGACATTGCCATCTTTAGTGCCAGCTGGGAGGAACACCTGTCCCACCTTAGGGAAGTGTTGGGCAGGACACAGATGGCCAGGCTCACTGTCAAAGCAGAGAAGTGCCAGGTGGCCATGGTTGAAGTGGCATACCTCAGGCATGTTGTAGGCCTGGGGCAGCTCCATCCTAACCAAGTAAAACTAGAGGTGATCAAGGCATGGCCCAGACCAGAAATGCAGAAACAGGTCAGGAGTTTTCTAGGGACAGCAAGTTACTATAGGAAATATGTACCCAATTACAGTGCCCTGGCTGCTCCCCTATCTGACCTGGTAAAGAAAAAGATGCCTAAGAAAATTACCTGGGAACCAGCCTGTGAAATATTCTTTACCAGACTGAAGGAGACACTGTGCAGTGCTCCTGTATTGAAAAGTTCTGACTATAGCAGACCCTTTACAGTCCAGACTGATGCCTCAGACATGGGTATTGGGGCAGTACTGGGTCAGACATCCATTCAAAGGAAAGATCATCCTGTAGTGTACCTGAATAAAAAGTTACTTCCCAGGGAGCAGGCTTACTCTACTGTGGAAAAAGAATGTTTTGCCATAGTGTGGGCCCTAAAGAAGTTAGAGCCATACTTATACGGGCAGCATTTTGAAGTACAAACTGACCACAACCCCCTGGTTTGGCTGACACAAATGAGAAAACCTAATAGTAGACTATTAAGATGGAGTATTGCCTTGAAAGGGTATGACATGATGATCTTACATAGAGCTAGAGTGACCAATCTGAACACAGATGGCTTATCGCATCTATATGAGGAGTGAAGTGACTTAGGGAACTCATCCCATGCAGGGGATAGAGCCCCCAAATTCAGTCTAGGTGGGGAGGATTGTGATGCTTGGCCAGCTGGTTATGATTATTGTATGATATTTGAAATATAAAAATATAGTATGTGATTGTCTCCCATAAGACAGCCTGGGCTTCCATGGGTGACCCACAAGGGTTTAAAGTGAAGCTATAGGATATGTAAACTGACCAGGAACCATTTAATTAACTGACTTACTTCAGAATGGCATTTTATTGCCTTTTTATGACATGCCTAGGCTCTTTGAAGTGGAAACAAAATGTGACTTTATGAGTCTGCCAGAAGATGAGTCTAATAAACTTTTATGACATCTTTAGAGGAAGAACATTTTATACCAACATGGTGTTAAAAGTTGTAAACTCTTTGGTGTTCCTTGGGAAAACAGGAACCAGTCACCAGTTCAAAGGAATGGCTTTATTAAAGACTGCCATAATTCAGGAAATGTCTTTTTCCTTCTGAAGTCACATTATTTAAAATAGTTCCTGACAGGAAACCATTTTTTTGTAATTTTATATTGTAAAAGGAGGAGCTAGATGACTCACCGAAGGGGTGTGGAGAGACAGAGTTAAACTAATACTTGTGTCTGAACTGTTTGAGCAATATTATTTTGGGACTCCATGAGAGAGACATAGCTCTCTGATCTAACTTAAGCACTTCTAGAGGTAATACCTTAGACAGCAAAGATTTAAATGTATTGTGGTAGGAGTTTTATTTTGTAATCTTCCCTTGTTCTTTTATGTGATTGTGAGCTCTTTGATATATTGTTCTGTGTTTACATATTTCATATTTCTTATCATCTTTTAGTAAAGAATCTTTTATTTGAAAGACTGCCTGGGTGTCTCTCAGTTCTTTTTGCATGTGACGTATAGGAGATGAAGTCTGACAAAACTGTTCAACAGCTTGATGGTGATACTAAACTGGGAAAAGGTAATATACCTAAGGTCTCTAATAGAGTTTTAAGGATTCATTTTTGGAAGCCTGACTTGGTGCCCCTGGTGAAAGATTGTACCGCAATCCCCAAAGAGGGTACACATCTGAGTCTGTACATTTGGGTACGCTAGCATAAGGTTCACAGTTTGAATCCCCCCAGAACTTGAGACTAAAGGTGATCCGGACCCAAAAGCAAACAGGAGGTTTACCCTGTCTGTTACCTGTTCACACTATTGCGCTCTGAGGTTGGCACTGTGGGAGCAGAGGGCTTGACCTGCTGAGTGCATTTGTGACAGTCACTATGCTGAATGTTCAAGATGTGATGATTCTGGTCAAATACTGTCAGCATGTGTTTCAGCAACACACTGCTAGCACCGTCTCCGGCAACATCAAAGCTATGCTGTACATTCACCAATGTATGCCTCAGCATCTGCAGCAGTGAAATTGATTGGCTAATGAAGGAAGACTCGCCACTCACTGCCTGTGTGGCATGTTCAAAAGGCCTCAAGATTGTTATTACAGAGTCCATGAGACGCCACTGTTCAGTCGTCATAGACATGGAGGCCCCAGAACTGTCACGGCTAGTGTGCATGACAAGAGATTCTGAGATGGCTTTGTACTGTTGATACAACCTCTCTGCCATGTATAAGTGGAGTTCCACTGGGTGACAACTTCCAGCTTCAAGCGGTGCTGCAAGAGGTTGTTTCAGATCTGCAACTGCCGAAGTTGGTCATGGGCCTATGCAGAGTGTGAAAAGTGAGAACAGATACGACGTGCAACTGTTGGCATTTCCTCTATATCAGGGTGCTGCAGAAACTCCTGCACCACAAGATTTAAACAGTGGGCCATGCATGGCACCCAAACAAAACCACCAATAGTGATGCATTTCACCACATTTGACCCATTGTCACTTGCTATGAACCCAGCTCTCAGGGACAGGGGGTTCAGCCACTTGTCAATTTCAGTCACTACCATGTCCAACACATTTTTGCCAGTGTGTGAACAGGTCACATCGTGCATAGCAAGCATTGCATGCTGTCGAATTCCTGGAAGATTTTTACCATGTCACTTCACCTTACTACACTGATTATTCACACTACCAACAGCACAAACAACCCCTGGCACCTGCGCTCAGTGTGCAGTTATACTGAAATATATGAACTACCCAGTGTTTTGCCACTTGTCCACATATCCATACTTAAATGGATGAATGGAGAGGAGGAATTTTGAAGGGCATGTCTTACTGAGTCAGACACGGTACAGTACAGTACAGTACAACTAGGGACAGCATGGCTCAAAAAGTATGTCCTGGATGGGACTTTCCATTTTGGACAGGCACGTGCAGCAAACCACCGGAACCCAAAATTCTCCACAAAGGAGAAGGGCAAAAGATCAATTGCCAGCATTTCAGCTACAGTAGCAGTAAGTTCATGTGACACTGTATAATTGGGTGGGTACTTCAGTTTATGCACAAAATAACTCTGTAACGTAGGCTGACAAACGTTTTACACTGGGTGTGATGACAAGTGGTTCTACTCTGTGAATCGCAGAGAGTGGAGTGCGGACATTTGATGAAGATGGTTGCACAGGTGAGGACAACCCCAGAAATGCAGTTATTTTCTCACATTTACCAACAGGGGTTGATGTACCACTTGCACTAGACATACTGCATTGACCACCACCACCACCAAAACTGCTACTCTCATCACCACTGGACAAGATTTCAGAATCATTCAGCTTCTCCACCTCATCATGCCTGTAGTAATCCTCTGCTGTTATTTCATCAATACTGCACACATTTAATTTTCCACTTGATGTTACAGTCATTTAAGAGGATAACATGCTTGTTATGGTTGATGATGAGGGTGAACGTCCCACTGTGGTACAGGTATTAGCTGCCATCTTGTGCTGGGTCAACATTGCCATGTGCCTGTTCTTAAGATGTGTATGCTGTCCCCCTGTGCCTAGATGGCTCCCATTTTTACCTTGACTCACATGCACCTGGCAAAGCTGGCAGATTACAACTGACTCATCATTTGCATCTTGCACAAAAAAGTCCCAAACAAGGGATTGTGATGCTCTAGTTTTAATATGTTCTCCCTGATGCTGCTTATTGGACTCCGTTTTTTTTAAGCCTGAAGTGGGAGGTGTGGTACATGATTTTTCAGACAGGACACACTTGGACTGCAACTGACCACCATGACTACCAATCATTATTACTGAGTCATCATCATCAACTGAAGCTGGTAAATCACAACTTTTTATGGGGGGGGGAATGCAAACAGACCTGGACACAGACACCTTGAATTTCTTTTTCTCCAGTTCCCACCAGAGGTCACTGACATCATCATCATATTCTTAAATATCATCCACATCTTCTGCTTAGATGCTGGCATGTGGACTGCATGTTGCAACCACAGCAACATCATCATCATCATCAGCACCACCATCACCCGAAAATGTTTCACCACACTGTAAATCACTGCAAGACAAACATGTGACCTGAACCGTGGTGGAAGAAATGTGACATTGTGTGCTATCATTGACATGATGATCAGAATCCTCATGTTCAGTTACTGGGATGTTACTGGGGAGTATGACATCATCTACACTGTCACTCACTGGCACTGCTTCACAGTCCACTATATTTTTGGACATGGTAAGCTGGTCACAAGTGGAACTTGAGGCAGCAATACTCATACCACCACCAGAAACTGCACTAACACCACCAGCTGGGACAATATCATCTCCTTCAACTATGAATGAAGCTACTGATTGCACTATAAAAAAAATTGGAGAAATACCTTTCCTCACATCAGCAATGCACTTCTATGACTGCATGCTACCATGCCCACAGACAATCTTATCACTGACAGCAGTGCCAGGGCGAGAAACAGCTTTGCTTGCACGTCTCTTTGCGGGCATTTTGGGGGATCAACAAGAATATTCTAAACAAATTTATATTTTGAAATGTTCACTCTGGGTGGGGGCTGGGGGTCACTGCATGTGAAGCCAAAAAAACAACTGTGGCTTCAACAAGAGATACAGATGCAACATCACAACAAATTCAACAACACCTTAACTAACCACTGGTGCTCTCAAGTCACAAACAATCCAATCTGGAAAAGAATACCTTTTGCCTGTGTGTGTGTGGGGGGGGGCAATGACTTCAGATTATAGCAGTGCAAAATCAAGAAAAGATACCACAATGACAGTACAAAATCATACAGGTGCAGTGGATAGCAGGTTCACACTACTGTGCCTACAGTTACACTGTGGCACAATAAAAGGTGTATTATTTGATGTCACACACCGCACACACACTCACACAGTTTGCCTACAAGTAATGCATAGCAAATTGAAAACTTCAATAATATACAGTACAATGTATTTTAAACAATCTGAAATTATGCACTGCTGCACCAGGTCCACCAGATCACAACACAAACAATCAGCAAAAGAATGTAAACAATTACTGAAAATATTACTGTGTGTACATTAACACAGTCAGTTATACAAGAAAAATATAACCAAATACAAAGAACTCCCTATTTCTCCTATTTAAGTCTACGTATACCACAGATACACCCCTCCCCAAAGCACACTTCCACTGTCTCTTAGTACACAGATTGAATGCTGTACATTAACATTCAAAATAGACACACAAACAATAAACGCTCGAAGATATGAGCACAGGAGGGTTTCCTACAATCAATGGACTAAAGTTTCAGCAAACAAAATAACTCAAAAAGACTTTTTCAACAACTTTTAGAAGGTTTGAATTGCAGAGAGCTCTCAGAGCAAACTGTCTCCAACAGCTTCCTACACACACTACCCTGAAGTGAGGCTGTGCAGAACAATCTAGAGCCCATGTGACCTGAAATCCCATAAATCACTGCAAAATCTGCCTTTGGAGCTTAAAACAAGGTAAAGTGAGGCAAAGTACATTGTTTTCAATGTACTTCGCCTTAATTTTTGTGGAGTAGTGGTTTGGGGAAGGCGGAATAATGCAAAGTCATTGTTTTCAATGGACTTCGCGTTACCTCCTATGATGCAAAGTACTCCGCTTTGCACTGAGGAGCACTCTGCTAATACACCTTCACTCCGCAAATCGGGAGCAAATTGAGGCCACTTTGCTGACCACTAACTGGGATTCATGTTCCCACCACTCCTTTGCCTGCCATATACATTTTTTGCTCACATTCTAACCCTTTTAGCATGTGCCACAGCCCCCTTCGAATATTACACTCAGTAGCAAACTCTGAGGAAACAAGGTGCTATCACTTTTCCCACTGGGAAAAGTTTGGAATATCTGTTCCTTGAAGTCTACATTACTATCTAATACTTACTAACATTACAATGTTCTCTATTCACATGACAAAAAAATCTCCATTTACCATTCACCTAACCCCAAAATCTTCCCATGCTTTCACAGGCTATGCTTGTAAAAGCATTAGAAGATGACAATGCCTTTATAGTATAAGTACCTGGATTGCAGGCAAAACTAAAGTGTAGCTGGTGACCTCTGATCAGCAAAGATCAACACTTTTGTGTAGCATCTGAGAGTGTGTCCTTGATGGAGTTCAGCTGGATTTAGTGAAGGATGTTTTACAGCCTGTTAGTAGTCTTTTCTAAGATGGTGATATTTGAATCTCTGATCTCAGAGCCAGTGATTAGAGGGTGGGGGGACCACTGTACATTAAGGATATCTTTTAGTATACTGGGGTCAGTGATTAGGGGGCAGAGGGATCAATAGGTACCAGGAATATCTTAGTACAGCAGGGCCAGTGATCAGTGGGTAGCGGGGACCACTAGGCACCAGGACATTATTGTTTTTACATGGGGCCATGATCAGAGGGTGGGGGGACCACTAGGCACCAGGGCATTGTTTTGTACACATGGAGCTGGCAATTGGAGGGTTGAGGGAACCACTAGGAATGAGGGATGTATTTCTTTTCACAGGGATGGAGACTGGGGGGTGGGGACCACTGGGCACCATGGAGCAGATGTGCTCTCCCAACCACTGATGTGGTTGTTAGCTGCAGTGCCTCCATCAGATGCAAAGGTTGCCCACAGTAAGTCAGGCATCTTCTCGGTACTAGATTAACAGGGCAAGATGGTCTGTGCTATTCCCCTTGCACAGCTCTAACACACTGAATATTGCACTGCAAGAGTATTCATGGCCCTGCCCCTTCCTTTGCCCGCTGCATACATTACTTGTTTTATTTTTATGTGTGCTAACCCTTTTGGCTTGCACTACAGCCCCCTTTGAATATTGTGCTTGGGTGCAAACCCTGGAAAAACAGTGTGTAATCACTTTTCCCACTGGGCAAAATGTTGAGTATCTGTCCTTTGAAGTGTACATGACTAAATATAATTTGCTAACAATTCAATGTTCTCTATCCATATCACAAGAAATCTCCATTTATCATTTTCCTAACCCCTGCATCCTCCAATTCTTTCACAGGCTATACTTGCAAAAGCCTCAGAAGATAACAGTGCCTTTAGAATATATGTAACTTGATTGCATTTAACTGGTTTTAACTAAATCCAGGCAAAACAAAGATGTAGCTGGTGAGCTGTGATCATCAATGGTCAACACTTTAGTGCAGCCTTAAACTGCATGTCCTTGATAGAGTTCAGTTAGAGGTAGTGAAGGTGGTTTGCAGCCTGGGAGCAGCACTTGATATGAGGTTGACTTCTGAAACTCAGATCTCAGCAGTATTTGAGGGTTGCTTCTACCATTTGAAAAACATTGTCAGAGAGTACATCTTTCTTGAACCTGTCAACCTGGAAAAAAGTAGTGCACTCATTCATTTCATCTCACCTGGATGAATGAAATATACTTTACAAGGGCTTGCATTGTAATCAGATCTGACATTTGGAGATGGTGTAATATACTTCTGACCACTGCCCAGATATCAGAATTTATAACACCTTCACTATATGCCCAGTATTAGCTGCAAGTAGCCAAAGAATCAACTGTATGGATTTTGCTGAACAACCTGGGTCCCGTCAGTCTCCAGGAGCTCCTAAACCCCCCATGTCCCAAGGAAATACACCTGTTCAGTGGACGATGGGCTGCAGCTGATCCCACTATCTCATCTGAAATCAGCATGGGAGCACTGCCCACAGAAACACATCTGGCTACCTCCCTACTAACATCTAGTCAAACAAGCACACCTTCTGTGTTACAGCTCCTGGGCTATTGAATGCACATGCCACAAAAACACATCTGGCTACCTCCCTACCAACATCTAGTCAAACAAGCACACCTTCTGTGTTACAGCTCCTGGGCTATTGAATGCACATGCCACAAAAACACATCTGGCTACCTCCCTACCAACATCTAGTCAAACAAGCACACCTTCTGTGTTACAGCTCCTGGGCTATTGAATGCACATGCCACAAAAACACATCTAGCTACCTCCCTACCAACATCTAGTCTAACCCGATGCAACACCAATTGAACCACACCTTTTCTAGCCCTCTATTATTTATCTACATTTGATTATTTATTTCTATCTATTATGTTATACAGTACTTTTGGATTTTTGGGATTATTTTCCAACATTCTAATAATACATTCATCTGATTCCATTCCACTTCTATTGCTATACTCTGTTTTATAGCTTTGGTCTTTTGAGCACTAGAAGGGTAAGTAAATCTGATTTTCTTTTTTGCAGCAGGAGGTACACAAAAAACATTGAGCACTAACACATTTTCAGTGTGATGTCCTGTATTACAACAATAGTGTCAAGAGTCATAATACGAAAAAACAAGCAAATTTAAACAGATGTAATTAATTTACCATCATCGAAAAGAGAATATAATAATACAGCCCACCGTTAATTCACATAAAATAAATATTTGCATTCATGCAATTAAGGGTGCTTTATAAATAAACACCAGCTAGTGTCACAACAACTACTACTGCAACTACTAGAACTACTGCTACTAGATATATTTTTGCACTCATGCGATTAAGAGTGCCTTATAAATAAACCCCAGACTCTGTCACAACAACTACTCCTGCAACTACTACAACTACTGCTACTAGATACAGTCAAGTATTTCGTGCCTACAAACCAGAAGTCAGTGAACCATCAGGCTTCCCATGTTATAATGCTTAGACAGTATAAGGAGTGATTGGTATGGATTGGGTTGGAATGAATGAAATGAGGAGAGAATCTGATGACTTTTAGGGCAGTGGTAGAAATAGCCTTGAAGAAGTTGATAATACTTGTGCAACTAGATGCAACTTAGGTATAAGTAATATCTGTCCCTGCTATGGGAATACCACCATTTTGGGGGGCCATGAAGACAAATTAACCCTCTGAGGAGAATTTCACCCTATAGGTGCCACATGGGCAAGGTCTCCTTTAGCCATATGTACCTTTGTCAAGAAGGCACAAACCAGCAAGGAAATAGAGTCACCAACAGTGGAGATGGGGTGGGTAGTGGTAGCAATGAAAATGAGCAGTTGCTGGATGAGTGGTTTAAAGATAAATATTCACCTTTACTCAAGCCATGCCCCTGTATCAGGCATGGCCCGATTAACATTTTTGCAAAGTGTTTTAATTTTGTCAGCTTACAGTTGCTGAGATATATAGATATTATCTGGTTGATCCAACCTCCCTCCTGCTGGCATTTTATGAACATAAGAACAAATGAAAATAGCCAGTAGAAGAAGACCTCTTGGTCTATCGTGTCTACTTGAATTGATGCAGGGTTCTGATTTTGTATTTACACTAGTGACCCTGTCCCCTTCCTTCTCTCGTATCTCCCCTCCCTTTCTTGGTCCCATTATTACTTGGTATTACTTACTTGGTATTACTTGGTATGAAAGAACAGAAGAAGGCCAGAGCCCATTGAGACTGTTCCCCACACTACATGAGACATTATTTATCTATTATCCCTCAACCAAACATTTAATTTGTTTTTAAAGACAGTGGCACTAGCTGCCTCTACCAATTCTTGTGGCAAGGTGTTCCACACAATGGATGCTCTTATCGGAAAAAAGTTTCCCCTTTTGCTGGTTTTATAAGTTTTTACTTCAAGCTGTTTATTATGCAGTCTCGGAACATGTCTCCTTTTGGATAGTGTTAGACCACATTTTTCAATTAGATCTGGTGAATTTATTAAATTAAAAACCATAAGCATATCACCTCTTAATCTTCTAGTTTGAAGAGAGAAGAGACCAGTAGCTTTTAATCTGTTCTGATAATCCAAGTTTGTTAATCTTGGAATCATTCTAGTTACTCTCCTTTGAACCTGTTTAAGAATTGCTATGTCTTTTTTTTGGTTTGGATTCCAGAAAGGGGAGCCATAGTCTAGATACGATGTAATGTATGCCCTATACAATGGAATAAGGCAGTGTTCAGTGCGATTAACAAAAGTGCGTTTTATTTGCCTCAAAAGTCTGTTGGTCATGCAAGCAGTTCTAACACAGTGATCATTTGATGAAAGTTTATTATTAACATATATCCCTAAATCTTTTTCACAATTTGATGAGTGAAGTGGTAGTCCGTTTATATAATATAACGTTTTTGGATTATTTACACCGAAATGCACTACTAAACATTTGTCTTGATTAAACTGCATATGATTTTCATTTACCCAAAGTGTTAATTTTTCCAAATCCTTCTGTAATGCAGAAATAGTTTCTTGATTATTAACCTTGCCCCCCAATTTAGTATCATCTGCAAATTTAACCATGAAGTTATTTGGCCCCATTTGTAAATCACTGATAAAGAGATTAAACAATGTTGGTCCCAAGACCGACCCCTGTGGTACACCACTTTGTCACACTACCCAAATCAGACAAGATATCATTAATTCTGACTCTCTTAGAATGATTTGTCAACCAGTTTAAAGTCCAGTTGACAATATCAGGTGACAAACCTAGATTTTGCATTTTAGTAAAGAGTTTTTCATGTGAGACTTTATCGAAAGCTCTACTAAAGTCCAAAAGAATTACATCAGTAGGGATACCCACATCTAGTAGAGTACTTATATTATTGTAAAAAGATATTAGATTGGTGGTGCAAGAATATTTGGGAGTAAACCCATGCTGATTTGAATTATAAATTCCTAATTTTTTACAATCTTGATCTATTAGAGACTTCATTACTCGTTCCATTAATTTACCAGCCACTGAGGTCAGGCCAATTGGACGATAATTTTGCACAGAACCTCTATTGCCTTTTTTAAATATGGGACTAACTATTGCTGAACGCCAATCATTTGGTACAATGCTTTCTTGTAAGGATTTGTTGAAGATAATTGACAAAGGTATTGAAATATTTATAGAGGTTTCGATCAGAAACCATGGATGAATACCGTCTGGGCCCGTACTAGTATTTTTTTTTAGTTTTTTGATAGCCTGTATAATGTCAGTTGGATAGAACCTATGATAATCTATGTGGTGAACTTTAAATGTACTAATAGGTGAATTTTGAGAGAAGACAGAACAAAAGTACTTATTGAAGAGATTCAAGGTTTCTACATCAGATAGAGAAGAGCCACTGGTTATAATGGGACCAATGGTCCTTGATACACCTTTTTTACTATTTATATAGGAGAAAAGAGATTTGTAACAGTCTTTTGTGTGAGCTAGTTTAAATTCTAGCTTTTTTTTGCCAATTTAATAGAATTTTTTAAGTTTTTCACAGATAGTCTGTATTTATGTAATAGAGTAGTTTTAAATAGAACGAACTATTCTTAAGTTTCCTAAAAGTTTAATTTTTATTTTAATCTGATTTTAATTGTCTTGTTGAACCAAGGAGAATTTTTCCTTTATTATTAAATTTCCTCTTAGATGGAATAAAAGTATTTTCAAATAATGTACAATGTTTTAAAAAAGTCCCAAGCTTTGTTGTGTTGTACAATTAAGAAGATTAGATTTCCAGTTTATGTTTTGTAAGTATTCACTGATTTTAGAAAAATGTGCTTTATTATAGTTTTTTATACAATATAACTTCCTTTGTGTAGTTTTAAACTGTTGAATTTCAAAAAGAATAGATGAATGATCACTGGTCCCAAGTGGATCCCAAATTTGTAAATTGCTAATTTGTTGCTCTATGTTAGTAAATAATAGATCCAAAATGTTAGGACCTCGAGTGGGTTCAGTAACAAGTTGTTGTAATCCAGTACTAACTACCACATCTCTTAGTCCTTTCTCGGCATAGGCTGTCCTGAGAATGAATCCCAGTTAATATGAGGGAGGTTAAAGTCACCAAATATTACAGTATCTTGAGAGTCTGAAAAATGTGTAATTTCATTAAACATATCAGTTGTGTAATCTGAATTTGCAGATGGAGGTCGATAGATGTTACCAATAGTTATATAGGACTGCTCCTTCAATAAGATTTTAACCATATACTTTCCAAAGGAAAGGAGAACACATTTCAAAAGAAGAAATATCATTTCGTATGTACATACAAACTCATGCTATCTAATCTGTTTTATGATATAACTTATAACCTGGAATTTCTCTGGACCAAATTGAGGATGCATCCCACCAAGTTTCAGTTATTCCCACCACACCTATATTTAAAGTTTTACATTTGGCTTCGAGTTCTGCTAATTTGAGTTGGTTTAAAGATCTTGCATTCAAAGCTAGGAATGTACATTTAGTTGTAATAATATTTTGGTAAGTATTCAGAGACTTGGGAATAGACCCATTCTACCCCATTGTTTTTAGTTTAAACAATGATTTATGATTTTAGTGATACTTTTCCCCATAAGTGTACTACCCCTACGACTGAGATGTAAACCGTCCCAGCAAAACAAGGAAGAACGATCTGAAAATGATTCCCAGTGGATAATAAAGGGTATATCTTGCTTAAAACACCACTTTCTCAGCCATTCATTTAGGGCTTTAATTTTCTGCGTCATAGTAGATGTTGATCTCGGGACAGGTAGAATTTCAGATATACATACAGTACACAGCATCCCCTATCAAGTAACAGGTTACATAACGCCACATAGCCCTGTTGTAATTGATTAAATGGGGTGTTGTTTATATCATTAACACCGGCATGTATGATAACCAGTGGATTTTCCCCTGCATTTTGTAAAATTTTAGGCATTATGGAGGTAATGTCAGATACCCTGGCCCCACAGAAGCTAGAACAAGTGCGGTTGCTCTTGTCACTATTGCATACCACCCTGTCAATGTGCTTAATGCTTGAATCTCCCAGGACTAACACTTGTTTTGAGACAGTAGGGGTACAAGAATCAGAAACAGGTGATTGTTTAACACACTCTGGAGTGATTAACTTAATATGTATTGATTTGGTAGCTTGAGCCTTACTAAGACAAATATTCATGGGCATTAACTCCTGATTGAAAAGTGTTTTTAAACCATTATTATCCACAGAGGGTGATGCACAGGACAAATCATGTAGCACTTTATTATTTGATACAGTCAATTGCTCAAACCTATTACGAGTTTCAATAGGGACACTATTGTGTATTTGACCACCCCTCCTTTTTTTAAGAGGCTTTGTGACAATGGTCCAGTCATCATTATCATGAGAAGAGGGCGGATAATCATCCACCTTATAAGAGGGGGCAGAGGCAACAGGTATACTAGTACTAGTCATTACAATTGTCTCCTCATCAGGAGGCATAGAAATGTTACCTAAATGGGAAGGAAATTGTTCATTAGAATGAAGTTGTTCATCCATAAGATCAATGTAACTTTCCAATTCCCTGATATCAGTAGAAACTGGTTTAATATTAAGCAGAAATGCTATCTCTGCTTCAAGAGTAGTAATGAGATGGCAATTAGCACATACATACTCACTCCCATACTTTCCCTCACTATACATCAAACATTGCATACACTTACTAAGTTCTTTTTCCATTATTAACGGTGTATATTTACTAATTATACAATGGCAAAGAAAAATCCTGGGGCTCCCATTGGTCACTCTGGCACTGGACCCGTGATGTTATCCCAGCACAACATCACGGCTCTAGTCCCAGCACACAGATGACCGCATGAACATATTTTAAATCACTACACACTGCCCACAATGAGTGATCCCTCTTTCTTTAGGCAGCCCATTTCCCCCCACTCGCAACCTGCCTGCCTTACTCCTGGCGCCTTCATCATAAAACTAAAAATCTTCAAAACAGAAAAAGATCTCCGATCCCGAAATGTACCATTTTATATTGGTACAGCTCTTTCCTGACCAGCTTTAAGTGCCGTTCAAATTCTGCCTTCACATCAGCGGTCTTCCGCTCACAGCGCATACAGCCTTGCGCAGTAACTGCGAGACCTCAGCTTCACAGCAACCAGTTTTTCCGCAGGAATCTCTGGCTCCCGTACACAAATTAAAACAGTTACAGAAGCCCTCAGTTCAATCTGCTACCCCCCCATCTAACCGCACCGCTCACGGCATTCCTCACTGACAACCCTACACACACACACACAGTAATGGCAAGTGTGAGAACATGCCTTAGTGTGTCTTACCTGATTATTGCCACTTCTTGTTTTTAACATGGCAGGACCGACAGATGGGGAAAGACTTAAAATAAAAAATGAAAGCTGAAAAAAAAACACTGGACTTAACAGTACACCTGACCAAAGCAATGACACAAAAGAAACAAACAACACATAAAGATTGATGTGCAGACTCGGGACTGCAGAGCCACAGATAAACAGGGCAGCTCCACCTACTGGCAAGAAATCAGCACTATTTTTTTAAACAGTACACCTCCTCATAAAAAAAAAGAAACAGCAAACAAACTAGTTTTAAACATATTTCTTCATCTTTTTCTTTTTTGACTCATGAGCCATTGTATAATAGCAATAATGCACTCCAGGGTGTGTGTTGTGCTGGGATAACTTCACTTCTGGAGTGATTAGTCGCACTCGGCCTGAGGCCTCATGCCTAATCACCCCAGGCGTGACGTTATCCCAGCACAACACACACCCTGTTGTGCATTATTGCTTAAGTAGAGGATATGAGAAAATTATCTTATCCAAGTTTGTCTAATGCCAGCAGTTTCAGTGTGCCCAGCGGACACAGCAGACACGCCCAGATGGGTGTGTCTCTGCACACATCTCCATGTGCGGCCCCACGTACACTCGCCCCGCTCACTAGAGGAGCAGGTTTTAAGCCAAAAAAACAGAAGTAATTGTCCATTTCTCTTCCAGTTTCGGCGCGAAGTAAAAATAACAATATTTACTTAAATTCAGCAAGATTCTGTGAGTTGAAGGTTTACAAGCCCTTAAAAGGGCAAGAGAACCACCAGGCAACAGTGCTTTTAACAGAGAGATGTTGTTTTGGGGTAGGAGGTATACTAGCCTATTGCTAGTCCTCCAGGTTCCCACAGTGCTCTGCTATTCACTGAAGAGTCAGTTACAAGCAAATGGTACCACACAGGGTTGACAAAACCAATGTTTCTCTATGATCCTTCCCTTCCTACTGCCAAACAGGAAGTTCCTGTTGACAGTCAAATCTAGTGGCTATAAAAGTAGAACTGGCTTAGGGTGGGTGGGATGGAGGGCAATTAGTAAGAAAAAAGGCTAGCAACAGGAAGTTGTAATTTGACTCACCTGCTTTTATAGTGTCTAAGCCACACCCCCAATTAAGCTCTCTCTCCTCCTACTGGTTAAGCAAAGTAAATTGATACAGTACCCTTTACAGCACAGAACACACACTGACTTTCTTTCTTTTTTTAACTCTAAATAAGACCCCTTCTACTTCTAATAAAGTATCTGTCTGCTTAATCTCAACAGACCCTGACTCCTGCAGAGATATGTGTTAAATTAATAAGAAAATGTAGCTTCTTTTAGTTAGCTGCTTTCTGCTCTACAAGCAAGGCTAGCAACAGGAAGTTGTAATTTGACTCACCTGCTTTTATAGTGTCTAAGCCACACCCCCAATTAAGCTCTCTCTCCTCCTACTGGTTAAGCAAAGTAAATTGATACAGTACCCTTTACAGCACAGAACACACACTGACTTTCTTTCTTTTTTTTAGCCCTAAATAAGACCCCTTCTACTTCTAATAAAGTATCTGTCTGCTTAATCTCAACAGACCCTGACTCCTGCAGAGATATGTGTTAAATTAATAAGAAAATGTAGCTTCTTTTAGTTAGCTGCTTTCTGATCTACAAGCAAGGCTAGCAACAGGAAGTTGTAATTTGACTCACCTGCTTTGATACAGTCCCATTACTTCACTCTGTGCATATCCCAGGCTCCCTTGAAATTTCCCACTGTCTTTGTCTCCACAACCTGCTCTGGTAGCTCCTTCCAGGCAGACACTGCTCTTTCTGTAAAAAAATGTTTCCTTACATCCCTTTTGATTCCCCCCCCATCAGTTTTAGGTTGTGTCCTGTAGTGGTGGTATTATCATTCTTATGTAAAAGACCCTCCCTTTCCACTCTGTTTACTCCCTTCATGTACTTGAAGATCTCTATCATATCACCGCTTTCCCTCCTCTCTTCCAGGGAGTACATCTTTAAGGCTCTTAGCCTCTCCTCATATGACCTTTCTTGTTGCCTCTTGATCATTGGAGTTGCTCTCCTTTGGATCCCCTCCAGCATGTTAATGTCCTTCCTTATTAAGGTATGGATGCCTATACCTCACCCTGTGTCCAAGATGTGGTCTTACCAACAACTTGTACAATGACAAAATAACCTCACTCTGCCTGCTACTGAATCCCCTTGCAATACATCCAATCATCATGTTGGCCTTCACCATGGTCTTTTTGCATTGAAAGGAATGTTTCAGGTCACTAGTAAGTACCTCCCCAAGGTCATTTTCCTCCTCGAAAGCAGCTACCTGAACCTTCCTTATATAGTACTCTGTTCTTGGGTTCTGGGCCCCTATGTGCATTACTTTGCATTTTTGGCATTGAACCCAAGATCCCATATTCCTGACCATCTTTCCAGTCTGGCTAAGTCCTCTCTTAGCTCTTATATCCCCACCTGGGTATCTACCCTCCCACAGAGCTCAATGCTGTCCTCAAACAGGCACCTCTTGCCTTAAATGCCTTTATCAATGTCACTAATAATAAAGATTTTAAACAATACTGGCCCTAATACCAACTCCTGTGGGACCCTGCTGTTGACCTCCTTGGTGCTGGAGAACCCCCCCCCCATGACTAGTCCCTGTGTTCTGCCACGCAATCAATTTTCAGCCTATCTTACTAGTTTCTCCCCAACACCTAGGTCCCTCAGTTTAGTTATGAACCTTCTGTGTGGCACAGAATCGAAGGCCTTGCTAATGTCCAGGTAAATGATATCCATTGCCTGGCCTTTGTCCCCCTGCCTTAGTAACCCAATTGAAGAACTCGATCAAATTCTTCTGACACGATCTGCCTGCCACAAACCCATGTTGTTTATTGTCCTGCAGAACATTCTCCTCCATGTACCTCACCATCCCTTCCTTCAGTATGGTCTTCATGAGTTTACATACTATCAAGGTCAGGATGACTGGCCTGTAGTTGCCTGGGTCCTCCGTGGGTCCACTCTTGTGGAGTGGCACAACCTGTGTTGTTCTCCATTCTACTGGTATTACTCCAGAATCAGAAGACCTGTTGAAGAAAATTGTCAGTGGGCCTGCCAGATCCTCTGCCAACTCCTTTAGTACCCTGGGGTATATTCCAGCCAGACCCAGGGATTTGTCCACCCTCAGTGCCATCAACTCCTCCCTCACTCTTTTCATCCCTATAATCCCTATTTGGCCTCCCCCAGCTCCTTCCCTCCCTTCTCCTGTTTGTGGTATTGGTTCCTCCCTTTCCTTTCTAAAGAAGGAGAAGTATTCATTTAACATCTCTGCTTGTGTCCCGTCTTCAATAACCCACTCATCCCCTTTTTTAAGCCTGATGATGCCATTCTTTTTGTCCATCTTTTCCTTTATGTAGAGAAAGAAGGTCTTCTCCCCTTTCTTTAGTCCTTCTGCTATTCTGACCTCCTTCTGCACTTTTGTCTGCTGTACTTCCCTTCTTGCTAGCTTATCTGGCCTCTGGTACTCTTCTTCATCCTCCTTTCTTGCTGTTTTTTGAATTTCTTGTTGGCTGCCATCTTATCCCTTACTGCTCTGGCCTCTTCCATGTTAAACCAGCTTGGTGGTCTTACCCCTCATCTTTATGCAACTTCTTGTGGCCTTCTGAATGGCACCCTTATGGTGTCCCATATTATGTCCACCTACATGCTCTTTTCTATGCTTCACAAGTCCTTCTTAATCACTTTGCTCATCTTTTTGAAGTTCACTCTCCTAAAATCTAATGTTCTGGTCTTTGTGGGAGTGTCTTCCTTATCAATGTCTAGAATAAACCACACTGTGCTGTTGTCGCTCCCACCCAGGGGTTCCCTAATATCTATCTCTTGTATGTGCTCCTCATTAGTGAGCACTAGGTCCAGGATTGCCTCACCCTGGTAGGACCTGTTACATGCTGTGTCATGAATCTGTTCTGGATCATGTTAATAATTTCCTGACTTCTGGCACAGGATGTGGTGGGGTGGCCCATTCCACTTTGGGTAGGTTAAAGTCTTCCATCACTACTACCTCCCACCTCCCTGCTGTATTCCTCAACTGTGAGCACAGTTCTCTGTCCATCTCCTCAACCTGGTTGGGCTGTCTGTATAAAAGCCCCAACCTGATCTTCCTTCTTTTGTTATTCTGAAGTTGGAGCCACAGTATTTCAATGATACCCATATCTATGTCTTCCTCTCTCACACATACAATTCCTTCACTGATGTATGCTGCCACCCCCCGCCTGTCTCCCTGTCCCTTCTGTATAGATTGTAACCTGGGATTGAGAGATCCAAGTTGTGGTGTGCTGTGGCCCAGGTCTCTGTGATGGCTGCAATATCCCCTTTATCCTCTGCTAAGAGGGCATGCAATTCTTTCTTCTTATTCCCAAGACTGTGTGCATTTAGCAACACCACCCTCCACATTGTACCTGCATAACCCTTGGTCTTTAGATTGTCTTGGCTTGTCTCCCCCAACCCTTTCTCTTCCCCCATTTCTTGGTTGGTCCCCTTTCACCTTCCCTTATTGATGTCACTGCCTTTGTGGGGGGTGGTCTATTGACTTCCCCTCCCCCCTTAGCTTGTTCAAACCCAGTTCCCTTCTCATATACTCCCCCAGCCTATCTTTCAGTGTTATGTTTCCTTCCCAGCTAAGGTATAGTCTGTTCCAGCTATACAGCCCCTTGTTTGATTATGTATCTCACCATTTTCCTTTAAGACTGTACCCCTCATTACACCACTCCCCCAGCCACTCGTTGAATCCAACTATCCTCCTTTTTCTAGCTGTGTTTGCTGTAGGGACTAGAATTATTTCAGAGAAGGCCAACGAGTTCACCGAGTCTTTGCATGATCTTGCTATTTCCCTTAATCTAGTTTGTACCACCTCCTCCTCCTCCACTGCCAAATCTTTGGTTCCAATGTGCCAAATCAAGTTGGGTTTTTCCCCTGCCTCTCCTAACAGCTCCTTGATTCTGAGTGATGCTTTCCCTGACTCCATTCCTGGCACGCAAGCTACTGTCGTTCTACTATGCAGGTCTTCTTTTCTTCCACATTGTATACCTTTTATTATTAAATCCCCGAAGAGCACTATTTTTCTGTTTCTAGAGTGTCGATCCCTCAATTCTGTTTCACCCCTTCTGTAACTGTAACCCTTCCTCCTTAATTCCTCCCTGCCCTGTACAATAGTTTCTCTGTGTGTTTCAGCCACTCCCCTTCCTTTCTCTTCTGAACTCCTGTTTTGTTCTCTCCTCCCCAGGTTCCTCACTTTTGTTCATGTTATAGTATGCCCTCTCCTTTCCTTTTTTCTCCACCTCCCTTGCTACTGCCCTCCATCTTCATGATTTCTCCTCCCTCCAGTCTCTCCTATGTTACTCCCTTTCCTAACCTCTAACTCCTTGGCATCTGCACCTTGACTGACCTGAGATTCCCTCTGCTTTTCCTCCCCCACCTTCCTATTACCCTCTCTACTACCCTTGATATCATGTTCCCTGTTCCTTCAACTCCATGCCTCCCATCTGCCAGTACTTCATGTTTGTTGAATGTGGGTACCTCAAAGAGAGAGCTCCCTTGCATTCCCTTGTGCTTACCCATAATACATCCTCCCCCCTCTGTTTTTTTCCATTGGCTACCCCTTCTGTCAGGATCTGCTAGCTTGATTTAAACCTTTTTTCAGTTAACCCCTGGCCCTTGTGTGACTTTCCTTTTCTTCCATGTGCCTGATGTTATTATGCTGTGATGTATCATATTTATTAATTAAAATTGTATATGTGTGTTAGTGCACATGTCTTGGTGCTAAACCGAGATCAAGTATAGACTGGCAGTCAACTGCTAGTCTATACCTGGTCTTGGTATGGCACCAGGACATGAACATTGTAAACCAGGTCTAGTAATAGCTCCATTTACGCAGGATGTCTATGCATGCTCCCACAGTTGCTCCCCATCTAATACATCATTTGCTGGACTGCCACAGGAGGTTGTGGGCATGCTGAGCAATTCAAAAGGTCAGCGGGAGGGAGGCAACATCAACTAGATATCTACATTTCTCAGTAACTGTAAGCTGACAAAATGAAAACACTTTGCAAAAATGCTAATTGGCCCATGCCTCACATTGAAGCATGGAATGGTTACAGGTGGACATTTCCATTAAGTAATGCACAACTGAGTGGATGTGCAGTGTACATCATCCACTGCCCCATCTAACTACAGATGATAGCCAAACTATTTAATGGACTATCGGGCTTGTTATCTTGTAATGCTTAGGCTATGTAGGGAATGATTTGTAGTGCTTTGTGTTAATGAAATGATGAGGGAATCTGTTGTTTTGCAGGTAAGTGTTAGGAACTATTAAAGACTGGAGGCAGGTAGTTGATAATGCTTGTATAAATAGATGTAACGTTGATGTATGCTTTCTGTCTTCCTGCTATAGGGACTGCTACCCTTCTGAGGTGCCATAAAGATATGGCAAGCCACTGAGGAGGGTTTCACCCATAGAGGTGCTGCAAGAATATGGTCTTGTTAGACCAATGGTAGCTTAGGGGAAAATGCCCAAAAGTCAAATGAATGAGACAGATGCAGCACCAACTTTCCACAAGGACTGAATAGATGTAGCCTGGGATGAGATACAGTACTAATGTGAAAAAGAAGCATTATTGAGAAATATAGAACCACCATCTATCTCCATCTCTTAGTGGAATAATTAACTGATCAGAATTAGGCACTATTTTGACCTTCAACATGGAGGAGTTGAAACCTTCTCCTCTGGGGGAGTCCTGTAGGAAACCAAACTCTAGACTGCCTTCCCACTATGGTAAGTATTATTTATTATGACCTGAAAAGGACTTATGACATGCTGCTGAAGTAACAGAAATGAAAAGTCCATCCTATCTGAGGACAACCACAGTCCTAAAGCTGTTGCAGTGTTGTGCATTAAACCATAGGTATCCTTATATGGAAGTATTCCACACCATGGGAAGTGTTGAAGGATAAAGCCAATGCTGAGGGAATGATGCAATTACTAAAGGAGTAAAAGAAAGACAACAAACAGCTATAGCTGACTTGGCTACCCAGATACTCTGAGGCAAGGCCAATGTAAAACATCGGAGTCACACCCTTGAAGGACAAAGCCCAAGGAAAATCATTGGAGCCAAGCTCTTGAGGGGCAAGGCATAGTGGAGTACCCTTGAGGGACATGATGGATGAGACCATGGGGGCAGCTATTGAACAGGGACTAAAATTATGATGTAGGAAATGCAATAGTGGGTGTAGTCCAGAATGAAGGATAATGAGAGATCACATGCCCCAAGTAGAAGTATAATGATGATGAAGATCATAATGATGATGATGATGATGATGAGGGTGAACACCTGGGGAGTAATATAAGGATGATGCAGCCCACATAGTAGGAGTGCTGAGTCCAGAGGAGAGGACCTGGATGACTGCATGGGTAACTGGGGGATATGAAATGGGATGACCAGAAAATTAAGGGCCCCAATCAGTAATTGACTGGCCTTGAGGAACAGTAGTTAAGCAGCGTATGTTGATTAAATAGGGTATGATGATGATGGCAAATAGCTGGCTCAGGAAGTATGATGAGCATATTGGTAAGACTGAATACCCAGGAATGATAGCTAATGAGAACATAGCCTTAATAGTATGAGAACTGAGCCCCAAGAAGATGGTCCTCCAGAACAGAGGTAGAGTTGAGCAGATGTGAAGTGGAGTGGCCAGCATATGGAGAGTCACAGTCAGTACTCGATTGGCCCTTGAAGGGCACTAGTTAAACAGGGTATGATGATTAAATAAGGTATGATGATGATTTATTTATTACATTCTTGGATTAATAATAGCTAGGTAAGGAAGTATGATGTGCATGATGGTGAGAGTGAATGCCCATGGAAGTTTCACAAGGGGAGCATCACCCTAAAAGTATGAGATCTGAGCTCCAATAATATAGTCCTACAGATATGAGGTATGGCTGAACAGATCCTACAGAAAACACTGAGGCTACAGGCATGCATGGATCAAAGTGTAAACAAGGATGTATGCTACATGATAGGGAGATTGTCATGAATAAGGGAGACCATAGCTACAGTGGAAGGAATGCCCAAAGAACCAGGAAGGCACAGCAAAGTCGTAGCAGTGTCTGTCCAACAAGGGCAAGTACACACAAATGGCAAGCTACAGGGCTGTTGAGCAGAAGGCGGCAGCTCAACATAGAGCAACCATGGCAGGCCAGGACAGCAGGACAACATGAGGTGAGAATAATTAACAGACAGCAGTGAGCCCTGCAGGAGAGACATGAGGAAATTAGATCAGGCCCCACAGTAGAGTGAACTGAGCACAGCTGGCTACAATGGGAAACAGCAGGCAGGAGACAACATGGGAACTCTGAGAAGGATTCAGGACCAGGGCAAAATAAATCTTGGAGCATAGTAGAACAGCGCTGCTGTAGCAGATCCCACAGTTCATCACACACAAAACACAGCAGGAAGTAGGGAGTTAGTGGGTTATGAACAGCATGCTGCCTAAGCCACACAGAGGCATATGCCAGAAGACGGTAGCAAAGGGAGCCAGGACCAAAGCAAAAGATAGGACAACTAAGCAACAGCTATAGTTAGCAATAGAAAGTAGCAGGAGGATGAACTGAAAGGAGGTGGGTGGGCAAACCAGCAGCCACACAGCTGCTGTAGTGAAAATGAGCATCCAAAGATCACATGAGCGAGGATGGTTTAAGTACCACCTGATGTAGAGCATGATGTGCATTGCCCACTGACCCATCCAATTACAGGTACTAGGCCTGATACTCAACTGACCATCAAACTCCTTATGTTGTTAAGTTTAGACAACACAGGTAAGGATTGGTAGAGTTTGGTTTAAATGAGATGATGAGGGAATCTAATGGTTTGAATGGAAGTGTAATAGTTGATGGAGGCTGGAGACTGGTAGTTGATAATGCTTGTGAAAAGAGGTATACCTTTGGCGCAGGCTCTCTTTGTTCCTTCTATTTGGATTGCCACCCTTTTGCAAAGCCATGATGACACAAGAACCTTCAGAGACAGGTTTCACCGATACAGGTGTCATGGGGATCAGGTCCCCTTAGACCAATGGTACAGTGGCATCCAGAAGACAAAACCCAATTATAAAGCACTCTGCAGTATGCTGCAGCAGACCTACTGAATAAAGCAATGTAATTTCAATGGCAATTAGTCCCCTTTGTCATGCAGAAAACTGTGGCATACACTTCATCCTAGCAGCGTCACATTTTCCTGAGTGACAATAGGGATGAATTGCCATTGAAATTACATTGCTTTAT
This sequence comes from Neoceratodus forsteri, assembly GCA_016271365.2. Classification (NCBI taxonomy): domain Eukaryota; kingdom Metazoa; phylum Chordata; order Ceratodontiformes; family Ceratodontidae; genus Neoceratodus; species Neoceratodus forsteri. The sequence continues at coordinate 983,677,394 of CM028131.1, read as the reverse complement.
TCAGTAGGTCTGCTGCAGCATTCTACAGCATGCTGCAAAATGCTGTAGAATTGAGTTTCATCCTGGGGACACCACTGTACCTTAAAGAAGAAGGACCACAAGCCCAAATGAGTAAAACAGGTGTAGCACTAACTTCATGCAGTTAGAGAAGAGACATAGCCTGGGAGGAGATACCAATATGGAAAAAAAGGCAATAATGATGTATGTAGGACCATCATCTTTCTCCAACTCTCAGTGAAATAATTAATTTCCAGGAATTAGGTGCTATTATGACCTTTAGCTCAGAGGAGATGAAACCCTCCCCTGTAGAGGAGACCTTGTGGGAACTAAGGCCCATGCCACATTCCTGCCAGGCTGAAGATTATTTAGCATGACCAGAAAAGGACTTCTGACATGCAGCTGAGGTAACAGAAATGAAAAAACTCTGCTGTCTTCAGGTGTCAATCCTACTTGAGGTGTTGCAGGGCTAGATGTACAACTGTAGGAATCCCCAAATGGAAAAATTTCACATTTGGCTAAGTGCTGATGTTTGAAGCCAATTCTGAGGGAATGTCACAATTATTAAAAGAGGAGATGAAAACCAAAAACAGCTGCAGCAGGCTTGGCTGTCAAATAGTCTCTTATGTGACAAGACCATTATAAAATGTTTCTGCTTCCAAAATGTTGGAGCCAGTGTCTTGGCCAGTGACAAGATGGCTGTTTGATCTTGTCAGCTCTTTCTTCCCTGACTACAATCCTGCACCATTCTCCTGCTAATGCCACCATTCCATAACTCTAAATGGTTTAACTCTATCCTACAGACTTGGCCATCTAGTTATTGTACTCCTTTGTCTGGCGGGTTACCTGCGGCATTGTTTTTTGTAGTTTTGTCTGCTCCATGCTGCCTCTAGGATTTGGGGGGTTGGGGCACTCTCTAGACCAGCTCGTCCTGCAACTGCAACTGCAACAAATGTAGAAGAAATCCATGTTTACTCAATTACTTTTGGATATAGGAGATCTTAAAACAATGGCACACAGATCCACAGAGGACATCATAAACCTCTCACAAAGACTGCCCCACAGAGCAGCAAGCAGTTCAGCAAGAGGCCTATACTGACCAAGTTGTGGCCTACATCAGAGAGCAAGACTACACCATCAAACATCTCTGGGAATGCCTTGAGGATTTAAAAAACTGAGGAAGAAGAAAAAACATCTCAGATATGTCAGATTTCCAGAGGGGATGGAGGGACACAACACCATCAGTTTTTTCCAGCATGTTTTTCCAGTCCTACTCAAGCAACAATGGTGCAGCCCTCTAGAAATTGAGTGCTCTCAATGCAAACTGCCCAACCTCCAAGCCTAGACAAAGACCCAGGCCTACACTTGCCAGATTTTTCCATTTTCCCATAAAGGAAAACATCATGCAGCTAGCATAGCAGCAGGGCCCATGTGGTGACACTCTATCCACATCTATTCAAACTTTTCATCAGCTTTGTATGAGAAATAACAGGGATATATCAGCCAAAACACACTGCAAGACCTGGAGGTTTCATATGCCCTTCATTACCCGGCCATCCTGAAAGTGTCTAAAAATTGGGTCTTCCATTCTTTTCATAAGCTGGAGGCCACAGAGGACTTTACCTACTGCTCCTAGCCTGGGGCAGATATCCCACATGACAACCCACAAGAGGAAGCTCAACAAATGGATATTATCCCAGCTGTGGAACCTCTCAACCAGAGCAGTCCAAAGAAAGGCTGGCCCAAGACCCTGAAGAATAGGACTGGTAACCCACTTACCATGGCTCCTTACACTTATAGGGCAAATATCTGCAGCTGGACCCACCTTTCCTGCCTAGACCTAGCAGTAAGAGCCACAGTAAAAAGAGTGCCTTGTCTTCAGACGGTTCCCTGGGGGATGCCCTGGACAGCAGGTATGTGCCATTAAGGAAAACAAAAGACTCCCTCCAAGCTCCTGACCAATTGCCACAATGATCTCAAAAGAAACTTCAAACTCCCCACCCTACCTCAGCCCACCCAGAGTGCACAGCTAAACAGTGCAGCATATCTGAGTAATGCCGCTCCCCCTCAGTACACCCTCCAGTTCAAAAGAGGCAAGACTCCATACAGTACCTATGCAGTGGTGGCTGTGACTCCTCTTAATGTCCCAGCTTCTCTCTCCTCCAAAGCTGTGCAGCATGAACAAGGTTGCAGGAACAACTGCTACATATCCTTTTTCTCTCCAATTGCTAAATTTGGCCAGTGTTTCATTGCCCACTATGACAAAAGATGAATAATTGTGATTTTTCAATTAACTGTTCTCAGACCTCAGACAAACCTGAAAAGGGCTTGTCCACATGTGACCTCAGCCATAATAACCTTTTTTGTCTTCTAGCTCTATACTGAGCACCACAGCATAATGCCCATTTTAGAACTTTGTATGATTATTAACTGGATTCTTGTATACTCCATTTTATAGCTTGAGTACCATTGCTAAAGCCATGTGAAGGGAAGAGGTTCAATAAGTAGTCTCCAGGCTTAGCAGTGTAGCTGAGCCCTGCATGAAAAATTTTTCAAATTAGTGAGGGCTTTTTTCTGTTTAACAAGGAGTTTAAGCCCCTAACATTCCAAGACACTAGCATGTTTGTCTACATATAATTTTGCCTCCTTTCCCCTGTCCACATACTGTGTAACTGCCTTGAGCAGGGAGACAGCTGTGGCAGTGGTATTTCTGGCATAAAAAAAATGCTATTTGTACTTTATATATTGTTCATTGTGCAGGGGGTTAGGTTATCAGGCAGGAAGTACCTGGACCTTTTAGTTCCACTGTGCTATGTATGAAACTACAGATTTGCAATTTGAACAGCAAAGTTGCTGGGTTTTTAATTCTGCATTGTGAACCATTATTTATAGGGTAGCTGAAGCCCTTTTAAGGGCTACATTTATTTTTTGCTGAGGACACTTGCTCATGGGGCTAGTCACATGACCAGAGGCTAGTTCTGGGTCACACAGTATTTCAGAACGGCCCTGAGTGATTGGGGCTAGCTTGAGTGGGGTGAGTGCACGTTCGTCGAGCGTAAACATTACACCATTTAGCCCACAGGTATAACCATCCTAGTGTGTTTTCTCAGTCTGGACACACCTCTGTTACACTACTAGCTCTTGTAAGTTGTTCAACTACTTGATAATTAATACTACAGTACCTGCTTGGTGAAGTTATCTGTTCTTCTGGGCTGCATTTTTGGAGTTTGTTTTACACACAAAAGCTAGCTAATAAACAAGGTTGATACAATTATGACTCTTGATGGGGAAATAGATATATGCTGTACTGACTGTTCTATGTATTCAGTTATTTCTGGTAGCCTGCCTAAGGTCAAGTATATTTGTAGTAAGAGTCAACAAAACTCGGAAATGCTTCAAGAAATATCACTTTTTAATTCAAGACTTGCCACTCTTGAATTTAGTCAAAAAGAAATGACCTTAAGACTCAGTTCAATGTGCTTATGCAACTGAATGAGATGATATGAGATGATGCTTGTGTTACTTGCTTTGCTTTGTGATTTTCCATCTCTTTATCCATGGGATATACCACCCTGTAGGGGTACAATGCAAGGAACCCTAGAGGAGGGTTTCCTCCCTACAGGTAAGAGAGACAAGCTGCTGGAGGAGAATGGGTGGATGGTGGAGAATGAAAAATGAATCCTGGAGGGGCCCAGGATGGGTGACCTTTTAAGCCCAATGGAGGAGTGATGTTGCTGCTCCACCTATCGAACCTCGGGCTTGAAGCCCTCTCATTATCAAATACCTCACCAGTTGTGAAACAGCTTAGCAGTTCATTTAGTACTAATAATTAGAATAATGAGAGCATCATTGTTTCAATTCCGGGGTCTGACACTTATCTAATGTCCTCTCTCCCTTCCTCAGATACCCCTTGCTCCTCTAGCACTATTAACCAAGATAATTACAACAGAAAACAGAGCAGAGAAGAGGATGCTAGTGATAATGCAGATAGTGAATGGTCGCTTGTTCAAAATTCTAGAGTCTTTAGAACAGGCTGCATTTTTCCATCCCTATATCAAACAGGTTTGTACTCATTGTTCATAATGATGATCTTGATGATCTTGCCTCTTCTATTAATATCAAGGATGCTACCAGCATTTGCAATACCACAGTTTTGGTAAAAATTGAACCCTTCAGCAGTATTCCTTGCCCCAATGATTTCACTACTAATTCTAATCCTGCACCTGGTCCTTAAAGTGCCCCTACTAGCATAGTGCAATATAACTTACATAAGGCCATCGTGACTCCCAATCCCACTGATATCTCTATCTCTCCTATAGGCACTACTGATATGGGTCAGAACATCAAAGGCATCCCTATTGACACAGATCCCTCTATAATCTCTGTCCCTGATTCCAAACAAATCTTCATTCTAGGGGTCTCCATCATAAAGCATATTGATAGGGCAGTATGTAATCCAAACAAGTCTAATAGAACTTGCTCTAGTTTTTGTGGAGTCACTATATCTGATATTACATCTATGACCAGGAATATTTTGCAAAATAGTCATGATAAACCTTTTGTCATCATCCATGCTGGCACTAATGGTGTCCATCATAGTTTTGTTGATTACATTATGCAAGATTTTGTGGCCCTAATCAATATTCTTGTTGAATTAAACTGCAACATCTATGTATCAGAAATACTTCCTGTACCTAGAGCCAATGATTATACTTCCCATAAAATTAAAACCATCAATGGATTGCTGCACAAATGATGTCTTAGGCAAAATATTACATGTATCACACATTGGGAGGAATTTTTGGATAGACACAAATTATTTTGTTGGGATGGACTTCATTTAAGTAGAATGGGTTGTGCATTGTTAGGGAAACATTGACCACCATTGACAGGCATTTAAACTAATAAATTTGGGATAGAAGGGGTGTGCCCCTACTTCTCTAAAATTTACTAATCATAGTCACTTTTCTTATGTATATACAGAGCTAGATTTCTAACATTCAATGCTAGATCAATTAATAATAAAAGTGACAAAATTAAAGTTAGGATCTTTCAAGAGAATATTGACATAATTTCAATAACAAAAACCTGGTGGGATGATAAATCCTTTTGGGAATTTAATCTTCCTGGGTATGATGTGTTTAAACTCAATCATACTGCCGGGGAAGGATGGGGGTGTGGCTTTAATAGCTAAAAGTAATATTTCATCTATTAACATTTCAGATAAAATAAAAAAAAAACAACTAATTCCTAACACTGATTCTATCAGCCAAAGTGGTTTTAAATCCCTCTGAGTCACTTTTTATAGGCACTTGTTACTGCCCTCCTTATTGTTCTGCTGACATGTTTGAGACACTATTATTAGAGACTGAAACTGATGGAGCTTTAGGAGACTTGTTAATTCTGGGCGACTTTAATCTAGGTGACATATATTGGGCTACTTATACTGCATCTACATCCAAGGGTAATAAACTCATCTCTTTATGTACTGTAATCAACTTCATCTACAGTAAAACAGTGTGTCAATTCACCTGCAAGGGGTGATCATATTCTTGATCTAGTGTTATGCACTGATCATCTAGACATAAACAACTGTACTAGTGTTTCCCCTATAGGTACTAATGACCATAATACTATCATTTGTCCATTCTAGGAATATTCTTTCTAACTCAGGGATTACTAAAATATACCTTTATAATAAAGCAAACTTACCATCAATGAAAACGCACTTATCTGAAATTAGCTGGGTTAATGAATTCAATACATGCACCATGGTTCAAAGCTTGGGCTTTTTTAGAGACATTCATAATAATATATGTGATAAATATATTCCTACCAAACTTAAATATAGTACTAGTAAATGTCCAAAATGATATGGCAACTCTGTAAAAAAAATTGTCAACAGAAAGAAAAAACAGTATTACAATTAAAAAAAAAGAATGATAATTGAGTTAAATATAAGAATATGCAAAAAAAGTGTAAGGCAACAATCAAAAAGTCAAACAAATATGAGAATTTCACCTTGCAGAAAATGCCAATAAAATCAATATCAAGCAATTTAATTCATATGTAAATTCATTAATGAAACTGGTTAGTCAAGTAGGTCCATTACTTGAAGATGGTAATCTGGTCCATGATCATAAGAAAATGACTAATATTTTTAATACCAGATTCTGCAACATTTTTAACCCACAGCAACAAACCCCAAGCTTAAATATAATGAATGATACTAGTCTCCTTAATTTTGAAATAGACACAAATGTATTCAACTTCTGGCACAAAAGGGCAAAACGTCTTGTGGCCTAGATAGCATATTGGGTCATATGCTATATCTATTGGATGATGAATTAGTTCTTTCACTAAAATTAATCTCCACAAGGACCTGCTGACAAACCTGCACACAAAAGACAAATACTGGAAGGCTTACAAACTATCAGGGCTACCAGAGGGCTACAGTAGATATAGGACCCTTTGAAACTCATGCAAAAAAAAAGGTTAGAACAGCAGAGAGTATCTACTGCAGGGAACTGCTCACAGGCTTTGCTGATGATCCTAGAAAATGTTGGACCCACATCAAGACTTTTCTTGGCACTGCTCAGTCATCCACCCCATAGGACTTGCTCCTGAATGGTGTGTACTGCAACAATTCAAACACTATAGCTAATGCTTTCAACTGAATGTTCTTGTATCTGTTCCAATACACCTCATCCTTCAACTCACCTCCTCCAGCATCTCAACCTTCCTGCATACCTCAATCACCTACATCCTGCTCTGCTGACTGCACAACTACCCCACCCTTCTATTTTAAGACAATCACTAGGTTGGAGGTCCTAAGACTACTAGTAACTATATCTGACAACACCAGCCCTGGCTCAGATACCGTAGAACGCCACCTTCTGAAACTAGCAGCACCTTTGATTGCCTTGCCACTGGCCAACATTTTCATACTGTCTCTCTGAACGCTGTCCCCCACCTCTGGAAAGTGGCTTACACCTATCTCTTTTTTATCTCATCTCTATTTTTCCCTCCTGCAGCCACAGTCCCTGCCTACCTCCAGCCACCACTTCTCCTCACTGCCAATCCAACAGTTCTGCATGCCCAGCTGACATATGCTACTGTACCATTGAGAGGGGCCCCCTTCAATGCCCCCCCACCCAGCCAGGATCCATTACCGGCACACGCCTCTTCCAGGCATACACCGGTCAGTGAAGCTGCAGCTATAAAGCTGCTGTGGGCTTTGTGCTGCCATTTTCCTCCCTTTATGTGGTCCCCTGAAGTGCGAGCATGCAATGACATTGTAACTTGCCACTGTGTGCCACACGGCACCCTTTTTCTGCACTGCTCTTGTAGTGCCCCTGGTCATCACTAGGGGCTGCTACAAAGTGGTGATTCCCTGGATCCCTCCCTGAGATGAGAGAGCAGTCCTCTGGATGATCAATCCCATCTCTCCCCTGCCGAACCCTGACACCCCGGGCTTGCGTCCAAACCTGGGTCACCAGCATGGCGCAAGGTGTGGTGCCCAGCACTTCAGCCCTCAGCACCACTGGGCTGGTGAGTTACACCTATCTTTAAAAAAGGATACCCATAGCCATCCTCTCAGTTTTAAGCAAAACAGTGTAAAAGCTTGTTGCTAACCAAACCATCAACTATCTCATAAAGAACAACATTCTCTCTGACGCTCAGCACAGATCTAGAAAAGGCCACACTGCCTCAACTGCTCTTCTTAAATTCACCACTGACATGCTCTCCAATCTGGATGCAGGTTTACTCACTGGAGCAGTATTCAATGACAGTAAGAAGGCTTTTGATCTTGTTGATCACCCCCTGCTTCTCTCCACTCTTCATTAACTTAACTTCTCACCCACAGTGGTCGACTGGTTTAACAGCTATCTGTCAAATAGAACCCAAATTGTTAAATTCAACTCCTGACTCACTAATGAGACTAATGTCAACATTGGTGTACTACAAGGCTCTATCCTGGGACCCCTGCTGTTTTCTCTCTATATCAAGAAGATAGATGATGCTCTTCTCTTCTGCTCAGCCATAATCTACGCTGATGACCTCATCCTCGACTGTAATCCAGCTAATGTCAACATCTTCAACAAATCCCTCTCAAGAATGTACAAACATGGCTGAATAACAACAAGCTCATACTCAATACAAATAAAACTCAAGCTGTGCCTTTTGGCACTGCCCCCAAACTCAGAGCCTGCAAGCAGTCCCTCAATGTGCATAACTCAGGAGGGGCCCACATTGAATGTGCCACATCCTTTAAATACCTAGGATTCCTCCTTGATCAAACCCTTGATTTCAACTTGCATATTCAACCCACCTGCAAAGCAGTGAATTCCAAACTAGGAATTGGCTACAAAATGAGCCAGATGTTAACACCATCAGTCAAGTTGGCCATTGCCAGAGGTATCCTTCTTCCTGTCCTGACTTATGGTGTTTCCACATTTGCCAGTGCCCAAAAACTGCATTTCATAAATGGGACTTCGCATACAATAACATCTGTCAATATGCCTTCTCCTCCCATCACCTCAAACACCACTTCCACCTGTACAGTGATGTAGAGTAGCTCTTCCCATCTGTGTGCCATCAGTACTTTGTATGCACCCTCATATAGTCTGTCATTTAAAATCAAACCCCCTCCTCCCTCGCAGCACTACTTGTACCTCTGACACCTGCCTATGGACTTCGCTTAGCAAACAAGTCTCTACTTAACATACCTAGGTGCCTCACATTAAAAGGCTCTGGAGCCTTTAATCATGCCACCCCCACCAGCAGGAACTCCCTCCCTCTAGCTCATCAGCAAGCCAGCTCCCATCCAGTCTTTAAAAAGGAGCTACATCAGCATCTATCCCAGGATCCCTGCACTTGATTTGACCCCACCTAGCTACTTCTACCCCCTTCAGACTAACTCTTGACTTCCACTCATCCTGGAATATGTATCTACTGCTTAACCCCCAACTTGCCCACCTTCCTATCCCTACCTCCCATATGATCTCCTTCTCTCTGCCTATCACACTATACTACTCTCAAAATGCTATGCACATTGTATCTCAGGCTAAATGTATCTCTTATTTGTACTGCCAGCTATGCCCTTTATTCTCTTTTAATGTGATTATATCCACCTCATGTTAAGTTCCTTGGTTATATGTATTATCCCTAGTACCGTCTGATCCACAAGTATTTTAATTATATTAATGCAATGTATTTGTCCCTCAATTTTGTATGTACTCTCCCAGGTTGTGCCTGAAAATAGACAATTTTGGCTAGTTCACCTACCCAGTTAACAAAAGTTAAATAAATAAAAATTCTTTCAGGGTTGTATCTCCACTAAAATGAAAAACTGCTGACATCATCCCATTACATAAAAAGGGACTTAAATACAATTGGGAGAACTATAGGCCAATTAACCTTACTTCCCCATCTGTAAAATCCTGGAGGGTCTCAATAAGGATGCTATCACCCCTCTACTTAACATCTCTGATAACCGGCAACATGGCTTCAAAAAGGGTAGAAGCTGTCTGACTAATCTGATATGTTTCTATGAACAGGTCAGTACAAATTTAGATAACAATGTACGATGCAATATTGTTTTTATTGATTTCAGTAAGGCATTCAACATCATGCCACACTGGGCTTTAATAGAGAAATTATCTACTGTAAGTTAATTATCCATAAAAATATGATTAAGTGGATTAGTAATTGGTTAACTCATAGAACACAGTGAGTTATGATTAATGGCCAACTATATAGTTCTGGTGATGTAACAAGTGGACTACCTCAGGGTTTAGTTTTTTGCCCAGTTCTGTTTCAGGCATTAATTGGCGATATGACTACTAACATTGAGTCATTTATGATCAAATATGCTGATGATGTTAACTTAGGTAATATTTGTTCCAACCTATAACAGGCTGAAATTCTCCAAAAAGATTTAGATAAAATTTCCACTTGGGTTAATAAATGGGGAATGAAGCTCAATGCCAATGAATGTAAAATCATGCAGTTGGGCAGACACAACCCTCATATTTTATTTACTCTGAATGATTCCTCCTTGATTTCTACTACTGATGAGAAAGAACTAGGAGTTATTATCTCCAGTGATTTTAATGATTCTAAACACATCACAGAGGCCATCCATAAAATTAATAATGTAATTTAGTCCATTCGTCAAAACATTCAATCTAATGATAAAAGGTTCTTATGCCCTTAAATAGAGCTTATGTTAGGCCACATTTGGAATACACATTTCAACTCTGGTGCCCTTATAAAAAATCCGACTGTATACAGCTCAAAAGGGTACAACGGAAATTTACTAAACACATTCATGGTCTTCATAACATCTCCTATGATAGCCGATTAGAAAACCTTCATTTGATGTCCTAAGAAAGACGCCGTTTAAAAGGAGATTTATTATTATTATATGTCATTATCCAAGATCCTTATTTAATGTTGGAACTTGGTCTTATGTTTAAAGATACAATACCAGAGGTCATCCCTTACAATTAATTGGTCAACAATTTCAGTGTAACAAAAGGAAATATTTCTTTACTCTTAGCATAGTAAACCCTGGGAACAGACTTCCAGAAGAGATAATTATAAGCAAAACCAAGACTGAGTTTAAGAGGCGTTTGAATAATTTCATTCTATCTGGTGTTTCTTTAGCTTAGTAAACCTATTAATTCCCAGGAACATCCATGGGCATTATCAGAATTCTTGCTCCTAGTCATTCCTTAGTATGATCCTTAGTATGATATAACACATTTGTCCACATATCTTGGCTTTAACTCATGCTGTTTGTTAATTTTTACATGTACACAATGTTTGCCTATGTATAAGTAATTTGACGCTTTGTAATTTTTATTTTTTCTGTACTCCCTGTCCTCCCTCCCCCATGTTGCACCTGGAAATGAGCCTTAGCTCAGTGTGCCTTTCCCAGTTACCAACTTTAAAGAGGGAGTCTGGTCAAAAGAATTACATTGCAAATTAGAATCAGTCTACTCCCAATAATTCTTATGCCAAAAATTAGGTTTCTACATTACTTCATTTTAAAGTTATGAGCTATTTTATAATACTGATTTTGCTCCCTGTTCAAAAAAGCCAGTTTCAGTGAAAAGCCACTGATGATGTCACAATCAGAACTCACAGACTAGTCCTCCCTATCTGAAACCTTATGGGACCTATTTCTTCAAAATGATCAAAACTGTAATTGTAGTATTTATTTAAAAAACAAAAACTGACACAGGGTTGCCTGCAGTGCTTGTGTTTCCAGAATGTTTAGACGCATGGTATTGTACTTTAGAATGCATCAGTAGGTGGCTTTGGAATGCAGCAGTGAATCAAGGTATAGACTGTCAAAGTGGTGCAAAATTTTTGAATGTTATTTTATTTTGAAACTGCCTGTCCTTATTGCATTGTGGAATTGTATGCTTCCACCACATTTTTAAGTTGTGCATCACATTCCCACCACAATCCAACATTGTGCATCCCAGCCATATTCCAAAATAGCACATCCTCACCACATTCCCAAATTGCACCTCCACACTACGTAACAAAGTTGTGTTTCAGTGCCACATTCTGAGACTGTCACCATCACATTCCGTAATTGTCATTGCCACATTCTGAAACTGTGCATCACTGCCACATTCTGAAACTGTACATCACTGTCACATTCCAAAAGTGTGCATCACAAGCACATTCTGAAAATAAGTGTCACTGCCAAATTATGAAACTGAGCATCACCAGTGCATTCCAAAACTGTGCATCACCACCACATTCTGAAACTGTTTATCACTGCCACATTCCAAAATTGTGCATCACCGACACATTCCAAAGTTGTGCGTCACCACCACATTCCAAAGTCATGCATCACCACCACATTCTGAAGTCATGTATCACTGCCACATTCCAAAGTCATGCACTACCTCCACATTCCAAAGTCATGCATCACCGCCACATTCCAAAGTCATGGGTCACCGCAACATTCCAAAGTCATGTGTTACCACCACATTCTGAAGTCATGTGTCTCCACCACATTCTGGAGTCATGCATCAATGCCACATTTTAAAGTCATGGGTCACTGCTGTGGTCCAAAGTCATGCATCATCACCACATTCCAGAGTCATGCAGCATCTCCACATTCCAAAGTCACATGGCATCACCACATTCTGAAGTCATGTGGCAGTGACACATTCTGAAGTCAAAAAGCACTGACACATTCTGAAACTGCACAACTGATCATCACCACCTCATTCTGAAACTGCGCGTCATCAACACATTCCAAAACTGTACACCAGCATCACTACTACATTCCAAAATTGTGAATCAGCCACCTTCTGAAATTGCATATCAGCCACATTCCAAAACTGTGCATCAGCCACATTCCAAAACTGCATATCAGCCACATTCTGAAACTGCGCGCAACCACATTCTGAAATTGCATGTCACTGCCTCAGTCTGAAATTGTGCATCATCACCACTTTTTAAATTTGTGTGTCATCACCCCATTCCACAACTGTGCATCACCATCACATTCTGAAATTTGTGACACCACCACATTCCAAAACTGAGCGTCACTGCCACATTCTGAAATTGTGCATCACTGCCCCACTCCAAAACTGCATGTCTCTTCTACATTCTAAAATTGTACCTGCCTGCCACATTTTGAAATTGTGTGTAAACTTCCATGCTCCAGTATTGCCTGTCATTGTCACATTCTGAAAATGTGCATTCCCACCATATTCTGAAATTGCTCATCCCCACCACATTCTGAAGATGAGTGTAACTGCCACATTCAAAAACTGCATGCTTAAGTTACATTCTAAAATGATACATCCCAGCTTCATTCTCAAATTCCATGTGGCTACCAGATTCTGAAAATACATCACTAATGCTTTCTGAGATTTCATGTTCATGCCACATTCTGAAATTGAATGTTGCCACCACAGTCTGAACTCAGCATACCAACTACATTTTGAAATTTTGCATCGCTACACCACATGTCAGATGAATCCATCCAAGACATATTACAAAACCACATATCCCTACCACCTTCCACAGTTATGTGTCTCCTGCATTTCAAAATTATGTATCTGTGCCACATTCTAAAACTAAATAACACCACCACATTAAGAATTTTAACATCTCTGCCACTTTCTAAAACTGTGTGTCCCAGCTACTTTCTGAGAGTGTGTCATTGCTGCATTCCACTGTTGCAGTCTGGTGACATTTCAAAATCTCATCCCTGCACTATTACAAAAATTTAACATATTTTTCACATTCTAAAGCCATGTTTTCCACTGTATTCTAACCCCTCCCCCATCACATTCTTAAGTACTGTACCTTGCATCTGCACATTATGGAAATGCATGCCCTGACACACCCATTGTCAGCTTTCCTTTTCCAGATGTTTAATACAACTGCAGTTTTATGTAATGTGGGAGAAATAAGTGTTGTAAGGTCATTTGCAAGGACTAGGCTATGGGACCTGGTTGTGACATCATCAGTAGCTCTTTACTGAAACTGTTTTTTTTTTAAACAGGCAGTAAATTTAGGGTTACAAAATGACTTGTAACTTTTAAACAAAGTAACTTAGAGATCTCATTTTTGGCATGAGGCTAATTGGGGATATGCTGATCCAAGTTTTAAGTTTATTGATGCTATAAATTTTTGCTACACTCCCTCTTTAAATAAATTAATTGCAAAAACTTTGTTAATGCACTAGGTAGAGTTAACGTGAAAAAAGCAGGGAAAAGTGGCATTAGGGTTTTCAACCCTAATACCCCATCCCCATCCTGCAGGCAACAACAGGTGTGGGGTGTGCCTTGGAGTTGTCAACCCTAACACTCATCCCATTCTCATATACTACACCCATCTCAATGTACTAACTCATGGAATGGGATGAGCATAAAGACTGACAACCCCAAGGTACACCCACACCTTGTTGCTGCCTTCAGCATGTAGATGGGGTGTTGGGGTTGGAAACCCTAATGCCACATTTCCCTACTGTTGTCACTTTAACCTAGACTAGTTACATTAACAAAGTTTTTGTTTGCAATGAATTTCCATGCTTTTTAAGATTGTAATTTTTCTGTAATTAGTTTTTGTAAATGCATGAGTTACTATAAAAAATACTTTTGACCATATTCAAGTGGGGGCTGTGGGATTCAAACCCAGGAATCCAGACTCATAGGTCAGAGCCTTAGCCACAACACTATATTGCCTCCTTTGACATCACTGTGTCAATGTTCTGTTATCCAAAGTCCAGACAATTCCAAACTAACACAGTCAATAATACTTTCCTGTTTCTCTGTATTGCCATAAGTCTTTTTTAAACTTTGCATATTTCTTTTTTTTTTACTTTGGGACACCTTTTTTGCCCCATTTATACCCCCTTCTGTACTCCCCTCCATGCTCCACTCCTTCACGCATTGCTCATGTCCCTCCTAGGTCCACTACCACAGTATCTGTCCCCTAGAGTACCCAGTAACTCATTACCTCCTTCTCCTACTCATAGAGCACCTGCACAGTGGAGATCTGCCTGTGGGTTCTGGACCTGGATGGCTGTTAGCAGTGACCATCATCTAGGCTCACTGAGGCATTTTATGTTTTTCTGTGGTCTCCCCCAGCCCTCCTCTGGCATGCTGGTGCGAGGACGTACATCCAGAGAGGTGACATGCTGATGCACACCTTCTCCCAAGCGCCTGACAGCATCCCCCCTTCCCGACTCCAGTGAACGGAGCCGTCAGAAGCTGGGAGAGCCTGTGCTTCCACCTGCTCTCCTCGGGAAGCGGGTGCACAAGGCACCCTCTGGTAACCCTCCCCAGAGGGAGGAGAACATCCATTGGGACGCTCAATCCTCCCTCCCCCCCACTGACCCAAGTCTGTTCCTGAACCTGGGTCACCAGTGCAATGCGAGGTGTGGCATCTAGCGCCTCAACCCTCAGTGCCACTGGGCCGACCCCAAACTTTGCATATTTCTTAGCCATTGAATTGTCTGAAACTTTTCAATTCACATGAACATAAAATAAAAACTCTAATGTCTGTCTTACCAAAAGTTAAAAGATGACTACTTTCCTTCTATAGCCCTAGGGCCCGATTCTCAAAGCATCTGGCATGGCACAAGGTGCTTGTGCCAAAAAGAATGCCACAAGGTCCCCATGCACTGAAAGATATGCCAGGAGCTATTCTCAAAGGAAGCCTGCATCAAATGCAGACTGTCTGCCCCAAACAGGGCTTGCAGCATCATTTCACCCTGAATTGGGCTGCGACAAGGTGATAGAGGCCATGCAGCAGACACAAGCTGCCATAGCCACATACTGCCAATTCACAAAAATCTCCCCAAGGGAGAAATTCTAAGTTCCCATAGACCAGCCAGTGCTGGTGTAAGAAGACTTAGAAAAATCTCCCCTGAGAGAGATGCAGCTAGTAATAGTGCAGTGTGACCTCCCTCCCCAAGCCACATTGTGTCCCACATGCAAATGCAAGAGATGAATCCCCCCATGTGGATCCCTGCTGTCCCCCAATTCATAATTCATAATTCATATAGAAGACCCCCAATCCCCGATGAGTTCCACATTGTTAATATATATGTAAGACTCCCCCACCCAGACCCCTGCTGCATCCCACATTTATAATATATATAGAAACCTCCTCCTGCCCAGATCCCTGACATTCCCATCAGTATGGTAAATAAAAGAGGCCCTCCTATTGGTGGTTCAGTACCCCCACATCCCACCCCAGTAGGTACTGCCCATCCCCAGACAGAGCCAGGGACTGGTGCAGCCCTCCTTACACCTCTGCACCCAGTCCCCAACTGAATGATTAATGAGCATGTACTGTAATGTGTACACTCTTATTGCTCATCAATGGGTGCGTACACATTACAGTACACACTGATTGACAGTTCAGTTGGGGACCAGCCATGGTGGTGTGAGAAGGGCTTTGCCAGTCCCTAGCTCTGTCTGAGGATGAAGGGGGGTTACCATCTGGGGTGGGGGTGGGGGCACTGGACCACCAATGTGAGTGACCCTTTTATGTGACATACTGATGGGGACATCGGGGATCTGGGTGGGGAGTTACTGTTATATTTAATCACTGTTGGGCACACCAGGGATATGGGTGAGGAGTTTCTGTTATATTTAATCACTGTGTGGCTCATTGGGGATCTGGGCAGGGATTCTTACATGTTTATTAACTGTGGGGCACATCACGGATCAGGTGGGGGTTCCACATATATTTGATACTCATGGGCATAGCGTGGATCGGTGTGGGGGAACTGCTTACAATTGCTGCAAAGGGTTCTGTAGCAAACCTTTCTATGTGCCTTGTGTTTGCCTCATGGGAGGGTTTGCCACAGGTGTGGGGGCTTAGCCACTGGGACCCATCTCATACCAGAATGTGGAGCAGGGTCCATGGCACACTGGACTTTGGTGCAAGCTGTTGTTTGCTACAGCTTGCACTGCTCTAAGCCACCTGTGTCTAACATACTGTCTTGTAGCCCATGATTCAAAACAATTCACATCTTCAATCTGTCAGTACCCAAAAAGTAAACCAAAAAGAAATTGTTGTAAACAGTGGTTTTCAACAGACCAAGCTTCCCGAAGAGGGATAGGTTGTAGTTTTCACCTGATTTTTCTAATTCTCGCAATTAAAAAAAAAAATTGGTATGCAAATCAGCTTATGGCTATTCATCAGTTATGGTTGCACTGATATTTCAAAAAGATGGGACACATAAGGAATTGTTCTTCTTGCAATGTGAACAGGTAAAACCAAAAAGAAGTAGTTATTGTAAATAGCAATTTTGAACAGACCTCATTAAAAAATGGCTATGCAAATAAGCTCATTAGGTGACTCTAGGTATCCAAGGCACGCCCCTTCATATAGCCATTTTGAAATCCTTACTGAGCATGCTCAGAACCAGAATTTTTAAAATGCAATAACTTTGGGACATATTAATATTTTTTCATCAAGCCAGTGAAAGGCACATCTGTGGGCCAACTCCTTTCTACTCTGACAATTTCAGACTAAACTTCCAATCCATCTGGGTGCAAGGTGATGACAAAAAAACAGAAAAAAAAACATCAATTTTCTTTTATGTTTTCACTATCTGCATCTCAGAATCTGCACATCCGACCAGAACGAAATTTGACACATCAAGAGATCAACCCAATGAGACCATGCATGCACAATTGTGTGCAAATCCATTTAAAGGATGCAAAAATATTAAAGTGCAAAATTTGAGGTTTAACATAGTGCCCTCTGCTGAACCCTAACTATAGTTGTGGGTTCTATGTCATAAGAGTGATCACCAAAAGGCAATCATCATTATGGTGAGTGTACATCGGCGAAATTCAGTTTCAGCGATGTACACCCCCAGCGACAAAGAAAACGGTGCAAAGGATTCTAAATTCTGCTGTTATGTGGGGGGCTGTGCCCCTCACACCAGCCCTACTATTAGATTCTCAATTAGAGGGGGATGCATGTCAGGGGTGGGTACAACAGTGTAAAATAAAAAAAATACTCTGGCCAGGCACAACAAAACATACCTGCCCCAGGACCCAAACCTTGCATCCTAGCCACCCCAGGTCAGCACACAACCACCACACCACAGAGCCAGCTTGGCAGTTGACTGTGGCACCACCCCTCACAAACCCTCCCACTCCTCACTCAGCATGCTCACTCCCCTCTGTGAGCATGCATGTATAGTGACATCCCGTCACCATTCGAGAACCGTCCCCATCCGGTCACTCTCCCTATTCCCTCACCCAGAGGGTATGCACCGCAAGTGGGTCACCATTTCGGTAGGTGCCCTCTTGCAACTCATACATATCACAGGATACCATAGCCATGCTACTGTGCTACTATAATACTGTATTACAGGGGTGCTATCGCACCCCCTATAACTAGGGATGTATTGACAATTCTATGTTAAATTTAAAGTTTTGTTCCTTAATAACATTGGTATGTTTTGACAAAATAGCCTGATATTTGTCATGCATGATCTTTCTGTAAATATCTCAAAATGTGTTACGTTTTGTGATGGCATCCTTTATGGTTTGTGAGATATAAAGTGGTGCAAAACAGAAAAAAATTCCTCTTTTTCCCCATTGGTTAATATGTGTTTTTTGCTGTCTCAGTCACATGTTTAGCAACATTATTTTATTATTATTTGGAAATTTCCAGGTGAAGTATGTGTTTTTTGGGTGATATTCATATCACTTGTCACTTGCTTTGAAAGGATCGATCGATCTGAAAATAACTGTTCCAAGTCCTTTACAGTTTGATCTTTACTGTTCAAACTGTGAAGACTTCAAACAGTAAAGGACCACGACAGTTTGAACTGTCATATCTTCCTGATGTCTAATTGCACCCCATACCAAATTATCAGCGCTATCAAGCAGGCACCCACTAACAACAAAAATTACCACAGGCTTTTGGTGGTGGAAATCCATAGCGGCAGCTTGGACCCCAGAACAGAAGTCATAACGAAGTGAGCAGAGATGAGTTTGGATATTGGACTGTCACTGTCACTGATAACAGGCAGCTGTGGATGGTGAAAGAATCCCACAACAGCAGTAGCTTGCTGAGTTCAGGCCAGATGTTAACCCATCTGTCTATGCCTTTACATCTTGGTCCAGCTGTTTGTCCTGCCCCACCCCATTTCCATGCTGAAAAATAACAAATTACTACATTGGTGAGGGCATCAAATACAACTTTGATCAACACTTTGCAATATTATATCATGTGATTGCTATCTAGTTGCAAAGTGTAGCTTCATGTTTTTTTTTTCTGCTTTGCCACTGATATACCTTGCTTGCATTTCTTTCCAATGATGCCAATCATTGTGAGTCCTGCATTCCACTCACTAAGCTATTTGTCATATGGGCACATATTCTACTCTGTGTGCAGGAATGCACAGAAACAAAATGAAAAATGACAGAAGTGCTCTTAATATCAACTTAACAAAAGTTGGAAGGTGGAGTGCTCATTTATCAAAAGTTGGCAACCCATTGTCCCTATCCCGCCATCACTAGGTGACAGTCATGCAGCAAAGGCATGCTAGTGGGTCTGCATGAATTAGCTTAGCTAACTGTTCAGCCGGTGTTGAAGGGGAGCACTCCCTCTGGGCTCTTGAAAGGGGCAAGGCTTTACAGTTGCCTTATTTTAGTACTAACTTCTTTGCTTGTTCTGCAGACTGCCCCATGCTCTTCTATTTTGAATCCACAAAGGAGCTGATGAAGTAAGAAGATCGAGACTGAGGGACTTCCACCGCCATCACGGAAGTGATTGCAGACTAAAGGGGAGAGCTCCCCTCCCTTCATGGAACAAATTCCTGGTAAACCAGTTACAAACTGAAAAAGATAAAAGATTAAGGCCAAGAAAGAGAGAGGAGATGCCAGAAACACCAGCTCTAGGGTAGAAAAACAAAATTTGGTAATCAATGGCTCTAGATATTGGGTGTTGAGTCCAGAGGGCAGCCGCAGTGTCTTGCATCAAACAGACAAGGCCATGATTATGATAGGTATTGCAAGGAAGAGAGGCTGTCTTAGAATAGGTTAGAGATGCTCCTACATGAAATCAAAGCCTCTAGAGTGGAGAACAAGATGGAATTCCAAAAAATACAAGAACAATTTAATGGAATGCAGAAAAGAATTGAAGAGGCTGAGGAGTGAATGGGGGCAGTGAAGCAAGGAACAGAGCAGCTCAGAGCTGTAATGGATGCCCCTTTGCATCAAACAGAGTCCCTGCAGGAGAAATGTCTGGAATTGAAAGTGAGATCCAGATGAGACAATGTATGGGTGTCCGGGCTAACTGAGAACTCAGAGACAACAAATATGTGCACTTTTTTTTAAGACATGCTGATGGATGTCCTCAGGCTCCCAATTGCCATGAACATAAAAATCAAGACTGCACATCATGCCATTTGTGTGAAGCTGACAGACTCCACAGCCCGACTGAGAATGGTCTTCATGAAATTTGCCAGTTGTAGGATGAAAGAAGAGAGCCATAGAAGAGCATGGCAAAAGGGGGATGTCCTGTACAAAGGCACCAGGTTATACTGTGACCAGGACTATTTCCCAGAGATTCAATTGCAGAGACTGCAATATCTTAACATCATGAAGGTGCTCACAGCACAAAAAATAGTTTCAAATGCATACCCATTGAGAATGAAGATCTTCTAGGAGAAGGGAACCTGAGCCTACCAGATGCCAGAGAAAGCGATTGCTGCCTTGAAGGCCCACAACATATGGATCAACCAGCACTTGTGGAAGCAATCAACAGATGGAGGAACATCAGGCCTGCCAGATGGCCACAAGTCAGAATCTATGTGCTGTAGTATGAGGTTCAGTGGGCAAGGCCATGGTGGATATTAGCATCCTGCTGAAGAAACTCACAAATGCCACAGAACATCACAGAGCTGAAAAGGAACTGCCATGATCAGATAAGTACTGAACATTTGATGCAGAGACTGTTTAAATCAATGTCTGGAAGTCATCAAGACAATGTTCTGCATTTTTGTAAACTTTGCTTAGATGGGGAAAGTTGTGGGGGCTGAGCAAAAACATTAAAACAGGACTGCAACTTGATGTGTTAATTCCCTTGGACTCACATACTGGACATGTTCTCACTCTCCTGATAGATACTAAAATGTAATAACAGCCAGTTGGAATTGCTTATATTACAGTTGAAAGCTGTTTTTTTTCTTTTTATAGTTATAGTGGAAAAAGAGAGCAGAAACAGGAGATGAGCTGGAATGAAAACAACAAATCAAGGTTCCATGAATGGCTGGGTTTGACTCAATTATTCAAGAGAAGGCTCATGAAAGGGATTTAAAAGAAAAAGCCATAAAATAAAGTACAGTGTGAATGGAGGTATGAGGGGTGAGGGGAGGTGGGATGGGGGAGAGACAAGAGCCCTCAGTAGAGGGAGAGGGGAAAGAACTTAAATGAGGGAGTGGAAATGTGTAAATATGGCAAAGAAAAGATTCCCAAAGTATATCTGATAGCTATTAGATAATAAAAGTAATCCTCAATTTGAAGTAGGGTATATAGAGGTAGTGGGGGGAGGGGAGATAAGATAACTGTAAGGGGTAGCCCAAGAAGGTCTAAAACAAGGATCTACAGTTATTTGCAGGAGAAAAGATACTTAAGCACTGTACAGTGCATATATAGATAATGAAGCGGGGACATTCCCTATGGAGCTCTGACAAGAAGGGGACTGCGTCCACGAGGCACCGAGAAATACTCAGCTGCCTAAGGTGCACATCAAGACAATGGAAAGGGGGGCATCACTTACAAAGGCTTGATAAAAAAAAGTGATTTGGATTCATGGGGCACCACAGAATAACCAACTGCTTATAACAAATGGAAAGCTACCTCAGAGTGAGGTTAGAGATACATAAATCACAATGTAAATAAGGGAAGAGGAAGGGACAGATTAAAGAGGAAACTCTTGAATGGTAAAGTGAAACAAGTTGATGCAAATAAGTAGAGACATGGAAATAGTGAGGAAATGTACTGAGTAAGCAGTTGGGGGAGAGGTGCCCCAGAGGGAGGAATTGCAATGAATTTGAGCTCATGCTGGGATGCACTTGTGACTCAAAGCTGACAGTTGCTGAGAGGAATGGTTCCTCAGAGAGATCCAAAACAACCTCTTAGTGGGGTACAAAAATGTTGAACTGATAAAGCACATAGAAAGTTGAATAGAAGCTTGGTGGTTGAAGTGGATGGTAAAAACACACTCAATGTCTTAAGTTGGGAGGCTGAAAAGATGTGGAAATTGAGACTGCTTAGATGAAATATAGTACAAGGATTTAGTGCAGTTTTATTCACAGACAGACCAGTGAGACAACACCTACTGGAATCAATAGGGACAGACCCAACCTCTACAGCAAAGTGAAGCCTGGAAAATAATGCTGCAGAAGTCCAGAGTAGTTGTAGAAGTGTTGATGTCTAGACAACACTAATGTAGGAGATAAGGGGTACATGGGGGGGTGGAAGGGAACAGATAAGGATAAAAAGGGTGTATAACCATAATTAAACGGGGATAGAAATTGTTAAAACAACCAGACCAAATGAAAATGAAGCAGATAGAGGATGGAGGGAGGCTGGTGGGGGGGAACTGTAAATATAAAGGGAAGGGTCTCACAATAGCCAAAGGAAAAACGAATTGGGGGAGGGGGAAAGCTTTAGGAAAAGAACAAACTACAATGCATAACAGGGTGGCAGAGGAATATTTCAAACAAATTAACACAAGTCAAAGTAACCTGAGGGGAAGAAGACAATGGAGTTTGGATGGACAGGCTAATGTCTCGATTGTGGTGCATTGCTCTTATATTAGTATGTCTTAAGATGAGAACTGAGGATTGGTGCAGGCTCTGTACCTCCAAAAGGCTTTGGTAGTAGCCCCTGTGGGCAGGGAGAGTGGAACCACTGCCTTTTAGTGTGGAAGGGAAAAGGAGTTTCAGGGGGAACACCATGCGGAAAAGAGGAAGATCTGAATATCGTCTACTTTGGAAGCAATGAAAGGTTTTTGTTGATGTTTAAGAGAGCAACTTATCCAGTTGGCAGGCTAGCAAAAACCACTGAGTTATTGGTTTCTGAGCAGTGTGACAGAACTTTGGGTGTATCCTGGGTGGGTAGGGAGGGCAACCAGTGTTAGTCAGGAGACTCTTCGGGGAGGAGAATGACACACAAATAAAATAATGGACAACACAAGGACAAAAATATTATCATTTAATGTGAATGGATTGTCCAACTCAAAAAAACAAAAGTAAATCCAGGCATATGTTAGACAAACTTAAGCAGAGATAGTATTTCTGCAAGAAATATACCTAACAGAGTTAGAACACCAGAAGTTACAGCAATTTTGGTTTTGAGAGGGTCTACTCATCATCATACAAGAAACATGGAAACATAGAAACATAGAATTTGATGGCAGATAAGAACAGCATGGCCCACCTAGTCTGCCCATTTCCCTACCTAACAGATAAGCTGCAGATCCTAGTTAACCAACAGCCTACGTCCTCTTACCCCTCACTAGAATTGCCTTATGTCTGTCCCATGCATTCTTGAATTCCCCCACTGTTTTTGACTCTATGACCTCCTCAGGAAGGTCACCCACAACTCTCTCTGTGAAGAAATACTTCCTCACATTACCACTGAGTCGTCCCCTGTCTATCTTCAAATTGCCCCCCCCCCATTCTAGCACATCTCTTTTTCTGAAAGATGCTACCCTCTTGGACTTTGTTGATTCCCTTGAGGTATTTGACAGTTTATATCATGTCCCCCTCTCCCTCCTTCCCTCGAGGCTATGCATCTTAAGGTCCTTTAGTCTTTCTTCATATTTCTTCTGGTGCAGACCCTGCACCATTTTGGTTGCCCTCCTCTGGACAGCCTCCACCCTGTCTATGTCTTTGCAGAGATGGGGTCTCCAGAACTGTACACAGTACTCCAGATGTGGTCTTACCAACTGTCTGTACAGACAGCCAACAACTTCCTGTTTTCTACTGGAACTGCCTCTCCCTATGCATCCCAGTATCCCCCCATCCCCCCCTTACTGCTTTCTCACATTGCTGGTCCACCTTTAGGTCATCTGATATGACTACCCCCAGGTCCCTTTCCATTTTTGTTGTTGTCAGTATCTCACCCCCCTTGTGTACTCTTACCCTGGGTTTTTGTTTCCCAGATGCATTACTTTGCACTTCTTTGCATTGAATCTAAGCTGCCATACATTTGACCATTCCTCCAATCTTGCCAAGTCCCTTTTCATCCTTTTCACCCCACCTTGCATATCAACCCTGTTGCAGATCTTTGTGTCATCTGCAAAGAGACATACTTTCCCTTCTAGTCCCTCTGTAATGTAACTTATAAAGACATTAAAAAGGACCGGCCCAAGTACTGAACCCTACGGTACCCCATTAGTAACCCTCCTTTCTTCACTGTGGACTCCATTTACTATTACCCACTGTGTCCTGTTGTCCAGCCAGTGTTTTACCCAGGCTACCACCCTGGAACCTACTCCCAGGCTGGCTAATTTGTTTATTAATCTTTTGTGCGGGACTGTGTCAAATGCCTTGCTAAAGTCTAGGTTGGCCATGTCTACAGCCCCTCCCTGGTATACTACTTTGGTCACCCAGTCAAAGAAATCAATTAGATTTGTCTGACATGACCTTCCTCCTGTAAATCCATGCTGCCTTGGGTCCTGTGCCCCACTGGCTTCTAGGTACTCAACAATACTTTCCTTCAGCAATGATTCCATCATTTCCCCCTGTCACTGAGTTCAAACTGACAGGCTTGTAGTTTCCTGTCTCTGTTTTACTCCCACTTTTGTGAAGGGAAATCACATCCACCCTCCTCCAGTCCTCAGGTACCACACCATCCTCCCATGATTTATTAAAAAGGGTAGTCAGTGGTGTTACTAGCTCTTCCCTTAGTTCTTTTAGAATTCTGGGGTGAATCCCATCAGGCCCCATTGCTTTATCCACCTTCAGTTTTAAGAGTTATTTCAGAAACCTTTCTTCTGTGAAAGAACTAATATCAGCCCCCCTATCCAGAGTGCTTTTATTGACTGGATTAGGTATCTCTCCCTGCTTTTCCATTGTGGATACTGAGCAGAAGTATTCATTCGGTATACCTGCTTTTTCACTGTCGCTCTCTGCTCAACCACCTTCCACTTTATTCAGCCTCAATATCCCTGCCTTAGTCTTTCTTTGCTCCCTAATGTATCTGTAAAAGGTTTTATCCCTCTTCTTAACTGAGTTCGCTATCTTTTCCTCGGTTTGTGCCTTTGCTGTTCTGACTGCCTTCCCCACTTCCTTCTGCTTTAACTGGTACAGATCTCTGTCCTGCTTCTTCTGTGTTTCCTTATACTTCCTGAATTCTATGTCTTTCTCCCTTACCTTCCCCCTCTACGTCTTTTGAGAACCATAGAGGTTTTTTTTGTTTTGATTTGTTTATTTGCTTCACACAAAGGCTTGTTTCCTCTGTGATGGCAGCTTTAATGTTTCCCCATTGTTGCTCCACCCCACCTTCTTGCCTGTTTGCTAGTGCTTTTCTGAGGCACTCTCCCATTTTGACAAAATCAGCCCTCCTGAAGTCCAGTACCTTCACTTTTGTGTGGCTTGACTCTACAGCTAAGTTTATCATGAACCATACTGTTGGTGGTCACTTGTTCCCAGATGGCTACCCAATTCAAGATGAGAAATCTTCTCTCCATCCCCATTTGAAATTGTCAGGTCTAAGATTGCTCCGTCCCGAGTGGCTTCCAAAACTAGCTGTCTGAGGCATGCCCCCCTTTAGGGCATTGAGAATGACCCTGCTCTTGGAAGTGGCTGCAGCAAAGGTGCTCCAGTTAACATCTGGTATATTCAGGTCCCCCATCAGCAATACTTCCCCTTTCTCTGCCATCCCAAGGACACCTTCTATCATTTCCTTGTCTGTTTCCTCTCCCTGAGATGGAGGTCTGTATACAACCCCTGTGCGCATTGTGGAGCCGTTTCCAGTCTCCAGGGTGACACACAGTGCCTCCTCTCCTCCCTGTTTACCCTTTAGTTCTGTTGCTTTGATCCCTTCCCTTACATAGAGAGCTACTCCTACTCCTCTTCTTCTTCCCTCCCTGTCCCTCCTGTAGATTGTGAACCCTGGTATGTTGACATCCCAGTCATGGTTCTCTGTGTACCATGCTTCTGTGACTGCCACGATATCCAGGCATCCCTCTTCCATCAAGGCCAGAATTTTGGGGAATGTTTTACTAGAATATGGGCATTAGTACTCGTTACCCTCCATTTTTTTATGGCTCTATTTCTTTTTGCCCCATCCCTGTCCTTACTGCCTTTGTCTTTTTCTCCATTTACCCCTGCCCTTCTCCCTATCGACTGCTCTATCTTGGAGTTTACCTCACTAACTACCCTGATTTTTTTGGTGGGGCTAGGATTTCCCTTCTCCTTTTCGGTGCCTCCTCCCTTGGCTAGTTTAAAAAGAACAGGAGAAGAAGGGAGGTGATCATACTGATCCCTTGAGGAGTAAAGTTTGAATGTCTAGCAAAAGAAATTGACAAAGAGGGTAGAAATGTAATACTCAAGGGAACACTACACTGGCATGTGATAATACTAGTTTCAGTGTATGCTCCCCGGGATCTTCATATGAGACCTATAGGGCTATACTGATGAAAGTGGTGAACAGGGCAGAGTGCATGCTAATTAGTGGAGGAGACTGGAACCTCACAATGGGCCCCCAACTGGATACCACATCCCGTATACCCAGGACAGTACATAAGGTGGCAAAAAAGGTTAAAACACAGCTAGAAAAGCTAGGAATGCAAGACACCTGGAGGTACTTAGAGAGAAATGAAAAGGGCTGCACATATTACGCACAGGTACACTAAATGTACTCCAGACTAGATATGTTTTTAATAGCTACAGATGCCCTCACTAGACTGAGTAAATGTGGAATAGGACCAATGGGGCTTTCTGATAACACTCCCTTACACATTGAAATGGATCTAACAGTGCTTAAAAAATCGGCAATTTGGAGACTGAACCTCTCCTTGCTCAGAGACACAGAAGTAATAGAGCAGATGCCTAAGTTAATAGACCAAACAATCCAAGACCAAGCAGACTTGGGAGTGGGAGAGGGGATGCTCTGGGACACGTTACAAGCAATAATGCAAGGAAAACTCATAGCAACAGGGATGGCGAGGAAGGAACAGAGAATGGAGTGGCAAAGTGTTTTGAAAACACACATACTGACACTAGATGCCCTACAACAGATAAAACTAGACAAAGAGGGAAATAATTGATCAAATTTAAAAAGGAGCAGAACTCCTTTTTAGATCAAAAGTTGGAGCAGAACATACAATTTCTACAGCAGAGATGCTACAAGGGAGGTCCCAGATCATTAACGTTACTAGCTAGAAGACTTAGAATCAGAAGAGTTAGGGCACAAATTATAAAAAGTACACCACCAGGAGACAGGAGGGAAAAGACCCACAGAGTGGATAAAATACCATGGCTGTAACCTGCTCACACACCTGAAACTACTGTGTAACCCAAGTCTTTCTCTGTATGAAAATATGTATTGTTATCCTGGGTTGCCCCTGAAAAAGGGACCTTCGGGGCTCAGTGGGCCTACCCAGTCACCAAAATTTTAAATAAATAAAGATATATATTATAAAAAATTATACAGCCCAAAAAAAGAAATACCCAAAGAACAAAAAAGCTCCTTGTTACAAACACTGAAACTCGTAGAAACATAGACTTGGATGGTAGATAAGGACTGCTAGGCCCACCCAGTCTATCCATTTCCCTACCTATTGAACAAGCTGCAGATCCTAGTTAACCAACAGCCTACTTCTTCCTACCTCCCACCAGAATTGCTTTATGCCTGGCCCATGCATTCTTGAATTCCCCCACTGTTTTTGACTGCACAACCTCCTCAGGAAGGCTGTTTCATGTGTCCACCACCCTCTCCATAAAAAAAAATTCCTCACATTGCCCCTGAGCTATCCCCCCTCTAACTTCAAATTGTCCCCCTTTGTTCTTGCACATCTCTTTTTCTGAAAGATGCTACCCTCTTGGATTGTGTTGATTCCCTTAAGGTACTTGAAAGTTTCTATCATGTCCCCCCCTCACCCTCCTTTCCTTGAGGGTATACATATTAAGCTCCTTTAGTCTCTCTTTGTACGGCTTCTGGTGCAGACCCTGCACCATTTAGTTGCCATCCTCTGGACTGCCTCCATCCTGTCTATGTCCTTGTGGAGATGGGATCTCCAGAACTGCACGCAGTACTGCAGATGGGGTCTCACCAACTGTCTGTACAGAAGGATAACAATGTCCTGTTTTCTACTGGTGATGCCTCTCCCTATACATCCCAGTATCCCCACAGTCTTCTTTATTGCTGTCTCACATTGCATGCTTACCTTTAAGTCATCTGATATGACTACCCCCAGGACCGATACCATTTTTGTAGTTGCTAGTACCTCCACCCCTCATTGTGTACTCTTCCCCTGAGTTTTTGTTTCCCAGGTGCATTACTTTTCACTTTGGCATTGCAGTTAAGCTGCCATACTTCTGACCATTCCTCCAACCTTGTCAAGTCCCTTCTCATCTTTTCCATCCACCCTTGTGTATCAACCCTGTTGCAGATCTTTGTGTTGTCTGCAAAGAGGCATACTTTTCCTTCCAGTCCTTCTGCAATGTCACTTATAAAGAAATTAAAAAGTACCGTTCCCAGTACTGAACCCTGCAGTACCATGCTAGTAACTCACCTTTCTTTGGAGTGGACTCCGTTTACCCACTCCCAGACTGGCTAACTTATTTATTTAAATCCTCAAGTGAACTGAAGAGCAGAATAACATACTAAGCAGGCCAGTAACAACAGCTGAAATTAACAAAACAATATAAAACAGTAATACTGGAAAATGCCTGAGAAAGGATGGATTCCCTGTGAGTTCTACAAAAAGTTTGCAGATAAAGTGACCCCAATACTACAAGGGGTATACCAGTAAGTGATTCCTGAGGAGGGGTTTATCCCACCATCGTGGAAACAGTCAGTCATTTCTGTGATTCCTAAGCCAGGTAAGGACCCCACACTATGCCCCTCATACTGTCCCATATCTCTCCTTAATGTGGACTATAAAGACTTAACTACTATAATGGGCAAAAGATTAGAGGAACTAGTCCCTACACTAGTAAATATAGTCCAGACAGGGTTTGTGGCAGGGCAACAGGCAGCAGATAATGTCAGATGTATACTCCATCTTATAGACCATATTAATTCCACAAGGACACAAGCAGTCATAATGAGTTTAGATGTGGAGAAAGCATTTCACCAGATGGACTGGCCATTCCTTTTTGGGGTCTTTGCTCAGTTTGGATTTGACAGTAAATTCACAGAGATGGTCCAACAGACATATACTGGGCCGCAGGCATATGTAAGAGCAAATGGACACCAATCAGATAGATTTGACCTGGGGGGCGAGACAGGGGTGCACATTGTCATGACTATTGTTCACCCTCTATATAGAGCCACTAGCACAATGGATCTGACAGAAGATAAATGTTAGGCAATAAAAGTAGGACTCCGAGAGCATAAAGTGGCCCTATACGCGGATGATGTCCTCATGCGCTTGGAAGAACCAAGTAAATCCATTCTAAGACTCATAGAAATGATAAAAGAGTTTAACACTCTTGCAGGCTACACCCTGAATGCAAGTAAAACAAAAACCTTAATATTTAACAATACTCTGCCACCACAAATAAAAAGAAAATGTCAAATAAAATGGGAAATGACATCCTTAAACTGCTTGTGGCTTATCTTAAAAAACACAAACAGACATTTATTCCAGGATAATCTTGCCACACGAGTGAAACAAGTTAAGAAAGACATAAAACAGTAGACTTTAATGCCTGTCCCAATATATGATAGGATTCAGACAGTGAAAATGAATCTCTTACCCTGGTTCTTATATATTTTCCAGTGTGTCCCAGTAAAGGTAATTAACCAGTGGATAACAGATACCCAAAAAATGCTATATAAATTCATCTGGGTGAATAGAAAACCCAGGGTAAGAAGTCAGGTACTGGTCATCAAGAAGAAATGGGGAGGATGGGCAGTTCCAGAACTAAAAGAATCCAGGTTAGCCACACATACAATGGGCACTGTTATTGGGACATACACATTTAAAGGGACACTGGAGAAATCTAGAGGAAATAAGGGTGGGTGACAGACCATTGGTAGACCCCGCAGTCAGTTGAATAACCAATCATGACTGACTTACAACACATTATGACTGATTTTTTCAACCAGTTTAAAATTTATGACTGCAACTGAAAAAGAAAATTCAACCAATTTTTTTTCCAACTTCCACTATTGTGGAATTTTATTTGTATACTTGCAGCACACTCACAGAGACTTAGAGAGCTGCAACATAGAAAAAGAAAGTAAAGAGAGCAAAATGACCACCAAAATTGAAGCAAGAAACACCCTGCTTCAGCTCAGAGGTTTCTGTTGGGGTGCATGTATAACTTTCTCATTCTCTCTCTCTCTCTCTCTCTCTCTCTCAGCAGTCTGCCAGCAGAGGTAGTGGGCACAAAACCATTAATGGTTTCAACCATGGGTTGGCCACAGTTACGGGCTTAGTAGTTACTCAGGGTAGCAGTGAGTCAGAGAGCAATGGGGTTGATAGTGTAGACAAAAACCCCATGTTGACAAAAGGTCTCAGGGTATGATAGGGTGTTACAGGCAGAATGGATGGACCACTGGTCTTCTTCTGCCATTACTGTCTATGTTTCTATGCCAGGTACAGCAGAGGGCAGGTAGCTGTCTGTTTATTTACAGGGTCATATACATGGTGGGTCAGGTACAGAGTACACTGTGATATATTTAGTGTTGGTAAGAGGTGAAGGAATGGACTATCAGCCCTGGGGTTTAAAGTCCTTCACTCAGGTACAGTGTTTGCTGGTACAATATAAGCTTACCCAAAGTATGAGATATTTCGAGGTAATGAAAAATTAGGGACTAACAGTCTTGGAGACAGTAATTCTGCTTCCTTGTTCACCGAGTCATGGACCCCTGCCTAACAAAGGCTGTAAAAGTCCTAACAGTGTGCAAGTACACATACAGAATGCTACTTCATTTTATGACTGTCCAAAGAGTCCTGTTCCATCTCTGCATGTGGCATTCAACAAGTCTGTTATTGGGCTTGGGGACCAAATGTCTGCTGGCTAAAACATGGACACAAACAGAACATAATGTTCTAGGACTGTATTTTGTCTGTGTTGAAACATGTTTTAGCTGTGCAACTTCCCCCTCCCCCATATAAGCATTGCATAGATAGTGCATGTGCATCCTAATCTTTACTTAAATATACAGTATTTCTCTTTGCTTGTGATTAGGCAAAAGAAAACTATCAGTAAGTGACAAGTGGTGTCCAGAATGGAAAGCCTAATTATGAAATGGGTCAGAATGATTTAATTAAAAAGCTTAATGAAACGCCGGCCCGTCGGCGCAGTGGTGGGATTTCCACTTTCGCTCGGCGGCCGGGTTCGAGAGCGGACTCGGAGTCGCTGGAAAGGCGGCGGGAGAAGGATAGAGCGTCCTGTAGGCTGCTCTCCTTCTCTCAGGGAAGGTGGGTTGGTGCCCGGGCATAGGTGACCCCGGCAGAGGCTGGGAATCGCTACAGCTACTGTGCGCGAAGACACTGGAGCCGGGACAGGGCGTCATGCATCATTGCATCCCGCCTCCCAGAAAAGCAAATGGACGGCTGCCGGCTGCCCTCTATGAAGCCCGCCCCGGCTTTAGTGCCCCAGGCGGCCCTCTGACCTATCACAGGCTCCGCGAGTGTTGGCCTGCCCGTAGCCCCACTGTGGGAGTAGCCACGGGGTATCCCGGAGGGCTCAAGGCCGTTCTGGGGGTGAAGCCATCGGCCCGTGACCAGGCTGATACCCTGGACGACCGGCAGCTAGGGAGGAAAGAAAAAAAAAAAAAGCTTAATGAAAGGCCGTTCTAATTCCTTACTGCAACTAATCCACCAGGTACCTAGGGGTGACCCTCGTTCCTCAGCTTGATCTTGCTGAGCATCTCCGGAACATCTGCAAAGTGTCTAACAGCAAGCTCGGCTTAGCATACAGGGCTAAGGACTGCCTCACTCCCACCACCCGGCTCACCATAGCTGGGGGATCCTCCTACCCATGCTCTGCTATGGGCTTGTAGCCTTCGCGCCAGTCCTGAACGCATATCTTGCGAAATGGGATACGGCCTATAACAACATATGTTGCTTCACCCTCTCTGCACCTCGCCTTATGCATCGGTGTGACCTCTATGCTCAACTGGGGTGGCTCCCCCCTGAAAAACGCCATGCCTTTGTCCTCAGTAACATGGTCGATAATATAGTCTGAACTGCCTGCCCCTCCACTCTTGCCCTTCCCTTCAAACACTGCACCCCGGCCTATCAACTTAGGTCCAGCTTGACTCAGGTTTGCTTGGTCCCGAGGACCCGTCCCTTACTGGCGATCAGGCCTTCTCCGCCTATGCTACGAGACTTTGGAACTCCCTTCCCGCCCTAGTCCAGGCCACCCTCCCAACCCGGCTTCAAAATGTCCCTTTGGAAGTTCCTCAAAGCTGCCTCCACCTGTCTTTGTGCCAACTAGTTGCTGGGAGTTTCTCCCTCTCCCCTTACACCTCTCCCACAAACTGAATTCGGCCTCTGCCTCTCACCTCTTTAGCACTTCCCACCCTCCTCTGCGAGGTGCCCCTTACCCAATTACCCATTAGCTCCCTCCCTTGTAGCACTTAGACAAACCCACATCTTTCTTGCCCTACCCTCTGGGCTCGCAACTGTAGGGCTGCTCTCTCCCTGCAGTCTGAGCCAGTCTTCATCGTGGTGGTCCTCTGACTGTTTCCTCCCCCTCTCTGTACCCACTAGTACCCTGCTGGCCTACTACTCTGCTTACTCTCCCCCTTGCTTATTACCTGACAATCACTACCTATGCTCCCCCCTCGGATACCTGTTAATCTCCTGCCTCCCCTTGCTCCCATGTTACCCTGTGGTTTACCGCCTTCCATTCGTATAGACTAGATGCAATGTCCTCTCTATTCTTTTAATTCTAGTTGTAGTTGTATACATGTTTGCTATCTACCTTGTCTATATTTTGTACTCTGGCCCCACCCTGTATGTGGGCACGTATGCTACCTTGACAATGTACCATGTTCTCTGTATTGAAATCTCTCTGGCCCCATCTGTATTGTATGCTTGTATGCTAGCATGACTATGTACCATGTTTTCTGTATTGTAACCTCCCAGGTCGCACCTGAAAATAGACATTTGTTGTCTAGTGTGCTTACCTGGTTAACAAAAACAAACAAATAAATAAATAAATAAATTATGTGCATAGATACTGGAGGCTGATGCATGATTTTTTTTTTGCTGCTTTCCATTTATTTCACTCCTATACCTTACTCTTCTCTTCATTTTAGCCTCCAAATTGTAATTGGCACAACTGGCTGTAATTTAGGCTCACCATGATTGGTAATACTTGAAAAAAGTTTATTTTTGATAAATATTTATGTCCCTAAAAAGGCCAAGATTTTTGTCTGCAAAACAGAAGGATCAGGATTTTAATTACTAGCCACAACCAAAACTCAGCACAGACAATGGAGTAGCCAATGCAGATTGCAGAAAGATTAGAATTTCTCATCACTACAGATAGACATATATAATTCCTGACACAGAGTAATGCCCATCCCAGTGACATCATTCTGGCTGCTGCCCTCTCAACAAGGCATGCTGGCCACTGGGTCTCAAATGGAACAATATGGCACAAAGAATGCAAGGCTTAGAATAAAATAAATCCTAAAATCAACCTGCAAAAGGCAAGGAATCTCATTGTGATGTAAGGATTTCAAAATCTATTAGCAGTATAATAATAATGAAAAAGGCAAGACAAATGAGGTGCCAGTTCTCAGTTCTCACAAGGCTATCAACAAAGAATTTCTGTAAAATCCTTACTTCTTTACCGGCTTTACTTTGTTTGTAGGATATAATATGAACCTTCTGTTCACCAAGACATCTTTGGAAATTAGGTTGTGGCTCACTAACTTATCTGGAAACAGAATTTAACTTGATTTGTATTATTAATTGGAAATTAATGTATGAGTGACTAGCCACCAGGTGTCCTTAAAATGCAGGAACCTCAATGTCTTTGCAGTAGTGCAGTACAGGACAGTACTTACTCACTAATTGAACCAGTGGTGAGCTCCGCCCATCAACACTAGTCCTGGCTTCCCAGTCCACTCCGTGATTCACCAGTGGCCAGTGCACACAGTCACACAGGAGATGGCTTGTAGTGGGTGGACCTGCCCAGCCACAGACTGTATTTCTCACCCACACTTCCCATATCATCTCTCCCAGTCCATCCCTGTCCCTCCCTTTCCCAGTCCCTGCTGTGGTGGCCCACCTGGCAGTGGCATGTTGATGTTACAAGCACCTGAGTCTGTTCAGACTGACTCACCCACCAACCGCACCTGCCATGACTCCTGAACAGTGTAACAGTCACCACCTCAGTGCAGCAGGCTGTGGCTGGCTATCAAGTTGTGTCCTCTCCAGCTCCAGGAGCTTGCTCATTCCACCTCTCACTCCTCAGGTTCTCCACTCCAGTTCTCACTACAGCAGTCTGACGGCTGCCCCTAAGTATTTTCTCTCTCACCCTTCTCCTTTTTCTCAGTCTATTGTCCTCTTCTGCTGTCCTGGTGGGTCAAGAAGACAGTGATCAAGAGGTCAGGTGGTGGACTAAGAGACGTGGTCTCCGCACATTGCACAAAAACAACTGTTCAGGCTTGGCCTTGGACCCATATTCCATTTCCACCATCTGCTTCGTAACTGTTTCCTCTGTTACCCACAAACTGATTAGCTCATCTGGCCTCTCATGTGCAGTGTGCACAACTCCCTGGCTCCTCCATCCATCATATTGTATTGGAGGATTGGAATTTGGTGCTGTGGAGCCAGAGGCACAATTTGGTTGGAGGCTGCTTGCTGACTGTGCACGGAAAAAAAAATGCCTGCCTGTTGGAGAAATTATGTCTCCTGTATGTCTGGATGCTGGGGGGTGGAAGAACTCAGGCAGGGGACTTTCAGCATGAGTAAGAGTCAGGGGAGGTGTGCAGCATCCCAAAGCCAATTCTACTACAGTAGTCACCGACTTAAACAATATTACAACTCCAGTCAATAATGGCTGCAACTCAGGACAATTCCAGCTGATTGCAACTGCACTGAATTGCAGCCCATGATTCATACAGCTGACAATGGCTCTGGGGTCTAACCACTAGTCTCCATTCTATTTAACCCACTGCCAGATGTTGCAAGCTAGCCAACTGCCAATCATTATTTGCGATATATATTTCTGTTATATATTGTTTTATGGGATTTCTGTGTATGCCCATGCCAATGATAATTCAAGGCAAAGGGAAAGACTATTTTTTTAGGGGTTTGACCTTTTGACTCAAAGGCCACCTGCTTTGCCAGGAAGTGAGATTTTCATTCCTGAGTTATTTTAGCAGAGGTGTGCCAAAAGCCATTTACCTGCCATAAACATGCACTACAGAAGCAGATTGTTTTGATCTCAGGAACTATCATAGGATATCACATCTTATGAGGGAACAGGATGTTTGAGCCAGGAACTGGGTGGCAGATGACAATCCTAGCAGTACTATGTGAAATTCTAACATGATACTGTAAATTAACTTATAGGATGCTATATTGATATATCAAAGTTTTAACAGTGACTGTCCTGTTACTAGTTAATTATGGAGCAGAATGTATCTTGAAGTTGGGTGACATCAGCAGGTAGTCAGGAAAATGAACTGGTTTTCTTATGACTAGAAATCTGATGACACTGCAAACTGCAGAAAGATAGTTAAGCTCTCCAACACAGAGAAAATTAGCCATTCTGGTTTTGGACATTCTCCTGAGCACAACTGAACTGCCAAGCTGCTACACAGAAAATGGACTTTGAACAATTTCATCTTTAAGGTAGAAAAGTAGATAAAATAATTTTAAGGCGTTTAAACTGTTTACTTTCCAAAATGCATTTCCATACTGTAACCTAAATTCATATATGTTCTCTTTTCCTTGTAACTGCATTTATTTACTTTAGTAAAGACTTTGGTTTTTCTAAAGAATTCTGCCCGAATGAGATTCCTTATATTGTATGTGTGATGGAAGAAGTTTTATTACAAATCTGTGACAACTGTTTATGCTTAGAAGGGTCATCAAATAACCAAATTGAAAAGGATCTGTAGGGGATCCAGCAGGATTAGGGAGGGTACTAGATTATCATACAAGTCTACAGGGATTGTGAACCGGGCTATTGCATGTCCTGCAGGGCGAAGGCCAAATCAGGTTTTTGAGCTGCTACCCCAAAGAGAGCGTACTTACCTGGGTCTTCATTCTTTGTGTAATAGCCAGGAAAACAGTTCATATTTAGCCACAGGATTCAAGACTGGTATTGAGCCTTGATCCAAAGTATAGAGAGATACTCTGGGACTTCATGGTAAGTATTCTGTTGTAAACCTAGAGAACACTCTAGGTGGACAGGAGGAGGATATCCCTATTTCCCCCTACCTGTCATGGATTGCACTTAGGGGTGGGCACTGTGAGCTTAATGATCTGACCCTTGCTCAAGATCATTGAGGATATCCCCATAGCTGGACATCTGGGAACTGTGCACGTCACACAGAGATTGGCTCAGAATTTCTATTGGCCCAACTTAACCCAGCGGGTGAAGGAATATTGCAGGTCTTGTCACCAGTGCCAACAAATAGGGAAGGCAAGTAGTAAAACCCAAGCCACACAAATTCCCTTGCCCATTGAGGAGGAGCCATTCCAGAGGGTAGGGGATGGATATTGTGGGACCTTTATCATTAAGGTTTATCATGATGGTGGTTGATTATGCCATTAGATACCCAGAGGTGATTGCCCTTTCCTCACTTAGGACAGACAAAGTGGCCGATGCCTTGCTAGGGATTTTCTCCTATGTCAGGTTTCAACAGGAGGCTATCACTGATCGAGGGGGTTCCTTCATGTCAGACCTGATGAAGATTTTGTGGGAGATGTGTGTGGTAGTGCAGAGATGCACAACACTTTGTTCCCAAGCCAGCTGACTCTACTCAATTATATGTAGACTACTGGGGACTTATTGCAGTAACAAAGTCTGACACCCACCCAATGTAACAAATGGATGAACTACTGGACAAGTTGGGAGGGGTGACATATCTCACCACCACTGACCTGAAAAAAGGGTATTGGCATGTGGAATTAACTGACAGAGCTAGGGAAAGGTCAGCCATCATCACTCCAATAGGGTAATTCCAGTTCAGAGTAATGCCTTTTGGAATGAAGAATGCCGCTGCTACCTTCCAAAGCTTGGTGAACTGGGTGTTACATGGTACTGAAGAGTATGCCATGGCATACCTGGAGGATATTGCCATCTTCAGTGCCAGCTGGAAGGAACACCTGTCCAACCAGAGGGAAGTGTTGGGCAGGGTACAGATGGCAGGACTCACTGCCAAGGCTGAAAAGTGCCAGGTGGCCATGGCAGAGGTGGCATACCTAGGACATGTAGTAGAGTGGGGCAGCTTCACCCTAATCAAGCCAAGGTTGAGGAGATAGAGGGGTGTCCCAGGCTGGAAACCCAGAAGCAGGTTGAGAGTTTCCTAGGGACCACTGAGTACTATTATACATTTGTACAAAATTACAGTACACTGGCAGGTCCCCTATTTGGCCTGCTAAAGAAAAGAATGCCTACAAAGTTAAAATGGGAACCAGCCTCTGGACAAGCCAGTACATGGCTTAAGGAGACACTATGCTGTGCTCCTGTGTTGGTCAGTCCAGACTACAGTATGCCATTTGTAGTCCAGACAGATTCCTCAGATGATGGGATTGCAGCAGTCCTTAGTCAGACATCTAGCCAAGGGAAAGATCACCCAATAGTGTACCTTAGCAAAAAGTTGCTTCCTTGGGAGCAGGCATATTCCACAGTTGAGAAGGAGTGCCTTTCACTGGTATTGGCCCCAAAGATATTAGAGCCATACCTACATGGGAGGCACTTTGAGATACAGATCGATCATAACCCCCTGGTGTGGCTGACTCAGATGAGGAAAACAAATGGTCTTGTTTTGAGATGGAGTATTGTCTTACAGGGCTATGATATGACCATTATCCACAGAGCTGGATCAGCAAATGCCAATGCAGATGGGCTATCTCAACAGTTAGAGCAATGAACAGAATTTGTGAAACTCATACCATGCTAGAGATGAATTCCCACAAATTCAGTCTAGGAGGGATGAGTGTTGTGAGCTAGACAACTGTCAATCATTATTTGCAATATATACAGTAGTTCTGTTATATATTGTTTTATGGAATTTCTGTGTTTTGATCGTTTGACTTGAAGGCCACCTGCTTCTCCAGGAAGTGAGATTTTAATTCCTGGGTTCTTTTAGCAGAGATGTGCCAAAAGCCATTTACCTGCCATAAACATGGACTACAAAAGCAGATTATTTTGATCTCAGGAAGTGCAATAGGATATCACATTTTATGAGCAAACAGGATATTTGAGCCATGAATTGAATGGCAGATGACCATTCTAGCAGTACTATGTGAAATTTTAACATGGCAATGTAAATTAGCTTACAGGATGCTATATTGATACATTAAAGTATTAACAATGACTGTCCTGTTACTAGTTAATTATGGAAGCATAATTTAAGTTGAAGCTGGGTGACATCACCAGGTGGCCAGGAAAATAAACTGGTTTCCTTATGACTGGAAATCTGATGACACTGAAAATTTCAAAAAGATCGTTAAGCTCTCCAACACAGAGCAAGTTAGCCATCCTAGTTTTGGATATTCTCCTGATCACAATGGAACTCCAAAGCTGCTACGCAGAAAACAGACTTTAAACATTTTCATCTTTAAGGTAGAGAAGTAGTTAAACCAATTTTAAGGTGATTAACCGGTATACTTTACAAAATTTGTTTCCATATTGTAACTTTAATATATGTTCTCTTTTACTTCTCACTGCATTTATTTAATTATTTTAGTAAATACTTTTGTTTTTCTAAAGAATTCAGCCTGTGTGAGATTCCTTATATTGTATGTGTGACTGTAGAAGTTTTATTACAAATCTGTGACAACTGTTTATGTTTAGAAGAGTCACCAAATAGCAACCAAACTGAAAAGGGTCAGTAGGGGATCCAGCAGGATTAGGGAGAGTACCAAAGTCTCATACGAGTCTGCAGGGATTGAGCACTGGGCTATTGCATGTCCTGTAGAACAAAGGCCAAATCAGGTTTTTGCACTGCTAACCTGAAGAAAGCATACTTACCTGTGGCTTAATTCTTTGTGTAATAGCTAGGAAAAGGGTTCATATTTGGCCACAAAACTTGAGACTGGTATTGTGCCCTGATCCAAAGTATAGAGGGATACTCTGGGACCTTGAAGCAAGTGTTCTGTTATAAAACCAGCAAACACTCTGGATGGACATGAGGAGGGTATCCCTGTTTTCTCCCTCCCTGTCATGGTTTACACTGAAAGGTGGTCAATGTGAGCTCAGTGATCTGACCCTCATGAGTGTGTTCATGCACCAGATATCCAGGTTAAATAAAAATGGTTTACGAAACTTAGAGTCACAGAAATGGCCTGGAGGAAGTTTAAAAAATACCAAATGGTCAAAAGGGTCAGCTGGAGATTTAAATGGTTGCTTTGGAACCCAGACTTTCGACCTGAAGATCTGAACTCATGCTTTAGAAAACAGGCGCGAATAGGGGAGTCGCTGTCTAGCAGTTTCTTAAGAGGAACATAGTACTGATCTTTGAGGAATGTGGTACCAAATACATCTGGAAGGGAGGTGACAGGCTAAGATACTTGCAGGTCAGAAACTATACTATAACCTGGAAGAGGAAACATTCAAATATATACTGTACATTTTCTCAACAGAGATGCCTAGGCTAGAAGAATTGATGAACATGGTATCACCCAAGGGGGAAATCCTGAAGATTTACCAGTTTCTAAACACACACACACGGAGAAGAAGGAACCAAACACATAATGAAAAAATGGGAAGAGGGATCAGTAATACACCTAACTAACACAGAGTGGAATAAGGTCTAGGAGGGGACATTCAAAACCACATCAACACCAAGATGGAAGGAATTCTTATGGAAAGTCAAAACATGATATTTTATTACTCTGAACATTCAAGCACAACAAGAAACTGGGAGCTCCCCAAGGTGTTGGATAAACTGTTCTGAATGAAAGGTGGGGCATGAACACATCTCATATCCTATACCCAATCATAGAACATTTCTTAAGGGATGTAACAGATAAAATAAATGCTTTATTCCAGATAGGTGCCCCCCTTGGCTTACAACATGTGGTGCTGGGTTTACCACCAAAATATGTAAAGGGAGCAAACACCTTATACCTATGGAATATATGCATAGTGGCAATAGGGAAAGAAATAATGAGGAGGTGGCTCAACCCAGAACCCCCCACACAACAAGACTGGGAAACAGTAGTAAATGAGATTTAGGAGATGGAGCGAATGACATATCAAGCACAAGACATGACAGAAAAATTCATGGAGAAAGGGACAAAATGGATAATAGAACAAGAATAAGAGGCATAAATGAGGAACCCTAGAGGAAGACCCTTGGACCAAGAGAGGGGTTTTAAAACAAGAGAACTGATAATACACTCCAAGGGGCGCATTATAAGCTGGTGGTCCCCCCCAAGGGTAAAGAACAACCACCCAAAGTAAACACTAGAATAGGAACAGATAAGACAAGTAAAACCTGTCACACAGCTCCAGTAGAGTAGTAATATTAATGTTGCTATCAACTGACAGAGATATGAACAATTTGTAACCCCCACATTACTTTTGGCAAGTTGGCACCACTCCCCATTGAAATAACTAGCACCCACATATGGCATACCATTAACTTTTAGCAGAAATACTCAGATCGGTATCACCCCTAGCTTTAGAGTGTATACCAGGCTAATTATCTAAAGGAAGAGGGTGGAGGTCCAATTACCAAAATTAACCTTTGCATTTACAACTAGGTCCAGGGGGCAAGGATTCTATGCGTATGCTGACCAAACTGCTGAGGGGGCCCCAATAACTCCACACAGAAAGCAATGGTCAGAATATCCAATGCAAAAGCTGGGATTGTGTAGTATGGCTTTATTCACAGATGTTACTAAAGCACAAGTGGACCCCTAATGGTTGGTCATGGCAAAATAAATACACTCTTTTTACAGAAACTCTTTGCTAGGTAGTACAATTTTCTACAGAAACTTCTCTATCCATTTTTCCCAAAGTGCTCATAGACTGAATCTTATACTTGACCTAATAGCTGGGGTCACAGAGTCCTGGTATAATGATACAGATTGGAATATGAACATACCTGGGTATATTAGCATTCAGAAAAACAGGAGCGACAGACAAGGTGGGGGAGTAGTGTTATACATAAAATAAAAACTAAAACCTTGTGAGCTCTTAAAACCTGGAGAAAAATATGAAATTGTCTTGGATGAAATGAAATTAATAAACAAAACCTTAACATTAGGACTAGGATATAGGCCTCCATGTATGGACAAAGAAGAAAGCAAACTACTTATAAATTATATGGAAAAACAGATAATAACCCAAGATACAATAATAATGGGAGATTTCAATTTTCCAAATATAAAATGGGATACTCTGGAAGGAAGTTATAGTTTAGAAAATAGATTCATAGACTACACTATATATAACAGTTTAGCTCAATTAGTGAGTCAATCTTCAAGAGAGACTAACATATTAGACCTAGTATTAACAAATGGAAGTAACATTTATCGTATTAAAACAATGCCACTTCTTGGGAATAGTGATCATTTAATTATAGGATTCAACTACTGGTCAGGTCTTACAGTAACAAAAGGGGAAGCAATTTTTAAAAACTATAGAAAAGCTAACTATAAGAAAATAAAGCAATATTTAACAAGTTGGAATTGGCAAAATGACTTCTAAAACATAGATCTTAATAATACATGGAATAGAATTAAACACACATTGGATTATTGTATAGATACATGGGTCCCAAACATCAACAAATATAATAACAATAAAGGACAACCCCCCTGGTGGAATAGAAATATTACAAAATTAATTAAAACGAAAAAAAGGTTATTTAAAACATTTAAGAAAAATCAAACTGACTGTTTAAAACTAAAAATAAAACTTTGCGATAAACAATTACAAAGTAGGATTATAAAATCCAAAAGCAACATGGAACTAAAACTCATTGACAAGGTTAAGGACAATAAAAAACAATTTTACAATTATAATGGGACATTACAAGGGAA
The DNA here is from genome assembly GCA_016271365.2 of Neoceratodus forsteri. NCBI lineage: Eukaryota > Metazoa > Chordata > Ceratodontiformes > Ceratodontidae > Neoceratodus > Neoceratodus forsteri. Next base: position 983,635,493 of record CM028131.1, on the reverse strand, counting down.
ACATAATGGGATAGGTCCGATAATTACAGATAAAGCTACATTAATGGAGGAAGTAGATATAGCTACTGAATTAAATACTTATTTTGTAACAGTGCATGAACCCAAAGAGATAATACAGAAACCAATAAATACTTTAACAGACATTTGTACACTTACTACAGAAACAGAAATTAAAACCATTATTAAGGTGTTTAAACCTAATGGATCAGCTGGCTCAGATGAAATAACACCTGGGTTTCTAAAGGAATTGTTACCTGAACTTGTGGGACCACTTACACACCTTTTTAATTTATCAATACAAAGTGGAAAAGTACTTCCGGAATGGATAAAGCATTTATAACTCAGATACATAAAACAGGAAGTAGATCAGAAGTTAAAAATTAAAGGCCCATAAGCCTGACTTCAGTGCTAGGAAAATACTAGAAACAGTAATACAAAACAGAATCCTGGATCATTTGGTAAAAGAAGGAATGACAGATATCTCCCAACATGGGTTCACTAAAGGGAGATCATGTCTTACTAACTTGATATCTTTCTTCTAACTGGCTAGTGCAGCAATAGAACAAGGGGTACCTGTGGATGTCATATACTTAGACTTTGCAAAAGCATTTGACAAAGTATCTCATAAAAAACTAATTGAACATCTATATAAGATTAAGTTGGATAATAAAATTATAAACTGGATAATATCATGGTTAGAAAACAGGACACAGAGGCCCGGATATTCAGACTGCGCCAGGCTGTGGTGCAAGCCTGGGCACAGCGCAACTTAGCTGCGCAGGGGTGTTGACTGGGTGATATTCAACAGAGCTGCACCATGGCACAGCATCGTTGAATATCGCACCCTGGCCACCCACAGTGTGCATGGTGCAGTGGCACTGTGCCAGCGCAAGTGGCCAGAGTGGAGCAGGGGGATGCGCTAGCAAAAGTTCCGTTGTGCTATGCGCACAACCATGATATTCAAAAGTACATATGCAAATGGGGCCATAGTGTATGCAAGGTGCAAATGGGGCCATTTGCATGTCATTATGACCCCATTTGCATGCAGGTGTGCCGATTTCCGGCGACTTGTGCTAGGTGCCCTGCCAGGCAGCAGCCATCCGGGACCGATGCCTCCTGCACAGTGCAGCAATTTGCCCCACAGCCCGATCGAGGGAATTTGTAAATTTAAAATGATGTACAATATCCCTGGTGGTCCAGTGGACCGCTCGCAGCCCGATCACGGGCATTTATATGAAAAACAATGAAGTCCAATATCCGTGGTGGTCAGTGGTACCCCCCTCCCCACCCGCCCACTGAGCCCACTGCCCTGCTCCCCGGTCAGTGGCGGGTGGTAGCACCCCATCTTCCTGCTGCCCGCCGCCCGCTGACTGACACTGTAAGTAGGGCTGTCGCCCTTTGGTCCACAGCATGAGCCAATGGGCATGCAGCCCATACAGTACTACACATTCCAGATATGTGAATGGATCCATTCACATATCTGGAATGTGCTAATAATGTTCTGAGCTGCATGCCCATTGGCTCACGCTGTGGACCAATGGGCGTACAGCTACCTATGGTGTCAGTCAGTGGGCGGCGGGGCAGCAGGTGGATGGGGTGCTGCCACTCGCCGCTAACCAGGCTGGAGTGGTGCAGTGGGGCTCAGTGAGCGGGAGGGGAAGGGGGTACCGCTAGACCACCAGGGATATTGGACTTCATTATTTTTCATACAAATGCCTGCGATTGGGCTGTGAGCAGTCCACTGGACCACCAGGGATATAGGACGTGATTTATGTTTTACAAATGCCCACAATCGGGCTGTCAGTGGTCCACTGGGCCACTAGGGAGATAGGATGTTTTTATTTTAAACAAATACCCACAATTGGGCATGGGAGGGTGCCGCCATGGAGGTGCAGCCAGAGCTTGGGTAGCCACCCACAGGTGGCAGCTGCCATGTTACACCCTGCAATAGGGCAGCTCACATGTGGGTGGCCAACCATTGTTCCTTTTTTTTTTTTGGCTCACCTGTGTGCAGCGCAAGTAGGGGTTGTGCATGCATGAACTTAGCACATCTTGGGCTGAATATAGGGATGTGCGGAGTATGCATGGGCATGCCCCCCTTCCTGTGCCACGTACATTACTGATGCGCTCAGGTGCATCAGGATTTGTGCCAGGCACAATCCCCATTTGAATATCGTGCTGGGGCATATCAGTGGGTTGTGCATGGTGCAACACTGTTGCGCCATGTGCAACCCTTTTGAATATCTGGGCCAGAGAGTTATGATTAGGGATTTTTGCTCAGAGTGGGGAGAGGTGACCAGTGGGGTTCCTCAGGGATCAGTTCTGGGTCCCACACTATTTAACATCTTGGTTAGTATTCTACAGATAACAAACAATGCATGGTTAATTAAATATTTATTTATTTATTTATTTGTACATCAGTTTACATGATTGCAAATTAGGAGCCTTAGTACAATCTCCTCTAGATGGACAAAAACTTCAGGATAATCTTGACAAACTGACTGCTTGAACTAAGGAAAATAAAATGCAGTTCAACATTTCCAAATGCAAAGTAATGCATTTCAGTGCTAGAAATCTTATTCACAGATATTACATAGATAATCGAGCAATAGAAATCACTACTGAAGAAAGAGACCTGGGAATAGTAATGATAAATAAACAACAGATGTTCATACCAGTATAATTGTTGAAAAATGTCACAAACTATTGGGATGTATATTATCTAATATAAACAGTAGGTCATCTAAGATTATGATACTCCTATATACAACTTTGGTAAGACCATATATTGAATACTGCTCCCAGTTTTCAGCAGCAAGTACAGCTAAAGGTAAGAAGCTAAAAGAGAGAGTTCAAAGAAAACTAACTAAAAAAATAAGGGGGCTATGAGAATTTTCATACAATAACAGATTACAATTTCTAGGCCTATACTCAGCAGATTACAGGCAATTTAGAGGTGATTTGTGTCTTATATTTAGAGCAATACATGATGCGTGCTTGGTGGAAAGCATTGGTATTAGTAGAAAACAGGAAATAAATAAAAGAACAAGATCTCATGGCTTTAGACTAGATGGTGAAATTAGCAAAATGAAGAAAAGATGTGATTTTTTTACACAAAGGATTATTCAAGACTGGAACATACTACCACCATATATAGTTGAAAGTAGCAATATCAAGGAATTTAAAAACAGATTAGATCAATATATGGGGAAAAATATATGTTCCACCTATAGGAGTAACAGGTGAAGAGTTTATAAAGGACAAATTGTTCACAGAACTCATATCTGACTATGACTATGACTACTTTTAAACACATTTCCATTTCCCAAATTGGATGCTCATGGCCTGAACCACATTCTTGAACCATTTCCAAAACACATTTCACAGTGTAAACTCATGGCCTGAGTCACACATTTAAGTTTCATCCTGGGCATTGGCCTCTACCCAGGAGACCTTGGTGCCCATCAACAAACTAGTTAGCCCTACCTTGTAGACTCCAAATGACGTTCCTCCCACCCTTTGCCCCAACTGACAGTCTTTGCCATTCCTTCAGGGTTACATCAAAAGAAGCCTTCAATCCCCAGTGAATTGCTAAAGACTCTGAACTCTAAACTTTAAATCTGACACCAAAGTGTATGAGGGGTCCTGACAGGTGTGATCTAGCCTTATCTTGGGCACACACACCTCAGCCAACTCCCTAATAAGAACAGTTTCTACATCTGCACTCACATTTCTGTTGCTTCTTCCTTAAGGCATGGAGAACAAGCCAGAATACACCCTTTTTCTTCATGGTAGCTTTGTCAGAATTTCTTACACAATGTCCTTCTTAAAGGCAGCTGTAAACACTCTATGACCTTCAGGGGATTGCCCCTTGGATCCACTGAGCTGGCAGTCCTTCTCACTCTCCCTGGAGTGAATTCAAGGATTCCTTCTGCAAAAGGTCTCCACCACTTCACTGGAAACTGTAGATTTATTCCAAACTAGGTTGAGAAACACAGGACTCCCAGTGACAGAGCCCCAACTGGCAGACCTCATGCTACTCTGACTCTCCAACTCATACTAACTGAACATTCTAAACTTCTCCTGAGCAGCTGACTCAAAAATGGTTATGTTGCTGCGAGAGTTTTAACTGACATAATCATCCTCAATCAGGCTAGCCATGTAAACAATAATGTCATTTTGTAGAAAGCCCCTAATGAGCTCCCTACCAGCTGCCTTTTCTACCTGCCTAAGATTAGTACTAATAGATTCTAGTAAACCCAGGGGACTGGGTGGTTACAAATACAAAACAGTATAATGGAAAGTTAATATGTCTTTACATAAGCTCATAAGAAGATAACGTAATATACAATAGAGCAAATGTAAAAAGAGATGTAAGAAAATGCTATGAAATTATATGAAATGAAATGCACTGTAGGGGCATGAAAAGTTTTAACATGTAATGTATAGAATATTGGAAAAATAAAATACATTTAAAAGAAAAGAAGATTAAGACTGAGAGGAGAAGGTGGTATATTCTTGTCCCTGCAGTGTGCCTGACAGACTAACAGTGAGACCGGACCCAACCCGACTCCCTGTCCCTGGACTGTCCCTGATCAGTGTTGATTAAGACTGACCAACCAAAATGTAAGGGAAAGTCACTGCAGTGTTACTGTAAATGAATCACTGTGGCTCAGCTGCTCAGATTCACCACCTATACATGTGTAATGGAGTTACCGAGTAACAATGTTAACTGAGAACAACTGACTTACCCGGTAACTCACAGACCCATCTATACATGTTGCAGGTTCGTATCAGATTCTGTTAAAAATGTCTGCTGGCATCCAGCATTGAAGAGCAAAGAGAACAGATCAGATGAGTCCTTTGGCAGACACTCAACTTCATTTATATTGTCTTCTTTCCTGGGAAGAGTAAATGCACTGCATTTCTGAGTTGAGGTTTCAGCAGAAACATAGGGAGCAAGTGTAATGATGCTATAATGGTGGTATTGAGCAGAAACTACAGTATTCATTGTTGTTACGAATACATTGTTAAAATGGTGTCCACTAAAACTGGCTAGCCACCTGCCAGTGCCAGAATGTGACACTGAGAATCTATTCACAGATTTTAGTCTGACAGGTGATGCTATCATAGTAGTGGGATGACCAGGAAAAGGCTTCACTTACTGTCATATATGCACTAGCGTTTATGCATGGGGGGTGCTACCTGTCTAACTGGGAATACGCATTTTGCCAAAACTCTATCAGCTGATATTTATGTTCAGTTGCATGCCCTCTTTGTAACCACAATAAGCTTGGAATAACTTGTCTCGCTCGAGTGTACTCTTCAGCCCAGTCACTGTGATACTAAGTTTGATGATTCAGAACCAAAGAAATTAGAAAATGTTGGAACAAACAGCCAACAGCTTTCATCAGGCACATAGCACACTTAGTATTGTGTATAATAAAATGATTACATTCCCTGGTAGTCTGGTGCCTCCCATGCACACATGATTAGTAGTTATGCAAATTAATATATCCTTGGCAGTCTAGCAGCACCCCCTCAAAACCCCAATCCCCATTGCAATATGTACATTTTCTCCTGGTAGTGTAGTCCCCCCCAGGCCCCATGTATACTTTCCTTGGTAGTCTAGTGCCCCCCTTCCAGTCCATGATCACCCTTTAGTATTATAACATCCCTGGTAGAAAGGAGAAAAGATAAATTATAACTTGGGGTGGAACTCCGTTGATTCGACTACAACTGTAGCAAAACTTAAACGGTGGTGACACTCCTTTTTAGTAGTTTGCCTTCTGGATTTATTTTCTTATTTGAGGCTACTGTTCTCCCAACTGCCTGCTGACAGTTCTCTCACCTGCTGCTTTTATTTTTTGATGGTGAATAGTGCATCTCCTGTTTGTTTTCTACTCAGTTTAATTATTTACAGTAACTAGGCTGGAGTTGATATCCCCCTACTGTTCTGTTTTTCACCTCATTCCATTCCTTGGGCTACCCTTCCCCCATTATCCCCACTTTGCCCCCATTTTGGCATAGTTTCTTTCTGCTTCCTGAAACTTTTGTGGGAATTTTTGTTCCTGTGGTCCCTGGTAGTCTAGCCCCCCCCCCAACAAGCCCAGATCTCCTGTTGAAAAAAACTAAAAGATCCCTGGTGTCTAGTGTCCCCACCCATCCTCGATCTCAGACCTAAAAAAAAGAAAATGGTCTTCAATATTTTGTATCTTTTTCTGCCCGAAAGTACAGGTCCCTCACCAATGTGATACCCTCCCCATCCCCAGCTCCCACTCAGTGCCCACTACTCCACTCTCCTCAGTACAACCTCACGTACCCTCACTCACCTGAACAGGTCCCAGGTCTGAGATCCACTCTCCAATGGAAGACTCATCCTCCTGCTGGAACCGACAACTACAATATAAGAAACTAAGGTAAATGTGGTTCAATGTCTTTCAATTGGGGTTTCAACTTTGATACATAACTCAGACATTTCATGAGATTTTAACCCCAAATTTGCAACATTGTCTTTTGGGGACCCCACATCATAAACAATATGACTGTTATTCTACAACTCCTCCCAAAAGATGATTTCATGGTTGCTTGGTGAATTCACATTTTGGGCAAGATTTGCCTAATGACAGTCATATTGTTCATGAGGTGGGGACATAAGAAGGCTTTGTTGAAAATTTGAAATTAAAATATGTAAAAATTGCAAAGTTATGACCATTTCTTGTAATTTCTTTATGCACACTCATATGTGTGGAAATTTTAAAAATTTTGACACCAGATATTCAACATAGACAGCTTATTACCTCACCTCATGTATGTCACTGCTGTTATTTTTGAAACACTGGCCAAACTGTGTTTTTGCAACTGTGGTGAATAATGGCATTGCAGTTGTGCAGAATTACTTTTTGGCTGATATTTGCAAATGTTTCTGTACTGTGTACATGAGATGGGGTAATAAGTTGGCTATGTTGAAAATGTGGGTTCAAAATATGTTCAAATAGCAATGTTATTCCCATTTGTTGCAGTTTTGGTATGCTTGCTGGTAACATTGGAGATTTTAAATATTTTGACCTCAAATTTTCAACATAGACTTCTTATTAGCCCACCTAATGTATGTCATGACTGTCATTTTTCAATTCCTGTCCAAAATGTGTTTTCACACCTGTGGCACAAAATGGCATTGCAGTTGCATGGAATTACTTTTTGGTGAAGATTCAAAAATTTTCTGTGCCGGGTACATGAGCTGGGGTAATAAGATGGCTATGTTGACAATTTGTTCACTGTTGTGCTATAAATGCAAATGCAGGGCTCTTCCACAGTGACATACATATACACATCTATGGAGGGATGAGAGTGCAGGGCCCAAAGGTCCCTCCCCTCCCACAGGCAAATGAGGGTACGATTACTGTATCTCTAAAACTATACATAGGTGGGGGCACAGGGCCCAGAAGGCACTGCACTCCCACAGGCAAGGAAGGCTCCAATTACACTATCTAAAAAAGTAAGAAAATTCATTGCAAAAAAACTGCATTAATGCATCAGTTAGGGTTCAGGTTAAAGCACAAAAAGTAGGGAAATATGATGTTAAGGTTTTCAACCCTAACACCTCAGCACCACCACCCTGAAGGCAGTAATTCAATTGTGCTGTAGGGTTGTCAGAATTAATGTTCACAGCATTTTCAATCAGTGTACACATCTATGCTTATTTAGTGATGGAAGGGGGTGAGCATTAGGTTCGACAGCCCTACTTCACACCTGATTTGCTGCCTCCAGGGTGGTGGTGGGGTGTTAGGGTTGAAAACACAAATATCATATTTACCTACTTTTTGCATTTTAACCTGAACCCTAACTGATGCATTAACACAGTTTTTTGCAATGAAAATAGATATACACTGTATATAAATATATTAATATCTTTGCCCCCATTCAATGTAATTGCACTATATTTTGCATGCACAGTCTGGAGGGCAAAGTGTCCTGACTTGTCAAGTTTTGTGTCAGTCAGATGAGCAGATCCCAAGATCCAAATAGTGATTTAAAAAAGAAAAGTTTGTTTTTCTCTTTATTTGTCATCACCTGCAGCCCAGATAATTTAGGAATTTTGGTATGATGTTTTCAGGGTAGAGACGGTATGCCACAGAATGGTGCCTTTCTTTGGTTTGGTGGAAAAATATTATTTATTTTTATTTATTTGCTTTTGTTAACCGGGTAAGCACACTAGACAGCCAAGTGCCTATTTTCAGGTGTGACCCAGGAGGGTTACAAGGTAAATGTGTACAAGAACAGTAAAGGAGTCAAATTAAACATACAGAAAATAACAGGCATAACAGGGATTACATTAGGTAGCTAACAGCATTAGAGAACAATTTGGCACATGATCAATACAGTAATGGTACATACAGGATGGATTAGGAGGCGAACGGCAGAATACATAACAGGTTTGATCAGAGTAAACAGGACTAATCTGTTAGCAAGTTATAAGCATTTGAAATTTTGATTCTAAGCATTCTCAGTAGGGTTTCAACTGTCTATCCAAAAGACCCTACTGACCATGCTCAGAACTGAAATTTTAAATCCTTATAACTTAGCAATGGATGAATATTTCTTCACCGGAGACAGGCACATCTGAGGGGCAACCCCTTTCTATCCTGAACATTTCAGACCAAATTCCAAACCATCTGGGCACTAGATGATGGGAAAAAAAACAGCAAAAATGGCAATTTTTTTTTTTTACTTTTTTCACTATCTGGATCTCAGAATCTGCACATGCGACTGGAAGGAAACTTGACAAGACAAGACCCTCCAAGACTGTACATAAAACATTTCATGCAAGTTTGTTGAATGGTTCACATATATTAAAGTGCAAAGATGCCATTTCACGAAAAATATTTTTTCCCGCAAAAAAGGATAGGCCACTCATAACAAAGAATCCATTTTGGTGACACCAAATTATTTTGCTGTTCCAGGAAGCTATCCAAAAGATTGAACTGAGCATGCTCAGAACTCAACAATTTAAAATTAAATAACTTTGGAATGGTTTAATATTGTTTTACCAAACTAGCGAAAGGCACTTCTCTGAGGCAAGCCATTTGTACCTCGAAAGTGTCAGACCACGATTCCAAACCATCTGGGAGCAGCAAGATGACAAAGTGTGAAAAACAGTGATTTTTTAAGTTTTAGCACTATGCACAGCTTAGAATCTGCAAATCTGACCACAACAAAACTTGGCAAATCAAGAGATCTAACATACAAGACAACACATGCAAAATCATGCAAATCTGTTGAATGATTGCAAAGTTATTAAAGTGCAAAGATTGAGGTTTAACTTAGAAACCCCTACTAAACCCTAACTATAGTGGTGTGGTAATAAATAAATAAATACTAAGTCTGCCATCTTAATTGTTTACTTGGGTGCCCAGTATACAAAAAGGGTGCGGTACTATGGAAGAAGTCCCACTTAGAAAAAAAAAATCCAAACCTCCATGAGAAATATGTCAGCATGTGAAAAGAGGTGAATGTGCATTACTCCAAGACACAGTACATCTCATTCCTAACTCAGAGATTTACTTCACTCTGCTCTGATAAACCTTGACATATAAACCATGTACATATACTGTAACGCACATAATCATAAAATAATGCCCTGCCCAACTGGGGCAATCCCCATACTCTTCCTTTCAATATGAACAAGTCATGCATATTTTCTCATAATCCTACTTTTAAGAACCTTCTTCCTTAGCTCATAAGCCTCTTCACAAAAGAAGCCTATACCCCAGTCAATTCTGGAAGTGATTTTAACCTTACCATAGAGGCCATACATAGAAACATAGAAACACAGAAGCATAGAATTTGATGGCACATAAGAACTAGCTGGCCCACCCAGTCTTCCCATTTTTGTCCCTGCCAAGACTGTCACTGCAGACCCTACTAAATCTCCAACTCCCCTTCCTTCCCACTAAGATTCTCTTGTGCAGTTCCATACATACTTGAATCCCACCACCGTCTTCACCCTACCAAATCTGCTGGATCATTGTTCCAGGCATCCACCACTCTTTCAGTGAAGAAATACTTCCTCACATCTCTCTTGAATCTACCCCTTTCCATTTTATTGCATGTCCCCTTGTTCTTCTGCATCATTTCCTTTGAAAAAAAAACCCTTCTGTACTGTATTTACCCTCTGAGGTATTTAAAGGTCTCTATTATATTCCTCCCTCACTCTTTTGTCTTCCATGGTATACATATTAAGGTCCTTCAGACTTTCCTCATAGGGCTTCTGATGCAGACCCTGCACTATTTTAGTTGCCCTCTTCTGGACTACCTCTACTCAATGTCCTTCCTGAGATGTGGTCTCCAGAACTGGACACAGTACTGTAGGTGGGGTCTCACCAGTGATCTATACAATGACAACATTATCTCCTTCCTTCTGCTGGTGATACCCCTCCCTATGTACCCAAACATCCCACTGGCCCTACCCACTGCCTTGTTGCACTGCTGCTCCACCTTGAGATCATAAAATATGATTACTCCTAGGTTTCTTTCTTATTAAGTGACTGTCAATACCTCATCTCCCATATTGCACTCCGACTCTGGGTTTCCATGCACTAAGTGCATGATTTTTCAGTTTTTCACATTGAACCTTAGCCACTATGCCCTTCACCACTCCTTGAGTTTTTGCAGGTCTCTGCACATTCTTTTCACCTCCTCTGGAGTGTCCAACCTAGGCATGGGCAAAAGCTACTAATTCCGCTTTCGCTGAAGTTCCACGAAATTTTGGAAATTTCATAAATATTTTTTGAACTTTTGCCATTAGCGAAATTGGTATGTTGCACAGATTTTCACCCAGTTCTGCAGACTTTTTTACTGAACTGTGGAATAATACATTAAACTATGGAATTTATTCCATTCACAGTCTAATGTATTATTTCATAGCATGACTCATAATAAAATACCTTGATGGTGTCTAGTCTTCCCCCCCGATCGTGGGTCCCATGTGAAAACAGAAACCCTTGGTGTCTTGTGCCCCCCCACACCCACCAATCGTGGGTTCCCTCCATGTAAAAAAAAAAACTCCGAGGAGATCACATGATGCAGGTTCATGAGTAGCAGAACTCTGATCATCTCCCACTCACTCCATGTTAAAAACCTTGATAAAAGCCTTCTTTTCTCACTCTAAATGGCAGAGTTTACAATTCTCAGGTGACAAGAAACATCCTACGAGGCAAGTCTGCAGTTTTCCAACCTAGCATTGAAGCAGAGATGAGGCAAGCACTGCCTAAACACATGCCTCCCCCCACGCCAGAAAAGGCCAGCAAAAAAAAAAAAAAGCCACAAACTACCTCAGCCTAGCACAGATCTCAACCCCAGGATCACAATGTTCTTACAGTGAATCAGTTCCTGTTGTAATTTAATCCCTTAAGTGAAGAACTACGATCGTTGACCTCGGAGTTTAAATCCATGGCCACGGCTTTGGAAAATATCACTACATGAGTAGGGGACAACAAAGTGTGCATAGTATTTGTACAGAAGCATCTGGGCAGATTAGAACCGGAGCTGGCAATGAACAGGCAAAAAAATGGCTCCTCTAGAAGCCAAAATCGAAGATCGGGAGGGGTGCAGCAGGCGCAATAACGTTGTGATTATTGGTCTGCCAGAGAAAGAAGAGGGATCAGACACAGTCCTGTTTATTCAAAAACTGGTGGCAAAGCTGGCAGGCCCTTCTCTGTATGGTTCTGTTTACTTAATCGAAAGGGCTCACAGATCTTTGCACCCTATGCCTGCAGTGGATGCTCTCCTGATACCACTAATACCACATTTTCTTAATTATTTAGAAAGGCAGCATTTTTTGATGAAACTCCAGAGCCTGGAAGAAGTTAAATGGGGGTGAAACTAAGCTTAGAATCACTCAAGATTTACCAGTGTCCATACATCAGTGCAGAGCCCAATTTCATCCCCTTGTGAACAAACTGATACCAGCAGGGATAAAGTTCAAAATGTTATACTTGATGAAATTCCAAGTATTGGTCAACGGTACCTGGTCCAGTTTTGAAGACCCAAAGGTTGTGGAGACTGCCCTGAGGGCTGCTATGCCCAACATGTTCAAGGATCATTGAAGGAGAAGAAGGAGAAGGCCTGAGACAAGTACAAATCAACGGCGATGTTGCCGCTGGTAATACTGCTTGGGAACATTGAGACTTTCACTTTTGGTTTTTATTTGTGTTTTCAGCCCAAGAATGTGAATGGGGCTGGTTTGTGTACTTGAAGCAGAAGGTTTACAGCCGTAAGCTGTGAATTTCTCTTTGCCAATTTGCATAGGTTTAAAGAAGAATCCAGAACTTTCGGGACAATATTCATAGACTAATTATGAAATCTGGTTGGTTATGATCTGTATTTCAGTGTTATTTTAGATAAAGCTCGTCAAATGTAATGTCTCTCACTCTTTTCTTCTGGCATGGAGAAATTCTGAAGTAATAGTTGCAGTTTAACCTTACAAGTCTATAGGGAGAGCTGGGCTGACCGGCATCCTGGCAATGGTTACAGAAGCGATATACTCACAGTAGGCTGAAAGGGGCATCCTAACATATTCTAATTGCCAATTTCTAAGTTTTGTTGTATTACGGTTTTTGTTTTAGGAATCAGATATGTGCCTAAAAGAGGAATTAATGGCCAAATACAAAGAACAGTGTGTTATCAGTCCTAACACTCCTCATTTCATGTGTTTATAATGCTTGTTGCACTGTTTCATGTTTTAATAGTTGTCCTGGAAACATAACAGAATATTAAGTTAGCAATGTAGCTTTTATATTTACTTTGTCTACTATCAGGGGTAACATAGAAATGGGTGAGTGGGAGGGAGGAGGTGTTGATTATTGTATCTGTTCATCATGTACCATAACATGAGTATGTTGGTGGGGAGGGGGGTAAGTGCTTTCATTTTACAATTTATGATTAAACAAGGCTGGAAGGAACAACAGATCATGGGAGGGTTTTGGGGTTTCTTTTATTTTTCTTTACAGGGTTACAGGGTATTAGGGAGGGAAAGAGGGGGTAGGAGGGTGAACTCAGCTGGATGTTATTAAGAATAAGGGTCAAAACATTCTATATGTTCTTAAGTCTGAAAGTACATGAGATACTAAATGGTGGGCAGCATGAAAATACTCACTTGTGACATCAGGGGTGCCAGAAGGAAAGTTAACCATTACCAAATTCTGAAGCATATACAATGGCTTACAGGGGCTGTTGCATTCTTGCAAGAAACCCACCTGTTGGAATCAGAGGGCCCCCTTCTTAGAAGGCAGTTTGTGGGCCAGATCTTTAATGCTGGGGATAGCACACAAAGTAGAGGGGTGGCCATTTTATTTGCAAGAAATGTCCCATTCAATTGTGAACATTGTATTCGAGATCCAACTGGTAGGTATTTAATCCTGAAGGGGATACTGGATCGTATGGAGATGGTGATATGTTGTATATATATATATGGCCCTAGCTCTGACTCTCTGGCCTTTTTTTCCAATTTATTAACAACCTTGCTCCCCTATGCTTCCCTTCCTCTGATTTTAGGAGGAGACTGGAATCTGTCTTTTATTCCTGACCCTGACAGCTCTGGAGTAAGAAGATCTGGTCTCTCACCTGCACAAAGGGCCATTAGAGACATGGCTGACCAATTGGGCTTGTTTGATCCCTGGAGGGTCTTATATCCCTCATCAAGAGAATACACACATGTCACTCAAATGTACATGGGATGTCTAGAAGAATTGACTACTTTGTAATCAGTCATACTTTTTTACCTGGGGTTTTAGCTAGCGCCATAGTACCAAGAGTTATTTCAGACCATGCAGTGGTATGGTGTCCACTAAACCTTTCCCCAAATGTGCCAAGAGAGACCAGTTGGAAATTGAATAATCAATTACTGAGAGATGAAGTAGTGATCAGGGACATCTTGGAGACCATTTATCAATATACAGCATCTAATCTTAATTCTACAGGTAGAATAGACCTAGAATGGTGTGCTTTGAAATGCTTTCGGGGGGGGGGGGTATTGATTAGAATAGGTTCTTATAAAAAGAAGATCAAAGAACAAAAAGGCTCTCACCCTAGTCCGTGATATACCCACCCACCAGACCAAATCTTCTTACTCCAGATGTAGTCCGTGATATACCCACCCACCCTTTCATAGATCCTCCTCACACTAACATTTTCTTTGTTGCCTACATCTTCTCATTGTGTTTCCTGTAAAGTCCTTGTAATCACATACAGTATTATAATGATTGTGTTACTGATTGCTTTATAACGTAGGTAACCTGTATGATCTGTATGCCTGTATTGCTTTATAACGTAGGTAACCTGTATGATCTGTATGCCTGTACTTACTGATGTGGAACCTTTGTAAAAGAGCTTTGGCTCAATGGTATTTGTAATCCTAGAATCAAATAAACAAATAAACGTCTGATAGAAAGAGATTTATCTCCTGCTACACCAGAAGGAGACAGGAATAGGTTATTGGGCTCAAGGGATCAATACAGCTCCCTCTTACTTGAAAAAGCTGAGTATGCTATACTGCGAACTAAAGTTACTTATGTGGAACAGGGTGAAAAGGCAGATAGACTGCTGGCTTGCCGGCTGAAGTCACATGAAGCTTCAAGAATAGTTAAGAGTATTAGATCCAGGCAAGATGACACCATACAACTGAACCCTAAAAAGATAGTTCAGGAATTCGCAAGCTATTACCAAGACTTGTATAGCCCAATGCCTAACACCCCTGGGAAACAAAAGATAGCAGAATATCTTGCTACTCTCCCTTTGTCAAAACTTTCAGAGGCCCAACAGTTAGAACTGCTGGTTCCTATAATGGCAGCAGAAATAGGAAACATAATTAATTCTCTCTCCTCTGATAAGGTCCCTGGTCCTGACGGGTTCACCCCTAATTTTTATAAAGCATTTAATAAACAGATAATACCCTGGTTAGGTAGGTTGTATAAATGGTTTCTAGAAGGGAATGATATGGATGACAGTTTATTGGAGGCCTTAATTATTGTCCAACATAAATCAGGGAGGAATCCAGAAGGGGTGACCAATTATAGACCCATCTCATTATTGAATTATGATATGAAAATCATAGCTAAATTATTAGCAAATAGAATGGCTGGGGTCCTGCCCTCCATAATTCACCCAGATCAAGTGGGTTTTATGAGGGGAAGAAACTCTTCAGATCACTTACGAAAACTGTCACACATTTTCTCTGCATCCAGGGACTCTGACACACTGGCTGGTATACTGTCCCTGGATGCAGAGAAAGCCTTTGACAGAGTGGGCTGGGATTTTCTATTTAGCACAATGGGAAAATTTGGGTTCCCAAAGAAATTTATCGGATGGGACTCTTACTTTTCTAAGAACCCAAAGGCCCGCAATTATTGTAACAGGGTTTTCTTGGAAAGGTTCTCTCTTCACTCAGGGACTCGTCAAGGATGTCCATTATCACCACTTCTTTTAAACATTTATTTGGAACCTCTGCTCTCTAAGCTCAGAGGCACCCCCTGGTTAACCGGCATATCCATCCAGGGTTTAGATTTCAAACTCTCGGCATATGCAAATGATGTTCTGCTTCATTCTATTAACCCTGCCAAGGCATTTGGGGTGGCCTTACAAGTTATCTCAGAATTTGGTACCAATTCTAATTATAAAATTAACCCGATTAGAACATGGTTTTTCCCCTTAATTATAGATTGTTAAAGACTTGATATGATCCAATTGCAGCTTAAATGGTCTCCTAAATATTTGAAATACCTGGGCATTTTTCTTGCCAAATCTGACTCCCTAATGCAGAAGTTAAACTTTGAAGATACTCTCCAAACTATTAAACATGACCTAACCAGATAGGCATCTCTCCCTATCTCCCTTTGGAAACACATTAATGTTGTTGAAATGAACATTCTACCCATGATTTTCTATCCTTTGCACATGCTTACCTTATGGTTACCCATCAAATTGTTCAGGAAAGTCCACTCTATAATTTCCTCCTTCATATGGGCGGGAAAGCGGCCTAGAAGAGCCTACCAGAAATTAACTGCT
Source organism: Neoceratodus forsteri (assembly GCA_016271365.2). Classification (NCBI taxonomy): domain Eukaryota; kingdom Metazoa; phylum Chordata; order Ceratodontiformes; family Ceratodontidae; genus Neoceratodus; species Neoceratodus forsteri. The sequence goes on along the minus strand of CM028131.1, from coordinate 983,619,431 downwards.
CCCAAGAACAGAGGGGGCTTGAGACTACCACATATTGGTGGTTATCACTGGGCCAGTTAGGTCAGCAAATACATAAAATGGCTGTCCAACGATGAGACACTGTCCCTAATGCCGTATGTTCTACCGTGGTTAATTCTAGAAAGAAAGATGATAGAGGTGTCAAAGATGGCCATATCTATGATACTATATTGTAACTTAAAAATCTCCTGCCTAGTCTCTCTCACTCTCCCATAGGGGTTTCTGTAAGATGCCATGAGCAGCTGTGTGTCTTTTTTAAAATATGACCACACACATGACTGGAATCAACAGTCAGTAGAAAATCAGAACTTTAGGATAGGTGGAAAACAGATTCCCAGACTTTGGATTCCCCAGTTTCAAGTTGCAAGAAAAAGAGACTTTTTGGATGATGAGGGGAGTGTCTTTCAATGACCGCTCTTTCTAACAAATTCTCCCTAAATCAAGGGAAGATATTCAAGCTGTGCCAGGTAACTCATCTTCTAAGCCATTTTTAAAAGTCAAGTGGTTAAAGAAGATAAGTTTTCAGGTTTTTCTATTTCAATGGTGAACACTGTTCACCTTCCTCATGCAATATCCCAAGTATACAGCTCTTTTCTGACATCCACTAGTCAGGATGGAAAGCCCAAATATTGGGCTTGGCAGTTCCTGGATCCTAACATTAATTGGAATAAAATATGGGAAGGAACCTACATTTATATGTCTCAAGATAGGCTCAGACTCACACAATTTCAAATTTTACAAGATATGTATTGGACTCCTCATAAACTATTTAAAATTGGTAAGGTCAAGTCCCTTATTTGTAATAGATGCAATCTGGAAGAGCATTCACTCAAACATATTTTCTGGGACTGTCCTTCTATCCAAGATCTCTGGATGGAAATCTGGGATAAGGCTGACCTGTAGCTAGGAGATGATGAGTTGTTCACTCTGGAAATATGCCTCATTGGAGATTATTCCAAGGTAAAGGTCAGAGTACGTAGACACCACATGGCAATGATATCATTGACACTTAAGAAACTGATATTAAGGCACTGGATTGAAGCTTAGAAGATTCCTTACATTGAATAGCTTCAGGAACTGTTGAGTAACTTGCATGTAGAGCAATATAAGGTAGGCCGGGAACGTCCCCGATCTAGATATAGGAAGATCTGGGCTGGGATGCATGCTATTTATATGCTTCAGGTAAGAGTTGGGGAGGGTTAATAGCCACTCAGTACACCCACTCTTCTTTTGTGTGAGAAAAAGACATTTACCTTCCTTCACCTCAATCCAATGCTTTTCCAAGAATGGTATTTTGCCCTTAAAGCATTTGGGGTAAACGGGCACATCTAAGCGAAGTGGGGGAGGTGGGTGGGGAGAACAAACGGCAGTGTCTGGGACATAGGGGAAGCGATAGGTAGGGGAGAGGGATAAGAGGGGACATGTAACTGTTATATCTGTTTTTGTTTTCATGTATGTAAATGTAGTTTATTACTACTCCTGTAACAGTGTCATGTCATTCAAGTTTGTAATTGAGAAAATCAATAATGTAATAAATTAAAAAAAAGACTCCAATCCTTGATGTCCAGTGCCCCCACCCACAGATTGTAGGTCCCATGTTAAAAAAAATTAGATCCATGGTGTCTAGTGGCCCCCCACACATCCACTGACCACAGATAACATAAAAAAAAAAAACACCTCTGCTCCTGAGCCCCTGGTGTCTACTGGTCTCCCGGCGCACTGATCATGGCCCCTCAAAAAGTCATAATTCCCTGGTGTCTAGTGGACCCCCTCCCTATCCAGAATCCTGTTAATGAAAAAAAGGCAGTCCATACATTTTTCTGTTCCTACCATAGTATTCCCTGGTGTCCAGTCGACCCACTTCCCTATCCCCGATCCCCTGTAAAAAAAATCATAGTCCCAATTCTCTGGTGTCTAGTGGACCCTCAACCCCCCACCCAGACATTTAGTCCCCCACCATCCCGCTCATCAGCACCCCAACCCTGAGCGGGACACTGGCACAGCCCTCCTCTCCACGGCTGGTGGCTCACTGAACTGTCAATGAATGAGTGCGTACTTGTACAAGCATGCACTCATTTATTAACAGTTCAGTGGGCTGCCATCCCTAGAGAAAATAGGAGGTCTGTGCCGGTGGTCACTTAGGGTCAGGTGCAGGGGAGCAGGGTGGTGGTGGGGACTAACTGTCTGGGTAGTCACTAGACAATTGTGGGAATTGGGATTATGTTTTTTACAGAGAATCAGGGATAGGGAGCGGGGCCTCACTAGACACCAGGGAATAATATGGTAAGGATGGAAAAATGGATGGACTGCCTTTTTTTATTAAGGGGATCCTAGATAGGGAGGGGGGTCCACTAGACACCAGGGAATTATGACTTTTTGGGGGCCATAATCAGCAGGTGGAGGGACCACTAGACACCAGGGACTCAGGAGTGAAGGTTTTTTTATGTGACCCATGATCGGCAGGTGGGGGGCTGGGGATATCACTAGACACCAGGGATCGGATATTTTTTAGATGGGACCCATGATTGGCAGGTGGGTGGGAGGACCACTAGACACCAAGGATCAAATTGTTGGGGGGGAGGCACTAGACACCAGGGAGATCTGAGGTGTTTTTTAAACATGAGAGGAACCTGCGATTGGTGAGTGAGGGGGGGGATATTAATGTATTAAACTGGGGGGGGGACTCAAAATTAACCACTGATAGTGATCAGTTCTGTGGATTTTTTTGCCGCAGTTTAATACATTGACCTGCAGCTGGTACATTTATTCCACCCTTTTAAGGTGGACTTTCCATGAAAGTTATGAAAATTATTTCTGAACTTTCATGGAAGCAAAAGTTGCACTTTCACAGAAATTCTGCCAGATTAATTTTTTTTTCACACACCCCTAGTCCAACCTATTGCAGATTTTGGTGTCATCCATAAAGAGGCAGACCTTCTCTTCCAGCGTATGTGCAATGTCACCTATAACTCCATTAAAGAGGACTGGTCCAAATACTGAACATTGTGGCACCCTGCTAATCACCCTCCCTTTCCTTTAGTGAACTGCATTTACCACTATCCTTTGTTATTTATCCCTTAAACAATTTTTTACCCAGCACAATTGAACCCACCCTTAAGCTGCCCAGTTTCCTTATTAGCCTCTTACGTGGAACAGTGTAAAAAATCGTACTAAAATCAAAGTAGACCATGTCCACCATCCCACCCTAATCTATTTCCCTGGTCACCCAGTCAAAGAAATCTATCAGATTTGTCTGACATGACCTTCCCCCAAGAATCTGTGTTGCCTTGTGTCTTGTAACCCACTGGATTCAAGATACTCCACAATCATTTCCTTTAGAAATGACTCCATTAGCTTCCCCACCACTGATCAAGCTGATTGACCTATAGCTGATAGCCTTCTTCCTGCTACCCATTTTGTGAAGTAGGACTTCATCTGCCCAGAAGGACACAGGGGAGCGCACTCATTCAGTAAGGTAAAAAAGAAAATTCACAAAGTACATTTAAAGGCAGAATTCGACAAATGGACTCACTATTGATCCAAAGAACTGGGGTTCGAGCTGCACCTCTTGAATTATGCCTTTCAACCATGAGTCATGTATTTTCTTTTTTACCTTACTGAATGAGTGCTCTTGCTTGTGTTTTCCAATGTTAATTCAGTTTTGCTTAATCACTGGCTGCTGAAACTGTGTGTGTGGTTTTTGTGTTTTGGACTACATCTACACTCCACCACTGTTCTGAAACCATTTGTTTCCAGTGGGTTGTTATTAAGGACTATCAGAGATGCAGCCAGTACCTCCCTGAGCTCCCTCAGTACCCTTGGTTATATTCCATTTGGCCCTATAACTTTGTTCACTTTCCAAACTGTGAGTCCCTTCACAACTCTCTCCTCCACCTACCCCTTTCCAGTCCCCCTTTTGCTTTTATGTGATCTATCCCCTTCCCCTTACTCTGTGAAGACTGAACAAAATTATTTGTTAAGGATACCTGTTTTTTCTTGAGCCTCCTCTGTTGTCCCCATCTGCCCTTCTTAATCTCACAATCCCTCCCCTTGTCTTCCCGTTTTCACTTATGTATCTAGAAAATGTCTTATCACTTTTTGTTACCCCTTGCACTATTCTTTCTCAATTTACACCTTTGCACTCCTCACCACTTTCCTTGTCTCCCTCCCACTGCCTCTCCAGATGCACCTCCCTGTTCTCTTCCCTCTGCATCTTTTTACACCTCCTGGCAGCTACACCTTTAACCTTTACCTTTCAGTCACTTCCTTTGAGAACCATAGTGGTCTCTTTTTCCTTTTGTTTTTGCTTACTTGTTGTGCGCAGAGGTTTGTTGCCTTCATGATGCCTTCCCTTAGCTTAGTCCACTGTTCCTCCACCCCACCCATGACATCCCCCCATAGGTTATCTCTGAGGCATGTACTAATTTTTTTAAAATCTGCCCTTCCAATGTCCAGGACACTCATCTTTGTGTGGGTCTCTTCCACCATCATCCTTATGTTGAACCATATTGTATGGTAATGACTGGACCCCAGGTTGCCTAGCACATTGACATCTACAATACTATCCCTAGTAATGTGCACCAGGTCCAGTGCTGTCCTATCATGAGTGGGCTCCATGACTAATTACCTGAGGAATGCCCCCTGCAGGGAGTCCAAGATGTCCATGCTTTTACCTGAAGCTGTGGCTGGGAGGCTTCAATTAATTTACATCTGTCAGACTGAAGTCCTCCACCAGCAGCACCTCTCCTTTGTTTCTGTCATTGTGCCAGCGGCTTCCACCAGTGCCTTATTTAAATTATCCCCCTTTGTTGGAGGTGTGTAGATCTCCAGGGTGACCCACAATACCTCAAGCCCATCCATTCCTCCCTGGATTCACTGTGTCTCCATTGCTTTGATACACTCCCTTACATACAACATCCCTGTTCCCTTCTCCCTTCCCCATCTCTCCTGAACTGAATATAGCCTGGTATGGCCATGTCTCAGTCATGGTCTCCTATGCATCACAACTCAGTACTGTGTCTCCTTCTTTTCTTTTTGCTGTTCCTCTTTTTCACCTATCTTTTTAGAGCTTGTATTCCCATCCTCTTTCATTTCAACCCTACTGCTTTTTTCTTTGTTTTGGAACTTGGGGGATTTACCTCCACTTGAGTCCTCCTTTCTCTCAGCTTCAGTCTGTAGGGACAGTTAATGCCTCCTTGATTTCTTCTGCCACCCCCTTCAGCTCATTTAAATGTTCATTAAAGAAATATTTAAACCATCCACTGAGAACTGTGATTCCCTTCCCAGATGGATGCAGGTCATTGCCCCTGTATAGGCCCTTTTCCCTCTAGGTTGGTCCCTAGTACACAATGTAGCCAACATTTTTTCAACCATGAGTTGAAGCTCCTGGTGCAGAGGTCCCTTTACTCCCCCCACCACAGACAGGCAGCACCTCAGTGAAAGTCAGTTAGTGTGCTACCTGCTTATGATCCTTCCCCCACTCCCTAAAATCCCCCTGCATATTCCCAGCCCCATCCCTAGCCAGGTCATTGATCCCCAGGTGAACACTGACATTCACCTCTCCTTCCTGTCCTGCTACCTAGTGATCCTTAGGATCTGCTTTCCATCCCTCTGAGCCAAGGAACCAGGTTGGCACCTCACCTTCTATTTTGAAATCTACCCCTCTGACGATTAAGTCCCACATTGGAAGTTGCATCCTCCTCTGCTGGCATCTTTTCCCTCCCACCTTGAGGCCTCAATAAGGGAGAACCTCTACATCTTCCCTGGGGACTATCGTGGGTTCCTCCTCCCAGCAATCCTGTCCCACCAGAGCAGTTAATGGGTTTTGTAGTGGCACCAGCTGAGGAATGTGCCCACGACCCACCACCCTCACCTCCTGGAGCCCACCAAAGTCTATCCATCCCCCCTCTTTGGTACCCTTAGAGCAATGGTTGCTGACTCAGTGACCCCTGGGTGGGGGAAGAGGTCCCACCAAATCCTAACCAACTTACCCTGAAGTCTAGTAACCTCCTCCCTCAGCCCAGAGATGTGCATGCATATGGGTGAGCCTCTCAGTCTCCAGAAGGTCTCTTTGAAAACTGCCATGGAACTCCTACATACAGATGTGTGTTGGATGTCATTCTCATGAAGGCTCCCTGTCACACATACTATGTTTTTTCCCACTCATAGTGGACATCTGATCAGCTACTGTATATCCATATTTTGCAATAGTGTTTACCCTAGGGATCTCATCTTAGATGCTCCTTTAGTAATAGTAGGCATTACACTGGATCACATCTCTAACAGTCTGCCAGCTCTGAAATGGCTAGTAGCAGCACCAATAGTGGCCCAATGATTTCTGCTTAGGCGCTGGTGTACAGTACCACTAAAGTTCCATTCTTCAAGGAATGGTTACAATCAGTGGGTCAGCTTGACTCTTTAGAATGTCTGTAACACCTGACTCTGAGCAAAATGAACACATATGCAACCTGGGCTCCCATGTTAGAACTACAAGGTTCCACAGAACCTCTATGAATAGGTGAGGGACCTTCCTCTCTGCTTTCTTCTGGCTAGGCACTCATAATGTCACCTCAGCTCTGAAAAGCTATTTGATGAACTACATGTACAGTGCACCCTAACATTGTAGTATTGTCATTCTGCTATTACTTGAAATCTGTTAACTCAGAGTTCCAGGACAGTTGTCTTTAATTATAAATCTGTATGAACTTTAAATGTATTATGTACTATATCTTGACATGTTCTTGCTATTTGTTGTGTGTTTTCTTTTTGATTTCATATTTGAATCAACAACTCTCTTGCTGCAAAATGTTATGTATTGTATGCTTGTTAAACATTAAACATTTTTTTTATTTGCCTGGCTCCCATGGCTTTCAGAGGAGGCCTCGTACCTCCTCCTACTCCGTCCACCAGAACAATCCCCACGGCATCCCATCCCTAGTTTCATCCGCTCATAGGGCCAGGGGTGTCACATTTTTTCCCTTGTTTTTCTCCCATTCCCCTGGGATGCCTGCACTTAGGACTTACGTCCAGGCTTGCTGACGTGCTGACGCACACCAACAGCCATGCCCGTAACACGTCCCCCCTCCCTGACTCAAGTAGAGCCAACAGTGCCCCAAAAGCCCATGCATCCACTGGCTTCAGGGGTGTCGGGTGCTAGATGCACCCATGGTAACCCACCCCAGAGGGAGGAGAGCATTCCTTTGGGATGCTTGATCCTCCCTCCCTCCCTCCACCGACCCCCAGCAACCCAAGTCCATTACTGAACCCAGGTCACTGGCATAGGGTAAGGTGTGGCGTCCAGTGCCTCAACCCTCAGCGCCACCAGGCAGGCTCAACATTAAACATTTTTAATAAAAAGTTTAACATTATAAAAATAAAATGTTGGCGTTAAACCCTAGACGGGTAAAACATGGGAGGCGATGATGGAGCCAAGCCCTTGAGAGGCCAAATCCAGGCTAAGTCCTTAAGGGGTAAGACACAGTAGATGACCCTTGAGGGGCAAGATAGATGCACCCTGGAGGAGCAGGTATTAAACAGATATTATAATGGGGGGATGCAAAGGAGAGTAAACTCTGGACTAAATGATAATGAGAGGTCAAATGCCCTGGAAAGAAGTATGATGAGCATGATAATGATGATTATAATAAGGAGGGCATAGCCCACATAGTATGAGTGTTGAGTCCAAAGAAAAGGGCCAGGATTACTAACTGGGCATCTGGGGATATGAAGTAGAGAGAGAGGAAAATTGGGCCCCATCCAGTACCTGATTGGACCATGTGGGGCAATATTTGAACAGGGTATGAGGACTGTATTAGGTATAATGACTGATGATGAGGACAAAGTCTCTGGTAAGAAATTATGATGATCAAAATGGTGAGGGGGGGAATGCATGGAGGTAATGGGTTATGGAGTGCATAGCCAGCATACTGTTCTATGAGAAATGAGCCACAAGGAGAGGGTCTAAAACTAAGGTGGAGTTGAGCCAAGGCTACAGGGGGATCCTCAGGCTACAGGGATACTGAGACCCAAGCATAAACAAGGAAGATTTATGTAATGCATGATAGGGAGATTGTCATTAGCAATAAAAGCCACAGCTAGGAGGAATATCCAAAGGACAAGGAAGGTACAGCATAGCCAGAGCAATGACTAGCCAACATGTGCAAGTACTGAAGAAGCAAATACCCAAATATAAGACCAGGGATTAGGAGGTGGTAGCCCAACACTTACAGTAGCAACCATGGCAGGCCAGGAGACCAGGATAGCAAAAGGGGGGAACAGCCATAAGAAGGCAGCAAGCAGAGCAGGGAAGGCAGGAGAAAGGATACCATGTCCCAGAGGAGGGGGACCTGAAGACAGCAGCCTGCAATGGAAGATGGCTGGTAAGAGACAATACAGGAAATCTGGCAAGAAGTCAGGACCACAGCAGAAGGAAACATGGAAGCACATCAGAGTGAGGCTGTTGCACTGGAGCATGCAACGCCAGCACACAGAGACACATAAAAGAGAAAGGCAGGAGAGGCAGCTGAGACCAAAGCATCACACAGGACACTGAAGCAACAACCACAACCAGCAGAAGAAGGTAACAGGAGGATGGACTGGGAAAAGGTGGGAGGGGAAACTAGCAGCCGCATAGCTGCTGCAATGAAAATGGGCATCTAAAGGGTGCTTGAGCATGTGCAGTTTAAGTACCACCTGATGGTGGTCTGACATGGATCTCCCACCACCCTACTGAACTATGTGCAGCAGCCCTGCTATTCTTGTGAAAGTGATGGAAAGGAAGTCCGCTTCATTTTTGCAAGTGAGCAAATGAGGTACACTTACATTGTTCCTACCAAAACCACGGTATTGTAATAGCACACAAAGGTCCAGTTGACTTAGGTTTGTGGTATTGAAAGCATTTCAATATGTCAAATTTCAAAATATATTTTTGGGGTTTAGATATTGCAATTTATTTAATACAGACAGGCAAGCAGAGATAAAATACAAATCTTTATTCCAGTTGTGATGTTAAGTGAGTCATGCAAATAACACTACTAGCCTTGATCCACATCCTGTTAACTTGGCCAAACTCTTATCAATGCAGGACATGGGTCATCTGGATGGGAGTCTTGTTCCTTGATAACTGGTTGTATCATGATTTTGAGGCATGGTACATGTCAACAAAATTTTGCATAACTGTCTTTCTGCCTAATTATGTGAGATAGAAAAGGTTTGCTCTGTAAAATGTACTGTGTAAAAATACAACCATTTCTCGATAGATACTGTACAGGTATTTCTCAACATCTGATAGAATGCCATCAATGAGAGATGGTATTTTTAAAATACAACAATGCCAACAAGATGTGGCATACTCAACATCTGATGTCATCATCAAGGGGCCCATGAGACTTTTTAACATCTAGGTACCCACCATCATCACCACCACCATAGCATGTCATCTGCAAGCAGCAAGTCTGTCTGCAGCAATCTCAAAATCTTTGGGACAGCAGAAAAGGTACAACATGCCATCTACCATGCATCAAAATCATAATTTGACAAGTCAACCAGGAACAAGAATCCCACCTGCTACAAACATCCACCATTGTATCAGACTAGAGAGGGGAAGAATTCAAGAGAGCATCAAACCCCCCATGTACACATGCAAAGACCAGGTAACAGGAAAAGCTCCCTAATTAATGGCTCATCTTTGGCAAATGAATAAAAGGACTGGGAGTGAAATTTTACCTGGGGGGGGCTGCAGATTCATCAAGTCGTTATTGTGTGTGCATATATTATTGGCCTGAAGAAGGGACCTGTGAGGCCCCGAAAGCTTGTGTACAGTTCTTTGTACAAGACTCTTGTTGGTCCAATAAAAGGTATCAAACCTTCCAGCATCTCATATTTTGTTAACAACTCTATAAACTGTCATCATCTAGACTGGTTATATGCCAGGTTGTAATCAGAACTGTCATAACTGGGGTATCAACTAAAAAGGGACTTTTCAAAGCACAAAACTTTCCAGTACCCACCCCTCCCCCGAAGGGAAAAAACTGTCTCCAACATATCAGGCTTCTAATAAAAGAGTCCTGGTACCAATGTATTTGAAAGATACTGCTATGTACTTACCTGCCACTGTAATTGCTTATGTAGCATTTTCTTCTGACTACATTGTAAATAAATGCCACCTGAACACCTGCACTTTCTTTTCTAGTGAATTGTATAATACGGGTAGCTTGTTATCTTTTTGTCCTGCAAAACTCATAACACTGTGGGATTTGTGTGAGGTCCTGAGAACTGGAAATAATATTTGCTTTTGTGCTTATATAAAATAAATCAGGTTGCCCCTTCACATTTTTGGTTTCCAATGTTTGAATTGGGGAACATAAACCAGTCAACAATATTCACAGCTAGTAATACTAATGATTTGTGCATTAAACACAGAAAACAAAATTGGAATTCAGCCCATGAAAATGAATAGGTCATTGCTAATGCACCCAAACTTTTCCATTCTACCACGTCTCTTTTCGGTTGCCTGGTATGTTTAAGAAAAAAATTCCCATTTGACTATTTGTTGACTTTTTTCCTGGTTGAGGTGTTGAGATTTGCTTAATGCAGATCTTTCACATTCATAGTGACAGCCTTTTAAGCACCCCCACCCTATGGATGGGGCACCACTTTCATCCTGGTCTGCTTCTACAGGCTACTGAAGTCTCCTTCTGTTTTTGGTGGTATATTACTGGCATGAACACATCTACTAGAAAAGCAAAAATGAACAGTCCAGGTAACAGTTTAGATCTCATTTTTTGTAACCCCTGAACTAGTAGTGTTAGAGAAAAGAGTAAATCCATCACATTTGGGAGACCATAATGTTACCTGTTGTACTGTTAGAAAAAAAAAAGATACCAGAATAACCTGCTGAATTTTTAAGCACTAAGAGATGTTGTAAAAATTACAATAAACAAGTATTTCAAAATCAATCACTAAAAACAAAATGATATAGAATTTTATTGATTCCAGATTTGAACTTGGCAACTGAAGACGTTACCACAATGGTTATGGAGGTTTGTAACAGGTATGCTCCATTAAGAAAACGCACCTGACGCCGGCCTGGTGGTGCTAAGGGCTGAGGCACTGGAGCCTTACCTTGCGCTACACCGGCGACCTGAGTTCAGGAACGAGCATGAGCTGTCAGGCGTCAGCAGGGGAAGAGAAGGATTGAGCATCCGAAGGACTGCTTTCCTTCTCTGGGGAGGGGAATTTCTGGTGGTCAGCGCTCGCTCGCCCCCCAGCGGAGGCTGAAGGACAGGGTGCCATACCACAAGTTGGGGAGGAGTCAGGCCAGATGCCTGGAGGAAGCACATGTGGAAGCATGCGTGTTCCCCACCATTGGCAACACTGCATGGCCCTGACTCCTGGGGAGAAACACAAGGAGGAGAAAAAGAACATTGTCATGCAGGAAGGCGGAGGGTGCCTCGCAGTTCCACCCCTGGCTAGCCATGGTGCTGGCCAACTAAATCCGGACTCCGGTGGGGGAGTTGGAACCCCCCTGCCGACCCCACCGGGGGGGTAAGCCCTGGGGTCAGGTCAGTGTCGGCTGGTAGATGCCAGGGTTGGGGCTGGGGATGCCCTCCTGAGGGATAGCCAGCAGCAGAATAAAGAAAAATAATAAGTAAAAAAAAAAAAAAAAAAGCATTCCCAAAAGCCTAAACATCTGCCTTGGATAAAAGATAGAATTAAAAAGCTAATTAAAGAAAAAAATCAACTCTGGAAAAAGGCAAATAAAACACTGACTGACGGATATTCAGACTGTGCTGGGCAGTGGTGCAAGCCTGGGCACAGCGCAGCTGGGCTGCGCCAGGGCCAGGACCAGGTGATATTCAATGGTGATGCGCCATGGCTCAACACCGTTGAATATGGCACAGAGGGCACATACACTGCGTATGGCGCAGTGACACTGTGCCAGTGCAAGACACAGAAAGAGAGCATGAGGATTCACCAGCACAAGTGCAGTTGCACTAGACATATCAGACATGATATTCAGCCAGGGGCATGCATATGAGGCCATAACATATTCAAGGCGCAAATGAGGCCATTAGCATGTCATTATGGCCCCATATGCATGCGATGCACTGGGTCCCAGTGAATTTCGCCTGGTGCCCTGCCAAGCTACTGCTGTCAGAGGTTGACACCTTGGTGGGCTATTGCAGCCCCCCTGCTCCCATACGCCCAATCATGGGCATCAGTATACAGTACAGCAATACCTGGTGGTCTAGCGGCCACCCTTGTATGCCCAATTGCAGGCTGTTGTAAATGTTAAGGCTATACCTGGTGGTCTAGCGGTAACCCCCATATGCCTGATCACAGGCTGTTGTGGAAATAAAGAATTATCTAGTGGTCCAGTGGTACCCCTCCCACCCACACACAGAAGCCACCAGCCGGCATCAAGTCGTTTTCTTAATGGAGCATACCTATTACAAACTTCCATAACCATTTTGGTAAACTCTTCAGTTGTCAAGTTCAAATCTGGAATCAATAAAATTCTATATCACCCACAGAGGTCCCCCAGCCACCTAGCACCTAGCATACCAGGAAACCCATTTATATAGTATTTTTTTTTTTTTAATTTTGTGGGGAAGCTGATTGAACCCGGTTAAGCAAGATTTCACATATCTTCCAATTAAGGCGGGTGGTCTTGGCATGATTAATCCGGTTGCTTTTAATTTTTCCTTTTTTATTAAAGCTACATTTAAAGAGGTGTCATTAAATCACTCTCATCCTTGGGATGCCTGGACCCTGCTTTCGCTTCAAGATTTTTTGCTGTGGTGGTCCACTGAAGCACCTATCGTGAAATGCAATTATAAAGTGCCTTCCTTTCTGCCAGTAGTGGCAGCTAAACTTTGCATGTGGAGTGTGGCTAAAGACGAGGTTTATCGGCTTTCCTGCAAGGGTATATATCAGAGTATAATGTCTATGAATTTTTTAGTTTGGGTTGATTTTCCCAGGTGTTTCCCCACAAAAATACACTTAGCCCTAAAAGTGCTGACGGATGAGAGGATTCCTGGTCAGATGTAGGATGTATCTTGGTTTAGTTGTCATGGGAGGTTAGGGGTTAAGGGGAATTTAAAACATAAGGCTCTTGCAGAACAGAACTGTATTCTTTTTGAATGTGTGGGCATAGAAGAAACTCAGACTCATTTTTTTCATAATTGTTCATATACTGTACAGTTTTGGTCCGCTTTGTCTGTTAAGTGGGGGTGGGGGATGGCATATCAGGTTACCTATGAATGCTTGGTTTTGGGGGACTATTCAGGGTATTTTTCCCGTTTTCATCCTAGTACTCTTAATGTGATATTTGCTTGCATCAAGTTCTATATCTGGCAGGCGAGATGTTCTTTTTCCATACAGCATACTTATACTTTACCTTCGCTGGTGATAAGTCATACTGAATCAGCTTTACGGACACAAAAGGACTTTGAATACAGTCATTTTCCCATTTCTTTATTTCACGAATACTGGAAGCATGTCTACTGGATTTAATATGGTATGTTTTTTCTTTTGTACTTTTCTGCTATTTTTGTTTGATATTTCTACAGTGATGTTTATGTTTTCATTTTATAATTATTTCTGTTTACTATGAGTACCCTGTATTGATATTTTTTGGTTTCTGCAATAAACAATTCCCCTACTCTTTTCGATAAGTGCCATGGGATCTTTAACATCTACCTGAACTACCACCAATCCAGGCAGATGGGACCTCGGTTTAACGTCTCATCCAACAGACGGTACCTCAGAAGTGCAGCACCCCTCTCATGCTGCACTACAGTGTCAGTACTGTGATATTAACCCAAGTGCCAGATGTGGGAACTGAACCCACAGCCCTCTGATCTCCTGGCTTCAGAGGTGAGTGTGCTACCTACTGAGCAACTAACACTGTCAACAAACTGAAGTTCTTGCTATACAGTATATCCAAACTGCAAAAACATCTGTTCCACACAATCAAGGTTAACAGAATCTATGGTTGCCATTTGCAACAGCTGAAAACATTACAAAGTTTTATTTCACACAGTGAGCTGATAAAGTGATTTTCCAGTTTCCTGTAAAAGTTATAGCTGACATTGGCAGAACTAAATTCTCATTAACAGCCCCCCCAAAAAAACACATTTTGGAAAATTCCATTCTTCATCACTAAAGACATGTTAATGGAATTAGGCTGTTTGTCTTTAAACACCATCTGTTTTTGCTGCTGTTTCCCTAAAGCTATAATCCTCTGCTTGTGACAGCAGAATAATTTCTTTTATAACAGCTTATTACTGTACATCACAGGCTCGACACTCAAAGGTTGAAGCAGGGCTTTCACAAGACCTGCATCAAACCCTGCACTGTCCCCCACATAGTGCTGCAATGTGCGCCCGATTCTCATAGGTTGCACACATTTATGACACTTTACCCTTTTTATGGTGGCTTATGCCACATATGTGGTGCAAACCCTATAAAAAGGTCCCTGAAGTTAGACCATTAAAAGCTGGTCTAACTCAGGACATGTGACACAAGGGATTGAGAATCCTGATAACTGGCCAGGGACTGCCGCAAGCCCCTTGCGTCAATGTGTTTGGTGCACCGAAGGCATGCAGCAGTCTATCTCAATTGAGAATCAAGCCCCACCTCTAGTTACAAAATAAATTATTCTAATGTCACAAGCAGAGGACTGAGACTGCACTATACACATACAGTAAGCAACATGTATAGATGACGTCTATGAGATAAAAAATTCTGTTTTAATGTAAATGTCATCAGAAATAAATTATGGGTGATCCTACATTTTTACTTTGTATAACAAAATGCTGCTGATGCCAGCTGTGAATTTCTTGATGGAAACCAGGATCTCTCTTTAACATGTAGCCTAGCCTACCTGGTGAGACTATGGAAGTTGTCACCAATCAGGATATCAGACCAGGACCAGACAGATTCTTGGGGTAGAGGGTAGCATTCTGGCTGATAAGCTTGGATACTCAAATTGGTTATAAAGTCATGCCATGTGGCAGGAGGGGCATCAATGATAACTATTACTCTCTTCGGTTACCACAATACTGTGCAATATATCTACTAAGGACCTTCCTCGCACCAAAGAATGTCCACTCCATCTGCCCCATCTGCTACTGTCTACCTCTCATGTGATTGTTCCCCCTTTTTACCCTATTTAGCCTCCTTCGCTCCACTATCAATGTCCCTTTACTCTCCTTCTTGGACCTGCTGCCCTCTGGCACCCTCTCTGCATTTCTCATTTACCTGGGGTCCGCACTCAGTGGTACTGTCATATTCTCTGTTCTCAGCTTCTCAATATGTTCCTTCCATCACCTGTCTATACAAAGCACTCTGTATGTTTCTCTCATTTCTGTCTTTCACTCCCAATGATAACAGTTTAATTATTTGTAAGTTTACACTTTGTCTGTTTCTCATTCTTGACCGACACCTAAACTATCTTCAGATCAATGCAATGTCTGCCTGTCTGCCCCTAGAACCATGGAATCAGATATTGCATCAAGCTGAAAGAAATTAGATCCAGTATTTAAGGTTATGCGCATTTTATGTAATTTATTTATTTAAAAGATTTAACCAGGAAAGGTCTATTAAGCTGAAAACAGATTATTTCAGAGCAGAAGCACAAAGATATGTACAGGTATGGAGGAATCAAAAGAAAGAAATAATCATGAATCACTCCCTTTGAAATCATGTTTCTAATAACATCTGGATGTTATATAATGAGGTCCCAAAACAGAAGCTTTATGGACCATAGAAATTATAGCCTGCTTGCTATGTTTAAATCCATAAAACAGCCATATGCAGCAGTCTCTTAGCAAAATATGGGAAGAACCAAGCAAAATGTACATTAAAATAGTCAATCAGATCAACAAACTGGTTCAAAAGAATGGTGTAATTGACTGTATCACACTCTACTATCATATAAAACAAGTCAGAATGCTAAGTTATCTAGAATCATTGCATGCAGTAATGGAATGCCATTAATAACTTTCAGTCAAGCTGTCTCTGTGCTGTGCTCGCTGTCTGATTGATGAATCAAATAACACGTTTCATTTAAGACATTTTAAAGTTAGGAATATGCCACATTTTCCAGGAGTTTAGCCAAAGAAAGGGGATTTTGTAAAAGAACATTATTTCAACAAAACTTTTGGAACTGAACTAGATTTAAGTCTTGAGCTAACTTTAACACATTTAAGAAGTCCCCTCAACCTATTTTCTGTATACCTGTGCAGTTTTTAGGCATGAACAATGACTCCATTGCTTACACCCACTAATTTCATCCTAATATAAATGAAGTTGCTTAACTCTGGTCTGTCCTAGCGTGAAAACCTGTTTGACTCTATTGCAAAGGTCATAGCCTGACCCATGCAAGGCATCATAGTGGTTGATGATGCTTAATTGCACAAGTCAATAGATGTGCTACTCTATCGGTCAGTTCTTCTGTTAGATGTCTTCTGAGCTGTGTTCTTGTCTTGTGCTGACCATCAAACTTTTCAAGGTGAGTTCCCTGCCATTTTCTATAGTTTAAAGTGTTGGAAAAAAATGTTTACATTTATACATACACAGAGGAATATTAAGAGCCCACAACCCTCTAGTTGTGAAGGCAGGTCTGTATGGTTTCAGTAAACAAATTGTAGTAGATATCATACTATATATAGCAGGGCATATCATATACAACCCCCTTTTTTATTAATGAAACAAGTATAGAAATTGCATTCTAAAAGCTATATTGTGGTTTGTGGCACTTTACAGACAGTTTCTGGGTAATACATTTCAGGGTCAGCACTGATGTAAACCAAAATTAATAGGATGTTGGGCACACAACAACATAATTACCAGCCCATGTTTCAGGCTAGGCCTTCTGCTCAGATATCCCCCTCCAAAATTATGTGTAGGTACTAGGCAAAAACTTTTGTGAGACTCAGCTCATTTGGCATTTATGGACTTGGGGCCGGAGTCACAAAGCCCAGAAAAATCCAACATCTGTGGGAAAAAAAAACAGTGCAAGTGGGTTGCCAACTTGCCACTTTTGAAGCTGCAATTTTAACCACAGCTGGTATATCCATAAAGGTAGAGTCAGTTTGCAACCAACTCAACAGTTTACAGCAGCTTGTGTTTTTTTTCTCCACAGCTGTTGAAAATGATACATCCAGCATGATCATGAGTAACATCTCCTACAGCTGTGGTGGGACTGAGGATACAAATCTCCACAGCTGCAGAGATTTTGATCTGCAACTGGAGTTGTGGAGTGGGACTTAGTCCCACAACATTTTGTGAATCCATCCCTTTCTGTTTCTTCACCTCATTCCCTGAAGACTTCAGGCCAGGTTTTCAGCATGCATTTTCCCCTCCCCTTCTGCTTACAAGTAAACACATGCACACACACACACACACACACACACACACACACACACACACACACACATCAACCCCCATTTCAGGCCAAATTTTCAGCATACACACACCCCCTTCCCTGGTGCTTGAAAGGCATCGAAAACAAATAAACATAGAAACAAACAAATAAAAAGAGCTGCCCCTGCCAGGCTTCCAGCCAGGGTTTCAATACAGATTTCCCCCTACCCTGACATGTCAAAAAGCATACAAAAAACAGAGACTTGCTGTTAACCTCTCCACCCCCCATTTTTCAGGCCTGGTTTCAACACAAATATCCCCTACCCTGGTACTTCAAAGGCATACCAAAAAAAGATTTGCTGCCCTCTTCCCCCAGGTTTCAGGCACGATTTGTTTCAAACTAGTTATTTGTTATATAAGTGCAAGGGGAGAGGGGTATCTGGAAGCCTGGCTTGAAATGGGGGGAGGGGGCACAAAAAGCACATGCCTTTGTTGTGTTTTGTGTTTTTAAGTGCCTGGGGAGGGGAAGGGATATCTGTGTTGAAAATGTCACCTGAACCTTAGGGGAAGGGCAAGTCTGTTTGTTTTTGTATGCCATTGGAAGCAGTATACCTTGGGGGATCTAGGAAATAATTTATTCCAGTGGCATCCATATGGTTAGAAAAATCTAAATGTCTGTCCAGCCAAATGTCTAGATATTTGAACGTATCAATCTCTTCAATCACTGAACCATCAATGACAGAGGTATGGATCAGGCTAACTTGCATTTTGTGCTAAAGTGCATGGAGACAGTTTTCTTAGAATTCAGGATGAAACTATTTGTCAGGAACTACTGCTGGATGGCATAAAACTACTTGTGCAATTGATTAGTTAAATCTGTTATGCGAGGACCAGAGGAAAAAAAATTACTGTCATCTATATACATAAGAATTCATGGAGAGATGCAGGCTGACTTCCCAATAGACATGGACTGACTGAGAATGAAACCTTGGGAATCCCCCATCTGGGAGATAGGCTTGTTTACTGTATCAAGAGGAAAGTTTTGGTAAATCACGTAAAGTTTGCCCTAAACTGGAGGTAAGCAGAGGTACTTCTGTGTTCTGTGTGACATGTTCCAGTGCTCCATGTTTCTGTGATCCCTCACAATGAAGGGAGGCTTATAGTACATCCATCTCCACCACCACCTTCTAAATACAACCCTTTCTGAAAAAAGGTACGGTTTATGACTGATCTTGCATAATTTGTAAGAATAACAAAAGCACGTACTTAGTGGCAAAACTACTGTTAGTACTTTGCATGACTGAAAGAGTTTTGTCAGGTACACAATCTGTCATTTTTCTTGCATGAAAAAATGCAAGTTTATTGCAAGCACACACAAGGTTTACAAGATCACAATACAGGTTTTAACAATAGTCAAGATATCTGCAAGTTTAAGATGTAGTGTTGTGCAAAATACTGTAATTACACTTGCAGAGTTCTTGACTAGTGTAAGCACAATTGTATGTTTCTTGACTAGTGTAAGCTCAATTGCATGTTTCTTAACTAGTGTAAGCACAGGATCATTTTCTTGCACTATTCTTGCAAACATGTGTACATGTTTGCAAGAATAGTACAAGAAAACGTCTGTGCATACACTAGTCAAGAAACAGGCAGGTATAAATGTGCCATTTAAGGATGAATGACAGGCTGTAAGAATTGTTCAAGAAAGATTGCTCTATTCTGTAGGCATAAGCTAAGAATGCATGTCTTCACAATGGTGGTACAAACCCTTTAAGTACAATGTGAGCTGTAAAATCTGCATTCACTACAGTAAACATTTTTAAAAATGTACTATTTTGGCACTGTTTAGCCAATAATACATACATGTTTCTTTCATTTCTCCTATGTCATCACTGAGGAAATTTGTACAAAAACAAGCACTATTCCCTTACAGTTTATCTTTCCTTGTTTATTATTCCTCATTGAATTAATATCCTTTCATAGCAACATCACAATTAGTTATGGTAATGTCTGTGATGCCACAAGTGGAACACAGAGTTATGACCTCAAGTGTATGTTTGCACTGATATAGAGACCATTCTGAGAGTTGTGAGAGTGGTATTGTGCATTCAGAGCAAAAATATTGTGAGTAGAATGAAGACATTTCTTTTTAAAAATGCAAAAAATATTTAAGACTCTCAAGATTGTTGCTTGTATATCTGTTTATATACTTTTATTTGCAAGACACTTGAACAGCATGGTGTCAGTAGGCACACCTTCCTCTGAAGTAAAAAGATCTAAGGCTCAAGCCCCACATCAGGATATAAAACCAATATTATACAATGGCTCAGAAAATACTGTATCCTGATTGGCTGACTGGCACATTTTCCCCATTTTAAATCCTGGCATGACCAAAGAAAGAAGGTGCCAGGCAGCCTCACCTCTTGTCAACCCTTACTATATCATTTTGCCTCCTCCCCCTCACTTCAAAAACAAATAGCTGCCATCTTGGTCTCTGTTACTGAAAATGGTAACACACAAAATAAAACAAAATGGACAGTTGTTTGATCTAATTGACACAGAGGAGCTAAACAGATATTTTAAACAATCGAAGTCTCTGACATCGAAAACATACCTGTGTTATGTGCTGAATATAATTCTTCCTCAGTTGGCACTCTGGTCACCACTCTGTGTCCAACACCACTCAGCAGCACTGCAGCTCAAACCGAAAGTGTCCGGGAGTCAGACGCCACCTCTCCACCTCCAAATCACCCAATCGCCACTGTCAATGACACAGCAGCAAGGCTGCATAATCCTAAAAGTAAAATAACAAAGCATCATGAAGAGGTAACAAAGGCCACCTACAAAGCCTAGAAATGTCACAAAATGAGCAGAGCACTGTGAAACAAACCAGGTGGTCACTCAATGCATTTAATGACTGGTTAAAAGAAAACAAATTACAGTAGACCTCAAAACAATACTACTTAAGCAGTTAAACACAGTACTGTACTAAGACACTTCTATAGCACAGTCCAAAACTCCTCTGGACAAGGGTACGTCCTTACAAGCTATGTGGGACTATGGTCAGGTAGAAACAGACATATGAACAACCCCCCAATCAGTCACCCAGTAAACCTAATGTGTGACACAGTGTTTAATGGTGGCAACAACGTTTTTAAAGGGGTGGTGAAAAACTACAGAAAAGAAGGAAAAGACCGATCAGCACACCATGACCCCCTAACACAAGATGAACTGATGTTCCTAAGACAGTCTCCTGCACTGTCACCCAACACAGCCAAAGGTTTGGTAAACAAAGTCTGGCTAGATATACAATTACATCTAGCTAGATGAGGCAATGAAGAGGTTCAGTCATTCACAGTACAATCATTTGAAATTAAAACCACACCAAATGGACTCCAATACCTCACAAAAACCTTTAATAAAGAGATCAAGAATCATAAAGTCTTTCATGACCCCACAAGAAAAGCTAATAAAGAATTTATGTTTCAAAGACCAGGGGAACCTCTATGGCCTATAAACAGCTATATAAAATACTTAACAAAGTTCCCAGAAAATCCACCTGCCCTGTCTTGTCACCTGAAGAAACAGAGCCAAACAGACCTTGACAAAATCAATGTCTGGTACACAACAGAACCCATGGGGTGAATTTCCTAGTGAAAATGCTCCCTTGCATATGCAAAGAAGCAGGACTTCCAAACACATACACCAACCACCATCTCAGAGCAACAGCGGTAACACTTCTAAATGAAGCTTTTATTGAATCTCACTAAATAATGGAAATAACGACATAAACATGAGGCATCCTTAAGAAGCTATTGGTGACCAGTTCTGTCTCACCATGAGGCCTGGGGTTCCATAATTTCAGGATGCAAAGCAAATAGTGTCACAAAAGCAACCGATGATAAAATACCCCAGGAAACACTGCATAAGCAGTATTTTTACCCACAGTACCAGAATGCCCCTACTGGACTGATCCAGTGGTATGGTCAAATCATAGCGGGTCAAATCATGGCATCATGAGGTTCTGGTTTGGGCCCCCCCCGAGAGTCTCTTCTCTGTGGAGACGGTCCAGTACCACTCTTTACGGGGATTGTCCACAATGGGACTACAAGTGATGCTGGATCTATCGGGTGTGGAAGCTGCATACATGATCGGGACGGAGGGGGTGGTGCAGCCTATAATAAGGCCATCACTGCTGCCTTCGATGCTATTGCATCTGTCTGTGTATGGCCCTTATCTACTTGCCAGAGACTCCTCTGGTTTAATGGGGAGCTAAGGGAGTTAAAGATTAAGGGCTGGAGGTTAGAGTGTCACTGGAAGAGCTCCGGGTTGATGGAAGACAAATTGGCCTTGAGGTCAGATTATAGTGACTATCAAAGGGCAATTTCCCAAAAGAAGGCATATTGTTTTGTCTGGGGAGATGGTTGCAGTAAGGAACAGACTGGCTCAGCTGTTCCGTGTGGTGGAGAGGTTATTACACCCGGCCTGTCTTCTGGAGGAGCTATTTCAAACACTAGGTGTGATGAGTTCATTCTGTTCTTTGCTGACAACGTGTCCTCCATCAGATCCGATATCTCCTCCAGGGTTGTTCAATTGGCTTGCAGGTCAGGCTGACAATGTGTGAGGGTACCTCTCTTGTGTGGAGTGAGTTTGACCAAGTTGAAATGGAGGAAGTGAGCAAAATAGTCACAAAACTGTGCCTCACTTATTGTGATCTAGATCCAGGCCCTACCTGACTTTTACTCGGCTGTATGGACCAGATTGGTACTATGGTTGCTGAGATTGTCCAATGTTCCATGAGGAGCAGGGTCTCCCAGTGGCCTTTAAAGAGGCCCTGGTGAGTCCCCTTTTGAAGAAGGCCTCATTGGACCTGGACTGTCTCACCAACTACAGACCAGTCTTAAACCTTCCATTTTTAGGGAAGGTTTTAGAAAAAGTGGTAGCTGTTCAGCTTGAGACTCATCTTGCTTCCTCAGCCAATTTTGAGTCATTCCAGTCCAGGTTTAGACCTGGGAACACCCTGGAGACCACACTGGTAAAGGTGTCTAATTATCTCCTGAAAGTGAGGGATAGAGGAGAACGATCTATTCTTGTTCTCCTCAATCTCTTTGCAGTGTTTGACACCATGGATCATGAAGTGCTTTTGGACTGCCTGTGGAACTGATGTGGATTGTTCAGCAATGTCATCAGCTGATTTAAGTCCTACCTCATGGACTGAGTGCAGAGGGGTGTGATAGGATTATCTTCATCTGACCGAATGCCTCTGTGCTGTGGAGTTCTGCAGGGTTCAGTCCTTTCGCCCCTCCTGTTCACAGTATATATCCTCCCTTGGGAGACGTTATCAGGATGTATGGCTTGGGTTTTCATTGCTATGCTGATGATACCCAGCTATAGCTTTCCTGAGTGCCCTAAAAGCTGATAGCAGTCTCTGTGTTTAACACCTGCCTGGCTGAGATTCAGGACTGAAAGACACAAAACTATTTATTACTCAATCCAGACAAGATGGAGGTATTGATGGTGGAACCGGGTCATTGGCGAGGCACATGGTAGTGACCTGGGTCTAAAACTGGGTGGCGTATCCTTGATCCCCTCTGCTCAGGTTAGGGTTCTGAGCATTGTTCTCAATGATGGCTTAACACTTGATGCACAGATGTTGGCCATCATCCAAAGTGACTTTTACCATCTGAGAAATATTGCCTGAATCAGTGCCCTGATTCACCCTGATGACCTGACCACCCTAATACATTCCTTTGTCATGTCAAGGCTTGACTACTGCAATGCCTTATACCTGGGGCTTTTTGGGGGTAACCTCTGTCATCTGCAGCTAGTGCAGAACATGGTAGTCAGGCTACTTAAGTGTGTTCCTATATTTGAACATATTATATCGGTTCTCTGTGGGCTGCACTGGCTGCCGGTAAGGTGGAGGATTGCCTTCAAGGTTGGTTTGATGATCTGCAAAGCCCTACACAGTCAGGGACCTGGCTATTTGCAAGATCTCCTGGTTCCTCACTGCCTGCTCCTTGCCCTTCATTCCTCTGAGGGTGGCCTCTTGACTGTTCCCAGGAAAAGGTTGCAGCTATGAGGTGACCTGGCTTTTTTGATGGCCGCATCAAACCTGTGGAACTCGTTGCCACTACATCTTAGAAAGGCCGCCTTGGTGGAAACATTTAACAGGGGGCTAAGGACACTATTATTTGAACAAGCATATGGCCTAGCATAAATTCTATATTTTAGGGCTAATTTTTCAATTCAATTCAACTTTATTTTTATAGCACCTTTCAAAACCAAGGCACTAACATAAAAGCAGAAACAGCCAATATAAATAACATTTAAAACATAAAATTTACATTATCCATCACAAGGGAAGGCCAATTCAAATAAATAAATTTTAAGCTCAGTTTTAAATCTACTGACGGTTGGGCATTCTCTCAACTGACGAGGTAGAGAATTCCACAGGGTTGGAGCTGAAAAAGCAAAGGCACGAGAACCAGACATCTTTAATCGTACCCTGGGAATCTCTAGCAATCCCTCATCAGTGGGACAGAGAGGATGGAGGGGGCTGTAAGGTACCAGGAGATCTTGTTGCTACTGATAAAGAATAGTGAATTTTAGTAGATGATTTTGTTGGGGGTGGAGGGATAATGCTCTAAAATATGTACATGAATAATGTTTTTGTGAATAATTTGTGATGTTTTACATGTGTAAATTCTATTGTACAGCACTCCGAGTCCCCAGGAAAGGGTGCTTTAGAAATAAAAATGTGATTGATTGTTTGAACAAGCAGTGCCTACTTTACCATGCCAGAACAAAGCTCCAGCTCAGAAACATATGGTTCCCCACCAGCAAAACAACAAGCAAAACTAATTATCACCTCCCTCATATGCAGTCAGACAACACAGTGCACAGAAACAACAAATACTGATATGGAAAACCAAATTGCTGCAAGTCTCCAACTACAGCAAGTCTAACAACAAACCCTACAGGAAGAACAATGCCTGCTAAATGCACAGCAGAGATTACAGGAAGAAATCAAGCAATGCATTGCACAAACCCACACAACAGCTGCTACAAACATGGATTTCCATCACCCAGGAACAGCACACAATCACAGAACAGAAGAAAACACTGCTGCAGCAGTACAGACATTTCCCAAGCTGAGCCACTTTATAAATATGGAAGCATAACTTTTTACCTTCTTCCAAAGGAAAAATGAAATAGAGTATCCCAAGCAGCTGCACCACACAAGTGTGTACGCAATCCAATTTTCCAACCACGTAATAAAATATTAACAAACACAGTCTAGCTATCTCTTTTCCTGTTCTCTTCCAGGTGTGGATCTGCAAGTTCAACACAAAACATTTACCTTCCACTGATGCAAAAAACAGAAATGGCTGTGAGAAGCATAAAAATCCACAGTCTACAACCACTTCACTTATTCCTCTCCAGTGGACAACAAGAAATAAATGCAGCAATGCATGTGACCAGCAAAAGAAGACCACACCTTCCCCCACACACACCAAGGACTACAACACAGGAATCCTTAAGAGACGGTGCTCACCTCTTCCCCTAAATTACAGAAATAAACAGAAAATGAATTATCAAGCACAGCTAATCAATAAGAGAAAGACACTAACAAATTTATAAAAAATATTTTTATTGCTCTTTGGAATGTTAAAAGTTTATTATTAAAAAAGCTGAGTTATGCAAAGTTGTTTCTGTTAAACAAGTTGAGCTATGCAAAGTTGTTTCCAAGTGATTACTTTATTAACAAAGGTGACAACAGACTTTTTTTTCCTGTTCACTTACATGGGAAAAAGGAACTATTTTCTGAGCGTAATGATGTGTTCAATTGTTCTGCTTCTTTTAAATAAGAAAATGCAGTTTAAATCAAAAATACTCTGTGAATAAAAACATTTTCTGCATTGTATAATCGCAATACACCACTCCAGGGTGTTGGTGATGTTGGGATTTACCCCCACTTGGTGTGTTTTGTTCACTTGGCCTGTGTCCTTGTGACCAACAACACACCAGGCGTGGGTAAATCCCAGCATCACCAACACCCAGTTGTGGTATATTGCTTAACTGTAGTGCAATATCCCAATACACATTTCCTTGCATCTCATGATATTAGCAAGGTTTTTTTCTTGCATGAAGCAAGGAATTTTTCTTGTAGGAATTCTTGCAGAATTCTTTATGCAAGAGAAATGTCACAAGCCTTATCTATTCCTTGCATATGGAATATGGCTGACAGTATAGCCTAGAGTTTGGAGGAATGAGGTGTGAATGAGCTTGATGCATCCAGCAGATCAGATCTCAGTTTGATTCTCACAACCTCCACTTGCATGCTGTATGACTCTGAGCAAGTCATTTAACCGGCCAGTGCTCCCAGGTCACCCCTGAAAACAAGCACTTGTGCCTAGTGGGCCTTACCTGGTTACCAGAGACTAAAAAAATATATATATATATAATTCTTACATAAAAACTTGCATGTAGTTTACATATGCCAGCATAAATCCTGGTATGTTTACCAGTCAAAGGACTTATAAAGTTCTTACCTTTTTTTTCAGTGACGGAAGCCTTAAGTGGAGCCTGACAGAATTGCTGAGAATGTTCCCCCTATGGTCCTCGTGGCTGAAGTAAAGGGACTCAACACATTAAGAGTGTGGAGAGGAGATCTAAAAGGTGATAACATGGGCACCTGTTTCCATCCAAAAGAGTAAGTTAGTCCCTAATGTAATACACCTGCATTTAGGGTTTACTTTATTGTTACTGCAATGACCAAGATGTTTCAACATAAAGATGCTGTCTAGATGTACATACAGTAGGAGAGAATGAAAAGTATTCTCCCTAAATAATATTTTGTTGCACATGTGCACTGCAGTCAGGGTTGGATATTTCTAAGTTACTGTTGAGAAGTTCAGTGGTCACTTTTGCAGTTATCACATGATAAATGTTTGATGTTTGAAGTCTGAATCTAACCTGCCTTAACCTATTGTATATGTATGATGTTGGACTGTCTGAGCAGTTCATGTGAAGCACTACAGTCTCTGGCCTGGATATTCAAAGGGGTTGCACCTGCCTCAGTAGGGTTGTGCCATGTGCAACACCCCAATGTGCCCTGGCATGATATTCAAAGGGGCAGGATGCACAGCACAACCCCCGATGCACCGGGGCGAATTGGTAATGCATGAGACGCAGTTGCAGGGGGCGTGCCCATGCATATGCGACACATCCCGATATTCAGCCTGGGATGTGCTGTGCATATGCTGGCGCAACCCCTACATGTGTCGCACAATGGTGCACAAAGTTGAACCAAAAAAAAAAGGCTCAAATGCCAGCCACCCACAGGTGGGCAGCTGTAGTGCATGGTGCAACACAACAGCAGCCCACTGTGAGTGGCCACCTAGCCAGCAAGTACACCGTCCACAAGCACCCTGCCCTGGTAGACATGTGCCCCCCCTGCCCCATCACCCGATCATGGGCATCTGTACAATCAGATCCCTGGTGGTCCAGTGGTACTCCTCCCATTGCCTGATCATGGGCATATGTAAAATCAGAACCCTGGTGGTCCAGTGGTATGTCCTTTATGCCTGATCATGGGTGCATGTAAACGAACGATCCCTGGTGGTCCAGTGGTACTCCTCTCTCCACCCATCCACAGAGGTCTCCCGCCATCCAGCACCCACCGGTCATCGGTGGGCGGCAGCACCCCACCAGCATGCCACCTGGCTGCCCACCAAATGACAGCATACAGTACAATCTTTACACCCATTGGTCCACTGCTTGAACCAATGGGTGTGCAGACCATACTGTACTACACAGACCCAATATGTAAATGAACACTTTCATCCCACTGTTGGGCCTTAGCTACTTACCTATTGGGACTTTCATGAAGTACATTATCCACAGGATATTTACCTCATCCAGGTGTGTCTCCCATGAGATTGTGCTTGCCACAGTATGGATTATTGCACTATCCCTTTCCCTAGAAGGGGACACTGAACCCAACCCCGGCCCTGCTACCACTAATAAACTCTTGCCACAGGATCCTGGTATTACCGTTGCCCATCTGAACATGTGAAGTCTCACAGCCAATCTAGCTGAGCTGGAAGCCTGAGTACATGTCAGTAACCCAGATATTCTAGCCATATCCAAAACCTGTTTAAAACCCTCGGTACGGGATAAAATATGCTCACTCCCAGGCTATAGTATGCTACATGCTGACTGATGTAACACCAAAAAAGGTGGTGACTTGGCACTGTACTATAAGTCCCACCTTAACATTACTCATATGCCTAACATACTGCTAAACAACTATGAGGTCTTACACTCACTACTACTTCTGGGTAATGCTAAGAAGATCCACATCTTTAGCGTGTACATACCCCCAAGAAACAGCAAAGTAGGTCTTGAGGAATTCATAGATCTTTTACCTGATCTGTCTAGGAAAAATGAAATGATCTGTTTAGGGAATTTTATCCTTGACTGGCAAGGTCCCAACTCCTCTCACCTAGCCTCCACTATCAGCAAGGCCAACCTTGGACAACTTATCTTGTCTCCCACTAGGATATCTCTGAACCGTTCCAGCCACACTCTTATCGACTGGATACTCACTAACAGGAAGGACAGATTTTCCACCGCTGGTGTCCTAGCTGACTCCATCAGTGATCACTGTCCTGTCTATTGCATGTGGAAAGCCTCCCCTCCTCTTACCCACCAAAAGTGTTATCCTTTTCTAACTTCTCTAACCTTGACACTGCAGCTTTCCTACATGACCTATGACTTGTTGATTGGTCACCCCTTTTTATAACTAATGATATAAACTGTGCAACTGAATATTTCAATGAAACCATACTCTCCTGTCAGAAAAAGTGAAGTGTTAGGGGAAGCCACCAAATGGCTTAAGTGACCTATTTTTCAATTACTCAAACATAGGGATATGTTATGGGAAAATGAAAATCCTCCTCTCTTTCTGCCATCTTTGAGGCATATCATGCCTTGCGGAACACTTGTAAAAAGGAGATCCATAGTACCAAGATTAATTATTACCATGACCTTCTTCATTCCTCTGAATCAAATCCAAAGAGATATAGGTCTCAAATTAATGAGATCTTAGGGAACAATAGGCAGAAAGCTCCTAGTGAATTGCTTATAAATGGGGTCAGCTGTAACAACCCTCCACTGTTGCCAATGCTTTCAACTCTCTTTTCACCAAATTTCCCACTACTTCTCCTTTAGCCAATGGTTCTCACACATCCTTATTGGCTCCTACTGATGCCTCTCCATCCTTGGTGCTAGCTCCCATCATATGACAGGAGGTCCTACAATTACTTAGTACCATCCTGCCCCATGGCTTTTCTGAGCTTGATAAACTAGAGCTGAAGACTTGCTGCATCTCTTCTAAGTACCCCTGTAACTAAGCTCTTTTTCCTGCCCATCTGCATCTCTACTGTTCCAGTGGCCTGGAAAATTGCCAGGACCCATCCTGCATTCAAAATAGGAGACCCTTAGTTCCTAATCAACTATCGACCTATTGCGTTACTGCCTACTCTAAGCAAGCTACTTGAAAAATTAATCCATCACCAGATATCTATTTATTTACTTAATTTCAAGCTTCAGTCTTCAGTACAACATGGTTTTAAGGTGGGGCACAGTACCACTAGTGCTCTAACTCTATTTACAAGTGAAGTTAAGACTAATATGGACAATGGCCTATTAACTGGTGCTGTGTTCATTGACCTCACCAAAGTGTTTAATTTAATTAATCACCCCCTGCTACTAAGTAAGCTTCACATGACTGATGCCTCTGGTTCCACATTATCCTGGATCAGTAGTTATCTTGACAGATGATCGCAATCTGTCTCCTTCTGCAAAGTCCTCTCATCCTCTGCATCAGTCTCTTGTAGTGTCCCTCAGGGCTAAATACTTGGACCCTTGCTCTTTTCCCTGTTCATAAATGATTTACCCAACCTCTCACCCGCTGCCGGACCATTATGTACACTGACAACTTGATCCTCTTTGCTGCCTCTAGGTCCATTGACAGTCTTAACAATCTCCTATCTTCTGCTTTTCAAAATATCCAGTCCTAACTTACCTCTAATTACCAAATCCTTAATGTGTCCAAGACTCAGGCCATGCTATTGGGTGCCTCTAGAAAAGCCAATGCAGAATTCCCTAAGTTTCATGTCTTATACCATGCTGGTACAACAATTTTGACAACTGACTCCTTCAAATACCTTGGAGTGAAGCTGGACCCAGCTCTTGACTTCACATCCCACATTAAAGATGTATGTAAATCAGTCAACTCGAAGACTGGTGAAGTGTACAGAGTGTGTCACTCTCTTACCCCTGCTGCCAGGATCGTGGTCATCCAGGGTGCTCCCTGGACACACTTACGCTGTCCCTATCCTTTCCCAGGTTAATGTTGGTGTACTCCATAAGTGGGACACTACTTATAACCATATCTTCCCAAATCACAAGATGCACCAGCTTAGAGACTCTATGTAAAGATGATTTAAATGCATAATGTCTTTTTATCCTTAGACATTTTTCAGC
The DNA here is from genome assembly GCA_016271365.2 of Neoceratodus forsteri. NCBI lineage: Eukaryota > Metazoa > Chordata > Ceratodontiformes > Ceratodontidae > Neoceratodus > Neoceratodus forsteri. The sequence continues at coordinate 983,589,488 of CM028131.1, read as the reverse complement.
ATGCAAAAAATGGATCTTGGAGAAAGTTTTCGATATAACATTTCTTTCACTTCTTACACCATGAATCCTTTTAGAGAAAAATTATCACATTACTTACAGTGTTTGTAGCAAAGTAGACAGAGAGCCAGTGTACAAAAAAACAAGACCTTAAAATAGTAACATGCACAGCATAGCCAATGCAAAATGCCTCTGGCTACTAAACCTTATGTGTTACTCTGTCTGGGCAGAGCGTCATCAGAGGTTAAAGCCCCAAGCTATCCCTTATCCTTTTATAGGCTTACAATCTAGTAAAGTGCTTGTGCTAACATGTGAAAAAATTTAGTGAATTGACTATTACTTAAACATAATTAGTTTCACCCTAAATGTGCAAATCTAACTGATTTGAAAAACAACTTATAAAATTCAGCATTTTGCCAAATATTCACATGAAGACCATTCTTTTTTTAACTTTATAGCCCTCAAAGAGACACTGTCAACCTTTTTTGCATCGTATTATTTCTAGGTAAAAACCCACATTTTACAATTGCTTACCTTCTCAAATATTCATTGATGTTGCTGGTTGTTTTATCTGCTTCCTTGCTTATTAGGACTGAAATGCATGGGAATGAATAGTTATACATAGCCTTGTTTTACTCCAAATTGTTTACCTAAGCTTACTGCATACTTCCTGAACATTAGAACCACCCTCAAACAGTGCATCCACTCATGATACAATGGTCTCATCTACTCCCAATACATAATGAGTAGCTAGATAGTGTTGGGGGTGTTTCTGAGTCCAGAAAAGATGCATTTGTAGTTGGTCAAGAAATGTAAACAAACATGTTTTGGTGTGATAACACCAGTATGGTTGACATTAATTGTTTTACTTTTTAAAATGAAAACGGAGTCTGAAACTTGCAACCAGCTACACCAGCAGTCTCAATAGAATGAGAATAATAATAAAATGTGCTTTTTTAAACCTGGGACACTTTGAGGCTGAAAGAAAAAAGCCACTATGGTTCTCAAAAGAGGTGGCTGTGAAAGTCAGGAAGAAAAAGATAGCATTCCGGAAGTATAAGGAAACACAGAAGGAGCAGGACAGAGAGCTGTACCAGTTAAGGCAGAAGGAAGCAGGGAGGGAAGTCAGAATAGCAAAGGCCCAAACTGAGGAAAAGATAGCCAACTCGGTTAAGAAGGGGGAGAAACCTTTTATAGGTACATCAGCGAGCATAGAAAGACAAAGGGAGGGATAGTGAGGCTGAACAGAAGGAACGGTGGGTGGGCAGAGGGGAACAGTGAAAAAGCAGGGATACTGAATGAATATTTCTGCTCAGTATTCACAAAAGTGGAGGGGGAAGTGCCTAATCCAATTAACAGAAGCACTCTTGATAGGGGGTCGATCCCAGTCCTTTCACAGAAGAAAGGGTTCTGAAAGAACTCCTAAAACTGAAGGTGGACAAAGCAATGGGGCCTGATGGAATTCACCCCAGAATTCTAGAAGAATTAAGGGGGGAACTAGTGAAACCACTGGCTACTCTTTTTAATAAATCATGGGAGGATGGTGTGGTACCCAAGGACTGGAGGAAGGCAGATGCAATTCCCCTTCACAAAAGTGGGAGCAAGACAGAGGCAGGAAACTTCAGACCTGTCAGTCTGACCTCTGTGGTAGGGAAAGTGATGGAGTCACTTCTGAAGGAAAGAATAGTTGAGTACCTAGAGGCCAGTGGGGCACAGGACCCAAGGCAGCATTGGTTCACAGTGGGAAGGTCATGTCAGATGAATCTAACAAATTTCTTTGACTGGGTGACCAAAGTAGTAGACCAGGGTGTGGCTGTGGACATGGCCTACCTAGAATTTAGCAAGGCATTTGACACAGTCCCACACAAAAGATTAATAGTCAAATTAACCAGCCAGGGAGTGGGTCCCAGGGTGGTAGCCTGGGCAAAACATTGGCTGGACAACAGAACACAGAAGGTAATTGTAAATGGAGTCCACTCTGAAGAAAGAGGGGTTTCTAGTGGGCTACTGCAGGGTTCAGTATTGGGTCCAGTCCTTTTTAATGTCTTCATAAGTGACATTGCAGAGGGACTGGTAGGAAAAGTATGCCTCTTTGCAGATGACACAAAGATCTATAACAGAGTTGATACACAAGGAGGCATGGAAAGGATGAGAAGGGACTTGGCAAGGTTGGAGGAATGGTCAGAAGTATGGCAGCTAGGATTCAATGTGAAGAAGTGCAAATTAATGCACCTGGGAAACAAGAACCCAGGGGAGAATACACAATGGGGGGAGGTAGTAACAACAACAACAAAGGAAAGGGACTTGGGGGTAATCATATCAGATGACCTTAAGGTTAGCAAGCAATGTGAGAAGGCAGTAGGGAGAGCTGGGGTATACTGGGATGCATAGGAGAGGCATCAGCAGCAGAAAACAGGAAGTTGTTATCCTCTGTACAGACAGTTGGTGAGACCCCATCTGAGTACTGTGTCCAGTTCTGGAGACCCTATCTCCTGCAAGGACATAGACAGGATAGAGGCAGTCCAGAGGAGGACAACTAAAATGGTGCAGGGTCTGCAAGAGAAGCCGTATGAGGAAAGACTAAAGGAGTTTAATATGTATACCCTTGAGGAAAGAAGGGAGGGGGACATGATAGAAATTTTAAGTACCTCAGTGGAATCAACAAAGTCCAAGAGGTTAACATTTTTCAGAAAAAGGCATTGCAAGAACAAGGACTGAATTTAAAATAGGGGGCGGTTCAGGGCAATACGAGGAAGTATTATTTCACAGAGAGGGTAGTGGATGCATGGAACAGCCTTCCTGAGGAGGTTGTGGGGTCTAAAACTGTGGGAGAATTCAAGAATGCATGGGACAGACATAAGGCAATTCTTGTGGGGGCTAGGAAGAAATAGGCTGTTGGTTAACTAGGATCTGTGGCCTATCCTGTAGGTAGCGAAATGGGCAGACTAGATGGGCCAAGCTGTCCTTATCTGCCATCAAAGTCTATTTTTCTATGTTTCTATGTCTAAATGAGGTTGAAAGTGTCCCGTTAATGGTTTTTTATTCAGCATAAGAGCACTTTCTTTCCTACATGGTTCATTTAATTATATGAAAATGCACCAACCCTCTAATTAACCACATTAATTTATACACATATTACTGCTTTTATAATATTTCTTTTTATATGCTCAATTAATTTATACATTGCTGGAATATCTCATTGTATTGAGTCTTCCTCTCTGAAGTGGCTGTCATCTTTAAATGGACCTACTGCAAAAACGGGCTGACTTCAATCCATCAGTTAAATTCTTACATGCATTATGTGTGGAAACTGACATAAAAAAAACTGGTTCTGGAATAAACATTTAAACTTAACTGACGGGGGTCACTTTTTCTCTGACTTATGGATCTAAGAGTGCGGTCATTTCAACAATAAAGCTAACATGGCAGCAGATACAGTAGATGTACAAACAAAGTAAATATCTGTTTGAAGCAAGTCCAGTTTATGTTGAGTTTATATACACCATGGCAGCCCAAAAATTCTGTAGAAACTACTGGTATAACAGAAAATGGAGATAACGAGAGACCATTTAGCTATGCACAGCAGGTGATTTCACATAGTGACCCATATAATCCATTGCTTGGTGCCAGTTTAAGTGTAAGATCAGACACACATGAGAATGTGGCTGTTGCAAGATCTACATATTTTAAACTACAGAAAGCTGTTTAAAAAGCCAAACGTAAGTACTGGCATAAAACCTTTCTAGAAGCATATTTATTTTTGAAACAGGTCCCAAAAGGACTGAGAATCACTAAGCTACCTGCATTTTGTACAGACCAGGGGGAATTTTTAAAACAATAGAGAGCAATTGCGCATAAGGCTTCATTAGAATGGATTGAACTAATTTTGAACAATGCTATACCAATCAGAGAGGAGATTGCAAAGGAAATAAATACATTAGAGAGAAAGCTTTGGCAGAAAAGGCTACAAGTGAACAAGTTAATAATTTCAGAAAATAATTAGATGAGAAAATGATTAAATACAATGCCAGGCTGAAAGCAGCAAAGGAGCAAAAATTGAGACATTGCAAATGATTATCAAAATGATAAGGTGTTTGATTGGAATGTTAAAGTTAATAACAATTTGAAGTCGATTCTTAAAAGAACTGAGCAGAAAATTCAAAATACAGTATCAGACTACACATCTGGGGCCATATAGTCAAAGCTTTGCACCCAGCACAAATCCATAGTGCTGGGATAATGCTTAATTTGCGCTGGACTGCAATACTGAAAAGCCCTATTAGCGTTGGTGGTGTGTAATAGCACCGATGCTAAAAGTTAATGTGGGCAGGGGTGGGAGGTAGGGGAGTGGCCATGAATGCCAATGCACTGGCATACTCAAAATAGTACCACCTTACTACAGGTTGTTGTGCCATCAGTAGCGCAGCGCTAAATAGCGTGTGCAAAAAGCATGTGGTAAGTGGCAGTGGAACCCGAAGTAATTCAAAATGACACTTCCAATTACTACCATAGTAATTCAAAGTGTAACTTTTAATTACCACCAGGTCCAATCATGGTAATCTTATGTCCTCCCCACCAGCCCATTTTTATTGCCAAAGGGGTGCTCAATCCCCCTGTCAGCATCATGATTCCCCCCCAACTCATGTGGTACACTGGGAGCCCACCCCAGTGTGTCCAAATGTATTTTTTTTTATTTAGAAAGCTTTTACAGTTTTCAACAACAACACTTGGTACAATGTAATAGGACTGTTACTAGGTTACTATATCCCCTCCCCAACCCTCCCTCCCTACTCCCCCCATTGGAGCAACCTGGTTGTCCCCTACAGACTACATGTATTCAAATGTTAGCACAATAAGCACAATAAAAACTTTAAAAACACTCTAAATAAAATTTAAATACCACTAAAATAAATAAATAGGGAGCTCGTGAATGTTAATATTCTAGCTCAAATACAGAGCATACAACTTGCCTCATCTATTGTCAAAGATAGTTGGTTTATTTCGGAGACTGGCAATCATTTTTTTGGCCCTAAGGTAAAAGGACACATCATGGAGCCATTCTGTATAAAATATGATAGACTGGTCCAGCCAGTGTTTGAGAACCAGTTTTTCACTGACATGGCGATAAGGGAGATATGAAATTTCCTTTCTTTGACCTGAATTGGGGATAAGTCGCCCAGTATACAAATATTCGGGGTGAAAAGTGAATCCAGGCCCAATAAAGGGTCCATTTGCAATTTAATTTTAGACCACACTGGTGAAACCTTCTCACAGGACCAAAAAACATGTAATGCTGTTCCATCCCCTTTGCCACATCTAACACAAATAGGCGATTGCTCCCATCTCATTTTTGCTAACTTACTTGGGGTATAATACATATTGTTTAAGATTTGATACTGGGTAATTCTTAATCTGTCCTGTGTAATATATATATATGCAAATCTCTCCAGATATCAGACCAATTAACCCTCTGATTAGGGATTAAAGAATCCCATATTTTAGAGCCTGATAACATAGCAGGGAAAAAGGTAGAAAGAAGCTCATTGTAAATGAGCGAAATACTGTGCAGTTGTACCACTAACATTTTGATTCATTCCACCAGCTTATCTAACCTTGAGGGTATATTAACTCCCCCAAATTTATGTAGAAGAAGATGCCACAATTGATGAATCTTGAAAATGGTACTGGCAGGAGAATGGAGTCTAACAAACATTTCACTGGGTAACATATGACCATTTGGTTGATAAAAATCATATACATGCATATCTCACAAATAAGGAATCCATTCTCTGCCAATAATGGACCCTCCAATTCTCAAATTAGGGTTATCTACTATGTACTGCATTGTATCCTCACATGGGTGTATGTGTAGGGAGGCACATATCTGAAAAAAGATTTTAATAGATGTGCCCATCACTGACCGTTGAATAGTTTCTGGTAATATCCTAAGAGGTGTACATAGTGCTGTAACTGGGGTCAGCTTGGTTCTGCAAAAAATGTCTGATTCAGTTTGAAGCCATATGAGAGTATAAATGCTTTCATTACCATTAGTGGATACGGACAGCCACCTTCCTATTTTGTGTAACTGGCTAGCCCAGTAATAGTATAATAAATTAGGCAACTTGAGACCACCTTTATCTTTAGTTAAAGTGAGCTTTTTATATGCTTTACTGGGGGCTTATTTAACCATAAAAATTCTGAAATGCTAGAATGTATTTTATGGAAAAAGGAGCGAGGCAGCCAGATATTGCTCATATTTAGGGGAAAAAATAGCCTAGGGAGCACATTCATTTTGATGAGATTAATCCTTCCCCAAAGAGAAATCAGTAGCGCTTTCCATCTGGAAAGATCTAGTTGTTTAGTCTGGATCAGGTCTTCCAAGTTAAGTTTTTTATACAGTGAAGGATCCATAGTTAAATGGAGACCCAGATATTTCATTGATCGGAAGGACCAATTCATCCTGTATTTACTGAAATCTTGATGAAAAGTATGGTGATTAAGTGGAAGAATTTCAGTCTTATTCCAATTCAACTTATAATTTGAGAACTTACTAAAGTTCCCTATAATGGCTATTACCTCGTCCAGTGAAGTTAAGGGATCTGCAAGATGAAGTAAGATATCATCTGCATAAAGAGAGAGTTTTAAATTGTGTATGCCTATGGTAATCCCCTGTACGTTAATTGAGGAATTAATTTGCCTTATCAAGGGTTCTAGATACAGGTTGAAAAGAAATGATGAGAGAGGGCAGCCTTGCTGGGTACCTGAGTGTAAAGAAAAGCCAGAAGAGAGCACTTTGTTGCAAAATATCCTAGCGGTAGGGGCTAAATAAATCTTTTGGAGCCATTGGATAAATACCGGGGGTATGTTCATCTGCCCGAGGGTAAGCCATAAGAACTCCCAATCCACCCTATCAAATGCTTTTTCCGCGTCTAGCGATATTAAGGCCATGGGGTGTGGGGTGGATTGAGCCATGTGGAAAATATATCCCAGTTTACGAAAAAGGTCTGACGCTGACCTGCCTGGGACAAATCCCACCTGCTCAGGGCTAAGCAAAGGAAGCCACACTTTTGAATTCTGTTCGCTAAAATTTTAGTGAGAATTTTAAGATCGCAATTCAGCAATGATATAGGATGATAACTGGGAGGCTGCTCTGGTGGCTTATCGGGTTTTAACAGTAAAATAATAATTGCTTCCAAAATAGAGTGGTCCATAGTGTCATTATGCAAAATATAATGGTAAAACTTTAACAGCATTGGAGATATTTCCTTGTCAAAAACTTTTAAAAAAATTTGAAGGAAAGCCATCTGGCCCTGGGGCTTTATCTGAAGCCATAGCTTTTATGGCCTGGGAAATTTCAGTTAGTGTAATGGGAGCTGTCAATATTGGCCCTTCCATATCTATGATTTTAGGGAGTGGAATGCTGGCCAAATATGCTTCTATTTTAGCTTTTGATGGGGAATTAGGACGCTTACCATAAAGAGTTGCATAAAATCTTTCAAACACTAAAGCTATATCCCTGGGGAGGGTTTTAAGGGTCCCATCTACATCTTGGATTCCAAATGTATTTTTTAAGTTATATACCTGTAAATAAAGAAAACTGTCCCCTGACATCTTATTACTTCGATGCAGGATCCTGCATCGATATTTTCAATGCAGGATACTGCATCAAACTTCTGTAGTCTGGCCCAACAAATCCACCAACATCAGGGGGGCCAAATCCCCATGTCGGCAACATGTCCCCCCACCCCCAACTCATGTGGCACACTGGGAGACCACCCCAGTGTGCCCAAAAGTTATTTTATTTTATATTTATTGCCTTGCCAATGGGGATGCTCAATCTCCCTGTCAGCAGCAAGTATCCCCCCCAACTCATGTGGCACACTGGGAGCCCACCCCAGTTTACCCAAAAGTTACTTTATTTTTTATCTATTGTTTTGCGGATGGGGGTGCCCAGTCCCCCTGTCAGCAGCATATATCTCCCTCCAACTAATGTGGCAAACTGGGAGCTCACCCCAGTGTGCCCAAAAGTTATTTTATTTTTTATCTATTGCATTACCTATGGGGGTGCCCAATCCCCGTGTTAGCAGCATGTATCTCCCCAACTCATGTGGCACACTGGGAGCCCAACCCAGTGTGCTCAAAAGTTATTTTATTTTTTATCAATTGCCTAGTTGATGGGGGTGTCCAATCTCTCTGTCAGCAGCATGTATTCCCCCCAGCTCATGTGGTACATTGGGAGCTCATCCCAGTGTGCCCATATTTATTTATTGTTTGTACCTGTAAACAAAAAAAGTCCCAACTTGTTATTTATTTTTTTAACCTGGAAAAAAGAAAACTGTCCCTCGTCATCTTCCCAGTCCCCTCCCCCATCCCCACCCTCCCACTGATCACCCACCTCCCGCACCCCTTACCCCATACTTACCTCTGGAGGTTGGAACTGTCATATTCTGAGGACCAGGACACATCTGCACTCTTCAAAGCTGAACCACAAAATGAAAAATCAATGGTAAGCACCATATAATGGCTGTCAATGAGTGCTTCAACTTATGATGAGATATCAGTCATTTATAGGAATTTTGACCCCAAAATTTCAACATGGGGTTCTTGGGATCCCACCTCATGAACCTGGTCAGTGTAATTTTGTTACTCAGTCCCAAAAGGTGATTTTGCGGTGACTGCACAGAATCATCTTTTGGGACCAATTAATGAAACTACAGTGTCACTGTTCATGAGGTGGGTTCCCTTAAAGCCCATTTTGTAAATCTGGAGAAATAATTCCAAAAAATGACTGTGTTATGAGTGTGCATTGCACAGTTTCTATGTATGCCAATAACTTCACCAATTTGTAATATTTTCACCCCAGAGTTTCAGCATTGCCATTTTTTCACATCTCTTCATGAACAGTACAGCAGTCATTTTTCATATCCTGCCTGAAATGTGTTTTCATACCTGTGGCACAGAATGGCACGGTCACTGTGCAAATTCAACTTTTGGGATGGATTAACAAAGTCACAGTGCAACTATTCATGAGGGGAAGTTTCAAAAAAAACATGTTGACAATTTGGTGAAAAAATTCCAAAAAATGACAAAGTTATGAGTGTGCATTGCTCAGCTTCTACACACACTCGTCACTTTGCCAATTTTTCATGTTTTCACTCCAGATTTTCAACATTACCATTTTTCACACCACCTCATAAATAGTACAACTGTAAATTTTCAAATCATGCCAAAATGTTTTTTTTGCACCTGTGGCACAAAACAGCTTTACAGTTGTGCAGAATTATATTTTAACAGGGATTTGAAGATTTTCTGTACTGGGTATGCAGTGAGGAGATAAGAAGGTTATGTTGAACATTTGGGGTGAAATTATATAAGATGTCACAGTTATGACTATTTGTTGTGAATTCACTATGCCTGCTTGTAACTTTATGTGTGGAAGCACAGGGGCTAGAGACCCCTGTGTTTTCACAGCTTGATACATACGTGCATCTACGGAGGGATGGGAGTGCAGGGCCTGTGACGTATGGATACTGTTGTACTGTCTGAACCCTGCTCTCCCACAGCAAAATGAGGACACAGTTTTACTATCTGAAAAAGAAGGGAAATTCATTGCAAAAAAAGTCCATTAATGCATCAATTAAGGTGAGTACTATAGCAACAAAAGTAGGGAAATGAGTAGGGTTTCCAACCCTAATGCCCCACCCCCAAGGTTCCCAACCCTACCACTCCACCCTCACCCCTCCACACACCACACACCAACAGGGTCTTGTTGTGCATTGGGGTTGTCAACCTAATTTTCACCCAATACCCCTCTACTGCACCAACCTCAGCTTGTTTACACATGGAATGGGGTGAGAGGTAGGTCGTTGACCCCAACACACCCAGATGCCTGTTGGAGTGTGGAGGGTTGAGGGGTGGGATGGAGTGGAAGGGATGGGAACCCTGGGGGTGTGGCATTAGGCTTGGAAACCCCAACACCTCATTTCCCTGCTGTTGTTGCTATAGGTTTCACCCTAACTGACGCATTAATGGATTTTTTGCAATGAATATATTTATACATACACATATAGATATATACAGTATATATATATATATATGTGCGTGTGTGTGTGTGTGTGTGTGTGTGTGTGAGTGTGTATTACTATATCAATAAGATCACAAAACAGCTCCACTGTAGAGTGAGGGTGCATGCTTACACAGTACAGCACAGAAAAATCAGCAAATAGCCACACACCTCACTGATGCAAAACTTCCAAATCTTTAATTAAGAATTTTTAAAAGTGTACAGCACAGAAGCATAGACAACTGCACCCCACTGTTACCCCGACTGGTTTCATACACCATACATCATCATGATGTATGCTGTACAAAACCAATTGGGGTAACAATGGAGTTCAGTTGTCTATGCTTCTGTGCTTTATGCTTTTAAAAATTCTTAATTAAAGATTTGGAAGTTTTGGATCAGGGAGGTATAACTATATTAATGTCATTTGCTTTGAAACAAAAGTGTAATATCATGAATGGACATTATGCATATTAACAGTTTTGAAAATGTATTATTAAAAGAGTGGGTAGAGAAAAAAATACCAGATAAATCTCCATTAAAAGCAATGTGGGGTACACATGAAATACAATTCAAAAAAGTAACCAGTAACTTATAGATGTTAACTATGGCACAAAACATTTCTTATTGGACAAAATTGAAAATGACCTGGAATAAATAACTGAACATAAAATCTGAAGAAACTATTACTATCTCCTATGATGGTATCCAAAAAGGTGAAGTTTTGCCAAATTCAATTCAGTGTAATTCTGAAAACTTACTTTACCCCATCAAAACTAAACAAATTTTATCCAGATACACCGGAGATTTGTACAAGATGCAAACAAGATAAATGGACCATGGTCCATATGTTTGCAGAACGTACAAAACTGCAGACATTCTAGGATATATCTATATATGTGTGTGTATATATATATATATATATATATATACACACACACACATACACAGTAGAAGTCTCTTAATCGGGATGTGGATAATTGGGACATTCACTTAATTGGGACGTCCCACTGGGAACTGATTAAGTGTACACTGATTTCAATGGAGAGCCATGCCTGTTTATTGGGATGGGTCTCCCACTTAAGTGGGACTATTATGTCTCACACTTAGTGAATTGGATCCTTGATTGGTCGATAAGTGCCTTCTCCCCACACATCTTCCAAGAACATAAGGTAGTAATTGGTGTAAATTTTCCCTTGTGCCAACTCTTTATACTCTGCCTCATTTGATTCCACATCTGTCCCATCACGCTACATTACCAAAGTTGCCTAGTTATGATGTTCGGCCACATAGATAGACAGGTTCCTAGTTAAAGTCAGTTCCTGAAGGAAAAATTCTTTATGCTGTTCCCTATTTGATTCCACATCTGTTCCATCACTCCACATTACTGAAGTCACCTAGTTATGATGTTCACCCAAATAGACAGACAGGTTACTAATTAAAGTCAGTGCCAGAAAGAAAAACATTCTCCCACCTCCCACTTCTCACTAACCTGATCTGTCAACGCTGTAATTCCTGGTCCATAGTTCAGCCCTTTATGGGTTGCACAGCTTTGGTTTCAAGTCCACTCCGTCATGCACCCAAGCCAAAACGATCACTGGAATTGGATTAAAACCAAAGAAGTCACATTTGCAGCAGCTGGTCACTCTCTAGAGTACTCAAGCACCGAAGTCTGCTCCTCAATGTACAGGTACTGTACTGCACAAAATGATCACAGGAATCTGAGTAATAGAAAAAAAAAACATGTTAGCAGCAGATGGTACTGTGCAAGGGTAATCGCCAAAGCTTAAATGGAGAGCGCAGCTGATCAAGGAAACTGGAGGGATCAGTTCAGCTGAAAGTGACAGAGCATGTATCAGAGTGTTCAATGGCTGTGGCAGAAGCTGTTTCACTATGTTAAAACTATTCCTCTGATAATTGGGATGACCACTTACTTGGGACAAAAAGCCTGCCACCAGGGCATCCCAATTAAGCTTCTACTGTAGATATATATATATATATATATATATATATATATATATATATATATATTCTATGCAAAAAACTGTGTTAATGCAACATTTAGAGTTAAAACACAAAAAGTCAGGAAATGAAAATTTTTTAGGGTTGCCCCTACCCCCCTCGTGGACCCACCAATCATCCCAAGACTGACAGATGATGGGGTGTGTCATTGGGGTTGTGAGGCCTAAATGTTGCCCCATTCCTTGTGTAATCATATTGAGAAGCAACAGTGAAAAAGAATGGGGCAACATTTAGGCCTCACAACCCCAATGACACACCCCGTCATCTGTCAATCTTGGGATGATTGGTGGGTACATGAAGGAGGGTAGGGGAACCCTAAATGTTTTTCATTTCCTGACTTTTTGTGTTTTACCCCTAAATTATGCATTAATGGAGTTTTTTTGCATAGAATTTCCTTACTTTCTGAGAAAGAATATAAAACTAAGAACTTGTGGACATTGGTGGGAGCATGGGCCCTTTGGGCCCGGCATGCCACCAACTTGTAAACGTGTCTCTACCATCAACACCCCCCAAATTTGAATGTAAAAGACCAAACAGTGTCCAAGATATAACATATAAAATTTGAGATTTTCATTCGTCGGAGTTGCAGGATTCCATACCTGTTGACATTTTACTGACACAATGACTGAAAAGTACATACATGACACTAAGGCTAGGTACCCTTTCAATTTCAAGGAACCACCTCAATGCAAAACACTGTCCTCAAAACATATATTGTGTCACACAATATCTCTGCAAAAAAATATTTTCTCCAACACATAAACACCATAATTCACATGTACAGGACATGCCATTAACACTCTCCAAATTTCAAGTAAAAAGATCAAACCGTTTCTGAGATTTTTAAACTTAAAGATTGTGAAAATTGGCCTATCTGTTCCATTATCCTCGCGATCAAAGATGGCGATCAAAGAATCTCACATTCAAAGAATTTGCAGGCTCGCAATCAAATAATTTTCAGGCTCACAATCAAATAATAAAAAATGGTGAAACTCAAGTTTTAGGCAGAATTACATGAAATCACCACCAAGCCTCGATAGAATGAAGCCCCCTGAGCAATACCCACCCTCATTTGTGTTCCTAGGCCACCCCTGGGCTGAGAAATTTGAATTTTTCAAAGGGCCATCTAGTTGTGCCCTCATGATACAAGATCACAATCAAAGAATCTCGTGATCAAAGAATTTGCAGGCTCATGATCAAAGAATAAAAAATGGTGAAACTCAAGTTTTAGGCAGAATTACATGAAACCATCAACATACCTCTATAGAACGAAGCCCCCTGAGCAAAACCCACCCTTATTTGTGCTCCTAGACCACCACTGGGCTGAGAAATTAGAATGTTTCAAAGGACCATCTCGTCCCTCACTCACGATGCAGGATCATGATCAAAGAATCTCGCGATCAAAGAATTTGCAGGCTCACGATCAAAGAATAAAAAATGGTGAAACTTGAATTTTAGGCAAAATTATATGCAACCACCATCATGCCTCAATAGAACAAAGCCCCCTAAGCAAAATCCACCCTCATTTGTGCTCCAAGGACAGCACTGAGTTGAGAAAATTGTATTTTTACTTCGCAATACAAGATCGCGATCAAAGAATTTATAGGCTCATGAACAAAGATCGTTAGCGAGTCACGATCAAAGAATTTAAAACATTATAACTCTATTTTTTGAGCATTTTAGGTGAAACCAAAGGCATGGGTCGATAGATCAAAGCCCTGAGTAAAACTCATGCAGGTCTTACTTTAGGAGTGACCCATGAGCCGAGATATTTGATTTTTTTCTAATGGAATTTAAAAAACAAATGGTGGACCTCGCAATCAAAGAATTCTCGGGGATAAAGATTCTTTGACCATGAGGCTGAAAATTCTTTTACCACCAGGTGGGACGAGATAGCCTAAACCCCATTCTTTGTTCGTAAAACAACCATATAAATTTTCCCATTTACTTATAATGGGAGCTTAAAAGTGGCATAACTTTTGAATGCCTTAAGATTTTTTCACCAAATGAAAAATGGCATATTTGGCCACTGAAGCTCTTTCAGATGAGCCATTTCACAGACTGGCACACCACATGACAGCCACACAGGGCCACAGGCAAAATCCCCAAAACTGCCTCCAAAACTGGTGAAAAGTGCATTTATTCAACATTTTGGTGCTCAAAGACCGTCATTCTGACTGAAGCAAAATTTGGCAGTTCAAGAGATCTACCATGCCCCACTGTGCATGCCAAATTTCAGGCAAATCTGTGGAATGGGTCCAAAGTTATTAACATGAAAAATTTTGACTTTAACATACAAGTGCCTTCATAACCCTAAATATAGTGGTGCGATCACGCATTATAATATATATATATATATATATATATATATATATATATATATATTATAAGGGCACAGTCGTGCCATTATAGTTAGGGTTGAGTAGGCAGTTTAATGTTAAACTCCCAAGTTTTGCACATTAATAACTTCACAAACGCAAAATGGATTTGAATGAAATTTGGAATACACAGTCTTGGGTGGTAGGTCTCTTGATTTTCCAAGTTGTGGTTTGATTGGATTTGCAGGTTTTGTGCAGCAAAGGGTCAAAAAACTAATTTTTTGCTTTTTTTTGGCAAATGTCAGTGTCATTTTTTGACATTGCATTGCACGCACACTGTTTGCAATTTTGGTCTGACATTTTCAATGCAGAAAGAGGTTATCTGAGGAAACAATCCAGCATTGTTTTGGTGAAAAATATTAATCCTTTCCAAAGTTATTAAATTTTGAAATTTTGGATTCTGAGCATGCTCAGTTCAGTCTTTGGGATAGATGCACAATTTCAATCAAGGATTCCTGATCATGAAGGGCTGGCAAACAGGGATTGCAGAAAGCAATTGATAAATCTCAGAACATTTCTTATCACCATTAAATCCCTGTTCATCAACCAACATTTTGTTTTCTCACAATGGGAGAAAACAAAATGTAACTTGTCCCAGGGAAGTGTTTTGAAAAAACAAGGCATGGGTTGTGGTTAGGGGGACATCCTCTACCTGCCTTTTTTTCCTAACTTAAAATTTTTTTTTCCAAGTTTATAATCCCTGTTAGCAATCCCATTTCGTCAGCTGATCCCTTTTCGCCAGATTGGCTGGCGAAAAGGAATTGCCAAAAGTGATTTGTAAGATGCATAATTCTGCATTTAACTGCCATTTCGATGCAGCATTATGCATCTTACAAATATCCTTCATGCCAAGCACTGTGGGACACTGGGAAACCCACTCCCAGTGTCCCCAAACATCCCCCCACTAGCACCGTGGGACACCGGGAAGACCACTCCCAGTCTCCCATAATCAGTCTCCTGACCCTTTTTTTATATAATTGAAACCTGATAAAAACAAAACAGCCCACTCCCAGTGTCCCATTAATTAATTATTTATTGCCAGCATTGGGGTGCCAAATCCCCATGTCAGCATTCACAACCCCCCAGCAGTGTGGGACACTAGGAAGCCCACACCCAATGTCCAGAGTCATGTCTGTACCCCCGAGGCAGTGTGGGAGACTGGTGACCCCACTCTCAGTGTCTCAATCCATGTAGGACCCCCAGTAGTGTAGGACACTGGGGAGCACCCCCAGTGTTCCAAACAGTCATGTCCCTGAAAAAAAAGAAAACCATCCCTGTTGTCTTTTTTTAAATAAAATACCTGTGAAGAAGAAAATGGTCCCTCATCATCTTCCCATCCATCTCCCCATCATGAGCCTCCCTCTGTGCACCAACCTCCCTGCACCCCCCCTTACTCCATACATACCCTCCATGGTCAGCAGCTGTTATCTTCTGTGGACTGGGACATGTCTGCACTCTTCAAAGCTGAACAGCAAAATGAGAAATCAAGGTAAGCTCCTTATAGTGGCTGTCAAAGTGTTTTTTAACTTATGCTGCTATCTTAGTCATTTATAGGAATTCTGACCCAAATTTTCAACATGAAGTTCTTGGGACCCCACCTCATGAACCCTGGCACTGTCATTTTTGTTACTCTGTCCTGAAAGGTGATTTTGCAGTCACTGCATGAAATCACCTTTCATGACTGATTAACAAAATGACAGTGCCAGTGCTCATGAGGGGAGGTCCCAAAAAGGCCATGTTGGAAAATTTGCACAAAAATCCCCAAAATGACTGCATTATGAGCGTGCATTGTGTAGTTACTACATACGCTTGTAACTTTACCAATTTTTTATATTTTCACTCCAGATTTTAAACATTGCCATTTTTCACACCTCCTCATGAGCTGTGCAGCTGTCATTTTTTTCAATCCTGCTCAAAATGTGTTTTTGCACCTGTGGAGCAGAATGGCGCAGTTGCTGTGTGAAATCAACTTTTGGGATAAACTAAGAAAATCACAGTGGCAGTGTTCATGAGGTGGGGTCACAAAAAGGCCATGTTCAAAATATGTTGCAAAAAGACCCCAAAATGCCTGCGTTACATGCAGTCATTGACATTTCACTACACACATGCATAACTTTGGCAATTTATCATATGTTCACTCCAAATTTTCAAAATTGCCTTCTTTCACACCACCTCGTGAATAATGCAACTGTCATTTTTCAAATCCAGCAAAAAAATGTTTTTCCGCACTTGTGGCTGAGAATGACGTTACAGTTGCGCAGAATAGCATTTTGACTTGGATTTGAAAATTTTCTGTACTAGTGCATGCAGTGAGGTGATAAGAAAGTTATGTTGAGCATTTTGGAGTGAAAATTATTTAAGATGGCACAGTTATGACTAGTTACAGCAATTTCACTATGCCTGCTTGTAACTTAATGTGTGGAAGCACAGGGGCTGGAGACCCATGTGTTTCCACAGCAAAATACATATGTGCATCTGTGGAGGGTTCTCCCACAGCAAAATAAAGATGCTATTATATTATTTCAAAAAGTAAGGAAATAAATTGCAAAATAATTTGTTAATACATCAGTTAGGCTTGAAGTGACAAAAGTAGGGAAATGAGATATTTGGGATGAGCCTCCCAATGCCCAATGCCCCCCTCCCACCCAACACCATCAGCCTGCCCCAAGCCCACTCTCCACAGACCAACACATGTTGACGTGTGCCTTGGGGTCATTGGCTCTAACTCTCACCCCATTCTCCTATACTGTATATGTCAACTTTCTAACTCATCTAATGGGGTTAGAGTTAGGGCTGATGACCCCAAGGCATACCTCAGTGCATGTTGGTCTATGGAGGGTGGGTGCTGGTGGGATGGTGGGTTGGATGGGAGGGGCATTTAGGGCTCAACCTTAATGTCCTATTTCCATACATTTGTAGTTTTGTCACTTCAACCAGAATCGATGCATTAACAACATTTTATATATATATATATATATATATATATATATATATATATATATATATACACACTGTATATCTGTGTGTGTGTTTATATATATATATATATATATATATATATTGCAAAAAACTGCATTTAATGCATCTGTTAGGGTTAAAGCAACAAAAGTGAGGTAATGAGATATTAGGGTTGAGCCTCTAACCCCCCGCACCACACCCTCCATCCGCCACAGACTGTTAGATGCTGGGGTGTGCCATGGGGTCATGTGGCCCAACTCTCACTCCATTCCATGTGTAAACAGGTTGACATGCTACAGTAAAGGAGAATGGGGTGAAAGTTAGGCCTCACAACCACATGGCACACCCCATGTCTGTCAGTATGTAGAGGATGGGAGTGTGTAGTGTGGGGGGTGTTAGGGGTCAACCCTAACATCTTATATCCTCACTTTTGTTGCTTTAACCTAACTGATGCATTAAACACAGTTTTCTGCAATGAAATTCTTTACTTTTTCCACCAAGCTGCCCATTTGTGCATAATGATATTTGTCTGTGGGAGCATGGGCCCTCTGGGCCCTTCGCTCCCACTTACAAATAGCTACAGAGCCATATAGCAGCCCTATTGGGCAAGGAACTCTTGAAACACTAATTTGCCAATATCTCAGGAACTGTAGCCGCTAGAAAAAAACAAGTGTCATTGCAATAATGACAGCGAGTACTGCACACAACATATGTCAAACAAATCTGTATCTCACATCGTTTATGAGCTATGGGCACTGAAAAGGCACCCTTTGAAACTTTGTGACACTAATTTGCCAATATCTCATTAACTGTGCAACCTAAGAAAATAATTCTACTGCAGGTGTAGTCTTTAGTCTCCAATCTTGTTCCAGTGGATTAGATCAAGCTGTCAGTAACGAAAAGTCTGTATCTTGCTTCATTTCTGAGATATGGGAGCTGAAAAGAGCAATGGGTGCCACAATGTTATCCTATGGAGAAAATCTTAAATTCGTGATGGCATACCTATGGAACCACTTAATTTTCCAACACCTAAACAACATAATTCACACCAGTAGGGCATCCCCTCAATACCCTGAAAATTGCAAGTAAAAAGACCAAACCGCTGATTAGCAATGCAATGGTAAAGTTTTTACATCTTTAAAAATTCCTAGTCCATGAGGTAGCAAGATCCTTGACCATCAGATCAATCCCTGTCCATGAGGTGTCAAAATCCATGTCCGAGAGAAATCCTTGATTGTCAGATTTTGTCTGTCTGGTTACAAAGTAACGGACAAGGATTTTGAAGCCTCATGATAGAGGATTGGCTGGCCGACTAGGATTTTGACAGCTCACAGACTGCTATTTTGTTACCTTGAGATAGAGGATTCAAAAACCCAATCCTTGTCTGTGAGTTGACAAAATCCTAGTCTGCCAGCTGATCCTCTTTCACGAGGTAGCAAAATCCTTGACCGTCAGCTTGATCCTTGTCCACGAGAAGGGCCATCTGGTCATAAACTGAGGAACAAGGATTTTGTAGGCTTACAAACGAGGATCGTCTTGTTGACTAGGATTTTGACAGCTCGTGGACTAGGATCATTAGCGAGTCACTGTCAAAGAATTTTTAAATTTTAAAAACCTATTTTTTGACCACAATGAAGCAAACCAAAGGCATGGCTTTGTAGAGGGCATCACTCTGAACAAAACCCATGCCTCGTTTGGCCCAAACGTCACCAGTGGAGAAAGCTACAACATTTTGTTTGGGAGAAAAACTGAAAACAAGATGGTGGCTCACAGACAAGGAATTTTTCTGATGGACTAGGATATTTTAAAATCCTAGTCCACGAGCTGACAAAATCCTTGACCGTGAGACCAATCCTAATCTGAAAAATATACATACAAATCATGGAGTGAACCGAGCATGCTCAGAACCCAAAAATTTAAAATTAATTAACTTTGGAATGGATTAATATTTTTTACCAAACCAATGCTGGATTGTTCCATGATTCAGACTTTTTCTACATTCCAAATTTCAGACCAAAAGACCACAAGGACTGGTCGCATTGCCATGAGCAAAAAATGTGTCAAATGTGTTGAAAAATGCATTTTGTAGCATTTTGCTGTGCAGAAACCATAAGTCTGACCAAAATGCAACTTTGTAAATAAAGAAATCTACCATACCAGACCATGCATTCCAACTGTCGTGCAAATTCATAGAAGAGGTGCAAAGTTATTAACACACAAAAATTAAGGTATAATATTAAAGTTCCTAAGCAAACCTAACTACAGAGGTGAGACTGCACCCCATTATATATATATATATATATATATATATATATATGTGTGTGTGTGTGTGTGTGTATATATTATGCTGGCACAGACGCAGCAGTATATTGTAGTTAGAGTTGAGTAAGCAGTTCAATGTTAAACCCCAAATTTTGCACGCTAATAACTTTGCAACCATTCAATGAATTTGCACAAAATTTGGGATGTGTGGTCTCGTATGGCAGGTGTCTTGATTTGCCAAGTTGCATTTTGGTCAAACGTATGGTTTTTCTGCAATGAAGCTCAGAAAACCACATTTTTTGCCATTTTATGACACTTTTTTGCTGATGTTTTCCCATCATGCTGTGACCACATCATTTGGTATTTTGGTCTGCAAATTGCAGGGAAGAAAGGGTTTGGGTCAGGGAACAATCCAGTTTTGGTTTGGTGAATAAATATTAATCCTTTCCAAAGTTATTTAATTTTTAATGTTTGGGTTCTGAGCATGCTCAGTTCACTCCAAGATTTATATGTATGTTTTGTGAAAGGGGATTGGGCTCATGGTCAAGGATTTTGTCAACTCATGAATGGGGATTTTAAAAATCCTCAATCGTGAGGAAAAATTCCCATTTCGCAAGCCGCCATTTTTTTTCATTTTTTCTCCAAACAAAATATTGTAGCTTCCTCCACAGGTGACTTTTTGTTGCAATAAGACATGGGTTTTGTTCAGGGTGATGCTCTCAACAAAGCTATATCTTTGGTTTGCTTTGTGTTGGCCAAAAAATGGGCATTTCAATTTTTTTAATTCTTTGTTTGCTACTCACTTCTGATCCTCGTCCGTGAGCTGACAAAATCCCCATTTGTGAGCCGATCTTCTTCCACGAGGTAGCAAAATCCTTGACCATGAGTTAGGGACCAGGTGGCCATTCTCACAGATGAGGACTGATTCACGAACAGGGATTTTGTCAGCTCGTAAAATGGGATCAGCTTGCGAAGAGGATTTTGTCACCTCGCAAAAGGAGATTGGGTTTTTGAATCACTTTTCATGAGCTGACAAAATCCCCATTTGTAAGCTGAAAAAATCCCCATTCACGAGCAATTCCCTTTTGCGAACTGACAAAATCCTTGATCATGAGTTAGGGACCAGATGACCATTCTCACAAATGAGGACTGGTTCACAAATGGGTTTTTTGAGAGCTCACAAAAGGGGATTGACTCGCAAATGGGGAATTTTTCACCTCGTGAAAGGGGATTGGGTTTTTGAGTCCCCTTTCACAAGTTGTCAAAATCCCCATCCATGAGCTGTCAGAATCCCTGTTTGTGAGCCAATCCCCTTTCAGGAGGCAGCAAAATCCTTGATCATGAGATAGGGACCAGATGGCCAAAATCTGATAGTCAAGGATTACTTGTGAATGGCAATTTTGACAGTTCACGATTGGGGATTTTGACACCTCACAAACTAAGATTTTAAGCTAATCAAATCAAATCATGCTTTATTTTTAAAAAGTGCCTTTCCAAAACCAAGGTGCTTGCACAATAAATAATTCAAATACATAAAATAAACAATATAATACAATCAATCAATGTAACATTCATAAAAATCAGGGTAGGCTAGGCTAAATAAATACATTTTCAAGGCTGCTTTAAAGCTTTGGACAGTCAGGCAATCTTGCACCCAATGAGGTAGAGAATTCCATAGGGTCGGGGCCATAAAACTAAATGACCTGGCCCCTGATGTCTTCAAATGGACCTTGGGAATCTCTAGCAATCCCTCATTGGTGGATCAGAGAGGGCGGGGGGGACAGTAGGGACAAAGAAGATCTTGCAGGTAGCTAGGTCCTCAGTCATGTAGGGCCTTATAGGTCAGCAAACCGACCTTGAAGGTGATCCACCACTGTACTGGCAACCAGTGCAGTCCACGGAGGACAAGCGTTATATGACTCGTCCTAGAAGAACCAGTCAAAAGCCTGGCCTCCGCATTCTACACTAGCTGCAAGTGGCAGATATCAACCCCCAGTAGCCCTAGGTAAAGGGCGTTGTAGTAGTCAAGGCGGGAGGTAATGAAGGCATAGACCAACATTGGCAGATCGTCAGAAGGAACCAGGTGCTTCACCCGGGCGATATTCCTCAGATGGTAAAAAGAGGTTTTGACAACGGCTGACACCTGAGATTTAAGGGTCAGGCAGAATCAAATATAATGCCCAGGTTCCATACCCGGTGTGAAGTAGCTAACTGGGCACCCCTAAGCCAAAGACCCGAAGGTGATCCTGTCAGCAAACCCACCTCCTGATGACCTGGGTCCACAACCAACACCTCAGTTTTTTCAGGGTTTAACCGCAACCAACTCACAGTCATCCAATCCTGGATCTCGGTGAGACAGTTGTTAAAGACAGAGACAGCATCACCCTGGCCAGGCACAAAGGACATGTACAGCTGAGTATCATCTGCATAGCAGTGAAAACTGAAGCTGTACCACCTAATAATCTCTCCCAAGGGCAGCATGTACACCGCAAATAACATGGGTGCCAAAATGGAGCCCTGTGGCACCCCAGAGGATAGGAGGAGTGATGCCAAGGAAAAAATCTTGGACACCACCCTCTGAGTCCTACCCTCGAGGAATGATCGAAACCAACTGAGAACTGAACCAGGCAATCCACAGATAAACCACAGGTGCTCCAGCAGCACTCCATGGTCAATGGTATCAAATGCCACAGAGAGATCTAGAAGGACCAAGATGGAACGGGTCTTTCGATCTCTCGCTATTAGGAGGACATTTAGTAAAATAATAATACAAGGGCCGTCTCGTAGTATATCTCTTCCTAAATCTGGACTGGAGAGAGTCATAGACATTGTGTCTGGTCAAATGATCATCCAGCTGTGATGCAACCACCTTCTCAATAACCTTACCCACAAAGGGTAGGTTAGAGACAGGTCTGTAGTTAGCCAGACAGTCCACGGAAGTCTTCTTTTTTTTATTTAATATGCTTTATTTGCAATGCCACAATACAATAAAGATCTAGCCAACAACAATGCCTCCAACTACAACATTCACCCCACATACTTTTGTGAGTTGGAGGCCAACAGAGTACAATACTAGACATTACAACTTTTTTCCTTTTTATGTTGAGATAGTATCCTTACAAAACTTCCAAACCCTTCCCCCTTCACCCCTCATAATAACATACATTCACTTTAGAAGGAACCGCACAATAAAGACACTAGCAATACAGTAAGGATCCCAATTATCAGGAAGACCACACCACCCTAACATCCTAGGGTTTCCATGTGACAAGAACAGCATCATATGATTGTAACTTATTGTGCATCTTAGCTATGTGTAACTCTAGTTGCAAGGCAAGCAGAATTTCTATATGCCATTCCAGCACTGATGGTGTTAACTCATCAATCCAGTGTTGCATTATAATCGCCTTGATTACAGCTGAAATGATAGCCATATACGCCTTCCTCTGTTTGCTCATGTCCCTGGGAAAATAATTAACTAAGCAAATCTCAGGTGTAAAAAAAGAGTCTAATCCCAGAAAAGGATTTAAAGATTTCTGGATTGCTTTCCAGAATGGCTGAATCCTGGGACATTCCCATAACATATGGTATAGATCCCCATAATCTGTTTTACATCGATGACACTGGGAGGATGATAATTGACCTATTTTATGGAGTTTAGCTGGCGTAGAACATAAATTATACATGATATTAAATTGCTGTAATTTGTACCTATCTTGCCTTATGAATTTATATATATTATTCCAGATTTGACCTCATAAACCCTGATCATTACCTATATCTAATTTCTGCACCCAACAGAAGCAAATACCCGATGGTGATTCTGGATCAATCTTCTGTATTTCATGATACACTTTGGAAACAGAGTGAGATTGATCCACTATCCATAACAAGGAGGACAATTCCATCCTGTTTGCTTCCATGGGTTTCGAGTTCTGAAAGTAGGCTTTCACTGCATGCCTAATTTGCCAATATTTAAAGGTGTTCCCCCCAGTATCAGGAATGTTAAAACAAAATTGCGCATATGATAACAGCTCTCCCTATCTTCCAGGCGTAACCCAACTAGCGGTTCCCAGAACATTGAAGGGATTGGAGATTTCTGAATTTGGAAATGCATATTATGTGCTAAGGGTTGTTCCAGGGATTTATGCCAGTCCACTCCCAGCAACATTTGTAATTGGTGCAAAGCCTTTAATGACCAGCCGATAGGTGTATTTTTAAGTGATTTGGGAATAAGTCTTGGGGCGATATAGACAGCGGAATTGAGAGTACAGGAAAACTTGGCAACCAGGTGCTTCTCAATGGTGACCCAGAGGGGCATGTATGGATTAGTATCTATTGAATGTGATGAACGAACCCAGAATGCCAGCTTACTAATGTGTGCCGCTACATAATATTTAAAGAAGGAGGGGAGCACAAGGCCTCCCCCCTGCCTTTTTGGTCATGTGAGTTTTGAATATGCTCTTCTAACACTTTACCCTTTCCAAACAAAATAATTGAGTAATTTTTGTAAATTACAAAACCATGATTTGGGTAAATAGAACCCCAACATACACAGGGGATAAAGAATTCTCGGTAGTACATTCATCTTCACTGTGTCTATTCTAGCCCATAAGGATATGGGTAACAATGTCCATCTATCTAAATCTAACTTTATTGTAGTAAACAGATTATTGTGATTTTCTTTAACCATTGTGGCCATGTCCCTCAACGCTTTAATACCCAGGTATGTCAAGGATTTGGGTTCCCAGTTTAGACCAAATTCCCCAGCTATGCTTGGCAGACATTTGCCATTTAAAGGAAAAAGCTTTGTCTTGGAGATGTTAAGTTTATAATTTGATACTCTGGAGAACTGCGCAATTTCTTGCAAAATTGTAGGTATACTAGTCTCCGGTTCCTCTATATGCAGGAGCAGATCATCTGCATAAGCTGAAATTAGATACCACTTGCTACCTATCTGTATTCCTTGTATATCCTGAGAAACTAATAACCTATGAATCAGAGGCTCCAAGTAGAGATTAAATAGGAGTGGAGAGAGTGGGCAGCCCTGCCTGGTACCACAAGAAAGAGGGAATGAATCCGATAGAACACCATTGCACCAGACCCAAGCTATTGGAGATTCATACAACAACTTAATCCATCTCAGGAACCCTTCTGAAAAACCAAATTTAGACAATGTAGCAAATAGAAAATCCCAGGAAACCCGATCGAACGCTTTCTCAGCATCCAAAGCTAATAGGGCCGTCGGAATTTCTATGTGTTTGGCATGAATTATTAAATGATGAAGTTTACGCATGTGGTCACTGGAGGATCTACCAATCATAAAGCCTACCTGTACCTCACTAATCACTTTGCTCATTAAAGGACTGAGCCGATTGGCTAATACCTTGGATAGTATTTTGATATCCACATTTAGTAATGATATTGGTCAGTAGTTTCCAGGACATAAAATATCTCGATCTGGCTTGGGGATAAGAGTGATGAGCGCTTCAAGAAAGCCACCTTCAGAAAACCCCTCAAGATACCAGTAGTTATATACCTTTACTAGAATGGGAACAATCTTCTTATCAAACGCTTTATACACATTAGCGGAGAAACCATCGGGTCCTGGGGATTTGTCAAGAGAAATATGAGTGATGGCTTGTTTAACTTCCCATTCCTGTATAGGAAGCCCAAGACTTGCCACTTCATTACCGGAAATCTGAGGAAGGGTAACCGAATCTAAAAAACCTTGAATCTCATCAAGCGTTGCTCTGTCTGCTGCTGGGATAGTGTATATTTTTTGAAAACAATGCCAGAATGCTACCGTGATATCTCTAGGGTCTTTGACTAGTGCTCCATCCGGACCAGTACTTAGTGCCGCGATATACCTACTGGAATCCAATTGTCGAAGCCTGAAAGCCAGTAACTTACCCACTCTCTCACCAGCTTCCAGATACTTGAGTCTTGTTCTCTTAAGAGCAAGCTCAGCCTTTTGCAACATAAGCGAGGAGAACTGAGACTGTAACTTGTGCAACTAGACCCAGCCAGCTTCGGCCGAATATTGACTAATATTACTCTCAATAGCCTTGATGGAGTTAATAAGATTATGGGTTAGTGTTTTATGTTTTTTAACTCTGGTAGAAGTAATTCGGATACATTCCCCCCTTCAAGGTACACTTAAGGGCTGCCCAGACAATATCAGTTTTGAGAAATGAACCCATATTATGGATTAAGAAGTGAGAAATGAATTGCTTCAGATGATCACAAATGTAAGAATCCTGTAGTAATTGATTATTAAATCTCCATAGGAAGTCTCTATTCATCCTAGGGCCTATTGAATATGTAATAGAGATTGGGGAGTGATCTGAGATTACCCTTGTGTGTGTGCATGCATCCAGGACAGAAGCAAGGGAGTGGTTACTAATTAAAAAATAGTCGATCCTTGAACATGTCTTATGTGGAATTGAAAAAAGGTTATTGTCTGGATTCCGCATTAAGGACTCTCCAAACATCAACAAGACCCACCCCTTCCATAAGCTCCTTAAGTGCCCTCTGAGAAGGTGACAACCCCACATGCTTGTTATCCAATCTATTAAGCTGTAATTGCGGTGTAATATTCCAATCACCACCAAGCAGAATTACTCTGGTAGAGCTTTTATTTAACCTATTCAACAGATGTGTGAAAAATTGTGGGAAATCATTGTTTGGTCCGTATACTGAGCCTATCAATACTTGTTGTGATAACAGGGTACTGATCAATATAATATAACGACCGTTACTCTCCCAGGTTTCTTGCTCCAATTGAAAAGATATTTTTTTATGAAATATGATAGTTACTCCGTCCCTGCTAGTAGATACCCCGGCCCCAAATGCTTGACCGACCCAATATTTGCAAAACAAATGGGTATCCTCCCTCTTAAGATGAGTTTCTTGTAAACAAACCACATCACTTTTTAGAGTAGATAAGTGCTTCAACACAACTTGCCTTTTGCACCGGTCCCAAACCCCCTTGACATTCCAACTTAGAATATTAAGTGCCCCTAACATAACTAATTAAATTAAGGTGGTTGGTCCCCTTGCCAGTGGTAAATAGTATACATCTCTATATTCATCAGAATTTGGTTCTTTCTCTGATACAACATCACCAAAACATGTTAAGTCCTCCCACCCCCAACCACCCCTGCACACTCCCCTGAAACTAACAAAATTATAGTCAAAATTCATATACATTACCCCCAGTTCTATCAACCGCACTACCCTTCTAAATTGCCAGGTGATAAAAATTCCCAACCAATCAGAAAGTCAAACCACCCCCATTTCCCAGTTACAGAGTCATTTAGTACATATCACATCTAACATCACTCCACCAAGATTACACATACCAATCCACGTTCGTAAGTGATCAACATTCTTAATTGACTATTGAACTATCATGTCAGAGATGTGCAACCTCTATTGTCTATACAAATTATACGATTCTTACTTAGTATATTTATAAAACTCGCAAAGAATATCCAAAACTGTATTATAAAAACAAGAAAAAAGAGGTTCTTGAGGACAGTTAACATAATCACAACACTCTATTACCCTCTAGTGGTTGAAATGAAGCATTGCTAATGCATATTTATCCCCAACAACATATTGATGGTCCAAAGCAAGTAATCAGTAATTATCTTACCCTTTATTCAGTGTAATCTGTACAATTAAGTTAACATCAGTCTATGTATTGTCATAAGACAAAGATAAATCTCCTGCTTTCTGTCC
The DNA here is from genome assembly GCA_016271365.2 of Neoceratodus forsteri. NCBI lineage: Eukaryota > Metazoa > Chordata > Ceratodontiformes > Ceratodontidae > Neoceratodus > Neoceratodus forsteri. The sequence continues at coordinate 983,562,062 of CM028131.1, read as the reverse complement.
CCGAATCTCAGGGAGACGCTGGTTGCTTGTTTTATTGCAAAAACCTGCTGCGCTAATTAGAACTACATCACATTAGGCTGGGCGCACCTATTTACTGCTACTGCAGAAACCTGCCCCCCTTCAGGAATCGTCTCTTTAACCCCAGGAATTGTTACTTTATTTCACCCCAAAACTAAGTGGCTAGAAGTAAAGAAAAGGAAAGGACAAAAAAAAACAAAATGCTGAGCACCTTTAAATGGTGCTGCCAGGCTAATCGAAAAATCCTATTCGTACTGCTTTGTTCGCTACCCTTGCGAGTTGAGACCCAAAATGCTGACTAAAGAAGAGCCACCTACACTCTAATTAATTAGATTAAACTCCTGTATATTCTTTCGGATCATGCACAATTCTAAGTATAACCTTATCTACTCCGACTTTCAGAGATACATATGCTAAACAAAATAATGTGAGCCTTCCAAATTAAAGCTTGCTTATAGAGTGTTCCTTCATGGTTGTAACAGCAGATAACTTGAAACTTTGAAGTACATGGAACAAAACAGCCATTCTATCTGCATGGAAGTCAGGAGCTGCTCTTCTCTCTTCTGTCCAATCACTCGCAAGGCGAAACCACGCTACATCAAGGCTATAGATTCTTGTAAGGGTTCCAATCATTCCTCCCTTATAATTTACCCCGGAGGGATGCCAGTGTCTAACGCACTCCCGGAATATTACAATGTTTATTGGGTCCTTGTTCTGCATTTAAGCTAACACTCTTCACTCTACCGGAGACATTCCTCCTACCAATGCGCGATTATTTCCATCTTAATATCAAGACCATTCAGCCTTAATTAAACACATAATGGCTTACTAAGACTCCTTTCTCTATTCCGGTAGCCCATCCTCTTCGTAGAACAAAATAATCATTTCAGCAGGTAGGGTAACAGCTTCTTGAGCTCCGTTTGTGCCACTTCCAAGCTTTCGAACAAGTGCCACTGTTCATCAATTTTCACTTGCAACAGAGCCGGGTATTTTACTCAGAATTGTTTACCCACCGCAATCAATTTAGAAAGCAAAGGGTGCATTTCTTGTCGCTTGAGCCTTGCAGACTATGACAAATCTTGCGTTATCTTAATCCGCTTTCCTTCCCAGAGCACTTCTTGCAGGGATTTTACTTGTGCCAGGATATGTTGTTTATCCAAATAATTTAGTAATTTACACACCATTGGTCTGGGCTGTGATCCTGGTGGAGGGGGAGGATGAAGCGCCCTGTGGGCTCTTTCAGCAATGTAGCTTGCCCCATTTGGAGATGGGCCAGCAACTTTCTCAAACAACTTCTGCACAAATAGTATCGGAGATGCGCCCTCCTCTCTCTCCGGAAAACCAATAATTATTAAATTACTCCTTCTACTCCTCCCCTCCAGATCTTCTAACTTTTCTTCGATTTTTTTCACTCTCCTGTTCATGGAAACTTGCTCTAATTTGAACTTAACTGTCTTCACTTCTAAAGACTTAATGTGAGTTTCAGAGTCTCCGACCCGAATATTTAATGAGTCCACAGAAACTTTGATACTGTGCACCTCAGTCAAGATTTCCGTAGTCGCACTCTGTAAAGGCATAATTATTTCCAGGAAATGCTCTTCAGTTAAGACTGTGGATCCAAGGACTGTTTTAGTAGGCCCTTGCTGAGGTTGCTTCGGGGCCTGCTCTTTTTCCGGCGATGGTGGCGGGGTATGCTTTGGAAGCTGTTTTTTCATGTTTACCTCCATATTTAAACAATCCAAGCTGCCAAAATTGGATATATATGTCCTCAGGAACAATTTTTGATGCGATGTACGTTCATGATAATCTAAAACGGGATGTTTTAAACCGGGTAGAGAGCACAGCTACACAAGGTCGCTGCTTTCCTCTAGGCTGCCATCACATGACCCCCCACGGAAGGCTTCTTAAGAAGGGGCCAAACCACGGCTTCCTTCAGGGGATCAGGAAAGATCCCCCTCTCCAAAGACAACCAGACTATCTTGGCAAGGACTGGACCAATTTTATCCACACATCCTACTAAAAGGTGTGTGGGGACCGGGTCCAAACTACAGTTGGTCAGTCGCAGCAACTTGACGACCATCACAATGTCATTGATTGTGTGTAGGTTGAAGTCAGACCACACAAACTGGCTGTCCGACATCTCCTGCCAACCACCACAACTCCTATTTGAGAGAGTTAAGAGAAGATAGGACCTGATTGTGGCAACCTTATCTGTGAAGAATCGAGCAAACTCCTCACACCATTCCTGTGAAAACACACTTTGCCACTGCACTGTAAATAAATGATTTGGTCTTTTGACTTGAAATTTGCAGGGTATTAAAGGGATGCCCTAGAGATGTGAATTATATTATTTAGGTGTTGAAAAGTTAATCAGTTCCATAGATATGATATCATGAAGTTGAGATTTTGTCCATAGGATAACATTGCAGCACCCATAGTGACTTTCGGTGCCCGTATCTCGAAAATGATGCAAGATATGAATCTTTTGCTACCCACAACTAAGCCCATGGGGAAGTTTCAAAGACATAGATTACAACTGCAGTGGATTGTTTTTCCTAGGTTGTACAGTTACTTAGATATTGGCAAATTATTGTTACAAGGGTTCCTTTTCAGGCCTATAGGGCAATTATATGGCTCCATTGTTATGTATAAGTGGGAGTCAGGGCCCAGAGGACCCGCGCTCCCACACACATATATTGATATGCAGAAATGGACAGGTTTATTGGAAGTGCAGGACCTAGAGGGCCTGAACTCCCACCAACATGTACTAGTTAGCCCTAGATGGTATTGTGTGTCTGTGTTATATGTTAGTGGAAGCACAGGGCCTGGAGAGCCTGTGTTCCCACACACATATACTGTTATGCAGAAATGGATAAGTTAGTGGGAGAGCAGGGCCCTGTGGGCCCAAGCTCCCATGAACACATACTAGCTAACCGTATTGGGTGTTGTGTGTCTGTGTTGTTATGTGATATTGGGAATGCAGGGCCCAGAGTGCCCACACTCCCACACATTAATATTGTTATGCAGAAATGGACAGGTTTATTTATTTTATTTTATTTATTCATTTGTACATCGGTTTACAACCTTTGAGCCAGAGGCTCATTTCCAAAGGTACCTCATCACATTGAGGACAAAACAGACAGTAAGTTTTGGTTACAGCAAAGTGTTACATACATACATAGAAAGTCAATATATTTTTGGTTACAGCATAAGTGTTACATACTTAGGGTTACATAGAGTGGTTGCATACATTTTAAACAATTTGGTAGATATTACAATGATACAGCTGATAACATGCTGGTAATATCAGAGGCATTAGGCTATGGTGGGGAGAGTTGGGGAGGGTGAGTTAGAGTACTGCCTAAGTGGCATTGTCAAGTGTGTTTAGGTCAAGGCGCTGTTTACAGACAGGCACAGCTGTGAGTGCTAAACAGTTGGCCCTGAAGGGCAGTTTTGAAGGTGGAGATTGTGGGGGCTTTGGAGGTGGATGCAGGGAGAGAGTTAAACCAAGATGGGCCTCTGTAGCAGAAGGACCTCTGTCCATGGGTGGTCCTAGATCTGGGGACCAGAAGACTGGACTTGCTAGAGGTTCGGGTTGGGATGGAGGGTTGGGAATGGTGGATGGAGGCTGTCACCCCAGGGGGGACAGCCCGAGTAGGGTTTTCTTTGTGAGGAGGCAGATTTGATCGTGTAGTCTTTCATCAAGGTTTAGTAATTTTGCTTCATCATAGAGAAGACAAGTATGTGTGAGCCTGGGGCACCAGTAATCAGTCTGCAGGCCTTATTTAGGGTGAGTTGAATTTTGTTGAAGGCGGTGGTGTCAGCCGCACCATATACTGGCAGGCCATAGTCAATGAGTGACAGCAGTGAAGATGTAACTGCTAGTTGGACAGCGTCAGGTGGGAGGCAGTTTTTATGGTGGTAGAGGATGCCAAGCTGTGTGTTGGTGGTGAAGGCAAGGGCATCAATGTGGGTGTGGTGGGTGAGGGCTGAGTTGAAAGTGACCCCAAGGTATTTGTAGGAGCTGACTTGCTCAAGCGGCTGATTGGTACTAGGGAGTATATGGAGTGGGAAGTTGCGGGCTTTGTTTTGGGGGTGGGCGAAAAACATAGTTTTTTTTTTAAGATTAATGACTATTTTGTGCTCTTGAAACCATGCTTCAGCATAATCGTAGGATTTTTGCAGTGTCCTCTAGTGAGATGGGATTGCGGTGGGTGGCAAAAATGACAGCATCAATGGCATACATAAGAATATTGCCAGAGCAGGCATTGGGCAGGGTGTTTAGATAGACAGAGAAGAGTAGGGGCCACAGGATGGAGCCCTGAGGTACCCCTGAATGGATGGGTTGGGTTCCGGGGAGTGTTCCATTGATTTTTACACATTGGGAGTGAGCGGATAGATAGCTTGCGCACCAGGCGAGGGGGCCAGTGGAGAAACCAGTGTGGCCTAGGGCATTCAGCAGAAGGGGGTGGGAGACAGTGTCGAAGGCCTTTGAGAGGTCAATGAACACTGCACCGGCTAGTGAGCTAGCATCCAGGGAGGAGTGTAGAAAATTGGAGAACTCAACTAGCGCAGTGCCGGTGCTGTGACCAGCACAGAAGCCATGCTGCTCTGGGCATAGGATGTTATGTTTGGTAAAATATTCTGTAATTTGTATGGACACAATTTTTTCCAGGGCTTTGGAGAGGGGAGGAAGGATGGAGATAGGTCGGTAGTTCCCGGTGGGGGACCTGTCACCCCCTTTATGGATGGGTGTGACTGTGGCTGTTTTCCATGCAGTGGGGAATTGCCCAAGGCAGAGAGATCAGTTGAGTAAGCTGGTGAGTGGGTCAAGGACTTCATCCAGCACCAGCCGGAGAATGCTGGGGGTCCAAGGAATCGCTGCCGAGACTGTTGCCTTTTAAAGCTTTAATTAGGAGTGGTCTGGCTTCCTAGGCAGATACCCTGCATAGATGGAAACTGGGGCATTGGATGTCAGGGGGAGGTAGGGTAGTGGAAGGGTCAAAGAAATTACTAGGGAGGACAGAGCTAAGGTGGTGAAGGTGGTATTTAGGTGGTTAGCTATGCAAGCAGGGTTGGTGAAGGTGGTGCCATCAATTGTGAGCTGGGATGGGGGAGCATGGTTTCCCATTTAATTGTTTAACATTGTCCCAGAAAGTCCAGGCACACCCCCAGGAGGAGGTGAGGGTGGCCTGGTAATGGTCGGCCTTGGCTTTATGGATGGCCCATGTGCATTTGTTCCGGGCAGCATTGTAGGCCTGTCTATCCATCAACCATCCCATTTCTGTGGCAAGGTGCCAGAGGTTATCTCTATTTCTGAGCATTCATAGTAGGGCAGGGGTAACCCAAGGTGCATTGCATTTTTTGAGTTGACCTCCTGTGAGGGGTGCATAGAGGTCACAGGCCTTGTTAAAGGTGTGGGAGAAAAAGGCAAGGGCAGTGTCTATGTCAGGTGCGAGGTGAATGGGGGACCAATTGATCTAGGCGAGAAAAGGCTTGAGTTTCATTGGGCCGCCAGGGCGGAGGCACCTGCAGGATGTGGTCAGGACTGTGGGTTTGGGAGTGGGGGCCGTCCAAAGGAATAGGATAGGGGAGTGGTCACTTAGCGAGTCTGGGAGGACCTGGATGTTATGAATTTTATTGGGACGGTTGGTGATAACGACGTCCAGAAGGGTACTGGTACTTCTCTTTGGGTTACTCTGGTGGGTTGGGAAATGAGTTGTGTCAGGTCTAGGGCAGTGAAAGAATCTCAGGTAGTAGATGAGGAGGTGCTGAGCCAGTTCACATTTAGGTCCCCCACTAAGATTTGTTCCACCTTGTGGTGGTGGGTCGCAAGATATTCTGTTAAAGATATCAGTGCTGGGTTCTGGTTCTTTGGGGGAATGTTTATTTATTTATTTAGTTTTTGTTGACCGGGTAAGTGCACTAGACAAATCCTGCCTATTTTCAGGCACGACCTGGGGGATGGGGATACAGATGAATGCTAACTGATCTTGAACCAGATTAAGCTGTCGGTGGTATTTTTAGTGAATGAGGGAAATTTGGCCAGGACAATGGGGAAATTCCCCTACTCTTTTCAATAAGTGCCATGGGATCTTTAACATCCACCTGAACTACTACCAATCCAGGCAGATGGGACTGTGGCTTAACGTCTCATCCGAAAGACAGCACCTCAGAAGTGCAGCACCCCTCTCATGCTGCACTACAGTGTCAGGACTGGGATATTAACCCAAGTGCCAGATGTGGGAACTGAACCCACAGCCCTCTGATCTCCCAGCCTCAGAGGTGAGTGTGCTACCTACTGTAGGTGGTGGTAAGATACAAAGGGCCCCTGGAGGGGTCAGGAGCAAGTTTGATGGTGAGGGCCTGGGCTCCATTTATAAGAGCATGGGCAGGGAGCACTTGTCCGATGATTGTGTCCCTGGTATAGATTGCACAGCCACCCCTGCGTTTGCCTACTCAGTCCTCATGGTATAAGGTATAGCCTGGGAGGGAGACAAAGGAGTCAGGGGTGGATTTGGACAGCCAGGTTTCCACCAGGGTTATGATGTCTGGTTGATGCAGCATCACCCAGCACTGGAGGGCATCAAATTTTTTCATTAGGCTGCATATGTTCATGGAAACTATGTGGAGACCATTGTGCCCGGCTGGTGGGTTTGAGGAGACTGGGCCCAGGTTTGGATGTATGTTACCCGATAGGAGTAGTAGAAAGACCAAGGCCCTGATCAGGGGGTTGTAGTGTGTAAGCATACGGTGGGTACACAGGGATGGGAGGGAGGCCATGGGGGAACAAGGAATGGACAGGGTTCAAAGGGTAGGGAGGGCAAGGACAAGTAATGGCCATGTGGAGGTAGGGTAGGCAGTGGAAAGGTTTCCAGGGGGTGGGTGCCGTGGGCCAGGGTACATGGGCAGTGTCGAGTGGGATTGGCCAAAGTCAGGGAGAGTAGAGGGTGCTGGTACATGTGGGCCAGATGAGATGTTTGGCTGATGGGATGTGGGTACTAGCATGAAAAAGAGGGGGAGACATTTGAGGAGGAGGAGGTGCTCAAACATAGGTAGCAGGGTGGGGAGTTTCAAATATCTTGGCTGCCCTTAAAGAAAGCATAGTTACCACTTTGGAGTAGTGGTACTGTCACGGACTCTGGTGTACAGGGTACAAGGTTCGAGACCCTGGCAGGGCAGTTGAGATATGATCTGGTTGAGAGCAGGGATCCAGGTTCTAGGCGACTTACTCAGGCTGGATTTGGGCCAGAAATTGGGGTTGAAATAGTGACTCCTAGTGGTCACTGGGGTTAGTAGCAGGCAGGGTGTGGGTTAGGTGGTAGGGCAGGGTCAGTGAGTAGGGCTAGCCAGATGGCTGGGTAAGGTGAGGTATGGGCAGAGGCAGAGATGGGAGTAGGAAGAGAAGTGGCCTAGCAGGTAGAGAGGTTCCAGGAAGTAGGAGGGGAGGGATTCTGGTGGGGAGACTGAGGTGAAATGGTCAGAGGGTCCCTCTAGTGGCTAGCAGGTATAACCTGCAAATGGAGAAGTGGGGACTTAGTGAAACAACCAACAGGATGTGATGTCACAGGGAAGTGCCTGTAAAGGAAATGCCGAGCCAGGGTGGGTGGGTCAGTCGACGTGCGCAGTGCATCGATGAGCTAACCCCCCTCACAAGGGTGCTGCAGCTGGAGGTAGTTTATTACCTCTATGCAGGTCTGTGCGGTATCTTTTCCTGGAGGGAGCTCTGTTTGTCTTTGTGGGAGGACAGGGCCCAGAGGGTCCACACTCCCATTAATATGTACTAGTTAGCCCTAGATGGTATTGTGTGCCTGTGTTATGTGTTAGTGGGAGCACAGGGCCCGGAGGGCCCGTGATCCCATGCACATATACTATTATGCAGAAATGGACAGGTTAGTGGGAGTGCAGGGCCAGTGTTCCCACAACATGTACTGGTAAGCCCTATGGCGTATTGTGTGTGTGTGTTATGTGTAAGTGAGAGTGCAGGGTCTGGAGAGCCTGCACTTCCACACGTGTATACTGTTATGTGGAAATGGACAGGTTAGTGGGAGCGCAGGGCCCTGAGGGCCTGCGCCCCCACCCACACATACTAGTTATCCATATGACATATTGTATGTTTGTGCTATGTGTAAGTGGGAGCACAGGGCCAGTAGGGCTTGCACTTCCAGAAACATATACTGTTATGTGGACGTGGATAGGTTAGTGGCAGTGCAGGGCCCAGATGGCCTGCACTCCCACCCACACGTACTAGTTATCCGTATGCCATATTGTATGTTTGTGCTATGTGTAAGTAGGAGCGTGCTTCCACACACATATACTGTTATGTGGAAATGGACAGATTAGTGGGAGTGCAGGGCCCAGAGGGCCTGCACTCCCACCAACATGTACTGGTAAGCCCTATAATGTATTGTGTGTCTGTGTTATGTGTAAGTGGGAGCAAAGGGCCAGGAGGGCCTGCACTTTTAAACACACATACTGTTATGCAGAAATGGACAGGTTAGTGGGAGCACAGGGTCCGGAGGACCTGCAGTCCCACCAGTATGAACTAGTTAGTCCTATAGCATGTTGTGTGTCTGTGTTATGTGTAAGTGGGAGTACAGGGCCTGAGGGACCCATGATATCACACACGTATGCTGTTATGTGGAAATGGATAGGTAAGCATGTGTGCAGGACCCAGAGGGCCCGTGCTCCCACCGACATGTACTGGTAAGCCCTATGGTGTATTGTGTGTCTGTGTTATGTGTAAGTGGGAGCACAGAGCCCAGAGGACCCATGCTCCCACACATGTATACTGTTACAGTATATTGAAATGGATAGATTAGTGGGAGCACAGGGCCAGGATGGCCCACACTCTCACCAGCATGTACTAGTTAGCTATATAGCATATTGTCTGTGTTATGTGTAAGTGGGAGCACAGGGCCTGCAGAGCCCACATTTTTACAAACATATACTGGTATGTGGACATGGACAGGTTAGTGGGAGTGCAGGGCATGGAGGGACCATGCACCCACTAATATGTTCAATTTAGCCTTATGGCATATTGTGTGTTTATATTATGTGCACACACATATACTGTTATGTGAAAATGGACAGGTTGGTGGGAGCGCAGGGCCTGGAAGGCCCGCACTCCCACTAACATGTACTATTTAGCCCTATGGCATACTGTGTGTTTGTGTTATGTGTAAGTGGGAATTGCAGGGCCTGTAGGGCCTGTGCTCCCACACACGTATAGTGTTATGTGGAAATGGACAGGTTCATGGAATCGCACAGCCTGGGGGACCCATGCTGCCACAAACATGTACTAATTAGCCCTATATGGGTGTATAGGCATGACTGTGGAGCCAAACATATGGCAATGGGATGTTACGCTTGTACCAGTTATAGGTGATATTCCTGCCCTGGTTTAGCCTCCGCTCCCACACACACTCTTCCTACTTCAGCCCCCCTTCCCCAAAGTCCCACCTTCCCTCCTAATCCCCCCACATTCCTGACACACACCTGTCCCCACACACATACACACAGTCTACTGAGAGTCCCCCACAGAAACCCCCTGGACCCCTTCCCCCTTGTACATCACCCCTACAGTTTCTTCACACCCCTTCTCCCCCACAGATACCACCTGTGGTCCAGCCTCCCCACCCCTCACACCTCCTGCCCCCCCACACTCACTCATACCACTTTCACCCTTTGGTAGTATCTAGTTTGCTTAACTTGTTAAGATTTAGAAGTAATAGATGGGAGACATGTTTTTATGTTTCAAATAATTATTCTTTGTTTTTTATAAAAATAGACCATTTTAAAAGGTTTTACATAAAATTAAAGTTTTCTTTTTCTATATTATGCAACTCATAAAATAAAACATAACTAGATAGGAAAAAAATTAAATAAGTGTTATCTTCACATGGGGACAAGAAAAAATAGAAAAAATAAGCATGGTTTAACTGAAAACAAAATAATGAAATGAAGGCCACTGTCTGTGACAGTGATGTGCTAGCCCTCGTTCAGTGATGAGGGCACCTTGGGGAGCTGGAGGAAGTGGAATGATCCACAGGAGAACTCTTCATGGTCAGGAGTTGGTGCCCCTCCTCTTCTGGTGTTTTGCTGGGAGGGGCACTTGGTGGAGGTTCCTGGCGCTACTGAGGATACTGAAGGGCTGGGTCCATTTCCTGATAATGCTGCAGGTCCTGACTGATGAGGTGGTGTATTCCTTTGGTGGCCTCCAATTGACTCTCGGCCAGCCTCAACATGAGGCCATGTGTAGTCTGTTGGACAGCAACATTGGCCTCTTTCTGCTCACACAATTGATCAACTGCATGAGAGAGGCCTCTGTTGCTGCCCTCGAGACCACGGACAGCAACCATAGTCACGTGACAAACGAGGCCCTGTCATTGCAGCAAATCTATGATATGGTCTTGTCTTTCTATCATTTTCTCCTAGTTTTCTGCAAACACCTGGCCATGTTGGGCCACAGGTTGTCCTCCTCAATGGCCTTGAGCAGCCACCCAATGCTCCGCCATGTCACCTTTAACTAGTCTAGACATTCTGAATGAGAAAAAAAGATTATGTAAGCAAATGTAAAATAGTGTTGATGTTTACTTTTAGTTTCCATGAGTTTTAAAAGTGCACATTTTCTTTGCTGTTTACTACTTCTACTGTTGAGCAATGTCAAGGTTTGTAGTTCATGAAGGTCAGGGTTATAGTGTTGGCATATTAAGAAGAATTTGAAATACAATGCATGGATAATATAGATTATACAAAAGATCTGTGCCTTTGAGATATAGTGACCAGATTAGATTTTCTTTCAGTTATATGATACAGCTTTTATTGGTGACTGCAGTTGCTAGTGTAACAACAGTACAATTGTGGCAACGTAGCAGCAGTCTGTTGTTCTATGTTGCTAAGTATGCCATAGGAATTATATTGTGAAGTGGTGTAATGAAAAGAGTTTTTGTTTTTTTAAGAAAATTGAAGACATAAGGTTGCTGAAATTGGCATAATACAATGTTTGTTGCCATGCAGTGTTACATATTATCTATGGGTATTGGTTACCCATATACACAGATAAATGCTTCTAGAGTATTTGCTGTCATGTTTAACAATTTTTGGGTGAGTTGTTGAGTTTTAGAATTATTTTATGGTTGCCTATTGAAGTGTTTACAGCGGGGTTATTGGTCAAAGTCCATGCACCGTATTTTATATTGTTTGGAAAGTGCAGTTTGTAAGTGATATGCAGAAGCATATAGGTGAGGTTGTGATTTTGGGTGGTTGGCAGGAAGCGTAAGCATATATATGAGAGTATGCTCACATGCAAGCCATATGGTGCATGTCATAATACATGGGCATAGATTAGAAAAGAGGATAGAGTAGAAGGTCTGAAAAGCAGCAACGTGTGCAATTGTGAGTTTCTATTATTTAGGATACTATCAAACATTGAAAAGTGCTATGGCACACTAATGTACCCTTTTTCATAGAGTGAGAAAATACGGCTTACTGTTTTTTTTTCTCTTGACATTGTGTGGCATTATGGAAAGAAAGAAGAACAAAATGGTTATGTTACTGTACTACTATGCTTTACTGCACAAACTGTGGTACTACTGCATTGAACAAAATTAGCTGGTAAATGCTGCTGTTTCACTAGTTGGCTTATAAGAATATTTTACAGAACAATGTTATCACAACATAACATATGGACATTGTTGCTGATACTGATATACAGTACCTCTATATTCCAATGTACAATTAGGCAATAGACCACAGATAGACTACTTTCAACCTCTTTTCTGTGATGTAGTTAAAGCAGTAACAACATCTACACATGTCTCATTGCTTGCATAAAATTCTTACGTAGTTAAGTTTGAAATAAAGCAATAAAAAAAAAGTTTATTTTTCCGCAACACACAATTAACAGACTTTGTTATTTTTAAATGATATACATTATTAAGAACACGGCTAGAAAGGATGTTGTCTCCTAACTGGCCAGGAGTCATTTTTAGCTAGACCACTGTCCTATCACAATGGTTCAATTAAAAGTAGTATGCCTAGAAAATGCTTTAGGAATAATAAAAACGAGCTAATTGATAATCACAGTAAGGCATAATGGAGGGGTGATATGCTGGGTTAATGGCTATTCTCAGATGGTGGAAGCATTCGGTTATATCTTGTGCTTCAAACCACCTGAGGTGGTCCATTATCCCACTATAAGAGATGATCCCCGCCATCTCTTGGTTCTTAAGTATGAGCTCAGATATTTTTTTATCTAAAATGTTCTGTGTGTCATATTCTATTTATTATGTTCTTGTTTGCCATGTTGAACATGAGTTTAGAATGTACCATAAATATAACATTGAAAGCCCCCTCCCTCCCTCCCAGACACATACCCACTCATATACAAACATTCACAGTCTTAATATCTTTTTTTGTGAATACTACATTTACAGCATTTAAACAGATACAGAAGTAGAATATGATCAATTAGTGCTCTCATTCAATTAAATGTTCACCTGGTATTCTCCTTATCTGTACCTTTTTGTTCACACTGAGTGCCACTTTCCCTCCCCTGTACAATATGTTTACATTTTTCTAGTGCAACGAGTATGTTTAGACCTTGTAGACTTGCTCACTATGGCAAAATACTCCCTCGTAGTCCTTGAAAGGATGGTGTATCTTGTGAAGGAGGCTATCTGTCCCTTTGCCACATCACCTTTTTAGCATCTTACTGCTGTGCACTTCTCCTGTTTAACATCTGAAGGTCTGTGTCTACTGAGCTGTGTGAATAGCCTTCTTACTGTACAGCTTCTAAAAGATTTCACCAAAGCATGCAAAACTGATCATGTGAGTGCAATAATACAGTCAAAGTGTTGGCACCATTGACTATGCAAAACCTTTCAGGAGGTATGAGCTGTGTACCTCTGCTGATGACTATCATTACACTGCTGCATGATAAAACATAGTCTGATATTGCACACCCTTGATAGTATTATGGCTTAATTTAACAACACAGAATAATGTGACAATACATTTCTTACCTTTTAGAAGAGGCAACTGTTCTGACAACACAGCAGAGTGATCTGTTGAAATAAAAAAATGAATGGTTAATTTACGACTTAGCAAAATACATCATGATGTGGGTTTTTGAAAGAGATTTACTCTGCCATACAAACTTATTGCTTTTTATTTGGGAAAAAATCTTATATGATATAGCTCCCCTCCTCTCCCTATTGCAACTTCTGCTTTTGAAACCCTCTGTGCAAGATATCAAAAAAATATTATTGTTACTGTTGTCATGATGGATATTTTTAAGTTACTGTCACCACAGTGGAATACTGAACCAATCAGATAGTACAATGCTGATGACATTACAATGGCTACCGCAGTACTGAAGCAGGCAGTTAAAATCAAAGAAAGGCAGCATTATTTTTATATAACCTCCAGTTTAAAAGCTATAACTTGTACATTACTGTTGTATATCTCAAATATAGAATAGTCTGACTCAAACTAGGCAATTTATCATCACTTGTGAGTGAGCAAGACTGTCGTAAGTCACTCGTGGCTCTGCCACTCATGACTTATGGTCTTGCCCCCTCAAACTTGAAGATAAATTGCATATGTTTAGTCAGCCTATTATACGTACTATAATAATACATGCCTATGCTGGTGGTGAACCACATCATGGAATGAGCAAAATAGTCTTCATTCAAGCAGAACTATTTTCTGTGTATAACTCTGCAACCACTATTTTTTTACAACCACAAATATGGGTGTCACATTTACAATGTATTTAAGACTGCAACACTGTTGAAAAAAAATAACACTATGGTGAATAGAATTAAAAAGTGGCAATTAATTTGTTGTTGTTGAACTGTTCATCACGTAGTAGTCACACGCATAAACAAATTATGAATATTATGCATTCCTTACAATTTACATCACAGTTGCTTCTTAACAATTAAAAAATCATCTTCTAACTTTATCTGTTTATCAGACAAATGTTTACTGTTATTTCTAACTGTGATGTACTTAAGTATGTGCCTGTTGAAAAGGTATTTTGTTGTGTGTGTGCGTAGTCTGTTGTGAGATGGATATTCTGCCTCGGTAAATGTTGTCTGTAATTTCTGAGCAGGGTGTATCATGTTTGCATGTGGTGTGACCTGTGGTAACAGAATCATGTATCACGTGTTTGGTTCTTGCAATTTCTCTTGCTACTTAGGGGTGAGGTCTTACTTTTTTGAAGTGTCTAACTATGTTCTGTGCATGCACATAGTTTTCAATGTGACTGCTTACTGCAACAAAAGGGGGGTTGGGGCTGTTGGGTACACTCAGTGTACAGCAGCATGAGGTTGGTGTACCTAGTGGTTTTTTTAGCAGTCAATACTGTGCATTCCTACACCTCATGGATTGTTTTTCACCCTTTCTCCTGTTTGGATCTTATGCAGAAGTGTTGACTGATAAGCTACGCATTGAGTTGTATGAATGAGTAATTGATTGGATACATGTGGGGGTGGGCTTTTGGGGGTCAGATTGTACCATTGGTATGTCTGGATGACAATGTATATGGAGGATTTGGAGGCAGAGTGTGTTATGTGTTCAGAAAGAGATATGCAACATACCAATCCAATGCATGTGCAGTCCGTATATGTGTAGGTATTTATAAGTATGTTGATATGAAAGAAAAAAAAGTGGGTTTTAAGTTTTTGAATATTTCCCTACATAAACAGACTATGAGTATCACTGGAACTGTGAATATGTGTTATGTTGTAGTTTGATGAGGTAAGTTATATTAGAAACACTATTTGTTAAAAACAAATCTTACTGAGAAATTAGAGACTATGGTAAGATAATTATGTACGGTTTGATATAATGGTACTTACATTGCTAAATTGGAGGCCTGGCAGAACCTGCAGCATCTTTGGATGGACCCAGGTGGGGCTCTTCTGTTGTTATTGCTCGGCCCTCAGCCATTGTTGGGGCAGATGGTTCAACCAGAGAGGGCTCAACCACCATCACCTCTTCCATGCCACCCTCTGTGGCCTGTTGTGCACCCCCAATGGGGCCTTCCAGCTGATCTTCCTCCTCTGAAACAATGATATATATTTTGAGAATTGCATAATGTGTAACATTTTTGTTGTTGCTTAAACATTGCATTGTACAGGTGCTTCTAGCTCACCTAAGGTGCAAAAATTGTCTCAGTAAAATATGTGATATAGAACAGTGATTTTGCTGTTTGCTGTACACACTGGTAGCAAGGCACTAATTTTACTGTAAAAGATTGACATGTTTTACCTACTCAACCTCTATGGAAATGAGAATTGAATGAGGAAGGCATTGCTTACAGTTAATAAACAACTTAATGCTATAATAGTCTGAGAAATAGTGGGTTGTGATTACATGGATGATGTGATTGAGCAAATGCAAATTCTGCCATCAAGTCATGTTAAAAATTGTACAGAGTTATTTACTTGGCTTAAAAGATTGTAGCCACAATGTTGTTTACTTACAGTAACAAAATGATTGGGAAATGTTAAAGAAAGAAAAATAAGCAAAAATAAGGATAATTCATATAAAAAAGATTAAATTTTCTTATACTACATTGTTTGACTGCAGTATTGTTCAACAGTTTCAGGGTAATGGCAGGATGTTGTTCTGTCTGGTGAGATTTTCACACTTGTATAGTGCAGTACTGAGCTAATCAAACAGGGAAGAATAGAATATTTAGTCTTGTGCAGCATTGGGCTAGGGTGGGTATACATGTGTTTGTAAGGCATCTAGCCAGTTTGTTGGCCACAAGACTACTGTGTGGGTTACTACAAGGGGGTTATGTGTTAATGGCATAAGTGATGGCCTTTCTATGTAGAGTGCATGTCGGGCACAGTATATATTGCCCCCTGTCTCGGCCATATTCCATTGACACCTCATACACAGAGGGACTGTGTGGGGTGTGCAACTATGTGTGTGAGATGTGAGCTTTCTGTGTAATCTCCTTTACTTGTATCCTACATAGGGCACATTGTAGTTATCACAATTTGAACTGCAGTAATGATACATGCAGCTTAAAAATAAAGAAAAATACTAACAGTATATAATATATAGTGGAATGCTGTCATGCATAGAATTACATGGCTGGAATATGCTTCTTCCACTGCAGTGCTGTCAGTATAATGTTATTCTGTTGCAGCAGTGATGTCTCTATTACAGCACAACAACTTGAAATGATTCCAGATACTGTACTTGATTGCCCCTGTCCAATTAATGTGAAGGTGTTTTTTTTTTTACGTGACCATGTAGAAACATGTGGTGTACACTGTGTCAGTGATTTGAGCTTATCACCAACTATCTGCCCCCCTTCCCCAACTGGCAGTCAACTGAAACAAAGTACAATGTCATATATGGACATGGATCCCCTACACTATATAGAATTGTACCTGGGCAACTGAATGCACAAGCAGTGTGCTCTGCCACCTTATGGATCTGTTTTACACAGACCAATTGAGGTTTTCTCTTGTGGTGACACTGAATCAGTATTCCTTGGTGGCATAACACACTAGTTGTGCATAGTTGCCTATCCACTCTCATATTTATAGTGTAGTGCGTAAATGCTGTTATGCATGGAATGCTTCACCTGGAATATGGTTGTTGTGGTATAATAGTGACATCATTATATTGTTCTATTGTGGTAGTGATATCACAACTGCAACAGAACAACATGTGATGGTGGCACATGGTTCCTTACCTGGATGCAATTGTGCTGTAGAACATCATTGCTGAAGGTCTGGACACTACACAATTCATTTCATTTTAATAATATATACACAGTGTTCTCATTTTACATACTTATGTAAACTATGGAACATACTGTATAGCATGAGCAACTTTTTGGATATACAGAGTATTGTTTGTACAGAGTGCTATGATGACCATAAAGTTGTTGAACATCACTGTTGAGGAGTCAAGGAAATGAGAATTTCTCTGTGGCAGAACACACTGCTTGTGCTTAGTTGGTTATCAATTAATAATTACTGTTGGCTACAAATATCAAACAGATTGCTGTTTTTTGTGGGAAATGCATATCAATTGGATTTCAGGTTATTGTGCTCCAAAAGGCAATAATAACCCGAGATCCAGTTAATATGTCATATCATAGTGATCCAAAATCCAGCTGATACGAAGTTCCCCAAAGAAAATATGTTAACACTTTTGCATCCCATTCTTTCAGAAAAAAAAATATTTCAACTGCGGTATTTTAAACTGTGATTTACTCATGTATAGTTCAATTTGCTAAAAAAGTAAGAATGCAGTGTAGCTACAAAATATATTTTTTGTTTAAACTTACTGTACAAAACAGGCATAAATGGTAGCTGCATACAAGTGAGCTGCTGTTTTGCATGACGCAACACAGCATTCACCAGCTGTGGATGGCAGGCCACCACCACTACCACCACCCCAAACACTGTGCAGAATCAACCACTGTGTGTCATGGTGGTCTAGTGCCCCTCTTCCCCATACAGTACCCTGATCTCAGTGAAACAAAAATGTTTCATCTATCCCTGGTAGTCTAGTGGATCCCTTCTCTTCACCTGATACTCTGATCATGGCCAAATAAGTCGTGTACTTGAACCTAGTATTCTTGTGGCACCCTTACCCGATCTCCCCCCCCCAGACACACCCACACTGGACACCCAGGCCACACCAGTCTTCCCCTGCCTCTGCAGTCATCGCAGGGCACTGAGCCCACCTGTATGACTCTGAAGCCACCCAATGAATGACAGTTTAATAGTATCTGCTGCAAGTGCATTGGTACTCACTGTGGACAAGTATGTTTGCAGTGCATTCTGTAATAGTCATTCACAACTTTGTGAATGAAGTCATTCATTCACAAAGTTGTGAATGACTATTACAGTCTGCAGTGCAAGCCCATTGATCCCCAGTGTAGACCAATGCCCTTACAACATATACTGTAAGCTGTCATTTGGCAGGTAGCTGTGGAGGTGTGCAGGTGGGTTTGCTGTCCCTCAATGCCTGCGGGTTGGGGGAGGGGATGGAGCATTCTGATCTGGGTGTCCTGTGTGGGTGGGGGTTGGGTGCTAATACACTACCAGGGACAGGTATGTGACTTATTTTGGCACAATTGGAGTATCAAATGGGGAAGGGAGATCCACTATACTAACAGGGATAGATAAAATGGTGTTTTGCTGTGAATGGGGTATCAAGTGGGGGGGGGGATCCACTAGACTACCAGGGATGGATAAAACTGTGTTTCATGTGCAGTGATAGCAACACATGCTGTGCAGGGTGCTTGGTGAATTTTGCTGTTTAACCATGTACAAGTCATGCAAATGGGGTTATAATGACATGCGTATGGTCCCATTTGTGCCTTACACGTATAATGACCCCAGTTGCACATGCTTTGTCTGAATATCAGGAATTTGCGACCAACATAATTTTGGATGCTCTGGTACATTTCCCAAACCAGGTATTCATGACTGTCAAGGGGATGCACCGGCACATTGTATGCACCACCCATATTTTCTGATATGTTCAGAAGGGATGCGCTATGGTACATGTCTTCTAAATATATCATTTTTGTGCTGAAACTGGTTGTACCCTAGCTGGATTCACATCTGGATGTCTACCCATATATGTACAATTGTGTGTGTGGGATGTGTTGTGATTTTTACTCACCAGCGGAGTTGACCACCAGGAGTTGTCTGACTGCAGGAACTTCACGCTCCTGACCCTCCGGGACTGGCACAAGGTAGAATCTCTGTTCTGCGATGGCAGGCAAGCTTTGTTGTTCTGTTTCTGAAAAAATAAATGCACAAAATAAAAAATATGCTGTGGTATGGAAAAAACAATTTACTGTCATCTAATATTCAAAGTCAGATATGCTGTATGTGTCATTAGATGATATGATTCTAGCTACCTTGCATGGATAACTATTACAGTGTCTGTTGCAGAATACTAATCGTTACACAAAATTATTCTATTAAAAATGTTATTGTCTAACACTGTTGAGTGAGTAGAACACTGTGACTTTAATTGTTTCACAATTCTTTACATTGTATACCTTTAATATGTTCAAAACAATACCAGCAACTGTAACTGGTAACTGGTATTTTTCTTTTAAACTTAGATTGTAGGCATGTAGTGACACTATACTTTCTTTCTGTGTTGTCTTTACTTATAATTGTTTTTGGGCTGTTGAAAATTTAAAAAATGGTGTAATTCTGTGCTGTCTTTAATTGCTGCAAATTTTATCTTGGCTTGTCTGACTGTCCTGTAGCTGGGTGAAGGGTGTTAATTGTCTGGCCTCTGACCTCAGCTACGTGATAACTGAGGTGGGGCTTAGTCACAGTTAAAGCAGCAAACAGAAGTTCATCTTCTCAGAAGAAGCCAGAAGGTGAAGGAAGGAAACATATTCAATTCAGTGCTTCAGAGTAACTGGTAACTGGTATTTTTCTTTTAAACTTAGATTGTAGGCTTGTAGTGACACTATACTTTCTTTCTGTGTTGTCTTTACTTATAATTGTTTTTGGGCTGTTGAAAATTTAAAAAATAGTAGTGGTGTAATTCTGTGCTGTCTTTAATTGCTGCAAATTTTCGCCCCCCCACCCTTCCCCAACTCTTAATTATATGCCCTGATAAATCTGATTGACAGGAGCTAAACACAGGGTATAGTAAGAGGTGTGAAGTAGGAGGGGCATAAGGGGGAAGAAGACCACCCTCAGCACGACAAGTGTTTTGACTCATTTATTTATTTATTGGTTTCTTTTTCCTTAAAAAAATATATATCTGAGGATCAGTTACAGGATTTCTAGTACTGTAAATAAATAAAAAGAGAACTAAGAAACTTCAGTAGCAGATAAGTAGTGGAATTGCAGTATAATGTGGGAGTGGTGCAATGCAGTGGCTGTGGGGCAGCCATATTCAGGCAGACCTTCTGGACACTGAGGTGCTGCCCTATCTGCATGCATCTCTCGGACCGCGGGATGAGGTAGCCAGACTCAGAGCGGAAGTAAACTGGGTCAGGAGTACCATCACCCCTGTCCAGGAACCACCCAGTCCAATGCAGCTGCCTCAAAGGATGCCGAGAACGAGGAGCACTTGGATGACAGTGGGCTCAGGGAGGGTTAGAGCAGTCAGACAGAGGCACATCCCAGATCCTATTCCTCTCAAGAACTCATATGCCACACTGGCAAATGAGGACAACCAAATAGAGGTACCCAGGGAAGTGGAAGGAAAGGATGTGGAGGTTAGGCAAGGAGGTGACCTCAGTGGGGAAAGCAGTGGACCCCAGAGGAGGAGGAAGCGAATCCTGGTGGGGACTCCATCATAAGAGGGATCCAGCTAGGAACACAGGAGGGGAGGACAGGAGGTGAGGTGCCTACCAGGTGCCACGGCATGGAGGGATGGAAGGAAGATACTGGGGATCACTGGGAAGGCAAGACAGGAGGGTGAGCTGGATGTCATTATCCACCTAGGTACTAATGACTTGGCAAATGGGGAGCCAAAGGAAGTTCAGGAAGAGTTTAGGAAACTGGGGAGGGTCTCAAGCAAGTAGCTACTTCTGTCACTTTCTCAAGTACTACCTGTGAGAGGCAAGGGAGAGCATAGAGTGCATGCACCAGGAACTTTAACTCATGGTTGAAGAACTGGTGCTGTGAGGAAGGTTTGGATTCATTGGTGACTGGGGACCCATCTGGAGGGATGGAGTTTATTCAAGCCTGACGGCCTGCATCCATCCTGGAGGGAATCAAGCACTCAATGATAAGTTTAAGTACTGACAAGCATTTAAACTAGCAAAGGGGTGGCAGGGCCAGCAAGGATGGTACCTACTTGCTCACCCCCACAGCTAGTAATGGAACCAGTGAACCAGAGGAGTGGCTATCTCTGCAAAGCAGTGTGCAAAAGATGGAGATTAGTGTCCAAAAGGTGGATAAGCAGAAAAGGGGCAAAATTCAGCAGAAGGGCAGACAGCAAGGAGAACCAGGGATAAATGACAACCAAGGAAGGGGCTGGAGTAGAACAGTGAAGCAATCTAGGGAGGTCAAATCATGGAAAGCCATGTGTGCAAATGCCAGGAGCCTTAGCAACAAGATGGAAGATCTGGAGGCTGTCATGGTACAGTCAGACCTGGACATTGTGGCCATCACTGAAACCTGGTGTAATGATAACCATGACTGGGAGATGGCCTTGGCCAGCATATTCAGAAAGAGACAGAGCAGGCAGGAAGGAGGAGGTGGCACTGTATGTGAAAAAATGACATAAGGGCCACACAGATCCAGGAGGAACAAAATGGGGAGAGATACTGTGGGTTAAGCTGGAAAGGAAAATGGGCCAGCCATCCGACAGGTGTGGTCTATAGACCACCAGCCCAGGAGGAAGAAACAGATAGGGAGTTGATGCTAGCCATCCAAAGGATGGCAGACAAGGATGAGTAGTAGTGGTTGGAGACTTCAATATACCAGACGTGGACTGGAGCATCCCAGCAGCAGCATCAACTAGAGCAGATTTATCCTGGAGTCCTTCAGGTGCCTTCCTCAAGCAACTGGTCATGGAACCAACTCGGCAGAAGGCAATACTGGACCTTGTGCTCACAAACAGGGACAGTGTGATGGGGTAACAGTGGGGGCACCTGGGTAACAGTGACCACCAGTCATTGTGGTTTGAAATCACAGAAAGAGCAGAACCAAACCACACAAAACACGTGATCCTGGATTTTAGGGGCAGACTTTGGGAAAATGGGGAGATGCTTGAAAGAGGCATTAAGGGACTGGGACAGGAATCAGGATTGAGGAACAGTGGGCAGTATTTAAAATGGGGATTATAAGAACAACAGAATTATGCATTAAGCAGGTTAGCAAGAGGAAAAGAAAGAGGAGACTATTATGGTTTTCCAAAGAGGTAGCAAAGAAAGTGAAAGCCAAAAAGATTGCATTCAGGCAATACAAAAGACACAGGCAGAAGGGATAGGAGAAGTACCAGGAGAAATAAAGGAGGCAGGGAAGTCAGTAAGGAAGCCAAGCTCAGACAGAAGAACACATTGCAAAATCAGTGGTTAAAGGGGACAAAACTTTTACAGGTACATAAGGAAAAGAAGGACAAAGGGAGGGATAGTGAGACTGAAGGGGAGGATGGGAGCACGTGGAGGATGACAACAGTAAAGCTGACATATTGAACAGGTATTTCTGCTCAGTCTTTACTAAGGAAGAGGGGGTAATGGGTCTGAAGGGAGTACAAGGGGTGAGAATGGTGCAGAAATGGACACAAGTCCCTTTACACGAGAAAGGGTCCTGAAGGAACTGGAAGTAATAAGAGCTGATAAAGCAATGGGGCCAGATGGGTGCACCCAGGGTCCTTAAAGAACTAAGAGAGGTGGTGGCTGAACCTCTGGCTATCCTGTTCAGCCAATCACTGGAAACAGGGAGGTACCCAAAGACTGGAGGACAGCAGATGTAGTCCCTTTATACAAAAGTGGGAACAAAGAGGAAGCAGGAACTACAGACCAGTCAGCCTCACCTCGGTAGTGGGAAAGATCATGGAAGCACTACTGAAGGAGAGATAGGTGGAACATCTGGTTGTCAATGGACTACAGGACCCAAGGCAGCATGGTTTCACCAGGGGAGGTCATGTCAGACCAACCTCATTGAATTTTGACTGGGTGACTAGGAGGTGGATCAGGGAGGGCAGTGGACATGGCCTATCTGGACTTCAGCAAGGCCTTTGACACTGTGCCACATAAAGACTATTACACAAACTGGGGAATATGGGTGTGGGCAGGACAGTAGTGTGGTGGGTAGGTAACTGGCTGGGTGGTAGGACACAGAGGGTGGTGGTAAATGGCTGTCACTCCACAGAGGGAAGGGTGACCAGTGGGGTACCACAGGATCAGTGCTGGGACCCGGTCCTATTCAACATCTTCATCAGTGACATTGCACAGGATCTAGAAGGCAGAATTTCACTGTTCGCTGATGACACAAGCTCTGTAACAGAGTAGACACACCAGAGGGTGTAGACAGAATGATAAGGACCTGCAGAAACTTGAAGAATGGTCAAGGGTTTGGCAGTTGAAATTCAATGCAAAGAAGTGCAAGATAATGCATATGGGCACAAAAACCCTGGCACAATATATCAGTTGGGGGTGAGGATATAGCATGCACCAAGCAGGAAAGGGATCTTGGGGTTGTCATCTCTGATGACCTCAAGGTAGGGAAACAGTGTGACAAGGCATCAGGTAAAGCAAATAGATGCTGGGATGTATAGGCAGGGGCATCACCAGCAGGAAAGGAGGTCATATTCCGCTATTACAAGACACTAGTGAGGCCCCACCTGGAGTACAGTGTACAGTTCTGGAGACCATACCTACGTAAGGACATAGACAGGTAGAGAAGGTTCAGAGGAGGGCAACAAAGATTGTGCATGGGTTGCATCACAAGTCCTATGAAGACAGGTTGAAGGAACTGAACATGTACTCCTTGGAGGAAAGGAGGGAGAGGGATATGATAGAGACATACAAGTATCTTACAGGGAGGAACAGAGTGCAGGAAAACACTATTTTTAAGCGAAAAAGATGTTTCAGGACTAGAGGGCATGGGATGAAGTTGGAGGAGGACGATTCAGAGGAAACATGAGAAAGAATTTCTTCACAGAACGGGTGGTGGACAAGTGGAACACCCTGCCAGAGGAAGTGGTGGGAGCTGAAACAATCACGGGATTTAAGAATGCATGGGATAGACATAAAGGAATTCTAGAGGTCAGGGGTAAGGGGAAATAGACTTCTAGGAAAACAAACTGAACTTACAAGCTCAAATGGGCAGACTAGGTGGGCCATAGGCCCTTATCTGCCGACACTGTCTATGTATCTATGTATCTATGAAGAAACTTTTTTCGTATCTGTTCTGATCAGATACTGTACACTCATAGAACTACTATGGCAATGTGTTAACACGTTTACTTTTTCTGTACTTTGTATGTTTAGCTAGCACCAAAGGAACACTAATATCTTTAAGCAATATACAACAAGAGGGTGTGACTGATCCCAGGATTTACCCATATGGTGTGGTTTTCTCACTTAGCACAGGCTGAGTGAGAAAATGAGCCAGAATTGTGTGAATTCTGCTTTTAGCCACACACTCAAGTGGTATATTGTGATTTCCCTTGCTTTTTCATGGTTTAAAAAAAAAGAAAAAATAGTTTTTCGGGCTGACTGGCTCAGTGGCACATGTTCTCGTGGGGGCCATACTGCAATTAATATGTTATCAATCATGCCAATCAGCAAATCAAGAGCCTGTCTTTTTAGACACATTGTATATGTTTGTATTTACAACTATTCTTTCAGATATAATATAGCCATGTTTGTTTTCTTGTGAACTTTTGCCCAAGTTCTTGATAGGGTGAGGTTGGTCACGCTCATCACTATAACAGGATTTGCATGTGTTTCGACTGCCTGAATGAGAGCCAGCACATCACTGTCACTCCATTTCTTTGGCATTGTGGCCTTACTTGTTTGTCGGTGTTCTGTGGAATAGATGAACAGAAAGATGACATGATCAATATCACATCATTCAAACTGGGCGGTAGATAAAAATAATGTTGTTGATGAAGATCATTACATTGACAGTTTATGGAACAGGCACTCCTACCTACCACTGCAGCACCTTTTGCCCTCAGCAGATAGTACATATACCATGACATGATACTGCCCCCTTCCCCAGCTACCACTGCAGCACATGTTGCACTGATCACATATTACATACACCATGACATGATACTCCCCATTCAGACATGCACACAAACTCACACAGATAGAACACTCCCCCATACAGAGACATACCTACATATCATATGATACACTAAGTAATAAGATAACAGTCCATGACAGCTTGATTGAATTACATTATACAATGGTAAATAAGAATGCTGGCCTCTGATTGGTCAGTCTGGGACTGGAGCAGCGAGGTTATCCTGGCATAACATCGTGGCTCTAGTCCGAGCACACTGATGACCACATGTAATTAAAAAAAGATAATAATCACTCTGCTGCCTACGAGCATCTTCCCCAGTCCCCGCTTTGCCACTCTACTTGCACAACTGGAAACCAACCCACAACACACTGACCATTACCTTGGAACAAAACTCAGACCAAATAACATGCACAACCCTCACAGAATGAAATAAAATAAAGTTTTCTCTATTTCTTTTAAAAAGCGGATGTGAGACAGAATGCACATGCCTGGCCCAGTGAGTGAGCAAGCAACCGCATTTTCAAACAGTCACCACGTGGCTGTCACTCGCTCGCTCATGAAAGACACTTTCCTCTTGTTCTTAAATTTTACCACATAAAACACTTTCTGAAGCATCTTCTTCCCTCCCATGCAGGCATCCTCACAGCAACCGGCATGTGGCCATCCAAAACTGAGTTGGGGGACAGAGAGTGCAGCCTTCTTGAAACCATGCATACAGAATTAAGGAAACACAAATAAAGACATATAAATCCTAAAAACCTGAACATAAACCCCAAGAGAATAATGCTGATCCAGGAGGCTGATTTATAAACACTGGCATAAGTAGCAAAGACTGCTGTCGGGAGCAGAAAGCCACACCAAAACAGGGCAGCTACACCTACCTGCTAAACAAAAATCTACACTATTTTTTTAATAATGTAATCCTATCCATTGCAAAAAATCACAAAAAATCTACTTTTAATATATTTTTCTTTTTTTTTGTTGGCTCTTTTACAATTGAGCCATTGTATAATAGGAGTAATACAGTCCAGGGTGTGTCTCATACTGGGATAATGTCACTTCTTGGGTGAGGACAGGGATGGGGCTAAAAGGAATAAGTCCATCATAAAATGGAGGGCGATGAGTACCAATGCCCATAGTCTGGGTAACAAGCTTCCTGAACTAGTGGCCTTGATGGAAGAGGGATGCCTAGATATCATGGCAGTCACAGAAACATGGTACACAGAGAACCATGACTGGGATGTCAAAATACCAGGGTACACAATCTACAGGAGGGACAGGGAGGGAAGAAGAATAGGAGTAGTAGCTCTCTACATAGGGGAAGGGATCAAAGCAGCAGAACTAAAGGGTCAACAGGGAGGAAAGGAGGCACTTTGGGTCACCCTGGAGTTAGGAAGTGGCACCACAATCTGCATGGGGGTTGTATACAGATCACCGGCTCATGGGGAGGAAATGGACAATCAAATGACAGAAGGCATCCTTAAGATAGCAGAAAAAGGGGAGATATTGTTGATGGGGAACCTTAATATGCCAGATGTTAACTTGAGCACCTTTGCTGCAGCCACATCCAAGAGCAGGGTGATTCTCAATGCCCTACAGGTGGCATGTCTCAGACAGCAAGTGTTGGAACCCACTCGGGAGGGAGCAGTGTTAGACCTGGCACTCCCAAAGGAGGATGGAGAGAGGATTTCAGATCTAGAAGTGGGTAGCCATCTGGGAACAAGTGAACACCAAACAGTGTGGTTCACTATAAACGCAGCTGCAGAGTCAAGCCATACAAAAGTGAGGGTACTGGACTTTAGGAGGGCTAACTTTGTCAAAATGGGAGAGTGCCTCAGAAAAGCACTAGCAAATGGGCAGAAGAAGGGATGGAGGAACAATGGGGAAACATCAAAACTGCCATCACAGAGGCATATTTACTTTATTTACTTGGGATGTTATTAATGATGAACTTCTTTCATTGAATTGTGGTCTGGATTTCAAACAAACATCAGTTTCTACCAGAGGCCACCCTCTTCAGCTTAAAAAACTAAAATGTAACTTCATAAAGAGAGCTTTCTTTTTCTCCCAGAGAATTGTCATCCCATGGAACAGCATACCCACATCCACAATTATCAGTGAAAACAAAACTATGTTCAAGAATAAACGTAATAATTTTTTGCAAACTAATAAAAACATTGCCTATTGTATGTAATTAGGGGGCTTATATGGGCATATTGCCTTTGGCTCTGACTACTGCCTTAGTATGATCCTTAGAACATTCCTTTGTGCGAAGCAAATAAACAAATCAAAACAAAAGAAAAAAAACACTATGGTGCTCAAAAGAGGTGATGGGGAAGGTTAGGGAGAAAAAGATAGCATTCAGGAAATATAAGGAAACTCAGAAGAAGCAGGACAGAGAACTGTACCATATAAAGCAGAAGGAAGCGGGGAAGACAGTCAGAATAGCAAAGGCCCAAACTGAGGACAAGATAGACAACTTGGTTAAGAAGGGGGATAAAACCTTTTATAGGTAAATTAGGGACCAAAGAAAGACCAGGGAGGGATAGTGAGACTTAATAAAGGGAGGGTGGTGGCAAAGATGGACAGTAAAAAAGTAGGTATACTGAATGAATATGTCTGCTCAGTATTCATAAAAGAAGAGGAGGGGGAGGTACCTAATCCAATCAATAGAAGCACTCTAGATGGGGTTGATAGCAGTCATTTCACAGAAGAAAGTGTCCTGAAAGAACTCCTAAAACTGAAGGTGGACAAAGCAGTGGGGCCTGATGTGACTCACCCCAGAATTCTAAAAGAACTAAGGGGAGAACTAGTAACACCACTGACTACCCTTTTTAACAAATCATATGAGGATGTGTGGTACCCAAGGAGGAGGGTGGATGTGATTCCCCTTTACAAAAGTGGGAGCAAAGCAGAGGCAGGAAACTACAGTCCTGCTAGCTTGACCTCAGTGGTAGGGAAAATGATGGAATCATTTCTGAAAAAAAGAATTGTTTAGTACCTAGAGGCCAGCAGGGCACAGGACCCATGGAAACATGGATTCACAGTGGGAAGATCATGTCAGATGAATCTAATAGATTTCTTTGACTGGGTGACCAAAGGAGTAGACTAGGGAAGGGCTGTGGACATGGCCTACCTAGACTTTAGCAAAGCATTTGGCACAGTCCCACACAAAAGATTAATAAACAAATTAACTTGCCTGGGAGTGGGTCACAGGGTGGTAGCCTGGGTAAACAATTGGCTGAACAACAGGACACAGAGGGTAATAGTAAACAGAGTCCACTCCAAAGAAAGGGGTGTTGCTAGTGGGCTACCACAGGGTTCAGTACTGGGTTCGGTCCTTTTTAATGTCTTTATAAGTAACATTGCAGAGGGACTGGAAGGAAAAGTATGCCTCTTTGCAGATGACACAAAGATCTACAACAGGGTTGATACACAATGGGGGGTGGAAAGGATGAGAAGGGACTTGACAAGGTTGGAGGAATGGTCAAAAGTATGGTAGTTTAGATTCAGCGCAAAGAAGTGCAAAGTAATGCACCTGGGAAACAAAAACCCAAGGGAAGAGTACACAAGGGGGGGCAATATTAATAACAACAAAAATGGAAAGGGACCTGGGGGTAGTCATATCAGATGACCTAAAGGTAAGCAAGCAATGTGAGAAGGCAGTAAGGATGGCTGGGGGTATGCTGGGATGTATAGGGAGAGGCACCAACAGTAGAAAACAGGAAGTTGTTATCCCTCAGTACAGACAGTTGGTGAGACCCCATCTGGAGTACTGTATGCAGTTCTGGAGATCCCATCATTGCAAGGACATAGACAGGATGGAGCAGGTCCAGAGGAGGACAACTAAAATGGTACAGGGTCTGCAACAGGAGCCATACGAAGAGATACTAAAGAAGTTTAATGTGTATACCCTTGGGGACAGGAGGGAGAGGAGGGACATGATAGATACTTTCAAGTACCTCAAGGGACTCAACAAAGTCCAAGAGGGCAGCATCTTTCAGAAAAAGAGATGTGCAAGAACAAGGGGACAGAATTTGAAGATAGAGGGGGATGGCTCAGGGGCAATGTGCAGAAGTATTTTTTCACAGAGTTGGTGGTGGACCCATGAAATGGCCTTTCTGAGGATTTTGTGGGGTCAAAAACAGTCGGGGTATTCAAGCATGCATGGGACAGACATAAGGCCATTCTGGTGGGGGTAGGAAGAAGTAGGGTGTTGATTAACTAGGATCTACAGCTTATCCAATAGGTAGGGAAATGGACAAACTAGGTGGGACAAGCAGTCCTTATGTGCCATCAAAGTCTATGTTTCTATATTACTATGTTACTCGGCCTGCGGTCTCATGCCTAATTACCCCAGGCACGATGTTATCCCAGCATGACACACACCTTGGACTACATTATTCCTTTATTAATGATTAATCTTTATTACAAATAATTATGTGGAGTGTCTGTGTGTTGCTACTTGTAGAAATGCACTGTTTGACAGTGTCATCCCATGCATACATCAATTTGTTTATTCCAGAGTGAGAGTAATAGAGCAAGAAACAAGTTTTCTATTGTTATATTACAGGTTTGGCGGCAAGCAGAAGTAGACTACTATAATGTGTTATTTTATGTTAGTGACATTACACTTGCTCCCCCCCACCACATCCCCTGTATAATGTCCCTATCAGAATGCACATGTATTACTGAACTCTGTGCCACTGCATGACAGTGATGCCACAGTGCTCTGGCTCTGGCAGCCCCCGCCCACACAGTAAATGCATTTGTATTTTACTTGCAAGCACAATGACAGCAACAGACACATCATTCCATCACATAAAATACCATGTTTCAGTTTGTGTTGTGAGTGTAGAGCTTGTCTATTTTTTGATCAATTAGGGTGGCTTTTAAAAGAGCCATTTGGTTATCTTTAATAGTAGGCACTGCAGATATATAGAGGTACTCATTCAGAGAAGTATAAGAATGCCATCTCAGAGGTCCCCAAGGAAAACAGTGTTGTCAGTGTTTGAGAGATGCACACCATATTTTAGATATAACCAATGTTTAAAATGTTGAATCTGGGGGTGGTGTATAGTGTGCATTCCCATAACATCAAGGAATCCAGATATTCAGATGTTGACCTTACACCGTGATCTTTTGAGTCCAGGGAAGTATTCCTCCCCTCTCCAGATCATCCGCTCTGTAATATCTGAATACAGAATCTTACAAGCAGGTAACATCTCAATAAGAGATTGCAAAACTGACTGTGCAGCCTCAATTAAATCTACTCCCCTTTTGTGGCCCAAATCATTACCTCCGAGGTAAATGAGGAGTATATCTGGTGCAGGGTGTGTCTCCAGTAACTGGCACATAGTTGGCATGAGCTGCTCCCATCTTATGCCACCCTTGCCAAACCACAACACATCGCAATTTGGTAGCTGCACATTATTGCCAAAATAACTTGCTCTTCTAAATGCAGCTGCCCTTCATACCAGACTGCTCCCCACAATCCTAGCACTGACTCTGGAGCTTTCTGCCATTCTGAATAAAAAATAATATTCTGATACAGACAGCAGTCTTTAAAATGTGTTTCTGTCTGAACAGTCCTCAAGCAAATGACTAGTAGTTGCATGTGATGAAGCTCTGACAGTAGAACAAATGCTGTCTCATCTAGCAACAGATAGTTTGGCCACATATCATTGGTTACCTGGTGCTTCAAAAGACCAATCCATTGAATACTTCTTGTTGTGTCTATAACACTGTTTGGTATTGGCCTTTTGTTTATTAAACATTCTTTTTATTTTGGTGGGAAAAGGCTGATGCTTGATTGGCCATATGCTGTAACATGTCAATATGGACGATTTCTATTGGTCAGTGCCAATCTCCATAGAGTGAGACTGACCCTCTGTTCCCTCTCTTTTTAAACTGCCATTCTGTGTGGTAAGAAGTCCTCTCACTCATGGTTATTAAAATTATATTTTAAACAGATTGTAAATGTGGAACAAATATATGCGAGAAAAGGCAGTTTGTGATGGCATATTATCAATCATGCTTGGTTAAATTGCTGCTGTTGTGTAACATTTGCAGAAATGAAATGATTTAAGTAGGTGGTTAACTAGGTTGTTTAGATGTGGTTACCTTTAAAATTTACTAGTTTAAAAATGCAGCATGGTGCAGTTTTGTAAGACACATTGTTTGGAAGCATGGACACTACATTGTTTACTGTATGTGTTGCTTTGAAGTTAATTCATCAAATATAAGAATGCACTGAAGCAGTATAATTTTTCATGCAATGCTAATCTGGGGATAAAGAAACTGCCAGGAACAGTTTTGCATGGTGCTTTTCAAACTCAAATGGTTTAAAAATTACACATGATACAAAGTTGAGAAATTGAGCACCTGGTAGAACACAAATTCCAATGTTTATATATTCTGGGCCATATTTTCAAAATGAATTGTAAGCCGCTTGCCCCAGGTGCACCACCTATAGGGTGCACAGAGCTTGCAGCAGTGTCTGGCTGTGGATCGGAAATTACAAACACAGGCACTGGGTGCAGGACCATAGACCACGATTTTATGGTCTAGCCTGTGCCTCATCCCAGAGCCAAAGACATGGGGCTTGAGCCGGGCATTTGGCGCAAGCCGCCGTAAATCAGGGAAACTGTTGCAACTGCACCTGAGATTGGAAAATTGGGTGCAGTTGCTGCAAAGGGGTTCTGCGCATCACTGATTTCAGAGTCCCCTGATGCAGGGCTTGTCAGAAGCCCTGCACTGACCTTTGCAAATCCGGCCCTTGTTTTTATGTAAATCCATTCATTAGCAATATGTTTAATCAATGCTGTTTTATGTTGTCTGAATGTGAAAGTAAAAACCTGCACCACAGTAAAGCTATGCAACTTGAGCAATTTAAACAGCTTATTAAGCCAAAATGCTAGATAGTCCAGAATAATGGAATACAGCATTTAAAAGCTTACACATTCTGATTTTCATTTATATAACGTCATTGGCACTATATCAAGGGAAAAGTGTTTTAAAAGCTTAATGATTAAAAAGTTTACTCACTGTTTTGTGGTAAAATTCAAGCTGCTGGACTGTAAAATCCAAGATGCACAACTTCTTGTTATTTCCTGCATTCTGACTGGTGCAGAAAGCTCATTTCCTGTTGTCATTCGAATCCTTGTTCGAGAGCATGCAAAATCCTTGATGGTGACCAGTGACAAATGGGGATCCCCTTTCGCGAGCATGCAAAATCCTTGATCGCGAGAATATCGCAAGGAACAAGAATAGGATATTTATTATTTAAATGATAAAATACATGTTTTTAATTGTTATGATTGGCTTAATCCACCTTTGTGTGTCTTTTTGGGGTTTTATATGTTAGGATTTTGTAATTTTTCTACATTTTAGTATTAAAAAAATATATATTGATCCACGTTCGCGAGCTTACAAAATCATTGACGTGACTCATGTTTTGTTTGTTTTTGTATAACTTGTTATAACAAGTTAAATTACTTGTGCCCCTGTAAATGAGGTCACTGTGTGGATGCCCCTCTGATCCACCCCTTCCTGCTTTGCTACAGGAAATGTTACGACTGTGCTACCCTATAAAAGGAGTGTAGTGTGGGGTGGTTGGGGATGGGGTGGTGGGCGGGCCTTCTCCTGCCAAACAAGAAGAACCACGGACAAATGAAACAAGGAGATAAGAGCATAAACAATCACAGCAACAAATGCAGTAGCACTGAAAGCTTATCCTAATGATAGATAAAACTGTAAAACCTGAAAAGCACCACCTGTAATAATTTCACAGAAGATATATCCTGTAAGAAACACTTTGCTACAGAGAAAAATAAAGTAGTAACAGAAGATATACTTTGCAAAAAGCAATTTGAATCAGAAGATTGCTGCAGTAATCTGTAAGCACACACCTGAAGGCACACCCTGTAATAATGCAGCAGAAGGTATACCCAGCAACAACAATTTGAATCAGAGAAAAATAAAGCAATAAAATGTTAGCAACAAACAGTAACAATCCCTGTGAGTACAAAAGAAAATAATAACACACAGTAAATCTGCCTTGTCAAAAGAAGCCTTAATCCTTTTCCTTGCTCTGGTAAGGTTCTTTGCTCTGTCCTTTCAAGCAACCTAGAAGAAAACAGCTCAGGTGAAGACAGTTGCCTTTGCCAGCAAACCTAGTCTTCCACCTCCTAGATATCAACTAACCTGACCTTTTAACCCTTCCTTCTGTTGGAAATTACTAACAGTTTGTCATCTCCACCCCCGTTACACACCTAATCCCCTGGAAGAGCTGTGGGAGGAAAGCAATTAGCTCCTTCAATGTGAGAAGGAGACTGCAACATCTCTGAGACAAACCAAAAACCTTTCAGCAAAAAAAAAATAAAATAAAACAGTGGCAAACAGTAATTTTGCTTAGCCTAATGATAAAAAGTCACAATAATGTAAGCACCACCTGTAAAAATTTCACAGAAGATATAATCTGTAAGAAACACTTCACTACAGAGAAAAATAAAGCAGTAACAGAAGATATACCTTGCAAAAAACAATTTGAATCAGAAGATTACAGCAGTAATCTGTAAGCACACACCTGTAGGTACACCCTGTAATAATGCAGCAGAAGGTATACCCAGCAACAACAATTTGAATCAGAGAAAAATAATGCAATAACATGTTAGCAACAAACAGTAATGATCCCTGTGAGTACAAAAGAAAATAATACACAGTAAATCTGCCTAGTCAAAAGAAGCCTTAATCCTTTTCCTTGCTCTGGTAAGGTTCTTTGCTCTGTCCTTTCAAGCTCCCTAGAAGAAAAGACTTCAGGTGAAGCTAGGTGCCTTTGCCAGCAAACCAATGGTAGCATAGATGTGATACAGACTGGCACAGTGAAAGAGTCACAGTTGCTAAGAAAATTTAATACTGAGATTGTTAAATTTGAAATGAGCAAAACTCAGAAATGTGACATTGTGTGTGTCTCCTGTGAACTATTGTTTTACAAAGAACAGTCTGTTACCGTAGACCTGTACAATATTGCACCATGGAATGAGATGTGGGGTCGTCTGGTTGCATATTTGCTTCTGAAGACAGACTTTACTTTACAGGGCACAGTGTCACTGTGTACATACTGTTATTGTAAGCTTAAGTCTGACACTTTGCCTCCTTGATCTATACTAAATGGCATGGAAGTACAGAAGACCACTGCAGAGATTGCTGGCTTGATTTTGTTTGAGAGAATTTTAATCCAGACAATGAAGTCATTTCAAACCATTCTGAGACTGAACACCAAAATAAAAGATTTGCCGAAAAAAGAGCTCATTGTGTCATTAAAGAGCTCTATAATGTATCTGCCTCTACCTCTGCAAGAGAATATAAACATCACCTCTAGAGAGAATAGTGTTGTCATTCTGGCAAATGGTGTTCCAACTAAAACCAAAACAATATGGCAACAGATTGTGAATCTTGAAAAGGTGAAGCATGTTTTGCAGTACCTTAAACAACGTAATTCATTCTATAAGGACATTGACATAGCTACTTTTGCTGATGTTCAGGTACAAGCTGATGTGTCTGAGTGTACAAAGGCTATGATTGAAAAAGTAGAGGTTGTCACCAATGAACATGTGTATGAACAATACACTATCCACCCTTTGCATGGGAAGGACCCAGTTGGGGATAATATAGATTTGAACCAGATAAAACAGGTAGAGGGTAATCTTGTGAGTATCTGGGAGAGTACACTTGAGGCACATTGCTTTCCTGATCTGTTTCCACATGGTACAGGTGGATGTCTGGATGATCGTGATGTAAGGGTTCCTGGAGTTGAGTGCAGAGCTTCAAGACTACTGCATTCAGATGGGACATTCCACAGAAACATATCATATCTCTTTCACCTTTTGTGGGAGATTGAACTTAGCATTCTGCCCACGAGCATTGCATACACATTGTGACTCTGTACAGAATTTAACAATATGACAGCTGCAGAGTTGATTCACAGATTGGAGAAGAAAGATGAAATACTGCAAGCTAGTCTTTCTTCAATTCTGTCCAGCTTGCGTGGTACCAAAGAGTATTGGTACAGACGGCACTCTGAAGTGATGTGTATGCTAAGAGAGTTTGGTTCAGTGACATGGTTCATCACACTCAGTTGTGCAGAATACTACTGGGATCACTTGGTCGACCTTCTTAGGTGGGCTAACTCAGATGTGGATGGCATACAGAGTATAACTCTTGGTGAAATGTGTTCACTGGATCCAGTCTCAGTGTCACAATACTTTCAGCACCAGTTTCAGGCACTGTTACGATTCATATTCTCCAAAACCAACACACCTCTTGGTATTGTTGAGCACTATTTTTGGAGAATGGAATACCAAACACAAGTAGCACCCCACAAACACATGTTGTTGTGGGTGAAAGATGCTCCATGGATTGGTGATAGTGATGAAGCTGATATTTAAAGCTTCATTATGAGGTATGTGACTTGCCAGATTCCTGACAATTGTGACAGCCCAACACTGTGGAAGCTGGTCCAGAGATTTTAGTGACACTTGAGCAGCAGATACTGTCATAGAAAGGTAAAAACAAAGGGAACTGGTACTCAAGGTGCTGGTTTGGATACCCAAGACCAGTCTGTATGAGTGCATGTCAAATGATGTTTTCTCTGCCATGTGACATCATTTGAAGGCAAAATCCACAAAACGAGTGTATGAGCTGCCCAGTAGGGAGTCAGAAGTATACATCAATAACTACAACCCTCCTCTGTTGTTGATATGGGAGGCCAACATTGATGTTCAGTATGTTGCTGACAATTCAATGGCTCTGGTGAGATATGTTACTTCATATATCACTAAGCATGAACAAACTTGTTTACAAGAACTATGGGAAGACTTGTCTAACTGCAACAGGTCTATCTCTTCTCAACTGCAGTCACTTGGATTGAGAACGTTGTCACACCATGAGTGTGGAGCATATGAGGCTAGTGACCGTCTTACAAGTACCTGTCTGTATGGTAAGTCTGAGTCAATCCGCTACTTGAATGTGAATTTTAAAGAGAAGAGACATTGTGTACTTAGAAGTCATGATGAGTTTGAAGATCATGCTGCAACCAGACTAACATCTACAAACATATTGAAGAGCAACCTGATTGATAACTACTATCCACAGTGCCATAGTGACATGGATGATTTGTGTTTGTTCGAGGTTGCTCAATGGTATGACTACAAATGGGGTGTCCCTTCTGACTCTGAAAAGAACATATACAAGGTGTCAGGCCTCGATGGGTCTCTGGTGAAGAGGCATACACCGTGGTTGATTGATCACTGTAAACTGAGCTTGGCACCCACAGAAAGTAAAGAGCACTACTATTTTGCTCTTTAATTTCTGTTTAAGCCTTGGAGAGATGAGAGTATTTTGAAAGGTACATGTGACACTTTTGAAGAGCAGTTCAATTTGAGCTATGATTCCTTCAAAACTGAAGTGTCAACTGCATATATAAAGAGATTGGACCTTGAGAAAGAACAACTTGACAAAGCAAGGCAACAACTGGAAGACGTACCCCAGGGAACTCACAGGACATGGTTGATCCTGAAGGTGAAGGAGCACTTGGTGCTCTATTGCCTGCAAATGACCCAACTGTGTTGATGTCAGAGATAGAAAGTACTTTGCAGCAAAGCATGCACTTTACTAATAAATTGATCAACATTGTAGATGAACGGAATGCTCATCAACCGGTTGTCTATGCTGCAGTGATGCATGCTGTTCAGCATGGTGTGGCACACCATAAAAAGGAATGTTCGTGTGACAAACATATGCCATTTAGGATGTTAATCAGTGGTGCTTCTGGCACTGGCAAAAACTTTGTGATTGAACCAATAAGTGCAGGTGTACATAGACTTACTGACACACTGACATCTGTGATAGCATCTGCTCCAACTGGCCTAGCAGCTTACAACATAGGTGGTGTCACTCTCCATAGGCTGTTTATGCTGCCTGTTGAACATGGCAAAACTGGAGAGTACAGAAAGTTGTCTTTTGAATTTGCAAGTGAGCTGAGGTCCATGTTTGATAAAATGGAGTTACTGTTCATTGATGAAATCAGCATGGTTTCCAACATTCTTCTTACATACATTCACCTACGTCTACAGGAGATAGTGGGCAGTGACGATAATGTAACATTTGGTGGTAAAAACATTGTTGTCTTTGGAGATCTTCTCCAACTGGCTCCTGTCAGTGGCCAATATGTCTTCTCTACTCTTTCAGTGGAGGAAACTAAGAGGGCAATTGGATGCATAGGAGGAGGAGTTAATCTCTGGGAGTTCTTCTCTTATGGTGAACTGTTCCAGAATATGTGACAGAGAGCTGATTTTTCTTATAAAACATTACTTGATGAGGCTCAGATTGGTAGTTTATCAGCTTCTCATTTACAGATGCTAAGAGAATGCATTATCAGCACAAAAGAGACATCTATGCAGGAAGAATGCTAGCTATTTACACATAGACTAAAACAATGTGCTGAGTTCAACCAGATTATGCTACAAAGAGAACAACTACCTATTGTTACACTTAGATCACTTGATGCGATTGATGGTGTTAGTCTAACACGTACAATGGTAACAAAAATGGTTGAATGACTGAAAGAACTCATAGCTGATGTGTCATGGACTGCTGGCTTGGAAGCTGTGTTAACACTATGCAAAAATACATGTGTTATGCTGTGAAGAAATCTTGATGTTGATCTTGGGCTGGTTAATGGAGCAATGGGCTATGTTGCTTGACTTTCAGTAAAATGCACAGAACACATTTTTTGAATTTTTCATAATCAAATTTGACAACCGTGACAGTCCTTTTCCCATTGACGGATCCACTGTTAAGTTTCAGATTGTGCAGGATATCTGACATGTAAGAATTTTCCACTGTGTCTTGCTTATGCTATGTCCATTCACAAATCCCAAGGACTTAGCCTTGATAGTGCCATTGTTGACATAGGAATGGGAATCTTCAAGGATGGCATGGCATATGTTGCTTTGTCCTGAGTCAGATCTCTTTCTGGTGTGCATATACTGAGCCTTGCAGAGAATAAGGTATGTGCTGATGTGAAATGAATTATGAAATACAACCAGCTATGTACACTACCAACCAACCACAACTCTGATTCCTGTTCCTAGACACATCCCTATGCAAGATGTACCAATGAACACAACACATAAGTTAAAAAGCAAACAGAGTAAAACTTCCA
The DNA here is from genome assembly GCA_016271365.2 of Neoceratodus forsteri. Lineage (NCBI taxonomy): Eukaryota > Metazoa > Chordata > Ceratodontiformes > Ceratodontidae > Neoceratodus > Neoceratodus forsteri. Next base: position 983,524,082 of record CM028131.1, on the reverse strand, counting down.
TTTCTTCACCATCTGCTGTATGTGGTAATTAGTCGCTTGCTGATCAACTCAGGCCACCACCTACAAAAAATGCATTGGTCTTGAGAGATTGCTGATCTTTGACAATAGCACTGGAGTGAACTGCTATGCCAATGCTGCAGTGCAAGCTCTTTTGCATATGCCAGAGTTTGTTCACCTATTGAGTGCTGTGAAGTCAACAACTCTTTCTGATGTGCTGAAAAGAGTTATAAGAGGTAGTCAAGAACAAGCATCTAGCTTACAGAGTTTGACTCCTCTACGGCTTACTCTGTCTATCATGGACTGAGGATGTTTGCTGAGAATGCTCAACAAGATGTGACTGAATTTATGATGGGTGTGGTGAATTGCTTGGCCGACAATGGAATTCCACTTAGACAGTACTTCACAGTTAATTATGTGTGCAGGTACACTTATTTGTCATGTGGGCACACAGAGTCACCGACAACTAATGACATGCCATGGCTATCTTTCTTCATTCCTGAAGAAACATCTGTTAATTTCTGTAGATTGTTTAGGAATGCTGCCACTGGTTGGAAGTGTCACAGATGTGGCCAAAGTACTGTCTGTTCTTTGAGGGTGACTGACTTCAGTTCATACATCATCATTGTGCTTCAGCAATTCAACTCTCAAGGCATGAAAGTTACCACACCTATTACTGATTTAATTGCTGGAAGAACTATGTTCTCAGGCACTCAGTTCAACACACATGCCATCATTTTCCATCATGAACCTTCTATTCAGTCAGAACATTATGTCACATGGCTTAGATTTAGGAGTGGATGGGTGGAGTGCAATGATACAGTATGCACTATGAGAGAATGATTACCCGGGAATGTAAAGTTGCATATGTAATTATTCTCCGTAACATAGACAATCTTCAATACATTGAGGAGTGATTTTTTGATTAGAGACCTACAGAATGTTAACATATGCTCCACACTGGTTGACCTCATATGTATTTCATCTCTGCTTACAGACCGCATAATGTGAAGGGGAATAACTAGTCAACAGTCTACTCCTCCAGCTCTGTTGATGAAGCGTTAAATCAATTCATCCTGTGGTTCAACAGTGTGTGTAACCTACATGCTCTGCTAAAAAAGTGAAAAATCAGAGGATACAACAATCTCTGGCTCTCGTCAGACCTTCTTGAATGATTGAACTCAAGGGATCATTTATGGCATATTGCAAGAGAGACAGGCAAACAAGCGAACATTCAAGCTTATAAAAGAGCCCAAAACAACTGCACTAGGGCTATTCACACAGCAAAAAATCTACACTTCAAGGAAGCCCTCACCCAAGCTTGGAGCGACAGTAGAAACTTCTGGGCTAACCTCAATGCAGTCACCGGCAAGGACAGTAAGCCTTCCCCCACATTGCTGAACATTGATGATACGCCCACTACTGACCCCATTTCCATTGCCAACTCACTCAATAATGCCTTCTCAGATCTCATTGGCTTCCTCCCCCTGATTTCTTCCTCCAAACAGTCTCATCCTCCAAACTTAGCCCTCTAAGCCCACCCCTGTCTCACCCCCCCTCCACTTTAGAGCTAGTTCTCAGAGGGAGGCTTGGAAATATCTCCAAAAGGTCTTGGGTAAATCATAATTCAGTGGTGACTCACTCGACCTCAAATTTGTGGCTCTAACCCTTGAAGACACTCTGGCACCACTAACCCACGTAATCAATACCTCATGCAGACTGTCTCAGTTTCCACAGGTATGAAAAGCTGCCCTGGTTACACCAGTCTTCAAGAGTGGTGATCGTTCCTCTCTAGGTAACTATCGGTCAATCTCTATACTTCTGCCTTTATCTAAGGCCCTTGAAAAAATAGTTGTGGACCAGTTAACTGAATATATAGAAAAGTACAATATACAGTGCCCACAGCAACACGGGTTCCATAAGGGACATAGCACCAACACTGCACTGCTAGAGTTTACTGGTTATATTCACATCTCCTTGGATCATGGTGCACTTGTCGGTGCAGCTTTTATCGATCTGTCAAAGTCTTTTGACATGGTTAATCTTGACCTGCTTGTTGAGTAGCTTGCCTCTGTTGATCTGTCCAATGATACAGTTACCTGGTTTAAGAGCTACCTAAGAATCACTAACAACAAGTTAAGATTGACAGTTTCCTATCTGTCAGTAGACATGTTTGCTCCAGTGTGCCCCAAGGCTCCATCTTCTGTCCCATTCTATTTAGTCTGTTCCTGAACAGGCTCCCATTGTCCAGTAGCTGTCCAGTTCTGCTTTATGTGGATGATGCAGTGCTGTATGTAAGTGACCCCAACCCCATAGCCTTGGAGTGTAAAATTCAGGACAGCTTCACCATGGTTGAAAAATGGTTCATGGACCATAAACTAATTATGAACTACAAAAAGACCAGGACAATGTTGTTTTCCAGTCCCCAAAATAGACATTGCTCACACCAGCTCAACATAACAAACATGTCTGGTACTAATTTGGATCCCATCCAGCAATGCAAATATTAGGGGTCAAACTCGATAGCACTATGTCTTATGCCCCCCACATCAAAAATGTTGCAAAGGCTGTAAACATCTGGATTGGATTGCTACACAGACATAAGCAAAGCCTCACTTCGGAGGCCCAAAATCTCACTATCCCCAGTTCTGTGGTCTCACTTGTTGATTACAACATTGTAGTCTATAGCTCTGCCTCAGGCACTGCCCTCTGCCGTACTACAGTTGCTCTAAATAAAGCCTGTTGGCTCCTTACTGGCACTGCATGGTTCACACACATGTGACCTATATCACCAAGCTAACTGGCTCCAGGTCATTGACAGGCTCAAATACCACACATGCCTCCTGGCCAAGAAAGTGTGTCTGGGCCAGATGCCTTCAGGTGTACATAAGCTCCTCACCCCCCCATGAAAACAGATGTCCTACCAGAAGCTCAGATATCATGGTCTTTACAGTTCCTAGGTGCCGCACCTCCTCTAGTCAAACAGCCTTTGCAACCACGCCCCCACATTGAATAATGATCTCCCTCCTGTCATCTCCTCAATAACAGCTTTAGGACCATTCAAATGTGAGCTTCGTAAACACCTCACTGCTAAAGCTAGCTGTGACTGCTTCCCTTAACCCATTATTGCTGCTTAATCTCATGCCTAGTCATCACTCCCCAGTTGCCACTTGGCCCTGCACCCAGCGCTTGGTGTCTCTCACCTGATCTGTGCCCTCCTTCAACCAACCCCATCTTCTCTACTCCTTCAACTCCCCCCTCCTCCACCCTGTCTGCTCCATCTCTCCCCTTCCCACCAACTCTCATCTCCTATCCCCTTATTTGACGATGCCTTCTTGGCAGATGTTTCTTTAATATGACTCAGGTGTGGCTTCCCCTGTACCTCTTTAACTCCCACTCCATCCCTTTCCTCCTGCACACCCTGACTTCTAATGCTTCTCACTCCCCCTTCCATCTCCCTCTTGCCTGTGTCTACCTCTCCCCCCTGCATTTCCTATTTCCCACATTCCCACCCCTAGTGCCACTCTTAGCATGTCTCTATGCCTTGCTTGAGTCATCTTGCTTATAACTTTGTACTATACTGTACTCTACTGTGTTCCCATTTGTCAATTGTCTGCACTTAATGTTCTTCAGCTTATCTCTTTATAGCTTCAATCACTGTTAGTTAAGTCTCTGACATGGAACCTATGTAATGAGCTTGTTCTCAAAGGTGTTAATTCAAGACCACAATAAATAAATAAAAATAAATAAATAAATAGTATGTGTGCCATCATTAAACACTTTCATAACAATATACTACTTTTTTAGTAAATTATCTGTTATGGGCCCACAATATATATTAGCTCACTGAGTCTGTTGTAACCTGGAAGTACTGCTGTGAAACTTTTAGGGACTCTGTTCCAGTTGCTTTGAAGCATGTCATATTTGCTCTCATTAGCACTAGTACTGTCAATGGACCACAAAAACAGTATGATAATTTTGTTGTTTGTATGGTCTGTTATTGAGATAGATTTGACACTCATGTGTGTCCATAGCAAATTCATTTGTAGCTACTAACAATTAAAGCTGCTATATCTTTTACTGTTATGTTCTACATAAGTGACCTTGATGTACTTACTAACATGACTGCCATGACTACAGTCTAAGCAGACTTGAGGGAGCTGGGCAGCACTTATGTGACTGCAAGTAAGTAATATCTTGGCACATGTAGTTGAAACATGCTGATTCATTACATGTCTTTGCCTTTAAGAGTGATATGTGTTTCAGAATCATTTCTGTAACTGCTTCTTATCCATCTTCATACAGACAAAGTCTCTGCAACTCATGAATTATGTAGTGCTCCTGATGTATCACTGTGACACCTGCTGATGGGAATTCCCATTGTGATACTGTATTTCATGGTTTGTGTTGATTGTACTGTTACATTCAGAGGAGTACCAAACAGTAGAACACTCTCTTTGAATATCTGAACTGTTATTGAGTGACATGACAGACTGATATCTGCTCATAGCAAATAGATTTGTGACCTGGTAACAGGTAAAACTATAATGACTTTTCCTGTTATACTCTACATGACTGACCTTGATGTTTTTACTTACGAGACTGGGATCAGCACAGTCCCAGCAGACTTGAGGGAGCTGGACAGCACTTATATGTCAGCAAGTAAGTTATATCTTGGCACACGTAGTTGTATGATTCTGAACTGTTCTATGGCTTTGTGTTTAATAATGTCATAGGTTCATAGTAATATGCAATTCTAACACCATTGATGATAATAATAATAATAATAACTTTATTTTTATGGTGCCTTTCAAAAATATCAAGGTGCCTAACAGATTTAAAAGAGCACAGCAAACATCCAGATCATTAATATAATATAAATAGAAACCAGCTATAAAATTATCTATTCACCAAAAGCTTGAGACCAAAGATGTGTTTTCAAGGCTTGCTTAAATCCCTCCATGGTCGTGCACTCCGTATCCGATGGAGTAGAGAATTCCAGAGGGTTGGGGCCTTGAACATAAATGCATGGGCCCCAGATGATTTCAAGCACACCCTTGGAATCTCTAGCAACCCCTCATCAGCTGAGCAGAGCAATCATCTGGGGCAGTAGGAGAGCAGAAGCTCTTTCTGGTAGTCCAGGCCTAGTCTGTGTAGGACTTTAAAAGCCAGAAGACCGACTTTAAAGGTGATCTGCCACTGTACCAGTAGCCAGTGCAGTCCACGCAGCACCAATGTAATATGACAGGATCTAGAAGTTCCCATCAAAAGCCACACCACAGCGTTCTGCACTAGCTGCAAGCAGCAGATTTTCACCCCAGGTAGCCCTAGGTAGAGGGAGTTGAGGGAGTGTGATATCTTCCTCAAATAGAAATATCACTGATTCACTGGACATGACTGCAGAAACCACCAAAATACAACTCAGTGTTGTAAATATGTATATACTTTTGATACTGTGAAGAGTGGTAGCATACTGGTGCTGCATTTATTTTTATTTTGTTTATTTGAAAAAAATGTGTTCTTATTGTGCTGTTTTTTGTGAATATTGTGTTAAGTAAGTATCTGTAGCATTTGTCTTTGCACTATATTAAATGCTGTCCAGCACATTCATGCTGCATATATGTATGTATGTATGTGTATATATATATATATATATATATGTATCTTTATTTCACCAGTTATTTACATCACTGAGTGAGCTCATTTGCAAGATGGTCTTGGACACAAAGGAAGTACAATATTACAGTAATTCAACAGTAGTACAATACAAAACAAGTCAATAGAACAAACTAGATTTTAAAAAAGGTACTCATTAGGCATCTAGAGCCAGACTTAGTTAACAAGGCAAATACAGACATAGGTAAATTAGGAAATGATAAGGCAGAGGGAAGGCAGTATAGCACAGTGGTCTAAGGCTCTGAGCTGCAAATCTGGTGACATCCAGCAGACCAGACCTCGATTTGAATCCCACAGCTTCCACTTGCGTACTGTGTGACCCTGAGCAAGTCACTTAACCTCCTTGTGCTTCCAGGTCGCTCCTGTAAAAAAGCTTTCAGCTTAGTGTGCTATACCTGGTAAAACAACTAAAAAAAAAAAAAGAGAGAAGGACAAGGTGAATGAGGGGGAGTGGCGGGGCACACTGCCTGAGCAGCAGACCCCCAAGGAAGGGGATGCCAAGGGGCAGAAGGAGGAGGGGTTGATTCAACACATAGGAATGCTGGCCAACAGGGGGGAATAAGAAGGCCAGGGTAAGTGCAGGAGCTAGGGGGCTACTGTGTTCCAAATACAAGTGATCACCTGAAGCAGTCACATGCCATCTTCAGGCATCAGTAGAGCAGCTGCCTGAATGTGTAAGGGCTAGGCAGGAAGGAAAGCTTGAGGACCTTTTGAGTGTTATTCCAAAGAGAAGGTAAGAAGGTGCTGATAGCGGTTGCACCAAGTCATGTCCTTGTCTGAGGTAACTTAAGATAGACAAAGGAAGAGTTCTGTAGGCCATACACACTCTTAGACCATTCAAATACGTTGCAGATATAAGCTGGGAGTTTGTTAGAGATAGCCCTGAGGAGCCACATGAGGGTGTTTATTTGCCTCCTCAAGGTGAGGAATGGGCAGTCTATTGCCTGATACAGCAGACAGTGGTGAGTGCACAGTAGCATGTCTAATATGAATCTCAAGGCATGGTGATAGAGGGTGTCAAACTTCTGGAGTGCTTGCTGGGGGCAGTGGCTGTAAAGAAAGTCAGCATAGTCAAGCAAAGGTAGAACAGTTGTTTGGACCAGCCGCTTCCTGGCTTCGAACATGAGTAGATGTCTTATATGGTAACATATGCCAAGGCACTGTCTTAGCTTTTTTGTTAACTCATTTAACTGTAACTTGAGCCAAAGTTTCTTGTCCAACCAGACACCCAGATATTTGAACTTATCCACTGTTTCCAAAGATTCACCAAGAAGGGTGTTAATCTGGGGGCTAGCTGATGTCCCCCTGGTATAGCAGGCATGCAGGGCCTTAGTCTTTTTAGCATTGAGCAAGAGCTTAAGGTTCAGCAGATTATGTTGGAGGGTGATAAAGTCATGTTGTAACTCCTTATGAGAAAGACCAAGAGAGGGGTTGATTGTGTCAAGGACTGTGTCATCTGCAAAAAGGTGAACATTTCCCCTGAGTATGCAAGAGTCAATGTGGTTTATGTAAAGTGTGAAGAGGATAGAGCCCAATATAGAGCCTTGAGGAACTCCTCAGGGCAGGGCCTTAAGTGGGGACAGGTCCCCTTGTGCTTTTATTTGCTGTCTTCGGTTTGTAAGATAGCAATGAAACCACTTTAATGCAGCAGGGGTTAGGCCAATGCTACTCACAGTGTCAAGCAGGATGGAGTGATCAACCGTGTCAAAGGCCTTGCTAAGGTCAAGGAAAAGAGCGTAGATGTGTTGTTTACTATCCAGGGCTTTTAGCCAGTTGTTAGTCATTTTGGCAAGAGCCGACACAGTGCTATGTTTAGGTCTAAACCCTGATTGGGCTGGGTTGAGGATATTTTCATAGTCCAAGTACTCCCTTAATTGTGTGTTGACATTTTTTTCCGATAGCTTGGATAGTATAGGAAGAAGCGAGATAGGTCTGCAATTGTTCAAGTCAGTAGGGTCACCAGACTTGAACAGAGGGATAATATGTGCAATTTTCCAACTATGCGGTAGTTCCCCTTGGGTAGGTGAACTGTTAAATAGATGAGTGATAGGTGCTGTCAGGTGATAACCTGCTTTTAGGAGGAAGAGTTATAAAGAGTCAGCATCAGCACTCTTTTTGATGTCCAGTGAGAGAAGAAGGTCCTCCACCTGTTTGAAGGATACTGGATGGAAATTAAAAGGATATATACACACATGTATATATGTATAGGTGTATATGGATGTATATATGTGTGTGTGTGTGTGTATATATATATATATATATATATATATATATATATACACATATATATATAGATTTGTACAATTACTACCTTTTGTTTTACAGAATGCTACTTGTGCACATGTATACCACAATGCAAACAATTGGTGTGTTCCTGCTCTTTTATAGGATAACCTTTATTGAGGGGTCGGATGATGAATTTTCCAGTTCAATGAATATTTACCTAAATTCCGCAGGATGTGATTTTGAAACTTCAGCTATATTTTCCGTATATGCTGTGTGCTGTCATGTGATTACATGCACAGTACATTTAGCAAAGAATTGAAGTTTGACAATTTACAACATATACCTCATACAGTGTCTGATACAGTGACAGTACAGCAATTTGTATTGGTAATCTGTGACTACAACAATATGTGTGTCCTGCACTATTTGCATTATTGTAATATGCACAAGACAAACATTGATGATCTTATCTGTATTGCACTTTGAAAAGTGCAGAACCTTGATGCGCTCTTTCTTATGCATGTCTTGACGCAGCGTACTACACTTATAGACATACTGCATGACAACAAAATTTATACTTAGCTGTGAATTCAGAAGCCTGTCTTTTTAAAAAGATAGCCTAGCTCTAAAATTTTGAGTAAAATCAAAAAAATGTCATACTGTAAACTGTTGTTATGGTAAAAAGGCATAGCAAACTAACTTCTAAAAAACATGTATAAATTTAGATTACTATTGTTTTCAGGAAAAGTGAGATACGTAATTTTAACTATGTAAATGTAATATAAAAAAAATACCATGCCATTACTGAAAACATTTATTTTACTAAAACAAACTCATAAATTATATATTGAAACAATTCTATTCAAACAAAAAAGATATACACTTCTAATGTCAATGTAATATTGTAATTAAGTCAATGCCAACATAGTGTTTTAAAAGCTATAAATATGTATCCTTAGTATATCTGTTACCTTTGAAAATCTACTTAGAGCATTTTAATATAGTAAATGTACTAGACACAAACATATGTGGTTTAAAGAGTACCTAAACAAGCAGTTTTTTAAAACTGCAAACTCCAAAATCTGGCTTCATAACAAGGTAAAGTAGAGGCTGCTGTTTACATTTATGCTAAAACTGCATTTATGTAAATAATATAAATGCAGTTTCATAGCTTTTGAAAAATGTAAACATCAGCCTTTCACTTTCGAAAAAACAGCCTTGGTTTCTCCTTAAGATGTCTGTCAAGTCTGTTAAGTGATGAGTCATGATGACATCATCTGAGCCAAAGACAGAGACCCACATATATTTCTGTAGTGCTTACTAGTTCTTCTTTCCCTCTTTGTTTTGAATTGTTGTACCGGAATGATCAACACCATGTATTAACTTGTGAATTATTTTGATCAGTACACATGTTAAGCTATGATTTTGTTCATTTTGTTTACTTTAACTTGCAGAAAATGTTTTGCAATCCAGCTGACATTTTCCTTGGCAAACTGCATTACAGTACAACACTTCAACTACCTGAAGATCTAGTAGTTATATGATGCACTGAATTTTGTTTTTTATTAACCTGGAGAGACACACTAAGCTGAAAGCTTGTTTACAGGTGTGGCCTGGGAGCACAAGGAAGTGTAATGACTTGCTCAGGGTCACAGAGCAAAGTACTGGTCTGGTTCAGTTCCAAAGCCCATGCTCTCTTGTTAATACACAAATACGGCTTTCTTTTTCCATGTGAACTTCCTGCATCTAGCCTGCCTTCTGTTGAACACTCCACCATCCATACCCTGTCCTTAGTATTGCCTGGTGCCGCATATGTGCTTACAGTCTCATGAAGAGAATTATCATACCTCAGATTGTAATCTTGTACCTCAGAGAGTTGTGCACAACTATACCAATATGCATCATCAGCTGGCGCTGTTAAAAAATGCCTCCCAAATCACTCTCCAGTCCACATTCTTAGTGTTTGACTTCTGCTCCCACAGTAAACATTGATTGGATCACCACCCTTCTGCACAGTGACTGTAGTATGTACAGTTCCCCTGTTGTGTTTTTTTCCACCTCATTAATCAACAACTAGGTCTTCATGGAGGGCCCAGCAATAAGCATCATGACCCACCAGAAAAACTGCTGTTCATGCCCTCATAAGGGCTGCACTTACAATGGATAACGATATTATTAGCAGGAGAGGCATACTAATACCTTGAGCAAATCCACCCGACTTCCAGTGTCAGTCTACTCCTTTATCTGTGATCTGCAGAACCCCGCAGGACAGTTCCCAGCAATTCTTCTCCAGTATTTTTCTGTGCTCTACTCCACAATTCAAGTTGGCTGTCTACCACTCTTCCAAATCTTGAATGAGCTATACACAACTCCCTCAATACTGTCCTAACAAATGTCAGCACCCCCCCCACCAGAGGGTAATCTCCCTACACTGAATTCAAGTAACAGTTCAGGTGCAGCACTGATACTCTGAGTATTTGTCATCAATGGCTACTCTCTTCCACAGTCAGGTAGAGATCACGATCTTGGCAGCCCCATATTTCAGATCTCACAGTGATCTGCTCAATGTCCTCCTTCATGTCATCAAATAACCTGAATATATCTATACCCTGCTGGAATGGCCTCTTCAGTCCCTCTCTGGGATTCATTCTTTTCACTTGCTCCCCACACCAAAAACTGGTGAGTTCACTACTCTTCTGCATCATAAATGTGGTTAGTACAGTCTCCCATTTTATTTTTACATATTAAAAATAAACATGATCTTCTGGTAAGCCAGACTGATAGCTGCATTGCACAAGTGGAAAAATAGGCTTTCCTACCCATGTAAGATCTAAGCCACCTATGATTAGGCACTATTAAATGACATGCATAATGATGTGCACACCCATAATTTAGCAGTGCCTAATCAAAGGTAGCCTAGATCTTTTAAGGATAGGAAAGCCCATCATTCCCCTTGTTCCCTGTTGCTATCAGCCTGACTTACTGGAAATATATGTTTATATTTGATATGTCAAAATAAAACGGGGACTGAGAAGGCCACTCTTGCAAGGTACTGCTATATTCAGGGAAGAGGAAGACAGAGGAGAGAAATATGAGCAGATTACTGTGAGAAATAAGATGTGGGCTGCCAGCACCTTGATCACTATCTGACCCCATTGTCCTGGCCAACATTCCCCTTCCCATAAAACCAGTTAATGCAATTGTCCAGGGCTGTGTGTGGATTTAATGTATGAAATGGCTGCCACTACATGTTCAGTCACTTCACTACCAGTTTTTGTATTGCTTGTAAAGCACTTTGGGATACAATGTGTATGAAAACCACTATATAAATGCTGATTCTTATTATTATTATTTCCCATGATAAAAGAAGACAAGACAAGCATATATTTGAGTTTTGAGAAAGTATGAACTCTAACATTGGACTGAACAAGAACTTTGCTACAAAAAAGTGGTGGCTCTAGGGGGTGGTGAAGGGTGTGGCTGCACCCCACACACACACATAGTAATGTACTTGCATGTTGCTGCTGCTGCATTTCACTTTGTTGAAGAAGTCTGATTTATTGATTGTACAAATGTTTACATTCAAACTATGGATTACATTTGTAGGTTCTGTCAAAAACCTACTAGAAAAGAATAGCAGAAAATATAAAGGTTTAATGAAAATGTTAAAACGTGCATATTAAGCATGCACACCACCCCAGCACCTCCACTGTACATCTTGGATCCACCATAACCACTAGACCACCAGGGTATTCAAGATTTGCACTGCACTGTGATTTGTCACAGAGAAGGTCAGTTGGATTAAAATGCAATTTCAGCATGTTAAAATTAACAAAATGAACAGAACCATAGCCTAGCATGTGTATTATACAAATAATGCATATGGTTTTGACCATTTGGGTGAAACAATTCTATACAAAGGGAAAAAATAACTAGTTAGCACTATAGAAAGCCATATATCTTTCTGACTTAGGCTCCAATGATGTCATCACATAACACATTTGGTGGCCATTTTAGAAAGCAGGTAAGACAGTTTTTTTGAAATTAGAAGGCTGATTTTACAATATTCAAATGCTCTGGAACCACATTTAGGTAAATTATATAAATGTAGTTTTAGCCTTAATGAATACAGCAGCCTTTCCTTTAGTCACCTATGGGGTCAGATTTTTGAATAGTTTGTTGTAAAAATGTTGTTTAGGTATCATTTAATTAGTCTTAAATATAAAACAATATATAGGTCGCTACTTTTAGCATTGTGATATCTTCTTTATAATTACAACAAAGTTATTGATTTAATCATATTGCTAATATTGTTCTTTATTTGTGTTACATAAAAAAGAACATTTTTATTTTGTGATGGAAGCTATGTGATGTGTGTCAATAAAAACAAATTTGAAGACCACAATCACAACAATATTTTTATATAGTGTACAACCGAACTGGTTTTTCGCTCATCCCAGGAACAACCACCCAATTTGGCAACACATACATTGGGATTTCTCAAATACATTTTTTAAAACTTATGCTCTGTGTCTTGTGTATTATTTCTTAATCAAGTTCTGTGCAATATGTATTACATTGTTATTGTATACATCAAAGCAGTACTCTATTTAGAGATCTATGCATTTATAAGTGGGGTTGTGACACAGTTCGAAGGTCATGGGAATGTCATTTTATTCCTTCAGCACACAGAGGCAAATAACTGTCTGTTGAGAACAGTATGAAACATGTTATGTTTCTAAAGAAAATCATTGCAGTGGGAGGGCAGAAGGCAAGTGGCAGTCAACTGTGAGTTGTGATGATAATGTTAAAAAACAGTAGTTTGACAATAGACTGCATATTTAATTTTATCGTAGAACACTTTTGCTTGTTGTCACAAAAAAAAGGGTTTAAAGGTTTTGTATGGGTTTCTCAAAAAGTGAAGAAATTCATTACAAAAAACTCCATTAATGCAACAGTTAGGGTTGCTTCTACAGTGACAAAAGTGAGGAAATTTGGCATTAGGGTTTTCAAACCTACCTCTGCCCCCCCACACAAAACACACATATAAGTGTGGAATGGTGCACGGCAACACAACCAATAAGAAACAGACATTATAAGGTAACAGATCGAACATACAGCTCTGTAAACATACCACAAGAGGCATCCCTCCTCATGTTTCAGGAACTGTATCACTTCTGGTGCCATCTCAGTGCCTTGGGGGGGTACACAAAATAAGGACGCAATGGCTGGAGCAGTGAAGAATAAAGTTAGAATTCACCCGTTAAATGGCCAGGTATGGAGAATGGCAGAAAAAGGAAACATAACACAGAGATTTTTTTTTATTTAGTTGTTTAACCAGGCATAGCACACTAAGCTAGAAGCTTTTTTACAGGAGCGACCTGGAAGCACAAGGAGCTTAAGTGATTTGCTCAGGGTCACACAGTATGCAAGTGGAAGCTGTGGGATTCAAACCCAGGTCTGGTCTGGTGGATATCACCAGATTTGCAGCTCAGAGCCTTAGACCACTGTGCTATACTGCATCCTTAGATTAAAAAAAAAAAAAAAACAGTTTCAAGCACTGTTTAAAACTTGCATTAATGTTTGGAACTGAGACTTGGGTACAGTCCAGGTAACTGATATAAAAGGAGACAAGGCCCTTGTAAAAACAGGCAATCTAGCAGTTAGTGGAGTTGGGGGGGTTCTTTTACATATTGAACACTAAAGAAAACATTATAGAAAACCGAACCCAACTACCTCTATGACAAACAAAACAATAAAGGCAACCATAAATTTCATGCAGAGACAAACCAGCACCAGCTTGGCTAATACCTCTTGAGCAGCTGGAAATAATTTAAATCCAGAAGCACTTAGTGAAATAAAAGGGAAATGGCTGGCAAGAATGTTCAAAAATTCTGGAAAAAAAAAAGTAACACCAAAAGAGGATGGCCAGGAGAACCCAAAAGAGACAGATTTAGAGCAAATAGCATCTCTTCACACAGTCTTAGGCAGGACAAGATATAAGCCATTGAAATTGCCTTTCAAAAACGGTTGCAGTCCATCAGGCCCAAGCCCTTCCAAGATGGCCCCTAAAATACAACCAGAAATTGATAAGCAAAAAGAAAAAGAAAAAAAAGGGGAACACATTACGCACTCAGGGAAAGAGTTCAAGGAATCTGGAAGAAGAATGGGCAGATATTCCAACAAAAGAATGTCAGTTAAATAATGACTCAGAGGAAAATTTATAAACAACTTTGAATGACCAAACAAACTCAGAAACCTCTATGGATTCAAGAGCGGGCACCAGCCAGCAAGATCCTAAAGAAAATTCACCACCATTATGGGCACAAAAATTGATTAACAATATTAATATAATACAACAAGCAATAGAAAACCTGCAAAAACTGCCAGATGCAGTGGCTAATTTGAATTCTACTATGACTAGGATGGAAGCAAAATGAGAACAAGAAGGAAAACAAATTAATGAATTGGAGGATAGACTTTATCAATTAGAAGACATTGTGAATCCACCACAAAAAGAGGTGAAAACCATCTGCAAAAACAATAACAGCTAGAGTTCAAAGTTAATGACCAAGAAAATAGGTCTAGAAGAAAAAATATCAGCATTTTTGGTTTTCTTTCAGATTGGGAAAAAGATAAGTCACTTTCTGATATAACCAAGAACCTCTTTCTGACCTTATTTGGGCTAGCAATAGAACTACCCATTGTGGATTGGGTACACTGGCTAACACAAAAGTGAAGGGAAGGGACACCACAACCTGCAATATGCAAGTGGTTGACATCGGAAGGCAAAGAAAAAATAATGTGATCTTTTCACAGAACAAGCAACTTTAAGTTCAGAGACCAAACAATATCTCTGAAGCATGATTTTTCCAAAAACTTATGAGAGCAAAGAAAGCAATATTATGGTATTCAACAAGTGCTATGGAAGGGGGTGGGTCAAACTCTTTATATTATATCCCTCAAGACTAAAGGTTATGTTCAATGGTCAAATGTTAATTTATAATAATGTTACTGAGGCTCAGCAAGACCTCAGATTGAGTCTCCCTCATCTATTTCCAGTATATTTATTTAGTTTTTGTTGACCGGGTAAGTGCACTAGACAAATCCTGCCTATTTTCAGGCATGACCCGGGGGGAGGGAGATACAGATGAATGCCAACTGACCTTGAACCAGATTAAGCTGTTGGTGGTATTTTTTTAGTGAATGAGGGAAATTTGGCCAGGACACCGGGGAAATTCCCCTACTCTTTTCGATAAGTGCCATGGGATCTTTAACATCCACCTGAACTACCACCAATCCAGGCAGGTGGGACCTCGGTTTAACGTCTCATCCGAAAGACGGCACCTCAGAAGTGCAGCACCCCTCTCATGCTGCACTACAGTGTCAGTGACAATGATTAAATGCAAGAAGGATGTATGATGCATATGGGAAGATGATATTGCAGATTTAAGGGTGAATTGGCTTATGGAAAATATATTTATGAGAGGGAGACTAGCTCAGCTGCACCTAAGAGATAAGAAAGGTATGCCAGATAAAGGTCTTTGTCATAAAGATGGGTGAGGGAGGGAGGGAGGATGAGAAGCAGGAGGAGGTGGGGAATGATTAAAGGAAGAAAAAATTCCAAAAAGGCAGTAGTGAGTTCTCCAATATGTAGCAATAAATCAGTGATATTATATGGTAAAATGGGAGGTGGCTTGAAAGAGAAATACAATCAGGAAAACTATTTTCAAGGAAATTTCATGCCTTTTTAAAAATGACAATAGCAATAAAAGGAAGCACATGGAATATTAATGGGATAAATTCCCCAATAAAAAGATACAGAATATTTAACAGAATCAAGAAAATGAAACTGGACATAGTGGTGTTTCAATAATTATTTCTGAATGAAAATGAAATACTAAAGAAAAAAACAAATGGGTGGAGAATTTATTCTATTCTAGAGGCCAATGGAAGAGAAGTGTGAGGCTGTAAATAATGTTCAGTAAAAACTTTAAAGGGAAAATGATAGAATCAGTGACAGATACTATGGGGAGGATAGTTCTGGTTAAAGCGGTACTGAATGGGAAGGATTTTGTTTTTGGCTCTGTTTATGCATCGTTCTCTGGGTATGGGAATTTTTTAGATGAAATAAATAAATTTATCAATTATTGGAACTTTCACTATACAGTATTGGGAGGGGATTTCAATTCTGTACTGGAGGAGAAACTAGATAAATCATAACAAAGTTTAAAATGGGGTAAATACAAGTCCCATATAGTAAAAGATTGCATATGCTCAAGCAATTTAGAAGATATATGGCATATGAAACTTTCAAGTGCCTCAAGGGAATCAACAAAGTCCAAGAGGGTAGTAGCTTCCAGAAAAAGAGATGTGCAAGAACAAGGGGGCACAATTTGAAGATAGAGGGGGGACGGCTCAGAGGTAATGTGAGGAAGTATTTTTTCTTGGAGAGGGTTGTGGATGCATGGAACAGCATCCCTGAGGAGGTCATGGAGTCAAGAACAGTGGGGAAATTCAAGAATGCATGGGACAGACATAAGGCAGTCCTAGTGGAGGGTAGGAAGAATTAAGCTGTAGGTTAACTAGGATCTGCAGCTTATCTGTTAGGTAGGAAAATGGGCAGACTAGGTGGGCCAAGTGGTCCTTATCTGCCATCAAATTCTTTGTTTCTATGTTTCTATTATGACATATGAGATCATACTCACCAATCAGCAAGACACAAGACCTTCTCCTGGATAGACTACATATTTGCCTAAAAGGAATGATTCGCTAACTGTTTAGCAGTCTCAGCGAATAGAGAGTCACTTCTAATATCTGATCACAATTCAGTTACCTATGATTTAATCTTTGAAAGTTATGACTGTAAAGATAAGATATGAAAGTTTAAAAATAACATGTTGTCAGATGTCAAATTTACAAAACAAATTAAGAATGAGATCCAAAATTTCATAACTGGCAATAAGATAAATCAAAGAAAATATAATAGATTCCTTGGACACCTTAAAAGTAACAGTGTGAGGCTTTATTATCTCTGAGGCTACATGGAGAAACAAAAAAAAAAGATCAAATGATAAAAGAAATAGAGGGGAAACTTAAGAATGTAGAATTAGCAGTTAAGAATGGAGATACTGAAAAAATACCAGAATATCAAAATTTGAAAAGATTTGTAGAGTCAACAGAAATTCTTAAGGTTAAACAAAGATGGGCAAGGATGAACAAATATTGGAAAATTAAAAGTGAATAAAATGGAAAATTATTAGAAACATAGAAACATAGAATTTGATGGCAGATACGGACCACTTGACCCACCCAGTCTGCCCATTTCCCCCTACCTAATGGATAAGCTGCAAATCCTAGTTAACCAGCAGCCTACTTTTTCCTACCCCCCCTAGAATTGCCTTATGACTGTCCCATGCATGCTTGAATTCCACCACTGTTTTTGACTCCACAACCTCCTCCGGAAGGCCATTCCATGCATCCACAACCCTCTCTGTGAAAAAAAACTTCCTTACATTACCTCTGAGCTGCCCCCACATCTTCAAATTGTGCCCCCTTTTTCTTGCACACCTCTTTTTCTGAAAGATGCTACCCTCTTGGACTTTGTTGATTCCCTTGAGGTACTTGAAATTTTCTATCATGTCCCCCCTCTCCCTCCTTTCCTCAAGGCCATACATATTAAGCTCCTTTAAGTCTCTCTTCATATGTCTTCCGGTGCAGACTCTGCACCATTTTAGCTGCCCTACTCTGGACAGCTTCCATCCTGTCTATGTCTTTGTGGAGATTGGGTCTCCAGAACTGCACACAGTACTGCAGATAGGGTCTCACCAGCTGTCTGTACAGAGGGATAATAACTTCCTGTTTTCTACTGGTGATGCCTCTCCCTATGCATCCCAGTATCCCCCAGCCCTCCTTATTGCCCTCTCACATTGCTTGCCCACCTTTAGGTCATCTGATATGACTACACCCAGGTCCCTTTCCATTTTTGTTGTTGTTAGTATCTCACCCCCCACTGTGTACTCTTCCCCTTGGTTTTTGTTTCCCAGGTGCATTACCTTGCACTTCTTTGCATTGAATCTAAGCTGCCATACATTTGACCATTCCTCTAACCTTGCCAAGTCCCTTCTTATCCTTTCCACCCCACCTTGTGCATCAACTCTGTTGCAGATCTTTGTGCCATCTGCAAAGAGACATACTTTCCTTCCAGTCCCTCTGCAATGTTGCTTATAAAGACATTGAAGAGGACCGGTCCTAATACTGAACCCTGCGGTACCCCACTAGTAACCCCCCTTTCTTCAGAGTGGAATCCATTTACTATTACCCTTTGTGTCCTATTCTCCAGGCAATTCTTTACCCAGGCTATCATCTTGGGACCCACTCTCAGGCTGGCTAACTTGTATATTCATATTTTGTGTGGGACTGTATCAAATGCCTTGCTGAAGTCTAGGTAGGCCATGTCCACAGCCCCTCCCTGATCTACTACTTTGGTCACCCAGTCAAAGAAATCTATTAGATTCATCTGGCATGACCTTCCCACTGTGAATCAATGCTGTCTTGGGCCCTGCACCCAACTGACCTCTAGGTATTCGACAGTTATTTCCTTCAGAAGTGATTCCATAATGTTCCCTATCACTGAGGCTAAACTAACAGGTCTGTAGTTTCCTGCTTCTGCCCTGCTCCCACTTTTGTGAAGTGGAATCACATCTGCCCTCCTCCAGTCCTCAGGTACAACCCCATCCTCCCATGATTTGTTAAAGAGGGTAGTCAGTGGTGTCACTAGTTCTACCCTTAGTTCTTTTAGAATTCTGGGATGAATCCCATCAGGCCCCATTGCTTTGTCCACCTTCAGTTTTAAGAGTTCTTTCAGAACCCTTTCTTCTGTAAATGGGCTGGTATCAACTTCTGTATCCAGAGTGTTTCTATTGTTTGTTTTAGGTACCTCCCCCCCTCTTCATTTGTAAATACTGAGCAAAAATATTTGTTTAGTATCTCTGCCTTTTCACCATCACACTCTGCCGACCCCCCCCTCCCCTTAATTAAGCCTCACTATCCCTCCCTTGGTCTTCCTACACTCCCAGATGTACCAATAAAAGGTTTTATCTCCCTTCTTAACTGAGTTGGCTCTCATTTCCTTGGTGTGGGCCTTTGCTGTTCTGACTGCCTTCCCAGCTTCCTTTTGCTTTAACTGATACATTTCTCTGTCCTGCTCCTTCTCTGATTCCTTGTACTTTCTGAATGCTTTCTTTTTTCTCTTGAACCTTCACTGCCACCTCCTTTGAGAACCAAAGTGATTTCTTACATCATTTTGTTTTGTTTATTTGCTTCACACAAAGGCTTGTTACCGCTGTGATGGCAGTTTTTATTATTCCCCATTGTTCTTCCACCCCTCCTTCCTGCCCATTTGCTAATGCATTCCTTAGGCACTCACCCATTTTGGCAAAGTCAGCCCTCCTGAAGTCCAGTACTTTTGCCTTTGTATGACTTGACTCTACAGCTGTGTTTATTGTGAACCATACTGTTTGATGGTCGCTAGTTAGTTCCCATATGGATACCCACTTCTACATCTGTGATCCTCTCTCCATCTTCATTTGAGAGAACCAGGTCTAAGATTGCTCCCTCTCAAGTGGGTTCTAACACTAGTTGTCTAAGGCATGCCCCCTGTAGGGCATCTAGAATACCCCACTCTTAGAAGTGGCTGCTGCAACTGCGCTCCAGTTAACATCTGGCATATTCAGATCACCCATCAGCAATATCTCCTCTTTTTCTGACATTCTAAGTATACTTTCTATCATTTCCTTGTTTATTTCCTCCCCCTGAGAGGGGGCTCTGTATACAACCCCTGTGTGGATTGTGGTGCCATTGCCTGTCTCCAAGGTGACCCACAGTGTTTCTTCTCCTCCCTGTTTACCCTTTTGTTCTGTTGTTTTGATTTTTTCCCTCATGTAGAGAACAACTCCTCCTCCTCTTTTACCCTCCCTGTCCCTCCTGTAGATAGTGTATCCTGGTATGTTTATGTCCCAGTCATGGTTCTGTGTGTACCATGTTTCTGTGACTGCCACGATATCCAAATGTTCCTCCTCTTCCATCAAGGCCACTAATTCAGGAAGCTTGTTACCCAGACTATGGGCATTGGTACTCATTGCTCTCCATTTTTTGATGGCTTTACCTTTTGTAGCAGCATCCCCCACTGTCCTTTCTACCTTGGTCTTTTTCTCATTTAGTGCCCTCTTTTGTAGGGGGAGGCTGGGAATTTCCTGCTGCTTACCAGCACCTCCCCCTTGACTAGTTTAAAATCTTGCCAATGAAGCATTTAAACTGATTTCCCAAAAGACTTGTTCCTTTCCTGGACAGATGCAGACCATCCTGCCAGTATAGGCTGGTGTCCCTCCAGGTGGAACCCCAGTCCCCGATGAAACCAAATCCCTGTGCTCCACACCATTTCTTCAACCATTCATTAAATTGCATGGTGCAATGTACCCTCACCTCACCCATGCCATAGACAGGCAGCACCTCTGAGAAGGATACTGTGTGTGCTACTTGTCTTAGGCCCCTCCCCAACTCCACAAAGTCCTCCTGCACTGCTCTAATCTCATGATGAGCCAAGTCATTTGTCCCTAGGTGGACAATGACATCCAGCTCAAACTCCCGTGCAGCTGTTCTCATGATCCTGAGGATGCACTTCCTGTCCCTCCAAGCCATGGCACCAGGCAGGCACCTTACTTCAGTTTTCCCTGCTCCCCCCAGTTCTATCCCACTAATAATTGAGTCCCCCACCAGGAGCTGCTTCCTTTCCCTGTGGTGTCCTCTGCCTCCTTCCTGTGGGCCTCCCTTGTGATAGTTGTCTGCATCCTCCTTAGTCTCCTCTGGGGGTGCATCCATAGAGGAACTATGGTCCCCCAGAATGGTGTATGGATTATGGAGTGGAACAACTGACTGGGTGTGCCTCCGTTCCACCACCCTCACCCTCCCTGAGCCCACTGTGGTCCAACTGCTGTGCTTTCTTCACAACCTCTGAGGTAGTGGTGGTAGCTCTGGTGCTCCCTGGATGGGGAGGTTCCCTTACTACTGTCCAGTGTGGCCTGGGGGAGGTTCCCTTACTACTATCCAGTGTGGCCTGAAGACAGGCAACTTCCTCCCTCAGGGCAGAGAGTTGTCTGCAAATAGGGCAGCATCTCAGCCTCCAGAAAGACTCCCGGAAGACTGCTGCCCCACAGCCATTACATTACACTACTCCCCACATGTCTGTCTACCTTCTTGTTTATAATTGTTTTTTTGTGTGTGTGATTGGTTTGTTATATAGAAATATATATAGTATACAATGTGTATGCTTGTATTGTCAGTGCAGTGTGCTAGAAAGGATATGACAGTGATATGCACCTTGCCCTCTTGAGGAAATGATGTCAGAACCCCAGGTATAAAGGAACTATTTCCAGGGTTGGTGGGGTGAGGGGTGGGTAGGGTTTGGGCCTAAACTGTGCCCTCATGAAACAATCAGCTAAAAGCTCTGACCCACTGCTGCGACGAGTGCCTTCCTGTCAGCAAGATGCCCTATACGGCAATTTGACAGAGAAAATACCCTGCTAATCAAACAGAGAAAAATCCAAACATCCAAGTGAGACACAGGTAAACCTCCCCAGCCCCAAAACAGCCTGGTGATTTGTGCTCTGAAAGCAGTCAGCCCCAAAACTGCCTTTTAAGGCACACAGAGATAAACACAAAAAATAGTTTCCACCACCTGGGGCACTGTCTGCGTCAAATACATAGCCTGTAACCTGCACTCACTTCAGGACTTATGATAAATTCTTAGCTCAGTGAATAACTCACAGTATTACAAATATTGCAAAGCAAACAGTCAATCAATAATTCCAATCAAGTCAGCTATGCACAAGGACAGACACAATAAAGGTATTCAGTCCCTCTGGGTTTAAACTCTTCCTGCACTGAAAATATTAACAATTGTAACAAAAGTAAAGCAAGGTCTACCTCCCTCTGTTGATTGAAAGACTGTCTTTCCTGATAATTCTAAGTTCCTTATTTCACCTTTCAGTTAGAAGTAGCCTCCACCTGAAGAATATTAGCTTTTCTGATGGACTGCTACAAACCAAAGACAACTGTAAATTGTAAGGTTCACCTCCCTCTGTTGTGGGCACAACTTGCTTTCTTGCAGATCCTAAGTTCAGTATTGCAGCTTCCAGCCAGAGGTAGCTTCACCTGAAGAATATTAGCTTGTCTATTGGCCAAAAGAATAAATGCTTCTGAAAAAAAAGCAGAAATTGCAATAATTAAGAACGATCAAGGTCAGAATTTTCCAGAACAAAAACAAATTTCTGAAGAATTTCTTAATTTTTTTAGAATCTATATACTTCAGAGTCTAATCCAACTCTAGAGAACATAGAATATTATGAACAGTTTTCCCCTCCAAAAATTACAAACGAAGAAGCAGAAGGACTAATACAACCCATAACTACCTCAAAGATAAAAGAAACAGGCCTGGATATTCAAAGGGGTTGCACCAGCACAACCCCGCAGTGCACCCTGGTGGGATATTGGAAAGGCTGCCAGGCGCAGAGCAAATCCCAATGCACTGGGGTGCAATGTAATTGCATGTGGTGCAGATGCAGGGGGCGTGCACATGCGTATGCAGCACATCCCAATATTCAGCCTTGGATGTGTGGCACATATGCTGGCTCAACCCTGCATTGCGCTGCATAGGGGGGCTCAAAGTTGAGCCTGTGAAAAGTGGGAACAACTCCTGGCTACCCACAGCCAGGCTGCTGTATTGCAGGGCACAACACAGCAGTCGCCAGCCATGGGTAGCCTCCATCCCACCCAGAACACCATCCACAAGCACCCTGGTGGTCTAGTGGTACCCCCCTCCTGTGTCTCTGATCACAGTACAGCACCATAACATAATTCCCTGGTGTACCCCCACCCCTCCCAGCCACACAGACCTCCTTGCCCATCCTGCTCCCCCCGTTATCAGCGGGCAGCTGCAACCCACTTGCATACCACCCGGCCATCCGCTGAATGACAGATACAGTAAGTGTTGTAAGCCCATTGGTCCACAGTGTGGATCAATGGGCTTGCAGGGCATACTGTACTAGACAGTCGCAAATATGGGAATGAAGTCATACACTGGTGATCGGGGACACGGGTGGGAAGGGGGTTCCACTAGACTACCAGGGATTTATAGGTATGTCATATACTGGCTATCAAGGCCATAATGTCATGCAAATGGCCCCAGTTGCACCTTGCATATTTTATGGCCTCATTTGCTTGCCCTCTGCTGAATGTCATGGGTGATGCACCCAGCGCAACTGTGTTTGTGCTGACACATCCCCGTGCTCCCTATCTGTGGCTTGCGCAGGCACAGTGCCCCTGTACCATGCACTTTACATGCCATATTCAATGGTGCTGCGCCATGGCTCATCACCGTTGAGTAATACCTGGTGCTGGCCCCGGCGCATCCCAGTTGAACTGTGCCCCAGCTTGCGCCCCTGCCAGGTGCAGTCTGAATATCTGGGCCACAATGTACAAGATGGCCAAAGGCAAAAGTCCAGGATTCGACGGATATTCCTTAGACTTGTTTGAGGTGATGGAAGAAGAGATGGTCCCACTATTAGATAAATTATATAATCAAATTCATATTTCTCATATCATTCCCAAATCCTTCAGCCAGGCATTTATATCCCTTTTCTCTAAAGTAGGTAAAAACTTAACCTGAGTAGAAAACTACAGGCCGGTAGCCATATTGAATATTGATTAAAAGATTTATACAAAAGTATTAAATAAAAAGTTATTGCCATTATTAAATAAACTAATTCACATAGATCAGTCTGGGTTCGTACCTGAGAGATCAATACAAAAAGGTTTATATAAGATTCAATTTCTTACAGAATATTTACAAAACAGGAAGATTTCAGCTATTTTCCTATCCCTTGATGCCACCAAAGCTTTTGATATGCTAGAATGGTGATGCCTATGTGAAGTTTTTTGACTGCACGGCATCCCTGAGAAATTTATAGATAATAGCAAGATAATTTATATACAACTGGAAGCAAAATTAAAAATGTATAATAAATATTTGGAATTTTTTATTCTCAAATGCAGAGTGAGACAGTGAGGTCCACTACCTCCATCCCTTTTTATGTTGGCTCGTGCATGCGCAGCCAACATATTGGGGGTAGTAGCACATTTGGAGGCACAGTCACTGTTGGGCAAATGCAGGGCATGCATCAGTAGGTGTGTCCCTCATTCCCCAATCAGCCTGCATGCTGGTGCCACACCATGCGGGTGAGCACATCTAAGAAAAGGTCTGCTGCAATGCGAGCAAAGCTCATCACATGCAGTGGACCTCCCGAAGTGCTTACCCTGCTGAGACAGAAAAAAAAACATGGTGGCACACTGCCAGCCATAATGCCGACTTTGGGGGTACCCAATCCCCCTGTCAGCATGCCCTGCCCCAATGTATGTGACAACGTGGGAGCCCACTCCCCATCAGCATAAAGCACCCATCCCATTTGTTATATGCTGAGAGTGGTGCCCAATCCCCCTCGGCTCTTGCCTCCCGCTTTCCTTGTGTGCCGACGTGGCTGCCCAATCCCTGGTCAGTTAAAGCATCCCCAACAAAAACACTTAGGTGGCATGCTGGGAGCCCACCACAGTGTGCCAAATTCCCTGAAAAATAAAAACAGTCCCACAATTTTTTTTTAACCTGTGAAAAAAGAAAACAGTCCCTCGCCATCTCCCTGCCCCCCTTCCGCAACCCGCACCGAGCCTCTGTGCACCCTGCCTCCGCACACCACCCCCTCACTCCATACTTACCTCTGGAGTCCAGTGCGATGATCTTCAGTGGAGGGGGAACACGTCTGCACTCTTCAAATCCGACCGCGAAATGAAGAAATGCTGGTAAGCTGTATAATGGCATAAATAGGGTTTTTTCAACTTTGGTGCATATCTCGGGCATTATTTGGAATTTTTGCCCAAATTTTCAACATGGGTTATTGGGACCCCTCCTCATGAATTCAGTCACTGTCATGGCGTTATTCGGTCCTTAAAGATGATTTCATGGTCACTGTGTGGAATCACCTTTTTGGACTGAGTAATGAAATGACAGTGCCACTGTTTATGAGGGGGGCTCTCAAAAGGCCTATGTTGCAAATTTGGTGAAAAAAATCCCCAAAATGGCTGTTTTACAAGTGTGCGTTGTGCTGTTTCCATGCACGCTCGTAACTTCATGCATTTGTAATATTTCACTCCAGATTTTCATAATTGCCATTTTCCATACCTTCTGATGAACAGTACAGCTGTTATTTTACATATCCTGGCCCGAATGTGTTTTCACACGTCCGGCACAGAATAGCGCGGTTGCTCTTCAAAATCAGTTTTCAGGACAGTTTGAGGAAATGATGGTGACACTGTTCATCAGCAGAGGTCCAAAAATGCCTATGTTGAAAATTTGGTGCTGAAAGTCCATAAAATGACTGTGTTACAAGCGTGCGTTGCGCAGTTTCCACGCACCCTTGTAACTTCACAACTTCACAAATTTGCAATATTTCCATGCCAGATTTTCAACACTGGTTGTTTTTCTCACCTCCTTATGAACAGTACAGCTGTCATTTTTGACATCCTGCCCCAAAATGTGTTTCCGCACCTGTGGCGCACTATGGCATGGTCGCTGTGGGAAATCAAATTTGGGACAGATTAACAAAATCACAGCACACTGTTCATGAGGAGAGGTCCCAAAATGCCTATGTTAAAAATGTGCCTAACAAACTCCCCAAAATACTTGGGTTACGAACGTGTGTTGCACAGTTTCTATGCATGCTCATGACTTCACCAATTTTTCATATTTTCACTCCCGATTTTCAACGCTGCCATTTTTTTACGCCTCCTCATGAACAATACAGTTGTCATTTTCAACATCCTGCCAAAAATGTGTTTTCATTCCTGTGTCACCAAATGGCATAGCCGCTCTGCAAAACCACCTTTCAGCTAACAAACTGATTGTGCCGCTTTTCATGAGGTGGGCTCACAAAAAGCCCATGTTGGAAATTTGGAGTGAAAATACCAACACACGCCTATGGTGTTAGGGTTTCCAACTGTAGCACCCCACCCTGTAGAGACTGACAGGTGTCAGGGGTGTGACTTGGGATCATCAGCTGTAATGCTGATGCCATTCCAACCCCACTCCCACCCTGCAGCCAGTGACAGGCATCGTGGTGTGCCTTGCACTGTTCAGCCACACAGTTCACCCCATTCTCCTATACTGTAACCTCCTCAATGTATTTCCTTATGGAATGAGGGTAAGTATAATGCCCAAAGACCCCAAAGCACACCACGACACTTGTCAGTGTCTACAGGGTATGGTGAGGTAGAATGGCATCAGCGTTATAGCTGACGACCCAAAGGCACACCCCAATGCCTGTCGGTCTCTACAGGGTGGGGGTGGGGTTGGCAACACTTCAATACTTCACTGCCATTCCTATTATGCATCTCTAACTCTGGCACTACCAATGCCAATGCCAGCGAGACAACATTCAGCATTGACAAATGCTTATTATATTAGCATTGGAATTATTGTTAAATGAAATTAGAGCAAATGAGAGGGTAGAGGGAATACGAATAGGAGAAAAAGAAAGAAAAATAAATGCCTAAGCAGATTATTTATTACTTACATTACAAAATCAGGTGTGAAGTTTGCCAGAAATTTAAAAAATATATATTATGAGATTTTCTAAGGTGGCAGGATATATAATAAATGAGACCATAACAAAATGATAACATTTGGTCCTATAAAAACAGAAAAATTACAAGAACATTTTCAAGCCAAATTACAGACTAAAGGGATGAAATATTTAGGGACTGATATTTCAAATAATATAGACACTTATTGTATTTTGAAACACTGCTCTTTATTGTCATCACTTAGAGACAAACTATTAGGATGGAGCAAAATTCCTCAATCTCTCTCTGGGGATGGGGGGATACAAATAATTAAGATGCTAGCCATCCCCTATCTATCATATAGATTACAAACAATAATAGTACTTAGTACATATTCCCTGCCCCCCATCAGTTGACTGTATGTCTCTCCCCTCAAGTAAGTGTAGATGTCATACTACCCGGATGAAAAAAACTGTAACCCACATACTGCTGTATGCTACAGTTTCCTTATGTATGTATACATTTTACATTACTTGTATGCAAAGCCTGCAACCCAAATACCACTGTAATGCTTGTTTTTTTTTTTTAATGTACATGTCAGGTCATTTCTTACACTGCGCTTCTTATGTTACTTGACCTTGTATTCTTGCACTTGTATGATGTTATCCTTGACAGGACCTCCTTGTAAATGAGCATGCTCAATGGAGTTTTCCTGAAAATAAACTTGAACTTGAACCTGAATTCCTACCACATGGTTTAAGAAGACTAAAAAGTTACTTTCCAAATACGTCTGGAATTATAAACAACCCAGAATCACCTGGACTAAACTTTGTTTACCTAAGGAGCAAGGGGGGATGTGGCCTGCTCAGACATAGAAAATCAATATCTGGTTTACATAACCAAACTGGCAATAAGGTGGTCTCATGCAGACCAAGGGAATACAGAATAGATTAGTAGGATAATTAAAGGTATAACATTAGAAAATACAGACATAACATTTTTTTTATATACAGCAAATAAAAATAAAACATCTGCATGCATTATAATTAAAAATAATAGTCACATAATAAACCAATATTTCAGCAAATTGCAATGGGACATAAAATATTCCCCATCCAACAAGATATGGAGGACCCCTAATTATAAAATATGGAAAATCACAAAAAAATAAAACATGGGCGTCAAAGGGAGTTTTAAGTTGGCAAGCCATTTTAAATGGATCCATGTCAAGTTTGGGGGTGCATATTCAGTGCATAACATACCACACACTGAAAAGTGCTAAAGTTGGAAGTGCTAAGGGAATATAGCAGTGCAGGCTTCCACCACATGTGTGGAGTGTTTCAACCACGTGGATGTCATAGCGCATTGTAGTCTAGATGGTTGCAGTCTGCTACTGCATGCTGTATCTCCTTGCAGGCAATGGGGAGGATAGAGTGATTCATTGAATGCGCTTGGTACATCCAGCAGACCCGGGTATGAATGCAGCAGCTGTGATATCTCTGTAGTCTATGCTGTGCCTACTGCATACCCCCTTCGGAGTTCCATTCCCCTCAAGTAGGAATTGCAAAGCCCCCCCTGAGCTCTGTCCCCCCTCCAAGACCCACTCCCCCGAGTAGTATCCTCCCCCATCCGTAGTTTGAGTGCAAAATCCACCCAGCGTCCTCTCCCAGGTTGTGGTGCCAAAGTGCTTGTTTGTGTGCTGTGGGATTGTTCGCCACTGTTGCTCTGTGCTCTGGTTACTGTTGCTGTCTTCAGCCAGTGCAATATGTTGTGTTCTGTGGCTTTACTGCACAGAGTTTTACTGCACTGCATTGGATGTCAGTGAGTTGTCATGTATCCTTTTTAAATCAGGGAGGATGGATGGAATGGAAATAATTTAGAACACAATATGACCTAGGAAATGCCCATAGACTTTTTCTACCAATTGTGTAGTTTATACAAAAAATATTACAAAAGGTGGGAAATAGCCTCAAATAACGAAAAGAAAGAAAATGAACTGTTACTTATCTTAATTATAAAAAATAAAAAAACTGTTTTCTTGGCTAGTAAGTCATTAAAATCTGTATCATTAGTTTATGCAAAAACTTTACAAAAATGGGAGCTGGACTTAAAGAATCTTATACAGAACAGCAATGGCTACTGGCCTGTGGTTCCATTCAGGATTATAAATTTTCTAGGGACAAAACAATTCTATTCAAGATTTTTAATAGAGTTTATCTCCATATATATTAAATAACATGAATTCAGCTCTGGCCCCAGTATGTTGGCATTGTGGAGCTCAAGCAGCAGATATGTTTCACGGTTTTATTAAATGCAAGCTGAAAATAGCAAATGAGTTAAAAATCTACGTTTCGACCTTAGGTCTACTTCATGAAATATCTCAAAGAGAAAAAAAACAAAGTTAGTGTAGAGGGGAGGTAAAATATGGGATACATATCTGGGGAAAGAAAAAAGGGGAAGGCTCAGGGAGAAGAAGCAATAAATTGCAAGATTAAGAGAGAATCTGTGAAACAAAAAGGTGATGATGGGAAAGATAAGGCATAATAACAGTGAATGAGATGGAAAAGTGCACAGGTGGGGACTAATTAACAGAGTCTAGTAAGAAGGCTGAAAGGCAACAAATGTGTGTGAAGGAGACGGAGATGGAGACATATGGTGAAAATGAAAAATTAAATGTGTACAGATGTATTTCATGTTATGAGGTAGTATAGGGCAGTGGTTAAGGACACTGAGCTGCAAACCTGGAGACCTGTGTTTGAATCCCACAGCCCCCACTTGCATACTGTGTGACCCTAAGCAAGTTGCACAACTTCCTTGTGCTCCCATGTCACACCTGGAAACAAGCTTTGGATTAGTGTGCCTTTCCTGGTTAAACAATTTCCCCTTTCCCTTTTATGTGAGTGTAAACTATGTAGGGAATGGTTATCTCAGTCCTTTGGATTATGATAGCAAATCAAATATAGGCCTTTCATTGGGCAGGATCCCAGATTTTCTCTTCTTGAAATGTATAATAAAATTCAACTGGACCCTAAACAATGTAAAATAATTAAAGCGAGTTATATGGCTGCGAAAAGGTTAATTTTGAAATATTGGGTGAAGCCATCAGAAATTACACCCTTCCCAGAAGTAGAGTAGAGTAGAAATAATAATTTTTAAGTTTTCCATTAAATAATGATTATGGAAAAGGGTGGGAAGGGATATGGAAGTTATACAATAAAAAAACAAAGGACTGGGGCCCCCATATTCAGAAGGGTGTGTGTGCAGCTCATTTCGATGTGTCACCCAAAAAGTTGCTCTGGTGCAACCAAATGATATATTCAAACAAGATGTATGATCCCAACAGATCTCACATCTTGTTTGTTTATAGCATCTTTGGTGGGCGGTACAAATGGGGGATGGCCAACAATGCACACGGCGCATCCCGGGAATGGGCTGAATACCACCAATGGGGGATGCAGCAGTGCATCACAGATGCGCTGCACCCCCAAAAGTGATATTCAGCCTGGAAATGCAGATGAGCCCATTAGGTATGCATGGAGCATATGGCCCTCATGCATGCCCATTACAGGCCCATTTGCATGTCTGCACAGGCCAGGTTGCCCCAGGTCTGTCTGTTCCCCCCCCCTTTCCTGGTGCCCATCCCTGTAAAATAACAGCAAGCCATGCTGTTTCCATGGTGCAGAGTGCCCCCCCTCCCTGCCTGGTGCCTGTCCCAGCACTACAGCATGATACACACCCTTTTCCATAGAGTAGTGTCCCCCACCCTGGTACCCTGATCCCCACATGTAATAGAAACCCACCCCATAACCATAGCATATTGCATGCCCTCCACCCCATACCCGATCTAGGATCCTGTTTTGATATATAATCCCCTGCCTCATTCCTTTCCACAATGTAGCTGCCCCCCACTCCGGTAAGCATGACCCCCTCCCTGCACCCCCCACAACACATTCTAGCAACTGGCACAGCTCAGCACATCCTCCATGACCAGCACTGACTGTTCTGCTCATGATCACTGTACTGTACTGGTACTGTACAAAGCATGAGCACAACCAATGGACTTGCACTCTGTAAAGCTACAGTGATTGTGGGCAGAACATTCGGCAGCTGGTGGTGGCAAGGTGTGGTGGGCTGTGCCAGTCTGGGTGGTAAAGGGGGTGTAGGGAGGGCATGCGCCCACTGGGTGGTGGGGGATGCTACACTATAGAAAGGAATGCAGCAGGGGATAATATATAGAAATGGTATCCTGGATCGGGTATAAGGTGGGGGGGTGCAATATGCTACAGTTACAAGGTAGATTTCTGTTACATATGGGGATGGTGTACCGAGGTGGGGGGACACTGTTCTACAGAAAAGGGGGTGTATCATGCTGTAGTACTGGGATGGGTAGCGGGCAGGGAGAGCAGTAGTCTACACTATGGAACTGAGGTGGACTTGCTATTCTTTACCAGGGACTGGCATCTGGAAGAGGCAGTACCAGACCTCACAACCATTTGTCACTGATATGTGGGACATGGACAATGCTAGACATGCACAATGAGGGACACAGATCCTCAGAATGAGGGGCCCATCTGCACACATGGAGATGCAAGCTCAGGACACTGAAACCCATAGGCTGTACTTGTACAGTTTATGTCTGATTTACTATTTTGAATATTGTTCATTTTTGCTGTACTGTCTGCTTTTACAGCACATCCTCTATGCAGGCAGCACCTTTTCCATCTGGAACGGATGGGCACGGAGCAATCTTAAGGTGTAACATGAGGGGCGTCCCTCGTAATGAGGGACTCAGGAGTATGGGGTGTACCCTACACTATGGAACAGGGATTATTTCTTAACATTACCAAACAGAAAAAACTTACATGTGCCACTTAGGCAAAAAGAGTATAGGGAGCTACTTATTTCAAAGTCAGAGTCAGTGCACTATTACCTTGGAATCAAATGTTCATACTTCAAACTCCTGGTGGTGGTCCTAAAAAAACACCTGTGAGATCAGCACTTAGTAGCTGTCAAAATATCAGAATCTGCATGTAGCATTTGATACCATTTTTAACATTTTATTTATAAAGTTCATCAACATTATGATTGAAATAAATCTCTCTCACCACTTGCATAGGTAAAAGACCGTCCAGCTCAAGTTCGATTAATGAATGCTGATAGCATCTCAAACTGTTGATGCCATGCAGTAACAGAAAACTCCATCTCTCCTCGGTGCAAATTTGGCATTGAATTGTGTAAATCATGCAAAACTGCTTTAGATAAGATAAAAATGCTATGCACAAAAAGAACACAAGTAAACAAGGAGAAATAAACTAGTTTTATAGAGACACAGCATGCAAGACACGTGGACTCATGGACGGCTTGTAAAACAGGAAGCATGCTTACGTATCGACTGTTTCAGGTCATCATCAGAGCGTGCTTGATACTACCAACCATTGTGCTTATAAAATACTTATTTAAAGTGTCTGTGCAGACAACATACAGTACATGTATGTGCATACATAAACCAGACAGACATTCATTTAAATACATGCAAATATCAAAAAACAGCATAAACTAAATTCAAAATAACTTATAGCTCCATGCTTACCATCATATTTAAAAACAATTCTATAAATAAGAACCAAAAAATTGATATCCACTGCTGAGAATAAGCCAACGAATCAAACATCGACCTTATATTACTTAATCTACCATGAAATATATTAAATCCTATTACTTATAAAATATATGTGTACTGGCAGACAGAGCCAGAAAGTCATATCTGCTGACAGGTAGAGTCGGCAAGTCATACCCATCTGTTAGCCATTATTTTATTATCTTGCAGACAGAGCCAAAAAGTCATGTCTGCTACTATGGCAGAGCCGGCAAGTCATGCCTTAGCACTTGGCTATATATAATTGTTATATTGTTATTTTACCAGGGAAAATTTAAAGTACCGAGAAAGAAAAGGGGGAAGGGGGAGGAAAAATAAAAAAGGGGAAGGAAAAATGGAAATAAGGAAGAAAAAACAGGTAAATAAAATAAATTAGAAGAGGGCCAGCAGCAAATGAAAAAAGGCAAATAATCTGTTCATTATTTCTTCAAATATCTGTAAAAAGGTATCTCTTCATTCAATCCTCCAGGTGTGAGACTCTCTAATGTAGCAATCCAAAATGCTTCACACTGCAACAATTTAGTTCCCAAATCTCCACCTCTCAAACCCAATTCGACCTTTTCCAAACCTATAAATCTTAAAGTGGCTGCTGATTCATGTGTGGCTTTGATATAATGTCTAGCCATCACATACTCTAAATTTGGGTTCCGTATAGCACCTTTATGTTCACCAATACGTGTTTTCAAAGCTCTCTTCGTCTGCCCCACATAACTCATTCCACACAGACAAGTTAACATATAAATAACCCCTTGGGTACTGCAACTAATAAATGACTTGATGGCATACTTTTTTCCAGACCTGGGGTGGCAGAAGTATTTAGAGTTCTGAGTGTTCTAACAATGGACACAGTGCCCACATCTATAATTCCCTTGCAGGGCTGCTGGAATCCATATGTTCATAGTGGTCTTATTAGGGTTTAAGTAGGAGTGTTAAAGCATATCTTTTAAGCTCCGTCCTCCCCCAAACGTAATCCTTGGTTTTTTAATTGTAATAGGATTTAGTACAGAAACAGAGTGTAAAATATTCTAGTGTTTCTTTAAAATATTACCTATTTTGGGAGCCATAGGTGTATATTCAGTCACAAATGTGATTACTTCTGTTTCTTCTCTTTGTGTTTCTTTATTTAACAGATCCTGTCTTTTTAAAGGATCGACCTCTTTTAAAGTATTTAATAGCAGTGATGGTTCATAGCCATGATCCAAAAATGTCTTAGTTAAGTCTCTGTTCGCTTCTGTTAAAGCTTCATCTCTGGAACATATTCTTTTCGCCCGTATATATTGCCCTTTTGGAATATTGGTTACCACACTTTGCGGATGACAACTTGTCCTATGCAAAATAGTATTTCTTGATAGAGGTTTCTGATACATACTTGCTTTTAGGCTAGTTGTCTGTTTAGTAATCAAAATATCTAAGAATGATAAGCTTTTCTGATTAGCCTCATGTGTAAACCGTAAATGTTCGTTTGTGTTGTTAATATAAGTGATAAAGGCTTCAAGTTCATCTGCTCCACCAGACCAAATCATTAAGCAATTATCTATGTACCTTTTCCACAGTTTTATTTTACTGTGGAAAGGATTTTGAGCAGGATCATAAATATATTTTTCTTCCCATGCTCCCATAAATAAATTTGCAAAGGTTGGGGTAAATGCAGTACCCATTGCCATTCCTTTTTTTTTGCATATAGAAACAACCATCAAACCAAAAATAATTATATTCTAGGACAAATCTTGCTAATTTCACTATGTATTCAGTAGGGGGCAACGTTTTCTCTCTTGTCTGCATACTTTCCCAAATTGCCATCAAACCCTGTTCATGAGGAATATTCGAATATAAGTTTTCTACATCAATACTTATCAACCAATCATCTGCTCCTATTTCCAGTTGGGCCAATATTTGCAGTGTTGCATTTGTGTCCTTAATATAAGATTTCAAGAGTGGCACATATTTCTTAATAAAAAAATCAACAAACTGTGAAATTTTTTCAGTTACAGAGCCATTTGCTGATACTATAGGTCTGCCAGGCACTGGTCATAGTGCTTTATGTATTTTCGGAAGAAGGTATAGTACTGGCTTACTTGCTTACTTGGGTAGGGGACTGTCAGAAAATTACTTTCCTTTTTTGTTATCTAACCCTGATCCTCTCACATTCAAATCAATACATCAGCTTTCATTTTAATATCCTCTGTTGGATCTTTTGAAAGTTTCATATAAAAATCAGGATTGTTAAGCTGTTTGTAAGCTTTTGCACTATAATCATGCAATCCCCATACAACCACAGCTCCCCCTTTGTTGGCCTGCTTTATTATGATCCCTTCCATTGTTTGTAATTCATTAAGGGCTCTTTTCTCTTGTCTACTGATGTTATATTTTTGTTGTTTGTATCTTTCTCTTAATAATGTAGATGTTACCTCTTTAGATACAACAGAGCAAAAAGTATTGATAGTCTGATTACTTTGAGCTGGACAGAAAGAGGACTGGGTTTTAAAATCAGTAATTTCTCTTTCTTCATTGGCTGGCAACAAATTGCTCCCTTCTTGATGTAAAAAGAAGTTTTTAAGATGCAACTTTCTAAAAAAAACAAATATATCCACTTCCACATTGAACTTATTGATTCTACTGGTCGGCACAAAATGTAATCCTTTGCTGAGCACTCTATTCTGTATTTGAGTTAAATTCATCTCTGAGAGGTTGACAACCTCCAGTTCATTTGTCTGGGGGATTGTCTCACCCCCCTCAATTCTGCCTGCCTCTCGAGTTTCTCAGTCCTTTTCTTCCTCTCGTTCTTCTCCCTTCTTCTCTTTCCTCTACCCCTCCTTGTTCCATATTTCTGGGGTCTGGAGGTAAAACATCCATTCCATGGCCTAAAAAAGTCCTCTCATATTGTCCTCTGTTAGGTTCTTCAAAATCACTATCAGGGCCTGAAGAAATATCCATTACAACACTCTGAAAGCCTGTATTTCTCTGACTCTGATTATTTACTTGAGATTTTACCCCTTGCCAAGTATACACAGTGCCTGATTTGTAGTCATTTTCATCCCGAATATACTTTTTTTGTTTATACGCTACTAATTCTGTTTGAAATTTCTTGATACTGAATTCAGTATGGATAATTAATGTGTCATATTCTGCCACAGAGAATTTTTCTCTTAGTTTTGGTTCCAATGCAGCTAAATCTTCTGTTGCTTTATCAACTTCTTTTTTAGCTTTTTTGATAGTTAACAACATTAGGTCATAACAGCATTTATTTAATATTTTTCCCAATCCTGTAAATAGTCAGCATCATCCATTCCAAATGATGGAGGTTTCTGAATGCACATTTCCTGCAGTATTCTTTTATCACGCCAATACTGGGAAAGAGAAACTGCATGCAAACTAAACCTAATGTGTTTTTTCTTAATATATTCTAAACTTCAAAAATCCACTGAATCTCTGGTTGATTGTAGGCCAATACCTGATAGTAAAGCCTGAATTTGGTCAATAGGTAGTATTATGTTCTGT
This sequence comes from Neoceratodus forsteri, assembly GCA_016271365.2. Lineage (NCBI taxonomy): Eukaryota > Metazoa > Chordata > Ceratodontiformes > Ceratodontidae > Neoceratodus > Neoceratodus forsteri. The sequence goes on along the minus strand of CM028131.1, from coordinate 983,488,363 downwards.
CCTGCTTCCTCCGAGAAAGATAAACTTTCAACAGTGGGAGAGTTAGTCGCTATTGTAAAAATAAGACTCTGGAGCTCACCCCACATGAAATTGATTCCTTATTTCATGATAGACATCAAAACATTACCAAACAGAAAGAACTTCCATGTGCCACTTAGGCAAAAAGAAGATGGAGGGGGTACTTTTATCAAAGTCAGAGATTTGCATGATTTAATGCCAGATTTGCACCGAGGAGAGATGGGGTTTTCTGTTACTGCATGGCATCAACAGTTTGAGATGCTATCAGCATACATTAATCGAATTGGAGTTGGACAGTCTTTTACCTATGCAAGTGGTGAGAGAGATTTTTTTCAATCTTATTGTTCCTGAACTTTATAAATAGAATGTCAAAAATGGTATCAAATGCTATTTGTGGATTCTGATTTTTTGATGGATACTAAGTGCTGACCGCATAGGTGGTTTATTAGGACCACCACCAGGTGCTTGAAGTAGGGATTATTTGTTCCATGGGCAGTTCAGAATGGGACTGGGGGGTACCACTGGGCTGCAGGGGCTGGCAGATTGCTGTGCTGCTGTGTGCACTACTGCAGTCTGCCTGTGGGTGGCCTGTGGGTGGCCAGCAGTTAGGCATGCATTTTCCATGCCTACCTTTGCACTGCTCATCTCCTGGACTTAGGCAGCCCATCTCTTCTGAATATCCCATTGAGCGGGATATTCATGGGCACGCTCCCTCAACTTGGGCTGCATACATTAACTTTGGGCTGTGGCCCATCTTGATTTGGGCAGTCCATCTCCCTCCTTTGAATATGGGAGTTTGAAGCAATTTTTGAGATAGGCAGCTCATCTCTGTTTGTTTCAGAGATGTGCCACCCATCTCTTTTGAAACTGTGGGCCTAGTTTCATTCTGATTTTCAATTGACTAATCTTTACCAAATAAAGAATTCTACATAAATAGTCCCTTCTATAACTTACATCATATGACTACTCTTCTATTGCAACACATTTTATATATAAAATATGAAATTTTACTGCCTAGATATGGAAACAAATGTACACGTTCAATATGTTATCCTGATTGTATTCACAAATGTTCTGGAACCAATTGTAAAGCATAATATGAATATGAAACAAAATCAAATATTTAGCAAAACAAAAAAAAAACTTTTCAACCATGAAGGTTTTTCTAACATCCTTTTCTCCATTATTTTGACCATTCCATTTGAGCCTTCACTCTCCCCCCAAACCTCACATTCTGGCAGTGGCCCATCCTTTTCTGTAGTGGATATGGAACAAAATGTTTATTCAGTATCTCTGTATCCTTTTGTCCACCTCTTCCTAAATAAAACTCTTCAGCCTCTTCAGTACACCTTTGACCTTAAGTTTGTCCCAGATACACCTGAAGAATTCCTTTTCCCCTTGCTTCACTCCCTTTACCAGTCAGAGTTTCATCTCCCTAACCTCCCTGCTGTCTACCTTTGTTGCATCCAGGCACTTCCCTCTTTCCTCTTCCTATTAGCTTCCCTTATACTTTGAGAATGCTCTCCTTTTGACTCTTACCACCATCTTTACTTCAGCTGTGAGCTATACTGAATCCCTTGTCCTTTATCCCTTTGGTACTGTCTCAGTTTAGCTTTCTGCTGCTTCAGCAGTATCACTGCTGAATCAATGCTTCCTATTAGGTGGCAATTTTATTGTGGGTTGGATGTGGTGATGTTTAATGTGTTGAAGTTGTGGGGAGAATACAACCACACCATAACCCAGTCATATTTACACCTTTCCATGGTTTGTCAAGTAAAATACTCTCTCACTCTCCAATCTACATCACATTCTATGTAGTCACAGTTCCTTCTGCTGTCAATATCTCTTTCTATGCACCCCATCGTCCTGTTTGCCTTATTGTAGGCCTTGTTACACTGGCTTGATTGTTTTAGGGAGTCACTGAAGATGTCCCCTAGATCTCTTTCCTCAGAGGTCATGGCATGATTTACCCCCTCCCATCCTGTACTATATCCTGGGGTTCTTGTTCCCTGTATGCATCACATTGCACTTTTGGCATTGAATTTCAACTGCTAAATATTTGACCACCTCTCTAGCCTTTGCAAGTCTCTTTGTATCTCTCTAACCCTCTCCTCATTGTCTATCCTGCCACAGAGCTCAGTGACACATGTGAAGAGACATATCTTGCCTTATATTCCTTTTCCCATGTCTCTGATTACCATATGGAAAAGGTCTGGTCTTAGGACCAATCTTTGTGGCATCATTTTGGTGACCTCCCTCTTATCTGATTTAACATCATTAACTATAATACTCTGCTGTCTCCATTTTAACCAGTTTCTCCACCATCTTGCTGCCCTTCACTGCACCCAGATCCTCTAGTTTCTTCAGCAACTTTATGTAACACACTGAGTGGTGCGTCTTGCTGAAATCAAAGTAGAGTAAATCCTCAGTGTGGCATTTATCCATGACCTTCTTTACCAATCAGAGAATACTATCAGGTTAGTCTGACAAGACTTTCCTACACTGAACCTATGCTGTTTACTATCCTGAAGATGGCTGCTCTCCGGGTAGTCCATGAATTCCTGTTTGACTAGTGTCTCTATCAGTTTACCCACAATAAAGGAATGAATGATGGGTCTGTAGTTACCTGGTTGCTTCTTGTCCCCCCCCCCCATGGAGAGGTACTATATCCACTACCCACCAGTCTTTTGGAACTATTTCTGTCTCAGTTGAGCTATTGAATAGCCCTACCAGGAGTTCATTTAGTTCTGTTGTCAATTCCTTGAGCACCATCAGATGCATCCCTTCTGGCCCTGCAGCCTTATTTATCTTTAGGGCTGCTAGCTCTTTTCAAACCCTTCCTCTGGTAAATATTTTCTGCCTAATATAAGGGATCTCCCTTATGGCCTTCTTAATGCCACTCTCTGGTAAACACCCTCTGTCTTCCCTTGTAAATACAGAGCAGAATTAGTCATTAAGAATGGCAGCTTTCTGTCTATACTCCCCAACTACCCTTCCTCTCTCTCTTAGCCTAACAACTCTTCCTTTCTTCATTCCTTTTTCCATAATAAATCTAAAGAACTTTTATCCCCCCTTTTCCCACTGCAGTATGCAGCTCTGTGTCTGCCTTTGCTTCTCTGACCACTCTCTTGGTTTCCTTTGTTCTCATTTGGCACTCTCGGCATTCTTGTTCCCTTGTTTTTCATTGTACCTGGTGAAGGCCTTATTTTTGGCTCTCATTGCTTCCCTGACCTTTCCAGAGAACCACGTTGGTCTCTTGTACTTGTTTCTGTTGATTACAAGAGCGCTGCCCTAAGAATGCACCCTTGATTTCTCCCCAGCTTTCTCCACATCCCTGATGATGTCTATTCCAACTAACTTGTCCTGGACCCATTCCCTTATCCATTGAGGTCTAGCCTTCTGAAATCTAGGACTTCAGTATTTGATGAGGGCTCACTTCACCCAAGGGCCAGGTTGAACCACATAGAGTCATGGTCGCTGGACCCTAGAGGCTCCCCTACCTTGGCCCCTACTACCATTTCTGAGTTGATGAGCACCACATAGAGAATGGCAGCCTGTCTAGTGGGTTCCCTAAACAGCTGCACCAGCAAACAGTCCTACAATGTATCCAGCAGGGCCTGACTTCTGGAACTCTTGGCTGCTAGAATGACCTGATCAATATCTGACAGATTTAGATCTCCCACTACCACCTCCCCTTTGCCACACCCCTTTCTAGTTCTACCCATATCTCCTTATCTCTCTCTTTCACCTGTTTTGGAGGTACCTCATATAGAGCACTCCTATCTGTAGTTTCTTGCCTAAGGATGCCATGAGCTGAACCCACAGCAATTCTGTTTCACTATTACTGCCCCTGATTTTTCCACCCTGCACTGCCTCTGTGCCTACACTGGCACATAGGACTATGCCTCCTCCTTTACCTTTTCCTCTGTAATGACTAAATATGGTATAGCCTGGGACTGTTGGGTCCCAGTCATTATTCTCTGTGCCCCAAGATTCTGTGATGGCTACTAGGTCCATTGCAGTGTCTGCCACCATTGCCTGGAGCTCACTAATATTGTATCCAAGACTCCTGGCAATAAGGAAGACCACTTTCCATTTTTCTTCTGATCCCCCTGCTTTTTCCTATTCCTTCTCCCTTATTCTTGCCTAGTTTCCTTAATTTTTTTCATGTTGAATATAGTTTATGTTAGCTCTCCCTCATTGGCCCCTTCTCTTAACCTAATTTGAATTTCAACCTTACTATTACCCACCTTTCTGCTACTAGTCCCCTGTTCAAGAGGAGCCCTAGCTAGATTCCCCACCTGCTGTCCCTACTCTGTGGTTCTTCTAGCCTCCATCTCCCCCACAATCACTTTAACTGTCCAATGTAGATATTAGACTTCTGCCCCTGAGCACTCTTCTCCTCTCTCATTAGATAAAAGTCATCATTCTTGAAGAACCTCCTATCCCAGAAGCCTCCCTCAGTCCCCCCCCCCACAGGGACATCCATCCTTCCAATACCATTTCTTCAACCACCTATTAGACTCCTCAGTCTCTTCCTTCCTTACACTATTGTTACCATTCCCCATACTCCACAGAGGGAGAACCCCAGAAAAAGTCAGAGAAGCCCAGTGCACCTTCAATTTGTCCCACAGCCTCTTAAAATTTCATTTCATTGCCTTCACAGGCTGGATCACCAGATCATTAATACCCAAGTGAACAGCTTCCTTGGCTCCCCCTCTTTCCCTTCTCTGGATGCCTAATTCACAAGGAAGGAATCTGACCTTTTCACTTCTCTTCTCTTCCCTCCCCTGCCTACCATCTTCTCTGTTCCATAATTATTGAGTCCCCAATCACTAAGACTTTCCTTGTTGACATCCTCATGCTTACTCCCCCAGGTGCCGCCAAGCCATCCTGGCAATTTCCATCAACTGTCTCAGAGTCCCCCAATGGAGTCAGGTTGCTAAGCCTTCTCCAGAGATGCAAAGCAATTTGCTGTCTGGATGGTTTGAGACTGGTTGAACTCCTTTTGGTTGCTTCTGCCACCCTTCCACATCCCCTTCCCTGTCACCCTTTAGCCCACTGGGCCAGTGGGCCTCTGGGGAAGTGGAGGTGAGGTAGCAGAAAGAGATGCACTATCTCAGCTGTGTCAATGCACCAGTTGAGAAATCTCAGCCTTGATTCAGAGACATGTCAGAAATGCCACAAGCCCTGGGTGAGCCAAACATATGGCACATGGGGCTTGCAGCATTCCCTGGCTGGCAACCAGGATTTACGATCCTGTGCACCATAGGCCATGAGTTAGGCTTGCTGTTTGCTGGCCTGACTTTGCAGTAAACTTGGAACCTTTTTATAGGGCTTGACGTAAACCTTGTGTTAACCTTTCTGAATCAAGATGGTCATCTCTTACTGCTATCAGCTAAGAATTGAGTGCCACAAAGGTGCTACAGATGGAGCAGTGCCCCCTCCTCAAGAGCATAATCCTGGTGAAGAGCACCCGGCAGTCCCCACAACTGACTACCTCCCCCCTGTATCTCATCTGTATACTGATTGCATGATAACCCTAGACTGTTGTTAATATAGAGGATAGTGGTTGGGCAACAGTGAACAACAACACTGTTGTTCACTTCAAGAGGTTGTCATGAAACCTAGAGAAGTGAAAACAGCGTTGTTGATCACTGTTGCCCATCCACTGTCTTTTATAGTGTATGGGCACCAGAAAATCAACATCGGGACACTACTTTGAAAGTTTCGTTTTACGACGTTTCAGTCACTGGTATCAGAAGTGCAAATTTTCTTACCTTGTGGATGATGGAGGGGAACATGCAAGCAAGGTTCAAGACCTATTGTAAACTGAGACATCATGTGACTCCTTTGTTGGGGATTACTAGCTCTAGTGAAATGGGAAGGTGAGTTTCAGTATTGTACTGCTGTTCAGAGTTATTCTGTGCACCCATTCAAACTGCTGTGCTGCAGTTTAAACATTCGTGGACAGTGGCTGGTGGCCACGTGATCTAGTTCCAAGTTGTTGTACCATTGATGTGACATGGTGTTGATGGTATAACAGCAGCTGGGCGTCACATCAATTGTACAACAGCATTAGTAAATGATAGATTTTTCCTAATAACAACATTCTAACATACACTATAACATGCTTAATTCAATCTGCATAGTACCCTTTGACTAGAACTGAAAAGGCCTAACGTATACATGGAGTTCTGTTATAGAGTATATGGCATGCTTCCTACACCTCCCTTACTTATGCCCTTAACCTTCCTTACTCCCCTAACGTATGCATACATATAAATATACAAAAATCTAATTTGTGAGTATCAAAAAAAGCAAATCTCAATATTTTAGAACTCAGTGGGCTGCTACCTCAGATGTTCTATTAGAAGTAAAACACTATACTAAGAAAACTGTTTATTAGCAACAGCTGGATTCTGCTCAAAAATGCCTTTGAAAAATCTTGTTTTAAAGAATAGGAAATCAGCAGTAGAGGAAGTCTGCCAGACAGTGACAAAAAAAATCTCAGCACCACATAACTAACAGGCCACCATGGCAACAAGCCACCAAATCCTGGTCACAAAGACAACACCACAAAAGGCACACACACACACACACACACACTGCCTAAAACTACAAATAAAATTCTATTTACATTATCAGTGCTTCACCACAGAACAAATGTGATGACTATCCTGCTCCCAATTAATATCAAACACACAAATCCTACACATTCATATAGGCAACAATTCCCTCCTCCCTCCTTATCAATCCAGCAAATGTACACAAGAAAAACTATTTAAAATTAGAAAAATATTTGAGTTTTTCTCTTAGATATGTTAGCTCCACACAGCCACAGCCACTATGCTGCTGCCACCATTCTAAAATCCTGTATATATACATATCTATGTGTGTATTCATTGCAAAAAAATTGTCATTAATGCACTAATTATGGTTAAAGTAACAAAAGTAGGGAAATGTGCCATTGGGATTTCCAAAACTAACATCCCTCCCCCAGTCTGCAGGCAGCAACAGGCATGGGGTGTGCCTTGGGTTTGTCAACCCTAACACTTACGATGTTCCATGAGTAAGTAAGCTGAGGTGGGTACAGTATATGAGAATGGGGTGAGGGATATACTACTATATCATGAAGCTCATTTCCCCGACACCCTGTAGTCAGATGTCAAAATCCCGAGATGCAAAATTCTGACAGTGGGATTTTGCTTGTTTTTCATCTTTGCCCCCCACACCACCAATGCAGGGGGATTTGCCCCACCCCCCTTTAATTAGTATAACAAACTCCGGGGGGGGGTCAAAATCCCACTGTTGGGATTTTATGTGTCGGGCTTCCAGTGTTGGGCTTTAGGGTGTCCGGGAAACAAGTTTCAGGATATAGTAGTGATGCCAGGGTGGGGTGAGAGTTAAGATTGACAACAAGGCACACCCCACACCTGTTGCTGTCTGCAGGGAGTGAGCTTTTAGGGTTGGAAACACTAACACGTTTCCCTACTTTGTCACTTTAAACCTAACTAGTGCATTAATTAAGTTTTTTTTGCAATGAACTTCCTTACTTTCTGAGATACTACATTTTCTGTACTTAGTTTTTATAAACATATGAGTATTTTTCTATAATTAGTTTTTATAAACACATGAGTTACTATAAAAAAAATTGCTCATATTCACTGGAGCCTGTGGGATTTAATCCCAGGTCTCCAGAATCATTGCCCAGAGCATTGACCACTATACAACACTGACTCATTTAATACCTCTATGTCAATGTTCTCTTCTCCTAAGACAAGGCAGAGCCAAACTAAAAGTGGCATTTTCTCTATATTGCCAAAAGTAATTTTTTTAAAACTTTGCATATTTCTAAGCCATTGAATTGTCTGAAACATTTTCAGTTCACATGAACAAAAAATCAGTTCTCCAATGTCTATTTTAATGTAAGATAAGAAATTATTACTTTTCTTCTATAGCCCTTGGGCCCAATTATATACATGTTTAACATGTTGATTTTTAACCCATACTTCAAAACAATTCACACTTCCCAAAGAGGGATAACTTGTAGACTTTACCTGATTTTACTAATTTCCTCAATTTTAAAAAACAGGTATGCAAGTAAGCTCATGACTATTCATGAGCTACAGATACAGTGACTTTTTTGAAAAAATGGGGAACATAAGGAACTGTTCTTCTTGCAATGTGAAGAGGTGAAACCAAAAAGACATTTTCGTAAACAGTGATTTTGAGCAGACAAAGCTTCCCAAAGAGGGCTAGCTTGTAGTTTTCATGCAATTTTTGAATTCCTTAAACAAGTATACAAATATGCTTCTGATTATTAATGAGCTATGAGGTGACTCTAGGCATTCAAGCCAAGCCCCTTTATACAGCTATGTTGAAGTGCTTACTGAGCATGCTCAGAACCTAACATTTTTAAATTTAATAACTTTGGAATGGATTAATGTTTTTTCACCAGATCAGTAAAAGGCGCCTCTGTGGGCCAAACCCTTTTCTATCCTGAACATTCCAAACTATCTGGGTGCAAGGCAATGACAAAAAAAACAAAAAAACAGCAAAAAACAGCAATTTTTTTGCTGTCTGCAACTCAGAATCCACACTTTCAACTGTTACAAACATTGGCACATCAAGAGACATACCCCCACAAGACCAAGTATGTACAGTTTTGTACAAATCCATTGAACGGTTGCAAAGATATTAAACTGCAAAATGTAATGTTTTCTACTGCTGTCTGTTAGGCAGCCACTGAACTACAGAAGATTTCCGTTATAAATTATACACTTACCCTGGCTAAAACTGATCCCTCCTTCAATCTGTAGAGCAGTCGCTAAATTACACATGAGTTCCATAATACATTATACATTTACACATCTAGAACTGATCTCTCCTGCCATCTATAGGGCAGTTTCTAAGTTACACATGAGTTCTGTTATAAGTTATACACTTACCCAGCTAGAACTGATCCCTCCTGCCATCTGTAGGCAGTCACTGAGTAACGCGAGTTTTATTTAAGCAATAATATGCAACAAGGGGTATGTTGTGATATTTACACACAGATAATAACAACTTTGGTACATGTTAATATTTTTCACCAAACCAGTGAAAGACACATCTATGGGTCAAGTTCTTTCTACCCTGACAATTTGAGGCCAAAATTCCAAACTATCTGGGTGCAAGGTGAAGACAAAAAAACAGCAAACAGCTGTTTCTTTTACGTTTTTCACTATCTGCATCTCAGAATCCACACATCTGACCAGAACAAAACTTGCTACATCAAGATATACAGTTTGTCTCATGACAGCAGGCATGCAAAATTTTGTGCAAATACGTTGAACAGTTGGAGAGATATTAAAGCACAACATTTAACACTCACTACTGCCATCTGTAGGGCAGTTGCAGAATTACATATGGGATGCATTATAAATTATACACTTACCCTGGCTAGACCTGATCCCTCCTGACATCTGTAGGGCAGTCACTAAATTATACATGAGTGCCATTATAAATTATACGTTGATCTTGCTAGAACTAATTAGAGATATTGCAAAATAAAATTTCATCAGTGAAATCAGCAATTTTGCTGCTTGAAATGTATCACAAAACTGTTGCAAAATGGTGACATTTTGCTCACAATTTTGGCCCCAGCAAATGGCCATCCACAGCATTAAAATGAAATCTCTCTGGTGTCTAGTGGTTCCTCGCTGGCTACTCACAGGCCCAAATGTAGAAAAAAAAGTTATTTCTCTCTGCTGTCTAGTGGTCCCCCTCCACCCCCTGCCAAAATTGAATAAAGCCCCCCTGAGTTATCCTCATGTCTTCCTTGTAAAAAAAATAAAATCCCCACTTCCTGGTGTCAGTGGATTCCCCAGCCCCCACCCTCTCATCAGTCATACAGTGCCCACCCTACTCCCTCCAGTACCCTGATCAGGCAACCAGCACAGCCCTTCACTCACCTCCATGGACAGCAACCTGACTGAGCACTTCAATGAATGACGCGTACTTGCACAGCATGTGCTCATTCTACGATGAAATGCTCAGTTTGAATACTAACCATAGAAAATATGCCGGTAGTGATTGGAGATACTAGAGGAGCTTAACATAACTGCTGGGTGACTGATTAGAGTGTGGGGTGTCCACTAGAAACCAAGGAGTGGGGATTTAATTTTTTTTACAAAGAGGACATGAGGGTAACTGGGGGAGTAGGGTGCTTTATTCAATTTCAGCCAGTTATTGGCTGGAGTTAGGAGGACCACTAGACACCAAGGAGAAATAACTTTGTTTTCTACATTTGGGTCAGTGAGCAGTGGGAAGGCCACTAGACAACAGGAAGTCTTAATAAGTGGTGAAAATTATGAAATTTCACCCACGGGTGGTGAAATTTTGCCCAAGAGCAGCGAATTTCACTGGTTTGAGGTAGCTGAAATTTCACCCCACAAAATATTTCATGAAATGTGTAAATTTGGCCAAATATTTCGTGGGGCGAAATTTTTCAATTTCGCACAGCACTAGAACTGATCCCTTTTGCCATCTGTTTGGCATTCACTTAACTACACATGAGTTACATCATAAATTATGCACTTGCCTGGCTAGAACTGATCCCTCCTGCCTTCTGTAGGGCAATCACTAAATTACACAAGTTCTGTTATAAATTATACACTTACCCAGCTAGAACTAATTCCTCCTGCCATCTGTATGGCAGTCACTGAATTACACATGAGTTTCATTTAAGCAATAATTCACAGTGGGTGATGTGTTGTGAGATTTACAAATGCCTAATAGTAAGTTTGAAACAGATTAAAACCAGCAAAAGGCACATCTGTGGGCCAAGGCCTTTCTACCCTGAAAATTACACACCAGAATTCAAACTATCTTGGTGCAAGGTGATGACAAACAAATACAGTGATTTTTTTTAATGTTTTTTGTTATTGCATCTCAGAACCCGTACATCCGACTGGAACAAAATGTGTCATATCAGAAGATCTACTTAATGAGACTACACATGCAAAGGTCGGTGCAAATCTGTTGAACAGTTACAAAGATATTAAAGTGCAAAATGTAATGCTCACTACTGCAATGTGTGGGGCAGTCACTGAAATACACATCAGTTCCATTATAAATTATACACTTATCCTGGCTAGAACTGATCCCTGCTGCCATCTGTAGGGCAGTGGCTAAATTACACATCAATTCCATTATAAATTATAACATGGGTAGAAAAGTTGTTAAATCTATTTGATTAAAAAAATAATAATAAAACTGCTTTCAAAAACATAATTAATTATTTTAACTGCACTTGGACACACAGTAGTCTCTTTTTGTTGTATCAGCGAACTCTTATTTTGGTAATGGTTATGTAAGCAATAAGACACAATGGGATGTGCATTGAACAGATATTATCAAATGCTCAGGGGCGTAGTGAGGCATGATGCTGCAGGCTGAGTACCTTCAGCCCCTGTAAGTGTGGTAATATCTGTTCAATGAACTCCCCGAAGTGTCTTATTTCACTTATAAGATGACCCTATGTATATAACATTCATCTAAAAATCAAAGTTTTTATCTTTAAATAGTTCAAAATTAAACTCTATAATGTGTTTTTCATGTAAAATAGTTCCTCTGTCTGTAATAGATTGTTGTTTACTTTTAAACATTTGTCCAATGATGGAATTGGTAAGCAGTGATCGAGTGAGGTTGCCAGTGAGGCTAAGACATGAGAGAGCGCAGCGTTTTGAAGAGGTGACTAGTAAGTTATTTTAAATGAGCCAAAAAATTAGCAACACTCATTAAAAGAAGTGTGCTAGAACCCACCCTAGTGTTAAAGTCCATTATAGACCTTTTGCCTGTGATCATGATTCAAGAATTTTTTTTTGTCAGTATCGAGGAGAGCTACTGTATGACAGTTGGCACCACTATTAAATCCTGTCACTTTCACCTATCAGCTTGTTGTGGACACGACTGACTTTTTTTGTTTGTTTTTTCAGAAAAGTAAGAGAGACTATTAGTTAAACTGGGTAATTTTAAATCAACATCTGCTTCCTAACAGACTTGACATCGAAGAGATGATGATTTCTGCTGGGAATGGTACCGGAAGAGAGAGAGAGAGAGAGAGAGAGAGAATGGCTGAGCTGCATTAGTGAGAAAAATATGTTGGCAATTCAAATATGAGTGTTCTAACAGCGAACTGATTCTTTTTTTTTTTCAGTGCGGTCCTGCTTTTGGTAGTTGTTTTTACCTGTTCATTGAATGGATCTGATGCTCAGGTAACAACCAATCAAAACAGAGGATTTTCTCTCTCCATTTTATAAGGCAGTAAAACAGCTAATAGGCTGATTTACAAACAGCAATGAGGAATTCTTGGTAGATTACAAAGTTTACTTAAATTGTTCTGACTCAGAGGGGCAGTCTTCTATTTTAGTAGTGGTGACTACAGTATTGCACATAATATGTATATATGCATAACAAGGCACTGTGGGTAAAATATGAGTTTATCTTCTATGTTCCTTACTGAGAGGTGAAGTCTCCTATTTTTGTAGTGGTTACAACAATACAAGATCTCAGGGGCCATATATTTGAAGCTTTGCACCCGGCGCAAATCTGTAGCACTGGAATGCCACTAAATTTACACCAAACTGCAATATTCAAAAGCCCTTTTAGCACTGGCATTGTGTGATAGCGCCAATGCTAAAGTTAACATATGCAGGGGAGGGAGGGAGGTAGGGGAGTGGCCATGAATGCCGGTGCACTGGCATATTCAAAATAGTAGTGCCATGCTACAGGTTGTTGCAGCATTGGTAGTGCGGTGCTAAATACCACCTGCAAAAAGCAAGCGGTAAGTGGTGGTGAGCCCAAAGTAATTTGAAGTGATACTTCGAATCACTACCAAAGTCATTTGAAGTGTAACTTCTAATTACCACCAGGTCCAATCCTGGTAATCTAGTGTCCCCCCTGCCAGCCAACTTTTATTGCTGATGGGGTGCCAATCCCCCTGTCAGCATCATGATTCCCCCCCAAAACTCATGTGGCACACTGGGATCCCACCCCAGTGTGCCAAATGCATTTTTTAAGTTCTATACCTGTAAATAAAGAAAACCATTTACCAACATCTTTTTACTTCTATGCAGGATGCTGCATCCATATTTTCGATGCAGGATCCTGCATCAGACTTCTGCAGTCTGGCCCAATAAATCCACTGACACTGGAGTGCCCAATCCCCATGTCAGCATCATGTCCCCCACCCCTCAACTCATGTGGCACACTGAGAGCATACCCCAATGTGCCCAAAAATTATTTCATTTTCTATCTATTGCCTTGCCAATGGGGGTGCCCAATCCCCCTGTCAGCAGTATGTATCCCCCTAACTCATGTAGCACACTGGGAGTCCACCCCAGTGTGCTCACATTTATTTATTTATTGTTTGTTCCTGTAAATAAAGAAAACCATCTCCTGATGTGTTATTTATTTTTTTTACCTGGAAAAATAGAAAATGGTCCCTCATCATCTTCCCAGTTCCCCCTTCCCCATTCCCACCCTTCCACTGAGCACCCACCTCCCTGCATCCCCCCCTTACCCCACACTTACTTCCAGAGGTCAATTCTGTCATCTTCTGAGGACCGGGACACATCTGAATTCTTCAAAACTGAACCACAAAATGAAGAATCAAAGGTAGGCACCGTATAATGGCTGTCAATGGAGGTTTCAACTTATGATGATATCTCAGCCATTTATAGGAATTTTGACCCCAAATTTTCAACATGGGGTTCTTGGAACCCCACCTCATGACCACAGTCACTGTCATTTTGTTATTCAATCCTCAAAGGTGATTTCACAGTTGCTGCATGGAATCACCTTTGGGACTGATTAACAAAACAACAGTGCCACTGTTCATGAGGTGGTGTCCCAAAAAGCCCATGTTGCAAATTTGGAGACATAATTCCAAAAAATGACTGTGTTATGAGCATGCGTTGCTCAGTTTCTACGCACTCTCATCATTTTGCCAATTTTTCATGTTTTTACTCCAGATTTTCAACATTACCATTTTTCACACCACCTCATGAATAGTACAACTGTAATTTTTCAAATCCTGCCAAAGATATTTTTCTGCAGCTGTGGTGTAAAACAGCACTAAAGTTGTACAGAATTATATTTCCATGAGGATTTGAAGGTTTTCTGTACTGAGTACATGTGCTGATGTGAGGAGTAGGTTATGTTGAACATTTGAGGTGAAAATTATGTAAGATGGCACAGTTATGACTATTTTTTGTGATTTGGCTATGCCTGCTCATAACTTTATATGTGGAAGCGCAGGGGCCAGAGACCCCTGTGTTTCCACAGCTAGATACATATGTGCATCTGTGGGGAGATGGGAGCACAGGGTCTGAAGGACCCTGCACGCCCACTGTGACATATGGATACTGTTGTACTATCTGGATGGAGGGATGGGAGTGCTGGGCCCAAAGGACCCTGTGCTTCCACAGCAAAATGAGGATACAATTATACTATCTGAAAAAGAAGGGAAATTCATAGCAAAAAACTCCATTAATGCATCAGCCCTAATACCCCACCCACAGGGTTCTCAACCCTACCACTCCACCCCCATCCCTCCACCCTCCACACACCAACAGGTGTCTGGGTGTGCATTGGGGTTGTTGCCCTAACTTTCACCCCCTACCCCTGTACTACACCACCTCCACTTGTTTACACATGGAATGGGGTGAGAGTAAGGCCATCAACACCAATGCACATCCAAATGCCTGTTGGTGTGTGGAGGGTGGAGAGGTGGGGTGGAGTGGTAGGAAAGGGAACCCTGGGGGTGGGTCATTAGGGTTGGAAACCCCAATGCCTGATTTCCTTGCTTTTGTTGCTATATTATTCACCCTAACTGGTGCACTGATGCATTAATGGAATTTTTTGCAATGAGTGTGTGTGTGTGTGTATATATATATATATATATATATATATATATATATATATATATATTTATACATACATACATACATGCACACAGTTATACAGTCCTCTACAGTGTCCCTCAGTACAAGGGAATGCCTCTATGTTCCTCTATCTATAGCTCTGTCCTGTTTTTGTCCTTCCTGGGAACAGTGGTGCACACACAGAGACTGTACTGTACATTCAGACTTTCAAGCAGGGAGTTATATTATTCTATGGTGCTAGATAATGCTTACTGTGTACCTACAAAGGTAGTGGTTTCCTTTGTGTTCTGTGTTTGTGTCTCCATTTTTGCAGATGTGCCTCTCATTATGGGGATCAGTGTCCCTCTTTGTTCTACATTCAGAGTGTCTGTGTCCCTCATTCCAGTACTGACTGGGTGGGAGGTATGCACTGTGTATGCCTGCTGATACCCATGGCCTGCAGCTAACAAACTGTTTCTCAAGGCTGGCATACAGGTGAAGTGTGTGTGCACGCCCCAGCCTGCAGCTTTTACCCTGCATGTCCAGTCTGGCCTACAGGTGGAGCTGTGAGCACCATCCAGCCTGTGTTTGTTGACCTGTAGTTCCAGTCTGACCTACAGGTGGAGCTGTGTGCACCATGGAATAGCACCAGGCAATCTTCATGCTAATGTATGCTAAGCAGGCCTTAATGATATGCGTATGTGGCTGTTTGCACATGGATTATTTAAGTAGGCTCATTTGCATAGGAGCTTTGAATATAGCACACTTTTGCCTCGGGCTAATGTGTTTGCACTGGGCAAATGTGTTAGCACTGTGCAATCGGGTTAGCCCTGGACAATCCTCTCAAAGGCACAGCACAGTTCTGCAGTGTGTGGCCTGCATTATTGTTTGCAGTTGTAGTGCAACACTTCACTATCACACACCTTGTCCATCAACTTCAGCTCTACCTTACTCCACCTCTGTGTCCACTCTGCTGCTGTTGCATTTTGCACTTCCCTGTTGCTATATTCAGAGCTGTCTTATTTCCCAAGCTATTTTAGCACTGCACTCCCGGCCCTGTTTGCACTGCTTCCTTTGCATGCTATATTTAGCAGGTTCAGCCCCAGAGCTATTCCTTTGTATATAGCTTGCTACTAGTTCAGGCCTAATTTAGCACACTGTGCAGTGCTAATTTAGCCCTGGGACTAAGTTTTGAATATCTGGCCCCAAATGATTATTTTCAAAATAAGGCATTGTACGTTCTGTATATAGCTGACACAATTTCCTTACAGAGAGATGTATTTTCCTATTTCTGTAGTGAGTACAGAAATATCTAACCAGTTTTCCTAATTACAGTACCTCAGTTTTAAAAACAGATATTCCAATAAGCTCAAAATAATTCATGAGCTAGGCTCACACTGACATTGTTGAAAATGTGGGGCACATAAGGAACTGTTCTTCTTGCAATGTGAACAGTTGAAACCAAAATGATTTTGTTGTAAACATTATTTTGAACAGACCAAGCTTCTCAAGGAGGTATAGCTTGTAGTTTTCCCCAGTTTTTTCTATTTCCCTAAATTTTCAAAATCAGGCATGCAAATAAGCTCATTACTATTCATGCATTATGAGGTGACTCTAGGCACTCATGAAGATTAATTTTTACAGCTATGTTTTTTTCGGCTGACTGAGCATGCTCAGAACCCGAAAATTTTAAATTTAATAACATTGGAGTGGATTCATATTTCTTTTCACCAAATCACCAAAGGAAATCCTTCTGAGGCAAGCCCTTTTTACATTTCAGACCAAAATTCCAAACCATCTAAGCATTACGTAATGGCAAAAAAACAGAAAAAAATCATTGATTTTTTATGTTGTTTTGCTTTGTGCAGCTCAGAATCCACATATCCAACTGGAAAGAAACTTGGCACTTCAACAGACCTACCACTTCAGACCATTCATGCAAAATTATGGGCAAATCTGTTGAACAGTTCCAAAGTTATTAAAGTGCAAACTTTGGGGTTTAACCTAGAAAGCCCTGTTCAAACCTAACTATAGTTGCACTACGGCTTCACTATAATAGATATAGATGTATAATATTATTTGCAAAAAAAAAAAATCACTAATTCATCAGTTAGGGTAACTGAATACCACAAAAGTAGAGAAATGTGGCAATAGGGTTTCCAAGTGTAACTTCCCAACCCCAACCCCAAGTAGCAAAAAGAAAAAGATTTGGGTTTTGAGTTTCCAGAGTCTTGGCAAATCAGTGTTGGGGTCTTCCATGGGTTTGCCAGCCGTAATGCCCATCCCATTCCACAAGCAAACAATGTCACACATCATCTTCAGGGCCTATGGAAGTGCAGGGCCCTGGTGACCCTGCCCTTCTGTGCAGCACTGGATGTCAAAAGTTGCCAAACTTATGAAAGTGTATAAAAATAAGTTGACGTACCTTTATAACTGTGCTGTTTTTTAATATTTTGACCCCAAAATTTCCACATAGCCTTGATACAAACTCACTTCATGAACCCAGTATGTGAACATTTTCAAATCTTCTGAAATATCATTCTGTGGTACGGAAATGAAAACACTTTTTGGCCAGGTTTTGAAAAAAATGATAGTTGTTACATTCATGAGATGATGTGAAAAAATGGCAATGTTGAAAATTTGGGGTAGAAATTCTTAAGTTTACCAAAGTGATGACCATGCTTTGTAAAATTTCAATGTATGCTTTGTTGTTATGTAATATTTGTACCCCAAATTTTGAACATAGCCTTCCTATGATCCCACATCATTAAGAAGGGAAGAGGAGCAATCCGCTGCAAGCTGCTTTGATGTGGAGGTGTAAAGAAAGCAGGACAGCTAAAAACACACTATTTTCTCTAAAAAAAGATATGCCACTGTTGCCTTGTGCTGAAAAGTGCATTACTTTCTGCAAGTTAGAGTGTTCTAGCTGTCTTTCCAGACTGCCTTGTGTGGCCATTTGTTTGTACCCTTCCCTCCTGCCACTACTTTTCCCATAGGCTTGGAGTCCTAACGGTGGCTGCAGGAGCCTGCCTATGGGTAAAGATGCAGCAAAATTTTATTTTGCCAGTGAAATCATGATTTTCACTGCACAAAATTTTGCAAAATTCTGTGAAATATTTCACTGATGAAAAATGCAGAATTTCACCTGTGAAATGTGAAATTTTGCAGGTGAAATGTGGAATTTCACCCACGAGTGGCAGAATTCTGCCTGTGAGAGTCAAAATTCTGCATTTCTCTGGTGAAATTTTGCATTTCTCTGGTGAAATTCCACATTTTGCCAGTGGAATTTTGCATTTTGCACCTGCAAATTATTTTGCGAAATGCAAGGAGTTTGCAAAATATTTAACAGAATGAAATTCAACAATTTTGCACAACACTACCTATGGGAGGAGAATACAAGGTGACCCGTGAAGGTCTGACTGCAGGAAAGAAGAAAAGAAGAGCATACTTGGAGCAGTTGAGATCAAGGAGTCAAAGAAGAGGAAGAAAGTTTGGAAAGAAACTAGACAACAGAGTTGTGAAGGGAAGGACAAGAGTGAGAAAAGTAGGGTTATTTTCTGTCTCTCTCTCTTGGCTATTGTCCTGTCCAACTTTACCTACCTTGTGGGTTTTTGACCTTTTAGATCTCTCACCTGACTGTATTTGTTTGCTGCTTCTTCCCTCCTGAATTATACTGTGGGTGAAAACTGTTTAAAACTGCTCAAGTTTTCCTGATTTTTTCTAACAACCTATAGCTCTACATGATCAAAGGCCATTTTAGACAAGCAGTTAGAATTTTAAGTTTTTCTTTTTTAGGGGGATTTCTTTATTTCTATTTATATTTTACATATATCTTTTTTTTTTGTGTCTGAATTTTCACACCAGAGTGATGTCAGGAGATCATGTGATAGCCTGTCTATTCCAAGCTCGATCCCTAGCTTTTCAAACCACTTTTGTGCTTAGTTCAGCTCACTGATGTCTCTGTTGGCTTTCAGAGTTTGTTGTAATTGATATACTATCTATTTTTGGAGCTGATCAGATGTTAAAATTAGTGCGGTGGCTTTTAAGACAGTGCATGATGAGCACAATGCTTTTTGTGCTCTGGTAACTGGCATGTGGTCATTGCATGGCTTTTCTAAAGTAGATTTTTTTGGTGAATAAGCTGATTTTTTTCTTGCAAGTAGACCACTCTGGTGCTCCCCATTCGTCACTTATCATATACCCGACTGAGGAAACAAAAGAAGCAGACCTTATTCCAAGTCACGGATGAGATTTACTCTGATTTTTGCACTGCATGAGAGAAAAAAAGATACAAAAGTAAGATAATTAAGACAATCTAAAGTTTAAAATCTGTGTCCTTTAGAGTTGCCTGAAGCTTAGTTTGAATTTGGAGTTGGAGGGAGTACTGGAGCTGGGAGTGAATACACAGCAAATACATGGGGTTCCAGCTGGAATATATATAGGTATGTTTGAATATATATATATATATATATATATATATATATATATATATATATATATATACTGTATATACACACACACACATATATATATACTGTATATTTTTTTATTTTTTTTACATAAGTACATTTTGGTCTGGCTGTTATTACATATTATATTCTGGGAATTACTATTAAAATTTTTAACTTTTGTGAGATATTTTGCAATAGATGCTTCTCAATTATACTTTGTGTTTTTGTTTTTATAAGTGCTGAATACCCAAGAAGGGAACTCGAAAGACATTATAACAAGAACAAAATTTAGAATTGGCTTTAAATCTACACAGAATCACCTAAATCTAAGAATTTGGTGAAGTGAAAAGTGAAACATTATCTGTAGAAACCAGAAACTTTGGCTTGCAAGTTAATAAACAACACCTCAGGTGATGGAAATCTCTGGGTTTGTGCTTAAGTCTGGACATTATTTATTTGTTTTGGCTTTTATACTGAATGCTATTTATCTTTTTTTAATTCTTGGATATTTATACTTTAGCACTTTAGTATTTAAGGACTGAGTTGCTGGAACTGTTGTTTACTTGTATAACTCTTCAAAATGAACATTAGCAAAGTAAATGGGAACCTCCTTAAAAAACTCATGGAACAAGAAAGAGGTCAGTGCTTAAAAAGAAAAATGTCTCTGCAAAAAATACACATAATAAAGAAAGAAAATCACAAATTATATTCTGGGTCCAGTGAATCAGATTGACCTAGTAGGTAGAAAAGAAATACTCAGAATTCAAAGTACAAGTCTTCTTCTTCCATTAACTTCCTTTCCTGTGAGAGAACATATTGGTACTCAATATAGTGAACATTCCCAGTTAAAGCAGATACAGATAATTGAAAATGATGCTGCTGGGAAAAATCCTGCTGGGGCAGAGGATTCTCCAGATTTAGTAAAGAAGGTAGTAAGAAATAATACAATAACAGAACAAAAGGGTAATGAACCCATCAGCATAAATTAGACTGGTAGTATGCACACAGAGCAATTCAATATGAATGAGACTATAATAAGGGGAACTAAAAGTGAAAGAATAGTAAGAATTGATGGAGAGGATGGCAAAGGTTCCTTCCTAAATGAGTTTGAAGCTTTTCTTACCCCATATACTAACAGATTGTTATTGACCCCCCCGAATGCCCTCCTGACCTCCCTCATTTTGGGGGGAGTAAGGAACATGAACAAGAGCAGCAACCAACCTCTTTTGGGGTTCATAAGTTTGAAAAAGGAAAAGCTGTGAGGACATATGAAAAGAAAGAGAAAAATTAGCATGATCATTTTACATCTGAACATTATGGAAAAGGGATGTGAGGTTTGGGGAAATTAGAGATGACATTATGTAACATCAGTTGTTAATAGAAATAATTGCATTATTAAAGAGTACATTATGTAAGAATAATATTGAAGGGAGTCACGTGATGTAGCTGCCTGAGACGTGTCCCGCTACAGCTCTGCTCACCTGAGCCTTTTCTACATTTAAAAACAGCTACTATATCGAATTTGCTACAACGAGACAACTTTGGCGGCTAAACTACATCTGGATCTTCCCAGAGAGTATAGCTGGAATGGCTATGGAGGCAGATATGCATCTGGCAGTGCACAGACATATCCTGCCAGAGAAACAGGCCAAAAAAATACAAGATGAATCCTGGCAGCACAGCGTGGACTCAATCCACATCAGCACCGTCCACGAGCTCACCTGAAGCAATCCCTCTAATTCTAAAAAGGTTTCTTCTTGAATTTCAACCATTTCAGGATGAAGTAAGATCTTTGGTGTCTGATGTGAAATTAAATTCAGAAACATTAGAGGATACCTCTCAAAGAGTGACAGATAACTAAACCCACATTTTCTCTTTAGCAAAGCAGTTCGAGAAGTCTGAAACTTCAATAACCCTCAATCGCCAGACCCTTGAAAATCTGGAAAATAAAATAGAAGATCTTGAGGGATGAAGCTGAAGGAATAATTTAGTGATTATCGGGATTCCCAAAAAAGAGGGAGGCTCTGACTCACTGTTGTTTACACAGAAGCTTTTGAACAAAATAGCAGGGCCTTCTCCATTTGGTTCCAGCTTCATCCTGGAGTGTGCACATCAGGCCCTTAGGCCTATGCCTCCCCCAACAGCTCAGCCCAGGCCCTTAATCTGCCATTTCCTGAACTATCAAGAAAAACAACACATTCTGCTAAAAATGAAAGAAGTTCAGGAAATACTGTGGGAAGGGACTAAACTTAGAGTAACTCAAGATTTACCAGCATCAGTGCGCCAGCGGTGGGGTCTCTTCTATCCGATCATCTCGAAATGTATAGCAGCCGGCATAAAATTTAAAATACTGTACGCAGCCAATCTCCAAGTACATTTGGATGACTCGTGGGTCTCCTTTGAAGAGCTCGACCCAGCCCCATCCTATTTGAAGCAAAAGCAACCTGCTCCATTTTCTGATTGCTGAGGAAGTATTACAGGTGAACAAGATGGGAAAAGCTTCACTATTAGACAACAATCTCAGTAATTTGGATGGCTCCTCAGGTCTATACTAATTGTTCATACGGGAGATGCATAGGTACTGTTCTTATATTCTCTTTGTGACTTCTAAGCTTAATGCTACATGAATTGATTGTGTCTCAGTACAATTGGGATCTTAGTATAGGTATTCCATCTCAGACCCCATGGACTAAACCTTTGAGGTGGTGGTAACTTGTAAGGTTTGGATTTACTTAATTTTCTTTAAGTATAATTTAAGGCTCTTGACTTTTTTGATGAGCAGATGGTCGATAACCTTGAGCCTTCACATGAAGAGATCCATTTCACCTCCTCAGGGACAAACTTTACCACCAGTTACTTTGGACATTATAGCAATGCGTTTAAAACTGTTTTCCTTTTAGTTCCCCTGGAGAGACTTTATCTGCAGAAGGGATTTTTCAGTTAGAACAGTGGGGTGGCACAGTGTCTCAGTAAAGCCATAGAGCTTTGTAATAATAATACATGTCCTTGGGGAACCTTGGCTTAAAAGTTTTAACTCGTTTTTATTTGCATGTGTATTAATGCATAATGTTGTCATGTCTCATGAGTGTAATTTGTTGGGACGAGCTCACTTGTACATGACTTCTCTGAAAATCAGCTTTTTCTTACAGTTGGATCGTAGTAGTTATTAATTATAGTGATAGTAGTTGTTTCATCTATGTTTAGCTTTTTCAAATTTTGGCTTGAATATAGCCAATACTATATTCTATACATTGATTATAGTAGTTTAATATTGCAGTGGATTGGGTTCGGGTGCGTGGGGGGGAGCCTCAGAATGCTAAGTGACATGGACCAATGTACTGGGGGGAGGGTAGTTCTATGGTCCACATAAAAGTTATTGCATTAATAGTTACATTTTAGTGTGTTTACATGACAAGTTACACCAAGGTAGTAGATTGGAACGCATGGGTGGGGAAAGAATCATTTAGTCTAGTAAGTAAAAGGGATGATGAAGAGAAAGGGATTTTCAGATACTTATCCTTTACACAGGTAAGTAAATGGGGGGGGGTGTCCAACAGTGCCAATCAGGATTTCGGAACAGCAGGTTAGCAAAATGTCATTATAAATTTAGAAGGCTAAATTAAGAGATTATAATGACAAAAGTATTCCAATTTAGCATGTGGAATGTTAAGGGTGCAAGACATCTGCTTATGCACATGCACCTCTTAAAACACCTTAATATGTTTCATGGGGGTGTAATTTTCCTTCAGGAAACCCATCTCTTGCAAGCGGAGGAGACACTATTAAGACGGCAACAGGTGGGACAAATATTTGCAGCAGGAGATTTGAGGAATAGTAAAGGGGTAGCCATTCTATTGACAAGATTCTTTTCATTTGTGTGTGAGCAATGTTTTAGAGACAACGGAGGTAGGTTTGTCTTCGCTGTTGGAAAGATCCACTCCACCACAATCTTGTTAGGTGCTGTTTATGGGCCTAACATAGACTCACCATCATTTTTCATGGAATTACTCTAAGTTAACACCCTTTCTGCATCTCCCGATGATCACAGTGGGAGACTGGAACCTCCCATTCAATCCAGCCATGGATAAGTCACTCAGCCACATAGTGAAGGGACTCTCCCCAACACAGTGGGCTCTTAGAGATTTAATAGATCACCTGGGCCTCTTTGATCCCTGGAGAACCTTGTACCCCACTGCCAAGGAATTTACTTTCCATTCGAAGGTGCATGGCACAGCATCACATCTAGATTATTTTTTGATAAGTAAATCCCTGATTCAAGGTTTAATGGATAGCAGAGTGGAACTGCACATAGGATCTGACCATTCAATAGTGACCTGCCAGCTCTCTTTGTCTCTAAATTGGGGAAATCACACTCAATGGTGACTGAATAATCAATTATTGAAAGAGAAGAAGGTCATGGATAACATTCTTTCAACTTTAAATTCCTATTTAGAATTTAATTGGGGCTCTACAGCCTCATCTTCAATGGAATGGGGAGCAGTTAAATGTTTGTTAAGAGGGGAATTTATCAAATGGTCCACTATTGAAAAAAGGAAAAAAAGCTTACAAGCTGAAAGACTGTTAGAACAAATAAGGGTAAAAGAAAAATCCATGTCTAGGACTACTCCAGATGCTGAGGGAAAATCCCTAATTAGGTTACAGAATAACTACTCAGAACTACTGTGGGAGAAGGAAGAATGGGCTTTACTTAAAACTAAAGCCACCTACACCGAACAGGGGGGAAAAAGCAGGGTGGCTTTTCGCTCTCCGACTTAAAAAAAATAGAAGCTTCCAGATGTATTGCAGTAATCCAAAATAATCCAGATGACCATCCCCTGACTAAAGCTGCAGATATTAATTAAGAATTTGAAAAATATTACTCCACCTTACATAAGTGTATGCCCCTTCGTTCTCCTCACTTTATGTTGATTCTTTTTTAAGGAATTTACCTCTTCCTGCTCTATCTTCTGAACAAAGGGAAATGCTTACCCTACCAGTTACTGAAGCAGATATACTCAAAGTTATCAAAGATCTCCCCCTTGATAAGGCTCCGGGTCCCGACGGTTTTTCATCAAACTTTTACAAAAAATTTGCCCCTAAATTGGCCCCTCTGCTACTAACAGTTTACTCTAGAATGCTTAATGAAGCAAACATTTATCACAGAATGTTAGAAGCCACAATTATCATTCTCCCCAAAGCAGGCAGAGACCCTACTAAAGTTCCAAATTATCATCCCATGTGTCTCCTTAATACTGATCTCAAAGTACTGGCCAAACTCCTTGCACTCAGATTAGAACCCACACTGGCATCACTTAGTTCAAACCAGGTTGATTTCATGAAGGGCAGATCTTCTATGGACCACCTCAGGTGTCTGTCACATATCTTTTCTGCATCCAGGAACTCCCCTCAAGCTATGGCATTGGTTTCTCTGGATGTGGAAAAATATTTTGATAGAGTTGACTCACAATTTCTATTTAGAACTCTGCACAGATTTAACTTCCCCCAGAAATTTATCTTCTGGATTCAGATTTTATATTCAGCCCCTTCAGCTCAGGTTCTCTGAAATGGCTTTCTTTCCCCTTATTTTCCCTTAGAGGCTGGAACTAGACAGGGTTGCCCTCTATCCCCCCTCCTATTTAATCTATACTTAGAACCCTTAATTGCCCCAATACAACATATAGCTGAGATTCAAGGTATTCAACTAGATTCATTCAATAGTATAATTGCAGTCTATGCAGATGATATTCTGCTTCATATAACTCTCATTAAACCCACCATTCAGATGTTACTAAATAAAATAAAAGACTACAGTTTCCTATCTAATTATAAGCTAAACATGGACAAATTTTCAATTTTCCCCCTAAACTCTAAAGTGAGTAAAGAAGACGTTCTTGAATTAGGATTAGATTGGACCCCAAAATCCATTAAGTATCTGGGGATTTACCTCTCAACAAACCCCTCTCAAATGTGGAAATTAAACTTAGAAGATCTGAACATGAATCTAATGCTTGATCTTAAAGTATGGCAAATCCTCCCCCTCACCTTATGGGGCAGAATAAGTATAATCAAGATGAATCTTCTCCCGCATCTCATTTACCCCTTAAACCTCCTCAACATCTGGCTGCCAAAGGACTGGTTTAAAAGTATTCATAGTTTTATCTTGAGGTTTCTCTGGAAAGATAAATCTCCATGTCTGGGATACAATAAGCTTGCTGATCCCAAACTTTTAGGAGGGCTTAAACTCCCTAATTTCAATTTATATCACTGGGCGAGCCTTATCAGTAAATATCTTCACTGAGAATCTTCTTCCACATTGGGTTTCATTCCTACATGGCTCCTTTTTGAAATAGACTTAATTCGAGCCTCAGGTATCAACTCAAAGGCTCTACTCACTCTTAAATTAAAAAAGTTACCCTCCTCTTTAGACCACACCCCAATAGGGTCCTCAATTCGTACTCATTTACAACTTTGCTCCTCATTAAAATACGATAACTCCCACGATCTTCAACAGCCCATCTTTCTAAATCCTACTTTTAAGATAGGAGGTCAAATACTCCCTATCCACTTGATCCCACTCCCTCAAGACTGTGTGGCACAGGACTTCTATAGCTTACACAAAACATGGCTCTCTACTATAGAAATCCTAACCAAATTTGACTTGGCCAACACCTGGGTCTTTAAATGTTACCAATTAAGACATTTGCTTATTAATTACTTGCAGGATAGCTCTATCCCAGATGCCCCACCAGTGTGGATATCTGAAGGCAGAGCTCTTGCCTCTGCTCCACATGCTGTGTCAACCCTTTACGCAATGCTTTTTCCACTATTATTCCCATCTTGTGACGGTGCTTCTAAATATTGGAATTCAATATTTCTGGATTTGGACCCAAAATGGCCTAGGATTTGGGACTCTTGCCATAAACACATCATGCAAGATTGATTATGTTTAATGCAACTACAAATTCTAAATGATATATATCTCACTCCTTATAAAATCCATAAAATGGGAAAGGCAGAAAGTGCATTATGCACCAGATGTCAACAGAGCACTGGTACCCTATATCATATATGCTGGGAATGCCCTAAAATAGCATCACTGTGGGAACTTATCAAAGCTTACTTGGACCCTTTGTTAGGCCTCCAAGATTATGTTACTCCTGAGGTGTGCTTGCTGGGGGATTTTTCCGGTTATCCATCCATGGTTAGGAACTACCAAATGACAATGATCAACATGTCAGTCAAAAATATTGTTTTAAAACATTGGAAGGATTTGCTTCAGCCTAGTTACTCAGAATGGTTACAGGAACTGCTTTTTAATCTTTGAGTGGAAAAACTGATGGCCAGTATGATTAACAGGCTGCCCACATATAAAATGAGATGTAAAACCCTGTATGTCTTGTACTCCTTGTAATTCTATCAGTACTTGTATGCTAATCTACCAGCCTGTTCTTACTGAAATTAAATGAAAATGAAATCCAAACACATCAGTTCTACATTGGCACTCAGGGGATGGGAGGAGAACGATAGAGGGAGGGTAGTGGGGGATGGGGGAAGGAATAATAGATAGGGATTTGTTTTTTAATTTTGTTACCGTGTATATCATACCTGCTGTATTCATGGAATGTATGTATGTATGTTGGTTAATATAAAATGCAATAAACTTTGAATTATAAAAAAAAGAATAATATTAAAGATTCCTCACCTCCTACCCACCCTATTATACAGGAAGTTAATGAATATGGGTAAGAGGAAAAAGAAGAGAAATAAATAATCAGAATTTAAACCCTATTATATCAATTAAAGAGATAACAGAAGAAATAGGGAAAAAAGAAGTAGGGGAGATACAAACTCTAGTAGGACAGATAAAGGAGAATAAATCTGTAAAACAATCCCATACAGCAAAGAAATATCCTACCCAGATGATAGATAAAGAGATGAGTATGAGTAATAGGTCAGATCATAAAAGTAATAGGGGTGATAGAAAGATGTTCATAGAAAATGAGAATGGGGTGCTAATTCCCTGTGGTGTGGTTAATTGGGGTAATCAGTCTCAGGAGAAAGAAGGTAATAGACTCATGCAAAGAATCCCCCCTAGGAAAGTCTCTCAGAAGAGAGGGGGGAAGGTAAAGGAAAGAGAGTAAAAAGATAGTTTTACTGCTGCTAATTTTGATGTAATGATAAAGGAAGAGAAAATAAGAAGAGGTGTAATAAACCCCACCATTTTTTATTAGTGGAATTCCAAAGGCAAAGAATAAAAATTTAATGACTCTTAAAATAGCAGTGTACAATGTATGTAGAGGTGTTTTGGGGAAAAAGTTCAATTGGAAAAATATTGCCTCAGTGAATATGTATTACACATGAATGCACAAAGGGTGGATATGTTTGTCCACTAACAAGATTAGTACTAGACAACTATTGTTAAACTCCAGAATCCAATTTGAACATATTGGGCTATAGGCTGAAACCTCGATTTTAAGCTGTAGAAAAAAAAGGAAAGAAATATTGAAATAGATATTGAGAGAAATAAAGGGCTGAGTAAAAAAGCAGAAGTGGGAGATAAGATTAAACTACAAAAAGGGATAACAAACTATATGGAACCCATTGGAAAAGAGTATTACTACAAGCAGATGATGAGTTTATAAGTACAACTAGGAGTATTTGGATCAGAGGCAGAAAGATCAGAAGCTCCAGGGTTAATAATAGTGTGGTTCTAGAAAATAGCACAGTTGTGGATTTGTGTTCTACTATGTCTGATATCTCTGTCAACAAAACATTTTATCCTTTAGAACCAGAAATTGAACTACAGTGACTAAGAAAGCACAGATTCCAATTAAAGAATGATGGACTGTCTATCCTATCCTGAAATGTGGCA
The DNA here is from genome assembly GCA_016271365.2 of Neoceratodus forsteri. NCBI lineage: Eukaryota > Metazoa > Chordata > Ceratodontiformes > Ceratodontidae > Neoceratodus > Neoceratodus forsteri. The sequence continues at coordinate 983,460,113 of CM028131.1, read as the reverse complement.
GGACTAAGGGAAAAATTAAGGACACAGGCTGGCTTGAATTGTTAACAAAGTTTACAATGATTATGTTACAAGAAACTTGGATATGTAATTATAATTACTGTCTTCTTGAGGGCTATCAGACATTGGATATAGAAGCGTAGAAGAACTGTAACTATGGAAGAGCATCTGAGGGTGTATGTACACTTATAAATATGAATGCCGGTATTGAAAGTAAGTATATATATAACAAGTTCTAGCCAGAGCTGACAGGGCTGTGCAGATAAGCAAATGACCAAAGTTACAAATGTGCATAGAAAGTATGCAATGCCCAGGTGCAATTTGACCATTTTTTGGAGGTATTGCACCAAATTTTCAACATGGCCTTTTCGGGACCCCTCTTTTTGAAGAATGCCAGTGTAATTTTGTTCGCTTGTCCTGAAAGGTGATTTTGTAGAGCAAACATGCTACTTTTTAATATTCAGAAATTGGCAGCAAACTTTTTATAAGATTGGGGAACTTTGCAAAGCTTCGGGAAGAGTGGCATTTCCAAATTTTTACTAACATCACTGGCAAATTACAAATTTACAATATCTCCATCTCCAATACAAACACATTCCCTTTTAGAGTTTTTATTTTGAAAGAGATTATTTTTGTTATTGTACATGACATGGTCATAACAAGTATAAACAGTATTTAAAAGTTAAATATTTAAATGAACACTACATGTTGAAGTAATATTTTATGACTAATAAGAAGCAATGGTCAAATATGGAAAACATATTTTATTATTTTTTTTCTATACTTTCACTGAAATATTATTTTGGATGAACATTTCAGATAGCCATTTATTATTTTCTTATTGGCGCTGTATAGTGCTGTTCAGTCACAATCATCAAAAACTGGCATGCCACTAATTCAGTCCTTTTGAATTTATTTAGTCAGAGTACATGCTGGTGTGTGTGTGTGTGTGGGGGGGTAACCCGTGATAATAGTGAATCAAAAAAAGTGACCGCAATAATAGCGAAGGCAAATCAGCAACTCACTAAAACAGCAACAGTAATGATAGCGAACATGCATAAATAGCGCCACCGCTCACCTACTGGTTAACAACATAAGTGACTCAAAGCCATAAATAGCAGCAGCACTCAAGCAAGCCTAATGCAGAAATAGTGCCACGATTTGTTTCTGTTTGAGCCTGTCTCGCTACACATAGCAGTGTCACAGGTCAGCAGCCTAATGCAGAAACAGCACTATGATTAACAACTACTAGAAGAGGTGCTTTATTCCCCCCACACCAGTGTAAGTTTTTCATGGCAACAACACAGTAACATGTCAAAACAGTGACATCTAGTGTTTAAAAAAAAAAAGTCTCGATGACTTGGTTGGTTTACTTTATTGAATCCTCTACCGACATAGCACTAATTGTAAAACAGCCTCCTTTTTTCAGTACTTACTTTCACTTAGACCTGGAACTGAAAATTGTATGCCAGCCCTCGCAGATATTTGTATCTGCTTCAATGTGAATATTCATTCACAATAGAAACAACTCTTTCGTCCATGTTTTAGTACTTTTTTTTCTGGAACTTGTACTGGCTTCTGAAACTATTTGTTCCAGCTTCATCTCAGTCAGCCGTTGTTCTTCTTTCAGGCACAGACTGAATCTCCAAATGGTTGAGTGACAAGCACCTAGATGGCTGTTAAACCCCCAATGCCACCCCTCCACAGCATTATTCATACGAGCCATTCCCTGTGTTGTTGCCACGTAACAATTCCACTGGTGTGGGGGGAATAAAGCACTTCTTCTACCAGTCCTACCCCTTCGTTGTCCGATCCATGTACTTTCAAAGTACTCAATTAGGGGCATTATCAGGCTAGCATTAATACTGAAAAACTCTCACCTCTTCAACTCCTCAAATGTTGAAACCACATCTTCTGTTGGAACAAAAGCCAAAGACAAGAACATGTGAAGATGTAGGGCAAAATCTGGATCTTCGGTGTACTTCTCTAGCACCAATGGGACCTTCTGTATCCTCCGCTAAAGTGCCTGAGCAAAATGGAGCAATTAGCCACGTATCTCTGCATTTGGAAAACATGCACTAAATGCAAGCCATGCAGCTCTTTTCAAAGTCCAGTAAAGCAGAGTCTGGGTTCAAGTTTGGCCACATTGCTTGCAGTAATTCATATAGCCTACTGTATGCTGCTGAACTTCTTGTGAACATGAGAACATACAATGCTGTTACAACCTCTCCTGATTTAAGACAATGAATAGTGTACAGCTGTTGAAATAACAAGGGGCATGATTTAAAAGTGACATCTAACATCCATTGGCTGTACTCCTGTAGCATTTTAACATTACCTTCCGTGGCAAACACAAGGAAGTGATCCTTTTTCTTGGCACTGTCATATAGGAGAAATTTTTCTCCTGAACAAGTAGTTTGAAATTCTAGAGATATACCCAGTTCCTGAACAGAAGCAGGAGTAACAGGACAGCCACGCTCAACCTGTCTGATCTGCTGTATAGTTCTTTTCATCAGTGGCACTCCTGGCAAACACCCAGTTACAGACTCAGGGGCTGTGGTTGTGCATTGCATGACCACCTGTGAAGTGGTGTCCATGCTGGACCGTGTTTGTTTGTGGACACTGGCCATGATTTTGCAAGCCCCAACTTCGGCAAAATCAGGTGCGTGAGTATGCTCTTTCAGTATGGATATAACAGAGTTACCTACCATGTGCATATGAGCCAGACAGGAGAATTTGCGACCAACTGCACAGTGCCAATAAATCTTTTCACCCCTTTCCTTGTCTTTTCTGTACAAGAACCCTGCATGTATAGCCAGTGCCTTACCTTTCTGGCTCACGACCATTTCAAATGTATCCATCTCGATCTCTCACCACCTATCTCCATGAAATGCAATCTAATATAGCAGTAACCCTTTAAAATGTATGCTGTTGCATTGTGGGTAACAGGAAATACATGATTGTTGTACACAAAGTAAACAGAGTATGGATTACTAATTATTTGGATCCTCGGATCATATGCAAGACTGTATTAAGATGGTGCGCTTTTATTGCAGTCGACAAAATAGGTAAGCGCCATTATTTACAGATGCTATTTTGCAGGTCACCGTTTTGCATTCGTGATATTGATTTTAGTGATTTCAGATTCGCTATTTTTACATGGAACCGTGTGTGTGTGTGTGTGTGTGTGTGTGTGTGTGTGTGTGACTGTAGATAAACAAAATGCTATAGTCCCCAGTTGTGGCAGTCTCTCACCATTCACCAGGACTAAATGCAGACAGTGTGGAAACCAGGCACTTACCCTGCCCCCACACTGTAGCTGTCTCTGTGGATTATCTGAGGGTTTAAAGATCAAGTGGTGTCAGTCCCTTACCTCTTTCCAGCACTAAATCCATCACAGTGTGGGTAAGTTTGCATTGAGCCTACCCCTTATGGTACTGTAAATGTGGATAAACTGAGGGCTTTATCTACTTTTTACCAGCACTAAATTCATCACAGTGAGTGACTGGGGGAGGGGGTCCTGCACAGTACCTATACCTGTGGATAAACAAAGAGATTTAGTTTATCATCTATGAGAAAGTAGTGGCCGTACAGCTAGAGAACTATTTGACCATCCATGATATCTATGAACCCCTCCAGTCCAGTTTTTGAAAGAGGCATAACACTGAGACAGCACTGTTTCGTGTGCTCAATGATCTCCTGATGGCTAGGGATCAGAAAAACCATTCCATTTTGGTTCTTCTAGATCTCTTATCAGCATTTGACACTGTGGATAATGAGGTCCTACTTGAACACCTGAGGTTCATCTGATGACTATCAGATGTAGTCCTCAGGTGGTTTTCATCTTACCTCACTGGAAGAACTCAAAAGGTGGTTTCCAGGGTTTATTCTTTGGACCCAGTTTCTCTGTTGTGTGGAGTGCCTCAGGGTTCAATGTTGTCCCCCATGTTATTCGCAGTGTACATGCTGCCCCTCAGAGACATTGTAAGAAGGTAAGGGCTGAGGTTTCACTGCTATGCTGAAGATACCCAGCTCTACCTTTCTTTTGCACCTGACCAGGATGGAGCTCTCTCAGTCTTCAATAACTGCCTCATAGAAATCCAGGAGTGGATGGACTCAAGTTGGCTGAAGTTGAACTCGGAAAAGACTGAGGTGCTGGTTGTGGATTTGGCATGCCGGATGGGGGGGGGGTTGGTTTACCCTTCGGGCTTTACCATGGGTGTTTATCACTCCCCACCTCCAAATGGGTGTGTAATCTGGGGGTAATGTTTGATGAAGGGTTGACTTTGTATTCTCAGGTGTCTGCTGTCATCAAGTCCTCTTTTTATCATCTGAGGAATAACTCCAGGATTAGGCACCTTGTTCCATCTGGTGATCTTCCTACGCTGGTCAATGCCTTTGTGTCCTCATGCTTAAACTATTGCAATTCCCTCTACCTAGGGCTTCCTGGGGTGGAAATCTGTCACTTGCAGCTGATGCAGAATGCAGCAGCCCAGCTTCTGAGAGGAACTTCTCATTCCAGTCATATTTTGCTGGTGCTGTGTGGACTGTACTGGCTGCTAGTACAGTGGCAGATTACCTTTAAAGTTGGTCTTGTGACTTTTAAAGCTCTACATGGACTGGGCCTGGACTACCTGAAAGAGCTCCTGGTCCTTTGCTGCCAGGGCAATTGCTCTGCTCAGCTGACAAGGGGTTGTTAGAGATCCCGAGGGTGTCTTTGAAATCTTCAGAGGCCCATGCATTTATGCATGTGGCCCCTACCCTCTGGAATTCTCTACCCTATCAGTTACAGGAGTGTACAACTGTGGAAGGATTTAAACAGACCCTGAAAACATACTTGTGGTGTCAAGTGTTTGGTGTTTATCCTTTGTATTTTAATTGTATTAGTTGTTTTATGTATTTTTAAGACTTCAAAATGTTTGATGTGTTTTTAAAATATGTAAGGCACCTTGGCTTTTGAAAGGCACCATAGAAATAAAGAGTATTATTATTATTATCTAGTGCTATCTTAACTGTACCTTGTATGAGCATTGAGAAGAAAAGTCAGCAGTGAACCTGATTCTGTGGATAAACAGAGGTGTTGTAAGTCCCCACCTTTCACCAGCACTGAATAGCAAATATACAAAGGTTGAATAGAAAAACATAAAAAAAACCAAAAAAAACCCAGAAAAAATATAAATGCCCATAGGAACAAGGGTAAAAACTTAAGTTTGTCAGTAAGGGGCAAGAGAGTTGTAGAACATAGCTGCAGCTGGACTGTCTGTAATCTGACACTCTAGTTTGCCTGACTGTTTCAGAGCTTCAATAAAGTCCAGTACAACAGATAATGAGTTAACCTCTAGTTTACTGAAAGAAATAGAATCAATCTATTAGACTGAGCTGGACAGATGCTCGATCTGCAGCCCTGCAAAGGTACAATTGAGGGGCTAGAAACAGCAGTTTCAAAAGTTTTTTTTGTTAACATTGTTCTTACATTAGAATCACAATTTTTTGGTGTAATTGGGAAAGAAAATGTAGCAAGTAGAACATTCATTGATGAACATCTGCTTATTTATAATAAAAACAAGATTAAATGAACAGCTGCAAAATAGTGCACTTCCCCTCTGATTTTTGTTATTTGCTGCTTTATGTTAAAGGCATCTGATGGGGGGGGGGGATGCTACTGTATTGTACTGCTGAAGTTCTCAGGATATTAAAAGAACAAGAAGCCATTCGAGATATTATCAATTCTGATGAACTGATGAAAAGTAAACATTTATGTATTGAGTGGTTATGTGAACAAAGTAAATCTGGAAATAATGTAAGCCCCAACAAGAATTATTGTACTGATTTCACTGATTTGGTAGGGTGCTTGAAAACAGAGTTATGTCATTATTGGGGAATCAAAAAATGAAGAAAACACTGAAAAGTTTACGAACATTCAAATGGTATAACTCTCAGTGTGCCAAAGCAAGAGGCAGGATGGTTAAGCAAGGTAGATGAATGAGGAAAACATTGACTATAGAGGGCAGGACTGATTTTATTAATTTAAGGAGGGAATATGGAATGCTGCTGAACACTAAAAAAGTTAAATATTCAACAATGTTGTGGTAAGCACAACACACTTCAGTTGTAGATAAAGATGCCAAAACATTTTGAAACCTAGTGGCACAATGCACAGGAGATTACAAGTCCAGTTTAGAAGCAGTAATTACTCCTGCAGATTGGCTGGCACATTTTAAAAAACAGTATGCAGAGTTGGGGAAGAATACACTAAAATTAAGAAAGAGTCTCAAAAAGAGAATATTGATAGTAGCCTAAATCCAGACACTACATGGGTTGAGTTTACCCTGGAAGAGGTAATAATGGAAATTAGAGCAAAGAAAAATAATAAGGCACCTGGAATAGATAATATAGAGACATAAATATATCATTCAGACCTAGTGTGGTGGGCTGAATTGCTAACACCATTATTTAATTTCTTTGCAAAAGTGGACAGATTCCTGTTAGCTGGGTAACTGGAGTGGTGGTCCCAATACATAAAAAGGGGTCAGCAGCAGACACTAAAAACTATCACCCAATTATGCTCCTTTATATTAGCCTAAAGTTCTTTTCAAGACTCTTATTAACTAGGCTAGAGCTCTGGCTAGGGGAACTGCAGGTCCTGGCTGTCTTCCAATCAGGCTTTAGACAGGAAAGATCTACCTTAGATCCAATTTTTACCCTTAACCATCTTGTCTCTAAATATGTTAAAATTAAAAAAAAAAGATTATATGTAGCCTTTATTGATATTAGAGCTGCTTTTGACAGCATTAATAGAGACTGAATTTGGAAAATAAGGAAAGAGAAAAAGGTGAATTCTAAACTTCTGGCACTAATTAAGTTTTTATATGCTCACACTAAGGCTATAATTAGGTATGGGAAGGATGGGGCTACAACACAACCTTTGGAAGTTAGATATGGTGTGAAGCAGGGTTATATACTGGCTCCCACCGTATTAAATATTTATATAGAGGGTAGTAGAAGATATTCAACATGTTGAAACTTTCCCTCCATTTATTGGAGATAGTTCTTTTCAAATGTTGTTATACACAGATGATACAGTATTAATTTCCCAGACTCCATTGGGATTAAAAAGAGCCTTAGGGTCAATTAAGAAATCCCTTTCAAACCTTGACTTAGAACTTAATACACAGAAAACTAAAATCATGGTTTTTGAGAAGGGAATACTAGGTTGAAAGGGCTCTACAATGCCAGTTCAACAAATATTTTGTTGACCTACATTACAGAAATGGATTTATGTTGACCACAATTTGTGGTTGACATAAATCCATCAGAGAAACAGTTGCTGTTCATCAAGGGACTCAGTCCCGAACCTCCCATGTGGGGAACTCTGCCCCCTGCATCCCCTGGACTTAAGGATAATCAACTCCAAGTCAAAGATGATTCAAGGAGGGGATGCCGGACTGCGGTCCCAGGCGCACTTTACAATGAACTGTTGATGTTGTCAACATCGACGTGTTTACTGTAAAGGTCTCACTGACCGAAGGGCATACCAGTTAAAAAACTGGAAAATAGGAAACCAAACCTTTCAAGAAGTTGAAAACTTTTGCTATTTTGGAGTCTAGGTGACAAAGAGACAATGTTGGGATCTACACATTAAGAATATGAAGGATAAGGCCAGCAAATCCCTGTTAGCCATTAATTGTTTTGCTAATTCATTTGCTCAAAAGTCATTCTTAACACAAATAAGATGTTTCAAGGCTAAGGTATCTACTCAAATACTGTATATGTCAGAAATGTGGGGTATTAAGAGTAATGAAATAATAAAAATCAGTTCCTTAAAATGTTATTAGTTGTCTCAAGGTATGCTCATAATTCAGCTATTAGAGTAGAAACTGGAATTCACCCCATGCAGGCTAGAATTCAAAAGACGGCAGTTCATTTTTGGTGTAGGATTAACAACTTAACTCACTCAAGTCTTTTAATAGAATGTCTTCAAGAGGAAAGTCTTATTAGAGAGGAACAATTTTGGATTATTAAATTGAATAAGTCACTTAATAAAATGGGACTTGAGAAGGATTACATTTCAAAATGTGGAAGAGAATCTCGTTTTTTTTTAGAAATTAAGCCCTGCAAAGAATATTTGATTTAGTAGCAAGTCAGGACTTAGCAATCATGCAGGACCTCTGGGAACTGAAGCTTTTTAAAAATATTAAGAAAACCTTTGCTGCAGAAAAATATCTTCTTTTCTGTGAAAATGCTGTACTCAAAAACACCTTATGTAAACTAAGAATTGGACAGTTAGAATCTATTGTGAATTACCTGAGAAGGCAAGATACTGTACCATTGCATCTTGTCCATGTAATGAAAATATCAAGCTGGAGGTCCCACACCTACTATTAGAATGCCCACTTTTAAATAAGGCTAGGGAAAAAAATGGATCCCACCTTTTTTTAAAAAAAAAATAGTGGGAGTAATTCTACAGAACAAGCTATGTCTATTTTGTTGACACAACATTAACCTTTATAGTTTGCACTAGCAACATTTGCACAAATTATATTGTATTTTGTTAAATATAGTGTTAAAAAGTAACTCAGGACCCATTCTCACTTTTTTTTTTAGTCTTTAGTAACAGGGTAAGGCCCACTAGGCACAAGTGCCTGTTTTCAGGGGCGACCTGGGAGCACTGAGAGGTTAAGTGACTTGCTCAGAGTCACACAGTATGCAAATGGAGGTTGTGAGAATCAGACTCAGGTCTGGTCTGCTGGATGTACCAAGCATGCTTGCATCTCGCTCCTCTAACCTCTACGCTATACTGCCAGCCCTTAATTAAATAACTTAAATTACTTGGCTGATTTGAGCACTGCCTTGAGTTGGAGTAAAAATGTATTTTGCTGTAATGAATTCTCATTTTGTTTATGTAGTAGTTAAAGAATTAATGTCTAGACAGCTCTGCCTTTTACAATGTGATTATACTGTATGTTTTTAACTTTTTAACATGTGGCAAACATTGTTTTATACATGTTTTATAAATAAAGTTGACCTTGACCTTGGGTGGAGAACATTTTCAAAACCTGCCCAAAAGGTGATTTCGCTCATCAATAATGTAATTCTGCACCACAGCAACAATACACATTTTGTCCAGGATTTGGAAAATGCAAGTTGTCACATTCATGAGGTGATGTAAAAATATGGCTATGTTGAAAGTTCGGAGTCAGAATATGTGAAATTATCAAAGTTATGAGTGTGGGTTGTAAAATTTCAATGTACTCTGATAACTTTGTTATTTATAAATATTTTGACCCCAAATTTTCAGTGTAGCCATCTTATGACCTCACCTCATACATAAAAGCAGGGAAAATGTTCAAATCCTTTCTGAAAGGTGATTTTGACGAGTGACTGCAAATCATCTTTCAAGCCTGATTTGCATAATACCACTGCCATTGGTCAAGAGGTGGGGTCTCAAAAAGGCCATGCTGAACATTTGGGGTAACAATATTCAAAACTGAAAAAGTTACTGCATGAATCAAAGTTGAGAAACTCATTGAAATACATTGAACCTCTCTTACCTTAGTTTCTCATATTGCATTTACCAGTTCTAGCAGCAAGACATGTCTTCAATCAGAAAGTAGATTGTCACCCTGGGACCTGTTCAGGTGGGTGAGGGTGTTTGGGAGAGGTGACTGGTTGGGGAGTGGTGGGTGCTCAGTGGGAGGCAGAGGGGGAATGATTGGATGGCAAGGGACTATTTTCTTTTTTACAGGGTTAAAAAAACATCAAGGAACTGTTTTTTTTTATTATAGCTAACAATGTGGGGACAGCAATTGGAGGATGGGGTGCCAATAGACACCAGGGAAACATACAAAACATAATGGGACAGCAATTGGAGGGTGGAAGCACCACTATTCAACAGGAATATTCTATAGAAATAAGGGGATGGCAATTGGAGCTTGGGGAGCACACTAGACACCAGAAAAACATACAGTAACTAAGGGGACAGAGATTGGAGGGTGAGAGTGCCACTAGACACCAGAGAAATGTACAAAAGATAAGAGGATGTTGAGCGGAGAGTGACTGGTACCAAAAGACACCAAGGAAATGTACAAAACATGCAGGGTGGCAATTAGAGGATGGGGTGCCACTAGACACCAGGAAAGCATACAAAACATGAGGGGATGAAGATTGGAGGGTGGAAGATGCTGCTAGATACCAGGGAAACATTATAGAAATAAGGGGACAGTGACTGGAGGGTGAAGGGCACCACTAGATACCAGAGAATCATACAATAATGAGGGGATGGGGATCAGAGGGTGAAGAGTGACACTAGATATAAGAAATTATTATAGAAATAAGGGGACAGTCATCAGAAGGTGAGGGGTGGCACTAGACACCAGGGAAACATTATAGAAATAAGGTGGGGGTGTGTCATTAGGCAGAAGGGAATTATAGAATAATTGTGGTGATGGTGATTGGAGGATGGGGAGGTGTCACAAGAAACCAGGGAAGAATACAATTACTGAGGGATGGTGATCGGAGGGTGGGAGGGTTCCACTACCCACCAGGGAAACATAAAAAACAGTAGAAAAATAGAGGTAAGAGAGAAAGAAGGGGCATAGGGGTGGGGAGAATAAAAGACCTAGCTGCTCCTGCCATGCCCCTCCCTAATTCCCTCCTTTAAGCCCTGGACAAACCCTACCCCTCTACCCTCACCTTCATTTTACCTTGTGCATATGCACCTCCCCAAATCTCTAGCCCTCCTCCACTTCCCTCAAATTGCTCCCCCTTACTAGCCTCCCTTGAATGCTCATAGAATGTTAAGGACCCTGAATGCTCTCCATGGGTCTCTCTCCTACCTCCCAAGGGGTTTATACCTCTCATCTACTCCCTTCCTCCACCATCTTAAAGGGGTCTCTCTGGGACCAGAGCCAGGGGTAACACACAAGAGGATGTAGATCAGGCCAGAGGAGGAGGAGGAGGAATAGGAATAGGAACAAACAGAGGGAGAGGAGACGGTCATGCCAAGCAGCATCCCTACCAGAGACGATCCCCATATTCAACTGAAGTAAAAGAGTGTTAACTAGTGAGGAAATGCAGGTATTATCTAGAGGACTGTCATTTGCACCTACCAGTTCTTTGAACTTGTTTGATGTAGAATGTGATATGCATATTTTTTTCAGGACACTGAGATTGCTGGCATTTTTTAAGGACCAACCACCAGGTGTTGATCAATACAAAAATGACATCTCATGAGCCCTAAGAATTAAATCAGATTTTAATCCTCAGTCATGACTAAATCCGGCAGTAGAGACATACATTGAAACAGTGAAAGTAGAGACTGAGGAACTATTTAAATCGGAGACAGACAGAGCACCAAATTTCAATAACCTGAGCTATATCAAAAGAAGAGCCCTTAACACCATGATAAGTGATGATACAATAGTAGTAAAGCCAGCCAATAAAGGGGGAGAGATAGTGATCATGGATTATGGATTTTATAAGGATATGTGCTTAAGGTTATTACAGGATACTAGAAACTATAGGAGATTAAACTTGAACCCATCTGGAATGCTAAAAAGGGAAGCTGACATTTTTCTGGATGAACTGGTATCAATGAATAATATAAAAACTTGGAAAGGAGATATATTTACTCAAAGATTCCCTCGAGTACCGGTATTCTATTCTATACCAAAAATACATAAGAGTACCACAACACCCCCAGGACGGCCCATTGTCTTGGATATAGGTAGTGTATTTGAACCAATAACTAAATAAATTATCATTTACAACCATTAGGTGAAATGATCCCAACATATGGAGGGATTCCAATCATTTTATAGAGATGTTACAAGAAGTAACTATGGAAGAGGAAGAATGGGCTACCACTATTTTGATGACTCAAGATGTTTCTGATTTGTATACATCCATACCTCATGAAGAGGGAGTAGAGGCAATAACAATCCTTCTAGATGCTAGGGATCCCTCTGCTCATCCAAAAACAATTACACTGGCTATCCTGACAGACTACATATTACAAAGAATTATTTCAGGTTTGAACAAACATTTTTTGAACAAGCACGGGGTACTGCCATGGGCTCCACCATGCCCCTGGATATGCTAATGCATACATGAGTGCATTAAAAAATAAGCATATATTGTAAGCAGGAACAACCCCTTTCCTTTCTCATATCAAATTTTGTAAGAGATTTATAGATGACTTGTTCCTGATATGGATAGGAGCAGTCAGGAACTTGACAGATTTTACATTTAGCTAAATGCATGTTCATCAAATATTTAATTCGCAATTAATTCAAGTAAGGAGCAAATTCACTATCTAGATGTGCTAGTAAACTTTGGTAGTCAAGCATTAATTAGAACTTTATACAGAAAGGAGACAGCAAGAAATATCATCCTACATGCACAGAGCTTCCATTCTGAGAAACTGATCTAGAGTATCCCATATTAACAATTTTTAAGGATTCACAGAAATTGCACATTGAAGCATGATAGAGAAAATGAAATAGAGAAGGCCAGAGTAAGATTTAAACAACAACGTTGCAGTAGCTCAGTGCTTAATCAAGCAGAGAATTGAGTGGATGGACAAAATCAGCAAACACTAATCCGAGGTACAGGGCAAGCAACAGATGAGTCTAGATTGGCATTTAGTATTAAAAATAATCATAAAATGAAAAGAGGTTAGACAAATACTGAATTTTTACTGGCAGTTAGTCAAGAACTATCCTGGAAATGACCAACTATTTAAAGACCCACCTCTGGTAGCTGTTAAAAAGACCAAAACTATTAAAGACAGGTTAGTACATACAGTACACCCACAAGGGAATGGGAAGGGGGGGTAAGCAATTACTGCTGGGCTCTTTGAGCCCTGGCATGACTCCATGTGGACACTGCTCAGTGTGTGGACATAGAAGTAAAAAAAATATTTTCAAACATCCTCATACAAACATGTAATTTCCAAACAGACAGTTTGTCACATGGGACACTGCAGGAGTTATTTGTATCTGTCCACGTGACAAGATTTATGTCGGAGAGACAACATGTCCTTTGAAATTGAGAATTCAAGAACGTAAGTTGAATATAAGAAACAGAATCCCCACACCGGTGCCCAAACATTTCTTAGAGGCAAGACATACAGGAGCCTCTCTTAGATTTTGTGGTATAGAAACAGTGTCACCCCCAGATAGGGGAGGCAATTTAAAAAAAACTGATGGAACATGTAGAAGCAAAGTGAATTTATTTATTGGATGCCCTTAATACTGCTTTTGGCCTGAATGGGGAAATAAATGGGAACAGTTGCAGATAGAAATGAATTATGTAGTGTAGTGTGGTTTAGTCAGTGATCAGTATTTGTCAGTAGGGAAACTAATAGCAGACAGATTGAGTTTGGGATGAGCTATAAACAGAGTTCTAACAATTATTTTGTATCATACATTCATTTATTATCATAAAAAAGATAGAAAGCCCTGTTGGTATATATGGGGAGATCTGTAGGGTGTTGTAGGGTGACAATAAGTTTAAAAAAATAATAAATCACTGAACTGCATGAATCTATGCAATGGTTATTTAGTGATCACAGATAAGATGAAATATGAACAGAAACATTTATGTCTCTCATGAGTTGCATGATGGGGCATGAGCTCTTTTGGCCTAGAATAGTCCATATACGCTTTTAGTGAAGATCTGCAAACACTGCATAGATAGCTAGCTTGTTCTAATTTGGTACAATATTGGAAGAACAAGTATGCCACTGCAGCAGCAGTGTCAAAACAAGTGTCTCATATCCAGATTCAGTACCGGAGTATTTAAGTATAGGGAAAAATGAGATTTAAATAACATCAGAAGCATCCCATAATGTTCAAGTCCTGGTTTTGACCAACTACACATACATGGAAGGATAGAAATAATCCCCAAGGCACCTAAACACATACCCTTGAGTATGCTAAGCAGTAAGGTCATCACCTGAGTTGGTTGAACAGTATAAAACATAATCTGCTTTCAAACATGATAGAACTATTGAGGAGTTAGCATCTGATGGAGCTCATAGTGCTATAGGCAAGTCACATGTAGAAATAATTTTTTCAATACTAATCAAATCAAATCAAATCAATCTTTATTTATATAGCGCCTTTCGAAACCAAGGCATTTCACAAACCAAAATACATTAAAACACAATACAAAAATATTAAAATAAACATCATATAATTAATCAGAGAAGGCTAATGTAAACAAGTAAGTTTTCAATATTGTTTTAAAATTTGTAATGATCAGGCATTATCTTAACCAACGAGATGGAGAATTCCACAGGGTCGGTGCCACAAATGAAAAAGCATGTGTGCCAGATGTTTTAAGATGAACCCTGGGAATCTCTAGCAATCCCTCGTCAGTGGATCAGAGGGGACGATTTGGGGAGTAGGGAATGAGGAGATCTTTTAGGTAGTTGGGTCCCTGTTCATGTAGGGCTTTAAAGGTAAGCAAGCCTACCTTATAGGTGATATGCCACTGAACTGGCAGCCAGTGCAATTCACTCAGAACTGGAGTAATATGACTGGACCTAGGGGTACCAGTCAATAGTCTAGCCACTGCATTTTGCACCAGCGGGAAGTGATGAATATCAACCCCAGATAGCCCTAGGTAGAGGGCATTGCAGTAGTCTAGATGGGTAGTAATGAAAGGGTGGACCAGTGTTGGAAGATCATCTGGAGGGATCAGGTGTTTCACCCGGGCCAAGTTCCTCAGGTGGTAAAATGAGGAACTGACCACAGCTGACACATGGCACTTCAAGGTCAAGTCATCATAAAAAACAACACCCAGGTTACACACCTGATCTGAGGTAATGAGCTGGACACCATCAAGCCAAAGGCTCGACAAGTGCCCAGCATCAAAACCTACCCCCGGACGTCCTAGTTCCATGACCAGCACCTCAGTCTTATCCGGATTTAATCTCAGCCACCTCGAACTCATCCAGTCTTTGATCTCAGAGAGGCAGCTGTTTAGTACAGAAACTGCATCAGCCTGTTCTGGCATAAAAGACATATACAGCTGAGTATCATCTGCATAGCAGAGAAAAATCAAGCCATATCACAGAATGATATCTCCTAAAGGCAGCACATACACTGCGAACAACATGGGAGCCAATATGGAGCTCTGTGGTACTCCACAGGATGGGGAAGGCATCAGAGGAATATATTCCAGTGACCACCCTTTGATACCTGCCTGTTAGGAAAGATGAAAACCATTTGAGGACTGTACCTGACAGGCCACAAAGGACCTGCAGGGTCTCCAAAAGAGTTGGCGCTATGATGAAGACCAGAATTTGAAATAAATAGAAGCTTGAGCAAAGAGCGGGTACTAGGCAATTGTTTGTAGTGGTAAACAAGTTGGTTCTGAAACTGGCAGGTGAAAGAGCTGGCCTCTGGTAAAAAAACAAAATGCATTACGGTTCAGAGAAAAGGTTACAAAGTAGAAATCAGTGTATTAGTAGTGTTCAGGCAGCAGGACATGGCTTGGTATTGCTAATATAGTAAGAGATCAGCATTTTCTAAGCAAAATGTGTGTCATTAAATATAAATGGAGCATTTGTAATGATAAAAGACTAAAAGAGAACATGTGTTGGTAAATCTCATTCTTAAGATATGGGCTAGAAACATCACAATAATGATTTTGAGAAAATGTAATGGAGCACAAAGAGTAAGAGTCAGCATTTGAGTAGCATATAGGTAGCGAGGCATGATTTGTTGTGAGAACATAGTAAGAAATAAAATGCTTTGACACTGTAATAATGAGTATCTAAGCTGCATATGAATAATGTGCTGTAGGTCAGTACAAAAGGCTGTTACCCGGGTGACTGCTGCTAGTATATATATCAAACATGCCATAAGTGGATAAGATGCTAAGGAGAACTTTATATGTTACAGAAAAGGCAACCAAATGTTTGGGACATATAAATGAAACAACAAATGCACTATGTCAAGAACCCAATGCCAATTCTTGGTAAATGCTGTATTTTAATAATTTGGAGTTAGTAGCTTATTTAACTTAATGATAATGGAATGTATGTATTTATAAACCCTTGTAATTTGGGTTTAGAAGTTTATTTGAATCAATGATGATGGAATATATGTGTAAATAAGCCCATTAACTAATTACAAAGGAATGAAATGAGGGAGAACTTAACTTTATTGATTTAATGCTGCTAATTGGATAATGGGATACTGTTCTGACTAATAGATGCTCAATTACAAGATGTCTATAAGCTCTGGGGAAAAAATGTAGCAATGTGATGTGTTTAAATTATTAGGCACTTTATGCAGTTAAATCATCTGGGGAAAGTATTGTAGGAAATTATGCACAGGGTGGCAACTTTTATATAAGGGGCCTATAATGGATATTTAAGTTACAAATGGAATGAAAAACATAAATCTTTCATTAACATATTTCTGATGTATTTATTTTTCTATATATAGATTAAATAAGAAATAAATTATCCAGAAGTTTGAATATATCTGTGAGCTGGCAGGTTCAAAACTGAGAAAGTGAGTTCACTTCTGATCCTTGTATGAAAGGTATTTATTGAGGTAGTTAGAGGGTTGGATGACTAACAAATCTTTATTTGTTGTTGTATTTTAGGACTATAGGCACACTCCAGAAAAAAGCATATAGATATGTGAATTGTTGAGTCTGTGGCATCTTTAATTTATCAATAAATCAAATGAAAGCAAATACAAGACTGGTGTCATCCATTGAGATTATAGCACCACCTACACATACAGTTTGAACTTTGATGTTGGCTCTGCACATGCAGGGAGGCTGCTGAACCTATATAATTGGACCATGCTCAAGGGAATCTGGTGTGCATTTGCACACTGAACAGGACAGTATACTCTCTGGGACACTGCCTTATCCCCTTCTCTCTGGTCCCCCAATCCCCTTGCAGGATTCCTCGC
Source organism: Neoceratodus forsteri (assembly GCA_016271365.2). Classification (NCBI taxonomy): domain Eukaryota; kingdom Metazoa; phylum Chordata; order Ceratodontiformes; family Ceratodontidae; genus Neoceratodus; species Neoceratodus forsteri. The sequence goes on along the minus strand of CM028131.1, from coordinate 983,443,176 downwards.
ATCCTGAAGGGATCTCCAGGGACATGACTCTTCCCCCTCCCTCCCCTTTCCCCCTTTTCTTTCATGAAAGCACTTGGTTTACTTATTAACCCGGCACTTATTATTGTCCACTTTTTCTACATGTTATGCCAACACTGTTGTAACACTGTTTGCAACACCTGTGTTACAACTGTATGTTAATATCTTATTCCAATTGTACCCCTTCCCCCCAGGTTGCACCTGTAGACGAGTGACTTGTTGCTCAGTGTGCTTTCCTGTTGAAACATTTCAATAAATAAATAAATAAATAAATAAATAAATAAATAAGAGGATCTGGAGGGCATTCTGAATGAATGTCAAGAACCTAACAACAATGTAGATGAGCTGCAGACATTGATGGCTGCTGACAATCAAGACATCCAGACCATTTCTAAAACCTGGGCAATAAGAAACCACAGCTGGGACCTCACCATACCTAGGCATATTGCTAAAGAAGAGACAGAGAGATTGCTAAGGGGGTAGTGGTAGCAGTGTACATTACAGACTCTGTTGATGTTACATATGACATATGAAATTGCCAGCAGAAAAAGACCCACAGATCTATCAAGTCTGCCTGATTGTGCAGCTCTTAGTTTCGTATCACTACAGGTGCCCCACCCCCACCCAAATCCCTCCCTTCCTCCTCTTTCCTGGTCCTTCCCTCCTTTGTGTTGTTGTCTGTACTAACCCTGCCCTTGACTCGATCCCAACCCTACTTAAAGCTATCCATTGTCCTTTGAGTGATTAACTCCTCCAGCAGTGTGTTCCAGCCCTCCACCACTCTCTATGTGAAGTAGTGCCTTCTCATCTCCCTCCTAAACCTTCCCCTTCCAACTTCAGACTGTGCCACCTAGTGACCATTCCCATCTTTAAGCAGAACACTCCTCCCTCCCTGATTTTGTTTATGCCTTTCAAGTACTTAAAGGCCTCTATCATGCACCCTCTTTCTTCCAGCGAGTACATGTTGAGCTCCTTCAACCTTTCCTCATAAGGCAACTCCCCTAGTCCACTGATCATTTATATAGCCCTATGGTGCACCCCCTCCAGTAATCTCCCATCCTTTTTGAGGTGTGGGCACTAGTACTGTACACAGTATTCCAAGTGTGGCCTCACCAGTGATCTATACAATGGCAGGATGGCCTCCCCCCCCTTTCTAGAGGTGCACCCTCTGGCAATGCACCCCAGCATCCTATTTGAATTTGCTGCCACCCTCCTACACTGTGCTGATACCTTTATGTCCCCTGTAACTATTACTCCCAGGTCCCTTTCCTCCTCGGAAGCTGTTACCTGTACTTCCCTCAGCCAGTATCTGTTCCTGGGATTTCTGTCTCCAAGGTGCATGACCTTGCACTTCTTAGCATTAAACCTCAACTGCCAGTCCCTAGACCAGTATTCGAGTTTAGCTAGAGTGCCTACCTCCCTTCCTCATTGTCTACTTTTGCACAAATCTTAGTGTCATCCGTGAACAGGCTGATCTTACCCTTGACCCCCTCTGCAATGTCTCCAATAAAGACATTGAACAAAACAGGGCCCAGCACTGAACCCTGTGGTGCCCCACTCATTACTGGCCTTGGCTTGGATGTCTCCCCCCTTACAACTACCATCTGTTGTTTGCCCAGCAGCCAGATCTGCAGTCACCCAAGTAGTTTTTCCCCCACTCCCATGTCTCTTAACTTGCTCATTAACCTCCTGTGTGGCACCGAGTCAAAAGTCTTGCTGAAATCCAGATACAGGACATCCACAGCATGGCCTTCATCAACTGCCCTAGTGACCCAGTCGAAGAAGTTTGTGGAGGACACTCCTTTAGGGGGAGAGGGGGAGACTAAATCTCTAAGGCTATAGTTGTTGGGGTGGGGGAGGGACAAATGTCTGAGAGCCAAAGTGGTGTAGAGACCACCATGTCAAGCTGTGGAAGTGGTGCAACTGGTAATAACGGAGATTAACAAAGCAATGAAAACAGGGGAAATAGTAATAATTTGGGATTTCTGTCCTTCAGCTAGAAACTGGCACATTCTAGAGGGAAACAGCAGCATATGTAAGGAGTTTGTGGAGTTATTCCAGGATTGCCTTTTTCAGCAGTAGGTAAGGGATGAAACCAACGGTAGTGATATGCTTAATCTTCTATTATCCAATTAGGACATCATAAGTAACCTAAATATAAAGGAACTCCTTGGAAAAAGCAACGGCAGCACAATGATATTTAATGTTTCACTGGTACCCAGCACTACAACTCAACAATGACAGTCCCTGATTACAGTAGAGTGGACTTTAGCAAGATAGGTGAAATTCTTAAGGATACACTGAAGGGGTTAATTGGGGTACATGACAATTAGCTCCCGTCAATTCGCTCCCTACACATTCGCGCCCGACAACTGACTCCTTTCAAATTCATCCCCATTCAAACTTGCTCCCAGCAATACGCTCCTGATCCCTAATCTGTAGTTGTAGGAGAACTTTTTCGATCAGATGCAGGATCCGTGGTCCTGCTCCTGCAAATACCAGACTGCATGGCTTCTCCAATTTTAAGGGAGCTTTAAGTAAACTGCACTCCGGTGGCTAGCTTAGAGCTGCAGGGGAAAAAAGCTGACTGCACTTTCTGGTCTGCCATAGCCATACCGCTAGGATCTCGGACCTTTCAGTGCCGGTGGAGAGACTGAATACTGGCCCAGGGATTCAAGCCACGGTCCTGCTCCTGCAAATACCAGACCACACAGCTTTCTCCCTGTCGCTACTGCCACTTGTAGGGTCCTATGGAAGAAAGAAACTGTCTAATTTTAAGGGACCCCAACCCAGCAGGATGTAAACTGCACTCCGGTGATTTGCTTAGAGCTGCAGGGAAAAAAGCTGACTGCCTTTTCAGGTATGCTGTGCCCGCCAGAGGCTCGGACCTCAACACGCAGCTTCCTCCCTGTTGCTACTGCCACTTGTAGGGTTCTATGGAAGAAAGGAACCATCCGATTTTAAGGAACCCTGACCCAGCCAGAAGTAAACGGCATTCCAGTTGCTCGCTTGGAGTTGCAGGAAAAAATCTGTGGCATTACTTTGCAGCTCCTCCGGGTTCTTCGGCATTGGGTAAGAGGGGGTCTTGTTCAGGGACTAAGCTGTCTGATTGCTGGCCTCTTTCCTCTGCTGCTAGTGGCTATTCGGAGCATGCTTTTGCTCTGGTTTTAAACTTTTGCAGCTGGGGGTAAGAGGGGGGTCCTGTTCAGGGACTAAGCCACCAATGTGGAGCGAATTCAAAGGGAGCAGGTATGTAAGGAGCAAATTGACGTGGGAGTGTACTGTCGGGAGTGGATTTACGCGGAGCAAATTGTCGGGATCATATTGTCGTGCTCCCAATTCATTGAGCTGGTAAGGGATGAGAACAAGTGGCAAGTTATCAAGAGAGAAGTATGGGGGCGGGTAAATATGTGTAAGATGTGAAAAAAGGCAAAATGCAAAAAAAGCCAATCTGTTTCAGCAAGGCAATAACAAAGACAGTCATGGAGAGGAAAAGAGCATTTACAATATACAAGCAAGCCCAGAGTAAACAATAGGGAGGAGTATATGGACTAACTCTAGAAAGCCCAAGAAATGATTAATGAGGCAATAGCTAATGCTGAACTGAAGATAGCAGAGGGAGTGAAAAAATGCAAAGTGTTTTTAGATATGTAAGAAAAGTAAGGAGAGTATTGAAAGAATACACAGGACAGGAGACAACAGGTACTTGAGGAGAGTATATTTGACATTCCTGCTGGAAATATCCACAGTAGTAAAACTTGCTGCTTAAATCATTTATTGTGGAATGGACATGACTGTGAGCACACATAGGAAGCTACCTATAGCCTCAACATGCCCCCAGACTTTGACCATAGTCTTTGTTAGGGGGCTGAGCTAGTCAGGCTACTGCTCCCCATTTATACCATGAGCCTGAAGCACAGTACAACCCACATGGGTGCTCTGTTAGCAAATTAAGAGCTTAAAGGTCAGTCACTCTTGGGGGCTCTAAACAAAGAGACACAAAAAAGTTAATACTGTAAAACATTAAGGGCCAGATACTCAAAGGGATTGAGCCTGGCACAACAAAGTTGAGCCTGTGCAACCCCACAATATGCCCCAGTGGGATGTTCAAAAGGGCTGCCAGGTGCAGTTCAAGTACCGAATGCGCCGGGCCACAATGGTAATGTATGTGGCACAAAAGCAGGGGGCGTGCCCATGCATATGCGGCACATCCCATTATTCAGTCCAGGATGTGCGGCACATATGCGGCATAACCCTGATTTGCACTGCATAAGAGGGCTCAAAGTTGAGCCTGAAAAAGGGAACAAACCCAGGCCACCCACAGGTGGGCTACTGCAATGTAAGGTGCAACACAGCATCTGCCAGCTGTGGGTGGCTACCCACCCAGAAGGGTCACTGTCCATAAGCACACACACCCTCCCCATTGCCCAATGTGCCCCCCATCCTCCTGTATGCCCACTCATGGGTAGCAGTAGTATGTACCCACCACACTGTGGTCCATCGGATCCCCCCTCCCGTGCAGCCAGATCGCGGGCATGTTACTGTCACATTCTACCTGGTAGTCTAGTGGTGCCCCCCCCGCCCTTACACCTGATTGTGGGCATTTGGTTAAAACAGCCTCCCTGGTAGTCCAGTGGTCCTCCCTCCCCTACCACCCACCCACCCACTGAGAACCCGGCCACCCAGTTCCTCCCATCATCGGCAGGCGACAGCACCCCACCTACATACAGCTTGGCCGCCTGCCGAATGACAACATACAGTATGTGCTGAATGCCTCTTGGTCCACAGTGTGGACCAATGGGCCTACAGACCATACTGTACTACACAGGCACAAATATGTGAATGAAAGGATCAACAGGGTTGACTATTCAGAGCTGTTTACAATGAACTGAAGCTCAAATACCAGGGGACATGCTTATGTTGGTAGGGAACAGACTGAAGTGGGCATGAAGTAGTATTTCTGCAAGAAAATGGTGGTGGGAAAATGGAACAAGTTGCTTAGCAGTGTGGCAATGCTTAGTTAATTGCCAGGTTCAGGTCCTACTTGGACACATTCAAGGGGCTGGTAGTGGTTGCAAGGTGGAAGGGCAAGATGGATCATATATTATGTTCCATGGAGGGAAATATCTAAAGAATGCCATATCTAGAATAGGAACCAACTCTCCTCAAGGTAGAAACCATCTGAAACTGTAGTTTAACTTTGCCTCTGCCACCTTATATCTGGCAGCCCAAGCTTGGAATGTAAAACCAGGTTATCAGCTTGCAGAGCTGCAATACTTACTATAGGCTATCAGATGGCCTAACCTGCCTTATGTCTTTAATTACATGCAAACTGTAACCTTCCATTCAATGGACTATTTAAACATTGGATAATCCAGGAGGCCAGTTTAACATTGTTAACTGCCATTGTTAACCTATGAAACAAAAAAAAAATGTTTAACCAGTTCATACTTCTAATCACTTTTCTTAGGCCTTATCCACACTTGACATGCTGTGGAAAAAACTTTATGTTACACGGCTTACCATTACAGGGCATCCATACTTACACCCAATGGTAGATATGTGTCCCGGTTGCACCTGTACTTGAGTCTGCACTATGGTTGTTACCCATGTCAAGTAAACACAGTTTTGATTCATGTACAGGACTGCCACACACCACCAGGAAAAACATGCTACCACTCTCCTGTCCACACTTGAGCAGGTAAGCGTGTTTAAAACATAAACATCACGGAACCGTGCTACAACCCTGAAACTCTCAGGGTTCAAGCACTGTTTTTGAACATGGTTCAGCACCATGTACAGTGAGGTTACAAACCATATTAAGGGGGTTCAGTAATGTTTTCACCCAGCAGTAATGTTATGGACCCCTAGTGTGGACAGGGCCATAAATTGCTGCAATTCATTCTCCCTATTGCAAGATGTGCAGAGAAAAATAATTAATAGCATCAAACTAAACAGAATTTCCATCAGACTTCAGAGTTTACAATTGTAGGCCTTTTTTATGTTCCAAGTAGCACTTTTACAATTAGATATTTCCTGTCTGAGAAAACACCATGTTGTGACTTCAAAAAGTTCTTATGGGACCATAAGGGGATTCGCTTACAGTAAGTCCATTTAGGAGCTAGGCTGCTCTGCATCAAGAGGAAAATCTTACTGTTTTATAGTTTTTAAATCAAATAGTGTGTGTGTAAAAATAAAATTCAGATGCCCTAATTAAACATTATTTTACTGAAAAATTAATTGCCATAGTTTCCAGACTATTTCCAGTGTTTAAATGTAATTTCAAATGTCTTGACCTAGATCTTGACTAGGCTCACTGGCCTTTTCTGTACTTCTGGTGTAAATACATTCAACAATTGTCACGTAATAGAGCAGAGTAAATAAAAACTTACTGTTCTGTTTAATCCTTGCTGTGCCGCAGAATAATATATCAGTCCAGAATTCCTATATGTTCTAATTCTTTCAGCAGTCTAAGGGATAAGATATGTTTATTTAACGAGTAACCATCTGGAAGGTTTCATCACTTTTGTAAAAAAAAGGAAAAACATTCTCAATGTGTGGATTGCAATGCTATAGCCTGTATTCTATGATCCGTGGGGCAGTGGGGGAATAATGTCATACCTTCACCAAGTGCTACTTACTAATGCATGCTCCAAGTGTCCTTTAGACACTCATTTCTTTGCAACAGCCATGCAGCTGCCAATTTGCCTGCTGGCTCTTCTCATTTTCTACCTGCCTTCTGCAGGGCATCCTTACCCATGTGGCTGCTTCTCAGACATACCACCCACTCTTTCTATTGCTGTAATGATGTGGCCAGTCCCCTACACATTTTCCTCAAAGACACTTTGTATGGGGTTGCTACAGTCCAGCAGCACCTCTGGTCTTGTGTGATCCAACTGATGTTGTGGGTCTGTTGCTGCACAGATTGCCACCACCCCTGGTTCGGAGTTCAGCTCCCCCATATCCTGTCTGCTTGCCTCTCTCTGTCTCCTCTCCACTGTGGTTTTCTGTGCTGCCCTACTCCTCCCTTTTCTTTTTGAGTTTCCTCCTGGCTGGTTGCTCTGCTGGCTCACATGTCATCGGTGCTGCCTGCTGTTGTACTTTCTCTGGCTGCATTGTTTTTCCTCCTGCACCTGCCCTACCAGTCAGCTATTGACTCTTGCTTTCATTCACCCTTTTCTCCTTGAGCCTTTAGTCCCTACATGTCCATTCAATGTGCCTACCTACAGTGCTTTCCATTCTACTCCTACCATTCGGAAAATGTTCCAACTACCACTGAGTATTATAATCTATTATGCTTAGTGTAGGTCCTGGTTGTGGTAGGGCCTAGCACTTGGGCCTAGTTTCTGTAGGGGCTAGTTGTAGTCAGATTTAAAATTGTGCTGTAGATCAAAATTGTAGCCAGAGCTGTCATATAAAATGAGTGCTAGCCAGAGGTTGACCTATAGCCTGAGTTGTAACTCACCTCACAGCACAGTAACATAGAAACATAGAAATTGTTGGCAGATAAGGACTGCTAGGCCCATCCAGTCTTCCCATAGGCCCTTTACATGTATGCATCCACTCACCCTATGTGGTCAATGGCTCTCCATCACTCCCTTCCTGCCCCAGGTCTCCCAGTGCTTGTCACAGGCATGTTTAAACCTCTCCACTGTGCTTGCCCCTGCCACCTCTTGTTGCAGACTATTCCAAGCATTCACCATCCTCTCCATGTAAAAAAGCTTCCTCATGTTACCTCTTAATCCCCCCCTCCAGTTTCATATCATGCCCCCCCCTTTCTTACTTGTTCTGGTATCTTTTCTACATTTTAAAAAGATCTCCCAACTGCTCCTTGTTTATGCCCTTGAGGTACTTTAAAGTTTCTATCATGTCGCCCCTTTCTCTCCTCTCCTCCAGTGAGTACATATTGGGGTCTCTTAGTCTCTTCTCATACGTTTTGAGGTGTAAACCATGCACCGTTATTGCCACCCTTCTCTGAACAGCCTCCACCGTGTTTATGTCCTTACGCATGTGTGGTCTCCAGTACTGCACACAATACTCCAGGTGAGGCCTTACTAGTGTTTTATACAATGGCATCACCACTTCCTGCCTACTACTAGCAATACATCTGCCTATGCACCGCAGCATGTCATTGGCCCTCCCTGCAGCCTTTGCACACTGCTTTGATATCTGCAGGTCATCAGCTATAATAACCCTTAGGTCGTTCTCCTCTTTGGTGATGGTCAGCACCTTCGGCCTATCCTGTAGGTCTCCCCAGAGATCCCCCTACCCAGGTGGATTATCTTGCACTTTTTTGCATTGAACCTCAGTTGCCACAGCTCTGACCATCTTTCAAGATTCTCCAGATCCATCTTCTTTATCTGCACCCCTTCTGGAGTATCCACCCTGTTGCAGATCTTTCCTTCCAGACCCTCTGCAATGTCACTAATGAAGACATTGAACAGGACTGGTCCCAGTACTGATCCCTGTGGCACTCCGCTGTTCACCCCTCTCTCCCCAGATTGGATCCCATTTACCACTACCCTCTGCCATCTGTCTAGCAACCAGTTTCTAACCCCCTGTATCACCTTATGCACCATGCCCAGACTACTCATCTTGTTAACCAGCCTTCTATGTAGGACAGTATCAAAGACTTTGCTAAAATCCAGGTAGACGATGACTACAGCCCCTCCCTGATTCACTTCCCTAGTCATCCAATCAAAATAATCTATCAGATTCATTTGACAAGCCCTTCCTGATGTGAATCCATGCTGCCTCAGATCCTGCGCATCCATGGATTCCAGGTGTGCCACTATCCTTTCTTTCAGCAGTGTCTCCATGATCTTCCCCACCACTGAGGTGAGGCTGACTGGCCTGTAGTTCCACCCTACTGCCACTATGGTGCAGTGGGACTACATGTGCCCTCCTCCAGTCCTCTGGAACCATGCCTGTGTTCAGTGACTCTGTGAACAGGGTGGCCAGAGGTGCTGCTAGTTCCCCTCCACAGCTACCTTAATATCCTCGGGTGTATGTCATCTGGCACCTTGCCTTTATCCACCTTTAGCTTTGTGAGTTCCTCCAGAACTCTCTCCACTGTGAATAGACTGGTGTCCATCCCCCCCCCGATTGCCTCTGCTCCCCAGCTGTGGCCCTTGACCCTCTCCCTCTTCAGTGAATACTGAACAGAAGTATTTGTTCAGTATTTCTGCCTTGTTTAGATCCCCCTCCTTACACTCTCCCTCCTCCCCTTTGAGCCTCACAATCCCCCCCGTTTCTTCTTCTGTTGCTGACGTGCCTATAGAATGTCTTCTCCCCAGTTTTCACAGACCATGCTAAACCCTCTTCTGTCTGTGTCTTGTCTTTCCAAACAGCCTTCCCTGCCTCTCTGAGACATTCAAGGTACACTTCCCTGTCCTCCTCCCTTTGGGTCCCCCTTATACTTCCTGAAACTTGCTCTTTTAGCCCTTACTTTGTCTCCCACCTCTTTAGAAAACCATAGTGGTGTGTTTCTTCTTTTCCCTTTGGCTACTGTCATAATGCATTGGCTAGTTACCTCCAGAATGGCTCCTTTTAGTCACCCCCACTGTTCCTCCACCCCCTCCATTATCTCTACCTTCTACAGGGCTGCTTTTAGACATCTACCCATTTCATTGAAATCCGCCCTCCTGAAATCTAATAGTTTTTCCCTTATGTGGCTTAACTGAGTCCCTGTCTCCATGTCAAACCACACCATGTAGTGGTCGTTGTATCCCGGCTGCCCTTCCACCTGGATTCTTTCGGCTCTGTTCCTGTTGGTCCATATCAGATCAAGAATCGATTTGTCCCTGGTTGGCTCATGCACCAGCTGTCTGAGTCCAGCTCCCTGCAGGGATTCCAGGATAGCCATGTTTCTGACTGAAGCAGTTGCCTGGGTGGTCCAATCCACGTCCGGCATATTGAAATCTCTCAACAGGATTTCGCCTTTAGCTGCCATGTCATGAATTTCCTCCACTAGTACCATGTCCACTTCCTCCCTCTGTGCTGGAGGTCTGTACATCACCCCTGTATGTATTGCTGTGCTATTCCTGGTTCAAGGGTGACCCACATTGCCTCGGCCTCCCCTTGCCTTCCCTGTACTTCTGCAGCCTTTATGCCTTCTCTGACATACAGGGCCCCCCCCTCCCTTTTTACCTTCCCTGTCCCTTCTGAACAGTGTATAGCTTGATACATTGATGTCCTTGCTGTGAGTAGCAGAATACCATGTCTCTGTTATTGCTGCTATGTCAAGATCTGCATCCATCATCAAGGCTTCCAGGGCTGGAACCTTATTTCCCAGAATGTGGGCATTTGTGAACATGACCTTCCATGTTTTACTCCCTGCCTTCCCTCTTTTCCTGTTTTCTCTACTTTGCCTCTTCCCCCCACTCCGGTATTCATGCTCATGTGCTCTTGCTCCCCCCCCCTTATCCCCCCTTATAAAAGTTTCCCCTGCCTGCCCCTCACTGCTCGCTTGCGTTGTTCCTGTTGTCAATTTGTACTTTTGCATGTTCTAACTTAAGCCACCTGTCTCTCCTGGCTCTCCCACCTTGGCCAGTTTAAAAGCTCTCTACTGAAGCATTACAATTTCTCACTAAGGACTGAGGTCCCCTTTCCAGACAGATGCAGGCCATCCTCCTGATACAAGCTCACATCTGCCCAGATTGGGCCACAGTCCCCTATGAAGCTAAATCCTTCCCTTCCACACCAATCCTTCAACCAGGAGTTGAAGGTTTGGATGTGGAGTGCCCTGACCCCCCTCATGCCTTGGACAGGTAGCATCTCCGAGAATGACACAGAATGTGCTACCCATTTCAGGTCTTCTCCCAGCTTAGTGAAATCCTCCTGGAATCTGGCTAATTCTACCCTTCTCCTCACCAAGTCATTGGTCCCCAGGTGGACAATGACATCCAGCTTCTCCCTCCTGGCTATCACCCTAGTGATCATATGGATTCACTTCCTATCCCTCCATGCAGCTCTTCCTGGGAGGCATTTGATCTCCCTCTCACCCCTGCTAGTTATCCCTAATTTCACACCCTGTACAATAGAGTCCCCCACTAGAGAAGCTTCCCCCTCTTCTGGGGTCCCTTTCTCCCCTTCCCTGGGACTCCGGATTGGAGGTCCTGACCATCCTCCCTGGTTCTAGCTGTGGGTGCCTGTGTGGGGCAGTCCCATCCCTCCAAAACAGTGTAGGAGTTATTAAGCTGGACTGGTTAGGGGATGTGTATCTGACCCCTCCCCACTTCCCCTAAGCCCACTGTGGTCCAGTCATCCTTCTTCCTGGGTAACCTTTGAGGTTGATGCTGTGGACCCAGTGGTCTCTGGGTTGGGGTGATGCTGCCTGTAACCTGGCCACCTCTGCACAGAAACAGGCAACCTCCTCCCTCAGCCCAGAGAGGATCCTGTAGATAGGGCAGCATCACAGCCTCCAGAACATCTCCCTGAAAACTGCTGCTCCACAGCCACTGCCGTGCACCACTCCTGTCATGTCTGATGTGACCTGGCCTGCAATATAGCCTAGGTATGCCCTCTAGATGAACCCCTATGCTTCTCCCTTTCCTTGGTGTGGAACTTCCTGTGTGGCATAGGAAGGTGTAACACTATGGGCCCATACCCTATAAAAGGAGGACTAGCCCAGGAGTGGGTGGGATTACCTTCTGGCTGAGTCCAGAAACAATCAGCCGAGGACCCCTTTACCCTATGTTTGCAGAGGACAAGCCTCAACGAAAAAAGGAAAAACAACAACAAAACAAAAAAAAAACTAAAAAAAACAGATCCCCCAAAATCCATTGAAATATGAGACCTGCCCTAAAAGTAACAGACTCAAACAAGTACAAACAGTTCCAAGCTTACCAGCAACTAAATCCTTCACGCCTGCCCCTCCACAAACATAGCAGCAACAGAAAGATACAACTACCTGATCCAACCTAAGTCTGCTTCTGCACTACTGCTGTGTGAGAGAACCCACTGGTATTTAAGCCACAATTAGTTTTAAATGGATCCTAGCTGAGGGGAGAGAACAGAACCTTCCAGAAAGCTGCTACCAATGCCTGTTGAAAAAAATAAATGAATCTCCAGCTCACACGATAGATCACACACACAAAAAATACACTGTATTAAATAAATTCAGCACTACTGCCCTAAAGGTAACAGACTCAAACAAGTGCACACAGTTCCAAGTTTACCAGCAACTAAATCCTTCACTCCTGCCCCTCTACAAACTTAGCAGCAAAAGAAAGGTACATCTACCTACCAGTAGGCATCGATGAACTTGTTCACTGCTTGTACTCTAAATTGTTGTACCAGTGTGCCTTTGGCTATGCCTGGGCTTGACCTATTTTCCATTCTATTTGTTAGACAACACCCCTTGTTCCTTCATTCAATCACATGGGGGGGGGCTCTCATCAAGATGGGAGTTCTTTGGCCATACAACTACTCTGTGATACCCACTGTATGTTAGGCCTTCTTACTGGCCTAAGGATGAGAAATTAGTCATTCAGCATGTTCTCTGTTTAGGAGAGACTTCACATAACTTATAAAACAGGGACTGGACCACCCTTTGCCTGTTTAAGGGTGGTGACTTGTATTGGATGGGGCACCTTTAGCCATACTGCCCAGCTCTGCTGCATCTTTAATGTTGCCTGTCCTGTTAGAAGGATAGAGCAAGAATGTCTATAGTTCCCATTTTCAATTATGCTCCAGTGAAACCAACGGAATGCCTGATTCAAACACAGTGCTGTATTGTGAATCATTTGTTTTCATCTAAACTACAGATAGCCACCACACTGTGTTTTAAACCATCAAAAGCATTATTTAGGGTTTTAATAAAATTGTGTTGTGCCTGGAGGGATGGTGAACCAAGGTCTTGGATCTCTAGATGTTTCCTCTATCAGTTTTTTTTTCCTCCCCATGCTGAAAGTCATAACATAGTAGTTGTGTTTTACTTCTACTAGCTGTGTTGGTGATCTGTGCATGCATTTCTTTTTTATCATAGAATGATTTTTATTATTTTCTATTAAGTACACATATCCAGCATTGAAACATGCTTACTTGGATACATGGAAAGTATCAACGAAACTTACAAGGGTGATTATCTATAGCCAAAGGAGGCCTGCTTTGTCTGGTACATTAAGATACAAAGGTATCAAAGCAACAGTCCTAAATCAATATATGCACTTAATGTAGTAAACCTTAGTTTAACAGTTCACTTTTTCATTACTCTGTACATAAAAGTCAGAGTGTAGGTCATACAATCAAACTACTTAAAGCTGACAACTCTCTCACTTGACCCCAAGGGTCATATACTGTATAGTATTAAGAGTTAGTATAAGAAAAGGAAAAAAAGGGGTGAAGATAAGAATTGATACAGAAGGATTTAAGCACCCATTATAGGTTTATAGAGGGCTAAGGCAAGATTCCAGCCGGCAGACTATCCAGATGGGGGATAACACTTTGCATGCTGCTTAGATAGGAGGGTTACATGGAGGAGGGGGTGCTACTCAACACAATGCTGAGTTGAGATAGGCTTCCCATTTACTGTAGTACAGTGATAGTTGTCCTCTGCTAGCATAGGTGAGCATTTCCAAAGTAGCTAGCCTAGCCAGAGCAGAGTGCCATATGGAAATGGCAGTGGGGGAGGGTTGTTGCCAAGTCATAAGTAAAAGCCGTTTAGCTTCCAAGAGGGCTACCAGGATCCAGCTTCATTGCTGTGAGCAAAGTTGTTGCAGAGGGGCACCATCCCCTAATAATAGCATGGGACTGGAGAGATCTATAGGCTGTCCCAACACGCCAGAGCAGTCCATTGCAATTGTAGACCAAAAGGGGACCAAAGCAGGGCACTGCCACAGAAGGTGCAAGATGTTGGCCGGACTGTGCCGGCATCTGCAACATTCCGCAAGTGGCAAGACACCCCACTTGTGGAGGGCCACTGGTGTATGGCACCAATAAAAGAGAATTTTAAATTGTATCAATTGACTCTTCGTATCTTTATAGGCAGAAATGTGCCTGCATTTCTAATTAGTTATCCATTCAGCCCAGTGGCCTTTCCTCTTTCCCTTATCTGAAGACAGTGCTCTTATCATTCTATTTATGCCTTTGGCTCTGACCTTTGGGGCATCTTCCCTAAGATACCTTTAGCTAATGGGATTGATCCTCAAGCAGCACATCTAGGGGTGCAACCCTTTCTCAAGACAGTTCCTGTGCAAGTGTTACCCCAGAAGGTTTATAGACTTTTTATAGGTGAGATAGCATGAAAGGCCCAATGTACAGTACATATGTATATATTACAGTCCATGTACCAATAGTCGGTTTAGCATCAGTTCTGATTTACTCTTCTACTGTTGGCACGGGGTCATTATCTCGCAAGACATAATGCCGCATGGCACTATCGCACTGCGCAATTAATGCCATGAGGCATCATGTCTTTGTTCTGTGGGGGGGCTCCACCACCCATACCCCTGTTATGGGGGGCTGCGCCCCCGGACCCCCCACTAAAGATTCTCAACTCCAGGGGGGTTCAACTCACTAGAACGCACACGTCTGAGTATCGCCATAATGCCATACACTATTAAGCGTGCGACATTATGACCCGGTACGTCTACTGTTACTGACATCTGGAAACAGGTTACTGTTATAACCATTCACAAAGGTGGTGATCCCACTTCTCCTGGTAACATTCTTCCTATCTCTCTCATTCCTACCTTGGCTAAATTACAGGAGCGCATTGTTCTACCTCAGCTTATGTCCTTTCTTGACAATTCCTCCTTTTTCACCCCCTTCCACCTTAAAGCTTTTGACACTGTGGCACATCCCCTTCTACTGAACAAACTTAAAGCTGCTGGCCTTTCTGGATCTTCAGTCAGTTGGTTCTGTTCATACATTAAAGGCAGATCTCAAGCTGTCTGGAGAGGTAAATCTATTTCACCTTCCCTCTCTATTGGCTCAGGCATCCCTGAAAGGTCTGTCCTGGGTCCTAGTCTTTTCTCAATATTCCTAAATGACCTACCCTCTGTCTATTCCTTTACGTCAATTCATATGTATGCCAAAGACACAGTTCATTTTGCTTCTGGCTCCTCTGCCCAGGACCTTACCTCCAGACTTCAGTTGGATTTTGACAACCTTCAGTGTTGGTTCAATGTAAACCACTGACTCTTAACAACAAAAAAACAGTCTCTATGACTTCTGGTAACCATCAGAGGCTTGCCAAACTTATCCCCCTCCCATTTAATATCCTTAATGGTTCTGTACTTGAAAATGTCTCCACCTTTAAGTACCTCAGGATCTGCCTTGACCAGCATCTTGATTTCTCTGTGCACATTGATGCAATTCACCATAAGCTTCATCCTAAACTTGGTGACTTGTACAGGAACAAAGCATGTATTTCACTCCCTGCCCGTCAATAAATTGTACTAGAAGTTATCCTTCCAACCTTTGACTATGGTGACTTAGTCTACTGTAGTGCCCCTAAAACCGCCCCTTGCCAGACTTGACCCTGTTTTTCATTCTGCAGCTTTGCTTTAGATAGCCCTTATCGCACTCACCACTTCTCTCTTTACTCAGCTCTTTCCTTCCCTTCTCTTGATGCTATGTGCCTTTCCCATTGTGTCTCTTTTTTGTCCAAATTCTGGTTTGGCACCCTTCCCTCTTATCTCAAAACCCTTCTTTCCTCTTGTCCTTCTTCCTCCTACCCGCTTCAAAACATTACTTTCCATTCTCTTACAGTAATATCCCTCCAAGAAAATCTATTGTTGGTCAATCTGCTTTTTCTTAATGCTTTCCTGAGCTTTGGTCCTCCTTTCTCCTTTCTATTCATTCTATGCTTCTGCCTCCTCCCTAAAGTTTCTTCTATTTGACTTTTGTTGTCCTACCTGGAACTGCCCTAGACCCCTCCTCTTTTCTCCATTTCTCTAGTCTGGCCCTCTTTTTCTGTTCCTTTTTTCTTTCTGTATATATTGAGAGGGTTTTAATTCTCTAGTTTTGACTTCATTTACTAGTTTGCCTTTATATTTTTGATTCTACTTGTTTTACTTATTTGTATTTACCTTGTTATTACATTGATAACATTATAACATTCTCCCCCACCCACTTTCCCCCAGGACTCAACTGGAAATGAACTGTTATCAGCTCAGTATGTACATCATGGTTAAACTTTTAAATAAATAAATGAATAAAAATTACCAGCAATATTCAGTAGTCAATTAAAAACTTCTACATAGCATGCTGCATAAACACTATGGCCCAGATATTCAAGAGGGTTGTACATGGTGCCATGCACAACCCACTGATGTGCCCCGGTGCGATATTTAAAAGGGAAAAGTGCGCCGCACAAATCCCGATGCGCCGGGGTGCATCAGTAATGTATGCAGCCACAGGTAGGGGGGGGCGTGCCCATGCATAAACTGCATAGCCCGATATTCAGCCCGGGCCATGCAGAGTTATGCAGGTGCAACCCCTACCTGCGCCTGCACAAAGTTAAGCCTAAAAAAAAAGGAACAAGTTGAGGGCCACCCATGGTGAGCTGCCACATTGCAGGGTGCAACACAGCAGCTGCCACCTGTAGGTGGCCATCACATGTTCCTTCACCTGGCAGTGCCCCCATGCCCCGATCGCGGCATCAGTCATCCCCCCAAAGTCCAATATCCCTGGTGGTCCAGTGGACCGTGATTAGCCCGATCGTGGGCATCAGTCATCCCCCCAACAAAGTCCAATATCCCTGGTGGTCCAGTGGACCATGATTAGCCTGATTGTGGGCATTACTGTATCCCCCCAAAGTCCAATATCCCTGGTGGTCCAGTGGACTGCGATTAGCCGATCGCGGTGGCATTCTCTATCCCCCTTAAGTCGAAATCCCTGGTGATCTAGTGGACCCCCCACCCCACCCACTGGGCCCCACCACCCGCTCCCCGTCAGCCAGCGGGTGGCAGCACCTCACCTGCCTGCCACCCCACCGCCTGCCGACTGACAGCAGGTATTGGCTGCCGCGCCCATTGGTTCAGAGCATGAACCAAGTGGGCGTGCCTTCTAACTATCGATCGATGAAGCGAATGTCAGGTGGGTGAGTGCTGCCGCCTGCCGGCTGATAGGGGAGGCGGGGTGGTGGGAGCTCAGTGGTAGGTGGGGTAGGGCGTCACTAGATCACCAGGGATTTCAGACAGGGAGATGAAGAGAATGCCACCGTGATTGGGCTAATCAGTGGTCCACTGGACCACCAGGGGTATTGGACTTTGGGGGGGAATACAGTAATGCCCGCATTCGGGCTAATCGTGGTCCATTGGACCACCAAGGATGAGAGACATTCTTTGTTCCTTACGGGATGTCCCGCGATCAGGCAGCAGAAGGCGTCGGTCTCTGATGGCTGCTGCCTTGCAGGGCGCCAGGCGCAAGTCATCAGGGATCGGCGCACCTGCATGCTAATGGCATGCAAATGGGGCCATAATCAGATGCAAATGGCCCCCATGCACCTTGCATAAATTATGGCCCCATTTGCATGTCACCCTTTGAATATCGCAGGTGCTGTGCATGGCGCAATGGAACTTGTGCCACCACATATCAATGCTCCGCTCTGACCACTTGTGCTGACACAGTTCCACTGCACCATGCACAGTGGGGTGGCCTGGGTGAGATATTCAAAGCAATTGCACCATAGCACAACTCCATTGAATATCGCCCTGGCCACACCCCTGTGCAACTAAGCTGAGCAGCGCACAGGCTTGCACCACAGACTGGCGCAGTTTGAATATCTGGGCCTATAAGTACTTTCCCCGATATTCATTTTCCCACTGAACCAGTGAATTTACCCATATCCCTTTCCTGGTTGGTGACAGTCAATATCTCCCCCTCCATCATGGGTTCTTGCACCCCAAATGCATGACTTTGCACTTTTTCACATTGAATCTCAGCAACTTGGGTTTTATGGACTGAAGTTAGCCCTAATATCCCAAGACTGGAATAAGATCTGGAAGCAATGTCTTTTAAATGTTACCAGTTCATCTTAGTCAGAAGAAATATGATGTTATCCTATGGGTATACAAATACAGTTTAGAAGATTGGTGAAAACCTCTACTAGGGAACCATTCTGGTGTTGGGCTTCAGGTTTGAAGATACATCTTACTCCCTTTGAGGTGTTATATCTCAGGTCTTTTGCAGCGTACTGTATGCTTCTTTTCCTCCAAATAAATTTGGTAAGGTCTTTGATATCTGGACGCAGCGGGGGTTATGACATGTTTTTGAAGTTGTTGGCATTACAGACATACTCCCATTTGTATCCTTACAGTCTACCTACCAACTTCCACAGGTGAGCTTTTATGGATACCTTCAGCTTAAATCATATTTAAGGCAACATGAAGAGGCTCTTTCTTCTATATCCAAAAAGCTTCCATAACTAGGCCTTCTTAATTAAGGCTTGCATTAGTGGTATGTCTAGTGAGCATCTAATTAGCTCCTTATATAAGGCCCTTAGAGTCTTAGCAAATGAGCTGACTGAACCCATAAGGATCAAATGGGCTAGGGAGCTTCAAGTAGATATTCCAGCCCACAATTGGGTGGCTTCTGCTCTCACAGCTTTCAAAGTATCCACTTCGCCATACTGGCAAGAATACTCTTGGAAGTTGTATGTGCGCTACTTTCGTACACCCACCATTGTGGTCAAATTTTCGGATCCATCTCTTGGTAGATGCTGGAGAGAATGCGGGTGCCTAGAAGCAGACCAGTTTCATATCTTGTAGGGTTGTGAATTTCTGACGCCTTACTGAGAAGTGGTTATACAGGAGTTAACGATTATATTTGCATGCCCAGAACTCTTAACTCCAGGTTATATATTGACACCTGCACCTCTGGAGGGGGTCAAGGTAGATAAGACTACATATTGCCAGGTTACTTTGCTTGTCCTTGTGGCCAAAAATGGTATAACACATCTTTGGCACATGAAGACTGTGCCAACCAAGGAGGATTGGAGGGGCTTGGTTAGAGAAGTCTATGCTCTGGAATGTTTATCAGCTAGAATTCGGAATTGAGAGCAGGCCTTAGACATCAGTCGGCATAAGTGGGTATTTTATCAATTAGAACAGGACCCTGATTTTGTCCCATAGGCAAGGGAGAGGTTGGGAACGTTAGGGCAGGATGACTTCTTTAGGACTTATGAGAGATGGATGGCAGGACTGGAGGTGCTGGGGGAAGCCCACTTTCTTTTGTAGGTAGGGTTGGCCCTGCAGCACTGGCTTCCTTGTCTGCTTTCTCTAGTATTTAGTAGCTTGTGTCACTTTGCAACCTCTCTATCGACTAATACTTTTATTTCTATTAGTTTTTTCATATTCAGTGTAACAAAGAATTGAGTTTTTCATTGTTTAAAATAGGATATGATATAGGCCTCATCAGAAGTATCCCAATGTTAAACTCGATCAGAGTAAGAGACTTCTACTGTAATACAGAAATAATGTTTGTACGGAAAATATTGCAGTACTACTATTCTGCAGGGGAGATTTGTGACCTGTTTCAATTTCTGGATGGACGGTGTTAGCTGAACATATCTACGCATCAACGGCACAAATCATTATCTGCTGATGGAGCTTTATGAATTGTCCTAAGGACTAACCATAAGGCATTGTGGCCTCCTTTATATGTTTCTGTATTAATTGGAAAGACATCCTGTCCTAAGTACTGTTCATATTAGTTATGTTTTATTGTACTATTATTTCTGATTCAATGCTTACTTTATGGCCTGTGTACTTCCTATATCTTGGAAAACAATAAAAAATAAAGTTAAAAAACAGAAAATTGGTGAAAACCTTGCAGAAGCCATGCATGATGATTTTCGTCTTTAACTATTTTATACCTTATTTGTTAAGGTGGAAAAAAATAGCATCTTAGAAGACAAAATGAAAAGGGTACCCTACAGTGAATAAAATGCTATAGGTATTATATTTGAAATATATTTTACCAAGTAAGCAAGCAGAGTCCAGATAAGCTTGTTTCCAGTTGCATCCTGGTGAAGTGGGGTATGTGGGATATAGGAAGCAACAGGAATGCTGGATCACAAATATTATATGGTATGCAATACATACACAGACAAATATATACAGAGACAAACACAAACAGCAAATGTGAGCAGTAAATACAATAACATAATACCTAAGGGACTAATGGCACCATCCAAGAGAAGCAGAAGAGCAGATACAGTACATATAATTTTACCCAAATACAAAAACAGAGTAAAATATACAAGAGGTTTGTAGGGTCAGGACGCCTGGTCAAGTAACTGCCTGCTTATAAACCATGTTGAGTAGGCCTGCACCAAACTACAATACATAAAAGACCCATGGGAATAAGACTAGTGGCCACATAAAGGGCAGATAAGGCAAGTTAGAGGAGCCTTACAGTGCTCTTCAAATGGGGTCTTGGCAGACAGAAACTTGATGGAGATATGTATAAGTGTGTGTGTGTGTGTGTGTGTGTGTGTTGAGGGGTGCGACTGTTCCATAGGTTTTCAAGTCTGCACCTGATTAAGGCTTGACTTGTGCTGTGCATGCACTGAGATATTTGGAAACTGTTGCCTTCCTTTGATCATAGTGTGTACAGCAGGAGGGATTGGAGGAAGGGATGAAATGATCCTTGAGGTAACCCGATAATTTTCCCAAATAGTATTTGACACCAAAGAGGGTAATGTAGAGAGAAGGCCTCACAGAGGGAAAGCCTTACCAATGCTCCTCAATGCAACGATGATTATGAGGTAGACAGACCACGGCAACTCTAAAAAGGGCATTGAAAAGTAAGTAAGCTTAGAAAAGGCTGTATTGGAGACAACAGAGAATACTACATCACTGCAGTTTAACAAAGGGAAGGTCATGTGTCTGACTACAAAAAGGTATTTCCTGATACTGAGTGGGAGGCATGTATTTGCTCTATAAAGAGACCAAAGTTTGGCATAAAACTTGGCCACAGTACAATGTACAGTGGCGTGAAAAAGTATTTGCCCCCTTCCTGATTTTCTCTATTATTGCATATTTGTCACACTGGATGTTTTCAGGTCTTTAAAGAAAATGTAATATTAGACAAAGGGAACCTGAGTGAACAAATAACACTTGTTTTTTTTTTTTATTTCACTTATTTAATGAAAAAAAGTTAACCAACACCAACTGGCACTGTGTGAAAAAGTAATTGCCCCCTCACACTTAATAACTGGTTATGCCACATTTAGCTGCAATGACTGCAACCAAACACTTCCTATAATTCAATATCAGTCTTTCACATCGCTGTGGAGGAATTTTAACCCACTCTTCCTCGCAGAACTGCTTTAATTCAGTAACATTTGGTAGGTTTTCGAGCATGAACTGCTCATTTCAGGTCCTGCCACAGCATCTCTATTGGGTTTAAGTCTGGACTTTGACTAGGCCACCCCAAAACTTTAATTTTACTTCTTTTTAGCCATTCTGATGTGGACTTGCTTTTGTGTTTTGGATCATTGTCTTGTTGCATGACCCAACTACGCTTCAGCTTCAGCTGATGGAAGGATGACTGGACATTCTCCTTAAGAATTTTCTGGTACAGAGCAGAATTCATGGTTCCTTTAATTATGGCAAGTCATCCAGGTCCTGGCAGGAAAGCATCCCCACACCATCACACTACCACCACCATGTTTGACTGTTGGTATGGTGTTCTTACTGTGGAATGCTGAGTTTGCTTTCGCGAGACATTATAGGGATCCATGTTGTCCAAAAGTTCCACTTTGGACTCATCTGTCCATAGAACATTTTCCCAAAAGGCTTGTGGATCATCCAGGTGCTTCTTGGCAAATGAGAGACGAGCATTTATGTTCTTCTTGGTTAGCAGTGGTTTCTGCTACTCTCACATGAAGCCCATTTTGCCCAGTCTCTTTCTGATTGTGGAGTCATGAACACTGACCTTAGCTGAGGCAAGAGAAGCCTGCAGTTCTTTGTATGTTGTTTTAGGATCCTTTGAGACTTCTTGGATGATTTTACTGCGCCCTTGGAGTAATTTTGGCAGGCCGCCCACTCTTGGGAAGGTTCACTACTGTTCCAAGTGTTCTCCATTTGGAGATTATGGCTCTCACTGTGGTTCGATGGAGTCCCAGAGCCTTAGAAATAGCTTTGTAACCCTTTCCAGACTGATGAGGGCAACAAATTTTTTTCTGATCTTTTCAGGAACTTCCTTTGATCATGGCATAATGTGCTCGTTGAATCTTTGTGCTGGCAACGTGACTCTGATGGTAAGGGCCAAATAAGAGAGGTTTATATTGAGCAGGGCTGGCTGTAATCAAGCCTGGCTGTGTTCAATCAGCTGACTCTAATTATCCCTTTAATTGGGTTGATTTAACTAGGGGGCAATTACTTTTTCACACAGTGCCAGTTGGTGTTGGTTAACTTTTTTCATTAAATAAATGAAATAAGTAAAAAAAAAAAGTGTTATTTGTTCACTTAGGTTCCCTTTATCTAATATTATATTTTGTCTAAAGACTTGAAAACATCCAGTGTGACAAATATGCAACAATAGAGAAAATCAGGAAGGGGGCAAATACTTTTTCACGCCACTGTATATGTTCAGAGTAGTCTTGGTGTTGATCTAGAATAAGGTATTGATATAACATTACAGCACATATAGAAGGTCTCCTGATTGTGACTGTGTCTTTATTGAGGGTGCAAAATAGCTCTGCAAGGGCCTGGGCCCAAACAACATAGAAATGTTTTTTTTTTTTTTATGATTCAGTTAGATGACTAGTGAGGACTCATTTTTATACATTGAAGGAGTCAAGATGTAGGGTTTGCACAATGGAGAAGAGTAAATGTCCTGAGTAGAAAATAATAGTATTATCTGCATGCATGTACAGTAAGTTTTGCAAGAGGTTAAGGAGCTGGGCAGGTCATTTATAAAGGCTGAAAATAGGAGGGGCCCAGGACTAAACCTTGGCTGACCCATAGGGTGATGAGGTGAAGAAGCAGGATCCCAGCTTGACTGATTTTATTCTGTCAGACAGATAAGATTTGAACCAACACAGAGTAAAGACAGGGACAACGATAAAAATATTTTACTGTAATATGAATTGCTACTTAACTCTGATTGGGTAAAATGTAAACATGTCCCTTATTAGAGCTCTTTTCTTGAACTAATCATCATCAAGCTTTCGAAATGCTTTGCACATTTTAAGTTATCTCACTGACCAGCTGTTTTACTATTACTATCAGGAGTCTGAGAAACCACTGTGCAGCAATAATCAGATGCAATGTGTAGTTTCTTGAACAGTAATATTGGTGCTGTCTTTTAACCTACAGTAGGTCCTCAAAACTTTACACACTAACAGTGCATGATAGGCACAATATAGACAATGTACTAAATATCTGTTGAGAAATTCTTAACTTCAGTAAGGTCAAATATAAAATCATATACTGTACATTTTTAAGAAAGTTTTCGGCATCTGATGAAACCACCACTTAATTAATGATTACTGTGACAGTTAGTAACCATGGCAGGTCACTAATACCAATTTATAGATAATTTTGACAGCTGACTGCAGTGGCCACAGTCTGCTGTCACCAAACTATTAGTAATTTCTGTGACTCTTGGGAGCAGTCACAGACATAGTCATCAGCTTAGGGATAATTTATATAAATGGCACTGACCTCAGTTCTCTCACATCAATACATTAATCATTTATACAACTGGCTGCAACAATGACAAATCACTGCTATCAATTTAGTGGTATTATAGCCTCTGTCATTACATCTTCCAATGCCTTTCCTGAATCCACTGTTGTGACCTACTGTATTTTCAGTCTACAACTGTCTGAGTTTTCCAAATAGAGGGAAGATGTATGGATTTAACTTGCATTTTAATTCTATGAACTAAGTGCATCTTCATAGTTCAGTTCAGCCATATGTAGTTACAAATAACATTTTGCTGACTCCCCAATGTGATATTTCTAAAATGTTACTTGAATGTTGCAGGTAAACATTTCTTTATAGGGCTATTTGTTTACATTGTTAATGCATATGTCATATTTAAAATTTCTTCATCAGGATAAACTACTTGAGATTGAATACCTTATCATTTTAAGTGAGTCCTGGGGAAGCAGAATATGCTCATATTTATCAAAACAACACAAGAATACAAAGGAAGACTGTTTCTGACATTACTTGCACTATTTAAAATACCATACATGTTAACACCTTAAGTATAGTACCTATTGCAGTGCAGTACAGTGAACTGCACAGAAAGCAAGCCAGCAATGAATGGGGTTAAAATCACATAGTAAGTGCAATCATTATTCTGTAGCAGAAAATACTTTAAAGGGAAAGTCCCTTAAGAATTTAAGAATGCATGGGATAGACATAAAGGAATTCTGGAGGTCAGGGGTAAGGGGCAACAGACTTCTAGGAAAACAAACTGAACTTACAAGCTCAAATGGGCAGACTGGGTGGGCCATAGGCCCTTATCTGCCGACACTGTCTATGTATCTATGTATCTATGTCCCCTCAGCCAATTTTCTGTATACTGTACCTGTGTAGTTTGTAGGCATGAACAATGATTCCATCTATTGCATCCTCCTCATGTCATCCCTATTTAAATATAAATGAGGTTGCTTTACTCTGTTTTGCCCTGCTGTGAAAACCTGCTTGTCTCCATTCCAAAAGTCATGACACCACTCATGCAAGGTATCATGGTTGTTGAAAATATGTACATGCACAAGTCAGCAGAAGTTACACTATCATTCGGTTCTGCTACATGTCTTGTTAAGGCCATGTATTCTCTAAAAGCATTTTTTTCTAACTCAGATACACTTTAAACTACAGAAAACAGCAGTGCACTTATGCTTTGGAAGGTTTCATGGCCAGTATAAGACAAAAACATAGGGACTGCAGAGGACAGCAACAGCACTGACTCTTACAGTGTAAGTACTTCAGACTTTTGCACCAAAACATCATAAAATTTCAGGATGCCTTACACGAGTCAGGTCATGATCATTTCAAAGGAGTTGAGCAGCTTTTCACACTAGACTTAAGTGCCTTCATTTACATTTAAACCCTAATGAAATTAGAAAGTGCAGTAGAGGCCATCATTGTGCATAGCCACAAACTACAAGGGAAACAGAATAAAAGGCTGGGGGACTTTCTATTTAAGTCTTTGTGGACATTTATTCACCATCACAGGAAAAGTAGGAGTTTGTTGCAACTCTAAGATGCAAGGCAGGCAAATTATATCTGATCAACTGTGTTTGGAGGAGCCTGCAAGGTATCGCAGCAGGTGGGGCTTTGTCTGTGAGCATGGCCAGAGACACCTGAACAACAATAGGGACCCAGGTAAAACTGCCCAGAAGGGGCTGGGGGGGCATAGGGTTCCCAGGGGGGAGGGAGCTTGCAGCCAGGATCAGGGAGGAGCCAAGCCCCTTAAGAGGAGCTGCTCAGGAGGAAATCTTCCTCATTCCTCCTTGTCCCAGGTCGCAAGTAGAAAGGAAACCAGGATCAGCACCCACCAGCTGCACCAGAGGTAAGGCTTGGTCTGGGGCCTAGAGGCCGCATGGCCTAAGGTAGGCATGTTGGAGCTGGTGGCTTCCACCTTCCTGGCTTAGGGCAGTATAACAAATTGTACTGATGTTGGGGAATGAGGTAATTTAGCAGCTTAGTCATTCCTGCTGTCCTCTGTAGTGTTCATAAATAGGGTTACCACCTTTTAAAAAGCCCCAAATGGGACATTTCTTATGGAAACATGATTGATTGCAGGACAATATGTAATCTCAATCAGTGCAACAGACTTGTTTTCTCTAAATAATCAGAATTAAGACTATGTGTTGTAGTTTTTTAGTCAGGATCAGCAAACTAGAGGTAAGGGCTGGGGGATGGCCTGCAGCCGCACGGCCAGGGGAGGGGAGACCAGGCTTTGTCCTAGGTCTGAGATACTTTGTAGGTCCCTCCAGCATCTCACCTGGAAGAAAGAAGCAAATGGTTGTTGTGAGGTATTTGAAAGTTAAAAGAATTTAACATTTACATACAGCACTAATGTTTGTGATCATTACACATACTTCTACTGAAAGCTACAGAAGGTAAAATATAAAAAAACAAAAACAAAGCCTCCACCTATGTTAAAATTGTGATTCTCTGTTAAAAGTTATGAACACAGTTAAATCTGGCTGATGAAGAAGGTCAATACTAGTATCAAATGCTTCCTGTTGGTTTGATGCATATAACAAAAAGAACTCCCAGTGGAGAAAGTAGTAGAAGAGACTAGAATCTCATCAGGGAAAATTTGCTACTGAGGATATTAATCACTTTGCAGGGTCCTGGTTCCCACAAGAAACACAGATGCTTTACAGGACAGGCTACGGTTGCTGATTTTTTAATTGCAGGAAAGAATGGGGTGGGGGCAGCTTGGAGGCTGGATAGCTGGGTGGTTTATCTAAATAATCAGAATTAGGACTGTGTCGTAGTTTTTTAGCTGTTTCTAGTGTTTCTTATCAATTTAAGGTAATTTCGTTAAGGTATTTTATTGTCATAGCACCAACAGCAAACAAGAGGTAAGGGCTTGGATTGTGCCTGTAGGCCACATGGCCTGGTGGGGGATCAGGCTTAGACCCTAGGTCTGGGATACCTTGCAGGTCCCTTCAGCTGGCCAACTGTAAGAAGAAAGCAAGTTGTTTATTATGAGATATTTGGGGTAAAAGTTCACTGGACTACCACTTTTAGAATCAAGCAATTCATGTGCTGGCTACAGCCTAGAGGTGGGGTAATTGGCGTTATGGGTAGTTGCTGTGCCCATACCTGGGTGCAGACTTAGGGGTTTCTCAGAGATTAATGGTGGATGCAAAAAAAACAAAACCTTTTGCTCGCTTCTCCGTGGAACTTGGGCATGCAGTATATTGGGGGATTGAGTCCCACTACCTTCACTTGTATGGGGTGTGACCCGGGGCAGGTCCCTTGTCCTTTCACCCCAGCCTTTTCAGGGATTCCAATTCTGGGCCAGGTTAGTCACCATCAGTGGACCAGAGGCCCCAGAACCAGAAGGGCTGGCAGTATAGCCTAGAGGTTAGAGTAACAAGCTGTGAATGGGCTTGGTACATCCAGCAAACCAGACCTGGGTTTGATCCTCACAACCTCCACTTGCATATTGTGGGACTTTGAGCAAGTCACTTAACCGCAAGAAAGAAAGGATTGTCAAGAGGTATTTGCTGTAGCGGTGCAATTGACTACCACTCTGAGAAAAAGAGCAAGCCATGTGGTGGCCCTGTAGCCGAGAGGTGGAGTCTTTGGCTTGATGTGTAGTTGCTGTAACGTAACTGTGGATTAAAAAAAAAAAAAGAATCCCTTTTGCTTTGCTTTCTTGGGAACTGTTGGCATTGGGAGGAAGAACGAACAGGGTCAGGGCCCCGGGGCTTCAGACCTGGGTTGGATTCCCACAGCCACCATGTGCAAGCCGGGCGACCTTGAATCCCCTTCCCACAATCAAGTCAGGTTGCTGGTAGAGGGCCTCCACAGTGAAGATAAACTGGGAAGCTGCAGTAGGGTGCAGTGGTTTAAATGTTCTGAGCTGCAAATGGGGAGACCGGGGTTTGAATCCCACAGTCCTCACTTATGGCAGGTGTCTGATTTTTCGGGGATAGGGTGGGCGCTGGCATGGTCGCAGCATGGGGGACATCTTTCCAGCTGAGCAGGTAGGCCATGCAGCGGCCACATGGCCTGATCTTAGGCCTTAGGTTCAGTTCCCCATGGCTGACTAGGTGTTGCTATCTGGCCTGGCCACAAAAAAAAAAAAAAAAACTCCTCCTCCCAGGACACGAGAGGCTTACCTGAGTAGCCACCCCCCCCCCCAGAGGTGCTGGCACAGGAATCCAGGCCGTCGGTCCGCTGGTGCAGGCACATGGTCGGGTCCTGTTTCAGCCCCTGTGGGCATTTAAGGCATCGGGAGTCAGGCAGGGGGGTCGTCAGGAGTCAGTATCAAGCGTGTCCTCTGCTGCCTTGTGTCCTGGTTGGCAGTGCTCAAGCAGAGAAGAGAAAGCTCCTCACAAGACCGCTGGGGGGGATCATCAGCCACAGCGTTCATCCATCACCATTCCCTCCCCGATGCCAGCACTCATTCTCCTGTGGGGCCCTGGAGCAGTCCCTTCTCAAGAAACTCCAAAAAGGCTGGTGGAAGCAGCAATCCAAAAAGCCGAGCTCCCAGAGCCAAACGGCAAGCCGCATGTGACCACGGTGGTAAGCTCACACATTGGGGCACAGCCATACTGGGAGAGAGAGCTGCCACGCATGCCGGAACACCATGGTCGGTGGGGGGCAGCGCGCATGCACGGGGTCGCTAGGACTCTGCGCAAGCACTGTGTGGAAACGGAAGTCACCTAGGGGATAAAAAAAAAAAAGGAAGCGGCAAACTAGGTAGTGGCTAAGGTTCTGGGCTGTGAGCTCGGACACCAGGGTTGGAATTCCACAGCAGCTAAGGAATATGGTGGAGTGTATGGTAAAACTTAATTGCAGCCCAGTAAAGATGTACAAGCTGAAAGAATGGCTTCCATGCTGCAATCCTATAGTAAAATTACAGAAGGAGCTGGTTGCAATTATGTGTTGCAGCCTAAATTAAGTGATGTAAGGGGTTTCTATGGGGTTTGAAAGATAATAATGCAGAATGTGTTACAAAGGGCACCTTTTAGGCAGAGCAGTGTAACATGTGGAGGAAGAGTACCAGCAGAATTGTTAAAAAATAAAAAAAAGTATAAGTGACACCATCATGTATGCCTCTATGTACCCTGCTTGCTCTGCTCATTTGGGGGCAATTCAAAAATGGTAGATTATGGTGGCATTCAAGGTGCAGCCCAATCTGCCCAATCTGCGGCCTGGACATAGGATTCTAAGGTAGATCATGGTGCTCCAGATGGGCATGTAATTTAAAAAAAAAAAAAAAACAACAAAAAAAGAAGGTGTTAAAATGTCCCACGGTCAATGATCATGTTGGGTGCAGCAGCGTTAGCTTAAGTACCAGCAAGGGGAGAGTGGCCATCATTTGTTTGATTGCAGAGTATGAGCAGCATATTGAAGAAGAGAGGAGACCTGGAACAGCAGCTGGCTGCCCTCGCCCAAGGCAAGGGTAAAGCATTGGGGAGATGCTGATCAGGGATCAGGGCAAAGGGGGGGTGCTGCCCCCACGAGATCCCCAGACCCCAGAGGAGGCCAACCCGAGGAAGCAGCTGCTTATCCTGGTGCCACAGACCCTGCCAGCTGAACCTTGGACTCCGGTTGGGGAGCCTGGTACATCAAGGCAAGAGCCAGAGAAACTGATGCCCAGTTTGGATGAGGCACTGGTGCACCTTCCTCCTCCTCAGAAAAAAACACGAAGGAAGAGGGTCAACCAAGGAGCAGTAGCAGTGGACCAAGTAGTGGGCATGTCAGAGTTAGACCAGATGTCAGCTGAAGAGCTGAGGGCACTGCTTAGGAGCAGTGGCAGCCACGAAGGGAACAGGGGGCACCAGCCAAAATGGGGCAGAGAGTGGGAGGACATGGAAAGGTGCTGGAAGGGCAAGGGAAATGGAGGCATAGGCACCATGAGCTTGGGTCTGCCGGGGCCTTCCAGAGAGCCAACCAGCACTGCCTCAGGTGAACTTGCGACTCTTGAGCAATTGGGGCAGGGTCAACCAATACAGCCGTCAGGGGTTGGGTCAGCCAGCCAGCGGCAGAGCTCAGGGGTGTGACCCCAGTGATACTCCAAGGGTAGGGGAGCCTAGCATGTGGCCTCCGGCAGGTAATCCAGGTAAATCAGGTGTAAAGCAGAAGCTTACCGGCTGCTGGAATTACTGGTGGACCGGAATAGGGCTCGGCCAGGAGTGGTCCAGGTGGCCCCGGCTGTAGCAGGTGGCCAGGAACAGGCAGGCAGGAGTGGCACCAGTAAGGCTTTACTTCCTGGGGATCAAGATCGACACGAGAGAGCAAGTGTTCCGGCTCTCCCAAGACAAGTCGGCGGCCTTGCGCACCCGGCTGGCCTCGGTAATGAGGGCATGCAAAGTCACATTACGGGAGCTCCAGCAACTAGTGGGCCACCTCAATTTCTCCTGCCAGGTAATGCCCAGGGGCAGGACATTCATGAGGCACCTAGTGGGTGCTGGGGTAGGCTGTACAAAAGCACACCATAGAATTCGGGTTACAGTGGCAATGCGGACGGACCTAGGCATTTGGCAGACATTTCTGCAATGCTTCAATGGGTATCGATGTGGCCAGTTCCAGTGTCCAATGAGGAACTGGAACTCTTCACAGATGCCTCAGGGGGCCTGGGCTTCAGAGCTTACTTGCAGGGGAAATGGTGCTCAGCGCAGTGGCCTCCAGAGTGGATGAGACAAGGCATTATGAGGCAGATAATGGTGATGGAATTTGTTCCCATTGTGGTGGCATTGGTGATCTGGGGGGTGTGCTGAAGGACAAGCACATCACATTCAGAACTGACAACACATGCACATTGGTGCATGCAATAAACAAACA
Source organism: Neoceratodus forsteri (assembly GCA_016271365.2). Classification (NCBI taxonomy): domain Eukaryota; kingdom Metazoa; phylum Chordata; order Ceratodontiformes; family Ceratodontidae; genus Neoceratodus; species Neoceratodus forsteri. The sequence goes on along the minus strand of CM028131.1, from coordinate 983,412,709 downwards.
GTTGGGGGGCAAGGGCCCAATGGGCAACTTCATGCGGGTGTTTGACCTCAAGTGTCTAATGTTGAATATTATCTTTAGGGCAGTGCAGGTACCAGGTATTGAAAATGACATCTCATTACAGTGGCAGAGATTCTGAGAATTGGGACCAGCAGCAGACCAACAGCCCAGGGAAATCCTGCCATTCCTATGGGAATTGATAACACAGAAGCCTAGGAGTTGATTGAGAATGCTCTGGCACCTAGGACACGAATAGCGTATCAGAGGTGGGGTCAAGTGTTTTTTGGAAGTACAATACACACAAGGGTGGGCAGCGACATGGGGGGATGGCCCCCTAACGGTGTACCAGTTTAGACATGTATTGCAAAAGACCCTGCGACAGCTGGGCATCCTGGCAGAACACTACAACTTTAGGATTGGTGTAGCATCACATGCCAGGTCAGAGGGCTTACCAGATACTATAATACAGACGTTGGGCAGATGGAAGTCACAGGCTTTTGAAATATACATAAGATCACACGTTATAACTCTCTTTTGCTTTGTTTGGACAGGTGTTGCGGCCCGAGTAGAGCAGATCTGTCTTTGTGGCCAGTCATACATCCATTGGGTGGCCTGCAGGGCGAGGCAGTATCCTGGAGGGGAAAACCTATTCCTAGCACCTGAGAGTGCAGAGGTGCATTGGTTGGGATGGTGCAGGATGCTATGGAATGAGTTAATCACACCACTGCAAGCAAAAGCCCAGGAGAGGTTGCAGCCAAATGTTTTAGTCATCCATTTGGGGGGAAATGATTTAGGGGTTATGAATGTGAGGGAGCTTAAGGAGAGGGTAAGGCAGAACCTGGCAAGAGTGAAGCAATGGTGGCCCCAGGCATATAATCTGGTCCAATATGGTGCAGCGGCAGCAGTGGTGGCATGCCCGGAACATTAGGGCAATAGAGATGGTGCGTTGACTGCAGAATGTGGCCATGAGATCAATTAGGGACTCTGTGGGTGGGTCCATAGCAACGCATCTGGGAGTGTCTGTGAAAAAGCTTGATCTGTATAGAAGAGATGGTGTACATTTAACAGAGCAAGGATTAGACCTGTTTTTGAATGACATACAACGGATGGTGGTGAGAGTATTAGCATGAGGTGCTTGTGGGGGGTGAATTGGGGAGAACTCACCTTGTGCTGGCTAGGTAGTCTTGGAACGCTGTAGAGGGGGTAACAGGATCACGTGTCTTGACCAGCCAGATCTTCCTGAGGCTGACAGGAGGGTGGGCCTGACGGTTGGAGTCTGGAGGACACCCTCTTCGGGCAGTGTCCCACTTAATGGCGGATCCTCTGACGGGGAGGAGCTAGCTGCAGCCAGTCACAGAGCCATCCCTCATGCCCCAGAGGCTGTTGTCCCTCGCAGTGTCCTGGCTGATGGTAAGGCAGCCCTCTCCTGGGAGGGAGGGAGGGATGACCATCAGCGATCTATTGCTCCATGAGGAGCTAGATCCCTTCCAAGGCTACCTAGCTGCACATAGCATGCTGAAGCGAATGTATATATGGATAATTGGTTTTAATAATAAACACATGGCTATGGCCATTTCTCCAAAGCCCGTTGTTGTGTCAGTTTGTTCAGGTGAATAAGGCATATGCCATCAAAAGACAATGGAGGAGCCTGCAAGGTATTGCAGCAGGCAGGGCTTTGTCTGGGGACATGGCCAGAGACACCTGAACAACAATAGGGACCCAGGTAGGACTGTCCAGAAGGGGCTGGGGGTGAGGATAGGGTTCCCAGGGGGAAGGGAGCTTGCAGCCAGGGACAGGGAGGAGCCAGGACCCTTAGGAAGGGCTGCTCAGGAGGAATTCTTCCTCATTCCTTCTTGTCTTGTACCAGGTCGCATCCCACCCAAACCTCACCCTCGTAAAAGCAGGGGGGAACATGGGGGGGTATAGGGAACTTGCTGTCCCACTGAGGGGGATCACCTTAGGGGTCGAAAAGGAATTTTCTGTTTTTTTCCCACCGGATTATCTGGGTTTTTGCCTTCTCCAGCAAGGGAAGGAAGTCATTTAAGTTAGAGTAGGCTAGGGAGTAGATAGGCAGGTGTCACAGTCATGAACATTTGTAAGTGGCAACTTGGTAGTCTTGTAACGCTGTGGAGGGTGTAACAGGGGATCACATGTCTTGGCCAGCCAGATCTCCTGGAGGCTGACAGGAGGGCGGGCCTGACGGTTGGAGTCTGGAGGGCACCTTCTTCGGCAGTGTCCCGCAATATAGCAGATCCTCTGATGGGGGAGGAGCTATCTGCAGCCAGTCACAGAGCCATCCCTCATGGCCCGGAGGCTGTTGTCCCTCGCGGGGTCCTGGCTGATGGTAAGGCGCCCTTTCCTGGGAGGGATGGTCAACCATCAGCGATCTAGTGCTCTATGCGGAGCTAGATTCCTTCCATGGCTACCTAGCTGTGCACAGCACACTGAAGCGAATGTATGTGTGGATAATTGGTTTTAATAATAAACACATGGCTGTGGCCATTTCTCCAAAGCCCGTTGTTGTGTCAGTTTGTTCAGGTGAATAAGGCATATGCCATCAAAAGACAATCTAGTCATGGCAAGCTTGAGTTATTACTTCTAAGGCTATTGTATGCAAATGATTCAAACAGGTATTCAGGTAGATACACCAGGACCAAGTCTTAACTATATTTGTGTAGCAGTAATAGTAGTAGTATCAGTAGAAGAAATCAAGGGTGGATTTTCAAAGTAATTTGCGGTACTTCAGCCAAATGTGTCATGCATCCCAGTACACTGTGGGTGAAACTACAGCTGACACCTGGGATTCAAAACTGTATACAAACCCTTGCCACCTAAAGTTCCACCTTTAAAGTAAGGGTAACTTCAGGCCACACTAAATATCAGAAACCTGACAATACAATCCCACCAGTTACAATTCCATTTACAGTAGTTGAGATTACAGGTTAAGTGTTCTTTTTGTACCTGCAAAAAGTGCAATCTTACAATTGTGTTATGAGCTTTAGCATGTCTCTGTTTTATTCATTGCACTACATGGGTCCCTGTGGTATCTTTACCCCTAAAGTTAATTTAATGATACCTTAAAAAAATGAGTTTACATGTAACATAGTTGCTACTATAGTATGCTGCACTACAGAGTTTACATGTACAGTAGCTGATATGTGTCACAGAAATGCTACTACTGTAGGTATTTTAGAAACACTTTGAAAATGAGCCTCACTTCTCAGTTGCTAATAATGATAACAGGCTTAAAAGCAGAATAAACATTTAATGTGTTTTTAAAGTATAACGTACTGTTCTTTGCAAAAATTATGATAGCAGTGATTTCCAGATGTCAACAGCATGTAAACCTTTGACAAACACTTGTGTATGTGCAGTTGACATTCATTGAAGGCAGTATTTTAATCTAAAAAAGTGAAGAAAACATAAAAATACTGAACATGAATTGAGTTGAAATCCTACGTCAGTATAGATATAAAAACAAGTGAAAAGTGAAGCTATATTTTAAAGTTCTTTTAGAAATTGTTTCAACTTTTTGTGACAAGTATCAGCTACATGTAAACCTTAGTGTGTAGTACAGTGCAGCATAGAGTCATGTGATTTACATGTAACCTCCCTCACTGTAGCCTAATGAAAGAGGATAGTGATTTCAGTGCAGCATGTTGTAATTTCAAACAGAACAAATAACTTAGTGGAAAAGAAGGGCTGACACTGGTTAAGAACTAGAAGGTTAAAGGCTTATATCTGGTTAGGGTTGTGTGCTCATTAAAATGTGTTTAATAAAATCTGTTTTCACTCAATGTGATATGAAACAATAAAAATGCTGAGGTAAAAAAGGTCAGCCACATGAATGTATTTATTTACTTGTTTTTGATAATCGTTTAGGCATGCGAGATAAAGTATATGCATATTTTCAGGCATGACCTGGGAGAGTACAAAACAGGTACAGTCAGTACAGAGGAAGCAGTACAATAAAATATATGAATCAGAACATCATGAGACAACAAAGGAACACTGTAGACAGTAAAATACATCAGTAAGGTACGGTACATTGGGATAAGTAAAATTTATTTTTAGGCCCACAATCCCTGGGGCTCTGGGCACCGTACAGCTAGAACAATTAACAGGATCACAGTTTCAATAATCAACAGAGCAAACTATAAAAGATATTAAAACATCAGACATGATTCAAAATACATCTGCAGGATAAGCTAATTTAAAAAAGATGGGTCTTTAGGCCCCTCCTGAACACCTCCACTATAGGGGCCTCCCTCAAGGATCTTGGAAGAGAGTTCCAGAGGACTGGGCCAGCCACCCCGAATAAGCAATCACCTGAGGTTTTCAGCCCGGTCCTCTGAACCACCAGGAAGCCCTGGGTGGAGGAACAGAGGGTGTGAGATGGAATGGCAGGAGTAAGGAGGTCTGACAGGTAGCCAAGGCATGATCCATATAGGGCCTTATAGGTGAGCAAGCTCACCTTGAAGAGAACCCGCCACCTGACTGGCAGCCAGTGCAGACCCCTCAGGACCACAGTCACATGACAGAATCTAGATAATTCTGTCAGCAGCATGGCCACTATATTCTGCACTAGCTGCAGCTGGTGGAGGGTTCCCCTACTAACCCAGAGGTATAGAGCATTACAGTAGTCAAGTATTGATGTCATGAAGGCATGCACCAGTGATGGCAGATCCTCAGGTGGAATTAGGGATTTAATCCAGGCAATGTTCCTCAGATGGTAGAAACTGCTTTTGATGACAGCCAACACCGGAGCCTCAAATGTCAGCTTGTCATTGAGGATCATGCCCAGATTTCTCACCCTACAGGATGCCATCAATGGTGTTGACCCCAGGACCAAGTCTGTTGTCATCCTGGAGGTGTCCCCATCATGCCCACAGCCAGGCTCAGTCACTGGAACCTCCGTCATGCCAGGGTTAAGTCTTAGCCAGTTAGAGTTCATCCAATCCTGGATCTCAGCAAGCCATTTATTCAGTGCTTTGACAGCACCACTTGTCCCTGGTGCAAACGATATGTACAGCTGAGTGTCCTCCACATAGCAGTGAAAGCTCAAGCTGTACTGTCTGATGATCCTCCCCAAAGGCAATATATATACCAAGAAGAGCATCGGTGACAGGACTGAGCCCTGAGGAACTCCACAGGTAAGACGTGGGGGGGGGTAGGAGAAATTCTCCATCACCACCCTCTGCCTCCTACCTGAGAGAAAGGACTCAAACCAATCGGTAACAACACCGGTGAGTCTGCACCACTCTCTAAGGCAATCCAGCAATATGATGTGGTCTATGGTATCGAATGCTGATGACAGATTGAGGAGAATGAGAATTGACCATTCTCCTCACTCTCTAGCCATGAGGAGGTCATTATGAACCCAGACTAGTGTTGTCTCTGTGCTGTGCCTCGCCCTAAACCCAGACTGGAATGGCTCATAGATGTCACAGGTCTCCATGTGTTCCTCAAGCTGCAGAGCCACTATCTTCTCAACAACCTTCTCTAAAAATGGGAGGTTGGAGATCGATCTATAATTTGATAGGACGTCAGGGTCGAGAGATGTTTTTTTCAGAAGGAGCATCACTAAAGCCTCCTTCAAAGCATCAGGGAAGACCCCCTCCAAAAGCAAACACCTGACTATCTCAGTGAAACATAGAAACATAGACTTTAGAAACATAGAAACATAGAAACATAGACTTTGATAGCAGATAAGGACCACTTGGCCCACCCAGTCTGCCCATTTCCCTTCCTATTGGATAAGCTGCAGATTCTAGTTAATCAACAGCCTACTTCCTGCAACCCCCCACTACAATTGCCTTATGTCTGTCCCATGCATGTTTGAATTCCCCCACTGTTTTAAACCCAACAACCTCCCCAGGAAGGTGGTTCCATGCATCCACCACTCTCTGTGAAAAACAATTTCCTCACATTAGCCCTGAGCCATCCCCCCTCTATCTTTAAATTGTGCCCCCTTGTTCTTACACATCTCTTTTCTGAAAGATGCTACCCTCCTGGACTTTGTTGATTCCCTTGAGGTACTTAAAAGTTTCTATCATGTCCCCCCTGTCCCTCCCTTCATCAAGGGTATACATATTAAGCTCTCTCAGTCTCTCTTCATATGGTTTCTGATGCAGACCCTGCACCATTTTAGTTCCCTCCTCTGGACTGCTTCCATCCTGTCTATGTCCTTGAGTAGATGGGGTCTCAAAACTGCACACAGTATTCCAGATGGGGTCTCACCAACTGTCTGTACAGAGGATAACCACTTCCTTTTTCTACTTGTGATGCCCTCCATGCATCCCAGTATCCCCTAGCTCTCCTTACTGACTTCTCACATTGCTTACCCACCTTTAGGTCATTTGATATGACTACCCCCAAGTCCCTTTCCATTTATGTTGTTGTTAGTACCTCCCCTGCTATTGTGTATTCTGCTCCTGGGTTTTTGTTTCCCAGGTGCATTACTTTGCACTTCTTTGCATTGAATCTAAGTTGCCACATGTCTGACCATTCCTCCAACCTTGCCAAATCCCTTCTTATCCTTTCTAATCCCCCTTGAGTATCAACTCTGCTACAGATCTTTGTGTCATCTGCAAAAAGGCATACCTTTCCCTCCAGACCCTCTGCAATGTCACCTATAAAGATGTTAAAGAGGACTGTACCCAGTACTGAGCCCTGAGGTACCCCACTTTCTTCGGAATGTGTTCCATTCACTATTACCTTCTGTGTCCTGTTGTGCAGCCAGTTTGCTACCCAGGCTACCACCCTGGAACCCACTCCCAGGGTGGCTAACTTGATTATTAGTCTTTTGTGCGGTACTGTGTCACATGCCTTGCTAAAGTCTAGGTAGGCCATATCCACAGCCCCTCCCTGGTCTATTACTTTGGTCACCCAGTCAAAGAAATCAATTAGATTCATCTGACATGACCTTCCTGCTGTAAATCCATGCTGCTTTGGGTCCTGTGCCCCGCTGGCCTCTCGGTACTCAGCAATTCTTTCTTTCAGAAGTGATTCCATCATTTTCCCTACCACTGAGGTCAAACTTACAGGTCTGTAGTTTCCTGCTTCTGCCTTGCTCCCACTTTTGTGAAGGTGAATCACATCTGCCCTCCTCCAGTGCTCAGGTACCACCCCATCCTCCCATGATTTGTTAAAAAGTGTGGTCAGTGGTGTCACTAGGTCCTCCCTTAGTTCTTTTAGGATTCTGGGGTGAATCCCATCAGGCCCCATTGCTTTGTCCACCTTGAGTTTTAGGAGTTCTTTCAGGACTCTTTCTTCTGTAAATGGACTTGAGTCAACCCCCCTACCTAGAGTGCTTCTATTGTCTGGTTTAGGTAACTCCTCCTCATCTTCTTTTGTAAATACTGAGCAAAAGTATTCATTCAGTATCTCTGCCTTTTCACTGTCTCCCTCTGCCTACCTCCCCTCTCCTTTATTAATCTTCACTATTCCTCCCTTAACCTTTCTATGCTCCCTAATGTACCTATATAAGGTTTTATCCCCCTTCTTAACTGAGTTGGCTATTTTTTCCTCGGTTTGGGCCTTTGCTATTCTGACTGCCTTCCCCACTTCTTTCTGCTTTAATTTATACATTTCCCTGTCGTGCTCCTTCTGTGATTCCTTACACTTTTTGAATGCAACCTTTTTCTCCTTAACCTTCCCTGCCACCTCTTTTGAGAACCATAGTGTTATTTTACTCTGCTTTGTTTTCTTTATTTGTTTCACACAAAGGCTTGTTGCCTCTATGATAGCAGTTTTGATTTTTCTCCATTGTTCTTCCACCCCTCCTTTTTGGCCATTTGCTAGTGCATTCCTCAGGTATTCACCCATTTTGCCAAAGTCGGCCCTTCTAAAGTCCAGTATCCTTGTTTTTGTATGGCTTGTCTCCATGGTTGTTGTTATTGTGAAACACACTGTGCAGTGGTCACTTGTTCCCAGATGTCTACTGACTTCTAAATTTGTGAAACTCTCTCCATTTGAGAGTACCAGGTCTAGTATTGCTCTCTCCCAAGTGGGTTCCAACACTAGCTGTCTAAGGCCTGCCTCATGTAGGGCATCAAGAATGACCCTGCTCTTGGATATGACTGTAGTACATGTCATCCAGTTAACATCTGGCATATTCAGGTCCCCCATCACCAGTGTCTCTCCTTTTTCAGCCATTTTGAGAATGTCCTCCTTCATTTTCTTGTCTGTTTCCTCCCCTTGAGATGGGGGTCTGTATACAAACCCTGTGCAGATTGTGATATCATTCCCTGTCTCCAAGGTGACCCAGAGTGCCTCTTGTCCTCCCCCTTTACTTTTTAGTTCTGTAGCTTTGATCCCTTCCCTTATGTAAGAGCTACTCCACCTCCCCTTTTACCCTCTCTGTCCCTTCTGTAGACTGTGTACCCCGGTATGTTGACATCCCAGTCATGGTTCTCTGTGTACCATGTTTCTGTGACTGCCACAATATACAATTTTTCATCTTCCATCAGGGCTACTAGCTCAGGAAGCTTGTTTCCCAGACTACAGGCATTGGTACTCATTGCCCTCCATTTAATGTTGGCTTTATCCTTTTCCACCCCATCCCTGCTCTTATTGCCCTTGTCTATTTTTCCATTTACCCCTGTCCTGCCCTCTGTTGAGCTCTGTACCTCAGTGTTTACCTTACTACCTGCCATGTTTTGTGGGGGGAGGCTTGAAATTTCCTGCCTCTTATCAGCGCCTCCCCCCTTGGCTAGTTTAAAAGCTTCCCAAGGAATCATTTAAACCTGTCACTTAGGAGCTTGGTTCCCTTCATGGACAGATGCAGACCATCATGCCAGTATAGACCTTCATCTCTCCAGGTGTACCCCCAGTCCCCAATGAAGCCAAAGCCCTGTGCTCTGCACCAGTTTTTCAACCATTCATTAAACTGCATGGTGTGCAGTACCCTAGCCTCAACCCTGCCATAGACTGGCAGCACCTCTGAGAAGGTAACCGTACTTGCTACCTGTCTGAGGTCCCTCCCCAACTCCACAAATTCATCCTGCACTGCACTGATTCCATGCCTAGCTAGGTCATTTGTCCCAACGTGGACAATGATATCTAGTTTCCCCTCCTGTGATGCTGCTTCTGCAATCATGAGGATTCGCTTCTTATCCCTTCAAGCCATGGCACCAGGCAAGCACCTTACTTCCCTCTCCTCTCCCTTCCCCAGTTCTACCCCCCTAACAATTTAGTACCCTATCAGAAGCTGTTTCCTTCCCCTGTGGTGTCCCTTGCCACCCTTTTGTTGGTCTCCCTTGTGGATGTCCTCAGCATTCTTCTTGGTCTCCACTGAGGGTGCCATCATAGAGGAACCTTGCTCTGCCAGACTGGCGTATGATTTGTGTAGAGGTACAACTAGGGGGCTTCACCTCTTTTCCACCACCCGCAACCTCCCAGAACCCACTGTGGTCTAACTGCTCTTCATACTTGGCAACCTCTGAGGCAGTGGTTGTGGTAGTGGTGCTCTTTGGGTGGGGGGGCCTCCTTAGTCCTTGCCAGTTCAGCCTGAACACAGGACCAATGACCTCAATGCATCCCACTAGGGGACTTGGGCCTAGGTCCAGTTTGTAACAAGTGGGCTGCAGCTTTGAAATCACCTTGGAGACCTCAGCCACCACCACCACTGGTCAAAACTCTGCCCAGATAATAGAAGTGCCCCTGCTCCATCTAGACCCCACCCTGTTGGTCTGGTCCAAACCTACTGGTGAGATCCTGGCCAGAATGGAGGACACCCTGTCAGAGAAGAATAGAACAAACTCTTCTCACAGTGTTGCTGAAAAAGCTTTTTTTTGCTGTAGACAGACAGGATGAAGAAGCCTGTCCACAGTCCGAAAGAGCTGAGCTGGTCTATTACTCTCTGCTGCAGTCTCCCTGGCAGAAGCTCTGCCTTCTTATAGTTGATTTCCCTTTGATAGTCACCATAGTGATTTCTGAAAGCCAGTCTATCCTCCACTAGCTGGGTCCTACACCAATAATGCTCCAACCTCCGACCCATGGTCTTCATCGCCCTGAGAGCCCAGTCAAACTATGGAGGTCTTGGGTGAGAGGACCTGGGAGGTATATGAACTGGTGCAATAGCAATGAACACCTCAGAGACAGCCCTTTTATAAGCTGCAACTGACTCACCCATGCCTTTCACATTAATAGCACTAACACTAGAAAAATAAATTATAGCCATCAGTCCCTCTGAGTACGGTCCCCTTAAAGGGCAGTAGCTGTTCATCTCAACAGGGAGGGACCATCAGGGGAGCCCCAGATGAAACCTTCAGCTTACAATGATCAGACCAAACAACATGATTAATCTCGAGATCAGTGACCCCAAGACCCAGTGAGAATACCAGGTGCAAGGTGTGGCCATGATGATGGTCCGCAGAGGCAACTGCCTGTGCCAGGCCCAGCAATATCATCAGCTGGAGGAGGTCAGAACCAAGTTGCAAGGATTCAGTGTCGATCCAGGCATTGAAGTCCCCCAGAATAAGCCATCTGGGTGACTCCAACAACATGTTGGCGATGAAGTCTGCCACCTGCTGCACTCTTGTTACCACCTTGTGGTCTGGGTCATGGCTGAAAATGGTCCACTGGATCAGTTCACTTACTCAGTTGTCAAAAACATAAATAAAGAAATTAATTCTTCACCTGACCCTGGATGGCAGTAAACCAGGAGAATTCTGCAACTCGCACCTGGCCCCCATGCACTGCCACACATTCAAATTTATTTATTTATTTATTTATTGAAATTGCTTCACCAGGATGGCACACTGAGCAAAAAGATGCTCGTTTCCCAGTGTGACCTGAGGGGTGAGGGTACAGTGGGAGATAACTCACAGGTTATCAAGAGTTACATATACGAGGAAAACGGTAGAACATAGCTGAGCACAATTTCAGTAATACAGTAGGCAGATTCAGTTGAACAGTTTACAGAGAAAGGTTCAGTTATGCAGTTGCAGGATACAGTTATGCAGTTGCAGGATACAATTGTGTGTTGAGCTAGGGACAAGACAACAGTACAGTTCAGTAACAACAGTAGGTAGGCATAGATTATATTACAGGATGGCACAGTATTTGATAGATGAGGTGTGACACTGAGTGGAGAAATGTGAGGATCAGGCAGTATCAAGGAGCGTTTAGGACAGGGTAGAGCCTGTGTACTAGAAGTGCTGAAGATGGTATAGATAAGCCAGCTTCCATAGCATGAGCTAGGTGCTGCTGGTCAGGCAGTCTGGGGGGGGACAAAGGGGACACCTTGTGTTTTAAGTGCAATTTACCAAGAGGTAGTTTGCTAGTGCTGAAGACAAGGAGTGGGGAGAGGAGGAGTGGTGAATATGGGGAGGGAGTTCATTCCAGAGTTTGGGAAAGCGGTAGGAGAAGGCAGATTGACCAATAGTGGTTTTCCACCTTGGGATTTGAAGCTTCCGATCATCAAGGAATCTGAGAGCATGAGAAGTGGAGGGAGCTGGGCTAAGTAAGGTAGAGAGGTATGAGGGCAGGGTGTCATGCCAGAATTTGGCTACGAATTTAGCACAGTGCTGAAGGCAACGGTTTTCGAGGGAAGGGAGTGCGAGGACATGGTAGAGGTTGCAGTGATGGGTACGGGGGTGGCATCGAGGGCAAAATGACAGAAGGCATGGAAAAGTGAGTCCAGTCTGGCTAAGGTAGATTTGGGAGTGGCACTGTATACTATGTCGCAGTAGTCAAGAGGAGGATCATCTTATGCACTAGCCGCCTGTGCCATAAGATGGGCTGATTCTTGAGTTCCTGTAAAGGGCTCTGAGCTTGAGATACGGTTTTATGATGGCATCAATGTGGTCGGAGAAGGACAGGTGACTGTCGAGCCAAACCCCGAGGCAACGGAAGGAAGAGACGTCCTCCAGTACTGTCCTGTCAAGGGTGTGGAAGGTAGGGAGGGAAGGAAGCCTGGTTAGACATTGCTGAGTGCCGAAGGTCGTGGTGGTAGTTTTGTTCACATTGAGAGAGAGCTGGTGAGAGCTAAACCATAACTGTACCTTGTTGAAATCAGCCTGGAGGTTGGCTGTTACCTCTTCTGGGGAGGAGCCAGAGGCAAAGAGGACAGTATCGTCTGCATACATTTGAATAGATGTGGAAGAGCACACCAGAGGGAGGTTGTTTAAAAAGATGGAGAACAGAATATGGCGAAGCACTGATCTCTGGGGGACTCCGGTGGCTATAGGGAGGGGTGAAGAGGTGATGTTGGCGATTCTTACTGATTGAGTTCTGTTAGTGAGGCAGGCTTTGAACCAGTTGGTAGCTGAGCTAGCTAGGCCCACTTCCAAGAGACATTGAAGTAGCAGAGGGTGGGAGACCGTATAGAAAGCTTTGGCAAGGTCTATGAAAATGGGCCAGGTGATCAACCCTTTGTCCATGCCTGAGAGGATGGAGTCCATGAACCTAACCAGGGAGGAGGCTGTGAAATGGCCCTTCCTGAATCTGGACTGGAACAGCATGAAGAAGATGGTGTCAGAGAGGAAGGAGGTGAGTTGATTGAGCAGTAAGTGTTCTTGCAGCTTTGCGAGTGCAGAGAGGAGGGAGATAGGTCAATAATTTGAGGGGGAGGTGGCAACACCCCATTTAGGGAGGGGGATGATGATGGCCTGCTTCCAGACCTGGGGGACAGTGGCAGAGGAAAAGGAGAGGTTTAAGAGGGTGGCGAGGGGGGTTGCAATGGCTGGGGTGGAGAGGTGGAGGAGATTGCAGTCGAGGCCATCGGGCTGATTTACCTTTTGTTGTGTCGAGGGCCTGAAGGGTTATGAGGACATCAACTGGCAGGATTGCTTTGAAGGTGAAGGTGGGGGGCCCACTGGAAGTAGAACATATGGGAGGAGGACTGGGTGGCACCGAGGTGGGCAGGGAAGAGAGGAGGGCTGAGGCACAGGAAGAGAAGTATGTGTTGAAAGCAGTGGCGATATCCTATGGCTCAGTGAGGAGGGAGTTGTTCATGAGGAGAAGAGAGGGAGGGAGGTCAGTTGGGGGGGAGAAAAGAGAGTGAATAACCTTTCAGAATTTGGATGGACAGTTTAAGTTGGAGCGGAGGGAGGAGCCGGAGTATTCCACTTTAGCTAGGTCGGTTGCTCTGGTGCGTTTATTGCATAGAGACCAATAGATGACAAGGTCACTTGGGAGGTGTGAGGTTTTGTCGGTTCTCCATGCTTTGTCCTGGGCAATTTGGCAGGCTGTCAGTTCCTGGGTGATCCAGGGCAGGTGGTAGCCATGAACCCTGGAGCGACGCAGTGGAGCGTGAGTGTCCCAGACTTGGAGGAACGTGTTTTGGAAATGAAGGATGGCATCATCGATAGAGCAGGGTTTGGCGGGGGGTTCCCAGCAAGCAAGAGATAAGTCTTCAAGCACGGAGGCGAGGTTTAGAGATTTGTAGGAACGTTGGAGTATGTACTTTGGAGGGGGACGAGGTCGGTGGATTTTCCAGACTAGATAAATAATGTGGTGATCAGTTAGGAAATCAGGAAGGAGCCCTGAAGCGATAACCCGGTGGGCGTGACTGGTGAGGGCCCAGTCAAGTAGTGAGTGGTTTCCCGTTTTGGAGTTTAGGCGTGTGGGCTCGGAGATGGTTTTTTAGAGGTTGAGCGAGGCAATGTCCATCCGGGTTTTGTTGAAGGAGGGAGCTAGCCAGTTGTGGTTGAAGTCACCCATGACATAGAGTTCACCAGTAGGAGTTTGGGAGGCAGTTTGTTCTAGGAGATCGGTGACAGATGAAGCTGGGAAGCCAGGTTGGCAATAGACTCCAGCTATGTAGATAGGGAGGGAGAAGGGGAGAGTCAGTTGAAGCAAGAGAATTTCATAGACATTGGGTTCAGCTTTGGCTAGGGTGGTTGAGAAACACAGAATAGAGTTTACATAGATAGCCATGCCACCACCTCTAGTAGACCTGTCCTGACAGGCAATTACATAGCCCGGAATAGCGATTGAGGCGTCAGGGATTTGTTTGTTTAGCCAAGTTTCAGAGAGGATGATGACATCAGGGGCATAGTGTGCAGTGAGTAACTGGAGGGATTTAAGTTTAAGGGGCAAGCTACGTATATTTAGGTGCAGGAGGCACAGACCCCGTGGGAGGTGGTCTCCAGAGAGGTTAGGGGTTGAGTTAGGGCAGGGGTCTGCTGTTGAAGACACCATGGGTAGGTTTGCGGGGGCAGGGTTAGGATGTATGTGCCCTGCTGCAAGTAGTAATAAACCTAAAGTAAGGTAGCTATTGAACTTTGTGTGCATAATTCAACAGACGTAATTAGGGGGAATATGCAGGGGGAGAATGGGCAAGGAGGTATAAAGGAGCTAGTGGTAGTGAAGACGCAAGAGTCAGGGAACCAGCAATGAATAGTAGTTCGAGCTGAAGTGCGACCTCTGGTGGTCAACCACGATAAAGTGTGGGTGGAAAACAAGGGAGATAGAAAAAAAAGTGACCCTGCTGATGCGCACGATATCGCGAGACACCTTTGAATAAAAGAAAAGCTGGCTAAGGGTGGAAGGGTTTTGGGGGGTGGGCAGGAAGTAGTCATGAAGTGACTGAAGGGTTAACAACTGTAGAGAAACTCCTTCAGAGGAAAAGAGCGGTCGGCGTACCTTGCTTTCAGTTCAGGGTTTGGGGGGAGGGCTCCTCTGGCTATGTCCTCGTGACCAGGACCCTGCAGCCGACTTTCTGTGGAGAAAAGAGGTGGAAGAATTTATAGCCAGACCAAGTAAGGCATTTACATATTCCCTAACAGTAGAAATGGAGTGTCTGGGTTGGAGAGTCTGCTTGTGCTGTTGTTTGCTTCCCCAGAGTATACAGGCTGTTGCAGTAACATTAATTAAACAACTGTAGCTGCCTCAGTTTTAAAGGCAGAAGTTTCCCTTAAGTTAAATAAATAAACCCCTCTTAAGGTGCACTGTGCATAAGGCAAAAATATCCCTAAAACAGGTAAAGTACTGCTTAAAAAAAACTATCTCCACTGTTGGGTCGACAATTAAGGCAATTCGGTTTTAAAAAAGGCGCCAACATCAACAGCTCTAGAGAAGCTCCTTCACAGGAAAAGCGCAGTCGGCGTACCTTGTTTTCGGTTCGGGATGGGGAGGGCTCCTCGGCTATGTCCCTCGTGACCAGGACCCTGCAGCCAACTTTCTTGTTTTGGTTGAGGTGGGGGAGGGCTCCTCAGCTATGCCTCATGACCAGGACCTTGCAGCCGACTTTCTTGTTTTCGGTTCGGGGGAGTGGGGGGGAGGGCTCCTCCGGCTATGCCCTCGCGACCAGGACCTTGCAGCTGACTTTAGAGACAACCAAATGCACGGAGAAGTTCAGGTTGGCTCTAAAACAGATGGCTACACCCCCGCCCCTGCGATCCCTCCTCAGGCAGTGTATCATGGAGTACCCGGGACCGATGCCTCTAAAACTGGCCTTGCATCATCTCCCAGCCAGGTCTTCATGATGCAAGCCGGGTAGACCAAGAAAATCAAGTCCGACATAATTGCAGTCTTGTTCCTCGTCAACCTGCCATTGCACAACACTGCCTGGAGGGGATCAGTGCTGATTGTAGGCCTTTTAGCTGCCTACTGATGCGGTCTGGTGGGAACCCTAGGAACGGAGACCAAACGATAAGTATTAAACAGCAGTAACATGCAGTATACAACAATAGCAATCTATTTGGACTAACTACATGATAACAAATACAATGGAGGGAGCTTATAAAATATATTTGGAAGAGTTCAAGTGCTAAGATGTAGTCAGATAATGCCTCAAAGAGATGGGGGAGAGGAATAGGTTAGAACATTGTGAGTGGGAGATAGGCAAGTAGAAGGCTGGGGGGAGAAGGGTGAAGAAGTAGGGTTGAGCAAGATATAGGCTAGGACAGCAAGCACTAAGTGCTATTGGAAAGGATATTTATGCAAGAAGAATAATGCTAGAAAAGGCTAAGCCAATGAAATAGCTATGATAAACAAGACTCAGAGGCAACAGGGCTCTTAGATCCCCAAATGCAAATTTATCAGTGTCAGGGAATTGGTAGAGGCAACAAAGGGGACTAGTTCCAATTATGTATGTATATTTTTGCATTTGGACATTTAAATATATTTAGTTTTAATACATTTATATTGGTGAATACAATTAACATGGCTTTATTTGTAAATGTAAAATGTTTCTGATCAGACACAATCCTTTACACGTGTATTGAAAGCACAGTAACGTACTTAGGACATTGGGTTCCTCTTGTCCTATCCTTCTGCTGCACAACATGGGCTGCTCATACCAAAATTACCTATGGACACATATCCAACATTCTCAGCCAGAATGCTATTCCTTTCTGTGCTATATAGTACATATAACTGTCAATGACATTCTTCTTCAGGAATATGTGTAATCCTACTTTAAAAACCTAAACAGTGCCAGCTTCACCAACATTACCAAGTGAAGTAATACTTTGATAATGTTTCCCCAATCCTTTATAACGCCTCCATCTGAGTGTATGTCCTTTAGTTCAGCTAACCCTTACCAGCTCAGACATTGTTGCATATCACCCACCATCCAGTCTCTTTAGTGTTCAGAAGACAGTGATCATGTATCCTCCTGTCTATCTCTTTTTCAGGCTCAGTATTTTGAATGTGTTTGATCTCTGCATGCCCCTATGCCACTAATCAGCTTCTGTGTCCTGTGCTAGACTTTTAACCAACAGTATTTAATGTCCTTTTTGCTCTGCAATGTACTAAACTGGAAGCCACACTCCAGATACAGTCTAACAAGAGGAGGATCATCTCCTTTGATGTGCTCTTACTCCACCTTTGTACGCATCCAAAAGCTATGTTTCCCTCTTGTATGCTGCAGCCCATTTCCTGCCTGGCTTCAGCCTGCTGTCCACTCTGTATCCCCTCCTCACCTGTGACATACACTGTTGCACCACACAAGGTTTATATGTGACCCAGATTTAAAGCATCAGTGCAGTGAAACACATTCTTCCCAAAAATCTAGTTCCAGCTACAGTTGAGAAAAATATTAGCATACCTGTCAGAGGTACTTATCCAGATTCCCCCTGTGCTCTGCACCATGAGTCTTTTTCTTTTTATCTTTTTGATCCCAACCCTTGCCTGGTCTACAATGTGATTTCTATGCAAAATGTGGTGGCCATCTATTTTTCTTGAGAAACAAAATTAAGTAAAACATTTATCAAAAAATTAAATGTTGGTGGAATTAGAAAATTGTACCACCAAACAAAACAAGAAGATGCCTGGAATCTTTTATAGTGAAAAATAAGGCAGGGTCAAATTATTTGCCCAATTTCACAGTACTGCTGCTTTAACTTGATATAATACCTTACATTTCATGGAATAAAATCTGAGTTCTAATCCATGGTGTACACCACTCATTTATGCAGTTTGTGTTGTAGTGCATTACCTCTCCCTCTTATTTGTCCACTCTTCTTGTTAATTTAGTGCCTTCAGCAAAGTTCAGCAGCCTGCTGCTGCTGAAGTGATATAGTTTCTCCATATGTGGCCACATGCAGGGCAATTTCTAAATGTGTGCTCTTTGCTACAACTCATTTATTTATTTTCTATTTCTTTTTTCATATAAGACCATGGTTTTATTACTGGAGTCTCTGTTATTGTCTATGATTCTGTGTAGATTTTCTTTTTCATGACATGCTCTGATCTGCCATCATCCTCATACACATTTTGTTTCTGCAGCTTGGGGAATATCACTAACTTTTTGTTGTATTAGATCTTATTGACAACATTTAACTGTATCATGCAGATTATTTTCCTTCTCAAGTATGAATCCATATGATTCTTCATAATTACATATCTTTGTCATTAACCTTTCTCCAGTCACGTACTGATATATTCTTTCAATACACATTTGAGAATGAGCATGGAAAGCTTTTTAAGTGTTACATTTTTGAGAATTTCACTAATGGTTAAATTTCATAATCAGTAGTTTAATGTTGTCTTATCTTGACCTGTAAATAATGTATTGGAAACAAGATGTCAAACTATCTTTCAAATATTTTATTTGCATCAGTGATGTTGAGAAAACTAAAATCGTTGATTACTTTACCTCTACTGGTTAAAATTCTAAGTGGTATTTACTGGTCCAATTAAAACAAGCATTTGTCAATGCTGAATGTTGATTGCATTGGTCTGTTGAGCTGGCTCACTCCCCCCTCTCTCACTCGCTCATTCTGTTTCTCCTGGTGCTGCAGGCTGCCCTTTTGTAATGGGCTCCTGCCTCTGTTGGTGACTTTTTCTGCCCACAAAGAAATCTGCAGCAGTCCCGACACAGGTCTGTTGAGCCTTCTCACTCCCCCTCTCTCACTCACTCATTCCGTTTCTGCCGGCTCTGCAGGCTGGCCTTTTTGTACTGGGCTCCTGCCTGCTTTGCCACCTTTTTCTGCCAACAAAGAAATCTGCAACAGTCACAACAGAGCTCCATTGAGCTCTCTCACTCCTCCTGTCTCACTCGCTCATTGTGTTTCTCCCGGCGCGGCAGGCTGTCCTTTTGTACTAGGCTCCTACCTGCATTGGCACCTTTTTCTGCCCACAAAGAAATCCGCAGCTGTCCTGACAGTGCTCCGTTGAGGCTGCTCACTCCCCCTGTCTCACGCACTCATTCTGTTTCTCCTGGCGCTGCAGGCTGCACTTTTGTACTGGGCTCCTGCCTCTGTTGGCACCTTTTTCTGCCCACAAAGAAATCTGCAGCAGTCCCGACAAAGTTCCGTTGAGCTCGCTCACTCCCCCTCTCTCACTCGCTCATTCCGGTTCTGCCGGCGCTGCAGGCTGCCCATTTCTACTGGGCTCCTGCCTACATTGCTGCCTTTTTCTGCCCACAAAGAAATTTGCAGCAGTTACAATAGAGCTCCATTGAGCTCACACACTCTCCCCCTCTCACTCACTCATTCTGGTTTTCCCGCCACTGCAGGCTGCCCTTTTGTACTGGGCCCCTGCATGCATTGCTGCCCTTTTCTGCCCACAAACAAATCTGCAGAAGTCCCAACAGAGATCCGTTGAGCTCTCTCACTCCCCCTCCCTCATTCACTCATTCTGTGTCCCCCGCCACTGCAGGCTGCCCTTTTGTACTGGGCTCCTGCCTGCGTTGGTGGCTTTGTCTAGCCACAAAGAAATCTGAAGCAGTTCCAACACAGCTCCACTGAGCTCGCTCACTCCTTCTATCTCACTCACTCTTTCCATTTCTGCCATTGCTGCAAGCTGGCCTATTGTACTTGGCTTCCGCATGCATTGCCACCTTTTTCTGCCCACAAAGAAATCCGCAGCAGTCACAATAGAGCTCCGTTGAGCTCGCTCACTACCGCTCTGTCACTCACTCATTCTGTTTCTCTTGGTGCTGCAGGTTACGCTTTTGTATGGGGCTCCTGGCTGCATTGGCACCTTTGTCTGTCCACAAAGAAATCCGCAGCTGTCCTGACAGAGCTCTGTTGAGCTCACTCAGTCCCCCTGTCTCACTCTCTCGTACTGTTTCTCCTACCGCTTAAGGCTGACCTTTTGTACTGGGCTCCTGCCTGCACTGACGCCTTTTTCTGCCCACAAAGAAATCTGCAGCAGTCCTGACAGCACTCCAGTGAGTTCGCTCACTCCCCCTCCCTCACTCGGTCTCTCATTCTGTTTCTCCCAGTACTGCAGGCTGCCCTTTTGTACTGGGCTCTTGCATTGGGGCCTTTTTCTGCCCACAAACAAATCTGCAGCAGTCCCGACAGAGCTCAGTTGAGCTCAGTCACTCCCGCCTCTCACTCGCTCGATCTTAATCTAGCCCAAACACTGATTTCCCACAACAATTGTGCTATTCTCTGGCAGGAGTGCAAAAACATGTTTTAGCCAGGATGTGAAAAATGACAGCTGTACTGTTCATAAAGAGGTGTGAAAAAATGCCACTGTTGAAAATGTGGTGTGAAAATATAATAAATTTGCGAAGTTACAAGGGTACATGGAAACAGTTCAATGCACACTTGTAACATAGTCATGTTATGGAGTTTCGTCACCAAATTTTCAACATAGGGATTTTTGGACCTCTGCTCATGAACAGTGCCACTGTCATTTTCTTAATCTGTTCTGAACACTGATTTCCCACAGTGATTGCGTTATTCTGTGCTGGAACTGTGAAAACACATTTCGGTCAGGATGTGAAAATGACAGCTGTACTGCTCATAAGGAGGTGTGAAAAAATGCCACTGTTGAAAATCTGGCGTGACAATATTACAAATCTGCGAAGTTACACGGGTGCTTGGAAAGTGCACAATGCACACTTGTAACACAGTCATTTGATGGCTATCATCACCAAATTTTCAACATAGGCATTTTAGGACCTCTGCTCATGAACAGTATCACTGTCATTTTCTTAATCTGTCCCGAACAGTGATTTCCCACAACGACCGCTCTATTCTGCATTGGAAGTGCAAAAACACACTTCGTCCAGGATGGGAAAAATGACAGCTGTACTGTTCATAAGTAGGTGTGGGAAAATGGCAATGTTGAAAATCTGGAGTGAAAATATTATAAATTCACGAAGTTACAAGTGTGCTTGCAAACTGCACAACACACCTTCGTAACACAGTCATTTTATGGAGTATCGTCACCAAATTTTCAATATAGGCATTTTAGGACCTCTGCTCATGAACAGTGTCACTGCAGTTTTCTTAATCTGTCCCAAACACTAATTTCCAACAGCAACCGTGCTATTCTGTGCCTGAACTGCGAAAACACATTTCGGCCAGGATGTGAACAATGACAGCTGTACTGTTCACAAGGAAGTGTGAAAAAATGGCAATGTTGAAAATCTGGCATGAAAATATTGCAAATTTGCAGTAGTAACTGAGCAACGCCCGCTCGTAAAACAGTAATTTTTTGGATTTTTTCCACCAAATTTGCAACATAGGCTTTTTGAGAGCCCACCTCATGAACACTGGTACTGTCATTTCGTTAATCGGCCCTGAAAGGTGATTCCACGCAGTGACTGCAAAATCAACTTTTGGGGCTGATTAACACCATGACAGTTCCAGAATTCATGAGGAGGGCTCCCAAAAACCCCATGTTGAAAATGTGGTGCCTAAATTCAAAAAAATGACTGAGATATGCATTAAAGTTGGAAAAAAAATGTATTCCATTTTACAGCTTACTGGCATTTCATCAGTTCGCGGTCAGCTTTGCAGAGTGCAGACGTGTTCCTGGTCCACCGAAGATCATTGTGCCAAGTTTCAGAGTTAAGTATGGGGTGAGGGGGGTGTGGGGAGGCAGGGTGTGCAGTGGTTGGGCGTGGGTTGCGGGGGGGCAGGGAGACCGCTGAGGGACAGTTTCCTTTTTTACAGGTTAAAAAAAAAACAAAAGACATTGCGGGACCATTTTTTATTTTACAGGGGCATGTAGCACACTGGGATGGGCTCCCAGCATACCACCGGAGTCTTTCTTTTGAGGGGGCAAGCTGTAGCCGACAGGGGATTGGGCACCCCCATCGGCACACAACAAAAGGGGGGGTGACATCATGCTGACAGGGACTGGGCACCCCGTCATCAGACAATATAAGCGGGAGGGTTACAAAATACCGACAGGGAGTGGGCTCCCCCATCTGCAACATAAACATTGGGGCACTGAAGCTGACAGGAAATGGGGCCCCTGTCGGCAAATAAACACAGTGGGAGGGGGTTAATATTGTTTGTGAACACGGCGGCAAACCGCCGCAATGTTCACAAACAATATCAGTGTGTCAAGATCCTGCCCTGCAATAACGGGTCACTCCCTCATTGCAGCGAATGGCTTACGCTGCAATGATGAGGTGGCCCCTAATTGCAGCGGCTAAATTTTTACAAGTTGATGGCATGCTGGCTGAACTAGTGTCAGCAGCATCATGCCACTGCATTGGGGGATGCTGGACAAGCCTTTAAAGGCTGTGGGGGCATTGGCCACAACAGTGCCATGCCTCCACAACCTGCTTGTGGAGAAAGCTGCCACAATATGTTTCTTGAGCATGTACGCAATCAACATAAAAAAAACTTGAATTAGTCAGTGTTGAGTAGATTTCTAAATGTTTCTGAGCCACAGAACATACAGATCAATGTTCTGTTTTCTACAGCTCTGAAATAAATTCTGTAGTTTTAAAAGAGATTTTGTAGCTCTAGGCTTGAGTATTTTCTGCCTAAATATATTATGTTACAACTGCATTCTAAACATCAATTGTCTGACAAAAAGAAAACAAGCATTTGTCAATGCCGAATGTTGATTGCTTATATGTGCTGTTTAGGTATTTGGAAGTGAAAGTACTATGCCTAAGAACTGTCATGTGCCCCCCACCCCAAGACATCCACTGTGTCTTTCTGTTCAGTATTCACAGAAGACAGGGAGGGCAAGGGGCACAGCAGTACAGCAGCTGCGAAGGCATGAAGAGGTGGACAATAGTCTATTCACAGGCCAAAGAATCCTGCAGAAGGTGAGTAAATTGAAGATGGACAAAGCAATGGGACCAGATGGCATACACCCAAAGATATTAAAAGAACTGTGAAGGGAAATAGCAGTACCTCTAGCAGCCAAGTTCACTGAGTCATTCAACACGGGGTGGTACCAGAGAATTGGAGGAGGGCACATGTGGTCCCTCTACACAAATCCAGCAGTAGGGAGGAGGCGGGGAACTATAGGCCAGTCAGCCTCACTTCAGTAGTGGGGAAGATCATGGAGACATTGGTTAAAGAAAGGATAGTGGGGCATCTAGAAGCCATCGGAGCCCAGGACCATAGGCAACATGGATTCACAGTGGGGAGGTCATGTCAGACAAATCTGGTTGATCTCTTTGACTGGGTGACAAAGGAAGTAAATCAGGGTGGGCCAGTGGACACTGCTTACCTTGATGTAAGCAAAGACTTTGACACCGTCCCACATAGGAGGCTGATAAAGTAGCTGAGTAGGATGGGCATGGGAGAAAGGGTGGTAAACTTTGTTAGAAACTGGGTAACAGACAGGAGGCAGAGAGTGGTGGAAAATGGGGCACAGTCTGGGGAGAGGGGCTGACCAGTGGGGTGCCACAGGGATTGGTCCTGGGGCAAGTCCTGTTCGATGTCTTCATTAGTGGCATTGCAGAAGGGCTGAAGGGAAAGGTCTGCCTGTTTGCAGATGACACCAAGATCTGTAACACGGTGGATACCCCAGAGGGGGTGGAGTAAATGAGGAGGGACCTGGGGAAGCTTGAGAAATGGTCTGAGGACTGGCAACTGATGTGTAATTCAAAAAAGTACAAAATTATGCACCTAAGACACAGAAACCCTAGGGAAAGGTACAGGATGGGGGGGGAGGAGTTGCTGACAGTCACGACGAAGGAAAGGGACCTGGGAGTTCTTATTTCAGATGACTTGAAAATGTCAAACTGGTAAGGCAGCTGGGAGGGCCAGTGATATGCTGGGGTGCATGGGCAGGGGTATCACCAGCATAAGGAGGGAGGTAGTGATGCCATTATATCAAACCATGTTCAGGTTTCACATGGAGTTCTGTGTGCAGTTCTGGAGGTCGTACCTTCGTAAGGATATTAACAGGCTGGAGATGGTCCAGAGAAGGGCGAATGAGATGGTACAGAACTTGCAACACAAGACTTATGAGGAGAAATTAAGGGACCTCAATATGTACGCACTGGAAGAGAGGAGGGAAAAAGGGAATATGATAGAAACATTAAAGTACCTCAGCAGTATAAATATAACTACTGAGAAGCAGGAGACAGCTGCTATAGTCATATGTGCCAGCTTCTGTGTGATATTCTTTTGTTCTTATAAATCTGTAATCTCCAGTATTTCAGTAACTACATGACCACACTGCCTTCTTTAGGCAATTTTATGCTGGTTGATGCCTAGTGTCAGATGGCAGGCAGAGGGTTCACCAGATTGTGTTGCCATTTGAAAAACTTCATAGAGTGTTCTTGTAATGGTAAGTATTTTGGAAAGCTGGTGAAGGTCTCACAATTTTTATTATGATGTTATCTCCTTATGTCTGTCCCCTTTAATCCCCCCATCCCCACACCCCAACAGTCATCAATGGCCAAGCTGCAGCCTTCTTTTTGCCAATATGGTGGGTGAGAAACATAGAATTTGAGGGCAGATAAGGACCGTTTGGCTCACCTAGTCTGCCCATTTCCCTACCTGATGGATAAACTGCAGATTCCAGTTAATCAACAGCTTGCTTCCTCCTACCCCCACTAGAATTGCCTTATGTCTGTCTGTGAGCAGCTGCCGTCACAGTCTGTGAAGTCTGACGTCTTTCAGTGCCTCTTATTGGTCATCTTCCAACACAGGCGAGGGGCTGCCAGCCCAAAATTAACTCAGGACAAGCAGGATTCAAAGTGAGGCAGAAATGGAGTGAGCAAGAATCATGTACTCATTCAGATGTGGTGTCGATTTAAAGATCAGCATACTGGTGTGGATACTGCAAATAGAACCCCAGCTCTTTAAGCAGCCTTATGAAGAGTAAAGGCTTCTCAAAGCACAGGGGTTCTGTTTATTGTACTGTTAGTGGGCTGCATCTAATTCGGTAATTTACTGTATCTTACATCTGGATGTATGGTACGCCCAACTTTAAATAAACACTGCACCTGAATTAACACATGATACCATAGAAACATAGAATTTGTCAGCAGAAAAGGACCGCTCAGCCCACCCAGTCTGCCCAAGTGTTCTGTACCTACTTGTAACTCCTGCCTGTATATGTTAATGCATGTCTTATTCTGCCTGCATCCGTCAGGACCTCCTTGTGAATGAGCTTGCTTAATGGATTTTTCCTGCAATGAACTTGAACCTACTCCACTTCCATAGCCCTATTGATCTCCGTTGACACTCTCCTTCCCCTTTTTCTAATATACAGTACCCCTATGTTTATCACATGCATGCTTCATGCCCCCTACCATTTTAGCTTCCACCACTTCTCCTGGCAGTCTGTTCAAGGCATCTACGAACCTTTCAGTAAAGAAATATTTCTTCACATCTATCCTGAATGCCCCCCCCAGCTTCATTGTATGTCCCTTGGTTTGGGTGCTCATTGTCATTTGAAGGAAACTCCCCAACTGTACCCTCTTTACCCCTGTGAGGTGCATTGTAGGTCTTGATCATGTCATCTCTCGCCCTCCACTCTTCCAGAGTTTACATGTTGAGATTCTTCAGCCTTTCCTTGTAGGGATTCCTGTGAAAATTCTGAACCATTTTAGTTGGCCTCATGTGGAAAACCTCCACTTCATGTCCTTTCTGAAGTTTGGACTGTAACACTGGACACAGTTCTCCAGCTGGGGGTATACCAGGGAGTGATACAATGGCAGCACAACATCCCTCCTCCTCCTACTGGAGATGCCACTCCTTATGCATCCCAGAATCCAATTTGCCCTGCCCATAGCCTTGTCACACTGTACTGCCATCTTGAGGTCCTCTGATATAATAATCTCAAGGACCCTTTCATGTCTAGTGAGTATCAGTACCTCCCCTCATCCTATACCCAGCATCAGGGTTCTTATGCCCTAGGTACATGATTTTTCAGTTTTTGGCATTGAACCCCAAGTAAGTAAGAAAATTGAATTGATTTGAATGACTTCCCTTGAGTCCAGTGATGCACCCAATGCTGAACAACTGTGCCTTTTACAGTGTCATACCCCAGGTGTCTAGTGACACCCCCAGCCCCCTGAAAACCCATCCTGTGTAAGCATTCATATCCCTGGAGTCTAGAGGCAGCCCCCACACCTGAGCACTCATCCCATGTAAGCATATATATCCCTGGTGTCCAGTGGCACACCAACCCCCGAATACCTATCCAATGTCAGTGTCCATATCCTTGACACCTATTGGCACCCCCACTCCTGAACACCCATCCCATGTCAGCATTCCTATCCTTGGTATCTAATGGCACCCCCCACTCCCCAAACACCTGCAGCATCATATCTCTGGTGTCTAGCAGAATTCCCCACCCCTCAACACTCATCCCATGTAAACATTCATAGCTTTTGTGTTTAATGGCACCCCTCACCCCTTAACACCCCCATTCCCTGTACAGTGTCATATCCCTGGTGTCTAGTAGCACACCCTGAGCATCAGTGAACCATGATGCAGGACTACCTGCTGTACGGGGTGGGTACCCCTCCCCAACCCCTCCCCAACCCCTGAATGACCATCAACATATGTAATGATAAACATTGGTGCTCAAGTGTCCCCCCACTGCACTGCCTGCTCACTGAACACAACCCATCCAACCCACCATACCAGGGTATCAGGGTATGTGCAGGGAATATGCAAAGCTGCAGAGTGCACACAAGGAAAGTGGTGCTACTATAAACTAATCCAAACATTCCAAAATATCACAGTTTAGAGCACTTGCCACCCCATAAGAGGGATGCAGAGACCATAAGGTTACTCAAAAGTCATTTATTGGAAGCAGATACAGACACATGTCTCTGCCTGACATGTTTTGAACTCCTGGTTCTTTATCAAATGGGATAGGAATGCTTACATGGGATGGGTGTTCAGGGGGGTGCTGCTAGACACTAGGGATATAGACACTGACATGGGATGGGTGCTCAAGGTGTGAGGAGTGCCACTAGACACCAGGGACTGCATATTTGCAGGTGTGATAGGTGATTGGTGGGGTGGGGGCATTGGCTTAGCACCCTGTTAAGTCATGTTTTTTATGCTGGTATATAGTGCTACTTAGGGGCTGTTTATCACCATCACAAACTTTTGAACATATCGCTGCACCCATATGCAGGAGAGGACCCCCTAATTTGCATTGAGGTGGTGTTATTGTAGTGCCTGGACACATATGAATTTAGGGCACAGTAACTGGGCCTCTGAAATGGCACCCTCCAGCTCAAGCCACAAACCCGGGTAGCATGGGGTCAATCACATTAATGCCGGTGCTAATGTTTGAATGTCATGCCCATGATGTAATAAATGGGAAATAATGCCAGACAATCCTTGTTGCGCTTTTTTTAAGCGCCACAAAGGCACTGGATATGGAAAGTACTATTTGTGCTGTACAGTATATCTGGATTACAGAACAGAGTTTGATACTGTACCACACAGGAGGTTAGTTCATACACTATAGAACCTTGGTATAACTGTTTGGTGTGATAAAATGGGTTCAAAACTAATTTAGGATGGAAGGTAAAGAGTCATAATTAATGGTTACTAACTGACATGAAAACAAGTGACCAGGAGGGTTCCACGGGGTTCAGATCAGGGGCCAACATAATTCAATATATTTATAAGTGATCTGGAGTTGGGTGCCTGTAACTAGATCATTGAGTCTGCTGATCACACCATGAAGGGAAAAGCAGTCACATCTCGACAGGAGATGCACAAAATACAGATGGCTTTCAACAGGTTTGGGAACTGGGCTACAAAAATGAGAGGTTAACTTTGGCATTCAGAAATGCTAGTGAATGTATCTAGGAAGTGAATATGCTTGAACGTAAAGGAGATTACTTAAAATCATACAGGAAAAAGTCCTGGGAGTACTGATCAGCATCAGCTCTAAATGAAGGCAGAAGTGTGAAGCAGCAACTAACAAGACAAACAAAATCATTGCAAGCATAAACAAGAACTTCATAAATAGGTCGAGATCCAGTATTTAATGCTTGTATGCAGATTCTCGGCCTAGCCCCATCTCACGTAATATGTGTCGTTCTAGACTCTATATCTTAGGAAGGGTATTGACACAATGGGGAAAGTACAGAGGACAACAGACAAGATGGCTGATGGTAGAAAATGGAATATGAGGACAGACTGACAGAACTGAGATTGCTCTGCATGGAAGGATAAGACTCAAGGTAGGCATGATTCCATTATTCAAACATTTAAAAAGGCTAATACCATCAGACCAAGGGTAGTTCTTCAAGATGTCAAACGATGAATGGGCAAGGAGAAACTCAATGTAAACAAAGGGGGAAAGATTCAAGGGAAACATCAGAAAGAAGTACTTCACAGAATGAATGGTAAACACTTGGACTAGACAAGCTATCAACTGATACTGTAAATACCTTGAAGCTGAGACTCATCAAGTACCTTGAAGTACATGAGGTGACAGGGTAATCCCAGTGAGCTGGTAGGAGGAAGGAGCTCAATGGACTGTTGATATTCTACCCCCTAAATATGCATGTACATATGCAATTCTCAGAATGGAACATTCTGCAAGATCCCTGGCATTGAATGACTGTAGTAGTTATTTATCCCCTCTGTGATCTCTCTTCTACTGAGGAATGTTTTTTGGTCTGTATTCCATTCTGGCTAAATGTGACCCAATGAATATAACCTGGAGAAGCAGAATATCTTAAATATCTGGTGGAGTCAACTGGATAGCTAATTTCTAATCAATGTCTGTACTTCTACTGAAGTTGAGCTCTACAATGCAGGTATTGGGCATACTAACAATATAAATTGACAAAGCATGATTGTTTGTGACTTTGTTTTATAAATTTAGTGACTCAAAAATGCCATATCCCTAAACGGACATATATAATGTATATAGATAGTTATGTAAGCAATTATGCCAGTCAGGATAGGCGTTATTGGGCTATACCAGACAGCTCAGGGGCATAATGGGGCCTGATGCCACAGGCTGAGGGCCTTATAGTCCCTGGAAGGTCTGGTATAGCCCAATACCACCCACCCTGGAGAATATTATTGCACTGTAAAAAAAATAATATGAATAATAAAAAAAAATTGTTTAAAATAAGTATTGTAATAAAATAGTTCCTCCACCTGCATGGAAATGATGTGGGTTTTTTGAGCTATGCACTTTTGTCCTAGTGGAGACCCCATAGTTAAAGAAAAAAAGCCAGTTGCATGCAGATAACACTGTCATGGAGTAGTATGGGAGCCTTGTGAATCTTTATCTTTCATTTTAAACTCCCAAGTAAACTCTCTCCCTCTCTCTCTCTCTCTCTCTGTGAGTGACGTAACAGAAGCAGTACTGATGTGTGTGCAGGAAGCATGGCAGTACCGTCAAAATCCTTTGTTGGACAAGGCTGAAAGGATGGCTGGTTTTAGGACAGTACTGTAAGGATTTGAGGATGGCATTTCTATTTTTTTTAATGTCTTTTTTTTTGTATGTGGTTTTTTTAGTGGTTTTTGTTTTGGGGGAGTGTGATCAGAAAGTCTGTAGGTTGTAATACCATGAACTGCATTTAGCAAGAGAGAGAGAGAGACAGAGAAAGAGAGAGAGTGAGAGCAATAGCTCCGATACTTCTAGTGTGCATGATAGGAGAGGTACTTTCTTCATTTTTCGTACTGCAGATGGACATCCATCTTCAGTACAGAAAATGAAGAAAGTACCACTCCTCTCATGCACACTAGGGGTACCAGAGCTGCCATTCTCTCTGTCTCTCTCGATGAAGGCAGATTACAGTCCAGCTGTTTTTATTTTACTCAACTCTGCTCATTGTTGCTGATTTTTTGGGTGGTTTGCTTTGCACAGAATAGATCTTGCTTTTGTAAAAAAAAATGGGAGATTGGACCAGCTGCTAGTTTACATCTTACTTTGTGAGTGGAAAAAAATGGTGGCTGGTCAGTTTGAAAATGTGGGTGCCAATGGATACCTTAAGTAATGGTGCATCCTGAAATGGCACTTGTTTTTCACTGGGCATATTGAAAAATAAATGCATGCCTGACCATGGCATTCAGCCAATCAGCCTATTTTATTTTTCAAGCCCATTTTCTTATCTTTGCTAATTAATCACATTTTCTTCAGCATCTAATGTTCATCACTGCCAAACAGAAAAGAGCACACAAAACATTACAGAATATAATATTTCAAATTATTGTATATTGAAAATTCATTCTGGTAACACATATAATAATATGCAGACTAGTAGTTAAGCTTGCATAAAGTCTCAGATTTTCATAGAATTTTGACTTAATTTAATTTAATTGCTTAGTCATATTTTACACCTCAACTTTATGTTCAGTCACATTTAAGGGGAATATGCTTGTAATAGCCTACATATTTTATCATGAGACAATAGCATTCTTACAGAAATCAATAAGTAGATTAAAAAAAATTCAGAGTGCAAGCATAAAAAAAAAAAAGACCCTAAGGCCCAGAAGCACATCTCTTTGCAGCACTCAGTTGTTGGACTGTTGGAAAAATACAGAAAACAAAGCAAATTCCAGGTAGCATCCATAAACACTAAACAAATGTTGTAACTAGAAAGTAATTTCTTGGCACTGCATACAGAAGGTGTATTATCAAATCATGCTATAGGGTACCCTTTTTCATAGATTGGTTTGCTTTAGTTGGGTTTGTTGTTTGATTTAAGGCTTCCTTATACTAAAGCACTTAGAGCACCCAACATAGTGCATGAAAACATTACAGGGGACAGAGTACATAAAAACACAACTATAAATCACAAATACACCCTAAAAACATCTAGACAGCAGGTATCTTTTTACTCTAGATTTGAATGCTGCCACTGTCAGTGCTAATCTGATTTTATGTGGCCATAAATTCAATAATTTGTATGTGAAAACAGAAAGAGCTCTCTCATGTACTCATTTTGGAATGGAAGGACTGCCAGGAGGACACAGTTGTGAACCTTAGTCTTCTGGTAGAAAGATATAGCATTAGAAGAGGCAGTATAGCCTAGAGCTTAGAGTAATGAGCTGTGAATGAGCTTGGTACATGTAGCAGACCTGGGTCAGATTCCCACAGCCACCTCTTGCATACTGTGTGATCCTGAGAAAGTCACTTAACCTCCCCAGTGCTCCCAGGTCACCCCTAAAAACAGGCCTTGTGCTTAATGGGCCTTAGCTGGTTATGAAAGAATATAACAAGGGTCCGAAGTTTAAGTAGCCTTAAGCTTGGCACCTTACACTGAAGCCAAGAAATGACTGGCAGCTGTCTCATCTCGCAGAACACTGGTATACTACAATATGATTAAACTGACTGTACCCAGTTAATAAGGGTGAACTAGCTGAAGTTAATGTATTCATCCATGGGAAGGGTTTTTCCATATACAGTTCACCTTGCAGCCGCAGACCCAACAGGGGCTATGACCCCTCCATCAGAGGGGTACATCCTCTGGCCCATGATCCCCCAGTCCATCCATTCCCTTGAGTTCCCCTAAAGATTCCTCCTCCACAGCAGGGCCAGGACAAGGAGTGCTGGCATGCTTCCCTCCCAGTACGTCAAATCTGGTGTTGGTGGTGGACTCACTGAGGTGATCGGGCCATCATGGGTTCTGTCGAGTCCTGGAATTTTTCTGCCATTTTCTCCCACACCCACATCTGTGCAATGAGCTTGGAGGCTGTCTTCACCTCTGCAGAGGCAGCCAATCACCCTGGACATGGGCCAACCCCTTACATGGCAGTGCATTTGTGTCAACCTCCAGCCACCACTACGTGTCAGTCGACAGCGTGTAGTGCAAATGCCCCCACCCCAAGCAAGGAGAGAAGTCTTCTGAGTACTCTATCTTCCTCTCCAGCTGACCCCTGAATGAACTGAGTCCATTCCTGAACCCATGTGACTGGCGTGGTGTGAGGTAACGTATCCAGCACCTCAACCCTCAGTTCCACATGGCTGGCTGTCCATGGGAAAGGTTGGCAAAAAATGCTATGTAACAGCCTGGTATAGAGACCACAAAAGCATGGACCTGCATTTCAAGCAAACACTGTTGTAAGCTGTCAGCAGGGCTCAGTTGGTAGTTCATCAGCCTCCGGGCTGGAAGGTCATGGTTCTAGCCCAACACTGGGATTGGGCTCAAAGTCAGAGATGGTAGAAGTGGCTGAAATGTTTTATTTATTTATATTTTTTTTTTTATACTTGTAAGCTGATGAGCAATTTTGCCCATTTTCACAAGTGATTTAAAAAAAAAGACATATAATATGAATACAATACAGTACAGTACCTCATTTCATTCATTTCGCAAATTAATTTGTGAAGTTGGTAAAATCAGCGTAGTGCAAAGTGCTGATATTATGATGTTTCACCAGGTGAAGTAACACTTTTTCTACACAAACTCACCTAAATTCTCCAGCAAAGGCGAAACTTTACCATACTTCACCTGAAAATGTGCTAGGTTTCCAGGAAAATTCATTGCAAAGTGATGGATTGGTGCAGTGGGAACTTCATGGAAAATTTGCAAGGATGAATTTCCCAACTTCATCAGAACTTTGCTGGCAAAGTAAAACTTCACAACATCTCCAGTTATACCATGAATGCTGGCACCTGAGTGAAGTACTTGGGGGGGGGGGGTGATATTCTCGTGGGGTGGGCTGTCATTCAGATGAAACATTAAAACTTGTCCCCTTCTGCCCATTTCTGGTGTTGTCCTGGTGAATGTTCAGGTGGAAGTAAATGAACACAAGGAACTTTTTGCAAGAGAAAGGGATATCCCTTGTTCTGGCAAACGTTCCTCTTTCCATAAAACCAGTTCATGCAATTGTACAAAGCCATGTTAAGGGGGTGCTGTGCAAAATGGCTGCCACTTCACATTGACAGTCATTCATTACCAGTCCCTCACCACTTAATTACTTTTGGATACAGTGTGTGTAGAAAGTGCTACTGTATGTACTGTACGTGCTAATTCTTCTGTTTTTTCCATCTCAAGGACAGAATGCAGAAGAAATGGGCACAATTTTACAGTATAACAAAAAATAATAAAAGGCACCAAAATTAGACACTATCAGTTGGTTTAAACTGATCAAATTAAGTTACATACCCCCAATAGCTTAATCAACACAGAGACATATTGAGAAGGCACATATTAGCCTATAAACCACCAACTGGTAGCCATATGAAATTTATAATAAATATATAGATGTATGCATACCATGAATCACCTAGCAGACTTCAAGACATTACTTTAACTTCTCTGGACCTCACATTCATACATATGTGTCTAACATTTTTAAGCAATTTGAAACATTTTCTCGGTGTGGTCTGATTGTAATTTTTTGTTCATAGGAATAAAATTATTGCATCGATACCCTAATAATTGCACACAATTCTCTATTGCACATTGATCCTTAGCTGTGCTACTACACAGTATAATATAGTACTTGATTTTGTAAAAATACCTTACTTCATAGTAAGTTTATAGTTAAAGTATACCAAATACACAAACCCTCTATTGCACTTCAAATGTATTATACCTTATATACTGGCATGTATGGAACATAAAGTCTGCCCATGACATTAAGGGCAACTATTTTAAAATTGTATTTATTTTTTGTATTTATTTATTGAGAGTATTGGAATTACAACCCTTTGATTCAGGGACTCATTTACAAAAGCTTCACATCAACAGGTACACATAATAAAGTAGAACCTGGATGCAATCAAGGTACAATAGGAAAAGACAGCAGAAGTAACAATTACTACCAACACAAGGTTATTATCAGGCATTATAAAATGGGTAGAAAACTTTAAGCGTTTTGATTGGCTATGAGCTACCATTTGCCGTGTCCTTATCAGGACATATACTGGCAACTGGCAATACTTATGCCAACCAAAACACAGCACTCCATGAAGTCAATGCCCCAAATGGCTGTCTCGCTTGAACTTCACACCAAGCATGAAACCGCAAGAGTCCCGCTCCAGCTGTACACCAAACACGGAACCTCAAGAGCTACAGCGGGAGACTTATGCCACAAGAGACGTCACTGTTTCTGTCCAGGCTGCCCCCTCCCCCCTCCACCCACCCTGCACAATGGCCAAAGTTTCAATCTTCAGTACCCAGTATTTTATTTTCAGTGTTGCCCCTTTCTCTAGTAACAATTACACAACAAATCATGCTCTACTGAAACAGGTCTCACCAGATCTCCATCTGAAGTGTCTCAACAGACACGATCCTCCACAGGCTTTTTCAGTTGAGGTTTTTTTGTTTGTTCTAACTTTCCAGATTTAAATGTCATAGCAGAGCCACCGACCAAAACCATGATTGGGAAAATGCAAAATACAGTGGCTGGATGGGGAAAAATGCTCGCTTCTGCTCCTCTGACAAACTCGCTGAATGTTTACTCATTTCCCTCTAGCTAACCAGACTCCCTCCTCCACTGGCTCTCTCAAACAGCCTTCTTTTCAGATGGCTTTCTTTTTCTCATCCTTTTATTTAAACATTGATGGGTTCAGCACATCAGGGAAGCGCTATCAAGAAAGCGCTAAATACGGGGTGCGGTGAGGGGCCTGCTTTTTCTCACTTCTCTGGGGATTTACTCACTGATCAAGAAACAGAAAAAAAAACCTGAAGAAACAGCATATTCTAGAGGAATTTGGTGTGAGCCTGTGTGTGGGGGGAGGGGGAGGCAACAGACTTATACCAGAGCTCCCTACTTAATTTTAATTAAACATATCCACCACAGTACAATGGAGGACAAGGACTACTTTTTTGTCATATCATCTTTTTTTTTTTTAACTATTTTTATGTGCACTTTTTATGTAGATTTTTAAATGAACTTTTTTAATGGGGGGACCCACTTTATAAGTGGAATAAGACACTCCGAGATGTGGTTTATGGCCTGATAAGAGCACTTCACAGGTGCTAAAGGCACTCAGTGCAAGTGCCTCGTGCCTCATTATGCACCTGGTGCGTGCTGTTATCAGGCCATAAACCACACCTCATCATGTCTTATTCCTTACATAACATCAGGGTGAAAGCATACAGGAACACGACAATACACTATACAGTAGTGGATTAATGCATGATGGAGGGAGATTGTGGGAAGAAAGGGGGTGGAAATAGAGAGTAGGGCAGGGAACAACAGGGGAAGGAGAGGAGGGAACTTGAGGAGAAAAGGAAAAAAGTAGCAGTATGTGAGGACATTGTCAAACATGGGGAAAGAAGAGGGTAGAGTGTTGCGACAATGGGAGCTATGCGATGGCACTATAGGCAGTTACAGTAATTGGAGGCCAGAAGATGCTGTCTGAGCAGTTTTTGAAAGGGCCAAGTTTACAGATGGATGAGATCTACCAAGGAAGTCAATTGAACTATTGGGGAGCTCTGTACATAAAAGCCCTCTGCCCCTGGCAGGTTCTGCAAAATGTTACCAGGTAAGCTGATTTAGAGGAGTTTCTGGTAGGGTGGGTGATTGGGGCCAAAGTAAGGAGATGCTGAGTGGTAGATGGACTTTTGCCAGTGGATAATTTCTTGGCTAGCAGACAGGTGTGGTAAGCAAGCTTTCCCTCAAAGTTCAACCAGCCCATTTGTGTATACTGTAAAACTCACAGGTGTGAGTGAGACAGTTACAACCAGTGACTAGATGATAAGCTTTATTTAGGGAGACCTTGATCCTTCTAAGAGAAGTGTCAGCAGCAGATCCATAAATAACTAAGCCATAGTCAACTATGGATAAAATTGAGCTGGTAACCACCAGCCGCAGGGCTTCAGAGTGCATGCAAGACCTATGCCTATACAGAAGGCCTAGTCTGGTATTCATTGCTTTACATACTTGGTCAATATGCTCCTGAAAGGAGAGTGTAGAGTCCAGAGTGATGCCTAGATATTTGATGTGTGTCACCTGCTCCAGTGGTGCCAGCTGACAGTTGAGAATATTTAGGGGAGTACCTTTAAATGTGTTATGCAGTTTGGCAAATACCATGACTTTGATTTTTTTTTGTAGTTTAAAATAAGTTTGTGGTGGGAGAACCAGGATTCAGATTCAGAGAAGAACAGTTAGAGGTCTTTCCGTAATGGGGCAGGATCTGGGTGGCTACTGAAGATAACTGCATTGTCTGCATAAAGTAACATCTTCCCATAGCAGGCTGGGGGTAGGGAATTAAGGAACAAACTGAACAGGAGAGGACCAAGAACTGAGCCTCGGGGCACTCCAGATTGAACTGGTAAACAGGTGGATAGGGTTTCATTGATTTTTACTCTTTGTGAGGTGCCACTCAGGTAGTTGGCAAACCAGGAAGAGGCATCAGCAGAGAGACCTAGAGCTGCAAGAGAGTCAAGGAGAAGTGAGTGGTTGACTGTATCAAAGGCCTTAAGTCTATGTAAACAGACCCAACTAGGTGACCTCAATCCAGGGCTTTTTGTATGAAGTCGGTATACTCTAGGAGTGCAGTGGTAGTACTATGGCCCTGAGTAAACCCATGCTGCTGAGGGCAAAGAAGGTTATATTTCTGGAGATATTCAGTAAGTTTGTCCAAAACAATCCCTTCAAGGGCTTTGGAAATGGGCGGAAGAATGGAAATGGGGTGGTAATTGTTGTGGGAGGTTCTGTCACCAGTTTTAAAGATTGGAGTAACAACAGCAGATTTCCATTGAGAAGGGAATTATCCCAAGCAAAGGGAAAGATTAAGGACTCTAGTAAGGAGAAGAAGGACAGTGTCCAGGGTCAGAGAAAAGAGCTTCAGATCCAGTGAATCAGCACCAAATCTAGATTTACCTAGGATCTTGGAGAGGTAGGATTTAGCTTCATGGAGGGAAATGGTTCTAAAGCTGAACAGAGGGATATTAGAGGGGGAGGAGGAAGGTGGAAATTTAGAGGAGTGTTGAAAAAGCCAGGGGGAGAACACTGCTTAGGTCACAGAAGGCAGTGTTAAAGGTATTAGCAGTAAGCAATGGGTCATGGGAGATAACACCATTTATGTTCAGTTGTGGGGGAGAGTTAGGTTTACCTGTCAGGTCCTTGATATTTTCCCAGAATTTCTTCCCTTCTCCCCAAAAGGAGGTAAGGCGAGCTTGGAAGTAGGCTGCTTTGGCCTGAAGAATTTCTCTGGTACAGAGATTTCTCACAGCCCTGTAGCACTGCTTGTCATGAGCTTGACCAGATGCAAGGGCCTTGTACCAGAGATTATCATGGAAGTGCATAAGGTCACAGAGTGCAGGAGTAAGCCAAGGAGTTTCTGGGACTTTTAGTAGATGCTTGGTAAATGGGGAAAATATATGTCGCAGGCTGAACTGAAGGTGCGAATGAAGAAAGCCAATGCACTGTCAACATTTGTAGCAGTGTCTAGTGGGGAACCTATGAGAGCAAAGGAGGTGTTCCTTGAGCTGCTTCAAGGAGTCTTTCTTAAGGGAGCACAGACAGAAGAACTTTGGGGGGGTATTGGGAAATGGTGCGACTAGGAGCAGAAAATGGGGGAGTGATCACTAATAGTATCAGGTAGTATGGAGATGTGAATGAGTCTCTAGGGATGGCTTGTGAGGACAAGATTAATCAGGGTACTAGTCCCAGTTCTGTAGTTCGCCTTCACTGGCGTTGGCACAACCTGGGTAAGGTTAATGGTCACTACAGTGTTCCTGTACTGGGCAGCTAGCGGGGCAGACCAGTTGATATTAATGTCACCCATAATGATAACCTCGGACTTTGTGGGCAATTCGGAGAGATAGTAAAGAACAGAATCGAAGGCAGGCTTTGGACTGTGAGGAAAAATGTAGACGGCCATGACTAAAAGTGCCTTGCCCAAGTTTCCAATAGTGATTTTGACAGGAAGGGCTTGAGCACCTTGACAGGATAAAGTGGTGTGTAAGACCTGACCTTGAAGAGAGTGCAGAGTTAGATGGCACAGCCCCCTTCCCTTTTCCCCTGCCTATAGGCTCTAAAGAGCATGTAACCAGCCAAGGCAATGGCAGAGTCGGGGATTTTCAGTGAGAGCCATGTTTCTTCTACAGCCAGAATGTCTGGATTGTGCTGAGTAGCCCAGCCTTGGAGGAGGTCAAATTTATGCAACAGGCTGCATATTTTAATTGAGGCTAGTGTTAGACCACTGGCCCTGTGACTAGTTGGGTTAAGCAGTGCAGATGGTCCAGGGTTGGGGTAAACATTGCCAGAGAGAAGAAGAAGAAGAAGAAGAAAAAGTGCTGGCCTAAAGAGGACACAGTTTAGAAACTTATTTGTGACTACCTGTTTATGATATGGAGATATGACACCATTGGTGGGAACAGGAAGGGAGGTGATATGGGGTAGCAGGATTAAGGACTGGAGCAAGGGGTGGGTTGATGAGCTGAGGACCATACCAGGAGGTTGAGTGTCAAGGTGTGGGTATTCACTGATGATACCTCCAAGCTGGGAGTAAGGGCTAGTATGTTATAAAGGGTCGGAGGTGGAGCAGGGCTAGCTGGGGGGGTGTATGGAAAGGCTAGAGCCAGGAGTGATAAAGGACAGAGAAACCAGGGTAAAAGAAACATTGTGTGTGAGGTAAGAATAGGTAGGAGTTAGTTACAAGGGGTAGTAGGATAACAGTAGGAGTCAGGCAGAGAAGTAGACTAATAGGAGAGCAGAATATAAGCCATGAACAATGGCACAGTGGTAGGGCATCCATCTAAGATGCAGATGGTCAGGGGTTCAAATCCCATGCCTGGAGGAGGAAGCCAAGTGCAGAAGGATCAGTTGAGGAGCAAGGAAAGGGGGGAGAGTGGGGGCTAGATGACAAAGTAGAGCAAAAGGAAGTGAAAGAGCAGGGTGAACCGGGCTGTAAGGAGACAGGAATGACTGACCCCTATTGGTCAGAGACTATAAGCAGCAAATGGGAAAGCTAACACTTTGCTACCAGAGGTTATGATCACATGACAAGTCACATGACCAGCAGCTTCATATAAGTTCAGGGATGAGCTTAGGTGGGAGGCCAATTGATTTTGTATCTCAAGAAAGACTTTTTGTACTTTACACTCTTATGGCTAATAAAGGAGATGCCCTTATCCTGGGAGACTTTAA
Organism: Neoceratodus forsteri; assembly: GCA_016271365.2. Lineage (NCBI taxonomy): Eukaryota > Metazoa > Chordata > Ceratodontiformes > Ceratodontidae > Neoceratodus > Neoceratodus forsteri. Next base: position 983,374,109 of record CM028131.1, on the reverse strand, counting down.
CATGCCAGGCATTAATTGGAACTCACTTACTGCTAAGACAGAACAAGATAGATTATTAACTTCATTATGTATAGATCTGGGCCTTGAACAGTTGGTGTTAGAGCCAACCAGAGGTAATAATTTTCTTGACCTTATTATCTCTAATGTGGAAACTAAATTCTCTAACATAAACATCTCTGCCCCAATAGGTAGTAGTGATCATAATGCAATTCAATTCAGTATGATTACTAAAATTCCTAAAATTATTGTTGGTACTATACGTAAAAATTATAATAAAGCAAACTTTAATTTGATAAATAGCAAATTGAACCAAGTAAACTGGGAACATAAGTTTAAGAACAAATCTATTGACAGTGCTTGGAAAGAATTTAAACATATTATCTCTGAATTAGAAAAAAAATATGTACCTAATAAAATTAAATACAATAAAAAAGGCAAAATACCCATATGGTTTGCAAAGTCAATCCATAAGCAATTAAAAAAAGACTGTTTATTTAAAAAACCAAAAATTAACAGTAGTGATTATAATAAATATAAATATAGAACAGCAGTTTCTTTACTTAAAAAATTGATTAAACAAGCTAAACTTAAATTGGAATTTATTTTGGCTCATTCCTAATCCAATAATAAATCCCTTTTTTCCTATATAAATAGCAAAAAGAGTAATTCTAGGACTATTGGTCCAGTAATTGAGGAAGAGACCGTTATCAATAATGATCTAAATGCCGTAAATCTTTTCAATATATACTTTTGCTCTGTTGTTAATACATCTGTTTATATTCCCCAAATGTATATAAATGGTCTAACCCCACCTAAAATTGATTGTACAGAAGTTAGAAAGGTTTTATAATTTCTTAAAAAATCCTCCAGTCCAGGACCGAACAATATCCAATCTAGGTTCCTGATCGAAACTTCCGAATCTTTCGTTTTACCTCTTACCATACTCTTTAATAAATTCATTACTGGAAATAACATCCCAGATAACTGGCATAAAGCCATTGTCACCCCAATTTATAAAAAGGGTAATGAGTCCAATATCCAAAATTATAGACCAATAAGTCTTACATCCGTCATAGGGAAGGTCATGGAGCGAGTTATAAAATCACACATTGAGAACGAAATTGAACTTTTAGGTATCCATGATGTAACCCAGCATGGTTTTAAACCTGGATCCTCATGTACAACCAATTTAGTTTCCTTTTTACAACAACATAAGTAGACATTTGGATAACTACATTCCTTCAGATGTTATTCTATTGGATTATAGCAAGGGTTTTGATAAAGTATCTCATGTCTTACTTATAGATAAAATGCACAAACTGTTTTTTTTCCATGTATTTAATTAATTGGGTTTCAAGCTGGTTGCATAATAGAACACAGGTGGTGAGAGTAAATGGAGTACTCTCCAATTTAGGTGAAGTCACTAGTGGTATACCTCAGGGTTCAGTTTTGGGGCCCACCCTATGTAACATCTTTATAAGTGATTTGTCAATTGCATCTAATAACATTATTTATAAATTCACTGATGTTGCTAAACTCAGTGGGAGAGTGGATTCAAATTCTAATATTGATAAATTTAAACAAGATCTTAATAATATTAAATCCTGGGCTAACACTAACCGTATGTCCTTTAACACTGAAAAATGTTTAGTTCTTCATTTTGGAATAAGGAACCCCCAAAATAGTTATTATCTAAATAACGCCCTACTAAAACAATCTAACTGTGAAAAGGATTTGGGCATATTAGTTAATAACAAATTAACATCCACTTCACACTGCAATAAAGTGGCTAGAACATCAAATATCATTTTGAAACAAATAAATAAAACCTTTATTAATAAATCCAAACAGTGTCTGGTTCCATTATACAAAGCATATGTGAGACCTTATCTGGACTATGGATTTCCCTTTTGGAGTCTTATCTTAAAGGAGATATATACCAATTGGAACAAGTTCAGAGATGATTAACTAAGATGATACCAAGATTGAAAAACAAATCCTATGACATCTGTCTTAAAGAAACCAGACTCTATCCTCTACATTTTAGAAGATTAAGGGGAGATATCCTATTCTTGTTTAAAGTACTAAGATCACCAATACAAATGAAGCAATGTGGATTAACACTATCTAACAAATGTACAGTAGGCAGACTACACAATAAACAGCTATTAGTTGAATGGGGTAACACCAATAAACAAGATAAATATTTTAGTATAAGGGCATCCAAGCTATGGAATTCACTACCACAGGATTTAATAAACTTAAAGCAGCAGTGCAACGAAAAAAGCTATTCCAAAAAGCTAATTTTTTGTTATGGTTATGAAAATATTGGCAAAACTGTTGATTTTGATTTTCAGGATGCTTCTTATACTGTATTCTGTACATTTGCATTTTTGTACCCTCCTCGGGTCCTCAATATTATTTATATGCAGAAATGAGGTGGCCATCTTTTTTTCTTGAGAAATAATTACCTTCAAACTTTCATAAAATTCTTAAATGATAATGAAAACGGAAAATTTCACCACCAAAATAATCTGGAAGACATCTGGCATCTATTAGGAAGAAAAAAAGGTGGGGTCAAATTTTAGACCATTTTCGTTGCACTGCTGCTTTAAATAATTTTGATACATTTAAATCAAGATTGGATAGTTGGCTAAACCGATGTAAATAATCAATGGTCCTCTATTGAGGGGACAATCTTGATGGGCTTCAGCCTTCTTTTGTCCCATAATAATCCAGTAAATCAGTAAACTCCAATATGTGAAGTTTGCAATGCATTTTCATTACACTCAGAGTTTTGTTTGTTGTGGACACTTTATTTACAAATTTAATAAATAGCAAGGTTTACATGCAGTATAAAATATCATGGTTGAGGATCAATGTGCAATAGAGAATCATGGTCCCCATATTCAAATGGCTAGAGTGGCACTACCTGGGTTAGTGCTATGCTAACCATGAAGAGCTCTGGTAGTCAAAGCAGGGATCATTTTCAGAGGCCCCCAGTGCAGCATGCTAAATGGACAGTGTGGCCATGCAGAATATACTGCTGCACCTATATAAATGAGGGCTCCTCCGTGCATTATGATTGCAGTGGTATATCAGAAGATTTCAGCAGAGCTAAACAGCCACCACTGCTGCACTGTTTAATGTTGCTAAAACCCTGCCCTTAACATGGCACAGTGGCTGCGCTCTCCATGGATCCTCCATTCCGTAAGTGGTATACTGAACCCTGATGTCTAGTGGTCCCCTCAATCCCTGATTACCCATGCTGTTGTACATAATTGCATACCCTGGTGTCTAGTGGTCCCTCCACCCCCCCAGTCATCCATGCTGTTGCAAATAATTGCATACTATGGCATCTAGTGGGGTCCCACTCCCCAGTCACACAAGCTGTTGCATATAATTGTATGTCTTGGTGTCCAGTGATCAACCAACTCCCTGATCACCCATGCTTTTTCATATAGTTGTATATCCTAGTGTCTAGAGGTACCCCCATCACTGATCACCCATGCTATTGTATATATATATAACCCGGATCACACCTGGAAATGAGCCTTGGCTCAGCGTGCCTTTCCCGGTCACCAATTTTAAATAAATAAATAAATAATTTTGTACCCACATGTCTAGCAGTCCTCCAACCCCTAATCACTTAAGCTGTTGCATATAATTGTATATGCTGGTGTCTAGTGGACCCTGCATCCCACTAAATGGAAGCTGAACACTCCTCCCAACCCACCCACTCATGATCCACATCCCCCTCTTACCCCAGTCTCCAGTCATTAATGGAAGAGATGCAGTGGTGCAGCCCTCTGCTCACCTCTTTAGCCAGCCACCGTCCTGTTGTCAGTGAGTGATCTCACATGACTGCAGAGGCTGGCTTCAGAAAATAGACTGGGAACCCATATTCAGTTAGAGGAAGCAGTGTCTGCTGCACAATACTGACTTGCTTCAGGAATCAAACAGTTCCTTACTCGATATATAGCATACCGTGCTTCTGGTGAACCTTTTTTTTTTTGGTAATAGCCTTTAGGTACTCAGTATAGCAGAGAAAGAAGTCAGGATGTAACCCATATATTTAACCCTTAGCCTGTGAAGCAGAATTAGAACATATTGGAAATCTGGACTAATGTATCAGTCCACAGCACAGTAAGGGTAAAATCTAACCACACATACTATTGGGGTACTCTCAAAAGTAACCAGGCAGTGATAACCATTGTGCACAAGGACTCCAGGATTAGAGTCAAAGAGCATAACCTTAACTTTGCCTTTTTTCCAGAACAGCTCTCTACTATAATAAAATGCTTAAGATCATTAGATTTACAACAATTATGTTTTAATTTTAGTGCAGTTTAGCCTTTTTGATATTTTGTTACAATTCCCTGTTGTTGGCCTGCTAAATATTGCAGAGAATGTAGTACTTACTTCATTGAGGCATTCAAAATGTTTCTGACTCTCCTTTACCCACCTCACAATTGTTTGTGACATCATAGTCTGTTGTCATGGTAAGCACTATAATGTCATAAACAAAAGCACTGTAAAGTTAACTGGAGAGAGGCAAATGCTTTCTGTATAGATTTCTTCAATAGACTACCAAGATGTGCTATAAATCCTGAAAATAAACCTTCTTTTTAGTAAATTATAGTAGAGGAAGCATTATATCTATGAAAGTATGTGCCGAAGTGCAGAGTTGTTGTTTAAGGAAAAAAGCCTGTTGTCTTGAAATTAGATCTGGAGGAGATAAAGGTCAAAACACAGTCCGGAATTAATTTAATCAAGACCTCTAGATATCAAGTATTGTACTAGGCCACTGGTGCACAAAGAGACCTTGGAGTGCTTTCATATTGTTGGTAAGATGTTAGACATGGAGAAGAGTATTGAGCCTCCAACTGACTATTGGGGGACACCATGTTTAACAGCAAGGGAGGAAGTACAGGGTACCTAAGGGTCCAGGAAGCTGGGTGCAATTTGTTAGGTAGTTATTGATCCAGGGGTGAATGTCCAAAACCTTGGGCTTCAAGTTTAAGGATCAGCAGCTGATGACTGACAAGATCAAAATCTTTAGACATGTCTACAAACATAAAATCTATTCTATGGCCAGTTAAAGATCATCAGAGACAGTAACCAGGGCAGCAGATGTTTTGTGGTATTTTCTGAGCCAGTGCTGACTAGTGCTGGAAGGTTATGGCAGTTAAGGTAATGAATGGTTTGCTGGCTCACTAGCTTTTCCAACAGATTTGTAAACACAAGGAGACAAGAGATTGGTCCATAATTACTAATATCAGGGTTAGGGCCCCCTTTGTGTCTAGGAACCACAATGGTATTTTTTTCAGATATCAGGCACCTGGCCAAAGGTCATTAAATAACCATGTTTACCTGCTTTAACTTGGCCATCTTTTCATCTCGGTACCTGTTACTGACATGCACAATCGGTGTGGCAGAATCTCCACATTCACCAATATGGTGAGATTAAGAACAATAATTTTTAAAGTTTATGTTAAAGATAGGGACATTATCCATGTTAAGATACCTTTTTACTCTCAAAAACGTATCTTAACATGGATAATTTTTGAAAGCCACAAAGTATCTTAACATGCGTTTTTGCTCTCAAAACAGTGAAAAAATTGTTGAGACCAGACACTTTCAGGTTTATTAGATAGACTCCCAAAGGTAATGCTTTTGCAGTTTGGGGAAATCACAGAATAATAATAAAAAAGATACACCTTAAAAAGCACACTTGAGTTGCATGTGCTTAACAGTTTTTCTACAATTATTCTTAAGGTGTTTTCACATGTGTAATTGAAGTATAGCAACAACAGGCTAATTTTTTAGTGCTGTTACTAAACAGTAACTAAATTGTGTTTATTTGTGACATCGGGAGTCCATCCCTGGTATTGCAACAGAGGTCCCCCACATCAATTTTAGATAATGGGAGTGGAACTTCTTGTTGCAAGTCACCCACCAAACCAACTTCAATCACCGGAAAACAATCCCCAGTGGTGCACTAGTGTTCCAACCACCCCCCCCCACCGAAAAACAATTAAGTGTGGCCACCAGTAGTCAACCTCTGGTAGTATCCTAGTGCCCCCGACCCACTTTCCTCTTCAATTGTGACACTGGGAGCCCATTTTCCACATACCCAATCTCCCCAACCCTTGTTTCTTAAGGCCAGCACTGGGAGTTCATTCCTGGTGCTGCTGAGGACCCCCCTTGGTAGCTGCTGACACAAATCCTCAGCTCACCTTCTTGGCAATCTGTCATTTGAATTTCAGTACCATAAACCCCAATAATGAAACAGGTCAACATGCATTTATTTCATTATTGTGTATCATGATAATGAAATAGATGTATTATCCTCTAGTTCATTATTGGAGTTTTGATAATGAAATTCAGATAACAGTCAGCCAAGGAGGTAAGCAGCGGGCTTGTGATGGCTCCATTCTGTACTGGGATGTTAGTGCCACTGGACACCATGAATTGCTGCTATAAGGGTGAGAGATGATAACCGGGAAAGGCACCATGGAGCCGAGGCTGTTTCCCAGGTAGAGATGGGTGAAATTAACATATTTTGCTCCGCAGTCTGCAGGCAGGGCTCTTTCATATAGCAGTCTGTGGCCAGCCATGGAGGTAAGAGGAGGGCTGTGCTGGTCACAGACCGGGATGGAAATGGAGATGAGGTGTGGGGTGGTAAGTCATTACTCAATAGGGTGGGGTGGAGGGCCACTAGACCACCAGGAATATAAATACATATTTGTTTACAGAGGAGGAATTGAGCATCGGGGAGGGCTGCTACAAAGATCATTTTGTTTTTTTTTAATGGACAAGGCATGTGGCAAAACTGACATTGGGGAGGGAGAGGGACCAACGACCACCAGGGAAAATATGGCATATGTGAAGGGAGATCAGGATGGAGATAGGAGGGGGTCCACTAGACCACCAGGGCAGTAAACATTTTCCTGTAAGGGAAATCAGGGAAAGTGTGTGGGGGGGGGGCGGCTCTTTCTAGGAGTCTGGGTATGAAAAAAAATTGGAAATTTTGCCATTTTAAATTTTTCAGGGAATGCTAAAATGTTGTGAAATTTTTTGCATGGTGAAATTGCCAGTTTCATGGGAATTTTGCCAGTGAAGTTTTTTTACGGCACAACAATATTCCCAGGTATGACCTGGGGACAAGGTAACATAGGGATATACAGAAACATGCACATTAGTAAGCTAGGGTCGTGGTTACAAGACCCAAAGTTAATAGACAGCAGTCAAGTACAGCAATAAATATAAAAGTAAACAAAAAACACTTAGAATACAGCTTACAACAATTTCAGGTGGAAGGCAGTCTGCGACCAAAAGAAAAAAAAATGTATTTGGGGCATTCTGGCTAAATAGAAGGTAAAAGTAGATACATTATACAGCATTTGGAGCATTGGGAGTTAGGGGTATGTGAGGCAACAGAATTTTGGCAGCTGGGAGGAAGGCCACTTGGGAAGAGGGGAGGGGAAGTGTGAGCACTGTGGGCACATTGGAGGAGAGAGCTGTCTAAGGAGCCTTTTGAGGGAGAAAATGGAGGAGGATAGGTGAAGATTGGAAGGGAGATTATTCCACAGAAGTGGAAAACTAAAGGAAAAGATGGAGTGGCCGACGGCAGAATGGGGTCGAGAGATAAAAAAGGTGTGCAGGTCTCAGTGTCGAAGACAGTAGTTTGAGGTGGCTGCTTGAGAGAGGCAGGAGGAAAGGTAGGCGGTGAGGGTACCAAACCAGAACTAGGCAACAAGGGAGGCTCAGTGAACCATACTCCTGTGTGATAATGGAACTAGAAAGAGTGCAAAATAAAGGAGACAGTGGTGAGTGATGGGAAGGGAGGCTATAGTGAAACAGCATAAGGAGTTTAACAGTGAATCCAGTCTGGAGAGGGATGAGGCTGGGTCTGTGCCATATACTACGTTAGCACAGTCGATGACAAGTAAGTTCATTTTGCATACCAACTCATGGTGGGTGTGGAGGGTGAGGCAGTCTTTATAATGATAGAGGACTGCCAGCTTGGGACACAGTTTTGTACAGATGGCATTAACATGGGTAGAGAAGTCCAGGTGGCTATCCATCCAGACTCCTAAGTATTTGAAAGCAGAGGCATTTTCTAGTGGGGAACCATCCAAGGTAGTGAAGATGGGGGGGACTGTTATTTTAGTGTTAAGCTTCAGTTGATCATTCTGAAAACAAAATGGCACTGTATTGAAATCTTGTTGGAGGAGGGACTGTATGCTGACAGTGGATGGCCCAGAGGTGAAAATAATAGTTGCACAAATGATGGTGGAAAACGGAGTATAGTTCTTTCTAGAACATCTTCAGCCCCTCCCCCCAAAAAAGAGTCTCTGTAAACAATGTGTTAAAAATGGGGATGGGGGGCTCTTTGAATCTTCAAAAATAAGACTTCCAGTCACTTCAATCTTGCTTTATTTCATCCCCTACGTTTCACCCACAGATTGGGCTTGTTCACGGGGTACATAAATTTTCAGTATCATTTTGACTTCTTTCTTATCACAATCTAAAACATATATGAAATATGTATATATTTAGTACTAATGCAACAAGTTAGTATAGGTATTTTCATTAATGAAACTATTCCCCATACCTGAGTAGCTATGTTAGCTGTTTCAAACAGCTTGCATTTCCAAACTACTATTCGGTCTTAAGTTCCTTATTAATTCTTTATATATAAAATCTGCAAACAAAATACATAAGGTATGAGGCACTTTTAGGAAAAACTGTGTGGCAATGATAATAACACAGTAAAATACTTGTGCTCCTTTCTCACTGGAGAACTCTCCTACCCTGTCCCCAAATGGCTATATGCCTTGTAGAAGAATTTTATCTGTAAAATGCATCCAAAAATAGGTAATGTTAGTCTATTCCACATAGTTTGCTACTGAATGCAATAATATCAAATGGTTTTGCTGGGGATTCCCAAAAGGTACTTACTTCAGTGAAGTATAACAGCCAAATTCCCAGGGAAACTCTACTGTGCCATACAAGATGGGTTTTAGTTCCAAAAACTGTCCTTTCAGCTTAGGGAATGCTCCTAGACTCCTCTTGTGTTTGTTCTGCTGTAGAATCGCGAGAAGACATCATAACGCGATGACGTCATGCTCTCACTATCGAGCATGTGCGAACTGACTGATTCTGCAGTCAGATACTGTCTCCACATGAAGACAGAGAATATACAGCAAATCAGGCACTTAACTATTGCCACAAGATTTTCAAAAGTGCATGGGAGGGTTACTGTTGAGAAAATAATGGCTTGACATATCCACTTTATACTTTCTTCATAAACGAAGTTCCCAATTATAATAAACCAGTAAATAAATACTTTCCTTGGTTTTAAACAAAGTTCCTCCAGGATTTCTTAGACATGTGCCATAACAATAAATACAAGTAGGAAGCATAGACATAAGTGGAAAGCAATCAGGAGCTGCACAATTCATCTAATTAATTACAAAATTCTTGGATATTACTACACTACCAGTCCATCATCTTACTTATGGTGTAACAAAGATGGCTATATTGATGTTTTATCTATTACTGCCTAAGATGTAGTAGGACCTGTTCCTGTGGGCAAGGTGGATTAAATATCTTTATTTCTAATTCATTATGTAGATTTCATAACTGACATTGATTCTCTATATCGTTGAAACAATAACAGGCTGAGATATTATATCCAGAAAACTCTTAGTTATATTTAGCATGGAGGTCAAAGGTCATGCTCACTAAATATTTTAATAGATTTTATGTATTGTAAGGATCAATATATGTGTGCATATATATACACAGACATATATATAACATTCACAAGTTTATATAAATGACCAATACATGTTAATAGGTAAAATTAAGGTGAAAACCCATATATAGGGAGGTCAAAAGGTCAAAATAAAAAAAAAATATTCCATTTTAATCATTTTAGATCAGTAGTTACTTATGTCACATTACTGTATATGATATTATACTTAAAAGGTTGACCCTGGCCAGTGGAGAGGACTTTCTACCTGAAATTAAAGTGACAGTTACATTCATGTAGGTGTTTGCACAACAGATATTAGGTAATTTTAAGTACAAATCTGCCAATTGTCTTCAATATTCATGCCTATACAACAGTCCAGAGTATACATATAAAATATCCATCTCATTTCTGCAGCCAATAATGCATCCCTGAGGTTCCCTCCTCTTGGGGGAACAGAAGCTTGTTCCAAACCCCAAAATCTAGGTAGGGCCACTGAATGTGCTGCTTTGTTAAAATGTCTAGCTACTGGTGAATGCTCGACATGGTTCTTGATATCTCCTTTATGTTCCTGTATTCTACATCTTAGTTTGCGATTCGTTTGGCCAATACAGATCTTATCACAGGGGCACTGTATCAGGTATACCACAGCTTCAGTGGTACAGGAGATATGCTGTTTAATATTAAATCTTTCATGTGTATAGGGATGTATATATGTCTGTTTTTTGGATGTGTGGTTACAAACACTACATCTGCCACAAGGGACCATACCAGGCATTAAGGGTCCCAATAGCAACTGCATCCCAGGTTTCTCAGATGTTTTAAATTGTTAATGCACCAAAGTATCTTGTAAATTTTTTACTCTTTTAGCAACTATGGTGGACCTATTCTGTAAGGATGGTATAGATTCATTATCAGTTTGGACAAGCTATGAGTGTTTATTCACTATTCTTCTAATATCTGACATTTTATGATTACATTTAGTGGAAAGTACCATCCTAGGATTATCCACCAAACGAGTCTTATGCTGTAAAAGTTCTTGTCTATTCTTGTTATTAATTCTGTATTCAGCCTGTTGTAACACATGTTGTTAATAGCCCCTTGCTTCTAACTTAAGTATCATCTGTTGTGTTTCTTGTTGTATATTTACGTTCTTACTACATTTTTGTTTAACCCAGGTAAGTTGTGCATATGGGATACTGTTTTTTTAATTTAGGCTCATGAAAACTTCTCTGAAGTAATAATGTGTTCCTGTCAGTGGGTTTCCTAAAGAGTGAAGGTTTCAATGCAATTATTTTCATTGATGATAAGGAGATCCAGATATGGTACCTGGTGCTTTTTATAGTTCATAATAAACTTAAGATTTTCGTCTTGTTGATTCAATTTTTCATAAAAGCCTGTAGTTGTACTATATTACCTGACCAAATCATGAATATATCATCAGTATGGAGTACCCATGCGGCTATTTGGTAAAAATATTCATTATGTTTCACATCACAAATGAATTTCTCCTCAAATGTGGACATGTAGGCATTGGCATAAGATGGGGCCATGGTGGAACCCATCACTGTGCCCTTGTTTTGCTAGTAAAAAAAATCCATCAAATTCAAAGTGATTTTTATTCAGTAAATGTCAGCCATCTCCTGTAAAATCACTGTCTTAGGTTTACAATTACTGGGTCTCTGGTCAAGTGTATTAACTAAACATTTTAATCCTTGTTTGTGTGGAATAGATGTATGTAAATCTACCACAACAAAAGCGACCAAAATACTCTGTTCAGGAATACCTGTCTCTGAAACTTGTTTTAATAACCTAATCATATAAGTGGTGTCTTTAATATATGATCTGGTATTTTCAATCAAGGGCTGATGATTAAAATGAACGTATTTTGACAGCGGTTCAAATACAGAACCAATGCCTGATATGATTGGTCTACCAGGTGGATTTGTAAGATCTTTATGCACTTTGGGCAGATAGTAAAAGGTTGGAATTCTTGGAAATTCACTGTATAATAATTCAGCTTCCCACGCCTGTAACCACCCCATAGTGAGGTATTCTTCTATCATGCAGTGAATTCCTGTTTTAGTGATTTGTGTAGGGTCATTAGGCAATAGGTCATAATTTGTGGGGGTATGAAGTAACTTGAGACACATCTCGTTGTAATGTTGCCTATCCTGTATAACAATACCACCACCTTTATCAGCATTCTTTATGATGATTTTGAGTATTCTGTTTCAAATTCTCAAGTGCTTGATTTTCAGCATATGTTAAATTTCTGCAAGGAGGTTTAAAATCTTCACTACCTGAGAATAATGCCATAATCTCAAGAACATAATACAAAATGCCTCAATCCCATGACTTCTACCAACTGGTGGGTTATATCTTGATTTGATTTCTAGTTTCCATTTTAGATTTTGATGGTAAGTATCCCCTAATTCTTCAGTGTTCTGTCCAAAAAGATTTTTTAATCTCAAATTTCTAAAACATTTTTGCAAATCCGCCTCTAATTCAAATAATTTAACAGGCTGTGTGGGTGCGAAAGAAAGGTCCAAACTTAACACTCTAGTTTCCACATCAGTAAGTGTTCTTTTACTAAGATTAATATGGGAATAGTGTCAGCCTCTATATAGTTCTGCCTCTGCCAGGTGCGAAGTGCTTGATGTTCCTTTCACCTTGTCCTCCTCCCCTGTTTCCCCTTCCCCCTGCCATCCTTCCCCCTGGTGGGGAGTCCATCTATTGCTCGTCTGATTTCTTAGTTCATATCTTTGTCCTTTAGCTATATCAGTAGAGGTACTAGTTTTTTCTAAGTCTGAGTGTTGTAAGTTCTCAGTGTGGGTAGGCTTTTATTCATCCCTTGTATAGCTACTGTCACTGTCAGTGCTATCTTGGCTATGCACATTATAGGAATATTGTCTTCTAAATTTTTTATAAGTATATACTCTACCATCCCTGTAATCATTGGTATCACAAATACATTTTTTATTCTTTGTTCTTTTAACCTATTATCATAATCCAATAATTTCTGCTTAATGTCTTTTATGGTTTTCTTAAATTCCTCCTCTTGTATCTTAAGTTTGAGGAAATCTTCTGTATTGTACTGTGTTAACTAATATCATTGCCACACAGTTTTTTCTAAAAGTGCCTCAATAAGGAACTTAAGACCAAATAGTACTTTGAAAATGCAAGCTGTTTGAAACAGCTAACATAGCTACTCAGGTATGGGGAATAGTTTCATTAATGAAAATACCTATACTAGCTCATTGCATTAGTACTAAATATATGCATATTTCATATACGTTTTAGATTGTGATAAGAAAGACTTCGAAAATATACTGAAAATATATGTACCCCATGAACAAGCCCAATCTGTGGGTGAAACATAGGGGATGAAATAAAACAAGATTGAAGTGACTAGAAGTCTTATTTTTGAAGATTCAAAGGGCTCCTTACCCCCATTTTTAACACAGTGAAAATAATAGTGTTGTCTGCATACATGTGCATATTTGATGAGCTGCAGATTGAGGGGAGGTCATCAATAAATAGGGAAAAGAGGATGGGGCCAAGGATGGAACCTTGAGGGACCCTGATAAGGATAGGGAGAGGGGAGCACAGAGTGTCACCAATTTGAACAGCTAGCTGCTTGTCATGTAGGTAAGTGTGGAACCAGTTAACTGTAGGTTCTGCGAGACCCATGGATTTCAGTTTTTGCAGCAGTAGGGGGTGGGAGACAAAGTTAAAAGCCTTAGCCATATCTATGAAAATGGCTACTGTAATACGGCTCTGGTTCATGGCTGAGAACAAGGAATCAATAACCCACAGCAGGGATGAGATGGTTGAGTGTTGTTTCTTGAAGCTGGACTGCACGGGTTAGATAGTGTTGTTTGTGGCAAGGTACTCAGACAGCCTGGAGTGAATAAGGGATTCATGGAATTTGGCAACTGTGGTGCTTGCTCCCACTAGCAGCAAACCGTTGAATGTAAATATGATTTACGCTGTTTCCAATTGTTACAGGGAGAGTCTCTCACACATACATATGGAGCATTTGTACCAGTTATACTCGGTAATGATTTTGCATTTCATGTCCTCTGAGACTAAGTCGGATTTGGAATTTGTATCGGTGTACAATCTGATTTGAATAGAAATAAGTATCGGTGTACAAGTCTAATTCACACAAACATCTTAACAATAGATACACTGTCAGAACACCAGAAATCCAGAGTTTAATTCTGAGGCTTCACTTAATCAGTTAAAACCCCAGCTGAAGCTGCCCATTGATGCAGTGGTTGGATTTCTATCTGCAATGCCGGCGACCAGGGTTCAGGAATGGACTTGGTTCATTGGAGGGTCACCCGGGGGGGGGGAGAAGGAAAGGAGCATCCACTGATGGCTCGCCTTCTCCAGGAGGAGGGTGGGGATGCAGTTTGGCATCTTCCGACCCCTAGCGTAGGCTGGAGGTGCAGTGCGATGCTTGATCCATGATGTCTATAGAGTGACGGGCATCTGGCACTTGCCGTGACGTCAGTGGCACATCGCTGCTCGGGAGAAAATGGGAAAATGGTGCCTGGGCCGATTGGGTGACGGCCTCCCCAGATTTCCAGCTCTGGGCTCGCGGACCTCCGTCTGCCACCTCAGCAGCACCCAGGGTCATGAAGTATGGTTGGAAGGCTCATCCCTCATGTAAGTAAGGGACCTGCCCCATAAAGGGATACATTGTGGATACTTGGGTAAGCAGCAATGTGGCGCAGTGGGGTCAGGAGACTGCCAGGCTTGGAGGATCCCTTGAGGGGCCTGAAGGAGTGATTGGCTCTGGTACGGGGGGGGGACAAATAATGCAAAAAAAACAAACAGCTGAGCTATACCCATATGCATGCAAATTTCTTTACCAGTTGATAGTAACAACATTACAGGAATTACCAATATAATATCACATCAATAGCCACCAGTTGAGCTGTAACTATATACATGCTTCATATACCAGTCAATGGATACAACATTACCAGTATTACTAACAAGCTCCTGCTGAGTTATACCGACTATGGTACAATTGAATACCTAGACTTGTGTTTACTATATAAAACCCCCTACTGTACTAAACTAAGATCCAGACCTAGTTACTGAGCACAGTTACAAGTAAGTGAAAGTCCTTTTGTTACAACAGCACACTGGAACACACTCCATGGAGGGCTGGAGCATTCTCCTAGCTGGTCACCATCTTGTATCACCACATGGTGCCCAGCAGGGGTATCGAATACAATCAACCCTGTATGGAGTATCTACCTGCAGGGTTTCCCTAGCAGGAGCGGAGAGAGCAGTGTGAGGGTGGGGAGACCCACTTGCCACCAGGGACTGCTTTATAAAAAGTATTAACATTGCCAGCTGAAGGTCAGCAATTTCTCATGCAAATTAACCTGCACTTGTTACTAAATGTTATTTTCAAAAAGGATCGATGTTGTTTGCAAAAACTACATTATTGACTATTACATATAGATGATACTATACTACAAAAAGTATGCTTTTCTTTTTTTTTTCAATTATCTTTTTTTCCTCCTGTGAGCCTTGGCAGGTGGCTGTGGTACCTCCTGCATCCCCGTATCGCCAATCCTGGCTGATCCCCCCAAGGATTGCCCCCCGTGGCGGGCCAGGGAGGAGGGTGCCGGCCTTCACCCCCTTGAAACCCAATAGAGATGCCAGGGTCAACCCCTGTGGATGCAGGAGCCATCAAGGAACCTGCCAGGCTCCATTTCCACTTTTTCTTCCAGCCCCACTCTCTACCGACATGATGATGTCAGTACGTGTCTCTGGATCTGTATTGCCCTCCAGCCACTGTCAGAGGGCAGTCAACAAGCAGGATGACAGGTCTCCCTCCCCCAAAAGAGGAGAATAGTTTTCCAGATGCTCAATCCTCTCTCACTCCTGATGACCCCCAGTGGCCTGAGCTTGTTCCCAAACCTGGGTTACTGGCTTGGCATGAGGTGTAGTGTCCAGCACTTAAACTCTCAACATCACCAGGCTGGCTAGACTATACTTTTTATAGAAACATAGAAAATGTCAGCAGAAAAGACCATTGGTTCATCCAGTCTGCTCTGTTTACTCAATCCTGCCCCAGGATCTAATGTCTAGTTGGTGTTTTTGCCCTCACCTCCTCCCCTTGCCCTGCTTTACACTAGAATAGCTGATAATTGATATAAAACGTACTGTATGCGCAGAGTTCACAGAGAAACTCTAAACCTAGCTCTAATTCTCACTTTATTATTTTCATATTGATATTATTCCTTAACATAGTTGTTGCAACATACAGTGCAATGCAAAAAAATGGCAGACTTAAAATTATAAATTTTAATTTGTATGTTTTCTCCTTACAATAAACACATTTATCTGCCAATGGGGTAAAATTATCTTACTAAGATTAAAAAAAAATAAGACAATATTACTTGATTTCTAGATCTTACATGAAATCTTAGTTCACTTAAAACAAGATGATAAATCTTAAAAATAGGTTTTGGGAACTGAAAACGAGAGATCTTAGACATACAGAAATAAGTAAAAGAAAATCTTAGCCATTCTTAGTTCACTTAAAACAAGATTTTAAATCTTAAAATATCTTTGGGGAAACTAAAAACAAAGGGTTGGATATTCAAACTGCTCCGGGCAGGGGCGCAAGCCCAGGCACAGTGCAACATGGGGCTGTGCCAGGGCATGGACTAGGCACTTTTCAATGGTGCTGTGCCATGACACAGCACCATTGAATATGGCACTGGTTGTGCATGCTTTGCACATGGTGCAGTGGCACTACTCCAGCGCATGTGGCAGAATGGGAGCAGGGGGATGTGCCTGCACAAGTGCAGTTGTGCTAGGTGCATCAACCACGATATTCAGCACTGGGCATGCACATGAGGCCATTATGCATGCAAGAGGCAAATGGCATCATTTGCATGTCATTATGGCCCCATTTGCATGAGGTGTGCTGATCCCCGGGGACTTGTGTCTGGCACCCTGCCAGGCTGCAGCCATTGGGGACTGATGCCCTGCAGTCCCATGGCAGTTCCCCCACTCCTGTATGCCCAATCATGGGCAGAAGTATTGATAAAACCCTGGTGGTCCAGTGGATACTCCCCCATTGCCAAATTGCAGACATAAGAATTGAAGAATCCCTGATGGTCCAGTGGATAACCCCCAATTGCCTGATCGCAGGCATTAGAATTGAAAACTCCATGGTGGTCTAGTGGAACCCCCCCCACTGCCTTATTATGGGCATATGTAATAATAAATCACCTGGTGATCCAGTGGTGTTCCCCTTCCCTCCTGCCCACTGAGGTCCCCCACCACACAGCACCCCCCCATCATTGGTGGGTGGTAGCACCCCACTCGCATGCTGCCCAGCTGCCTGCCAAATGGCAGTGTACTGTATGGTCTGTATGCCTATTGTACCACTGTATGGACCAATGGGTATGCAGACCATACAGTACTACACTGGTCCTATATGTGAATGAACAATGCAAGGCGAGGTTGTGCCAGCATAAGCGCCACACATCCCGGGCTCAATATTGGGATGTGCCACATATGCATGGGCATGCCCCCAGCACTTGCGCTCTATTCATTACTGATGTCCCCCAGTGCATTGGGAGTTGCGCATCACAACTTGCCCCTTTGAATATCGCACCAAGGTGCATTGGCGGGTTGAACATGGCACATCCCTATTGCGCCATGTGCAACCCGTTTGAATATCCAGGCCATGGTTTCTTAGACATACAGAAATAAGTCCACAAAACCTTAAATTAAGACTGTTTGGCCATAATTAAGACATTTCTTGGCTTAATTTAAGTATGAAAAATCTAGAAAATGTCTTTAAACAAGACTTTATAATTAAAAAAAAAACAAGATTTTCCATGTAGACAATAAAGATTATAAATAAGAATATCCCCAACTAAACTGTGTTCAGTTAACTGAGAAATAAGTTTATCGCTCTTAAAAAAGTACATTTATATAAAAACGGGATTAATAATGTGGGTCCATCCACGTCCGTGTTGAAAATAGCATGAAGCTGGAACAAGCTGGTGAAGCTGCAATAGAAGCGGCTGTCAAGGGGATACAGTATAGGATTCAATAGGCCTGGTCACAGGTGGATTGAAAATAAGGCTTAACAAGGAGGCTACTCAGTTTTGATTGCCTATCGCTGTGTCAGTTTATGTTTCAAACATCATTTTTTTTAAGCCACCAGCAATTAACATCTAGGCGAACTTTTATGTCAAAGGGCCAGGATACCTTAAAATGTAAAGGGCAACAGATGGGGTGATTACAACAGATACTATTGCACCATTATTGTCTGGCTGTAGTCATTCACAAGCAAAATAATTAAACCATGGCTTTAACAAATGTTGCCACTATTTTTAAATTCACCCTGATAATATGGAACAAACTGTATGTATTATTGTATTTTTAAAACTTCATTTTTGCCATTGTACCTGCTTGTATTCTTACTATTTATCCCTGTACCCACTCCCCCAAGGACACATCTGAAATGAACATTTCCTGCTTAGCATGCCTTTCCTGGTAAAACATTTAAATAAATAAATGCATAAAAATTGTAATTTCCTGTTCTGATGCAAAAAACATCCTCCAAGGCACCACCTAGAGAAGAAAACAAAATATTTTCAGCAAAATACAGAGGATGTGGAGTAAACTGAATAATTGTTCTATTTGTTGAAATAAGCAATTAGGTATCTATTTGAGAGATACTGTAAGTGTGAATGTCCAAACAGTGCCTCTCCCAGCTACTGGCCCAAATTCCTGCCTCCCTGAGTTATTTACCAAACTCGGGTCGCCAAATCAGTAGTGCATCATGCTGTTGGGTGGGTGGGTGACCCTTGTAATTCAAGCTTTTGAGACACCCTGAAGGTTATTAAGCTAATAAAGTTAGTATTAATGCAAAACATTTTGCAAATGTCAAAAACTCAGAAAGCAATGGACGCCAGCGGCCCAGCAACAGGATGCCATGTTGCTATGCAGGCAACCTGTGATCAAGAGAGACTCTCACACTGGCATTCAAGGAAGCCTGCTGGAGCATTTTCCAGCCAAGCTATACTTGATGATGGACTGGGGTGCTTTCTCCTCTGTCACAGGAAGGCTTTCTGCCTTGGCACTTGCCAGCAGTGAGTCTGTGTACCTCCATGGGGTGAATGATGGGTCAGAGATCATGGGAGGAAAATAGGGAAAAACCTGTCAGACATGTAGATGGTGGCTATCAACACTATCAGACAGACATACTGTGTGGGCCCCTTCCCACACACTTTCAAAATAGGGCTGGCAGTAAGCCTAGATGTTAAAGTAATGAGTTGTGAATGAGCTTGCTATGTCTAGTAGACCTGGGTTTTGATTTCTACCACCTCCATTTGCATACCCTGCGACAGAGCAAATCAGTTAACCTCCACAGTGCTCCCGGGTCACCTCTGTAAATGGGCCTTTTGTCCAGTGGGCCATATCTGGTCACCAAATAGTTAGAAAAAAAGTAAAGAGTGGTTGGGGATGTGTGTGCTTTTAGTTGCTGTGTGGTTTGTTTTCTAAGGCAGCACTATCTTGTTGACAACAACGGGATCGGAGGAGGCAGGGACTAACCATGTGACCACAGGGGACCAGCAGGAAGACAGAACAATATTAAGCACTTTCATGGATAAGCATCCCATCACATGAGTGTCCCAGAGCAGCAGTTTGGAAACTGCAGGCCCATCCACAGGAAGACTGTGGTGGACTCCGACCACTAGAGTAAGGGGGAGGCTACAGGAAATTGTTGAGATATTGTGGGGTGGAACCAGCAGTAAGGAAGTACAAACTGTGTAAGGCAAGAAGTAGGGAGAAGGACAACACTGAAAGAGAAAAATACAACTTAACAGTGGTAGGCACAACATTGCTAAAGACTAGGAGGTAAAAACCAGGACAAGCAAAATATTAATGAAATTGTGGAGTCCATATCAAATCTTATCTAGGGTGCTGCCCTAAAGGCATCAAAAAGGGTGACTGTATCAGTGGAGATGGCATACAGTAATATCTGCAGTGCTCTGTGTCACTAGTAACCAAATGAGCATACAGGAAAGGGGGTGGGGCATTGTGGGTGGATGTGGGAGGAGTGTAGGAGGTGCACTGGTGGTGACCCAGAGGGTGCACTGGGAGTTTAGCCACTGCCAGAATTAAAAGAGTTTCCAGGCCATGAGGGCAGAGCTGGAGGCAGCAAGGGCTGAAATATGCCATTTAATGGCTGCAGATGCTGGACCTCATAGGATGCTGCTGCCACAGGCAATAGAAGAGCCTACTCAGGCCATAGCTGATGGTTGGTCAGTAGTGGTGGGGGGGGGATGAGTGAAGCCTTCAGAATCAGGACTGTATACTAGCAACAAGTGTGCAACATTGCATACACAGGAGACCCAACTCATCCTTTCAGGGAAGGGTGGGTCTGGCATGCCCAACAGGAAGGCAGTACATAGAAAAATAGAAGCATAAGGACTTCCGTTGACATCATCCACCAACACGTACAGCTGAGAAGTGTGCTACATTGTAGACACAATACAAACTCTCCATTTATTTATTTATTCTAGGATTACAAGTGCCTTTGAGACAAGGCTCTTTTACAAAGGTTCTACATCAGAAATAACAAACAACAAGGAAGCAACAGTGAAATAACAGTAAACAATTCATGTACAACAGTGCTATTGAAAGGGGTCATCTATAGGAGGAGTAAGGGGTAGAGGATGAGGAGAAGTGTAGGTAGTTAACAGAGGCAGCTATAGTAAGATGGAGAACACAGCTAGAATGCATATGCCCACAAGGAATGGGTAGAGAAATAGGGATGAGAGGAGAGAGGGAGGATAAAGATGCAGCTGGAGGCATTTGTCAAAATAAATGGGAAGGAGTGATAAAAGAGAAAAGGGGCAGGGTGGGGGGATAAGTGCTGTAATTGGGCAAGGGAGACTAATGAGGTGGTATGAAGAACTGAGATTTGAAGTGGCACCTCAGGAGCTGGGGGACGGGGACTGGGGAGCCTGGGGTTAAGCAGTATATGTTAGGATTTAAGCTGTGTAGGTCATCATCTAGGAGAGGCAGTCACAGGAGCTAGAGGCAATGAGATGGACCCAGAGTCTGATTTTGAACAGACCTAGTGCTGAGGCAGAGGAGATGGTGGGGTTGAGACCATTCATCCATAGAGGAGCCTATAGGTGAAGGACCGTTGGCCCTACATAGTTCGACAGCAAGAAACTTGCAGAATCTGGGTTGTCGAGCTCCTGGTTTTCTGTCAGTTGATGTTTTGATGTAACATAGCAGTAACACCGGGGGGTGTGAGGCCAAGGTTGATTTTTCCCGCTATAGTACATGTGAGATACTTTATATGGTTGGAGAGCTGGAGCCATCCAGATTGTTCATAAAGGGCACAGGTGTGGGTGAGGCGGTCAGCACCAGTTGTGAGTCGGCATGCTTTGTTAAGAGCAGTTGTTACTCATCGGAGAGCGGACGTTGTGGCGGAGCCGTAGATAATGAGGCCATAATCAATAACTGACACCACAGAACTCTGGATGGCAATCTTTAGGGCCTCTGGGGTGAGGTGCTGCCTGTGCTTGTAGAGTAATCCAAGCCGTGTGCTGGCAGCTTTAGCCACGCTGTCAATGTGAGCCATATAGGAGAGATTGGGGTTAAGCAGAATCCCTAGGTATTTGAAAGAGTAAACTTGTTTGAGGACAGTCCCCTGCTTGGTGGAGATGGCAAGGGGGTGTTGCTTGTAATGGTTACGTGAACTGCAGAATAGCAAGGACTTGGTTTTCTTGTGTTTGAGGACTAGTTTGTGATTGGAGAACCATGTTTCAATGGCACTGAATCCAAGTTGGAGGCTGTGTTGTGGTGAAAGGTCCTTGCGTGTAGAAAAGAAAACAGCATCATCCGCATACAGGATGATTTGTTCTGAGCAGGATTGTGGTAGGGAGTTTAAAAAGAGGCTGAAAAGGAGAGGGCCCAGTATGGACCCCTGAGGCACTCCGGAGCGGACAGGCAAGGTGTCCGAGATAGTGTTGGCAATTTTTACTCTTTGAGAGTGGTTGTCAAGGTAGCTTCTGAACCAGCAGGCTAAGTCCGGTGCAAGGCCAGCAAGGAGTAGTTGATCATACAGCTGCCGATGATAGACCATGTCAAAAGCCATTGAGAGGTCGATGAAGACAGTCCCTGTAAGTCCTTTATCAAGGGAACTATGCACTGCAGCGGTAAATTCCAGCAGGGCAGTGGTGGTACAATGCCCTTTTCTAAAACCTTGCTGTTGTGTGCACAGAATAATACATTTGTCCAAATAATCAGTGAGCTGGTCCAGAACAATAAACTCTAGGGCCTTGGATAGTGGTGGCAATATGGAGATCAGGCAGTAGTTAGAGTGGCAGGTCTTATCCCCAGTTTTGTGGACCGGGGTCACAGTGGCAGTTTTCCATATTTCAGGGAATGTACTGGTGTGGAGATAGAGGTTAAGAATTTTATTTAGGGGACTGAGGACCTTGTCAAGTGTAATTGATAGCAGCTTAAGGTCCAGGGTGTCACTGCTGATTCTGAAAGTGGAGATGGCTAAAGCGATGAGGCGGTGAGCTTCATTCATCTTAATCTCCCTGAAGTAGAAATGAGGGTGGTTTGATAGAGTGCAGGGTGAGTTAGAGGGGGTGCGACTGACTGTGAAGAAATCAGGTGGTAGAACAGTACTGAGGTCAGTAAAAGCCATGTTAAAGGTATTTGCAATGACAATGGGATCAAGGGTAGTGGACCCTCCAACAATTAACATGGCCAGAGGGGACTTTGATTGTTTTCCAGTAATGTCCTTGATATTGTCCCAGAAAGCACGGCCATTTCCCCAGGTGTTGGTGAGGACGTCGTTATAACATGAGCTTTTTGTGAGACGAATGTATTTTGTGCAGGCATTATGGGCATGTTTGTATTTTTGAAGACAAAGAACCTCTGTGCGCAAACACTGAGGCAAGGGTTACTCCAAAGGGCATTTGGCTGGGAAGCCAAGTTTCAAGAAAATACAAAATCACACATGCCCCCACAATGCAAAGCATCATGGGCTGCATATGCAAATCATCACAGAATGTTATGCTGGTCCAACTTTAAGCAGAATTGCATGGTGCCGAAGGCCTCTCACACAGTTGCAAGGGGTGCTAACAGAAGACATAGACACGTGTTTACGTCCTACCAGGACTCATCAGTGGCACCTCGTCTGCTTGACACCCCAGTGGACTGGACCAGCTACCCTAAGGCCAGTGTGTCTTGATATGTTGTGGTGAACCCATTAAAATAAAAAACTATTTAGGACACACCGTCTTAGGGTAGCTGGTCCAGTCCACTGGGGTGTCAAGCAGACGAGGCATACTGATGAGTCCTGGTAGGATGAAACACGTGTCTATGTCTTCTGTTAGCACCCTTTGCAAACTGTGTGAGAGGCCTTTCGGCACCATGCAATTCTGCTTAAAGTTGGACCAGCATAACATTCTGTGGTGATTTGCATATGCAGCCCATGATGCTTTGCATTGTGGGGGCATGTGTGATTTTGAATTTTCTTGAAACTTGGCTTCCCAGCCAAATGCCCTTTGGGGTAACCCTTGCCTCAGTGTTTGCGCACAGAGGTTCTTTGTCTTTTAAATAGTTTTTTATTTTAATGGGTTTACCACAACATATCCAAGACACACCATCTTAGCGTAGCTGGTCCAGTCCACTGGGGTGTCAAGCAGATGAGGCATACTGATGAGTCCTGGTAGGATGAAACACGTGTCTATGTCTTCTGTTAGCACCCTTTGCAAACTGTGTGAGAGGCCTTTTGGCACCATGCAATTCTGCTTAAAGTTGGACCAGCATAACATTCTGTGGTGATTTGCATATGCAGCCCATGATGCTTTGCATTGTGGGGGCATATGTGACTTTGTATTTTTGGATGTCAGATTGCTTGCCTGTGGTTTTAGCCACTGCCCACAGGTGGCCCCTAGATTTCAGCTTGGAAAGGAGCACCGCAGTTATCCAAGGGTTGCAGAGGGCTTTTGTTTTACATTTTTTTGAAGGAGCGAAGAGGTCACAGGCCTTATTGAAGATAGTGATGAAGTAGCCGAGGGCAAGGTTAACATCCGTCATCTTGTAGATGGGCAGCCAGTCTTGCAAGGATAAGTACTGTTTGAGATGGGTAAGTTGACCACAGGGGAGGACTCTGCTGGTAATGATTATAGGGGGTGGCTTTAGAAATTTATTAGACCATTCACATATAACCGGGGAGTGGTCACTGAAAGAGTCTGGGAGAATGAATGTATGAGAGATCCTGGTAGGGTAATGGGTGAGAACCCAGTCAAGCAGGGTACTGGTGCCAGTTTTGTAATTTATCCAAGTTGGTGTGGTGACCAATTGTGACAGGTTGGCAGCTGCAAGGGCATCTTTATGAGTGTAGACATCAGATGCGCACCAGTTTATATTGAAATCACCAAGCAGAATGTGTTCAAAGCCAGGAGGCTAGGAGCTGACTAAGTTAAGAACTTCTTTGATGCCAAGATCTTGATTTCGAGGTGGAATATATACAGAGACGATGGTGAGGGCTTTTTGATTGGGACCTAGAAGAATTTTAATGGGTAGAAGCTGGGCCGAGGAGGCAGGGACAGGGGTTGGAACAAGGTACCTAAGGAGATTATCCTTAATGTAGATGGCACAGCCCCCTCCACTTTTAGAGACACGGTCCAGTCTGAAAACATTGTAGCCCTGTAAGGTAATTGCCAGATCGGGAACTTTTGGTGTCAGCCATGTTTCAACTACAGCAAGGATGTCAGGATTATGTTGGCTGATAAAGGCTTGGAATGCATCAAAATTTGGTAACAGGTTGCAGATGTTAATGGTTGCAATGGTGAGGGCTCCTGCCTTTTTCAGAAGGCTTGAACAGCCCTGGCCAGGGTTCAGATGGACATTGCTCTAGATCAGTAGGAGAAGTAGGAGGAGCTTCATTGAACAGAGGCACAGTTTAACTAGTAAAGAGTTATTCATTTGAACTAAAAAAGTAGTGGGGAGGCTAGAACTTTACATGGAAAGGAGCAAGAAGGAATCTGAGAGAGGTCTTCCCTCAGCTTTTCCTCCCCTGTGCCACTGCTAGCAGCTCATCTTGTAACAGTGGTGAAAGGCACTCCAGAGGAATCAGTAAAGCCTCCAAATGCCACAATTTTTGCAGAGATTCACGACTTATAGTCAGAAGCACGTTCTCTCTATAAGGAGCTCAAAACCTCTATTCTTTCTCTAGAAAAGAAAGTTGATGAGCTGGAACAACATGTTTCTGAATTGTATCAAAAGGTGGACTGTCTGGACAGACTTTTTGCCCACTTATTACAGGTCACCCAGCAACTTAATGACAACTATGAGGACTTGGGAGAATTGTTCTAGATGGAATAACATTCATCTATATGAGTTATCGGAGGGAGTAGAAGGTAACAGAGATTTAATTGATTGTTCACAGGCCCTCTTACTATCAGTGCTGGACATAGTGGACCTTTACCCTCTCCCAATAGAACATGCACACAGGACGCTTACCTCCAAACTCACTGACCCTAATTTGCAACCTCGCTGTATGATCACGAGATTTTATAATTTTGCAGTTAAACAAGCTATTAATCACAAAGCTTGGTGAAGTGGAGTGATTACCTACAAAGGTCACCACCTGGTATTCACTAATGATTATTCTCCTGCCCTGCAAGTTAAGAGGAGAGCTTATACCCCACTTTTTTGGATATTGCAGGTGAATTATTTGAGATTTTTCACCCCAACCTGGCTTGCCTCCGAATCTACTTTTCAGAAGGTACAAAGTTGTTCAAAGTTCCAGAATCTGCTCTACAGGATCTGTGTGACCAAAACATGGTCACCTCGGAGGAACCTATAGATGTATAAGAACCCAGAGACAAGCGAGCCCTACAGAGAGATACATGGATTAGTTTCACCAGAAGGAAAAAAAAAAGGTGCAAGGAACAAACCTTGAATGAAAGGCAAGCATTATTTCAACCTTTTCATCGGGAGGAATCTGAGTGACATCGATGTTTAGATGTTTAAGGACTTGTTTAGATTTGCATATCTTGCTACTACTCAAAATCCCGGCTTCTTTTTGAACATTTGTTCTGGTTTTACTTTTTTCCTTAGGATTTCCTGTATTTTTTAGGTATTTTTAAGGGTTATCCAATTTGTTATTTTGGTGCATGGGTGGTTGGGGGGGGGTGCAGAATACAGAGGCCTCACGAAACAGCTAATTCTTTTGTTCTTTTCTCTTTTCTTGATTTTTCTTTGGGGGTATTTTTTTCTTTTTCTCAGTTTCCTTTAGAGTTTTACAGTTATTCTGTGTTGGGAGCTGGAGACATGAACTTGCAGGGCCTTGGATTTCTGTTGCAGTGGTAGTCAGGGACGATATGGTGGTGGACACCACACATCATTCTAGTATTTTCTTTTGAGTTATTTCTGACTCTTGCCTCATACAGCTATTTGGTCATTCTTTTCCTACATAATATTCAGTTACTCTGAGGGTAGGTACCCCAGCTCCCACAGCCTGATTACATTATATAAATGAATTGCTTCCTACTTTTCAGTAACTTTTGAATAGCTTATTGTTTTTTAGATATTAGAGTTTCGAACTGTTGGTTTATGAAAGTCCTCTTACACTCTTTTTAGTCCCCCCCCCCCAGTTAGCTTACATCTTTCTTCTTATCAGCTGATTTATGAATGTTTTGTTTGTCTGGGGGGGGATCTACTTCTGTTTGGTCTTTTTTTGTTTTTTGAAAGCTACCCTTATGATTTCATAAGGCTGTTTATTATGTTGGCAGAATTTTGTTCAGCAAAAATTAGATCAGATAAATATTTGCTGTTTTGTTAGTATATATTTTCAAGGGGATATTTTGTTTTCTTATGGATGGTTATTGATTTTATTTATTGGATTTTAGCTTATTCTATATTGTTCTCTGGGTTTGCAGGCTGTTAACCCCCCCCCCATACACACTGCGTTCTTTCTACTTTCTAAAGCAGATTCTCTGATCCTTCATAGTTTTTTACTTTCTCTCCCCCCCCTTGATGAAGTATTTATTTATTTTTTTAATATATTAAGCCCTAGCCCTTTCTCCCTCCTTGGTGTTCACTGTAGGGGTTATTCTCCTCAGTGTCTTCAATTTATTTTTTTTTTCTTTCAGCTTTTCCTCCAAATATGTTTGTGTTGTGGGCTAGAGGGCTTGTTATGGGGGCATTGATTGAGAACAAGTGCTCATCACTGAAGCTCTTTATAATATTCATTATTGTTACTTTGGTATGGGGGTTGGTAGCCTGTGAATGGAGAGCACAAGATGATGTGCTTTCTGTTCATTCTATTTTTGAGCTCTTCTTTTTTTTGGAGGCAATTATCTGTGTCATTTTTATTTAAGTCAAACAATTCTTAATAGGATATAGGTTCTGCATTATTATTGTTATACTTTTTGGGTCCACTTTGTTTTGTTTTTCTCTCTTCATCTCCCCTTTTTTTTTCTCCCCTTCCTAACATGCACTCCTCACTCCTTCCCTACCTAATCTTATGATGTTTCTCTTATCTCTTTTGGGTCTATGGTAGATATTATTTACCCTTTTTTGGCCTTAGTATTATGGCTTACCTGTCCTTGGTTCATAGTGAACCTGGGGACATCTGGTCAGTCCAGATTTATTTTCCCCTGCAGCACTGGTAGGTATTTTGGCTCTGCCCAGGAGCCCGGTCTTAGATCTGTCTCCCTCCCTTTGAAGTGTACTATTGTTCATCTTGAGTTTGTTCTGTTTTGGGATTATTGATTGGTCAATTTTGTGCCCAGTTGGCAGATGTTATGGTTTATGTTATTTCTTTAGTGTATATCTCCTCCGACCTTCCAGGTTTGAAATCCTTATTTGGGTTTATTTTTCTACTCCATTTTTAGAGGAAAATTTCAGAATTTTGTTTTTGCTGGCCCTTTCTCTGTGGCCTGAATTTATGCTTAAGGGTTTGATTACAGAGTATTGTAATTTTTTTCTGTTTTTTTATAGGTCTCTAAAATTTGTCTCATATTTTGTACTGTTAAAGCAACTCAGTCAATTTTTCAAGGTATGGCCTTACTGTGTCATTGTTTGAATGCATTTTGAGGCTGCAGCTATATAATTCTTTTTTTTTTTTGTATAGATTTCAAAATTACTATTTGTGATTATGTTATAGGGCAAAATACATTTTGAAACCATTTTCTTTCAAGAAGATTTAATACGATTACCTTTTTTATAATTTTCAGAATATATGTCCTTGTTTCAAGGGCCTGGGGGTGGGACAGGTCCACTCTATTTATTAGGAGGTAGATCTCATAACAATCTTTGTTTTTCTCTTTTGTCTTGGTTTATGGGGTTATAGGCTTCATATAACCTTATCTTTTTTTTATTTCTGTTATGGCCTCTTTCACTATGGTCCTCTTTCATCATGTAAATAGAGTTCACAACCATATTAAACAACATCACCTCCTTCAATGTTTTAAACAACAATGAGCTGATCTTATTTTTTGTGGAAAACCCACTTATCTCCTGAAGAGCACCATAAATTTTTAAAATTTGGTTATGACCATGTGTTTTTTTCCTCTCATGAGTCAGGCTGTAGAAGAGGAGTTTTGCTTTTATGCTGCCATGGTCTCCCCTTTGTCCCCCAATCTTCAATTACTAATAGGATGAGCTGGTATGTAATTGTTACAGGCCATCTGTATGGTCACCCCCTAACATTAGTAAACACTTATTTCCCTCCCAGGATGAGGAATCAGGTGTTTTCTTCATTCTAGTCATCATTGTTGGATCATATGCAAGGTCAATGTCTTTGGGGCAGAGATTTCAGTCTTACTCTATCTCCTGAATGTGATGCTTCAAATTGTAAACCTTTCCATTTGTCTGCAGCTATTAAATACTTCAGTAAGACTCTTCATTCTTTAGGTAGATGTCTGATGATTTTGTCATCCAAAACATAGAGAATGCACCCATTATTTGTCCAGACATGGAAGTTTTGCTAGGCTTGATTATCTATTTACTACTTTGGAACATGTCTATAGGATACAGAATGTGGAGCGTGGCCCATTGCATTTATTGTATCATGCCCCTATACATGCTCTTTTTTCTTTGGGAAGTCCTCAATGCCACACTTTTTGGTGGCTACAACCAGGTTTGCTTCAGGACCAGTCCCTCCTAAATAAGTTAATGGACCTGATTCCCCAGTTTCAATGAGAAGATGATGATGGGGAGGTTACCCTGAGTATTCTTTGGGGTATGCTAAAGTCAGTTCTAAGGGGTACTATAATAGCTCATGCTTCCTTTTGACGTCTGGAGCGAGAATGCAAAATGCAAAAATTACATTGTACTCTTTGTTCTTATCAAGCATGCTGAATGCTGGGAGAGAAAGCCGTGTTACCTCTAATTTTAGAAACTCTAGTTCAAATACAAAAATTAATGGATCAGAAAATCAAACAGGCACTGTTCTAACTTCATCAGCAGTCTTTTGAAGGTGGACCTCATGATGCTCGCCATTTAGCTTGACTCCTTCATAATCAATGAGTAGCTGCTACTATTCTTAAACTGTGTAATCCTTCCACAGGGCACTGTACCTTCAAAGGTAGTGAAATTGTATCTCTCTTCCAATCTTATTACTCATTTCTGTATACCACAGATGTGCAGTCCCCTCCCATACAACAAATACAATCTTTTTTATCTCAGACATGTCCTCTGACACTTATCCCTGAGCAACAACCATTTCTATCATGACCAATTTTGACTTTGGAACTCTCTTGTAGTACTTACTTGGCCAAAACACGGAAGTGTCCGGGCATGGATGGTTATCCATCTGAGCTTTATAAATCTCCATGTCTAGCAACTCTCTTATGCCCTCTTTTATTGCTCTTATTTCAATTCCTGCAGGCAGGAAATTCTCCATCACCTTTCTTGAGGTATGCAGTTATAACAGTTCTATCAAAACCTGGCAAAGACTTTCCATCCCCAGCTTCCTACCATCCAATTTCTATGTTAAATGTTGACTACAAACTGCCCGCATCTATTTGGGCACTCTGCTTAGAGGGTCTTCTCTCTACCCTGCTGGATCGGGACCAAGCTGGTTTTTGTGCATACCAGGCAAGCGTCTGATAATGTGTGCTGTACTTTGCGTCTTCTGTATTATATTTCCCAGTGTTCTATTTCTATAGTCCTGCCCAGCATTGATGTGGAGAAAGCCTTCGATCAGGTGTCCTGGTCTTATCTGTGGACCACATTGAAGTTTTTTGGCTTTCCTTCAGCATTTATAACCATGCTACAACAGTTATATCAATCACTCTTGCTATAGTTAAGGTTAATGGGCTTTCTTCCCTCCGTTTTTCTTTGGGTAAGGGCACCAGGCAAGGTTGTCCCCTCTTCCTGGTATTGTTTGCCCTTTATATTGAACCCTTGGCTGCCCTTCTAAAATTCTATCCTCTCATTCATGGTATTCCATTAGGCAGCCAAGATTATAGAATTTCTTCATTTGCTGATGATATCCTTTTAACATTTATGGAACCCACTACATCTATCTCACCACTCTTTAATCTCTTTGACCAGTTTGAAACTTTAGCTGGTTTTAGTTTAAATAAATGTAAAACGGAATTGTTGGTGTTTAAATATTCCCCATCCCTGCAAATTGCTGCATTGCATCCCATCCATTGGAACAGAATTTCTTTAATATGTCTTAGCATTCACATTTCTTTTTTTTGTCCAGCGCCCCCCCAAAGGGAGCTCAGCCCCTGTATGCTCACTGCCCCCCCATGCCCAGGCTTACCCCACTGGGCAGTGATGCTGGGTGGGCACCTTTCCCCATGGCCTGTGGTAATGTGCCCTGGCTTACCCCTAAGGTGGGGCCACAGGAGTGGGACCCTACCTGGTGGACACTGTTGGCAGCTGGGGCAGCAGTGGAGCAGGGCTTCTTGGTCAGTGCTAGGATTTTGTGTGCAGCTGCACCTGGGGCAGGGACATGCAGTGATGTCCTGCATCAATCCTGCCCCCCACAGATAATGGCACCAGCACAATGGATCCACACCAGCCTCTGATAGGGGTCCGTGATGGCCAGACACACTATTCCCTCCTCCCAGAGAAGATGAGCAGTTCCAAGGATGTTCAATCATTTTCCCCCTCAGCTAACCCTCCAATATCCTGAGTCCATTTCTGAACCCAGGTCGTCGGCGTCGCAGACGGATGCACTGCCCCTGTGCCGGCGGGCCAACCCAGCATTCACATTCCTAAAAATCCCAAACATCTAGAGCTATTGAATCTTGAACTTCTGATGTCGGCTATTGCTGAAGACCTAAATCGCTGGTCTGCTTATTGTTTTTCTTTTCTTCAATGGATTGAAGTTATTCATCTTTATGTTCTTCTCCGCATCTTATTTTTTTCTTCAAACTTTGCCATTTTATTCCAGTCATTTTTACATCTATGATAGGCACTGGATGATTTCTTGCTTCATTTTGGGGGGGGGCAGAAATCTAGGATACGTCTTACAATATTGCATTTTCCTGTGCTCCTGTGTGGCCTTAACCTACCTAATCTCAGTTGGTATGCAACCGCATGCCAACTATGGATTGTGTGTTTTCGGGATTCGACTTCTTTTCAAGCTCATTGGAAAGACATTGAGTTTACTCTTAATGATCCACATGATCTTCACATCCTCTTTTCTTTTCCACTGGGTTACCTCCCATTTTCTAACTTCTCTTGATATAGGCTGGTAACTCTTAAGATTTGTCATAGAAAACAATCGTATATTTCTCCCAATGAATTAATACTTTTAATTGCTTTGGCAAGGGACCGTCAAATCTCCCTTACTTTATTGCCATAGGCAGAGCCTAACCCCTGAAGCCCTCTGCATAGCGGTCCACAGTTCAGTGGGTTCCATGGTGGACTACAGACTGCTGATATATGGCTCTGCCACAGATACTGCCCTCTGA
Organism: Neoceratodus forsteri; assembly: GCA_016271365.2. Taxonomy (NCBI): domain Eukaryota; kingdom Metazoa; phylum Chordata; order Ceratodontiformes; family Ceratodontidae; genus Neoceratodus; species Neoceratodus forsteri. The sequence continues at coordinate 983,342,363 of CM028131.1, read as the reverse complement.
TATATAAAAACTGCCCTTAACAATGCCTGCTAGCTCACCTTAGGGGCACACCGACTAACCCACACCTGCTATCTCTATGCGAAGGCTCACTGCCTAACACTCTTTGGTCACATAAAATATCAATCCTGCCTCCTGGCCAAAAAGATCTGCCTTGGTCAGCTCCCAACTGGGGTCAAACAACTCCTAGTTCCCAGCACTAAGCCCAGGCCCACACGAAATTCGGAACTTCAATCCTTGCTGACTGCAAAATGTCAGACATTTCAAGGACAAAAGTCCTTTGCCTAGTGGGCACCGTTGTGGCTCAACTCCCTCCATGAGAACATTATTAGCCTGCCCACTCTGTGGACCTTCAAAAAGAACCTAAAGAACCATTTAATACAGGAATCTCAATGTGTCTGCCATCACTAGCACCTAGCAAAGGCATATCCGACCATCTGCCCTTCTGTCAAACAGATCTCTCTCTCTCTCTCTCTTGGACACTCTGCACTTGGGGCTCAACCCCCCCAACCCATCTCTCCAGCACGTCTATGTGCTAACCCTCTCATGTTGCTGACAACTAATAGGCTCCCTATTGGGCACAGTTATTTAGTCTGCTCCTGTATGTATCTGACTGTGTTTACTTATTCCAGTTTAAGTTTTCACTGTGTTTTTTGCATTCCTTTGTTTAAAGACCAAATGTACCTAAATGTTCTCATTCTAATTATATTGCCTTGTTTGTCTCAATCCTCTGTATAATCACCTACTTGTTCCAAATGTACTAACAGGGAACTTATGTAAAGAGCTCTAAACTCAAATGGTTAATCCGAGATCAGAAACAAAAACAAAAACAAACAAACAAATATGTCTGATCCCTTTTTGATAGGTGGTCCCAGTTAGGTTTAATATACCATCATCAGGTTCTGGAAAGCAAGGGAATTTGGCTCTTTTGAGATTTAAAAATTACTTATGGTTTACCAAACTCAGATTATTATCGACATTTACAGCTACATACTTATTTTCATACTTTAACCCTTGATAATTAAGAAGAAATGTTTCCCCGACTCTTTGTCAATGATAACAGCTTTGATTTTGGACCATCAAAGAGGAGAACTCCAAGCCTACCTCATTAGCATAATCCATTCTGTTTTTCATTCTTTGTCAACAGATTCTACCTTTCTATCCTTGCTCATTGGAATTTAGAATTGCAAATGGCATGCAATTTTTCTGATTGGGAGAAACATTCTTTGCCGACATATAAGTTGATGATGTATTTTATTTAAAAGAGTTTGCTTGGAAATGTTGGGTGTGTTTTTTCAGGACTCCTGTGCACTCTGTTCAGTTTCAGGGATCTCAGACTAGTTCATGTTGTAAAGAGTGTTGGGAGACTGTGACAGGTCATGCTCATATTCATTTTGGCTTTGTCCTCTCCTTCAGCCTTATTGGGAGGACATTTCTCAGGTGGTTACTTCACTGTTTGGTATTCCATCTTCTTTATCTCTCCAACTAGTTCTTTTGCACATTCCTACAGTGGATCATCCCATACAAGGACAACTAAAGCTATTGCTAACTATTTTGGTATGTGCCAGAAAGTTATTACTAAATTGTGACTGACACCTCATTCCCCACAATTTTTAAATTGGATAAAGTTAGTGGACTCCATGTACCATTACAAGAAGTGTACCTATCATGATTTGAATCACTTACCCACATTCCACATTATTTGGTAAAGTTGGGTACTTTATAAGTTACAATACAACCCTGATTTTTTTCTCTGAGTTGATATTGTTGCCTGATTTGATATTGTTTGATATTGTTTTAGTTATTTTGATATTGTTTTAGTTCTTTTCTTGTAATCATTTATGTTGTGATTACTTTTTCTTCATTTATAATTCAATGTGAGTAAAATAAATATTTTTTTATTTTTTGAGTTGTCCTACAGGTTGCTATATTTGTTGGTCAGAATATATCAAATTAAGTATCTATAAACTTCCTCAAATCCGTGGCCAACAAAACTTTTAAGGAAATTTGCCATTGGCACAATGGCTAGCATTCTCCCCGTCTTGCATCAGTTATGCACTTAAGCATTTAGTTCTCCATTTACCCCCATACCCCCTCCTTTCCTCTAACATCTTCAGTCTGTCTAAACATTGATTTGTACGGATACATATCAAATGTTATATCTCCTGTTTCGTTTTACTATTTACTGTGATGTACATTATTGTTCTTCAACATTGCTTGGATAGTATGCTGCTTGTATTGCTTGTTGTAATTTTCAATAAAGTTGATACTATAAGAAAATAAAAGAAACATAGAAGTATACAATTTGACAGCAGATAGGGACCACTTGGCCCATCTAGTCTACCAATTTCTCCCTTGCTATACAATTACTGCTGACCGTGCCCTATCTACAGCTTTTTTCCCCTCATCACTTTCTTTTCACTATGATGCTCTTGTGCTTATGCCATGCATTCATGAACCCCACCAATTTTTTTACCCCCCACTACCTCCACTAGAAGGCTTTTCCAGGAATCCACCACTCTTTTTGAGAAGAACTACTTCCTTATGTCTCTCATGAATCTATGCCCCTCCAGATTCATTGCATGTCCCCTTGTACTTGAGCAGCTATTCTTCTGAAAAATACTTTCTTCCTGTACCTTACTTAAGCCATGAGGTAATAAAGGTCTCTATCATATCACTCCTCTCCCTCCTCTCTCCCAGGGTGTACATATTGAGGTCATTTAGTCCCTCATCATAGGACCTTTGATGCAGACCCTGCACCATTATAGTTGCTCTCTTCTGGACCACCTCCACTCTGTCTATGTCCTTCTGGAGATATGATCTCCAGAACTGGACACAGTACCCTAGGTGGGGTCTTACCAGCAATCTATACAGAGGAAGCACCAGCTGTCTCTTTCTATTGTTGATACTACCCCATGAGCCCCAGTGTGCCATTAGACCTTCTGATTGTCTTGTTGCACTGCCTGGCCACCTTTAGGTCATCAGATATGTTTGCCCCAGGTCTCTTTCTTGCTTGGTGATTATAAAATACTGCTCCTCCAATTCTGTATTCCATCCCTGGGTTTTTGCTCCTAAGTACATTATTCTGACCTTTTCAACTTGAAACCCAGCTGTCACACCCTTGACCCCTCCTCTAGCCTTCTCAGGTCTCCATGTATCCTCTACTTTCGAGTGTCCACCCTATTGCAGATTTTGGTGTCATCCACAAAGAGGCAGACATTCCCTTTCAGGTCCTCTGCAATATCACTTATAAAGACATTAAAAAGGACCTGTCCCTGCACTGATCCCTGAGGCACTACACTGGTCATCCTCCCTTCCTCAGAGAGAACTCCATTTACCACTGCCCTCTGGTACCTCATCCCTAACACATTTTTTATCCAGTTTACCAAATTTAAACCCACACCAAAGCTACCCAGCTTGCTTACTAGTCTCCTATGTGGAATGCTGTTGAAAGTCTTACTGAAATCTAGGTAGGCCACATTCACAGTTCCACCCTGATCTAGTTCCTTGGTCACCCAGTCAAAGAAATCTATCAGATTTGTTTGACATGACCTCCCCTCAGTGAAGTCATGCTGCCTTGGTTCTTGTAACCCACTGGATTCAAGATATTCCACAATCCTTTCCATCAACAGTGATTCCATTAACTTTTTCACCACAAATATCAAGCTGACTGGCCTATAATTGTCAACCTCCTCCCTGCTACCACTTTTGTGTAATGGGACTACTTCCTCCCTCCTCCAGTCCTGTGAAACCACTCCTACTTACAGTGAGCAGTTAAATAGAACTGTCTGAAGTACAGCCAGTATTTCCCTGAACTTCCTCAAGACCCTTGGATGTACCAAATCTGGCCCTATTGCTTTGTTCAACTTCAGATTGGCAAGGATCTTCAGGACTCTTGCCTCCAAAAAATTACTAGTGTCCACCTCCCTCCCTCCAAAGCTTCTGTTACTTTATGACCCATCCTCCTTTCCTTCCTCCATGAACACAGAACAAAAGTATTTGTTCAGGATGTCTGCCTTTTCTTGGTTCCCTCTGCACAGTACCACCATTCCCTTTTTAACCTTACAATCCCACCCATGGTCTTCCTCTTTTCATTTACATACCTAAAATATGTCTTGTCCCCTTTCATTACCTCCTGGGCTATTCTTTCATCAGTTTGTGCCTCTGCGCTCCTTACTGCTTTCCTTGCTTCCCTTTTCCCCCCCGATACATCTTCCTAGCCTCCTCCATCTGTATCTCCTTATACCTTCTGAATGCTACCCTTTTTGCCTTTACCTTTTCAGTGACCTCTTTTGAGTCTTATAATGGTCTCATTTTCTTTTTTTCCATATAGCTATTTTTCTGCTTCTGGTTGGCATGAACAGGCTCTTAGTCCTGTCCCCACCTCCTCATGCCCAGCTCCAATGTCTACCAGGTCTCGAGCCCCAGATCCCCCATGGATTACCCCATGTGGCAGGGCTAGGAAAGGAGGGCTGTCCATCCCCTGCCCAGAGACCACATCCAGATTTGGGCCACAGATGAGGCAATGGCATGGGATGGAGGTAGGTGAGCAGGACTTCATGTACACCATGCCAACCAATTTTCCATTTTCTCCCCATAATTCCCAGCCACAGTGTCACATGGATGTATGACATGTGGAGACACGCACATGCCATGTTGTAGTTCCCCTCCCATCATGCTGCTTTAGCTGCCAGTGCTACTTCCAGGCCTTCAACTGGGGGCAGCGAAGGGCCAAGCTGGCAAATCTTCCCACCACAGGAAAGGACAGCAGTCCTCTGGATGCTCAATCCTCTCTCCCCACCAACTCCAGGCAACCCAAACTTGTTCCCATCCCCAAGTCACCAGCGTGGTAAGAGGAATGGCACTAGGCATCTCAGCTCTCTATGCCACTGGGCCCAGTGGTCTCTTTTTCATCTTGCTTTTTCTCACTTGTTTGTTGCCTTTGCTATGCTCCCTTTTATCTTCATCACTGTTCCTCCACCCCATGCAGACCATCAATCCCTGCCAGGTCATACATGAGGCATTCACCCATCTTTGTGAAATCTTCCTTCCTGAAGTCCAGGACGCTTGCCTTGTGTGGTTTGATTTTTTAGCTGTCCTTATATTGAACCACACTGTATAGTGATCACAATTGGAGGAAGACAAGCCAAGGGTGGAGGAGAGTTCCAAAGGGGATAAGAGAAAGGTACTTATAATAGATGATTCTATAGTGTGTGGCAGAGGGAGGGAAGTGGGTCTAACACTAGATGGACAAGAAGTGATGCACTGCTTCCCAAGGGCTACAGAAGGCTGACTCATGTCCAAGGGGGTGGCACTCATGGGAGAGGGGGTTGGGAAGCTAGATGTAGGTACAAACAATCTGAGTAGGAGGCTCATTGAGGAGGTAAGGGCAGGCTTCTGTGTGCTGGAACAGGTTACAAAGGAGAGAGCAGGGATGATAACTTTCTCGGTGATAAAACACACAAATGCATACTGCATGGTAACAAAATGATACCAGGTCAGTGGCAGCACACAAAGCACTCTGCAGGGGCAGCATTATAGTAGTGAATTACCCTTAATGAGAATTGGGAGCTGCTGGGGGAAGGGGGTGCAGGAGTAGGATAAAGCCAGGGTGGGGAGTGGGGAAGGACATATTGAATATTTTTTGAGGACAAACAAGTGCTATATTACTTTAAAAGATGGTGTTTGGCCATGGAGGTGGGCGTGTTGTGCTGGTTGTACATCGAGGGATTTTATTTTAATTAATAAATTACATATAACTACAGTAACTGTGGGTATTAGGGGTAGGAGGGTGGGTTTGGGCTGTGGAAAGAGGGTGGGAAAATGGGGGTTGAATTTTGCTGGTTTAGGACTTGGAAGGAGGGTGGGGGCTGTTTCTTTTTCTTTCTTTTCTTTGATATGTTACCCAAATACCTGAATATTCACTTATTTGGGAAGGTCTCCCATATTTTCTGAAGTCCTACTATTCATGGGATTTGGAATGTAATATTTGGTTCTTGCACACCCCTACTGGAGGCATTACCCCTCCCCCTATGGTCACTAACACAAGCCTCATCTTCATCCACAGTCCACCATGAAAACCCCTCTCTCCCTCTCCAGACACAAAAGCATGCCAGTGTTTGCAGGGCTTACCTTGCCATAAACACTTCATCTTTTTAGACTCGGGCCCTTGACCAACACGCACCCTACATAGCCCCCACACCACACCACACTCTCAGACAACTGACACACACACGTGCACACACACATACACACACACACACTCACACACACACTCCCTCTACTGCTCTAGACAGTCTCCCTCCATAAGCCCCAACAGTAGCTCCCTTCCTCCACAGCACCTGACATTAGCCCACTCCCCCCATGGCCCCTGACACTAGCTACATTACTCCACAGCACCTTGACACAATTGTCGATTGTACCCCTCTCAACAGTCCCCAGCCATAGGCAGTCTTTCTCCATGGCTACCCAACACAAGCCCACCCCCATCTGCACACCCCAAAACTAGCCCAACTCCCACCATGGCCCCCTGGACACAAACCCACCTTCCTCCATTGCACACAACACTAACCCACCTCCCTCCACACCAACTGACACTAATCCACCATAATCCACAGCACCCAACAGTAGCCACCTTTTCCATAGCCCCCCAGCACTAGCCACCTCACTTCATGTTCCCACAACATGAGCCACCTTCTGCCATAGACCCCAACACTTCTTCCCTGCCTATATGGCCCTGACAATACCCCCTCAACACCCCTCTCTTTGTACACTATCCAACACAAACATCCCTCCTTCTCCAGACACCCCAACTTGCCAGTGCTCACTTGCCTTGCCATAAGCACTTTTTGTTTTCTAACTTTCTGCCAATCCAAAATTGTATCAGTGAGGCAGCAGGGTGACATTGGCAAGAGTAAAAAAAAAACCTTTACTACTCTTACCTTTCAACAAGTTTTGACCTCCTGGTCTGGTGGTCCCCCCAACCTTTGAAAACAATGCTTCCTGCATGGCCTCCCCTAAAACCATTCCATCAGACCCCTGACACACACAAACACACAAAACACACACACACACACACACACACACACACACTCTCTTTCTGTGTCCAGGTGCTGTCATTCATAGGCATGAACACTAGCCCTCCCTCTCTCCACAGACCCTGACCCTACCCTGGTGAGAATACCATGGTCAAAACCATGGTTCCCCATGCTTTTGATTATGTTTTTGGCCATGGTTGACCATGGCTTTGAAATGGGACTACAGGCAACCATGGTGCCTGAACCTGCCATTGGCAAGGACCATGATCAAGCATTGTGAACCATGGTCACATCAAGCCATTAAGGTTTTAAATGGCCATGGCTGACAATGGTCAACAATAGTTCTTGAGGGGTTGGATAAGTAAGGTCAGGTGCTGGTCTAGTGGCGCAGAGGGCTAAGGCACTATAAGGCATCTTACCTTTTGCTATGCCAGTGACCCAGGTTTGGTAATGAGCTCAGGTTGCAGGAGACTGGTGGGAAGTAGGGCTGGGAGATTGAGTTAGCTGCCAGTGGTCCACTCTCCTTTCCCAGATAGGGGTGGTTCAGCTTCCTGGCTATTGGCTGCCAGTAGGTGGAGGCCTGGTGGTAGTGCTGATGATGTTGGACAGACAGATATCTGGATGGGTGGAAGGAGGCCCTTGTTCCAGAGTGCATGTAAGCCTCCACACAAGTGGGAGAAAACCAGGGTAAAATGGAGGCAATTGTGCTACATGAAGCCCTGCCCAGGGTACCATGGTCCACATTGCTGCTCCACTGGGTATGAGGGGACTTCTGGATGAGAGTCACCAGGGGGGGAATCCATGGGGGAAACACCCCTCAGGAAGGAGAGAGACAATATGGCTGGCTGATGTCATCTGGGGACAGGGCTGAACAGGCATGCATTCAGCCCAGGCTAATAAACATCTGTATATCTATTTACATATATATATATATATATATTCTTTGCAAAAAAACTTCATTAATGCATAAGTTAGAGTTGAAGCAACAGAGGTAGGGAAATGAGTCATTAGGGTTGACACCCTAACACCCCCAATACCCCACCACCACCCCACCACACCACTACCCTCCACAAATCAACAGGTGATGGTGTGTGCCTTGGGGTCATCGGCACTAACTCTCACCCCATTCCATGTGTAAGAAAGCTGACATGATATGGTATAGGATAATGCAGTGATAGATAGGCTCAAGGACCCCAAAGCACACCCGTCACCTATTGGTCTGTGAAGGATGGGGGTGGTATGGTGGGGGTGTTTGGGTATCAACCCTGATGCCTCATTTCCCTACTTTTGTCACTTCAACCCTAACTGATGCATTAATGAAGTTTTTTGCATTGAATTTCCTTACTTTTTGAGAAAGTGTAATCTTACCCTTATATGGTTTTGGGAACGCAGGGCCCTCCTGGCCCTGTGCTCCAGTGGTATCAGTTTTTGAGAATGCGGGGCTGTACGGGCCCTGTGCTGCCATCTACCTATAAGTGAACAAACACTGTAATGAAATGACATCTCCTTAGGGCCATGCACTCCCAGTATTGCATTATGGATGGGCCTGCAGTCTGAGTACTGCATAATGGTATCCATATGTGGGAGTGCAGGCCATCCTGGCCTTGCACTCCCACCTTTCTTTAATTGTAGAGATGCAGTGCAGCCCTAGACACCATTCTAAGAAAGCCCTGTGCTGCAAATGGTGCACTATATCAATAACCGTAGATACTTTGGAAAACATTCCACTGCAGTTGTAATGATGGACTGGCAACCTGCACGTGTGCTTAGGTGTACTAATCTGTGCTTAGTGAAAAATCTGTATCTCAAACCATTTTTGAAATACAGGCACTGAAAGGCGCCGCATTCACCATGATGTTATCCTATGGGAAATTTCTCAACTTCAGAATGCCATAACTATGGAATCAATGCAAATTTTTACGCCAAAACAGCATAAGTCACATCTCTGAGACACCCCCTTTCTCACCTGCAAATTTCAAGCCAAAAGTCATAATCGTTTCTTAGCAGTGAAGTGGCAAAGAAACAGCAACCTTTAAAAATCCATTTGTGAGCATTCAAAATCTTTGTTTGTGAGCCGAATCTCTGTTCATGAGGTATCAAAATTCCTGTTCATGAGCCAATTCCCATTTACAAGGTAGGGCCATCTGGTCGTCCTCTCACAAATAAGGATTTTGGCAACTCACGAACAGGGACTGGCTCACAAAAAGGGATTTTGACACCTCACGAACAAAGGATTTTGACAGCTCATGAACAGGGATTTTTAGGGTCAGCTGGTTGTCCCCACATGAACAGGGATTTTGACAGCTCACAAACAAGCATTTCTCATGAACAAGGATTTTGACAGCTCATGAACAGGGATGTTAGAAACATAGAAATATAGAAATTGTTGACAGATGGGAACCGTGAGATCCATCAAGTCTGCCTTTGGTTTCCAACCCCCCCTTACATAGCTGCCTGCTTGAGTATCCCACATTGTCTGTCCCATGCCTGTTTGAATTCTCCCCATGTCTTGGCTCCTACCATCCCCTCCGGCAGGCTATTCTAAGCCATGCACTCTGTGAAGAAGAATTTCCTCATATTGCTCTTGAACTTTCCTCCCTTAAGTTTAAGGTCATGCCCTCTAGTCCTGTTGTAGTCTTTTAACTGAAAGAGGTTCTGCACGTGCACCCTGTTGTTGCCTTTAAGGTATTTACATGTTTCGATCATGTCCCCATAATTCCTGAGTTGCTCTTGGGAGTATAATTTGAGGTAATCTAATCTTGCCTTCTACTGTTTTTGATGCAAGCCCTGCACCATCTTTGTTGCTCTTCTCTGTATCATCTCCAGCCAATCTATGTCCTTCCTGAGGTGTGGCCTCCAGAACTGGACACAGTACTCCAGGTGAGGCCTTACCAGGGACTGATACAGGGGAATGATTACTTCATGACTTCTGCTTGTGATGCCCCTTCCTATGCATCCCAGGATGCCACTAGCTTTTAGTTCTGCCTTTTCACATTGTTTACTGACCTTGAGGTCATCTGATATGATCACCCTGAGGTCTCGCTCCTGCCTAGTAATCACCAGCTGCTCTCCTCCCATTGAATACAGTTTCCCAGGGTTAACATTTTCCCGGGTGCATGACCTTGCATTTTTTGGCATTGAATTTCAATTGCCAGGTCCTGGACCACTCTTCCAGTTTTTGGAGATTAGCTTCCATGCTATGCTGTCCCTCTGGTGTGTCCACTCTGTTGCCAATATTGCTGTCATCTGCAAACAGGCACACCTTTCCCTTCAGTCCATCTGCAATGTCACTGATAAATATGTGGAAGAGGAACCAGAACCAAGCCCTGCGGGACCCCACTAATCACCCTCCCCTCTTCTGACAGAGTGCCATTCACTAATACTTTCTGAGTTCTCCCACATATCCAGTTTCTGACCCAGTTCATTACCTCAGATCCGACTCCCATGTTCTCCAGCTTTTTACTAGTCTCCTGTGTGGAACAGAGTCAAACGCGTTGCCGAAGTCCAGGTAAATCACATCCACTGCCCCTCCCGATCCACTGTTTTTGTGACCCAATTGAAAAAATCAACCAGGTTTGTCTGGCAGGACCTTCCTGCCATGAAACCATATTGATTTTTGTCAAGCTGACCAGTTTGCTCCAAAAAAGCTATAATTCTTTTCTTCAGCAGGGACTCCATCAGTTTTCCCATGACTGATGTTAGACTAACTGGACGGTAGTTTCCTGGCTGTTTCTTGCTTCCACTTTTGTGGAGTGGTACTATAGTTGCTCTCTTCCAATCCTCCAGCATCTCCCCACTCCTCAATGATTTGTTGAAGAGCACTACTAAGAGGGCTGCCAGTACTCTCCCAAGTTCTTTAAATATTCTTGGGTGTATCCCATCTGGCCCCATAGCTTTGTCTACCTTTAACTTGCCTATTTCCTCTAGGACCCCTTCCTCTGTGAAGGGACCCATGTCTATTCCTTCAATCGGACACTTCTTTATGCCTATTGTTGGTTCACTTCCATCTGCTTCCTGTTTGAAGACTGAGCAGAAGTACTCATTGAGTGCCTCTGCCTTCTCCGGTCTTGCTCTGTGGGTTGTCTGTCCTTTTTTGTGATTCTAACAATGGCCCCTTTGGTCTTCTTTTTTTCTTGTACGTACCTGTAGAAGGTTTTGTTACCCTTTTTTACTTCCCGAGTTATCCTAACCTCTGTCTGAGCCTTTGCATTTCTTACCACTTTTCCTGTCTCTTTTAGTTTCTGTTTGTATACTGTTTTGTCCTCCTCATTCCCTGACTCCTTGTACTTTCTGAAGGCTATGAGCTTCTCTTTCACCATGGTTGCCACCTCCTTGGAAGACTATAGTGTTTTTTTCCTCCTTTTGTTCTTACTAACCTGACGGGCACACTGGGTTGTGACCATGGTTACTGCATCCTTCAACCTTGTCCACAATGCTCCCATCTGTTGTGTTACTAAGATTGTCTCTCAGGCAGGCCTTCATGTTTGTGAAGTCTGCCCTCCTGGAGTCAAAGATCTTCAGTTTGGAGTGTGTGGAGTCTTCAGTCCTTTTTACACTGAACCATACCATGTTATGGTCACTGTTGCCCAGGTTGTTCCCTACTTCGAGGCCCAGAACCCTATTACTATTTGTGAATATGAGATCTAGAATCATGTTACCCCTTGTGGGTGATGTCACTAGTTGACTTAGACCTGCTTCCTGTAGTGTGATTAGGAATTCCCTGCTTTTTTATTATGCCACTGTGTGGATACTTCACTCTATATCCGGTAGATTGAAATCCCCCATCAGCACCATGTCCCCTTTGCCTAACATCTGGAGGATGGTTTCCAGGATTTCCTTATCCCTAGCTTCCTCCTTATTTAGGGGTCTGTAAATTATTTCTACTCGAATGGGTTTCTGGCTTCTGGCCCCAGTTTTGATCCATGGATCCTCTTTTCTTCTTGTGCATGTTGCATTTCTGTAGCACTGATGGTGGCAGTGTGTGAGCTGCCTGAGCTGTGCTAGTTTTCTGAGCTCAGAACTTTTGTTTTAGTTCATTTTTTGTTTTTTCCTTTTTGTTTTTGTTTTTTTTATTTCTTTTAAAATTATCAGTTGCTTGTTAGTTGGGGTTTTTTAGTGATTTATTTAGAATTGACATACTGACATACTAATTGCTGCAGATTAGGCCTTATGGTCTATCGAGTCTGCTCGAACCTCAGATCCCTTGTTGGGTGCCAAGGCGCCCCCCCCTTGTGTTCCAGAAACCCCTATCATCCATCCCCACCCCCCTGGGCCAGGCCATCATCTGATACATCTGCTTTCTGTGTCTGTCCCACCCTCTCTTGAAACCCTCCACTGTGGATCTCTGAACCAGCTCACCAGGCAGCGCATTCCAAGGACCCACCACCTTCTCAGTGAAAAACCTCCTCCTCTTTCCCCTCTCACCCTTCCACCGTCCAACTTCAAATCATGCCCTCTGGTGATATCTCCCTGTTTTAGTCTAAAGATCCCCTCCATGTTTACCCTATTTATTCCCTTAAGGTACTTGAAGACCTCAATCATGTCCCCCCTGTCTCTCCTCTCCTCCAATGAAAACAGGCAGAGCTCCTCAAGTCTGTCCTCATACGCCAAATCCCCTAGTCCTTGTATCATCTTAGTTGCCCTCCTCTGTACCCTGTCCAGGAGCTGTATGTCCCTCTTCAAGTGTAGTCTCCAGTACTGTACATAGTACTCAAGGTGTGGTCTAACCAGTCCATTGTACAGCGGCAGAATCACTTCCCTGCTCCTAGAGGTGATCCCCCTTACAATGCATCCCAACATCCTTTTTGCCTTGCTAGCCACTCTCCTGCACTGCTCAGAGTTATTCATACATGCATCCACAATAACCCCTAGGTATTTTTCCCCGGTTGAGGCCTCCAGCACCTCCCCTCCCAGGGTGTACCTGTGTTTAGGGTTTCCCCGCCCAAGAATTGCTGCATATTTTTTCCGATAAGGCAAATAAAATGTGATTTAGGGGTGCAAACGCTAAAGTTGTGGTGTTTGCTTGATGTGTTATGGACCCTGATCTGTAAATTCAACATTAAATTCAATTGATCAGCATTTCCTCTGATAAGTCTGTTGACACTACAGTGCAGTTCTGGAATATTTTGTGGTCTTGGAGTCTCTGCATTTTTTTAGGGGTGCTTAATGGGACTGTGGACTGTGGGTGAAATTTCTTTTTACCTACACTGCTGGAGTTGGCGCTGGTGGAGTGTGGGGGGAGCGCATTAAGTTCTAACAGTAGCTCCAGTCTTTCCTTCGTGTTGTTTGCATGAGATTTAGTATTGGTGGCGGTGAGAGCACCCATGGCTACAGGATCAATGAATGGTGGAACTAGCGAGAGTACATTAAGTCCGGATATTAACTTTGGATTTTCTATCTGTTGTCTGTTTGGGGAATAACATTCATGGTGGTGAGAGCGCCCATGGGCACTGGTCAGCATATGGTGCAATTAATGAGAAATATTTACTTTTCCCGCTTAGTTGATGTGGATGTGATGAGAGCACATTTCATTTCAAAGTGCTGAGGATGGAAAGAAGCAACTCTCCTCTTTTGGATTTGTAGGTAGGTGCTCCTTTCCTTTGTGAGTGGATGACCTTGCAGGGTTCTGGGTTGTTTGGGGAGGAACTACTGGGGTTTGGACTGGAGGGTTTTTGGCCCTGTGGCTATTGGTGAGGGGACCTTTGTGGCTGGTGGGTTGCTGAGGTCTCAGTTTCCCCTCCTAGAGCAGCCTCTTGCTACTGCGGGTCTGCCACTCTTGAGAGGGGAAGGTTATTACCTGCCTTTAGGGCCATGGCACCAGAATAGGGATTGCAACTAAAATTGATTTGTGAATTAGAGGGAACTCTGAGTAGCCTTAGTTGATGGTGGTGTCCCTCAGGGGTTCCTAAGGATTCTCAGTGAGGGGAGCTCTTGCTTGCCTTTCAGGGTCCTATATTTTCTAACCACGGCCTTTTGGTTTGATCCTGAATTTTGGTATCTTGATCTGTCTGCGACTGCTGTTACTGAGGAGATGTCAGAGAAGAACTGGTTGTTTGGAAGAACTTTTGGTGTTTGAATTCAGAGGCGGTGAGAACCCATCCCATTTCTCTAAGAAATCCTTCACTTCGATCTCCCAGGATATCTCTTAGGCCTTGACTCTGATCTAGTGTTTTCATCATGAGACTTGTAATGACTGATTTTGCTCTTTAATTTAGAGAGGGTGAGAGCTTCTCTTGTTTTAAAATATCTATTGAATCTCTGGACATCTAGGCATTTATGGAAATTAGATATTTGGACATTTGAACATTGTTTTTTGTTTTAAATTTGTTTTGTGTTTTATATTTTATTTTATTTATTGGTTAAATTTTATAATTTTTTTTTTTTGATTTTGGTGTAAGTGTGTGAGGATTTTAATATGTGTAGAAGGCCTGCTACCACGGTCGTATGCTATTCGTCCTCCACTCTTCTCGCCCTTCGGCCTTTCTCCCCCTTGCCATTATAGTTGTCAACATACCAGTGCTGTGTAGAGTGCTGGGTATTGTTCGGAGGGGGAGGAGGGGTTTTGAGGGGTGTGAACAGTGGAGGCCGGATGGGTGGGGACATTGTATTGGGGTTGTGGAAACCAGAAGATGCCCTGGGGCAAAATGGATTCTGGAGCGTGGTCACTCTTGTCTGGTTTCCATACCCAAGGGCACTGCTAATGATGTTGGGCAAGTGGTCTGTGCCATTCCAGAGGCCCGTCCACCGGGCGGTGTTGTGCAATGCCAGATCCATAAGAAGCAAGACTGCAGTTATTGCACATCTTGTTGAGTCTGTGGATCTTTCTTGCATTACTGAGACCTGGCAGGATGAAAATGCTGGTCCAATTTTGGAGGCTGCAGTTCCAGCTCGGTACTTGATGTTACACCATCTGAGGTTGGACCGCGGCGGGGGGGGAGGTAGCGGTCTGTTTTAAGACTGAACTGGGCCTCACAAGTGTACCAGTTGAGGGAACTAAGTCCTTTGAGTGTATTGTAGTGGCGGGTGTAGGTTTCAGAATCATTCTCATCTATCGTCCACCAGGTGAAGAGAGACACTTTCTGCAGGAAGTAGCAGACTTTGTCATCGACATGGCATTTGAGTCACCCAGGCTGATGGTCCTGGGTGACTTTAATGCCTGGGTTAATGACAAACTCTCACAGTTTGGACAACACTTCTTCCAATTAATGACAACTTTGGGCCTTACACAAGTGGTTACTTCTGCCACTCATAAAGAGTGGTCACTCCTTGGACCTAGTTTTCCTCCTGGGGATCGAGGCCTCCGACATGGGGTTGGAACCTGACCACTACAGTGTGGGGTTCAGTTTTTACACCCCCCCTTGTAGGCCTACCCCTGTGGAGATGGTCAGGTACCGCTCTTTGTGAGATATTAGCTCTAGAGGCCTGGCAGCGGTCCTTGACCTATCGGAATTCTCTGGAGTGAGCAATGATCCTGATGCCTTGGTGCTGGCCTATAATAGGACCATCTCCTCAGCTCTGGATCTCATTGCTCCTGTCCATATTTGTCCTCTCTCCCTTCGACCTTGGTCCCCTTGGTTTGGGACTTTGAGGGAGATGCGGTGACAAGGACAAATATTAGAGCGTTGTTGGTGGAAAACAGCCCTCGATGCCGAACATCTTAGACTGATGGAACATTATCCACTCTATCAGTCCACAATCTCTTGTAAGAAGGCAGAGTTCTTGTCTGGGGGAGATTGCGGCTGCTCAGAACCGACCAGCTCAGCTTTTTCAAACTGTCGACAGACTGTGCAACCCAGCCTGTCTGTATGTTCGGAAAGCTTTTTCACAAGTGGGGTGTGATGAGCTTGCTCACTTCTTTGCAGATAAGGTGGCTGACATCAGGGAAGCACTACAGCCCACTCCCTCTATGGGAGAAGCCATTGATCAGCATTTGGTTGCAGCCTCTAGCCTCTCCTGGAGTTCCTTTGACCGGCCTGAGTTCATTGATGTCATGAGGATTATCCAGAGTATGCGCCCTACTTGCTGTAGTTTGGATCCGGGCCCTACTTCCCAGATAAAAGGTTGTTAAGACATTATTGGCCCAGTCCTAGCATGGATAGTCTGGTGCTCCTTGGATATGGGTGAGTTTCCTAGCTCCCTGAAGGAGGCAGTGGTGACGCCCCTCTTGAAGAAGGCTTCCTTGGACCCTGATTGCCATACTAACTACAGCCGATCTCTAATCTTCCCTTTGTAGGGAAGATTATTGAGAAAGTAGTGGCTGCACAATTGTAAAACCATTTAACCATTCATGACATCTATGAACCTCTCCAGTCTGGTTTTCGAAAGAGGCACAGTACCGAGACAGTGCTGGTTCGGGTGCTCAATGATCTTCTGATGGCTAGAGATCAGAAGAGCCATTCCATCTTGGTTCTTCTTGATCTCTCCTCAGCTTTTGACACTGTGGACCATGGGGTACTTCTCAAGCACCTGGAGTTCATCTGTGGCCTGTCAGGTACAGTCCTCAGTTGGTTTAGATCTTTTCTCACTGACAGAACTCAGAGAGTGGTGTCAGGGATAAATTCCTCCCGCCCAGTCTCTCTGTCATGTGGAGTTCCCCAGGGCTTAGTGTTGTCCCCCATGTTGTTCGCAGTGCATATGCTACAACTCCAAGACATTGTAAGAAGGTATGGGCTGAGGTTTAACTGCTATGCAGATGATACCCAGCTCTACCTATCTTTTGCGCCCAACCAGGATAGAGCTCTCTTAGTCTTTAATAACTGCCTAACTGAAATCCAGTGCTGGACGAATTCAAGCTGGGTGAAGTTGAATTCGGAGAAGACTAAGATAATGGTTGTGGACTCGGATCATAGGGTAGAGGGGATGGGAGCTGGTTTATCCTCAGGTTTATTTCTGGGGGGTGTCCAACTCCCTACCTCTGAACAAGTGTGGAACTTGGGGGTGATTTTTGACAATGAGCTGCCTCTGCCTTCGCAGGTATCAGCAGTTGTCAAACATTCCTTTTATCATCTTAGGAACATTGCCAAGATTAAGCACCTTGTTCCGCCCTCTGATCTGCCTACTTTGATCCACGCTTTTGTGACATCCCGCCTTGATTATTGCAACTCCCTTTATTTAGGGCTTCCTGGGGTTGATATCCACCATGTGCAGCTGGTGCAGAATGCTGCGGCCTGGTTATTGATGGGGTACTCCCCATACCTGTCATATTTCACCGATCCTGCATGATCTGTACTGGCTGCCAATTCAGTGGTGGATCACCTTTAAAGTTGGTCTTTTGACTTACAAAGCCCTACACGGACAGGGCCCAGACTACTTGAAAGAGCTTCTGGTTTCCTACGGCCCTAAGTGATCTCTCTGCTCGGCAGACGAGGGGTTGCTAGAGATTTCAAAGGTATCTTTGAAATCTTCAGGTGCTCATGCATTTATGTATGTTGCCCCTAACCTCTGGAATTCTCTACCCTATCCGCTTTGTCAGTGTGCATCTGTGAAGGAGTTAAAACAGGCCTTAATGACCTATTTATGGTCTAAGATTTTTTAAATTATTGAAGTGATTTTTTGAGCTCAGATCACTGGTAGACTGAGGTTTTATTCATTATATTTGTATTTATTGTAAGGCGCCTTGAATTTGTGAAAGGCGTGGTATAAATAAAGTTTTATCATAATTATTATTGTTATTATTAACATAACTAGCTACCCCCCTCCCTTTTTCTCATTCCTATCTCTCCTGAACAAGTTATACCCTGGGATAGTCACCTCCCAACTGTGATTGTTTGTGAACCATGTTTTGGTCACAGCAAGCCAGTCTAGTCCTGCCTCAGCCATTGGGGCAGTGAGTTAAGTCATCTTGCTAGCCAGACTGCATGCATTGAGACATAGCGCTGACCATTCTTGATGTGTCACTTTGTTTGTCATGCTCCCCTTGATCTTATTATTTGTCAATTTGCCTATTTTATGCCTTTTTTATGTTTTTGTTTCCTCCCTCTCCTTTGCTTTGGTCATCTGCAGAGTCGGAAAGGTTTTCATGTTTCCTGCTATCTGATTTTGCTATCCTGAAGTGTGTAGATATGGTACTAACTGAAGGGAGAGAGACGGCAAGCTCCATGTGTGCTTCTCCTAGAGCTACCATCATCTCCCCTCTAATTTAAAAGTCCCATGTGGATGTCAAATTTCTGACCTAGTGCCCTGACTCCCTCTTTAGTCAGGTGGAGGCCGTTGAATATGAAGAACTCCCTTTCCCATAAGTTGCCCCAGTTTCTGATGAAGTGATGCCCCTTTGTGTAGCACCAGTTCTTGAGCCATCCATTGAGCTCACTTATCTCTTTCTCTCTCTCTGATTTTCTGCCTGTTCTTTCCCTTTTTCCAAACAGGCAGAATTTCAGAGCATGCATTAGTGGACAAAAATGAAACCAATTTGTCACCAAGCTGTGCAATGTGCTCCTAAACCTCCTCAACTGATTGGCTAGAAAGGTCATTGGTCTCTAGGTGCACCAGGATATGTGAGCCCACTTCTTCCCTCTTAACTATGTTGACTATTTGGTCAGTGTAGCTCCAAGCGGATGCTCCTGGGAGGCATCTGACTTGCACATCTACATGTTCCTTTTGTCTTAGGTGGGAATCCACACTGCAAATAATGGAGTCCCTTTATGATTATGAGTTTTTTTTTTCTGTTGTTCTTGAGATTTTGTTTATGATGTTGTTTTGCTATCCTGTTGCATTCAGCTTTTTGCTGGTCATTGCATGGACGTAAGAGGTGTGTGCCTGTTTCCTGTGTTTAGAGTGATCTGTTTGTTTGGGAGAGTTGCCTGAGAGCTGCCCCCTTTTCCTGTAACCAGTTGCCATCCTCCAGGCTTGGTCAATCTCTGGGGGAGAGGTGTGCTGGTTTCGTGTTGGCAATGTGGCAGTGCACTCCTATAAGAAATGTTTCCCTGTAGGTGGTTACATAGTAGGCTGATCTCACCCCATGCCTCATGGAGCTGAGCCCTGAGGTGACATGTCTCCCAGCATATGGGACAGTAGCCCTGCCTCCGGGCAACATGACCATTAAAGAGTGTCCCACAGTGTTGGCAGTCAGTGATATCCATATGTGTGCCAGTGGATGGAACAAGAGAGTATAACATTAATCAAAGTAAGAGGAAGACAATCTGTTGTCCTGAGTGGTCTGAGCTGTTGGTTCCAGCTGAGAGCTTTCTTTTAGTCAACCACTATTTCAGTAGTGGTACAGCAGTACAAATGCTGATTTACATACAGCAGCCAGGAATTCTGGGTAAGTGTTCCAACTGCTCCTTATGCTGAGAAAGCAGCCACTGGCTTGGTCTGAGAGTTGCCAAGTTTATAACCTGGTCTGAGTAATTAGAAGGAAAATGAAAGCAAAAGTTTGATTTTTTTATATAAATGTTTTTGTTTATTTGTTTGTTTTTGTATAACATTTTATAGAAAGTTAAATTATTTGTGCCCCGGTAAATGAGATCATTGTGTGGATACCCCTCTGATCCTCCCCTTTCTGCTTTGCATCAGGAAATTTCACGACTGTGTCACTCTAGAAAAGGACTGTAGCATGGGGTTGTTGTGGATGGGGTGGGTGGTTGGGCCCTTATCCTGCCCATAAGGAAGAACCACGGATGAAAGAAACAAGGCAGTAAGAGCAGAAACAATCAACCAACAACAAATGCAGTAGCCCTGAAAACTTATCCTAATGATAGATAAAACTGTAAAATCTGCAAGCACCACCTGTAACAATTTCACAGAAGATATACCCTGCAATAAAACACTTTGCTACAGAGAAAAATAAAGTGGTGACAGAAGATATACCTTGCAAAAAACAATTTGAATCAGAGAAGATTACAGAAGTAATATGTAAGCACAAAACAGTAACAAACCTGTAGGCACACCCTGTAATAATGCAGCAGAAAGTATGCCCTGCAACAGCAATTTGAATCAGAGAACAATGTAAGCGAAAATCAGTAACAAAACCTATGAGCACAAAAGAAAATAATAACACACAGTAAATCTGCCTAGCCAAAAGAAGCCTTAATCTTTTTCCTTGCTCTGATAATGTTGTTCCTTGCTCTGTCCTTACGCACAAACCTAGAAGAAAAGAGCTCAGTTGAAGCTAGGTGCCTTTGCCAGCAAACCTAGTCTCCTAGTCTTTTGACAGCTCACAAACAAGGATCAGCTCACAACAGGGATTTTGATACTTCATGAACAAGGATCAGAAGTGAGTCACGAACAGGGATTTTTGAATTAAAAAATGGGCATTTTTTTGACTAAACTAAATGGAACCAAAGTCATGGGTTTGTAGAGGGTGTTGCCCTGAACAAAACCCATACTTCAATCTCCACAAAAGACATCTGTGGGGCAGGTCAAAGCATTTTTTTTTTTTTGGAAAAATTGAAACTAGATTATGGCTTGTGAACAAGGATTTTTTTTCATATGAACAGGGATTTAATGAATCTCTGTTTGTGAGCAGTCAAAATCCCTGTTCATGAGCCCAAATCTTTGTTTGAAACTGTGCAGCTATCTAAAAGACTGAACTGAGCATGCTCACAATATGAAATTTCAAAATTAAATAACTTTGGAATGGATTAATATTTTTTTCACCAAACCAATGCTCACTTGTTCTTTTGGAAATGCTCTTTCAACCCTGAAAACCTCAGGCCAAAATTCCAAATGGTGTGGCTGCAGCATGATGAGGAAAAATCAGCAAAAATGGGTGAAAAAAGTGACTTTTACACTATTTTCACTATGTGCTGCACAAAATACACACATCTGATCAAAATGAAACTTAGCAGGTAAAGAGAGCTACCCCCAGGACAGTGTATACTGCAAATCAGTTGAACGGTTTTAAAGTTATTAAAGTGCAAAATTTGGTGTTTAACATTAAACTGCTTACTCATCCCTGACTAAGGTGGTGCTACATATATATATATATATATATATATATATATATAAATACAAAATCACACATGCCCACACAATGCAAAGCATCATGTGCTGCATATGCAAATCACCACAGAATGTTAAGCTGGTTCAACTTTAAGCAGAATTGCATGGTGCAGAAAGGCCTCTCACACAGTTTGCAAAGGGTGCTAACAGATGACATAGACCGTGTTTCATCCTACCAGGACTCATCAGTATCCCTCATCTGTTTGACACCCCAGTGGAATGGACCAGCTACCCTAAGACAGTGTGTCTTGGAAATGTCGTGGTGAACCCATTAAAATAAAAAAATATATATATATATATATATATATTTCATAGCAAACAAATCCATTTAATGCATCAGTTAGGATTGTTTCACAGTGACAAAAAGCAAGAAATTCGGTGTTAGGGTTGAAATTCCCCTTGCACCCCAGCCGCCCCAACTGGTATTGGGGTGCATTGGGTCATGGCCTAACTCTCACCCCATCACATGTGTAAACAAGCTGAGGTATAAGAGAATGGGGTGAGAGTTAGGACCAATGACCCCAACAGTACACCCCAATGTCAGTTAAGTGGGCGGGCTGGGGAGTGCAAGGGGATTTCAACCTAACACTGAATTTCCTCACTTTTGTCACTGTGGAACAACTCTAACTGATGCATTAAATGGATTTTTTTTGCCATGAATTTCCCTTCTTTTTAAAAATGAGGACTATAAATAGTGAATGGAATGTGGTGGTGGGAGCACGGGCCTGCAACGCAAATGCAAGTGCTAACGGTTACTCACATGGTGACGCAAACGTAAATGGTAAAGCTAACGTTAATAGAAACACAAGTGCAAATTGATGCCAAAGTGAACAGTGACACAAAGAGAGATGCAAGCGCATATGGAAACACAACTGGTAATGCACACAGTCATGGTACTGCTATTGTAAACACAAATGGTAACTGTAACAGCAACAATAACGCCAAAGGAAACAGAAATGGAAATGCAAAGTGTAATGCGCATGGTCACGGTAATGCATTTGCAAATGCAAATGGTAATGGTAACAGCAAAAATAACACCAAAGCAAACAGAAATGCAAATGGAAGCACACACGGAAATGTAAACCGTAATGCACACGGTCACGGTACTGCAATTGTAAACAGAAATGGTATCAGTAACAGCAACAATAACGCTAAAGGAAACAGAAATGCAAATGGAAATGCAAGCTCATACAGAAACACAAATTGTAAGGTGCCCAGTCACGGTATCGCAATTGGAAATGCAGATGGTAATGGTAACAGCAAAAATAACGCCAAAGCAAACAGAAAAGCAAGACTGTATGGAAACATAAACCATAACACGCATGGTGATGATACCGCAATTGGAAATGCAAATGATAATGGTAACAGCAAAAATAACACCAACGGAAACAGAAACAGAAATGTGAACGCAAGCTCATATGGAAATGAAAACCGTAATGCGCACGGTCACAGTACCGCAATTGTAAATGCAAATGGTAATGGTAACAGCAACAATAATGCCAAAGGAAACAGAAACACAAATGCAAGCACATATGGAAATGCAAACAGTAAAGTGCACGGGCACGGGAATGCAATTGGAAATGCAAATGGTAACAGTAACAACAACGATGACACAAAACGAAAGACAAATTGAAACACAAATGCAAATATTAATGCGCATGTTGATGCAAAGCGAGACACAAACAGAAACAGTACTGTAGACACAAATGGTAAGAGTAATGCAAATGCAAGTGCAAACAGAAACGCAAAGGATAACGCACATGGTGCCGTACACAGGAACGCTAACGCAAATGGGTACAGAAACGCAAGTGGAAATGCTACGTGTAACAGTAACTGAAGCACACACCCTGGTTTTCCCCAATAGCTGCATAGAGAAACACAGTGACTACAAAGAATGTATGCATAATAATGGGCCTGGGACCAGAAAATGAGCTATTGGAATACTAAATTGCTTATATCTCAGGAACCGCACAACGTAGAAAAAAAAAAAAAATTTTATATGAGGCATGACTTTCCTGGCTAGGTTTGCACTGAATGCTTAGCCCACTAAGGGGCTAAGCATTTTTCAGAACAAAAGTCCGTATCTCGCACCGTTTCTGAGATACGGGCCCCGAAAGGCACAGTGGACAATGCAATGTTAGTCTATGGGAAAAAGTGTCAACTTCAGAGTATTGTAACTTTGCATCCCTGCAATATTTTTTCACCAAACTAATCAAAGGCACATCTGTGAGATGTTGGCTTTCTTCCCTCCAAAGTTCAGCCCAAAAGACTAAACTGTTCTTTTGCAGCAGGGTGGCAAACAATTCCTGTCATTTTGGCCTTAGTGTTGCAAAGTAGTGTTGTGATTTGCGACACTTTGGCAAAACAAATCATAAAAGTGTCACAGGTGTGACATTACTTTGCAACACTACTTTTCCCAAAATTTTCAAAAACATATTTCCGGGGTGTTTAACCCCAAAATAAAGACATACCTAGCATCCTCAGGGCTTGACTAGGTGAACACAAAAAGAACTGTGTCCCTAGATGGTCCCAATTTTAAATGCCAAGCATTTCTGTGATCAGTAACTGAAAAAATAATGGTTGACTCATGACACTACAGGGGTCATTTGTGGCACTAAAAACTGCATTTGCAACACTGTCAAGCTTTTTGTTAACTTTTCCCATTGACCAAAATGCGAAACTTGTTTATTTGAATAACTTTTGAACTGTTCAATATTTTTTCATGAAATCTTCAAACAGCACATCGGGGACCCCGGCTGAACAATCCCTGAAGTTTTTTGACCAGTCATGCAAACCATGTGACCTGTAGGCATGAGCAAAGAATGCGTAAAAAAGCATAAATGTGGTCCGGAATATCACTTATTAACTCTGCAGCCGTATATCCGACCGGTATAAAAGTTGGCAGATCTTCTGCTATGCTCTGTGCCTGCCAAATTTCAGGTAAATCCGTTGAAAGGTGGCAAAGTTTTTAAGGTGCAAAATTTCACCATTTAACCTTAAATGGGGTACTCAACCCTAACTATGGTAGCACTACCGTACTACCATATATATATATATATATATATATATATATATACACTGTATATCTATATATATAATACATATATATGATTAACCATGGCCAATCATTGTCAACAATGGTCAGTGGAGCACAAAGGGTTACTAAACCACTGTAAACCATGGTCAACAACTGGGGGGATGCCCCCCTCCTGCCTCAGCAACAGAGGGATGGAATCTATGGAAGCATTTAAAGTAGGTCTTGGGGTGGCAGTCACCGGTTGGGTGTGGTAGGAGTTAATAGCTCTGCCAGAGCTAGAGCCAGGGCTGAGAAAAAGCTTAATAATAAAAAAAAAAAAAATAATTACAATTTGTTTACTGAGGACAGCCCAGCTGAGATACATCTCCGTTCTGTAGCTAAGTGGACTGGAACACGGAGGGGGTCAAGTGACTTGCCTATGATCTCACAGCAGGTATTTAACTTTATCAGGGTTTGAACCTGCAGTCTCTCAGTTCTCAAGCTGGTGCTAGAACCCTAGATCACTCTGCCTATTATAATGGTCTGGTGTAGGTTATCAGTGCATATAGGAGTCCCAAAAAATAATGCATCCCTGGGACAATTTAGTACAACCACTGCCATGTATGTCCAGGTAATTAAGAACCCTGGAATGTGTAATGTCATTGGCCTGGCCAATCCAAGTTAGTGAGCTGCTAATAAAAGGTGATTGTGAGAAGCTTCACTGTGCCGCGGTGACAAGAAATTTGTTAACCATCAGCACAGTGACAGCACAACACCGCCAACTGGTGTTGTGTTGTCACAGGGGAACAAGTGTTTTCTGTGGTACGTTTCACTCCCTACACCCCCCATGAGGGAGCTCTGCCACCTGCACCCCCCACACTTTAGATTACTAACTCCAGCTGGAGTTAGTTCAGGGAGGAGGCAAACACCCCACCAGAAACAGCATCAGTAACGTGGAGACCATCACAGTGAACTGCTGAAAATGTCGTTGTGATGGTCTTTGCGGTATTCCCATGACTGTGCAGTTCGTATACCATTATGAGAGATGCCTAAAAGGGGAACAAATATAATTATGAGGATACAAATGACCACACCCTATTTAGGACACAGCTACAAACCATTCAGAATCAAAAGGGGTAAGACTAAAAACAGGAAAAGGGGAAGGGAACAAAACAGGTGGGAAGACAATAGAGCTAAGGGAGGCACAAGGCTAAGGGGGAAGTAGGCAGAAGTAAAGCAGAGGGCTAACAAGCATAGGGGAGGTTTTGTGTAACATGTGTGGGGCCACAGTCTTCAGGGACATGTTCTAGAGACTGATGTGCTATATCATTTGCATGCACCTCTCTGGGCTGAAAGCAGAGGTCACTGGATTCTGGGCTAAAATAGTAAGAGTATTGAGGACCATCTGCCCCACCCAGGGGCCACCAAGATTGCCACTGCTCCCTCAGAGGATGTGAAGCAAGAGGCAGAGCAACTGGACTCTGGTGGGTGGTGGAAGGGTGGAGGGGCTAGAGTGAGCACCCTGCAGACTTTGCCACTGCAAAATTCCTATGACATACTGGCAGGACGAGGAATCCAGGAGGAAGCATTAATAAAAGTGTAAAGTGAGGGGGTTGGGGTCCTCAAGAAGGGAGGCACCAAGGAGGAAGAGAGAGGTTACTGGCCATGGAGGAAGCAGTTGCTGGTGAGGGACTTGATAGTTAGGGTGATATGGATTAGGGGATAGGTGAAAGGAAGGACAGAGTAGTGATGTGCCTCTCAGGTGCCATGTTGGGAATGGATGGAAGGTGAATTGTAGGGGTCAACAGGGCAACTGGGGAAAGGAGGGAGTAGGAAGTCATTATCACTCTGGGAACTAATGATCTGGCCAGAAAAATAATATGCACAGTGCAGGGTAGGTTCTGGGAACTGGAAAGGGGCTTGAAGCAGGTAGCTTGCATGGTAGCCCTCACCAATATGTTACCTTATAAAGCTGGGGTGAGGCTATGGTACTCCCCACCAAGACTTCCAATGACTGGTTGAAGGCATGGTACAGGGAGCAGGGATGTAACTTCATCAGGGACTGGGGTTCTACCTGATTTGATAGACACCTGTCTAGGGGAGATAGCCTGCATCCATCTTGGAGGTGGACTGCAGTCTTTGGTGGTTAAGGCTTAAATGCTACTTTGATGAGCATTTAAACTAGTCAAGGGGAGAAGCAGTAAAACTGAGGGAGGAAAAGTTTGCTTCCCCCCCCAAAGAAAATACAACAGCAGGAAGAAAACTGCCCAGGAGATTTGAAATCCCCAGGAGTAGGAGAACAAAAAGACAAGGGGGAAGGCAGGATAGAAGTGTCAGGAGTTTCAATTAACAGTAACAGAATCAAAGAAGGGTAGTGGGTGAAAGTAAAAGGGTGGAGGACAGATCCAGGGGAATGGGAGGGGAAAGCAATTGCAATATGAAAGGAAGGCAGGGCAGCAGGAGGGGGAGGGAGAAGGGGAATATCATGTGCACAAATGCAAGAAGTCTAGGCAATAAAATTCCTGACCTAGAAGTCATCATGGTGGAGGTGGATCTGGATCTGGTGGCCATAACTGAATTATGGTGTACCAAGAATTAGAAATGAGATGTGAGCATGCCAGCCTACAACATACTGGGGAAGGGCAGGTCAGGAAGGAAAGGGGGGTTGTCTTTGTCACTGCAGCCATCCACCCTTACCACTACACCAAGTGACCAGCTTCCAACATCCCACCAAACTACCCTCACATACCTCTTTTTGTCACCCTCCTGTTCTGATTGCCCTCCTGAACAGTTACTGTTGTTGTCCTGGATTCGCACTATAACCACGCTTTGCTACCCTTTCAAGGTAGCTCACATCAGGGGCACTCAAACTGAGTCACTCAATTTGAGTCACCCTTATAATGTGCTGCCAAGAAGTTTATGGTAGCTAATGCACAGGTGGAGGACAGGACAGCCAGGAAGGTCAAAAGAGGATATAAGACTTTCTTCAGGTACATAGGCAAAAAGAGGAAAGCAAGGGATGGATAGTGAGAATTAGGAGGGCACTGGGGGAAGATAGTGCAGACCAAGAGCAGGAAAAAGATAACATTTTGACAGGGCGTTTCTGTTCAGTCTTCACATTGGAAGGGAAGTGGATTGGGCTGACTGTAATCAACAGGAACCACAGGATGTGAGGGTGGACTCATGCCAATTTTCAGACGAGGGCGTCCAGAAGGGACATGAAGCCCAGAAGAAGAGCTAGGCGATGGGACCAGATGGGATGCATCCAAAGGTTCTAAAAGAATTAAGCATGGTGCTAGCTGCCCCGATGTCAACGTTGTTCAGCAGTTCAATTGAGAGTTGGTTAATTCAAGAGTACTGCAGGGCTCCCAGATCTATAGTGATTCTTATATTTTACAAGGAACTGGAGCCATTTACAGGAAAGTTGTTCCCCTACACTTGCATTGGTTATATGGGAAAACAGAGCAATTCAGTCTCCATCTCCCTAGAACCCCAGGTCACACCTGGAAATGAGCCACAGCTCAGTGTGCCTTTCCTAGTTACTAAATTCACTAAAGTTCTAAGTTCACTAAAAATACCACCAACAGCCTAATCTGGTTCAAGGTCAGTTGGCATTCATCTGTATCCCCCTTCCCCCAGGTCGTGCCTGAAAATAGGCAGGATTTGTGTAGTGCACCTACCCAGTCAACAAAAACTAAATAAATAAATATTAAATAAATAAATACATACATACATATACAGGGAACATTACAGAGCAGTCAGGAATGAAGACACTGCTAAACCCATTGTATCCCACTTTATCTCCAGCGACCACAGTGTCAATGACCTTTCTGTTTGTGTCCTTCAGCAGGACTTCTGGGATTCTGACCATAGAAAAACATGGAAGCCAAGCTGATCATCTGCCTTGGCTCCCAACAGCCCTCTGGTTTAAATGATAGACTAATTTTCCACTAACATCTTTTGGCCGCTACTTATTTTCCCTAAAGTCTGTTTGTATCTGTACACATTTAATTAATTTTTTATTTTCACCATAAGTCTCCATCTCTGTCTCCTTCCCACACATTTATCACCTTTCAGCCTTCTTACTAGGCCCTGTTAATTAGTCCCCACCTGGGGACTTCTCTAGCTCTTTTCTTCCTACTTTGCTTTATCTTTCCCATCATCACCCTTTTGTTTCACAGATTCTCTCTTAATCTTGCCATTTATCACTTCTTCTCCTTGAGCCTCCTCTTTTTATGTTGTGCGTGCTTGTGCATCAACATCTTGTAATAGTGGAGATTTGGAGGCACAGTCGCTGTTGGGCGAATGCATGGTACGCACCAGTAGATGCATCCATCATTCCCCAATCAGCCTGCATGCCAGCATCACACCACCTGGGAAAGAACATCTAAGGAAAGGTCTGCTGCAATGCGAGCAAAACTCATCATACACAGCGGACCTTCCTACGTGCTTCATCAGCTACAAACATGGTGGCACAGTGGCTGCTAGACTGCCGACTTCGGGGGTGCCCAATCCCCCGGTCGGTTTACCCTGCCCGTCATGTATGTGTCGATGGGGGAGCCCACTCCCTGTCAGCATAATGTGTCCCCTCCCCTTTTTTGCTTGCCGAGAGGGTGCCCAATCCCCCTTGGCTCATGCGCTCCACCACTTTCATTGTTTGCCGACGTGGGTGCCCAATCCCTGTCCGCATCTGTTCCCCCCTTTACCACTTTAATATGCTGACGGGGAGCCCACTCCCTGTTGGCATGATGTCCCCCTTCTTCTGTGCTAAGGGGGTGCCCAATCCCCCTCAACTAGTGTCCCCACTCCCCATGTGCCGACAGGTGCCCAATCCCCCATCGGCTACTGTATCCCCCAATAAAACCTGTAAAAAAAACCATCTGTGATGTGTTTTTTACACCTGTCAACAGAAAATGGTCTCGTAGTCTCCCTACCCCTCCCACCTCCAGCACCCACCCACTGGGCACCCTGCCTCCCCACACACCCCCCTCACCCCATACTTACCTCCGGAGCTTGGCATGATGATCTTTAGTGGACAGGGAACACGTCTGCACTCTTCAATGCCGACCGTGAACTGAGGAAATGCCGGTAAGCTGTATAATGGAATAAATAGTTTTTTTTCAACTTTGATGCATATCTTGGGCATTTTGGAATTTTACACCAAATTTTCAACATGGGGTTTTGGGACACCTCCTCAGAATTCTGGCACTGTTATGCTGTTAATCGGTCCAAACGTGATTTTGCAATCACTGTGTGGAATCACCTTTCAGGACCAATTAACACAAGGACAGTGGCAGTGTTCATGAGGTGGGCTCTCAAAAAGCCTATGTTGCAAATTTGATGAAAAAATCCAAAAAATGACTGTTTTACATGGCGATGCATTGCACGGTTACTACATGCTCGTAACTTCACGAATTCGCAAAATTTTCAAGCCAGATTTTCAACATTGTCATTTTTCTACACCTCCTTGTGAACAGCACAGCTGTCATTTTTCACATCCTGGCTGAAATGTGTTTCCGCACTTCCAGTGCACAATAGCGTGGTCGCTATAGGAAATCAGTGTTTGAGGCAGATTATGAAAATGACAGTGACACTGTTCATGAGCAGAGGTCCTAAAATGCCTATGTGGGAAAATTTGGTGACGATACTCCATAAAATGACTGTGTTATGAGTGTGCCTTGTGCAGTTTGCATGCACTCTCATAACGTTGTACATTTGCTATATTTTCACTCTGGATTTTCACCATTGGCATTTTGCCACACCTCTTGATAAATAGTACAGCTGTCATTTTACATATCCTACCCAAAATATGTTTACTTGCGTCTGGCGCCAGAATAGTGCTGTTGCTGTGTGAAATCACTTTTTGGGATAGTTTGAGAGAAATGATGACACTGTACATGACCAGAGATGCTAAAATGCCTATGTTGAAAATTTGGTGCCGAAAATCCATAAAATGACTGTGTTACAAGCGTGCATTCGCGATTGCCACACACCCTTGTGACCGCTAAATTTGCAATAATTACATGCCATTTTCAACACTGCCATATTTACACCTCCTTATGAACAGTACAGTTGTCATTTTCACATCCTGCCCAAAATGTGTTTCCATACTGCACCAAAGTAATGCCAGCGTGACAACGTTCGGCATTTTAACCTATTTTCTATTTTCAGCATGCATTTAATATACCCGTAACGCTTTTGTTTTCCTTTAGACCACATGCTGACGCAGCACCTTGTTTTTTTTTTATATGCATATACAGGTATATATATATATATATATATATATATCTATATCTATATATAAATAAATAAATAAATAAATAGGAAATAAGGTAATGAACAAAAAGACACAGGAAAACTGAAGTGGAGTTACAGGGAAAATGTCAAATCAATCATGAAGCACTGGGACAGGTGGAGGGCCAATGCTGTCCCTGTGAAAAAGAGTGGTAGGAGAGAGGAAGCTAGCAACTGCAAGCAGGTCAGTCTCATGTCTGTGGTGGGGAAATTAAAGGAAACCCTGCTGAAGGAGAGACTGATGGAGCACCTGGACTCAAATGGACTGTAGGACTCCTGGCAGCACTGTTTTATTTGGGGGGGGGATCATACCAAACAAATCTCACAGATTTCTTTGACTGGGTGACTAGAGAGGTGGACCAGGAGTGGACAGTGGATGTTGCCTATCTGGACTGCAGCAAAGCCTTTGACACTGTGCCACAGAAGAGGCTAATAAAGAAACTAAGCAGACTTTGTGAAGGGGGAAAAAGCGGAAGGCTGGGTAACTATCTTGTTAAAGGATAGGGGACTAAGGGTGGTGCTAAATGGCAATCACTCAGACAATAGGAGAGTGACAAATGGGGTGCCACAGGGATCAGTACTGAGACCAGTACTCTTTTTGTCTTCATAAGTGACATTGATGAGTAGCTATACGGGAAGCTGTGCCTCTTCACAGATGATACAAAAATGTGCAACAGGGTGGACACTCAAGAAGTTGTGGAGAGAATGCAAAGGATCTGGGGAATCTGAAGGGTGGTTGAGGGCACGGCAGCTGAGTTCAACAGCAAAAGTGTAAAATCATGCACCTGGAATGAGAAACCTAGGAGATGTGTATAAGATGGGGAGGACACTGACAGTCACCAAACAGGAGAGGGGTCTCAGGGTAATCATATCTGATGACTTCAAGGTGGCAGGGCAGTGTGACAAAGCAGTGGGCAAGACAAGTGGGATGCAGGGTGCATAGGGAGGTGGATCTCCAGCAGGAGGAGGGAGGTGGTGCTCCCACTGTATAGTTAAGTAGTGAGACCCTACCTAAAGTGTATGTCAGTTCTGGAGGCCACACCTCAACAAGGATATTAACAGGGTGGAAATAGTACAGAGGAGGAAATTGTTTGCTTTGTACAGTAAGTGAAAAGAGAAGACCAGGAGTGGGATTTTAAGGTTAAAAGGTAAAGGGAAATTGTGCAGATGGAAATCAGGTAAAGGCAGACATCCTCAACAAATACTTTTGTTCAGTGTTCACAGAGGATTGAGAAGTGGAGGCCACAAAAAGTGAAAGAAGCTTTGGAGGGACAGAGGTGAACAATAGTCAATTTCAGAGAAAGAGTCCTGAATGCACTGCTAATCTGAAGGTGGACAGAGCAACAGGGTCAGATGGAGTGCATCCAAAGGTACTGAGGAAACACAGGAAGGTACTAGCTATACCTCAGACAGCCCTATTTAACAGATCACTGGAAGAAGAGTGGTTCTAGAGGACTGGAGGAAGGCGGATGTAGTCCCGCCCATAAAGTGGTAGCAGGAAGGAGGCTGGCAATTATAGTCCAGTCAGCCTGATATTGGTG
The DNA here is from genome assembly GCA_016271365.2 of Neoceratodus forsteri. Lineage (NCBI taxonomy): Eukaryota > Metazoa > Chordata > Ceratodontiformes > Ceratodontidae > Neoceratodus > Neoceratodus forsteri. Next base: position 983,310,540 of record CM028131.1, on the reverse strand, counting down.
GTGGGAAAGTTAATGGAATCACTGCAGAAGGAAATGATTATAGAATATCTTAATTGCAGTTGGTTGCAAGACCCAAGGCAGAATGGGTTCACGGGAGAGAGGTCCATGTCAAACTATTCTGATAGATTTTAATCATGTGGAATGGTGGACGTGGCCTACCTAGACTTCATTAAGGATTTCAAAACCTTTCCACATAGGAGACTAGAAAGCACGCTGAGTAGTTTAGGAGTGAGTCCAAAAATGGATAAGAAATTGGTCAAGGAATGGGCAACAGAGGGTGGTGGTAAACCAAGTTCACTCCAAGGAAGGGACAGTGACCAGTGGGGTCTCAGGGATCAGTGCTAGGACTGGCCCTCTTTAATATCTTTATAAATGGCATTGCAGAGGAACTGGAAGGGAAGGTCTGCGTTTTTGCAGATGACAACAAAATCTGCAATAGGGATGGACTGTCCGGGGGGGGAGTGAAAAGGATGAGAAGAGACCTGAGAAAACTAGAGGAGTGGCCAAGGGTAGGGCAGCTGGGTTTCAGTGTGAAAAAGTCCAAAATAATGAACTTAAGGCACAGAAACACAATGGCAGAAAACAAAAGGGGTGGAGTGGTTTTGATTACTACCAAGCAGGAAAGAGACCTCAGAGTAATCATATCTGATTACCTAAAAGCAGTGCAACAAGGCAGTCAGGAGGGCTAGTGGGATGGTGGTGCACATAGGGAGGGCTAGCACCAGAAGAAAGAAGAGGTGGTGTTGCCTCTTCATGGATCACTGTAATACCTCACCTGAGTACTGTGTCCAGTTCTGGAGGCCACACCTCCAGAAGGACATGGACAGAGTGAAGGTGGTCCAGAGAAGTGTAACTAAAATGGGTCAGGGTCTGAATCAAAAGCCCTATGAGGGAGAAAAATGACCTCAATCTGTACACCTTGGAAGACAGGGAGGAAACAGAGGATATGACAGAGACCTTTAAATACCTCATGTGGTAAATAAGGTACAGGAGGGAAGTATTTTTCAGAAAAATGTTGCTCAAGAACAAGGGGACATGCTATGAAGCTGGAGGGGGGTAGATTCAGAAGAGATGTGAAGAACTACTTCTTTACAAAAAGAATATTGGATTCCTGTCACAGTTTTCAGGGGGAGGTGTTGGGGGCTAAAACAGTGGTGGGGTTCAAGAATGCATGGGATAGGCACACGAGATTCATAGTGGAAAGGAAGAGGGAGAGGGAGAAAGAGCTGTAGATCAAGTACAGTCTGCTGTACTAATGTTGGTAGGGAAAATGGGCAGGCTGGGTAGGCCAAGCCATCCTTATCAGCCATCAAATTCTATGTTTCTATGTTACCAGAATGGTGCAGGATTCTTCACTAGAAGCCCTACGAGGAGAGACTGAGGGATCTCAAATATACACTTTAGAAGAAAGGCAAGAAAAAGGGGACATGATAGAGAACTAGACATACCTCAATGGGCTGAACAGGGTACACGAAGGAAGTCTCTTTCAAATGAGAAGGAGCAGTAGGACCAAAGGGCATGCAATGAAGCTAGGGAGGAGTTTAAGAGGGATGTGAGGAAAAACTTCTTAACTAAAAGAGTTGTAGATGCTTGGAACAGACTGCCAGCATAACTGGTGGAGACTAAAACAGTAAGGTGCCTTAAGTTGTGTGGGATAGGCATAGGGGAATATTAGTACTAGACAGGGAGGAAGAAGGGTCACTGGAGATCAGTTAAGGACTGCAGAGACAGACTAGGCAGGGACCATCAGGCAGATTGTGTAGGTCATGCGGTTCTATTCTGCGGACAAACTCTGCTTCTAGGTTTCTATTAAGTCGGTCACTTTCTTGAGGTAGACCATTCAGGCTTTTTGCATATAAAACTGCATAAATACATACATGTATACCACAATGCTCAGTCTCACTGAATGCGTTACATCCCTCTGAGCAGATAGAGCTTAACTCACCCAAGCCCCAAATTAACATCTTGGTCGCCTCCAAAATGACAATAATGAACTCATTTTGTGCAATTATGCAATCCATAGCAAGCAAGCAAACAAGTCCAATGTCAATGCATCATGATTTATAATTTTTCATACTCCAGACCAGCCAGGTCAGGTGAATTTTATTCAAACTCAAAACTTCCTGACTCAAATCACTTGCAGCAAATTGCAATCCCAGCAGATACTAGCAAATGAGGGTGGGGGTAGGGATTAGAAAAATATCAAAGCACCTCTTTAATATGCCACCACCAGGTGTGTATTTTCCTTTGCTGTCTTACTGCTACTACTACTGTATTGTGTTCTTCATATCTAATCTCACAGTCCCAGCCACTGACTGACTAACACACACACACTCTCACTCACTCACTCACGCAAACACACACATACACACCATTTTTTTTTTCCTTATTCAAATTTCTCAGTCAGACTATGAAGGAAACAAAATAATTAAGTCATGTTAATGTGAAAGAAAATGCTTGCCTTGCCTGCATGGTGCATCCCGATTCCTACCCCCAACACACACAGACACACATACACCCCACCTCTTCTGAGAGGATTCTGGCAGGTCCAGGCTTCTCTAGACTTATTGTCAGCAAATATTCTAGAAATGACACTTTAAATCTAAAATAAATCTCAGAACAGTCATTCATTGTTCTGTGTGAGGGTGAGAATCAGATATATTGCATTACCTTCTGTGCTTCTGGCCACTGATGTTATTTGTAAGAATGTTGCTTGCCTTGCATCACTCATTCTGTTCCAGTCCCAGGTCCATTCACTGTGTTCTCTGACAGTCCTGTTCAACCACTCACTGGAGACGGGAGTGTTCCTGAAGGACTGGAGGAGAGCAGATGTAGTCCCACTTCACAAACGTGGCAGCAGGGAGGAAGCAGGCAATTACAGACTCTATGAGAAGAGACTAAAGGACTTCAATATGTACACACTGGAAGAAAGGAGGGAAAGGGGACATGTGACAAAGACTTTCAAATACCTTATGGGTATAAACAAGGTTCAAGAGGGAGCATTTTCAGAAAAAAGATACTCAAGTATAAGGTGGCATGCTATGAAGCTGGAGGAGGTAGACTCAGGAAATGAAAGGAAGTATGTCTTCACAGAAAGAGTGGTAGATGCCTGGAATAGCCTTCCAGCATAGGTGGTGGGAGCAACAACTGTATTGGGATTCAAAAATTAATGAGATAGATATAAGGGAACCTTAGTCATTAAGGAATGAAGGACTAAGGTGGAGATCAAATAAGATCTTTGGTGTTACAGTACAGTAGGTAGGGAAAATGGGCAGACTAGGTGGGCAAGTGGTCCTTATCTGCCATCAGATTCTATGTTTCTATGTCCTTGTCCAGTCCTGTCTGCTGCTCCTACTGCTGGTTGCTGTGGACTGTAGTGCTATAATTTTGGTCAGTGTAGTCCATGTAGACTAGCTTGTTTTTTTTTTTCAACTCTATTTATCGCCCTCCAGCCTGGAACTCTCTCAGGCCACTGCACTCACCACTTGCTCTACTGCCCACTGTGTTCCTTGTCTATCTTCAAGTTTATTACAGTTCCCCAGGTTGGGGGACCTACAACCCGGGAAGACTGCGGGAGGCAGTGGGGGGGAACCAGCGTTGGGCATGTGGCAGTGGTACTGGCAGAGCATCTCCTATCCAGGGCTGAGGGTGTTTTCTTGTAAGCCGAGCCCCCCCACTTGGTGTACGTCCGACGCTATGGTGCATGGCGACCCTGCCTGTGTCAGCCATGCTGCTTACATGCATTCTGGCAGCTCATGGTGCCTTCCGGTCTCCACCAGGGCTTGCCAGCGCACCGGACAACCCATGCCCTCCCACCCAGAGATGAGAGCAGTCCAGGTGGGCTCTCGATCCATCTCCCTCCCCTGCCGATCCCCGACTCCTGAGCTCACTCCCGAACTCGGGTCATCGGCGTGGCGTGAGGTGTGGCATCCAGTGCTTCAACCCTCAGCGCCACCAGGCCAACCTAGACTAGCTTGCTGTTCGGTCTTTCCTGCTGCATCAGGAAAGCTGCTTCCAGAGTGCCTTCACCATCCTGTAGAACAAATGTTGCACCTCAACCCCAGTGCTGCTGGCTTGCTGCTGCTCAGACCTACTCCTTTCCACTTGCCCATCAACCTGGCAGTGTTGTCCCACTCTTGGATGGGCTGTCTCTGTCTAAGTCTGGTGAGTAGTCTCTGACTCCCTCCTGCCCTTTCCTGACTCAGAGTTCTCCTCGACGTGGCTTGAGATCCTAGGCTGCCCTGTCTTGCTCTCTTCCTCTCCTCTCATGCTAACAACTAAAAAAAAGCCAGAGTTTTCTGGCTGGTCAGTGGCATGATTCACATGGTTGTTGCAGCAGTAGCAGTCTTAACTTCAGTAGTCCACCTCGGTTCTTTCTACCCACTCTTGTCTCGAACCTCAGACATGGTCGCTGTCTCTCAACTGATGGCAGACTTCACTGCAGAGCCATGTTGCTATGTCTCCTGTTCCCTACCTGGCCCATCAATCCTGGCTCACCTCCTCCTGACCCAGCTGCCGATGTCAACTCAACCACCGCACAGGAACACAATCCATGAATCTGTGTCCACGCCTACCTCACTCTTAATTAAAGGCGATCGATTTGTACTGCTGCAGCCTACAGGTAATGTAAATGCATTCAGCCTTGCTCCAGCTCTGGCAAGAAATCATGCCACATTCTTACTTGCTGTTCCTTGACTTGTAGACTAATTGTGCCAAAACTGAGGGAGCCAACTGTCACCTAGTGCTCAGTGCATGTGTGCTGCAGTGATGGATAGGCCCACCTGTAAATTTCCAGGTTTGCCCTTTCTTTCCAACTCTGAAAATCCTTGCATTAATTTTTGAATCAATGTTTTCTTTCTGTTCAATAAAATGTACAGTAAATACAAAACCAGTGTACTACATTAAACTGGAATGCTGATATGTCACCTCTGGGCCTCCACCTATTGATTTTCCTGGTGGGCCCCTGTATCAACTTTGCAGGCAGGCCCACCTTGCCACAGTTCAGACAGTCCCAAAAATATACCTACATTCTAAGACCTGTTTAAAGCACCAGTGCAACAAAAAAATGTTTTTTTTTCCAAAAGCTAGTTATAGTGACAATTAATAAAAATAATTGTGTATCTGTTAGATCTACTTTTCAGGGTGTCTCCTATGCTGCACACTGTAAGTATTTTTATTTTCTCAATCCTAACCCTTGCCAGGTGTACAGTATCTAACCCAAATATGGTGAACATCTTTTTTTCTTGAGAAAAAAAAAATAAGTGAAAACATTTATAAAATACATTTTTGTAGAACTGGAAGCGTCTCCACAAATAAAATTGGAAAATGCCTAGAATCTTTTATAATGAAAAAGGTGGGGTCAGATTTTTGTGCAAGTCCATTGCACTGCTGCTATAAACAAGTTCACAAATCTGAAATTACTGTTGCAAAATTCAGGTTTATTCTAAGGCTCCAGAAAGTGAAACGTTAGTAGCAGATTACAACAGATTAAAAAAATGCTGTGACTCAAGGGTACAAACAATGAATGAATCCACATCAGTCCTTCTATGCTCTTGCCCTAGCCTAGCCCTGCCCCAGTCCAGCCCTGTGTGCAGCAAGCAAGTTGCATCATTCAACCCACCCACCCAGCAACAGTATGCCAGACAGGCAAGACTTTGTAACAGCAGCAGCTTTTCAGTCCCTTGCTTGAATGGTATTTGCTGGCATAGACCTCAAGCCTCAGGCATGCATTAATGCTGGAAACGACCTGCATGCACCAGCATTGCTGGTGACCAGGGCAATTTTTTTTTTTCACATGTAGTGCTGTGATGTGACACTCAATCCCCACCTCCAAAGAGAACATGGACCAGTCAACAGGCAGGCACAAAAAAAAAAGCAAATGTATTTTTAACCATGACAACAGTTGACAGGGGCTCACCAAAACACAGGGCCCTACACGTCTGCATATTTTGATTTATTGTAAATTTGACCTGCTGGGAAGTGGGCTAATAACCTTTCAATGGAGGCTTAATGACTTGCAAGATGGAGAGGCCAATAACCTCTGAGTGGAGAAGCTAATAACCTGTGAAGGTGACTAATAACCTGCAACTGGAGAGGGGCAATAAACCTGCAAGGAGATGGAGGACTAATACTCTGAGAGGGAGAGGAGATTAATATTCTGCAAGGGGGAAGGGTCAATATCTTGCAAGCAGGTGAAGCAAAAGTCTGCAGAGGGGAAGAAGAGCTAAAATTTTACAAGCTGGCGTTAATAACCAGTGATGGAGGGGTATAAAGCCTGTAATGGGGGTGGCCTAAAAACTTGCAAGGGGTAGAGAGGTGGGCTTTAGGCCTCCTAGGGGAGATAGGGATAATTGCCTACAAGGAGGGATGGCAAAATGTTTGCGGTAAAAAGCCTGCATAGGGATGGGTGGCGCACTGTCCTGCCAGTGCAATGATAATGCTACCTCTTGTGACAACGACGACCTGGATTCAGGAACAAGTCATGGCAGTTGGAGGGCTAGCAGGAGGAGGAGGATTGAGCATCCCAGCAACACACACCTCCTCCTTGAAAGAGGTGATTCGCTGCTTCACAGCTTGTGGTGCAGGGAAAGTGTCAGTGTGGGAGCCTGGAGCAAGTGTCGGGTCATATGGGTACATCAGCATGTCAGCATCCAGTGCCACAACACACACCTGGGAGGAGGGTGGGACTTAAAGAGGAGAAAAGCTCAGGACTGGCTAAAGGCAGATAAATCCCTCTCCGCTGCCCACCATATTCACCACTGGACCCACACTACCACTGACCAGGGGATCCTCCAGGCCTTCACCTCCACTGCAGGTAGCCAGATAGACAGAGGGTAGTACACCAAAGTGGTGAACAGGACCAACCCTGGGGCAAGCCAGAGGGCAGCACAACAATGTGTCATGTGTGAGCCTCGGTGGCATGCTAAGGTAAGTGGTTGGGTCTCAGTGAATGGGAACGAGATTGGCAGGGTTGGAAGATGGACCCTACTGGAGCCCTGGCATAAAAACTATGTTTGAAAAAATAAGCCTGCAAAGGAAAAGTTAAACACCTTCAAATTTTGAAGGGGAACTTATGCAGGTGGTGATGATGACAAGGTAAATGTTTGGGATTAGCAAACACACTAGAATGACTAAAAGTGAGATTATATGATAAAAGCACATGCCACTCAAAAAATCTTAAAACTACATTGAGAGAAAAATAAAATTCCAAAACTAGTACTGTAGTCTAAAAACAGGATGATGCCATGAAGCTATACCATAAGATTTATAATCAGTGAGTTTAAAAATCATTAAAATAGGAAATATACACCATGAAATGAGCTGACTTTTCTTCACAAGATAAAAGATACTTTGTCCTGATGTAAGCCATTTTTCTTAAAGAATAAGAAAATAAACTACAGAGAAAATCTTGGAATTAAGATTCAAGATTTTTAATTAGTGAAATAAGATTGTTTAAGCTTGTCAAGGCATTACTTAGTGGTGTACACACAGTAAAAACATTGTCAAGTGTGGGCATCATGAATCTATATTATTAAAACATTTCCCATCCTCACATTGCATAATCCAAAACATTTTTTAACTCTTATTCTCATAACTGAGTCTTTTCACTAAGAAGCATTAAATAGAAACAGAGAAACATAGAAGATGATGGCAGAAAGGGACCACAAGGTCCATCTAGATTGCCCAAGGTATATACTTTCTGCCCCCTCCATATTTGCCCCCCCTGGTGAATGATACCTTTGTGTCTGTCCCAAGCTCTCTTAAAACTGTTTTTACGCCCACTGCCTCTGGAGTTAGGCTGTTCCAGGTGTCCACCACCCTCTCTGTGATGAAGAACTTCTGGTGTTGGTCCTGGACTTTCCTCCTTTCAGTCACAGATCATGCCCCCTTGTTCTACTACCTTCCTTGACATATGTCTGTACCTTATTTATGTCCATGATGTACATGAAGGTCTCAGTCATGTCTCCCATCTCTCTCTTCTGCTCCGGGAAGTACATGTTTAATTCCTTCAACCTATTTTCATATGTCATCTGGTGTAACCTCTGCTCATTTTTGTCACTCTTCATTGTACTGTCTCCATCCTATCAATGCCCTGCGGTGTGGTCTCCAAAACCGTATGCAGTATTCCACATGGGTGGACAAGTGCCTTGTACAGTGGCAATATCACCTCCTTCCTGCTGGTGATTCCCTCCTAATGCAACTCAGTATGCCACTAGCCTTTAGTGCCACCTTTTTGCTCTGTCTCCATACTTTCAAGTCATCTGATATCATGATCCCCAGGTCTTGTTCTTGGTTGGTTGCAGGTAGTCCCCCCCCAAGTAGTACTCCCCTTTGGGGTTGTTTCTTCCTAGGTGCATGATTGTGCACTTCTTGGCATTGAATTTAAGCTGCCATGCTCTGGACCACTGCTATAGCTTCTTTAGGTCTGATTTCATTTTCTTTTTTTTTCTGTATAGCTGGTTTTCCTCCTTGGAGCACTGGCAGGTGGCTGTGGTCTCTCACTCTTCAGCTTCTTCCTGCATCCCAGTATCGCTGACCATGGCCAACCCCCACAGATTACCCTCTGCGGTGGAGTCAGGGAGGAGGGTGCCAGTGTTCCCTCCCTGCTGAGACCAAATCCAGACACACTGGGGTTGACCCCACCACAGACACAGGAACCATCACAGAACCTGCCAGGCTCCATTTTCCACTTTTCTTCTGTTTCCCCTTCCCACCAAAGTGGTGACATTGGAAAGTGTCTCTCAACCCATACTACCCTCCAGCCACCACTAGAGGGCTGTCAACAAGCAGAACAACAGGTCTCCCTCCCCTAAGAGAGGAGAGCAGTCCTCTTGATGCTTGATCCTCTCTCACCCCTGCTGACCCCGGTGGCTCAAGCTCGTTCCCAAACCCAGGTCACTGGCATGGCATGATATATGGTGTCTAGCACCTCAACCCTCGTGTTTTCTGTACTCCTTCTGGGGAGTCCACACTGTTGCAAATCTGAGTGTCATCTGCAAACAGACACACCATCCTCTCGAGTTCACTTGCAATATCGGCTATGAATATATTGAATAGCATGAGCCCCAATACTGAGCCCTGGGGTACCCTGCTGGTTACCTGCCCCACTTTTGATAATGTGCTGTACACCTGCACTCTTTGCATTCTACCATGTAGCCAACTGTTCACTCAGTTTAACACCTTCTATCCCACCCCTGTATAGTCTAGTTTCTTTATAAGCCTTCTGTGTGGAACCGAGTCAAAGGCCTTGCTAAAGTCCAGGTATGCAACATCAACTGCTCCCCCATTATCTACCGCCCTAGTTACCCAGTCAAAAAATTTGACTTGGTTTATTTGGCAAGATCTCCCTGCAGTGAACCCGTGCTGTTTGTGATTATGTTGGCTGCTGGGTTCCAGGAATGTTAATAGTCTCTGCTTGAGCAGGATTCCATCAGTTTTCCTATGACTGAAGTGGGGCACATGGGATGGTAGTTTCCTGCCTCTTTGCTGCTCCCAGATTTATGAAGTGGGACATGATGCCCTCTTCCAGTCTTTGGGAACTTCCCGCTTATAAAGGGATTTAGTAAATAGAGTCACCTGGGGTACCACCAATTCTATTTCTAGTTCTTTCAGGATTCTGGGGTGTATATCATCTGGTCCCATGGCCTTATCCACTTTCAAATTGTTTAGTGCCTCTAAGACTTTGTCTGCTGTGAAGGGTATCTACCGATAGTCCATTGGTACAGTTTCTAGCTGGCTCAGGTCCATTTCCCTCTTTCTCTTTTGTAAAAACAGAGCAAGAGTACCTGTTTAGGACTTCACCTTTTACCATCCTCCTCTAGGCTCCCATCCTCTGCTGCTAGCCTAACTATACCCCTTAGTTTTACTTGTTTCCCTTATGTACCTAAAGAAGGTTTTGTCTCCTATTTACTGTATGTCACCATAAATGTTAAATGACTCCTCTGCTGCCTTTTATCCAAAGCAATGGTTATGGAACCATTTTTTTTTCTCTAAATGATAATAGATTACGCATCATTTGAATATCATTAGCCTGCCAACTTTTAGTTACAGATGTAATCCATAATTCTCTAATTTCAAAAAAATAATCTCAATATAAAAGTAGTGAAATATCATTTTAGGAAATATTTTTACACAGAGAAATTGCCACTGCCAACAGGTAAAGAATGAGTGCCTATCAGATGTGTCCATATACTTTAGGTATTTCTACATCATCCACTTACCTATTGTCCTCTTGGGCTATCCCCCTCTTCCCACTTCCTGATTCCCTTCCTCTCTGGTTCCTAGTAGTGTAACTTTGAGTCCTCTTGTTCTGTTCCAGACATGTTTGAATCTATTTTAGTACTTGCCCCACCACTTCCACTGACAATCTACAGTATTCCATGACTCCAGCACCCTTTCAGTGAAGAGGAATTTCCACACATTCCTCCTGAATATACCCTCCATCAAACTCCAATTATGCACCCTTGTGACTACGTCCATATTCTTATTAAATAGGTCTTAACTGTTCATTCTATTTATTCCTCTTAAGAACTTATAGGGCTCTGTCATGTCACCCCTCTCCCTTCTGGTCTCCAACAAGTACATATTCATGGCCTCTAGCCATTTCTCATAGCATCCGTCCTGCTAGCCCCAGATCATTTTGGTGACCCTTCACTGCACCAACTCCAGTCCTTTCTCAGTTGTGGACTCCAGAACTGGGCACAGTGTTGCAGGAGAGGCCTCACCAATGACCTGTACAGTGGTAATATCATGTCCCCCTCCCACTGTTGAATCCCCTTCAGATGCATCCCAGCATCCTTTTTGTCTTGCTGTAGGCCTTATGCTTGGGGGGGGGGCACTAATGATGTCTCCCAGGTTGCTCTCCTCTAATGTTGTGGGTAACCTAGCCTCCTCCCTTCCAGTATCCTTTCCATAGGGTCTTTCTCCTTATGTGCAGGGACAAAAACAGTAATCCAGGCCAATACTGTAGAAGTTTCCTAAATATTACATATGTGGCATAACCCCAAACTTTAGAGCAATGGAATCTTTCCTCAGTTTTGTAAAGTCTATGTTTAATATTTCTGTACCAAAGAAACTCTATACTCTAATTCTAGTTGTAGTGTTAATTGAGCTTTAACACAAATCTATCTATCTTAGACTATATGAGTTATAAGTGTTGTATGTAATAAATATTTAATGAGCTAATGTCAAAACCACTATGTTTTATTTAATTTATTACAAAAAATTCCCAGTTTGCAAAACTACTATATTGTTTAATATCATTCTTCATTTCTAATCAGGAACATTTCTCCAGTGTAATCCATACTAAGCAGTTTTTCCTTATATTTTATCACTCCATATTTGCTTTGGTAGACACTGGAGTTAATGAGCCACTGATGCCTCCAGGAGAACTTTGAAAGGCATAGTTCAGCTTCTATTTTTGCATTAGTTCCATATTTCATCTTCCTGGTTTTTATTACTAAGGTCATTTGCATGAAAACAAGATCTTTGTTCAATAAGAGTTCACTGGCTCCAATTACTTCTTCCCATTTGTGATGTCACAGTACTCCACTTGTGACTTCATAGTTATTCCCATGGCAAAACATGTTGATGCCACAAAAGAAGATTAGGATTTCAAGTGGGAACAAACAACATGGGCAGATGCATCTAGGTGATAAAGATCCTGTTGTTCTGCACATTTCCTCATTAATAAATAAAGGGAGGAAAATCTATATAAGGTAAATTAAATTCAACTAGAACTATGTCTAAATATTATGGGCTCAATTCTCTAAAGCACTTAGATTAGTACAGAGTTGCAAACAGTAGCTTGCGCTGAAGTCCAGTGTACCAGGGACCCTGCACCAGATTCTGGTACAGGAGGGTCCCAGTGCCTATCATTCCACACTTGCAATAACCTTTCCCATGCAATAAACAAAAGGTGCACAGGAGGGTTTGCCACAGGTTCTGTGAGGCAAAGGCGTGAGGTCCCCCACCCCGATCATCAGATAAACATATCAAGTCCCATCCCTGGTGGTCCTAGGCCCTCCTCCCTGATCCTGATGTTCCCATTATAATATTGTTTCTTACCCCCTTCCCTGGTGGTCCAGTAGCTAACCCCTCCACCCCAGCAGGTATTGCTTACACTTGCTACCCTCATCCTGAACAGCTAGCTTATCAAGTATGTTCCTCCTCTCACCTCTGCAGACAGAAACAGACTAAACTGTCACTGAGCCTGCTGTATAATGTACATGCTCATACACTTACAGTGGCTCAGTGACAGTTCTGTCAGCATCCAGCCACGGAGGTGGGAGGAGGGCTGTGCCAGTCCTCGGCTCTGTTTTGAGATGGGGAGCCGAGATGTGGGCACTACCTGCTGGGGTGCTGAGGGCAACTGGACCACCAGGAAGTAAGTAAGAAACAATACTCATACGGATCATCGGGATCAGAGGGGGGGCCACTACACTACCAGGGAAGGGGGTTGGGAGAATCAATATTATAACAGGGAGCTCAGGGATTGAGGTGGGGGGTACTAGTCTACCAGAGAAGGGGTTTGTAAGAAACAATATTATAATGGGGAGATCAGGGAGCAGGGCATGGGGGCCACTATACTGCCAGGGAAGGGAGTTGTATGAATCAATATTATAAGCGGGACATCGGGGATCATGGAGGGGGCCACTAGACCACCAAGACAAGGTTTTGTTTTAAATATCAATACCACTAGCTTTGGGACTGGGGAGGGGGGACTGTGGCACATTGCCACACACAGGTCAACTCTCCCAGACGAGAATTTTCTAAGTACTTTTAGACCAACCCTGGCTGGTTTGAGGGTACTTGAAATTTCTCCCTCTGGGAGATTTCTGAGAATCCTGCATTAGGCGATACTGCAGCCTATGTCTACCACAAGCCCCCATCATTATGCTGCAGCCCAGCCCAAGCCATGTTTGGGGCAGGCAGCCTGCAGCTGATGCAGGCTGCCATTGAGAATCCCTCCAAGCACATGTTTTGGTACAAGGGGCACCTTGTGCCATTCTTTGTGGTGCAAGTGCCTTGCACCATGCTGGGAACTTTGAGAATTGAGCCCTATGTTTTCCAAAATGTTTCCACCGTCATCAGTAACTCTTTAATTCAGCCAACATATGTGCAGATTGGAAAGAAGCTAGTAGAAGCTAAATTTGAATTTGAAATTTTGTTTGAATAGTATATATATATCTTTAAAATTTAAACTCACCTCCAGCTAAATATAAACATTACTTTCAAATTTGACCTTAAAATTTCTAAAACTGTCTTAATATTTTACCAATATACCTGTAGAGAATACAACTACTGCCTTCAAACCTGTTTTACCAGATTGTTCACATTTTATTATGCTATTACTAACATACTTATCATACATCGTAGGTTATCTTATATCTAGACTTCAAGTATTTGTAATGTTTTGCTTGTACTTCCCGATTTACTTGATTTATGTTCCTCCTGTACCATGGCCCCTATCTCAGGAGGGAGCCCCAGCCCCATCACCCAGTGTCTACCATCCAGCACTGATCTATACCCCAGTGATTACCTCCCTGAGGGGCCGGCGGGTTCCCCAACCCCGCTGGAGACCGGATCCAGTGTGGCCAGTGCTCTGGCTAGCTGGGAGCAGGGCCTGTGAGGTGACCTCCATCATTTGCCATGGCAACCATTTCCTCCATTTTCTCCTACGGAGATGAGGTGTGCAATGATGCCCATGGAGAGCACACACGCATCCTCCTGTGCTCCTCCAAGCATCTTCCCCATCTCCTCCCCTTTCTGCAGCATCAGTGCACTGCCCCTAGCCTGCACTAGGGGCCAGTCAGATGCCGACCACTGGTGACCCCCCTCCCTGGAGAAGGAGAGCAGTCCATCGGATGCTCGATCCTTCTCCTCTCCTGCCGACTCCCAGTGGCCTGTGCTCATTCCCGAACATGGGTTTATTATATTTTTTTTTATTGAGATCTCAGATTAAACCTTTGAGTACAGGTTCATTACATAGGTTCCATGTCAGGGTAATAAAGTACACAAATAAACAGCAGCTTACAAATATGCCATAGGAAAAGTTGACAAAATTCAAGGCAAACTAAGCAACAAGTTACATGTCAGTGACTGCAAAGAGATAACACTAACTTCAATGGGACTAGCAAAACACAAAGAAGAAAGGAGGAAGAGATAGTGACAAGGGAAGGGTAGGCTCAGAAAGAGAGGGACAATAAAGAGAAGACACGCTGGTGAGGGGAATATACAGGAAATCAGCCCAAGTGGTGGGCCTCATCAAGGGTGCTAAATGATGCTTAATCTGAGCATACTGGCAGTACTAGTAGCATGTAAGGGTTTAGATAGAGGTGCCAGGTGTAAGGGCGGAGCTGGAACAGTCCAGGAATGTCTTTACAAGCAGATGAGGAGGAAATTGGAGCAGGCGGGAAGTGGTACAGAGTGAACGAGGGGATGTAGGGTGGAAAAAAGTGGTAGGAAAGGTGGGACAGTTTAGACAGGGAAAGAGGTAGGGGCTAGGGTGGTCTACAGTGGGGGGGGGGGCACTGGAGTCCATTAGAGAAAACAGTCACAACTTGCTGTGGCAACCAGATGAGATCTTAGCCCATGTTTGAAAGGACCTAGCGTTGGTATAGCAGTGAGTCTTGGAGGCTGGTTGTTAGTCCATTTGGGTGCCTGGTAGGCATAGGCCCTTTGTCCTAGTGAGGTGTGACATCTAGGAACCTTGTAGACTATGCTCCTGGAGCTCCTTGAGGGGTGGCTGCTTTCATGGGTGGTGAGGAGCTTCTGGACACCCACAGGCAGCAGGCCTAGACTTTTTTATTTCTGGTAAGCAGGCAGGTCTGGTACTGGAGCATGCCCTTGAACTGGAGCCAGTTGGCACAGGCATAGAGGACTGATGTGTGGGTTAGCCATTCAGACTCAGTGGAAAGGTGGCATGCCTTATTTAAGGCAATTTTAATGCATTGGAGGGCTGTGTCCATTGCAGATCCATAGATTACAATACCATACTCCACAACAGCGATGACTGAGCTGTGGACAGCAAGGTTTAGTGTTTCAAGGGTAAGACAGTGCTTATGCCTGTGAAGGAGGCCAATACGTATGTCGAGTGATTTTACTATATTGTCTATATGATAGACAAATGACATGGTACTGTCAGTTGTAACTCCTAGGTACTTGAAGTGCTGTACCTGGTCAAGTGGTGCACCTTCTTCACTGGTAATGGTGAGCGGGTGTAATCAGTGTTAATTTTGTGGGCTGGAGAACATCATTGCCTTATTTTTTTTTTTTTTTTATAATTCATGACAAGTTTGTGTGCCTTGAACCAATTTTCTACTGAGGAGAAACTGTCCTGTAGGGTGAGCTCCAGTGAGCTAGGGTCAGTGCCTTTAAAGAAGAGGACAGCATCATCTGCATAAAGAAGAATTTTGCTGTGACAGGAACTTGGTAGCTGATTTAGAAATAAACTAAACATTAGGGGACCCAAGATGGAGCCCTGTGGGACACCCAAGTGAACTGGACAGCTGTCTGAATAGACATTGTCTATCCTAACTTGCTGGGATCTGACCAAGAGGTAGGATATGAACAACATGACAGAATCATCAGAAAGGCCAATATCAACTAGTTGCTCAGCAAGGAGGTCACAGTTGACCGTGTCAAATACTTTTGACAAATCAATAAATGCTCCAACCAGTTCACCGTGTTCAAGGAAGTTGTGAACAAAAGCCTGTGAACCCGATCAGAGCTGTGGTGGTGCTATGGGCTTTGCAGAAACCCATGTTGCTCGGGGCATTGGCTGTTGTATTTTTCCAGATATTCAATTAATTGGTCCATGTCAATCCTCTCCTGAGCCTTGGATAGTAGGGAGAGAATCAAAATGGGTCTGTAGTTTCCTAGCAAGAAACAATTGCCAGTTTTGAAGACCGGGGTCACTAATGCTGCTTTCCATTGTTGCAGGAACAGGGAGAACCTTAGTGAGGTATTGATTTTGTAGGTTAGAGGCTCTAAGATGACTTCCAGGGATAGGGCTACCAATTTTAGGTCAAGGGAATCACCACTATATCAGGATTTTCCCATGACTTTTAGTAGGTACTTCCTGGTTTCATTTAAGGTAATGGTTCTGAAACAAAAAAGGAGGGTTAGTAGGAGTCTGGTTCACTGTTTGCACTGTGTCAGTGGAGTTGGAGGGGTGTAAAAAGTCAAGGGGTAGCACTCCAGAGAGATTGGTAAATGCTTTGTTGAGTGAGTTTGCGATAGTTACCAGGTCAGTTGTAGGTACGCCATCTATGTTGAGCATAGTAGGGGCAGACTTGCTAACTTTTCCTGTGACCTCCTTGAGGTTAGCCCCAAATTTTTTTATCTTCACTCCAAGACTGGGTAAGTGTGTCTTTGTAATATTCTCTTTTTGCTGTCCGTAATGCCCTAGTACAATCGTTGCGGGCCTTTTTGTAGAGTTGAATGTTGGCCTGCCTGCCTGACTCCTTAGTTTTATTCCATAGGCAATCTCTCACCTTCGAGCACTTGAGAAGCTCAAGAGAGAACCAAGGTTTCTTGGTCCTTTTATTTTCCACTTTTTTATTGGGGCGTGTTTGTCACAGACATCATTGAATAGATTGATGAAACACTCCAGGGTTGTATCGACAGAAGTAGATGAGCAGACTTGTGACCAGTCCTGTTGATGCAGGTTGACTCTAAATTGGTTCAGGTGGCCTTGCTTAAGGATTCTGTTTGTGACAGTTCTAGTAGGGGGTTTGGAGTAGGTGGTGGAGCAGCAAACTATAACAGGTGAGTGATCACTGAGAGCATCAGGTAGGACAGAGGAGAGAGAGAAATGTGTTCCAGCCTATTTGATAGAACCCAGTCAAAATGTTGTTGTGCCAGTCTTGTAGTTTACCCTAGTTGGTGAGGAGACAAGTTGGGAGAGGTGCAATGATGTCATAACATCCCTGTATGGAGTTGCTGCTGGGGAGGGCCAATCAGCGTTGAAATCACCTAGCAGTATTGTTTCAGTGTTGAGGTTGAGGGTGATGAGACACTTGAGCAGTGAGTCAAGTCCAGAAGATTTTTGTCCAGGTGGGATCTAAACTGAGAGGGCGGTGAGAGTTTTATTATGCTGTCCAAGAAATATTTTTACTGCAAGGACTTGCATGCTGGTGCCTGTGTCAGGTACGGGTAGGATATGGGTCTGTAAGTAGTCCCTAAGGTATATTATGCAACCACCTCCTCTTTTGGCAAGGTGATCAGCTCTGAACATGGTGTACCCTGGGACTGAAATAGAGGCATCCACAATGTTGAGAGAGAGAGCCATGTCTCAACTACTGACAAAATGTCCGGGTTGTGTTGTTGTGTCCAGGCATACAGGTTGTCCATTTCTGGTAGGAGGCTACAACTATTAAGTGAGCCAATTATAAGTATGCCAACAGTACCTTGCAGCCTAGCCAGTGGGGGGGGGGGGTTGCAGGCCTGGGTTGGGGTGAATATTCCCAGATAGTAGCAAGAGCAGGAGGGCTATGTGGCAGAGATATTCCTTCAGCAGTTTGGCACTGGGCTTATGCTTCCTGTTCTGGCTTTGGGAGTAAGAGTTTCCTTTAATGTTGCAAATCCTGAGGTAGAGGGCTATTGGGTGCAGCCAACATGGATAATGCACTTGGAAATGCATTGACCATGTTATACTGGGCTCACAGAAGGGAGTAGGTAGTAAGATGCTATAGGACAGTGTTGCTGAGGAGTGTACATTATGGGGAGTCCCAGGGAAGGAAGTAACCATCTCAGAGGACTGGGAGCTACACAAGCAATTATGTAGGATCAGGAGGGTGAGAAAAAGAGTAACCCACATATGTAGTGCACTAGTTAGAGGCATTTTTTTTTATGGTAGCGTTGGACTATAAGCAACTTGGAGAGGGGTGCATTAGGGTGAGGTAAGCACTGGGTGGGATTTGCAAGTTGAAACAAAGTTTGTAAGTACAAGAGGCAAGGGAAACAAAATTAGATCTTAATGAGATTTCAGGACTTTGGTCTTTTATTGATCAAGGGATGGGCAACAGAGGGTCTTTTATTCCCTTGATATCTGCTTTTAGAGTGAAGTAGAGTACTGGGAGAAGCCTGAGATGCCCGACCAATAGATTGTAAAGGTAGGGGCAACTTCAAGGATTTAATAGAGATTGGGGCTGGGTTGGGGGTAGGCCAAAATTATACTGTAGCTAGCGGACAGGAGATAAGAGTCAGTTAGAGGGAATGCCGCAGTTAGCAGGCACCAGAATTCCGAAAGCAAAAAATTAAAAGAAATGTAAGGACTGCAGTAGCCAATGGGCAGCCTGCTGCAACGCAAATTGTCCAATTGGATCTAGGCTTTCAATCCTTCACAGCCCCGACTGAGCCAGGGAGCATATCTGCACTTACTTCTTGCAGGAGGGGTGGGCAGAAATCCAGTGAGATCAAGGCGGCATAGAGATCCGGCGGAGCTGCTCACAGGGTTGGCTTTCCAGATGAGTCTTCAGCCGGTAGAGCTTAGCAGTGGACTGGCAGGTCCAATGAGGAGGTCAGCAGCCAGCCGGTGGAGTTTACCAACTTATTTATCCACAAACGAAGAGGTGAGGTACAATATTTCATTTTCAGTTTGGTTCCACATGTACCCATTTCCATAGGTGGGCGACCTTAAGCACTGAGAGGTTATGTGACTTGCCTTGAGTCATACAATGAGTACTTGACTGTAGTGGGGTTTGAACCTGGGATCTCCCAGGCCAGTTCCCAAATGAATGTGGTAATCATAAGACAGTACTTCATCTATCTTATTTTTTTATTGACCAGTAGTTTACCATTGCATACAATCTGGTCAGAAAACTCACAAGATAAGCTCCCATCCTAAATATAGTTCTTACCAACTCTGAAATGGTAGGTGGTTTGGAGATAGGAGCATCTCCTGGGATGCACTGACCATAATTCAGTATGGATTGAGGATGGTCCTGGAAATGGGAAACCCTTGGCAAAAGTTGTATTTCTAAGTTTTAAAAGAGCAGCTTTTGATCTGATGAGGAAGAAAATAGAAGAGAAACTGGATATCTGGACAGAGATTATAGCGTGAAGAAAATGTAGGGAGTAACTGAAGGGGCTGTTCTGGAAGCAACAAATTCATTTTTGACAACAGTTACAAAGGATAACAAATACACATGATCAGTGTTGTTCTGTAATGAATAGAGTCAATGAAGCAAGAAAAGTGCCTTCATTACGTATTAAAAAAAAAAAAGAAAACAAAGTGAGGAGGAGTGGGGGAACACAAGAGCAATATTTTTTTTTGCAGTTAAGTATTTATTAATATTATAAAGAAATAAAAACTAGCATTACTTCAAAATACAGCACCAGAATACAAACCTAAGTGCTATAGTAGTAGTAAATACTTTATTGGTCTGCTTTAACCATTTCACAAACAAATCTCATATAAACAGACAATCCATGTCACATGGTACAATGCAATAATATAGAAACCTAAAAAAGAAGGGCTGAAACCCTAATAATAATAATAATACCATTATTTCTTAAAGCTATTTCTTCTAAAAGGAAGGATATACAGTCTGAAAAAACAAGGCCCCAAAAAACATAATAGCTAGTATATGCTTATAACAATTATTGAGCAGAGATGCAGTGATCAAATCCTGAAATGATATTTTTCCCTGGCAAATTCTTCTATTCCCTTGTCTTTCCAATTGTTGTTAAATAAGGTGCAAAGTCAGAGAGAATTTTCTCATTCTGAAAGTTAAATAGAAGATCAATCAAATATCTGTCCGGCATAGCCCATAGTGTTAACTATTTAACCAGTAATTTTTTTCCTGGAAATATCGTACCAGGGACACCTCAGCACTACATGTCTTAGATCTTCTATTTCATGTATGGCACAATCACAATTTACAGAGATATTTTGTGCTTTATTATATCTAGCAAGCAATACATTACTTGAAACATGTTAAAATCTAAACTTTGTCAAAGTTTGCCTTGTTCTTTATTTTTAACAAGAATAAGATACTGTTTAGTATTATGTTCTTTTGTATTATTTACCAACCATTCAGCAGATTTCAATATTTTAATTTCGTGTAAGTCCTGTTGTCTAGTGTATTCATAAATCTTCTCAGTAGCAAAGGCTGTATATCAAAAGTTCAAGCTAATATCTTGACTAACCCAATCATTTAAATAAGATAACTCATATGTTTCCAGTAACCCCTGGGTTCTCTTTAACCATGTTTATTTATTATACTGTAATAGTCTTTTCTTCTCTGTCATACAGAACTGCATCAAATCATCCTTAGGGTCTGTTTTAGTTTTAATCCAGACTCCAATCAACCAAGCTTGGACCCTGTGTTACAATTTTGACTGTCCAATTTGAGTTCTAACTAAAGCACTTGATGAACCCTTGGGTAATTTTAAATATTTATTATAGGCATTATTGAGGGTTGATTCTAGTTTAGCAAAGGGAGAAACTCCCCAAAACTTCTGCTGCATACAAAATTTTAGCAACAACCTTTGCAGTCAAGGTCTTTAACAATGGAATAATTGAATGTCCACCGTATAAGTGATCAAACCTATTCAATGCCAAAAGTGTATTTTTATTTTTTTATGAATATATCAAACATGCTTGCTCCATTTTAAATTATTAGAGAACCAGACCCCCAAATATTGATATTCTTGTACATACTTTAGTCTTTCATTTTTTAGATAATTACTCCTATATAATCTATTACTTCCAAATATCATCACTTGTGTCTTTTGTAAGTTAGGTTTTAGATTTTTTTTCATAACAGAGTTGTTCCAGATCTTTAATTGCATGTTGTAGTCCCAGCCTACTAGTGGAAAGTATAGCCAAGTCATCCGCATAGGCTAATATAGGAATTTTCATTGTCCCAATCTTTGGAGGATGATGTTTCTCCTTACCCATGGTTAAAATAATATAATTAATATAGATATTAAACAGAGTAGGGGCTAGTACACAGCCCTGATGTACACCCACATTTGTTTTAATCTTATTTGTTAGATTCCCTTGTTTTGAATATTTAATTTGAACCCAAGTGTCCGAGTATAATCTTTTGATGATATTAATTAAATTGGTATCGATACCCATACTATATATATTACTCCAAAGCACTTGTCTATTCAAAGAATCAAATGCTGAGGAAAAATCCACATATGCTACAAATATTGGTTGTCCTCTAATCCTACAATATTTTTCCAAAATGTGAGTTAAAATAAAAATTTGAGTTACTGTGCTTTTATTTTTTGTAAATCCTGCCTGCAATTGAGATAGTACTTTTGTGGTTCCAGCCATATGGTCATTCTGTTCAATAGTATTTTCGTAAATAGTTTAGCTAGATTATCTATAAGGCTAATTGGTCTATAATTACTAGGGTCAAGAACCGAACCTTTCTTATAAATAGGTATAATATAACTTCCATGCCAAGTTAGAGGTAAATAAGCATGCATAACAGTCTTATTAAAAAGTCTGTCAAAATATCAGCTGGGACCAGGCAAGATGGTGAGCATGCTGGGTGAAGCCATCAGATGATTGTGCAGGAGCAACAATTTGTAGTTCAGCTTTTTAGTTTTGTTAATGTTTTGTTGTGTTTTAACTTTATTATTTTGTTTATTTTTCATGTTTTAGTTTTTAGTTAGTCTCTCCTAGTCTCTCGTACTGGTAGTAAGTGAGGGATTTGAAGTGAGTTAGCAAGGGGTAGCTTGCATCTAGTCGGTGTTGTAGAAGTCCTTTAATCCACGGCAAAATGGAATATGACTATATTGATGCTACCAGCTTCTATGTTTTAGTGTGGACTAGCGACTAGCAATCCACCAGAAAACTGTTTTATAAATGAGGTCTGGCAGATATTAATTCCCCTACCTGATTGGGAGAAGGAGCTGAAGCTCTGCTGTTTGGAGGGTGAGGAGATTGGTGTGCAAAGAAGGAACCACTGGAGTGGCATTGATGGAATCTAGAAGCACTGGGAGGAGACATTTGGTGGACAGACAAAAAGTCCAGGATTGGTGTTGAGTGAACCAGGAAGATCTGAGCAGATTGTGGAGTGGAGTATCTGTGTTTTTGGTGCCGAACATTTTCAGACTGGTGGCACGCCCTCAGACAGAAGTTGGCGATTCAGAGGGGTGAGGTGGTGATCCTGCAGGTCCTGTCTGTGGGGGGTCCTTGGCTCTGATTACTTTCCTTGGGGGACTTGGGAGGACTGATTGGAGGATCGGTTGTCTCCTGGGTTAGGCCCATGGTTCCTGAGGTTCACCTGGCTGGTTCTGGTGTTTCCCTGGTCATCTGAAGTGAGGAGAGTGATGGGGCTGGGGTAATCCCCTATATGGGCTGGGCCGGGCTGGATTTTCATCCTCCCAAGTAAAAACAGTTGTCAATGGATTAATTATTTAGAGCGGCTCCTAAAGAATCTGATAGGGTTTAATTTCACAGTATTTCTTGCTTGGACTGTATTGGAAGAGACCTGGGAAGGAGTGAGGACTCTATGAAACAGCAAGTACTGTAACAACTTTATTTTAAGTTATCTAATAACTGCATTTGGAGAAGTATCAAGAGAACCTTGTTTTTAAAAGGCTGGTAGCCCCCCTGGATGCTGTCTCTGAAGTAGGAGTTGGTGAGGCTTTTGTGGAGAGACTAAATAGACTGTTGAGGGTTTTTATGGGAAAATTGTTTTATTGTTGTATTGTTAATTTGTAGGGGTTTGGGGGGTATTGTTAGCTTTGGGGTTATTGGGTTGTAATATCAGGACTGTGTTGCTGGACCTATTGCTGGTATAATTATCTGCAGCATGTATTGGGGCTCTGTGTCAGTGGGAAGGTGCTAATCCCCCACCAGGCTGAGGGACTTATGCCCTTTTCACAGTCCCCATTACACCCTTTGGTGTATATGCATTGTTGTGCTTTGGGGATTGTGCAGAAGGGTCAGAAAAATTGGTCCCTTGGTTCTAGTGGGGGGAGCGGGTGGGAGGATTGGGGTAGTGGGTTCAAGGAGGTGCCCTGGGGCAAAATGGGGCCTGGAGAGGGGACCTCCTTGTCTAGTACCCATACCCAAGGGCTCCACAAGTAGTGGGCAAGTGCCCCCCTTCCATCACCACTCATCCAACTCGGGCAGTGTTATGCAATGCCAGTTAATAAAAAACAAGACAGCAATTATTGCTGATCTTGTTGAGACATCTGACCTGGCTTGCATCACCGAGAACTGGCTGGATGAGAATGCCAATCCGGTATTGGAGTTTGCAGTTCCAGCCGGGTACTCGGTGATACACCGCCCGAGACTGGATCGTAGGGGCAGCGGTGTAGCCATCTGTTTTAAGATGGAACTGGGCCTTGTAGAGGTTCCAGTGGGGATCACCAGATCCTTTGAGTGTATCATGGGAGCAGGTGTGGGTGGCAGGATTCTTCTCATCTACCGTCCACCTGGAGATGGGAACATTTTCCTGCAGGAAGTTGCAAACTTCATGGTCGACATGGTATTGGAATCTCCCAGGTGGTTGGTCCTGGGGGATTTCAATTCCTTGGTCGATGATGAACTCTCACTTTTTGGTCAGAACTTCCTCCAACTGATGATCTCGTTGGACTTCACACAGGTAGTTACCACTGTGACCCATTTGCCAGGTCACTCTTTGGACCTGGTGTTCCTCCTGGGTATGGAGGCCACCGACATGGTGGTGGAACCAGTCGGATGGTCAGACCATTACCCTGTAAGGTTCAGTTTTGGGGCTCCCCCTGTGAGACCTGCCCCTTTGGAGATGATCCAGTACCGCCCTTTGAGAGGAGTTACCCCAGAGGGTCTGATGGTGGTACTGGACCTATCGAGTAGGCCATTGGAAAGCTTGCATCCAGGAGACCTAGTAGTACACTATAATAGTATGGTGCTGGGGTCCCTGGATTCCATAGCTCCTGTCTGAGTTTGCCTGCTCCCTCTCCACCCTCGGTCTCCTTAGTTTGGTGGGACTTTGAGGGAGTTGAGGAGAGCAGGGCAAAGGTTGGAATGTTGTTGGTGGAAATCCAGCAGGCAGGAGGACAGGCTTAGAATGATCACCAATTATTTGGACTATCAATAAGCAATCTCCTGTAAGAAGGCAGAGTTCCTGTCCAAGGAGGGGGGGTTCCGGGGCAATGTGAGGAAGTATTTTTTCACAGAGAGGGTAGTGTATGCATGGAACAGCCTTCCTGAGGAGGTTGTGGGGTCTAAAACTGTGGAAGAATACAAGAATGCATGGGACAGACATAAGGCAATTCTTGTGGGGGGGTAGGAAGAAATAGGCTGTTGGTTAACTAGGATCTGCGGCCTATCCTGTATGTAGGGAAATGGGCAGACTAGATGGGCCAAGTGGTCCTTATCTGCTATCAAAGTCTATGTTTCTATAAGGAGATTGCTGCAGCAATGAATCGACTGGCTCAGCTCTTTCAGACAGTGGACAGGCTGTGCAATCCAGCCTGTCTTCGGGACCGCAGAGCTTTTTCACAATTAAAGTGTGAGGAGTTTGCTCAATTCTTTGCAGATAAGGTGTCCTCCATCCATCAGGTCAGAGATCCACTTGACTCATTCAAATGAGCAGAGTGGTGGTCGATGGGAGGACACGGACACCCGATCTGTCTGGATGGATTTTGACCAGCCAGGGAACATGGATATCATGAAGATTGTTTGGAGCTTGAGACTGACTTACTGTAGTTTGGATCCTGGTCCAACACATCTCCTTGTGGGGTGTTTGGATGTCATCAGATCAATCCTTGTGGAGATAGTCTGGTGCTTGCAGGACCAGGGGGTGTTTCTGGACATCCTGAAGGAGGCCCTGGTGACACCCCTTTTAAAGAAATCTTCCTGAGATCCTGACTGTCTTGCAAACTACAGACCAGTTTCTAACCATCCCTTTCTGGGAAAGGTTATTGAGAAGGTAGTCAAGTTGCAGCTTGAGAACTGTCTTACCACCCATGAAGTCCATGATTCTCTCCAGTTTGGTTTCAGAAAGAGGCATAGTACTGAGACAGCACTGGTTTGAGTACTTAATGATCTCCTGATAGCGAAAGATCAGAGGAGTCATTCAATCTTGATCCTCCTTGATCTTTCTGCAGCATTCAACGCTGTGGACCATGGGGTGCTGCTAGAACACCTGCGGCTCCTCTGCAGACTGTCAGGTACAGTCCTCAGGTGGTTTAAATCTTTCCTCACAGGCAGGACCCAGAGGGTGGTATTGAGGATTTTTTCCTCTGCCTCCTTCCCCCTGCCTTGTGGGGTTCCACAGGGTTCAGTGATGTCCCCCATGTTGTTCACGGTGTATATGCTGCCATTAGGAGACACTATAAGGCAGTATGGGCTGATTTTTCACTGTTATGCAGATGATACTCAGCTCTACAATTCCTTTGTGCCCGAACAGGATAGTGCGATATTGGTCTTTAGCAACTGCCTCACTGAAATTCAAGACTGGATGAGTGCTAACTGGTTGAAACTAAATCAGGATAAGACTGAGGTGTTAGTGGTGGATCCGGGTCAGCAGGTAGAGAGGTTGACTCCTGGCCAACCATCTGGCCTTGAGCTAGGTGGTAACCAGTTGAGATCCTCTGAACAGGTGTGGAATCTATGCATTGTACTTGATGACAAATTGACATTGAAAGCACAGGTGTCATCAGTTGTCAAGTCCTCATTCTATCATCTGAGGAACATCACCCGGATAAAACACCTAGTTCCACCTGAGGACCTGCCTACATTGATTCACGCCTTCGTGTTCTCTCATCTGGACTATTGCAATACCCTGTACCTAGGGTTACCGGGGGTGGCCCTCCATCTCCTGCAGCTGGTGCAGAATGCGGTGGCAAGGTTGTTGACAGGGCTGTCAAGAACTAGCCACATCACACCTGTACTACGCAAGCTGCACTGGCTGCCGGTGCAATGGAGGATCATCTTCAAGGACATGTTGCTGACCTATAAGACCCTACATGGACAGGGACTGGGTTACCTGCAAGACCTCCTTCGGCCCTACTGCCCCCTCCACTCTCTCTGTTCCACCGATGAGGGATTGCTAGATGTTCCAAGGGTCCATTTGCAGACATCGGGAGCTAGGGCTTTTTCCTTTGTAGTCCTGATCCTTTGGAACACTCTACCTCATCGGATTAGAGAGAGCCTGTCTGTCGAGGTCTTCAAATCACTCCTGAAGATGTATTTATTTGAAAAGGCCTTTGGAGAACATGGTTAGCTTCGGAACTGCTGCGGTTTATTTTATGTTTATTTTAATCTGTGTGTGTATTTTATGGATATTGTTTAAATTTGATGTTTTTATATTGTATTAGTGCTTTGGTTATAGAAAAGCACTTTATAAATAAATTTGACTTTGACTTTGACATTGCTACCTATGCACTCACCTCCCTTCTGTTTATAATCATTATTACTATAGCCATTGTCACCAAAAAAGTCATTAGACAATATAGGGGTTGAAGTATGTTTAAGTATCTTCTCTGACTCTCTTCCCTATATGAGATGTAATCAAAGTTTGACCAATCAGATTTTTTTCTGTCCACTCCACTCTTCTTTTCCTTTTTTCTTTTATTTCTTATTCAATAGCAAAGGCTTTTCCTTTATCTCATTCCCCTCCATGTTATGTTTTTTAGTCCTTTTTCCCTGTCTGTGTACTTTTTTTTATTGCTTAATGTCTGCTTATTAGTATCAGTACTAGAATAACTCAAACAATCTTCATGGGCATCAACCTCTGTGTTGACTCCCTGACCCATTCTACTACTTCTTGTTTTCATTTTGCAGTTAGAAATATACAAGGATTATGACACAGCAGAAAGAAAAAGTCTGAACAAACAACAACAACAAAAAAGAATAAAAAAAGAGTCTTACAATAAGGCCCCCTAAAAGGGTCGACAGTTCCAAAGAGTCAGAAATGAACACTTGAACACAAAATTAGCGGTTGCAAAAAATACAGCCACTCATTGAGACCGCTTAGTTTCCTTTAAATTCCACACATATCTGTTTGTATCCACTCAAGAAAGAAGGTCAAACTTGCAGCTTATAAATCTATTCTCATATACTCGTATTTTCCCAGGAGAGTCCTGATAGTTCTTTTTTCACCCTTTCATCAGGAAAATCGAACAGAGAGGAAGAGCCTGCATACAGGTAGACAAAAGAATTCTTTGCCGGGAGACTAGATGCAAACTAAATGCAGATTTCAAAAAGCTGATATACAGGGTAACCACTAAAAAAAGAATAAGGGAAAGAAAAGATAACCAGTAACATATAAAATGGGAAACCTCCCCCTACCTAAACTCACAACCCACAAAACTTAATAACAAAGAAAAAATATATTTAAGCCTTTGTACTATTGTGAACTACAGATGTACACAAATTTCCTGAGCAACTATCAAAAATGAAACACCAGTCAGCAGCTTCAGGGCCATTTCACTTTTATGGCTTTAGATAATATAGTAGCATGTAATAAAGTCAATATTGTACTCAGAAGACAAATAAAAATAAATATGGCCACACACTCAGTTGTAAAACAGGAAGCCATCATTATGGATCAGTAAAATCCACTAAGTTAGCAGTTAAGATATAAAATATAAAACTAGGGCAATCAGCATCGTATTTACTGATTGCAACAGGGACAGAGCAAAGCAGTGAATGAGTAAGTTCAGTACCTGCTCATAGACCTGTTATCTAAAATTTATAGTCTTAATAAATTAGCAAATTGGTAAATTGGAAACATCTGAGGAACAGTTGCATTGAAATGAGGTCAGAATATATTAAAGCCAATCAATTAAGCTACTATGTTACTGTTGCTATGCTACTGGCAAATCAAGTCCAATAGTTGTTCATTCACAATTAAATCCCAGTCAACTTTCATCCAAAGTACATCAATGATCAGCACCTGCTCAATTAAGGAATTTAGGTACTGACCTTTTCAGTTTTATAATACAGCTAATTTAATGTAAGAAGCTGAAACAAATTAAATAGATTGAATGAGTTGAATCAGCTCATCTACTAACAGTATATGGACTATGAATTCAGTAATGTTCCTTAAAATCTACTCCCTTTAGTTGGAAAACCACAAAATAAAACAAAGACGTACAAAAGTAAAAAAAGGTGTAGGCTAAATATATCCCTCATAAGAAAAAAGGCTATAAAAATCCTTTATAAAAAGGAAGGCTATAAAAAGCTATAAAAATACAGCCACATTACAACACAAAAATCAGAATATCAGAATTCCTTAAGTCTGATATCATACGGAAGATAGGAGTGCTTAAAATTTAATCATGGATGGGATCGACTTTGTATCAAGTTTGTGTCAAGTTCCCCACATCCAAATTAACCACGATTATATGTGTAAGCAGGTACGTCTTGAGGTGACCAACTCTCTGCAGAGCTGCTCCAAAAGCTTGCCACATCAGGCACGAAGCTCACTACCGCCAAGCCAACGACCAGAGCCAAATGCCTGTAGTGGGGAGCACGGAACTGCAAAGAAAAAACCCTGTAGATATACTGCAGCACAAAATAGTCTGGAAAGGCACTGAATGTAGAGATAAAACTCCTTTTTCTTCTCAAATTATTCCAGCAGGGAATTCAGGCAACAGTAGCATACCTGTTATAGAAGAAAGGCAAGCATTACAGTGCACCTGATGACTCTCACTCCTTCTCAGCAACGTCAGCGTGCAGCTGCGCACTCCATGATGGATCCCCCAAAAAGAAAAAGCATTCTAAGCACTATAGTGATATACAGTAGAAAGAGGAAAATGCATAGCATGAACAACTACAGACATTTGACCAAATCCCAGTTGAGAAGAATCCAGGGAGAGAACCAGAACCATAACCATAACCAGGAGCTCAGCAAGAATCACATCTAAATAGGAATAGAATACCAAGATGAAGGTGGCCAAGATGGTGACCAGTAATGCAAAAGTGGACACCGAGCACCAATTGCAGAGGGTGTCAAGTGAGAAGAAAGGAATTCTAATGTACATCAGGGGAAAAAAGGAAGACAAGGGAGGAATTATTAAGTCAGCAGATGGAGAAATGATACTAGAAGATCCATACTAAGGAACATACTAAGGATTTTAGAAGCTAGTAGGTGTTAGCCCATATTGTCTCCATTCTGATCAAAGTCATTAAGGGACCCACCATTGACAATACAGTTATCCAAAATTTTCTTAAATCCATTTTTATGTTCGTCGTGCGCATGTGCATGTAGTGAGCATTTTGTAATAAGAGTTGGGTTTTGAGAGGTATGACAGTGTCAGTCCAATGACTAGCAGTCTTCAAGGGGCACATCAGTGCTACACCAATCATCATTCAGACTGATCATGACATGGTTTTGGCTTGCTGGGCTGAAACATCTTTTACTTGAAAAGGAAAAGCCGACCCAATCATGGGGCAACTCTTCCCTTTGATGATGCTAACCAGCAAGCTGGTCTGTCATGATCAGCCTGCTGGGTCATTTCAAACATGAAGGAAGAACCCTGCACTGTTGCAGACACCACCTTTAACAAAGAAAACCACCCACTTATGTCTGCTGCTGGCATCCCTGTAACTGTACCCCACCCAACCCTCCCTCTCAGCACCCACCACCTCACACCCCCACAAACATAACACTGACACTGTCTATTGCATAGCCTGCCTATAAAAAAACTAAAAAACATCCATTGATGTCTGTTCCTGCCATCCCTTTAATTTTCCTGCCCACCCAACCCTTCCTCTCAGCATCCCTCACTCCCCCGGCACAAACATAGCACTGACACTGGGGGTGCCCAATCCCCCGGTGTCGCTGTCGCTATCTGAAATAAACAAAAGTGAACCTCATCATTTTTTTAACCCTGTAAAAAAAAAAAAGTCCATCAGTGTCTGTTGTGCAATTTGTCCCCCCACCCACTCCTCCCACAAATCACTCCTTCCCAAGCCCTTACTTACCAACTGGGGGTCCAACGCCGTAACCCTCTGTGGACTGCAGACACGCCTTCAGTCTTCAAAGGTGGACCATGATCTGAGGCAAGGCACATTTATTTATGTGGCGCACAATCCCTGAGGCTCTGGGTGCCTTAAATAAAAAGAGGTTGGGTTATACAAATAAATACAAAACACAAACAGCATGCATAAATGTTAAAACAATAAATAAAATACTATAGTATCTAAGATTAAACTAGCACTGGTCGGTCACCTTCATCAGGGAAGGCCAAGTAAAACACATAAGCCTTTAGATTCATTTTAAACATCTTGACCATCAGGGCCTCCCCAAGAAAAGCTAGCAAAGAGTTCCAAAGGGCCGGTCCGGTGACATTGAAGGCATGGTCGCCAGTCATTTTTAGTCTGACCCTTGGAACAATGAGGAGGCCACTGGTCGAGGAACAGAGGGAATGGAATGAGGAGGTAGGTGTCAGGAGATCAGTCAGATAGCCAGGGCCTAGCCTGCATAGGGCCTTGTTGGTGAGCAAGCCCACCCTGAAGGTGATCTTCCACCTGACAGGCAGCCAGTGCAGAGTTCGCAGGACTGGAGTTAAATGACTAGACCTGGGCAGGCCCATCAGTAACCTGGCCGCTGTGTTCTGCACCAGCAGCAGCTGGTGTAGGGTCCCTCCAGTGACCCAGCAGTATATAGCATTACAGTAATCAAGCATGGATGTAACAAAGGCATGTACCAGTGATGGTAGGTCTTTGGACAGAACTAGGGGATTCTCCTGGTGATATTCCTCAAGTGCTAAAAACACTTTGGACCACAGATGACACGTGAACTTCAAGCATCAATCTGTCATCCAGGATAACACCAAAATCCTGCACCCTAGGGGAGGCCATCAATGGAGCAAATCCAGGAACAATCCTGTAGCCACTCTGGAGGCACTCTCATCATGCCTGTGACCCAGCTCAATAACCAGAACCTCTGTCTTGTCGAGGTTCAGTCACAACCAATTGGAGGGCATCCAATCTTTGATCTCAGCCAGACAGTTGTTAAGCACTTTCACAGGGTCCTGTGCACCAGGGGCAAAGGACTTATACAGTTGGGTATCATCTGCATAGCAGTGAAAACCCACATTGAAATGCCTAATGAGCTTCCCCAGGGGCAGCATATACACTGTGAATAACACTGGTAACAAGATTGAGCCTTGAGGCACTCCACATGGCAGAAGCTTCAGTGAGGAGGAGATACTCCCCATCACCACCCTTTGCTTCCTGCCAGAGAGATAGGACTCAAACCAGTTGATGACAGTACTAGTGAGTCCACAATACTCTCTAAGATGATCAAGAAGCACAACCGGATACACAGTGCCAAATGCTGATGAGAGATCAAGGAGCACAAGAATTGACTTGTTTCCTCTATCTCTAGCCCTGAGGAGGCCATTTTGCACCGTAACTAACACTGTTTAAGTCCTATGCCTGGCCCTGAAACCTGACTGGAATGGCTCATAGATATCAAAGGTTATGAGGCACTCTTCTTGCTGTTGCGCCACTATTTTCTCAACAACCTTTCCTAAAAATGGAAGGCTGGAGATTGGACGATAATTTGCCAGTACATGAGGGTCGAGAGATGGCTTCTTCAAGAGGGGCCTCACCAGAGCCTCTTTCAAGGCATCTGGAAAGACTCCCTCCAGCAACGAATACCAGACAATCCCATCGAACACTGGGCCAATGGTCCCGACACACCACATCAAGAAAAGAGTAGGGGCCAGGTCCAGTTCACTATGAGTGTGCCTGAGTTTCAAGATCACCTCAATGACCTTGGCCACCTCCAATGGTCTAAACTCACCCTAAACAAATGGCGTGCCTCTGCTCCCTCCTGGTCGATCACTGAGAGGCAAAACTTGCCTCACTGACAGGATCCCCAACCAGATAGAGGACACCCTGTCAGAGAAGAACTGGGCAAACTCATTGCATAATGTGATTGAAAAAGATTTTTTTGGCTGTGGACAGACTGGATGAAAAAGTCTGTCCACAGTCTGAAAAAGCTGAGATGGTCTGTTCCTCCCTGCAGTAATCTCCCTGGACAGGAACTCTGCCTTCTTATTGTTGATTTCCTCTTCGTACTCATAATACTAAACTGAGGAACTAACATACTAACATACTAAAATGCCAGCAGAATAGGCCTAACGGTCTTTCGTGTCTGCTCGTTTGGTCTGTCCCCAACCTGGGTGCTGACCTTGCTGTCCCCCTCGCCTTCTCTGGCTTCTCCCTTCCCTGTTCCGGATATTCTTGCTGCATTGGATTTTGCTTCCAGAACCCTTCCCCTGTACCTGTCCCACCCCCTCTTGAACTCCTCCACTGTCTCTGCCTCCACCAGCCCCCAGACAGTGCATTCCATGGCTCCACCACCCTCTCAGTGAAGTAGCACCTCCTCCTTTCTCCCCTGAATCTTCCCCCCTCCAGCTTCCAGCCATGCCCTCTAGTGGCCCCTTCCTCCTTCCTTCGAAGCACCCCGACTGTTCCTCCCCTATTTACCCTCTTCATGTACCTAAAGACCTCTATCATGTCCCCCGGTCCCTTCTCTCTTCCAATGTGTACATATTTAGCTCTTCAAGCCTCTCCTCATAGGTCCTGTCCCCAAGCCCCAAATCATTTTGGTTGCCCTCTCTGGACCCTCTCCCAGGAGGTTAATGTCCCGCTTTCAAGTGTGGCCTCCAAAACTGCACTTATTACTCAGTCGGCCCTCACCAAGCAGTTATACAGAGGGAGTATCACTTCCTCCTTCTGGAGGTGATCCCCAGCGATGCATCCCAGCATCCTGTTGGCCTTGGCTGCTGCCCTCCTACAAGTCTCCGAGTTGTTCATCTTGACATCCACCACCACCCTCAGGTCCCTCTCAGCCATTGAGACTTGTAGCATTCCCCTCAGGGTGTACACTTGACCTGGGTTTCTGGCCCCCAGGTGGAGTACCTTGCATTTCCCTGCATTGAACCTCAGCTTCCACTTTCTAGACCATCTTTCCAGAGCCTCCAGGTCCCCCTGTAGGGCCACCCTCCCCTCCTCCCCATCCACCACCGCCCCCAGTTTCGAGTCATCTGCAAAGAGACTCATCTCACTCCTGATTCCTGTCCTTATGTCAGATACGTA
This sequence comes from Neoceratodus forsteri, assembly GCA_016271365.2. Classification (NCBI taxonomy): domain Eukaryota; kingdom Metazoa; phylum Chordata; order Ceratodontiformes; family Ceratodontidae; genus Neoceratodus; species Neoceratodus forsteri. Next base: position 983,277,515 of record CM028131.1, on the reverse strand, counting down.
GGCGTTGAACAGAAGGGGCCCAAGGACTGATCCCTGTGGGACCCCACTAATGACCCTCCTTGGGGATGAGACTATTCCACCAACTACGACCCTCTGGGTCCGGTTCTGGAGCCAATTGCCTATCCATCTGATCATCTGGTTCCCCACCCCCATTTCTCCCAGCTTATCCAACAGGCCCACGTGAGGAACAGAGTCAAATGCATTGCTGAAGTCCAGAAAGAGGACATCCACTGGTCTACCCAGGTCCAAGGCACTTGTCACCCAGTCATAGAACTCCACCAGGTTTGTCTGACATGATTTCCGGGATGAATCCATGCTGTCTATCGTCCAGGCACCTGACTTATCCAGGTCCCCCTAGCCTCTCCTTGACAATGCCTCCATCACCTTGCCCACCACGAGGTCAGGCTGACAGGCCTGTAGTATTCTGCCACCTCCTTGATCCCCTTGTGGATAGGCACTATATGCGCCACCTTCCAGTCTTGGGGAACCCACCCTGTCCTCAGAGAGATGGTGAAAGCTCTGCCAGGGTTTTGCCAGGACATCTGCAAGTTCCTTCAGCACTCTGGATGTAATTTATCCGGCCAGTGCTTTCTCCGTCTTAAGGGAGCTGAGGGCTTCTCACTCTCTCAGCTGTGATTTCCACTTCCGTACTCCTTCTTCCTGCTTAGCCCTCCCCACCTGCCAGTGATGCCTCCCCTCTCCCCAGACCTGACCGATCGGTGAGGTCCCCCTCCTCAGTATCTCTGTCTCCTCCCATGTATGATGCAGCACCCCATTTTCCCTGGTGAAAACTGAGGTGAAGTACTCATTTAGTACCTCAGCCTGCTCCCCCAGGTCTTGTGCCCATCCTCCCTGATTTAACTTCTGCTAATCTGTCCTCTCACCCTTTCATTTTTCCCCAATGTATCTAAAGAACCCTTGTTCCTCTCTCCCAATTTCCTGGCAGGTTCTGCTCCTTCCTTGCCTTAGCCGCCTCACCACTCTAGTGGCCCTTCAGCCATCTAGCCTGCATCTCCCCCATCCTTTCACTCCTTGGAGCACTTGAATTGCTTATAGGCTGCTTTCTCTCCAGCACCACCTCCAGGACCTCCCTTGTCCACCAACAGGGTTTTGGGACCTACCGCATTTTGTCTTACTCTTGCACAGGTGCTGGTAGCATCCTGCACCCCTCTCCTGATGATTTCCACCTACTATCAGCGTCCATGTCTGACCCAATCCCATCCAAATGCTCCTTAAGGATCCTTCCCATTTCTTTAAATCCACCCTGAAGTCGGTTACTTCCGTCTTTGTGCAGCCTTCTACCCCTCCTAGGTCCAGGCAGAACCAGACCGTGGCATGGTCACTCCCCGCCATGGGTCCCTTACTCCAGGCCCCCAATCTGGTCACTGTCTGCCAGGACCACATCCAGTACCCGTGCTCCTGGTCGGGTCTCTCACCTGCTGAGTTAGGAACGCATCTTGAAAGACATCCAACAGCCTCTGTTCCTGGTCACAGAGGATGTCATAGTCTCCCAGTCTGTTCCTGGCATGTTTAAGTCCCCCAACACCACCACTGCCTCTGCCCAGTCTGCAGTGTCTCTAACATCTGCCACCAGACTGTCCTCCAGCTTCTCCTGCCAGGCAGGGGTCTATACACCACTCTATTTTTACTCTCTTGCCCCTTGTTATCAGGTGACCCAATCGCCTCCACGGTTCCTCTCCTCTCACTCCCTATGCCAATGCAGTTTTTGACTATCATTGCTTACCCTCCTCCCTTCCCTCCCCTGTCCTTCCTGAACATAGTGTATCCTCCAGGTTCAGGTCCCAGTCATACTTGCAGTGGCCCAAGTCTCAGTGACCACTGCCACATCCACTGCTCCCTCAGTTAGCACCGCCTGGAGCTCAGGCATTTTATTGCCCAAGCTCCTGGCATTTAGCAGGACTACCTTCCACCCTTTCCCTATAGTTCCATTTCCCCTGCTCATGTTCCCATGGGGATTCTGTTTTCCCCTGGTCTGCACTTTGCCAGTTGGCCTTTTCCTGCAATCCTCCTGGTCCCCAGGGGCGTGGAGACAGAGTCCCTCCCTTTATCGGCACCCCTTGACAGCCTTTTTCTCCCATCCCACCCCTTCACAAGTTTAAACCCCACTTTTCACCAATGAACCCTCTATTTTCAACTTAGGGCTTCCTCCTCCAAATTGAGATGTAGTCTATCTCAGCATACAGCCTCTTATCCTCCCAGGTCTCCCCAATCCCCCATCAACCCATACCTCTGGCCTCACACCACCCCCTGAGCCACTGGTTTATCTCCTAATTTTTCTTTGTGTTCCCACTAGCCCTTGGCACTGACAGGATTTCTGAGAAGGAAACTGTGCATCCTATGACATGACAGACCCTGGCGAGCTCCCTGAATCTTGCCTGTATCTCTAGCTCGCTATTTCCCTCAATGTCATTTGTACTCAGGTGGACCAGTATGTCTGGGGAACCCCCACAATCCTTTGCCAGCTGATATACCTCGTGCTTAGCCCTGTGCACCATTAGTCCAGGGAAGCATCTTGTTCTAACTGGCAAGGCTTCCTCCCTATCCCATTTGATACCCCTGATCATAGAATCCCCAGCAGGAGCACCTGACCACTCCTTTCCTCCATTCCCACCCCTTCCATGTCCCTCATCCTTCTACAGGCCCTCCACCCAGCTGGCTCCTGCTCCTCCCCTCTGGGTGCCAAAGCATGCCACCCCTCCTCTCCAATCCTATGCCTCCTCCTCTGAGTATCCTTCTGTTCCTTAACACCCCTCACTCTTGAACTGGTCCTTCTCCCCATCTGCTAAACTAGCCTGGCTCATCCTCCCTCCTTCCTGTCTCCATTTAGTTCCTCCTGCTAGTCGTGCTCCTGGCCTAAACCCTCAGCTCCCTTACTGAATCCTCCTTGTACTCTGGTCCTTCTCCTTTACCTTTCCTCCCAACTGGTCCTTCTTCTTGTGCTTCCTCCTCTTCCCCTGCCCCTCCTGCTCTGATTCACTGCCCCCCATTCTCCTGCATTCCAGGTCCCCCTGTTCTTCCTGCTATCTGGCCCCTGCCTCCTGCCTCTCCCACCCTTTACATCTCTAACTACCCCTGTCATGGCTACATCACCCTCATCCTTGAGCAGAAGAAGAGAATTGAAGCTGTTACTGAGTGTAAGGTCTGATCCACTTCCCGCCTTTGCTTCCTTCTGTCCAGCCCTGGCCATCTGCCTACTTCCTGAGAATGTTGTCCTCTGTCCCCTTGTGAGGGCCCCCAGTTACCTGCCTGCTTCCTTGGTAGTGTCCTTGGACCTCTGCCAGGTTCCCCATGTGACCCCTGAGTATTCTCCTGCACCTTTCCCCATGCCCCACCCCCAGTGCTTGGAAAACCCTGTGAGATTCCCAGCCTTCTTCCCCAACCATACCACTCCCTCCCAGGCTTTCTCCTAATCCTCAGCAACCTCCTCCCTAAGCTGTGCTAGCTGGAGCACACTGGGCAACCACCGAACTTCCAAGCCCAGTCCAGTATCATGGCTGCTCCACACCCTGTGCACCCCACCACCCTCCCAAAGATGCCGGCCCTAATGATGTGTGGTTCCATCCCCTTCCAAATAGGTTTCCTTGGTGAGCTACCAGGTTCCCCTAGTCCAAGATACCCCTCCTGCCTAATCAGGTCACCCACTAATCTTACGGACAGTCCCACTGTACACCAGTAACCCTGTTACTGGGTGCAGTACAACACACATTAAACTTATAGGGAAATGAACAACTTCCAAGCTCCTCTCTCCCAGCCTTTAAATCCCACCCCCAGTGGCTAGAACTACATGAGCTGCACCTGCAGCCTTTTCCTCCAATTGCAGGGCAGGTCCTCTATAAATTTGCAGACTTCTGGGGGAGGGGTGGGGAGGGTGGGTTTTGGGCAGACACCTGACCTCGAGAGAGAGAGAGAGAGAGAGATTGTATCAGCCCTGTGTCTCCCCTCCAAGCCCAGCAGCCAAAGAACTAGGCCCAAGCAAATCCCACCAAATAGGTTTTAAATCAGAAGAAATAGGCCTCTACCAGCGCAGCCTGTTACACAGTGAAACATCCACAAAATGAGCCCACTTACAGCCACCAAATCAGTTTACAAACATCCAACAGCACCCAAAACAATACCCTGCTAGCCCCTTAGAAGTAAGAAAGAAAAGAACTAACCTACCAAGTAAAATCCACAAGAACCCTGTGAAAACAACAGCAGCAGCTACTGTCCTGGAACACAACTGATCCTGTCCCCTTCCAGTTCCAGTCCAGAACTAAGAACAACACATCTCCATCTGCAGTAGCAAAGAAAGTACTGCTGGTCTCATCTAGGCTGCAGTTTACTCACTACTGCTGATGCAGCTGGCATGCTATTCACTTGATCCACATGGTCACCTGCTTCATTTTCCTTCACAGAGGTCTGATTAACCAATCTGTGTCTGTGCTGCTCTCCCATCTCAGCACAAGCCCTGTTACCCACTTGTTTGCTGCTTCCTGTAATTGCATTCTGCATGAGTTATTTATTTTTTTGTATATTGTGCACATTGCCTGCTGACCCTACCATTTCTTAAAGGCCAACGTGATGACTTCTTTACCTCCACCTCTTGTCATATTTTTATCTCTCTGTCAGCCACTAGCTGACTCATAGAAACATAAAACACAGAAACATAGAATGTGATGCAGATAAGGACTGCCTGGCCCACCTAGTCTGCCCATTTCCCTACCTACATAAGTTCCAGATCCTGAGTGATCTGAAGCTTACTTTCTCTTTCCTACCACTATGGTTGCCTTCTGTCTATCCCATACATTCTTGAATTCTCCTATTGTTTTAGCCTCTACGAACTCCACAGGGAGGCTGTTCCATGCATCCACCACCCTTTCTGTGCAAAAATACGTCCTCATGTTACTCTTGTCTCCGCCCCCCCCAGCTTCATATTTTGAACTCTTGTTCTTGCACATCTCTTTTTCTGAAAGATGCTACCCTTCTGAATCCTGTTTATCCTCTTGAGGTACTTGAAAGGCTCTATCATACCCCCCTCCCTCCCTTCCTCTAGGGTATGCATATTGAGGTCTTTCAGTCTTTTCTCATATGCTTTATGGTGCATTCCTTTCACCATTTTCATAGCCCTTCTGTGGACAGCTTCCATTTTGTTTATGTCCTTATGAAGATATGGTCTCCAGAACCAAGCACAGTATTCCAGATGTAGCCTTACCCACTGTCTGTACAGTGGCATCATCACCACCTCCTGCTTTCTACTTGTGATGCCTCTCCCTATGCACCCCAGCATCCCTCCAGCCCTCCCCACTGCCATCTCATGTTGCTTGGCTACTTTCAGGTCATCTGTCATAATTACCCCCAGGTCCCATTCCACTTTTGTTGTTATTAGTATCTCCCACCATCTTTTATTCTTCTCAAGGATTCCTGTGTCCCAAGTGCATAACGTTGCACTTACTAACATACTAATTGCCAGCAGATTAAGCCTTACAGTCTACCGAGTCTGGTCGAACCTCAGATCCCTAGTTGGGTGCAGATGCCCTCCCCTTGTGTTCCCAAACCCTATCATCCATCCCCACCCCCTAGGCCAGGCCATCATCTGGTACATCCGCTTTCTGTGTCTGTCCCACCCTCTCTTGAAGCCCTCCAGTGTGGATCTCTGAACCAGCTTGCCAGGCAGCACATTCCAAGAGTCCACCACCCTCTCAGTGAAAAACCTTCTCCTTTTTCCCCTCACCCTTCCACCTTCCAACTTCAAATCATGCCTCTGGTGATACCTCCTTGCTTTAGTCTAAAGATCCTCCATGTTTTACCTATTTATTCCTTGAGGTACTTGAGTACCTCAATCATGCCCCCTGTCTCTCCCCTCCTCTCCAATGAAAACAGGCAGAGCTCTCAAGTCTGTCCTCACGTCAAATCCCTAGTCCTGGGATTATCTTAGTTGCCTTCCTCTGTACCCTCTCCAGGAGCTGTATGTCCCTCTTCAAGTGTGGTCTCCAGTACTGTACACAGTACTCAAGGTGTAGTCTAACCAGTCCATTGTACAGTGGCAGAATCACTTCCCTGCTCCTAGAGGTGATCCCCCTTACGATGCATCCCAAAATCCTGTTTGCCTTGCTAGCCGCTCTCCTGCACTGCTCAGAGTTATTCATACATGCATCCACCATGACCCCTAGGTCTTTTTCCCCTGTTGAGGCCTCCAGCGCCTCCCCTCCCAGGGTGTACCTGTATTTAGGGTTTCCCCCACCCAAGATGTATTGTATCTTTGTATTGAATTTAAGCTGCCACACTCTTGGCCATTCTTCCAACTTGCCTAGATCTCTCCTCTTTCTTTCCACCCTCTCTGGAGTCTCCAGCCTATTGCAGATCTTTGTGTCATCTGCAGAGAGGCTTACTTTCCCTTCTAGCCCCTCCGCTATGTCACTAATGAAGATATTGAAGAGGACCAGCCACAGTACTGAGCCTTGTGGCATCCAGCTGGTCACCCTCCTGTACTGGGATTGAACTCTGTTAACAACCACCCTCTCTGTCTTGTTGCTCAGCCAATTTCTGACCCAAGTCACCACCTTGGAATCCACTCCCAGACTTCCCAACTTGTTTACTAGCCTTCTGTGTGGGTCAGTGTCAAATGCCTTACTAAACTCTAGGTAGGCCATGTCCACAGCCCCTCCCCCCCAATCTATCAACCTGGTTACCCAGTCAAATAAATCTATCAGATTTGTTTGACAAAATCTACCTGCTGTGAATCCATGTTGCCTCAGGCCTTGTGCCCTGCTGGCCTCAAGATATGCTACAATCTTTTCTTTCAGCATAGATACCATTATTTTCCCCACCATGATGTCAAACTGACAGGTCTGTAGTTCCCAGCTTTCACCTTGCTCCCACTTTTGTGTAGTGGAACCACATTTGCCCTCCTCCAATCCTTTGGTACCACTTCTTAATCCAGTGATTTGTTGAATGATGCTATCAGTGGTGTCCACAGTACCGCTCTGAGTTCTTTTAGTATTCTGGGATGTGTCACTTTCCTACTTGAAACCTTGTTTTCTCTTTAACTGAAAAAAAATAGAAAACTGGTAGTGAGTGATTTTTATTCATAGAAACATAGAAACATAGACTTCTTTGATGGCAGATAAGGACCGCTGGGCCCACCTAGTCTTCCCATTCCCTATATATTGGTTAAGCTGCAGATTCTAGTTAACCAACAGCCTACTTCCTCCTACCCTTCACTATAATTGTCTTATGTCTGTCCCATGCATTCTTGAACTCCCCCACTGTTTCTGACTCCACAACCTCCTCAGGAAGGTGGTTCCATGTGTCCACCACCCTCTCCATGAAAAAATACTTTCTGATGTTGCCCCTGAGCCATCCCCCATCTATCTTCAAACTGTGCCTCCTTGTTCTTGCACATCTCTTTCTCTCAAAGATGCTGCCGTCTTGGACTTTGTTGATTCCCTTGAGGTATTTGAAAGTTTCTATCATGTCCCCACTCTCCCTCCTTTCCTCAAGGGTATACATATTAATCTCTTTCAGTCTCTCCTCATATGGCTTCTGTTGGAGACCATGCACCATTTTAGCTGCCCTCCTCTGGACTGCCTCCATCCTGTCTATGTCCTTGCAGAGATGTGGTCTCCAGAACTGTATGCAGTACTCCAAATGGGGTCTCACCAACTGTCTGTACAGAGGGATAACAACTTCCTCTTTTCTACTAGTGATGCCTCTCCCTATGCATCCCAGTATCCCTCCAGCCCTCCTTACTGCCTTCTCACATTATTTGCCTATCTTAACGCATCTGATATGACTACCCTGAGGTCCCTTTCCATTTTTATTGTTCTTAGTGCCTCTCACCCATTGTGTACTCTTTCCCTGGGTTTTTGTTTCCCAGATGCATTACTTTGCACTTTTTTGCATTGAATCTAAGCTGCCATACTTTTAACCATTCCTTCAACCTTACCAAGTCCCTTCTCATCCTTTCCACCCCCCTTGTGTATCAACCCTGTTGCAACTGTTTGTATCATTTGCAAGGAGGCATACTTTTCCTTCCCGCCCCCTGGCAATGTCTCCTATAAAGACATTAAAGAGGACCGGTCCCAGTACTGAACCCTGTGGTACCCCACTAGTAACCACCCTTTCTTCAGAGTGTATTCCATTTACTATTACCCTCTGCATCCTGTTGGTCAGACAATTTGTTACCCAGGCTATCACCCTGGGACCCATTCCCAGAGTGACTAACTTGTTTATTAGTCGTTTGTGTGGCTAACAATCTTTTGTGTGGGACTGTGTCAAATGCCTTGCTAAAGTCTAGGTAGGCCATATCTACAGCTTCTCCTGGTCTACTAATTTGGTCACCCAGTCAAAGAAATCTATTAGATTTGTCTGACATGACCTTCCCGCCGTCATCCTCTGCCAGCACAACTGCAGTCTGTTTCAAATGCTATAAAGCAGTAACACAGCAACACTCCAGATGCTGCTATAGGAACTGGAGTGTCAAAGATCTGTCTTCCATCTGTAGGGCTGGCAATGATAATAATACCAGTGTTCACATGCTGAACCAGTATGAAGGAAAAAGGCAGTTAAGAATATTAAGCGAGCCATGGGGATAAAATATTGGCTGACATTTGATAAAATCTGGTGAGGTCATACTTTTATTGATATTAAAAAAAAACCAAATTGAAACAAGTGCAGGGACTGTCAGTGTTTAGGAATCCTGGTAGAATCAATAGGCTGAAGAACTATTTTACATTATTATTAAGTTTCAAAACTAATGTTATTTGGTTTAATAGGTTTTATTTGTGTTTTTATCTTAGGTTTCATAGCAAACACATAAACAAAAGCATTCCATGTCATTTTTTTAACCCTGTAGAAAAGAAAACTATTTTCCATGTCTGTTGATGGGTTAGTCCCCCCCACTTGACTCTCCCACTCACTACCCACCACCCTACATCCCCTCAAGCCCTTACTTCCCCACCAGGGGTCCTGTAATCCTCTGTGGACTGTAGACATTTCTTCACTTTTCAAATCTGGACCATGAACTAAGGAAATCAGGTATGCAGTTCAATGTATTTCAATGGGGTTTTGAACTTAGTGGCATAACTGGGCCATTTTTGAATATTCTTGCCCAAATTTTCAACATGCCTTTTTTTGGGACCCTACCTCATGAACAATTACAGTGAAATGAGGCAAATCTCTCCTGAAAGCTGATTTTGCAGTCACTGCGTGAAATCACCTTTTGTGCAGGAGTTGAAAATCTTCTCTACCCTTGTTCATGAGGCAGGGTCATAAAAAGGAAATCTTGAAAATAGCACTTCCCCTGGGTGTTTCTTACCATTTTGGGTTTGCAGGATCTCCCTCAGCAGCAGTGAGATTGCTGTTCAGGGGGACAACATGTGCTCTTGAACTTTTGACTGTTTGCTGGTCTAACAAAAGAAGGGGTCTATTCACAAACAACGTGTGAAACACATGTAAATCTCCTGTGCCACTCCTCACCCATGCATAGGTGGGCACATGCTAACATTCATGAATGCTGGCCATGGGACCTTGCTCCCACCCCTCTGGTATGTAGCCATGTGGATGAGGAACATGGTAGGGCAGGGCAGAGTATGGGATATGGGTGGGCATCCAATAGGATGAAAAAGTAAGGGTCCAGCCCGGCCAACCTCAATAAAAAATACAAAAAATACTAAATTAAGGGAGGAGCCTAAAAGTAGGATGCCCATCATGGGTTTCATAGTGGATCACTTGTGTGAATAGGTAGGGGACCTAGGAAGGCACTTATTCTCCTGTGACAAAACAAAGGGGGTTTGCCCAAACTGTCACCCCCAACCCTCCCAGGTTACCCATCATGCTGTAATAGCTGTGTGCAGAGGGGTCCCAGTGCCACCTTGCCCCACTGATAACCTGCAGGGGGTGCACAAATATTTACTAGAGGGTTCTTCCTGGTGTAGCCCCAGCTGTCACTCTGCACCTTAGGAAACACCTCCCTGTCATGCCTCTGGTGCTTTGTGGCTGTCCAGGGGATCCTGCATGCAGGGCACAAGTTTGCCCATGGTAAGTGCCACTGGGGGTGTGCAGATCACACTGTGTGACATTCAGTCATCGGAATGCCTATGCACTGCTCTTACATGGTGTGTAGGCATTCATGAATAGACCTCATGTTTGCACTGAATCAGAATGCTACTTCTTCCCACTGGTGGCACCTTGTTATGTCGACCAGGACTGGCTATTGTTTTTACTGGTCATTTATTTAAATATCCATTGGTTTGATAGGGTAGAGGGAGGTGGGTTAAGGGTGTATTAGGTTAAGAAGACTGAATGAATATGTTTGTATAGTAACTTATGTTAGAATGAATGTGTGTTGTGTGTGTGCTAGGATCTCGATTACAGGATAAAGGTGTTGATAAAAAAACAAATTCTGATCAGAGACAATACAGCTGCAAAATGTTATTTTAGAGAGATTAGGAAGCATGATGGGAAAAGGACAAGAGCAGTTAACAGTTTTTAGAGCTACAAACTCATAGCCCTTTTGTTCCATCTGTCTGTCATGCTGTGAGTGCTCAGAGAATTGCCTTTGTGCTCCAGTGCAGATACTGAGGTGTTTCTCCTCCCTTCTCATTCCATACTGTCCTTGCTTCTGCTTGCTCTCCACACTCTCTACTCTGTCCACACTTGACCAAGTACCTCAAGAAGCCTTTGTTCCATCTATCTGCTGTGCTCTGAGTGCATAAAGAAATGTCTTTTCTGCTGTGATCTGAATACTGATGTGCTACTCCTCTCTCCTCACTCCTCATTCCTCACTCTCCTCACTTCTGCACACTCTCATCACTCTGTGCTCTGTCCGCACTTGACCAAGTACCTCAAGTGGCTGACTCTGGCTTTTCTAAGGGCTCCACTCTATATTGTGCTGTGAGACATGCATCTTCTCCCTCTGCTAGTGCATCTGCTATTGATCCAGGGGATAGTTTCTGAAAGAAAAGATTGAGTGTTTCATAAGAGCACTAAACTGTAACAATCTTCAAGTAAAAAAAGTGCAATTTATTGCAGTGACAATGATGGCATACCTTTTGTAAAATATGTCAGTACAGAACACCAGTGGCACTGATAATGCAGCACACCTCTGGCACTGATATATTTTACAAAAGGTACAGTATGTTACCATTGTTACTGCATTAAATTGCACTTTTGTATTTATTTTTTTTTTGTAATTAACCATCTTTATTGTTTTGCACAACAACACCATTCCACATACATAAGCTGAGAAGCACAAGTGAGAGCGAAAAGGATAAACATAGCATAACCTATAGCCAACTCACTCTCACACATGAGAGGTTAAGCATGCTTCCCACCCCCACCCTCCCAGGCTACACACATACACAATCCTAACATATCATCCCTGAGGTATTCTGGACACCAGGCCTCCATGCCATAAGGAGCTCTTCTAATGAACTCCAAAGGGACATATATTTTCTCCCTGCCTGCCTTGTATATCAGCAATATGCTTTTCTAGCTGTAGAGCCAATATGCACTCACGATACCACTCCAACAAAGAAGGGGGTTGATCACCCAGCCAGTGCCTTAAAATTGTCAGTTTTGCAACAGCTGAGACAAGAGATAGTTGAGCCTTTTTAATCTTGGAAGTACCCACTGGGAACAAATTCAAGAGACATACCTCAGGGGTGAACATGTCTGATAAGCCAAGAACAGGGTCTAAGAACTTGTTGATAGCCCGCCAGAAGCCCTGTATTAGAGGGCATGACCAGACCATGTGATATACAAAGTACCGCTATCATTCCTGCACTTCCCACATAGGGACATACCTTTGTCCCAAACCTAGACATTTGAGATGGGTTAGATATAAATGATGCATTATATTAAAATGTACCATCCTCAACTGGTCTTGTTTTATGTATTTATACATAGTGAGCCACAGCTTCTTCCAAAAACTGGGTTCCTCAGATAGCCCTAACTCCCTCGTCCAGTAAAAACAGACTCCTGAGGTAAGCTTTGAATCCCATTCCTGAAGTGTTTTATATATCTTGGAAACTGGCTTCGATTGAGAGGCTATGGCAAAAAGTGTGTCAATATCTCTGTCCCCATGATGTACTGGAATTATCTGGGAAAGAGTGGCTGTTATGGCCTTACTGACCTGCAGCCATTTAAACAGGTCTTGACTGGCGACTCCAAAAGACCTCACCAATTGATCAACGGGTATTGGTCTCCCATTCACCCAGAAATCCGAGACTCTAAAGTGACTTATCTGGGGCCAAAGTACCGTGGACAAAGCTGTACCCCCTACCCTGATGCAAGGATTTTCGAAAATAGGCTGATTGGGTGATAAATACCAGTTGACTGCAAGGTAATTCTGTAACTGCGGAAGGCCTTCAGTGACCATCCCATAGGGTTATTTTTCAAGGGTTTGGGAATATTCACCAGAGGGACATATAACAAGGCCCGAGAGAAGTTCATCCTTTTCGCTAATCCCCCGCCTATATCAACCCATAAGGGTAAGTAAGTTCTTTGTTCAGACTTGTCACCCAATAGCCTAATTTACTTACATGCTGCGCAATATAGTATAAGAAAAGAGAGGGAGCAGCTAATCCTCCCTTTGACTTCGGGGCTATAAGTTTAGTATAGGACCTATGAACCCTTTTCCCATTCCATAAAAAGAGGTTAAACGCCTTCTGTAAGTTAAGAAACCATGCTTTCAGGAGGTGCACACCCAACATACCTAGGGGATATAGCAGTCTGGGCAGAATATTCATTTTTATGATATTCAATCTACCCCAAAGTGACATGGAAAGTAACCGCCACCTATCCATATCCCCCATTATAATTTTAACTTGATTGGTCAGATTACTTCTAATCATATGATTCAGGTCTGCGCTAACCTTTATTCCTAGGTACGTAAGTGACTTTGCCTCCCAGCAAAGACCATACGGCAATAAATCAGCTTTCATGACCTCCTTATTTAAAGGGAGGATCTTCGACTTCGCACGGTTTAACTTATAATAGGATACTTTGGAAAAGGAATCAATTTCGCTAAGATCGCTGAATCGAGGTTTCCGGTTTTCAATATGTAATAGCACATCATCTGCATATACTGAATATGTATATCTAATGTCCCCCACCTGTATACCTTTGATCAAAGGATTTCCTGCCAATCTATGCAATAATGGCTCTAAGTACAAGTTAAATAGCAACGGGGACAAGGGGCACCCTTGCCTCGTGCCTCGCTCTAGCTTAACCACTGGTGACAAAACCCCATTGCATTTTACTCTGGCCGAGGGAAAGGAATATAAAATTTGAACCCATTTCAGGAACACATCCGGTAGGCCAAAGGCAGACAGGGTAGCAAGTAAATAATCCCATGATACCCTATCGAATGCCTTCTCGGCATCTAATGAAATCAGTACTGCTGGGGCCTTAGCTTCCTTAGCAATAGTGATAAGTGTACACTTCCGTGATATGATCCTGAGACGATCTCCCAACCATAAATCCCACTTGTTCTCTCCACAACCAGTTTGTCCATAACTTTGGACAACCTATTAGCTAAAATTTTAGCTAGGATTTTAATGTCCGTGTTCAGAATGGAAATCGGATGATAACTATCCATACTGAGAGGATCCTTCCCCAGTTTAAGAATTAAAGAAATCGTCGCCTCTAAAAAGCGGGTATCTGACAACCCATTGTCAAACCAGCACTGGAAAACCTCCTCTAAAATTGGGGACACAAGCAGGTGACATGCCTTATAAAAATTACTGGGAACCCATCTGGGCCAGGGGATCTATCTAAGGGCATTTGTTGGATCGCCTGCTGGATTTCAGCCAGCGAAATTGGGGCACTCAGAGAGACCACATCTCCCTCTGGCACTTTTGGCAACGCTACTGACCTGAGATACAAATTGATGTCATCTATGGATGGTTTAAACTCAAGGTCTACCACATATAACGCCTGGAAATAAGACCCAAAAGCGTTCGCCATTTCCCCTGGGTCCGTACAAACCTGCTCTCCCTGCCCCGTACGAATCCCTGCTATAAATTGGGTTGAATCTAAATGGCAGATACGTATGGCAAGTAGTTTCCCAGCTCGCTCCTCAAGATCTAGGTACTGAAGCTTGGCCCTTAAAAGGGCTAGCTCCACTTTCTGAGCTATAAGCCCCAGATTTTGAGCCTGCAATTGCTGTAGATGTGCCCAATCTGCCACCAACGAGGCTCGAGGCACTTTTGTATTTATTTGAACAGTGCTAGAGCTTAGTGCACTTAAGAAGTGCTTTGTTTTTTATCTTGTAGAAACTGTCCCCTGGATCAATTGTACAAGTGGTGTGCAGTATATTAGGCACAGTCCCTAGATGAATGAGCTTTAGTCCCAGGAAAGATGGCCACCAGACCTGGAGCACTGTGAGAAACAGTGATATTGGTATATATCATCCCAAATCACTAGCAAGATAGCCACCAGAAATGATGTGAAGCAGAACTCTTCCAGTGGCTAGGGGACAGTATTATGCTCACTTGGAGTGGGAGGGTCTCAAAGAAGTCTTGAAATCGAAATGGTCTACCCCTGCCTAGAGAGAATGTTGCTGCAGTGACTAGCCCAATAAGAGCAGTGGTGAGCATCTCAGGGCTGCTTTTAGGTGTGCCCCAATTGGCTGTTCTCAAGACTATTAACAGCCTGTTTGCTGTGCACAAGATGGCCACCTATACCTACAGTACTTGTGCATCCGCAAGTGAAGGTGCATGCGTGAACGTCATTCCTTCTTACACCTGGTCTGAGCCACGATGTGGTAGGGAGAAATAGGCAGACTGGAAGGACCAAGCAGTCCTTATTGGCTATCAAATTATGTTTTTCTATGTTTATGTGTTTCTATGGCACTCAGTGGGGGATTATATATTGACAAATAGATCCAAATACTAGCCTGGAGGCAAGTGACCAGGTAAGATCATGGAAGAAGAAGGGGAGAGGTAGGAGCAGTGGTTGGATCACCATTTATGCCATAATTTCAGGCTACCTCTTCCTCCCCTGCACAGTGAAAGTGGTCTCTTTTTATTTACAGGGACAATGGGCTCTGTTTCCAAAATAGGCTTTGTTTTTTTTGCCTTTGTTAGAAAATGAATGAGTTTCTGTTGATTAGGACTGGACAGGAAAGGGTGTCTTTTCAGACACTGGAGCGAGTGATGTCATGGTGATGCTTCCTAAATCTGACCCGCCCAGAGGGCCTCTTTCCACAAAGGAAGGAGAGGGAGGTGTTATCAGAAAGTTTAATGGTGATTTGAGGACGCCAAGAAGCAGATCATTCAAGTAGACTTCTCACAAGGTATGCACAGACTCACTTTTAGAAAACAGGAAAAAGAACAAGATAAAGCATTATAATAACTTATAAAATCTTTTTGATTATGTATTTATTTCAGTCAACAAGCTAAAAGACTTTAATGGTGGATTTAGTGTCTAAAATTAATAGCAGTGGTAAACTTTTATAACATAAAAACACATAACACATTAACTATGAAACAAGAGAACCAGGATATTATTCCCAACCTCAATTCTATAGAACAAACAGACAGAGATATAAACTTCTGAGAAGACTATACTACAACCATTTCCAAACACCCTCATACAACAGGGAATATTATGGGGATTTTCAGAAGGAGAGTACTGCATGGCAATGGGGAAGGGACATGTCTTTAGACAGTGGAGAAGAAACATCATTAATGTCCAATCAGGGCAAAATGAGAGAGACTGGACATTCCCCTTCCAAGTTCACATAACATGACAACAAGGGGAAAACAGTCTATAATTTTCAATTTGTCAGATCAAAGTTTAACACCAATTAAGGAAAGGGTAATAAATAAGGGTCTTGGGTTCTGCCTGAATCAGAAACTTAATGGATTTGAACTAAAACTGTATATTGAAAGATTTCTGAGAAAAAGAAGAGTAAAATATTATTTGGACCACTAAGACACTCTTCCTGAGCCAATATCAGCCACAGAGAAAGAAAATAATAGATGTTTATGCAAGTGCTTAAAGATTAAATCAACATTCTGACCCCCAGGTCCAATACCAGTAAATATCCAAACTTATAGTGATTTGGTGAGAAAAGAAATTGAATTAATAATAAAAAACAGTGAGAAAGAGAAAAGATTTTACAATTTTTCAAAAGCAGAATATGGTGCTTTACAAAGTTTAGATCACTATGAGAGTATAATTATAAAAAATGCTGACAAAGGTGGTGACATAGTTATAATGACCATAATGGACTACCAAGAAAAGTTATTCACAACTCAATGATGAAACTAATTATGAAAAAAATTAGTTGCATTCCATTTGATTATTTAAGGGAAATAATTAAACATATAGTTGAAGAAGCTACTGATAGAAAATGGGTTGATGAATGGGTAGGTGAAGCTCTCGCATGCTATTTTCCAAAAAATCCATTCTTTTATATTCTCCCTAAAATCCACAAAATTCCATCTGAATCACCAGGAAGACCAATAATTTCAGGACAAGATTCAATTACAGAACCCCTATCAATCTTTATTGATTTTCATTGTAAACCTCTAGTTGAAAAAATGGAACTCTTATTTAAAGGACTCCAGACACCTCATTCAAATCCTAGAAGATTTTAGTACAACACAACCTAACCTCAATGAAATATTTCTTTTAACAACTGATGTAAGAAATCTATACACTTCCAGTCCTCACAGAGAAGGTTTAGAGGATTTACAAAATGCACTACATGAAAGAGAAATGCTGAGGCCACCAGAGGAATGTATTTTAAGGTTGGCAGAGGTGGTACTGTATAATAATTATTTGAAAGTTGAGAATAAAACATTTCTCCAAAGTAAGGGACAGACATGGGGGAAAGCATGGCACCAACTTAAGGTCAAGTATAGGGCTAACGGCCAGACTACTGTAGATGAGTCTCATGGTCCTTATCTGTCAACATTTTCTATGTTTCTATGTTCTATGTTTCACTTATGCAATATTTCATGACTGAATTTGAAAAGGAATATATTTATGAAGAGAATGTCTATAAACACAAACAACACATAACTATGTGGAAATGCTTTATTGATGATAACTTCATGTTGTGGAATGAGATCGCATTAGAATTGCAAGAATTTTTTTAATTACCTTAACCAGTGTCAGTCACAAATAAAATTTACTATGGAACATAATAAAGTTTGTATTCCATATTTGGAGTTATTAATAATTAGGGAAGGAAACAGATTAACAGATCTGTATACTAAAGATATAGACAGAAATATATTATTACATGCAACAAATTACCATCCATGAAACTTGATAGGGAGCACACCTTACAGTTAACTATTAAGATGCAAAAGATATATTGGTGACATCACAAAATTTGAACAAATGTAAGTTTGTTAAAAGGTTTAAAGAAAAAGGTTACGCAGATAGATCATTAAGGCATGCAATACTAAAAGTTGATGAGAAACCAACAGATGAATTATTGAAAAGTGATCATGTTCAGGGAGATACACAAAACAGACTATCTATGATTGTAACATATTGTGATCAGTTTGACAAAATCAAAAACACCATCCTTAAAAATTGATTCATATTAAAAAGTACTAACCAGTGAAAATGTTTCAGCACAAAACCATGGATTATAGCTAACAGAACCAATAATATCAAACAAAAATTAATGATAGCTTAGCATTGGAAACCCCCCATGCACATAACCATTGGACAGGGACCAGAAATTAAAGGTTTTTTCAATTGTGACAAATGTGTACATTGCTCTGTAGCAATAAAGGTCAAATAATTCAAGACCTAATAACTTGTGATACAGATTACATAGTTTATATGCTGAAATGCCCCTGTGGACTCATATACATTGGAAAAACCACAAGAACTTTAAAAAAAAACTGTGTAAGTGAATATGAGTTCTATTACAAATAATGATGAGAAATCAGTGGTAGCTAGACATTTTAATCTAGCTACTGTAGAGATCATATTAGCACACTTAGGTTTAGAAAGGTGAGAAAGTTCTGAAGCGAGACAGTTCTGAAGCCTAAAATGGGAGGTGACTGGGAACATTTTTTATTAAAATGTGAAGGATGGTGGATAGATAGATTAAATTCTATCAGTCTAAGACATGGCCTTAATGAAGAGAGTGAATGTACAGCATTTATGTATTGTTCTCTGCTTTCTTTAAATCCATTATGTTATAGGGTAGAAATCTGATAATACGATTTTTGCTTACCATCCCTAATATCTTATATCCATAATTTCAATAGAAAATGTATTGGCATTGAATTTCTGCATTTATCTCCCACCCAACCCTACATATATACACCTCTTATCTGTACTCCAATAGATTTTTGTTCCCAGATTAAACATACACATTACATAATATGAATTTATTTTATAAGGATAATGTGGATACTGTTAACTTAAAACAAACACAGCTTGACTGAATAACAAAAGTTTTCTTGCAATTTGTAAACAGTATTATACACCAACTCCCTTTTTCACACACTTGTGATTTCCGAGTGAGTTTCCGATGATTCAGACTGGGCAGTAAAGGGTGTCTTTTCAGAAACATGAGCAAGTGATGTCAGGGCAATACTCCTGCCACCTGACCTGCCCAGGGTGCCTCTCTCTCCACAAAGGAAGGAGAAGGAGGTATTATCAGAAACTTTAATGAGAATTTGAGGATGCCTAGAAGCACAGCTTTCCAGCAGACTTCTCACATGGTATGCACAGACTCGCATTTAGAAAGCAGGAAAAAGAACAAGATAAAGCATTAAAAACACATAAAATCTTTTTGATTATGTACTTATTTCATCCAGAAAGCTAAAAGATTTTATCGGCGAATTTAGTGTCTAAAATTAGTAGAAGTGGTAAGCATTTATAACATAAAAACAATAATATATATATGGCATGAGTAAAAAGAACACACTCTGATCCTTGATTTTTATTTTGCGTAGAACCCAGTATCAAACACATGGCATCTAAGTAATATGTGATTTCTCTGCAGAACACAAGTAAAAATAAACAAGAGAATTGGTAAGAACATATAATTTCACTTTAAAACTTGAGAACTTTTAGAAGCTGTAATCAGAACTTTCTGAGCCATAAGCAGTTCATAAGGCATGTAAAATATTGCTTAAGAAAACATGGTAAAATGGGTTCATAAACATAGTAATGAGAACTTTGAAGCAGTACTGATATCACACAGATTTAACTAAGAATGTTTTGAGTATTGTTGGATATAGAATATAAATGTTAGTAAACTTGGTTTTTGAAAAGTTTAACCATTTGAAACAAAAGGTTTTCTCTTTTGGATTTTTTAGTGAATGCAACAGAAATAAAATGTAAAGTGCCCTATGTGCATAACTTTGTGATTACTCTAGAAGGTAACTAGGAGATTTATCCACTCCAGGTTTTTAACCTCATAAGAATCAATGAAATTACGCAAAAAAAAAATCATGAATATTAATAAGTACATTTTATTTTTAATATTTTTAGCCTGTTTCCCTGAAGAAGAGATCGAATACAGATCTTGAAACATTGGACTTTGGATTTTGAAACTTAAAGGCTATAAAAGAAAAATAAATAAACTATATGCACATGATGTGAACTACAGAACTGGCCTCAGATTGTTTCTTATTCTGCATTTGATATCTGGTTCTTTGAAGGGTTTTCTCCCAACCCCCCATATTTCTGAATATGAACTAAAGGGATATTTGACCATCTGGATGCTGTTGTTAGACAGAAAATTAATGTAGCCCTGGTGTGGATGGAGTAAGGCATGTGAAGAGCATGGAACCTTCCTAATTAATTGTGAAAATGTTGGGGTTTAAAATGAACCAGATCCAGGACCCAGAAGTGAACTGGAAGTGAGCATGGAGAAAAAAAAAATAGTGCATCATGGTGGGGGGGGGGGGAGGCAAAGAAACAGCTGTACAGGGCTGCACATTCTTCAACTCCACTGGTGGTAGAACACAGTGTAGGTGTCCGGTCACATGCTTCCAGGATCCCCTTTCTCTACTAAATAATAGCAGTATGCCAGCATAGCTCTGGCTATGCAGCCATAAAAAAGGACTTGAAATCTTCAGGGTATAAGAGCTTTATTTTATTGAAAGAGGTGGGCAGTCTGATAATAAGAATGTGTTTAGGTCCCAGGCCAAAGATGGTTAGCCACTCTACTTCCCAGTTGTTGGCCCTCCACCCTTTCACTGGCCTCCCACTGCCAGCGGTGGCATTGAGGCACCATAGGGAGGTTGAAATTGTAAGAAACCAGGATGGTAGGCAGTGGGGTAAGAGAGTAGCTAGTGGAGGCAGTATAGTGTAGTGGTTAAGGGCACTGAGCTGTAGACCTGGAGACCTGGGTTTGAATCCCTACAGCCCCCACTTGCATACAGTACTCTGTGATCCTGAGCAAGTCACTTAACTTCCATATGCTCCCAGATCACACCTGGAAACAAGCTCTGGCTAGTGTGCTATTCCTGGTTAAATAATTTCCCCTTTCCATAATGGGAAGAGCAACATTGAGGTGGTGAGAACCAGGAGATGCCCTGGGTTGCTGCTATTTAGAGCAGTACTATGTCAGTATGTAGATAAGAGTGAATGTGGAAGAAGCGTCCGCACGCAGGAGAGACCGACACAAGGCCACCCCCACTACAAGGGTGAAAACAGCTGCAAGCCCACAATGGGCTAGACAACTGCAGCTTCACATAGCAGGTGAGGGCTGGGCAGATGAAGCCCACAGGCAGCAAGGCAATCTGGGACTATGCACCGATGCACAATGGCATGGAGACTGCAGACAGGCATCTCTGGGAAGGGCCTTGACACTGTGCAGGGCGGAGCACCAAAAACAGAATGGACAGCCATGGGGGGTGACAAGGACTACATTTAAAGCAGCACAGCCAATGGGTGGGGCAGGTGTACCAGATCAAGGGCACAGATAAAAGGATAGGCACCTGGCCACCAGACATGGACATCTGCTTGTATTACGATGGCAGTGCAATTCCTACAAAGCCAGAAGGGCAGGCCCCTTACAGTACATGGTGGCTTCATGTACCACAAAGACAAGGATGGTATAAGTGCCTGGCCAGGCTCCACACTGTGGAGTACAGGGCTGTGGGGACCATCCCCTAGCATAACTACTTCCTGACGTGGCTGATGTCAATGTGCGCCATGTCCTTGGGGACCTGCGTAACTGGGTGTGTAGAGCTTGGACATCACATCCAAGGTCATGACCAACAGCACAGTGGGTGCACCAACAGCCGTGGCTGAACGGATGCCAGGGGACCAACATCTGCAGGCAATGGTGCAGTGGGTGCGGCATGTGGTTCAGGTTGGCCAGTAACATCAACAACAGTAACATCCCTGATTATTTCCTTCGAGTTCACCATGACCAATGACAGTGCCTGGTTCATGCTTTTTGACAGTGACAATGAGCAGGTCTGGATTGTCATATGCCACGAATGGGGTATGCAGTTCCTGGCAGACAGGTCCGACTGGCTGATGGACAGTACCTTCAGAGCATGTCCGGTCCTATTCGACCAGCTTTATACCACCCATGCAGTCCGTTCAGGGGCTGTTGTGCAAGCTGTATATACCCTCACCTGTTCCAGATGTGTGCAGACTTACATCAGACTGCTTGGGAAATTGAAAATACACTGTCCAGCACTGGTCCCTGATACTGTCTTGCTGGACTTCGAACGAGCCAACTGGTGTGAAGTGTCCACCGTCTTCCCCTTCACATGGATCCTCGGCTGCTTCTTTCACTATTTGCAGGCCCTGTGATGTAGGATACAGAGTTTCCCAGAGGTTTTGGAATGCTACACCTCAGACCCATATTTCACCCTCGACCTGAGAATGCTCCTTGCATTGGCATTCATGCCTATTGCTGACATGCCCACAGTCTTTGAGGAGCTGTGTGAGTGGGAATGCTTTGTGGATAATGCTGAGGTCCTCCAGTCTGCCTTGAACAACTATAAGGACACTTGGGTCAGTCGTCCCATGAGCAGATCAGGGAGGCACAGGCCATCCTTCCCCACTGACCAGTGGAATTGCCATGGGGCAACCATCTAGGGCCTTGCCAGGATAAATAATGTGATGGAGAGGTGGCACAGGGCTATCAATGACCTTATCAGGGCATGTCACCCCGGTATATGGTGCCTCCTGCAGTGCCTCCAGCAGGAGGAGGAGTTAGCCAGGGTCCACATTGAATAGCTCATGTCCAGTGCAGAGCAGGCTCAGGTCCGGTGGCATTACCATGATCTGAATGCCTGGATAGTGGCTGTGGTGGTAGAATACAGTTCCTGCAGCCACTACAATTACCTCTGAGGACTTGCCCATAACTTCCAGTTCCACATCTGAGCTGCTGTGGTGTTGTGCTTAGCAGGGTAGAGTGCCCTTGTGCTTGTGTGCCTGCATACATGGCCTCTTGTATGTCTCCTCCTCCACGCCCCCCCACCACCGAGACAGTGTGCTCATCTGTCATGCAGTGTCACCCATTGCATGGGCGTCTACTGTCACTGCACATTGGGGTGAGTTGCCCTTTTGATGCACACCCTTTCTGTCCACTCTCCACTGGTCTTCATTCTTTCCATGGTGCTCACCTTGCAGCACCCTTGTACCCCTTTCCCTGGTGGCTGGGTGCTCTTCTGCTTCATCGTAGTCTGTGTCTGTGACCATCTGGGGTCGCCCTTGCAGGAATCGCCCTGTAGAAGTTGCCCTCATCACATAAAATCAATGCCTTGGGGTGAAATGGAACCTAGAGATAGGCTAGAGTTGGCAGGTTTCCATACCCAGGCCTCCCACTGGACTGAGTGGGCAGGTAACCGAAAGGCCAGCAACCTCTGCCAGTCCCCTTCAGACAATGTTGTGCAATGCAAGAAACAAGTCCACAATTATAGCAGACTTGATTTCTCTGGTCAATCTGGCTTGCATCACAGAGACCTGGATAGGTGATGATGCTGCCCCAATACTGGAAGCATCTATCCTGGCTGGTTCCTCTGTAATGCAGTGCCCAAGGAGGGATTTCAGGAGTAGGGGGGGTGTGTGTCCGTCTGTTTTAGATGTGATCTGAACTTTCCTGTGCAACCAGTGAGTTCTACAATGTCATTTTAATGTATGACCATATCAGGGGGTCTAGGTACAGGCTGGAGAATCCTTCTGGTGTACCAGCCTCCAAGGTACGAAAGGGAATTTCTGCAGGAAGTAGTAGTAAACTTCATCGCCTGGGTGGCTGATCCTGGGTGACTTCAGTGCTTGAATCGATGATGAACTATCATAGTTTGGACAAGACTTCCTCCAGGTCTTTAATTCTATTGGTCTCACACAAGCTGTTGCTACTGTGACATATAGATATGGACATGACTTGGACCTAGTATTCTCACCGGGCATGAGACATTGCAAGTAACCTCAAGATTGATCTGGTCATTTTGGTTGGACCCTTGCACAGTAAGTTTCTCATTTCCGGTACCCCCATTAGTTCTTCCCCTGTGGGGCTGGTTTGTTACCACCCTTTAAATGGGTTGTCCCCATCAGAACTTATGGTGGTAATGGACCTCTTGGATATGAAGTTTGCTTGTGAGGCAGGAGGGAGTGAGGTGGTGGCAACTTATAACAGGGCTGCTGTTGTCTTGGCACTTGACTGTCACACCAATCCATATATGACCCAGGTCATTTTGGTTGACCTCCCTGTGGTTTGATGGGAGCTCAAGGAGATGAAGACCAGGGGTCGGAAGTTGGAGCATTGTTGGCAGAGATCTGGACCTAGAGGGGACAGACTAGCTCTGAGAACTCACTACAGTGAGTATCAAAGAGCAATCTCCCTTAAGAAGGCAGCATTCCTGTCCAGGGAGATTGCTTCAAGGAGGAACAGACTGGCTTAACTCTTTCGGACTGGGGACAGGTTGCTTTACCTGACCTGTCTACAGCCGAAAGGAGAAGTTTTAGCTGCTAAGTATGACGAGTTCACTCTGTTCTTCTCTGATAGGGTGTCCTCTATTAGGTCTGGGATTTCCCCAAAAGGACAATCACAGCTCTGCAGGACTATGGACACACCAACACTGCCATCCACTGTTTTGAGTCTTTTCCCAAGGGAAGCATTCCAGTTGCCTAAAGTGAGTTAGGCCTGTGGAGGTGCAAGAGGTCTGTGAGCTAATACTGAATCTGCAGCCCACTTACTGTGAAATGGACCCAGGCCCAAACCATCTCCTAGTGGGATATGTAGAGGCTTTTGGTCTAGTGTTCTCTGAAATTGTTCAGTGCTTGTTTTCAGAGGTGCTGTTCCCTAGTGCCTTGAAAAAGACACTGGTGAAGCCACTTTTTAAGAAACCATCTCTCAACACAGACTGCTTGACATATTATAGACCAGTCTGTAACCTCCCCTTTTGGGCAAGGTTATTGAGAAAATAGTGGCTCTGCAGCTCAAGGTACATCTCATTGCCTTTGACATCTATGAGCCTGTCTATTTGGGATTTAGGTCAAAACATAATATGAAAACTGTGCTAGACAGGGTACATAATGATCTCCTCAGGCTAGAGATATAGGGAAATGGTCAATTCTCATTCTCCTTGATTTCTCATATTAGCTTTTGACACTGTGGACAATGGTGTACTGTTGGATCACTTGAGGGAACTCAATGGACTCACCAGCACTGTCATCCACTGTTTTGAGTCTTTTCCCACAGGAAGAATGCAAAAGGGGTGGTGATGGGGAATTCACATAGAATCATAGAAACATAGAAATGATGGCAGATAAGGACTGCTTGGCCCACCTAGTTTGCCCATTTTCCCTACCTGTTTCATATTCCACAGATCCTAACTGATCTGTGACTTACTCTCTCCTTCCTATTGGTAGAGTTCCTTTATGTCTGTCCCATGTGTTTTTAATTGCCCTGATTTTTTTGCCCCTACAACCTCTGCCAGGAGGCTATTCTATGGATCCACCACCATTCCCATGAAAAAATACTTTCTCACGTTGCCCCTAAGTGTACACCCCCTCTATCTTCATGTCATGGCCCCTTGTTCTTGAACATCTTTTTTTTAAAGATGCTACCCTCTTTTACCTTATTTACACCCTTGAGGTATTTGAAATTCTCTATCATATCCCCCCTCTCTCCTTTCCTCCAAGGGAATGCATATTGAGTTTCTCCAATCACCCCTCATATCACCTTTGGTGCAGCCCCATACCATTTTTGTCACCCTTCTCTGAACCGCTTCTACTCTGTCTATGTCCATCCAGAGATGCGGCCTCCAGAACTGGACACAGTACTCTAGATGAGGTCTCACCAATGTTCTATACAGTGGCATCACCACCTCCTTCCTTCTGCTGAAGATGCCTCACTCTATGCACCCTAGTCTTTCTCCATACTCCCAAAGCCCCCACCATGTGGAGTTCCTCAAGGCTCAGTCCTGTCAACCATATTGTTTGCAGTGTATATGCTTTCTCTAGGAGCGATTATCAGATGCTGTGGTATGGGGTTTCACTGTTATGCAGATGACAGTCAGCTGTATATGTCATTTGCACGTAGGACACATGGTGCAGTTGAGGTACTGAACACATGTTTGGATGAGATCCAGGACTGGATGTCCTTCAATTGGCTGAAGCTCATTCTGGTGATATGGAGGTGCTGGTGATTGAGCCTGGACTCCGACGGGGTGCAGAGGTGGTTCCAAGGAAGTCATTCTAGACCAATGGACTGAAAGTTGAGGCTTAGGCATCATCAATTGTCTGGAGTGGCTTTTACCATTTTAGGAATATTGCCCTGATTAAAGCCTTAATCCAGCCTAAGGACCTGCCCTCACTAGTACATGCTTTTGCAACCTCCAAGCTTGACTATTGTAACACTCTTTACCTCAGGGTTAGTGGAGGGGTCCTGTGCCACCTGCAGCTAGTGCTGAATGCAGCAGCTAGGTTACTAACGGGCTACCCTAGGTTCAGTCATGTGACCTTGGTATTGTGGCCTCCGCATTAGCTGCTGGTGAGGTGGAGAATCACTTTTAAGTTTGGATGTCTGACCTATAAAGCCCTGTACAGGCTGGGCCTGGCTATCTGATTGACCTCCTGACTCCTTATCATACCCAGTGATTTCTCTGCTCCTCTGAGGCAGGCCTCCTTTCAGTTTCCAGTGCCTGGTTTAAATCCTCAAGTGACTGTTCATTTGTAGTCACAAAACCAGTCATGTAGAACTTGTTAGCAGGATCTTTGAAGGAGGCCCTCTTGTTGGAGGCCTTGATGTGAGGACTGAAGGCACATTTGTTCAGGGAGATGCTTAGGGTGTAATTGGAATCCTTCCGAATATTGCTCACTGATTTTAATATTTATTTATTCATTCATTCATTCATTCATGTATTTATTTAATGATATTATACTTGCCACTTACATTGTCTGCAACCTGTGCAATGCTCCAAGCCTCAAGGAAAGGGTGCTTAATAAATTAAATATTACTTACTTACATACAAAATCATTACTAATAGTGACCCCAGATCCCTTTCATTTGTTATTAGTAATAGGATGTTCCCACACAATTAGTATTGTTGACTAATGTTTAATGGCCCAAGTGCATTACTTTGCATTTGCTAATATTAAGTCACATCTCCTATTCTGATTCCCATCTTGATATTTTATCCAGGTCTGCATGGAGTTTTGGACATTGCTCTACAGAAGCACATGGGCATGTGATCTTTGTGTCATCTGCATATTTGATTGACCAACTATTTCAATATTTTGTTAAATCAGAAATAAATATTTGAAAAATTAGCATCCCTAAAACAGATTCTTGTGGAGCTCTGTAACATTACCACAACCTGATCTGTGGCCAGTAATAATGACCCTTTGAGATCTCTCTGATAGTCAGTCTGAGGTCCACTTAATTAGTTTTTGTCAGTCCTAGCCATTTCAATATTTTGGATAATAGCCCAGTGTGTAACAATGTCAGATGACTTATTGAGTGAAACATAGAAACATAGACTTTGACGGCAGATAAGGACCGCTAGGCCCATCTAGTCTGCCCATTTCCCTACCTACAGGATAGGCCGCAGATCCTAGTTAACCAACAGCCTTTATCTTCCTGCCCCCCACAAGAATTGCCTTATGTCTGTCCCATGCATTCTTGAATTCTCCCACAGTTTTAGACCAACAACTTCCTCAGGAAGGCTGTTCCATGCATCCACTACCCTCTCTGTGAAATAATACTTCCTCACATTGCCCCTGAACCGCCCTCCTTCTATCTTTAAATTGTGTCCCCTTGTTCTTGCAAGTCTCTTTTTCTGAAAGATGCTATCCTCTTGGACTTGTTGATTCCCTTGAAGTACTTGAAAGTTTCTATCATGTCCCCCCTCTCCCTTCTTTCCTCAAGGGTATACATATTAAGCTCCTTTAGTCTCTCCTCATACGGCTTCTCTTGCAGACCCTGCACCATTTTGGTTGCCCTCCTTTGGACTGCCTCTATCCTGTCTATGTCCTTGCGGAGATGGGGTCTCCAGAACTGGACACAGTATTCCAGATGGGGTCTCACCAACTGTCTGTACAGAGGGATAACAACTTCCTGTTTTCTGCTGCTGATGCCTCTCCCTGTACATCCCAGTATACACCCGGCCCTCCCTACTGCCTTCTCACATTGCTTGCTAACCTTAAGGTCATCTGACATGATTACCCCCAGGTCCCTTTCCTGTTTTGTTGTTGTTACTACCTCCCCACCCATTGTGTATTCTTCCCCTGGGTTCTTGTTTCCAGGTGCATTATTTTGCATTTTTGCATTGAACTTAGCTGCCATACGCCTGACCATTCCTCCAACCTTTCCAAGTCCTTTTCATCCTTTCCACGCCTCCTTGTGTATCAACCCTGTTGCAGATCTTTGTGTCATCTGCAAAAGGCATACTTTTCCTTCCAGTCCCTCTGCAATGTCACTGATGAAGACATTAAAAAGGACTGGACCCAATACTGAACCCCGTGGTACCCCACTAGTAGCCACCCTTTCTTCAGAGTGGACTCCATTTACAATTACCTTCTGTGTCCTGTTGTCCAGCCAATGTTTTACCCAGGCTACCACCCTGGGACCCACTCCCAGGCTGGTTAATTTGACTATTAATCTTTTGTGTGGGACTGTGTCAAATGCCTTGCTAAAGTCTAGGTAGGCCATGTCCATAGCCCCTCCTTGGTCTACTACTTTGGTCACCCAGTCAAAGAAATCTATTAGATTCTGCCTGACATGACCTTCCCACTGTGAACCCATGCTGCCTTGGGTCCTGTGCTCCACTGGCCTCTAGGTACTCAACTATTCTTTCCTTCAGAAGTGACTCCATCACTTTCCCTACCACAGAGGTCAGACTGACAGGTCTGTAGTTTCCTGCCTCTGTCTTGGTCCCACTTTTGTGAAGGGGAATCACATCCCCCTTCCTCCAGTCCTCGGTACCACACCATCCTCCCATGATTTATTAAAAAGAGTAGCAAGTGGTTTCACTAGTTCTTCCTTAATTCTTTTAAAATTCTGGGTGAATTCCATCAGGACCCATTGCTTTGTCCACCTTCAGTTTTAGGAGTTCTTGCAGAACCCTTTCTTCTGTGAAAGGACTGGGATCGACCCCTATCAAGAGTGCTTCTGTTAATTGGATTAGGCACTTCCTCCTCTTTGGAATACTGAGCAGAAATATTCGTTCAGTATTCCTGCTTTTCACTGTCCCTCTGCCCACCCACCGCTCATTCTATTCAGCCTCACTATCCCTCCCTTTGTCTTTCTACGCCGCTGATGTACCTATAAAAGGTTTTATCCCTTCTTAACTGAGTTGGCTATCTTTTCCTCAGTTTGGGCCTTTGCTATTCTGACTTTCCTCCCTGCTTCTTTCTGCCCTAACTGGTACAGCTCTCTGTCCTGCTCCTTCTGTGTTTCCTTATACTTCCGGAATATCTTTTTCTTCCTGACTTTCACAGCCACCTCTCTTGAAAATCATAGTGGCTTTTCTTTCGTTTGATTTGTTTATTTGCTTCCACACAAAGGCTTGTTATGCCTGTGATGGCAGTTTTGATAATTCCCCATTGTTGCTCCACACCTCCTTCTAGCCTGTTTGCTAGTGCTTTTCTGAGGCACTCTCCCATCTTGCCAAAGTCAGCCCTCCTAAAGTCCAGTACCCTCACTTTTGTATGGCTTGACTCTGTAGCTGAGTTTAACGTGAACCACACTGTTTGATGGTCACCTGTCCCCAGATGGCAACCTACTTCTAGATCTGAGATCCTCTCACTGCCCCCATTTGAGAGTACGAGGTCTAAGATTGCTCCCTCACGAGTGGGTTCCGAAACTAGCTGTCTAATGCCTGCCACCTGTAGGGCGTCAAGAATGCCCCTGCTCTTGGATGTGGCTGCAGCAAATGTGCTCCAGTTAACATCTGGCATATTCAGGTCTCCCATCAACAATATCTCCCCTTTCTCTGCCATTCTAAGAATGCCTTCCATCATATCCTTGTCCATTCCTTCTCCCTGACATGGGGGTCTGTACACAACCCTGTGTGGATTGTGGTGCCCTTCCAGTCTCCAAGGTGACCCACAGTGCCTCCTCTCCTCCCTGTTTACTCTTTTGTTCAGTTGCTTTTATCCTTCCTTTACATGAGAGCTACTCCTCCCTCTTCTCCCTGCCTGTCTCTCCTGTAGGTTATGTACCCTGGTATGTTAACATCCCAGTCATGGTTCTCTGTGTACCATGTTTCTGTGACTCTACAATATCCAGGCATCCTCTTCCATTAAGGCCACCAGCTCAGGGAGCTTGTTGCCCAGACTACGGGCATTGGTACTCATTACCCTCCATTTCCTGATGGCCTTACCCCCTTTTGCCCCATCCCTGTCCTTCTTGCCTTTGTCACTTTCTCCATTTACCCCTGCCCTTCTCCCTATCGACACCTCCATGTTGGTGTTTGCCACACTTACTACCGTGATTGTTTGGGGGACTAGGATTTTCCTGCTCCTTTCCAGTGCCTCCCCCCTTGGCTAGTTTAAAAGCTTGCCAATGAAGCATTTAAACCTATCACCTAGGGTCCTGGTTCCCCTCCCGGACAGATACAGCCCATCATGCCAGTATAGGCTTGCATCAATCCAGGTGGACCCCCAGTCCCCAATGAAGCCAAATCCCTGAGCTCCACACCAGTTTTTCAACCACTGATTGAATCCCATGGTACGGAACACCCTAGCCTCTCCTATGCCATAGATGGGTAGCACCTCCGAGAAGGTTACCGTGCATGCTACTTGACTAAGTGATAGTGATAAATATTTTTTCTGAAGGTTGCAAGTCTTCTACCAAACCATTTTGTATCCTGGGAGCAAAACCAATCAACATGATTATTAAAATACTTGACATATCTGTAGGGTAGTTGTGGTTTCATTTTCAGCTGGGATAGGTCCAGCCATGCCTTTTTAATTCATAGTGAATTAATATAGCCAAAAATTGATGTATATTTTGTTTTCATCACATTTCTTGCAAACCAGATCTTCATATCTTTTTGGACTTTTTAATGATATATTTTGATTTTTTTTTAGTTTTGTCTGCATATACCCCCTGAATTGTTATCTCATGTAGTCAAATATAGTTTATATGATTTTGTGTTTAACTTTTTAATCTTTCTCATCAGTCATTTTTTGTTTAATTCCCTTATTATTGTATTTCTTAATTTTCAGAATGTATTTGAACTGATATTTAGCATTTTGTCTTTAAGAGCTTGCCACATTTCTGCAATAGATGTATTTATAGTAGATTATCAAAATCTGTGGTATCCAGCTCTTGGTAAAATTGCTAATATCTATGTTGTTGTATTAAAAAACTAAGTGATCCCTTTAATCTGGTGAAAATGTGTTATACAGTATTGAAGTATACTGAATTATGGTCATTATTGCAAAGTGGAGCACCTATTGTACAATCCAGCTGTCTTTTTGGAATGTTATGGGTTACATTTATCCAATTAAAAACAATTACAATTAACTTATTCCACCAATTTGAATCACAGTATATTTCAATAGTTAGGTAGTGCGGCCTGAACAGGGAGGAAGATGGATGCTGAATCCCAATTCTCTGCCAATGCCCCTTACAAAATCTGAACGTCATCATCACAGCCCAACACAGCTCATCTGTGTATAATGCCCCAGGATCTCATCACTGCTTACCTGCAGTATCCGCTGGTGCCTTCCTTTGCCCGCTAGCCTCTCAGTAAGCCACTGTATTTTTGTCCACCACTATCCTTTAATCTCTCAGCCCTACAGGAATGCAGAAATTTCCTATCATGGTGACAGGTGCCAAGGCCTCTCTGGATCCCAACCTGCAAGAAATTAAAAGCATGTCTCAGCAGTTAATGACCCAAATGGGTAAGCTAGAACTTGCTACTCAGCAGATCAATGCAGACATCATCAGTATTTTGCACAAAGCTAACAAAGCAGAGCAACGAATAACTGACGCTGAGGAAAAATCAAACCGGCTAATGGCTCATCTCTGTGATTAATATCAAACTCTGAGACAATGTTGGGACCGTATCAAGGACATGTAGAACAGGGCCCACCACAACAGCCTGAGGTTTTTGGTGTATCCAGAGGGGAGTGAGGAATGCAATGTGCCTGAATTCCTTCAGCAAACTCTGCTGGTTGCCATATCTTCAACCAAAAGTTGCATAGTCCTCTTGAAACTGATAAAGCCCATCATTCTCTAACTCCAAAGCCCCCTCCCCAAGGCAACCCCTGCTTGATCCTTGCCTGATTCCTGAGATTTATAGATAAGGATCTAATCATGACACTCATGAGGGAGAAGGCCCACTTCAATGGCAGGGACATGTAATCAGAAGTTTTGCAGATTACTAGCAAGCACTCTCAACCAGGAGAAAAGCCTCCACATCTTCTTGATGGGCCTGCATGGACTTGTGCCTCCGCTACTCACCCCATTATCCAGTTATGCTGCGAATTGAAGTAAATAGAGTGACTCACTTTTTTGACTCCTCTGAGGCTGCTGAAATGATTATTTCCTACTGGTGACCCAAAACCGACCTTTGAAAATATTTCCCTAATCAGACTTAAGGCAGAGAGAGGAATCTTGTTCAGGACATGGACATTTCCTCTCTAGCAGACCAGCCATTGGACCAGAAACATGGGCCTCCTGTACCATTCCTGGCCAGTGATGATGAGTAGTGGCTGCTCCCATCCAAACACCATAGGCAAAATAAAAACAAAATATCTGTGGCCAGCAGGAAAAGAGACAGATCCCCAATGCTCTGGTCTTGCAGTAGGAGTCATTGTACCAAATCCCAGGATTCTTCTGGATCCACCCTGGTGTCCCTGGGGCTTAACCATTTTGCTGCCCTAGTGCTACAAGAAGAAGCCACCAGTCCCCAAGACCCTCCACAGTCTTCCCTGGAGCCACTTTCAATCACCTACAAAATTCTATTCCTGGGCCAAAGATGTAGCTGCTGCTCCATATGCTCACCATGGCCCTCACACTGTTGAAGAGAATGGCCCCACCAAAGATTCCACCATGCAGCATTAACCCCCAAAACTGAGTTGCTTATGGACTCACATGTAACCATGAGACAAATATTTATACATGTTTTTTCTGTGTAAAAATTGGGAATCTCTCTTATGGAGATCCCCTATCAAATCAGTTATCCTATTAAGACATCCCAGCAATTTAGGAGCAGTGGGAACTTAAAAGAGTAATGGTTTGTGGACCCACTTTCCTAGAGCTTTACATAAGCCTATCGGCCATTGCCCTTTTAAGTTTCTCTATGATGATTTAACATAAAGCATTCCCCACAGTTTCATCTCTGTGTCTCTTATCTTGCTCTATCTTAGATTTGAGCAGCTGATTCCTCCTTTCATATGTCCACAGTCACGGCTCCTGCCACCTGGGTCTTCTGGCTCCTTACACAGTATCCCAGATTAATGTAAATGCTCCCCCCATTTGAAGGTGGGTTGAAGCCCTGTAAATCATTGGGTATCCCTTTCCCCTCATGGCTCAGGATGGCAGAGCAACTACATGGCAACAGAAGGTGAGGTGGTTGTGCCATGGATATTGTAATTGGGCAGAATATGCCACAGAGGGTAGAATGATTTTATTTTGCTCTCTACACCTACAGTGCAAGGTAGAT
Source organism: Neoceratodus forsteri (assembly GCA_016271365.2). Taxonomy (NCBI): domain Eukaryota; kingdom Metazoa; phylum Chordata; order Ceratodontiformes; family Ceratodontidae; genus Neoceratodus; species Neoceratodus forsteri. Next base: position 983,244,438 of record CM028131.1, on the reverse strand, counting down.
ATTTTGCAGGGATGGGTGGTTCACTTGGGAGGAGGGAATGCCTTGTCACTTGATAAGTTGCTGACTAGCTGACATCTCAATCTGCCTTTGGCATGTCCCTGGGTAGCAGGTGAGGAGCACTCCTTCTACTTCTCATGCCAGATGGGCATGCCCATGAGCTGGAGATCTCCTCCCTCTCAGCCCTGGGTGCAGCTTTCTTCCACATGCATGGATCCTTATGACCCTGGCTGTCTGTCCACCGACCAGACTGGGGTACCTGCTAAATTATGTTTTTAAACTTCTTCATTTTGCAGCATCTCTATAGTGGAGCATAGCAGTGGTTATGTATAATTTACAGTTCCACTTGCTTTCACCCTTGAGTGAACTGAGAGCATATTGGTCCTGTGAGGGCTAATGCCTTACTCAGTGAAGTCTCTTCACATGGGGTGGATGGGGAAAGGGGGAGTTGGTGGGGTTTTACAGGAGTTGTATATATGTTTGAAACTGTTTGTTTTCTGTTAGACTTGTGTATTGCCACTCCCATTGTCTTTTCATATATTGTTCCATTTATTTGCATACTGAGGATGGGGAGTGTTGGAAGGGGAGAGAAATGGGGGAATTGTCTTCCAGTTTCTAGGAACATCATAACTTATTGAATGACTTTGATATGGAGATTAGTCTAATCAGTTGGAATGCTAGGGACTTAATTCCACTATAAAAGAAAGAATGCAATGTCCCAAGTTAAGGGCCTTGGGGCCCATGTGGCCTGCCTTCAAGAGACTAAACTCTCATCTCTTGAAGCAGCTAAACTAAGGAGAGATTGGGTAGGTGAAGAAGTCCACATTGTTACCTTGATTTCAAAGCGGGGGTCTCCATACTGTTTCACAAATCTCTGAGGTAAGGGGTAGAGGCACATTGTGTAGATAAGGAGGATAGATGGATTATGCTAAGGGTATCCACCTCTTCTAGCCATTTGATTGTTTGTAATGTATACAGGCCTAAGAAGGACAACCCTGCTTTCTTTCATACTCTATAGTCAGCACCTGCGGGAGTTTAACATCCACTCAGCTCCCACTGTATTTGGAGGATACTTGAATGTTATGAATAACCCATTGTTAGACAGAAATGGGAGGTTGGGAGAACCATACACAGAGGCCAAAAATGCTTTAGCAGCTGTGTTGGTGGACTATGGCAGTTACAAAGGGGTCTGGCTCGGTGTCTCTCAGCAGGCTGTATATTAAACTAACTCTCTCTCTTTTTGCTCGTTGGTGAGCTGATGAGGGGAATACATCATTGATGGAAGGGAGATATGCATGGCCTTGGGCAGCAATTTTTTCTGCACTTCACATTTGGTAGAGGCAGTATGAGGCCCCAGATTCTTGGCTAACAATTTAGAAATGTCTCAGTGTAATCTAATACCTAAGTAGGTAATGCTCTCTGGCACACATGCAAGGCCTGTGGCTTTAAAGATGTCCCAGGAATAAAGAGTATTTAGAGGGAAAGGGTCAGTCTTGCCCTGATTTACCCTAACAGCAGGGATTTTAGAAAATTAGTCTAAAAAGACCTGTGAGGATACAGCGTGTGACGTAATGCGCTGTTCCAAGATGGCCAGGTGAAGGAGATGCAAGCACAGTCTGTGTTCTGAGTTACATTGTTTGCAGTTTTGAATCAGGAACAAAACTTTGAAATAATGCTAAACGTCTAGTGCTCATTTAACCTGTCTCCTGATCTCTTTAGTTTTCTCTCGGCAACAATGCAATACTATTGAGAAAAGTCTTGTGTGCAGGTGTTCTAACAGCTTGAGCTAAGTAAAACTCTTTACTTGTTTTCAGTTTTACTGCATTCCTATTTATTTACTGAGCCTGTGATTATACTGCATACATAAGTAAGGGAGAAGAAGGATTACACATCGAATAGCCTATGAGTGCTGCTTTTTCTTTTTTCCCTTTTTTTTTGTCGAGGCAAATATTCAGTATAATAGCTGAGGTTATGTTAAAAACCACTCATTCTGCTAAAGAATCATCTAGATAGTATTTCTGGGACAAATATAACTCACTTTCAAATTGGGTGTCCTCAATTCAGGAGAGAAAATTAACAAGTGCTGTGTTACCAAACCTTCATTACTAGAGAAATGGAGGCAAATCAGCATATTTCAGATTCTACAAACACTGATAAAAGGAAATTTGTTGCAGCAAACAATATATTGGTAAAAAGCTGAAAGTTGCTTGTTACCCCCCCCCCCCAAGGAGATATAACAGAGAATCTTAAATGTCCCTTAAAAAGGAACAGAGCTGAAGCATTAGATTTTGGGCAAATTTCTATGAAAAGCATCTATCCTGAAATAGTGATCATTTAAAAATGCAGAAACCCCATCAAACCAAAAGAGGGAACTGCTGCAATGGACATCATTGCAGCTAGTAGGGCAGAAGCTGAAGCAGATAAAGATGCAGGCCCATCTAATGAGGATCGGGAAATAAAATAGTCAGACCATTCTAGCATCAATTAAAGAAATAAAAGATGACATAGCAGGGGCTTTAGGAGAAATGAAAGCCTCCATAAAAGAAATAACAACCTCTGTTGCTGAATTAATTTCAAGAATGGATGGTCTAACAATGACATCCACAGAAATGCAAAACAGAATCTCAAAGATAGAGGACCATCTTACACCCCTTGCAAAAATCCAAATGCTACATGAAAAGCTACTTCAATCTCTTGCAAATAAATTAGCTGAACAAGAGGATCGCGCACGATGGGGAAACCTACATCTGTGCAAGATACCAGAAGGCGTGGAAGGGACACAGGAACAACTAAAATTCTTTGAGAAACTCATCACTGAAGCAGTTGGAAAGTCTTATCCAGAAAATAAAATCACACTAGATAGAGCTCATGGAGCAGGAAACAGATTTGTTGCAAACAATTTAAGCATACCTCGTACAGTTTTTTATAAAGCCACATAACTTTCAGCATTGCGAAGAGATTTTATTTAAAGCCAGAATGGAAGGGGGTTTAAAAAAAGGGACATTCATTTTAATGATTACCTAGATTTATCACAAGAGACTACAGCAAAAAGAAAGCTATTTAACCCCTTAAAATCGAAATTATACACAAGTGGAGTAAGAGCAACAATGCTTTACCCAGCAAGAATTTGCTTTATAGTAAATGGTAAATTTCAGACTTTTGATTATCCTTGGGAGGCTGAGGAAGCATTTGAGCGCTATTGCTCAGAGTCTGCTACTTCATATGCACAGAGTAACACACGGTCGCACTCTCCCAGAACAACTCCATACCCTGCACAAACCCAGAGTACCAGTACAGAAGAAGAAACAACATAAATGATTTGATCTCATATGAAGCAGATGGAGGAGAGTGGGGATGTGGAGACCTGAATAAGAGATGAAAGAAGGGGGATGGAAGAATAAATGAACTTTCCTATTTTTTTCTCTCTCTTTCTCCTCTTTTCTCTTTTCCTCTTCTCTTCCATCTCTCTCTCTCTCTCTCTCCTCTTTGTCTTTTCTTCCCAGTCTCTTTCCTTTTCCTTTCCCCCTCGTCCTCTTTCCCTACCCCCCTCCTCCTCCCTTATTGGATTAGCTGTCTCCCTTTTTAAAACCTTCTTCTTGGTTTTTTTCTCTTCTTTCTTCCTTTTTTCAATCTTTTTCTCAGTTTCACAATAAATGGACATTTAGAATACATATGTGACTTACCTCTGGGTAGTTACGAATAAGTTTTTGCTATTCTGTGCTGGGGGAGGAAAGTTAGAAAAACAATGTCAGGATGCTGTTGCCTATGCTAACGAAATAGATGGCATCAATAGCCATCTACAGGAATAATAAAGGGTAGGGGGAGAATAATATTCTCCCAGTAGAGGGTGGGGGTTGAATGGGTAATGAAACAAATGTAAAAAAAACATGCTGGAGATGATATTTGCTATATTAATGGTATCAAATACAATTCAGTTTTTCTATTTAGTATTCAAGGGTCCAGAAGAGGGAGTATAAAGTATGATTTAAAGAAATTGAACAAAAAAGATACAATAAATGAATGAAAGTTTAAGAATGGCATCCTGGAATATTAAAGGACTAAAAAAAGGAGACAAAATGTGTAAGGTGATACAGTATTTAAATAGGTATAAAATCAATTGCCTTTGTTTACAAGAAATGCATTTTAATCAGCAGGATTCTGAATGGTTTTCAAGATGCTGGGGAGCAGGGATCTTTTCACTTTATAGAAATAACTCAGGAGGTGTTGCGATACTTTTTAAAAAATGGGTAAGTTAAAACCAGATATAAAGAGAACACATACTGATCAAGCAGGCCATTTTGTGATTATAGAAACTCAAATATCTTGTCAAAAATTTACTATGGCTTCATTATATGCACCAAATGAAAATTCACCTGGGTTTTTAACGAGTTTTCCTTACAGTTAATTTCTTTTCCCCCACCATATATAGTCTCAAGTGATTTTAATCTAGTATTAAATAAAAGTGATAGAACATTGAACACAGCTTTAACCTTTAAATCATCAATAAAAGTAATTAAGAATTTTCAGGCCGATTTAAAATTAATACACCCATGGATCTGTTTATATCCAGATAGAAGAATCTTCTCCTTTTATTCTCAGGTACATATGACTTACTCCAAAATAGACTACTTCTTATACTCAGAATCCTTATTGCATTTGGTGGAGAAAGTGGAGTACTCTGGAATACATATTTCAGATCATTCGCCCTATATTCTGTCCTTAAAATCAGATCAACTTAATTATTCTTATAATTGGAGAGTGGATATATCTATATTGTAAAAGAAAGAGTGGACTGCAATAATAGAACATTAAATCAGAGAGTTTTTTTTTTTTCAAAACAATGATAATTGAGAAATAACATTAAATTATCTTTGTGAAATCTTAAAATCTGGATAAGGGGTCTGCTTCAGAATAAGGAAAAGAAAATGAAGTGGGCATGGGGAGTAAAACAGAGACAATTATGACAACAAATCAGAGACTTATAATCTCTACATAGTCTTCATTTTGATGCTAAGATTTTTAAGGATTTGACTAAAACGTAGAATATGAAAAATTACTCTCTGAGCAAGTGGAGAAATTGATATTACAAACTAGAACTAATTACTGCCTTTACTCTGAGAAGCCATTGAAATTGCTATCATGGTAATTAAACAAAGAAAAATAACAAAAAGCCATTAACATAATACAGAAAGAAGATGGAGCAACAACAAGAGAACCAAAAGAGATAAATACACAATTTTATGGATATTATGAAAAGCTATATTTATCACAAACACATATAAATGCAGAGAAAGTGAAGATATTTAATCAAAATGTACCGTTAAGTATAGTATCTGAATATTTTAAGAAACCTTTAAACTTGGAGATAAACATAGAAGAGATAATGGCTGCCATAAACCAGTTACCCAAAAATAAAGCTCCAGGACCTGATGGGTTATCTACAGAATTCTATAAAAAAATGTGAATTTAATCTCACCTATACTGTTAAAATTATTGAATTCCTTTAATATGGTTTCCTCTATCCCAGGAACATTCGATAAAGCAATAATTCATTTGATATATAAAAAAAGAAAGGACCCACTGGTACCACAGTCATAGCGGCCAATTTCATTACTTAACGTAGAGTACGAAATATACACCAAAATATTAGCAACAAGATTACAAATTGTTATGGACCAGTTAGTACAAAAAGATCAAAATTGATTTATAGTAGGTCGAAAAATGAGTGATAATATTTGAAGAACCATTAGTATTATTGATACTAAAGCTCAGTCAAATTTGTATTTAGTGTCAACAGACGCAGAAAAAGCATTTGACAAAATAGAATGGCAATTTATTTTTCAAACACAAGAAAAGATCCAAATAGGTAAAAATTATATGAATTGGGTAAAATGAATATATCAATCACCCCAAGCTAGAGTTAAAACGAATAACATATTATCAGAAAGTTTTGCATTAACAAGAGGAAAACACCAGGGATGTTCATTATCCCCATTATTTTTTTCCTTAATTATGGAACCATTGGCATGCTTAGTAAGAAATAACCCAACTATTAAGGGCATTCAAATTTAACAACTGGAGCATAAAATTAGTTTATATGCAGATGACTCTTTCTTTTATTTACCTGACCTAAAACAATCATGGGAAGAGCTGTATAAGGTAATTAGAAGTTTTGGAGATGTATCAGGATATACTGTAAATTTCCAAAAAATCACATGTTATAGCCTCCAAGACAAATAATGTGTTGGAACTACCCATCTCCTGCAGATGTAATACATCACAAAACATACCATATTTAGGCATACATATAGCAATCAATTTAAATGAAATAAATCAATTAAATTATGATTCATTAATACAAAACACAAAAGATCTGAGTAGATGGCAAACTTTACCTTTAACAGATTTGGGTCGAATTAATATTATAAAGATGAGTATCCTACCTAAATTTATATATTTGTTCCAGAGTATTCAGCTACAGTTGCCAGACTCGTATTTCCTGAGATTAAAAAGGATTATAACTAAATTTGTATGGTTAGATAAACAACCTAGGGTAGCATATGATACATTAATAAGATCCAAGAATCAAGAAGGTATGGCTCTTCCAGATTTTTATAAATATTATGTAGCAATACAATGTTCAATAATGTGGTAATGGTTAAAGGACAACTCTGTGGAGTCTACTTCTCATATTATGGAACATAACCTTTGTAAAATTGCTCTAAAAATTTTTTTTTGTTTATTCCTCATAATAAATGTGTGGACTTGGTAATAAATAAACATATAAAAAACCAAGCTACTGTTACAGCAATCAAAGCATGGTACGAGGCACATAAACTCATTAATAACAAGATAGGGATATCCCAGGATATGTCGATATTTGAAAATCCATCACATGATATGCTGTTAATGGATAATAGGTATAAGAGCTGATCTCAAAAAGACATTAAAAATTGTGGCCATTTATTCAAGAATGGAAACATGAAATCCTCTGCTCAACTAAGAGATGAATAACAATTACATAAAGGCAATGTATTTCGATACATACAGCTTAAAAGTTACATTAGGAAAATTAATGCTAAACTTACATTACAGGATAACCCACCATTGTTTAAGCTTTTAAACAATACACACAACAGCTGCCTTCTGCAGCATCACAAATGGGATAGCATCAGAGGGCTCAAGAGGTAATACTCAGTTCCCCCTCCTTGCACATCTTTGCTGGGGGACTTCCTGCTAACTAGAAACCAAGTCCCCACTTTCTCACCTGCAGATTATATAGATCTGCCACCAGAGGGCTTCTCTTCCTCCTCCTGTCAAAGATCTCTCCTCTGCTCTGCCCTATGCACATCCTCGCTACTCTATACCTTGTCAGCACTCTAGCTCACCCCACACTCCACTGCTCCCTATCCTAACCCACTTTATCTTCTGCCCCTCCCATTTGACCTCCCAGGACACTACTTCCCACCCACTCTCTCTCAGCCACCACTAGGAGTCGCTACAGCACACCCTGTTTTCAGTCTGCCACCCACCACCCTGTGGCACCTCTTCCTGGTGAATATCACCTGCCAGCTGGTATTTTTAGCAGTCTCTCCCCATCGTACTTGAACCCTGTACCTTACTCACTAGGGTCCACAGCCCTACCTCTGCACAAAAGAGCCTCCCACAATTAGTGTATGCCTCAGACCCCTCATATTATTTTCTTACATATAGTCCCCACATTCACCATGACCAACGCAGTGCACCACGTGATTGTGAATGCACTTCTACTATTGGTCCTGTCCCTCCCCATGACCTATTACCCCCCTTCCCTCACTGTCACCTGATCCACTTCCAAGTCAAGTCATCCCACACTACTGCAAATCCCCTACACTAACAGCCCCGCTTAAGGCCCCCAACATCCCCTGTGCGTCTACCACTTCTGATGACTAATGTAAATTCAGTGTTGTCTATGATCAGCCCCACTATCCCAGCCCTGAAGTCCCTTGCAATTCCATGTACAGTGTGTATACGCATACCCTCGCACATCAACTTCAGTCAAGTAAACAGGCATAGGCTTCTCATCAGAATTATCAACCTGCTCCTACTCCTGTCTGGAAACATCCACCCCAACATGGGCCCTAGGACCTCCTGCTTGCAGCAACAGCCACCAACCACTGGCATTTGCATAGGATCCATGAACATTGGCAGTATCCTGAGAAAGACAGTTTCCCTCCAATGCTGGATCACCAGGCACCAATCAGATGTGCTAGCCCTGGTCAAAACATGGTTGTCCAAGTCCACCCCTGACTCCACCATCTCCCTCCTTGAATACTCACTTTTTAGGATGGATAGAGTGGGGAAGTGGGGTGGCAGCTGCACCTTTTACATTAAACACACACCTGCGGGCCCAAGATCTTCCCCCACCAACCATAGTTCATGGTGCTCAAGCACTGTCACTGAAAATCATCCTGGACCCATCCAAGGCCCCCCTTATAATCACGGTGGCCTACATCCCACCCCACAAGCAGACACAAGCCCTCAACTCACTAACGGAGTATCTTACCAGCCTCCCCCACAAGTCCGAGCAGATACTTCTTGGTGACCTCAACCTAAACTGGCTGGGCACCACAGCCACCTCTTCCTTGGATGTACTTGCAGCCCTTGACCTGTATCAGTTGGTAACAAAGCCAACCAGGCACAATCTGGCAACTGGCAAACATACCCTCCTGGACATTATTCTCACAAACAGACCCCATAAAATAACAGACATTGAAGTCCTTCCAAACTCCCTCAGTGATCACTGCTCAGTGATCTGCTCATGGTTAGGTCTGATAACATCTCCACCCCCCCCGCCAATACTCTCTGGCATCGCCGACATCAGAAAAACTCAACGAACTTTCTGCAGTACCTGGCCCAGTGGGACTGGTCCCCAATATAAAACACCAAAAGTGTAGATGCCACACTCACAAACTTTCATGACTCTTTCACCTGGGCCTGTGACAGCTTTGCCCCTAAGAAGGACAAAAACTAGGAAACAGAATGCCCCCTGGAGCATACCATCCCTCCTCCAGCAGCTCAAAAACCGTGACAACCTATGGCATCATGCTATTGACTCAGGTAAACCTGCTGACAGGCAGGCATACAGAGCTGCTCATAACAGTTTCACATGGGCTATTCGCAGGGTGAAAGCCAAGCACTACAGAGCCAGCCTAACCACCACCTGGGGCTCATCACAGAAGTTTTGGGACAATATAAAAACCTGAAGTGGCAAATCTCATGTGCCACCCCCTTTCCAGATTGCAACTGAGGGATCGGTCACCATAGACCCAAAGAAAATTGCCAATATACTCAATAATAGTTTTACTGACCTTAATTCAGTTCTCCTTCCAAATTTCTTTGATCCCTTACCCACCGCCAGCCCCCCTCAACTACCATGGCCTCCTTTTTATCTCCAAACTATCACCACTATTGAAGCCAGGCCCTATCTCTCCAAGGCCCTGAATGGAACCAGCCCCCTGAATGACCCAATTGACATCAAACTCCTCCGCCTGGCTCTAGATACCCTGCTTGCCCACTCAGATTTCTCCTGAACTGCTCCCTGTGCATAGGCCAGTTCCCAATGGCCTGGAAGAATGTGGTCATCACACCCATCCACAAAGAGGTGACCCTCTAATGCCCAGAAACTATAGACCAATCTCCATCCTTCCCCACTGTCTAAAGTGCTGGAAAGAATCGTGGCTGATCAGCTGACAGAATACCTGGGAACCTACAACCTTCTCTGTAAAGAGCAGCATGGGTTCTGTGCTGGGCACAGCACCACCATGGTTCTTCTTGAAATTTTGAACCACTTACACCCTGCTCTCAGCTGTGTTCATAGACTTATTCAAGGCCTTTGATATGGTCAGTCACCCACTCATGCTAAAATCCCTCCACCACCTTGGTTTCTCCCAAGGACCCCTGCAGACAGGATTAGAGTGTATGAATGAACAACACAGTTTCCTGCCTGCACCCTATCTGCTCTGGGGTTCCTCAGGGGTCCATCTTAGGGCCACTGCTATTTAGCCTATTCATAAACAGAGTCCCTACCACGTGCACCGAGAAACATCTCCTATATGCAGATGATGCTGCCATCTGTGCCTCCCACACCAGCCCCATTGAACTGCAAGCCGCTCTACAGAATGTTTTCACCCAAATGGAACACTGGTTCATGGAACATAGGCTAATCTTGAACCTAAAAAAAAAACAAAGACCTTCCTATTTGCCTATCACCAGAGTAAGCTTAGAAATACCCAGCTGCAAATCCAATCAAAATCACTATACACACTGGAGCAGGTCACATCCTACAAATACCTAAGAGTTACCTTTGACACTGCCTCACATTCCACAGACACATCAATAACCTCACCTCTGTTGCCAATACACGTATTGGCCTACTGTATCACCACAAAGATTGTCTTCCACCAGAAGCCCTCAGACTAGCCCTCACCTCCTCAGTCATGTCCCTTGTTGACTATGGGCTGCTTGTCTAAGCCGCTGCTGATGCAATAGTGATCGGTAAAATAAAAGTGGTCATTAACAAAACCTGCAGGCTCTTAACTGCAGTTGACCACACAACTCACTCATGCATGCTCTACTCTCTTGCCCAGATACTTAACCTTGATGAGAGGGTTCAATACCAGGCCTGCCTCATAGCCAAAAAATCACTCCTTGGCCTGACCTCACCAGGACTAACTGCCTCACTAACCCTAGCTGCTCATTCTGTGAGCATGCATGGCTTGGCTAAGGCTATCCTGGCTATTCCCAGAGTCAGGACCACCTTGGCGCACAGGTCATTTACTGTCAAGGCCACCACCTGGTATAGCTCTCTTCCCCCTGGGATAATTGGACATGTTACTCTTGGATTCTTCAAAGTGGCCCTAAAAGCTCACTTCCTTGCCGCCCGCACCTGCATCTGCACCTGCCAAATATAGGTGCACAGCACTTGTCCTTGGTGGCTTCCATAAAATCCCAACTGACTCCTGGCTGTACACTTCAGCCAAGGCCATCCACTTTGACAAGGTCTCCTCAGATGGCTCTGCAACCTGCTGTGCACTAACCACCCATTCTTTCCCGCCTGACTTATCCTTCCTGCTCTGTAAGCCCTATTTTTTCTGCTCTAGCTATCTTGCCCAGTACGTCTCACAACTATGGTAGTTTCCAATATTTTTGTACCTGCAATGTTCACAGCCATCACTCTGTATAGTATCTGCAATGTCATTAGTTACTGCCTTGTATAACTTATGCACTGTATTAGCTACCACCTTGTATAGGTCCTCACACTCTCTGCACCTGTAGTAGTACTTAGTATTTAGCTACCAAATTGTATAGGTCACCCGGTGTCTTCAGTCACACAGTGCGATGGCTTGTATATAGTTCATCTCTGTGTTTCGCACTATAGTAGTAGTCCTATGTATGCAGTGTACTATGCTGATTCGTTCCATTGTCTATGTTTGTTTTATCTGTTGGTTGATGAGGAGCCTTTGGAAATGAGTCCCTAACTCAAAGGTCTGTAATCTGATTGTACCAATAAATAAATAAATAAATTAAAAAGGTTAGTAATAAAAAACTAATAGCTGTAATATACGAGTTATTATGAGATCAAGCAGAAGGTGATCTGAAGAAACAAAAAATGAAATGGCAACAAAAATTAGGTATTAATATTAGTGAAGCCCTATGGTCAGAAATCTTGAAATCACATTTTACAGATATTAAGACATCCAAACTACAGCAAATACAATACAACCACAATACATAGAGTGTATCTTATGTCATCAAAATTGCATATGATTAATTCTACAGTTAGCTTCAGTTGTCCACGGTGTGGATGTACATCTGGCACATTAATACATCTATATTCTTAATGGGTGACTTCAGCGTCAACTGGTTATCCCCAGCCTCATCCAGCTACAAAGACGCTGTCCTGGCCTTTGATCTCACCCAACTAGTCACCTCCCCCACCAGAAGGGACAATAGATCCGGGACTTCCACCCTTCTTGACCTCATTTTCACCAACAGGCCACGTAACCTATCTAATGCAACAGTGCTCCCTGACTCTATCAGTGACCACTCCCCGGTTACATGCGGGTGGTCGGACAAATTGCCCCCTGCCCCTCCAAAAATCTCCTGGCAACGTAGACTTAAAAGAGGAGGCATAAAGAACCTCAAAGCCTATCAAACTAACAGCAACTGGCTCCCCATTTACACCGCACAGTCAGTTGACCTTGCTCTCGCCCACTTTATAACCACCTTCAACAAAGCCTGCGATTTATTTGCTCCCCTCTCTAAGCAAGTTGTAAAAACCAGAACCACCCCCTGGATCACACCCTCACTACTAAACCTGTTGCAGCAAAGGGACAACCTCTGGCATAAGGCCCTTGACTCCCAACGTACCCAGGATTGAAAACTCTACCGGGAGGCTCGCAATAAATGTACATGGGCATTGCGGCAGGCAAAAGCTAATTATTACCAACAAACCCTTACCTCCTCCTGGGGTGATGGAAAAACATTCTGGAACAACATAAAATAACTCAGTGGTAAATCCTGCTCCCCCACCCCCACCCAACTTAATCTAAACGGGGATGTCACTCAGGATCACTCCACTGTTGCAGAAGCCCTTAACTCAGCCTTCTCAGACCTCTCCCATATCCTCCCTCCAAATTTCTTCCACCCTCCCCCCCAAACCTCGTGTAATGTCAACTCACCTCCCTTCTGGCTTCGAGTCATCCCCTGCAATGAGGCAAAACACTATATTACCAAAGCTATCTCCAATACCTGCTACAGAAATGACTCCTTAGATCTTAAACTCATTCGGCTCACCCTGGATATCACATTACCACACCTTACTAAAATTCTTAACTTCTCGCTATGCCTCGGTCAGTTCCCCTCAACCTGGAAGAGAACCATAATCACTCCCATTCTGAAGAGCAGTGACCCCACTAACACCAGCAACTATAGACCTATCTCAATACTTCCACCTCTCTCCAAAGTCCTTGAAAAAATAGTTTCTGACCAGATAACTGAACACCTAACTAAACATAACCTTCTCAGCCAGGAACAGCATGGTTTCAGGACTGGCCATAGTACTGTCACGGCACTCTCAGAGCTCACCTTGTTCATCCACGAGGCCCTCGACCAAGGCTCAATTGCAGGGGTGATCTATGTTGATCTAACCAAGGCTTTTGACACGGTCAGTCATGAGCTACTGCTTCATGTCCTCCCACAACTAAATGTGGTCCCAGAGGCAACGGCCTGGTTCAAGGATTACCTCTCAGGCTGGTCACAGCAAGTCAGGATAAACACCACCATCTCCACCCCCAAAACAGTTTGCTCTGGGGTCCCACAGGGGTCAATTCTTGGCCCACTGCTGTTCACCCTCTTTTTAAACTCTCTCCCTACGGCATGCAGTGGTCATCTTCTACTCTACACTGATGATGCGGTACTGTTTTGGAAACACCCCCAACCGAGCGCCCTCCAACAGGCCCTTCAGAGTTTTTTCTGGGAGCTAGAGAACTGGTTCACTGAACACCGCCTAATCATCAACTATAATAAAAATAAGTCCATGATCTTTGCGCATCGCCAAAGCCCACATAGTTAGTCTGCACTCCTAATTAAGAACACACTAGGCACCCCACTGGAACACGTTACAAACTTCAAATAGCTGGGTATCACATTAGACACCTCCCTCTCCTACCAGAGTCACATCCAACTTCTTACTTCCACTGTCAATACTAGAGTGGGCATCCTCTGCAGACTCAAGCACTGCTTACCCACACAGGCCATGCAACTTGCAGTCACCTCCTCCATCCTCTCCCTAGTTGACTACAGGATTGTTATACACGGCTCTGCAGAACTCACCATGCTTAACAGTATAAACACTGCCATGAATAAAGCCTGCTACCTAGTCACAGGCAGTGACAGACTAACCCACACCTGCGATCTTTATACTTTGACTGGTTGGCTAAACTTCCAACAAAGAATAAAGTACCACACCTGCATCCTCGAAAAAAATATACATCTTCAGCTAGCCCCCATCGGCCTTCTCCCCATAATCAGTGCAGCACCCCACAGGCTCAATACAAGACTCACAGCAAGCTCATCATTTCTGGTCCCCCTATGTAGAACATCCCTTGGACAAAGATCCTTCCGCTACTGAGCCCCTCTCTGGCTCAATGCGTTACCACCCTCACTCTCCCAGACCCACAGCATCTCACTATTTAAAACAGGCCTCAAGGCTCAACTACATGAGAGTGCAAAATGTGTCTGTGGCTAACATTGCCCACCCAGTTTCTTCCCATATACTCCCCATTCTAGACACAGGGTCTCTCTAAACCCCATGAATTAGCATCATACAAGTTCCTGCCCTGGGACTCCAAGATTGCTGCCTAATACCTTCATCGGTATATAAGTTTTAGCCTGGACTGCTCTGTCAGTACTGTTACTGTAAATACTGCCTGTCTATGTATGTCTTATACTATATTTTGTTTACCCTCCACCCCCTGTAACTGACATGGAGCATTTGCAAAAGAGTCTGTGACTCAAAGGTTTGTAATTCTGATTGTATTTAATAAATAAATAAAATATTTCATTCTTGCCAAAATTTGTCACATTTTTGGCCAAAAATGTTTCATTGTTTAAACAGATGCAGTAAACAAAACATTCAAATTGCCTCATTGGCAACTTTGTTATTATTATTCAATATTAGAAATGTTTTCACAAATCACTTAAGGATATTATATAGAGTGGCAATGATTATTGCATGAAAATGCATTCTACTAAGGTGGAAGGATCCCAGCCCCACTACGATACAGACCTGGTTATATCACATGAAGGAGGTGATGGTATTGGAATGTATACATTATATAAGAACTGACCAAATTGACATCTTCAGTCTGATATGGGTCCCTTCCAGGATGCAATAAATAACTGTAATATTAATTAGATAAGATTTCAAATAGATTGCAACTTCTGGGCCCTTAGGTAGGTAGGAAGGTCGGTATGTCAAATGATGATGGGCAATCAGTACAATCCATACAAAGTGTAAGACTGTGGAAGAACATGGCTGATAAAACCTATACTGAGTCATACCGAAAAAAAAAGAAGAAAAAAAATAGAAAATTAGTCTAAAAGTGATAAGACATGAGGGATATCCTCAGAAGCATTAGACAAAGGTTGTTGTTATCGTCTGTTGCATTCATTTTATGGAATATTAACATTTGGATGAGCATAGAGGTACTTTATCCTCTGCCTTGTAGTGTTTATAGGGTAATTTGAGCACTACTACAGTAGTTTGATTCATAATCATTGCGAGTCCTCTGAGTCATGCCTTTTTGTATAGTGTATTGCCCTCCTTGTTGTTGCTCTATGTACTTGTTTGATGTTGTTTGTTTGCGCTTTGTTCTCTTCAATAAAAATTGCTTAACTTCAAACAATATATTTCAGCAGTTATGCCATTTGATCCAAGGGTGCTTCCCTTTTACATTTATTTATTTTTTTTACTGAAAACAGGATTTTTGTTACTTATGGCCAACCCGACTCATTATTTTAACTGTTCTACCATAGTTAGATTGTGAATGTTTGCTCTCCATAAAGGCAGCAGTATTTGTTAGTTGAAATGTATTTCTGACATCCTTAGATTCATCCTTAGTTCATTTTTATAGTTTTTTCACACATTTTTAAAACACGTTCATAGCTTATTTTGTAATTCATGACTCACATCATTAAATACAGCCATCACTCAAAACTTTTAAAAATCTCTTCCACTGAGGTTATCTGTTGAATGTACATATGAGTTTCATACTGTAGATACAGATGGTACTGCCACATGTTTCTGACAGTAAACAGCACAGCACTGTACCAAGATATTTAACTTCTACAAGGCCGACATGGCATGGAAGTGGAAACTTTTTAAAACATTAAAATTCTGTATCTTCATTCAGGAATGAAAGAAAGCAAAAACACAAAAAGGTTACTTGATATTTTTGCCAGAAAAAACATATTTCTGAAAACAACTATTTGATGAGTAATAAATACTGCTGCTTTAAAAGCATGTTTGCAAAAAAACTTAATCTGTTTGGAGAGATACACATTTTGATGCACATACATTTAGGTTTTTATGCCTCTTGCAACTAATAACTAGAATTATGATATTTGTGTTATTTTAGCCCTTCTAGTCTTTGTATGTTATGATGCCATTTTATTACAGTTTTATGTTTCCTTGATTTCAGGGAATTATCAAATATTTTCTTTGTAAATTTGTTTCTTAGAATTCTTCAATGCTTATTTGAATGCTTTAATGTTTTCCCACCTTTCGAATCAAAGAAATAATCCTTTCCTTTGGTGGTTTGTCAATAAATGTTTATCATCATAATCTTTATTATCATAAAGGAAATTAGCTATCAGGTCCAAAGGTATAACATGATTTTTTTTCCATTTCATCCCAAGTAGTAGCAGTTATTTCAGATGTGCTTCTTATTATTATTTTTATTTAACATTTTTTTAACAGGGTAATAAAACTCTGGGCCACATGGCCCTTTTAGAGATGTAATGCAGATACTTAAAATAGAACATTTACAGAAGCATTCACTACTATAGCAATAAGACATGACAGTGTGTCTCTTACTGTGTAATAATGTCACTCCTTGGGTGGGTTGAAGCACAAGGTGAAGCTGAGTGCTTCCACCACTCGAGGAGTGATGCTATTAAACAATAACACACACCCTGGAGTGCCTTATTGCTATTATACAGTACACTGGCTCATTTTGTTGTTTATTGTTGTAAAAATAAAAACAAATATGTACATTTACAAAAGTATATTTTATTTTATTTTCAACGATAGCATGTTTTAGAGAAAAGTAGTTTGTATTGTTGGCTTAGGTCAATAGGTGGCACTACTGTACTGCAGTTGTGTGTTTTCCATCTCCCATAGCTTGGTTCTGCTCCCCCCTTCCCCACCCCACCCCGCCTTGCTGTTGGTGGTTTCTTGAGTGTTGCACTCCCCACCTCACTACCACCACAACCTATCATGCTTTCTGAATTCTGCCTCCTCCTCGATGGGTCCCAGTATGACTGGGACAAAAAAATTAACAGAAAGACAGCAATCTAGTGAAATAGTGAAGCATGGTTCTTTTGAAATGAACACACGCTTACTTTGCTGAGAGGCATTCTATTTTGTGACCAGGAACAAGTGCGCTGTGGGGAGGCATGAACTTTTAGAAATAACAAAGTATGTAGCCACTCATCCCCAGTCTGCAGGATGCAATCACAGAGAATTGCATCTTTTTTAGGAAGCAGTGTATGAAACTGCATTTGAAGATGTTATCAGTGCTGCTCAGCAGGGGACACTGAAGCCAGTTGCCAAGCAGTGTCAGGTGAAGCCGATCATAGTAGTGACTGCTTCTTCAGACTGTTCTGTTTTTCTTTCCAAAAATGTGTAGAATTGGCAATTAATTAATGATAGACTAGGGAATGAATACAAAATAATAGAAACTCTCTTCAGAGAAATTTCATATTGACAGTGGGAGTTAGGCTTGTTTGTTTTGTAGCTATGATTACATTACTGGCAATAAGCAGAGTGGCTATGTTAAATGTGGGCAAATGAAGGGAACATGTGTAGTATGATCTATTTATGCTATTCAGTCATGTGTGCGCCAGGCCTTCATACAGCAATGTTATTGTAGAATAACCACTGTTGAGGTACAGCAATGACCAATCAGGTTACAGGGACTCTTCTTGCCATTGTATAATTACAGTCACTCACCAACTACACATTCAGTATCACATAAGAATACATACCTAGTGTACACATTCAACATAATGAAATATTCTAAAAACATGTGCATCTAGGATCTTTCAACAGTTGTTCTTTATAGCGTGCTTTAAACTGATAGATATTTGTTACTTTTCTAATGTCTAAATCAAGACCATTTCAAAGTTTAACTGCCGAATACATAAATCATTTTTTTTTTTAATTTTGCAAAAATACATTTATATGGTTAATGCATCAGGAGACCTTAATGATCTTTCACTTGTTTGGGGGACAAGCATTCCAGTTAATGGTCCATCCTTGCCTCCTGTAGGGCCTTAAATAAAAAGGAACATTTGTACATTTTATCTTGCTGTTCTAATGGTAGCCATTTTAATTTTCCGTATAATATACGATGCAGACAGGGAAAAAAAATAACAAATATGTTGCATGTGATACCATTTATTGGACTAACAACATTTTTTCTGAGATTAGCTTTCGAGAGATAATACTCTCTTCAGGTCAAGTCAATGAAAACAGAGCTGGATAACATGCCACATATAAAGGTTGGATGTGGACTCAAGACATTGAGTAGCAGTTTACACATTAAAGCATTGCAGTCAATTCACATTCGTCACAAACAGGCAAGAAGAATCACATGGTCAATGGAGTGTGTCTGTTGAGTAGCCCACCTTATATGATCAAAGGGCAGTCACATTTTAGTCTGGACCATCAATTAACATTTGCAAAACAAAAAATTCTATTGTCATTAGATGGTGCTTGATAAAAGAGACAATCTTATAATCAAAGTGTGTGATAATTACATTTTAGTCTGAGGGAGGGTGCTGATGTGATGGAAAGAACCATCTGAAGTATTATTTTGGGCTTTATCCGTGGTAATGTGCTGGAAAAACAATGGCCCAGATATTCAAAAGACTTGAGTCATGCGCAATAGGGTTGCGCCTGCGCAAGTCCGAAAATGCGCCATTCTGCAATATTCAGCAGGAGGCAGTTGCACCCCCCAAATCACGCTGAGCAACAGCGCAATGATAATGAATGCATGAGCAATTGAAGGGGGAGGAACCATGCATAAATGGCGCAGGGTGATATTTAACAACATTCGCCATGCGCAATAGGGGAGTAAGCGGAAATTGCGCCATAGCAGAAATGAGCCAAAATAAAAGGGAGCAAGGGAGAGGCACAAGAATACTACAGGGAAGCCACATGAAAGCCAAATATCACAGGGAAAACTGGGCAGCAGGGACACACAGGGCCAGGCAGGAAAGGGCACCTGGAAGCAACAGGCACAGGGGAAGGTGTGGGGAGCCACAGTGCAGAAGGGGGAAGTACACCACACAGCAGTGAGGCCAGCACAGGCAGGTGTTCCCGGTGCAGGGGAAGTATCAGCCAGGACAGCGGGGAGAATACAGAAACAGCTGCTGGGGGTGAACACAAGCCAGGGACATGGCCAGTGCCATCATCCAGATGGAGGCCATAATGAGGGGGGTGAGAAGGTGGGCAGCAGGGGGGTGTGGCTGTGGAAGGGCCCGTCGGCGGTATGCCCCTAACAGGCAGTACCGAGCCCACACCAGCTTCAAGCTGTACAGTGATACCAAGATTGTTGGCTGGTACCGCCTGAATTGGGCAATTCTGAGGTGGCTCTGTGAGCTGTGCAGTGATGTGATGCAGGCATCCACACGACGGAGCCATGCCCTGTCAGTGGAGATGAAGGTGACAGCTTACATGTGCTTGCTCGCCACGAGTACCTTCCAGAGACCAACTGGGGACACCACAGGCATAACCCAGTCAGCCACGTCATGCCACCACACCCAATTCCTCAGCGCACTCCTGCCACATGCTGTGGAGTACATCCATTTCCCTAGCACACTGGTGGGGCACACAGCAAACATACAGGAGTTCCACAGGGTAGCACATATGCCTGGCATGCTAGGGGCAATAGACTGCACCCATGTGGCCATCCGCACACCACCTGGCCCCGAGGGGGCCACATACATAAATCGCAAGGGCTATGCCAGCATCAACTGCCAGGTAGTGTGCGATGCCATGGGGCGCATAATCAATGTCTGTGCCACGCACCCTGGGGGAGCACATGATGCCTTCATCTGGCACCAGTCAGCACTGTGCCACAGATTCGAGACTGGGGATAACCCCACTGGCCACCTAGTGAGTGAGTATGTAACCACATGGACAATCATAGGGCCCAGGGGGTCATGGTCAGAGGTGACATGGGTAGTGGCCTACATGGCCCAGGGCAAGGCGATGCTGATCACCAAACTAACCTCCACCATCTAAACACAGGTGACAGTGGATACCCACTCCGTCCCTGGCTGCTCACACCCTACCGGCGGCCCGTGACCGCGTCGCAGCAGACTACAATGAGCTGCGCCACCACCACGTAATGTAGTCGAGTGGGTGTTCGGGATGCTGAAGGCATATTTCCGTTACCTGGACACCTCTGGCGGTGCCTTACATTACAGCCCTCAAAGGCCTGCGGGCTATTCCTGGCCTGTTGCATCCTGCACAACATGGCCAACGAATGTTGGATAGCCATACAGGTCGAAGAGGGGCAGCGATGGGGACAATGAGGTCACCGGTGACAATGGTGATGGGCAGCCCCCTCTTGGGTGATGAGACCCCCTGACTGCTCTGGCTGGCACAGCTGCACTGGCACACCATCACAGAGGAGCACTTCAGCCAAACCAGGTAAGTCATGGGGCCATGTGCAACCAACAGTGGCTAAGACACAACCCACAAACATGCATGGACACACACCAGGGCTGCATTCCATCAAGGGAAGTGGCCGGGCATGGAACCACACACATAACCAGGGATGGGTGAGGTCTAACATGCCACGCGGATGGACACATACACACACAATGCACCAGACATGCACAAAGGGTAGGAGGCACACCGACCCAGAACACCACGCCTAGCCACACACATGTCCACAGACCACCATGCCCACTGCCTGTCCATGAGCGTGTGTCAGATGCTGAGCACCATTGCACATTGGTGTACAGCGCAATGCAGGCATCATCATGCACATGCAACTGTGGACAGCAGCCGGGAGGGTGTGCAGATGGACTGTGTGTCTGCGTGCAGGGCCGGGTACCCACCCGTGCAGTGCCGGCTGAAAGACAGAATGCACACAGGGCAGCACCAGACAGTAGCTGCATTGGGAGACAGGTCAGTCATGCGAAACAGTGCCCCGGCCACCATGGATGCATGGGCAGCCCCGCCAAGACTCGCCAGCACTGACAGGCTGACCACTGGCCTCATGGGGTAGCACCTATGGTCCCCCAGGGGTTCCTCTGCGTGAACATGACCGTGCTTGTGCAGGGGTCTGCAGCACACCAAACATGCCTGCACCAGGCATGCTTGGGATGCCCACAGCTGAACCTGGTGTCGACAGGGAGGGTGTCACATGATGCCGGGAATGGGGGGTGGACAGTGCACTGTGTGGTGTCTGAGATGCATGGGCACATGACTGTGTGCCCATTGTGGCCATGACAGCAGTGAATGCCTGTGTCTGCCTGTTAATGGCAGCGGTCACATCCTCCCGCAACCGGTCCATCCCTGCCAGGATCAGAGCGGTGTCTCTGCTGCGCCGCCCCTCTGCCCACTCCAGAGCCACATGCAGTGCATCCATCGATGTTGCAAGCCACATCTGCTGGTGGACTGATGCTTGCAGTATGCGGGTGTGCAAATCCAAGAGGTCATCTGCCTCCCTGGCATCCTGTCCTTCAGGGTGTGCATGACCCTGATGCTCAGCACCCCTTGAGGGTGGGCGCTGCAGACCAGGACCATGTCTGGGCATGTCCACAGGTGGTGCACTGACACCACCCCTTGACCCTGTACCCCAAGCCCATTGGCTGACTGCTGATGCTGCCCCTCCAGCTGCCACTCACCAGGGCTCACTGGTGCCAGTGCAGTGGCTGCAACAGTCCCACTGTCCTGTACACACACCAGTGCTGCCCCACTGGTGCTGACAGGCACAGGCTGGGACTGTGATGACAAGCAGGCCTCCACCGCAGCACCACCCACAGCCATGGCCACGATGTTACCTGCTGTGTGGCCATCCCGTGGCTCACACGTGTCACTGCCCATGCCGTTGTCAACATCATCATCGGTGATGGACCCGGCACCAGCCCGAGTCACAGCATGCTGGCATCCGTGCATGCTGGCATGCTGAGACACAAGCAGGTGCTCCTCCGCACCTGTTCCAACAACATCAGTCTGGACAGTCAAGCAGGTCCACTGTCGCACTGAGCCACGTATACCTGTGGAGGTGGATGGGCCCTCCTCCATCTCCAGCTGACTGTCCTCAGTGGACAGGCCCACCACCACTGACCCATGCAGACACTCAGGATCTGTAAGGGAAAAAAAAGTCGCATTACTGCATGTGACCTACCCTGCCCCCCCAATAGACAGACCATGACCTACCATGCAGTGATGGGCTACCACCCATCTGGAAGCCACCACCTGGAACACCCTCAATGGCATAACGCTGCATGCTTCCAGCAACCCTCTCCTCCTGTGGGGTCAGGTGTACCACCTCCGGCTGTGCCCCACCTGTCGCAGCTCATGCTGCCCTGATGGCAGCTACCTTCTCCTTTATCCTCCTCCTCATTTCTGTGCCCATCTTCTTCTTGCACTCCTGCACGAAGCGCTGGTGGCTGCCATGCAGGTTCACTGCACGTGCCACTTCCTCCCATGCAGCAGCATGGGCCTGTGGTGTTCCCTGCCATCCACTGAGAAGCGGCTCCTGATCCAGGTAGGCCTCAAACAGGGCATCAGTTTCGGCCTTGGTGAAATTAGGCCTCCTCCTCCTCCTCCTCCTCCAACTACTGTGTTCCTCCTCTCCCACAACTCGCTCGGTCATTATTTAGCCTGTAAGAATGACAGTTGTTACCTGTGAATGTGCAGTCCCATGCATGTCCCAAAATCCACAGTCCACACTCCCAAACAGCATGCAACTCACCAATAGACTGCAGTAACTGGACTATGGCCAGTGCAGCCCAATGTCGCTCTTTTATAGCGCAAGCCATGCAAATGAGGTGAGGCGCAACTTTAAGTGGATGCAAATTGCAGTGCTGCACCATTGAATGGCTGATTAGCTGTTTTGCATATGACGACTGAATATTGCATTGTTGTGCTTTGCGCAATTGTGTTTAACGTGCTGAGCCAAGGGCGCAGTTCTGTGACATGCGCAGTACACACCTCACTGTGCATGCTCGGGTTACTGACGCAGGCGTCTGCCGTGCTGCTGACGTACTGTGTACGGGAAGCAATGCAGGGCATGGCCACTATTGTGCCAGTGGCGCTACAGCAATGTTCACCTATATGGTTCTGTGGTACTGGGCCATCATAGGCGCAAAGGGGCAGCAGCGAGGTAGGCCACTGCTGGAGGTAGCACACAGGCATTCAATCGCGCTACACACATTGGGTTCCAATGGAGCTGTGCCTGTCCGTGTGCCAGAGCCCCTTGACCCTGTGCCTGACCTTTGCCCCTAGGCACCGTGCGTCAGGCATGGGTGCACCACTATCGTGCTGTTCGGTGACAGCACGATAGGGAATGGCAGTGCTGTACCATGCAGCATCTGTACATGGTGGAGCCGAGCTGCAGAGCACCATTTTGAGCCGACTGAGCAAGTAGAATGGCACAGAGGAGGGCTGCACAGTGGACCCAAGTAGAACTGGCCAACCTAGTAGCCATAGTAGAGCCACTCTATGGCCCACTGTTTGGGGAGGCACCCCTGGACAGGTCCAGGAGCCAGGTGTGGGAGGAGGTGGCCAATGCACTGGAGGAGGCCACAGGAAGGGGGCGGACAGTGGAGCAGTGCCACCACAGGTATGGCGACCTGCAGAGGAGGGAACCAGACCTGCTTGCCCGCCTGTGGTCACATGCCAGGAGGGCACGGTGCCATAGCCAGGTAGGTGTTACGTCCATACACTTTTATCTTCCATATGGGTATCACAGTTGTATGTGTCCGGAACATGGGGGAGGTACCATCTGCTGTTGGCTGTGGTGGTGTTATCAGGGTGTGGGTGGGTGGGTCTGGCTGGGTTGGAGCGCACACACCTGGGGGCAGGGGGACTTTGCTAGAGGATTGTACTGATGTTCCTTTCTCCATGTTTGCACCACAGGGCCAGAGGAGAGGCATCTAGCCCAGGAGATGTGGCACCAGCAGGAAGACAGGGCTGCTAGGAGGGGCAACGGTCAACAGCACCCGAGGGACTGGCCCGATGATAGTGAGTGTCATACCTCCATGATTACTATTGCATGCTGTGTAACAGGGTGGGCAGCGGGGCATGGCCACCATCCATTGACACCACTGCCATGCATGCAACTTGTTACAGTCAGCACTGTCCAGTGGCACTGCATGTCTGGGAGTGCATCGATGGTGGTCCATGCGTGCACCGGGTACATAGCTGTGCCACTGCCTTTGCACCACATAGCCATGTCACTAAATGGTCACAGTGGTGCTGTGCATGACTTGGCCGGTGGGTGTGTGCAGTGGTCCACATGGCTGTATGCTCCTGGGTGGGCAGGTCTTGTGGATGTGATCATTGTGGGTGGTCACACACCATCACAGAAGAATGTCCCACGGCCGTATGACATGCACAGTGGGTGGGCTGTATGTGGCTGTGCATTCACACCTATTGATTGTGCTCCCTTGTCCTAGGTGTCCGCCAGCTGCAGGAGATTAAGGGAGATCCTCAATGTGGCCAGGGCTTCTTTGGAGATCCTGCAATGGATTGTCCAGCTTGGGATCCGGAGGAGGCACCGGAGGCAGAGCAGCCAGAGCGGGGAGCGGGGCTCCCATTGATAATCCCTCTGCCCCTGATATCCCATACCCCCCTGGACCCACCCTCACACCCCTCCTTTCCTGTCCCATTTGTTCACCCCGGCCCTTACCCACCCCCACCTTGTTTGTGACCCTCCCCCCAACTTTGTACATAGTATTGTAAATAGTTCATTTTGATATGTTTTTTTTGAATACAGATCTTTTGATATGAATACTGTAGTGGTCTCTGATTTGCAGTGGGCTATAGGTGCTCAGCTGCAGTGGTGTGCATGGCGTCAGGGGTGGTGCAGTCATGGGTATGGGTGTGTGTCCATGGGGAGGTAACTATGGTGTGGGGGTAGCTATCAGTCAGTGTCTGTGGTGTGTGTGTTGTGCCCTGTGCACTGGATGACTGTGTGCAGTGGTCCATGGTGCATGCTCTGTGTCCATGGCACCCCTGTCAGCCTGTCCATGGCCTGTGCAGCTGACACCCTTGCATGTCTGTGACCTGCATGGTCTGCTGGCATATCAGTGGTGGCTGTCCATGCAGGGCAGCCGCTGTACCTGTCACAATGCTGGGTTGCTTCCTGTCACTGGTGTGGTGCATGTCTGCCTTGGGTGACACTGTGGCCTCCGCAGTTGTCCCACCTCCATGCTGTGGCTTGTGCATGTTGCAGGGGATGTGCACCACTGTCTGTGACTTGTGTTCCGGGCAAATGATGGTGGCGTACAGATCCACAGTGCCTGCGCAGGGTGGCTGCCACTCCTGTGCCATGGAGGACTGCAGGTTGTGTGTACACGGTTTCCATGGGCCCACACTGGGAGGCTTGGTTGCCCCGCTACTGTGTCCCTGTGTTGTTGTGCCCTTGGGTATGGGTGGGTGTTTGTCCATTCACTGTGTGGCATCTGGTGTGGTGCCTGCTTCCACGCACCACTGTGGGTGTCTGCGCTGGCTGTTGTGGCCAGTGCTGGGTCAGGGTGTGTCCTTGGGAGAGTGTGCAGGGTGCTGTACCACTGGTGGTGGTGTCCGGGGCATGCACTGTCCCTTGTGGGGCACCTCGTGTGCCGACACATGGTCAGTCTCTCAGCTGTACCTCGGTGGGGCTGTGCATGGTGGCACTGTGTATGCCATCGTTGCATGGCTGTGTGCTGCCACCTGCTGATGGGTGCTCATGGTGGGGCTGCTTTGCATGGTTCTGTGGTGCACAGGTGTGCATTGTCACAGTGGGGGTGGTGGCATGCATGGGGTTTCCTGCAGTGGTGGATGCTGCTCCTGGGCAGGGTGTCTGGGGGTCATGGTGCAGGGTGTGCTCTGCATTGGGGGATGGTGTGGCATGGGGTGGTCAGCCCTCCTTGTGTGCCAGTCACAGCTTGCCAGGGGGTGTGATGGGGCACCATGGCCTGGCTGTGGGTTGGTTGCTTTTCTCCATGGGCCAGTGGTTATTCCAGCCCTCCCCCAGTTGTGCAGTTCATGGGGTGTGGGGGGACAATGTCTGTTCTGCTGTGTGTTCCTCTGCCCATCTGTGGCATGGGTGGTGGGCCCCTACCTCCCTGGTTGTGCAGTTGCATTGCTGCCCTGCTGCTGGGGGGCATCCCTGGTTGCGCTATGGTGCCTCTGGACTGCTCAGCTGAACATCCCTTGTTGCGCTATGGCGCATCAGATCTGCTCAGCTTCCCCTCCCTAGTTGCACTATGGCACATCAGATCTGCTCAGCTTCCCCTCCCTAGTTGCGCTATGGTGCAGGTGGTGCGATATTCAGTCGTCGGCTGTAGGCGCAGGTTGGCCAGCTCAGTTTTTGAATATCGCGCCTTTTGCGCATGGGTGCAATGGACTTGCGCTTGCTCCTGCTATTGTGCACTTTTTGGGCGCAGTTTGAATATCTGGACCAACATCTTTATTAAGTCCTTTTTCGTCAGTGTCATAAAATTTAATCATTTTTATTTGAAATATTTGCTGTTCCTGACTGTTTTTGAAATTACCTTTTAACACTCTGACAGTAAAATCATTGATGGAGTGGCCTGCTCTTGAGAAATGTTCCCTATTGGTGTATTTTCATCTTTGTGGGTAATTTTGAATCTGTGGTGATTCATTCTTGTTTTGAGCTTCTGACCAGTTTTACCAATATATTAACCATCCTCACATTTTCTACATTGTATCATATATACTATGTTGCTAGAAGAACAGGAATATGATTTGGGTTTTTTAAATGTTTTTCAATTAGGCATGACTGATGTTTCAGGAGAAACATGTGTATCTAGTTTGCAGTGAGGTACCTTGCATGTTTTTTTACCTTTGTCACCTAGCTGAATGTCTGTGGGAAGTTTGCTTCACACCAGTTTCTGCTTCAGGTTTAATGGTTGGCGGAAGGCAAGCACTGGTGGAGTGGGAAATATATTTTTTAGAGTCTCATCGTCAGGCAATAGTGGCTGTAAATCTTAATATTGTCTGTAGTTTTCCCAGTTTGGTATTGTAGGTTACTTCCAGAGGTGTGCATTCAGAAGTTCTGTGTGGCTTATACCTTAGTAGTTCTTCTCTATGTATGTGGACAGCAAAATGGATATTCCTATCAATGGTGCTGGATTTACATCCCTTCTGCCTGAAGGATTCTTTTAGTGTACTTAGATATCTGTCCCTGTCCTCCTGGTAATATACAGTGATATTCATGGTGCCTGGCCCTAAGAGCAAGCCTGCATATTGAATTATACTAACAGGTGTGCCTTTACATTATTTTGTTAGAAGCTGAACCCCACATTAGACTTCCATAATCCTTCACCCATAGTAGATAGATTTGACCAGCAATTATTTGGCCTCATCAGTTAAAAAATCCTTGAATAAGTACAGTGCCCTCAACTTTTTGTTTAACTGAGCAGAAGTCTGTTTGATTTGCCTGTCAAAATTTATTTGTGAATCTAAGAAAATGCTCTGATAATTTATTTATTTATTTATTTGGTTTTTGTTATCCGGGTAGGTGCACTAGCCATGAAATGACTATTTTCAGGACAACCCAGGAGAGTACAACAATCAAAGACAGGTACATAGCATGAGTACAATGAAATTACAATAGCATAGGTCAAAACAGTTAGTAGTGATGAATACATGCAGCCAGGACAATAACAATCAATGAAATTCACATAAAATCTTTAGGCATAGAAAACCTACACAGTCAAGGAAGAGATACCACAACATAGCAGCAAAGAAATATTGTTCAACTTAGTCACAACAATGAAGATTCAAATAGGCAGCGAAACAAGGCAAGGGAAAATTCCTGACTGGGCAGGATACATTATCATTTCCTCTGAAACAAGACTGAGGTGTGGAGGGGAGGGTTGGGGTAGATTAGCTCTCAAGGAGATTGTAAGGGTAAGAGTAAGAAGTGCTATGAGGTAGGGAGTTTGAAGTTAGGCCAGGCAGCATCTGGCGGGTGAGTGGATTAGGAAGGAGTAAAACAAGTGCAGAGATAAGCAGGTGTTAGATGTAAGTGCAGCTCCTTTTTGAAGCTGTCATGGGATCCAGATATTCAAAGTGCTTGGGGGAGAGAGTTCCAAAGCTTAGGAGCAGAGTGATTGAAGGCAACAGAGCCTTTTGATGTTTTACATCTAGGTACATTCAGAAGGGATTTATCTACTGATCGCAGTCTGTAGGAGGAGGTTTGAGGTACCAGCAATGTTGCGAGCACTGAAGGGGTCTGGTTTCTGAGTATAGAGTCAATCAGGGAGCCAAGAGAGTATGGACAGCAAGCTGAGGGGGAATAACCAGCCCAGGTCCCTGTACAGTTGGCAGTGGTGCTTAAGCCATGGTGATGAGGAGGCATATTGACAGATATTATTATAAGTGACATCCCACTTATGAAGAATGGTTTTGTGTGTGTCAACAAAGGTCAGCATGCCATAGGTGAGGGCAGGGAGTAATATGCCTCTGGCAATGGCAAGTTTAGCAGAGGGAGTCAGCATGAAACTGGACTTGTAAGCAACCCCAAGTTTAGCATTCACTGCCTTGCAGGCAGGTTGTATATGCAGGCTGAAGTCCAGGGATTGGTCCAGAAGAATTCCCAGGTACTTAAAAGATGTAACACATTCTATTTGTGTGCCACTGTAGTCTTGCACCAATACGGGAGTTTGACATGTCTTAAGTTTAGGGGCAGATCCAAGTAACATTGCTTGGGTTTTCTTAGCATTAAGTACACGCTTATGTGCAGAAAGCCAATTTTGGACATTTGTGAAAGCTGAAGAAAGGGATGCTGGTGACCTTATCAGCACTTGAATAGAGTACAAGATCATCTGCATAGAGAACAGATGAGCATGAAAGAAAAACCTAATCTAGTTATTGATAAACAGTGAGAAAACAAGAGGTCCAGAATAGAAGCCTGGGGAACCCCAATATTGATGGTAGCACCATCAGACAAAGAGAAGTTGAATTTCACAATTTGAGTTCTATTTGATAGATAGCTTCCATACCAGATGGCTACTGGTGGTGAAAAGCACAGATTGCAAAGAGTGGAGAGGAGCAGGGGGTGAGCAATAAGATCAAAGGCCTTTGTAAGGTCCATAAAAACTGCCCCTGTCAGCTGGCCAGCGTCCATACTGGTAAGCACATCGGTAGTGAATTTGAGAAGCTCTGTAGAGATACTGTGACCTTTATGGAAGCCATGTTGTGTCACAGAGAAGGCTGTACTTTGTGAGGTAGTCAGTGGTTTGATTTGCAACAAGTTTTTTCAGAATTTTACTTAGGGCTGATAAGATGGCTATAGGCCTGTAGCTAGTAATCTCCTTGGTATCACCTTTTTTAAGGACTGGCGTTACACGAGCAATCTTCCAGAGGTCAGGAACTTGGCTATTAGAGAGAGACAAGGTGAAAATTCTAGTCAGAGGGTAGGCTTTGTATGGTGCTGCTAGTTTCAGGAGCTGAGGCTCAAGTGTATCTGATCCAGAGCTAGTGTTGTCAGAGTTTTAAGACCTCAGTCCTTGAGATTGCCTTGAAGTAGAATGGGGGAATTTTAGACATTTGTTGGGAAGGATAGCTGGGAGTAGTGGACTGTACTGATGTTGCAAGCAGAGAGGCTGCCTTGGGAGATGGAAAGGCAGAGGTATACTGAGACAGGTCCGAGAACATTTGATTGAAGGAATTAGCAATGGTGTTGGAGTCATTGTAATGTACTCCATTTAATACCATGTCACTGGTGCTAGTTGACTAGGATGCACTGAGAAAGGTCTTGACATGGGCCCAGAATTTCCTAGGGACCCCAGCAGAGCCTAGCAGCAATTCTTTACAATAGGCACTCTTAGCTGTTCTGACCTGTTTTTTTACAGAAATGACATAGGGTTCTGTAGGTAGCATAGTCAGATTGTAGCCCCGAGGCTTTGAACTTTTTCCAGCATTTATCCCTAGAGTGAAGATTTTGTAGCAAGGCTTTGTGAAGCCATCTCATTTGTTTATGCCTCAGCCTCCATGTCACCTTGGGAGCATGCTTGTTCTGGATGGCCAGGAATTCATTAAGGAAGATACTCAGTGCAGTCTCAACATTATGGGAAAGGTAAATACCAGACCAGTTTATCCTCGAGACATCATGACAAAAAGCCTCAATATCCAGGTTAGTGAAATTTGTAAAGGTGATAGCGCAGTGAAGGGGATGGAGCAGCCTCAGGACTGTAGATGCAGAAGACAGGGGAATGATCAGTAAGTGAATCTGCCAAGATGCCTACTTGGTGTACATGATCCAGACAGTTTACCAGTAGCAAGTCAATAAGGGAAGATGATTTTAGTGAAGGAGTAACTCTGGTAGTCTCTGTTAACAGCTGGTGGAGGTTATAATTTTGTACCAGAGAGAGCAGCATGCTATGGGCAGTACCTAGCCAATTTTGGTTAAGGTCACCCAATAAAATGACCTCATTATGTTTGGAGTGCAAAGAGGTCTGATCAAATAAGTCATGTAGACCTACAGTGCCCCCATTTGGGGGATTGTAGGCACAGACAATGTGGAGTTGCTTGGCTCCCAGGATGAGAGTAGTATGAAGATACTCAAAAGCAGAGGATGTTGAGGACAGGGTGTCTGTGATGTTTAGGTGATCTTTATAGAACATGGCAACCCCTCTGCCATGCTTTGAACAGAGCCTATCCCTACTGATAAGAGAGTAGTTAGCCAGGGAGCATACAGAGTCAGGGGTAGTTGGCTTTAGCCACGTTTTAGACAAACAGAGTACGTCAGGCTTGTAGACAGCCACCCAAGCCTCAAGATCACTGAAATTTCAGGAGAGACTTCTGATGTTCATATGGGCAATGAAAAGCCCTTTGTTAGAAATTCCGAAGATGTCAGCTGGGGAAAAGAGGGCACGTGGACCCGGGTTCATTTCAACATCACCTGCAAGAAGGATAGCTAAGATGGTGAGGAACCATAATTTTCGACACTTAAACTCACTAACAACATCAAGTTTCTCCCCTCCTTTTAAGTGTACCTGGAATGCAGCAACAATAACCTTTGTTTGGAGCTGAGCAAAACACCATGGCTTTGGTTTCTTTCTTATTCACCAAAAGTTTAGTTTTTTTTTAAAACCATTCAGCCAAACTGTTATCTTCAATTCAATATTTTTAGGAAAAAATATATATTTGTTGGCAACATACAGTATGTCACTGCATCATCAGCATATGTGCACACTTGCTGGTATTCATGTTTGAATAAGAAAAATAGCAGAGGCCCTAATATTGACTCCTGCAGCACACTGTACTCCACTTTTCTAGGTTCCAACACAATTCCATTCACCCTGACCTATTGGAATCTGTAAATTAACTCCCAATCCAGTTCACCACTGATGATCCAAGTCCGAATTTTTCTCAGCTGTGACTTCAGGAGGGAGTGATCCACCAGATCAAATGCCTTGGACAAATCCATGAACTCTGCCCTTGTGAACATGACCCCCCCCCATGGCTTTCGGAAAGGGTAAAGCACCACCACCGCACTCTTAGAATTCACCAGATACGTCCAGCAATCTATTGACCAAGGCAGTCTTGTGGGTGCAAACACTGCTCTACGCAGATGATGCTGTCATTTTTGAAAGCCACCCTGACCCATACCTCCTTGAAAGTAACCTTCAAAAGGGCTTTACAGAAGTTGAGCACTGATTCCGCAACCATAAACTAGTACTAAACTACAAAAAGACAAAAGTCCTGTTGTTCTCCTCAGCCCGCAGTCGACATAAAGAACATGCTCTTACCATCCAAATTTCCCAAGGTGACCCCCTTGAACAAATACAGCACTTCAAGTACCTAGGGGTTACCCTTGATAGACACCTCACCTATTCACTGCACATCGAAAATGTTGCCAGAGCTGTCAATACCAAGATTGGGCTCCTCTATCAATTGGGAAAGTCTCTAACACCTGAAGCCCTAAATCTTGCTGTCTACAGTGTTTGCTGGTGGTAGGCAGTTGGTAGATTGTTAAGAAAAATGCTGAAAAGGAATGGACCTAGGATTGAGCCCTGGGGTACCTCGGACTGAACAGGCTTCTGGTCAGAGATAACACTGGAAATCTTCACGCTTTGAGATCTTTCCCCAAGATAGCTTCTAAACCAGGGCAGTGTATCAGGGGAGAGACCAGTTTGTGAGAGTTGTTTAAGAAGGAGTCAGTGATTATCCATGTCGAAGGCCTTGGTTAAGTCTATAAAGACTGCACCCACAAGACTGCCTTGGTCAATAGATTGCTGGTCGTAGCTGGTGAATTCTAAGAGTGCGGTGGTGGTGCTTTGCCCTTTCCGAAAGCCATGCTGTTGTTCACACGGTAGGGAGTATCTATCGAGGTAGTCCACAAGTTGGTTGGCAACAATACATTCGAGTATTTTAGAGAGGGGTGGGAGGATTGATATAGGCCTATAATTGCTGTGTAGTGCACAGTCTCCAGATTTGTGAACTGGGGTAACAATGGTTGTTTTCCATACCTGTGGGAATTGTGAGAGGGTTAGAAAGAGGTTAAGTAATTTAGCAATAGGTGGAAGTACTTCCTCCATGGTGAGTGCAATTAGCTTGAGGTCTAAAGAGTCACCACTGTGCCTGGACTTGCCTAGCACATTGTTTAGTAGTTTCCTGACCTGGGCCACTGAGACATGTTTAAAGTAGAAAGGGGGGTGATGATTTGTCTTGATCTCAGGATGATGTGCTGCCATTAAGGTGGTATCATCAAAGAAATCTTGTTTTAGCACACTACTTAGGTCAGTCAAGACATCATTAAAGGTATCTGCTATTGTGAGTGGGTCAAGTATGGAGGTACCATCAAGGTTTAACATCACAGGAGCCTTTTTTGGGTCTTTCCCAGAACATCATTGATATTTGCCCATAATTTCCTGCTGACACCCCAGGTATTGGTAAGTTGCTCCTTGTGGTGGTTGCTTCTTGCTTTACGGATTTCCTGAGTGCAGAAGTTTCTTGCAGCTTTATAGACTTGCCAGTCTAGTTGCTTGCCAGAAGATTTAGCATAGTACCAGAGGTGGTCCCTCTGTTTCATGCTGTCTATCAGCCCAGGAGTAATCCAGGGATGAACAGTGCCGAGCACATTCGTTTTCTTGAGGGGTGTGTGAACATTACAGGCAGCATTGAACATAGTGATAAAATGTTGGAGTGATACATTAATGTCTGGATACAGAAGTAAATGATTTGATACCTTTTAATGGACCAACATAGATGTAACAACAAGAACAAAGTGCTCTAGCTTTCGGACCAACCAGTCCTTCTTCAGAAGCTCATGGCAGTTGTTTAGAAAGTACAATACTTATAACAGTTAGATAATGCAGAGAAAAACAGAAAAAAATCCTGATTGGTTTAAAATACTCATTTAAAAAAAAACAGAAGATGATGTCAGAGAAGTTTAACAGTCCCATACTGCCTTCAGCCAGGAGGAACCATGGGTCAAAGGTGCTTGGTGGAACACACATACAAATAATCCTACTCAAAAACACACAACAGAGACGAGCTTTTGAGATTAAACTTATTTTACATCTCAATATGGTAGCAGATGGGATGAATGTTGATCTTGGTTTTATGGAACACTACAGAAACTAACATCCACAGACCACTTCTTCTTCAGACTGACATATTATAGGACTTCAGCATGTGTGGGATGTGGGTGCGTGTGTGTATGTATGTGTGTGGGTATGTGTTGTGAGGTATGTGATATAACAGATGTGGGGCTTGCTGTCACATTGAGGTAGGTCTCTATTTAGATATATGGAGTTATAATGTGTTACTATTCTTACTTCACACACAGAATGAATATTAATTCCTCCTTACGTTTTATCTTTGCCTGGGGGTGGGATTGATTCCATTGCACCATATTCAGATTACCTAGCCTGCCACTGTACATACAGGAGTGTTATCATATACTGTCACATACAATTTTTGTAACTCTGTACATATTGGGGTGCGTGACCTCATTTGCATGGGAGTCCTGCACAGATCTTTTTACATTAGGCTAATATTGTAGTAATTTGTGGATATGTAGGTATTTTAGACTTCTGGTCTTACACACATACTTTATATTTACTTCTAGTTACCTTATCCTGGGGAAGGTGGCAGGTTTATTTCATGGTAGTTCTATCCAGAATCCTTGGAAATGTTACTATGCAGATAGTAGTACGGTTCAATAGTGTCACATTTTTGCTCTGTAGGTATTAGGAGACATAAGCCCTTTTACTCATAATTTCATAGCAAGTTGAATTCCTTTGGGGAACAATTGCAGTGACTGAAGTGAATAAAGGTTCACTATGAGAGTGTGTGTGTGTGTGTGTGTGTGTGTGTGTGTGTGAGAGAGAGAGAGAGAGAGAGAGATTGGGGAGAGAGAGAGAGAGAGAGAGACATCTCCTTAAAGCTATGTATCTCCCCCACCCACGTTATGGTGATGTGGGGTGGGTTAGGGTGTATTGTTTGTATGAAGAGGAGGAGGGAAATTACATTTTTGTCTCTTTTCCAGATTCCTTAGACACTTGTGGTACATCAAGTTGTTACATTCTCAGTGTATATTGACATCAGTACATATCAGGCTACATGGTCTTAATTCCTTGAGGTTCCTCGACTAGAGTTTTTTGTTTGACACTAATATTGTCAATTTATATTTAAATTATCATTTATATAGTCCTGAGGTTTTTGAAATTTCTTGGGCCTTATATCTAGCTTGAGAGTACAACTGGGTGACAGGTCCAGCTAGGTTTTACACATCACACAGTGTGTACTGATATTTTTAAGACAACTTTACTGGTAAATTCATGTCTATAATCCAGACATTGAAACTTCATGAGCCCTATAACAATCTTAGTTTGTCTTTAATCTGGGTGGGGGTTGCCTTTCAATAATCACATCCTTATACAAACTGTGACACTCATATCTTGATTTAGGAGTTATCTGCTTCAGCAGTGTTATCTTATGTCAATTAAATTTATATGCAGTAGGATTCTTTGTATGTGTGTTCCACCAAGCACCTTTGACCCAGGGTTTCTCCTGGCTGAAGGCAGTATGGTACTGTTAAACTTCTCTGACATCATCTTCTGTTTTTTTTTTAAATGAGTATTTTAAGCCATTGGGGATTTTTTCTGTTTTTCTCTGCATTATCTAGCTGTTATAAGTATTGTATTTTCTAAACAACTGCCATGAGCTTCTGAAGAAGGACTGGTTGGTCCGAAAGCTAGAGCACTTTGTTCTTGTTGTTACATCTATGTTGGCCCATTAAAAGGTATCAAATCATTTGCTTCTGTATCTATTCTTGCAAGGACCAATACAGCAACTACTAAATCTAGATTTCAACATTAATGTCTGTATAGGAGTCAAATAGTGACCAGTCCTGAAAGCACAAGTGTTGTTTTAGGAGTTCCAGGTGGCCACGTCTTAGCACTCTGTTGTAGATAGTTAGAGGCAGTGGGGCATGGAATTTGTTGGTCCAATTGTAAGTAACAGGGAAGTGGTCACTGAGTGAGTCAGGGTGCACACTTAAGTTGGTGACACGGTCAGGGCGATCAGAGATTATCCAGTCAAGAATAGTGCTTGTCCCAGTCTTCTAGATATTTCTAGTGGGAGAGCTGACCAGCTAAATAAGGTGCAGAGTTGCCAGTGCATCCTTTTCGGGTCCACTGGAGGCAGACAGCCAGTTTATGCTAAAGTCACCAAGTAATATTGTCTCAGCGATGTGATTTTGTGCTCTCAGGTAGTCCAGGACTTTATGAAGACCAGTGGTAGGGTCAGTGGGAAGTATGTAAACTGATAGGATTGTGAGAGTCTTGTGGTGGGCCCCCAGAAACACTTTAATTGCTAGTACCTGGGTGGGGCACCCAAGGTCAGCAACAGGCAAGACCAGTCCTTTTAGATAGATAGCACAACCACAACCACGCTTAGTCAATCTGTCCAATCTGAAGGTAGTGTAGCCAGGTATGGCAACAGCTGCATCTGGTATTTTGGGAGATAGCCAAGTTTCAATGACAGAGAGTATGTAGGGGTTGTTTAGCAAGACCCAGGTTTTAAGGAGGTCGATTTTGCAGAGGAGGCTGCAAATGTTAATAGAGGCCAGGTGAAGAGTTCCCTGTTTTCGGTGATTATTCTTTGTAATAAGGCACACTGGTCCAGGGTTGGGGTCAATGTTACCTGATACCAGAAGTAGCAGGAGGGTGAGCCTTAGGAGGTACTCTCTAATCAGCTTGGATGCTTGTTTAGCAGCCATTCTGGAGCTATGCAATGATTTCGCATTCATGTTCATGCCCAGGAAGTGGAAGATAATAGGTCATGAGGTGGTTATGATGCAGGTAGGTGGGTAAATAGAAACCCAACATTCACATTGAGGACGGAAAAATAGGGGAGACCAGGGACCATTTGAGATGGAGAAATAATCCCCAGAAGTCCAGCCTATAGTGTAGTGGAGGCTAATTCTGGCCACAAGGATCCGGGGTTGAGTCCAGTTAGGTATAGTGTTTCCAGAGTGACTGATCAAGAAGAAGAAGATAAGAATGTGGTGCAGGGCAGCAATGTTAGGCATGAACATAGTGTCAAGTAAGATTTAATTAAGGGAGAGGACAGAACAGCAAACACAGAAATGCACAGTCCGATTTCTTTCTGTGCCATCTGGGCTATTAGTACAACTTATGACAGAGGTCACCCAGGGTCACAGCTAGGCAGGGATTTGACAAGAGGCTTTGGCTATACAAGACCTTACAGGCATACACTCCCCAGCCCCATTACATTGATAGCCTGGGGCACACTTACTCAAGTACAAGTGCATGATGTGAAATTCTTTTGTCCTTATGCTTCCTTTGTTATTTAAAGAGGTTGTTTAAAAGCCCACAAATAGATCCCTTAGGAGCAAGCCAGATGAAAATGTGGATTTGAGCAGGACCCAGAGTCACTGAGTTTGTCAGACTTTGTTGCTTGCCTTCTATTTTGCTTGGGATAGCTTCCAGAAAGTTGATTTTAAACTGAAAATGCAAATACCTAGTGGTGATGTTTTGCAGAAATCCAGTCCAGGAGACCTTCACAGATGTAGTGAGCAAGAATGGTGTAGTTACTCCAAGCATAAAATCTTGTAAATCCCCCAAAACTAAGCTACAGACACAGACTAACACAAACAGCCACCCACTCAGACCCAGGAGGTGGGTTGTCACTCCTCTTTGATCCTGATCTCTTCTAACTTTCATTAGTCTGGGAATATTTGACTCTTACTAAACTTTCATGAAGTGTTTCATTCTCTAACCTACTCAATATAGTGGGTCTGCTTGGGTACTTTGCTGTTCCTCAATCATCATTCCCTAGGTCCTGAACCTCTGACAGGCTTGCATTTTAAGAGTCTAATTAGAGGCTGGGTTTTCCAATGTCTCCCTTTGGATCCTATCCAGTGCTGCTCCTGCACCATAGCAGATCTCCTGGGACCATTGCTTTTCACTGTACTGTATCTTTATTCACGGGGCCTCAGACAATTGCTAGACCAGCTTTGCAATAGATTTTCCTGGTGCCTGCTAGTTCCAATGTGCTGCCTGTTCCTCTAGCTTAGAATCATATCTAGTTGTTTTTTACTGACACCCCACTGTTCCCTGATCCAATTGTTCATCCTTTTAGGGTGCCCTACAGTATTTCTTATTACCTGAGGCAGATGGAAACTCCTAGAGCCAGTTATTTCATTTCCCACTGCACTAGGTTTTTGGACACCCCCTCATGCCCAGATCTATAACACTAAGTCCTCTTTAAACCCTGGCTAACATTGTTGGTGCCCTGTCCTGACTGTGCAACTCTTAAGGACCTTGTAGTCAAAACACCTAACTTTATTGTTAATGTTCTTAACCTCCTTAATGTCTTGGATTTGTCTAAATGCATTTATTTAATCAAACAGCTATTTACATTGAAGTAAATATCTTAATTGTTGCTGCTTACTGCCTTGATTTATTATTTCTGTACTCACTATGCATCTTTCATATCATTCATTTAACATTACTATGCCTATCCACAAAATGTGTTTTTAATTCAATGTTTCTGGTACCCTTACTTCTTTCTTTATATGTGGATAATTCTGCTTATGTCTACCTCCTCCATAAGACTGCTTTTGTAATTAAACTGGTATACCCTGGGTGGCTGCTTTAGAATTTGTTTGCTTCCTGTTTATACTCGCCATTTAAGTTTACCTGCTCTCTGAACTTACTTTTGCCAATTAAATTGACTAGCATCCCTGTAAGACAGCTCTGGTTCTCATATTTTATTTAAGTTACAGATTTATTTTATTGATATTCATGTTTTGTGCTTTATTTATTTAGGTGCTCTATTTAGTTTTTGCTACACAGGTAAGTAGACAAGTAAATAAAAATTGCCTATTTTCAGGTACAACCTGGGAAGTTACAGTGAGGTAATGACATCACAAAGATAAAGCAAAGGTGTGAATACATTTCAACAGTTACAAACATTCTTATTAATAGGTACAAATAATATGACAGGGTAATAATTCCATATTAAAGTACATGATATAGATAGATAGATAGATAGATAGATAGATAGATAGATAGATAGATAGGTAGACAGATAGATAAAAAGATAGATAATGTATATATACAAGTAGAAACATAATATACAACTGAATTACAATGCTATAGAATACTAAGTATCCTATAGATAACATAAGAAGGTATCAGTTCATTAGTACAGTACGATTAGGTACAAGAACACAATTGCTACAGGATCGTATGCCTTATTAAGTCAATTTGAGCACCTAATATATGGCGCTACAGTAGATGCACAGTGAGAGAGAGAGAGAGAGTTCCAAAGTTGAGATTTGAAGGAGGATAAGGCAAGTTCTTACAGTTGTCATCATTTTGGTATAAATAGCAATGCCTTATCTTGGGCCTGAGGTGAGAATGGCAAGATTGTTAAAATTGTGTATAAGAGGAAGATGTGGACTGGTGACATAGTACTTTATCCATAAGGCAGTCTTGGTTAAAGATTCACAAAGACATACAGTAGGGGAGAGCCAGCCCAGGCCAGAATAAAGGAGGCAATTATGCATATGATGGGTAGTTGCCAAAGTCAAATGATATACTCTGTGACTGCAGCAGATTTATGCACCATAATTTAGTGTAATAAAATACCTTTTGCAATAGATTTGGGGACCATAATATAACTTAGGCAACCCAATACCTAGGGCTATTGCCATGCAAGCTTTGGGGTCAGGTTGTTTTTGATCTTTTGTGTTAGACAAAAACTCAGAGTGACTGTCATGCAAACATCAGATACTTGCCTGGAGAAATCAAGAGGTGGGTCCAGTTATATAACATCCAGATACTGACAAAGCTAACAGAAGCAAGAAGAGAGCCGTCAAGGCTGAAGACCTCAGTGTTGGGACAAGCTTGGAGTTTAGGAGATGCTAAGAGGTCCTTATCTGCCATCAATTTCTGTTTCTATGACCCAATCAAATGGCATGTGTTTTTGTAGCATTCAGGAGCAATTTATTTTGAGATAGCCAGTGTTGGTCAGATCTAAAGTCCAAGATGATCTGTCTATTTTTATTGTTAATACAGTTGGAGCTGTACAATATGACTAGATCTTCTGCATACAGGAGGGTAGTACAAAAAGATATGTAGAGTGGCAAGTTAATAATGCAGAAGAAGAACAGTAATGGACAAAATATGAATCACTGTGGGACACCAAATGGCATGGGTGTTATACCCAAGCAGGCTCATCCAAATTTCTCTAGCTGCATTCTATCATTGAAATAATTTCTGAACCATGGTGTAATGAAGAGGGGGAGATTCCTAGTTTGCTTAGTTTGGCACATAAAAGCAGATTGTCAAACAGGTCAAATGCCTAATGCCTTTGTCATAGCTGTCAATACAGCACAAGACAGTTTGTCAATGTCCTTGGCCCAGGCAGTATCATTTCTGAGTTTGACCATGGCAGTGGTTGTCCTGTGCCCACACCTAAATCTATGTTAGGCATGTGAGAAAATATTTTTGTTTCAATAATCTTTTAGTTGAGCAGAACCCTGTTTTTGTAGATGTTTAATTAGCACTGGTAGAATAGAATAAAGGAAAAGGCAAATGGAGTTGCCCTGGGTAAAGGCCATGTGTAAGGTAAAAAAAAAAAAAACACAATCCAAGCTAAAAAAAACACACACTAGCTACCCAACAACACAAAACAGAGATAAAGGCAAACACCAAATTATGCCACAAAGAAGATTTTTATTATAAAAATAACTTACTGTACATACATATTGAAAGGTGTAGTTAGCTAAGGAGTCATACAAGAACTCAGGCAAAAGTGTAAGCACCACCTGACAGCATTTCACACCAACAGCACCCATCGGGTGGTGCTTACACCTTTGCCTTCGTCTTGCTGAGTCTCAACTGAACCAAGACAGAGCTGTTGCTTGTTGAACCAGGTCCTCAGGGGTTGGCTGGAACATATGATGCTGTCAGAATTCCATCTCTGAACTTCACATTTCTGACAGCTGTAGATAGGGTTAAGAAACTGGGAGTCATTGTTTACTCAGGGCTGACATTGGAACATTGGGTGTCAGCTGTTATCCATAATGGATTTTTCCAATTTAGGAATATCTCCTGGATTAGACCCTATCTAGTGCAAGAGGATTTGATGGCCCTGGTACATGTCTTCATGATTTTGAGACTCAGTTACTGTAATGTTCTGTACATACAGTAGGGCTAGTGGGAGGTTTGGTGTGCTGCCTGCAGCTGGTGCAGAATGCTGTGTCCAGGTTAGTGTACCTTATAGGGATCATTTTTATTTATTTATTTGAAAAGTATCAGAATTACAAACCTTTAAGCCATAGATTCATTTACAAAGGCTCCACATCAGTAACATTATACAATACAATACATTAAGTGACACAGTATATTGCATTAAGCAACATAATACAGTACAGTACATTTCTCACAGGTAACATAGCATTACACCAGTTATGGTGTCTATTATTGTAGTACATTTGATACAGTGGTGTAATTGTCTATCAAGCATGGTTGTACCTGTGCTGCTACAGCTGTGCTGGCTTCCAGTTAGGTGGTACACCACTTTCAAGATTGCTTTGTTAGCATACAAAGTCTTGCATGGTTCAGGCCTGGCCTATATTTAAGATCTCCTGCATATTGTACACGCAGGAACAGGCATGAGGAGTGTGTTTTGGGGTTGTGAACCCTAATGTTCACCCCATTCTCTTATGCTGTACCCATCTTACCTTACTTACTCTTGGAATGGAGTTAGAATTAGGGTTCACAACCCCAAAACATACCCTTCATGCATGTTCCTCCATGCACACTAAGATGGGGTCTTAGGCTTGGGAACCATAAGGTCATATTTCCCTACTTTTGACTCTTCACCCTAATGGTGCATTAACAAAACATTTTGCAGTTTTTTGCAATGTCTCTCTCTCTCTCTCTATGTAAGTGTGTGTGTATATATATATATATATATATACAGTATATATATATATATATTTATTTATAAAACAAGCAAAAATCCAAATCCAGTGTTCTGTTTGTATAAAACACATCACATGACCATGCGTATATCAGAGTATACTGCACACCTACACTTTTACCCCTACAAAACAATTTTGACATTTAATAAGATGGATAAACTACTTGAGGTGTGCGGTTGCGCCTGATATACGCATGCCTTGATAGTTGACACACTGCCCGCGGCCTCGCATGCATAATGCACTCCAAGGCGTGTATATCAGAGTGCAAACTACACACTTTCAGGTGGTTTATCTATTACATATATATATATATATATATATATATATATATATATATTGTAATCCTTCTCAAAGGCTCATCTGAGCTTGTGAAGGGGCTGTGTTAGGCCTCAGGAGCAAAGAAGGAGCAAGAGACTGGAGGAAGGTGCCGCGCTGTAGGAATAGGCAGTGCTCAGCATAAGGAAGGCATTGCTGGTGCACCAATTGGCAGGGCACTGGGAGGAGCAAATTAGAAGTGAGATGGCCAATTTGAGTGT
This sequence comes from Neoceratodus forsteri, assembly GCA_016271365.2. Classification (NCBI taxonomy): domain Eukaryota; kingdom Metazoa; phylum Chordata; order Ceratodontiformes; family Ceratodontidae; genus Neoceratodus; species Neoceratodus forsteri. The sequence goes on along the minus strand of CM028131.1, from coordinate 983,202,410 downwards.
GTGACTGGGTGTTAAAATGTAGAGTCCAGTCACAGGGAAAGAAGAGGCTCAGGAAAGGAGCTGTAATCCTTCTTGAGGGCTCATCTGAGCTGGAATCATTCATGGTTATTGCCACTTGTGGATGGGGCCGTGTCAGCAGCCTCAGGGAGCAAAGGAGGGAGCAGGAGACTGAAGGAAGGAGCCACACTGTAGGGATAGGCAGCGCTCGGCACCAGGGAAGCATCGTCGGCACGCCAATCAGCAAGGTCCTGGGAGGAGCCAATCAGCAGTGAAGCAGCCAATTTAAATGTGTGACTGGGCCTTAAAAGGCAGATCGCAGTCACAGAGAAAGCAGAGGTGCAGGGAAGGGGCTGTAGTGCTTAATTGTCTCCCACCCACACCACACCACCTCCTTATTAAATAGAGGTAACCCACTCCCAGTGGTGAAGAGGACCTATCAGAAGGGGCAGGAGGAGGAGCTCATCAGAAGGAGGGGTCCCTGGGTGACCTGGAAGGTAGGGATACCTCCAGCTGGAAGGGCATAGCTACTGCACTAAGGTAATGTGACTTTTCAGTTTTCGGTGGCTTTGTTATAGGTTGGGAGCACTGGAGCTGTATCTGCAGCAAGGTACTGTGACTGACCATTTCTGGAGGATCTGCTTCAGAACAGGGGCACTGTGAATGGATTTGACATGTGGGGAGTGTGGAAGCTGTTTGGGTTCTGTTTTCTGAGGGGAACTTAAAGTGATTGATGTATGACAACTGGTAAGGTTTGTAACTCTTGTTCTAGGGGTACTTCAGTTGCAGGTGCTGCATGATTGAGTGGTACTAAGGTCTATGATCTTTGCAGGAAGCAGGGCAGGGGTTTATTAGGGACACGCTAGATAAGAAGTTCTACATTCTGGGGGGTATTTCATGGATTAAGGCGATGCTGAGGTGAGCAAATGGAGGGAGGTAGGGAAGCACACACTAGGGGATGGAGCGGCAATAGTGGGGGAGGACAGGGACAGCAATGGAGGGGGTACGGGGATTGCAGGATGCTAGAGGAGCCTGAGGGGATAGAATAGCACGCTGCAATGGTTGTGAGGTGGCAGTCTGGATGAATGTATTGTGGAAACTAGGAGGGTGTCCAATCTGTGACAGGCTGAGCAGTCTCAAGGATGAAATGCAGTGGCTTGGTAGAGAGTTGATGAGGTTGGGGGAAGGGGAGGGCTGCTGGGGCAGAGAGCAACAAGAGGACACCACGTGGGTGGAACAAGGGATCAGGTGATGGGATGGGGAGAGGAGCAAAACAAGTAGGTGGTAAAGCACGGAGGGGTAGGGGCAGAAGGAAGGAGCCCACACCAGCACAGCAGAGAGGGCAGGCAATAGGATTGCTGTGCTGGCAGCATTGGAGGAGGAGGTGAGGGATCTCCTGGAGGGGGTAGGTCAAAGGAAGTGAGAGGATGGCATGGGTGACAGGAGTGTGGCAGAGGATGGTGGTAAGAGGGAGGGGAACAGCTGGAAGGATGGAAGAAGACAGCAGGATTAAATGGGAGAGGAGCATGGCTAGAGAGGTGAATAGGAGGGACTTAGTAGAGGGGGAACCCAGGGTGGAAGGGAAGGAGGGGGAAGAGTGTGAGGGAACATTGAGAGGGAGCAGATATAGGTCTAGGGTGGAGGGGATCCATAGGAGGGAAGGGGAGGGTTTCAGCTGAGGTGGAATCTAGCAGTAGTCACCAAGGTAAAAGGGTGGAAGGGGGGATGAGGATCAGAGAGGGAGGGATATTAGTGCTGGGGTATTCAATACTGTTGGGGATAAGATGGGGCAGCAAGACGGAATTACATAGTCGCATCTGGGTGGAGTCCATACCTGACTTAACTGCAGGCAGGGTGGGGCAGTCAATTCTTAAGTGTGCTAGAAGGGGTAGGAGGAAATCGCATCTCATTGTGCATGTGGGTACAAATGTCCTGGCAGGGAGATGGTAGAAGTAGTAAGAGAGACGTTCAAGGATCTGGGCAGACTGTGTGGGGAACTTGGGGAACTAGTGGCCTTTTCAGAGGTGCTCCCAGTACCCTCCGCTAGTACGGCAAGGAAGGTAAGGATTGGGGAGTTCAACACCTGGCTGAGAGAATGGTGTCATTCTGGGGATATGGGTTGGTAGGGGGCTGTGACAGACTCTTTATGCAGGGATAGGTTACATTTGAGCAGGGAGGGGAAAGAGGTATTAAAGCAGAGGGTAGGGGAATACATAGCTATGAAGGTGGATTTAAACTAGGTAGGAGGGTGGTGAGTGGACAGGTGGTAGACATGGATCCCAGAGGGGGTGCCAAATGAACTTATCCTCCAGGCTAGTAGGGAGGTACTTGGAGCAGTGGCACTGGGGGATTAAGAGGTGGAGCATCCCAGAGAGGGGAGGGGGCAAGGTAAGGTTGGAGGTTGGTCTCACTGAATGCAAAAAGCCTTGATAATAAAATAGCAGAATTACAGGCTGTCTTGGCAATAGGAAGGGTGTAAATTGCGGCCATCACTGAAACGTGGGCCACCCAGTACCAGGAATGGGATTTGATGGTCCTAGGTTATAGGATATAGAGAAAGGACAGGACTAAGGGAAAAGGGGTGTGTGGCAATATACACTATATATAGGCAGAACAGAGGCCATATGGATGCAGTTCCAAGACTTAAAAAGTAGAACATTGAGGATGGGTGTAGTGCACAGGCCACCATCCCAAGGGGCTGACCTGGATAGGAAGTTAGCTAAGCCAATCAAAAGGGTCTGTAGGAAATGGAACACTGTGGTGGTGGAAGACTTCAACCTACTGGGGGTCAAGTGGAGCATCCAAACCACCAGAAGTCAAAGGAGCAGGTTATATTAGAGGCATTCCAGGACAGCTTCCTGGTGCAGTTAGTCTGGGAGCCAATTAAATTAAATAGGACTCTAGACCTAGTTCTGTCAAATGAGGAGGTTGTAAGGGATCTGGAGGTGGCGGACCCTCTGGCTGAGAGTGACCACCACATGGTATGGTTCATGGTCAATATGGGAAGGGAATCAGGAGGTACAAGCACCAGGGTGATTGAATTTAAGGAGGCAGACTTTAAAATGATGGTGGATATTGTGGGTAGACAGCTGGCGGATATTCGTCCATGCATGGATGCTAGCCATAAGTAGGATATTATTAAGAAACAGCTGGTGGAGGCTACTGGGACATGTACATGAACAAAGATTAAGAAGGAAAGGGCAAAAAAACCCAGCTGGCTGACACAGGAGGTCATAGATGGGATGAGGGCCAAGGAAAAGGCATTTAGGAGAATCATGAAATTGGGGAGAAGGACAACAAGGAGATGTATATGAAGAAGTTCATGGAAGTTCAGGGAGGTCACCAGGCTGATCAGAGTGGCCAAGACTTCCAGGAAGCTGAGATTGGTGCAGGGAATTAAGAACAGAGAAAAGAACTTCTTCAGATACATCAGTGAAAGGTGTAAAAACAAAGATCAGATATTGAGGATAAAGAAGGATGGGGGCTGATGAAGAAGGGGAAGGACCAGGTAGAGGCACTAAATGATTACTTCTGCTCTGTGTTCATATGAACATACAAAGATGCCAGCAAAATAAGGTCATGTGATCTATCAAGTCTGCTCGTATTGCAGGGTCCACAGCTTGAGTTCATGTCCCTATCCGCCCTCCCCATTCCTCCCATCCTCCCTACCCATGATTGTTACCTTCCCCCATGCCTATCCCAGCCTCTCTTAAAGCTGCCCACTGTCTTCAATGAGATGTCCTCTTCCGGCAGCGCATTCCAAGTGTCCATCACCCTCTCTGTGAAGAAGTGCTTCCTGACCTCCCTCCTAAATCTCCCACCCTCCAGCTTAAGACTGTCCCCCTCATGTTATGGTTGCCACTCAGCTTAAAGAGACTATCTTTATCAACCTTATTTATTCCTTTCAAGCACTTGAAGATCCCAACCATATCCCCTCTCTCTTTCTCTCTCTCTCCTGTCTTCCAAGGAGTACATGTTCAGTGCCCTCAGTCTCTCCTCGTATGCCTTACCCTCCTGACTAGCTATCATTTTTGTAACCCTACTCTGGACCTTCTCCAGCAGGTTAATGTCCTTTTTACGATGTGGGCACCAGTACTGAATTCCATACTCTAGATATGGCCTTACCAGTGACCTGTACAAGGGCAGTACAACCTCTTCTCTACTACTACTGATCCCCCAAGATATGCATCCCAGCATCTTGTTTGCCTTTGCTGCTGCTTTCTTGCACTGCATGGAGTGCTTTGGGTCACTAGTGATCATCACTCCCAGGTCCTTCTCCTCCTCTGGTGCAGATACTCGGACTCCACCCAGGTAGTACTCTGTCCTGGGATTCTTAGCACAACTTTGTATATCTTGGCATTGAAGCCAAGCTGTCAGATCATGAGGGATAAAGGGGACAGTCACCACCTGGGAGAGGAGGAGTGAGAAGGGGGGAGGAGGTGACTGATACAGGAATTACAGAGGATAGGGTGCTGAAAGGATTAAGGGCACTGAGGGGGGATAAGGCACTGGATCCAGATGGCATTCACCCTAAGGTACTTAAGGAACTAGCTGAGATCCTGGCAGGGCCATTGACTGACCTGTTCAATACCTCCTTGGACACAGGATACATACCACTGGACTGGAGGATGGCCCATGTGGTACCCATTCACAAAAGTGAACATAAGGATGAACCAGGCAACTATGGACCAGTAAGCCTCATATCAATTGTGGGAAAACTGATGGAGATGATCCTAAAAGAGAGGCTGGTGACCTTTTTGGAGAACGATGGTCTCCAGGATGGTCCACAGCATGGGTTTGTCTCAGGAAGATGCTGCCAGACAGACCTGGTTGAGTACTATAACTGGGTGACAAGGGAACTGGACAAAGGCCATGCAGTGGATGTCCTGTATTTGGATTTCAGCAAGGCCTTTGATTCTGTGCCACATGATAGGCTGGGGGGGGAAGCTGGAATATGTAGGGGTTGGAACAAAGATGGTAAATTGAATCACCAATTGGCTGAAGGTTAGGCAGCAAAGTGTGGTGGTGTGGGGGGAACTCTCATCACTGAGGGATGTGATGAAGGTGGTGCCACAGGGATCAGTGCTGGGACAGATATTGTTTGGGATTTTCATTGTTACTATCTCCCACAGGGTCCAGAGTATTATGAGTCTCTTTACGGATGACACAAAGATGGGTGCTGTGATAGATGACATTGAATAGTGAAGGGGGCTGCAGGAGGACCTGACGAAACTACAGGAGTGGTGGAGGGTGTACAGCATAGGGTGACAAAGATGATCCAGGGATTAGAGGGATTCTCCTATGAGGAGAGGCTGGGCAAGCTGAACATGTATTCTGTGGTGGACAGAAGGGATGGGGGACATGATCAAAACCTTTAAATACCTAAAGGGAATAAATAAGACTAGTACAGAATGGATATTCCATATCAGAAGAGTGAGGGTTACAATGGGGCACCAGCTGAGATTGGAGGGGGGAAGATTCAGGACAGAAGTCAGGAGACAGTATTTCATAGAGAGGGTTGTGGGCAAGTGGAATACTCTGCCTGAGGAGATAGTAGCCTGTAGCATGGTAGATGGCTTTAAAAGGAAATGGGACAGAGCGAGGGGGTATAATTATGAAAAGGGGAAGGATGGATGGGGCAGTTGCAAGGTGAGGGGCTAGCTGCACAATTGAGCAGACTTGATAGACCATGAGGACTGTATCTGCTGGTGTTTTCATATGTTTATATATATATATATATATATATATATAGAGAGAGAGAGAGAGAGAGAGAGAGAGAGAGGGAGAGAGTGAGAGTGAGAGATGATCAATTCAGATCTATAGCGTTACAGAAACATGGTTTACAGATGGGGATTGGAACACAAAAATACCAGGTTGTCTCAAAATAAACAAAAAGAGACATCAAAAAAAGTGGGGAGGTGTTGCTTTATATATACATAAATCCCTTACAGCTCTAGAATTTAACCAAAATGATTCAAGTAATGAAACCGTGAGGGCAAAAATAAAGATACAACAAAGAACCCTTAATATAGGATTATTATATAGAGCACTGAATTTGGATCAAACACAAAATAATAATCTATTCTCAGAAATAATAAATATAAATACACAGGGTGAGCTGCTACTCATGGGAGACTTTAACTTCCCAAATATTGACTGGAGTAGGAATAAAGGAACTAATAACACAGAAAACCAATTTATAGACATTACAGTATTACAAAACTTAGAACAATTAATTAAAAACCCCACAAGAGGAAATAATATACTAGATATAGTATTTACAAATAATAAGGATTTCATTGACAATGTACAGATTTTACAACCTCTGGCAGATAGTGATCATAACGCTGTCTACTTGGAATATAAATTAGTGTATAATATCACAAAGGGAAAGACTAAAATATTAAACTACAATAAAGTTGATTATAGTAGGATCCAAAACTATTTAAACAGTTGGGATTGGAGGGAGGACCTAAAAGAGAAGAATCTCATCGAGGTATGGAACATTATCCAAAAACACATTATCCACTGTATTAAAACATGGGTCCCAGTTAGACAAAAATATAGTAACTCAAGAAGAGTACCTCCATGGTGGTCACATAAAATAACTAAACTTCTAAGGCAAAAGAAAAGATATTACAGGGCCTACAAAAAGAACTCAACAACAGAAAATTGGCAGAGATTTAAACTAACTGCCAAAAATATTAAGATTACTATCAAGAGAGCAAAACAAGCAATAGAATTAAACCTGGTAAATAAAGTTAAAGATAACAGAAATAAATTCCACAGTTATATAGGATACCTGAAGGGGAAGCAGACCACAACTGGGCCCTTAACAACAGGGGACAGAGTAATAACAGAAGAAAAATAAATGGCTACAGAACTTAATAATTATTTTCTAAGTGTACATAATCCTGAAAAACAAAACATACAACAGAAATAATTGGACAATAATGGTTTCAAATTTCAAATAACTTTTATAATTAATAGCATTAACAGTATTAAAACAAATAGCTCACCTGGACCTGATGGTATTATACCTGCTTTTTAAAAAAAATAAATGCATCAGTTGGTAGGGGTCCTGACCAGTTTACACAATACATCTATCCAGGAGGGAACCACACTGAAAGAATGGAGAATGGCAACAGGCACACCTATTTTTAAAAGGGGAAACAGAACTGAGGTAGGAAATTATCGGCCCATAAGTTTTACATCGGTGGTAGGTAAAATCATGGAAAAATTATTAAAAAACAGATAACCACCCATCTGCAAAGCACTGGAAATATAAATCCACCCAGCATGGATTTATACGGGAAGATCCTGTTTATCAGACCTAATAAGTTTCTTCAAACTGGTCAGTGCAGCCATAGATGAAAACATTCCTGTGGATGTTTTTTTCCTAGACTATTCCATGGCGTTTGATAAAGTTTCCCATGCAGCCTTATTAAATCAAATCAATGAAATCGGACTAAACAGCAGTGTAATCAGATAGATCACCTCATGGTTAGGAAACAGAATACAGTGTGTGACCATAAAATTCCACCCCTCAGACTGGGGAACAGTCACTAGTGGTGTCCCACAAGGACCTGAACTGGGACCCACATTATTTAACATAATGATCTCCTCCCTTCTTAAAACAAACAGTGTATGGGTAGACAAATATGCCGATGACTGTAAATTAGGCTGTTTGATACAAAACCTAGAAGACGCCAGGGTACTACACAAAAATTTAAATAATAAAGCTAAATGGGCAAAAGAAAATGAAATGTACTTTAATCTAGAAAAGTGCAAGGTAATGCACTTGGAGGAAAAAAAGCCTATGCATTCTTACTAAATAAATAATACTACATTGAAGACTATAAAGGAAGAAAAGGATCTAGGAAGAATAATGACAGATGATCTAAAGTTTGATACCCATGCACTTGTAACTGCAATAAAATGCCAAAAAATAATGGGTTGCATACTTGGAAACACCAAAAGCAGGGAGGAAAGAGTTATAGTTCCATTGTATATGGCACTGATGATGCCTCATTTGGAGTACTGTTCACAGTTTTGTGCCCCTACAACCAAAAGGATGCAAACACTACATGAAAAGATACAAAGGAAAATGACCAAAACAATAAGATTAACTAAGAACATGAGTTATGGAGACAGGCTTCAAAACTTAAATATTTACTCCACAAAGTACAGGCCAGAAAGGGGAGATCTCTGTCTTGTTTATAAAACCCTACAAGATCCATACATGAAAGAAATCCTAGGTTTTAGGAGTAATCTTTGTATAGCTGGAACAAGATCACATAAGCAGAAACTATTAGGAGAATTAAATAATACAGTAAGGAGAAGCAAATATTACACACAGAGAGTAAGAACAAAGTGGAATACGTTACTAGGATATGTTATAGAAAGTCCTGATATGAGAACCTTTAAAGAAAACCTAGACAAATATATCGGAGATAGGAAATGCATATTCCATCAATGAGCTGGTGGCAAGTTCATTAAAGGTCTCAGGCTCACTGGACTCGTAGACTCTAACTATGAAACTATATATATATATATATATATATATATATATATATATATATATATACAAACAGTATATATGTATCTAATAGGGTACAGTCGCACACTCAACATTTTGCACTTTAATAACTTCACAGCCTTTCAATGGTTTGACATGAAATTTTGCAGCCACCATTAGAAATCAAAGAGCTTTGGATGAGGCAAGGCAAGTTTAGTTCCAGTGGGATGTGCAGGTGTGGAGATATGGAGTGTCAAAAAATGTTAAAATTACCATTTTATTGTCGATTACTTTGTCATGCCATTGCACAAAAACTGTGTAGAATGTGGTCTGAAATTTTCAGGGTGAACAGGTCTTGCATCACAAAGGTGCCCTTTGAAGGTTTGGCAAAAAATATTAATCTATTCCAAAGTTATTAAATTCCAAAATGTCCCATTATTTCCTATTGGCAAATTTAGGTGTGAGGCTCGAAATAGGATTCTTGATCGCACTTGTGGAATCCTAGTTCACAAATATGGAATCCTAGTTCATGTTGCCACCATTTTATTTTCACTTAGTGAGGCAAACAAAGTTAAATTTCTTTAAAAATACTGGCTTTTGGTAAGTACCAATAGTTGTATTTACCTAATCGGGGACTGAGGAATCGGATTCTAGGGTCAGTTTTTGAAAAATGGTCCTGAAATGTGTTTATTTAATCCACAGAATTCTTTTTCCACAAATTACGAAAATCTTTTACCATGAAAGCGGATGCCTTTGTGCAAATTGAGGAAAAGAAATCTGTTTTACTGCAGAACAGGATCCTTTTTCACATTTGCAAAAAAGGATTTTTTATGTAGCTGTTTCTTTGTCACTTCATAGCAAAGAAACAGTTTGGAATTTTGGGCTGAAATTTTTAGGGTACTAAGGGCTTGCCTCACAAATTTGCCTTCTGCTGGTTTGGTGAAAATGCAGTATATTACTTTACTCTGGAGTTCTGCAGCTTTACATTTTCCTCAGTTTCCCATAGGATTGCACTGTAATGGGAGGACTAAACAGCTGTTTCTTTGTCATTGCACTGAGAACAAATGGCTTGCAATTTTGTTCTGAAACTTTCAGGGTACAAAGGGCTTGCCCCACAGATGTCCTCTTTCCTTGTTTTGAGAAAATATATTAATTTGCTGTCCACCTATACAGGTTGCACATTTTCCTGTATTTCTATAGGATAGCATGGCACTGTGGGGTGTTTTTTTGGGTCTGTACAATATGTGATGGGAGTGCAGGGCCCAGAGGTCCCAGCGCTCCTACAGGCAAACAAGGTTAGCACTACACTATCTCAGCAATTATGCATGAATGGGAACGCTGGGCTGGAGAGCTCTGTTCTCCCACATACAAATACAGATACCATCAAAAATTATGGATTGATGGAAACATGTGGTCCCATTTTCAAATATGAAAACCGTTATGGAGTGATGGGAGAGCAGGGCTTATGGATAATAGATGGCAACACAGGGCCAGATGGAACAGTTCCAATCTCTATAGACTTATGGATGGATTAGGCCATAACTACAATTTCTCACAAAGTAAGGAAATTGTTTGCAAAAACACTACTCTATCCGAACAATTATGCAAGCATGGGAGTGCAGCACCCCCCTCCCCCCCCCACACACACAGCACCATTCTTGTACACTCCCCTGTTGTATCTTAAAAAGAAAGGACATTTTATTCAAAAAGTTGTTAATCCATGCATTGCATCCCACTGTCAAAAAGGTGGGCAACTGTGGTATTAGCATTTTATAACAGCAACAGCTTTCACCTATGGTGCATGGAGGATGAGGTGTGGGCTTCTGCCTTAGGTTGTAACTCCAATGGTCACATTGGTTAACTTAAGCTAGGTTATGATTATAGAATTTCCAGTTGTAAGATAATTTACTGTGAAAGAAGTTTTGGAAAGAATGCATAACTTAGCATGTCATTCTTGCCCCCCCCCCCCACACACACATCCTGTCATACTTTCATTCCCTATAGCTTGTGTTTAAGGCATCGAATATGATAATTTACTGATGGGAGTGCATGGCCTATAGGATCATGCAGTGATATGGGGAAATAGCCATATCATCATTGTATGCTTGTTCTTGTCCAGTTATCACCAGTTCATTAGGAAAGAATAATAGACTGTCTGCAAAGCAGGGATGGAGATTTGTGCACTATGGCAGGTGAATAATGATAGAAGACCATGCACTCCTATATGGGATTAGGTGTAGCATTTTAGTATGTCATGGTCTCCATATAGCAATCCTCTCAGTATATTTAAGTAATGCTACAAATAAATGAATACGAGTCTTTTTTTAAAAACACAGTAATTACAATATATCATTTATTTACAGACAAATACACAATTTTAACATCATTTTGTTTTTTTATTCCTGCATGTTATATTTTTTCTGTATATCTTTCATGTGCAAATGAAACACAAAATATTTTGTGTACAAATGAAACAAACAAAAAATGGCTTTGATTTACTTTTTTGGTGAATGATTTTTTTTCACTATTAAAGATACAAGTCCAACGGATGGGATGTGCCTCTGTGGTAATGTGATGATGAGGGCATCAGAGATTATCCACTTCCTCAGGAAAAAAAAAGTGGAAGCTAGTGGGTGGGGATATGTTCTAGTGCCATGGGGGAGATTATAGAGCCAGTTGTGGTAACCCAGGGACAATGCGATGTGGAGCCTGCCACAGAGTGTCAACCAGCTCATGGACTACATTTGGGAGATTGCTGATGCACTGATGCATGGCATCATCAGAATCCTCACGGCCATGAAGCAGATGAATTATTTCTTCCTGCTTGTTAATCACCATCGTGAGGTGTTGATTGGTGGTTTGGAAAGCACACATCACTGCAGCAGCTATCCTTGCATTTTTGATGCTAGGTCAGTGGAAACATCTGAAAACAAACAAAGTGAGAAGACATAGAATTTAGTTATGTTTTGAACATGAATGTAGAATTTACAAGGACCAATGCTGACTTTATATATAGTTTGTGAGACTATGGTTTCTACTACATAAGCAACATGGAATTACTGCACGTTTAAGAAGTGTTTTTATTTGGAAAAAATAGGTTTATGATTTTGGTAGTACCATTGTAGTAAAGTGAATAGCTTGAACAAGGGTTTTCACTAAATAGGATTCTGATTTGTGTCAGGAATATTGTAGTCAATGGCATACCAGGAACAAGGATCATTTGTTGTAAAATAGGATTCTGATTTGTGGGAGTACCGTTGTAGTAAATGGCACAGCACAAACATGGATCTTGTTTATCAAAGTAGGATTCTGATTGCTGGTAGTACCTTGTCAGCAAAAGGAAGGCTTGAAATATGATCCTTTTTCATGAAATAGGATTGTGATTTGTGGTAGTACCATTGTAGTGAATGGGAAAGCTCAAAATAGGATGCTTTTTTGTGAAAAAGGATTCTGATTTGTGGTTGTACCATTGTAGTGAATGAGGAAGCACAAAGCTTAAATAAAGATCCTTTCTCATGAAATAGGATTCTGATTCATGGCAGTACCATTGTAGTCAATGGGAAAGCTTGAAAAAGGATCCTTTCTCATGAAATAAGATTCTGATTTGTGGCAGGACCATTGTACTTAATGGGAAAATTCAAAAAAAAAGATCCTTTTCATCAAAGGATAATCCACCTCTTGGACTTGTTGAGCACCATTTCTGGGGGGGGTGGAGTATCAGGCACGTGTAGCTCCTTATATCTATATGCTACTAAAGAAATAATGCATGACAGGGTGTGTGTCGTGCTGGGATAACGCCACGCCTGGTGGGTTGGGCACGAGGCTGCAGGCAGAGTGCATCCAATGCCCCAAGCGTGGCATTATCCCAGCACGACACACACCCTGGAGTGCATTATTCCTATTATACAATGGCTTGTTATTATTTATAAAATTAAACAATAATTTTAAAGAATGTTTTTATTAGTGTGGAAAAATATTTTTCTTTCTTAACAGGAGATGCAAAAAAAACTGCTCCAAATGCTCATCATATTGGTTCACAGTGCTGACACTAGACCTGTGGCCTTATGCTGGGATAACGCCATGGGTCCAGCCCCAAACTGACAAATCACAGTCCAAGATTCTTCCTTGCCATTGTATAATGTGGGTTAAGGATGCTCTACACATCAGCGAGAATGAAGCTGCAGAAGTTCTCAACTCCAGTAAGTGGTACGTTACTTGTCAGATACCTGACAAGTATGAGAGTCTCACATTATGGAAGCTGGTACAAAAGTTGCAGCATCACCTGTGTAGCAAATATTGTTGGCACCCAGTAAAACGTTATGCTCAGTGGTACACCAGGTGTTGCTTTGGGTTCCCTAGGCATGTGTGTGCACAGGGACGCATGAATCACTTATTCTCAGCAGTGCATTATCACCTCAAAGTAAAGTGTACAAAGAGGGTATATGAGTTACCCAGAAGGAAGAATGAAGTGTACATTAATGATTGCAACCCTGTTCTTCTCCTAATAATTCAGGCAAACATAAATGTTCAGTTTGTTACTGACAACTCTTAGGCTCTTGTGTGATACATGAATTTATATATTACAACACTCGAGCTAACAAGCTTGCAGGAACTTTGGGAGGAACTTGCAAATTCCAGTAGATCACATCGCAACTGTGGTCCCTGGGATTGAAGACAATGTCACACAGGGAATGTGTTGCATATGAAGCCAATGCTTTTTTGATTGGTACATGCTTGCCTGGGAAATATGATCCTATATGTTTTCTCAGTGTGAACTACAAAGAGAAACACAGGCATGTCTTAAAACCTCATCAGAAGATTGAGGATCTGGCATTAAGAAGGCCTTCTTCCAAGAATATTTTGAAGAACAGCCTGATAGACACATACTATCCCAAGTGACACTGTGCCATGGAAAACTTGTGCCTCTTTGAGGTGGCTAAATGGTATGTTGACAAAACTGATATTGCACCTGATAGTGCAAGAGACATTTACAAAGTCAAAGGTTTGGAAGGTTGTGTTGTGAGAGGATGTAAACCTTGGCTAATTGACCTTTGTAAGTTAAGTCTCTCCACTGTGAACAGTACAGAGTATTATTACTTTGCTCTTCTGTTCTTGTTTAAGCCATGGAGGGATGAGAGCTTGCTGAAAGGGGACTGTGATACATATCAAGAACAGTTCTCCTTGATAAATGAGTCCTTCAATACAGACCAGTCAGGGTTGTACATTCGCTGACTGGAGTTGGAAAAAGGACAGCTTGAGAAGGCTAGACAGCAACCTGAGAAGGTTACTCCTTTCAATTCACAGGAGAACATTGATTCACAAGCAGAGGGTACTCTTGGAACACCTCTTCTTATGAATGATCCTGAAGTACTCATAGCAGAAATGGAAAGTGCAATGCAGCATGGTTGTTGTGGTACAATGGATCAAATCTTAAATAAAAGAACATTTGAACCAATAGCAACATTTGGTTTATGCTGCTGTAGCAGAGTCAGTAAGACATGATATAATTATGAAAACAATCAGTGTAACTGTGGTAACTACAAACCTTTACTAATGTTTGTCAGTGGTTCTGCAGGGACAGGCAAGAGTTTTCTAACTGAAGCCATGAGTGCTGAGATAAGAAAACACACTGGGGCAGTAATGCCTGTTGCCGTTAGTGCTCCAACTGGGCTGGCTGCATACAATATTGGAGGTGTCAATGTACACCATCTCTTCATGCTGCCAGAGGAGCATGGTTAAAAGCGATGAGTACCACAAGTTACCTTTTCAAGTGGCAGCTGAACTTTAGTCTATGTTTAACAAGATGAAATATTTGATCATTGATGAGATCAGCATGTATTTAAATATGTTGCTTGTCTGCATGCACCTTCATCTCCAAGAGATTCTTGGAACTGATGATGGTGTTGCATTTGGAGGGAAAAGTACTGAGGTGTTTGGAGACCTTCTGCGACTTGCACTCGTAAATGGATAACACGTCATTTCTGCATTGTCCACACAATTCCAGGGAACTAATTAGAGCTGCACACTCAAGCAGACAAGATAGACCATTATGGCCTGTTTCTGCTGCCATATTCATATGTTCTTATGTAACAAGTGAAAAAAGGCTATAGGGTGCATTGGAGGCATCAACCTTTGGGAGCTGTTCACCTATGTCAAATTGTTTGATAACATGCAACAGAGTGGTAATGTTGCCTATAAGGTATTTTTGGATGGGGGCTTGTATTGGGAATTTATCATTTCCTAATGCTTCTCTGTTGAACACACGTAGTATCAGCCCTGATGGTACATCTATGGCTGCTGCTAATGATGTGTTCAGCAAAGTGCACTCAGAAAGTACATGAATAGTGTGTGTGATGCCACAACTTAAGTAATATGCTGAGTTCAATGACTTTGTGTTGTAGAGAGAGGGTTAAGAAATCCTCACACTGTATGCAGTGGATGCTGTTGATGGGGTTTGCTTAAGTCGACAGATGGCAGCAAAACATACAGAAGGACTGAATGAGTGAATGAGCTGAAGTCTGATATGTCCAATGCAGTTGGTCTAGAGGCTGTTCTTACACTCTATAAGAATGCATGCATTATGCTACATTGAAACCTTGACATGTATGGTTGCACGTGAATATGGTGGAGATAAAATGATGAAGCAAAAACGGTAATGACATAATGGCAAAAGCTGAAATAATGACCTACAAGTTACAGTGACACTACTGGAATGACAAATCCAATGGTTTAGCCTAGTCCAGTATCAAGGAGCCCCTCGGAGTAGTATATTTAGAGATGGGGGCTCGGGGGTGCAGCCCCCATGACAGGTGTTGGGAGCGGAGCCTCCTACGTACATAAATGTTTGACAGGTGCACTGGTGTGTTTAGTTTAGATATCAGTGGGAAATTTGCTATATATGACAGTCGCTGACATTTAAATGCGCGGTTTACGCAGTCACCTTTTTGGATTTCACTGTTTTTATGTTCACCCTTATTTTTTAGCCATTATCACATGGATCCATTGAAACCTTGGTCTGGATCATGGACTGGTAAATGATGCAATGGGTCACATTGCCAAATTTCAGCACAATGTCCAAAAGACATTTGTAGAGGCATTCGTTGTGAAGTTCAACAACATTGAATAGCCACAACTCATTGACAGATCAACTATGAAATGTCATGTAGTAAAGGACATACATGTGACCAGGAAACAGTTTCTGGTGTGTGTTGCATATGCTGTTTCCATGCACAAGTCAGAAGACCTAAGCTTGGATTCAGCAATGGTTGACATACAGTAGGCAATGGCATCTTCAAAGATGGCATGAGCTATGTTGCACTGTCATGTTCAGACTCTGGCTGGGTTGCACATCATCAGCATTGCACCCAAAAAAAAATTGCGCTGACAAACGATGTATGTAGAGTACAATTGCTTGCCAACTCTATACCAGCCAGATATGCCTCTAATTGCACTACCCATGGATGTAATGCAGCAAGATCCTCCACTGGAGGTGTGTGGCACACAAAAGAGGAAAAGATCAAACAAAGAGAAATTTGCTTCTGTAACTTGTAAGAAGGTATCTGTTTACCTGATCATGGAAACTCACCTCCACTGAAGAAGTCACTTGGCCAGATTGTTGTCATAAAATTTGATAATAGTACTAAAGTTAACTGCTATGCTCTGCAATGCAGGCATTTCTCCATATGCCTCACTTTGTTAAAAGAATTGCAGCTTCACATGAGATTGCTTTGTTGAAGTCATTAAACCAAATTGTGACTGATACCGAAAAACATGACAGCTGTGCTCAGTCTCTCACACCTTTATGTCTTGTACTGGGTGGCCATGACAAATATAGAAGTTCTGCGGATAACATCCAGTAAGATATAACTGAGTTTATGATGGCCATCATAAACACTCTGGATCCAGAACATATTCTTATGCGACAGTACTTTGCTGTCAGTTATATGTGTAAGTATACTTGCCTGCCATGCTGTCATTCAGACAGAGAAGTCACAGATGACATGCTCTTGATTTCTCTCTCTCTCTGTTTCCCATGCAGGGTCTGTAAAGTTCAGATAGCTGTTTAGAAATGCACAATGTGGCTGGCAGTACAGAAGATGTGGAGATGACTGTACTCTGTCTCTAAAACTTAGATCCTCTTCTCAGTATCTTGCCATTGTCTTACAGAGGTTTGACTCTAATGGACTAAGAGTTGTGACACCAGCCACTGACTTAACAGCAGGTACAGTACCGTTTGGTCAAAACTATTTTGATACCCATGCTGTCATTTTTCACCACGGACCATCTGTGCATTCTGGCCATTATGTTACTTGGCTCAGATACAGTACTGGCTGGATGGAATGCAATAACTCGATAAGCACCTTTAAACAGAGATTGCCTTGAAATCTGAAAGATGCATATGTCTTGGTTTTGAGGAATTACAATGACCTTCATCATGCAGAACAGTAGTGGCAGTATATGTGACTTATATGTCTGTCCTACTATCAGCAGTTGCTAGCAGACACATCTTGTGTACATGATTTGTTGGATGTCTTTGCTACTTTGCTAATGTAGACAAAAAAATGTAAATTATTATAACATATTCTTATAATTCTACAAGTTCTGACAGGTGCATCAGCAATTTACTGCAATATGCATGGTTGAATGGGCCCATAAAATGGCCCAGACTGTGTGTGTAATCAATTGTTATAACGCACTTAGTCAGACATAGAAGTTCTGTGTCAGCATACTGAGGTATAGATATACACTGAAGTATATTTAAAATCTCTTTGTTTTGCATTTGTATGGTGCCTGTAGAAAGATGCCTTTCTATGATTTAGTTCAACATATTGTGTTCATCCATTGGTAATGAACACTATTAAGGAGTATAAATATATAAGGTGGTCTGACATACTTTGTCACATGTAGTTCTTTAAGATGTTTTCTATGGCTGAGAAAGAGAGTACTGCAATCTCTTGAAAGGATGCATGCCTTCTACAGCCTTTATTGTTAACGTGTTGCACATGTGTGATAGCAAACTCACTGTGTCAGTGTACTGCTCAGTAGTACAACACTGTATGTGTAATTACACAACTACTCTTGTAAAATGTAGCTCTGTGTTGTTTGTAACAGGTGACAGATTCACTGATCGCATTTCTTCATGATGCCAACACTAGTCTTCTATGTTGCACCATGTTTTTTAACTACTAGGACTACCATCTGTATTGCTGCACCTGTACCAATACATGAACTAGAGTGTATAGTGTTTATGTACATAAAGTTATGAATGTTACATTTGTATATGAATATTGCACTCTATTCCCTGTTTATGATATTATACTGAAAATCTTTTATTGAAACTTGTTAGCAGTGTAAGTTTTCTTTCTTGCGTGGTATTTATAGGATATCTTTAAAGTTAGTTTCATATACTAAGCATGAACTGTTGCTAGTGTACTGACATTTTCATTAGGAATTTCACGATGCAATGTTGAGTGTCACTGGTGTTCTTCTTAAAAGTTTCCATTTTCAGTTGCATATCATTTCTAATATTTCAGTTACAGTATTCTGTAGTTTTCTGAATGCTTGAGTTTTTTCTTGTTTGCTATGTATACAAAATGTTTCAAATTGCTATAATTTACTACACATGTTGTGTTCTTATTATGCTAAACACTTTGTTATGTATTTGAAATGCCTCTTAAATGTTATTGACTCTCCTTTGAAACAAGTATATGTACCCTTTTGTAAAAACAGATGCCTACCTTATATGCAGCTCAACTTATGTTCCTGCTTTTTCATAGGATCACCTTTACAAAGGGGTTTGAATGTGGAATTTTCCAAATGCAGTGCTCTCACTACTCATTCATAGTATCAGCATGACAGCTGAGATGTGGTTCTAGGGTAGTCTGTTTTTTTTCCTTTTTGTTTTTGGTTTTTCAGGCATTTGTTTTTTTGCCTACTCCAGGAACATTTTCTAATTTGGCCTAATTTGAATTGGCTATTTTCAAATATATTTTTCCTAAACGTACTTACTTGTATTTTGTGTCTTACTTTCGTATGATGTTACAATTTGAAGTATAATTCAAATGTTATAGATGTATAGAATTTGTAGATGTAATTGCTAATGCATAGTAGAAACGATTCTACTATACTTTCCATTCATGATTTCATACAAGTCATAATTTCTTAATACATAAACTACCAATCTGACATATTACAGAAACATGATTATTATGTAAGACTATGTAAATATTAAGAGTACAGTAAGTAGACACTACTGACTGGCCAACTGTCTCTAAAGGCTGTATGAACTTACAGACTGTATGTCATGCCATTTGACCTTTAGAGCAAAGGTTGGCACATCACTGGGAATTACAAGTACAATGTTTTACAACACATTCCTTGTAGATAAACTTGGTTATAACATATGTTAAGTGTCGCAAAACATTATGTTAAAGATGTGTATTGTATGCCTATCACTTTCACAAGACAAATCATTAGTACATGGTGAACAGGTGTTATAATGCTTTTGATGTTCATCAAAGAACATAAGTTAATCCTTAACCAGAAAAAAACAAAGACCATGATTTTCACCAGCCACCAAAACAAGCACAGACACCACCAACTCTCCTTAAACACCTGTCTTGGGGACTCCCTGGAGCAGGTTGACTCCTTCAGATACCTAGGATTCACCCTAGACCCTCACCTGTCCTTTGGAACCCATTTAACCAATGTCGAAAAAACTGTGAATACTAGACAGGGCTTACTCTACCGGCTTGGTTGGCACCTGACTAAAGAGACCCTCTTTGCCACAGTTCAAAGCTCCATCATCACCCAGATTGACTATGGTCTTGTCATCTATGGCACTGCCACTACCACTTCACTCAGAAGGATTACTACCACCCTAAACAAGGCCTGTCGACTCATCACTGGGGCCGAACGGCTCATGCACACCTGTGACCTCTGCTCACAAGCTAACTGACTTCAACTTGATAATAGAATTCAGTACCAAACCTGCATGGTTGCTAAGAAAATACAGTTGGGAGCTGCCCCTTCTGGGGTCTGTTCACTCCTTCAGATGAAAACCAGCTCCAGAATTACCAGGGGATCAAAGTCACAACTTTTCCATATTCCTCGCAGCCGCACAGCCATTGGCCAGCGTTCATTCGCCTACAGAGCACCCACTTGGTTTTACTGTCTTGCCAATGATACTACCAATACCACTGGGCTAGGCACCTTCAAATCCAAGATCTGTAACACCCTGATCGTGTCCAGCATCTGCGACTGTCATGGATAATGTCTATGCAACTCCACTCCACTACCGCTCTTTTCTATATCTAGCTCCTTATGTAACGCACTTGCCCTAGTTTGGCCTCTGCCCCCACACACTCTACAGCACCTGACAATACCATCTTCCTGGCAGCTCCACCCCACCCCTCCTCTTTATCCTTACCTACCCCCCACCTCTCCTCTCTTCTCATTTTCTTACCTCCCCCTTGCCCCTCCCATTTCTTTCTACCACCTCCCCATTGTCCTCTTCCTTTCCACTTTACCCTCTCCCTGTCTGTTTGAAATTAATTTGATATCCTTTACCCTTACTTGTGTAACAATTTTGTCTATTGTCATGTGATACCTATGTCTTGACGTGGAACCTTTGTAAAAGAGCCCTGGGCTCAAAGGTAATTGTAATCCTAGAATTGAAATAAATAAATAAATAAATAAATAAAGCTGGTCTGCCATGCAAGGCAACAATCACATGGGATGAACTTTGACATGTGGAATAATAACTTTTTGAAAGGGTGCAGTTTTATACAGACCTCCCATCCAGTATACACTATTATTTTCTGTTGAATTTAAAATGAAGCATATAAGCGAACAATTATTTTTTTTCTATTTGTTTGCATTTTAATTCTAACCCACCCCCCCAAAAGAGAAAAGAATCATAAGAGGTGGAGATTTTGTTGGAAAAAGCTGTAAGGCTGTCTGGGAGACAGTGTAATTTATTTTATGTATAAATCTACTTGGTAGACATAAGGGGCATATCATCTGTGTAAGGCAAGGCAAGGCAAAATTTATTTAAGAGACACCCAGTTCTGGAGGCTCTGGGTACCGTACATATAAATAAAATATATATATCAAAACAAATCAAACAAACACAAAAAATAAATATAAACATATAAATAATTAAATCCTCATAAAAACAGTTCCCATAAATAATAAACTAAACCTCAGACTACAGCTATTTTAATCAGATTTATAAATTAGAAGCCTGGGCAAATAGGAGGGAATTAAGGCAGGCCTTGAATACCTCCAAGGTGGGGGCCCCCTTAACCCCAAGGGAAATGAGTTCCACAGGATTGGGGTGGCAACACTAAAGGCCCTGTCACCAGCCAATTTCAGCCTCATCCTGGGAATCACCAGGGGGGCCTCCACAGGAGGAACAGAGGGAGCCAAGCAAGAGAGAAGGTGCAAGAAGGTCTAACAGATAACCAGGGCACAGGCCATGTAGGTCCTTATAGGTGAGAAGACCCACCTTAAAGGGGATGCTCCATCTGACCGGCAGCCAGTGCAGCTCACGCAACACCGGTGTAATATGGCAAAAGTTTGGCTACCCAGTAAGTAACTGGGCAGCTGCTTTCTGCACTAGCTGCAGCCTGTGGAGAGATCCTCCCATGACCTTGTGGTAGAGTGCATTACAGTAGTCAAGCCTTGATGTAACTACGGCATGCAGCAAAGTAGGGAGGTCCAGAAGCGGGACAAGGGTCTTTATCCTGGCAACATTTCTGAGGTGGAAAACAGGAGTGGATGGTGGAAGATATCTGCACCTCCACTGTCAAACTCCTATCTAGAATGACACCAAGATTTTGTACCCTAGAGGAGACCTTAAATGGAACAGATCCCAAAACAAGTCCAGTCTCTGACCCAGAGGCTATCCTATCACGCACTCTGTTTTACTCCACCACCAATACCTCCATCTTATTGGGGTTCACTTTCAACCAGCTAGAGGTCATCCAGTCATTGATCTCAGCAAGGCAGCTGTTAAGCACATCTACCACATCGGATGTTCCTGGGGCAAAGGATAAGTATAACTGGGTATTATCAGCATAGCAATGAAAACCCAAGCTATACCTCCTAATGATCCCTCCCAGGGGCAGCATGTACACTGTGAACAACATTGGGGCCAATACCGACCCCTGAGGTTCTCCACAAGATAGGGGGCTAGTGGTGGAGGAAAAATTCTCCATCACAACCCGTTGCCTCCTGTTGGTTAAAAAAGACTCAAACCAGCAGATGACAGTGCCGGTGAGTTCACAGAGCACTCTGAGGTGGTCAAGCAACACACAATGGTCCACAGTGTCAAATGCTGAAGAGAGATCAAGGAGAACAAGAATTGTCTTTTCTCCTCAATCTCTAGTCCCGAGGACATCATTCTGCACCCAAAGAAGCACAGTTTCTGTGCTATGCCTCACCCAAAAACCCGACTGGAAATGTTCATACAACTCATGGGTCACAAGGTGCTCCTCCAACTGAAGCGCTACTACCTTCTCCACAGTCTTCGGCAAAAAGGGAAGGTTGGAGATAGGTCAGTAATTTACCCTAACCTCTGGGTCCAAAGATGGTTTCTTTAGGAGTGGTCTCACCAATGCCTCCTTCAAGGTATCAGGGAAGACCCCCTCAGATAGGGAACACCAGACAATCAGAGGAAACACTGGGCCAATGGTGTCAATGCATCTCATCAAGAAACATGTCAGCACCGGATCCAGTTTGCAAAAAGTGTGCTTCAGATTGGTAGCCATCCCAATGACTTCACTTTCTTTCACTGGTCTAAACTCCCTCCAGCCAGGTGGAGTGCACTTAACACTTTGGGCGACCACTGCCAGCTGTAGCATTGCTGATGGGGGGAACTCCCTGCCGGATACCGGACACTCTGTCTGAGAAGAACCGAGCAAACTCTTCACATTCAGCATTAGAAAAAACCTTCTTCAGCTGTAGACAGGCTGGATGAAGCAGCCTGTCCACAGTCCAAAAAAGTATAGCTGGTCGGTTCTTCCCAGCAACAATCTCCCTGGACAGAAACACTGCCTTCTTATGGTTGCTTGCCCCCCTGGTATGCATTATAATGCTCACACAGGGTCAGTTTGTCCTCCCTCTCCAGGCTGGACCTCCTCAAGCAGTGCTCCAACCTCTGACCCTTTCTCTTCATCTGCCCGAGGTCCCCATCAAACCAAGGGGACCTCAGGTAGGAAGATTTGGGTCGTACACAGACAGGTGTGAGGGAGTCAATGGTGTCAGATAGAACTCTATTATAAGAGCCCACCATGGCACCAACACCTCCAATGCATGCATTACCCACACCAGATAGATCAGCTGCCACCAAAAAGCCATCCAGGATCAATCCCCACAAAGGACAACAGCTCATCATCTCTGTAAGGGGAAAGGCATCCAGTGGGAGCCCCAAACATGAACTGCACCATGCAGTGATCAGACCAAACCACCTGATCAATCTTGAAATCATTTATCACAAGCCCCAGCGAGAACACCAGGTCCAACATGTGCCCGCCCTTGTCTGTCACGGCACACCTCACTGTAATAGTGCAGCTGAGCACTCTTGAACCTTGACTCCCTGTGTGATGAGGAGCTAGGGAAAACCAAACTGCTGCAAGTTAGTTGTGGTTGGGGCAGCCCCTTAGAGTTCCCTACTGTGTTCTACACTGTCTTTTTAAAGACAGACTTTTGGCAGAGTTATTTTTAAACCATTGTAAGACCACCAGGATGCCATAGCAACAGCGGATCATCACTTCCACTCCTCCTGCATAAAGCACTTGCCTCAGTGAGTGGAGGTGAGCACAGGGCAGAGGCAACACTGGCAAAGGCAAACTGCATCTCCCTGCGTCTGCCGAGGAAGGTGAGGAAGAGAGCCAGAATTCTTGAAAGCAAGACATACTGTAAGTGTCTTCTCAGTTTAAGTCCAAACAGTAACATTGACACTAGTGTTTACTTGGATTGGGATTGAAAACACCATGGAGACTGACTGGAGCTTATGTGAATCATGCAATATGCACATTAAGAAGAAAAACCTTACTACTTTTGCCTGTGCAAAATGTACCTTGATTAGTGTGCAACAGAAAAATTGATGAATTAAGGAAGAGGTTCACCCAGCAGAGTTGTAGAGCTGTTTGTTGAGGAGGCAGTCACATCGGCAACAAGAAGCAGCAATTGGGGATCATCTGCAACAAGGATCGGTGACTGGAGGACTTCTGCCATATCGGTGGCTAAGGGAGTCTGCTGCTGAAATCATTCAGCACATCTGGAGGAGAGGAAGGCAGCCACATCAGTGGCTAGGAGAAGGGTCCAGAGGTCTTGTTTTTTTGGGCAAAGAGGGGACTGCTGTTTACTGTGGTAGCACATCCCGAGGAACAGCTCAGCGGGAGAAAGGACCAATCGGGCCCAAGGGCTGGCTTTTTGAACTGGGAGCTGGGCTATAAATGGCCAAGCCCAGCTGCTGCAACTGCTTCACCCAGGAGAGCTAGAGCTGTTTGTTGGGGAGGTGGTTGCGTTGGTGGCAAGGAGCGGCGATCGGGGAGCATCCACCCCAAGGAACAGTGATCAGAGGGCTTCTGCCATATTGGTGGCTAAGGGGGTCTGCTGCCAAAATCTCTAAGCACATCTGGAGGACAGAAAGGAGGCCACATCAGCAGCTAGGAAAGGCATCCAGAGGACTTGGTTTTTGGGGCAAAGAGGGGACTGCTGTTGACTGCAGCGGTGCATCCGGAAGAAATGTTCAGTGAAGGAAAGGGCCAACTGGGCCTAAGGGAGTGCTTTTTGAACTGGGGCTGGGCTATAAATAGCCAAGCCCAGCCACTGCAACTGCTTCACTCAGGAGAGCTGTAGAGCTATTTCCTCCCACCCTCCTGGCCCCAGACTTCTGTTAAATAGTCTTGGGGGAGGAGCTAGCCAAGAAGTCATGGGCAGGGGCAGGTCTAACAGGAGTGGAGGAGGAGATCTGGGCTGGTCTACGGGCTCTGGACCAGCCTGATTATGCTCTGCTGACATTTGTTCTGTCGCCTAGTTCCTTTATGGCATGCTGACATTTGTTTGGTAGCCCAAATTCCTTCATCTTGGAGGGGTTTCTTAGGCAACTAGATGCCCAGCAGACACTGGGAGGGTACAAAAACGGGTTCCAGTAGGGCTGGAAAAAATCTTGGGGCAACCAACTTGGATGGGAAATTGGATCAGGATGGGGACAGGGCTATGGCGTTGTCCTCAGACAACAAGGGCAGGCATCTTTGGATGGATGGTAAGGTGTGCTGGGTGTGGGTTGGATGGCACTAGCCTTTGCATGGAGGATGGGGGCTGCATGGTATGCCAACAACGGGCATAAATAAAGGAGGAAGCCAGGTGGTTGAGATTGATGCTAGGTAGAGCATGGGTTAGGGGAGATGAGGGAAAAATGTGGCTCTGCCAAGGGTGTAAGATGGGTTGGGGGCAGAAAAGGGAGGGACAGTAAAGAAGCAGTGGGTCCGGGGCAACACCAGTATTAGACGAAAGCAGTCAGGAGAAGGATGGTAGTATCACAAGGGACTACGCAAGAAGGGTAGGAGTTGTAGGGGTGGACACTAGGGGGGCTCCAGAGGGCTCAGGTAGAGGCAGTCCTGGACACAGGAAGTGCCATGGGTACTGGCAGGCTGTAAGGAGCAGAGGTCCAAGGCATGCACAAAGGAGAACTGATGGGCCGGGCAGCATCTGTGGGGGAAATAGAGACAGTAGGCATAAACCATAATAACAGATTTGCACCACTAGTACTGATAAACGAGGGGAAAAATGAGGAATTTGGAGCAGAGGCAGTTTAGGGGGAACAGGAGTGTTGGGTATGATGAAAGGCTCAGTAGTCAGGAGAACTGGGGCTGTTCCCTTGCAAAAGGACACAGTGGTGGCAGGGAGGGCAGTAAGCAGTGGGCAGAGTGTATGTGAAGATGATGAGGGGTTAGGGCAAGGGCACCGGGGCTAAGGGGGGAGTCAGAGTTAGTACAGGAAAGGGGCCTTCTGAGAAGGGAGGATGAGGACTTGGTAATGAGGGAGAGTTGAGCCAGGGGGAAAGGGTCCAGCAGGGATGCAGTGAGTGGGACAATAGAAAAAAGGACGCTGAGGGGGCAGAAGTGAATTTCTCTGAGAGTCAGGAGAGGCCACTATTTCCCAGAGGTGCTGTGGGGAGGGACCAAAGTGGCATAGCAGAGAGTGGGGGTGCTAGGGGAAGATGGGTCAGTTAGGAGAAAGAGCTGGAACAGGAGGGATAAGGCAGCCAATGGCGCTCAAATAGTGGGTGTGGCCAGGGAAAATGACATAATAAAAGTGAAGAGGGGGTGGCAGAAAAAGGGGGAAGGCTCAAGGGAAAGGAGGAGTAGGTTAGAGTGCTCATGTTGGGGGACTCCATGATTAGGAGTATTAAGTGGGAAGGGCGGGTGAGGGAAAACCCTGTGCTGTCAAGGTCAAGAGTATATCTGGTCTGACTGTGCATGAGGCCAAGCACCTGGTCTAAGCTCTTGCGAAGGAATATGGTGGCTCCCCTAACATATTAGTACATCTGGGCACAAATGACATAGAGGGAAATAATATATTGGAAATTCAGGCAAGGTTCTGGGAGCTAGCCATGGTCAGTCTCATTCTTAGAGATCCTTCCAGTGCCAAGAGCTAGTGTGGGAAATAAACAAAAAATTAGAGAGGTAAATGAGTGGCTGGGGGGGGGTTCGCATTTGTGATGCTGAAATGCATCACCCCGATGCTCACTCTCCCAATCCCGGGCACCCAAAACAGTTTCCCCAATATCAGGATATTACCCACAGTGGAGTAGGAATCCTAAAGTAGGGTGGGTGTGGGGGTTTGGGGGGTGAAGCCCCCAAAACTTTCACTGGGGGTAAAATCCCAATGTCGGGCAGCTGTGTTTTGGGCTCCCAGAGTCAGTAGAGTGAGAGTCGGGGTGATGCATTTTGGCATTGCATAGTATATCTGCTGGGGGTATGGGTTGATGAGAGACTGGGGTGCAACCTGAGAGAACAGGGGGCTGTATGCAAGGGATAGGCTCCACCTCAATTTGAGGGGGAAGAAGGTATCAAAACAAAAACTAACCAAATTAATTCAAGCTAGGTGGAGTTTAAACTTGTGAGGGAGGCGCTGGGGCTTGGGGCTGATCATAGCATGCACATCAAGGAAGGGCTTGGCGTTTTCCCCCAAAGGGTGAGGGGAGGTTCAAAATGGGAGAAACCGACTGTGCACAGGGGAGAATGAGCTGGAAGCTACCTGGGAGTTCCTAGGTTGGAGCATGGGAGGGGTGAAGGGGTGGTGGGTGGTCCTGATCAACACCAGGAGCATAGGAAACAAGATGTTCGAGCTTCAGGCGATGTTAGTAGAGGAAGAAGTGGATGTGGCGGCTGTCACTGAAACTTGGGCCTCTCCTGGGCATGACTGAGACCTAAACTTGATGGGGCACACTGCATTCAGGAAGGACAGGGCTGTGGGCAGGGGGGGGAGTAGCATCCTTCATTAGGAACAGCATAGGGATAAGCAGGGTGGAGGGTGCAGAGGGAAATATAGAGGCACTGTGGGTGACCTTGCAGGCATCTGGGGACAAGAGGGTGAATCTAGGGGTGGGTTATAGGTCACCCTTGCAGGTGAAAGATCTTGAGGAAGGCCTGGTGGCAAATCTTAGGGACCACTGTGGTCAGGGGGGAGGGTAGAATGGTGGTGCTGGGTGACCTAAACATGCCAGGGGCTGACTAGGGAACTATGGCATCCTCATCAGCCAGGGAACAGCACCTGCTGAACGTCTTCCAGAGCACATTCCTTTCCCAGCTGGTGGCTGACCGATGAGGGAGGGTCATATCCTGGATGTGGTCCTGATGGATTGTGAACTGGTTAGAGACCAAGTGGTTGGGGACCCACTGGTGGGGAGTGATCATGCCATGGTATGGTTTTCCCTAGACCTGGGGGGGGGAGAAAAAGGTAGCACTAATATGGCAGTAGTTGACTCCAGGGGAGCAGACTTCAAGGGTATGGAGTAGATCCTCTGGGATCACTTGAAGGGGATCTGACCCGGCATGGACACAGACAGCAGGTGGAAAATTATCAAAGGAGGGCTCCTGGAAGCTATCGAGGCCTGCATGAAGGTTCAACGCAAGTTTGGTAGAGCCAAAAAGCCAAGCTGGTGGACCAAGGAGGTCCAGGAAGCAGTGAGGGAATAAAGCGCTGCTTATAACTTATACAGACACTCATGTGGGGTTATGGACAAGGGGAAGTATGATATGATATCCAGGAAGGTAACAAGGGTGGTGAGATCAGCCAAGGTGCAGAAGGAACAGAGGTTGGCACAAGGGATAAGGAGAGGTGATAAAGGGTTTTTTAGGCACATCAGGGAAAGAAGAAAAGTGAGGGGGCAGAGATCATGGAGTGGGTAGGCTGAGGAGGCCGGGGAGCAGGCAGAGGTACTTAACAATTACTTTGCCTCAGTCTTCACTAGGGTCGATGGCAGGACAGCACCATATGGGGAGAGGCAGGTTAGATTTGAAGAAGGGGGGAGAGCAGGGATGTTGAAATCCCTGTGGGTAGGTGAGGGAAGCCCTCAAGTTCCTAAAAATCGAGAAGGCACCAGATACAGATGGTCTTCATCCCAGGGTGCTAAAGGAGATGGCGGATGTCCTGGCTGCACCTCTGGCAGACCTTTTTAACTCCTCCCTTCAGACAGGGTGTGTACCTCAGGATTGGAGTGTGGCCCACATTGTGCTTACCCACAAAGGCAGCTCATGTGAGGATCCAAGGAACTACAGGCCTGTCAGCCTGACGTCAGTGGTAGGCAAAATGATGGAGACCATCTTAAAAGAAAGGCTTGGATGTTTCTGGAGGCACGGGGCCATCTGAATGATCACCAACATGACTTTGTTCAGAGCAGATCATGTCAAACTAACCTTGTGGAGTTCTATGATTAGGTGACAAAGGCGATGGACCAGGGCAAGCCAGTGGATGTTCTTTTCTAGACTTGAGCAAAGTGTTTGACTCAGTACCACACCTTGGTCAGCTGGAAAAGCTGGGGGGAATGGGGTGGGGAAATGGATGGTCAGGTGGATAGGGAACTGGATTGCTGGACAGTGTCAGAAGGTGGTGGTTGGGGGGGAGGTTTCATCTCCTAGGAGGGTCATTAGTCGGGTCCCACAGAGATCGGTGATGGGTCCTTTCCTGTTGCAAGCTTACATCTCAGACATCAGAAAAGGCATCAGGTGAGATATGAGCCTCTTTGCCAATGACTCAAAGCTGGGTGCAGTGGTGGATGGGGAGGAGAGTAGAGAAACCCTACAGCTGGACCTGGAGACTCCGGAGAGGTGGTCATGCACCTGGAAACTGAGGTTTAATACTAAGAAATGCAGGGTTCTACACCTGGGTCTTAGGAACACAGCTCATGAGTTCCTCTTGGGAGGGGAGACACTGCAGGCTTCAGGTGGGGAGAAGACCTTGGGGTGGTAGTGGATGCCAAAATGAACAACTCCGAACAGTGTAGAAGAGCTGCAGCCAAAGCAAATAAAATGCTAGGGTGCATCACCAGGGGGATAACCTCAAGAAGGAGGGAGGTGCTTCTCCCTCTGTATAATTGCCTGGTTAGACCGCATCTTGAGTACTCCGTTCAGTTTTGGTGCCCGTACTTTAAAAAGGATATTGCACTCCTGGAGAGGGTCCAGAGGAGGGTGACCAGGATGATGATGGGTCTGAGGGATAGGTCCTATGACGAGAGACTTGAGGAGCTCAACTTGTACTACCTGGAGGAAAGGAGGGAGAGAAGGGACATGATTCAGGTCTTTAAATACTTTGAGGGGGTAAATAAGGTAAGCCTAGATAAGGTGTTTCAGCTGAGGGAGGTAGGGGCCGCCAGGGAGCACCCAGTGAAGCTGATTGGTAGGAGATTCAGGGCGGAGACAAGGAGATGTTACTTCACCGAGAGGATGGTGGAACCCTGCAATGCATTGCCTCTGGAACTGGTGGCTGTTATTACCATAGAGGGGTTTAAGCAGGGCTGGAACTGGTATAGGGGGAAGGTGAAACTGAGTAATGCCAAAAAATGGAGTTTTTCAGATGTGAGATGGGGTTGGGGGGTTTCACGGGGGAGATGAGGAAGGCAGCTACGGTGCCCCAAATGGGTGCTGATTCTCGAGCAGACTTGATAGACCATAAAGGCCTACTCTGCTGGCATCTTTTTAGTATGTTAGTATTTCTGTGGCACTTTATCATTAAATAAAGCAAAAAAGAATGCTACTATCACAAAATGGCCCTCAACAAGAAATATGGGAATTATAAAACTTTATTGATGAAACAGTCTTATCACTATCAACAGGTAACAATTTCCAGGCACATAGTGTGCAATATGAATAAGATGAGGAATGTGAAAAGAGGAAAACAGATCTCAACAGTAAATTACATAATGATGAGGCAGGCAATAAGGAGGAATGGTGTAAAGTTACAGGGGCAATAAAAGGGAGAAGATAACAAACAATAAGGGATGCAGATATTGAATTAACCAATGGGTATGCACCACTGGTGTGGATGATGGAAAAAGGCATTATCAGTAGCAGTGTACAAAAAGAGGAACAGTATTTCAGGACTTCTACAACTAACCTGCCACCAGAAAATGAAATACAGGAGAGGAAATCAGAGAGAAACAAATATGTCAGGAATACATTAACAGGCCAGCCTATAGAAATGGACATACGTAAGCACTAGCATTCTAAATAATGCCCAGGTACAAGACACTGAACCAGTCATTACTGAGTCATCACCTGAACACAGGGACATTATTGTAATGGGAGACTCTATCTTAAAATATACTGACTCCATAATACTGTATGTGAAGGAAGGAAGGTTTACACACACATCACATCTCTGTCAGGAGCTAAGGTCTCCAATTTTAAGAAAACTATTGGGGGTTATTTAGGCAGAGCATCAAAACCAATAGAGGTGATATATGTGGGAACAAATGACGTGGGGAGAAGAAGTGATGACATCCAGAAAGGTTTTGAAGAGTTAGGGGATATTTTGAAATAAAAAAGGTGTAGTGTTATTGTGTCTGAAATTTTACCAGTACAATGGAGTGCAAAGGAAGGGTTCTCCTTCCTTAGAAACTGGAATGCCTTCAGGAATCGGTGATTATTTAGAAATTATGGTATGCACCTTAACAAATTTGGTACTTGACTTCTGGGTAACAGAATAAAAAAAAGTTATAGAAACACATTTAAACTAAATGACCAGAGGAAGGAGGAGGGATATGTCACATGCAGAAACAAATTGCCACTAAAAGCTGTAAAGAAATCAGACCTAAAAATGAGTGGAAATGCTTATTAGTGAATGCACGGAGTCAGGTCCAAAAGAAGGATGAACTGAAAAGGGTTTTGGCTAAAGAAAAGACTGTAATATGCACCATCACTGAAGCATAGTGGAAGCATGGAGATGACTGAGACAGAAGCATCAAAGGTTACAGTATAACCTTTATAGTAAGGACAGGGAAAAGAAAGTAGGTGGTGGAATTGCTTTATATATAGCAGACAACATCAAAGCTGAACCATTGTTAGATGTAGGAGAAAGTAATGAACTGGAGCATTTATCGCTGTGGATCACACCAGATTACAGAAATCAAATTTTGCTGAGACTGGTATATAGGCCACCTTCACAAACACAAGACTTAGATAATAAGCTAATAGAACAACTTATGAAATTGTATTTGGGCAAGAGACTGGACAACTAAAATGGTGCAGGGTCTGCACCAGAAGCCATATGAAGAGAGAGACTAAAAGAGCTTAATATGTATACCCTCAAGGAAAGGAGGGGGGGACATGATAGAAACTTTCAAGTACCTCAAGGGAATCAACAAAGTCCAAGAGGGTAGCATCTTTCAGAAAAAGAGATGTCCAAGAACAAGAAGCAACAATTTAAAGACAGAGGAGGGAAAACCTAGGGGCAACATGAGGAAGTATTTTTTACTGAGAGGGTGGTGGACTCATGGAACAGCCTTCCTGAGGAGGTCATGGGGTCAAAAACAGTGGGGGAATTTAAGAATGCATGGAACAGACATAAGGCAATTCTAATGGGAGGTAGGAGGAAGTAGGCTGTTGTTAAAACTAGGATCTGCAACTTATTAGATACTGCAGGTAGGGAAATGGGCAGACTGGGTGGGCCAAGCAGTCCTTATCTGCTGTCAAAGTCTATGTTTCTATGTTTCTTGGGGGATTTTAATTTTTGAACAATTGACTGGATCAGTGTAACAGTAAATACTCAAGCAGAAAAGGAATTTATTAATGCCCTTATGGATATGGGTCTGGAACAACTAGTTTGGCTGCCTATGAGAAAAAATAATATACTTGATTTGGTCATAAGAAATTTTAGTGAATCCATCAGTAACTGTCATATTATATACCCTGTATGAAACAGTGACCATGCCGGGATTAAATTCACTATAAAGATGATGAGAGCTACAATGAAGGGCAAAACTAAAATTAAATTTTTCAGGGAAGCAGATTTTGATGCTATGTGTAATGACCTTATCAGCTGGAACTGGGATGCAGCATTTAAAAATAGATCTTTGGAGTATGTACGGGAGACACTATTATTTAAATTAAACCAAGTAACTAACATCTATGTATCTGTCAGGGGAAAAATATAATAGTAAGGGCAGAATCCCTCCCTGGTTTGATAGAAGAATAATTAAACCTATGAATAAAAAAATGAAATTATGCAAGAGGCTAAAAAAATGTAATTCTGAACAACAGTGGGAAGTTCATTACAAAGAAGCCAG
Source organism: Neoceratodus forsteri (assembly GCA_016271365.2). NCBI lineage: Eukaryota > Metazoa > Chordata > Ceratodontiformes > Ceratodontidae > Neoceratodus > Neoceratodus forsteri. The sequence goes on along the minus strand of CM028131.1, from coordinate 983,170,098 downwards.
AAAATGTAAAAAAAACACAAAGAAGGAAAGAAGAATTTATAAGTTAAGCCATATTCATAAGCTTAAGGATAATTACAAGTAATTTTACTCTTATATCAGTCATACAAGGGGAGGTAGTCTACGTGTTAGTCCATTAACTAACAGTGAAGGCAAGTCAATTTCTGAAGATGGGAAAATTGCGGAAGTATTAAATAGTTTGCATCAGTATATAATGACAGCTCATCAGCAGTTGATCCAGCTAAAATAGGTTGTGGTGTGCCCACTAGTATACTTAGGAAGGAGGAAATAAGGAATAAACTAAGAAAACTGGATGTTAATAAATCACTGAGCCTTGACGGAATTCATCAAAGGGTTCTGTTTGAAATGGCTGAATTGGGAGGGCCTTTAACCACTGTTATTCAAGAATTGCTGAGAACTGGGGAGGTGATGAATGCATGGAGGGAAGAAGCAGTAGTCACTATATTTCAAAAAGGTTAAAGGAAGTTATGAAGCGGCTATAGACCTGTGAGCTAAACCTCAACTCTATGTAAAATGCTTGAGGGCATCATTAAGGAACAGACTGAAGAACATCTAAATGCAACTGATGGCTGGGATGCAACACAACACAGGTTTACCTCTGGTGGGTCCTGCCAAACTAATCAGTTGCAATTTTATAAAAAAGTAAGTAGAGAGTTGGACAGGGGCTCACCAGTGGATGTGGTATTTTTAGATATGAGTAAGGCTTTTGAAAAGGTCCCCCATAAGGAACCTATTGCAGAATTAACAAGCATTAAACTGAATGGTAACATACTGTAGTGAACTGGATCAATTCATGGCTCACAGGAAAAAAGCAGAGGGTAATCCTGAGAGGGTGTGCATCTGAGTGGGAGTTGGTTACTAGTAGGGTACCACAGAGGTCAGTTTTGGGACCAGTCATGTTCAATATATACATTACTTCAATGAAATGTGGGGAAAGGATTTGGCAGTTCAAATTTGCAGATGATGCCAAAATTGGGTGCATAGTTCAGAATAGTTTGGATATACAGAATTTGCAACAGGAGTTATTACAAATGGAAACATGGGCAAATGAGCATAGACTGGCATTCAATTTGGACAAGTGTGCAATAATGCACCTGGGCAGCTCGAACAAAAAGGTCAGATTTTGTTTGGGGGGAAGATCTTTAAGGGAAACAGCCAAAGAGAGGGACTTGGGTGGGATTATCACCAGTGATCTTAAGAACAAGATAAACTGCCTGGTTATGGCAAACAGGGCTAGAGGAATACTGGGATGCATAGCAAGACATATTACCAGCAGGGATCAAAGGGTTCTACTGCCCTTGTACACCTCAGTGGTCAGACCCCATCTGGAATATTGTCCACAATTTTCAGCCCCATTGTCAAAAACTGAAATCAGACTGATGGAGAGTGTCCAAAGAAGGGCAATAAAAATGATTAAGTCAATCAACCATCTTGATTATGAGGACAGATTAAAAGAGCAAAATCTTTATATGTTGGAATATAGATGGCTCAGGTAGATATGTGTCTTGTATATAGAGCATATACCAGTGATAACCTCTGAGAATGCCTAGGACTTGAATATAAGGATAATTACCATGCTACAAGATCCCATGATCTTCATCTCAGGGAACAAGGCTATAGAACTAGGAAAAGAGCAGTTTTTTTTCAGCCAAAGAGTTGTGGATGTATGGAACATATTTTCAGTGGTGGTCATCGGCAGTAATACCATGGCCACCTTTAAAAAAGTGACTAGATACATATTATAGTTTGCATGCTATTAGATGTCACTCCCTTTGAGTAAAGGGCCAGCTGTAAAGGGGCTTACACCTGTCTTGGCTTGTATTAGACTATGATCCCTATGAATGAAAGACAACAAATATTCTTAAGGTATTAGTTAGCATTCATCTGAATAATTTTGTTTATGTAAGTACACCACACAGAATGTGGTAACAGGGTAAGTTCTTCCCAGTGTGTCCACACATACATACTGATACTGTTATGTAGTGATTGTACTACACATGCTACAAGGACCTGTGCTATCTAGGGAAATAGAGATGTAATTAGAATACATGGAAAATTATGTGTGTATGGTACTATATACTATTTCGTGCAAATATAAATAACATACAGTGATTGGAGCAGTGGCCTTATGGTTGTATAACAGTGCAGTGCTCAAAGGGCAATGTTGTGGCACATGCAAATATGTATTCTATTATGGATGGATTAGAGCACAGGGCCCTCCCACACAGTTTTAATGATGCAACTACAGTATCTAAAACATTTATGGGCAGTTAGATGAGCATGGCTCAGACAGCCCTGCATTCCAATAAGAAAGTAATGCTATGATTATACTATCTCAAATAAGAAGGAAATTCATGGCAAAAGCTTTTTTAATGCATCAGTTAGAGTTCACATTACAGTAACAAAAGTGTGGACATGTGGTGTTAGGGTTTCCATCCCTAACTCCATATTCACCACCACCACCACCACAAGCAGTGGAAGAGGCAAGGGAACACAAGCAAGCAGAGACAGCCATCATCAGGTAAGACATACAACATACAACTATCTGGACATAACACAAGAGACATCCATCATCATGGACCACCATCTGTATGAGGTTCACTGCCATGCCAGTGTCTTGGGGGTATGCCCATATGCTGGCACCATGGGGGAAGGGTCTCTGCATACACTATACCCCAAAGTCCTCAGTAGAGACCTACCAGAAGGGTGACAGAATGGATACAACTGCATTGAGACCCTAAATGGTGGTAATCAGTTCTCCAGCACTGGGAGCCCAGGGCCCAAAGGGACAAATAAGGAATTCATTACATTACTTCCAGATTAGAAAATGGATTGAAGTGAAGCACTGCACAACAACATGCACCTTACAGACCAACCGGGAGGGTGGTCGAATGCATGGTGCTACAGCAAGACACAATCCCACAGAAACAAACAAATAATGGTAGTGGTTCATTCAGGAGAATTTGGAGTGCAAGAATTAATTTTATTGCTGACAAATTAGGAATGGTTGGGAGTGTAGCCAGTGCAGTATAGAAAAAGTGTACTACTCAGCTGTGCAAGAATGAGAATGCAGTGGCGATAGTACTCTGTGTTTTCAGTTTGGAGTAATGAATTGTTTAACTGTTTATTAGTTTTTTTTTCATAAAATAGGATTCTCTTTCATGATAGTACTATTGTAGCCTATGGTATACCTTGAGTAAGGAGCATTTTTCGCAAAATAGGATTCTCATTTATGGTAATACTATAGTAATCTATTGTGTAGCTCAAACAAGTATAATTTTTCATGAAATAGCATTCTGATTCGCACCAATGGCATTCTAGTCAATGGTAGTGCTCGAACAAGAATCTTTTTTCAAGAATCATGATTCTGATTTATGCCAATGCAACAGAAGTCAATGGTATACCATGAACAAGGATCCTTTTTCATTTAATAGTATTCTATTTTGCAGAAGTGCCATACTACTCAACGGTATAGCTCGAACAAGGATGTTTTTTTGTGAATAGAATTCTGATTCCCACCAGAGCTGTTGAGTACACCTGAGTGATCCCCCTCACCCAAAGTGCCACACAACAAAGGAAATTGTACTCAGCAACCATGGAGAAATCAGACTGGATGAATGGGAAGGCAGTGCCCTCTTATCCCAGTCAATAGTAAGGAATTGCTTACAGTGGGGCCTATATTCAGAGCCGGCCAGATGCCCTGAGCAAATTTATGTGGCACACAAAAAAATTGGTCTCGCCAGCTCTGATGCGCTATTCAAACAGAATACACAACGGGAACAGATTGCACATTCTATTTGAATATTGGACCCTGGATGTGCGGCACAAAGCAGGCGGCTGCCATGTTTGGTGCAGTGCATCTGGGCTACGGGGCTGAAGACCACTGATAGGGGAATGTGTGGCACATACCTGGATGTGCTGTTTCCTACAAGGGTGATATTCAGCCAAAATATGCTAATGAGCTCTTTGCCCATGCATGGTGCAAAAGGGCCTCATGCATGCCCATTATGGGCTCATTAGCATGGCTGCATCCAGCCAAGTGTGCCGGGTAGCCCTCTCTTCCCAAGCCCTGGTGACAGTAAAGAACAAAGTCAACCCAATCCCATTTGCCATAGTGTAGTGGCTTCCCTACCCAGCCCTGATGGCTGTAAAAATAAAGTCTTCCTAATCCCTTTTTTTTTCATAGTGTGGATCCCCCCTCCCCATCCCCAATGTCTGTCTAAATGAATAATTGCCCAGTCCCTCTTTTTCCATAGTGAAGGCTTTACATTAATTTGCCTGGTGTATAGTAGCACCCCCCCCACTCTCCGATTGCTGTTTGAACCTACAACAAAGTAAACTGTCCTTTGCTGTCTTTTACTTTTTTACTTGTAAAAAAAAACATCCAACACTGATCACACTTGCACCCACACCCGACCTCCCACTTTGCTCCCACCTCCCCATACACCCTTGACCCCCCCCAAACATGGTTACTCACCTGAAGAGGTCTGAGGTTCGAGATCAGCTCTACCGATTGAAGACACGTCTTGCTGCTGTAACCGGTGACTGCAATATGAGAAACTAAGGTAAATACTGTTCAATGTATTTCAAAGGGGGTTTCAACTTTTATGTATAACTTTGTCATTTTTTGACATGTTGACCTTAAATTTTCAACATGGCCTTTTGGGGATCCCCCCTCATGAACAATATGACAGCCATTACACAACTCTCACTTGAAAGGTGATTTTTCGGTTACATGATGAATTCACCTTTAGGGAAGGATTTGCTTAATGACAGTCATATTGTTTATGAGTTGGGGTCATAAGAAGGCTATGTTGAAAATTTGAGGACAAAATATGTAAAAATGGCAAAGTTCTGACCATTTGTTTCAATTATGCAATGCACGCTCATAACTTCAAACATTTTTAATATTCTGACACCAAATTTTCAAGATAAACAGCTTATTACCCCACCCCGTATATGTTACAGCTGTCATATTTCAGATCCTGGCCAAAATGTGTTTTAGCACCTATGGCACAGAATGGCATTGCAGTTGCATGCAATGATGTTTGGTGGTGATTTTAAAATGTTTCTGTACTAGTTACATGAGGTGGGGTAATAAGATGGCAATATTGAAAATTTGGGGTCAAAATATGTTAAAATGGCACAGTAATATCCATTTGTTGCAATTTCGCTACTCACATTCGTAACTTTGGAAATTTTACATATTTGGAACCCAGATGTTTAATATAGTCTTCTTATTACCTCACTGCATGTATATCACAGCGGTCATTTTTCAAATCCTGGTAAAAATGTGTTTTTGCATCTGAGGTGCAAAATGGTGTTGCAGTTGCACAGAATTATGTTTTGGTAGGGAATTTAAAATTTACTGTAACGAGCACATGAGGCGGGGTAATAACATGGCTATGCTGACAATTTGGTCACTGTTGTCCTATTAATGGAAGCTCAGGACCCTTCCACAGTGACATACATATACACATCTATGGAGGAATGAGAGTACTGGGCGCAGAGGTGACTGTGTTGTCATTCCAACATGTGATTCATTCTCAAGGAATGTGGGAAACTTTTCTCATAGCAAGAGGTCTGAAGGGTTCTGCCCACTGCAGCCCTAAAAAAGAAAAGCTGGTAAGGGAGCTGCAGTGCCTAGCCCCAACAAACTTGAACACCTTAAACAGGAAAAAAGGGAGAACACTTGCTTCCCATGACCAAAAAAAGCATGGTACTATACTCACTGAAGGTTCACACAACATATCCCTTATTTGTATCCTTCATAAAGTGCTGGGCAATAGTACAAACAAGAAGCATATCAGTATACTGTATATTAGTTAGTTGGTTGTTCAGTTTTTGTTGACCAGGAAAGGAGGACTAGGCAATTCTGCTTATTTTCATCCTCATCCCAGGTGAGAGGGGGAAGATACAGATGCAAACTGACATTCAGAACCAGAATTAGTGGTCCATACAAGTGAAAAAAAGTGATATCTATTTCAAATACACAATATAAAACAAAAAACTTGTAAATTCATTGCTTAAGCAAGGTATTTTAAGTCAATAACTACATAAGATTTTGCTTGGTCTAGTAATTGTGTATACTGCACACACTGCATTTTCCTACAAGAAGAGAGGAATAAAACATAAGTTAACATTTTACCCACAAACATTACTGTAACAACTTCCTAAGGAATGTTTGTTTTGTTTATAATATCACTAGTACCTATAGAGTTATTGATGTTAATTAAAAGGTATTGCAATGATTTTATGCTGCGTGGGTTATAACTAAGGAATAGCCAAATAACCGATCTGTTGTTACTGATCAAAATCTATAAAAATGGCACAATTTCAAAATGACAGTTCTGGCCTGGCCACTCTAGTGCCGTAAGTACAAAAATCCATAATAGCTTCATTTTGTTTATTTTCATAATCATTTCGCATTCTGTTTCTGTACACTTTCGTTTCTCATTAAATCATACACATATGTTTCTTTATCTCTCTCTCCAAGCTTGGAGAACTAATATAGTGATTGTGCCCCCAATGCAATGATGCCACATACAATTATTTAAGTCAGCATGTCTACAAGTTTAAGAACAAAGTATATATGGGGGCAAGTGCCATCTGACACTCACCTCTGAAGATGCATCATCATAATGAGGTAAAAGAGACAGGATTTGAATTTGCATTAAAAGTGAAATAGTACCATATATTTTTTAGTTAAACATTTGATGACTGGGAAAGGCACATTGAGCTAAGGCTTGTTTCCAGGTGTGACCCAGGGGAAGGGAACAAGGGATAAAGAGAAAAATTACAATGATACACAGCATGCAATACACATTACATGAATACATAGTCTAGCAACTGAAGTATATAAAGGTAGTAGTGCAGGAAGCATACAATTAAATAGTACAGTAGCATTCAGATTACATAGGTGCCTCACAGGAGGATGCTTTTTGTAACCTAAAATAATACAAAGAGGCTTCTTATAAGTACAGATCGTGGTAAGGTAAGGGTGAGTGGAGTTTTAACAAGAGCATAGTAAGTGCAATTGAGACCTACAGTACATGCTAAGTAAAGTTATGGGGACAAGTGGGGACACTTGGGGAGAAGTAGAAGGCATAGCTGAAATGTGACAGTAGAGTGAGAGGGAGAGTTGAGTAAGAGAGGGGATTGAGAGTTCAAAAGAGAGGGGAGGCAATAGTTAAAGGCAGATTTGCCAAAGTTGGACGATGGGATAGGGAGTGAGAAGGTGTGTGAGTCCCTGGAATGTAGGGAATTGGTAGAGGTAGGGGCAGGTGATAGGAGGGATGAGATGTAGGAGGGGAGCAGGTTGAACCAGAATTTTGAGATGAAGGATACAGAGTGGGTGAGACATCTATGTGAGAGCAGAGGAAGAGCCAGACAGGAGAGAAGGGAACAGTGGTGAGTCCTGTAAGGAGGTTAGAGGTGAAGCAACAGAAGGCATAATAAAGGGAGTCAAGTCGAGAGAGAGAGAGAGAGAAAGAGGTGGAGGAAGCAGTGCCGTAAACAATCTCCACGTAGTCAAAGACTGGCATAATCACCTTAGTCAAAAGTTCATGACGTACTGGGAGGGAAAGAGAATCTCTGTTCCAGTAAAGGACTCTAAGCTTGGGGCATAGTTTGGATGCAATGTAATCAATATGAAGAGAGAAATTTAGTTGTGGGTTGAGCCAGATGCCATGGTATTTGTAGGATGGGACCACTTTTAGAGCGGGGTGCCATCAAGGGAGGTGATAGGTAGGGCATTCATTGTTTTGGCTAATATTTGGGAAATTCCAAAAGTCATTGAGACTGTTTTTGTAATATTTAGTTTTTGCTGTTTTGAGATGAACCAAGCTTGGACTGAGCTGAAGTCTTGCTGCAGTGTAAAGAGGATTGTGGCTAGGTACGGGTTGGATGTGAGCAATATGGTGTCATCTACATACATATATAGAAACATAGAAACATAGACTTTGACGGCAGATAAGGACCGCTAGGCCCATCTAGTCTGCCCATTTCCCTACCTACAGGATAGGCCGCAGATCCTAGTTAACCAACAGCCTATATCTTCCTGCCCCCCACAAGAATTGCCTTATGTCTGTCCCATGCATTCTTGAATTCTCCCACAGTTTTAGACCCCACAACTTCCTCAGGAAGGCTGTTCCATGCATCCACTACCCTCTCTGTGAAATAATACTTTGTCACATTGCCCCTGAACCACCCTCCTTCTATCTTTAAATTGTGTCCCCTTGTTCTTGCAAGTCTCTTTTTCTGAAAGATGCTACCCTCTTGGACTTTGTTGATTCCCTTGAGGTACTTGAAAGTTTCTATCATGTCCCCCCTCTCCCTTCTTTCCTCAAGAGTATACATATTAAGCTCCTTTAGTCTCTCCTCATACGGCTTCTCTTGCAGACCCTGCACCATTTTAGTTGCCCTCCTCTGGACTGCCTCTATTCTGTCTATGTAACCCCATTGTCACCCGGGGTTACTAGAATCCCACTTAGAACTAGTGGCAGGCAGGGAAAGGCAGCTTGTGAGACACCAGTTAAATGGGCTTCACACTCTCTCACTCTGTCCTCAGTCTCAGCTGAACTGGAGGGATGACATCACTATAGAATTCTCGCTGCAGCATAAGCCACAGTGGAATGCTGCAGCAGGGAGTTAGGTTAGAACATTGGGGATTTCAAAGCCAGTCTTCAGCCAGACTGAAGGGAAGGAGGAGGTGTGCTGCAGTTTGCAGCCCCTCAGAGCCTAGCTCTATTATAGAGCTACTTCAGAAACAGGGTAGTGTGTTCTCACCTCAGAGAAGAACACCGAAGATACCAGCAGAAGTGGTAGAGACCACTCCCAGAGTTGTTCCAGTGCCCCATCCCCAGAGGGATGGGGGGAAAGAAATCAGCATTTCAGGGGCAACCCCCTGGCCCTGCTGGGAATGGGAAAAGCTGCCTGACAAGAGTTTGTTCTGAGTTACCAGAGAATTTTGTGTTTTGTGAGAGAAGCCCTGGGGCACCTGCAACCATGGTGAGTCTGCTCTGACATAGAGCCCATGTTTTCACCAAGACAGTTGTGTAAAAGTATCTGCCTACTGTGGGGCCAAGAAAGGACTAGCCAAGTACAGTACTTTTAAGATATGTGTATGGCTTGAAATGCATCTAACCAGTGAGGGTCTACAGGGATGGACATAGCCACTTACAGTACATTGCAAGTCAGGACACCAGCTGCCTAGAGAGTAGACTGTTAAATGTGATATACATTTCAAGATAGCAATCTACAACCAGAGAGTTCAAAGAAAGGTGTTGATTCCAGATAAATGGCCTGGTATGGATTTGGGAACAAGAGGTGAGAGACCCCCACATCTGGAGTAGCCAGATTTACCTCCACGGATTCACTTTGGGCACCTATAGCTTTCTCCCAGGCACTTTGCCAGTGTCTGCAGAAAGTACCCAGATGTAGGATTGAGGATGAGATTTTCCCTTTAGAGCTAGAAAGTGCTCGAGGGTGGTTGAGGGAGCCACCATCAAACTCCATGACATATGAAAAAGTGTACTAGTGCTGGCCAGGATGCCATGCCAGGGAATCCAAGAGTGAGAGTACCAGTTCAGGAGTGTGAGCTCAGATGTGTTCAGAACCTGAGGTTGTTGTGTGATGAAAGAAAATGTGTTCTGACCTCTATAGATCTGCATATACAGTGAGTGTAGCCCGTGGGGTCCATCTCTTTATATTCTTGTGTTAAAGTGAATAAAAGCCACACTTTAGAATCCCACTCCTGGCTGGACATTTTCAGTTATTGCTTCCTGTGTCCAGAATTACTTGGGTGCCCCTGACCAGAAGTGCAAACCTAGCCCTGATGCTGAGCGAATGTTTTCTCCCCAAACCCAGGATAGCAAGGTAGTGGGTTACAATAAAAATAATAACTCTTAACTGAGGCAGAGGTTACAAATGGATGGAGGAGGAGCAGGCAGATGGAAGGCTATTTATGAAAATTGAAAAGAGGATAGGGCCAAGTATGGAATCTTGGAGGACACCTTCCAGCATAGGGAGGGAAGGGGAGGAGGAGTTTGCAATTTTAACCTACCGGTGTCTATCATTTAGATAGGAATCAAACCACTGAATAGCAGGAGGGGCGAGCTCTGCATCCTTGAGTGAGTTCAGAAAGAGGGGATGGGACACTGAATCGAAAACTTTAGCCAGATTTAATAAGACTGCAGCAGTGAGGTGGCCTTTATCAGTGGCAGATTGAATGTGGCCAGTGACACGGAGGAGGGAGGAGATAATGGAGTGTTTTTTTCTAAAGCCAGACTGGTAGGGGGATAGGAAGTTTGTGGTGGTAAGGAAATCAGACAGTCTGGATTGGACGAGGCGTTCTTGTGATTTTGCTAAGGTGGGTAGAAGGAAGATGGGGTGGTAGTTACCAGGTGTGGAGGGATCACCACATTTGTGGAGGGGGATGACACATGCTGATTTCCAGGCTTTCAGAACTATGCCTGAGGAAAAGGATAAATTTATGATGTAGGTGAGGTGGGGGGCAATGGCAGGGGCAGAAAGATGCAGGAGGCTATAATGCAGACCATCAGGTCTTGATTTGGATGTGTTAAGGGATAAAAGGGTGATCAGAACTTCTGACATGGAAGCAGGGGCTAGTAGGAGTTTTTTATTAGTTGTGAGTGTTGAGGAGGGATTGGGGCAGGCAGCAAGGGTGTGGTCAGACTAGGGGAAGTACAAGTGGTGAAGAAGTTATCAAGGGTATCCACAGTTTGTATGGGGTCCTTTTTTTAATGCCATTGTGCTTGAGAGTAGGGGTATTGGATTGAGGAGGGTGAACTATGAAATGTACTGTGTTCCAGAAGGAGGAGGTGTCTGCAGTGCTGAGGTGATGTTGAAAATAGTCAGCCTTAGCATGATGGATGGCCCTAGTGCAAGCATTTCTCACAGTGTTGTACACTTGTCTAGAGTTAGGAGTTAGAGAGGCTTTGAAGGTGGTCCAGGCTTTTATCAGCCTTGTAGAGTGTGACTATAGGGACAGTAATCCAAGGGTGATGGCACTTCCTAACCATGGCTTTTTGTAGAGGGGTGTGGTGATCCTAGATGCTGCTAAAAATCCTGGTGAAGTGAGTTAGGGCAGTATCGACTGTGGCTGCAGAGTAAACTGGGGACCAATTAGCATGACGTAGGTCAGAGAGGAGGGAATTTGTGTCCAGTGAGCTTAGAGGGTGTGTCTCAATGTATTTTGATGCGGCTTTGGGTAGATGAGTTTCCCTAACACAGTAGGTGATGTAGTGGTCACTTAGGGCTGGGTCGAGGACACCAGATGCAGATATACAGTGAGGGTGGGATGAGAGAACCCAATCTAAGAGTGAGTGATTTGAGGATTTGGCGTTGTAGCAGTTTGGTTCCGTGATTAGCTGGGAGAGGTTCAGGGATCCTAATTTGGCTATTGTAGACTTAGATGAAGGGGACAGCCTGTCGAGGTTATAGTCCCCAAGGAGTATAAATTTGCCTGAGCAGGCCAAATGGCAGTTAGCAGAGATGCATGCCATGAGGGCATCTTTACTGAGCTTGGGGGATGCACAGACTACTCTGATGAAGGTCAGGAGAGATTGGGAGAAGGAGAATTTGGTAAGAATCAGCTCGTGGGATCTGAGGCAGGATTCTTTATTCAACACTGAATAGGAGAGGTGGTGTCTTATGATCATAGTGAATCCACCACCTCTTTTGCTGGGGTCTCTTGCCGAATGATATCGTAGCATGGGAAAGAAATAGATGAGTCCAGAGTTTTTGCAGATAGCCAGGTTTCAGAGTGGCATAGGATGTCGGGGGTATTCTGGATTATCCAGGCATTCAGAAGGTCCAACTTAGGGGGGAGACTCCTAATGTTGATGTGCATGACCTTCAGTTGTTTGTGGGAGAATGGTTGTTTTTGGGGTGTTTCTTTTGATATCTCCTGCAAGAAGTAGAAAGAGAAATAGGAATGAAAATGTGACTGGGAGCTTATCACCATTTATGGTATTTAGGGCATGTAATTTGTGCCTGGAACAATGAATTAGAATGATGCAGCTGCTTATATAGGGATGTAGAAAGTTTGGAGCAATCAAGTGGTAGGATGGGGTGGGAGTGTGGAATAGGGCAGGTGAGGTGGAGGTGAGATGGTTATGTAAGGGGAGTGTTACAGAAGAGGCAGGAGGGTGTGAGGAGGTGGTGCAACCAATTGTTTGGAGGGGAAGTAGGAGAGAAAGTAGGAGAGGGAGTACAGGAGAAAGAGAAACACAGGGGGTACATGTTACAAGATAGAGGGGAATTATGGAAGCATACAGAGTAGCCCCTTGGACACAGTGCATTTAATCACTAGCCTATAATACTCAGGTTTAGAAGGATATACAGTAGTGCTTGTGGCAGTGGTTTCTTTGCTGAAGGTTTGCAGTGGAATCCCTTAGACAAGATGTATAGCCCCTTTTAGGCAGAGGGTTGGATACTTGCCCATTTAATTTGGAATAGTACTGGTTGACCAATGGCAGAGGAGCACAGCAATGGAGGAGGGAAAGTAGTGTCTTTAAAGAGTGCTGGGGATGGGGAGGTGGGAGGGAGGAAATCTAGCAGTATACAACACTTATACAGTAAACAATTATACAGATTAGAAGCTATTTTTGGTGCTATGAGGGAGAAGAGCAGGGCAGCCAATGGAGGATGAGCCAGAGAGATGGCGTCCAGTCGGGTGCTTGCACCGAGAGCCATGGCCAATGAGCTCCTCAGCTGGCAGTCCAAGTCCTGAACTAAGAGCGTACCTGGATAGTGGAGCGGAGGGTCAGGCCAGAAGGCAGGAGCAGCCAGTAGGCTTCTCAAGCCTCTGCGGCCGCAGAAGAAGGCATTCACCCGATCAGGGCTTGTGCTGGAAAGGGGGAGAAAGGCAAGGAGTTAGACTAAATAAAGAAAAAGGTCCACAAAAGAGCTGATCACTAAATTGTGGGGGGGTAAAAACAAAAGAAAAATAGTCAGTGAGAGGAAGGGGGACGGGTAGGGAGACAAGTGAGGAAAGGGGACATATTAGCTTGGCACCAGCAGTCTGGCACAACTGTAGAAAGACCACAAAAAGTGTATCAGCCACTAAAATGGAAGCCAAGGGGCAAGCAAGGAAAGAAAAGATGAAAAAAAAAGAATTCTAAAAGTGGCAGGAATGGGAAAAGGTAGGGCTAGCACAGTAACACTCACAGTCTAAAAAAAAAACAAGCAGGCAAACATCAAATGTAACAGCAGTTCAAATTAAACAGTGAAAATTTAGCAGTATACAACACTTCTACAGTAAAAAAGTATACTGATTAGAAGCTATTTTCAGTGCTATGAGGGAGAGGAGCAGGGCAGCCAGTGGAGGACGAACCAGAGGGAGGGCATCCAATCGGGTGCTTGCACTGAGAGCCATGACCAATGAGCTCCTCGGCTGGTAGTCCCAGTCCTGATCTGAGAGCGTACATGGATAGTGGAATGGAGGGCCATGCCAGAAGGCAGGAGCGACCAGCAGGCTTCACAAGCCACCGCAGCCACAGGAGAAGGCGTTCGCCCAATCAGGGCTTGTGCTGGATCATGGAGAGGAGGGTCAGGCAAGAAGGCAAGAGTGGCCGGCGGGCTTCCCAAGCTGCTGCGGCGGCAGAAGAAGGCATTTGCCCAATGAGGGCTTGTGCTCACTAATCTGGAAATTAGGTGGTGAGCAATTGAAGGGGCTACTATCATTCCTATTGTTTCAAGCACTGCTATGCTTTCTTTGCACTACTGTACCAGCACTTTCTAAGAGATACAAATATAGGCCCCTTTTTCACAGCCGGCAGGATGCGTGGCACATATAGATGTGCTGCTCAAAAAAATGTGCCTGCACACTCTGATCAGATATTCAAACAGGATGTACAGTCACAACAGATTGCACAACCTGTGTAAATATCAGATCCTGGATGGGTGGCACAAAGGGAGGCAGCTGGGAATGTGCCCAGTGCATCCAGGGTTCTGGCTGAAGACCGACAATGGGGGATGCACAGCGCATCCTGGATGTGCAGTGCATCACAGATGTGCCAACTCCCCCAAGAGTGATATTCAGCCAGAAAATACAAATGAGCTCATTGGGCATGCATAATGCAAACGGGCCCCATTCATGCTCATTATGAGCTCATTAGCATAGCTGCATCTGGCGGAATGAGCTGGGCCAGCTCCCATCCAGCCCCGATCCTGGTGAAAAAATAAAAAGACAAGTAGCACACTCCCCACCCTTTCTATAGTGTAGTAGCCTCCCCCTCTCATCCTTGATCACAGTGTAGCACATACCTACATGCTATACTTCCTTTTCCATAGTGTGGTGGACTCCCACCCCATCCTCGATCCTCGATGTATATCCCCGATATATATTCCTCTTTTTTCCATAATGCAGTGGACCTCCATCCCTGATGTATGTAAAATAATATATTATCCCCATTTTCCATAATGTAGTGGTCCTCCCAGCCCTGATTCCCACTGTATGTAATATAACAAAATATCCCCTGTCTTTTCCATAGTACAGTAGACCCACCCTCCCAGCCTCGGTCCCTGAGTGCCATAAATGTGACAAGCTCCCTCCTCCCCACTCCGATCACAGTGTAGTGGTAACATACATATAAAGTCCTTGTTTCCATAGTGTAGTGGCCCCTACTCCCCACCCTAGTAGGCAGGAACCCGTTCCCCGTATCCCCCCAACCTGATCCATCCTGGTGACTGGCACAGCCCTCCACACCCTGCCACAGCCAGCTGCTGACTGATCAGGTCCCAAGCTCATACTGCACATAGTACAAGCTCATTGGTGACATCCAGTGTGCTTGTACTATGTATAGTACATCCTCAGGACCTGACCATTCAACAGCTGGCTATGGCAGGGTGTGGAGAGCTGTACCAGTTGCCGGCAGGAGTCGGGTTGAGGGGGGCAGGAAGGTGGGGTCCTACACACTGGGGTGGTGGGGTGGCTGTCCACTACACTGTGAAAACAGGGACTTTTTATGTATGTCATCACTTTACTGTGACCGGGGCAGGGAGGGGGGAGATTGCCACATTTACAGCAATCGGGGACTGGGGCTGGGAGGAGGGTCCACTGCACTATGGAAAAGATGGGGGATATTTTATTATATTACATACATCAGGGATTGGAGCTGTGGGGACCACTACACTATGGAAAAACAGGGTCAGTATAATTATTAACATCGATTGGGGAATGGGACAGGGTGGGGGGTCCCTACACTATGGAACTATGGGGTTGGCATTTTTGTTTGGCGATCGGGGATCTGGCTGGGAGGGCGGTACCACTGCACTATGGAAACAAGGTGGGTGATTTATGTTTCATACATTTGGGAACAGCGCTGGAGGTGTGCCTGTGGACTACCAGGGCTGGCAGGCTGCTGTTCTCCTCTCTGCACTTCTGCAGCCTGCCTGTGGGTGGCTGGCCGATTTAGGCCAGCTTTTTCTTTGCCTATCTTTGCACAGCACATTTCATGTAATTGGGCAGCCCACCTTTTCTGAATATTCCCATGGGTGGAATATACATGGGAATGCCCCCTCTACTTGGGCTGCATACATTATTTTTGGGCCATGGCTTATCTGAATTTGGGCAGCCCATCTTCCCCTTTTCAATACTGCGATTTGGAGCATTTTTTGAGATGGGCGGCTCATCTCCATTTTTTGCCGAGATGTGCTGCCCATCTCGTTTGAAAATGTGGGCCGCAGGATTTGTTCTATGTACATTTCATGGGTACCATGTTTTTCTGGTCCATTAGCAGTGCTCTTCAACAAATCGTTAAGGAGTGGGGAGGTGCCAGAGGATTAGAAGAGTGCAACAGTAGTACTACTCCACAAGATTGGAAGCAAGGAACAGCCAGGTAACTACCATCCGGTTAGTCTAATGTTAGTCATGGAAAAACTGATGGAGTCCCTGCGGAAGTAAAGAATCATAGCTTTTTTGGAGCAAACTGGTCAGCTCAACAAAAATCAACACAGTTTCATGGCAGGGAGGTCCTGCCAGACAAACTGGTTGATTTTTTCAATTGGGTGGGGCAGTGGATATGGTTTACCTGGACTTCAGCAAAGCTTTTGACTCCGTTCAGCGCAGGAGACTAGTCAAAAAACTGGAGAACATGGGAAATGGGCCTGAGATTACAAACTGATTCAGAAACTGGTTACATGGGAGAACTCAGAGAGTATTAGTAAATGGCACTCTGTCTGTGGAGGGGAGAGTGACTAGCGGGGTCCTGCAGGGCTCAGTTCTGGGGCTGATCCTCTTCAACATATTCATTAGTGGCATTGCGGATGAACTGGATGGAAAGGTACTGTATGCCTGTTTGCAGACGACACCAAAATCGGCAACAGGATAGACAAAACAGAGGAACAGCAAAGCATGGAAGCTAATCTCCGAAAACTGGAGGAGTGGTCCAAGACCTAGCAATTGAAATTCAATGCCAAAAAATTCAAGGTAATACACCTGAGAAGCGTAATCCAGGGAAACTGTACTCAATGGGAGGGGAGAAGCTGATGGCTACCAGGCAGGAGCGAGTCCTAGGGGTGATCATATTAGATGACCTCAAGGTCAGTAGACAATGTGAAAAGGCAGCACTAAAGGCTAGTGGTATCCTGGGATGCATAGGTAGGGGCATCATGAGCAGAAGGCATGAAGTAATCATGGCCCTGTATTGGTCCCTGATCAAGCCTCACCTGGAGCATTGTGTCCAATTCTGGAGGCCACACCTCAGGAAGGACAAAGATAGGCTGGAGACGGTACATAGAAGAGCAACAAAGATGGTGCAGGGCTTGCATCAGAAACCGTACGAGGCAAGACTGGATGACCTCAAATTATACTCCCTAGAACAACGCAGGAATCATGGGAAAATGATAGAAAGATTCAAATACCTTTAAGAGCAGGTTCTTACAGTACCTCCTGTAATTTCTTGTGTCTTCCCCTGATGGCACCACAAAATGCGTTATATAGCGTTTCCCCTTCTTTAATTTTAAAAACTGAACTTTTAAAACAATCTAATTCTTTTGTTTAGTTTACTCCATCCGGCAGCAGTCACCAACACACGTAGAAAATCTGTGCTTGCATATGTCTCATGTAACTGAGTTACCTGCGTCACTAAATGAACTGCAGGTAGTGCTCTGTATTCTAAAGCTAGCATTCCCTTTGTCAGATTTTCCATCCTAGCACAGTGCAAACTACATGCCCTTCACAGAGTTCTGTTTATTTGTTTGTCCTTGTCCTGCTAACCAACTTGTCAGTATGCTGGATGTATTCTGAGGGTCCTTACCTGCTGAACAATCTGCAGCTGCTGTTTTTATTATGCCCTCGCTATCATATTATGCTTCTTTACCTGCTTGCTTGCTAACAGTGCTGTTCCTTGTGCTGAGCGTTGTGAGGCATTGACAGTTGTACTGTATCCCGTATTTCTAGTGAAGCATAGGACAGGTAAAAATATGTTATTTGGGCAGTGTATCTCTAATTTCCCATTTCGATACCATTGCTGTCATTGTACTTTGCTGCTAATACTGAAATAATTGCCAATGTTGTCTGGTATTTTTTAGCATAGGGCATAGGGCAGGTGAAACTATATGATTTTGCTGCTGTCTCTCATTTGGTAATGTCTGGCTAATATGCTTGCTAATTTCTATACCACTGCTGCTTGTCAAGGTTTTCCATTGCCAATGCCCCCCATTGCTGACATAACTCTGCCTTCCCTGTATGGCTCAAATGTGCTTGCCCTCTGCCGCAGTATCTCGTATTGGGACAGTTACTGCTTTTGCTTTGAGGTTCATTTTATGGTTCATTTTATGTCTCCGCTTGTGCAGATTTTGAATTTGCTTTGTACTGCTGCACACATCCTCATTGGCTAGACCTGTTATTGTGATTGCAGGCTTGCTGTGTAGCGTGCAACGTTATTTGCTTATTGTTGTCCCGATATTATATGTGGCATAATTTCTTTTTTTGACTGTTAATCCTTTTTATTGAGTGATTTCAGAGTTATTACAATACTGGAACTTTCTGCACATACATAACAAAGTGGTTTACAACATCATCACCATATGTCCACATAGTACTGCAGTAATGCCAATATGAGTAGAGCATATACAGTACATGAAGAAAAGAATCAACTGAGGTTATCTACAGGATGCAGTCTACCTAGGGTTAAAGAAAGTCTCAATGGGATGGACTTACCCGATTCCCCCTTGGGTCATAGCACTGTGGAGCCTATGTTCAGTGGCTCTTATGGGAGAGAAGGGGCTGTAGAAGAGGTCAAAATTCAGCTTCTATAGGGCAATGTGAAGAGATGAGGGGATAGTAGGGGAGACCAAGTGGCTATCCACCCATTAGAAATCAAAAGTCTTCTCAGGAGAGAGAGAGAGAGTAAACATTCATAAACATATAAATTCCACCAGCTTTACAAGGAACTTCAAGAGGGGCGAAGTAGATCTTTCATGTACATAATGTGTTTCCCAATTTGCTTATAGTTATAGTAAGAGAGATAGGAGGCCCATACATTTTTGAATTTAGGTAGGTTTCCAGATTTATCACATAACATTTTGGTCAGGTGTGCAGCCCCTTCTATGGCCTTATGCCACTCCATAAATGTAGGGACCAGTGCCGTTCTCCACCTTTTCAAGATTAGCTTTTCAACTTCCACAGATGCTTGTATGATCCATAACAATTGGGATTTGGGCAATCCCAACATGGAGTGAGACATGCCCAGTATCCAGAGCTCAGGAACTGATGGGAGGGGTACCCCCAGAACTCGAGAGCAGTGGTTAATTACCGCAGTCCATAATGATGACAGAGGTGAACATTCCCAGAGTATATGTAAGAGATCTGCCCCATGGGTGTCACACCTCCAACATGTGTCAGCTGTGAGCAGTCCCATCTTTTTGAGCTGGGAGGGAGTGCGGTTCCAGAGATGCATAATTTTGTTCTGAATGAGTAAGCTTCTCTGGTCACAGTAAGCTTGGTGCGTTCTCAGCCAGCCCTGTTGCCATACTTGTTCTTTAATATGGAAGCCCAATTTTTTTCCCCATTTGAGTTTGGTGAGGAGGGAGGGGTTGGAGGTGGTGTCCCTCATAAACTTTTGAATGGTGCCCGCTCTCCCTTTTGGGTGCTGGAGCCAAGGCTCTAGCGGAAGTGGGGCACACATTTTTTTCTTATGATTAAGACACACCACACACCTACATTTTTGTTTGACCCAGGTCGAGAGGAGGTTTATTATTTGGAGGTATCTCCTGAATTCCTTTTGTGGCAGGCCATATCTGGCCTGCAGCCCTTGAAAGGAGTCCAGAGCCATGCCCCCCTTCTGTAGTAAGGTCCCCCCAGTTTTATATGTATTTGGATTGCCAGATAGGCCACCTGAAAGGTATATTTTCAATACAAAGGTGAAGGTGAAGCCAAAGGGGAGTGTACTTGCCCAGGTGAAGGCAGTGTTTGGTTTGGAGCCCTAGTATTTGCCAAGCCAAGAGGGAGTTGTATAGAGTGGGCCATTGCTGTATTTTCTTGGAGAGAGGAAAGGGTATAATGGGCAAAGGAAGGGGGCCATTTAATTTGTCTCTCTCTATTTGTATCCAGGTCAGGGAGGGTGAGGAGGGTGAGGGGCTTAGCCCATTTAAGGATTTGGCTGCTATGAACGCTATAGAATACTGGGTGAAATCCGGCATGTTCCATCCTTCTTGTAGCTTCTGGGCTCATAGTTTAGCCGCACTATACTGGGGCCTGGAGGCACCCGATAAAAATCTACTAAGTAGATTGTTAACCGCTTGGCCCACATGTCAGGCAGTATGATTGGGATGTGAGATAGTAAGTGAAAGACCTTGGGGGCCAATATCATCTTGATCACTGAGATTTTTCCTGCTAGGGACAGGTGTAGGTGTTCCCACCTAGCCATGTCTTTCCAGAGAGCGTCCAGCAGCGGTTTGAAATTGACATCCACCAAGGACTGTACTTGAGGGGAAATTCTGATCCCCAGGTATTTAATGGAATTGTGAGCCCAGGCAAGTCCCAGATTGCCTAGCCTGGTTGGGGAACTCAATTCATTTAGAGGCAGAATTTCGGATTTTGAGAGGTTAATTTTCAAACCCGAAAGAACTCCGAACGTTTTTAATGTAGACAGAATGCTGGGGAGGCCAAAGGGTAAGTTTCTAGTCAATATCAGACAGTCATCTGCATATAGTTTGATAGTATATTGTTTGTTCTTGATAAGTATTCCCTGGATCCCCGGGTGGATTCTCAGAGCTGCAACAAGTGGTTCGATAGCCAGAACAAACAACAGGGAGGACGGGGGCAACCTTGTCTTGTCCCTCTTTGTAGTCGAAAGGGGTCAGACAAGTTTCCATTGGTGAGTACCTGCGCTACTGGGCCAGTGTACAACGTTTTAATCCAAGGGGCAAAGTAGGAGCCTATGTTAAATCTTTCCAGCATGGCATGCAAGTATTCCCATTCCATCAAATCAAAGGCCTTATCGAAGTCGATGGTGATTGGTAGGGTCTTTGTTACTTGCATTAGAGAAACCAAGGCCCTCATATGGTCAGAATTTATTCTACCCCAGACTAATCCCACTTGGGAGGAGTAAACCAGGTCTAAAAGAAGTTTCTCCAGCCAGGAAGCCAATACTTTGGCCAAGATCTTGGCATCTGTATTGATGAGTGAAATGGGCCTGTAACTTGCTGGTAAGGAATGGTCTCTACCTTCCTTGGGAAGAACTGTTATTATGGCCTCTGACAGGGTTGGGGGGAAGCGTTCAGTTTGACTGGGCCTCCTGCAGCATATTGGACTTCAGAATGGTTATCAGGGGTTGGACCACTTTGTAAAAGTCTGCAGGGAAACCATCCACACTGGGGGCGTTATGTAGGGCCATACTAGCTATGGCAGTGGCTATTTCTTTATTGGTTATCTTCTGGTCAAGTGCCTCCTTCTGGGTTTCTGTTAGTTTAGGGAAAGATAGGGGTTCTGTAAACTGAAGAAACTTATCCTTGTCCCACTGTGCTTGGGATGTATATAAGGATTTGTAGACATTAGTCATGATGGCATTAATGGCCTTGGGATCGGGGCTTAACTTCCCTGCCCCGTCTCTCATCTTAATGATCGATATCTCCGTCTGCTTTTGTTTTAACCTATAGGCCAGCAGTTTACTTGCTTTTTCTCCCTCCGCCCAGTACCTACGTTGCACCCTGTGTATATATAATTCAGCTTTTCTAGTTGCCAGTTCGTTAAGTTTTAGTCTGAGGGCTGTAAGTCTTGCTATCACTGAGGGCAACTGCAGCATACAGAGGCGCAATTTATACTTGGCCTCCAATACACTAAGATCCGATTCGAGGCACTTTTGTTCCCTCTCCTGCTGCTTCCATCTATAGGATGCAAAACCAATTATTTTGCCCCATATTGTGGCCTTATAGGCTTTCCAAATATTGGTGGCTGATGCCAAACCAGCTGGGTTATCACTGAAGAAGCCCTACATCTCCTTATGCAACCATGGAACAAACTCCTTGTCATGCATTAAAAGGGGGTCTAGTCACCACAATAATGACTTGGGGGCTTGTGTGGGGAGAGAGGAAAATAAGGGATACTGGTACATGATCTGAAATGTATATGGGTGAGATATGAACCTCAGTGGTGGCTGACAACAGGTTAGGAGAAGTTAGGAGGTTAGGAGAAGTAGGCCAGAAATATAACCTGCTGGCCATAGCTCTCAGGGCTGAGAAAAAGGTAAAATCCTTGACAATAGGGTTTAGTACCCTCCACATATCTGACAGCTGGTGCAGTGTCATAAGCTCATGCAGTGCATGGAGGGATCTCTGGTGGGGTTCCTGTTTAGCATTCGATCTGTCCAACAGGTTGTCCATTACCATATTAAAATCCCCTCCCACTAGTATGTCTGGATTGTCATACGCGACAACCATAATGTTTTGGGAAATGGTATGGAAAAATTTCGGGGAGTCTTCATTTGGGCCGTACATGTTAATTAGTATCAGGGGGCCTGTGGGTGTGGAGACCTTTAGAATAATCCACCTCCTTTCTCCTCCTGTATGAACCTCTATAAGCTGCCATTGCAGCTTCTTGTGCAGCAAAATGGAGACCCCCCTTTAGGCTGATCCTGCTACCCTATGGACTTCTTTACCAACCCAATCCCTGACCAACTTGGAAGCTTCTTTGGAACCCAGTTTAGTCTCCTGAAGGAAGACTACCTGGTTGCCTAATTTTTTCAGGTGGGATAAGACCATTTTCCATTTCACTGGGGAGTTTAACCCCCTTACATTCCAAGAAGTGGCAGTTATATTGTTAGGATCAGCCATATTCAGCGTGTCTCCATTGTGCGTGCAAACTGATGACTATTATACAAGCCACTCTCTTGAGTGCTTTGGGACCCCTACCTATTTCAAAGATCCCCCTATAATCCCCACTGGTAGATACTCTGTTGCCAGAGTTAGATTCAGCCCTGTTCGGCGGTATTGCTCCCAAAATGGGATCTGAAGTCAGTATTTTTATCTTAATTAACATTGGAAACAACTCATCCTTGTCCAGGAAGGCAATTAGCCCCCAATATTGGTCGCCCATTAGAGCAATACTGAACTACTGGGAAGGGTACCTTCCCGGGTTGTGATACACACAACACTGGTATCTGAAACAGTTAGGAAATAGGTCTGAAAAGCCAACCTGGTGTTCTTATACTTTCAAAGGTGTGAAATTAGTAGATTGTAGAACCGTCACTGACCAGGGAGGTATGGATTAGATCCCCCTCCCAACGGTCAAGTTCTACACCTCATGGGGGTTATTTTGGTTGATCCTGTCAATCCAAATGGAGCTGTCTGTGAGAAATAAGTCCGAGCCATCTGGGGTACCAGCCACCCATGTGGTTCGTGTCTGTTCATCCCACTATCCTTTAATTAATGTATGCATCTTAGGTCCTGTAAAATTCCCACTCCTGTCCAATAAGGGCAGTGCCTACCACACCTCCAACAAGATCGTGTTGGCCAACCTACCATATACACAGTCCTGCTAGGTGCTATAACTTAAAGTGACTACAATATTGGATGCACCGCCCTTACTGAGGTAGGGGCACCACCCCAGTCCAGGTCCATCCATCGGACCCCCAGCTGTCACCTGAAAGAGGATAGTGGCTCCTCCTGCTTACCGTAAGCCTTTCCTAGGATAATAGGCTTTATGCCATAAACTCTGTGTAAGCTCACGTCTTGCACCCTGTTCTTTTGTTTTCTGTGGTGCCGACAGGGGGCTAGATTGCAAGACATGGCCAAAGTCTAGTCTCATGAGGGCAGAGGAGGAGCTTGCCCCTGGTCCTGTCTGGGTAGCAATGAATACTCGGCAAGCCCTACCCCTAGTGTGATCTTATCCAGACCAGGTGATGGTTAGGGAGCAATTGGCTTTAGTCTTAGGAGCAAATAGGAACTAACCAGATGAGCTGGCGCACTTTGCTTGGACAAAGCAGCAGGCTATGGGGCACGACTTCTTTGGCCACATAAAATTTTTTGGTTACAGCTGTTTTTCAGGCTGTCTACCATCTCTAGCTAAGGAATTGGCTGAATAGGCCATGTTTGAGTCTATCTAGGGTTTACTGCTTTGTTGTGTGCCTGGTTGTGCATGTGTGTGATGAGTAGAAACCTCTTGTCAGCTGTAAAACCACATATACATACCACAGACCCAGAACAAACTTTGTCTGTAATTACCAGAAAACATATTTCAACGATAAAACCACAAGTATGAGCTGAAAACCAGAGCTCGTAATTCAACTGGAAACCAATGCCTAGTAAAAGTCTCATTACTGCGTCGACAAAGCCTCGATATGCAGTGCGTCACAAGGCGGGCATTGCGGCTATCCTTGGAGGGTGGGGCTGAGAAGGAGACTGGCTAGACTCAGCAGTGCTTTTAAACACCCTTCATCAAACATGTTACCCACCCCCTCAGTCCTACAACTAGTAGGGCACCTGAATCCGAAGTGCAAAAAACCTTGCGGGACAGGGATGGGGCAACTCTTAGGAAATAACTGGGGGGGGGGGATTGCCGAAACCCCTTACCTGTGTGTTCCCAATGCTGACTCTGGTCCTCATCCTGTGGTAAACGTGTCCGATGGATGGACAGCTTCTGGGTCAGACCGGGGGACTGCCTGTGTTCATGGCCCAGTCTCCAGAGGTAGGAACCCAATTTCCAGTCAATTCTGACAGTGTCGGTTCCATACAGTCCACATGAGAAGGGCTCCTCTCGGGTAAGTCCAGAGCCCAAGAAGGAGATCACCAAGAGGCTAGTAGCAGTTAGAAAGTTTCACCGGGGTGGAGTAAGTGGATGATCTGCTGCCTTCAAAGTGTTGCACCTGCCTCTGTTTACTTCTGGACCGGGATCTTCTGGTGTTACTCTTCGGCATCGATGGACTCTTGCACTGCTTAGCAGCAGCCTTCTTCCGCTGTCTCCCCTCGGTGAGCTGTCTGCCATTCTGATGGGTTATCCACCGCTGGGGCTGGAGGTCTGGTGTTTTGCCCATTTGGGGTTGATCTCAGTGCAGTATCCATTGGGTGCTGGGCCTTGCCATGAGGCATGAACAGCTGCTGGTGGAGGGGTGCTCTTTCTCCCGTGATGTCATCCAGGAACACTTCTACTTCTTCTGGTTTGTTGAAAGTAATGTAGTCTCCCCTGAACAGGACCCTGAGTTGGGCAGGGTAACTCAAAGACGCCGGAATGCTGAGTCGGTATAGTGCTTGTTTCACAGGGCCATAAGCGTGCCTCCTGCAGGACAAATCATATGAATAGGCCTGGTAAATTTGGACCTGCGTCCCCTCCTATTGCAGTCCCTTTATGTCCCTTGCAGCTTTCAGATATGTCTCCTTAGTTGGGTAACAGGAAAACTTGCACAATATGGGACGAGGGCGTTGGCCTGGCTGTGGTCTGGGTGAAAGAGATCTGTGGGTCCTCTCCAGCTCCGGGGGGGGTGGTGGTTGTGATTTTTAATATTACTGGGAGGGCACATTGCAGGAAGGTTAGCATGTCATTTCATTCAGCCCCCTCTGGTACACCCACGATCCTGATATTCTTCCTCCTCCCCTGGTTCTCCAGGTCATCTACTTTAGCCAGCAAATTTTGAATTTGTTCATGGTGCTTTCCCAATTGACAGTGATGGTTGTGCGGAGAATCTTTTTGCTGCTTAACCTGTACTTCATTGTCAGTTACCCTGTTAGTTAGTTTTACTACATCTGCTTTAGTACTAGCAGTAGTCTCAATCAGAGCAGAGGTGTCCAGAAGAACTTTGTTAAGCAAGAACGTTATATTACCCAGTTGCTGTTCCAGAGATTAGGGAGTGATAGGCTGAAGGTCCCTAGGATCTGCCATCTTAGTGCCAACTCGACCTTAGTGGTTTGAAGATGTCCCACAGGCTGGGCAGTTGCAATGAGGCAAGATATAGTTTTGAAGTTTAAATGGCAATCCTAAGTTTGATTTACACAGTTTAGCTATCCCAGCATTCAGCCCGCTTTGAAGAAGTCAGATCCATTGAGTAATTCTTGGATAGTGGTGTTTGAAATGTCAGATTGGTCCTGATGGTTGTAGCTGATACTGCAGTAGTACAATTACACTGCTACCATTTTGGATGACAAGTTCCACCCCCTGTGGCATAATTTCTAATCATACCAGGCTGCTCCTTAGTTCTGCCACTGGCTCTAGCCATTTATACATTGAGTCCAAAGTGTTACTGTTTGTTATACTGCTCTACAGCATCCTCATTTCTTATTGTTTGTGATTCCAGTGATTTACTTGCCATGACTCTGAATCCAATCTAATCTCCTATGCAGTCCGCTATCATGCCATAAAACATACTGTGCTCACCCGGTCGCAGGTGCTGTGACTGATTTTTCATTGGGTGCTCTCCACATTTATATGACTCCCTACTTTTCTTTACCTCTTTAGTATACAGAATATCAAATTTCATTCAGCAGTTCAGCGTTCTGCTGCTTTAGCATGCAGATCAAACCTATCCCTTTTATTACAATTAATTCAATTTTATGTATGTGTATGTCTGTCTATATGGGTATATTATGTTGGACTATGAACAGATTTCTACAGTTATCTGTTTGCCCAATAGCATTCATTAGTATATTATTAGTAGTACTGTAATAGTAGTACTGTAAAACTACTGACACACACATATTTACTTGTTGCCACATTTTTAGTTACCCTGCCAGTGTGCCAATTATCAGTCTAGGCTGGCTAGTTTTACTCCTAACATTTTTTACCATCTCTACGTTCTGTAGAGTTTCATCTACTTTGTATGTAGTTGTTTTGTGTCTACTTTATGAATTTGTAAGCAAATAGACTATACATACTATATTGGTGATGTCACAATCACTATTGGTAATTAATAAAACTGTTTCTGTTGTGTTTGTGCGTCTGTGTCAAATTTTTTGAGAGATTGTTTGTCTCCAGTTTGTCTGGTAGTGATTAACATGCCAAAGTGTTGTGTTGTGGGGGGCTGCAGCAATACAAATGCTAACAAGTTCAGTCTACATTACTGGCCTAAGCAAGAGAAGCTGGGAAACAGCTGGGACAAGTTTGTTTCATCAACACATAAAATGTGGTTGACAGGCTCAAAAACAAGTGTCCTCTGTGGCACGCACTTCAAGGCTCCAGATGATTTCATCAACTATAATCAGTGGGCTGCAGTCTACAAGAATAAATTAGACTTGTTACCATCTGCTGTTCCCACAATCAAGCCAAAACTATCAAGACTTTGTTCCTCTTCTGTCCACATTGACCGAAGTCACAGGAGATCGATGGTCTCTGGCCCTCGTAAAGCATTCATGAAGCTCAAGCTTCAAAGGATAAGTCTCTAATAGCATTTGCATCCTAATATTGATGTGTTTGTTTATGCTGCCAATCAGCAGCTCAACTCATGGTTTGTGCTTTGCTTACATCCACATCAGGTTGCACAGTGTTGTATATTTTTGGGGTTGGAGTCACACATCACTGCTGGAGTACCCACAGTGGAGATTTTGTCTACACCCAACGCCTGGATAAAGTGCAATTTGTTTCCCAACACCCTCCCCGCTGCTGTGCCTCCAATGCTCTCCAGTGCACATTTTTGGCATGCAGTGCCGGGTGGGTGGAGACTGTTGCTACAACCACTGTTTGTTGTAGCACAAAGGCTACATCATTTTACTTTATTCTCCCTACCCACTCTAGACACAAGTTGTGTACATTTCAAGACATAATCTGTACTCCCTTGTGCATTCCCCCTACATATGGTGCATGCATCATCATCGTCAAATCACCACCATTCCCCCACTGTCAGTGGTAGATTTGCATTCCATGTGTTCTTGAGTTGCCTCCACTCACCCGGCTCTATGAGTACCCGGTCCCATTTCACAACTCCTGTTCCCACACTGTGAATCTTCAGTGTGCATGACTATCATCAATGACCTAGATCTTCGTGTTTCTCCTTCATCCCCCCCAAAAAAAACCATTGGTGCACTCCTCTTGGTCACTTTGTTTTGTGCTTACCCTGCTGTCCAATCGTGTCATGGTACTTAGCATCACAAAGCCACATTGTGCACAGTGCGCAATCCATATGACACAAAATATTTCATCAAGATCACTGCTGTCTGTCACAAAGCATAGCACAATGGGTGGGGGGTAGGGCTATTGGCATGCTGGAGATCATGGGCAGGGTGAGTGATCACTGGCAGAAGGCACAAGGTGATGGTGCCATTGTACAGAAACTGGTCAGGCCACAATTACATCAAAATGGGTAGTTCTGGTGTCCACACCCTTGCAAGGATATTGTCACACTGTAGGTTGGATGTGTTCCTTGCCCAGCTAGTGACTGACCTGACAAGGGGGGGGGCATCCTGGATGTTGCCCAGTAAGACGTGTAGCTCTTCAGGGATCTAGTTGTAGTAGACCTAGGTGGCATGGGATAACACACAATGGCGGTACTTGTTGATTTTTGAGGGTCGTTATTTGTTTTGATGGAGCTGAGATTGGCACAGGGTATTAGAGTGGGGGAAGCTCATCGGATGAGAGACGAGACAGGGGCTATAAGACAGAGGTCTTCAAGTATCTAAAGGCATTAGTCTGTATGCCTTGAGTGTGACCATCAGCTGTGGGAAAGGGCGTGCCACCAGGGAACACCATATGAAACTGGATGATGAGGCTGCATATAGTAACATGGATGGGCTACTTTACTGTAAGAGTGGTGGAGCCCTGGAATGCACTGCCCAGGTAATTCTTCCCTACATGTGTCTTCTTAATACAGCTCTTGTTTACAAATAATGGCATTGCAGGGTTAAAAATTATTTTTTTGTCTGTCTGATCTCATCATGCTAATCACACTTAGTGTGCCTGGTGTCCTGCTGTATGATTAGCAGCTAATCAACTGCTGCAGTTATCAGTCTGTTGTCTTAGCTGCTAACCTAGTAAATAATAAGCCTGAGTAATTTTCACTCCACAGTTTGTCTCATTGCCTATTCTGGCATTCATCAAGGGTACAGAACTTGTAATTATGTTGAGTGTTCTCCATCTCTGCCTGTATCAACCACACAGTTGTTTCTGTATTTATACCACTTGCTCAGATACTGGGATTGCACAACTGTCAACACAATACTTTTTCAACTTTGCAGGGACAGATGCAACACAGTGTATTATGTTCATGGGTTGTTTTCTCTTATTCCTCACTTCGTCTCCTCTATGTTTGGTGCCAGATCTCACATCTCTCTGCCTACCAATGCAGAAAAGGGAGCATCCAGGGATTGACATTGTGTCTTGTCCCATCTTGTGTGTAGAGTAGAAAGCAGACACACTTGGCCATGTCTCGCCATGTCAACTGTATGTAGCCCAGCTGTTGGCCCCCCCCCCACCCCCACACACACACACACACATGAACCTAATCCTGACCTATCCCACACCCCAACCAAGGTGTCCCTTCATTGGCTGGCAGCAAAATCAACCCTCATACCACCACAGCTGTTGTGGGTGCCAGTGTAATTTCAACTTCCAATCACCCCCAGGTGGAGGGAGAGTTTCCATGAGGTGGATATAGTACAGTATGTGCCCAACAACCACTTGCCCCCCCTTCTGCTCTTTACCAATCCACTGTTGATTGCGTACTGCTACTTGTGGCATCCATTAATTAATCCCTCAGTGCCACAGTCCCCGCCCACACTGTGCTGAGATACTCAACATTCTCTCCTGTTCTGACACAGGCTACATTCTGACTGTCAGATAAGGTAGACAGTGTTGCATCCAGCTAGTCACTGCTGTTCAGTGCTTATCCCCTTTTGCTTCCATCGTATGTCAGGACACTGCTTAGTATTTGGGCCATAGAAGATATCTTCTTAAAACATACTAGAGCGACAGGGTAAAATAATGCCAATATTGTGCAGATTGTGACATATGGGTGATGGTTGAGGAAGGAGCATACAGAGGCACTAAATCATTACTTCTGTTCTGTGGTCACAGAACAGGAATGGGATAAGATGCCATATGGGAATGTGGTTGCAGGCATGGGGCGATCGGTTACTGACATTGGGATTACTTCGGTAATTTTCATAGATTATTAAACATCCATGCACCCAGGGATGCAGGATATGTTCCACAGCACTGGAGGATGGCTTATGTCTTGCCCCTTTACAAAAGCCAACAACTGCAGACGAGCAAGCCTCACATCAATTGTGGTGAAGCTCACGCAGACGATACTAACGGAGTGGATGGTGGTCTTTTTTGCTGTCACTGTGACCTCAAGCACAGGCCTCAGCATGGGCTTGTCTTGGATAGGTCCTGCCAGATAAGTTGAGTTGAGTGCAATAACTTGGTGACCAGTTCACCGGACAGTGATCATGCTGCAGATGTCCTGTACTTGGACATCATCAATGTCTGTTTGATTCTGCACGGGTGTCAGGAAGGGACAGCTATAATATTTTGGGGTGAGGATGAACATGGTAAAATGGATCACCAACAGGTTGAAAGCAAGGCAGCAACTCAATAAACACACCCTGGTGTCCAGCAGCCCCCGATCAAAACCCCAGTAGGGTTGGCTTGGGACTGGGTACATCCCACTCTGAGTCTGGCTGGGGCATTGACATGTCACACACTGGATCTTGGGCCTGGACACATCGCACACTGAGGCTGGCTGCGATACAGGCACATCCCAGACTGAGTCTGGCTGTGGCCCTGACTGGCCCTACACTGGGGCTTGCTGGGTCCCAGACTCATCTCACACTGAGGCTGGTTGGCATCTGGACACATCCCACATGGAGGCTGGCTGGCCAGACACAGTCCACACTGATGCGAACTGAGGCCTGGACATGTCCCACACTGAGGCTGGCTGGAGCCCAGATGCGTCCCACACTGATGCTGTCTGTGGCCCAGACACATCACACACACTGAGGCTGGTTCGTTAAGCACTGATAGGCCCACACAGTGTGCCCGTAGTCCCTGACTTCATCAATGGTCGCTAATCTTACTTGGTCATTGGCTCCTTTCCTACCCACCTCTCAGGTTCCCTTGTGCCTATCCCATGCATGTTTGAATCCCACCACTGTGTTAGCTCCCACTACTTCCTGTGGTAGGGTATTAGTCACAACATGGCTGAGTGGGACACCGCAACAGGTGGTGATGGGAGGGTTGCCCGCGACTCCAAAGCTGGTAAGGAGGGGATGGGGGCCACAGACCCCTGTGCTGGGAGCAGTATTATTTTTGCTCTTCATGTCAGATATTGCGCATATGGTTGTGATTGAGTTTAGTCTGTTCACAGACAACACCAAAAAAGGATCAGTGGTGGATGGATGGAAGCAGCTCTAGGGGAACAGGGAATAGGGGAGATTAATGGGTGGGTAGTTGGGGGTGGTGCTGGAATCACAACTGGGATGGTGGTGGGACATTGACAAGTAGGGGTCCCAGCAGCACACTGTGGTGGGCTTAGATATACTGGTGTGTCTGTTTCTGCTGGCACAGTCATATGTTTGTAAATCATTTCAATGGCATGCTACATTCAGTATGCCAACTACATTCAGTTTTACATGTGTGCTGCCCTGGTACCTGGTTGTCATTCCCTCCACTGGCCCTCTCAAAACATCCCTTGTTTACTATTTTTGCCAATTAACGTATTGCTAATTATTTCACTGTCTAGCTTCATTCATCATGCCAATGTACTTGAGTGGACATTGTGTCCTGCTGTGTGATTAACAGCTATTGAACTGTTGCAATTAAAAGTTCTTTTTCTTGGCTGCTAACCCCTAAATGACTCAACTGTAGTCATTATCAAGCCATAGTTATGCTCATCACCTATTTTTCATGCTGTCATCCATTATAGTAAACTTTTAGTTGTCACTGCAGTGTATCGCTGTATGGCTGTTTCTTGTTCCACACAATTTTTGGTGTCTAAGTATCTAGAATACAATTATAGTGCATACATGTACATTTACAATATTCCCAACTCAACATGGATCTCAGTTATGATTGTACAAGCCAGGGAGCAATGTAAATCAAGGCCTAGATATGTCTGTTATTCCATACAGCATACAGATCTTTATCAGGAAGTGCTGTAGCTTGTCATGGACTTGGACTTTGAAAAATGGTGCTAAAGTCACATATGTCTTGGGATCATGCCATCTGTGACAAACAAGTGGACACAGGACTCATCCTGGAGTCCCACCGCTCAGCAACCTCCCTGTCCTGGAGGGTACCCCCCCCTTTACTACCGCCCTCTGAGTTGTGGTCATCAACCAATTTTGTAGCCATTTAACACTTTTTCACTGCCATCTTCCTTGCTATTTTTCTTGAGCATTCTCCAGTATGTTATGGTGTACAAGACCTTGCCAAAGTCAAAGTATGCCATGCCTGCCCCCCAACCCATATACAGTACCTACATCAACTAGTCAAAGAACTCAATCTTATTGTTTAGGCACAGCCTCCCAAATGCTAACTCATGTGGTCTGTTGTCCATAAACCCTTTTTTCTCCAGCTTGGCCAGTACCCGAGCATTGACTGCTGTCTCCATTACCGCCCCCAGCATGCAGTCTGCCAATCCAAATTGGGTCATGCTAGGCTCATCCACCCTGTTCCCAACCCTCCCCACTACACAACCCCATCTTGCCTGTTTTAATTTGATGTGCTTCTGCTTTCATACCACCCACCATGTTCAGATGAAGCCTATCCCTTGCTTACAGCACCATGTCATAGGAATCATAGGATCATAGAAATCATAGGAAATTACAAGCTTCAGACTATAGTCCTTTTAGCTTGCCAATCCCTCCCTTTAAAAATTAGTAGTTCTATCTTTATAGAAAATGTCCAGTCTGGTTTTAAAAGTATCCATATTAGGGCTGTCCACAATTATATCTGGGAGCTCATTCCAGGGTGGTATCACCCTCTGACTAAACCAGTTTTTCCTGGCCTTTAAATTCCATCTTGACAGAAATAACTGCTTGCTATGCCTCCTACTCCTGCCCCTGCTATCTATAAGTGTAAATCCCAATTCTTTAAGTAGAGTCATACCCTTCATGGCTTTAAATAGTAAACACATGTCCCCTCTAAACCTCCTGTACTGAAGAGAATACAGGTTCAATGCTTCCAGCCTTTCTTTATATAATCTATTTCGGAGGGTCACAACAGCTTTGGTTGCCCATCTCTGCACCTCTTCCATTCTTAGAATATCTTTCCTTTCATATGGGGACCATACTTGGATACAATACTCCAAATGGGGCCTAACCAGAGCACTATATAGTGGCATCAGTACCTCCTTCTCCCTGCTGGCGATGTATCTCAATATACAATTTAAATTTTGGTTGGCCTTTTTTATTTGGTCATTACAATGAGCATTACATTTTAAATTGTTGCTAATCTTTACTCCCAGGTTTCTCTCTCTTCCTGTGTTACTTTTAATAAATCTGTACCCAATTTGTAATTTGTGCCAATGTTATTTTTACCCAAGTGCATTATCTTGCACTTAGATGCATTCAACTCCAGTTTATTCGTCCTGGTCCACTGTACAATTTCATTTAATGCTTCTTGCAAACAAGTCCCTTCTACAGAACTGTTCATGACCGATCCAACTCTACAATCGTCAGCAAATTTGTAGAGCCAAACATTTGGATTTGTTATTTTTAGAGTGGAAATGTAAATATTAAATAGACATGGCCCCAGAACCAAGCCCTGGGGTACCCCACTCGTAATAGGAGCCCAGTCTGACAGTGTCCCTTTTATAGTAACCCTCTGCTTCCTATGCTGCAACCATTCTGCTATCCACTTTGTAATATTGGACTCCAGCTTAATCTTCCTCAGTGTATTTAACAATTCAAAACAAGGCAGTTTATCAAACGCCTTAGCGAAGTCCATGAAGGCAACATTCACTGAACTACCTCCATCTAATTCCTTGTTAACTTTCTCATAAAAAGACAGGAAATTAGTTTGGCATGGCCTTGATTTTGTAAAGCCACTTGGCAATGGCCAGATTTGTGAGCAGGAGACTGGTCAGCCATTGTCATTGCACCCACTGCATGACAGTCACTTGCAGCCCTGTTTGTCTTATCACAATGCCCTGCCACACCTTCCTCTTCCATGTCTAGTGAGGCATTGATCCTGGTCATGGCCCTAGCAAACCCATCAACACCACCCCCCAGGCCCATCACCAGCAGGCATCCCTCCCCCCCTTCCATGTCACACTGTATCTTTCCAGAAGCTCTGTCCACAGTTTTCCACCGGCTCTTTCACTGCCTGTTCTCATCATGCCTACTATTTCTTAATTTAACGAACCCTGCCACCTCCTAGCGGGTATCTTCTTCCTCAGCACTTGATCAGCTTGCATCGATCCCTCTATGTGCCCCCCCATCTCTCCCATTTCTTTTGCCACCCATTTCCACTGCCATTTGCACAACTTCCTAGTGCCTGCTCTCGAAGGCCCCATCCCAAGCACTTTAGTGTACCTTTCCTGTCCCACGAAAGTCACCCCACTGCACACTACCGCAGGCACAGGTTCCACTAGTACCTCAAGCTGGTATGTATGAAAAAGGGTCAGTCCCTTTCTATTACTTTTTTATTCCTTTTCCACCCAGTGATCATGCTCTCAAGAGGTCATTTCCTGCATCTACCAAGTTCCCCACCCCTGGCTCCCCCTCTGCTGGCTCCTCGTACTAACTCCCCTCAACTACTTCCACCATATACATTAGTATTTGAAAGCTCTACACAAAATTTCAACAGTGCTTGCATGGTTTGGTTAATGCTAAGGCTTGCCACCACATGGTTCGGCTATGACTTACAGTGCAACACAACTTCCAAATACACTTGACACATATTGCCTCCTAATGCTAGTATTGCATTATTGTATCCTAACATATGGCTATCATGGGTGTTGAATGCTAAGCCGCAGCAAGAATGGATGACCATGTTGTGGGCACATCGGTGGGGTTTGAAATGGAACAGACAAGTACATCGACACAATTGACATCACAAGACAGCGAAGTACAGTTACACTTGGAGATGCCTGTTGCTGTGGACTTCAATGTGACATATTCATGTTTGAACAGCCAGGTCCTGCAATTACATGTAGTTGAACTGATGTGTGAGACAGCATGTCACCAGTCACAAGGACGCCAGCAAACAACACGTGGAACACAATGTCGGTTCAAGCCACTCCACTGAAGCAAAGGTAAGCTTTTTGCAACACTATAAATTCAGAACAACAGATCTTATGGAGATTATACTGTTTTTCAATGAGCATTTGCTGACACTCTGAAGACTGAATGCTGCCTACAATGCTAGTCATAATCCACAAAGGTAAGCTTTTTGCGACACTCTAAATTCAGAACAACAGATCTTATGGAGATTATACTGTTTTTTGATGAGCATTTGATGACACTCTGTAGACTACATGCTGCCTACAATGCCAGTCATAATCTGGTTTCCATGGCAAGCACTGTGCAGAGCTACTCATCTTGTGTTCTTCAGTCAGTGGCATCTGTGCCAACTATTACTTCTTGGCCTCAATGTAGAACACAGCTCTAAGCTTGTTTTATATGATCCGAATCTAAATGTCCACATACAGGGAATGTTGTCGATCAGTGGTGGTAGTGATGCTGCAGGCACGTGCATAGTGCTATTATGTAGTAAATAACATGGAATGTGTACCAACAGAGGTGGAACATTTATTTGCTGTATCCTACATCTCACTGTGTGGCCCAACAGTGACAGCAAACATCTATGCAGTTACATTGCCACAAATCATCTGCCAGCATGGCAATAACTTTGGTCTATTGTGACTTCAACTAAATAAATAATGCATGTTAGTGTATATTTTATTAATGGTACATAATGTGGCAATGCATTACTGAAAATTTTTTTTTGAACGTTCACAGGAGTTCTGGCAGTGACAAAAGCCATGGACAAAGAGGTGCAATGCAACCTTATCGATGGCAGTCTTGCAGACCTTCTGTATGAAGAACGCCATGAATAGTTTTGTGCTGAATCAATGCCAGCTTACCAGGAAGATGACTGGGATTCTTTTGATTTGCAAAAACACTTTGATAATCATGATGAGGACTACTTCCCTTCAGATGACAAAGAGGATACTCAGGGCAGAGCACCACACAGCAATACAGAATGGTAAGATCAGATAATTATACCACCGAATGCATTTCACCCCTCTGGTGTATCATCCGCACCCCATGTGCCATAAACAATAGTAATACCATTAGGCATAGACAGAGCATTACCTGTTGAATGGAACAGGTGGATGTTAATGCTGTACCACTGCTTGACCAGTTCAATACCTCCTGTGTCATTCCAGGACTTAAATTTCAGCGAGTCATTTCATTTTGTTCCATGTTGGGGATTGTGTGTCGCAGTTTGCTTATATGGTTTTGGGGATAAAGATGTTCAAACAGGTCACCAACTGTCCAAGGGGAAGGCGAGGCAGGGTTGTAGTGTGTGGGTGTGGGGTGGGCTCACACCACCGAGTAGAACATTTGTAACAGAATGAATGCTAGACAAGTGTTACAACATGCACAAGGTGTTATTTCAAGTAACAGAGGGATTATACATACTGGTATTGCCGTCCTAAATATCTAAGAGTGCTAATCTGAAAAGTTGGCTAATAATGAACATGTAACTGTTAATTTGATGTGCTTATGCAGCTGAATGAGATAATATGAGATGATGCTTGTGTAACTTGATTTGTTTTGTGGCTTTCCGCCTCTCTATCCATGGGATACACCAACATGTAGGGGTACGACACAAGGAACCCTAGAGGAGGGTTCCCCCCCTACAGGTGCCGGGAATGAATGAGTCGGCTAAAGGTAGGTTAGGAAGAAGCCCATGGGGTAGAGAGATGAGCCACTGGAGGAGGAGGGATGGATGATGGGCAAAGAAAAATAATTCTGGCAAAGCCCAGGATGTTACGACTCTTTAAGCTCGGTGAGGGAGTGACGTTTGTTGC
This sequence comes from Neoceratodus forsteri, assembly GCA_016271365.2. Classification (NCBI taxonomy): domain Eukaryota; kingdom Metazoa; phylum Chordata; order Ceratodontiformes; family Ceratodontidae; genus Neoceratodus; species Neoceratodus forsteri. The sequence goes on along the minus strand of CM028131.1, from coordinate 983,133,652 downwards.
TCCGCCCATCGAACTATGGGCTTAAAGCTCTCCCATTCGATGGGCTTACGCAACTGAATGAGGTAATATGAGATGATGCTTGTGTAACTTGATTTGCTTTGTGGCTTTCCGCCTCTCTATCCATGGGACATACCACCCTGTAGGGGTACGACGCAAGGAACCCTAGAGGACGGTTCCCCCCCACAGGTGCCAGGAATGAATGAGTCAGCTAAAGGTAGGTTAGGAAGAAGCCCAAAAAGAATACCCAAAGATGTCAAGCATTGAAGAGGCGAGGATGATGAATGAATTCTGTGAGAAGAAGGGCTAACTTCCTGAGGAGAGAGGGGAAAGCCGAGCCACCATCCACCTCCATCCAACAGCGGAACCTAACTAACTAACGAGAAGAAAGCACTAACTCTAACTAATATTATGACCATTGGCACAGAGGAGAGGAAAAAATCCCTTTGAGGAGGAAACCTCTGGGGATCCAAGGCCTAGGTCACCTTCCCTTCACAATGACGATGTTTGTTTTGAAGGCATATGTTGGTAGAGAGAATGGTTCATAGATGAAGGATATAAGTAAGGAGAATGATGATAGGATAGGGAAAACTCAACAGAAGCATAGGCAAAATAAGGAACACAAGGCAGCAGGGACCCAAAGAGGATACGCAAGAGTAGTCGATGAGAGATAGTAGATCAGAGGAGCAAGGCTGGGAGGGAGTAAATCCACGTATGAAAAGGAGGAGCAAGGGATATCCAGATGTGCTCACGAGAAGATTCCAGATGTGCTGATAAGGAGACAAATGATAATGCAGACTGGCTCGATTGAGCGATGCAAGTGAGCGTACACTGGGATTGAAGAGGCATGTCAGATTATGTAATGTAAGTGATTAGACTCTGAACGATTAGACCCTGAGGTTGTAGTCAATGAGGCAGTATGGAATTCAATGATAGGAATGTTCGAGTAAATGATGTAAAGATATAAACCTTAAGGTAATGTTGAGTGAATAACTGGATTCATGAACTCGATATGACTAAAGTTATGAACTCGATACATGTGGCAGGATGGCCGCTGCTGATAGGTGGCATATGAATAATAGTAGGTATGCCCAAAAAGAATATCAAGAGCAGGCCAAGAGTGGAGGGAAGCTTGGATAGCCGGAACGAAGCTATGATGGCTGAATCCTGAAGAGCCAGTATGGAACTAGAAGAAGAGGAGATGGAAATGAACAGGAAAAGATCATACTAACATACTAATTGGCAGCAGATTAGGCCTTACGGGCTATTGAGTCTGCTCGAACGTCAGATCCCTAGTTGGGTGCCAAGGCCCTACCCCCCCTTGTGTTCCAGAAACCCCTATCATCCATCCCCACACCCCCTGGGCCAGGCCATCATCTGATACATCCGCTTTCTGTGCTGTCCCACCTCTCTTGAAGCCCTCACTGTGGATCTCTGAACCAGCTCACCAGGCAGCGCATTCCAAGGGTCCACCACCCTCTCAGTGAAAAACCACCTGCTCTTTTCCCCCCTCACCCTTCCACCTTCCAACTTCAAACCATGCCCTCTGGTGATACCTCCCTGCTTTATTCTAAAGAGCCCCTCCATGTTTACACTATTTATTCCCTTGAGGTACTTGAAGACCTCAATCATGTCCCCCCATATCTCCTCTCCTCTCCTCTCCTCCAATGAAAACAGGCAGAGCTCCTCAAGTCTGTCCTCATATGTCAAATCCCCTAGTCATCGTATCATCTTAGTTGCCCTCCTCTGTACTCTCTCCAGGAGCTGTATATCCCTCTTCAAGTGTGGTCTCCAGTACTGTACACAGTACTCAAGGTGTGGTCTAACCAGTCCATTGTACAGTGGCAGAATCACTTCCCTGTTCCTAGAAGTGATCCCCCTTATGATGCATCCCAACATCCTGTTTGCCTTGCTGGCCACTCTTCTGCACTGCTCAGAGTTATTCATACATGCATCCACCATGACCCCTAAATCTTTTTCCCCTGTTGAGTCCTCCAGCGCCTCACCTCCCAGGGTGTAGCTGTGTTTAGGGTTTCCCCACCCAAGATGTAACACCTTGCACTTGGTGATATTGAAATTTAATTTCCATGTGTGAGCCCAGCTTTCCAGGGTGTCCAGGTCCCCTTGTAGGGCCAACCTCCCCTCTTCCCCCTCAACTACTGCTCCCATCTTGGAGTCATCAGTGAAGAGACTCATTTCACACCCTATACCCTCCCTGATGTCCAATATATATATATGCATTAAACAGGATTGGACCCAGGACCGAGCCCTGTGGTACCCCACTACTGACATCTCTAGGGTTCAAGAGCTCCCCACTGACTACTACTCTCTGGGTGCATCCAGCTAGCCAGTGTTCAATCCATCTGACCACCAAAGGGCCTACTCCCAACCCCATCAGTTTCTCCACCAGACCTTTGTGGGGAACAGAATCAAAAGCCTTGCTGAAGTCCAAGAATAATATATCGACAGGCTTTCCCCTGTCCAGTTCTGATGTTACCCATTCATAGAACTCCACAAGATTGGTTTGACATGATCTACCTGGCACAAACCCATGTTGTCAACTATCCAGATCTCCCACCTCCTCCAAGTACACCCCCAATCATTCTTTTAGTATACTCTCCATTAATTTTCCCACCACCGAGATCAAACTGATGGGTCTATAGTTACCTGGTACTTCCCTTGATCCCCCTTTATGAATTGGCACCACATGTTACTCTCACCAATCCTTATGCACCCTCCCTGTCTCAAGCGACCTGTTGAAGAGCTCTGCCAGGGGTATAGCCAGTATGTCTGCCAGTTCCCAAAGTACTCTCGGATAAATGCCATCCGGCCCAGGAGATTTATCTTTCTTTAGGGCCTTGAGGGTTAACCATACCCTTTCGTTTCGGAGATAGCATCATCCGTCCCCTCCACCTTATTGGCCTTTTTATCCTTATCCTGATGTGACACCCCTTGGGTACCTCTCCCTCCCTCTTACTCCATTTCTGTTGCTCCCCTGATCCCGCTCACTACCGCTTCTTTCCCCATCATGCCTTGCTTTGTAGATATCCCATCCCCCCCCAGTGAACACAGAGGCGAAGTACTCATTTAATACCTCTGCCTGGTCCCTCACCTCTTCCACCCACCCTCCTTCTGATCTCAATCTGCCAAGATGTCCCTTAGTTTTTCTCCACTCCCCAATGTACTGGAAGAACCCTTTTTCCCCTCCATGTATCCCCTGTGTCAGCCGCTGCTTCTTACTGGACTTTGCCCCCCTCACCATTTGGGTGACTTTTCTAGATGCAAGATGGTACATTTCCTTTTTCCTATCCCCTCTTGTTGTTTTATATTTTTTGTAGGCTGCCTTCTTTTCTCTGACCACTACCTGAACCTCACTGGACCACCAGAATGGTTTATGTGACCTTGCTTCCTTACATTTCACCTTAGCGCAGGTCCTGACTGTCTCATGAAGTCCCCATTTTATGACCTCCCATCTCTTTTCCACATTTGTCATTGATGTAATCCCCCTCAAGTGATCCTTGAATAGATTTCCCATGCCCACAAAGTCTGCCACCCTGAAGTCCACTGTCAGTGTCCTAGATCCCCCCCCCATGCTTATTTGAAACCAGACAGTATTGTGGTCACTCCCAGTAAGGGGATCCTTTACATCCAGGTCCCTTTACAGATCCCCATCTGCCAGAACCACGTCCAGGACATGACCCTCCCTTGTGGGCTCCATCACATGCTGTGTTAAGAACACATCCTGGAAGCCGTCTAGCAGCCTCTGCTCCTTGGCCACCTTAGAGAACATGGTTCCCCAGTTTGTACCTGGCATATTAAGGTCTCCCATCAACACAACTCCTTCCCCTTTTGGTCCACACTGGGCAAGGATTTTGTCCAGCAAACCATCCCCCAGAACATCACCCGTCCCGGGGGGCCTATATACTACACCAGCTTGACCTTACCTCCTGCTGTGGTTCATAAGGTGACCCATAAGGCCTCCATGTTTCCCTCAGCTTCTTCTACCCTAGCAATTTCTATGTCATCTCTAATGAACATAGCCACTCCACCCCCTCTGCCCTCCTTTCTATCCTTCCTAAGCATAGTGTACCCCCGCACGTTTAGGTCCCAGTCTTGGTTTTTGTTGCCCACATTTCCATGACTGCTGCCACATCCCCCCCACCCTTGAACAGCATGGCCTGGAATGCTGGCAACTTGTTTCCCAAGCTCCTGGCATTTACTAACACCACCCCCCACCCCTTATCCTTGATTCTCTTTGTCAAACCCCACCCATGTTCCTTATACTTCCATCCTCCCTCTGCTCCTCCTGAAACCTCCTCCCCCAGTCTGTTTTCCCCCTCCCCCCTTGGGTTTGAAGGCTACTCCCCTCATCTGGAGGAGAGGGCTTCTGGTCAGCATGAATGAAGGTATCAGGCTCTGTAGAGCGATATGAACCATAATGCTCCTTAAAAGGAGACAGACACCGAAGCCAAGAAGGTGCATCAGGAACCAGAGGGTCTGCAAACCAGAGGGCAAGTGCAGGACGGTGATCAAAGGGAGTCAAAGCGGATGAAATACAATGAGGAGGGAAGCTAAGAGAGGAATCCATGATGGTCGGGATGAGAATAAGCACTAGGCTGAGGAAGGAACAGGAATGGATGAGGTATGATGAGAGATGGATGCCATGAAGGCAGGTACTCGAGAGCGAGGTACGAAAGGATGAAGGACTGTAGGGGTTGAACAGGGTAGCATAGGACCTATGCAATACAGGATAAGAAACTGCACGGGGGCGAGTCAGATTACGTGGTATACGATCCAGGATAGGTATGGCCAGACAGAGCAAGGGAACAACGCTGACTGGGCAGCAAACCATGCCAAGGCATGCTGAGAGAGGGATGGAATGAGAGGAGCAAGTCGAGGCCAGGGATCACGGATCTGAGGGGGCTAAGGATTCTAAAGATCACTGATGAAGGGATCGACAATGAATGACATGGTGCAAGTAGACTCCGTGAAGGAGGAAGGAACCCCAAGGGGGCAGAAGGGTGAGCTAGATAAAGTGGCACTTAGGCCCGGTATGATGGAAGGTCAGGTGGAGTCATCCATGGAAGGCCCGAGGATATGAACAGCAGAACAAATGAATGGAGAAATCATGGCACGATGAGGTAGAAGCCATGACTGAATTGAATCCTGGACGGCAGAGTTTGTCGAGACAGCCGAAGAGAGAGAGCAAAACACAGGTATGCCAAAGCAGGAGTAGGCGATGGGGAAAGTGAGGTAGGAAAGAATGAAGCACAGAGTGAAATGAATTAGATGAGCACAGGATGACCAAGCATAATGGCGGCAGAGGGTACAAGAGCCATACAAAATACTGGAGAGATACAAATTATCAAACCGAGGAAAGAGAAGGGTGAGAAGAAACATGGTCAAAAGGTCCGAAGACCACAAGGAATAGACAGGTAAACATACGTCGCCTTTGAAGCCGGTGAATGCAAGCAGAACTATGGGGCAGATCCTCAGAGCGGGGGGGGGGATAAGGTGAAAATAATAAAGCACTAAAATATGCAGAAGGAAACAATTAGCATGTGGAGCAAATTTACTAGATGGGGGACTGGAAACTAAGAAGGGGAGACCTGCAGTGCATAATTAGACAGATTCCCAAGGGAGACCAGTACTGACTATAACACAGAAGGATGCAGCAGTCAGCAGTCAGTTTCTAAGAATGCAGGATGATAAGGTAGCCAAAAGTGAAGGAAAGAGGAGCAGCATCCAAAAGCTGGCAAGATGGACCAGAGAGGCTGCCGTTGTGTAAGACCCCAAGGAATCAGAACTGGTTGGTCCAGGAGTAGACGAGCTGGCATGCTGGGCGGTTCCTGAGCCGTGCAGAGGCCGGAGGAGCCTGGACCGCAGCCACTGCTAGTCTGGGTGGCATGAAACCTGAATCAAGGAGTAGAAGATCCAATGAGAGGTACGCCCAGTTGAGCAAGGCGAGAAAGTAGACACTGAAGTCGAGAAGGCATGAACATTCCATGTGATCGAGTAGGCCCGGATGTGGGGGTGATGAGAGATCATAGGATTCAATAGAGCGATGCAAGTAAGGAGGCTCCTCGAAAGAAGACATACTCCGAGGCCAAGAAGGCATGTCTGGGACCAGAGGGTATGCAAACTAGAAGGGTGAGATGCTTGATAGAGCAATGGGACCAAGTAGACTCTTCAAAAGAAGGTAGATCCGGAAATGAAAAGAGCGATATGAAGAAGTAGGCTCCTCAAAATGAGGTAGAGTCAGAAATGAAGGAGAAAGAAACTTGAATGAGTAGCAGACAGCCTCCAGTCAGCCAGTAGCAAAGGGCGATGGATGGGAAGGCATGGCTCTTGAGTGGAGCAAACTTGAAGTATGATGAGGAATGAAGTCATGAGTGAAGAGAATCCATGACAGCTGGGACGAGAATAGGCACTAGTCTGAGAATGGTAAAATAGGAACAGAAGAAGTACAATAATGGATTGATGCCATGAAGGCAGGTACTGGAAAGCGAGGTAGGACAGTATGGAGGACAAGATGGTAGTATGGAACCCGGCTGGTACGGTATGAGAAGTGCAGTAGGGCAAGTCAGATGAGGCGGCATATGATCCATGATATGTATGAAGATAGAGTGAAGCCAAGAACGAAGTAAAGCCTTGATGGCTGGTTTGAGATAATAAGTTGGAATTGATGACCGGAGTCAGGTGAGGTATCGAGGATTTGAGAGGGTTATAGAGTCGAATGATCTCTGATGGAGGGATCGATGATGGATGACATGGAGTAGGTAGGTTCCTTGAAAGGAGGAAAGGCATGTCAGGAAGGCAAGAAGCAGAATAGATGGGCACACACCCCCCAAAACAGCAGACAGAGCAGAGAGGACTGAGGCAAGTGACCGATTTTGAAGAAGGAACGGGCTGAGCGACCACTAATAGCCCAACTGGGAGAGGGGTGCTCATAGAAAACCACACTACAAGAGGACACCACATGCAGAGGACAGCAAGCCTAAAAGGGCAAAAAAACAAGAAAGCGCAAGACAGACAGGCAGGAATGAGGAGATAGTACCCTGGTTCCTCAGAGGATCACATATAGCCCCAACAATGATAAAGCCAGGTAGGACATACGAAGTAAGAAATCATCGAAGTGGCGATAGAAACAGGCACTAGCAAAACCAGATATGTCCACTAATTGTAGACATAATAGTGGTCAAATAAAAAGGGTCATACAGTCCGCCCATGAGCAACAAATGTGGAAGGCTAGCGCTAAGACTGAGAATGTGGAAAGGGTAAGGAGCAGAAGACTGAGTCCAAATGGAGAACTGCTACAGGAAAGGAAGAATGAGTGGGAAGGAAATGAGCAAAGGCTGTGAAGGGAGTAGAAAGTAAGGAGCCATGGAGTACTACTGAGCAGACAGGAAGCAGGGTCCAAAACAGTTGTAGCAGAGCAGAGCAGAAAAAGGGGAATTATGGCTCAGCATTACGCCAAAGGAGACAGGACTAGAAGGTGAATGCAAAGGAAGAAATGGAGGAAACAACACAGTGAGGAAGGCTAGGAGGAGGATTGGAGGAGCTGAGGAAAAGAAGCTCAGGGGGAAGAAGCCAACCCGGAAGCGGCAAACACGTATGCAATTATGGAGTGGTGTACATGAAAAAGGGAGAAAGACCAAAAGAAAAGATCAACGGAAGAACAGAGCAGCAATTTAGAGAGGGGGATGCCAATGCAGGGGCTACAGAGCTCGAAGGCACTCCTAAAGCTCAGGAGGGGTGAAAACGAGGAGCAAGCATGCAAGCGGGAGGCCTGGAGATGGAATAGAACACGGAGCCCCGGGGCAGGAGCACACCTGAGGGAGGGTAGGGAACAGAAGCAGGTCACGGGATGAGGGGAGAAATCCAGGAGGTACGACAGGGAGGTGGGAGACAGCGGGGATGGAACGAGCAGCAGACGAGGAGAGAGAGAGAGCGGTCCCCCACCCCAGCAGCAGCATACACATAGCAGTGGGGAGAGTGAACGGGAAGGGTCGGTGCCCCGAATATGAGGGGAGAAGGCGGGGAGCAGAAACAGTAGATAATTAGTCCAGTTGGCGAGGAGCAAAGCAGACAGCAGGGCGGCGGGGGGGGGGGAGTGCAATAGAGAGAACGGCAGAGCCAAAGGATGTGAGAGGGGTCGAGCCATGGGGCATATTGCAGGGAAAGGAGGAGGAGGACCACCGCAGAGCCAGCGGGAGGAATAAGCCGATGGAGGAGCAGCCAAGCAGGGACAGATCGAGCTGGTGGCCAGAGGTGCTATAAGCACATGAATCGGGGAGAGGCAATATAAACGTGGACAGGAGGAGCAGTGCCTCTGACCAAAATGAAAAAGAATCCTGGCAAAGCCCAGGATGTTGCGACTCTTTGAGCTCAATGGGGGAGTGATGTTTGTTGCTCCGCCCATCAAACCACAGGCTTAAAGCCCTCCCATTGTCAACTTGGAATGCTGTCTACACATTCTATCGTGTGCATTCATTTACCGTAGTGAGAAGATGGAAACTGAAGAACAAAGTAAAGACATCGAAGAAGAGACAAGATACATCGTTTTCCATCAGCAACTACTGCAGTTGTTCCAGATGTGCCAGAATTGCCTTGTGTGGACAAGCGGAGTAGTACATAAGACATGTGGGACTGCAATCAGTATTATACAGCATTGCCTTGAATGTGGACATGTATGATCCTGGCGTAGCCAGCCATATATAGGACAACTTATTTCTTTCAGCCGCCATACTTTTCTCTGGACTATCACCATCTAAACTCATCAAAATGTTTGGATCCATGCAAATTCCCTGCATATCCAAAAGTACATTCTTCAAGCACTAATGGTCATATCTTGAGTCCACAGTTCTGAATGTATGGAAGGTGCAACAACAAGAAATGTTACAACAACTTTGATTGCTTCCTGGAGGCCTAATTCTATTGGGTGATGGTCATTCCGATAGCCCGGGACATTGTGCAAAGTATGGAGCCTTCACAGTTATTGAGTACCGCATCAACAAAGTCCTAGACTTACAGGTTGTACAGGTATGTTACCTTGGTTTCAATATTTCTATGTTTGCTTTGTGCTGCAAGATGCAAGTCTATATTTGTTGACTCAGTTTCAACAGAACTACATACATACATATCCAGGTTCTGTTTGCCTTGGTGTTCACTTCTCTACATCCAATCTGGATACATTGATCTGGTGTATGGTGCTTGCTCTGTTCACTGGCACTGCATAAAGCATGTGATTACATTCACTGGGAGTGGGTACTGCAATTCAGATTTGATAATTATATCACTCTGATTACTGTTGCAAACAGTGGCTGACAAGGCATGCACACTGCAATGAACTTACCCATTTCCTGGTTTGAGCATGGCATGGCATGGATGTCTGTATTACACAATGTTACTAACTGTGTAAGCCATTGTGGAGCTGTATTACTGAACTTAGCTTACAGTCCGTAAGATGCTGGTTTGTGTGCATCCCCCATACAGCAGAAATGCCTCACATTAGTGGCTGTTCCTGCAAGGGGAAGTGGTTTGTAAGTGATCAAATTCTTGGATCAAGTGTTCATTTGTGTGTGTTGTGAATAACTGGTGCTGAGTGGGACATAATTTTTTGTGCACCAAGTAGTAAAAGACTGCATTCAACAATACGGGTGGTATTGTCATGGCATTCTTTCTTCACACCAGCAACATGTCACAGCAACATGTTCAACCACGATGTGTGGTGATGGACGTTGTCCTTTAACTGTTATGTTGATCAGCTCATGTTAACGTCAGCATATCATTAGTGGACACTAATCAAAGCTGATGATGGACATAGTGTTTGGACGGTTGTTCTTCCCATAGACTATGTTAGTGTCCCATGAGAAGTACCACCTGACACAGTATTGTAGACCACAATCAAAGGGCACAGTTCCTCTAGATACTTTGATTCTTGACTGGTCTGAGAAGCATGAGTATGCATTCTTCCCCCTTACCCAATTGTGCCACTGAGTCGCGATACTCTCTGCTTCTCTACAGGTCTGTGACCAAGCCAATAATATTGTCCAAGTGGCAAAAGTAGTCACTGTAAAAACTATGGTGGCTCGTAAACCCCATGATCTGGTCACAGAGGCTCAAGGCATGGCCATTGGTGACATACAGAATGCACTATTGCAGCTGTCATAGGGTGTCCTGGAGGTGATTAGGCAATACAGGAATCCCTCACCGAGGTAAACTATGCTTCACATTGGCAGAGCATACCTGCTACCTAGGGATTCACCTTGTTAAACCAATGGCCTCTGGAAGCCAGTTTTCATTCTGGCCCTCAGTTCTTCAACAAATATCGGTGAGCACAATGCCGTGTGCATGACTGATGAGCAGTGGGCCATACATTTGTAGATGTATGCTATAGTGTTGGAATCAAGTGGCCTGACCCCAAATATAGAAGCAATTACTGCTTGCTTCATCTCTTACAGTGTGGTGACCCCCCCCCACACCTGAAGGCAATAGCCATATCTTTTACTGTAATCAAATCACTGGTTTTCCCCTGTAGAGCAACAAAGTGAAGAACAGTTCATGGTGTCAATGCGAAGGTCTCAAAAGAGTGGTCACATTTCTCCATGATAAAGAGAGAATGACAACAGATGTTATAATCACAGATAGACATCGCCAAATAGCCAAATGGATTCGCAAAAACCTACCAAACAGTAGGCCTCACTTCGATATATGGCATGTGGCCAAAGGTGAGCTTGAATGACAATTATTTAAGAAAAGAGCAAGGTTTTGATTTGGGATACCAAATCAAATATTGTATGTAGCATTCCTGATGCATACGTACTGTTGTGCAGCATGCCATGAAGCACGTGACAACAATAATTTATGTGCCTCTATTTTGAGACTAATGTGGTGTAGAAACATTGGCCTCTGGGTCTATTCTTATACTTGCCACCAGTGCACCTTTTTGGCAGTAGGTACATGGCTACAGTACTCCAACAGACTGCTCAACAAAATGTGAGGGTACATGAAATGTATGTTTTAGAGAAAAGTAGCATCAGAGACAGAATGATGACATGGATAGTGTTACGTGGGTACAACCTTTACTCAATACATAATTGTATGATGTACAATGGAGTTCTCTTGCGCAGTCTTTTCTACCACTGTTTCTGTTGACCAAGCGCCTATGGAATTGTCTTTTTTAATGCCATGGACAAGTATGTACGTGTGGTTGAACAATTGTAAATCAGCACTATGCCCAGTATCTAAATGGAGGGCTAAGCCCATTGTCAGATTAAACAGTAATGTATTTCCAATAGTGTTCTTATGGCTGTTTCTGTGTGTTCTTTTTTGAAAGCAATTGGGAAAAAAGTTGATGCTGTGGCACTGCTACGTGGATGTGAAGATGTGGGTCTGTGGCAGCAATCAATAGTGAACCATGTGTACTGGTCTGCTATTTTGAGTTATGAGCGTGTGTGGAAACTGTGCAGTGCATGCTCGTAACACAGTCACGTCATGGACTTTTCTCACCAAATTTTCAACATAGGCATTTTAGGACCTCTGCTAATGAACAGTATCACTGTGATTGTCGTAATGTGTCCCGAACACAGATTTCCCACAGCGACCACACTATTCTGCACCGGAAGTACGAAAACACATTTCAGCCAGGATGTGAAAAATGACAGCTGTTCTGTTCATAAGGAGGTGTGAAAAAATGGCAATGTTGAAAATGTGAAGTGAAAATATTGCAAATGTGTGAAGTTGAGTGTGCATGGAAACTGTGTAACACACACTCGTAACACAGTCATTTTATGGACTTCTGTGACCAAATTTTCAAGATAGGCATTTTAGCACATCTGCTAATGAACAGTATCACTGTCATTTTCGTAATGTGTCCCGGAACACGGATTTCCAGCCGCGACCGTGCTAATCTGCAGCAGATGTGCAAAAACACATTTTTTCCAGGATGTGAGAAATGACAGCTGTACTGTTCATAAGGAGGTTCGTAAAAATGGCAATGTTGAAAATCTGGAGTGAAAATATTGCAAATGTGTGAAGTTACAAGCGTGCGTGGAAACTGCGCAACGCACGCTTGTAACACTGTAATTTTATGGACTTTACTCACCACATTGTCAACATAGGCATTTTAGCACCTCTGCTAATGAACAGGGTCACTGTGATTGTCATAATGTGTCCTGAACACAGATTTCCCACTGTGACCACGCTATTCTGCGCTGGAAGTACGAAAACACATTTTGTCCAGGATGCTAAAAATGACAGCTGTTCCATTCATAAGGAGGTGTGAAAAAAGGGCAATGTTGAAAATCTGGAGTGAAAATATTGCAAATGTGTGAAGTTTCGAGCATGCGTGGAAACTGTGCAATGCACACTCATAACACAGTCATTTTATGGACTTCTGTCACCAGATTTTCAACACAGGCATTTTAGAACCTTTGCTAATAAACAGTGTTATTTTCATAATATGTTCCGAACATGGATTTCCCACAGCGACCACGCTATTCTTCGCCAGAAGTGCGAAAATACATTTCGGTCAGGATGTGAAAAATGACAGCTGTACTGTTCCTAAGGAGGTGCAGAAAAATGGTGATGTTGACAATCTGGAGTGAAAATATTGCAAATGTGCAACGTTACAAGTGTGCATGGAAACTGCACAATGCATGTTCATAACACAGTCATTTTATGGACTTTTCTCACCAAATTTGCAACATAGGCATTTTAGGACCTCTGATAATGAACAGTGTTACTGTGGGTTTTGTAATATGTCCTGAACATGGATTTCCCACAGCGACCGCGCTATTATGCGTGCGCCGGAAGTACAAAACCACATTTCAGCCAGGATGTGAAAAATGACAGCTATTCTGTTCATAAGGAGGTGCAAAAAAATGTCAATGTTGAAAATCTGGAGTGAAAATATTGCAAATGTGCAAAGTTACGAGCGTGCGTGGAAGTGGCACAACACACCCTCGTAACACAGTCATTTTATGGACTTTTGGTACCAAATTTTCAACATAGGCATTTTACAACCCCTGCTATTGAACAGTGTCACTGTCATTTTAATAATGTGTCCCAAACATGGATTTCCCATAGCGACCGCGCTATTCTGTGCCGGAACTGCGAAAACACATTTTGGCCAGGGTGTGAAAAATGACAGCTGAACTGTTCACAAGAAGGTATGAAAAATTGCCAGTGTTGAAAATCTGGCATGAAAATATTGCAAGTTCGTGAAGTTACGAGCATGCATCGCAACTGCGCAATGCACGCTCATAAAATAGTCATTTTGGGGATTTTTTCCACCAAATTTGCAACATAGGCTTTTAGAGAGCCCACCTCATGAACACTGGCACTGTCATTTCGTTAATCGGTCCTGAAAGGTGATTCAGCACAGTGACTGTGCAATCACCTTTCGAGGCCGATTAACGCAATGACAGTGACAGAATTCATGAGGAGGGGTCCCAAAAACCCCATGTTGAAAATTTGGTGCCAAAATTCAAAAAAATACCCGAGACATGTATCAAAGTTGAAAAAACCCTATTTATTCCATTATACAGCTTACCAGCATTTCCTCAGTTCGCGGTCGTCTTTGAAAAGTGCAGACATGTTCCCGGTCCACCGAAGATCGTCATGCCAGACTCCAGAGGTAAGTATGGGGTGGGGTGTGTGGGGAGGCAGGGTGCGCAGTGGGTGGGTGTAGGTTGTGGGCAAGGAGACCACGAAGGACCATTTCCTTTGTTTACAGGTGAAAAAAAAACAAAAGACATTGCAGGATGGTTTTTGTTTTAACAGGGGAATTTGGCATGCTGGAGTGGACTCCCAGTATGCCAACCTATGGTTGGAGGGTACTTGTAGCCAATGGGGGATTGGGCACCCCCATCAGTACAAAAGCGTAGGGGAAGGCGCAACAGCCAAGGGGGATTGGGCACCCCCTCGGCAGCACTTACTGTCGCTACTCTTTGGGGGGGACTTATGCCAATGGGGTGGGCTCCCCGTCGGCACATCAACCTGGGAGGGACATAATGCTGACAGGAGTGGGCTCCCCTATTGGCAACTGAAATTGCACCCGAGGGATGCAAGCCAATGGGGATTGGGGCCCCCATCAGCAAAAACACGCTGTGTGGGGAGGGGCACATGCTGCCAAGGGGGATTAGGCACCCCCTCAGCACTGGGGCCACATTAATATTGTTTGTAGACAGGGCGGCAATGCGCTGCCATGTTCACAAACAATATTACTGTAGCAACGTTCTGCCCAGCAATGACGGGTCGCTCCCTCATTGCAGCAAATCGCTGATGCTGCAGTGATGAGGCAGCCCGTGATTGCTGCGGCGAAAATGTTACAACTTGGTGCAACTTCTGGAAGCCAGTGTCATCAGCACACTGTGTCTCCATTGGTGCACCATGGCCAAGCCCCAAAATGCTGTGCCTCCCTTGGCTGCTACACTGCCGCGCCTCCCTAACCCACTTCTCTCCTAAGCTGTCACATAATGTTTCTTGCGCATGAGCGCAAGAAAACATAAAAATGTGTACATGGCCCACTAGAAGGAGAACATCACAATAAACAGTAGTTGAAACCAAGCAAGGGCAACAATATAGAAAACTGCATGTGGCCAGAGCAATATATTGATTCCTTTCTGCCCACAGGTATAAACTTAACCAAGACAATAATTATGTGTCATAATTTTATTCAGCAGATAAAGGGACAGTCTGTTTGCCCATTGTTTCATCAAGGTTACTGTTAAACGATGTTCAAAAACTATCAATGCAACAGCAGACCACTAGTCTTGAAGCCTTCCATAGCTTAATCCTGCATTATGCACCCAAACACACAGCATTCTCTAATCTTGAGATGAGGACTAGGTAAGAGAAGTTCTTTGTGTGAATATTACTGTGTATAGATACAGAGATTAGAGAGACTTTTACCAACTTCTTGTTTTCTCCAGCTGATTCCTCTTCCTATGCATCCCGTTTTCACACCAGTCTACAGTACTGCCTAGTAACATTGGTTGTATAACTGTAGACTATCTGATATGACTACCCCCAGGTCCCCTTACATTTGATGCAGTTAATAGTCCCTACACCCCACTCCCCAACCACACAATTGTGTCTTGTTCCCCTTTAATTATGTTTCACTGGTTCATTGCTTTGCAGTCTTGTGCATTGCATCTATGCAAAGCAGGTTTGAGGGTGGTCCTGATAAACGCCAGCGGCATGGGTAATAAGATGCCGGAGCTGCAGGCGCTGATGGTGGCAGGGGTGGGGTGGATGTGTTGGCAGTTACAGAGACATGGGCCTCATCCAGACATGACTGGGACCTAAACATACTTGGGTACACCACATGCTGAAAGGATGGGGGGGAGGGAAGGGGAAGGGGTAGCTTTTATCATCAGGGACAGCATAGCGATAAGCAAAGTGGAGGAAGCAGGGGACCAGGTAGAGGCTGTTTGGGTCACCCTACAGGATCCAGGTGGAAAATGGGTGAAGATGGGGGTGGTATATAGATCCCCTGAGCAGGAGGAAGAACAGGAGGAAGGCCTGGTGGCTAACCTGAAGGACCACTGTGGTAAAGGTAAGGACATCACTGTGGTGATGAGAGACCTGAAAATGCCAAGAGGAGATTGGGGAACCATGGCATCCTCATCAAGCAAGGATCAGCACCTGTTGGACGTCTTCCAGGATGTGTTCCTTGCCCCACTGGTGACAGAGCTGAAAAGGAAGGGGCACATCCTGAATGTGGTCCTGACAGATGAGGAGCTCATCAGGGACCTAGTTGTTGGGGACCCACTGGCATGTAGCGACCATGCCATGGTTTGGTTCTCCCTAGAACTAGGGGACAGGGTAGCACACACAAGAACGATCATGGTAGATTTAAGAGGGATGTACTTTAGGGGGATGGAGTGGATCCTGAGGGGCTATCTAGATGAGATCAGCCCAAGCATGGGCATGGAGGTACGATGGGATAAGAAAGAGGCTCCTGGAGGCTACTAAGGCCTGCACAAAGCAAAGCTGTAAGGGGGAAAAGCTAGGAGGCTGAGTTGGTGGATGAAGGAGGTCTGAGATGCAGTGAGGGAGAAAAAGGTTGCTCGTAGCCATTATGAATTCTCTTGGGGGGCTATATCCAAGGAGGAGTATGATATGGCAGCCAGGATGGTCATCAGGATGGTGAGATTGGCTAAGGTGGGGGTGGAGCTGAGATTGGCACAGGGGATTAGAAGGGGGTAAAAAGGTTCTTTAGGTATATCAGGGAAAGTAGACAGGGACAGGGGCAGATCTTTTGGCTTAGGATAGGGGTGGGTGGGTGGGTGGGTGGAAGAGGTGGGAGAGAAGGTAGAGGTATTAAATGACTTTTCCTCTTTCTTTACCAAGGAGGGTGAAGGTAGCACCAGTAGGGGAGGGGGTGGGGGATACGTTGGTTGAAGAGGGGGAAAAGGATGAGGATTACCCAGAGGTAGGGTGTTGGATGCACTCAAGGACCTAAGAGGGGACTAGGCAATGGGCCCTGATAGGATCTACCACAGGGTGCTCAGGGAGCTGGCGGAGGCCCTGGCCACCCCCCAGCAGATCTTTTTAACTCCCCCCTACAGTCTGGGTGGGTACCTTGGGGTGGTGATGGATGCCAAAATGAACAACTCAGAACAGTGTAGAAGGGCGGTGGCACAAGCAAATAAAATACTGGGGTGCATAGCCAGGGGGATAGCCTCAAGGAGTAGTGAGAAACTCCTTCTGCTGTACAATAGCCTGGTTAGATCACACCTTGGATACTGCATGCAGTTTTGGTGGCACTACTAAAAGAAGAACATTGCGTTGCTGGAGAGGGCACAGAGGAGAGTGACCATGATGGTACTGGGGCTAGGAGAAAGGCCTTATGAGTAGCAACTGGGGGAGCTCAACCTATACTCATTGCAGGACAGAAGAGACGGGGGGATATGATAGAGGTTTTCAAGTATCTCAAGGGGATTAATAGGGTAAGTCTTGAGGGGGTCCTCCAGCTGAGGGAACCGGGGCCACCAGGGGATACCCCATGAAGCTGGATGGGGGAGGTTGAGGGGGGAAACAAGGAGGTGCTACTTCACTGAGAGATAGTGGTGGAGCCCTGGAATATGTTGCCCAAAGAACTAGTGGCTGCTACTACTGTGGAGGAGTCTAAGAAGGGCTGGGATAGGTGCAGGGGGAAGGTACATCCAGGAGCCCTGCTAAGAAATAGGGGTCCTTGTTGGGAGGGAGGGATAAAATCGGTGTCCAGAGTAGGCACTGACCATCGAGCAGACGCGATAGACCATAGGCCCTATTCTGCTGGCTTCATAGTATGTCAGTATGTTTGTATGTTAGTATGCTGCCATAGATTTGAATGAGCATACAGTTTTGCCAAGTCACATCGTCTCATTTCATCCACCAACATATTTGCATCATTGGCAGAGTCTTACTTCTCCATCAAGTGCCTCCGCAATGTCATCTAATAAAGACATTAAACTATAGTCGCTTTTTCCTTTTTTTGTCGATTTGCTTTCCACAAAGGCTTGTTGCCTCTGTGATGGCATTTTACATTTTACCACATTGCTATTCAACCCCTCATTAGTGCTTTTTTGGTAGCGCTATTGTGAGTTGATATGCCATTTTACATTTGTCAGCCATACAGTGCCTAAAAAGAATCACTGCAGTGCATTACACATTTCTAGGTGGGGACTGGTGTCACAGGATTTCCTGCAGTCTTGGTAGACAAGAACTAATGACAAAACCCAATCCCACCCATTGACAAACCTGATCATGTTTGTCTGACATGGTCTATGACTATTTGATCCATGTCACCAGCTGGTAACCACATTTCCTCTTTCCGTATCACAGCTGTAATCCCATGTCCCTGTTTTTGTCCCCTACCAGCTCCACCTGTCAGGCCCTGTATTGTTCTCCAACATATTCATTTTATGTCTGCTTTTTCTTTAAAGGCTGGTGCTAGCAGCGATGCACTACAATGAGAATTCTAACAGAGTGCAAGCGACAACTCAAGTGGGGAGAGGCAGATATTCCATTCAGTACCCAAAATACAAGAAAGGTGGATACAGCATCAGAAAGGATCTCACCAACTCTACATTTGGTGAGAAATGTTTAGTGTAAGATCAGCTTTCAACATAGCTTCAGGGAGTCTAGTGATGTTTTAGGTGATGTGCTCAAACAATGAGCATAACAGTTTGGACATGGGGTCATGAACGGTCAGATGTCTTGGTGATTAGACAGGGTTGCGTAGAGACAATGTGTTGGCTCACTGTGATCACTTTATGTTGAGGTGCTATGTACTGTATACCAAATTAGTGCTGGTGCAGAGTTTGGGGCATGGTGTTTTCATTAGTGGGTATATGTGTCCAGAGCACTTGAGGAGTTCATCTAACCTCACACCAAGATAGGGAGAACAGAGACAATGGCGACTTCAAAAGGGCATGTCTTCAGGGATAGAGTCAGTGTGAGTGCCTAGTAGTGAAGTTTATTACCTCTTAGATAGAGTGGTTGGGTCATAGGCAGTGGTGATGACCAGTAGAGTGGATGTTGTCAAGAAGATTGGCACAAAGACATGGGGTTATCAAAGTGGATGAGTGGAGTACTCACAGAGTGGCAAGATAAGTAGATTGGTGGCATAGGCAGACTGTAAAGGCCTGTTCTGTCAATGCCTAATGTCACATGTCTATGAATCTATGATGCCACCCAGGGCCACTGGGAATGTGCCAAGCAATAATTGTATGAACTAATTAGGGTTTGTAAATGCTACAACATAACCAGAATGTCAAAACCTGATGTTGATGACATGTGACATTTTTTTTTTGTCATTCACAGTATTTGTTAATCATTTATTGCGGATGCTACATGAAGATTACCAATCAGGACTGAGGGAACTGGAATCGTCCATTGTTGAAATCAAGGAGATTCTCCCAGCAGTGCTATGTTCGACCTTCACATGACCAGATAAGACTGAGGCAGTTACAGATTTAGTCAGCAGATTTCAGGTGGCCACCCAGTTCCACTAATCCAGTTAGTTGCATTGTTGACTCACATGCTTGTGACTAAAAGTTGCTGGCCCTGCTTAGTATGCGTAGCGTGGTCACTGGGACCACGTGCAACAAATGCACAACTTTTCTGCAGGATGTAGTTTGCCAACAGACCTAAGACACTGTGAACATTACTGATTCTTGACAGTAACTGACTTGATGGAAAGGTGCCTAAATCAGTTGTTGTGAGCAAACTCTTTCTAAATGGTGTAAGGTGGAGAAAACTGACATAGTCGTGCACATCGCAACAACAGTACCACACCATGTTGACACAAACAGTGACAATAACTGGATTAAGAGTTTTGGTTACTGGGCCCGCACCGTCTATGAAAGCATGCTATGAAGTACCCTGACATATGGCAACTGTAAGATCTAGCTGACACAGTGTCACATTGGCCTTAGTCACTGAAACAACAATGTTAGTGTGATTCAATACTGGGGCAAGTTTGCATTATAGAAATGTTATTTATCGCACATCACTGATAGTGTCATAACAACTTCAGCAAAATGATCAAGTTGATAAAATATTGCATGCACGTGGCTCAGGCTGCTACATGTATGCACACGCAATAATATTCTGGGAGTCCACTGAACTAAGTTAATACTTTCAGCTTCTTCACAATGCATAGTGGTGTGTTTTCCAATTGGCATTGATGTGATGATATTTAAAATGTTTTACAGCTTGGAGAAAATGTGCAATCCATTTCCTGTGTTATCACTAAACTAAGGATAAAAACAATGTACAGGAAATGTGCACTACAATACCTGTGCCAAACGTAATCTATGTGTATGTCACTACATACTTTCAGTGAGTGTTACCATGAAATACCATGACTAAACAATGAATGTTGTTTAGCAGTGTACATTTTAAGCATTTATACAGGGTGTGTGTGAAAAAAGCTTCCGCAGACAGAAAATCAGAAAAACTTCTGATTTTTGATTGAATGGTTGCTCAGAAATCAATTTCTGATCTACATGGAAATTCCACATGCTTTTACTGTTGCCGCACATTGGAAATTTGACAAACATTGCTCTCTAGTTGCCCCGGCCTCACCTGACAACCCACCACTGCGACTACAAGTAGTATCTGAGTTTTCCCACCACACCAACCACCACATACCTATGTTTCCCAGGTATACAGTGATAATATAAAATTGTGCAAGAGGGAGATTTTGTGAAGTTAGGAGGGAGATTGACCTTTTAAGAGGAGAGTGCGTAAATGGACCAAGTTGGCCATTAAGTAATGGAATAAATATATATATATATATATATATATATATATATATATATATAGCATAGATAAAATGCACTTTTTTAATTAAATTAGAACAAAACTATACACAAATAAATACAAATTGTAAAAATCCACACTGATACATCATTAATAAATACTTTCTAATTTCACAAACTCGGCTTGGTGGAATGTACAAGTAAGTGAGTTCTCTACCTTCCAACCAGGCAGCAGTTTGCAACAATTTGTTTTTGGTTATGTTTTTTATGTGTGTGTAGCCAGCAGCATCTAATCTTGTCCAATGCAGCTTGCAAGCAGCTGTGTGCCTTCATTTCCCCGCTATTTTTTGGAGTGGGGGCAACCAGAATTAAGGGTGAGAGGAGCAACAGTTCATGCCAGATGTTAAGAGGAAGGAGTTTCCTCCCCCCTTCGCAGTTCTCACAGAATGAAATTATTACAGAGGAAAGCAATCCTCGTGGTGATCCTTCTGCTGCTCATCCTAACAATGCTGAACCTGGTGGACTACAAATGGACCAAGGAGCCCCAGCAGTACAGCGCTCAAGCGCATCACACTCCACCGTACCAGACACACTCGGCCATCCACTATCTGTACCGGACCTCGCCCGCTGCCCACAGTAGAAACTTTCTGAAAGAGGCAGCTGGTGTACATGTTAATAACCTGGAGGCTTTTCAACCTGAACCCCGGCGTCTTTATCCTCCACGAGCCCATGTGGCACATCTGGCAGAAGCTGTGACAGACTGACTGTGTAAATCAGATTTGCTTTCCCGTGCGGGGAGTCGGGAGTGTGGTTAAAAAAGGGACTCTCCCCAGGTGGTGTACTGTAGTATCCATCCACTCACCGACTTCCCCAGAGTGACGATACCCAGTATTTGTTGGGTACTTATTTCCTGTTGGTGTAGTGCCCCACTGAATCACCATATTGAGATATTGCACACCCCTCATTGTAATGCAACTACCAGGACTGCATCAATATGCTAGCCATTTTCTGCAATCTCTCAAGAGTATTCATTTATGTTTCTCAATGATTGTCATGACAGACCGATGTCACATACAGCAGCACAGTGCTTAGACTTGTAAAACAGGTGTCCTTGAAACTTTGGACTTCTCTGCTGGACAAGCAAATGTTCTGCAGTGTTGAGTTTCCAGATAAAATTCAAAAGTACTACAGCTGACAATGACTTGTATAGTCAACAAAGGATTGTCTCTTGTGAGTGACACTATAGCCATGTACTGCTCAAGTGAAGTGAAAACCAGTGCACAGTTGCTATTGATCTGAGAATGTGTCCCTTATGGCCCTCATCACATAGGCAGGCAGGGGTACCCAATTGTGATGTCCAACCCACCCAAATGTCCATCTCACAGTTTGTTGATAGGCAGTGTATTGCAGTCTCCTGTGGGAGGAGCAGAAAAAGAGAAGGCCTGTCAGTACAACACTAGCTGAAAGGGTATATAATTTCACAGTAGAACAGACTGAGCAATAGACTGAGCAGAGCAATATAAATAAAATTACAATTAAAATTGTTGCCAGCCCAGTGGCACTGAGGGTTGAGGCTCGGGATGCCACACCTCACACCACACTGGCAACCTGGGTTCGGGTATGTGGGTCAGCTGGGGGGAGAAGGCTTGAGTGTCCTAGTGACTGAGACAGTAGTCATGCATCGCAGTGGCATTGGTGCCATTGCATGCCTGTGCCAGAGGAAACACTTTAAAACTCCTCAGCGTGCTGTGTCAGGGAGGGTACAACAGCACCATGCTGCTCTGACTCCGGATGCTCCCCTTGGGTCATGACTCCCGACTTCTGTGGTGGTTGGGTATGTACCCACTGTGATGCGTCCGATGTGTGGAATGGAGATGGGGGTAGAGCATAGCATTTGGAGCAGCGTGGGAGCTCAAAGCAAAGCCAGACTTGGGGGGTGGACCATAGGTAACACCCCCCCACCTGCAAAGGGACTAAAAAGTGTGCACACAAAAAAAAATTGACATTGGAGATGTCTGTGGGGATGCTGCTGTCCAGTCAAAGAGTGCACAAAGGTGACCAGAAAGTTACGAGAAAACCATAAATATGACCGGTTGTTTACTCAATGGAATTTATGCCCTGTCTACCCACTGACAGCCATAGAAAGGCCATAAATTAGCATATTATGTACAGCAACTGACAGAGGGGGATCATATTAAGGCACTACATGTGTATTCACCGTGAACCAGAAGTCAGCGGGGACCATATACAGGATAAGATAGAGACATTGACAACACTTAGTAATGTAAAATTCAAGTGTCCGTGGACAAAAGTGTGAAATCCCACAGTGATATGACAAACTATTTGCCTGAGGTAAAGGATCATGCATATTGGGAAGACAGACTGCCAGACAAGCAGTTTGGGTAAGTTACTTTTTCTATTAGTTTCTGTTACCATCAGAAAACCTGTTCCAGGAAGCTCTGTCCAGTCACTAGCAAGGATGGAGAAGTACTGGAAGAAAAAATACACCTTCTAGTTACAGTTACTTGTTTTTTTTTAATACAAAAACACTACAAAAGTAATAAGTAGAGCAGGTTACAGCTATTTGAGTGTTATGGGTTAGATACTAGTTACTTACAAATAAGTGTAAATTTTACTTTTGCAAAAAAAAAAAAAAACTAAAACTGTAAGGTACATTCCTTTTCCTAGTACTGCCCCATCCTTGCGAGTGAATGTACAGAGTTTCCAGGAACAAGTTTCCAAAAGTAATAGAGAGTACAAGAAAAAGTAACTTACCCAACACTGCACACAAGTGAGTGGTAGCAAACAGAGGCATCAAGTAAAAAAGGAGCGCACCAAAAAAAATAATAAAGGCTGTCTGCCTCGACATAATCTGAGTAAACATGAACAAGGAAGGGAGTTTTAGTACACAGTGGGAAACATAGTTCGTAATGGCAATAGGGATAAATGGGATTTAAAAGAAAAGTTTGTTTAAAAGAATATCTTACTCCGCATGAAACTCTTCCTGATTGATGACATCTGGGAACTGTTGTCAATACTGGTAATATGCAGTTTCCAGCACCCATGGATTGAGGCAAACACCTTCAAAACCAGGGTGTTGTGTGATGCACAAGACTTCCATGTCAACTGGCATCTCCATGAACTGTCTGTATCCTATTCAAAATCTCCAGAACCTTCCTGCAGCATAACTTGTTTATCATATGATCCATGTGTTCACAGTTTGTACATTTGCACCTAAAGGGAAATAATGACATTAATGACACTGGACGTGGTAATCTGTTGCAAATTTTGCAATGTATGACTGATGAAGAGGATAAAAAGTTTGTATTTATTTTATTTCTTTATTGAATAGGAAGGAATTGTGAGCTAAGACATTGCTCATCGCACAGTGCAACCTTGGAAAAGGGAGGGGGTGGGGAAACGGCTTGATTTTGTAGTTGTAAGCAGAAAAGCACAGTATGCAATTGGCTAATACATTATACAACTGTACAGTTGAAAATTTACTTCACAGAAGTAGCATTGACTATGAACCGATCCATCCAGTACAATGAAATGCTCTGGATGGGCAGGGCGTGCACCAACACTTATAAGTTAGGTGCATCGGGGACAAAAGCGGGAATCAGGGAAGTGTACAGAGAGGGCCATGGATGGCATGTAGCAAGCAGTCACTGAGTGCCAAGAGCCCAGCCATGGACTGATGGTCAAGGAGGCCTGTAGATCAGAAAAGGAGGGGGGGTGGGGAAAGAGTGGTCAGCAAAAGAAAGGGGGAAATAGATTTAGAGGTGGAGTAGAGTAGAAAGGATCGTGGTAGTGCAGGGGGGTGGGTAGGACAGTAACATAGCTAATGACCTCTACAGGATGCTGAGAACACTGTCAGAGGTTGGTGATTACAAGACAGTATGGAAATCATTGACTACTACAAAAAAAGGGTCCCTCAGCAATTGGCTGATAAGATAACAGACATGGACATGGCAGGGCAAACGATTACACGATGTAATACTTATGAATGGGGGTGGGTGGCTAAGATATCCATAGGCAAACCCAATGCATAAGTGTCAATAACACTGTATGGTGCACAGCTAACACATCTTCTGCTGAGATACATTGGCCAACAGTGAAGCTGCTGGAGTGCAGGCATGAAGACTTTGAGAAAAAGGGGGTAAGTGTTCCACAAGCACTAGCTGTGGTAGGAAAAATGAGGTCAGTAGAGGAACTGTGGGGGAAAATAATGGCGGCAATAGTGGAGGCCACTTAACTGTATGGTAGGGGGGTTACATATATAAAATAAAAATGAGTAAGAGCACCATTGGTTCAATAAATAGGTGGCAGAGAATGTATGGGAAAGGAGAAGGGTGTTTAGGATGTATAGGGCTATATGCTAGGAGAAGAACAGGTAGCAGGCATGGAAAGCAGGTGGGCAAGGTCAAGAATGGAAGAGATAATAGCCAACACTGACAAGGTGTGGGATAAAACCTTCATCCGGAATGGGATCAAAAGGAGAATGTCAAGGCAAGTGATAATCTTGATGAAGAACGGGTAAATGAAGTTGGTGGTGAGTGCCTGTGGGAAAGCAGAAATAGTCAATAGGTACTCTTGCTATGTGGTGACAGTTGAAAAGGAGATGATATGGTCAGCCTCCATTGCAACCACAAGCAGCAACTGTGCCCAGTATACACCACTGCCTGCTGAACACAAACACTCAGCAAATAATAATATGACAGAATTGTGGTTCACCCAACGGATGCTATGACTGTTAAAAGTGCGCCGGTCACATGGTGGAGCAGGGCAACAACTGGCGAGTGTGCTTTGACCATAGACACCACTGTCTATGTGAAGTAGTGTCTCATGTACTGCCTGAAACTCCTACATTCCTAATTCGGAATGTGAACACCTCATTACGCTTCCCACAGTATACTGAACAAGCAACCCATTCTGACAAGTCAATGCGTTCCATCCATCCAGCTACTACTATCACTGTGAAATAGTGTCACTTCATCTACCTCCAGAACATATATTTGGTGAAATTCCTTATCAGTCCATATTATTAAGATGGTCTTCACCCTATACTTCTACATCAAGGGTAGGTGGACCACCATCCTGTGCGTTCACTCGGGCCATCGGTTCAAAATGACACGGTGCTATTC
The DNA here is from genome assembly GCA_016271365.2 of Neoceratodus forsteri. NCBI lineage: Eukaryota > Metazoa > Chordata > Ceratodontiformes > Ceratodontidae > Neoceratodus > Neoceratodus forsteri. Next base: position 983,108,253 of record CM028131.1, on the reverse strand, counting down.
CGAGCTGTGCATCACTTTCTTCATCCTCACCACTGGAGTACAAATTCTCTTCCACACCAGAGGACATAGATCCATCATTACTATCATAAATGGTGCTGGGGTTGAACTCTTCATCATCGATTGATATTATGTTCAGAAGTAGACATAGTACACTGTGAAGGAAGCAAAATACAATGTTGGCACAACCACATGTCAAGGCCGGGTATTTGCACTGCAGATACGACAATGGACACGTTCACATCAAGGGAGACAAAAAGGGCCATTACTACTACAAACCCTCTCATAAAACCCTGACCCAACCTCATGGTGTTGAGATCCTCTGGGGTGCCATCAGCGAACCAGAGATGACCTTTAGGCACTCTGACGTTTTAGATACAGGCATAAAATAGATGGAAAACTGATGAAGTTTCATCACTAGCATTTTGTTAATGTTCTGACTGTAGCAATCAAAGTCTTGGTCATGAGATATTTCATAGCATCAAGCACCCATGGTGTATGTGTGGGGTCACAAAAGCTGTGAATAGAGGTGCAACATAACCACACTAGAAGTGACACCAGCATACAGTATCCACCAGACATCTGCCATGTGGTAAGGGGTGGGTAACAACACCACTGGGATATTACAGAGCCGAATTAGTGCTGCCACAGCATATCGCCTGCCTACCTCCCACACCAGGTCATGACGCCCGTCCGATGGCACAAGGTTTTTTTACAACAACTGTATACAGTGTGCCACACTGTAATGAATGCCATTACTAAGGCAGCACAAAGGGCATGGTACATCTTTGGATGCAATGGCATGCACTCCAGAAACTGCAGTGCATGCCACATGAATGTGTTTGTGCACAACAAAAACATACCATGTATAGTGTTAGTGCACAGGTAAAAGAAAACTCACTGCAAAAACTGGCAAATGTTGAATAAACTGGAGCCAGTTTAGCAGCAATCTGAAATAAGAAAAGCAGTAAAAAACTAAGTAATTGTTGTGCAACAATGCAGTCTAACAATGATATATCAAAGGGCTGGGATGAGAATGAAAAACATTGGCATAAATGTTTGCAAAGTAATAGGATTCAGATAAACTAATTATGGTGTATTGAAGGCAAGGTGAATGGCCAGGTGCCACAGGGTTCTGTAGTTGGCACATCACTACACAATGTAGATATCAGCAATGCCGCAGAAGGATTGACAGGTAAAGTATGTCTGCACAAGAAACAGACATCTGTTGCAGTGTGGACACAGATTGTCTGGGTGTGGAGGTGTGGTGGAAATAGAAAAATAAAGGTGGTTAGTGCACTTTCTCTGTGTAATAGCCAGGTATCGCAGAGATCAGCACTAGGACCAGTACTGTTCTATGTCTTTATTTGTGACATTGCACAGGGGCTACATGGAAAGTTCAGCCTGTTTGCAGATGACACCAAGATATGCAAGAGGGTGGATACTACAGAAGGGGAACCTGGAGAAGACTGAATGATGGTCAGAGATGTAGCAACAGAGGTTAAAGGCAAAGAAGAACAAAATACTGCACATGGATAGAGGGAACACGGGGGGAGAGTAACAGTTTTGTGGGGAGGGCTGACTGTCACCTGAGAGGAAAGTGATCAACGCAGTGGGCAAAGGCAACAGTTAGGAACAGTGGCATGCTGGGATGCATAGGCAGGGGTATCACTAGCAGGAGGTGAGAGTTGGTACCACTGCTGTGTAAAATTTGGTAAGGCCTCTCCTGGAGTACTGCATGCCAACCCTGCACAAGGGCATAAATAAGGCAGAGACTATCAAGAGAAGGGAGAGAAAGATGGTGCAGGACTTGCACCACAAACATATGAGGAGAGACTAAGGGACTTCAAAATGTACTCCACTGATATACTGCCGCCAGATGACCAAAGGTGGGAGCAAAATCAGAGCTGCTCATGGGTGGACAGGCAAGGACTAATGCCAGAATGCAGACATGCCTCATGTGTGCACCTGCTCCTTGACACCACAGCCTCTGAAACGGGACATAGTAAGGGCAGTAAATGACATGAACATATGACGAGTACTGAGACAGTGTTGTCTAGCCTCATGCATTGGATAGTGTTGTAGGGTGCATACTAAGTGAATCAAATCATATGCAAGGCCATGGCTGAATAACTGGGCACAATAGCACAGTGAGTATGGGCTACATGAGAAAATAGGTGTGAGAAGATGTTAGTTAAAAGCAACGGAGTGTATGCCAGAGTATTTGTGTCTATTGGTGCCTATAGAATGGGGGGCGGGTTGAAGCAGAGAAGTGTGACTGATTGGCAGTGAAGGGTGCCACAAGAATGCCTTGCTTTGAAACAACCAGCACCATACACACTATCTCTCCTCAGCATGCTTAATACCACCAGTCGCTGAACAGTGTTATTATATGGTATCAATTTCACACCTACAATTGCATCAGTGTTGGGTCCAGTGATTTGGCAGAGCACTACTCTTGTATAACTAGAAACACAAAAATGGTGGCTGTCAGTTACACAAACCCTGTGCCAAGCAACATTATGAATGCCACTGTACCATTGGTCAGACACCATAGGGACCACAGTCAAGTGAAAAGAAATCAGTGAGTCAGTAAATCAGTAAATAGGGGTGCACCTGTCAGCTATAAGCCATTGACAGTGCGTGACTTATGGTACAGAGGCAGACTTCAAAACAAATAAAGCTTGGTACATCTAACAGCCTCTTGATGTCATGACAAGGAGATGGAGAGCTCAGATCCAAAGGCAACTATGTAGTGTTACTTTGCAATGTTAAACAGCATTGCATATAATAAATCACTCAAAGGATATGACTGCCAGAGTTCAACAAGGAATGGATTCCAATGGGGGGGGGCTCATCAAACAAACTGGGACTTCAAATCCTTAGTCCATGTTTGTAGGAGAGATATATTTTACCCCATCGTTTCCGTTGGTTGATATTTATTTTGATTTCTTTTACTGTTGTCGTTTGCCTCTTTTCTTGTTATTTGATGATTATTTATTGCTTATGGTGCAGTACTTCAGGGACTACTGATAGCGGCAGTACAGCTGTGTTCAGCAGAGGATCAGATCACACTGATCTCACTCTACCATGACTTGCATATATTCGTACAGCTCGCAATACATTAATAATACATGCATCATGCTTTTTTGGAAAATTAACTGGAATGGAAAGGACTTGAATTAATGGGCCAACCCGCAACTGTGTTTACACTTACACCATTTCAGTCTATCAAGCTACAATTCAGGGGGAAAGAAACTAATGTTAAAGTTTTGCACACAGTTGATATAATATAATCACAATGCTGGATTTACTAGATTAGAAAGTCTATATAGCTACATTGGGAGAAAAAAGGGTTAGTGTGATGTGTTCTTAGATGGAATAAAACCAGCCTAACTGCTGAGAGTCAGTCCTGCCTCACAATAACTGCCAAGACCAAAGCTGCAGAGTCCCGGGAGATAGCACAAATAATCAGGGAAGGAGTAACATAAACTGAGCCCTGTACGAAACGAAAGGTGCACATCAATGAAAAATGCTGAAAACATGACTGTATCACACAAGTACAACTAGCACACAACAGAAACATGTTAGCATGGATCACTAGTAACAATGTATTGCCACTGAGGGAAGACTTTTGTCGTGTGAGCTGCATGCTAGTTGTGCTTAGGAAACAATGATATTTACGGTATCTGCCATTTCTGAGGACTCATGTCCAGGTGTTGGCAATCCCCGATAATTTGTGTTAGCTACTGAGGCACTGTTGGTGAGTGCAGGGCTTAATTACTAAGGGCTTGGGGCACAGATGGTCATAAAGCTACCCCAACAATATTACCACATTGCCAAAAACACAGGTGCCCGTCTGAAGACAGCATAACACTTGCGGACTGAAGAGTAATGCATGGCTTCATAGCCTAAATGAATATGTTTAAAATCAGTAGCACCAAGGGGCAAATAACAGATGAACAAAGCATGACCTGAAATAAAAATGACACAGTTCAACTAACAAATTCAGGTGAATGAGAACCGGTACATATGCTGCAACTCCAAAGTGGCAAATACGTGATAAGCAGAATTCTACAAGGAAACTTAGTACACATCAGAACGGAATCAAAGTATACCTAGCATGCATTTGTGAGAAGTGAATATAGGACATAGAATGACCTGAAATAAAAATGCCATGGTTTACCTGATGAATTCAGGTGACTGAAAACTGGCACATAGGCTGAAAACCATGAATGAATGAATGAATGAATGAATTGAACTGTATGGGAGTTTGTTATTCATTTACTGACGTCAGAGTCACTTCTGGTTTGGCGCTGCAGGAGAACTCAGTTTTTCACAGTGAGCTCACTGCAGGAGTGCAAAGAAAGGTAAAATTTCACATCTTCATAGCAGATACTGAAAAAAAAGATCCACGCTAGAACTAACAGCACCTTGTTACTACTAAATCGAGAAACTGCCTCTGAAATGAGAACCTGCTCTTTAAAGGAAACAACAGGGTGCACGTGCAGAACCTCTTTCAGGTAAAGGACTACAGCAGGACTAGAGGGCACAACCTTTGACCTAAGGGAAGAAAGTTCAGAAGCAACACAAAGAAATTCTTCTTCACAGAGCGTGTTGTGGATCCGTGGACTAGCATGCTGGAGGGGGGGGTGGTGGGAGCCAAGACAGTGAGGGAATTCAAGCGGGCATGGGACAGACACTATGGGATACACAAGCAGGCAGCTAAGTAGTGGGGTAGGAAGCCAAGGGCAGACTTGATGGATTGTACAGTCCCCATCTGCTGACAACTTCTATGTTTCTATATGTTTCTGTTTCTATTAGGAGTGAATGCTGTCCTCTTTTATCCTGTTTACAGACAAACAAGGACAAATTTGTTCTTGCACAGATAACACACGTATACTAGCAGTGTTTAATGGAAACATAGACAATGATGGCAGAAAAAGACCAAAGGTCTATCTAGTTTGTCTGAAGTTCTCGATCTGCCCCAGGAACTATTGCCCATATGGGGTGTTATACCTCCCAGTCTACCAACCCTCCCACCCCCCACTTCCCTCCCTGTTGCTACAGGTCTGAGCCACTACCAGACCCTTCAGTTTGTCCCAGCCATGCTTGAAACCCTTTATGGTCTTGGCGCCTACCACCTCCACTTGCAGATTTTTCCACAGCTCCACCACCCTTCCTGTAAAATAAAACTTCCTCATATGTCTCTTAACCCCTGCCAGATTCCACTCGTTACCTCAGGTTCTTGACTCTGTACTCCTGCTAAATAGTTTCCCATAGTTCTTCTTGTTAATTTCCTTAAAGAACTTGAAGGTCTCTATCATATCCCCTCTCTCGCCTGAGCTCCAGTAAGAACATCTTCAGTGCCTTGGGACAATCTTCATAAGATCTGCCCTGTTGGCCCTGAATCATCTTGGTCACCCTGCCTGTCCCTGTCCTTCCTTAGGTGAGGACTCCAGAACTGAGCACTGTATTCCAGGTACAGCCTCACCAGTGACCTATATAAAAGTAGTAGTACCTACTTTTTCCTGCTGTAAGTATCCCTTCCAATACACCCCAGCATCCTATTAGCCTTACTATAGGCCTTGTTACACTGGCTTGATTGTTTGAGGGAGCCATTAAAGATGACCTAGGCCCCTTTGCTCTGCCATAGTTTAAACCCTCCTATCCAGTACTCTGTCCTGGATCTTTTTCTTAGGTGCATACTCTTGAATTTTTGGCCTTGAATTTCAACTTCCACACCTTAGACAATGTTTCTAGCCTTTGTAGATTCCGCTGCATCTCTCTGATCCCTTCATCACTGTCTACCCTACCACAAAACATTGTTAATATATGTAACTCATAACATAGTACTGTATGTGCTATGCGTAGGCATATCATTTTAGTTAGAAATAAGTCAGTAGGTATAAGCACATGGTGCAACTGTCTCTAAGAATTATATTATTATCTTTGTAATCATCCATTGTATTTGGTGTTGCAGATAACATTTCTGTCAGTTTGTTAGTAGGGTCTTTATGCCTCCATCTCCATCCATTATCCATCTAAGTCTGTTTACAGGAAATGTTCTAAGAAAACCAAGTACTATAATGCATGAATAGCATACATTTAGAGCAAATTAGGAATGATGTCATCAGTGCTACATGTTATTAGATATTAAAAATATCAAATAGTCCCATTTTAGTTATTAGATGTGTCATTCTAAAAAAACATGTACAGGTCTATTGAAAAAAAGTACACCTTTTATAAATCATATCGACTTGTTATTGCATAACTATGAATGTTCTCCCTGGAAACAAAATTATGTGATTAAATTGAGCACAAAAACCTTTGGTAACTATAAAAAAAGAACAGAAAAGAAATAGGTAGTTATTCAATATACTCAGACAGCTACTAAGTTTAGCTTTTATTATAGATCTAACACCAATAAGTCTTTCATGCTACCTGAATTACATGATATGGAAAAAATTAATACAAACTGAGAATGAAAATGAGTATGAATAATATTAAAATGGTGAATTTGTATATCTGTAATAGTAAAATATACATTATTTGACATGCAGTAGTTTTATTTTAAATTTTAAGCATACAGTATAGAGATAGAGCTCTATAAAATCAATGAGAACATCAAAATAATGTTAAATTTCATCTGTCCTTTTGTGATACCTTTCTCACTAAAGAATGCGATCCCACTCCCAAATGGTAGGGTTTATCTTTAGATCCTACCCTTTACTGACATTATTATGCTCACTCTGGGTTCCCCAAGGGATGGACTGGAAGAGACTGTGATGAAACAAGGTGTGAGTGAAGAGGGGTGCTTTAATTTTGGTGCTGATTGCACTTTGTCAGCCATTGAACCACTGCCTTACTGCTGCTGCCACTGAGAAGAGCAACTGAAACACCCAACTAAACTGGACACTGGAACTGTCCATACAGGACCTGGGTGGGGGCTATGTTGGTTGAGGTCAGAGCCCTTTGCAAAAAAAAAGTCATGGGGACAGTGCCCTTGTAAATAAACAAGAGGATGCCTTCTTGATTGTCTCTGGCTCCTGAATCCTACAAGGTCAGAGGCAGTTATTGCAGTAAATAGGGTCTCAGGCATGCAACTGGGCTGGAGAGGCTTACAGGACAATGGCAAAATTCATTAATGATCCATGGGTGACAGCCAACTGGACATTGAGTGACTTGGGATGGGCTTTCTCTTGTGGCAAACAGAAGACTGAGCAATCAGAAACCTGCAAACACAAACCAGCCCACTGGTGCAGTGGCAGCTCTAACACTTGCAATGCTGATGACCAATGTTTGGGAATGAGCCTGGCTCATCAGGGGCTGGCAAAGGGGGGTATGATTGAGCATTCCAGGGGATGCTCTCCTCCTCTAGGGAGGGTAGCCACCATCTTTACTGTGGTACTGCCACCTTCATGACCATAGGTGGCAGTGCAGTCAAGAGGATCATAGGAGGCATGAATGCAGGCTGAGGGTTTAGCTTGTCAGTATGGTTGATCTGCATATGCATGTTGAACATCGCTAGCATGTCAGCATCTGTGGGGACAGGAGAAACACTGGAAAAAAAATGGTCCCAGTGCCAGAAGAATAATGGACTTCAGTGGATTGAAGAAGACTGGTCTTAGACCCCTCAGCAGAGCTACCTGAAGAGGACAGGGCAGTCTAAGGGGTACATCCCCTCTACCCCACCCAGGGGGCATAGCCACAGCAACATGGAAGAAGGCAGCTTTTTTGTTTGTTAAATCTTTTTATTAGGAAGTACTTTGAACATTCCATACAAAGCTCAGAAAATATAAGGCATACATATCACGAGTACTAGAACCATATAAATATTCAGTATCACAGAATTGCAAGGGTACCTAACAATATTGAAATACAGGAAACCCAGTTCATAAATACAGTATATTATGCAATTACAGGTATTCATATCACTGGGAAATTTGTAACATAATTACATATACCAAAAATAAATCAAAATTGCTGTAACATTTCAGGAATCCATTGTGTTACATCAAGCTTGAATATACTGTATCCCACCATTGAATATTGCTCTTAAAAAACACTTTTGTGTTACATACAGTAAATATGTAATGAAAAGATGTTTCCATTAGGGCTGTACATGGTCCGAATAGTATTTCCCAAATACTACGAATAGTAGGCTTGCCGAATATTCAGATGGACTTCCTGAATAGTTCACTATTTGGCCGCTATTTGGGACGTACCATTTGGTAGGTGAGATTTCAAAATTTCACAGAGCTTCGCTGGCCAATCAGAGGCTGTTTTTGGAGCTCACAGCCAGGAACACCATGTGATCTCCTCACTCTGAGTGTGTAGATGAGAGGAAACAGTTATTTCTGAGAGAGCTAGCTCGGTTTAGTTTACCACTTGTGATTTTTATAACTGTTTAAAAAATGTTTTGTGTGTGATCCAGTTTAGACATCTTTTTTCATTTTTTCATTGAATTTAATTTCATTTATTTTATACCAAAAAATCTGTGAACAAAAAATGCCCGTTTTCACAGATGTCCAGTGACAAATAAAATGACAATATACAAAACAAAATTACATAAATACATCAATAAATATTTTGTTGCAACTACATTAGAAACAATTACAGTCTCTGACAAAAACTTTCGTTCAAGCAAACTTTTAAAACCTGACACAGTACAACAAACAATTACATTAGATAATTGATTATATTGAATCAACAATTCAAAATGAATTGAGTTCTTCATAAAATTTGATCTAATCAATGGTAGCTTAAACTTCCTACTTAAACTGTTTCTAGTCATAACAGTGTGCACAGAGATGGGGAACATACTACCAACACTCTCAGGTACAAAACCTAATTGAATCTTGTGCAAAAAGGTTAAAGACCTATGTTTAAAGAGAATACTAAGAGGTAAGCAACCAGATTCTTCATAAAGTGTACAATGATGAGTCATCCTAGATAGGCCAGTAATAAAATGTAGAATACTGTGATAAGTACTGTTAAGTTTGTTTAACATTTTAACAGTTGAACATGAATAAACAGTGGAACCATACCTGAGTAAAGAAAACAAAAAACAGTTTGCCAATAAATTCCTAGACTCATTATCAAGAAATTTTTGACACGAAACAACATACCAAGTCGTTGATGTAGGCGGCGAGTAATCAAACAATCAATGTGTTGAATTGATCAAAATTTAAGTATTGATCCAATATTATACCCAAACCCTTTCTATTATATTACCAAAATTATCTTTAAGCACAAAAGTATAATCCATATGATTTCTACAACCAGAAAAAATAAAAAAAATGTGGTTTTAGTAGAATTAAGTGTTAATCTTTGTTTAATAAACCAGGAGTGTAAATTGTTAAAGTTCCTCTGAAAATTATCCTGTAATTTTTGAACATCAGTACCAACACTAAATAATACCGCATCATCTGCAAATAAGACAATCTCAGTATCGTTACATATTTCAAGCAATGTATTAATAAACAGTGAAAACAACAAGGGTCCTAAAATGGACCCCTGCAGAACCTCGTATCTTATTAAGTTCTCCTGGGACAATGAATCACCAACACGGGTTCTCTGGGTTCTGTCTCTTAAATAATGTCGAATCCACAAAATCACATCATCAGAAAAATGAGCCTTCAACAACATTCGTAACAATATGTCATGATCTACGAGACCAAATGCCTTGGTGAGGTCCACAAAGGCAACTGCCACCAAACCACCACTATCAATGGCAGAACGGGCACGGCCTGTGGACCTCACCAAGGCAGTTTCAGTATCATGACCTACTCTAAAGCCATGCTGAGCAGTGGTCCAGAGATTATATTTCCCCATAAACTCATTGTGACTGCATCTGACTGCAGTTTTGTTTTTCATCCTCGAAACTGGGCTCAGTTTCAAGGAAAAGGAGAGTCTGTGTGTGAGTGAATCTGTGTGTGTGCTGCTGCATGCTGACTCCCCTCCCCTACTGCTTACAGTTACACAGCTCAGCTGAAGCAGTGTGGTTTGATTTTTTGCTTAAGAACCGATTACTTTTTATCAGGATTTTTTTTTGTCAACAAAGTCCAGTTTGGCTTTTGCATGTAGTGAGTAACTGTTACTGGGCTCAGTAACAGTGAGTGACTCAAGCTTTTGCTGACTGCTCAATCCCCACTGCTGTGCTTCTTAGCTTTTTGTTCCAAATCCACACACAGCCCCTGTGGTATTTTCTATTTCTTTTGTGAAGCAAATTGGTATTTTGATGTAATCAGGTTCCGTGCTCAGTTCCCTGCATAAGTTAGGTGTGATTGTCATCTGACTCCCTCTTGTATTCATTGCAGTTTATGGAAGTGCATACATCATCCATGTGTGCGTTGTATTGTTGTTCTTGTAATCTGTGTCCTGCAAGTGCATGCACAGTTGTCTGTACACATTTTTTTTTTTTTTTGTGATTTATAAAGCATTGTATTTTTTTCTCATTGGATCAGGCTAGGCCCATTGAATTGTTGCTGACTGTGGTCTGGTTCTTGGCTCAGTTCCCTGTAAAACTGAGTAAGGAGGGTGTCGCAGGTGTCTCCTCCCTCCACAGCTCACTACATCTGAGTGGCCTCCTGTGCATGTGAGTTTTTTTCCTTTTTGTGTGTCTTCGCCCCCTGTGTGTGCACTGCAGTTAGTGTGTACACGTAAATTTTCTGTGAACTGCTTTAGTATTTCTGTGTGTGTCAGGCATGACTCATTGGGTTCTGTGTGTTGTAAGTTGTTTGGTACACCTTCAAAGCTTGAATTGCTGTAATGTATGACTGCACAACTGACACTGTACAAGTAAGAAGTTTTTTGCTGACAACATCTCTCTCTAGTGTCAGCCTAACTTTATTAACTGCTACATAAGTGGTGTTGCTATTGTTGTTTTCTGCAAGAAGCACCAACATAAACAAAAACACTTATCACAAATAATATACACAGTAAGTTACAGACCATGTCTCATCAATCCTGTAAACGTGCATGGTCCAGCCCAAGCAAGTTATCTTCACCACCAGTCATAAGCGGTGAGGAACAGGATGAGAGAAGGTCTGTTTGTATTGGCTGCTCTAAAATAGTTTTCTCCCCTGATGGGAATTTAGGTTCTGGTGTCAGTAAGATTGGGAGTAGTACTAGTACTACTATAACTACAACTGCTACCACTACTACTACTAGTACTGCATTTTCAGCACCATCATTTTATAAAATTAGGAGGGCTTTACAGCTGACATCTCCAGTCATACAAGAACAAGAACCCATCCCCACTACCAGTGGTAGTGCTATTCACACAACTGCCCCCATAGAGGCAACATCGCCTATCAGTGTGCTGCTCCCCACCACCACCAGTGCCGTGATTTCAGCAACCAGAGCAAATTCTTTGTGTACTGTTGACACCACCACTGTCATAACAGTGTGCACTGTTATTTGTGCTCCTTGCACCCTTGCACAGCCACTGTCACCACATCCTTTGCCTCCATTAGTAGTCCTGAGCATTCTGCTGTCTCCATGACTACTGCTGCCAGTATTACAACTAGCTGTAATATTATGCCAATTTATTTAACTGTAACTCCTGATTGTAATTCTGGCACCAGGACTACTGTTGACAGTGCTACTACCTTGCCAACTGTGTCCATGACCATAGGTACTATGACTAGTACTGACCATGAGACTGTTACAATGACCGCACCAATTGTGTTGCCAAAATGTGCTGTTGCTCAGCCTCGTAAGTCTCCTCTCACCACATTTCCTTTTGCTGATGTGGAGGATTCTGAAGAAGAGCATTCTTCTGGTTCTGAATATTTACCAGAGCCTCAGGACTTGCTAAGTACTTCATCTGACAGTGATACCCACCTAAGTGAATTTGGCGATGAGGCTGAATATGCGGCATATCTGTGTGAGAAGCACAAACGTGCAGCTGCCAAAAAATGCAGTGCTGCTCATTGTGGCAAGCAGGCTGGTCAGGGTCACCCTCCTCCTCCTCTTAAAAAAAAACAAACAGTCCACCCTGTCCTTTCAAAGAGCTGTGTCAAGTTCAACTCCATCTGATACACAAAGTAGTTTTACAACTACATCTGTTGCAGAAAAAGAAAGGAGTAGAACAACTGCATCCACTGCACCCAGGTCTAATAAGGGGAAAGAGGCAAAACATGCCCATGGTTGCCCTCTTGGGGCCCATACTTCCACTGTCAGTGCAGGGAAAAGTGTGGTGTGGCTGTACTTTAGTGCTGCAAAAGATGATCCAACAAAGGCAGTATGCTCTGTGTGTGACTGTACTATAAGTTGTGGTAAAAACCTTTCAAATCTCACAACAACATCAACGATGAACCATCTCTGCATGAAACATCCCAGTGCACTTCAACGATCCACAGCTGTTCCTCCCCCTCCACAACATGTGCCTGTCAGCCCCTCTTCTGGTACTGATCCAGTAGATGCACAAAATATTGTTAGTGATTCTATTACTGAGACAGACAGTGTGCCCTCAGCTCCCCCTACACCACTTATAGTGCATTCCCATACAGGAGCATCACCCATTCTGCCTTCTTCTGCTCAATCATCTATTATAGTAACACCCTCTACCATGGGTTCAAAGTCAAATTCAATGCAATGTGGTACCGCTTTGACTACACCCATCATGCAAGCCTTCCATGCCCACACCAAATACCAGGCATCACACCCAACAGCACAGCAGATCACTAATTTAATTGGTGAGATGATGGCCTTGGATCTGCAGCCATTTTCCATTGTGGAAAACACAGGTTTCTGTAGGCTGCTGCAGCATTTGCACCCCAGGTATAATATACCATCAAGGACCACATTTTCACGTACTGAAGTACTCAACATTTACCATGATTTGAGAAAAGAAGTTGCCAGACTACTAGCACAGGCTGTTGGTGGAGTTTTCCACTGCACAACTGACATATGGACCAGCATGAATTCAAATCATGCATATATGTCACTGACAGCAAACTGGTGTGTTGCAGATGTGGTAGTCACTGGTAGTGATGGTGGTACTGGTGCTGATTCTGTCTCTTCCCCCTCTCCCCGCAGGTCTGCTTTGCTAAATGTCAGTGTTATGGAAAAGGATCCCCGAGCTGTAAACATACTGTCATTCCTGTGAGAGATGTTGAGCTCATGGATTGATGGCAACAATTTGCAGGTAGGGTTTGTAGTCACAGACAATGCCACAAATATGATAAAAACACTTAGAGATGGCAATTTTAAGGGGATATGATGCTTTGCTCATACATTAAATTTGGTGGTGACAAAGGCTTTGTCAAACACAGCAGAGGCAGATCACACAGTCAAAGTAGCCAGAAGCATATGCAGCCACTTCCATCACTCTGTGAAAGCCACAAACCATCTGCATCAGCTACAAGAGCATCTTTAAAGGCTTTAGCATCATCTCATCCAGGATGTACAGACCTGGTGGAATTCCACCTACTACATGCTGCAAGGCTTCTGGAGAAAAAGTGGGCCCTTCGTGAGATGAGCATGGAAAGTGATATGGGGGAGACCTCAGACATCAGGACTGGGGCTGTGATTGAGGGTTTGGTAAAGGTTTTAGCCCCATTTGAAAGGAGCACTCGTGGCCTTAGCTCTGATTCTGCACTGCTAAGTCAGGTAATTCCTGCTGTACAGATCCTGCAAAAAGCCATGAGGAGATTCAATGAAAATGCTGAGAAAGATCCAAACCAGACACCAGGAACAGTGTGGAATACCTCACCACAGAACTAGAAGTTAGATTTTCTGATCTCTGTTCCAATAAAAAGCACATATTTGCCACTATGTTGGATCCACGTTTCAAGTGTGAGGTACTACACCTTATAATGCCCACTCACAGGGTTACAGACTTTCAGAAGCAGATGTGCTCAGAACTTAGTTTCTGCATTTTTGGGTCAATGAGACCAGCAGGTAACCCTATTGATGAGCCAGAATCACAAACTGAAAGCAGTATGGAAAACCTTGAGAAGGAGTTTGACTGTTGGGCTGAACTCAGCTCATCACTACAGGCTGAGCAGCCTAAGAGAACAGAATAGTAGCCACAATCGGCACCCACTCTGCTGAACAGTTATTTCAATGAGCCTCTGGAGTCATTTTCCATAAATCCAGTGGAGTACTGGATGAAAAGGATGAAAGCATCTCTGCACTTGGCAGAGTTAGCCCTTAAATGTATCTGTTGCCCCCCTACCAGTGTACTGTCTGAACGAATGTTCAGCACTGCTGGGGATGTGGTGGAGCCTCACCGATCCTCACTTGACCCAGCACATGTGGAACAACTTGAGTTTATAAAAATAAATCTACCTCACCTTGCATACACATATGGCCACTAACAATTGCATTAATTGTCTTGTACTGGATGCAACATTTGTGTGTTGTAGCATTGACCCATACACAAGCCATTCTGTGTTAACCATCATTGTTCTGTTAGCAAATAAGCACAACATGTTAACATTCATAATCAAAGTCATACTAACACAAATCTGTGAACAGCATCCTTTTCCTTTATTACTTCCACTGTAATGGTGTATTCTTTTGAAAAAGCATGCCCTGCAGTTCCCAGTGCCTAAAACTGCCACCCACCTATTGACTGCTGTTTCCAATACCAAATCCTCAACTGGTGTTGCTACATCTCTCATCCCCAGTGTTGCTCATGCCCATATTCCATTGATCCCATTAACAGCTTTCCAGGTGCCAGTTACCAGTGTAGCATCACCAGTCTCAAGTATTTCACGTGCATAAAATATGGCAGTTAATAGTGTGTCATCTCCAGTCTCAGTGTTTCACATGCCTGAAATATGTCAGTTACAAGTGTGGCATCACCAGTCTCAGTGTTTCACATGCCTGAAATATGGCTGTTAACAGTGTGGCATCACCAGTCTCAGTGTTTCCCATGCCTGAAATACGACAGTTACAAGTGTGGCATCACCAGTCTCAGTGTTTCACATGCCTGAAATATGACAGTTACAAGTGTGGCATCACCAGTCTCAGTGTTTCACATGCCTGAAATATGGCAGTTAGCAGTGTGGCATCACCAGTCTCAGTGTTTCACATGCCTGAAATATGGCAGTTAGCAGTATGGCATCACCAGTCTCAGTGTTTCCCATACCTGAAATATGGCAGTTACAAGTGTGGCATCACCAGTCTCAAGTATTCATGTGCATAAAATATGGCAGTTAGTGTGGCATCTCCAGTCTCAGTATTTCCCATGCCTGAAATATGGCAAACAGTGTGGCATCTCCACTCTCAGTGTTTCCAATGCCTGAAATATGGCAGTTACAAGTGTGGCATCTCCAGTCTCAGTGTTTCCAATGCCTGAAATATGGCAGTTACAAGTGTGGCATCTCCAATCTCAAGTATTTCACATGACTGAAATATTACGGTTACGAGCATGGTATCACTTGTCTCAAGTATTTCACATGACTGAAATATTCCAGTTACCAGTATAGCATCACCAGTCTCCAGTATTTCATATGGTTGAAATGTGCTGGTTACCTGTATGGCATCACCATTCTCAAGCATTTCACACGACTGAAATATCCCAGTTACCAGTATGGCATCTCCAGTCTCCAGTATTTCACATGACTGAAATATTGCAGTTACCAGTATGGCATCACCCGTCTCAAGTATTTCCCATGCCTGAAATATACTGGTTACCAGTGTGTAATCACCATTCTCAAGTATTTCACATTCCAGAAATATTCTGGTTACCAGTGTGGCATCACCAGTCTCAAGTATTTTCCATGCCTGAAATATGCTGGTTGCCTGACTATGACCAGCTTGTACCATATGGCATATGGTATTCTTGTAGTGGCCGCTGAGACCTTTCAGACCACATATAGACTGATACTTAGCTCCAAATATTGCCAGAATTATGGCCTGCTGACGTTACAGTATTATTCTATAGGCCTAATTATGTCTTATTGGTTGCTTTTCTTCATGGCCACAATTATTTAAGGCTCTTGCATATGTTATTCTGGTAGTGGCCGCTGTGACCATTCTGACCACATATAGATTGTTACTTAACTCCAAATATTGACAGAGTTATGGTGTCTTATACTTCCAGTGTTATTCCATGGGAAACTGCATGCCCATGATGAACTCCTTTCCTCTGCATCCTCCTCCTGAGTCATCAGCATCAGAAGATGTCTTCTGGCACCACTGTACAAGGCAAAGTGCTGGGACCTCTACATTCTCCTCCTGAAGTATCAGCAGCACAAGACAGCCTCAAGCACCCATGTACAAGCCAAAGTGCCGTGACCTCTTCATCCTACTCCTGAAGCACCAGCAGAAGAAGACAGCCTCTGGCACCACTGTACAAGGCAAAGTGCTGTGACCTTTGAATCCTCCTACTTAAGCACCAGCAGCACAAGATAGCCTCTGGCACAAATGGGCAAGACAAATTGCCATGACCACTGCATCCTCCTCCTGAAGCACCAGCAGCACAAGACAACCTCTGGCACCAGTGTATACAAGCGGAAGCTCCATGACCTCTGCATCCTCCTCCTCCTGAAGCACCAGCGGCAGAAGACAGCCTCTGGTACCAGTGTACAAGTCAAAGTGCCATAACCTCTTCATCCTTCTCCTGAGGCACCAGTGGTAGAAGTCAGCCTCTGGCACCAGTGTACAAGCCAATGTGGCATGACCTCTTCATCCTCCTCTTGAAGCACCAGCAGCAAAAGAAAGCCTCTGGCACCAGTGTACAAGACAAAGTGCCATTACCTCTCATTCTCCCCCTCCTGAAGCCATTTTAAAGAGTTATATAGCAATTCTCCATTAAGGCAAATAATACACCAGAATACCGAATACAGAATACAGAATACCTGGGACCCGAATA
The DNA here is from genome assembly GCA_016271365.2 of Neoceratodus forsteri. Classification (NCBI taxonomy): domain Eukaryota; kingdom Metazoa; phylum Chordata; order Ceratodontiformes; family Ceratodontidae; genus Neoceratodus; species Neoceratodus forsteri. Next base: position 983,091,422 of record CM028131.1, on the reverse strand, counting down.
CCGAATATTCGGGAAATGGTATTCGCACAGCCCTAATTTCCATTTCATCCTGATTAAATTTTCATTTTACTGACTTCTTTCCAGTTTGTTTTTGTTATTTTCTTTACTGCTATATCATTTGCTTTCACTATTTTTCTCTTTAGTGTTCTTTTTTTAATTTTGTTAAAGTTTGTTTTAATACTGTTTCCATACAGCTTTCTTTTCTCAATTTTATCCCCAAATTGCTAATAATCCTATAAAAATATTTCCACCAATTCTTGATTATAGTGCATCCCCAAAATGAATGACACACAACTGTATTCTCCATATCACAATTCCAGGATTTAGAATCAAATTTATCTTGTTATTTTATGCAATTTTGCTGGTGTAAAGTAATCATTATTCATTATCTTGGCTTGAATAGTTCTGTCTCTTGTGGTAATGTACTCTACACATAAAATGTAATATATTACCCCATTGAGAAGCACTCTGTCCTGCATCCAATATTCTCTCACCCATTGCTTTTTTGTGTTCTTATAAATTTCCATACCTGATTTATCTGTATTACTAAAGATCATAGCCATTGAACCCTTTTTATTTTTCACCTCTGTGTTATACAAAGATCTATTCTTTCATTCTCAGGAGCTCCATCTCTTGAAATCGTTTAAGTATGTATATTGAACCTGAATATATTTGATAAAATTAGTTTGTTTGAACCAAAATTTGTGTGATAATTCTGCCCAGAAAAGCATAGTATTAGCTTGAACAAAATCTCCCCATCTTTTAATGCCCAACATAGAGGGAGGGAGGTAGCTGATTGAGGACAGGGTCAAACAGAGCCAGGCACCTTGGGGAACCTAGATGGAGTTTGAGGCAATGTGTTGTAGGGAGCATGAACAAAGAATAAAAAGAAAAAAAGAAAGCTGGCAACTCAAATGAAAACCCAAGATCTGCCCTGCCTGATTAAGTCCAAATGGAAATTCTGCAGAGAGCAGTTTGCAGAGACTCAGCCTTTTTAGAGTGGAGTGAGATGAGAACACAGCCTCTGCAGATATAATTATTGCTAAAGCAGCAGTTTGGAGGGAGAAGTGTACTTTAGCTGCAAAACGTAGGAAACTGCTGAACTGAACTATACAGAAGGGAGTTAATCTGTATGTTGTACTGCAAATGAACTCTTTAGTGTGCCCTGAGAGGTACTTACAAGTACAGGCCTGACTAGGGAGTCATTGCCACCAGCCACTACAGCCAAGTGACTGTCCTGCAGTGCTGTGGGTTAATGTGGAGGTGCTGCTCCAGAGAAAACTAACAAATGCACCCTGAAGGGGAATTTAAACATGATAAGAGCTGAAGTGGCCAAGTAAGCATATGATCAGAAAGAGGTAACAAATTTGTGTCAAATACAAATCAGAGTCACATTTGGGTATGGGTTCACACAGCTAAAGACAAAGTCAGTAAGTAAGAGGAAAAGACGGACCCTCAGCACTTTATGGAACACACTAGGAGCTTCTGATAAGGTGCATATAATCCATCTTTTATTGAAGTGCAAAACTTGCTAAACAGAAGATTACTGCAAACTCAACAAGGAGGCAAGTTGCGTACCACATTTCAAATCTCCCAGATGTTTTTCAAAGGTTACAGGGCTGTGTGATGACAACATCTTAAGTACTGGCTCCATAAAGGGGCCAGTCATAATTTAAGGCAAAGCCATCTCCTTGTGACTTCCCATGCAAGGCTCAAAAACAAGTTAGTAGTGTGCATACAAGGAAAAGTCATGAAGCAAAAAATACATGCAAAGTTTTTTTACTTAGAATGCTTCCACGATAAAACACAATGTAACAGTAAGGAACTTCCTGGTCAGAGTTTGTCTGACCAGGAAGTTCCTTACTGTTGCATTGTGCTGTAACGTGGAAGCAATCTAAGTAAAAAACGTTGCATATATTTTTTGCTTCATGTCTTTTCCTTGTGTGAGCTCTACTGACTTGTTTTGGAGTCTTGCTTTGTGGAGGAAATCCACCCCTTTGTACTGCAGCACCGGCTGAAATCTGTCTTGCTCGCAGTGTTCATTTGGACAAGGTGACCTCCCAAGCAGTACAGAACCTAAGTGCAAAAACTGCATATGTGAATAAGTACAGTACTACATAAATATCAATCAATCAATCAATCAATCACTCAGATTTTATTTAATGTAGCACACTTCTCATTTTGATTCAGTGCGCTTTACAGTAAAACCAACATTTAAAAAAGTATCAATAAAACAAGAATACAGCAATACATAAACATATACACTAAGAATCTGCAAAGGCTTAGTTAAACAAAAAAGACATCAGCTCCTTTTTAAACACTTCAGTAGATTCATTATTACGTAGTGGACAAGGGAGGGAGTTCCAAAATGCTGGGGCCACAAATGAGAAGGGGTGTGCCCCAGAAGATTTTAAAAGGATCTTGGGTATCTCCAGTAAACCCTCATCACTGGAGTGGAGGGGGTGAATGGGGCAGTAAGGAATCAAGTTAAGAGCAATTATTAGAAACTGAATTAACAATTGAAATCCATGTTAGCACACTGTTATTACAATTAATGATGATGTGGTAACATGGATTGTTTTTAACCTGTATATGTTTATTTAGTATTTATTCAAACAATACATTGTTTGCACTTGGGTTCTGTATTATATGGGAGGTCAAAATGTGATTGCTTTGCATTTAATTATGATTGGCCCATTTAAAGAGCTAATACTTAACATGCTGTCATCACCCAGCACTTTAGCCTTTGAGAAAGCATCTGGGAGATGTGAAATGCATTAGGTAATGTGTTTCCATGTTGGGTCTGCCATAATTTTGTGTTAAGTGACTTTTGTACTTCAATAAAAGATGCATTTTATCAGAAGCTCTCAGTGTGTTCCATGAATAGGTGAGTGCCTGGCTTTTCCTCTTATCTACTAACAAAATTGTATGGTGTTAAGCAATTAGACAAGTGCCTTATTCAAAGCAGTAATCACCATTGTTCTGAAGAAGTGGCTCCAAGCCATAAACATCAACCATTTATTAGGTGGATATTACAAATAAAAGGATAAACATTAGAATTTAGGATTTGATCCATTTGTCTTCATATTACATTTTCAGACTGACATTGGCTCCTCCACCCATTCTAACTTTATAGAGTACAAGGGCAGCCTGAGTCTTCTTTAGCTGAAGTACTGTGGGGTTGAAATGGAGCTGCACTGGTAATGGATGAGAGCACACATTAGTCCAGGTTCACATCACTTACTCCAAGAAAGAGACCAATAAGAACACTAGAGCCAATATGCTCCAATCTGTGAAAGGTGCCAGACAGTGACTGGGGGGGGTGGGGGTAGGAGAGGGAGAGGGAGAGGGGGAGAGAGAGAGAGAGAGAGAGAGAGACAGAGAGAGACAGAGAGAGAGAGAGAGACCAAGATGCCAAAGCTGACCTGTACTATGGGAACTGAGAAACAGAGACTGAGAGAAATGACACAAGCACAGATATGCTTTGCTTTTATTGCAACTGTGAATGCATACAGTAAACTGGGCCTTAGTCCTACAGCTAAAGTGTATATAGTGCAAGGATACAGTAAGGCTTTGGGATTTGGGGCCTTAACCATGCCCTAGAATGTTTTTCCTTTCTTAAGTATTACCAATAGGTCAGTGGCCTGTGGATACAAATAGTGTACTTTGGTTTGTTTTGCATTTCCTTAATTAGTTATCATGCATAGAGTGACTGGAGTAGCAAGTAGTAAAAGTTTATTTTTATACAAGTATAAGACAGTTAGGCAGAAGCCTGTTTGCGATGTTGACCTGTAGATAATGCACCAACCTGCCCCATCATGTGCCACTGCATCTGTCATTGGAAGCCTGATATAACAAAACGTGTATTCAGTTGAATGTGGCTTTTGCAAATGGTATCACGTCATGGCACACCATTACGGTGATATGTTTGCAGATGGCATTGGCTACCACAGTACCTGATTATAAAAATTAAACTCAGTAGATTAACATCAACATTATTGATATTCTCCTAATTAGTAATGTGCACAAAATATACAACTAAGATAATGTTATTTCTCCTACAAAGCTCCACTCTGGCTTAATGAGCCCCTAGCCCATATCCTAGACTACTCCAAACTAAGACCATTCAAAAGTGAGTTAAAATAGCACTGTTATGACCATGGGAGATGTGACTCAATGGACTAATCCCCATCCTCTTGTCCTCTCTCCCCCTTCCTCCCCACACCTGACAGGTATTCAGTGCATAACCATGTCTATTTCCCTGCCTCTACCCTCAGCATTATCATCCCCTTTACTCCCTTCTTGGACTCTCTATTTACAACTCATACCACCTTCCCTTTCTCCCTATTGTAGCATCCTTTTCCAAATTCAGCCCTACATGTGATTTAAGCACTTATGACTTTCTTGCCCCCGCTGCATCCTCCATTCCATTGTTTCCAACTAGCCTAGCACTTACACTTAGTTTACTCTCTTGCCTCTCCCCATCCATGTCCCTTCTTCCCCTCCCTCTGCCCTCACTCTGGATTGCATCCTATACTCCTACCTCTACACTTCCTTTACTCTGCCAGATCCCTACCTCTATTCACCACTTACCCCTCTTGCCTCCACTCCCACTCACCCCAATCTGTTCCCTTGCATCCTCACTGCTTAACCCTGTCTGTTGGTTGCACCTCTCCCCCTCCCCTTCCTTGTACCTGTTTCCCCTCTGCCCCTACCCTCTATTTCCCTCTCTGTTTCCCCTTCCATTCTCTCTAACCACTTTTCCCCTCCTCACCCTCTCCCAGTAGTTTGTGTTGTATACCTTTTGGTCATCAATATTGCTGTCTTGTATTTTTGTATTTACTTCTTTAATCTGTGAAATGCTACTGTTATGTTTATATTACTGATCCTACTCTTTTTCTATGTATAAAAAAAGGAAAAGAGAAGGGAAGGAGAAAAAAATATATATTGTTTATCCTACTTGCTACTGTACCATGTAATGCTCTATAACTACCTGTTGTTCTGTTCTCGCTCTGACTTGGAACATTTGTACAAGAGCTTCTAGCTCAAAGGTGTTATCCAAGACCATAAATAAATAAATACTTGAAACAGTTACAATTAAGAGCAAGGCATCACAACTACCCAAAAAAGATGGAAAAATTAAACAGTTTTAATCTTGCTGCTTGGATGAGTCCAGGATTTTGCAACATCAAATAAAATAGCAGCTTGACCATAATGAGTTTTGATGTCCTGACAGTAAGTCTAATTATTTGCAGACCTCAAACAACATACAGGACATGTGAATCCAATAAATGAGATTCAAAATACTTTTTAATGGAATAAGAGCATTTAATGTAATCAGTTTAAACAGTAATGGCAGATTATTTCATGCCTTGTAGATTTATTAATTTATTTCTGGTTTGCTGACTGGGAAAGGAGGGCTAGGTAATTCTGCATATTTTCAGTCTCATCCTGGGGCGGGGGTACTGGGATACAGATGGAAACCAACTAAAATTGAACCAGATTAAACTGCTTGAGACATTTTAGTGAATGGGGAATATTTGTCCAGGACACTGGGGAAATTCCCCTACTCATCAGTAGGGGGAACCCTTGGCTGTCTATCCCAAGATGGCCGCTATGGACAAAGCCCAAGAGAGGATGGATGTGTTGGAGCCTGGGGAGTGGGCATCTTCCCCAGCTCTATCAATGCTAGAGGCCAAAGAAATAGCTAACATGGTGGAAATTTTCCAAAACGAAATGTCAGGTCAGCAGTCTGGTTTGGAGGCAGTCGCTGTGCAGGTATTAAGAGAAATGAGCATCAATACAATGCATGCAGAAGCAAATGCCCAAATGTCATACACCCAGACTATCCAGAAAATGCTTTATTGCTCCAGCTACAGGAGGAAGAAGCCTGATATCTGAAAAAGAAACAGGAGCTGGAAGTGTGGCTTCAGCAGCTATAGACACAACAGCAGACTGTCAGAGGAGCAAGTGAATATGTCAGTGGAGTACAGCTCAGAGGTGACGCGGCAGGATCAAAGGAGGCTGTAACCCCACCCTCAGTGCAACAGTCAGTTCACACAGTGAGGATCTTCCTAGTTCTAAGGTGGCTGGCAATAGAGTTGGTATCATTACCGAGTGTCTAGAGACATGGGGGGAGCTGACAATGGAAAAACAGATTACAACAGCAAAAGTTAAGTGATGGCTCGGACCTCAAAGAGCGAAAACTGCACTGCAACCCACACCGAATGGAGACAGCAAGACCATCATACATGCACAACATCCTGCAAGTCAAGTACAAATTAATTCTCATAAAGCTCCGCGCTCCAAGCAAGCTACTATCACAACTGTTGAAGTTGCTTCTGATGAACCTATTCCCAGGAATCAGGAAATAGGAGAAGGGAACTGGTCCTGAGAAAGGCTTTAGAAGATGCAGGGTGGTTACTTAACGAGCAAGGGACATGGGTTCCTGACCTCAACGATGTTAAAATGCAACAAAATAAAGAATGTACAAAAACTACGAACCCGGGGGCCACTCCCTATACAAAAGACACAAATGTCCTTGAAAGTGCTCTATCACCTAACCCTGAAACAAATCCAGATATAGCAAGTACTGGTGCAAAAACTGTTACTGTTGCCTCACAAGTGGGGTGAAGTGGGCCCGGGCCAACAGAATTATAGCCTCCTACTGCATCAACTTCTGAAAAGCAAGATACTGACATGCTTAGGGTGGGACCACAGGAAAGCTCTTTGACTGATCCTACTAGAAGGGCATGGCTTGAACCTATGTTCAGGCTTGCAGATTTATTTCAAAATAAGGGGGAGCCGGCACTAAGGAAAAATGCTATTAGGTTGATTTATAAAGGAGGTTTAGAAAATCCTCCAGACAGGCTGCATGTGGCTAAAATCTTGTTAAAAGGTTCGATTAAGCTTTTTTCTTCTGAGATATTTGCTTTAATCCACATTGGTAATTCAAACTATGATACTAGTTTTAAATCCATCACAGGCTTGGGCAGGTTTTGGTCACAATAGCAACTCTTAAAGAATAACCCTATCTGGATTCCTTTTTTGGCAATTCCCCTAACAAAGCCTTTGGTTAAAGTCATTACAGTTATATTTAAAAATGAAGGTGTCAACGTGGAAGACATAATGTTCTGGTTATGACAAAGGTGGAAAATTCTGCACAGACCCTCCCCCATTCTATACAGTGAGCAAATCTGGAATGGGGATAGAAAATCAGGGTAAAGTTATTTTCTTTAAACTCAGGGCCAGTACATTTACCTAACAGCTTTTTTCTAAGTAAAGACGAGGGGTCACTTTCTTATGCAAGACAACCACGTTCCTCCTTCAAATGTGGGGCTCGAACTCACCTGAGTTCAATGTGCAATACAGCATGATGCAGTCACTGCCTGGAGTATGGTCATACCACAGCTAAGTGCCTAAATCTGTTCAAATGTAACCTATGTGAAAGAACTGGGCACACTTAGGGAAGATGCCCCAGGGCATCTCATAACCGAGAAGAATGCCCTTCTCACAGAGGGCTTATAAATAAAACCCAACAGATGCAGGTGAAAAGGGTGGCAGAACAAGCAGAACAAGAGCAAACTAGGCTGCATGATAGAGAGGACAATGGGGGCCCAGGTTCAGAACAAGGCCTCCCACTAGGTAACCTTTCAGTAGTGAAGCAAATGGTAATTGAACCTCTTGAGGTAGAAATCTGAGATCATGAAGTAACAGAGACATGCTCAACAAATATCATTAGTGAAGAGAATCAGGATCCAGTGGTTATGCCTCCCCCTCCCCCCACCCCTCATGCAAGAACAACCTTTCAAGACAGTAACTGCAAAGAATAGATCTAGATTAGGGAAAGCAATATCCACCCTCAAATCTTCCTCCTTTCCAAAAGGTAAAGAAAAAGCTATCTCAGCCTGGAAAGCAGGAAACAAGTTTGCTACTTTAGCAACAGGCCATACCTGGGACGGCTCTGAAGAGGGGGACTCTGATTTCTCCTCAATCACTTCCACCCCTACTGACATAAACTTCAGATACCAAGGAAGGGAAAGGGGAAGACTCCATAGCCAAAAGAACAAGACAAAGAAGGTCATCTAGAACCCCTTAATATTTATCTTGTTAGCTTAGTTCCTGCTTTTTCCCCTCTCTTCCTTTAATATGCATTCTTTAAACATCACCTCCATTAATGTAATCAGTATCAAGAAAGGCAAGAAGAGGTTAGAAGTATATTAGTTCTTGAGCTGCTAAAATCTGATATAATCTGTCTTCAGGACACCAGGTTAAAAACATTACCAGAAATACGCCAGGCTACTTCAGGGTGGAATAGGGGGCCAACTTTTTGGTCCAGTGGGGTGGAAGTGTGTGATGGGATAGGCATTCTGTTAACTAATTCACAGTTAAAGGTATCCTGGTTACTAGGTATTAGCTTTGGTAGAGCCCTCATGCTTGACATAAACATTTTGTTCAGAAAGATTTAGAGCTATATCAGTATATGCTCCACAAGCTAAAGCACTTAGGATAGCACTTTTCAAGGAAATACAGCCCTTCTTGCACACTTCTTGTTTGGTGGTGTGGGCAAGAGACTTCAACTGTAGCCTTGAATTGAAGGAAAGAGAGTTAAAAACTATCAAGTTATTATGCGTTACACTAACACTACAGCAAGTCATTAAAACTGCAGGGCTAATAGACTTCTATAGATCTAAATATCCCACAAGTGGACATAACATCTTTAAGGGATCCTTTTGCACCTGACTAGATTTTATGTTTGTAGTCCCCTCGCTGTGGATTATGTCAGTGCACACACAGGCTTGGGAATTCTCAGACCACAAATCCATCTCTGTTCAGTTAGGGTGAGATGATACCCCAAGATGTAGACAAAACTGCTGGAGATTAAACAATGCTCTACTAGATGATTTAAGTATTAAGAAAGAACGTCAGAAAGAACGGGAAGCCAGGTTGTTAGTGGTAGGATGCTATGAAGATTTATTGGAGTGGTGGGAAGAAACAAATAAAATACTGGCAGACATTTTTTCAGTCACAATCTAGGGACTTAAATAAGGAATATCTACACTATCTAGACCTAAGAAATGAACAACAAAAATTAATATCAATAACAGAAACACATAAAATAGACACTGGGAAACAGATACAAAATATCAAAAAACAGATGAAACAATTGCAGTATGACAGGACGAAATCATTAGAGCAATAACTAAGGTTTGGCACGCAGATCATAAAGGGATCTTATGATCCATTCAAGGAATGTAGGGGAAAGAGTAGATCATAGGGTGGTAACATAACTTAAGACAGAAACAGGGCAATCAGTAACCTCAGCCCCAGATATCATTACATTGGTGGAGATGCATGTTGAGTCCTTATTTGACACCCCACCAGAAATGCATTAGAAAGCATAGGATATAGATAGACTGGAGCTTCCCAGAATTTCTGAAGTGGATAGTAAAAGACTGACAGAGAAAATAAAACTGGAAGAAGTAGAAAATGCAATTAATAGTCTACGTATAGCTGCAGCTCCAGGGTCAGATGGGTTAATCGCAGGGTTTTATAAAAAAAAAACTCAAGGATTACCTAGTCCCTGCACTAGTAATAATATTTAACCACATGCTTCAAATTAATAACATCTTGGATTCAAAGTGTAAAATGATTCTTTTCCTACTGTACAAAAAGGGTGTAAAAACCAGACATAAACAATTGGAGGCCTTTAAGCCTCTTAAACACAGATGTTAAAATTCTAAGTAAAATATTATTGAATAGGTTAGTCAAAGTGGCAGGACAATTGATTAGTCCATCTCAAATATGTGCAATCCCATGCAGGACTCAGCATGATAATTTGATAGCCACTGGGGACATTTTTCAAGAAGGTATTTTAGCACGACTTCAGGTATACATTTTTAGTCTAGAGCAAGAGAAAGCCTTCAACAGACTAAGCCATGACTTCATCTTTGCAGTGTTAATTTTTCTACTGTATTTATAGACTGAATAAAATGACTGCATGATAGACCTTTCATAAGCTCAAATGTAAATGGGTGAAGGGGGAAAAAAGACAACTCAAAAGAGGTGTTAGACAAGGATGCCCCCTCAGTCCTCTCCTATAATCATTTAGTATAGCTATACTCATTAGATTAATCATAAAGAATTAAGAAAATATAGGCCTCACACTTACCTCAACCCAACAAGCAACAAAAATGCTGGCATATGCAGATGATTTAATGCTAACATTGAACCCTGACACTAACGAAAAAACTCTAAACAACACCCTGAGCTTATTTTATGATATGTCAGACTCCAAAATGAATTGCTTAAATAGCAAAGAGGTGACACTAAGAGACACCCCTGTTCCAGAAAACAATGTATTTGCAGGATTTGAGATTGCTACAGGCCCCATTAAGATTTTAGGAGTTGAGTTTGGATCTGAGAAAATGGCATAGGAAAATGGGGAAACAGGCCTTTCTGAAGCAAACAGACTGACTGCAAATTGGAGGGGACAACAGATTGCTAAACAGAAAAGAATTATGCTAATAAAACCTTAATTAGTCCCCATCTTTTTATATAACAGTTACATATTCTCTCCCCCATAAGCTACAGTATCACCACTTTTTAACATATTTGTTCAGGCCCTATGGGGTAATAGGTTAAACCCTATTAAGAGAGAAGTAACTTACAGTGAAATTCAAGAAGGACGGTTAAACATGCTAAATCTGGTACTATTCTATACAAGCATTTTCATGAGTTACAACATTGGTGGAGCCTTTAAGCCAGGAAGAATGTTTTGGAAGCCCTTTGTTTTAAAATGGTTAGAACACAGCATAGAATCATGGGTCCAAAAGAAACTCAGATTACTGAAAAAAATTCCATCCGCACCTAGTTATGGTTTAGAGACTCTGAAAATCCTGATCAAATAAGGAATTACTGAGGAACAAGTTCTGACTCAGGATAGGAAAAACATGTACAATGCAATGTTACTATCAGAAAGAAAAGAAAAAATTGTATTCCCATAATGTCCAACACCCCAGATTAAAAGCATTCCGACCCATTTAACAAACCTAAGAATACCAGTCTTTGCTTGGGATACACTTTGGCTTGGAAACTATGGCAGATTAGGGGTTAAAAATAATAGTAAGCACAAACAGTTATCCGAAAGATACTGTCCAAAAGAGTCATGCAGACAAATACTTGAAACCGAAGAGCATTTAGTTCTAGACTGTGTATTCATGAAAGGGTGTTGGTCTGTTGGCACAAATAGCAGATGAAGAGTCGAAGTATTAAGCAGCTGTGCGGCAGCTGCCACACCCCAAACCACAGAATCAGATCAGCCGATGGCCAGATGCAGCTGTGAGTGTCGGCGCAAGCACCCGGACCGCTGGGACAATGGCAAAACTGACTGGATTGCCACAAAGGAAAAATCTTGGATTGTCAAATTGTAAAACCTTAAAAAAGAGAAAGGATAGCAGGGAATGCTACAAGATGTGGAGTGGTCAGTAACAATGGTGTTGCAAGACGCAGGATGAGTAGCAGAGCAGGATAGGTCATGGAAACAAGACCCCACAGATCCAAAAGTGCTGCAGTTCACTGACAAAGAAATCACTGTAACGGGTAAAATCATTACTTCTCCTAAACAGAAAATATCAAATGCTGTAGTTCAGATAGTAAAGAACATGTTGCTCACAACACAGTGAGGCTTAAAGGCACAAAACAGAATTATGATTGTGCACTTGTTAACATTAATAATATAGCAACACTGAATACTTTAGAACAGCAGAACTCTATTCCATTTGAGCTTGAAACAACTGTGGCAAACAAAGAGGTCACTGAGGAAAAAAGTAGTGAGGAACCCCTGAAAGAGATATGAAATCCAGGCAGGAGGCCTAGTGAGGAAGCCCCAAAAAAATAAAGTATTTCAAGTAACTTACTTGACATTTAAATACATGAGGAAACTTTACCCTTGGGATTGGGACAGCTCAGAACTTACAGGACCCAAATAAGAGACAATTTTTCCAGCCCCTGTTAAGAATGTCTGACCTATTTAAAAATAAGGGAGAGCCAGCACCTCAGAAAAACTTAATCAGGCTGGCTATAAAGGGGCAGCCTAGAAACGCCCCAGATCAAGTCTATGTGGGAAGAACATTGTTGAAGAATTCTCTGAAATTCTATGCCTCTGAAATATTCACATTAATATACACAAATATAATTATGACATTAGTTTTTTAAGACAGTGGAGGCACTTGATCAATTTGGGGGAAAATACAATACAGTAAAGGACACACCACTGTGGATCCCCTTCCTGGCCATCCCTATCACCAAGCTAGCAGTATGCACCATACTGTTAAGAATGAAGGTGCTAATGTTGCGGACATTTTGTTTTGGTTAAAGAAAAGGTGTGGAGATCTAGAACATCCCTCCCCATAATAGATTCTGAACAGATACGGACTGGGTGTTGGAGGGTTAAATATAAACTTAGCATGTCCAAAAATGTCATAATTCACCTTTCAAGCTGTTTTTGCTTAGGAAGAGACAGAGGCTCCCTTTCCTATCCAGGTCAATCAAAATCTTGCCATAAGTGTGGTCCCAGATTTCACCTGAGTTACACCTAACATACTAACATACTAAAATGCCAGCAGAATAAGACTGACGGTCTCTTGAGACTGCTCGATTTTCAGCACCCGCACTGAGGGCCAATTTTGATGTCCCCCCTTCCCCTTGAGTTATACTGTCCCCAGTCCCAGATGTTCCACCTGTATTGGGCGTGGTCAGATTTACCCTCCTCCTATACCTGTCCCATCCCCTTTTAAACCCATCCATAGTCTCCACCTCTACCAGCGCCCTGAGCAATACATTCCATGGCTCCACCACTCTTTCAGTGAAATAACATCTCCTCCTCTCCCCTCTGATCCTGCCCCCTTCCAGCTTACACCCATGACCTCTTGTTGCCCCACCCTCCTTCCTTTGGAGCACCCTGACTGGGCCTGCTTTATTGATCCCTTTCATGTACATAAACACCTCTATCATGTCCCCCCTGTCCCTCCTCTCCTCTAGGGTGTACATGTTGAGCTCCTTGAGCATTTCCTCATAGGTGCTCTCCCCCAGGCCCCAGATCATTTTGGTTGCCCTCCTTTGGACTCTCTCTAGGAGTGTAATGTCCCTCTTTAAATGTGGTCTCCAAAACTGTACACAATACTTGAGGTGTGGCCTAACCAAGCAGTTGTACAGTGGAAGGATCACTTCCGCCTTTCTGGAGGTAATCCCCCTGGCGATGCATCCCAGCAACTTATTTGCCCTTGCCGCTGCCCTCCTACTGGTCTCTGAGTTGTTCATTTTGACATCTACCACTACCCCCAGGTCCATCTCACCCTCCGTGACTTGAAACATGTGTCCTCCCAGGGTATACCTCAGGCCTGGATTTCTGACTCCAAGGTGCAGAACCTTGCACTTCCCTGCATTGAATTTTAGTTTCCATTTTCCTGACCACCTTTCCAGATCCTCCAGGTTCTCCTGCAAGACCTTCCACCCCTCCTCTCCTCCCCATCCACCACTGCACCCAGCTTTGAGTCATCTGCAAAGAGACTCATCTCACTCCTGATCCCCCTCCTGATGTCTGAGATATAGGCGTTGAACAGGAGTGGCCCCAGCACTGACCCCTTGGGAACCCCATTAGTAACCCACCTTGGGGATGAGGCTAATCCTCCAACCACCACCTTCTGAGTACACTCAGAGAGCCAATTTCCTATCCATCTTAACAACTGTCTCCCTACACCTATTTCGATCAGCTTAGCCAGCAGGCCACTGTCGGGTACTGAATCAAATGTCTTGCTAAAGTCCAGAAAGAGGACATCCACTTGCCTACCCTGGTCCAGGGCCCTCATCACCCAGTCATAGAACTCAACACGATTTGTCTGGCACGATCATCCCGTGACAAAGCCGTGCTGCCTATTGTCCAAGTACCCAGTTTGCTCCAGTAACCCCCATTAGTATTTCCTTGACAATACCCTCCACCACATTGCCGACCACCAATGTCAGGTTAACGGGCCTGTAATTTTCCACCTCCTCTCTTTATCCCCCCTTGTGGATCGGCATGACATGGGCCACCCTCCAGTCTTGGGACACCCAACCCGTCCTCAGTGAGATGTTGAAAAGTTCCGCTAGAGGGACTGCCAGGACAACCGACAGTTCCTTCAACACCCTGGGATGTATCTCATCTGGCCCAGGTGATTTTTCCATCCAAAGGGACTTAACGGATTCCCTTACTCTCTCTTGTGGGATTTCAGCCTCCACGTCCTCCCCCTTTTAACCCAGCACTGATGGGCCCCCACCTGCAGTGGTGGCCACTCCCTTTCCCCAGACCCATCAGGGCTCCTGGTCTCTACCGGTCCCACCCCTTGCTCCGGTTTGCCCCCACTCCCCTCGCAAGACATAGCCCCTCCATTCCCCCAGGAAAAACTGAGGAGAAGTACTCATTTAGGACTTCTGCCTGTTCCCCCACCTCCTGTGCCCAACCATTCTCTATCCTTATCTTGCTGATCTGCCCCCTTACTTTCCTTTTTTCCCCCTGTGTATCTAAAGAACCCCTTGTCCCCCCTCCAGATCCCACTGGCCAAGGACTCCTCCTTTTTTGCCTTAGCTGCTCTCACCACCCTGGTGACTCTCTTGGCTGTCAGCTCATACTGTATTCCTCCTGATCCCTTTCACTCCTTGAGCACTTGAAGCACCAATAGGCTGCCTTCTTTTCCCTCATCACCTCCTGTACCTCCTGGGTCCACCAGCAGGGTTTTCTGGCCTTGCTGAACTTACGCCTTTCCCTTGTGCAGGATCTGGTAACCTCCTGTATTCCCCTCCTAATGATCCCCACCTGCTGTCAGCATCCATTTCCAGCCTTATCCTGTCCAGATGATCTTTAAGGATCCTTCCCATTTCCCTGAAGTCTGCACCCTTAAAGTTGGTTATTACCTTCCTTGTTCAGCTTTCCTCCCACCCTAGGTCCAGGAAGAACCAGACTGTGGAATGATCACTCCCAGCCAACGGGTCCCTCACCTCTAGGCCCCAAATCTGCTCACTGTCCACCAGGACCACGTCCAGTGTCTGGGCCTCCCTAGTTGTCTCACCCACCAGTTGTGTCAGAAACACATCCTGGAAGACATCCAGCAGCCTCTGCTCTCTGGTCACTGGTGAAGTCATAGTCCTCCAGTCTGTTGCTGGCATGTTGAGGTCCCCCATTACCACTACCCTTCCCTTTCCCAATCTACAGTGTCCCTCGAGATTTGCCACTAAATTTTCTTCCAGGACCTCTGCTAGTGCTGGTGGTCTGCATGCCACTCCGACCTTTACTATCTTACCCCACTGCATCAGCAAGGTGACCCAAATAGCCTCCATGTTCCCCTCTGACTCCTCTACCCCTCCAATACCCATGCCACTTTTGACTAACAGTGCTACACCACCACCCCTTCCCTCCCCCCATCTTTTCTGAACATAGTGTAGCCCTCCAGATTTAGGTCCCACTCATGGCCTTGAGTGGCCCAGGTCTCAGTGACTGCTGCCACATCTACCTCCCCCTCAACTAGCGTCACCTGGAGCTCAGGCATTTTATTTCCTAAACTCCTTGCATTTATCAGGACAACTCTCCACCCCTTTTCCCTCCTATCCTTTCTCCCCCTTGAGCTCCCATTTCTCAGCTCCTGCACCCTATCTGGTGACCCATTTCCATATCTCCCTAGCCCCCTAGAGGAGTGGAGACCATGTCCCTCATTTATAATACCTGCTGGCACTGACCCTTTTTTGGTCCCTCCCCTTCAAAAGTTTAAACCCCACCTTTCACTGATGAACCCAGCTAGTTTGAGCTTTAGGATTTCCTTCCCCTTCAAATTAAGGTGGAACCTGTCCCTAGCATATAGCCCCTCATCCTCCCAGGTTTCCCCCCAGTTCCCCACCAGGCCGTACCCCAATTCCCCACACCACTCCCTAAGCCACTGATTTATCTCCCTAATCTTCATCTTATTTTCCCCACTAGTCCTTGGTACCAGCAGGATTTCTGAAAAGGAGATCTTACAGCCTATGGAAAGGCATACCCTGGGCAACTCCTGGAACCTTGCCTGAATATCTAGTTCACTATTACAATTTATGTTGTTTGTCCCCAAGTGCACTAGAATGTCCAGGGTCCCCCACATTCCCTTGCCAGTGAATACAACTCATGCTTTGCCTTGTGCACCATCAGGCCTGGGTGGCCTGGGTGGCATTTGGTTCTGATCAGATAGGTTTTACCCTCCTCCTCCTGTCCTTCCCATTGTATGCCTCTGATCATGTATTACCCCAGTAGCAGTACTCTAAGCTCCCCCTTGCCTACTTGCTCACCCCTTGGCTGAGCACCTGTGATATCTATATATGTATGCATTGTTTGGATACAGGACACCTTGCAGCAGCCTGTGTCAATCCTTTCTGCTGTGATGTCTGTGAAAAAATGGGCTTCCTATGTTTGCTGCCCATGGGCCTCACATAATGGAGCAGATAGTTCAACTCATGAAGTCCTCATAACTCAGACACAAAAAAGGGCTATGCAATGGCATCAAAAAAGCATATGCAAGAAGCTTCAAAGAAAAAGAAACAGAGAAGAGAAGGTTCATGGATGCAGAAGTTAGGCCTACACATGAACAAGATAAGCAAAATGGCAATGAACAAGACAAAATTCTGTGCAAATCCAGAATCAGGTACAACAGGCAACAACAGCAGCAATTACTTTGGCACCACAAGAGGAGGAGACTATGATGGATTTATCAGAAGGGAAAGGAGCAGCAAGTCAATTAAATGCAGGAAAACACACACAGGAGTGGGATATAGAGGTGATAGATGACAAAGTGCTTCCTGAACAAGAAGAACAAGGGATAGCGACTGGATAAATCAAGCCCCCACCCACCCAAGAGGGTCTGCAGAACCAGCCTTCCATCAAGTAAAGAATAAAAAAAGGCACAGAGCAAAAATGGGAACTAAAACAAAACCCAGAGAAAAAGAAAGGAAAGTTTCAACAGAAAAACAGAAATGGACTACAATAAACACATATGGGACATTACAAGTTGAGACAGCAGAGGTGGACTCAGAAGAAGAGGAGTCAGAATCTGATTCTTCTTCAATCACTTCCTCTACAAAAGACCAGTCCTCTGGACTAGAAGATTTAAGGCCTGGTGATACAGTGAAGAAGAAATGAATGACTAGATCACATCAGTAGAAAATGTATGATTGCCTCATTAACACCAAAATGTTCTGCTTATGACAACTTTAAAAATAATAACCATAAATGTTAACAACATAAAAAACAGCAAAAGAAGGCTAACAGTCCTTACAGAATTACAACAGCATAAAGTTGGTATGGTGTACTTACAAGACACGTGCTTAAAAACATTATCAGAAGTGACACAAGCAGCAAAACTGTGGACCAAAGGAGTTACCTTCTGGTCTCAGGACCAGAGTTATGTGATGGACTGGGGATTCTATTTTTTAATCAGAATTTGAAAGTGTCATGACTTATAGACCTAGATCCTGGAAGGATACTCATTTTAGACATTCAGCTCTGGGATTCCAGGATAAGATTAATTAATTCCTACACCCCTCAGACAAAAACGAAAAGGATAGAGCTGTTTAAGAAAGTTCAGCCATATTTATGTACAGCTAGGCTGGTAATCTAGGGAGGTGATTTTAATTGTGGCTTACATCAGGCTGATAAAGGGCTCCAAATGCAGAAATTATTTTGTGACACTAACACTCTGAATGTCATCATTAGTACAGCTAAACTACAGGATGCTTATAGAGCAGTCCACAAACAGGGAGGTTTTTCATATAGCAGAGGGACACATTTAACAAAGATAGACTTCTTTTTTACATCCCTGAATTTAGAAGTCTTAGCAGCTGAAATGCATAACTGGGCATTGACAGACCATATGGCCACAGAAATTCATATCTCATGGGGAGAATCCATCAAATATGGGAAAGGGCCATGGATATTAAACTCGGCCCTGTTGGAGTCAGAATATATTCACAAGGAATGGAGTCAACTATGGACAGCAAGGAAATCAGTCATACGTATGTATGACATGCTGATAGACTGGTGGGAAAAGTCGAAGAAGAACTTTAAATCTGTGTTTCAAAATCTAGCAAATAGGCAGTCAGTGGACACATATTTAAATTACTTAACACTAAGAAAACAATTGCATACTCTAATATCAAGAACTGAGATCCTAAACTAGAGTATAGCAAACAAATAACCCAGATAAAAAAGGAAGTGTTTAAAATACAATATGATAGAGCTAATACACTTCAACAAAAATTGAGATGTGGGATGAAAAACAAAAATCAAACTTATGACCCCTTCAAGGATAATCAAAAAAGGGTAGACAATAAGATAAGTAGGCAGTTGGAAGATGAGAATGGTTTGATTCAGACAGGGAAGAAGGAAATTCTACATATAATAACTGGTCAGCAATTTCTCTCAATGTACTGACCAGGTTGATATTTTCCATAACAACCAGCTGGTTGTTATGACATTCATGAGCCATGCTAGTCAAACTATGTTGCTGCCTCATTGGCCAACATTCTGTATGTGGGTGGGGCCACACAGTCTCACAAACTGCTGGAGAAAAATTGCTGGTCTGTTATTATAAAAAACAAAAGATGGGAAGGGTGTTTGATATGGGAATTTAATGCACACCCTCATTGTGGGATGCTTGACAAACCCTTGGGCCGCCCTCGGGGTTTATGTACATCCACAACCCGGTGTGCACTAAATCATATCAAACCCTTCCCCATCCATTATTCTCTATATAGTAGACAAATAAGTGCAAGATACATTCGTAACCCCTCCAGTAATCTACCACCCTAAGGACTAATTTACAAAAATTGCAAGTAATGGAATTAATAGATGCTCAGGCTGAACTCCTAGGACAGCTGACTTCAGAAGAAGAGGTATGACTAATGATAAAAGCACTTAAAAATAACACAACCCCTGGGGTGGATGGACTCACTTCAGAATTCTATGAAACATTTTTAGAAGAATTACTTCCGGAACTTACAAAGCTATTTACCAAAATATTAACTTCACAAAAAGTACCTGAGTCAATGGCCACAGCAGATCTCATATTTCTGTGTAAGAAAGAAGATGAACTTAAACTGACAGACTTCCGGTGTCGTCACAGCTGGTGTAGCTGCTTAGTTTGGGAGCTCAGGGGGCTGCTCGAGAAAATAATATTAAAAAACAGCTAAACCAGTGTCTCCAAGCCTAAAAACAAGTGCCAGTAAACTTCAGAGATGGCAACTAACAAAACGAGGGGCGAATTAAAAGTATGATGGACTGAGAGAAAGACCAAGGCCTGCTATCAGAATCCAGACCGGGGTCTCCAGTCTCTAGCATTGCCAGCTCAGAGGAAAACTTAGAACTAGGACAGCAACATACAATTATGACAAAACTGGACAGTATCATTAAAACTTTGCATCACGTGGAGTCGTTGGTGGCCGATCTGTGAGCCGACATGAAAAAAGTAGAATCTCACCCCATAGTGGCTGAAAATGCGACTGGGAACCTAGCAAAGCCAGCATGATAGAGCTATCTCTTAGTGCGAGAAAGAGAAATGCAAAATAAAATAGATGATCAAGAGAACAGAGCCCACTGAAATAATTTCAGAATCTATGGAGTCTCCAAAGATTTAGAAAACTCATTTAATAATGTGGTGGACTTTGTCATGCACATACTAAGGGACATCTTGTTGATATCAGAGAGTACCCCCCACTCCCCATTGAAAGAACACACTGCTCCTTGGCCCAGAAATTGAGAGATCAGGCAACTCAACCTCGGTCTATTGTAGCTCGAATGCTGAACTATTAAGACCGCCAACTTACTGTATATTGCAAATAGCATGGAAAATGAAAGACCTACAGACTGACAACAAAAAAATATGCTTTGATCAGGACTTTTCGGATTTTGTAAATCAAAAAAGAAGACAAGTTCAGGAAGTTATTAAACAAGCAAGGGAAAAGAAGGTTAAAATTCAACTTTACTATCTGGCCCATCTTAGAATTCACACTGAGAGAGGCCCGCAGATGTTTGATTCCCATAGAGAATCAACGCCAACCTTATGGCAACTGGGCCAAATCTGCCCAGACCTAAGAGCAGATATTCTGGAGTAGAAGATCTCGAGTGTGGCCTGGCACAGGGCAGGGAAACCTAAATGGTTTCAGGCCACGACAGTATCCTGGCCATCACTCTTGGGCTGAGACCTGCAAGAGATAATGGCAGGGATGGAGTGCTCACACAAGAAGATATATAGGTTCCCAAGGACAGTCAAACTTGAATGGACTTTGTTCCTTTGTCACAGATTTCCATAAGAGGCACTCCTCTTCTTCCCACCACAAATTCACTGGTGGGTCCATTTTTCGCACTGAGATCAGCTGGATTTAAACCAGTTATCCTGCGAGACTTACCTCAGAGTCATGTTGAAGTTGCTTCCCCTTTCACTGGAGTGCACTTGGGCCTGACCTCCATCGAAACCTAACATAGATATGTTTCTCAGGCTGGACTGGGGATACTGGTAAATGGTAAGGGGCAGGGGATATTGGTTTTCCATTCTTTTGCGGTAATGATTTTAAGTTAGTAGGGGCTAGATGGGATGGTCAATTGAAGATCTGTTAGATTTGTTTAACCTCTGACCCCAAAACGAATTCCCAGTTATAGGAAGGAGGGTGCAGGATTAAAGGGTCAGAAACTTCCCCCTCCCTCCCCCTCACCTTCTGGGGACTCATTCAGGAGTGTTTCTCCCCCCCCCACTCTGAACTCCTTCATAACTAGCTGGTTTATAACAGTACATAAAGGGCTCTGGATCGAGCGCCCCCCCCATGCTCTGGTTTCTCCATTGAATACTACTACATATAGTCACAACCTCAGAGTGACATCTCAAACAAAACCTGATCCCTTTAGATCAGACTTGTAGATATGACAGGTAAAGTAGTGAGAGCTACACACCCTTCCTATTGGTAGGTTTCTATCTGCAGTGCTTAGAAGTACATCGTTTGTTCATTAGCACTTGTATTCTTATTGTTGTAAGTTTACTGTTATTATTAGGAGGATTTTACTCCCTTTCTTTTTCTTTTGTTGTGCTTAAAAAAGTTCAAATTTCAGAGTTATATGCACCGTTTGTGCCTATACCTGTCCAAACATGGCTTACTAATGTACCAAGTAAAGGAAGTTTCATGATACTGAAAGGGTTCAAGTGGAAAGTTAGGGATCTTGAGGAAGGATGTGGTGGACTTTGGGGTACCATAAAAAGCCTATAGATGGGTGCTATAAAAATAACATCCTTGAATGTACAATGATTTAACTCACCCATTAAGAGAACAAAGATCTTATATTACTTAAATCAACTCCATGCTGACATTTGTTTTTTGCAGAACACTAGATTGTCTGAAATAGAGCATGCAAATTTCAGATGATCCTGGGTTCGCAAAGTGATTTGGTCCTCACAAAATGGGTGCAGCAATATTAATTAGGAAAAACATTCCCATGGAAATTTTGAAGATGGACACCCTAGAGAACAGAAGAGGAGTTTTGCTACAGGAGAGTTATTCTCTCAGAAATTGCATTTAATCAACATTTTCATCCCCTAACAATGATGACCCATTATTCTATCGAGATGTTTTTAACAAAATGTCTGGCTTAGGGGAGGGCATGATATTACTAGGTGGAGACTTCAACTGCATCCTCAATCCCAAGTTTGATTGTTCCTCACAGAACAGCAACACAAATAAATAAATGAGCAGGATAGTAAGGGGTGGAATGCAAGAACTTGCATTATTTTACATTTGGAGAGAATTGAACCCAATTTCAAATGACTTCACCTTTTACTCAAACCCCAATGATTCCTACTCTAGATTGGATTTTTTTTTATGTAGCAGCGGGGACCTACACAGAACGAAGGATTGCTCCATTCACCCCAGGGTGGTCTCAGATGCAGGGGTAACCGTGATAATGCAACTGGGTGACTGGAGTAAAAAATCATCCTGGAGATTTAATTCTTCCCTTTTAGGAAGACAGGACTTCAGGGACCAAATAGTGGAGACAATACAAGGCTACCAGTGACACAATACAATATAAGAACCTGGGCCTCAATGGTACTGGGATGGTCTCAAAGTGGTTATTCGAGGTGAAGTAATATCATATGCCTCTAGATTAAAAAAGCAAAGAAGGGAAAAGCAGTTGGCCTTAGAGTCATTATTGAAACAGTTAGAAAAAGAGCACAAACACAATAAAAGTAAAGAAAAATCTAATCAAACTAAATAATCTTAGGAAGGATCTACAAAATCTTATAGATTCACAAATAGAAGGCAAGTTAAGATATTTAAACCAAAAATACTATGAATAAGGTAATAATGCAGGTAGGCTTCTTGTCTTTAGCTTATGAAGGGATCAAGCTGATAGGTATGTAAAAAGGAAATAATAATCACAGGACGGGGAGGGTCAGAAACAACTTATTTCACCCCCCAAAAATAGCAGAAGCCTTCGAACAGTACTACTGTAATCTTTATTCGAAGAACCCCAAAGGGTTGTACTCACCGCAGGTGATACAAGAGTATCTATGTGGGATTCTACTTCCCAATTTAGAGGAGGATATTAAATTGAAGTTGGATTCCCCTATCACACCCCAGGAGGTAATTAGCACTATTAAAGACATAAAACCAGGTAAATCATCAGGCCCAGATGGCTTCAACATTGAGTTCTACCACATTTAGAACTCAGTCATGCCCTATTTTGCTTCAACCTTTTAATTCCTGTAGTGAGGAAGATGATTTTCCTCAGTACTGGCAGAGAACATTTATTTCAGTTATCCTGAAGGAAGGTAAGCCCCCTGAAGTATATGCCTCTTACCGGCCCATATCCCTCCTTAACATGGATGCCAAAATCTTCACCAAAATACTGGCCAATAGGATAAATACCATATTGCCAGGCTTGGTCCATCCGGACCAGACCAGGTTTGTACATAATAGGCACCTCAGGGGCATATTAGAAGATACATCAATATTCTACACAGGGGTAAACAGTTTAAAGGACACCAACTAACCATAGCGATCAGTGCAGAGAAAGTGTTCGACCACCTAAGCTGAAATTTTCTACATGGGATTTTAGAGAAGTTCAGGTTCGAGGACCAAATAAGAATCTGGATTAAAGCTATAAATCGAGTCCCATTGGCTAGCATCAGAGTGAATGGCACAATTCCTAACAGTTTTAATATTTTTAAAGGAACTAAACAGGGCTGCCCCCTGTCTCCCATTTTATTTGCTCTTTGTATGGAGCCCCTTGTGGCAATAATTAGAACACATCTGAACTTAGAGGGAATCAGGGTGGGGGGATAGACAGTAGACTATCACTTTATGTGGACAATACTATGTTATATCTCAGGGACTCAATCAGAACCTTTCCAGTTTTACACCAAATACTTAACACGTATGGTAATTTATCAGGCTTTAAAGTCAATAATGATAAAACAGAAACTATGTTGGTGAGTGGCCCACTTACCACAGAATTGAAACAATTGATTCCCTTTTGTTGGGTCTCCAATAGTATAAGATATCTCAGCATTTATATACCACTTAACTTAAATCAGCTGTTTTCAGTCAATTATGGGAGACTGATAAAATTGGTGTTTACTGATTTAAAGAGATGGGAGCTTCTTCCTCTCTCATTGATGGGAGGGTTGATACTACCAGGACGAATATCCTGTCATGCTTTCTATTCTTACTTAGCACCTTTTCATTATGTATCCTGGGTCCGGAATGGAAAAAAATAAATAGGGCCTTGCACCACTTTGTATGGGCAGGTAAAAGGGCTAGGACAGCATTAAACACATTGATGAAGGCTAAAAACCAGGGTGGGATGGGCTTGCCAAACCCGAAAGCCTATTATCACATGGCCCAGATGGTTCCCTGGGTAGCCCACCTGAAAACAGATCCTGACAATATTTGGATTGCGCAGGAAACAGGGGGTGATCTGGGGATATCCCCTGACTTACACTTTACAGGACCTTTAGAGAGGTTGAGGGGCATGAACATAAATAATCCATGGATAGCACAAATGTATAAGAACTGGGCAATGGTGAGGAGGGTAGCTGAGATAGGAACTCAATTAAGTAATAGAACAGCCATCATAAACCGTGGCTATTTCACCCCATCCAGATTGGACCACTCCTTCAGGGGTTGGCAACATCAAGGTTTGATTCACTTTGCCCAATTTTTTAGTCAACACCAGATTAAAAACCTTTTGTTCACTCCAGCAAGACTTCTTCATACCCACCTCGCACTTCTTCAGATACTCACAAGCGGTCACATTTCTTCGATCTGGCTTGAACACCCTTGATGTTCGGAAAGATCCTCACCCATTGGTGCAGGTGGTTTGGCAGGCAGTGGATAGCCCAAAATAATCACATTTGATATCCCACTTAGTATCCACATATAGGAAAATAGTAGATGTGACTCCATCAAGTGCACAGTGGGCTTGGGAGAGAAAAATGAGGTTACAACTGGACACATCAGCCTGGTGGAAGATCAGGGAAGGAAGGATTCATACCTCAGCCTCCAATGCCTGGCAGGAGTTCAGGTGGAAGGTATTGGTTAGGTTCTTTGATACAAAATCCAAAGCTAAACACTATAAAGTTGGAGCCACAGAGGCCTGCTGGAGAGGTTATGGGGAGATTGTAACTCCTTATCACACCTTTTGGGACTGCCCAAAACTTTCCCCCTTTTGGAATGAGGTGGGACTTCACTTCCCAGAAATATCAGGTATCCAGGAACCGGATGACTTCCCACTAATGGTATTGGGCTCCTTCCCAAAAGGCAGGCGATCTAATACTAAGATCTCCTTCCTGGAAATTCAACTAACTGCTGCTAACAAAGCAATCACTAGAAGATGGTTAAATCCTGATCCCCCCGTGCTGAAGGAGTGGTTGCTCATAATAAAAGATATAGCCAGAATGAAGAAAATAACAGCAGAACTTAGACTAAGGGGGGACAAATACAGTAGCATATGGCTACCCTTTATGCATTTGGTAGAGAAGATGGAGGGACTTTCAGTCTTCTCACAACAGGCCTTCCACCGATAGCTCTTGGTTCACCCTGCTCCCGGGACAAATGAAGTTGAAACCTAACTATGCACTTCTATTTGAACCTAGAACTTAGTTGCAAGACTGAAGAATATTAAGGAACATATCACATTGACCACGTTTCTTTAGTTGTTTTTACTCTTCTTTATTATTGTTTTTTTTAAGATCAACATTAAGTTTAAAGTTAGGGGAATCTCTTCCCCTTGTTTTCTCTTTTATTATAAAAATGAAATTATAATGGAGGACCCTGGAAGGCATCCCATCTTGAAGGGCTAATTCGAGGTATTAGGAGGCTTCAGATGAAACTGCATAGTATGCTGGATCTTTTCAATAAAAGTCCAGAGAAGGACTCTACTAAACAGCATGGAACATATCTGGAACAAAGAGAGACATTATACTATTATGGACTTCCAGTACAATTGTACTTTTCTTTTACTATATAATGATTTGCCACTGTGATTGCTTAATTCATTGCCTAAATGGTCATTGTAAAAGTGCCCTACCTGAATAAACCTGAAGTTTAAAAAAAAAAAAAAAAACTGACAAACTGGAGACCCATTAGTTTGTTAAATTCCGATTTTAAAATTTTGGTAAAAGGTTGGCAAAAAGATTGACCCAAGTTTCAGAAATTCAAATAAGTACAGCACAGTACTAGCCACGCCCCCTGGGTCTGTGTGGTGGCCGCTTGTGTTTGTCTGTGTCTGTAGCTTAGTTTTTGTGGATTTACATGTTTTTCTGCTTGTGGTAACTATACCATTCTTGCTCACTACATCCGTGAAAGTCTCCTGGACTGGATTTCTGCAAAAAAATCATCATCCGGTATCTTTATTTTCATTTTAAAATCAACTTTTGGAAGCTATCCCATGAAAACACAAGTGAAGCAACTACATCTGACAAACTTGGTGACTCTGGGTCCTGCTGGAATCCACATTTCGTCTGACCTGCTCCATGATCTGTATGGGGCTTTTCAGCAACCTGTTTGAATGACAAAGAACATACAGACAAAGGATTCACATCCTGCATATGTGCAGGCACAGTTAATCACCTTCAGGAATTTTAACATTTCAGTGACTCTGGACCTCAGCTGTTGATCATTCTTTTGGCTTTGACTTAACCACCAGGTACCTATCTGCAAGCGACTGGGTGCAACTGACAAGCTACAACAAGGATAAATGGGCATATCATCCTCTATTACTAACAATCTCCTTGCTCTGGGTCCCTAGACACCTGCACTGGTCCAAGCCGCATAAGCCTCAGAAGTGTAATTCAATTGACTACAAAGTACAGCAACTGTCTCTTAAACTCCTACTCCTCCTCCTCTTGATATCAGGAAGTGTCCACTCAGATCCTGGCCCTGTCTCCTAAAGTACAACAAAGCCTGCCAAAAAGGAGGGGGGGCTCAAAATTGCTACCTTAAACATCTGCAGTCTCCTCCCAAAACTGGCCTCCCTTCAAATCTTTGCCAGCCAATACAACCCGGAGATCCTTGCCATCATCGAAACTTGGCTGACACCTAATACTCGGATCATGCCATCTCTATACAAGGCTACAAGATATTCAGGCTGGATAGGACCTCAAAAGGGTGGT
This sequence comes from Neoceratodus forsteri, assembly GCA_016271365.2. Taxonomy (NCBI): domain Eukaryota; kingdom Metazoa; phylum Chordata; order Ceratodontiformes; family Ceratodontidae; genus Neoceratodus; species Neoceratodus forsteri. Next base: position 983,064,714 of record CM028131.1, on the reverse strand, counting down.
GGATGTGCAATCTACATAAGGACTACCTCACCTGTCTCCCTGGTTCTTATCCACCACAGAAACCTCAGTGCAACTCCTCCCTATCAAGATACTACTTGGTGCCCAAAACAAAGTCCTCATGATTGCTGCTGTCTATATCCCACCAAAAGATCCTGATTCCGGCCTACAGGCTGTCCTTAAGTTCGTAAGTACACAACCTTCTGACATCGAACTCCTTCTCCTTGGGGACTTTAATATAAATTGGCTTGCTCCTGATGCAGGGTCAAACAAAGATGCCATCCTAGCAGCAAATTTAACACAAGTGGTAAACTCCCCTACCAGTAAAAACTACAAATCAGGGACCAGCACCCTCATTGACTGGATCCTTACCAGCCACCTACCACATTATAACCAATGTAAGTGTTCTCCTGACTCGCTCAGTGATCACTCTCCAATAATATGTGCCTGGACAAATAAGTTTAAGTAAGCCGCCTCCAAAAACCATCTATAGCAGAGTCCTACCTTATGGCAACCTTACTCATCTCAAGACCTGTCTTAGGCAGATAGACTGGTCCTTGATTTACAAAACTCAAGATGTTGACCTAGCCCTTGATTACTTTATTACTACTTTCAACACTGCCTGTGACACCTATGCACCTGTAAAAGCGATAATCAAAGCACTCACAAATCCCTGGCTCACGGCAAAGCTATTGGCACAACTCAAAAGTAGGGATCACCTCTGGGCCACTGCAAGAGCTACTGGCACTCTATGTCGGACATTCAAAAGTATAAACAGGCTCAAACCACTGTACTAAACAGATCCGCTTGATGAAGAGCTCCTACTTCAAGAATGCCCTCTCCAACTCCTGGGGCGAAGGGAAATCCTTCTGGGACAACATAAAGAATATCATGGGTCAGCAGTCCAAATCCTCTCCTACAATAATGAATGTGGATGGAACCACTACATTAGACCCAGAGATCATTGCAAACACCCTAAATGATACCTTCACTGACCTTAGTAGTGTCCTCTCATCTCATTTCTTTACTGATGCTGACCCTCCAATTTCTACTTCTATTACTGCCTCTCCAACCAAACCACCCTTCCATTTCAAACTAGTAAAGGCACATGAAGTCTATAAATATGTAAAGAAGGCCATTTCTAAGTCCGAGCAAGCAGCGAACGATTGACCTTAAATACTTCTGTCCTCACTCTGGAGGAAGTACTGCTCCCCTCACAAAATTTTCAATCTCTCCCTCTGCTACAGCCAATTCCTAGGAAATGGAAGGCTGCAGTTATCACTCAGTGCACAAAAGTGGTGATAAGTCACTGCCTGGTAACTATCGCCCGATATCAATACTACCACCTCTCTCTAAGGCCCTTGAACGCTTGGTGGCGGACCAACTTTCAGACTACCTGGAAAAGCACAATATCCTATGCACTCAGCAGCATGGATTTAGGAAAGGGCACAGCACATCGACTGCCCTACTTGAATTCTCAGGAGCAATCCACAATGCCATGGACAAAGGAAACCTAACTGGAGCAGTCTACATTGACTTAACCAAGGCATTTGATACAGTTCACCATGGCCTACTTATCAAACAACTTCTATCCTAGGGCTCCCTGGAGTCCTGGTGACTGGGTAATTACCTTGCTCAGCACTCTCAATCTGTAAAAGTAGCTGGAGTTCTCTCAGACTCAAAACCGGTTCACTCAGGAGTTCCCCAGGGATCCATCCTGGGCCCCCTCCTTTTCAGCCTTTTCCTAAACTCCCTCCCCAATCCTGCTCTGAACAATTAATCCTCTATGCCGATGATGCCGTGATTCTTGCCACTCATAAAGATCTGAACCTCTTACGCCTCAACCTTCAGCATGCTTTTTCCAAAGTTGAGATGTGGTTCCTTGAACATAAGCTGGTTCTAAACCACAAAAACTAAATCCATGCTCTTCTCTAACCTGCAAAACAAGAAACGCAAGTCCACTCACCATTAATACATACCTGGGAAATACCCTTGAACAAGTGCCAATTTTCAAATATCTTGAAATCAACTTTGATAAAGGCCTAACCTTTGCAACTCCATTGATAGTACAGCAAAACTATTAATCAATAATTGAGATTCTGTATCGAGATGACAGCTTCTTACCCATTCTGCACTGAGAGTTGCCATCAATCTTCTATCATCTCAATCGTTGACTATGGCTTAGTTATATACGGATCTGCCACTACTACAGCACTTAGTCGCATTACAACATCCCTAAATAAGGCCTGCCGGGTGCTCACTGGTGCACATCGATGTACCCACACATGTGAACTCTATGCTGACTCAGGTTGGTTGCAACTCTCAAACCGGATAAAGTACCCTACCTGCCTGATGGCGAAAAAATCATCTCTGGGCCTCACTCCACCCTGTATCCAAGACTTGTTATGCCCGAGCACTAGGACCCATTTTACCAGAAGATCAGAACACCAGCCTCTCCAAGTCCCCCGATGCCGGACTTCTCAGGGACAAAGATCATTTGCCTATCGTGCCCCCAGCTGGCTAAATGCCCTCAGCACTCATATTACTGCCTCCGCCTCTCTAGGTATTTTCAAATCAAGGCTTTTCTCTCACCTTGCCACCTCCAGCTCCTGTGACTGCCCTGATTAAACCTTCTATTTCTCACTACCCACCCTGTTCCGTTATTTGACAAAGACATGTTGGGAAACCTTTTCTCCTGCTATTGTCTGCTCCCACACCTTTCCTTAACCTCTCTGTTCTGGACTTTTTCCTATTTGTTTCTCTAATCTGGCATGACCTCTTTCTTGTAATAATAATGTGATTATTGATATCTCATGTCCTTTTGCACAAGTGATTTGATATGTATTTGTACATGTTTTCTTGCTTCTGACACAACACAAATTGTTGTGTTATCTATGTAACCTTTTGTACTGTACCTAATTGACGTGGAACCTTTGCAAAAGAGCCTCTGGCTCAAAGGTAGTAATTCCTAGAACAATAAACTAAACTAAACTAAACAGTGTTGTTCAGTACCTGGAAGAGGCATATGTGATAATTTAATCATGTTAAGGGAGCTCCTCCAGTGATACCAGGAGGAGGCAGAAGAAGGATTTATGTTGAGCCTTGATCAACAAAAGGCTTTCGACTCAGTGTCCCATGATTACATGTTTCTAGTACTACACACTTTCGGGATCCCAAAGCAATTTGTTGAATGGTTAGGATGTTTATATAAAACAGCCACAGTTCAACCAAGGGTGAATGGCTGGAAGGGGGAAATGGTACAGTTATGAAGAGGGGTGAGGCATGGATGCCCTATTAGTCCCCTACTATATGTGTTTTGTATAGACCCCTTTCTGCACTCAGTTATAATGAGACAACAAATTCAGGATATACCACTATCAGTAGCCACTTCTCCAGTCAAAATAATGGCATATGCTGATGATATGGAGATTATTGTAAATAAAACCACAGAAGAAACTGAAGTAACAGACCAAATTAAGGATTTTTCAGAGAGTTTCTGGGTCAAGAATAAATACAGACAAAAGTAAAGGAATGCAGTTAGGACAAAACTTGCAACAGGCATACCTATGCCTCAATCTCCTTAGCCAAAGAACCTATCCCTAGTTGGGGCAGGGGATCCAACTGTACTAAACTGGGAAAAGAAAATAAATCAAGCAGAAAGAATGACTGCCAACTGGATTCATAAACAAATATCCAAAAGAAAATGGATTTTATTGATAAATAATCTACTAGTGTCAATATTCCTATATGTGAGTTATATATTTCCACCCCAACCCAGTTGGAAACAAGATTACTTAGTGTGTTCTTTAGAGCACTAAGGGGCAGCCGCCTAAACCCAGTGAAAAGAGACACCACAAATTGGCCCATGAAAGAACGTGGGTTAGGAATGATTCACCCCCTAGCTTTCTTTTACAGCATTATTTTGTATTATGACATTTTCGAATGGATAAATCGAATAACCAAACCATGGCAAATAATAGTAGGTGAGTGGATAGATGTATATAAACAGGCTTGGATACAGGAAAAAAGTAGGATGTTATGTAGTACAAATATTGTCCCAATTCATGTAAAGACAATGATACAGAAACTAATCAGATGGAACGGTTCATACCATAGTGAGTTAGTAAGCACAAGGCAAGGGATTTATGATGCAACAAGGATATCATCAGCTCAGAAAGAAGTATCCTTGCCCTTATGTCCTGTGAATCAAAAAGAAACAGCCTCATCTCAACTAACTAACTAATGCCAGAATACCAGTTTTTTCCTGGGATATAGTATGGTTTACTGTTTATGGGAGACTGGACGTCAAAATAACAATAAACATAAGCCTGTTGATGAAAGATATTATCCAAGGCCTGAATGTCAACAAATCCCAAAGATTCAGAAACACCTTTTTATAGAATATGACTATACTAAAGCCCTATGGAGTAAGACAGCAGTGATATGAAATGTACCACAACTAAGGACTTTGACATATTTAGAAATAATCCTAGCAATATACCCACAAAGGTGGAACAACTTTAACAAAGGAACTCTGCAACTATTCTTTACAATACTAAAATATTATATATGGCAAGCTAGGTGCAAGTTGGTGTGACAACAACAAATAATGATGCATGATGTTGTGCTAAGAAACGCAAGTATTTCCTTACAACAAGTATATGACAAATATCTGAAGGAGAACACTGGAAATAAGATGATGATAGTCTGGAAAGGCTGTAATCATTGTTTAACATAACAAAAATACATGAAGTACATCATATGTACTAAGAAGGTCCTTGGTTGATGGATGGGTGATGGTAGCACAACAAAGTGTGAAAAAGGAAAAAGGGAAAAAGAAGAGGAGGATGAGGAAAAGGAGGAAAAAATGAAAAAATGGAATGAAAAGAAAAAAGAAAGAAGAGGGAAGAAAATGAGGAAGAGAGAAAAGTGTGACAAAGGGAACATGGCACAGAACTCTTTTTTTAACATCTTGCAAATACAGAACAGTTGCTAGGTTATAGAACAGTCTGGATATGCATTCTACATGCCTAATTCCTCCAATAAAATTCCCCTACTCTCCAGAGGGGGAGCTGCCATTGGCGTGACACCACGGCAGACAACCAGAGAGAGCAAGATGCAGCGGCTGGTGTACCTGCAGGGGAGTTGATCTCCAACTCTGCAGGTACAGCTTTGGAGATCACAGCTGTGGATATTGAAAGAGCTGAGGGGCTACAATGGGAGCAGGGGCAGAGTGAAACCCAGATGCTGCAAAAAGAGGAGCAGTGGCTGCGGTCACTAATTGCACAGAAAAGGACACGGTTATTAGAATTACTTCAGGAACTAGAGAAAATGGTAAACGAGTCAAGTCAAGTCAAGTCATGTTCATTTATAAAGCACCTTTCGAAATCAAGGCGCTGTACAAAAATAAATAAAACAGCAAAATCCAAGCATTAAGCAACCATAACTATAAAGAATAAGCCAAGGTAAAAAGATATGTCTTTAAAGCAATTTTAAAACTGTCAATGGTCGGGCATTCTCTTAACCAGCAAGGTGAGAATTCCTGGGGTTGGAGCCGAAAAGGCAGAGCCACGTATCCAGATACTTCATGAACCCTGGAATCTCTAGCAATCCCTCACTGGTGGAGCGGAGAGGACGGAGAGGTCAATAGGAACCAGAAGATCTTTCAGGTAACCGGGTCCCTGGTCGTGTAGGGCTTTATAGGTTAGTAAACCAACCTTAAAGGTGATCCGCCACCGAACAGGCAGCCAGTGCAGTTCGCGAAGCACAGGCGTAATGTGACTGGTTCTAAAAGTCCCAGTCAAAAGCCTGGCTGCAGCGTTCTGCACCAGCTGAAGGTGGTGGATATCGACCCCTGGTAGCCCTAGGTAGAGGGAATTGCAGTAGTCCAGACGGGTAGTAACAAAGGCGTGGACCAAAGTTGGAAGGTCCTCCCAAGGAATCAGATGTTTCACCCGGGCGATATTCCTCAGATGGTAAAAAGAGGATTTGACAACAGCTGACACCTGGGATTTTAGGGTCAGACCATCATCAAAAATAACGCCCAGATTTCGCACCTGTCGAGAGGTAGAGAGCGGTATGCCACCAAGTAATACACCCGATGGCTGTCCAACACCAAAACCCCCCCAGGAGGACCTGGATCCACAACTAGTACCTCAGTCTTATCCGGATTAAGTCTCAACCAGCTCGAACTCATCCAAATTCTGATCTCATCCAGGCAGTTATTAAGTACAGAGAGTGCATCACTCTGATCGGGGAGAAAGGACAGGTACAGCTGAGTATCATCTACATAGCAGTGAAAACTCAAACTGTATCTCCTGATGATTTCTCCCAATGGCAGCATATACACTGCAAACAACATGGGAGCTAAAATGGAGCCCTGAGGTACCCCACACGGCAGGGAGAAGGCGTCAGAGGAATAAATTCCGGTGACAACTCTCTGAGACCTGCCAGTGAGGTAAGAACAAAACCACTTGTGGACTGTACCAGACAGCCCACAAAAAACCCACAGTCGCTCCAATAGCACCCCATGGTCTACAGCCTATCATATGAGAAACAGATGCCAGCAGATGAAGAGGAAAACAGACTGGACATGGAGATGGAGAAACAACTTCCAACAGCTACAGAACAAGATGACAGGCTGGACTCTGGTGATGCAGCAACAGCAAAAGAGCTGACTGTGTCTGAACCAATGCCCACACCTGCCAATGAAACTGACATGCAACAAACAGAATTAGTGAGTGCAGCAGAAGAAATAAATTCACCAGCAAATGTTAGTACATCATGTACAAGTAATCAAACTGAAAAAGTAAAACAAAAAGAGAAACTGGACACATTGAACTTATGGAGAGTGTAGGATTATTTTGTCAGCTTCACAAACCACTGTAACAAATCAGGTTATCCCATCAATAACAGAGCAACCTATAATTGAGGCAGGTTGGTATTAAAATCAGCAAGCACAATGGGTTGCAGACTCTCCTCATACCCCAATCCCAGGTAGCTCTAATAGTAACAAAAAACCTTAGGATAAACAAATTATGAATGCTACACAGAAGAGTAAAGAGTTACAAGTCACAATACAGGGAAACAAACAGGTTCTGTTTATAAATTAAATGGATTTAGATTTAAACTCAGAAGATGTGCTTCATACCCCACAGAATACTAGGCCTAGTCCCCCCCCCCAGCTACTTCTATCACTGACACAGACTTGCCTGGAGAGGGGCTTAGCAGGCAGAAGCAAACTTTGGGTGAACAGATGGATACAGAAAAACCTGTACCCAGAATAAATAAAGATACTAAATCTGCACAGCAAATGTGGGCAAAATTTTGTACAAGGGATCAGCTATTTCAGAATGCAGCCCCTGCACAACGAAGAAATGTAGTTCATGTGCAATATATGGGGGGTTAGAGGTGGCACCTGATAGAATTTATGTAAGAAGAATGCTTATAAAAGAGTCTATGCATTTCTTCTCTAACTAAATATATATATGCTCATTCATGCATCAGGAGACACCCTATTTGATGTTAGCTTTAAGACACCTATAGGACTGGATTGTTTTTGGGTGACATATGGGAAGAAAAAATACTCTGTATTATGGCTACCATTTTGGGCTATCCCTCTAATGAAACCAGCAATTCAACATGTGACCATACTATTTAGAAATGAAGAGGTTAGTATGAAAGAAATTAAACACTGGTTTGCCAAAAGATGTGATATTATTGGAGAACCCCAACCCATTCTGGATAAGGAACATATATGGACAGGAGGGTGGAAATTCAAGGTCAAATTGAGACTAACCCCAGCTGGCCCTGAACATTTGCCAAGTTGTTTTTTCCTAGGAAAAGATAGGGGACACTGTTTCCACCAAGGGCAACCAAAGACATGTTTTAAGTGTGGGTAAACACTACATTTAAGCAATGGTTGAGGTAAAATAAAATGCAACCTGTGCTTAGAATATGGGCACAATAACTCATCCTGCACTAACAAATTAAAATGTAATTTATGCAAGGAACAAGGCCACGCATATAGAACCTGCCAATGGGCATCCCATAATCACTCAGATAGGCAAGATCAGCAGGGCATCCTTACCACAGCACAGAAAAACAGCCTGAAAAAAAACAATGGAAACAAGAACAAAGGTCTCAACAGGAACAAAGGTTTCAATTGGAACAACCACCAATGCAGAGTCATCCATGAACCCTGGGAGAACTGAGCACACCCCACCTACAGACACAGAGCCTGCACCTTCCACTCAGAAGAAGGGCAAAGACAAGCCAATAGCATGAATCAGCAGGAAAGAACAGAATATGCACCATGACAGACTTACCCCAATAAGGAAGCAGAATATGACAAGGAGGTAGCTATGGACATACAAGTAATGCCACCTCCAAATATGACAGTGGTGACATCCAGAAAGTGACTACTGAAAAAACACCAACCAAATGCAAAAATTTCCAGAACTACCCAAGAACAGAGACAAACTGCACTTACAAATAGACATGAGGCTCTCCAATCACAAGAGTCAGACCCAGGAGAAGAATCTGAGACTTCTTCTACTTAATCTTCACTTCAGGCAAACCCTATGGATTTGGAGGAAGAAGATCTGGCTGCTGAAGTTCAGAAGGCATGCCTGAAATAAAAAAAAAAATCTAGGGATTCGCCCTTGGAAAAGTGAGAGACTGTGTAACAATACCTAATTTAACTCACAAATGAATGCCCCACACATCTATGAAGTTGCCACACTGAATGTGAACAGCATCAAGAATTCCCAGACAAGATTGGTGACTATTAAAAAAGATATGATCTTAGATATATGTGCAAGATACCAGATTGGACACTACAGCAGAAATTAATGCAGCATTAAAGCTATGGTGCTGGGGTCCATCTTTTTATTCACATGGAACAGACAGATGTAATGGGGTAGGGATGTTATTTTGGGGGTATAATTACACTGTAACCAAGACTGTTGACTTTTGTCCTGGCAGAGCACTACTAATTGATTTTACCCACAATAATACAGTATGGAGGGCCATTAATGTATATGCCCCACAAATTAAAAAAGGAAAGGTAGACCTGTTTCACCAGATAAAACCTTACATGTTTACAACTAGAAATGTGTTATGGGCAGGAGATTTTAATTGCGGATTACATTCCATAGACAAGGGGCCAAAACACCAAAACAATTTTGTGATACAGCTGCTTTGCAGAAAATTATTTCAGATTTAGAACTGATTGACTCATACAGATGTATCCACATCAGTGGAGATTACACTTTCTATAGGAATACATTAGTTACAAGAATAGACTTTGTTTTCATTTCAAATTGTGCTAAAATACATGACGCCAGTGTCAGGCCTATTGAAAACAATGATCATTTGCTCCTTATCACAAAGATAAGCTTTACAGAGAGCCAAACAATTGGTAACGGATACTGGATACTAAATTTCACCTTAATGGAGAAACCAGATATCTTGTAGTCGGTAAAATATTTGTTGGCTGCTAGAAAAACAGTGGTATGCCTGGAAGACAACATTTATAAATGGTGGTTAGATACTAAAACAGACATTAACAAATTGTTCCAACAGCAAGCCAGTCAGGCACATACTGAACAGTATAAAAAATACTTAACACTTCAGTTCCAGTTATATAAAATAATATTCTTAGTGAATTCAGGGTACGGGCATTATTTGGCTGAAATTCAAGTCCTGAAAGCAGAAATGGAGACACTACAATTTTCAATGGCCACTTCCTTGCTTAATGAGCATAGTATATGTATCCCAGGCAGGGCTGCAACAAGGGACATATTTGAAAACTGTAAGCAGAGAATTCACAGTAAAATAACGGACAAATTGTTTAGCCTATCAGGTAACATGGTAGAAGCTAATGTAGAAATTCTTGACACAGACTCAGCCCATATAAAGCACTATATTCAGAGCCAAATATTCAGGAGGAACACTTACAACAGTTCTTTTTTTTAATTAAATATACTTTATTAAGACTTATGCAGCATAGATGAAACAGGATTAATCATGAAGTAACATTGCAGCTGCAAAAAACATACACAATCTGAAAGACAAAGAACAAGACATAAATTACAAACACAAAACAAATCCCATACCCCACCAAACCCAACCCCCCCCAAGCACTCCATGTCTTATCCAAAGGAGAAGGGTGGAAGTTTTCATGTGTCAGGCAAAGGCTGGACAATTGTATTTATTCATTTATTTATTTATAAAATTTTGTTAACCGGGTAAGCCCACTGGGCCCCAGAGGTCCCTTGTTCAGGGGCAACCTGGAGTCAGTTACATAGAGTTGAACAAGTACAGTCAATAGATACAGAGTAGTACATTGCATACAAGTGTACAATGTTTTTTGTACAACAATATTTGGACAACAACAGTCAATGGATACAGAGTAGTACATTGCATACAAGTATACAATGTTTTGTAACACAACACAACACAACATCAGTAGCAGCTGTTAGGTTGAGGGCAGGTAGTACTTTAAAAATATACAAGCAAAGCGGTATACATCTTTAAAAGGTGCAGTGTTACAATTGGAGTTACTAGCTTTATATAGGAGAGGGCAACTATTTACAGGGTGGAGTACTCTAGGTAAACTGTGGTAATTAGATGCCGGGGGCGTAATTTAGCTAGCCTTCCGGACATATGCATGAGCTGAGATTTTGGAGGTGAGCACGTAACCTCATCTGAAAAATAGCTGGGGAGGGTGCTTCTTGTAGTTGACAGGGGACCTTGTTCCACAGTGTGGGGGCTACATGGGTGAAGTACTTACTACCTGCTGCAGATCTGGGATTGGGCTGTTCAAGCAGTTTTTTTGTCCGAAGTGCGAAGGGGGCCTGCAGGGCATTTTGGGTGATTGGTCAATAAGCCCTCTTGCAGTGAGGAGCTCATTGGAAGGGAGCTTGTATGTCAGTTTAGTAGGGGAACTGAAGTCTTAGGTTCAGGGTGGGCCATTTGAATGCAGCAAGGACTTCGCAGTGGTGGGTCCTCGGATGGGCTTTTGAAGTGAATCGTGCGACTTTGTGGTACAATGTCTGTAGTCTACCATAGTCTAGCTTAGAGATGCTGAGCAGGGTTGAGGCCGCATAGGTAAGAGTAGGTTGAGCGATTGCCAGCCTTGTCTCAGGTATCAGATTGGCGCTTAGATGGTATAGTAGCCTGAGTTTTTGGTGGATGTTTTTGGCCACCAAGTCTACATGTGGTTTTAGTGTGAGTCCTTGGTCCAAAGTAAGACCTAAATATTTGAAGGATTGTACCACTTCGATAGGAGAGCCGGATGAGGTGACCAGTGCGAGAAGATGTGCCCAGGAGGGACCCAGGGATTTGGAACCAAACAGGAGTGTTTTGGTCTTGGTAGGGTTGAGAACTAAGTGAATCTTGACCAACCATGCTTCAGCCTGGGAGAAATCAGCCTGGAGCAGGGGTACTAGATCATCCTGATGTGGCGCCGCTCTGTAGAGTACTGCATCATTGGCGTACTGCACAACGGAGCTGCCCCCGCAGTGGTGTCAGAGGTCATTGATGAACAGGGAGAACAGGAGTGGGCCCAGGATGGAGCCTTGTTTACTAAGGTTAACACAGAGAAAGCAATGTTTGAAGAAACTCACATTTAGAATGGAAATATTACGGCCTATGATGCATATTTGCAATATGCTTCTCCAGTTGAATTGCCAAGAAGGCCTCACTACACCATTCAATGGCAGAGGGCAGTGAGTCCTCCTTCTAGTTCTGAAGCATTACTAGTTCAGCAGTAGAGGCCACAAGAATAATGTGAGCTCTTCTAACCCTGGGGGTTCCATCCGGGAATATAAAAAGTAGGCAGCATTCTGGGGTAAACAGGGGGTGCAGGTCTAGTAAGGGGTCTAAGACGTTCTTTATGGAGTTCCAGAAAACTTGTATTTCCTGACAACTCCACAAAAGATGAAATAAGGATACCATTTTTGTACAATCTAATGGGAGTATAGTACAAATTGTGCATAATATTAAAATGAATGAGACGGAACCTATCCTGTTTGAGATACTTATAAACAGTGGACCAGGTATTCTTCCTGAGGGTGGGTTCCATAGAAAGGGATAACTCCTGAGACCAATAATAACATATACCTGAGAGAAGGGATGTATCCAGAGTCTGCAAGAACTTATAAACCTTGGATACTGCTTGCATCTGCTTTGCAACCTGCAGTAATGAAAGGAGGTCGTCTGGCAAAGAGAGACGCTAAGGATTGGGTCCCAGAAAATAAAGAATTGCATTTTTGATCTGCAGGAATTTAAATATATCCCTGCCCTCAAGGTTTAAATGACCCTGAAGAGCGGGGAAAGTAATCAGTTTGGCCTCATGGATGAAAGTGTCAAAAGTGCAGTCCCTTAGCTGTAGGTGAAAAGCAAGTGGGATTGGCCTGCGGTCTATCTGAAAGTGAGGGTTATGTAAGATGGGTTGAGAGGGAGTCCTGTGCCAGTTCTTCAATAGGTGAGTTTGGATTTGATGAAAAGCTTTGAGAGACCAATCAATTGGGGTATTTTTAAGGGACCTGGGAAGGTGCGCAGAAGAAAGATATATGAGTGCAGCGAGAGAAATATGGGCTTTACTTGCCAGGGCCCTTTCTATCTCAACCCCTTTAGGGGTGTATATAAAGGAAGAATGTAAGCCTGGGCCATTCATCCAGAAGCCCAGCTTACTAACATACTGTGCCCAGTAGTAAAGGAAGAAAGAGGGGAGGGCTAACCCACCTTGCACTTTAGGGGCAGTAAGCTTATTATATGCTCTCAGCACTGCTTTATTTTTCCATAGGAACGCACTCAGCATTTTCTGAAATATGGGTGAACTAGGCCTTGGGGAAGAAAAAAACCTAGCATGCCTAAAGGATAAAGCAGTCTGGGTAACACATTCATTTTTATTATATTAATCCAGTCCCATAAGAAGAGCAGAAGGAGTCCCCATCTCTTCAAATCAGTCTTCAAAACTTGAAGCAAGATAGTAAAGTTTTCTTGGATCATTATAGGGATATCTCAGGAAATTTTAATACCTAGGTAGGTTAAGAGCTTAGGCTCCCATGAAAGGCCTAGGTGGTGAATGACAGCTCGAGAAATGTGGTTATTGAGAGGGAAGACTTTAGTCTTGGAGAGGTTTAATGTATATGAAGAAATGGCTGAGAGCTTGTCTATCTCCTCTAGGAGAGCAGGCACAGTGTGGACAGGGTCTTCCACATGTAGTAGTAGATTGTCAGCATATGCTGACAGAGCATATCTTTGTCCTTCAATTTGAATGCCAAGAATAGAGGGTGAACAGGCTAACCTTTGCATTAAGATCTCAACGTAAAAGTAAAAAAGGAGGGGGAGAAAGTGGGCATCCTTGACAGGTACCACAAAAAAGGGGGAAATGGTTCGATAAGGACCCATTGCACCATATTCTAGCTGTAGGAAAAGAATACAATACCTTCACCCATCTGTTGAAGTCATCTGGGATTCCAAAGCTATTTAGGAAAGCAAACAGGAAATCCCAACAGACTCTATCAAAAGCTTTTTCTTCGTCAAGGGAGACCAAGGATGTGGGAACCCTGGACTCCCTCGAGGCCAGAAGCAGATGAATGAGATTCCTCAGATAATCCCCTGAGGCTATGCCCTGCATAAAACCCACTTGTTCTGGACCACTGACCTCTCCCATTACTGGAGCTAAACGGTTAGCTAAGACCTTGGCCAGGATCTTCACATCCATATTGAAAAGTGAGATAGGCCAATAGCTTTCCGGGAGCAAAGGGTCCTTACCGGGTTTGAGGATCAGTGTTATTAGAGCTTCCAAAAAGGAACTGTCCAGCATGCCATCTTCAAACCAAAAATTAAACACTTCCACTAGAAGTGGGGCAAGCTGTGTGGTAAAAGATTTATAAAGATTGCTGGAAGGCCATCTGGTCCAGGGACTTTATCCAGGGGTAGCTGATTAATGGCAAGTTCTACTTCCACAAGTGTGACTCGAGAGCCCAAATGTGCAACACAATGGGGAGGCAACTTTGGGAGTGTAACTAAGTCTAGATAGTCGGCCATAAATGAGTCAAGTTAGGAGAGGGTTTCCTCGTTCTCATTTAAGCACTGAAAGTATTGCATAAAAGTATTCACTATCTCTTTCGGACCAGTGATTATGAGTCCATTCTGAGTGGGACACAGTCCTGCTACAAATCTACTGGTTTTCACCTGCTTAAGCCTAATGGCCAGCAATTTGCCTGCCTTTTCCCTGGAGTCTAAATGTTTTAACTTAACACAGAGCAGAGCTAACTCCGCCTTCTGGGCTATAATTTCTGCATATTAGGACTGTAACCGGTGCAATTCAGCCGAGTCAGAGTCCTTGGAAAGATGGTTCAAAGCAAGTTCCAACTGCTGGGTGTCCCCAAGCAGAATCTCCAGTTGCTCTTCGTTTTTGCTAGACTGGGTAGCAGCAAACCGAATGAAATCGCCTCACAGTGCACACTTAAGTGCCACTCAGACAGTTTCAGTTCTGCTTACCATACCTCTATTAGTCTCCAAAAATGAGGAAATAAAAATGTTGATGTGTGTGAGTATGGGTGGTAGTCATAAAAGCTGGGTATTTAGTCTCCAACTTGAGTCTTGTCTCACCCCCGGGCCCAGTAGGTATGTCAGACTGACCAGGGAGTGGTCAGACAGAACCCAAGGGAGTATGGATGCATCTAGCACTCCCGGCAGACAACAACAGCCAGCTAAGAAATAGCCAATATGTGACAGGAACTTATGGGAGGGGGAATAATTGGTGTATTGATGCTCAGAGGGATATAGTGAGCGCCAGACGTCAATAAACCCTGTTCTCACCATAAGCACCCTTTGGGCCCACTGAGCTAGAGAGAGTCCTATCCTTCTATTGTCCGATCGTTCCAAGTCTAACTGGAGTACCAGGTTCCAGTCCCCTCCCAGGATAGTTAAAATAGGAGGGTTGTTAGTCAGGAGGGAGATTAGCTGAGTAAAAAACCCTGGGGTGTCCAGTTTTGGACCATACACAACTCCAACAATTATGGTGATGGATTCTAGGGTACCCCAAAGAATAATGTATCTGCCAGCAGGTTCCCACCATTCCTGAGACATAGTTGAAGGAACTGAATATGTACTCCCTGGAGGAGAGGAGGGAGAGAGGTAGAGACATACAAGTATCTTACAGGGAGGAACAGGGTGCAGGAATACACTATTTTTAAGTGAAAAAGATGTTCCAGGACTAGAGGGCATGGGATGAAGTTGGCGGGAGGACGATTCAGAGGAAACATGAGGAAGAATTTCTTCACAGAACGGGTGGTGGACAAGTGGAACACCCTTCCAGAGGAAGTGGTGGGGGCTGAAACAATCATGGGATTTAAGAATGCATTAGATAGACATAAAGGAATTCTGGAGGTCAGGGGTAAGGGGCAACAGACTTCTAGGAAAACATAAACTGAACCTACAAGCTCAAATAGGCAGACTGGGTGGGCCATAGGCACTTATCTGCCAACACTGTCTATGTATCTATGTATCTATATAAAGGGGCCAGACTTAGCAAATAGAATGGTGGTACCGCTACTTTTTGTAGACACCCCTGCCCCAAAAGCTTGACCTACACAGGATTTCCGAAGCAGGGAGATTTCTCCCCTGTGCAGATGGGTTTCTTGCAGGAAGGCAATCTTCACCCCAACATGGTGAAGGTGACACAATACCACCCCTCTCTTGCATTTACCTTGGGCACCTTTGATGATCCAAGAAACACATTTATACACACTTCCCACCTATTTCAGCAAAAGCAGGAATGTAACAGGCTGATCAAGAGTAAACCTGAAGCTTCTTAGGGCTCTTATAGTAGTCCTAGCCCAAAAACTCAGGATTTTAAGAGAAAGTGCCTTAGACCACACATCCCTCTGTGCACCAGGATGCCTTTTCTGTATGCCACACAGAGTGCCAGTCCCACCGCTCAGCAACCCCCCCCCCCAGTCAAGAATCCCCTCTTCCCTTTCCTCCAAACAACATTCAAATAATTAAAGGAAAACTTTTAAACAATACAACAAAGACTACCCCAGTTCTAATAACCTAATTACCTAACTTTTACTGGCAGGTGATGCTAATTCCCCTGCTCTGAAAGTACTGCCTCATAATCCCCCGCTGTTAGCTCACAACATATAAAAGAAGAAATTGGAATGAATCAAACACTATAAAATATCAAACTGAGAAATAGAAAGGACTAGCACGAAGCAAAGCTTATCAAGCAAAGCTAGTCTGGGAAAATAACATCTTAATTAACATCTAGCAAGGCAGGGCTTGTGTGGGTTTCTTTCAATGGGAAAGGAATAAAAGAATATATAGGTCACTACTTTAGCACACACGATCGCAGGGCTGAGTTGCTATGCTAATATTTTTAAGGCCCACTCGAAACAATTTTTTGCAGGCTGCTATAGCAATCAAGAAACTGCACCAGCGATCTGAGCACCCTGTGTAGTTCAGGAAAGCTTTGAATCACTTAGGAGAAGATCTTTTCACACCCTCCCAGTCCTTCCAGCCCTGAGGTGAAAACAAAAATGTCCCCTGTTCAGGAACAGCAAGTCCTGCAAGATTAGCATCACCCAGCACTACACTGGATGTCCACAAAAAATCACCCTGAGGGGGATAGCCTGGCAGTTAGCTTAGGAACCAGCAGTCAACCAAGATCATGGAAATGAGCAGCGATAATATCCAGAAGGCGTCATCTCAACAAATCTAGGCCTGGGACAGGGCACTTTTACAAGTCTGTAGTAAAGACCTTCTAGGAGCGAGAACACAGTTTCTCCTATCCCTGGGGACCACTTCCTACAAGATGCAAACATGGTGAGTTAACAATCTAGAGAATGTAAAACTAAATAGGCTAAGATTCTAAATCCTATTTCTCTCCATGAGAACTGTTATCACTCGAAGAGCTCTGGCAGGAGGGTCTTCAGCTCTGTTGCCGCCTGCTAAGGGGTCTGATAAGAATGCCATCTGTCTGCTAATTTTACTTGCAAAATAGCGGGGTAATGGACTCTGAAGGTTTTCCTTGCTGCAATTAATTTTGACACAGTGGGACGCAACTCCTGCCACCTCGCTCTCATTGATTGTGGTAGGTCCTGGATGAATCTCAGCAAATGTTCCTCCTGGAGGTCTTTTATCTTGGAAAGGATGTGAACCTTGTCTTGGAAGTTTAATAATTTAAAAATTATACATCATGGAGGGGCACCAGGTGGAAAAGGTGTGCGCAGGGAGTGATGGGCGAGTTCAACAACATAGGTGCCATTATTCGGAGAATGGCCAGCAATCTTTTCACACAACTTTTGGATAGACAGGCTAGGATTGTTGCCTTTCTCCTTCTCCGGTAGCCCCAATACGAGCAAGTTATTGTGCCTGCTGCACCCTTCAAGGTCCTCCAATTTGTCCTCTAGCTTTTTTAGTCTATGTCTGATCGTAATTGTTTTCAGCTCCGACTTATCTTCTCATTTTTCGAGTGAGGATATCTTTGCTTCCGAATCGCCAACTCTAACAGATAATGAGTCAAGTGAGGTATGAACTTGACGGAGATCCACTGAAATCACAAAAATAGTCTCCTGTAGGGGTTTCACCAGTTCAACAAAATGTTCCTCAGTTAATGCAGGGGCATTTGGTAGAGTTTTACTTGCGGTTCCAGGCTGCAACTTGGTTCTCTTTGTGGCCTTATCTTTTTCAGGTGTAGGAGGAAGTGAATGGCGCGGCAGGGTTTTCTTCATATCAACCTCCATCATCTGTGGGATAGAAAGGTAAGGCAGGTCTTCCAACAACCTCAGAAGTGTTTTTGAGCTCTTTTCTCCAGCAGTAGTGGGCAAAAAAGTAGTTTTAAAGCGGGAGTAGAGAGCAGTGGAGTAGGAGAGCAGCCGTTCCTCAAGCAGCCATCACATGACCTCCCACTTACAACAGTTCTTAAATAAAATACAGGTACCTGCTCTGCCACTAGCAACTACTCAGGCCTCGGTTGCTCCCTTTACCAAAGTGAAAGATGGGGGCAGGCTATCAAACAATTAAAAAATAATACTCCAGCAGGACCATATGGTTTAACCACAGACATTTATAAAACCCTAGTTGAAGAAGTATCAGAAATTCTTCCTGTTGTATATAATTGTGTGCTGGATGATAGGGGCATAGTACCCCAGCTTGGTATATTCTTCCAAATCTTCCTTCACAAAAAAGGGGATAGGTGCAATTTAAAAAATGGAGGCTAATAAGTCTCCTCAATACAGATATAAAAATCGTGAAGATAATTTTATTAGCAAGATTTGCTACAACAACACCCATATTAATTTCAGAGGGACAAACATGTTCAGTTGTAGGCAGAAGCACACAAGATATCCTTCTTTTAATTAGCGAAGTAGTGGAAATGGGGGAACAAAACTCTACATCAGGATACTTACAGTCTCTGGACCAAGAAGAAGCATTCAACAGAGTATCACATAAATACATGAGAAAAGTATTAGGGAAATATGGCATTCCAGCTACATTTTGCAAATGGATTATGGCATTATACAGTAAACCAACAGAAAAAACACTGGTAAATGGGTTTCAGGGTCCTACTGTAAAACTTAATAGGGGTGTTAGACAAGGCTGCCCATGAGCCTGTTATTATATGTTTATTGTGTTGACCCTTTGTTACGTACTATACAACAAGATTCAAGACTTTTAATGATACCAGCACCCTTTGCTGACCATTCAGTGGCAGTGACATCTTTATGCTGATGATGTCTGTCTCCTGGTTGCTAATGCCCAAATGGGAAAAATGACACTGGATAAAGTAGATGAGTACTCAAAAGCATCAGGGGCTAGAATTAATCATAGTAAGTGTATGGATTATAGCCTTAGTGACAAAATGGAAAAAGTGGAATATATAGAACACATAGTGATTTCACAGAGAGCTATCAAGATTTTAGGAATTCAATTTGGGAATGGGGATATGTGTACAACAATTGGAAAAAGAAAATAGAGGACTGTACAGAAAAAGTAAAAACATGGAAATCCTGGCAACAAAGAAAAAGAAAGTGGCAACAGTAAAAATGTTTCTTTTACCTATATTCACCTATCTAAGTGTGGTGTTCCCTCTTCCAAAATGTTTTGAGATAACTCTCCTAAGTTTAGTGTTCCAAATTGTTTGGGGGAGAAGGTTGAACCCAGTTAAAAGAGAAATTATATACCACACATACAAAGATGGAGCACTGACCTTTATTAATCCTATTAGTTATTTTCTATAGTTTATTTATTTCAACCAACATACAAAAAGTTACTTACCCTGTTGATAGGGTATGGAAGAATGCAATCTCAATTTGGTTGTCACCACTGATGGCACTGTGGAACCAATCCTGGAGAGCAGTAAGGAAAACCAAACAGACCACATGCCACACACAACCTTTAACAGAAAAGATTAGGAAATGGCAAATAACAGTAGTGCAAGCAACAATTCCCAAATAGGATCACTGTATGTAATACTATTCAGGATTTAGGATATACACAGGGGCCAGAGTATAAAAATGTGCATAAGAAAGACCATCATAAAATTGAACTTTACTTAACAGACATTAGAACCCCACCAAAGATGTGGGATGTGGTGTGGCTTTGTTGTCATAGGAGACTAGGGGTAGAAGGGAATGCTTAACACAAAAGTGTAGAAGAAAGGCATTGTACAAGGCCAAACTATTCACAGTTAGAGGAATCCATGCAGCATTTTCTAATTGAGTGTCCATAGGCAAAGGTGATATGGATTCTCCCGGCTATTAGATGGAAAAATGGACAATGGGGTCAAGTGACCTACCAAAATGTGGTGACAGTCTACTCAAAATTATTTTCAGGAATTGAAAAAAGTACTCTGATGTTGATCTTTACATGTATACAATTTATCTTGAGGCAGTCATGGTATAAATATGTTTTATAAGAGATTGATAAGACCCCTTTAACTGTAGTTTTACAGATTGAGAAGGAAATCAGTAATCAGTATAAGCATGACAGATCTACCTTAGCAGTAAATAAATGTAACCAAAAGGGGGGTCCCATGTCTCTGTTACAATAAATTTAAAGATTACATATAAAAGAATAAAGCACATACCAGGGTTTTATTTAACTCCAAAAATTGATTAGCGTTTTGCTCATAAAAGTGCTAAAACATGAAAATACATATAACTTGCCTCATTGTGTTTAACAAACGTAACTCTTCTAGAAAACCTATATAAATACTTTCTGTACAGTAAGCATTGTCCCAAGAAAAAAATGCTAATCAAGTATATAAAACCCTACAACTGGGATAAGTAACTTAATTAGGATTAAAGATTTGAGCTGCAAGAATGTTAATTGTATGTTATAATGTAATTTAATAGCACAGGGATAAAGGGGCATTTTTAGATTTTTTTGTATATGCACTGAAATGTTTGTGTTCAAATATGAAAAGTGTATAAAGTGATTTTGTGTTTATATATGCCTTTAATAAAAAAATTCCCTTACTCTTGCTAGTAGGAGTTGCTGACCATCATAGTGGAGAGTCCAGAGAAGATGAAGGATGCCAGTGTAGCTGCAGGTGAGCTGATCTCCCTCCTTTCAGGTCCAGCTCAGGAGATCATTTCTGTTCCTGTTTTGCCTGCTGCAGACTGTTCAATGACAAACTTATACTTTACCAGTGCTGGATGTTCCAGAGGAAATGTTACAAGGTCAAATGGAGGAAGAGTGGTTGTGTGCACTGCTGCTGAATAAACATCAATTACTTTTGTCCTTACTCAATGTTCCTGCTCCTGATGCTAATGTTTCTGCTGTACCTGAAGCAGTAGCACCAGATACCAGAAATGTGAATTTTGTAAAAACCAAAAATGGAAATACAGGTAATAAGATGACCATATTTTACAAAATATAAGAAATTCAGATTAGTGACTACCCTTATTTGAAAGATCTTGTTTTTACTGAACAACTTTCATACTGGTTATTTTTGTGTACCTGAAATAATTTTAAAGATATTTAGATTTGTTTGGAATGTGTGCACATTTGTTAAGAATTCTGTACAATGCCTTAGGAAGATTCTCAATAAAAAGCAGTTTGGAGTTGTGTCTCCAACATTCTAAACACACAATGAGTCTGAATGTGTTAAAGTGGACAGGAATTGATTACTCATGTGCAGGTGTTTGAAATGTCTCTATTTTCATGAATCATATTCATACCTCTAAAGAATCCCTATTTAACTGTGTCTGAATAAAAGCTGAACCTGTCATTTGTGTTTTGTTTTGGTTTTAGATTTATAGAACTGTTATTTAATACATCAGCAGATTAGGTACATATGGACACATGTTGATATGTGGGCATATTAGGATAACAGTATTTCAATTAAAAGGGGGCCTGTGTTAGATCTGGATTTTGAATATACACATACACATACACTAGTCACTTCAATCAATCAATCATTCTTAATTTTACCAGGCGAAGCACCATTGAGCGAGCTCATTTGCAAGGTGGACCTGGACAAATTTACATAAAAGTAAACAATATACAAAGGAAAAAGATGGGTGTACAATCGAGGAAGACAATGTAGAAGAGGCCATAAAACATAGTACAGTATTAGGCAAAGTCTATACAGGCAAATATGGAAGAGGCTAGAAAAAAAATATTGTCAATATACATTATTATACAGTATGTACATGAACAGTTTAAGAAAAGGGGTAGGAGGGGTGATAGGGAGAAGAAGGGAGAAGAAGTGATAAACATGGAATCACAAGGCCTGGGGACGGATGTCCGACACTTATATCACTGTCCTCTGGGGGGGGGGCAGTTACTGGATTCTATAAAGGAATGAGAGAATAGCTTTTTGAAGGAGGAGAAGTTTGTTGGGGCAGCCAGCTTCAGAGTTTTTTTATAATTTGTTCCATAGGTGAGGGAGTACATAGCTTATAGACGCTTTACCAAAATGTGAATTAGCTTTAGGAATGTATAAGGAGATAAATGAGAGGCTGCACAAGGAGTAATTGCCTACAGCACATAGGGGCAATCAGTCAGAGATATACTGGGAAAGCTTATGTGTGATAGCTCTAAAAGTCCAAAAGGCGGCATTTCTTTGCCTTCTGAACTTGAAGGATGTCCAGCCTACTGCAGCATAAAGAGAGCAGTGGTGGGTGAGGTATGGTAGACCAGAGATAAATCTCAAAGCTCAGTGATAGAGCGAGTCAAGTTTAGAGAGTGCGGAGGCAGAGCCTTGGCCATAGAGGAAGTGGGCATAGTCCAATAAGGATAGGTAGGTGGTTTGGACCGTTCTTTTATTTGCATTGTTGGAAAGGAGATGCTTGATCCACAAGAACAGGCCCAGTCTCTGCCTTAGCTTCTTTGATAGTTCCTCATTATGGTCAGAGAATGTAAGCTTGTGGTCTATCCAAAGCCTCAGAGATTTATATGTTTTCACATATTCAACATGTTCTCCCAGAAGCGATAGAATCTGCAGAGTTAAGCTATGTAGGGAATGTTTTGGACCTATGGCAGAAGGTGAGAAAAGTATGGCCTTCATTTTTTTTGCATTTAGAAATAGTTTTTGGCTCAATAAGTTTAACTGCAGCTGATTAAAGTCCACCTGTAGGTCCATACGGGCCTGCTCCGGTGTAGGCCTAGCAATGTATATGACCGTGTCATCGGTGAAGAGATGAATGTCGGCTACTTTGATTCCAGAGTCAATGTTGTTAATATTTTTTTATTTAGTTGTTTAACCAGGAGTAGCACACTAAGCTGAAAGCTTTTTTACAGGAGCAACCTGGGAGCACAGGGAAGTTAAGTGACTTGCTCAGGGTCACACAGTATGCAAGTGGAAGCTGTGGGATTCAAACCCAGGTCTGGTCTGCTGGTTGTCACCAGATTTGCAGCTCAGAACCTTAAACCACTGTGCTATACTGCCTCCTTGTAAAGATTAAAGTTAAATATGAAGAGTAAAGAGCAGTGGTCCTAAAATGGACCCTTGCAGCATACCTCTTTGGAGCAACTTTAGGGAGAGAGATCCCCTTGGGCTTTAACCTGCTGGAATCTCCCAGAGAGGTAACCATTGAACTATTTCAAGGCAGAAGAGTCTAGGCCAATGCTTTGAAGAGTGTTCAACAGCAGGCCATGGTCCACTGTATCGAATGCCTTGCTAAGGTCAAGGAACAGGGCACATACATATTTCTTGATATCCAAAGAATTTTGCCAGTCGGTGGTTCCCTTTGCGAGTGTGGATATTGTACTTTGACAAGCTCTGAATCCTGACTGGGCAGGGTTAAGCAGACTGGTGGTGTCCAAGTACTTCCTAAGCTGTATGTTAAACAATTTCTCAAGCAGTTTAGAGAGGATGGGAAGTAGAGATATCGGACTGTAATTGTTTAGATCACTTGGGTCACCAGATCTGTGTAGGGGAATAACATGGGCAGTTTTCCAAATGAGAGGGAGGTCTCCTTGGGCCAGAGATAGATTAAAGAGGTGGATGATAGGTGCTGATAATACATGGGAGGTGACCTTCAGAAAATAGGGGTCGATAAGTTCAGTACCCACACTTTTCCTGGTATCCAGGGCTAGCAGTAGTTTTTCCACTTGTTTAAACAAAACAGGGCTAAAGGAGAAGGCCATGTTCAGGATAGAGGTAATGCTAGTGGGTCTAACAGTATCCTGACTGCAAAGTTGTGTGCAGAGATTATAGGTGGGTGAGGAGTCAAAGGCAAGCCCAGCAGTGGCAAAGTGGTTGTTAAGCAGATCTAAGATTGTCACTGAATGTGGAGCCACCAGACAGGATTTTGGCCGGGAGAGAATTTGCCAATACATGCCCTTCTATATCCTTAATGATCTTCCAAAACATTGAAGCACACTTAGATAATGAATCCAGCTCATGCTGAAAATATATGGCTTTTTCAGATCCAACAAGTTTAGTACAAGTGTTCCTAGCCATTCTGAAAGCCAACCAGTCAGCAGGGAGCTTGGTTTTATGTGCATTTTTCCAAATAACGCCCCTATTAAGTAAAGCAGCCTTCAGGTTGGCCATAAACCATGGGCACGATTTTTTTTTGAGCGAACTTTAACCAATGAAGCATGTCTATCTAGAGCTGAAAGTACAATCCTTTGAAAGGATTCATAAGCTTTGCACACTGATTTGGCCAGATAGAAATCTTGCCAACTAGAGTTTTGTAGTTCAGTAAGGAATGCTAAAGGAGCAAAGTTACATTTGCTTCTTTTGTAAATATATCTTGAAGAGGAGACTGGTTTGGGAGTGAACCTCATACAAGCAATGGAACAATGGTCACTAAGGTCGGTGAAAAAACACCTGAATGGATGAAAAGGTGAGGCTTATTAACTAGAATAAGATCAATTAAGGTACTGTTGGCAAGGGGTTTTCTTGTTAAGGTGTGTGACTTCAGGAATTAGTTGCATAAGGCCAAAGGTGTCACATAGTTCTTTAAGGGGTTCAGAGCTTACTGAGAGCCAGTTGAGGTTAAGGTCTTCCAAAATGATGACTTCCGAGGTCGACATGTTCAGTTCATTGCTTATTTTTTCTAGCACCTTTAGGTCTGCTGAGAGTGGGAGGTAACATCCAAAAATGCAAAGAGATTGGAAGGAAGAGAGCTGAACCTTCAGTGTCAAACTTTAAAACTCCATAGACAAAGATGCTGAATTGGTAGTGATCACCAAAAATATATCTAGTATACATACAACTACTCCACCCCCTCTGGTAGGTTGGTCAGTTTGGAAGACGTTATAGGATGGAATGTTTATGGCAGAATCCAGAGTAGAAGGGCTGAGCCAGGTTTGGATTACTACCAGTATGTCAGGCATAGTATGCAGGGTCCAGGACTGAATAGAATCAAAATTCTTCATAAGACTACAAACATAAATATGAAGGAATTTTATACCCTTGAGGTGAGTTAAATCCATGGCAGCCATTATTGAAGTGAATGGTCCAGGGTTTAGTCGACATTGCCTGAACAGAGGAGTAATAATATCAGCAACATTTTACTCAGTGCACTTAGAAGCAGTTTAAGAATATGGGTATGTTCTCTTTTGCGATGGGGAGAGAAACTAGATGAAGAGTATGCACCTTGCTAACTAAGTGGTCCTAACACTGCATAGAGTTGTATCCTAGCCTCACAAAAAACGGAGTGGAAGAAGGACAGATGGGGTACGATTGGGTGGTTAAAGTATGGTAAAAGGAAGACAGATGTTCCAGGATTCCAAGGTGGCTGAAAAGAAGGTTCCAATAAAAAGAAGAAACTATGTAGTTGATGGCAGTGAACATCCTCCCCCCAAGGAAATATAATGTACTCCAACTTTAAATGGTCAGTATGTGGCTTTAGGGGAGTGGGTAGAGAGGTAGATACAATGCAAAGTAATAATAATGAGGTCTGCATTGTGTGGTCCTGGATACAGTGGGGAGTATAAGGCCGCTAGACACAGAGCAAAGTTTAAGTATTGGTGTGCATATCGCAGGAAAATAGTAGTGGTAATATGAGTGCTGTACAATGGTCACAAGAAGCTGGAATAATAAGCTGCTCCATGGGAGCTGATGAGCTAAGCTACATTACGTAGCTGGAATGCAACTATGCCAGAATCAATCTAGTTTCACTTGATAGGGAATGTACTTGGCAAGAAACAGTGGTGCTGTCACTTTAAGCTTGAGAAGCTGACTGGCAGTAGCCTGTAGGAGTGAGCTAGTAAGCCGGGGTGGGGGTTTAAGTGTATTTAAACAGGACCGGTGGTGGGGGTAGGTGGATGGACCAAAAAATCAAGGTCCTAGGGCTCCCTTCCTGGATGTAATGAGCCCCCGAGGGAAAGTCCATAACTGGGCTTCTGTGAGGGGCTGGTGGCTTCAGATCTGGACCACAGATGGCAGTCTGGCAGGTCAGATTCATCAGAGAACCATGGCTGTGGCACTCTGACCACCTGAAAAGAGAAGGACAGGGGGAAATTAAATAAGAGAGGCAGGTGATGAGGGCTGTTTGTGGAACTAAAAAAGAAATACAAAATGGCTTAAACAGGGGATAGGTTACAGACCAAAATGTTAGGCAAGATGCCACAAGGTATGAGAGAGCAAGAACAGGGCTAATTAAAGCACAATACCAGAGTAAAATGGTGAAAAAGAGGGGCTTGAGTTTAAGATCTGAGTTGAGGTTGCTGCTGGGTCTTAAGAAGAAACACTCTACAGGCATTTAGATTAAATCAGCAAAACTTCAACTCTAAAATACAAGCAAGACAGTATTAACAGAAATCAAAATCTATTAAAATATAATTCAAGCATTAACAGTGTTGAGCTATACGAAGCCAACTGGAGTGCTCCTGGGGCTAACTGCAGCCAATGGGTCACAGCAGGAATAGACTCCGGACTTAAATCCAGAAACAGCTGTCCTCATGTAAAAAAAAAAAATCAAGGTCCTAGGGCTCCATTCCTGGAGGTAATCAGTCCCCGTGGGATAGTCCATACCTGGGCTTCTGTGAGGGGCTGGTGGCTTCAGACCCAGACTGTGGATGGCAGTCTGGCAGGTCAGGTTTGTCAGAGAACCACAGCTGTGGCACTTGGACCACCTGAAAAGAGAAGGACAGGGGGAAATTAAATAAGAGAGGTGTGGGGTGGGGACTGTTTGTGGAGCTAAAATGAAATGTAAGATGGCTTAAACAAGGGGTGGGTTGCAGATCAAAATGTTACGCAAGGTGCCACAAGGTCTGAGAGAGCAAGCAGTTGTTACAGAATTGCAGATATATCATGTTTAAGACAGTATAAGTTTGACTATTCATGAGTAATATGGACTTATTGGGCTGGATATTCAAAAGGGTTGCACCATGCGCAATAGGGTTGCGCCTGCTCAAGTCCAAAATTGCACCATTCTCCGATATTCAGCAGGAGGCAGTTGTGCCCCCCAAGTCATGCTGAGCAACAGTGCAATGCTAATGAAGGCATGCTCAACCAAAGGGAGGAACCATGCAACTACACAGCCCGATATTCAGCCGGGCTGTGCGGAGATTCTCTGTGTAACTAACCTACGCCTACTGTGAGCCAAAAAAAAAAAAAAATACTAAGTAAGTGAGGCCACCCACAGGTGAGCTGCCACATTGCAGGGCTCAACACAGCAGCTGCCGCGTGTGGGTGGCCTCCACTTCTTCCCCGTGCCCCCTGCAGCCCGATCGTGGTAAAATAGTAACCCCCGTAGGCCCGATGATGTGGGCAGAACATAACTGAACAACCCCACCCCACTGGCCCGATTGTGGGCAAAATAGAAATGACCCCCACTAGCCTGATTGCGGCCAGAACGGAGTTCAACCCCTGACTAGCCCGATCACGGGCAGAACAGTTCAACCTCGACTAGCCCGGATCAAGGCAGAATGGAGTTCAACCTCCAAAGACCAATATCCCTGGTGGAATAGTGGATCGTGAAGCCCGATCAAGGGCATTAGAGCCAACCCCCAAAGTCCAATTTCCTGGTGATCTAGTGGCCTCCCACCCCACCCACCACGGAGCCCCACCACCCCGCTCCCTTCAGCCAGTGGGTGGTATCCACCACTCTGCCACCGCAGCGCCCACGTACTGACTCAGTTCGGTAGGCTGCACGCCATTGGTTCAGAGCAAGAGCCACTGGGTGTGCAGCCCATATTGTATAAAGCAGTCCAGATATGTAAATGAATGAATTCATTCATATTTCTGAACTGCCTTGTAGTAGTAATGCACGCCTATTGGCTCTTGCCTGGAACCAATGGGCTGCAGCCCTACTCAAGCAGTAAGTCAGCGGGCAGCGGGCGTGGTGGTGGGTGCTGCGCCCACCGCTGATGGGGGTGGGAGCAGGGTGGTGGGACTCTGTGGGTGGATGGGGTGGGGCCACTAGATTACCAGGAAAAATTGACCTGGGGGTTTGACTTCTACTACCTGTGATCGGGTTCATGGGTCCACTGGATCACCAGGATATTGGTCTTTGGGGATTGAACTCGCCTCTGTCTGCGACATTGGGCTTAGTCGAGGTGGTTGAACTCCGCTCTGCTCCGTGATCGGCTCCAGTGGGGGTTCGTTCTGCTAAGTCCGTGATCGGGCCAGTCGGGGGTTCAGTTCTGTTTGCCACCGATCGGCCAGTCGGGGTTAATGTTATGCGCCCGTGATCGGGCCAGTGGAGGATTACCTCATGCCTGGCGACTGGGCTGCAGGGGTGTCGGTCCCGACAGCGCTGCCTGACAGGGCCCCAGCGCAAGTTGTCGGGATCGCTCACCTGCATGCTAATGGCATGCAAATGGGTTCAGTAAATAGATGCAAATGCCTCCGCCTTGCGTATAACTTATGGTCCCATTTGCATCTCACCTTTTGAATATCATAAATTTGCACATGGCGCAATGGAACTTGCACCACCGCATCTTGAATGCGCTACTCTGACCACTTGCGGTGGTGCAAGTTCCACTGCGCCATGCACAGTGGCTGTGGCTGGGGGGCGATATTCAAAGAAGTTGCTCAATAGCGCAATTCCATTGAATATCGCCCCAGCCACACCCCAGCGCAACTTTTTTGAGCAGTGCAAGGGCCTGCACCACAGAATGGCGCAGTTTGAATATCCAGCCCATTGTACACAGAGTTTAAGAAAAATGTATCTGAACAGTACACTGTATAAAATCTGGTTGACACCACTGTGTGAAACAGCTGGTGAATGCTTAATTTACACTAGGGCAGGTTGTCTTCTATCCTATTTTTTACTTAACACAAGGATATTTTCATAAGAATAAGACTTAAGATTACTTAGTATGTATTGCTGAAAGAGCTACTGACGCCTGAAAGAAAACTTTGAAAAACATGAGTAGATAAAATTCTGCTTGTATTCTATATATATTCTAGATTTCTCTTCCCCATTATTTATTACTGAGGAAATGTGCATGAGTACATGATTGTTATCCCTTACAGCTACTTTAAAGTTAATCTGCCTCTATAGCTAACTCCCTACTTCAAGTCATAATGCTCTGTTGTGACATCACAATCTGTTGCCATGAGTCTAACTGTGATGTCACAAGCAGTGAATTATGACCTCAGGTAGGGAGACAGCAACAGAACTAGATGAACTCTTTAGGAGCAAAAATCCTGTTTTTATGCAATTAACCTCAGCAATAAATAATAGGGAGGTGGAGGAATAAAGAACTAATGTGAAATACAAGCTGAACTTTATTTAAATATTGGGTCCAATTCTATAAGCACCCATACGCATGTCCCAAGTTGTGACATGTGAGGGGTGCAATTGCACCAAGGACCCTGCACCCAATTCTGTAAGAAGCAGGGTCTCTGTGGCTAAGTTCTGTGACTTGTGACATGCGCAAAAGTATGCCAAATGCAGGGCATACCTGAGGTGTATGTCATAAGCCGCATCCAAATGTCTGTAGGGTGCAAGTGCCCACCCTGCCCCTGTCCCCAAGCCTGAGAAGCCCCTCTAGGCTATCAGACCCCCCCACCATCCTGATCCACATAATGTATGACCACTAACCACGCATGGCTGATTGCGCCCCACCAAGCCCCGATGCCAGCTGCCCGCATATGGCACTGTCCTGTTAGTACTGTACACATATATACTTCATAATCTCTGGTAGTCTAGTTGCTCCCCATGCCCCCACCTGGCATTGCAAGACTACCCTGCACCCCTGTGACCTGTCCCTAGCCAGCGACTGGCACAGCCCGCCTCTCACCACCATGGCCAGCTATCGACTGAGCCCATCTGAGCATGTACTGTATATACATGGTTAGTGAATGAATGAACTATCATTCATTCATTGAGTGCATATATACAGTACATGCTCAGAATGGAGGCTCGGCGGTGTGTCTAGGCAAATGAGGATGTCTATGCCAGTCGCCAGGTCAGGGGTGTGGGGTGGTCAGGGGTGTGGGGTGGTCTGGAAATGCCAGGTGGGGGGACCACTAGATTACCAGGAATTGGGCAGCATGTATGTGTACAGTACTAACAGGACAGTGCCATGTGCGGGCATCTGGCCTTGGGGCTTGTGGGGTTGTGATCAGTCCTTCGGGGCTGGTGGTCATACATTATGGGGATTGGGATGGGGGTCCGATAGCCCAGAGGGGCTTTACAGTGCACAGTATTGGGGAACTCGGGGAGGGTGGCCCATAGAAATGGGGGCACCTGCAGTAGGTGTGTGTATGGGGTGTGCCTCTAGCCCTGTGGGGCTGTCTGGTGGGGCAGGGATGGGGCTTGGGAGAGTGGCACAGACTGATGGATCAGGCCATCGGTACACATCCCCAGTGGATGCAAGTTACACCAATTACAGTATTTGCTGGTGTAACTGTTCATTGACAGAAGTCCACCAGGGGTTATGTAGAATTGCAATATTGGGGACTTTGTTGCTGCCCTCCCAGAATAGGGCACAACCACTGCTGTAAACCCCCTAGCACCATGTTGCAGGGGATTTAGGGCATACCTGGTGGCGTGTATCCACTTTGCACAAGCAGCCTACAACATGTTGCAGGCTGCTTTGAAGAATACTGAATGTCGCAACTCCTGGTGTAACTTGCTACCAGTAGTAGCGCTGAATTTGTCAAGCAATTTTGTGAGATTCCCTATTTATCCTTCATAAAATTTTGGAAAAAATCCTCTAAAATTCTTTTTGTTATACCTACAGAAAGAGGCCAGTTCCTATTATAGTACTTAAGTGCCGTATGGTAGATTTTCAACTACACTATCAGATGAGACAACCATCTTTGCGTAGCAGTGAACACACTAACAAACAAAACAAAATCCCTAACTAAAAGTTTCATAATTCTCAATAGGGATTTTTTAAAATCCTTAAAAATCTTTTGACTAATTCGTGCTACTACTGCACTTGCACCATTTCTTTTGGTGCAAGTCAAGTTACGCCTGGTCTATCCCTTTGAGAATAGGTCCCTTTATGTTTTGTTAAAGTTCTCCTGAAGTTATCAGCTGCTGTTTAAGCATATTTTTCCTTCTGGTTTTTAATCATTGTCATTTACTAATGCTAGCACAGACACACACAGAGGCCCGGATATTCAGAAGGGTTGCGCATGGCGCAACACTGTTGTGCCATGTGCAACCCACTGATGCACCCCCGCGTGATATTCAAATGGGTATTGAGCATGGCACAAATTCCGATGTGCTGGAGTGCATCAGTAATGTATGCAGCGCAAGTGGGGGTGTGTGCCCATGCATATTCCGCACATTCCGATATTCAGCCCGGGATGTGCTGAGTCCATGCATGCACAATCCCTACTTGCACTGCACACAGGTGAGCCAAAAAAAAAAGGAGCAACAGCTGGCCACCCACAGGTGAGCTGCTGTATTGCAGGGTGCAACATGGCAGCTGCCACCAGTAGGTGGCCACGCAAGCTCCAGCTGAACCTTTGTGGTGGCACCTCCCCATGCCCGATCATGGGCATATGCAGTGAAAGGATAGTTCAATATCCCTGGTGGTCCAGTGGACCACTCTCAGCCTGATCACAGGCATATGTTTTAATTTAAAAGTCCAATATCCCTGGTGGTCCAGTGGACCGCTCACAGCCTGATCATGGACATATGTATTAATTTAGAAGTCCAATATCCCTGGTGGACCAGTGGACCACTCGCAGCCCGATCGTGGGCGTCGGTAAATATAATGCCACAGCAACCCCAACCCTGGTGGTCTAGCAGTACCCACCTCCCCACCGCCCACTGAGCCCCACCGCCCTGCTCCCCAGTCGGCAGTGGGCAGCAGCTCCCCACCGCTGCCGCCCCACCACCCCGACTGACACCATAAGATAGGGCTGTACACCCTTGGTCCACAGCATGAGCCAATGGGCATGCAGCCGATGCCGTCTACACAGTCCAGATATGTGAATGGATCCATCACATATCTGGACTGTGTGGACAGACAGTTGCACACTCATTGGCCCATGCTGTGGACCAATGGGTGCAGCCCTACCAGTATGGTGTCAGTCGGTGGGTGGCAGGGAGGCAAGCGGGTGGGAGCTGCTGTCCACCACTGACTGGGGGAGGGGCAGTGGGGCCAGTGGGTGGGTGGGGAGGGTATACCGCTAGACCACCAAGGTTGGGTTGCTGTGGCATTGTTTTACTGACACCCGGGATCGGGCTGCAAGCGGTCTACTGGACCACCAGGGATACTGGACTTTTAAATTAAAACATATGCCTGTGACTGAGCTGCGAGCAGTCCACTGGACCACCAGGAACATTGGACGATTATTTTTATACTTAAGCCAGTGATCATGCTGCAAGCGGTCCACTGGACCACCAGGGATATTGGACTTTTAAATTAAAATTTATGCCCGCGATCAGGCTGTGAGCAGTCCACTGGACCACCAGGGATATTGGACAATTATTTTTATACTTAAGCCCGTGATTGGGCATGGAGCAGTCCACTGGACCACCAGGGATATTGGACGTGTACGATATTCTACGTATGCCCGCGATCAGGCAGTGGGGCACTTTTCCTAGATGTGCAGGGGGCATCAGTGCCCGACGGCTGCAGTCTGGCAGGGCACCAGGCACAAGTCACTGGGGATCAGCGCACCTGCATGCAAATGGGGCCATAATGACATGCTAATGGCCCCATTTGCACCTTGCATGCATTATGGCCCCATTTGCATGTGCACTTTTGAATATCATGGTTGTTGCACCTAGCCCAACGGAACTTGCTCTAGTGCATCCCCCTGCTCCACTCTGGCCACTTGCACTGGCGCAGTGCCACTGTGCCATGCACACTGCAGGTGGCCAGGGTGTGATATTCAGTGATGCTGTGCCATGGCGCAGCTCCATTGAATATCACCCTGTCAACGCCCCCTGTGCAGCCTAGTTGCGCTGCACCCAGGCTTGAGCCACAGCCTGGCACAGTCTGAAATCCAGGCCAGAGAGTTTTAAAATGAAATGTCATTTGGTTTATAGCTTTTCTCAGGGAGTGAACTTTCAAGTCAGTGTCATTTGGCCTTAGGATAGCTTTCTTTTGATGGAACTTTTGTTGTCTT
Organism: Neoceratodus forsteri; assembly: GCA_016271365.2. NCBI lineage: Eukaryota > Metazoa > Chordata > Ceratodontiformes > Ceratodontidae > Neoceratodus > Neoceratodus forsteri. The sequence continues at coordinate 983,031,746 of CM028131.1, read as the reverse complement.
TTTATGGGTATGTTGTTTTTTTGAATGCAGTTGTAACCAATGGGGGCGTTAACAACTTTTCATCTTTTTTTTTGTAGGATCTGGGTTTTGAGAAAGTATGTTCTTCTAAAACAACTGCCAGTGCTTTCTGATGAAGAATTCTGTGTAATCCAAAATCTAAAAGGGCCTCTGTTCTTTTGTAACAACTCTGTTGGTCCAATAAAAGATATCAAATCATCTGTTTCTGTGGATCTTGTGTTACAAGGACCAATATGGCAACAAGTTTTTCTGTGGCTTCACGGTTTCAGAAATGTTAGCAGGAACTTATCAGTACAGTGTCCATGGTTCTGAAACCATGAAGTGACATAGTCAAAACTCCAAATTATGGGTTCCATGAAAGGAACTGCACAGAATGTTGTCCATACAAAGAAAACAATACAAAATACAACTGACAGCTTCAGCTTTTATTCAGGCACAGTTAAATAGGAATCCTTTAGAGGTATAAATGTAATTTATGAAAACAGACATTTCAAACAGCTTCACATAAGTAATCAATTCCTGCCCACTTTAAATTAGGCTTGAGAAGAGACTAACACGGTGATCTGGTTTAGAATTTCACTTGAGTGGTGTAGTTATTTGCAAACCTTAGGCTGTTTAGAAGTACAATAGGAGTTATGCTAAACAAATGTAAATATCTCTAAACGTTTACAAATTACAGATAAGAAACCACTATGAGAATTGTTCAGGACAAAAGGACCTTTCAAATGAGCATATTCATTAAGTTGCACTAATTATATTTTTTAAACTATGGCCATCTGATTACCTCAATTTTCATTTTTCATAGGAGTTATGCCAAACAAATGTAATTATCTCTAAAAGTATACATGTTACACATAAACCATCAATATGAAAGTTGTTCAGGACAAAAATACCTTTCCAATGAGCCTATTCATTAAGCAGCACTAATTATATTTTTTAAACTATGGCCACCTTTCAGACGGATATATTTAAAAAACTCTAATGAATTCAGGTTAGTGACCACCCTCATTTGAAAGGTCATTTTGTCCTGAACAGCTTTCATGCTGGTTATATATTAGTAACTAGTATGCTTTCTGAGATATTTCCATTTGTTTGGCATGACTCCAACTGTGTTCACTCAGACAGAAAAAAAATGAGGTTGTTTGGATGACCATATTTTATAAAATATAAAGAATTAAGATTAGTGACTACTCTCATGTGAAAGGTCTTTTTGCCCTGAACAACTTTCACACTTTTTTCATTTTGTATTCCTTGAATAGTTTTAAAGATATTTAGATATGTTTGGAAGGTGTGCACATTTGCTCTCACAGAAAAGCAGCTTGGAGTTCCGTGTCCATCATTCTAAAAATAAAGAAGGGAGTATTTTTTAGCTGCAATAGGGATTTGCAGTGTTATGGAAGGATACACTGAAAACTGCTAAAAAATGTATATCACAGAAACCCCTTTTCAAGCTACAGAGATATGGCTGTAGGCTCCACCCACAGCCATAAAAACGGGTCTGGGCAATGGATTCCCAACTCCGACCATAGTCTGATCCCTGGGACCCTTCCTATTTATGACCAGTGAAGCCCAGAACACTGTTTTGTTGGAAGAGGACCAACCCCTCCCATGCCTATAGTTCAACTTGCAGAGAAACAACCGGAAGAGGACTGTATTCAGGGCTTGCAAGAGGTAATCATTCAGCTCCTACCTTCTTGCTCCCTTGAGGGGGTGTGTGCCCATCGACTCTTCTCTTTGACTCCCTGCCTACCCCAGCCACCCTCCTATTCAAGGTCGACATTTAGTTTATGCATCATTATAGTCACGTTACTAGATCACATGACCCACTCACCTTTTCTAAGAGCCCATTTTCCATCTGCAAGTTATATTATCTGGTCACTAGGAGTCACTGCTGCCTCACTCCTTTCCTTGGTTGCATTGCCCCACCAACCCCTCTATGCTCTCACTTTTCTCTATCTCCCAGGCCTCCCAGAGGGCTTTTCAGACTCTCCCATAGCTGGACTTTAACTTTGGACCCTTGGCACTGTAAGTGAATGCCTTTCCCCTGCACCATTGTGCCTGCCCTATCCTACTCCCTGGCTAATGATACTATAATGTCTACCTATGCTGCATCATACCTGGGCTACCTATCATGGCTCCTTTTCCTATTTTACTTCTCATAATCAACATGTGCACATTCCCAGTCCTTCAACCTAACCTGCCATTAAATGCCTACATCACAGACTAGACCTTTAGGGCCCTCGGTACTACCTGCCATCTACCAATGAAACCATTGTTGACACTGGATGTCTCCTCACCCCCTTCCCCACCCCCCTCCACCTCACTACTTCATCAATTCTCTCCCGCCCCATCCCTTTGAATAATTCTGCACACCTCTGTGTATCGGCCCGCAGGTCTGCCAAACTTATCAGGCTTTCCTTACTGAGACATGCTCTCTTATTGCTTCTGCTGTCGGGGAACATGCACCCCAATCCAGGCCCTCCATCTTTCTGCCCCCCCAGCAATAACCAGAATGGATTAGTCATAGCCTCCATGATTATCAAGAGCTTACTAAATAAAATACCCCCCTTGCAGGCCTGGATAACCCAACATTCACCAGACATCCTAACCCTGACTGAAACTTGGCTATCACCTGGCACCCCAGATGATGCTGTATCTGTTGATGGATATTCACTGTTCATGTTGGACAGGCTAGGTAAAAGGGGTGGAGGGAGCACCATTTACATTAGGACCCCTCTTCAGGCCCTCCCTCTCTGACTCCCTCCCATCACAATTTGTGCCCAAACCCTGGCTGTCAAACTGATGGTTGGTTATCAGAATAAAAGCATACACCTTATAGTTTTCTACATCCCTCTTAGGGATCAGAAGCCTGCATTTGAAATGATCTTGGCTGCCATTTCATCCCTTCCAAATAACTTGGAAATCATCCTAGCTGGAGATTTCAATATAGATGGGCTTTCCCCATCAGCTAAGCTCTTTATGGACTTGGCTGCAGCACTTGACCTTGTCCAGAAGGTCCAGTCACCCACCTGCCTAAGCTACAAATCAGGTTCCTCTACACTACTAGACCTTTTCTTCACCTATCAGCTTAAACACATTTCCAAAGTCGTGGTCCTCCATGGCTACCTCAGTGACCACTAACTGGTTACCTGCCTATGGTTAAATAAAGCCTTTGCATCCCCCACCCCCACCTATCTTAGAAGGCTCAAAAAAGACTCCCTCCCCAAACTTAAAGCCTTTCTCCAGTCCTGTGACTGGTCATCCATTTGCTATGCTACTGACATGGACTCTGCCCTTAACCACTTTATCATCCTGTTGAAAAACACCTGTAATATCTTTGCGCCTCTAAAAAAGCAATATATTAAAATCAGAAACAACCCCTGGGTCTCCCCAGAACTGTTGACACTGTTATGGTATTGTGATAACCTCTGGCTGAGGGACCTAGACTCCAGGCACCCATGAGATAGGCAGCTCTACAGTGAAGCCAGGAACAAATGCACCTGGGCTATCCGTCAGGCCAAAGCTTTCCACTATCGTCAGGCACTCTCAGCATCATGAGGCTCCAGTCGTGACTTCTAGCAGAATCTAAAGGAAATAACTGGAAAATAGTTCACTTGCCACCTGTCCAACTTAATATTGATGGGAAACTGCTTCAGGACCCTAAAGATATTGTGAACACTCTTAATCGTGCATTCTCAGATCTCAGAGGTGCATTGCCAACAAGTTCTTTGACACACCCCCAGACATCTTCCCATCCTCAACTTTCCAAGTTGACCTCCCACCTTTCCACTTTAAAACTATATCCCCAACACAGCCTGTAAATATATGTCTATGTTTATCACTTAATCCAGACATAGTGGGGATACTCTTGATCTCAAGCTCCTAAGGCTCACTTTGGAAGAAGTTCTCGCCCCGCTTACAAAAATTTTCAACCTATTGCTGTTCATGGTGCAGTTCCCTAGTACTTGGAAGTGTGCTGTTATCACTTCTCTACTCATGGGGGGGGTAATATTCCCATTTAACAGGTCCAATCCTTTAGATATTTGGGTATTACCCTTGATTCCCAATTATCTTACTGAGACCACATCCAAGGGCTTTTATCTGCACTGAACTCCAGGATAAAGTTGCTCTATTGTCACTGGCAATTCCTCTCTCTAGCAGCCCTCCACCTGGCCATATAGTCTTTTGTCCTCTCCCTAGTAGACTATGACCTAATAATTTATGGCTCTGCTGATCCTAACTCCCTCACTCCCTCTCACAGATAAAAAACACCTTGAACAAGGCATGTTGACTGGTCACAGGCCAGAACAGATTGACTCACACCTGTGACTTATACACATCAGCCAGATGGCTGAGTCTAGATGACAGAATCAAATACTTCACCTGTATTATGGTGAAGAAAATCTCTCTCAAATCCACTCCCCCAAGGCTTGATTCCTTGATCACAGTAGCTAAACCCACCCACAGCTCTAGAAATGCTATGAGAGTGTCCTTCACAGTTCCTTATTGTAGGACTGTGCTTTGTCAAAGAGCATTTATTTACAGGGCCCCCTCTTGGATCAATGAACACCCAACCTCTATCAATCACCTCACTACTATTGGCCCTTTCAAAGCAGCCCTAAAGTACTATCTGATCAATCACTCAGCTTGCAGGTGTTTTGACTAAGCTTGGATGGATACTTATTTTTTTATTTATTGAATTTTGATGACCAGGTTGGCCCACTGGGCCCTGAAGGTCCCTTTTTCAGTGGCAACCCGGGGAACAGAAGCAAAAAGACATACAGTCAGGTGATCCAGAAGCAATACAATTACATACAGTCAGGTGAACTAGGGTTATGAAAGGAAGACAAGATAATGAACATAGCAGTACAGGCAATTATTCAATTTGAAGACCTTAAGAGTAACACTTGAAAGATTTGAGTCATGTTTTACTGTCAGTTTTGTTGAGAAGAGAGGGGGAATGGGTGTTGTGATTAGGGCCAGGGATAAATTATTCTATACCCTCACAATGGCATGAGCTTTTCCCTTGCAAATGGGACTTAAGCCTGGTGCCAAATGTTGGTAGCGATGGGGCTTCCTGTACTAGAGGTGGGAGAGTGTTCCACAGAGTAGGGGCTGTGAAAGCAAAGGAATAGCCTCCCTTGAGAGTCTTGATTCTGGGGATTGCCATTAGGGACCGACCCAAGTTTCTGAGCATTCGAGGGTTAGGTTTGACCATGATTATTCCTGTTAGGCTTGGAGGGGCCACAGGGCTTTGCAATTTGCATGCAAGGCAGAGCAGGGGATACTGTAGATGAGCCTCAAAAGAAGGCCATTGCAGCTGGGCTAGTGAGATGCAGTGGTGGCTTCTTGGTTGACACATTGTTGCAAACCTCACCACCTTGTTGTACAGGACCTGAAGTCTGCTAACCTCACCCTTTGCCATGCCCTGGATTAACAGGGCAGCATAGGTTATTGTGGGTAGGAGGATGCTGGAGGCAATTGATCATCTAGCCTCTGGGATGAGTTGGCTTTTTAGCCTGTACATGGTGGCTAGTTTGACATGGATAGACCTTGTTACCTGGTCAATGTGTGGCTTAAAGGTGAGCCCTGGTCAATAGTTAGCCCTAGATATTTTATGTTGTCATCTACGTCTATTCATTTATCCCCAAGGGTAGTAAGTTTTAGGGAATTGGTCCAATCCTGGCCCAGGGATCTAGGATCAAACAGAAAGGCTTTGGTTTTTGCAGCATTGAGGATCATTTTGTTTGATGTGAGCCAGGCCTCGAGTGTGTTAAGGTCCCTTGTAGGAGAGGGCCCAGATCGTGTGGTATAGACCTGGCCCGGTAGATGACAGTATCATCTGTGTATTGAACTACTGAGCTATCCCCACAGTGCTGGCTTAGGTCATTAGTGAAGGGAGAGAATGGGGGGGCCAAGAATTGAGCCCTGGGGCACACACTCCTTGATAGGTAAAGGGGTGGATAGCTTTCCCTTCCAAATGACCCTCTGGGAGCGGCCTAAGAGGTAGCTCTTGAACCAGTTAAGGCCCTGGGCATCAAGACCAATGCCTTGAAACTCAGTAAGAAGAAAGTTATGGTCCACAAGGTCAAATGCCTTGGACAGGTCTATGAAGACAGCACCCATTGACATGCCCTCGTCTATTGCCCTGAATAGGTCCACTGTGAGTTTGGTGAGCACTGTGTCAGTTCCATGGTTTGCCCGAAAACCATGTTGTGAAGGGGCTAGGATTTGGTGGAGCTCCACATATTCTCTCAGTTGCCCATAAACTAGTCGTTCCTGCAATTTGGCCAGGGTATGCAGCAGGGAAATGGGCCTGTAATTGCCAGTTTGTTAACAAGATCCACCCTTGTAAATTGGGACCACGTTGGCTGCCTTCCACTGGTGTGGAACATACTCTTCAAGTAAAGACCTGTTGATGATCCAGGCCAGAGGTTTGGCCAGGAACAGTGCACCTTCTTGCAGTAACCTCTAGGTGATTCCATCTGGGCCACCAGAGCCTTTGTGTTTGAGGGCTATAAGAAGTTTACGGACCTCACTCACCTTGACCATTCTCAGGTGAAATTGGGGTCTGTTCAGACAGTGGGATTCCTCAAAGGTCTGTACAAGTATGGGTGTTGGTAGCCCTACCTTGTATGCATCAAGGTTGGTGAAGTGGTGGTTGATTGCTGAGGCTATAAGCTGGCAATCACTGATACACTGTCCTCGTACCTCAATTTGGCCTTGTGCCTCCTTGGAGTTGCCCTTAAGCAGTTTGTTGATTTATGTCCAGAAGAGCTATGGTTCCCCAATGTGGACCTTTGGAGACAGGTGACATACTCCTTTTTGATGAGTTTGATGTCTAGCTTACATTTATTTCTTAGGGTTTTGTAAGTAACCAGGTCTGCGGGAAGATGGGAGAGCCAAAATTTCTTCCAAGCCTTGTCTCTTCTTTTCATCTGAGATTCCACAGAGTGGGAGATCCATTTGTGGCAGCCCCTTTTTGTATGAATTTCTTTGAAGGAGGCAAAGAGGGATGCCGCATTGAGAAGTGAGTTTTGGAAGTAGGCAAGGGCCTCATCCAATGTCAGGAGGATCCTGATCGGGCTCCAGTCCAGGCTACTTAGGTAGTCATTGAATTTTGCAGGCATGAAATTGGAGAATTCGTGTACTGTGAGTATCCTGGGGGGAATCTTTGGTGCTCTGTTCTTCCAAATACAGAATATTGGGGGAGTGATCACTAATGGTGTCCGCCAATATACCTACTTTCTGTATGTTGAGGGAGTTAGATACCAGAGCCCAGTCAAGAGTAGTTTGGTTCCCCGTTTAATAATTTAGCCTGGTGGGTAGAGAGAGGGCCTGTTCCTGGTTAGCATCTTGGATCGCACCCTTGAGGACCTTATTGGGGTCCGTGGCCCAGTTCGGGTTGAAATCTTCCATTATTAGGAGTTCATTGGTTTATTCTCTGCCAACAATTCTGGTAATGCCTTCAAGGCTGAGTTGGGCATTCTTAGGAGGGTTATAGACACAGCCGATGGAGAGATGCTTAGCATTACCAAGAGTTAGGTGGATGAAGATAGACTCCCCAACCTTACAGCTATCAAGGTTGGACTTTAGTAGAGTCACATTTAGAGTGTCTCTCGCATAGATTAGGACCCCTCCCCCTCTTTTTCCTGCCCTGTCCTGTCTGAAGGTATTTTACCCCAGGATCACGATCTCATGGTCATGAATAAGGGCCTTTAGCCAGGTCTCTGGTATTGCAAGGACGTCTGGCTTGTAGACAGTAAGACAGTAAGCCAGGTTTGGACCTTGTGGATTTTCATATGCACTATCCATAAGTCTTTGGATGATGCATTGTGAGGATCCTGGGGAGGAGACCATGAAATTGTCTAGAGGGGCCCCAGGTTAGGCTGAAAGTCTCCTCCTCGGAGTAGCAGAAGAGCAAGTAGTCGAACTAACACTTGCTTGATTGAAGGTTTTGAGAGGCTGTTGAGCCTTCTGTGTGCATTGTGGATCACCATGTAGTAGGAGCCATGCTTTACTAACTCGAGTGCAATGAGGCTTTCATTTTTAATTGTGGGAGATGTCCAGTAGTAATGACCACTAGGGCCAAGGTCACTGAGAGTTTGCCTCATGGGGTCATGAAGTCCTTGCCCTAAGCACATGTCCACCCAGAGGAGAGACAGTATGTATACGAGAGCCAGGAGTACACCCCTGTTTGGGAGAGAGGCCGATGGGTTACAAGTCCTGCAGGACTTAAGACAAGTGATGCCATGGTTGTCTGAAGAGATGCCGAGGCCATGTTAGAAGACCGGTATGTCTCCAGTGGAATAAGTTATTCAGTTGGAACTTTGGATTAGGTGCCTCAAGAGAGAGACCTCTTGTTTTATACTAGTGGAAGTATTCTCTTGTCGTCGGCCTTGTCCTAGTGGAAGACTAGGGGAAGAGGATCACAGTTGCAAGTGTCATTGGGTATCGTTATAGGAGTGTAAAAGTGGGCCTGGCCACACAATACCTAGCTTAGTGACCTATCTTAGATCCCATGCAACACTATAGAGGCTCCTAAGGGTAAAAGGAGTGGTAGGCACATGTCGATTGCTGCACAATTTGCCAAATATGCAGGATAAACAGAATCACTGTAATGCCTATACTCATGTAAAGCCGCTCAGCTCGTTAATATTCAGGCTGTCCCTTTGTGCTAGCTTTCCCTGCTAAATGTCCTGTCTAAAAATCACAATGCAACTATACAGCATGATTCCAAACATATTTGCTGGCGAGCACAGGTCAAGGTACTTAATGATTTTGGGATATCAGGTTATAAACAGTAACTCAGTAGTGCCTAAACTCTAGTAATAAGGCTCTACAATTTTGAGGTAGAGCAGCTCTGTACATTAATATTCTGGCTATCACTTTGTACTAGCTTTCCCTGCTAAAGGTCCTGTGTCAAAAAATCACCGTGCAACTATAAAGCATTAATTCAGGATATTTGGTGGCAAGCAGAGGTCTAGGTATTAAATGATTTTGGGATGTCTGGTTATGACAGTATCTCAGATATACCTATGCTCAAGTAAACAGGCTCAACAATTTTAAGGTTAAGGCTGTCACATACAAGGGTTAGTTCTGAGTAGGTGCTTGAGCTATAATGATTGAGTAATTCAAGGTAGAGAAGTACTTGTTAGTAAGATAAACGGTCACAGTTCCATGCACAGCCTTGTCTGTGTCATAGCATTCAATGATAGCAATTACTTTCAGGGAGATGACTGAGACTATTAGTGGCTGGCTTAAAGAGCCGAATAGGATTGGTGGACTGATGGTGGGAGGGTTGAGGGCGTGGTCTCAGCCCATTTAAGGGGAGGAGGGAACAGATCGGGTGGGTGGGATGAAAAATGCACTCCTTGTTCTCCCCTCCACTCACGGACTCAGCTGTTTGTCTTCCCAGATGAACGGCAGGACAATCTGATGAGTCCAAAAATAAAAATCCTCCTTTAAAAACCACGTTGATGGACAATCTTTTCAGCCCCTGCCCAGCGGCTGGGGATGGTCGAAACTTGTTGGCTTTTTTATCTGCTGTGACTCCTGCACTGATCTTGGTAATGCTAGAGGAAGGACTGCCCGGCTCTTCGATAGAAGCCAGCGCCTTAACCCCTGGAAATTCTGCTCTTTCCCTTTCAAATCCATTGGGGGGGCTCCCACCTTCCATGGGGAAACTCACTGCTCCTAGTTCGATGCTTCTTTTGACTATTGCTTACAACAGTACTACTTACTTGTAGAACAATGGCCCTCTAGGCCTGCTGTGATAAGTTGTACCTCAATGTATGCTCTGTTATTGATTGTTATGTGTCTCAACCATGGCCAATCTCTGACCAGCTTTATAACGTGTACCATGTTTGAGGTACATCCTGTGAAATTTTCTATGTACAATGTCCTCTCTTGTTTCTTACCCTGATGTATGTTAATCCACTGCCCTCATGTAACTTGGACAAGGATCCTTTGTAAAAGACTCTGTGACTCAAAAGTTATTTTCAAATAAATAAATAAATGAAAATTCAGGCCTTTGCTATGGATTCTGACCTTAATTTTCATTCTGAGGTTGTTACAACTGTCCCTTGAAATCAGCCCCCCCCCCTTCATAACCAGGACCTGTCAGAAATTGACTCTGGAGAGAAATGATCTAGTTATCAAGATCTTCTTGGGGGAACAGATGGATTTAGAGGCCTATAACCAGCCTCCTCCCTCCCTCCCTCCCTCTGCTGCTGAGCTTGTTAGAAATGTCTGGGCAAACTTTCATAAGCAGGATCATTTTACGCCCCACTCTGTTCCTGCCCAGAGGAGAAATGCAGTGTGGCTACAGTATTTAGGAGGTTTGGATACCCAACCGGACAGATTGCGTGTTGATAGAAAACTTATTAAATACTCGGGTTATTTTTTTAATGAAATATATGCTCTGATACACCCCTCGGGAGATGCCATGTTCAATGTCAGTTTTTTTTTTTTTGCATTATTTCTTTTTGCCCCGCGTGCCCAGGATCCGCCACTCCTTCAGGCAGCTACAGTCCCCCAAAGTCCTCCTACTAATCCTCCCCCCCAGAGCCCTCCTCACCTCACATTGCAGCCTGACCCGTTGGGTAGCCCAGATTAACCCTTCACCGTCTGGGTCCCCCTCCTCCAAGGGGGAAGATACCAGTGGGGACACCCGGAACACTCTTCTCTCGGTCCTCGGGCACTGCTGAGGTAGGTGAAACTTCCACAGGAGGCCTTCTGAGGCATCGATAGACCAGCTGCCATCATCCAGCCAATCCTGGTCTGTTTTTCCATTTTTTTTGGTTCCTCCCACTTTGCAATGCTCATGCAGTGCTCCTGGTTTCCACTGGGGGCCACTGCAGAGTGAGGGGTTCCCACTACCCACCCCAGGAGAGGAGAGCAGTCCTGCAGACACTCAATCCTCTCCTCCCCTGCCAACCCACAGTGCCCCTAGTAGGTTTCTGAACCCGAGTCGCCAGTATAGTTTGAGGAATGGCACCAGCACCTCAGCCCTCTGAACCACCTGGCCAGCCCCAATGTCAGTTTTAAAACCCCAGAGGGGTTGGACAGATCCTGGGCAAAATATGACAAAATTTGGTATTCTATGCTATGGTTACCTTTTTGGGCCATCCCACTTACAAAACCTGCTTTTAAAACTGTTACGGTTCTCTTCTGAAATGAAGGTGTTGCTGTTCATGATATAAAACACTGGCGGGCACAATGCTGCAACTTAATGGGCCCCCCACAACCTATATTTGATGAGAAGCATATTTGGACTGGTGGGTGGGTGGCACTTCAAGGTAAAACTCCCAATGACTGTAGTGGGGCCCCAACATCTTCCCAACTGCTTTTTTCTAGGAAAAGGTAGAGGACACTGTTTCTACCCTTGGCAGCCTAAGACTTGTTTTTAATACTAACATACTACAATGCCAGCACAATAGGCCTAACGGTCTTTCGTGTCTACTCATTTGGTCAGCCCCCACCCCGGAAGCTGACCTTACTGCCCCCCCCCTTGCCCTCTCTGGCTTCTCCCTTCCCAGTCCCGGATATTCCTGTTGCACAGGACTCTGCTCCAGAACCCTTCCCCTGTACCTGTCCCACCGCCTCTTGAACTCCTCCACCATCTCTGCCTCCACCAGACCCCTGGGCAGTGCATTCCATGGCTCCACCATCCTCTCAGTGAAGTAGCACCTCCTCCTTTCCTTCCCTGAATCTCCCCCCTCCAGCTTCCACCCGTGCCCTCTAGTTGCACCCCCTCCTTCCTTTGGAGCACCCTGACTGCTCCTCTCCTATTTAACCCCTTCATGTACCTGAAGACCTCTATCATGTCCCCCCGGTCCCTTCTCTCTTCCAATGTGTACATATTTAGCTCTTCGAGCCTCTCTACATAGGGCCTGTCCTCTAGGCCCCAGATAATTTTGGTTGCCCTCCTCTGGACCCTCTCCAGGAGTTCAATGTCCCTCTTTAAGTGTGGCCTCCAAAACTGCATGCAGTACTTGAGGTGTGGCCTCACCAAGCAGCTATACAGAGGGAGTATCACTTCCATCCTTCTGGAGGTGATCCCCCTAGCAATGCATCCCAGCATCCTGTTGGCTTTGGCCGCTGCCTTTCTACAAGCCTCAGAGTTGTTCATCTTGACATCCACCACCACCCCCCAGGTCCCTGTCAGCCATTGAGACTTGTAGCATTTCCCCCCCAGGGTGTACACTTGGCCCGGATTTCTGGCTCCCAGATGCAGTACCTTGCATTTCCTTGCATTAAACCTCAGCTTCCACTTTCTAGACCACCTTTCCAGATCCTCCAGGTCCCCCTGTAGGGCCACCCTCCCCTCATCCCCATCCACCACTGCCCCCAGTTTTGAGTCATCCACAAAGAGACTCATCTCACTCTTGATACCCTTCCTTATGTCAAAGACATAGGCATTGAACAGGAGGGGCCCAAGGACCGATCCCTGAGGGACCCCACTAATGACCCTCCTTAGGGATGAGACTATCCTCCCAACCATGACCCTCTGGGTCTGGTCCTGGAGCCAATTGCCTATCCATCTGATTATCTGGTTCCCCACCCCCCATTTCTCCCAGCTTGTTCAGCAGGCCCCTGTGAGGAACAGAGTCAAACACCTTAATGAAGTCAAGATAGAGGATGTCCACCGGTCTATCCAGGTCCAAGGCACTCGTCATCCAGTCATAGAACTCCACAAGGTTTATCTGACATGATTTCCCTGGGATGAATCCGTGCTATCTATCATCTAGGCACCCTGACTTTTCCAGGTCCCCCCCAGCCTCTTCTTGACAATGCCCTCCATCACCTTGCCCACCACTGATGTCATGCTGATGGGTCTGTAGTTCTCTAACACCTCACTTGATCCCCCCCTTGTGGACAGGCACTATAATCGCCCCCTTCCAGTCCTGGGGCACCCACCCTGTCCTCAGAGAGATGCTGAAAAGCTCTGCCAGGGGTTTCGCCAGGAAATCCACCAGTTCCTTCAGCACTCTGGGATGTAATTTATCCAGCCCCGGTTCTTTCTCCATCTTAAGGGACCTTAGGACTTCCCTCACTCTCTCTGCTGTGATTTCCACTTCCACTACCTCATCCACCTGATTTGCCTTCCCCCCCTCCTGCCAGTGATGGCCCCCCTCCCCAGACCCACCAAACAGCAATGGTCCCCCCCCTCCTCAGTTTCACCATCTCCTCTCATGTATGATGCAGACCCCCCATTTTCCTTGGTGAAAACTGAGGTGAAGTACTCATTTAGTACCTCAGCCTGCTCCCTCAGGTCTTGTACCCATCCCTCCCTTGTTTTAATCCTGCTAATCTGCCCCTTCAACCTTCGTTATTCCCCAATGTATCTAAAGAACCCCTTGTTCCCTCTTCTATTTTCCCTGGCCAGATTATGCTCCTTCCTTGCCTTAGACGCCCTCACCACTCTAGTGGCCCTTCTGGCCATCAGCTCATATTCCTTTTGATCCCTTTCACTCCTTGAGCACTTGAAATGCCTACAAGCCACCTTCTTTCCCCTCACCGGATTCTTTTTACACCTCAGCTCAGTATGTGACCTCAATAAATGTAACTTATGTCTGGCTTATGGGTATATCAGTACTGATTGCACAAATGACATGAAATGCAATTTATGCAAAGAAACTGGGCATTCCTATCATTCTTGCCCATGGGGTGTCCATAATAGGACTGGGCAGTCTGACCAGGACTCTATCTTGACTACCCAGAAACTTGATATTGTTAAGCCTTGGAAACAAAAAGAAAAAGCAGCAAACTTAGATTCCTCTCATGCTGAACCCCCATCTAATATGGAGTAGCTGTTGCTTCAGATACACCCAGAATCAACCTCCACAGATGCACCTATGCAAAAGGAGCAAACTGAGCAGTTCTCTGTACCTGTTTCTGATCCAGCCCCTGTACACTCTCCTGTACAAATTTTGGAGACTCCTGTAGAACCACAGTCTGTACCCCCAACCTCAGCTGATCCTGCTCTGTGTTAAACCTGTGGACATGCCTCCCCCTGACATGACCATTGTGTCAAAAAGTGGTCATTAAAACACACTCAGCCTAAATCTAAAATTTTTAAAACCTCTGCAGATACAAATGACATCCCTCTGCAAAATTGCTATGAAGTTTTGCATGCAAGTGCCTAGGAATTGGACCCTGGTGGAGACTCTGAAACCTCCTCCATTATTTCTTCTCAACAGATGGCTACTTCAGATTCTAATGAAGATCTGCCCTGCCCGAGAAAGATGGAGAAACCTTGTGCCTCAAATTAGATAAAGTTCCAGAATGGGTGACTTAACTTAACCTTTTGAACTTATGTCTTCCCCTCTCACCCTCACAGTAGCCACACTGAAAGTGAATATTATGAAAAATGCCATGAGAAGACTTGTTACACTGTCTCTTTTGAAGGATCCAGATTTTGACATTTGTTTTGTGCAAGATACTCATCTAAATATCTCTCATGTATCCATAACTCAGAAATTGTGGTGCTGGGGGCCTTCTTTTTTCTCTTTTGGCACAGACACTTATAATGGGGTAGGAGTTCTATTTAGAGGAGCAGCTTTTACTGTGTCTAGAGTGTTAGACATTCTCCCTGGTAGAGCTTTACTCTTAGACTTTAGTGTTGATAACTATGCATGGAGAGCAGTTAATATTTATGCTCCACAAAATAAAAAAGAGAGGGTAGACCTCTTCATGTTGATTAAACTTTATCTAAACACTTCTAGACATTTGCTTTGGGCTGGAATTTTAACTGTGCCTTAACTAGGGCCGATAAAGGAGCTAAAACATCCAAAGACTACTGCAACACTAATTGCTTAAAATCTATTATTTCTACAGCTGGGTTAACTGATACATATCATTCCATGCACTCTCAGGGAGGTGACACATTTTTAGGGCTGTGGGCAGAGCCAACAGCTGTTTTGCAAGAGCTTTCTAGCTCTGAAAATGTCCAAACTCACAACCTTTTCTGTTGGACTTTTGGAAGTATCCTGCCACAAGCCCAACAGAACTGAAATCCCTCTGCCACCCTCCCACTGAGCACCCACCTCCCCACACCCCCCTTACCTCATACTTACCTTGGGAGCTGGGTGCTGTCATCTTCTCTGAACTGGGACACATCTGCACTCTGTAAAGCCCAACCGCAAACTGAATAATTCAAAGTAAGCATGCTATACAGCTATTCAATGGGATTTTCAACTTATGCTAATATCTCAGCCATTTCATGGAATTTTTGCCTCAAATTTTCAACATGGGGTTCTTGGGACCCCCGCTCATGAAAACTGTAACTGTCATTTTGTTACTTGGCCCAGAAAGGTGATTTCATTGTCACTACGTGGAATCACCTTTCAGGACCAATTCATGAAATGACAGTGCCAATATTCATGAGGCGGGGTCCCAAAAAGCCCATGTTGCAAATTTGGTGAAAAAAATTCCAAAAAATGACTGCGTTACGAGTGTGCATTGTGCAGTTTCTATACAAGCTCCTAAAGTTGATAATTTGTAATATTTTCACTTCACATTTTTAACACATCCATTTTTGTACACCTCCTTCACAACTGTACAGCTGTCATTTTCCACAACCTGCCCAAACTGTGTTTTCTCACCTGTGGCACAGAATAGTGTGTTTGGTCTGTGCAATCACCTTTTGGGACAACTGAACAAAATGACACTGGCACTGTTCATGAGGAGGGGTCCAAAAACGGCCATGTTGAAAATTTAGTGCAACACCTTCAACATATGGCCAAGTTACACCTGGGCATTGAATAATTTCTACACACATGTCTGACTTTTGTCACTCGGTAGTGCTTCACAGCCCTATCAGCTCTGGCCAGAGTTTGTTCAAAGGGCAGCTGGCCACCAGAATAGATTTTGTCTTGTCCTCTAAATATGTTAACATACACAATGCTAGGGTTCACCCGATTGAAAACTCTGATCATGGCTTGGTGGCTGTTCATCTGGGCTTACAAGAAAAGAGGCCCATAAGGGATATTGGAAGTTGAATTGTACTTTAATGGACAACCCTGACATTCATGCACATGTATTGGAAGTTTTTCAGGCCAGAAACTCTGTTGCATGTATGGAAGATGATCTAAGCCCCTAGTGGGTGGATAACAAACAGGACTTTCATTTCAACATGCTAATAACTTACATACTGCAGAATATAAAAGGTATTTAAGCCTTAAATCCCAATTGTCCATCCTGTTGTCCTTTAGTAATGAAGAAAGTGGTGATTACACCCCTCAGATAAACAACTTCAAAAAAGAAATGGAATCACCCCAGTACTCTAGGGCTACATCCTTGTTTCAGGAACACACAATTTGTACTCCTGGTAAAAGAGTGTTTGGAGATGTATTCGAGAGTTGCAGGTCCCATGTGGCTTCCAGAACTATGGATTCCTTATTTGATGGTGATGGTACATTAGTGAGTTCTACAACTGGTATGCTATGGGTCATAAATAAACATGTTACCAACCTTTATTCTGCTACCATTCAACACCCTAAGATTAGGCAAGACTATTAAACATCTATTGCTACACCTTCTCTCCTACTTGAGGTAGTAGACTCCTTAACTGCACCTATACAGCCGAAGGAGATTGAAACAGCAATCAAGTCTCTAAAAAATAATACAGCCCTTTGTCTTGATGGCCTTTCAGCTGAATTCAACAAAAAATACATGGCTGAACTAATTGATATGTTGGTAGTAGTGTTAAACTGGATATTGCTTAGCTAGACTATTCACTCTCACCAAGGTACAGCTATTCAAATATCTATATTTAAAAGGAATGGCCACAAACATCTATGCTATTGGAGGCCATTAAGTCTACTAAACACAGACATGAAGTTGCTTATGAAAATTCTGACAGCTAGACTTGCTACTGCAGCCCCATATCTTATCACCCCTGTTCAAATATGCTCAGTAAAGGGGAGAGCCATATCTGAAAATCTTCTTCTCCTCTGAGAATTGGCAGAAATGGGTAATGTGGATGCTATAAAGGGTTATGTGATTTCTTTAGACCAGGAGAAAACCTTTGATAAGGTGTTCCATGGGTTTATGAAACAGGTTCTGCTTTCTTATGGCGTATCAGTGCAGTTTTGTGATTGGATTTTTTTCCATCTACAATATCTCTATGTTCCTCCCCTTGGTTAATGTTTTTTTTTGTGTCCCTTATTCCTATTTATAGGTGAAGTTGGCAAGGCTACCCCAAGAGCCCACTCCTGTACATTTTTTGAATAGATCCTTAACTACGCACCATACAAAAAGATGATACTATTCGAGGCCTTCATCCTCCTCAGATGTCCTTGGAAGTAAAAACAACAGCCTATGCAGATGATGTCTGCCTTTTGATTGTTGATCCTCCCTCTGGCCTTCAGGTCATGGTACAGTGGATAGATTTTCAGAAGTTGCAGGAGCATCTATTAATAAACCCAAAAGTAGAGAATGCATTCTTAGTGAGTCTTCAATACCAATCACTGGGTCACAGGAATCCCAGTGTCAGCAGATCCCATCAAAATTGTAGGCGTTATGTTTGGTAGGGGGATATGGGATCACGTAATTGGGAAAACAAACTAGCCACTGGTAAACAGAAAGTGGAAATTTGAAAGTTTTGGCAACAGATGAAAAAGAAAAAAGTTGCTCTTGTTAAAACATTCCTACTACCCCTCTTCACTTACCTGAGAGTAATATTTCCCATCCCATTGCACTTTGAAACCACTTTATTAAGCCTTGTTTTTCCAAGTCATTTGGGGAAGTAGATTAAACCCCATTAAACACAAACTTTTATATTTACTAGTGAGGGCAGTGGGTTTAAATCTTATTAATCCAATCAGCTTATTGTATAGTATGTTTTTATATGAATATGTCAACATTCTAATTACCATCCCTTGCTGTTTGGAAATTGTTTGCACCATCCTGGCTTAACCCATTTATGACTCAGAGGCAGTCTTCAGCACTACCCCATACTTACCATCTGATTCCCAGTTTTTTCAAACCTGCCACTACTAAAATAAGAAAATGTGAATTGCAACCTGTACAAGTTACTGCTGTACAAAGGGCACAGATTTATGACACTATACAGCAGCAGTTTTTTTTTCTTGAACCAGACTATAAGGGCTTTACTCTAAGACATCACTCTAAGGTTGAATTCACCTTATCAACAGGAGGCTGCAAACACCCAACCAGTCTGGTCTGATTCTGACAGCTTGGCAATCTTAGACATTATGCAGATCATCCAGGGTATACACCCAACCTACTGTAGTTTGGACCCAGGCCCTACATGCCTCATAGTGGGGTGTGTTGAGGTCATCAGCCCAGTCCTTACTGAGACAGTTCAGTGTTCATTGGAGACAGAGGTGTTTCCTGATCCCCTGAAGGAGATGGCAGTGGTACCTGCCCTAAAAAAAATCCTCCCTCAACCCTGACTGCTTAGCAAACTACAGATCTGTCTCTAACTTGCCCTTTGTGGGTCAGGTTATTGAGAAGGTGGTTATGGTGCAGTTGGATGAGCATTTAATCACCCAAGATATCTATGATCCTCTCCAGTCTGGATTTAGAAAGAGGCATAGTAGAAAGACTGCACTTGTCCAGGCACTTAATGATCTCCTGATAGCGAGGGATCGAGGGAGTCAATCCATCTTGGTTCTCCTTGATTGCCCTGCAGCATTTGACACTGTGAACCATAGTGTGCTGTTGGAACACCTGTGGATACTCTGTGAATTGTCTGATATGGTCCTCAGATGGTTTTGATCTTTTCTCATGGACAAGACCCAGAGAGTGGTGTCAGGGATTTATTCCTCAGACCCACTCCCCTTGTCCTGTGGGGTTCCGCAGGGCTCCATACTGTCACCCATGCTATTTGCAGTATATATGCTGCCGTTAGGACATTACAAGATGCTATGGGCAGAGTTTTCACTGCTATGCAGGTGACACTTAGCTCTACATGTTTTTTGTACCCGAGCAGGGTGGAGCAGTCTCATTTTTTAACCCTTAGACTGCTGACACATTTAGAACATATAGGAATTCTGAACTGATACATCGGTCCTGCGGCACAGCAAGGGTTAATACAGTAACTGCCTCTTTGAGATCCAGGGTTGGATGAGTGCCAACTGGCTGAGATTGAACTTGGAGAGCAGCAAGAGGAAGGAGGCAGTTGCTAGAATTCCTCTATTGGGACTAAAGAACTAGAACTCTACTACTAGGACCTTCAATCAGGGTAAAAAAAAAAAAAAAACAAGAGCTGGTGTGTTTGTCTGAGCTGGGGGAAGGGAACTCTTATCTGTGCTGTTAGCTAAGTGAAGAGAAGAGCTGTAAATTAGGGGGTATGGCTTAGGCAACAGAAAGCCAGGTGTCTGTATTTAAAACTTCCCTAGTTAGCTTTTGACAAAGAGCATCAAGAGGGAGGAGACAGCTGCTAGAACTCCTCTAGTGGGACTATATAGCCCTCCCTCTCTCTCCCCTCCAACCCCGACCCGTAGCCAGCTCCACTTTTATAGGCACTTCATTTGATTGAAAACAGGAACTTCCTGTTTGGGAGAAGGAAGGGAGTGATCACAGAGACACAAAAGACTCACCATCCTAGAAGGAAAAGAATAGCTCTCCCTCACCCCCTAGGTGCAGGAGGTCTGTCTCTGAATAAGTAAGAAGGAGACTCCTGAGGATTACGGGAACATCCTGTCCCAGAACAGGAATGGCAGGAGCTGTAAAGGCACAGAGGCAGTAGGAAAGGAGGGAGGAAAAAAAAGTAAACAGAGAGAGGAAAGAGTAAGCATACAAAACAACAGATGAGGGATCACAAATAAGGCATGATGGGTGTGGTACAGTGCAGTGGCTGTGGAACAGTCTTCCAGGAGATGTTCTGGAGGATGTGGTGTTATCCCATCTGCAGGCACCTCTCAGGCTGACAGAGGAAGTTGTTCATCTCCAGGCTGAGTTGACCAGTATTTGGTGGACCTCTTCTCCCACCCAGGGACCACCAGGGCTGATGCTGCTGCCTCAGAGGTTGCCAAGAAAGAGGAGTGGTTGGACCATGGTAGGCTCAGGGAGGGTGAGGGTGGAGGAACAGGGGCACATCCCTCCAGTTATACTTCTCCACAATTTGTACACCATTCTGGCAGTATGTGGTTCCTCTATAGAGGAATCCACAGTGGAGACCAAGAAGGAAGCTGGGAACCTCCACAAAGAGATCAACAGAAGGGTAGCACAGGACCCCACAGGGGGAGAAAACAACTCCTGGTGGGGTACTCAATTGTTAAGGGGTAGAACTGGGGAATGGAGGGGAGAGGGAGGTATGATTCCAGCCTGGCACCATGGCTTGGAGGGAAAGGGAGCAAATCCTCAGTATCATGAGAGCAGCTGCATGGGGTAGGGAGCTGCACATCATTGTCCACCTAGGGACAAATGACCTGGCTGGGAATGAGATCAGAGCAGTGCAGGAGGAGTTTGTGGAGTTGGGGAGGGGCCATAGACAAGTAGCATGCATGGTAACCGTCTCAGAGGTGCTGCCTGTCTATGGCATGGGTGAGACTACAGTGCTCTGCACCATAGGATTCATTCAATGGCTGAAAAGTGGGTGCAAAGCTCAGGATTTTGACTTCATTGGGGACTGGGGGTCCACCTGGAGGGATACAGGCCTATACTGGCACGATGGTCTGCATCTGACCAGGAGGGAGACCAGGATCCTAAGTGATAGGTTTAAATGCTTCATTGGCAAGCATTTAAAGTAGCCAAGGGGGAAGGCATCAAAAAGGAGCAGGGAACCCCCCCCCAAAAAAAAAGAGTAGTTAGTGAGGTAAACACCAAGATAGAGATGTCAGTAGGGAGAAAGGCAGGGATAAATGGAGAAATAGGCAAAGGCAGTAAGGACAGGGATGGGTCTAAAAGGGGTAAGCCCATGAAAAATGGAGGGCAATGAGTACCAATGCTCATAGTCTGGGTAACAAGCTCACTGAACTAGTGGCCTTGATGGAAGAGGTACACCTGGATATCATGGCAGTCACAGAAACATGGTACACAGAGAACCATGACTGGGATGTCAACATATCAGGTTACTCAGCCTACAGCAGGGACAGGGAGGGTAGAAGAGGAGGAGGAGTAACTCTACATAAGGGAAGGGTTCAGAGCAATGGAACTAAAGGGTAAACAGGGAGGAGAGGAAGTATTGAGGGTCACCCTGGAACCAGAAAATGGTACCACCATCCACACGGGTGTTGTATACAGACCCCCATCTCAGGGGTAGGAAACTGACAAGGAAATGATAGAAGGCATCTTTAGGATGGCAGAAAAAGAGGAGATATTGTTGATAGGGGACCTGAATATGCCAGATGTTAACTGGAGCACCTTAGCTGCAGCCACATCCAAAAGCAGGGTCATTCTCAATGCCCTACAGGGGGCATGCCTCAGACAGCTAGTGTTGGAACCCACTCGAGAGGAAGCAGTCTTAGACCTGGTACTCTCAAACAGGGATGGAGAGGGGATCTCAAATTTAGAAGTGGGTAGCCATCTGGGAACAAGTGACCACCAAACAATGTGGTTCATGATAAATATAGCCATAAAGTCAAGCCATGCAAAAGTGAGGGTACTGGACTTTAGGAGGGCTGACTTTGTCAAAATGGGACAGTGTCTCTGAAAAGCACTAGCAAACGGGCAAAAAGGAGGGGTGGAGGAACATTGGGGAAACATAACTGCCATCACAGAGGCAACAGGCTTTTGTGTGAAGCAAACAACAAATCAAAACAAAGGAAAAAAACACTTTGGTTCTCAAAAGAGGTGGTGGGGAAGGTTAGGGAGAAAAAGATAACCCTCAGGAAGTATAAGGAAACACAGAAGAAGCAGAACAGAAAACTGTACCAGTTAAAGCAGAAGAAAGCGGGGAAGGCAGACAGAATAGCAAAGGCCCAAACCAAGGAAAAGATAGCCAACTTAGTTAAGAAGGGTGATAAAACCTTTTACATGTACATTAGGGAGTGAAAAAAGACCAAGGGAGGGATAGTGAGGCTAAATAAAGAGGAGGGTGGGTGGGTAGAGGGTGACAGTGAAAAAACAGAAATACAGAGTGAATACGTCTGCTCAGTATTCACAAAAGAAGAGGAGGGGAGGAACCTAATCCAATCAATAGAAACACTCTGGATAGGGGGGTTGATACCAGTCCATTCACAAAAGAAAGGGTTCTGAAAGAACTCCTTAAACTGAATGTGGACAAAGCAATGAACCATGATGGGATTCACCCCAGAATTCTAAAAGAACTAAGGGGAGAACTAGTGATACCACTGACTACCCTTTTTAACAAATCATGGGATGATGGTGTGGTACCTAAGGACTGGAGGAGGGAAGATGTGATTCCCCTTCACAAAAGTGGGAGTAAAACAGAGGCAAGAAAGTACAGACCTCTTAGTTTGACCTCAGTGGTAGGGAAAATGATGGAATCACTTCTGAAAGAAAGAATTATTGAGTACCTAGATGCCTGTGGGGCACAGGACCCAAGGCAGCATGGATTCACAGCAGGAAGGTCATCTCAGACAAATCTAGTAGATTTCTTTGACTGGGTAACCAAAGTAGTAGACCAGGGAGGGGCTGTGGACATGGCCAACCTAGACTTTAGCAAGGCATTTGACTCAGTCCCACACAAAAGATTAATAAGCAAATTAGCCAGCCTGGGGGTGGGTCTCTGGATGGTAGCCTGGGTAAAAAATTGGCTGGACAACAGGACACAAAGAATAATAGTAAACGGAGTGCACTCTAAAGTAACAGGGGTTACTAGCGGAGTACCGCAGGGTTCAGTACTGGGTCCACTCCTCATGTCTTTATAAGTGACATTGTTGGGGGGACTGGAAGGAAATGTATGCCTCTTTGAAGATGACACAAAGATTTACAACAGGGTTGATACACAAGGGGGAAGGTGGAAAGGATGAGAAGGGACTTGGCAAGGTTGGTGGAATGGTCAGCAGTATGCAGCTTAGTTTCAATGCAAAGAAGTGCAAAGTAATGCACCTTGAAAACAAAAAACCCAGGGGAAGAGTACACAATGGTGGTGGGGGGTACTAACAACAACAAAAATGGAAAGGGACCTGCAGTAGTCATATCAGATGACCTAAAGGTAAGCAAGCAATGTGAGAAGGCAGTAAGGAGGGCTGGGAGATACTGGGATGTATAGGAAGAGGCATCACCAGTAGAAAACAGGAAGTTGTTATCCCTCTGTTCAGGCAGTTGGTGAGACCCCATCTGGAGTACTGCATGCAGTTCTGAAGATCCCATCTCTGCAAGGATATAGACAGGATGGTGGCAGTCCACAGAAGGACAACTAAAATGGTGCAGGGTCTGCTTCAGAAACCATATGAAGAGAGACTAAAGGAGCCTAATATGTATACCCTTGAGGAAAAGAGGGAGAGTGGGGACATGATAGAAACTTAAAAGTATGTTGAGGGAATCAACAAAGTCCAGAAGGTTAGCATCTTTCAGAAAAAGAGATATACGAGAACAAGGGGGCACAATTTGACGATGGGGGAGATGGCTCAGGGGCAATGTGAGGAATTATTTTTTCATGGAGAGGGTTTTGGATGCATGAAATGGCCTTCCTGAGGAGGTCATGGGGTCAAAAACAGTTAGTGAATTCAAGAATGCATTGGGACAGACATAATGCAATTCTGATGGGCTGTAGGAAGAAGTAGGATGTTGGTTAACTAGGATCTGCAGGTTATCCAATAGGTAGGGAAATGGGCAGATGGTGTGGGCCAAGCAGTCCATATGTGTGTCAAATTCTATGTTTCTATGTTAGACTGAGGTGTTGGTAGTGGACCCAGGTCACCAGGGTATGGGGTTGTCAGTTGGTCAACCATCTAGGTGTTGGCTTGGGGGGGGCAAGCTGCTTACCTCTGACTGAGCACTAAATCGGAGTGTTGTGTTTGACAGTGGCCTGGCACTAAAATCTCAGGTGTCAGCTGTCATAAAGACCTCTTTTTACCACCTGAGAAACATCTCCCAGATCAAGCACCTGGTCCCACCTGGCAACCTTCCAACTTTAGTCCATGCCTTTGTGACCTCCTGCCATGATTACTGCAATGCCCTTTACCTAGGGTTACCAGGGGTTGATATCCATCGATTGCAGCTGGTGCAGAATGTGGTGGCCAGACCATTGGCTGGCTTACCAAGATCTTACCGTGTCGTGCCTGTGCTCTGCAGCCTGCACTGGCTGCCTGTTTATTGACGGATCACCTTTAAGGTCAGATTACTGACCTATAATGCCCTACACTGACAGGGACCACATTATCTGCAGGATCTTCTGTGCCCCTACTGCCCCCTCCACCAACTCCATTCCTCTGATGAGGGATTGCTAGAGATTTCCAGGATTTGACTTAAAACTTCTGGGGCCTGCTCTTTTGCTTTTATGGCCCCCACCCTCTGGAATTCTCTACCTCATTGGATTTCAGAGAGCCTGACCATCAAGAGCTTTAAATTTGCTCTCAAAATGTATCTCTTTGGCATGGCATTCCCAGATTTTGATGCATGTTAATATACTGTTTTCACTTCAAGAGGATTAAGTTTTAACTGCAATTTCATTCATATTTTTATAGATATGTTTTTTATGGTTTTATTATGTACAGTGCTTTGATCTTTAATGGAATTGAGCTTTATAAATAAAGGATGATTGATTGATTGTCCTAGATCCTAGAACCCCACAAAGGACGTGGGATGTGCTCTGGTTGAGTTGCCATGGGAGGCTGGGGGGTAAAGGGGAATACTAAACATAAAAGTCATGCTGAAAGGATGTGCCCTAGACTAACATGTATCCTGCAAGAGGAGACTATGGAACACTTCCTCTTACACTGCCCTTTTTCTAAATCCTTTTGGACACTATTAGCTAATAGATGGCAAAATTTGATGTGGGGTAGTATATCTTATGAGGAACTAGTGGGAGGGTTTTCTACTAAGATCCATGAACTTGATGCTGGTAGTACCAGATTGATTTTCACTTGTATTAAATTTTTCTTATGGCAAGCAAGGTGCAAATTTATTTTTCAACAACTTGAACTTACTCCATTGGCTGTACTTTTGTGCATCAAGTAAAATTAGTGTCTCACTATGTTTATGATAAGTCTCATGTTTCTAACACAGTACGGTGCCAAAGATGAAGGAATTTTCCATTTTTGAGTTTAAACATTTCCTAGTTGCTTGAATGTATAACTTTTGATTCATTTTTTCAGTTTTAGTAACCTACTTCAGACTGATTTGTTATGACTGTTTTAGTTTTTATTTGTTGCATCTTTTGCATTATACTTGTGATTGTTTCATACTGTGTTTTTGTTTCTATTTCAATAAAAATTCCCCTACTCCTGCTATGGGGTCATACACTTCCTGTCAGTGAGATGGAGGAGCCAAGTGTGGAGGAGGACAATGGAGGGGGAAGACATGAAGAACAGCAGGAGACTGCTGCAGTACTTACTCAGATTGCAGGCTCCAGATTTACTGCAGGCAATGATTCTGAAATGCTGGATGAGGAACTCAGACTGAAAAAGTAATTGGAGGATAAAAAGAGACAACTTCTTGACATGATGTCAGAAGCTGAATCCCAATATGCTACAGAAAAATCCAAGACAAAAAGAAGAGGAAAAGGGATTCTATCAGCCCTACTGGTCTGGTAGAAAAAAAACCTTTACAGCACTCACCTGTTAAGGATGTTACCACCATAACAGATGTGCAACCTCAGGCTGCTACGGACTTGGCTATCACTTCTAGCAAGGACTGGACACAGGAGGATGCATTGAGGAATGCTAGTTGGAATCTTTCTTCAGAAGGTAAATGGATACTGGATGTCTCTGTTCCTCTCCCTGGCAAAGATTGAACTGTAAATGCACCTATTAATCCTGTACTTATTTCTGGAAATCAAACGGAGCTTTTCACTGAACAGCAGTCAGTAGATGTTGCTCCTCAAGATGAGAAAACCCATATTCTGGACCACGATGCATGAGGTAAGCAGTTACCTACTCCTACTATGATTCTGAATACTGCTATTACTGCCACTGCTAGCTCCTCTACTCATGACATTATTTTGGGTCAGTGTGATGATCACAATATCGATGAGGCACTTGACATGACTGGATATCCCGACAGAGGCACAAACTCAAACCAAACACATTTGTTATGCTAGCCTCTTTTATCAACCAGCGGAAGCAGCAAACTGGAGATATACCATTCATTTATGTTACCATGGCAGTTTTGAGGAATTCTCAGATAGAACTTTGTTGGCCAAGTATTGATTAAAAAAGCACTTAAATTCTCCCTGGCAGATTTATATGCATTTATTCATGCACCTGGTAATTACAACTTTGATATCAACTGTCAGACAGTTGCTCTCTTGGATAAATTCTGGGCTCCTTAATGTTTAGTTAAAGATTCTCCAGATTGGACAACATTTGTAGCTATTCCATTAACGAAGTCCACTGTCAAAACGAACACTTTTCTGTTCTGCAATGATGGAGTCAATGTAAACGATATCATCTATTGGTTAGGAAAATGTTGCAAGTTGCAGGGTACCCCTGACCCTGTTATTGATGACCTGGGCTTCTGGACAGGGGGCTGGAGGTTCAGAGTCAAGCTGAGGCAGATTGATAAAGGTATACAACACCTCCCTAATTTTTTTTATTTACAGAGAGATTGAGGCATACTTTTTATGCAAGCCAGCCGAACTCATGTTACAGGTGTTGGTCTCCATCTAACCTCAATAACACTTGCGATAAAATCCGCTGTAATCTATCTGGGGACTTTGGTCATACTACCAACTTTTGTACATTCCCACCTAAATGCAACCTATGTGATGACCATTCATTTTAGACTTATCCTTGGGTGGCTCACAATGCCTCAGATTTTATGGAGCAAGACTTTTATGTACATACTGCTACTAAGCAATATAGATTGGCTCACACCCCACTGCTGCCTCCTACGCCTTCATCCCAACATCATATGGCCCAGAGTACTCCTACTGTAGATGAAATTCTGGCATCCCATGAACAGATTATGCTCCAAGTTACCTATGTTTCAGCCATTCCACAACAGGATATCCTCCCCCTAGAGTCAGTCCTAACTTGTGGGGAAAGTGAAAAATGGAGAAAGAAGGTAAAAAAAAGTGTGGTGTAGTCAAACAAGTTTAATTGGAGGAAATATTTACTTCTTTGATCACATCGGGCACTGTCCTGGATGATGATAATTCTCATATATCAGCCAGCTCATCACAAAAGGATTTACTTTCCAAATCTGAGGAACTCAACACATCAGAAAACTCTGCACCGATCCATCAACGTGTTACTAGATCTCATCAGAAGTCTTCACTTAAACTCATCATTCCATACTGCAACTTTATCTGTTGCCTATTTAAATGTGACCAGGCTCAAATTAGATGTAAAAAGGACTGCTACATTTGCTATTTTGGAACACTTTACTTATGATATATTTCTTTTAAAGGACACAAGATTGCTTATGCTAGATGATGTGAAACTAGCACAAGTAGGATGGACCAGAGGTGAATCACTGTGGTCCATGGGGGAAGATCTATGATCTGGGTTGGGGATTTGCTTAACGAACACAGATATCAAAATTATTAAATTAATGGATGGTTGTCCTGTTAGAGTCATGGTCATTGACCTATGCTATTAACAAAAAGGCACAGAATTATTAATCTATATGCCCCTCAAACTAAGGCATTGTGCATAGATTGATTGAAATGTACAGTAGCCCCTTGCTATTATGAATGACGTGGGAGCCATAACTTATATTCATTATAGCAAGTCATTTGTTAAACTGAGGGACACTGTTTTCGGTTTTGTTTTGCAATTGCGGTTGTGGTAATCTTAGTACTGCAGTATGTGGCTTGTGATTTTAGTGCTTTATGAATTACTATACATGCTCTTTGTGCTTTGTGCATTTTTTTCTTTTTATTTCTGCTTGGTGCTTTTTACTTTGGATACAGCTCTTTCTTTCAACTTCATTGAAACCAAAACAAAAAATGTATTTTAAAAAATCAGTCATCGTTGTTTGTCATTTTAGATCGACTTTTCCAGTGATGTCTTTTGCAAACAAAATCAGATGCCTCAGTTGAATAATTTTGACCAGATCGATCTCCTGAGTCTGAAGCCAGGACAGACCCACTTCAAGCCCCCTTATGGCTTCATGGTTTGCAGGCATCTCCTCTTCTATCTCCTCTTTGTCCTCATCCTCCTATTCACTAGTATTAGCACCGGATGTTTCTACCTCTCTTAGCACAGCACCTACGATTTCTTCGTCTGTCAGGGACTAAGTAGTAGGGACACAGTCATCATGTTTGAGCCACTTTTCTATGATTGCCTCCATGTTGTCTTCTTTAGCTGTTGGCTACTGTAGAGTGGCGGCAAGTACTATGATCTCTCCAGTGTCATCTGCATCTTCCTCCTCCAGTGTGCCTGGTTGTTCTGTGAAAGCAACACCAAGTGTTGCAGACCAGCAGTTGGAGATTGTGCTGGCTGACACTGTGTCCCAAGCCTCTCCAACCAGGTGTACTACATCTTGTAGGCTCAATTGTTTAAGGAAATCAATTACACTGTCACCACTACGTGCCAATACTAAATCTTCCAGCAGACATTTTCTGTAAAGTTTTTAAATGTCACTATAATTACTCTATCAAGTGGCTGCAGTCTGGTTATAGTGCTCTTGAAGAGAAACATACCCCTAATTTTTCCATCTCAGGATTTCATTTCATTTTCAAGGGGATATGACAGGCACTGGTTCAGCAGTAAAAGCGCTTTGGGTAGAAGCTTCATTTGGTACAGGTGAGCTCTAACAGATGGGATAAAAGTCTGTTGGAACCATAGTTTGAACAGCTCAGTGTTCATCAATGCATTCTTGTTTTTTCATACTGCACTGGTAAAGAGCTCATATTGCAGTGGTGAAAACCGCAGGAGTTTCTAAATTTCCCAATTAAGAAAGACTTGATTTTATGCATGCCTGTTGCATTGCAAGCTAAGAGGAGAGTAACTCTGTCCTTGCTTACCTTGAAGCCTTTGTTTGCATTTGTTTCATTCCTTCCTGCCAGGGTGACATCAGGGAGGCACCGCTAGAACAAACCAATCTCATCTGTGTTGTAAATTTGTTCTGTCAGGCAGCCTCCATCCTGCAACACTTTTTTTAGCTTTGGTAAAAACTCTGTAACTGTGTTGTCATCACAGCTATGCTGCTCCCCCACTACACACACTTGCCTGATCCCATGGTGCTTCTTGAATTCCTACAAGCATCCCTGTGGAAGCCTGAAATTTAGACCCAGTGCTGTGGATGTTTTCACAAAACTGTTCAGCCTTCTCTCTGACTATTGCACCGGAGACAAGTACACCACTTGCCTTCTGTTGTTCAAACCACAGCTGAATGTCTCTGTCAGTTTCAGCTTCAACAGCTCTTCTAAGTTTTTTTCTCTTGAGGGCTTTCCCCTCAGAGCACTCAAGGGTAGCATGTCAATATAGCACTTCAATATCAGTGAGTCAATCATAGCAACTCATTTACAGTGATTGCAATAATAGCAAGTGCTGAATATCGACGATACACAACTTCAGTGAAACTGGTGGAATAACCTACCTCTGAGATCCAGGTGCACATCAGAGGATGCTATTTTAGAAATAGTGGGGGTTTCAGAGGATGCAGCTCCCCTGCATGATGCAATGAACTGGATAACGGGGAACAGGTGTGGGGTTGGTATGTAAAGTGTGCATAGTTTCTTGTGGAGATGTCCCAGGATGTCTGTAGAATACATTTACAGCCAATGTGAGATGCCCCTGCTTGTCCATGGGGGCTTTCTCTATCAGAGGGATAAGGCTGTTGCTCAGAAGGTCTACTAGCATTGTACAGATATCCATCATTTTGGATGCCGAGCCCGTTTACATACTGAGGAGGATTGTGCTGTGGCTACAATGAGGGAACATAATATGGTACCCAAAATTACATTCACTGTGATTGTTGAGCGCTATTATTGCCATTACTGTATTTTAGTTGCTGAAATTACACTCACTATTATTAAATCGCCGAACTGACATGGAACCGCACACAAGTACAAAATCATGCAAAGCACCTTCTTGTTTTTTCCAGGTATATATGGTGCTTTTGAAAAAGCCAGTTTCACTGCTAATGCTGGCCACATTTTCTTCACCTTTCATCTCATCTAGGATTGTGAGTTTCTACTCCATGGCATATCGTTGTCTCTTCATCATCACAGGCTCAGATTTGCCAACTGGGCAATCCATGATTTCAAATAAGGTCATGGGTTTAATACTGAATGATAGGAGCAACTAGTGGAGCAGAAGCTTTCTGATAAGATGACAGGCCAAAAACATTTGAATAGTCAGAGGGAGAGGCATCTGACGCTGAGTGCAGTGAATTGGAGGACAAGGATGAAGATGAGACAGAAGATTATCTGCCTACAAATGAAGGTCTTTCTTTTTATTTTGTACTGAGACAAAGGTGAATCAAGTGGAGTACAAGTCAGACTGAGTCAGAGTGTGCTTGCTAACAGTGCGACAGTGCTTGCTACCTTGCAACAGCAAGAGTGTTTACATATTTTGAATGACAGGCATGAAGGAGCCAAACTGAACATTCATTATAACCGATAGTTTGGTATACCGAGGTTTGTTATAATAAGGGGTTACTGTATTCAGACGTATTTGTTCACAGCAAAACATGTGATTTTTGGAGAAAACTTTAATATTATTTTACTTATGACTGATAAGAATGATAAAATCACAAAAGAATAATGTGATAAGACCTTTTTGAAGACCCTTTTAGTTCAGATAAGCTTGAAGGATGCTCACTTAGCTAAATTAATAGTACACAGATGTCAGCATGGCTCAGTTGGTAGCACATCCGCCTCTGGACCAGAAGGTTCTGGGTTCTCGTCCCACACTGGGATTGAACTTGCCCCTAAAAATTGCTGTCATCTGAGTGCAGTATTAGGGGGTGCTGTACTGCTGGAGTGTGCCATCCTTCAGATGAGACATTAAACGGAGGTCCCTTCTGCCCATCCTGGTGTTGCCCTGGTGGGTGTCCAGGTGGAAATTAAAGAACCCAGGGCACTCTTCGCAAAGAGTAGGGAACATTCCTGGTGTCCTGGCCAACATTCCCCTTCCCATAAACCGGTTCATGCAATTATCCAGGCTGTGTGTATGTGGGTGATGATGTGCAATATGGCTGCCACCACCCATTCAGTCACTTCACTAGCAGTCTAGCATTGCTTGTAAAGTGCTTTGGGATACACTGTGTATGAAACGCTCTATATAAATGCTGATTCTTCTTCTTCTTCTTCAAACATATTTTCTTTAAAGGCATTCTATCCACTGGAATTGATTTTTTGTTTCTTTCATGACATCTCCCATTTGCTCATGTGAAGACTACCCTGATAGAATCTTCAGACCATGCCTTTATTGGTGTGACCATTTCTGATGCTGCCAATAGCGCGGCTGGTCTAGGGGTATGGAGATTGAATACTGGATTGTTGGATGACCCTGAGGTTTTAAAGGAATTGACTTTGGTGATTTCAGCTAGAAAGTCAATTCTCTGTCTTTATGACTCCATGATTTCTTGGTGGGAGGACAGCAAATTCTGTTTTAGGGATTTCTTCCACGAGATAGAAAAGCAGCTAGGAAGGGATAAGTATTTGAAATATCTAGCTTTGTGGAAAGAATTTCATAGACTTCTTTCCTTATAAACAACAACAAAAAAACGCTCAGTCCAGATTGCTGCTGTAAAAAAAATATATATATATATGGTCTCCTTCCAATATGATCACCAGAAAACATTGAAAGCTAAACAATGTTTTTGGACACAATGGAAAAGTCATCAGATTAACCCATTTGAAGGCTGCAGGTCTAGGGTAGCACATAGATA
This sequence comes from Neoceratodus forsteri, assembly GCA_016271365.2. NCBI lineage: Eukaryota > Metazoa > Chordata > Ceratodontiformes > Ceratodontidae > Neoceratodus > Neoceratodus forsteri. Next base: position 982,999,844 of record CM028131.1, on the reverse strand, counting down.
CATTACTCATTTGAATAACTCTTCAGGACAAGTAATGTTGAGTACCCAACAGATATTTGATACTATAGAACAGTGCATCCAAACACAATTTACCCTGGCCCCTAGTAATAACAATATGGAAATGCTATCAGAAATGGCACAGTTACCACACATCTCTGTGGACACAATTAATTCTCTGATATATAAAGTTACATTAACAGAAGTGGAAAGTGTAATTAAAGATTTGTCACATTGGGTTGTCCCTGGGTCGGATGGGTTACCTGGGGAATTTTATTAAATTCAATGGACTTCAGTGGCTCCAGAAATGGCTGCATTTTATAATGAAATACTTGCAGGACCTTGCTGGTTAAATTTGATATATGAAGGCCTGTTGACATTTATAAGAAGAACAGGAGACAAATCTGATCTTTCCAACTGGAGACCGATAACTTTGTTGAACGCTGATTTTGAAATATTAACAAAATTCCTGGGTAAATGGTAGTGTACAGTCCTTCATAATATAATTCATGATACACAATTCTGTTCCATCCCTGGTAGGAAGCTTTCAGATGCATTAATGCTGTTGAGGGAGGATCAGGATAAAGGATCACAGGGACTGGCTGAAGGTTTCATAATCAGCTTTGATCAATTGAAAGCTTTCAACAGTGTATCGCACAAGTTTTTATGGCTATGCTTGGGCCACTGTGGTTTCCCAGTGGAATTTATTCATTGGTTACATTTATGCTGCCACTTGGCCTATGTTCTGCCCTATGAGAACAGATGGCTTGGTAATAGATGCAGTATTAAAAAGGGAGTGAGGCAGGGTTGCCCCCTTAAGCACCCTCTTGAATATCTTAACAATCAATCCCTTAATTAGAATTATTCACCACTCCCCAGGAATTCTAGGTATTTCCTATCAGCCTAGCCAGGCTGTTAAGACTGTAGCTTATGCCAACGTTCTATGTCTTTTAGTGGGCTCCCAGCAAGCAGGAGAGAATGCTTGTGCATTGATCAATGTCCTTTCTAAAATTACTAACGTAGTGGTCAATCTACAAAACACACAATGTTTACAAATGCATGCCATGGACCCTCAGAATACTATCATAGCTGATGTGCCTATTAATACTCAACTGTGTACAATTCTTGTTGTATTCTTTGGTCCTGGGGATCTGGCTACTTATAACTGGGAAATGCAGCTCACAAAAGGAAAGATAAGAGTAGCTTTATGGAATACCTGATGCATGAGTAAGACAAACAGAATCTACATTATAAAAAGGGTCTGGTAAATAGAAATATTTGATTGGTTGCAGGCATTCTCCTAGCCTTGCATTAATCTTTAATTAACAGACTTGTAGAGACACTTCACATGTGTAATGATTTTGAAAAAGAAGTTCTTCACTCCCTTTTTAAATTCTTTCCCTAGAACACTGATCCACCATTAGGACTACCGCTAACATGGAGAAACTTGTATCGACATATAGGACCATCAGCATGTACAGTATGCAAACACATTTCCCCCATAATTTTCAGTTCTCAACAGTGCCAAAGGAACCTTTTATCAATCACTGTTTTGCCCCCTTGAAGTGCTTCATTTACACTGAAACTCACACCTCAGTTCACTGGCATCACTCTCACCACACTTCCCATCCACTTTCCCTACATCTTACCACTGAATCAAAAACCCTTACCTATTGTTGCCCCCCCCACTCACACACATTCTCGACTGCAGTAAGATATGGTAGGTTTGGAGGTGGCAATGTAAATAATCAAGTGCTATCTTGACTGTAGAGTGGGTTTTTTCTGGTTTGTTTGAATTTCCCACTGTGCTCCAGGAGGGTCTTGGCATTTATTTATTTTATTTTTATTTATTTAGTTTTTGTTGACCGGGTAAGTGCACTAGACAAATCCTGCCTATTTTCAGGCACGACCCAGGGGAGGGGGATACAGATGAATGCCAACTGACCTTGAACCAGATTAAGCTGTTGGTGGTATTTTTAGTGAATGAGGGAATTTTTTTTTTTTTTAACTTTATTTATATACAGGAATATTTGATTAATGCAAAAAAACACTGTTTACAATCAAGTCCTGTGTAAATAATACATAAATAACATCAAATACACAAAATGCAATACTCACAGTAACAACATAAATAACATTATCCATAACATACACACTCACATTCACTCTGCAAATATTCAAATAGTTTACTTTTAAAATTAACAAGGCTAACTACATTCTGCAAATACTTAGGCAATTTATTCCATGATGAAGCAAGTCTATTCTGTAATTTCATTTCTCCTACATTACTACAATATTTAAGTAATGGAATCCTATTATCTGCATTTCTTGTACATAGACTATAACTGTCCGGGGACTGCAATTTAATGTACTTGACTAGTGGATGATTACTTTTAGCATGTATTATCCTATGACAATTAATTAACCAGGTATAATTTCTCTGTGCCTCAGGATGCAACCAATTTAACCTTTCATATAACTTACAATGATGCATTTTATATTCACCCTTAATAATAAATTTGCCTAATCTATAAACTGTTTGATTAACTTTCTTTAACACTTTTTGTGAAGCATTCATGTGTATGGACACCCCATAATCAAGTACCGGAATTAGCATTTGCTTAACAAGTTTTTCTCTAGCTAATTTCGGCAATACATTTGTTAATCTTCTAAAAGCACCTAATCTTTAATTAACTTTTTTTTATCTGCATATCAACATGACTTCAAATGTCATACCAAAATCTATGTACATACCCAGATACCTATAACCTTTAACTTCCTCAACTCGAGCGCCATTTATCAAATGAATACTTAACTGTGATTGTTTTTTCAACTTATGCCCCAAACTAAACATCATACACTGGGTTTTCTTTGCATTAATTAGAAGGCCAGAGCTGTCCATCCAATTTTCCAATGAGATTAAATCTCTCTGCAGCTGTAATTCAACATTTCTCATATTATCTGCAGAAACCAACAGAACTGTGTCATCCGCATATAATCTTACCTTCCCATATTTTAATGTTTGCGCCAGTTCATTCACATAGACATTAAACAACAATGGTCCTAGTATCGATCCCTGGGGAACACCACGATTTAATTCCCCAAGGCTCGACACAAGGTCACCATTGATAACACACTGTCTACTATTTGATAAATATGATGCTATCCATGTTAATGGTCCTTCCTCTAACCCTACTAACCAAAGTCTTTCTAACAATTTTCTATGCTGTACCAAATCAAATGCTTTACTGAGGTCCATGAACTCTGCCCCAGCAGCCTTTCCATCATCAAGTGATGTTACCACCAGATTTTGGAAATCCAGTAGGGTGGTGCCCGTGGACCTCCCTACTCTAAACCCATGTTGTTTATCTGATAATATTTCATTTGTTTCCATATAATAACTAAGTTGTGAATGAACACTACGTTCCAATATTTTAGATAATATTGGAAGAATCGTAATTGGTCTATAATTAGACAGCGCATTACTATCCCCGCCCTTAAAAATTGGAATTACCTTTCCCACTTTCCACATATCAGGGACTACTGAACTTGTTAGACTCCAATTCAAGAGATATGTTACTATTGGTGCCAAGATATCTGCACCAATCCTCAAAAATCTAGCTTCAATTCCATCTAAACCACCTGCCTTACTTACATTTAAATTGTGTAGTTGTTTTCTTATTTCAGCTATACTTAAGGGTCTAAAATTAAACTTAACAACTTGCTGTATCCCATACCTCTGTTTTTTTTCAGCAATTAATTCTATTACAGATATATCAGCAGTTTGTTCTTTCGGTGGCTAAATATCCAAATCAGGTAATTTGAGAAAGTAATGGTTTAATATAGTAGCAATATTGGCTGGATCTTCGATCATGCTTCCTTCCTGTAATATACTTTCTACCTTATTGCTTTTATTACTATGTTTTAAATCAGAAACAAATTTCCAAAACATTCTTGAGTCATTTACTTTCTCAAATCTATTCAAATAATATTTACTCTTCGTCATCTTAATATTCCTTTTGCATTTATTTCTCCAGCTTTTAAAGCTTTCCCAATCATCTAGATTCTTTGTTTTTCTAGCTTTCTGCCATATTCTATTTCTTACCCTTAATTCCTTTTTTATTTGTCCGAAATCCATGGATCTTCTTTACTTTTCCTCCTTTTCTGTACCATTGGATCATGTTTATTTATCACTGTCAATAAGGATGCACTAAATTCCTGTATGGCTAAATTGATATCAGGAATCAAATATAATCTATTCCAATTATAGCCCCTAAGTGAATCTTTAAATTGAGTCTCATTAAATCTTTTGTAATCCCTTTCCCATTTTATATTCTCTTTTGGAACTGGCAAAACCTGATTCATTATTTTACATATAGTGGGATTATCATCCCCAAGATTTATAAGCAAAACATCCCAACACTCTATATCCAATTCCTGGGAAACAAATATAAGATCTAAAATAGTTCCCTGATTATTCAAATGTGTGGTTCTTGTTGGCTTATCAATTAATTGTTTTAACCCCAAACATTCAAGACTCTTTTTTAGCCTAATGCCTCTAGCCTGTTTCCAATCAGCATTAAAATCTCCAGTAAAAACTATCCTTTTATCCTTTACTTTGACCAAGAGAAAGTCTGCAAATGAATCAAAATATTTAAGCTTTGTTTTAGGAGGAGCATAAAACACTCCCACAGTCAGTGTAATTTTAAGCAAATCAATTACTAAACAATCTATTCCTTCATGACACGCTGATACTAACACCTTATAAGTACCAAGATTATCTTTCAAGTATAACATTACCCCCCCAGCCCTCATTTTCCTAGCTGTTCTTTCCACTCTATACCCCTTTAAATTAATTTCATCATTTCCAATAATCAAATGTAGCCATGTTTCTGATATAGCAATTACATCATATTTTTATCTGATGCTCAAGCTCTTAAATCATCCATTTTATATACAACACTTCTTGTATTCTCATGATAAAAAGTAATAATGCCTTCCTTCTTTGGACCCGGATTAGCCTCTATATCCCCACTTTGCATCAATAATAATATGCACAGCAAACTCCCAACACCTATATTATTTATTCTGTTCTTTAACTGTATTACACTTGTTTGTTTTATATATCTACGTTTTTCATTAGTAAAATGATTCCTCCTTACATAAAGATTATTTATTTCAGGGTAAAATCCCACCCCCAAGGTTACAAACCCCAGACCCTTACTAACCCTATTGCAGTCCTTTTTTTGCCCTTTAAGATTAACCACACATACTCCCCACAGTATCCAACCACCCACAAACAGGTACATATATAATCTCATAGTACAGCTATTTAAATTCAATTTAAGTTTAAAATTTTTCTTACCCCGAGTGGCGCTCATGCTACCACCATACAACGATATGCACTTCTGCGAGCAGTGCATTTTTTTCATGGGCTCAAGTCCCTCCCCTGAGTGACCTCACAGGGCACTCCCCAAGCCCACCTACATGCACTGCAGTTCAAGAAACCAGCTGTACCACAGAAAAATGCAATAGTCTCTTACACTTGTTGCCTTTTCAGTCACAGTAGCAGGAATCACTTCAGCAGGTTGATAGCAGGCAGAATTAAAGTGCTGATAACCTGATGGCCTGATTTGGCTAGGACACCAGGGGAAACTCCCCTACTCTGTGCCAGTAGGGGAACCCTGTTGCTGCGAGTTGCAGGTGGTCAGTCTGTTCCTCGCGATGGAGGAGGAAGGAGGTCTGGATAAGGCTGTGGTAGCCCAGAGAGTGATATCTTGTACAGTACCTGTTCTTGTGGAACCCATAATGCCGGCAGCTGGGATGCACCCGCAAGGTGGCCAGCAAATTGATGGTGCAAGTGGGTCTCTGGATTTTTCTGAAACATCTTGCCTGAGTTCAGCAGAGAAGCAGTGTTGTCTTGAGGAGGAACTTCTGTGAGTTAGTGACCTGTTGCAGAGGGAACGCTGGGCTACAGTTTCGGAGGAGGACCGGAAGCGGAAGAGATCGGCTAATTCGCCAAGTGCTACGGAGTCTGAGGGGCCCAGCAAGCTTCTTACGGCTATGGAGAGACCTGCAGGGGACTTAAATGTGCCTTCCAAAGATTGGGGAGCCTTGGTGGAAGAGTCCTGGTTGCCAGAGCAGGCACTGTGAGGGGCTGGATGGATCCAGATTTCTGGAGATACATGGAGACCAGAGCAAGACGTTCAGGCTTCTGATGTGGATGTTCAGATAAGTTCTAGTGCCAAATCTGACTCTTTGGGTGTTGACTTGAGTACTGAAGCTATTGTTTCCCCTACCCCCCAGTCTAGCACTACTGCTGATTTATCTTTGGGATCTCGGGGAGAGGGGGGCAGGAGATGTGACTACTTCCCCTAGCCTTCATGGGCCTGTTCTGAATCCTGTACCTAAACCCTCTTATGCTAGCCACTTTAGGCCGCCTCTGGAATTGGCTAAATGGCATAATGCCATTAGATTGCATTATGTGGGCCCTAGGGATACTCCCCCTGATAGGTTTTTCATTGGGAAGACATTATTAAAGCACAGCATGGGTTTTTTCCTTCGGAAGTTTATGCATTGATACATGTTCCAGGGGAATTTACGTTTGACGTCAGCTTCCGCATCCCTGCCTTGATGGAGTTGTTTTGGAGTCGTTATCTGAACTTGAAGACTAACCCATTATGGTCTGACTTTATTGTATTGCCTTTATCACAGCAGGCCTATAGGATCATCACGATATTGTTTAGGAATGAAGGAGTGAATAGTGTTGATATTGTTAACTGGTTGTCTAAATCTTGTGAAATTCAGGGGAATCCAGTCCCTATCCTGGATGCAGAGGGGTTTTGGAATGGGGGTTGGAAATTTTAGGGTTAAACTTCATTCCATGGATTCTGGGTTAATACATCTGCCTAATTGCTTCTTTCTGGGGAGGGATAAGGGGTTCCTTTTTTATCCTGGGCAGCCCAGAGTTTGCTTTAAATGTGGGTCTTGAACCCACATTAGCACCTCCTGTACTGTACTTAAATGCTCTTACTGTGGGGAGACGGGTTTTCCAAGTGCCCATTGTTTTTAAAATGTAATCTTTACGACAAGGTGGGTCACATGTTTGAAACCTGTCCCTTAGCTGCTAAAAATACTGCTGAAGCTGATTATAGGGCACAGGATCATTATATCCGAGAGGCAGTTAGACTTGGTATTCCTGATAAGGGAGGGAGGGGCCCTGACACTGGAGGGGATGTTCCCCCATTGGCTGAACCTGGTTTGTTAGACTCAGCTGATTCCCAGATGGGTACCACGGCTCCGCCTGGAGTGGGGGTTGCAGTGGTCTCAGGGGCAGATCAGGGGGAAGTTGTAAGCCTAGCTTCCTTGTTACCAGATTTAGAATCTCCGGATGCTGGGTTTGTGGTGGTTGCTGAGAAGAAAGGGAAATCTGACAAAGGGAGGGAGAAACTGGGAAGAAACCAGCTGCACCTGCTCCTGTTGTTTCTATTGCTGACCTGAATATGTTCTCAGTTTTGAAGGAGAGTCCGGTGGATGACCCTAGTGGGGCTGGGCCTCCTCTACCCTTGTCTGGGTTGGAGTCTACTGAAACTGTAGCTGACCAGGTGGGCCCTTGACCACTGGACGGTAAAATTGGTAGGATTACGAGGGTGACTAGTAAGGTGAAGTGAATGTTACCTATGCTCCCTGTTCCCTTTCACTTTCGGGTGGCATCCTTGAATGTGAACAGTATTAAGACTCCTGCAAAATGCCAAAAAACTTATTCACATTTTTTGTCTGAAAATCTGGATTGCATTTTTCTGCAGGATGTCCGATTGCATTCTCTTGAGGAGGTAGAGGCTGCCACTGCTGGTTGGATTTGGGGGGACTGTTTTTGGTCCTTGGGTGATGACTTGTGCAGTGGGGTTGGAATGTGTTTTTTTCATTTTCATGTCTCTGTGATACACCAGATAGAAGTTCTGGCTGGCAGGGCCTTGGTCCTGGACATTAAATAAGGTTCCTTATTCTTGAGATTAATTTCTGTGTATGCCCCTCAATCTAAATTTGACCGGGTGTCCCTGTTTAACTCACTATATCCCTTTTTATGCTCTCCTTATTACATTATTCTGGGGGGGGGGACTTTAATTGTTCCTTGCCTTTAAATGAGGCTTCTGGGACAAGGAAAAAGGTGTATAGCGATGAGGTTAGTTTGTTGAAACTTATCTCAGACACTGGTTTAGTAGATGCTTTTGGGCCCTCTACTGGAGGATCTGGGGACACTTATTTCTGTGGACCAAGGGCTTCCAGAATAGATTACTTTTTTCTCACTTCTGAGGTTAATGTTCAATCTAGATCCCTGCAGGACGTTGCTTCATCTGATCACAGATTACTGAGACTGGCCTTGGCTGATGTTCCTACAGCTCAGAGAGGGCCAGGTATCTGGGAAATTAAATTCTGCTTTATTGCATATCTCCTGTGTAATGGGTGGGTTATGCTCTCTTTTTCTGTCCAGGAAGTCTATCTCCTTTTTATATGATAATTTAAATCTTTGGTGGTAGGACACTAAAAGGGAAGTTCAGATTTATTTTAAGGCTGTGGGTCGTTTAAATGGGCAGTTATCACATGCTGAGTTATGGCATCTTAGGGAAAGGCTTCATTTTTTGTCCACTCATAGACGGTTTCTTGGCTCCGACTGTCTGCAACAAATTGCAGGCTTGAAAATGGAACTGGCTAAGGCTCAGTCTCAGGTTTTACATGATATTGAAATGAAACACAAATTTAAGATTTGTGGCAGGAAGAAAGATACTTTGCCTTTCGAGTACTTGAAATCTCTTAGGCATTCAAGGGGTATGTTGTATCTGAACACCCCAGGGGTGGGCGAGTTACTACCAATGATGATATTTTGGAAGTAATTCATGCCTATGTTTCTACCTCATTTAAGAGCAGGACGCTTTCTGCAGATGCTATCTGTGATTGGTTTGCTGGTAGGTCAGTCCCGGCTTTGTCCTTGGCTGACCAGCTTGATTTGGTACGACCTATTACAGTGGAGGAACTGAGGTCAGTGATTTGGTCTTTAAGATCCGGAGTTACTCCTGGATCTGATGGGTTGCCTCATGAGGTTTATAAGGTCTTATGGGAGATTTTGGGCATTGATTTATGCCAGGTCCTGAATGATGGGCTGTAGTCTGGGGTTCTTCCTCATAGCATGTTGCAGGGTGTGCTACTCCTTTTGTATAAAGACAAGGGCGATCATGGGGATTTGGGTAATTGGAGACCTTTGTCGTTATTAAACTCGGATTACAAAATACTGATGAAAATATTATGTCTACGGTTAAGGAAGGTTATGGGTTCCCTCTTACATCCGACACAGTTTAGTGGTGCACCTCTCAGAAGGGTTCAGGATGCACTGATCCTACTTAGGGAAATGGTCTCTAAAGGAAAGGCTGGAGAACTGTTTGGGCATTTGGTTTGCCTGGACCAGTCCAAGGCCTTTGATCAGGTAGAATATATTTATCTTTGGGAGTGTCTGAAAAGGTATGGATTTCCTTCCCAATTCATAGGATGGCTGCAAACGTGCTATAGGGGCATTACTCTGATCCCCTGTGTAAATGACTGGGTGGGTAGGGAAATTGGAGTACATGGGGGGGTGCGGCAAGGGTGTCCATTAAGTCCCTTGCTCTATGTGCTTTCTTTAGATCCCCTTTTACATGCCTTTCATAGTTCAGATGACATTGTTGGGTTATCGATTGGATGTAGGGACCCTCAGATAGTTACTTTAGCATATGCTGATGATCTTATTTTGGTTTTAGCAGATAAGGATTCTGCTATTGTGGCAAGGGAGTTATTACATGTATTTTCTGATTTGACTGGGTCCTCTATCAACTGGCTCAGGAGTGGAATTCTGCCCTTGGGGTATGAAGTGGCCGATGTGTCCTTGGTTTGGGGTTTGCCTGTCGTATTTGACTACAGGAAAATTCTGGGTATTTACTTTGGAGGTCTGGATGACCACCGGTATAATTGGGACCAGCAATTGTTGGAAGCTCGCAACAGGGTTCAGCTTTGGAATAAGGGCTGTATGTCCAAAGCTAAATGTATTTATTTGATTAAGACTTTTTTGCTGCCATATTTTTTATTTATTGCTGCGGTCTTTCCCCCTCCCATCTCTATGGAGGCTTCTATTTATGGAGTATTTTTTCTTTGTTTATGGGGTAGCAGGCTAAATCCTCTAAAAAGGGGTGTTACGTATCTTAGTGAAGGTGGCTTAGGGATGGTTAATCCGGTAGTGTTTTTTCATAGTATTTTTATTTTTTATAATTCAGTGCCCTTACTTAAAGGGCAGGCTATGATCTGGTCCCCGTGGGTGGCAGATGGTGTTGATTGTCTATTGACGCAGTGGAGCATGGACTCCTTTCTAGCTCGCCAGGTTAGGATGGGTGACTTGTCTAGTCATTTTTGCACAATGTTTCAGAAATTGAAGGCATGGCGTGTTGTTAGACGATCGTTTCTTTCTCAGACGCATCAACCATTTTATTTTTCCATATTGCATGATTTCTTTTTCATTGATCCCTGGTTTCATGTTAGGCCTCCTACTGAAAAGCATGCTAAATTACAGTTATTAATGAGTAAGAGGGTGTCTAGACATATGTGGGACTTTTTATGGCTCTGCTTACATAGGAAATTAGGGGTGAAAGGTAATAGGAAACATAAAGAACTGTCTGAACGATACTGCCCCAGGGAGGAGTCCTGTTTTTGAGTAGTTGAAACGATGGAACATTTTTTCATAGAGTGTCCTTTTACTGTTTCATTTTGGTCTCATTTTCATGATGCATGGCCTTTGGAATCCCTTTAGGGTTCTCTCAACTGATATTTGGGTGGACGGGGTTCTACCGAGCTCCTGGATTGTGTATGATGCAATCACATTGCATCTTTTGATGGGCCATATCAGTTTTCAGTTATGGCAGGCTAGATGCTCTCTCACACTTAGACAGAAATTACTTTCTGAATCTCAGATTGTTCACAACATCCGCAAACATGTGTTTAGTTGGAGGGGGCAGGAGCAGGGAAAGGTGCATCCTGAATTGTTCAAATGGTGGAGGAAGATGACCAGGCTAGATACAGGGTAAAGTCTTTGTGTCTGACCTATTCCTGCATTGGGATAAGACGGATTTCCCTTGTGGAGAGGACAAGCCCTTCTCTGCATATACTGGTATGCCTTTCACTACTTTTATGTGCATATGTATGTTCTACGATAATTCTACAATGTCAGTCTTGGATTTTGGTTAACTTCTGTCAGTTTCTTGCCTTGTTTTTGATATAGATTACTGGGGGTTGGGTTTTGTTTTTCTTTCACAAAATTATTACAAATGTCATGTATTTTGTTTCTGCATTAAGCAGTTTTTTTTTTTGCATGTGTATGTCTTAAACACTTATTTGCTTTTTATTATGATATGTACTTTACTTTGTGCAGAAACACTATTTTGTATTGTTTTGCTTCTGTAAATAAAAAATTCCCCTACTCTTTGTCCATATCCATAGCGCAAGACCCCTCACTTACTAGTGTTAACTCCCAACCAGGGATAGTGGAGGAATCTCATAAAACAGTTAAAAATCTTACCCCTGACACTGATAATCACTCTGAGATGCAGGCTGCTGCAGAAACTGAAAGTCCTGAGGGAATAGGAGAAATCGAGGTGAAGATCATGCCCCCACCCCCACCACCCAGCCAGGAGACAAACATAGGAAAGCAGCTGCCAAACGAAATAGGTCAAGTAAAACTCTCAAAAATAAAAACCTGGAAGAGGAAGTAGGGAAAGAAGCCATGAAAAAAACATGGAGGAAAGGGAATAGATATGAGGCTCTGGTTTCAGAAAAATCTGACGAGGACACTGAGGGAGAAATGTCAGACACTTCATCTACAAACACAGGCACCACAGAAGTAACCTCAGAAATAGAAGAAGGGGGGGGAGATACACATATTGCTCAGAGGACATGGAGATGGAGATGCAGTAAAACTCCTTGATGTAGTTGAGTTTTTTGAGTATTTTTTAATTTCAGGGACCCTTTAACACATGGAATCCCTTACTTTAACAACAATAAATGTAAATAGCATTAAAAGCAATGCTAAAATGATTATGGTTCTAACTTCTTTAGCCACAGAAAAAAATTACATAATTTCTCTTCAAGACACCCGGCTTAAGACAAATATAGAACTACAGCAAGCTTCTAAACATTGGACAAAGGGATCATCCTTATACATAGATACATAGACAGTGTTGGCAGATAAAGGCCTATGGCCCACCCAGTCTGCCCATTTGAGTTTGTAAATTCAGTTTATGTTTTCCTAGAAGTCTGTTGCCCTTTACCCCTGACCTCCAGAATTCCTTTATGTCTATCCCATGCATTCTTAAATCCCGTGATTGTTTCAGCCCCCACCACTTCCTCTGGCAGGGTGTTCCACTTGTCCACCACCCATTCTGTGAAGAAATTCTTCCTCATGTTTCCTCTGAATTGTCCTCCTCCAACTTCATCCCATGCCCTCTAGTCCTGGAACATCTTTTCACTTAAAAATAGTGTATTCCTGCACCCTGTTCCTCCTGTGAGATACTTGTATGTCTCTATCATATCCCCTCTCTCCCTCCTCTCCTCCAGGGAGTACATGTTCAGTTCCTTCAACCTGTCTTCATAGGACTTGTGATGCAATCCATGCACCATCTTTGTTGCCCTCCTCTGAACGTTCTCTACCCTGTCTATGTCCTTATGTAGGTATGGTCTCCAGAACTGTACACTGTACTCCAGGTGGGGCCTCACTAGTGTCTTGTTTAGCGGAATGATGACCTCCCTTTTACTGCTGGTGATGCCCCTGCCTATACATCCCAGCATCCTATTTGCTTTACCTGCTGCCTTGTCACACTGTTTCCCTACCTTGAGGTCATCAGAGATGATAACCCCAAGATCTCTTTCCTGCTTGGTGCATGCTATATCCTCACCCCCCAACTGATATATTGTGCCAGGGTTTTTTGTGCCCCATATGCATTATCTTGCATGTCTTTGCATTGAATTTCAACTGCCAAACCCCTGACCATTCTTCAAGTTTCTGCAGGTCCCTTCTCTTTCTGTCTATACCCTCTGGTGTGTCTACACTGTTACAGAGCTTTGTGTCATCAGCGAACAGTGAAATTCTGCCTTCTAGGTCCTGTGCAATGTCACTGATGAAGATGTTGAATAGGACCGGTCCCAGCACTGATCCCTGTGGTACCCCACTGGTCACTCTTCCCTCTGTGGAGTGACAGCCATTTACCACCACCCTCTGTGTCCTGCCACCCAGCCAGTTACCTACCCACCACACTACTGTCCTGCCCACACCCATATTCCCCAGTTTGTGTGATAGTCTTCTATGTGGCACAGTGTCAAAGGCCTTGTTGAAGTCCAGATAGGCCATGTCCACTGCCTTCCCTAATCCACCTCCCTAGTCACCCAGTCAAAAAATTCAATGAGGTTGGTCTGACATGACCTCCCCATGGTGAAACCATGCTGCCTTGGGTCCTGTAGTCCATTGACAACCAGATGTTCCACCAATCTCTCCTTCAGTAGTGCTTCCATGATCTTCCCCATTACCGAGGTGCGGCTGACTGGTCTGTAGTTCCCCGCTTCCTCTTTGTTCCCGCTTTTGTATAAGGGGACTACATCTGCTGTCCTCCAGTCTTTGGGTACCTCCCCTGTTTCCAGTGATTGGCTAAACAGGATAGCCAGAGGATCAGCCACCACCTCTCTTAGTTCTTTAAGGACCCTGGGGTGCACCCCATCTGGCCCCATTGCTTTATCAACTCTTATTACCTCCAGTTCCTTCAGGACCCTTTCTTGTGTAAAGGGACTGGTGTCCATTTCTGCACCATTCTCACCCCTTGTACTCCCTTCAGACCCATTACCCTCCTCTTCCTCAGTAAAGACTGAGCAGAAATACCTGTTCAATATGTCAGCTTTACTGTTGTCATCCTCCACGCGGCTCCCATCTTCCCCCTTCAGTCTCACTATCCTTCCCTTTGTCTTTCTTTTTTCACTTATGTAGTTGTAAAAGGTTTTCTCCCCTCTACCCACTGATTTTGCAATGTGTTCTTCTGTCTGAGCTTTGGCTTCCTTACTGATCTCCTGCCTCCCTTGCTTCTCCTGGTACTTCTCCCTATCCCCTTCTGCCTGTGTCTTTTGTATTGCCTGAATGCAATCTTTTGGCTTTCACTTCTTTGCTACCTCTTTGGAAAACCATAATGGTCTCCTCTTCCTTTTCCTCTTGCTAACCTGCTTAATGCATAATTCTGTTGTTCTTGTAATCCCCATTTTAAATACTGCCCACTGTTCCTCAACCCCTGATTCCTGTCCCATTCCCCTTAATGCCTCTTTCAAGTATCTCCCCATTTTCCCAAAGTCTGCCCCCCTAAAATCCAGGACATGTGTTTTTGTGTGGTTTGGTTCTGCTCTTTCTGTGATTTCAAACCACAATGACTGGTGGTCACTGTTCCCCAGGTGCTCCCCCACTGTTACCCCCATCACACTGTCCCTGTTTGTGAGCACAAGGTCCAGTATTGCCTTCTGCCGAGTTGGTTCCATGACCAGTTGCTTGAGGAAGGCACCCTGAAGGGAGTCCAGGATAAATCTGCTCCTAGTTGATGCTGCTGCTGGGATGCTCCAGTCCACATCTGGAATATTGAAGTCTCCAACCAGTACTACCTCACCCTTGTCTGCCATCCCTTGGATGGCTAGCATCAGCTCCCTATCTGTTGGTCAGTAGGTCAGGAAAGATGTGATGGGGTAGGAATTTTAATAAACAACTCTAGTGTCAGGGTTGCTAAATTAGTAGACATTGATCCAGGGAGAGCTTTAATGAAAGATATTTCCCTATATTCTGAAAGATTTCGGATAATAAATATCTATGCACCCCAGACTAAAGCTCTCAGAGTTGCTTTATTTCAAAAGGTACAACCATACTTGCATACATCCAGATTACTGTTATGGGCTGGAGATTTTAACTGTAGATTGGGGAAACTGGACAGAGGGCTTAAAACAGAAAAAAATGTTCTGTGACTCCACAGCCTTAAATAAAATAGTTGATGATGCAAAATTTAAGGACTCTTATAGAGCAAAATATAAAACAGGTGGAAACACTTTTTTAAGGGACATGTATCAACCAGGATCAATTTTGTTTTTGTTGCTGAAATTTTAGTTATTTTAAATGTTATCTTGTTAGGAAGAGAATTTTCAGACCATAAGTCAATAACTATAAAAGTTACTTGGAAAGATACTCCTAGATCCAAGAAAAACCTATGGAGACTGAATAGCTCAGTCTTAACAGACAAACAAGTGCAAAAACTGTGGAAACAAGAATGGCAGGCTAGGTTATCAGTGGCCATAATGTATGATAGTGCTGCCTTCTGGTGGGAGGACACAAAAGCATCCTGGAAACATTGGTTTCAGAAACTTACAACAGAGAAGATGAATGATAGATATTTGAAATATTTACAGTTAAGGGCTCAACTGCAGGCCTTGATTTCAAAATCAGAGCCATTCAAATTGAACTTAGATAACCAAATTCATGAAATCAAAAAACAAATGTGCATATTACAATATGGTAGAGCCAAAAGCCTGGAGCAAGAATTAAGATTTGGTACCAACATAAAACAAGTATTTGTCAATGCCAAATGTTATCTTGCTGCCATTGGCAGTGCAGGAGTTAGAGAGATGCAGCATAGGAGTAGCAGTCAAGTATTGAACTGATGCCAACCCACACCCACCCTGCAGAGAGTGAGAGGCATTAGGGTGTCCCTGTGGGTGTTTGTTAGTGCAGTGCAGGAAAACATGCTGGACAGGATGTGAAAAATGACAGCTGCACAGTTCATAAGGAGGTGTAATAAAATGCCAGTGCTGAAAATGTGGTATACAAATATACAGAATTTGCGGAGTTGAAAGGGTGCATGGGAAATATGCAAGGCACGCTTGCAGCACTGCCAGTTTATGGGCGTTCAGCACCAAATTTTCAACATAGGCATTTTAGCACCTCTGCTCATGTACAGTGTCACTGTTATTTCCTCAAAGTGTCCCAAGAAGTGATTTCGCGCACAGCGACCAAGCTATTCTGTGCTGGAAGTGCAGAAACACATTTTGGGCAGGATATGTGAAGTGACGGCTGTACTGTTCATCAAGAGGTGTGGAAAAATGGCAATGATGAAAATCCAGAGTGAAAATATCACAAATGCACAATGGTATGAGCATGCGTGCAATCTGCCAATGCATGCTCATAATACAGTCATTTTATGGAGTATCAGCTCCAAATTTTCAACATAGGCATTCTAGGAGCTCTGCTAATGAACTGTGTCACTGTCATTTTCATAATCTGGCCCAAACACTGATTTCTCACAGCGACTGCGCAATTGTGCGCCGGAAGTGTGGAAACACATTTTGGGCAGGATGTGGAAAATGACAGCTGTACTGTTCACAAGGAAGTGACCCCAAAAATGCCAATGCTGAAAATCCAGCATTAAAATATTGAGAATGTGTGAAGTTACGAGCCTGCGTAGCAACTGCGCAATGCACTCTCTTAAAACAGGCATTTGTTGGATTATTTCCACCAAATGTGGAACATAGGCTTTCTGAGAGGCCACCTCATGAACATTGGCATTGTCATTTCATTAATGGGTCCAGAAAGGTGATTTCGCGCAGTGACTGCGAAATCACCTTTCGAGGCTGATTAACACCATGACAGTGATAGAATTCATGAGGAGGGGCCCCAAAAACCCCATGTTGAAAATTTGGTGCCAAAATTCCAAGAAATGCCTGAGATATGCAACAAAGTTGAAAAAACCCGATTCATTGCATTATACAGCTTACCGGCATTTCCTCAGTTTGCGGTCGGCTTTGGAGAGTGCAGACGTGTTCCCGGTCCACGTAAGATCATCGCACCAAAGTCTGGAGGTAAGTATGGGGTGATGGGGTGAGGGGAGGCAGGGTGCACAGTGGGTGGGTGCCGGTGGGGGCAGCATCCTAGACTACGAGGGGACGGTTTCGTTTTCAACGAGTTAAAAAGGAAAACTGTCACAGGAACAGTTTTTCATCTTACAGAGCATTTGGCACGCTGGGGTTGGCTCCCAGTGCCACCTAAGTGGGTTGTTTGGGGTGTCAGTAGCTCAGGGATTGTGCACCTCGCTGGCACACAACATGGGGACACTGACGGGATTGGGCACCCCACCGCAAACAAAGAAAGGGGGGAGAGCGAGCTGAGGGGATTGGGCACCCCTCAGCATTCAACAGTTGTGGGGGTGATGCCGATGGGGAGTGGGCAACCCTGTTGGCAGGCAAAGACAGCGAGGGGGGCCACGAGCCAAAGGGGATTGGGTACCCCCTCAGCATTTAACATTTGAGGGATGCCGATGGGGAGTGGGCTCCCCCATCGGTGCACAAATATGGGGGGTTGCCGACAGGGGGATTGGGCACCCCGGATGTCGGGAAGTGTAAGGCGGCTGCCCACTCACTGACCTTGGTCATAATGGCAGTGAGTACAGCAAGCAAAGGACAGCTGCGTATGACAAACTTTGCTCGGATTGCAGCAGACCTTTGCTTTGATGTGCTTGCCCCATTATGAATGCATGGTGTGGCGGTGGCATGCAGGCTGATTGGGGAATGAGGGACACACCTACTGATGTGTGCCCTGCATTCACTCAACAGCAGCCACGCCCCCAACACCCGCACTAGCGCAAGATGTTGCTTGCGCATGCACGCAAGCCAACATAAAAAGGATCAATGGATCCTTTTAAAGATTCCAAAGATAGAGTAGAACACAGATTTCTACATAAATTAAAGTTAGAATCTGGCCAGATAACTTCCTCACCAGAAGAAATACTAAAGTAGGTGAATACTCATTTTTTAGAAACTTTTGGAACAGCACCACAGACATTGGGGGAGAGGACATACTGCAGGATCTACCTAAACTTGATAAAAAGGACAGTATCCAGTTGATAGCCCTGTACTGGGAGAGGAAATAAGGAGTGCTATAAAAGGACTTAAGAGTGATTCTGCCCCTGGGCCAGATGGAATAGGGGCAGAATTCTATAAAATTTTTTGTGAAGATTTAATTCCAGCGTTAGTGATAGTATATAACAGTATGCTACAAGAAGGTATGTTGGCAAGATCCATGTATGAAGCATCACTAATTATACTGTTTAAAAAAGGTGAAAGAGAAGATTTAAAAAACTGGAGGCCACTTAGCCTATTAAATGTGGACTTTAAAATATTAAGCAAACTATTAATGATAAGACTAGTGTCAGTTGCAGACAAATTGATCAGTCCCAGTCAGACATGTGCAATTCCCAACAGGAAACAAGCAGATAATTTCATTGTACTAAGACAGATATTCTATGAAGCTGAGAAACAAAATTTGCAAGGATATATAATAAAAATTGACCAAGAAAAAGCTTTTGATAAAATATCACAGCAATACATGTACAAAGTTCTTAAGGCATATGGCATACCTGAAGAATTTATTAGATGGGTGGAGGTCTTATACGAACAAGCTACTTTAACACCTAACATAAATGGATGGATAGGTAAAGATATTAAAGTAAAAAGAGGTGTAAGACAGGAGTGCCCTCTAAGTCCCTTATTATACATGTTTTGTATTGATGTGTTTTTAAAGAAACTAGAACAAGATGATAGAGTTAAAGGATTGAACTATGTTCTTCACCCAGAATTAAGAACTTAGCTTATGCAAATGATTTCATTTTATGTATAGACCCTTCAACAAATGAAAATATTCTACTAGAGCATTACCAGACTTTTTCTGATTTGTCAGGCTCAAAAATAAACTTTCATAAAAGTGCAGGAATAGCATTAAGTGTTACTCCTATCTCAGAGCATAGGTCCTTTTCTGGGATTACAATTGACAAGGGCACCATTCCAGTATTAGGTATAGTAAATGGAGGTGCAGACATGGCTAGGCTAAATTGGAACACAAAACTACAGAGAACACAACATTTAGTTAACAGGTGGAAGGGTCAGGCTATAGGAAAAAAAAAAGAGAATCATTTTGATAAAAAACTTGTTAATCCAGATCTTTTTATACATAAATTATGTTTTTCCCCCTCCACAGTCATTATGGGTAACAATATATAGTGTGTTCTTTCAAGCGTTGTGGGGGAGCAGGCTTAACCCTGTAAAGAGGTTAGTGACTTACAGAAAAACAGAAGAAGGAGGCCTAGGAATGGTTAATCCTATCGCCTTTTTCTATAGTATATTTTTGTCATACAATCTTGGGGGGGGGGCATTGCATCCTGGATTTAAGGTTTGGAAATAAAAAGTTATGCATGAAATTGAATTAGGTTCTACAGCTTGGTCCTTAAAGAAAACTGTGGCTTTACATAGAGTACCAGGACTTACAAAATATGGGGTGGAAATGTTGAAATATGTAGTAAAATGGAATATTAGAAAAGAAATGATTCAACTCAAGAATGGGAAAGAACTATACTCCCACATATTAAATGAGGAAGATAGAGACAAACTCTCCTTGGGGGAATGTCCAGATAATAATTTACAATTAAACACTGACATGTTAAAATCTAAGCGTATGCCAGAGTTTGTATGGGATACAGTATGGCTCAGTCTACATGGAAAATTGGGCATTCAAAATAATAACAAACACAAACAGGCTCAGGATAGGTATTGCTTAAGACAATCATGTGTTCAACAGTGGGAAACACAAAAACATTTATTTGTGAAATGTGATTATGTAAAAGATTTTTGGGCATATCTAGCTAAAGAATGGAATGATCCATGTTTTACCAAGTTATCTTATGGTGCATTGATATATGGTCAGATGGAAGGGGGAATGGGGAAGTATTATTTTGAAACACTGTATACAGTATTGGCAATTGCAAAATATTACATATGGCAATCCCGATGTCTGTGGGCAACTCAGCAGAGAACAGTGTCATATATTGAGATGGGTAGGAATATTGGCATCTCATTGCAGAAATTGAAGGGGTTAGACACTAAAAAATATATGGAGAAAAAAAGGAAATTATTTTGGATCAACTGAGAACATTGGGCTAAACCACCTTAAAAGACTGAACAAGAAAGGTTAATGGTTATAACTAGCATTAATATTGTTTAAATTTATGGCATACCTAAAGGTGCTGGTTGACTGTAAATATGTAAAGAATCATTATGTATGTATATTGTAAATATGATATATGTTTTCTTTTTTGTCTGTAAGTCCTCTTAATAAAAATTCCCCTACTGTTTGTCAGTAGGGGGAGCTGCTGCTATGGAGGACGGTGTTACAGCTGTTCATTCTGCTGGTGTACCTGAGGGTGTGCAGGTCACCCAACCCTCAGGTCTAGCTCAGGAGACCAACAATGTTGCTGATTTTGTGAGTGTAAAGGATATGGAAGTGCCTGGTTGTTTGACCAATTCTGCAGGCCCACCTTCAGGTCTGTTTTCTTCGGATGAAGCTTGGTTAAATAACATTCTTAAACAAAATAAAGCATTACAATTTATGGATGGTGCAAACCTAGTAAATGCATGCTTTCCTATGGAAGAGGTTACTGAAATGCAGTGTGACCAGATAATACCTACCAACTTGCGAGCTGCTGCATTACTTTTGAAGGAACTGTCTGACATTTCAACTTCTGCTTCAGCTGAATGTCCTGCTAATCTACCGGGTGATGTAGGATCATCAAAGGCATTCTCGCCACATGAGTCAGAGAGAGACGCGGAGCCGCTGACAGGTGCAGTGCAGCCTGTGTTGATATATGAAAAGCCACAAGATTTTGGGAAACATAGGGATGCAGTGAGTACTTCTCCTTCTATGCTACAAATATCTGTTGGTACTGTTGTACATAATTTGGGCTTACGGAAGGGTAGAAGCACTGTCAGTTTTTCTCCAGTTCAATGAGGGCATTCTCTGACCTCTCTTGAACATGCGCTCTTGTCAGCTGGGTGGAAAAGAGGTGAGTCAGGTGTCTGGGTTCCTGACCCCTTGCATAGCCCTATTCCTGGACAAAACCCCTTGCAGGATGAATTAGAAGTGGAAAAAGAACTTATGCAATTACCAGAACAGACTACCTTGCCTATACCTCCCTTGGGTAGTGTTGCAAATAAATCTGATAATAATGTGGCGGTAATAGGTTTGAGCAGACTCGATAGACCGTAAGGCCTAATCTGCTGGCAAATAGTATGTTAGTATGTTAATACTGTCTTTGTCCAACTCAAATTCATCAGAGTCTGAAGAACCTGAACTACTTCAAACACGGAGGGAGGATCAACCTGATAAGGAAATACCCAATTCACAAGTTAAAGAGTCTTTTTTTTGAACAGTCAAAAACTGCATGGGAACACTTTCATCGGAAAGATGCTTTTTCTGGCCCCCCCCCCTGCAACGGCTGAATGCAGTATGTGTGGAGTATGTAGGGGGTTTGGATATAGACCCAGATCACTTGTATGTTGGCAGAACATTGTTAAAATCCTCTCTGGGTTTTTTCTTGAACGAAATACATGCCCTGATTCATGTTTCAGGCTATAAGACATTTGATGTTAGTTTTAATACCCCACAAGGATTAGATTGTTTCTGGACTAAATATGATGCTTTACAGTATTCTGAAATCTGGATCCCATTTCATGTTTTTCCATTAACAAAACCCTCAATTAAGACCGTTATTGTTCATTTCAGGAATGAGTCTGTGTCAGTTCAAGATATTACCCACTGGATAGGGAAAAAATGTGATGTAATTGAGTCTCCACAGCCTATTTTTGATGAGGAGCATTTATGGAATGGGGGCTGGAAGTATAAGGTTTGCTTAAGGAATAATAGTTTGGGGCCTGTACATTTATTGACTAGCCTGTTTCTGGGAAAGAAAAGGGGGTATTGTTTTTACCCTGGGCAGCCCAGAACATGTTTTAAGTGTGGGACCTCCACTCATTTGGGTTCTGCCTGTAATAGGCTAACGTGTACTCTATGTTTAGCTTTTGGACACCATAGCGTAGATTGTACAGAAGAAATGAGATGCAATTTGTGGATGGACCTTGGACATAATTATAGATCTTGTCCATGGGCTACTCACAATCACACTGACCGTGTGAGCCACGATAGTATTATTAAAGAAGCTCAGAAAACGAGTATGGCTAGACAAGGTGCCCCTGCAGATAAACCCCAACCACAGATGACTAGGCCCACTACCCCCCCCCCGCTGAAACTGTGGTGGAAATTGTGGCTGAGCAACCTATGAGTAAAGCAACAGTAGCTCCTTTGGTTAGTGAGAGTATCACTAAAGTTTGTGACACTGCATTGGGAAGTGAAGTTTTAACTGATGTTATGCCTCCCCCTTTAACTGTTAAAAGCACAGAAAAAAATGAGGTATTAAACAAACAAGGCCCAGATCCAAGGTTGCTAAAGCAAATATACCTGGAGAGGAAGATATTATCTTGAGAAATAGTTTTGACATCTTAGCAAAAGGGGTGATAGATTCAGAACAGGGAGGAGATTCAGAAGCATCCTCACTTGCCCCACATTCTTCTGATTCTGAAAGAGAATCACAGGCACAGGAACCAGATATGAATAGGACAAAGAAAAGGGGTACTAGAATTCAAAGGAGTTCACGGTTGAAAAAAACACCTTAAACTTTTTCGCTGTCTTCTCCCTTAGTACTTCATTCACTGCTTAGCATTGCTTCAGTGAATGTTAATAGTCTTAAGAGTGCTAAACGTAGAGTTATAACCATGACAGCTCTTAAAAATCTTAACTGTGACATTTATTTGTTACAGGATACTCGATTAAATACTGATTTTTAAGTTAGAGCAGCACAGAGGCTTTGGTGTTAGGGTCCTTCTTTTTTTCATTTGGTATGGATGTTTGTGATGGTCTTAGAATTTTATTTAGAGGGGATGGGTTTAAAATTTCATGTTTAGTTGATTTATCACTACGGAGGGTTTTGGAATTAGATTTCACATATGGGGGAAGGTTGGAGATTGATTAATATTTATGCTCCACAACCTAAAGAAAGACAGGGTTGATCTCCTTATGAAAATTAAACCATATGTACTTACAACTAATCATATTATTTGGGCTGAAGATTTTAATTGTGTTTTGGATAAAAAAGATAGGGGTGCAGTCACAAATAAGCTCTAGTGTGACTCTAACTGTTTAAAAGGTCTAATTGAGCAGTGTAATTTACAGGATTCTTTTAGATCTTTACACCCACAGGGTGGGCATACTTATTATAGAGGGGCCCTATCCACAAGGATAGATTTTCTGTTTACACAAAAAGTAATTTATATTCATAAAGCGGATGTTGTACTATTAGAAACCACTGATTATGCGATTTGTCAGTATTACTGGAAATTAAATACAGAATTATTAAAAGATGAGACAGTGGGTTTCCTTGTCACAGAACTCTTAAAGGCAAGGATGTCTGTTGCTGTTTTACGTGATAACATTAGTTTATGGTGGGAAGAATCTAAGCGGAAATTAGATCCCTATTTCAGACTTTTTCTATGCGTCATCATAAATCAGAATATTAGACATATCTTAAACTTTGTCAACAACTTTTTAAGGCATACTCTATTGTTAATACTCATCATATAGCATTAACTTCACAGATTCTTAATTTAAGGACAGCTATGGTGTCTTTGTAATACTCGAGAACAAAGACTATGTTGAATGAACATAGAATTTGTTCATCTGGTAAAACATGGTTCAGCGATGCATTTCAGAATTGCTCACAGCGTTCAACTGATAGATTCATGACTGCTGTTCAAAGTTCTGAGGGTAAACTAGTAACTAATGGTCCCGAGATTCTCAGGGAAGTAACAAAATATTTGACTAATGTGTACACAGCCCAACTGATTGAGGATAAGGAAATGGAAAACTTACTTTCCACTATCTCAGTACCTCATCTACCTTCTGAATTAATAGAAGATCTAAGTAAACCTATATCACAATTGGAAATAGAAATGGCAATTGGGCATTTAAAAAATCATACCGCTCCAGGTATTGATGGTTTACCATCTGAATTTTATAAATCATTTGAAATCAGAAATCTTACTAAAGGATATTTTGGTGGTAGTCTATAATTGGGTACTGGGTAATTTAAGCGTTGATTTTCATTTTTGTCTTGCTGTCCAAATTCTAATTGTCAAGAAAGGGGAGAGATATGATCAGAATAACTGGAGGTCACTTATTTAAAAAATACTGTAAAAAAATTTTACATAATAGATTAGTTACTACAGCTTCAACGCTTATTGCTCTGGTTCAGACTTCTTCAGTATCAAATCGTCATATACATCATAATTTATTATCCATCAGAGAGTTAGTGGAACAGGGTAAAGAAGATGAAATACAAGGTTATATTATATCATTAGATCAGGAAAAGGCTTTTGATCAGTTTATTTCAAAAATGTTGCCGTCTTATTTAGTTGTTTAACCAGGTATAGCACACTAAGCTGAAAGCTTTTTTACAGGAGCAACCTGGGAGAACTAGGAGGTTAAGTGACTTGCTCAGGGTCACACAGTATGCAAGTGGAAGCTGTGGGATTCAAACCCAGGTCTGGTCTGCTGGATGTCACCAGATTTGCAGCTCAGAGCCTTAGACCACTGCACTATACTGCCTCCCTTATCCCTTATGGGATCCCTCAGGTATTTGTTGCATGGATAAACTTATTGTATGTAAATGCTCAGGCTATTCCATTAGTTAATGGACCTCTGGCTTCAAACATAAATATTACATGAGGGGTTAGGCAGGGTTGCCCCCTCAGTCCATTATTATATGTATTTTGTTTAGACCCATTATTGAGGCTTCTTCAGCAAAATACGTGTATTCAAGGAATTAGGCCAGTTGAGGGGGATATGGAGACGTGTTATTGCGTACGCAGACAATATCTGTGTATTGGTAGCAGATCATGCTTCTGCAAACCAAGCTCTGGAAGTGAGAGATGGATATTCTAGGCCAACAGAAGCTAAAATAAAGGGAAGAGCATTATCTATGCTCTTAGTGGAACTATAGACCAGAATGAGATCTGACAAGGTATAAAGGTATCCATGGATCCCTTTAAATTCTTCGAGGTTTGGTTTGGGAGGGGGGATAATGGGGAATTAAATTGGGATAAAAAATTAAACATAGCCCAATCAAAAGTGGCAATTTGGAGAAATTGACAACAATCAAAAAAAAGGTGGCAGTAGTTAAGACCTTTCTTTTACTTATTTTTGTGTTTATAAGTGCTATATATCCTTTGCCATGAGCTTATGAAATAACCCTTCTTGGACTGTTTTTTCAGTTAATCTGGGGGAATCGATTAAATCCAATTAAAAGGAAAATATTGTACCTACCTATAAAAAAGGGGGGGTTGAATTTAGTTAATCCTGTGGTTTTTGTGTACAGTATATTCTTTCATGTGAATTTATTAGACTTAAATAGACTTAGTCAAGCACTTTGGTCTGTGTATTCCAACCATTGGATCAGGCCATTTTATCAAATGTGGGTCTGTTATGGGGTGTTACCAGCACAATTTAAGATACAATTTGTGTTTTTTTTACCTGTGTTACTTAAATTAAAACAATGGAAATTAACAACACAAATAGTACAGTTTTCATCTATCAAATTAATTTATGGTAGTATAATTCTACAGAATGGGATCATTTCAGTTGAATTTAAAGATATTGCTCCCTTATATCAGAAAAATATCATAGACTCTTTGATGGATAAATGCATTCCTCCTCGACTTTGGGATATAGTATGACTTTGTTCTCATGGCAAGCTGTTTGTCAAGGTAAATGCTAAACGTAAAAGTAAAGATGAGCATAAATGTCCCAGATTATGTTGTGTGGACCAGAAAGAAACTATAAGATATTTTCTTATAGAGTGTCCTTATGTAAATGAGATGTGGGGAACATTGACACATTTATGGGAAAATGAGTATTGGAAGTCAGTAACGTATGATAAGGTTGTTGGGAGTTTTAGTTTACAAAATGTGGGGATTGATAAAAGTCTGTTACATTTAATATTTGCTTTTATTAAATTTATTTTATGGCAAATACGGTGTAAATTTGTACTGCAATAGGTATTTCATGATCCAACGTTTGTTATCAAAATGATTGAACAAGAATTATATAAGCAATACATGTTTGAGCATCAACACATGTCCTTAACTATATGGAAAATTCGTTGGTTGAATGTCCCTTTTATAAAAGACAAAATTGGTTACATTTTTTGATGTGATTTTCCTTTGTATATTATTTGTACATTATGTCAATTATGTAATTTGTTTATGTTTGAACAGTTTCTCTATAATAAAATTTTCCCCTGCTCTTTTCAGTAAGTGCCATGAGATCTTTAACATCCACCTGAACTACTACCAATCCAGGCAGATGGGACCTCAGTTTAATGTCTCATCTGAAAATTGTGCTAGCATTGCCATGAAAACCTCTGTTGAGCATGCAACACTGGTCCCTAATGTCTACACGGGAAGCTCTACATTGGAAACTGCAACAGTTAGCACTTAAAAATTTTATTCAGTTAACTAAGAAGTCCATAATGCAAGTGTACAGCATAGAAAACAAATCAGGATTCCTGTGATTTCTATGATGTATGGAGATCAGCTCCAGCACTTCCTGGTTTGGAGGCTGTATGACCAGAAGGTGCATACACTGACACGATGTGGAAGGATTATTTCAGTAAAATGTAGGGTAAAATGTAAAGAAGAAATAGTAGACACTACAATCTACTTATTTTTTTTTTGGGAGATCACTTTTTATAATAGCAGTAACGTACTCTTAGGGGTTATGTTAATACTTAGGTTAATCACTACCTTGAGGTGTGTGGCACTTGGCTGTGCCTCATGCCACATTACACCCCAAGGAGGTGATTAACTAAGCATTAACATAACCACTGGTCATACCTTATTGCTTAATGATTGAAACTTATTTTCTCCAGATGTTCCATTTTTTAAGTTATGTTTCCCCTCTCCATAAACTCCTAGAAGCGGCTTCGTATGGCTGTTTTTTTTCAGTGTGTCTGGGGGAGTCACCTCAACCCTCATAAAAGGGGGTTGCATACCAGGAAATAAAATGTGGTGGCTTAGGCATGATTAATCTGGTGGTTTTCTTTTTTACAGTTTTTCTTTATACAAATGTGGCACTTATTTTGGCTAAAAGGTGTCACACTTAGGTACAATGGACTACACCCACAATACTGGACATATCTGGTGAACAGATAAGTAGAAGTTTTATTCATAAAAATTGAATGAAATATCAATTTTCCTTGGAATGGATAAATTGTTTTGATAAAATCAAACTTTGGAGTATAACTGCCACTCTGTTACACTCAATAGCTAAGCAACAGGTCTGTGTAGCTTTTATGGGAAAATATTTTTATGAATCACCCCATTACTCTATTTATCCTACTGTACAGCAAGATATGATAAGTATAATGTTAATGGATAAGAGATTGCCTTTGAAGATGTGGGACACCGTTTGGCTATGTGCCGACGGGAAACCCCAAATTAAGGGAAATCTGAAACACAATGAACTGAAAGAGAGATTTTGTCTCCAAGTATCATGCCTGCTAGTTGTAGAAACAATGTCACACCTGTATATTAATTGTCTCTATGCTACTCAGTTATTGTATGTTCTAGCTAAACAGTGGAAAAGTAACATATTCTTGAATCTGACCCCTGACATTTTGTTTTTGGGTATACTTCCTACTGTGTTGGCAGTTATATGATGCAGGTAGCATGAGGCGTCTCCTTGCTTGCTTTACATTTTGGACATGGCATGCTAAGTGTAGGCTGGTGTTGCAACAGCAACATACAGTATAACACAAGATGAACTTTTGCAACTTATTTTGACTGAATTACGCCATATCTGAGACAATGAGAATTGTCAGTGTGAGACACTATTATTCTATTCCAGATGGGATGCTCTCAGCTGGATACAAAAATATTAATACACATTTCGGCATTTTGAGTCAGAGGATTATGATACCTGAAAACACAATTTTTACTACTTTGATTTTGTATCTGATTATTTGTATTGTACTTTTCAGAATTTATTCTTTTTTCTCTTTCTGTTGTCATTTTTTGGTTTTTATTTCAATAAAAAATTCCCCAACTCTTTCAATGTTAGAAATACCACTTCTCTCAGTGCAGTTTAACCCCCACAAGGTATACATATTTTTAAATCAAGGACGGAAATGAGAAAGGAAAAGTGTGGCCTACTGAGATTTAAACCTCAGATCTCTGGTATGCTGTTCCAGCTCTCTAACCATTAAGCTACAGGCTCACTGGTCAAAGCATCTGAGGAATTTCCTTGCAGCCACACACACTCCTGTCTGTAGTGTTGTGCAATTATGCAATTAGGAACCAATATTAGAAATACCACTTCTCTCAGTGCAGAGTGTGTGTGGCTGTAAGGAAATTCCTCAGACACTTTGACCAGTGAGCCTGTAGCTTAATGGTTAGAGCGCTGGAACGGCACACCCGAAATCTGAGTTTCAAATCTCAGTAGGCCGCACTTTTCCTTTCTCATTTCCAACTCTTTCAAGAAATGCCATGGGATTGTTAATATCCACCTGAACAACCACCAGAAAAGGCAGACAGGACCTTGGTTTAACATCTCATCCAAAAAATGGCACTTCAAGAATTTAGCATTCCCTTCATGCTGCACTACAGTGCCAGTATTGAGTTTTACTCCAAGTTCCTGGTGTGGGGCTTGAACCCAAAACCATTTGATCATCCAGTCTCAGAGCATGGGTATCAAAACCTGTAAGCAGAACAAAGCATACAATTTTGTTCAAAATGATATCTAACTTTCAAAATACTGTAATTTGGTACATACTTATAATCCATGCACTCATAGTCCAAAGTTTGAGAATAATAGCTGTTTAGCAAAATTAAATGCTGGTTTCTTCCCTAAGCAACTAGCATTATGTCTTAGGGTACCCAGGTAAGAATTAAACTGTTTACACATGTAATCGAGAGTATATGCATTTTAAATGTCATGGGGCGGTTGAGTATAATTTCACTCGTGAATTTTCACTAAAAAACATACCACCAACAGCTTAAAATCTGGTTCAATTTCAGTTGTCATCCACCTGTATCCCCCTCCCCAGAGGCAAAGAATTGTCTAGTCCTCCTCCCCAGTCAACAAAAACAAAATACAAATAAAAAAAATATGACTTTCAAATTCTTTATATGAATCAGTATTGACAGTAGCTATGGTGTTAATAAATGTTAAGCCCAGCAACATTGGTTCAGAGAATACTTCTGTCTAAAGACCTACAATGTTCAAACAACTGGATCTCAAGCAATGCATGGGAGATTAGGATTAATGCTGGCAGCAGTAGGTGATCAGCTGGTGGGGTCCACACAGTACAATCAGGCGATGTTAAGAAGTGAATGGTAGGGTTGGGACTTGGTTTAGCTCCATAGCAATCACTAGAGGAGATTCACACTGCTTATTATTTGTACTGTGCTTAATATTGTAACTGCATCACCTTGTTTCCTTCCCAAGATCCTACAGTCCTGTCCTAAAACAGTCCTATTATATTTTGCATTTTATTATTGAGTCTTTGCATTGTGTATTGCCTTGAGTAAATTGTAGTATCTCTTGTTGGGGACTGCACTGCAAGTGTTGGGTGGGGTGAATCCTAAGGGCCACATTGAGATAGCATTTTTTCCCATGGGGGTTACACTAGTCTTATCAACTAATACACTTAAATTTCCTGGGTGGCGGCACTGTACTAATAACCATTCAGCTTGGATCATAAACCCCATGAGGCCCCATAACTTCACTGAGTCCATCAGGAAAGGCTAGTGACAGAAGCCTCACTGAAACAGGCTTCTTGGGAGTCACATGTAGTTTTTCTTGGTGGTTATGCCACTGTGCATTTTTTATTTCTCCTGAATTCTCACAGAAAAACGTCTAATGTATATATCAGTAGCAGACTTATTTGTTGCTGGAAGCATTTATTAACTTTTCTTAACACCTACAAATAAATAAAATAGTCATGCAAGCTGCTGACAGACTTAGTAAGCTTAAAATCTAATTTCTTAAATCAGTACTGAAATAAAAACAGAAGTAACTCAAAAGTAAACTGCTGCAGGGTAAATACAAGATATTACGTTCTGGGCCGGCCTTCTGGCACAGTGGTTGGTTTTGTGCTTGCATCGCTGACAACCCAGGTTCAGAAATGGACCGTGAAGTCAGGGGGTCGGTCAGGGGGAGAAGGATCGAGCATCCTGGGGACTGCTTTCCTTCTCTGGGGGTTGGGGGACAGAGTGTCCAGCACCTCATGGACTCCTGGCAGTTGCTGAGGTACCACTGTGACCAGCACCATATCATTGGGGAGGGCAGACACTAGCCATCATTGCATGTCCCCGCCCCTTCCAATACTCAAAAAAAAAAAATATGTCTGCCGACAACATGAAGTCAGTGCTGGTCCGGCATCACCAATCAGATCTTTTCTCTGCCTGGATCTGCTGTAGAACTGTGGGGAAGCCAGCGGCCCCACCCTGGGGGGTAATCTGGGGTATGGGAAACCCTCCTCCCCCACTACTGTTAGAATCTGCTGAGAAGCCAGTGACTCTGTCTCTGGGGTGGGTAATCCAGGCATGCTTGGGGGGCAAGTGCTCTGTAGCTTTGAGGTCAGGTGACCGATCGAGGGAGGTTGGTCAGACAACCAAAAAAAAAAATACCACATTCTACTGCAAACCCAAAGGTAACAGATATTTCATGATCAGCATCGTAAATCACAAAATGAAAAACAAACCTTAGTCTTGGCAAACAAAAGAGTCTTAAGCATGTGCTATAAACATATGAGTAATGTCCCAAGGCATCTGGTTAGGTTTTTATAATTTTCAAGTAGAATGGAATGAGGCTTCTCACAGATCTCCAAGCACTGTGCTTTCATTTATGTAACCAACCCCTAAATAGTCTGAAACAGGGCTTGTGTGCATATTAGACTTCATTAGTTATCCAGTTAAAAAGTGATAAAATCCAGGCCAGTGCCATCACCAACACCAAGGTTTTGCACATCCACATGCACTTTTCAAGGTAGTGGAACCATCTAGGGGAAAAGTCAAATAGTACCCTTATAGATTAAATTAACCAACCACATTTCAAGATACTATTAGGTGTACAGCACTTCAATAATTACACAGTTTAGCCAGCTCAGTGGCACTGAGGGTTCAGGCACAGGAATCCACACCTCACACCATGCCGATGACCTGGGTTCAGGAACAGGCCTGGATCATCGTGATTGATGGGGGGCAGGAGATGGATTGAGTGGTCGTATGGCAGCTCTCCTCTCCCAGGTGGGGACTCAGTCATGTCAGCTGCAGAGCTGCCCCAGGTGGAGGCCTGAGGGTAGCATAGACAGAGTGGCTAGACTAGGGAAGGTGCCTTGGATCACTGTGTGTGTTTGCCTCCACATGCACCTGAGCAACCATGGGAATGGGTGGGGAGAAAAGTGGAAAATGGAGCTCACAGGCTCCATGATGGCCCCACAGCACCCACACCAGCCCCTCAGAGTCTGGATTTTGGTCTCTGGGGGAGGGGGGAGGTTGACGCCCTTCTCCCTTGACCCTGTCATGGTGAGGTAACCCATGAGGGATTACCTGGACAGTTGGGTGCAGGAGAGTCAGGGCTGGAGAGTAGACCTTTCCAAGGGAGGGGCCAGAGCTGCCTGCCAGCTGTGCCGGAAGAGGAAAAAATGTATATGGAAAAAAAATAATTACACAGCTCAAAGTACACGGAAGCGAATTACATAAAAAAACATATTATATATGAGTAATATAAATTTATGTAATTCAATCCAACATTAAGTACTATACACGTGCAAAAGTGCTATATGTGCAAATTATTTGAGTACAAAAATATGTCAGTTTATATAGCAAGCCCTAAATACTATAAAGAATTGGAAAAGGGAAAGGGTGTGGGGCATTAAAGGGTCATGGAAGTACTGAATGGTTTCTTATGAGAATTACATCATCATTAAATCAATAACATTTTACTTGCATACTGTATCTATAACAGCAAAACCCTTCTTATACAGCCATCACTGCAGAGCTCCTCCTGAGGCCATCTCTGAAGCAGAGAGTGGGGTAGGTGGGACATCATCTGCCCAGCTGGTGCCACTTTTTCCAGCTTTACCCCACCAACTTTAAGGCTTACAGCATTGTTGGTTGCTGGCACACCTGATGCACCAACAGGTAAACTCTCCCCTCCCTCTGCATGCTGCAGGTACCTGAGATTGCCACTTGGCTTTACCCAGGTACTGATAATGCAGAACAAACCAAGAGGCATGCACTTGAACTCACACAGTAGTGGATCTTCAAAAAGCAACGACACTGCAACTGAGTGGGCTTACAGCATAATTCTGGTTTATTTATAGTCCAAAGTCACAATAAGAGTGCAGGTGTAAACTTCAAGATACATGCAAATAAAATTACATTTTAGCCACATTGCTAAGCTATCTAACAGGACTTTGAAAAGGGCCTGGTGCTTCACTCAAAAGGCCTTCATCAGGTGGCCAGGCTGCACAACTCTCGCTTCACATAAGAGGAGAGTATCCTTGTGGAAGTCTGAACTAGAGATTTTGAGAAGTTTAATTCCACCGGCGAAATTCAGGCAAAGTCGCCAATTTTGCCCCACGAAAAAAAAATTGTGAAATTTGTTGCTAATGACAAAACTTTGCCAGTAACTTTGAAGTTAACTGCAATGTTAACTTCAACTTGTGTTACTAACGTCGATGTTATTGAAAAAAAAGGCCTTGTCACATGATTAATTTTCTGCAGGTCACATAGGAAATTCCAGTCAGGCAGGAAGTGAAGGATTCAGTTTAATTTCAGTAGTTGTAGCTGACTGGTAGACATCAGAGTAGGAGAGTGCATTACTTTACATTCTATTTTTGTCCAAAAATACAGTACTTAGTTTCCCACTTCCCACAAATTCCATTCTTCATGTTCCAGTACTTCTAGTGAGATATTTTGTTTATAATCTTTGTTTTTTGTAAGTTTAGATAGTTTTGTGTGTTTGTGTGTGTGTGTGTGTGACTGTGACTCTCTTTTTTTCCTCTATCTTATTTTTTTTTTGTTTTCTGTAAAAAAATCTTTTTTTTGTTATTATAAAGAGGATGGAGGGACAAGGTAGGGAGGAGGAGGAAAGCCGCAAGAAGTGTGGGTAAGTTATTCACCTCAGCTACCGTTCCTTGCAAAGAGGCACTGAGGCAACCCCCGTCCCAGCTGAGGATGGGAGTTGCGCTGCTCCCTTGCAGCAGCAGAAGCCACAGCAGCTGCAGCAGGATCCTGTAGTCCCTGACCCCAGCAGGAGACTGTGGTCTCCGGCTCCCTCTCCCTGATGTTACTAATGCCACCATCAGCAGCTCCATGACTGTCACAGCAGATGGAGAGCACCCTGCCACAACATCCTCTGGGGCCCCCCTTCCCCTGTCACAAAAATGGGAGTTTTTCACCATGAATCCTGCATATGACAGTGTGGTCATCTGCAAGATCTGTGGCTGTTGTGTACAGCATGAAAAGAAAGGTAGCCACCTGGGGACTGGCAGTCAAAGGACCCACCTTAAGATACACCACATGGCAGAGTAGCAGGTGAAGGAGCAGTAGTGGTGGAGATGGGGACAATATGGAAGCAAAAGGGGGGCAGCGGAAGGTAGGCTGACATGCTGCTGTGAGTCAGCATGGTAGGACTTGCAGCAGTATTCAGCCATCATCAACAGAACAGCAGGCAGCAGCATGCGTACCCTCCCTACCAGCGAGTGACCCTAGAGCACCTGTCACTGAGGCAGACCTGACTGTCTTGTGGGATGAGGTGCAACATCCGTACCAAGATTTTGAGCAGTTCTGGCAGGAATTTAGGGACAATATGGATAAAATGATGGCTGACCAGGAAAAGGTTTTTGAACCTCCCGTTGGAGCCGTGTTGTTGTGGTGGTGGGCCTGTCAGTGCTACTGCTCATGGTGGTGGGACAAATTCACTTTTCAATCTATGTTCCTTTTTTGACTATAATTTCCACACTGTGTTAATAATAGCCCCCCCCCCCAAAAAAAAATAAACAAAAAAATATAAAAAGTGAAAACAAGTAAAGAAAAATATATTTTCTATCCTCTTCATCTCTATCTCTTTTTTAGTTCTGTAAAATATTTCTTTCACAATGTTTTATGTTATTGTTATATGTTAAGGTCCCTATTTCATTCCATCTTTTCCCTTGTTCACTCCCTGAATGTTTCCCTCATGTAGACTACAGTATTCCCCTTGCCCTGAT
This sequence comes from Neoceratodus forsteri, assembly GCA_016271365.2. Taxonomy (NCBI): domain Eukaryota; kingdom Metazoa; phylum Chordata; order Ceratodontiformes; family Ceratodontidae; genus Neoceratodus; species Neoceratodus forsteri. Next base: position 982,965,561 of record CM028131.1, on the reverse strand, counting down.
GATCTTGCCCTGTCCTGTTATAGTCTGTACACATGAACCACTTTCCTGACTATTTTATTGTGTTACTGATTTATGTGTCCTCTTGCTATCTACATATGTCAAGTATTGTCCCCAGTAAAAAAATTGTTGCCCCGTTGCTATGTGATGTTGCAGGAGTGGTGGTGTTGTGCAACTGTCCAAAGAAGTGCTCAAGAATAATACAAACATGAGCAATTTTCCTGAGAAGTTAAACATTGATCTGGTTTTACTGCTTAACATGTCTCTTGCGCTCACCACAAATCTTGTGTCCCCAGTTCAAAACTGTCTTTCTCCTGCTAGTTGCCTCTTGTTGTGATGCTGTGCAACAAGCCATAGAAGTCTGGAAAAACCACGAGACAATTTCAAGAGAAGTTAAACATAATTGTCGAACTCATGATGTTTATGTTGTCTTGTGTGTAGGTGCATGCAACATCTTGCGGTAGTACCACATTGAGAGGTGTGTCAGTGTTGGCAAATGCAGGACACATTTTAGTGGGTGCATCCCTCATCCCCCAATTAGCGAGCATGCTAGTGTTGATCTGGAAATATGGAAAGTGCCACCAAGTAGAAAGAAATCTGCCACTGCTATCAGAGACAAGCTTATCATGCAGCAGCAGATGACATGCCTCCCCCCAACGTGCCTTTCCTGTTAAATCTTTTCAATAAACATGGTGGCTCCTGCCATCCACCAGACACAATCCCCATATTGACATTGGGGTGGCCAATCTCCCATGTTGGCATGTTCTCCCAACCCACACACTTTCTTTGCTGACAGGGCCCAGTCCCCATCAGCATTAGTCCCCCCCCCCACACACACAAACACTTTCTTTGCAGACGGAGCCCAATCTCCGTCGGCATCAGCTCCCCCAGACTCATGGGGCACACTGGAAACCCACCCCAGTGTGCCCAGCATTCCTCTCTGAAAGTCATGGGGCACACTGGGAGACCACCCCAATGTGTCCAACATTTTTTATAGTTCTTCTGTAAAGAAACAAAATTGTCCTGAATATTCACTCATGAGACTGAGTCAGCACATTCTTTGGCAAACACAGGTATGCACATGGGTCGTCTAGGCCTCTGCAGCCTGGTGGCCCAGAGGGTTCTGTTGTTTGCCTGTTTCATTCAAGGTTTTTGATACAGTTTAAGCTGAAAGCATGTTGGGCATTATTGGACTAAATGTTTATGCAGAGCAAATTACAAGGGAATTGATAAGCTAAGCATTGTTTCAGTGCAAATAGGCAGGTGATATGAATGAAATGATTAAAGAACAGTTTTTTAGGCAAGCTAGTGGGCTAGTGAGGTGTGCAGGGCACCAAACAAGCAAAGATCTCCTGCTCTGTGCAGTCAGAGTTTTTAAGGTAGTAACATCGTAGTTTGATTTGAATTGTCCCCTGAATCCCCCCCAAGAGTGATGGACTCCACACCAATCTACTTGTTGGTTGCTCGTTGGCAAATTTATTCAAGGCACAAAGGACTATATTTACAAATCATATAACTTTGAATTCACAATTCAGTTTACATCAACATTCTTCCAATTTTTCCTGGCTCCAACTTTTGTCCTTCTTCTGGTCGTTTCTTCCATCTTGCTTTCAGGGCCCGGATACTGTGAATCTGGCCCCCTCCTCCAAATCAGAACCAGGTCATTCCACTTCCCTGGGTTTTCGCCCTCCAGGCCCGGACACTTCTGAATCCAGCACCTGGACCTAGCCCCCTCCCTGCTTTACCACCACATCTGGGTTCTTTGTCCCCAGCCCAGGTATCCTACCCCCCTCCTCCCTTCCCCCCCACACACCCCTTTCCTTACTTCCACTGTCCCTCCTCCAGCTTGTGAAGCATGGAGGTGCTCCATCCTTGCGGGCTAGTATCTATACCCTTTCCTGACCATCTGGTTCACTAGCTCCGCAATAGGTGGTAGGAACAGGCACATCCCAAACTCTGACAGGTGGATGCTGTGCAACCTGAACAATGCAGGTTGGTCAAAGAAAATGTCCCTGTGCTGCAGGTGAACTCCCCACATCTCTATTACCATCCTGGCAACCTTCCTGTTCAAACGCTTCCTGACCTTTTCAAACAGCCTGACATCCTGCACCCCTCTCCAAACCCTCTGAGATGTGATATCGGACCAGCAGATCGACACCCTATGCCACCACCCCTTTAATCTCTCCAAGTTCTCCATGATGTACTGTAGCAATATCCCCCCCTTGGAAGGCTCCCCAAATCATTTCCCCCAGGTGTATCACAATGCAATCCGGGGTGCCACATTGCCATTTAAATTCCTCCATCAAAGGCATGAGCTGTGCCCACTTCATCCCCCTAATGCCTTTCCATAACACCCTTGTATGCTCCATGTTATATCTCAGCTCTGCTCCTCTGGAAGTGGCTACCACAAACCTGTCAGCCCAGTACATGAAGGAATGCCCTACTATCCAGATTTTCCCCTTGGAAACTGCTATGGAAACAAAATACACAGTGAGAGTTGTCTTTATTTTCTCATATACCTCTTATAGCTGCTGGACATCCAGTGTCCCACCCTTTGTAACTCTGTCACCACCACCTCTCTCTGCTGCTTCCATGGCTGCCCTGATTCTGAATGAATGTAAGGTGAATTTGTTGGGATCCTCACCCAAAAATGCCAGCGCTCTCCTGAGGATCACCCCTACTTGGAAACCCGTGACCAGAGAGCCGTCCCCATGCTGGAAGAGCATCCCCCCCGAGCACTTCTGTACTCCTCCAGTGCACTCACAGCACAGCTGGCTGACTGCAGATTCCTCACCAGTGACACTTGCATTCTCCTCCCTCCCTCCCTGGTCCATCTTGGAAGTGGCCAGAATAATGACCCCCCCTGTTGTGTCCCCACAGGACATCCTCATGCTGCAATGCCTACCCTGAGGCCATTTTCCTCAGGGCCACCACTTCCCCCACCGGAAATGCCCCTGCAGCCATCCCTGCAAACACGGCCCAGAATAGAACCCCTTTGTGGGCCGATGTACATACCTTCTGGGTGGCCTCCAAAACCCTTACCAGTAATTCCCCCATTATGGGTTGCCTTCCATCCACCCTGCTCCCTTGCCCCCTACACCACCCTGCTACCATGCATTTTATGATACTACTGGCCCCTACATCAGGCCAGCCCCTGTCCTGGCATACCCAGCTGATACCAGCTAAGTGCAACGACCATTGTGGCATGGGCCAGCCCTTCCTCCCACAGCTCCACCACGAACCTCCTTACCTGCTCATCCCAGGCCGGTTCATCCTTGTCCCACTTGTGCTTCCCCCTGAAGCCCTGTAACTTTGCCCACCCTGCTCTCATCTCAGCGTGTTCTCCACCCAGGAGACTCAGTACAGTGCCCTGGCTGTCCTCCTCCAACCTCCCATAACCAGTCCGGGATCCTGGACCTGTGTGGCGCCACCTGTGGCTTCAGCTCATGAAACCTGTCGAGCTGCAAATGGGACAGACTATCAGCCACCTCATTCCTCAAATTTTCAATATGCTGTGCTTTGAAAGACAGGTTCAGCCACAGTCCCAGTAAGACCATACATCTGAGCAGCCTGCTCACCATCTCCATCCTCCCCCTGCCTATTAATCACCGCTACTACCTCTTTGTTATCGCACCAAAACAAGATGTGCTTCCCCTTCATCCTATCACCCCATACTTCCAGGGTCACCCATATTGGGAAGATCTCCAGGAAAGTGATGTCCTTCAGTGTCCCCTCTCCATCCATCCAAGCTGCTGGCCATGGTTCCGACATCCATGCCCCTTGAAAGTATGCTTCCATTCCCAGGGCACCTGAGGCATCCATGAAAAGCTCCAGGTCCATGTTCCACTCCCACTCATCCTGCCAGAATGTCACCCCGTTACCACTCTCGAGAAACTCCTCCCACATCCCAAAGTCCTCCCGAACCCCTTTAGATAAGTCCACCTAATGGTATGGCCACTTGGCTTTTCCCGTGGCCATCCCCAGTCTTCTTGTAAAAGCTCTGCCTGGGCTGATGGCCTTGCAGGTGAAATTAAGGTGCCCCAGCAGTTGCTGTATTTGTACCAGTGGCACCCTCCTCCTCCCCACGACCTGGGCCAATAAACTTTTTTTTACCCGTGCTACTTTGCTCCTGGGCAGCAGAAAACAACCATCCTTGGTGTCCACTTCTATGCCCAAGAATTTCTACCTCCGAGCAGGGCCCTCCGTGTTGCCCTGTGCTAACAGAGTCCCTATCTGCTGGCACGTGTTCTTGAAATCTCCTAACATTTGTTGCACCTCCACTCACATTTCCCCAATGAGAAGGAAGTCATCCAAGTAATGAACTAACATCCTGTGCCCATACCTAGTCCCAAAAACCCACTGTATCCAGGTGCAGAACATCTCAAATGTGGAGCAGGCCACTGAACACCCCATCAGCATGGATTTGTCAAAATATATGTGCCCTTGGAATTGAAAACCCAACAGGTCCCAATCTGCTGGCCTGACAGGCAAGAGCCGAAATGCTGAGTCAATGTCCATCTTAACCAGTCATGCCCTCCCGATTGCCTTAATTAGTGATATGGTCTTCTCCAACGAGGCGTACGACACCGCCCGTAGGTTGTCTGGAAAGCCATCATTCACCGAGGATCCTTCCAGGTATGATAAATGATGAATAAAGCAGAATTTCCCCTCCACCTTTTTGGGCACTTCATCCAATGGGGAAATCCAGAAATTCGTGCATGGGGGGCCCTCCAATAGTCCCTCTACCCAGTCTGCTGCAATTTCCTTCTCTATCTTTGCCCCCACCATCCTTTCCTTCTCTTTCACTGACCCCAGGTTCTTGGCCCATGTTCTCTCTCACCCTGTCCTTGAAACACCAGTGGGAAACCCATCCGGAAACCCTCCCGAAGCAGCTCACCTGCCCCTTCATTTGGGTATGCCACAGTCCACTCCTCCACTGCTGCTAGGGCAATTTGTGTATGTGCCAGCAAGTAACCCCACTGCCCGTCCCTTGGTTACTCTCTACCACCATCCCCAGGGGGTGCAATGCTACCCCCGTGGCTGCCCCCACAGCTCCTGCTCTGTATTCCCCGGGAATCCCAAATGGACTGCTCATAAAAGTGTCCCCCATTCTGCCCTCCTCTGTCACCATTCTGCCAGCAGCTGGAGGCCAGGTGCATTTCCCTGCATTTTGAGCAGACATGCCGGAACTTACAGCTGCCCAATGTGCAGGTGGCCTTGTTGCATTCCCAGCACTACTTTGCCCCTGTGACTGGAGTGTTCCTCCCTGCTTGGTCTCCTACTGCCCCTCCCTTCCCCAGAGAGGGTCCTCACCCACAATTTCAAGTGGGTGCAATCCCATCTCAGGCCCCCTTTTGCTGCCATTCACTTCCGGAAGGCCTTATTGTACTTGAGCAACCTGTACCCGACTTTTGCCTTGCACACTTCCCTAATAATGGACTTATATGTCAGCAAGGGGATTGGGAGCTCTGGCTGCTTTTCCAGCATCAATGCACTATATATTATGAAACCACCTTGCTAGTTTTCTATGGTCTTCCCCTTATACTTTGCTTCCTTTGTCTTATAGCCTACTACTGCCAATGCTATTGCCCTTTCTGATTTCCCCACTGACTCCTTCTGCTCATACGTCATGGCTGTGTCCTAATCCACAAGCCCAAAGATGTCAATATACTCCCCTTTCCAGATTTTCTCTTTGATTGAGGCTGACACATGGTCCCCAATTGAACAACCAGGGGGCCCCCCATATAACTTTTTGTTTGCTGTGGCCCTGCCCCCCCTTTCCCTGGCTTGGCCCATTTGTCCTTTAAGGTCCATACAGCCTGCTCCATCTTCTCAATTCCTGTGTCCTCCATGCCACCCAACAGCCCCTCGAGGTAATCCTTTAACCTGTTCTCATCGTTGAGATCCACATCATACTTACACCAACCCAGGTTCTCTTCATCTGGTTGCGGCATGGGCAGAGGCACTGATATTGGTGCCGGGCGTGGGACTTCTTGCCTGGATCTCTTATCCCCTCCACCCTTCCCTGGGCATTCTTTCCAGTCCTTGCTCTTCCTCTGCACCTCCTCCTCTGCCTCTCTCTTCTTTGCCGCCACTAGTAGTTCTGACATCTGCACCATCAAGACGGATGCCTCCTGCAGCATCTTCTCGCTAGTCATCTGGGCTCACTTTGGTGCTATTCCTGATCCTCTGTCCTTGCAATCTGGGGGTGGAAGGTTATACGTTCGTTCCTGAACTGTCCAAACTACCTCCCTTTAGCCAAGGTGTGACAGACTGCCATGTTGCCCTGCCCCTTGCTCCAGTGGCACAATCCCGAGCCTTGCTCTGGGCCCAACATCCTTGTGTCCACCGTTCCTGCATCACCATGAGCCCCTCTGTTTCCTTTCTCCTTCTTCCTTGTGTTTATATTTAACTTTTTCTTTTTTTTTTTTATTACTCCCCCCCATCTTGGTGCCTCAGGCTGCATAGATCTGTTTCAGGCAGCATTCACCATCCCAGTGAGGTTGTGGGCTCTGAACCCAAGTCCCTCTCCCTGCAACTTGACCTTACCCCTGCGTTATGCTACCCCCTACGAGGTGCATCCTGTGGTGCTGCAGACCATGGCCTGCCCACGTTTTTGGCACCAAAAACAGCCATATATGGCCTGGCCCATTTTCCACATTCCAATACCACTGCACCTGCCGCGTGGCCCGCCTTGGCCTTTGCCTACCTTGCTGCAGGCCCCCACAGTATGCCCCGTCTCCTTGGTCCATTGGCTACCTAGGCCAAGCCTACTCCAAGAGCAAGCGACCGGCCTGGTCTGTACCCCCTAATGAACAAATGTTTCCCAGATTCTGACCGCTACTGCCTACGCCATTGCTGCATGGCTTGTTGCTGCCCAGGCCTGCCCTGTGGCCCCCAGGTGTGCCCAGGGTCCCTGGATCCAAAACCATGGGTCATCGCAGTTCCTCAAGCCACCAGGCGTTGGCCTTCATTTAACCCTGAAGCCAACCTGCTCCCCGCTTTCTGCCCCATGCACCTCTTCACCAAAACCCCTGCCCCACAAGCTCCCAGGGCACTTGGAGCCCTCATTTTCAGACCCCTTGTCCTCCTTGGCCTTGCCATCGCCACCAAGTTTGTCATGGCCTCCTTCGTGCTCCCCTCGGCCTTCCACGATCGTTACCATGATAAACCAACACACCTGCTTCCCTTTTTTGCCAGGTCCCCTCGCAGTGGGAGCAACTCCTGCAATCACCCCTTGTGTGAGGTGATGCTCGAGGCCTGCCCACCCCACCGCACTACACTGCTTTCATACCTCACCCCCCTCCCATCTGCTCCATGCTTCTCCATGTCTGCCCCAGATACCCAGGCAACTGCCCGAGATGCCAGCGCAAAACACAGGGCTTTCTTGCCCCTTATGCTGCCCAAAGCTTCTGGTCAATGCTCCCTCACTTTACCACAATGCCAGACGCCAGGGCATACCACACAAAGGCCCCACGTGGTACTCTGGCCTGTGGGATGCTCTGCACTTTTACCACCAACATCCCCCATCAAGCTGCATTCCGTTTCAGACAAAAAAATGGCAAAATGGCGTACAACAGCCCAAGGGTGTCTCCAGAGCCTCCTGCTTTACCGTGGCTACTCATCATATGCCGCAATCCATCCTACACAAACAGACATCATCCTTGTCCTGCTCTCAGCGTTCTTTTTCTTCCTGCCTAGAAAATGCTAATTTCTTTCACCAGAGATGAATGTCCACACCCAGGGCATCACTGCTAAAACTGCTAGGCTTTCTTCACTTCTCCCGTTTCCTTTTTTATTACATTTTTTTTTTGAACCTACGCAAAAAGGGCAAAACAACAATCAGCACAGCCATCCATGTAGATGCAGGCCAAAGGCACTGAGGGGGCCCAGTGCCCACACAATAAGCTTTCTGCCTACCAAACACCATGCAATGAGGGCCCACCCTGCTGCCCTGCCCCAAGCTCTACATTTTAAATCGCCCTTATATCAACAAAAAAAAAAACCCAGCCACAACAACATCCCCAGACTGACATGATAAAGTTATCCAGGGCATTGTATCGTGTTTGGGCAAAATCTCCATCTGCTCCAAGCTTTTCACCATCTGAATAAACAAAGACGTCACCTGGCTATCTGCCTATCGATCTCCAGCCAAACAAGCTTCTGGAGCCAACTTCTTAAAACCATTGAAATATAAACAGATTAAAATTAAAAGAAAGCAGTACACCAACTGAAACAAATCCAGTGAGTCATGTTATTCCTTGCCCAGGTCTCTCTATCTAAACAATATGTCATGATAAAATTTGCCATCCAGATTAAAATTCTCACAGGGTCCACATGGCCTACAAAGCCTAGTCATCCCACGTGCCTTACCTAGAATTTTTGCCAACAAAGTGATGAGATCTTCAGTCAGAAAAATTCCCAGCAAAAGAGGTCATCCTGTCTGAGCCTTGGCCTATTGTATACCTAATAGGCCCCTGGTGAGAACCCTCTTTTGGGCTCCACTCCCAGCCAATCCCTGGGGCTCTGGCTTACCCTTGTCATATTACCCTTCCCTGCCTGGTGATGTCATCAGGCCCCTTCCCTTCTAACCCTCCATCCCCTCCCCCCCTTCCTCTCCTATGAACTTATTCCTGGTATTGATCACTGGCAACCTGGCCTGCCTTTTAATAGCAAGCCTCATTATAGTTTAAATGGTTGGCAATTTCCTTTGTTCTGGGTCCATGAGAGCAAATAAGGTGGTAGACCATTTGGTGACATCCATCGGCACCTGCTTGGGGCAGTGGTGCTTGTGGTGGTGGTTTCCCGGCTCTGTTTTCGTGGAGCAAAATAGGAGAAAAAGAAAAGAGAAAGTACAGGTGCCCGCTCAGCTACTTCAGATGACAGCGGGTGGCCCTGGGATATGGCAGCTTAGATAGGAAGCTAGTGGTCACCTGGGGGAGAGCAAGGACCTGGAAGTTGGGGCCTGAACCTGGTGAGACAGCCCATGCTACAACAGGCTCCTGCATGGTCCCCCAATGCATGTTTTAAATATGGTGGGGACTGGAGATCAAGGAGTGAGGCCTGGACGCTGAGCTGTGTGGAGTGGTAGGAGGTGTGAAGCTTAAGCCACATGGTGCAGAGCCATGCATCTACTGTGCAGCACCCATTTGCTTTGTGAAAGGTGTGGCCTGAAGTAACTGTGGCTGGCAGAGTGTAAGAGAGCAAAAATACCAGTTTTGGCACTGTTTTTTGTTGGTTGGGCAGCGGAGAGGCCACAGGGGGTGGCAGTGCCAGTTGGAGTGGATGCTGTGGCCTAGGGAGGCCCGAGCATGGGAAGAGAATGAGCGGCCTCAGAGCATGGGTGGGCATATTTATAGGACCGGAGCCCATGGAGGCCATCAAGGATTTTTTCTAGGCTGTATAGCCAGAGCAAGCTGGGGGCAGGAACGGGAGGGACATGAGGTGTGGGGGGGGGCTGCTGGTTCTTTCACGCTGAGAAAGGGCCAAGTATCATGTTGGGAGTGGGTGAGATTGAGCAGCAGCAGGCTTGGGGCTCATTGGTATAAGAGCTTGTGTTTTGTGTGGCAAGGATTGGGGTTTTTTGAATCCAACAGCATAAAAAAAGGGGGTAAAAAGCAGTCAGAAGTCAGCAGAGTGTCAGGGAAGCACTGGGCCAGAGATGGAGTGTTTTTATGGGGAAAACATATGAGCAAGAGCTTTACTGGGGAACAGTATGGCAGCTCTGCATGCTTTGGGAGCAGAGTGAAGGGCGACATGGCCTAGAGAGCTAAAAGGAGCACGGCAAGGAAGACTAAGAGTGCATGGTGGACTGGGGCTAGATGCTGGCCTCAGAACGGAAAGGTTGGTGGGTGACACCCACCAAGGTCACATTAGGCTGTTTTTGTAGGCCACACAAACAAAAAAAGAAAAATATATATAATAAAATAATAATAGAAATGGGTTTCTTCATGGGGGTGAGCACAGACCAGTGGGAAAGGGGGCAAAATCAGTTAGCAGGCACCCTGAAAACAAGCAAAGTATTGCCAGCCTGGACGTCAGAACAGAAGAAAAGGGGGTGCCACCCTAAGGAGGTGCAGAGCATCATGTTGACTTATGTTTGGTTTTTCACCCTAGCATTGTTTCAGGAATGGCACCAAAGAAGCAGATGTCCAGTAAGCAAATGATAGAGGTGGCATCCTAGCTGACGTGACAGGTGACTGAGCTAGTGGAGTCAGGAAAGAGATGGGAGGAGGAAGAAGAGGCACTCAAGAAGCAGAAGGATTGGGGGGAATGCCCAAGATGAGGTCAGCCTGGGAAGAGGCCATGGGGATCAGGGGCCAACTCTGCACCAGCATCATAGCCACTACCCATGCCAGAGCCAGACACAGGAAGCCCTGATGGTGGTAAGAACAGGGTGGACATCTACAATGAGGATGACCTCAAAGAATATTTGGAAGGCCTGCTGGGGGACATAGGGAATGTGGGAATCTAAAAGATGGAACATGTGCTCAAGGCCATATGAAAAAAGGGGAAACGAGGGTGCAGGGTTGTGAAGGGGCATGCCAGTGATATGAGGGATACAGACCTTCACACTCAGGGACCATGTGCCAGCTTCTCTCAAGAAGAAGATATGAAAGGAAGAGTTTGTGGATGTCTTCAGCCTGGTGGATAAGGACACTGCCACAAAGTACGAACAGAAAGAGTCGATGGGAAAATTGGAGATGGCAGGAGCCTTGGCGGTGGTGGGGCACAAGGCCAAGGAAGTGAAGTGGAAGAACAAGACATTTGACAACTGGCAAGCAGGCTTCACAGTGTACAGAGCAACAGTGCTTGAAAAGTGGGCTGAGTTTGTCATACCATTATTGATCTACATGGCAACCATCAGGAACACTTACAAGGCTAAGTTAGACCATGGCAGGCTCAAGTACAATGAAGCCTCCAGAGGATGATGACAGCGAGGGAGGACTTAAGGTGGGACAGCACCTACTCGGAGCTATGGGTGAAGACCATGTTCCTATCAGGCCAGGTGGGACAATCATGGGGGTAACAGGGGACTAAAACATGCTGGGGTTTTAACAAGGTATCCTGCACATGGATGAACTGTAAATTCAAGCATGTGTGCTCAAAGTGCAGTGGATGACACCCGGCTTCCAACTGTAGGCAAGGTGGGGGAAAGGGGGCAGTGTAGCGGGCAACAGGACCAACCCTTTTGAGGGAAGGGGGGGTGCTCCACTAGAGGTAGGGGCAGTTTCAATGGGGGTTATAACTCCAACCAAAATTGGAATTAGCTGGGACCAGGTTGGGGGGAGATGGGGGGTATGAATTGGCCCATATCCCCTACCACCCAGGAGGTAGTGGAGAAGTGGAGCCAAGGCTACCTGGATACCAAAGGGGCAGAGCTGCTAAAGGAGGGTTTTCAGAGGGGTTTTATACTAGGTTTCCAAGGGGGGCAGACAGGGATGAGGGCAAAGAACCTCAGATCTGTTAAAGGCAAAGAAGGGATTGTGAGGGAGAAGATCAAGAAGGAGGTGAGGGAAGGACAGGTCACTGGCCCTCTGACCCCACCACCTTGCCCTGATTTCCAGGTTTTACACAGGGTGTGGTGCCCAAGAAGCAAAAAGGAGAGTTCCGCCTGATTCATTATTTATCATACTCAGAGGGGCAGTCAGTAAATGATTGAATTCCCGAGGCCCTTGGGGCTGTATCCTATGCTTCTTTGGAACAGGCGGTGGATTTAATCAGGGCAGCAGGGAGGGCATGGCTGGCAAAGACAGACATTGAGTCAGCATTTCAGCTGCTGCCAGTCAGCCCAGAAGACTGGGACTTGTTGAGTTTCCAGTTTGAAGGGAATCTATATTTTGACAAGGCCATGCTAATGGGGTGCTGGGTAGCTTGGTCGACCTTCGAGGTGTTCAGCTCCTGGGTACAGTGGGTGTTCGGGGAGAGGTATGGCCATAAGATGGTGGTGCATAACCTGGATGATATCTTCCTCATTGGGGAAACCCAAGGGGAGATGCTGGGGATGCTAAGGGACTTCAAGGAGATGTGTGGACTGATAGGATCCCTTTGGCACAGGGAAAAACAGAAGGCCTGGCCCACTGGATGGAATTCCTAGGTATAGAGGTAGATACTGAGCAGAGTTGTTTCCGGCTGCCAGGAGACAAAGTTGCTAGACTAAGGGGGATCCTGGCACAAACAGTAGGGAGGAGGAGGGTGCCGCTGGTACAGGTACAGCAACTGCTGGGGCACCTTAATTTCACTTGCAGAGCAATCGCTCCAGACAGGGCTTTCACCAGAAGGCTTGGGAGGGTGACAGGGAAGGCAAAGCAACTGCACCACTGGGTGGACATCACCAGAGGGGTGAAAGAAGATCTCAAGGTATGGGAAGAATTCCTGGGGCAGTATAATGGGGTAACATTCTGGCAGGGTGAATGGGAGCACAGTACAGACATGGCGCTCAATACAGATGCTTCAGGGGCACTTGGGATGGCAGCATACTTTAAAGGGCAGTGGATGGTGGAGACATGGCCAGAAAAATGGGGAAAAAGGCCTGATGAATGATATCACCTTCTTGGAAATCTTTCCAATCTGGGTGGCACTGGAGGTGTGGGGCAGATGAATGCAAGGAAAGCGCATTCTGTTCTGGTGCAACAATAAAGGGGTGGTGGAGATGATTAACAGGCAGGGTGGGAACACAGAAACAGTGGGCATAATACTAAGAAGGCTGGTGTTGCTGGGGCTCCAGCTGAACATATCATTCAGGGCGCAGCATATAGAGGGGGTCTAGTATGAACTGGCTGACAGTCTTTCTCGTCTTCAGTTCAACAGGTTTTGGAGGCTGGCTCCTCAATCAGCAGCACACCAGATAAGGATCCTGGGCCGGCTATGGGAGATTGGAGGGTAGCTACCAGGGCACTGTATTGGGGTTCCTGATCAGCTAACCTCTTGAAGGCCTACGACAGTACAACAACCCACAAGAGACAGGGCTATCCTAGATCTAGTACTGACTAATTGGGAAAGGATCACAGATCTCCAGGTAGAAGGTCACCTGGGTGCCAGTGACCATCACATGGTATGGTTCAATTTGGCCACTAGAACAAAATGATCCCATTCCAAGGTAAAAATATGGGACTTCAGAGGAGCTGACTTTGATAAGATGGCTAACAGAGTTAAGCTAGCCCTGGCAAAAAGAAATACAGGTAAGGGGGTACAGGCAAAGAAGGCAAGCATTAAAGATGCAATGCTTGAAGCAACATCCCATTGTATTAGTGAGAAAAGGAAGTGCAAAAGAAGAAGGAAACCACTTTGATTCTCAAACACAGTAGCAGAAAAGGTCTGAGCCAAAAGGCTGGCCTTCAGGAGATATAAGGGAACGCAGCAGGATGAAGATAATGAGGCATTCTAAACTTCCCTAAGGGAAGCAGGGAAGGCAGTAAGGCAGACAAAGGGACAAACAGAGGAAACACTAGCATGAACAGTAAAAGAAGGTAGCAAGACTTTCTGTAGATACATTAGTGAAAGGAGAAAGTCCAGAGGGGGGTATTGCGAAGATGAAAGGGGATAAGTGGGCATGTGAGGAGGAGGACCATGTAAAAGCATCTATCCTAAATAAATACTTCTGCTCAGTAATTACTGAAGAGAAGGTAGGGCAGGGCTCTCAGCTCAGCACCATGGACACAGGAGGGGGGGAGGTGTGCACTAGTCCCTTCACAAAAGAAAGAGTCCTACAAGAGCTTGATAAGCTCAGGGTGGACAAGGCAATGGGACCTGATGGCATACATCCCAGGGTACTAAAGGAGTTTAGGGTGGAACTAGCACAGCCATTATCAGAACTGCTTAGTGAGTCTCTGAGCACAGGAGATGTCCCAGAAGAATGGAGAAGGGCTCATGTGATCCCGCTCCACAAGAGTGCTAGTAGGGAGGAGGCAGTGAACTACAGACCAGTCAGTCTTACTTCAGTAGTCTGCAAGATTATGGAGACTGTCCTTAAGGAAAGGATAGTGCAACACCTGGAATCCATAGAAGCACAGGATCCAAGACAGCATGGGTTTACAAAAGGAAGGTCCTGTCAAACTAATCTCCTAGATTTCTTTGACTGGGTAACCATAGTGGGAGGGGGGCAAGTGGGAGCAGTTTATGTTGCCTACCTTGACTTCAGCAAAGCTTTAGATACTGTTCCACATAAAAGATTGATAAACAAGCTGGGTAGGCTCGGGGTGGGTCAGAATTTGGTCAACTAGGTGGCAAACTGGTTGACAGGCAGAAAACAGAGAGTGGTGGTAAATGGTATGCAGTCAGAAGAGAATCAAGTCACAAGTGGGGTACCTCAGGGATCAGTCCTGGGGCCAGTCCTCTTCACTATCTTCATCAGTGACATTGCAGATGGACTGGAGGGTAAGGTTTGTCTGTTTGCAGATGACACCAAGATCTGCAACAGAGTAGATGATCCAGATGGGGTGGGCAGAATAAGAAGAGATCTGGATAAACTGGCAAAATGGTCAGAAGATTGGCAACTGGGATTTAATTCAAAGAAGTGCAAGATCATGCACATAGGGAAGAGAAACCCTGAAGCCACCTATAGGCTGGGAAGGGAGTTGCTGGCAGTCACAAGGGAAGAAAGAGATTTGGGCATCATCATCATCAATGACCTGAAATCATCCAAGCAGACCTCTAAAGCAGTAGGTAAGGCTAGAGGGATGTTAGGGTGTATTAGTAGGGGTATCACAAGTTGTAAGAGGGAGGTAATAATCCCTCTTTACAAGACCCTGGTTAGGCCCCATCTGGAGTACTGCATGCAGTACTGGAGGCCACACCTTCACAAGGACATTAACCAAGGACCCTCTCCAGCGTGATCTCTTGGTGCGGTCTGCTTCCACCTGCCTGAGGCCTCCTGTACCCTGCCCATCTAGTATTGGCCCATCTCCTTCCACATCGCTTAGTTGCCCGACTCCCTGGCTCTGAACCTTCCCTAGGGTGAGACCACTGACTGATCCTGGTGCCATATCTGGAATCTAGTGGCATGACCAGGGACTTTGGATGAAGTACCAGAAACAGAGCCAGCAAGACCCAACGTTGGGCATGAGGGCTGACCACTGGACCCACGTTTGCCTATCGGGAGACAGGGATTTTTTTCTTTTAGTTCCACCCCCATGGTGCTCCCAATCCCTCCCACAGACACCCACCAACACCATTCCCCCATTGGCTGTCCCCGCCCTGGTGTGTGGTGCCTCCAGCCTCTGCTAGGAGTGGCTACTATGCAGAAAAACCCCAGGAACCCACCCCAGAAGAGGAGAGCAGTCCATCAGATACTCCATCCTCTCCTCCCCTGCCAACCCCTGGCAACCAGTGCTCGCTCCCAAACCCAGGTCACCAGTGAGGCATGGGGTGTGGAATCCAGCATCTCAAGCCTCAGTGCCACCTGGTCAGCCCAGACAATTGACTGTGTTTACAGTGAAAAACTGCTTCTAGTCCAAGAAATGGACTCAAATGAGAAGTAAAGTGTTACTATATTGTGTGAAGAAATTGTGGCGATGAGGTTCATGCTTGAGAAAACTTGATGAATAGGTGTCCTCCTGCCTGGCTGCTGCAGTTGATAGGGATGCTGGTTGCTACACTGCTGGATCTACTGTTGATGATGGTGGTGACAAATGTTTGAGGAGTCCAAGAAGTCGAAACAGAGAAGTTAGTCATCTTGTTATGTCCTGTGTTGTTGTACAGAGCAGAAGGAATAGCTGAAGGAGTTGTTGCTGTGCTGCTTCTGCCTGCTGCTGTGGTTGCTGAGAGGAGTACTCTTGCTGCACGAGTAAGCATTTTTCTTTTTTTTTTCTCTCTCTTTTCATTGTTGGGGGGGTTGTTATTGTTACCACCTGAAGTCTAATATGTTTGTACTGCTGTTCCATTAATTTTCAGGTATGGGAGATGATGACGTCATAGTGCTGAAAAGCTACTACATGGATGTTGGAATTTACCACATTTGCCAACCACAAAGGTAGGTATGTTTTTTAATGGGGGTTGTAGTGTTACTTCTGTGCCATTGATACAGAAATTATAAATGACTGTGTCTGCTATGCTTCCTTGCAGGAATTTGTTGTGCCTCCATGTTTCTGATGATGAGCTTGGTTTGACAAGCATATTATGATGACTGAGTGATCAACAATGAGTGCCATCAATATTGCTCTGAGTCCTTGGTATTGTAAGGTAATTATTTTTTCATTTTCCTTGGATGCAGGAGGGGGTATTTTTCATTGCAAAGTGTGCCGGATCTGTAATAGTAAGTGTGTTCTGTTACTGTTGTTATAGTTTCAGGTACTTTGCAGAATGTATCTGCGGTATACTGGACACTGAACAGAGAAGGTGGAGATGGATTGCTTGCCTGCAGGATCTCCTGACACATCATTTCATTCACATCACAGACAGCACCTGTGAAGACAAGAAAATATGTTTTGAATGAATGTAATTATATCTTTACCCTTTGTGGCAGTGGCCACGCTGCAATATAAACCCATTCCTGAGTGTGGAAGATTGCACGTCACACTAATTACGCCACATATCACCAAATCAGAGAACAGAAAAAAAAAGGGGAGGAAAGGAAAGGAAAGGAAAGGAAAGGAAAATGAAATCATAAGGATACTTACCATCACAGTACTGCTGCTGGCTGTGCAATGGTGTATGTGTTGGTGTCCACATGTATGGAGAACCAGCGAAACCTGCATAGAAAAAAATGACATGAAAACATTTCAATGCTGCAATGAGTAACATGAAATGACATTCTGCGTTGGGTAGGCTGATAGAAGTGCTGCAGCAACAAAGGCCACCTGTATGGAGGATATGGTCCGTGAAGAACAGTGCAGGGATTTTATCATCGCAGCTGACAAAGACAGGCCTTGCAGTGAGGGTCCACATGAGGTCTTGCTACCTTAACATAGTAGCTTGTAGGGTGTAGAACTATCACTTCCAGTGGAGATCAGTTGCAATGGCATAGCATGCCATAGGATAATTCTTGTGAGGAGAACACAGCTGAAGCAGGCAAATGGAGAACAGAGGAGGTAGAGGAGGCAGTCCTGTGTCTCGCATTCGGTGGAGTGGGCATCCTGTGCCTTGGTGTTATTTGAAAGTCATTTTTCCTGTTGAATCACTATGATGGTGAAAGTGGTTGCCCATGCTGTAAGAGACTTGCTGTGAGGAGGACCCAGCTAAAGCAGGCAAGAGGAGCACAGAGGAGGTAGAGGAGGCAGTTTTATGTCTCTCATTTGGTTGAGCGAGCAGCCTGTGCCTTGGTGTTGTTTGAAAGTCATTTTCCTGTGTGGAAGTGGTTGATCATGCTGTTTCTACCAGTGTAGGATCCAAGCGGACTAGAGCCCATGATGATAGGAGGAGGAGGAGAAGGCTGAGGTGGTGAAAGTTGCAATTAAAAAGCAGCACAAATTAATACTTGAGGATGGATATCAGTGCAATAAATGAGAATATAATTTTTGTGAATTTCATAGCCAGCATTATACTAGGGATGGGTAGGGAGAAGGAACAAACATGGCACATTTGTTTATTCTTCAACATCGTCGTCGATGAAGCAGCCCTCACAGTCTTCAAGACTGGAATGGTCACCATAGGTGAATTCCCTCTCTGTCACTGCTTCATCCACTGCGATGCTGCAAGACAATTTTGTACAGCCCAGTCTGCTGACAGCACTTTCTTACTCACTGTCACTGTTATGCAGTGCTGTGACAAGGGACATGATTCTTCTGGGTGGAATGTGCACCTGATTCATTTAAATAAATGTCAACATGCCAACATTTTTAGGAGATAGATTTTTGCATCTATCACAAACAATGGCACCCGCTGAACTGATAACCCACTCAATACTGACACTGAACAATGAGCAGCTCAGATATTTAATAGCAACTGCAGTCAGTGGTAGTCAGTTATTGACCTTGGTGCCCCAGTATAGGAGGGGCTCATCTGCAATGGCAAGGTTCCTTGTATCTGCCAAATAGGCATCTAGCATTAGTTTTGCTACTCGCAGATGTGCAGTATGATCATTCTCCTCCTCCTCCTCCTCAGTTTCTTCCAAATCTGCGAATGCCACCTGACTTAGAGAAGTCCAAATGGGATTCGGCATCTGTTCTTTTAAGTGGCATGGTTTTTCTGCTGGTTTACCCTGTGATGATGAGTAGTTGGTAGCAACACCTGGTCGCTGTGTAGTACCATTATGTGGCTTTGTCCCCTGTGCCCATAGTAGGAACTATGCCCCTCTTACCCTTTACGTCAGAAGTTCAGTTAGACTTTGCAACTGCTGGTGCCCACCTTTAATTATGGCTGCAAACCCACGTTTATGATGTGGGTCAAGCACTGTGGCAATCCCAAACTCCTCAGACTGCAGAATGTAGTTAATGTGGCATTGGAGTCTAAGTTGGACAGCATGTGTTCCATCAAGGCACAGTTTGCTCTGTCACCACCTGCTTCCAGCTGTTGTTGCACATTCAGCAGTGTCTGCCTCAACACACGTAGCAGAGGGATGGACTCACTGATACAGGCAGTGTCCCCACTCACTGCCTGTGTAGCATGCTTGAAGGGCCTTAGAGTCAAGATGAGCTCATCCATTTGGTGCTATTGCTCAGTTGTGAGACACATGGATGCCCCAGTACTGTCATGGCTTTCATGAAGTAACAGATACTCCAATATTACTTTGTACTGCTCATATAAATGCTCCAGCATGTACAAGGTGGAGTTCCATCGGGTGACAACATCCATTTTAAGACAGTGCTGAGGCAGCTGGTTCTGTACCTGCAGAACATGGAGATGCTCACAGGCCTTTGCTGAACGTGCAAAATGGAAGCAGATACACCAGGCCACAGTTAGTATTTCCTTAATATCAGGATGGTTGACAAAAGTCTGCACAACCAGGTTCAGACAGTGTGCCAAGCATGGCACATGGACAAATCCACCATCAATGATGCATTTCCTAATGTTGGACCCATTGTCACAGGCGATGAATCCAGCTTTCAGAGCATGGGGGTGGAACCACTCATCGATCTTGGTGAGGACCACTTCCAGCATTTTTTCAGCCATTTGTGTCCCGGGCATACTCCTCATGGTCAATGTCATGTGCTGGCAAACACCTGGCATGTTGCTACCACCACAGTTGGAGTTAAAGCAATTCTTGCCTTGCCCCCACTCAGTCGCTATCCCACGTACCTTTGTTCAGTGCATTGTAATGCACAAATAAGAGCTACCAGCTGCTTTCCACTGGTCCACATGTCCATGCTGCAATGTACATTCTGAGCTGAGGAATGCTGCAGGGTGTGAAGTCCCATGTTGGACACACTACTGTACTGTTCTGGAATGGCACGCTTGGAAAAGTACGTCCATGACGGGATATGCTATTTCAGCAAGGCACGGGACATGAGCCACCAAAATCCTACATTCTCTACAAATAAGAATGACAATAAATCAAGAGTCAACATTTCTGCAGCTGCTGCATTCAGCTCCTATGCAGTAGCATGATTAGGCATGAATTTTGACAGACTCTCAAAAAGCAAATGCAGCAAAGGCTGAACCTTTCTTGCTGTTGGTAATGGTGTGCCAATCAGCTTGTCTCATCATGGTGGCATTACTGGTGTGCTCTTTGACTGTGGATTGACAATATTAGTGTGCATTGCTGCAGGACAGACATCAATGACTTTTTGTATTTTCAGTACTGGGGTACCTATGCTTTTTGGACTTAGGTAGGTAGTGCTGCTGGGACCACTACTTGGCCTACTTACAGAATAATTCTCATCCTGGACTACATAGATCTCCTCCTCACCTTCCCCTCCATCTCCCTTGTGTACTGCCATGTTAGTTTGGTTTGCACTGCCTGATGATGGCAATGGACTGGAACCACCGGTGATGGCTGCCTTCCGGTGTTTATGCCAGCATAATGGGGCCTGTTTTTCAGGTGTGTTTGTTGCACACCCATGCCCAGGTAACTACCCTTCTTACCCCTACTGACTGTGGTTTGACAAAGTTGGCAAATAGCCACTGTCTCTTC
This sequence comes from Neoceratodus forsteri, assembly GCA_016271365.2. Lineage (NCBI taxonomy): Eukaryota > Metazoa > Chordata > Ceratodontiformes > Ceratodontidae > Neoceratodus > Neoceratodus forsteri. Next base: position 982,945,556 of record CM028131.1, on the reverse strand, counting down.
AGCGAGGTCCTGTATGTAAAAATCCCACACTAGGGATTTATTTTGTCTTATTTTCACATGGTGCCGTTATGACTGGGGTAGCAAAGAAGAAGAGGTAGGCTTTGGTATTTTTTGGGATGACCAGAGACAGTGGAGAAGGGGATAAATAGTACTGGGTGTCCATTGTGGTTGAAGCAGTGCAGGCAACAGGAAATGCACCATCTGCATCCTTAACACTCTTTGGCTTCTTCTTTTCTGGCTCCCATAAAGGATCCGTGTCTGAAACATTATCATCAGCAGCAACAGCAAAGACACTGCTATCCTCCTCATCCTCCACAGGTCTGTTCTCAATAGCTACACGCTCTGTGATGCACACCTCCTCCTCATGACAAATCTCATCAAGTTTCTCTACATGTCCCACCTCACCCTCTCCCACTGGACACACACTATCAGGCAACTCCAAATCAGCAGCACCAACAGCACCAGTTCCCAAGTTCACACCACCAACAACCACCTCCTTACCCACGGTTGGTTGTTTGGTGGTGCTGCTGCCTGCTGTGCCATTTAACACATTCATCAACATGGCTGCCAAAGATGTCTCAGAGAAAAATTAAGAGGCAGATAAGCCACCACTGCCAAATACTTTGGTGCTGCTGCCTGCCACAGACTCATCAGAATACTGTGCCTCTGCTCCTGCTGACACTTTTTGTGTAGCTGCACCACTGTTAGGGACCACAAATTGGGAAATGTTCTTTTTTGGCTCTCCAAGACCTCTCCCTTTATTTGACCTTTTCTTCCCAGTCATTCTTCTGTGCTTTACTACAGTAACAAACAGCAATCACTTGCAATTGTTAATGCGCAGTCAGGGCAGGGATTTTTTCAGAACTGAACCGTGCGAAAAGTGACACAAAAATCACTTACTATTGTTAATGTGCAGTCAGCACAGGGATTTTTTCAGAACATAACAGTGACAAAACTCTGGCAACAATCATCATTGTTAATGCGTGGTCAGGGCAGGGATTTGGTTTAAGAAGAGAACTGTGCCAAAATTGATACAACAATCACTTACTATTGTTAATGCGCAGTTGGCGCAGGTATTTTTTCAAAACCATGGGTGCTGATAGAAATTTCTGGGCCCAGGACACACCTATAGGATGGGGTCACACCATTCCTGGCCTCTTAAGGCATAAATCCCCCAAAAAATAAGAAATATGTAAATGTATATCTAATAAATAATGCTTAAACAAGCAAGGAGGAGAGCCTGCATCCCGGACCCCACCCCACCCAGGCCCTGCAGTCTGCAAATGATGACTGAGTGAGTCTGACTAAATAAAATAATAAAATAAAAAGACAGTGGCTTGTGGTTGCGGCACACTGTGGCATGGACAGAGCAGGTCAGAGGTTCGGCTCCCTCATAGAAGAAAAATGAAGAACCATCTTTCCATTACCGTCCCTAATCCCCTCCCCAGCTCCCCTTCCTTACAACCCTAAGTCCCACTCCTGACATGTTTTGACCACCCCATGAGTCCACAGAGCAGCAGCAGTTATGAGGTGCAGCAGCCAGCCAGGTTCCTCCAGAAGCAAGGTTTTCAGGTCAACAGCATCAAGAAGGTTTTTTCAGGTGACCGGGTTGGTGTATCTCCTCACTTCTTTGCCTATGTCTCCTCTCCTCTCCCGGCCAGCTGATAATTGGATTCATTGCTTCCTCACCCTCATGCCTCACCACACACTGCCTGACAATAAGGGTGCCAGGGCCGGAGGGAGATGGGGTGACAGAGTAGAGACAATCAGTGTTACAGAGTCCACCTCTGAGAGAGTCCTCAGTCTGCCACGTGCTGCTAAAATTCATGATTGATTATGGATGGAGTTGGATGGTTCAGAGCTGGTCTGGACACACTGCTGCCCTAGTGGGTGATGATGGGTCTGGTCGAGCAAGGCAACTCAGGCTAGGACTGGACTATAGCTTTCTTAACAGCATGAGCCTGCTGCTGCTGCTGCATAGATACCTCATATTCTAACCCTTCCCAACTACCTTGCATGGGGGGGTTGGGCAGGGCAGGCACAGCAGTGTGGCAGGCAGTGCAAAGTCTGCACTCTGCAAACTAAAGCAACAACACAACACCCAGCCATCAACCAACCTGACTCTGATTTTGTTTGCCAGTGTGTATGGAATGATTATTTTAACTTGACGGTCGCAACTGGCAGGATATGCCCCCCAGAGCTACCAGGCCCAGGACAGTTGTCCAAGCTGTCCCCCGTCGGTGCCCTGTTCAAAACACAACAGTGACAAAAGTGAAGCAATCACTTATTATTGTTAATGCGCAGTCAGGGCAGGGATTTTTTTATGAAGATAACTGTGCCAAAAGGGACACAGCAATCACTTACTATTGTTAATGCGCAGTCGGTGTAGGGTTTTTTCAGAATACAACAGTGACAAAAGTGACACAACAATCACTTACTATTTGTAATGTGCAGTTAGAGTAGGGATTTTTCAGAACAGAACTGTGCCAAAAGTGACACAACAATCTGTCACTACTGTTAATGCGCAGTCAGCGCAGGGATTGTTTCAGAACACAACAGTGACAAAAGTGACACAACAATCATGATTGTTAATGTGCAGTCAGGACAGGGTTTTTTCAGAAAAAACAACATTGCCAAAATGGACACAAGAATCACTTATTATTGTTAATGCACAGTCAGGGCATGGATTTTTTTTTATTAAGAAATCTGTGCCAAAAGTGGCACAACAATCGCTTACTATTGTTAATGCGCAGTCAGCACAGGGAATTTTTTAGAACACAACAGTGATGAAACTCAGATAACAATTACTTACTCTTGTTAATGCACAGTCAGCGCAGGGATTTTTTCAGATCACAACAGTGACAAACGTGACACAACAATCACTTACAATTGATAATGCACAGTCAGGGCAGGGATTTTTTCAGAAAATAACAGTGCCAAAAGGGACACAACAATCACTTATCATTGTTAATGCACAGTCATCACAGGGATTTTTTTTAAGAAAAGAACTGTGCCAAAATGTGAGACAACAATCACTTTATTTTGTTACACGCACTCCCTGCACAAATTTTCGTAATGATACACAAATTAAGGATTACAAAGTACGTATAACAGAAACAAAATGTAATAGAAATAGCCTACTAAACCAAAACAAAAGCTGCAGATCTTTCTGCACGGCCTTCTAAACTGCTTCTACCCTCCCCCACACAAGCTACCCAACCACTACTTCTCTGTTTAAACAAAAACAACTACTTAAAGTAAAGAAGTGATGAGAAAATCAACACAAAACAGGTAATCTGCATGCACATGGCACTCAAAAACACAGTTTGGAAGCAATCTGAACAACAAACTGTTCAGTTCTATAAAATTGTATTTAGGTTTTGAATCTCAGCCTCAGCTAAAAGCACAAGCTCTGCTCTCTGAGAGTCTCTCTCCAACACACTACACTGACAGAACAACCCAACCAGCTTCACATTGGCTGTTCAGCAACATGTAACCTCCTATCCCATGGTGCATTGTGAACTTCACCTCATAGGCTTAACTTCGGAGTCGAAGTTCCTGCTTTTCAGATCTGATACACTTCTATTATAATCTCCCATATCCGTCAAAGTTTTGAATTAGAAATTTCTCAAATCAGCTGCTGGACTGTGAAGTTCAACTTTGCCCTGTGGAAAAATTTGCAGAACCATGATAATATGCAACTTATTACATGGAGCAAATTTTATCAACTTCACACATCTCTAGACTGAACCTCCTCCCCCCACTAGTTTTCAGATGACCATAGGATCATTCCAGAACATGGTTCTCTGGTGTTAAGAATGGCAGCAAAAACAGGAATGGCCTGCACACAGCCATATGTGCAGAACAGCCTCAGACAGAGCACGCTCCCAAATTCAAATGCACCAGAACAGGATGAGACACACAGCAAAAGCAGAACATAGGCACTTCAAGGCAAAAGCTAAACTGGATAAATTGATTTAGTTGCCAGTTTAAATAAAGGACCAGATTGGCAGATACATTATGCTACAAGGTGCACCAGTGCGTGACCATGTAGGTCTTCATTAGGGGTGGGCTCCTTGTCCAAAACCTTCCTTAAGTACCACTTCCTGAAGCCATGGAACAATCCAAGAAAGCAATCCAATTGGTTTGTTTCCACCAGCATTCAAATGTCTTTCTATGGACTGATACTTAGGGGTCTTGGGGGAATTAGTGTAAAGTGCATACAAAGACAGACAGTGTTCCTTATAGGTATCATACATATTGTCGCATATTCAAAAACACAAAGTTTCATACAAAACCATCACCCAAAAGTGCAAAGTAGTAAATGCAAATTTCCACTTGCCTGTAATTCTGATCTCATATTACGTAGGTGGCATTAAAGTTATGTTAAAACCAGTGCAACTACACCTAGTTAAGGTTCAAAAGATAGATGGGGCATAGATACCAGCCATATAGAAGGCTGCAGAATTCAGACAGGTGGCTGGCATCAGATGCTGTGATCACTGACAACAGACTTAAAAATAGCTATTGCATTGCTCAGCTGCAAACAAAGTGCCACCAAGTCATAGTTCTGGAAAAGACAGAAACTTTTTTATAATGTTAGTACCAATGGAATAAGAGCATATTCACGACATGTGGTCACGATAATATATTTTGTATCAGGTGAAGAGCATACAGTATTAGTTACAAGAAGCAAATCCCAGTCATAGACAGGGTTTTAAGTTCCAGCCTTCAATAAGTCTAGTTCATTTAAGGTTTTTGAGAAAAAAATTCAATATGTTTCCTGTTGGAGTAGACAGTTAAGCCTGTCTCCACCCCTTTTCCCCCCAGAAACTGCCTCAGAACCCATAAACGTTAACAATTTAGCACCCCCATGTACTTCCCTAATGTGGGAGCTCAGTGGTGTCTCAGTGAGAGGATCTTTAAATACATGAATGTGTTCCTACATCCTCTCTCATAGGGGCCTAATAGTGCACTCTACTTAAAGCATTGCAGCAGCACCTCAGCACACACACAGGCAGACTGGCAGTATAGCCTAGATGTTACAGTAATGAGCCGTGAATGAGCTTGGTACATTCAGCAGACCTGGGTTTGATTCCCCAAACCTCCACTTGCATTCTGTGTGACTCTAAATAAGTCACTTAACCACCCAGTGCTCCCAGGTTGCACCTGAAAACAAGCACTTGTGCCTAGTGGGTCTTATCCAGTTGCCAAAGAATAAAATAAAAAGACAAAATATGCTACAAAATTAGTGCTGCAGTTTATGAAGTGCAGAATTTCTATCCATTCTATTCTAGGTGTCAGTGTGGCTCAGTTGGCAGCACATCCGCCTCTGTACCAGAAGGTTGTGGGCTCTCGTCCCACACCGGGATGAACTTGCACCTACAAATCACTGGCATCTGAGTGCAGTATTGGGGGTGCTGTACTGCTGGGGTATGCCGTCCTTCAGATGAGATGTTAAACCGAGGTCCCTTCTGCCCATCTTGGTGTTGTCCTGGTGGGTGTCCAGGTGGAAGTAAAAGATCCCAGGGTACTCTTCATAAAGAGCAAGGAACATTCCCGGTGTCCTGGCCAACATTCTCCTTCCCATAAACTGGTTCATGCAATTATCCAGGCTGTGTGTGGGTGTTGATGTAAGATATGACTGCCACCACACATTCAGTCACTACACTACCAGTCTAGCATTGCTTGTAAAGTGCTTTGGGATGCTGTATATGAAAAGCACTATATAAAGGCTGATTCTTCTTCTTCTATCCTTCTGGTCACATTCTGAAAATTAAATTATCTACCCTATATGCAGTGTGAGCAGTGTGAGCAGACATTGCAGTGCCCACATCTATGTATCCACCCTGGGGGCAAGGAGAATCATTCCTGGTGGGTGTGGGTGTTTCTGTGGGACTTACAAACTGGCTCTAGACAAACTTGTCCTTTGAACAAGCTTGTTGCTTTTTTCTAGATTGTACTTTGTCTATTACCTACTACCACAGCCAATTCTGGGTTACCTCGTAAGACTGGTGAAAATCTGGTTAGAATGCTTGTAGTCTCCCCGATTTGTTATTAATTCATTGACCAATCAGGTCGATTCTCCTCCGGACCCACATTTAGTTTTGGTTTCAGTAGTTTATTTCAGTCCAAGCTTTTTACTCTTACCGTAGGACTTTCTAAAACTTCCTTCCTCTACTCCCTTTCCAGAAACCTAGTGGTCAGCTCCGTTGCTTACATTTCAAAATTCTCCAGCATGGAGCAGTTTTTCCCCAGCCTGAGGGAACTGGCCATAAAGTGTCAAGTCGACCAGACACTGAGGTGAGCACTATCCACTTGAAGGAGGCTATTAGTAGTCACTGGTTTCCTGTAGGCCAAGTATGAGACCATCCTTTCTTCATTTTTCCACAGAGTAACATTAAAAAAGTTTAAGCTTTCCTTTCTTAAAGAAGATGTGAATTTGAGTTTATACTCATTTAAATTCAGCCACTCAACAAAATCAAGAGTTTGCTGTGGTGTACATCCTATACACAGACCACATCATTAATATATCTATACCATTTGATAATTTGGTCTGTGTGTGGCTCCTTCTGGCATTGAAGATTACATTCTCCTCTCAGAAGACATGGAACAGACTGACAATAAACTAAATTAAACTAAACAAATGAAGATGCCATACATGTCTCCATTGTAAAAACTGGGAGATATAATTTTTTGTATTAATCATACTGCTAGGTGGTGGAACCAATTACCTGGAGATATAGTACAGTGTCAGAACTTGAATTTATTCAAGAAGAGACTTGACACCCTGTTGTTGCAGGGAAGGACTATTTGGACCCACTAATGTAGGTGGATGGTACTAATGGGCATGTAGCCTTCTCCCGTCCTTTACCCAGTATGATAACCCAGTATGATGTTTGCAGTGCCACATATCTTCAAATAGAATTTGTTATTAAATTCAAAGTAGCTGTGACATAAAATGCATCTGAAAGCTGTAGGGTGAAAGTCGCAGCAAATTGTTTTGACAAAGGTTGTTCTGTTAAGAAATGTTCACATGCCAAATTCACATGCTGAAACACCCCAAACATGATATATGCATGTATAAAGGGTTCAGTGTCAATCTCTAAAAAATTGCATCCCTCATTCCACTCAAAATGTTAACATGCTTCTGGTATGTGCATACTATCATGATTATACTGTAAATCACTACTGTGATATCAGCCAATCAGCATGCAGAGCCATTGTAGCTCTTATTCCAAGTACAGTGTGCTCTTCTGCAGGTGCAGTAAGAGGGAGTGTTCCACTTTGGTGCTGGGGGAGGATGGCAAAATAAAATAAAAGAAATAATACCCATTGGGAAGAATTTCAAGACCAGAATGAATTATATTCATGGGCTGGATTACACTTAAGCAGAAAGAGAAATGGAATTTTGGGGAAGCATATTGTGTCATATATTGACAAACATTTAAACTAACTGCTCAGGGGCAAAGCCATAAGATTTTGGACTCCGTACAATTGTAATAATGAAAGCAGAAATAGGGAGGTCCCAGCTAATATTCCTAACAAAAATACTGGGAATAAAAAACGTAAAGATATTCTGGTACCGGACAACACTAGTAAAAATCTGATAAGCGTATTACTTGTAAATGCCCATAGTCTAAACAATAAGATTTATGAATTAAGGGCATTTTTAATAGATAACAACATTGATATATGTGGAGTCTGTGAGACATGGTTTAACAACGAGGACTGGAATACAGATATTGGCGGATATACTAAAATTTATAAGAATCGTCCAAGTACTAAAGGATGAGGAATTGCCATAACTAATAAATATAAATGTTCTCCAGTAAACTGTAATGATATTGATAATAATGAAGCTGAGTTGATATGGACTAAGGTATTGATTTCAAATAAGTATAGTCTTACAACTGGACTTGGTTATAGAGTCCCCAACCTAAATAGCAATGATAATAACCTGTTTAAGAGTAATATAGAACAAATGGTTATTAATAACAATTATATTTTAATGGGTGATTTCAATTTTCCAAAAATCAATTGGGTAAATAGTTCATGCACAACTGAACTTGAAAAAAGATTTCTGTACTTCTGTACTATAAACAATTTGGAACAACTTGTTCAGGAACCAACAAGGGGAAATAATATTTTAGATCTGTTTTTATCAAATATGACTGAAGACATAACTAAGGTTAAAGTAATAAACCCATTATCTAATAGTGATCGTAATATGGTTTTAGTTAATACAAATATAAAATGTGACTATTTGAGTAAAGGTTGCACTCATACCAGAAATTTTTATAAAGCAGACTACATTAAAATTAATAAATATTTAGAGGAATGGGATTGGGCCTCAGATTTCTCAAACTGTAATCTGCACACTACTTGGCTTAAACTTCAATCTAAAATAAATAATTGTATAAAACATTGGGTACCAAACAGGACTAAATATAAAATAAAAGAAACAAAAACAAAAGAACTCCCATCTGGTGGAACAAGACCATAAAATGAAGCTTAACAAGGAAAAATAAACTTTACAGAAAATACCAAAAGAACCAATCTATTGAAAATTTGGCAATTTATAAAAGAGCTGTTAACAAAAGCAAAAGTTTAATAAGAAAAACCAAAAAGCAATATGAAGAAAAATGAGCTCTATCAGCCAAGGACAATACAAAACTTTTTATAATTATATTGGTTCTTTTAAAAACAGTACTTCTATTATAGGACCTCTAATTACTACTGAAGGAGTTATCAATGATGAAGTGGAAATGGCAACAGAATGAAATAGATCCTTTACAAGTGTTTTTAATGAAAAAGACAGTATGATGTCTCCCTGTTATAAGTCTTCTGATGTATTTAAACCTTTTACTGAAAAGGATGTAATAGAAGTCATTAGAAATATTAAATCTGATAGATCTGCTGGACCGGATGGAATTCCATCTATTTCTATTAAAAATACTGTAAGTCAACTCAAGGGACCGTTGACATATATGTTTAACATCTCTGTAACAACAGGTTCAACTATCCCCATATGGAATTAAGCAATAGCTATTCCTTTATATAAAAATGGGAGTAGGAATTTGGTACAGAACTATAGGCCTATAAGCCTTACTGCAGTATTTTGTAAAATACTGGAAAGACTCTTAAAGAATAGAATTATGGATAATTTATCAGACACTGGTCAAATTGATCTCACACAACATGGGCTTGTGATGGAGCAATCATGTCACACTAACCTTCTAAGTTTTTTTGAGCCAGTAACTGAAGCTCTGGACAATGGCCTTATAGCGAATATAGTTTTCTTGGATTTTTCCAAAGCTTTTGATTCAGTTGCACATGGAATATTAATCCAAGAGTTAATAAAAACAAATATACATCATCTTATAGTAAACTGGATTAAAGCATGGTTGACTAATAGGAAACAACCAGTACCTTTAAAGGGCTATATATCCTCATGGGAGAGTGTGACCAGTGGTGTCCCTCAAGGATCTGTGTTGGAGCCTGTACTTTTCAACATAATATTTTCTTCTTTACTACCTTTAAACAGTCAATGTTGGATGGTAAAATATGCAGACAAATGTAAACTGGGAGGCATTGTAACTGATCAAACTTCTGCTCAGAAATTTCAAGAAAATCTTACATATCTAGAATCATGGTCCATTAAAAACAAATTATTATTTAGTGCACAAAAATGTAAAGTGATGCATCTTGGGAAGCCAAACAAATGTTTTACCTATTTGTTTAATAATACAATATTACAAACAACTGATAATGAAAATGATTTGGGGGTCACTTTTTCTTGGGACTTGTCCTTTGAATCTCATACTACTAATATAGTAAAGAAGAATTATCAGATTTTGGGTTGCATATTAAAAATATTAAAAGTAGAATTGAAAAGGTAATAATCCCTCTTTTCTCAAGTTTGGTTAGACCACATTTTGAGTATTGTTCATCAGTATGTGGCCCATCTTCAGTTAGAGGTAATAAACTAATTGAAGGTGTACAACGTAGAGTTACAAAAAAAATCTAAGTAGTCAAGGGGCAGAAATACGGTTGTAGATTAAATAATCTTGGACTTTTTTTCTATGCAGTACAGGTAATTAAGGGGGATCTGATATTAGTTTATAATGTCTTTAACAATAACAGAATATTTTAAACTATAGGACTATGTCGGAATCCATCTACGACATCTACAAGATCTCATAATAAAAAATTAAGTGGAACACAAAATATGACTCATAAAAGAAGTCAGTGGTTCACTCAAAAGGTGATATCAGCATGGAATACATTACCCGAAGATATTGTTGAAAGTAACTCTGTAAGCATTTTTAAAGGAAAACTAGATTTATATATGGGTCAACGCAAATATTTTTTCCACCAATGAGAGGTGGCAAGCTCATAAAAGGCATCACTGCCTACTGAGTTTGTAAACTACCTATGACCCTATGAACCTATACTCTAAGCAAGAAGTAAGACATGATGAGATGTGGGTTATGGCCTGATAAGAGCATGCCCCAGGTACGTTATGATGCATGACGCACTTGTGTCGAGTACCTTTAGCATGTGGAAATTACTCTTATCAGGCCATAGCTCACACCTCGGAGTGTTTCATTGCACTTATAAAATGGGTCCCCCAGTAAAGAAGTTAATTAAAAAAAATGTATATAAAAAGTGTGCATAACAATAGTAAAAAAATATGATGAGATCAGTAGGAAAAAAATAGTCCTTGTCATTGTCTTGGAATGGAGTTGTTTTAATAAAAGTAACTAGAGGTCATTGGTGTCTGTCTGTCTGTATCTCCAGTCCCCACCAACATTCCCAAAAACTCAAAACTATGTTTTTTTTTGTTTGTTTGTTTGTTTGTTTGTTTAATATTTCTTTGTTTGCCCACTCAGTTGTACTTACAGCAAGCAGGAGCGAGTGGTCCCATATCAGGTAATATATTTACTGTGATGTTGCTCCGCACCAAGATACACAAGCCATTTGTTTTGTGTCTTTTTAGTAGTTTTTTTTTGTTTCTTTTGTCCAGTTCAATAACTTCACCAGTTTAATTTATATTTCAAAGAATGGCTTCTCTGGGAATGAACATGTCTCTTAGTTGCCACCATACATGGCTTCATAGTTGTCAAATGGTAACACTGAGGTAGAAAAAACTCATTTGACTTTTGTGGTGACAGTAATGGGTTCACTTTTACATAGAAATTTCTTGGTTGATGAAGCTGGCTTTTAATTGAGAGGACAAAGTGTGTGTGTGTGTGTGTGTGTGTGTGTGTGTGTGTGTGTAGGGGGAATGGAGTCCGGAGATGGCAGAATTGCTCACTGTGTATTGGGCAGAGTTTTCAGCTTTGGGAGTGACAGCTGTGCCTGCAAAGAAGAAATGGGAAGTAAGTAAAACAAAATATGACATTCAACACATTTAAAGTTTAGGGCTTGTGCAGGAACAGAGTGATATTTCTGTAGTTTCTATGCTGGTTTTTGTTTGCAAGTGACTGCTCATTATGTCAGACCAGCACATTTTCTGTTCAGGATGGCAGAGTGATACAAGGGTGTTCTGCATGTAGTGTGGCACAAGTAGTGACAGTTGGCAGGTTATAGCCTGATAAGGACACAGCTGAAAATGGCTTTTAGCCAATCAGGATTTCTTTTGCACATTTTATAAACTTATATACCTTAAGCTAAACGCAAAGTGATTTATAATTAGATTATAGGGTGTCTGAGGGATGTCTCTTATGATATAACAGACTCTTCTTATGGGGTTTGGGCAGACAGAATCGGCGAGCTTTGCTTTGTTGTCCTCTGGCCAAACTGCACACTCTTAAGTCTCTTATAACATAAGAGGCATCCCTCAGAGGCATTATTAACCTATAAAATAGGTGTTAAGTCTGTGAAGACAATTCTTGAGAAAGAAATCTACAAATCTGATGAAGTCCTCAGTTAAGATAGGGCTCTCCAGAAACAATGGGTCTCCCCTGGGGATTCTTAAAATTTTTTTGCATAGATATAAATATAGATAGATAGATATTCATTGCAAAAAAAACTTTGTTAATGCACTAGTTAGGGTTAAACCGACAAAAGTAGTGAAATGTGGCATTAAGGTTTCCAACCCTAACACCCACCCCCACACAGCAGGAAGCAACATGAAAAACCATTACAGTTTGACCTCTACTGCATCTTTGCAAAGCAGGTATGGGGTGTGCCTCAGGGTTGTCAACACTAACCCTATAATAGGCGAAATCCACAACAGTATTTTTTTTTAAGACTGGGAGACCACAGGGGAAGAAGTGCTACAAAAAATGAACAGGGGAATCAGTCATAGTGTTACTACACACAGGAAAACAGCCAGCACAGGAGGGAGATACAGAAATCTATCCCTTACCCAGAGGAGGAGAGATAGGAGGAGGAGAAGGCAGAGAGAGAGGGGGGTGGGAAATGGAGGGAGAGGGGGAGGTGGAGGGAGAGAGGAGTGGGAACTGTAAGGGAGGAGGATATAGTAATCTTTAACCTTAGTGACAAGGAATTAATGTCAGATGAAATGGCAGTGTTAAGCAAGGGCCTATCTTTTTCCCCTAATAAGAAAGCAAATAAGTTTGAGCTGCTGGCAGACTTAAATCGCTTTTTTTAGAAATATAAGATTAAAAGAACAACTACATCTTGAGCCACCACAGGACCAAAGGCAAAGGGAAATAAAACAAGTATTGAAATACAAATTATGATATGACCCAACCTAGGGGATAAACCACAACACAGAGGCCTTTATTAGCTCAGTCATAACAGATGTAAATAGACTTTTCAAAGATCTTGAACAGCCGAAGCTCAGATATAATCTCAATAGAACAGAATCAGTTGTACTAAAGAATGTAGAAGGAGATGATAGCTTTGAAATCAAACCAACAAATAATGGAGGGGGTACAGTCATAATGCCAAACAAGGGTTACATTAGTATGTGCCATGATCTGTTACAGGTGTTAAATAATCATGAACTGCTAGATGGAGATCTGACCTCTAGAATCCATATAAGTATAAAACAAATACTTGAAATAGAAATGGAACTGTGACACCTACAGAAATGGCATAGGGATCTTTTGGAAATAACCCTTCCAAAAATGCTAGCATTTTATGGGCTCCCTAAAATTCACAAAGATGCCAGAAATCCATCGGCTAGACCGATTGTTTCTAGAAATGATTCTATATTGGAACCATTGGCCAGTTTCATTAACTATTTTACACAGCCAGCAGTGAGCAGAATGGCCAGCTACATGAAAGATACAAATGATGTGCTTTCCTTATAGATACAGTGAATGGGGAAGAAACTACCAAGGATTGTATACTCTGTAGCATGGATGTTAAAGACATATACACCTCAATACACATGAGGAGGGTCTTGAAAGCCTGGCAGCAGGACTTGAAAGATTAGATACTGAATCGATGCCACCTGTAAGTACACATGTGAAACTAGCCGGACTGGTTTTATATGAGAACTACTTTAGATTTGAGAGGACATACTATCAGCAAAAAAAAAAAGGAATGACTATGGGGAGTACCCTGTCCCCTACATACGGCAATTTATATATGGACCTTTTTGAATCTCTATATATTATGAACACTTTGTATAATCTTTTTTTAAACACATTGGATGCTACAAATGTTTTACTGATGATACATTTATTCTATGGAATGTAACAGCGACAGACTTGAAACAGTTCCATAATTTCATTAAACAGCCTTCCTACTGTATTATAGCATCAACCTTGTGTTCATGCCTTCTGATTACTACCTGTATACCCTTTCTTTGTTATACTGGTTGTATTTTTCTTTGTAACTTTCCGGGTCGTATCTAAAAATAGGCATTTTTTGTCTAGTGTGCTTACCTGGTCAACAAAAACAAAATAAATAAACTCCCTTATGGAAAACCTTAGATTTGCAAAAACTGCTAGCAGATAGGAAGTAGTATTCCTAGACCTACTTATTTACAAACTGGATGATGAACTCCACACAAAAATCTATAGGAAAGAAACTGGTCATAACAGTCTGTTACTTGCTGACAGCTTTCACCCTAAACCCTTAACTAATAATATTTCATACTCACAAATGTTAAGGGTGAAGAGGAATTGTAGCAATCACCCCCTTCTACTCTCCAACTGTCTGTTCTGGGTTTTTCCTAGTCTGCCATCACCTGGTTTGATAGGTACTGTACCACAACGGGAGGAGGCAATTTGTTCAAATTGCAACTGCTGTCTCTGACCCCTCCTTAACCTCTGTTGGAGTTCCCCAGGGATCTATACTTGGCCCTCTTCTTTCCTCTCTCTTTATTAACAATCTGCCCTCACTTCCCTGTCTCTCCTCGCGGATCCTTTATGCCAATGACATGGTGCTTCTCCCTAGTGGTAAGGACCCCACATCAGTAAAGGCGAATCTTCAAGCTGACTTTCAACTGCTTATAAGTCTAGCTTCTACAAAACAAACTCATACTTAATGCTAAGAAAACTGTGGCTATGCTTTTTGGCTCCCCCTCTAGAATCAAATCCTGTGTGCTGGATCTTTCAGTACTATGACTTGATGGCTCCCTGTTGGTATCTGTTAACTCCTTTAGGTACCGAGGAATCACACTTGACCCTTCTCTGGATTTTAACCTCCACCCCATGGTTACTTGCAAGACAGTTAACTCCAAACTGGGTATTGCCTATAGAATTAGGTCCTCTATGAATAATGCTGCCCAGCTTGCTATTGCACAAGGTTTCCTCCTTCCCTCCCTTACATACTGCTCACAGGTATACCTTAATGCTAACAAAGGAGCCCTCCATAAATGGAACACATGTTATAACAGCATATGCCTATTTGCCCTCGCTGTACACAGACTGACTCATCGCTGTGAACTCTACTACAAACTAAATTGGCTCTCCCTGACTTCTCACAGGCTCTGCTCTACTGGATGCTTGACTGACAATATCATCAGAACGGGGACACCTGAGTATCTCTCAAGGCTGCTATCTAATCCCTTCCAAGCACATCTGTTTAGGTCATCCGTGCAAACCCAACTTGAAATTCCCAGATACCTCACAGAAAAGAGATCACTATCCTTTGCTATATCAGCTCCCTGCATCTGGAACTCCCTCCCCCTCACATTAAACTCTCTAAACCATACCTAACCTTTAAACTGGGCCTCCACACCCAGCTGACTGACTCTGATGGCAGTTCCTGTGCTGTAACTTGAGACTGACTCCCAGTAGCATTCCTTACCTACATGGCGTTTACTGTTTCCCTCCATTGTATAAACTCTGCATGTCCCCACTCCCTCCACAAACTCATTAGTTAAAACTGTTATTTATTCTTTAGCGGTTGTAGTATGTCCTTAATTATTATTGTTGTATCATCCAATGCAAGTAGCTAATGTAAGGGTATTTGTTTACTCTCAGTTTCCACAGAAATATGTCTTGTTTTTGTCAGCAATCTGTGAATTTGTTTTGTTCCCACTTCATGCTGCACCATGAACAATTGCCACTGATGTTTGTACCTTCTTTGTACCTTGCTGTCTCCTGATTGTACTCTCCTGGGTCGTGCCTGAATATAGGCAATACTCTTGTCTAGTATACCTACCTGGTAAACAAAAACCAAATAAATAAATACGGAGGAGAGGGATATGGAATATGGAAATATGGCTCACAGTTTTTTTTTCTAGAGGGTAAAACAAGAGAGTTGTGGATAAGGCCATTGTGAGATTTAAAACACAAGATGGAAGTACTAGGGTGGATAGAAATCTTGATAAAATGGACAGGATGGTACTGTCTTTAAATTTTTTATCTTTCATGTGACCCATCAAGGATATCGTTAATTCACATTGGGACACTCTATGACCTGTAGGAGTACCAGAATTCAGTACCAAAACAACAGTAACCTCTAAAAGGGTTAGTACATTGAAGGACAGAGTAATATACTCAGAACAGACAGGCCCTGGAAAAAGGATAAAAACAATTGCTACTAAATCCAATAGAACTAGGGATGTATCCATGTGGGAGGCATGCACATTGTGGCAACAACCTCCACAAACAATGGGAAATTTAACATTCAAATGGTAACTCGAAACTTGATATCAAATTATTTATTACTTGTGATACAATCCATGTAATTTATGTACTAACTTGCCCTGGCTCAAAATATTATGTGGGAAAAACCAACATGTCTTTAAACCTAAGGATCAGTGAGCACAGAGCTGCATCAGAACTAGGTCAGAGAGCTCACCTCTGGCACAGCACTTTGCAACAGAAGGGCATTCCATTGCATCTTTAAAATTCTGGGGTACAGAGAGAGTAGAACCACCAGTCCATTGGTGTGACTGGAATAGAATAATGGAAAGGAAAAAAAAAATGTGTTGGATCTTTACGCTTGATGCTTTGGCTGATAGATTAGGAGCAAATGAGGATGAAAATTCATCTGTGTGATGGTGGAGGACAATAGCTTTCAAAATGGGATAAATGAGAAGTTATTGTTTTTGAACTGAAGACAGACCAATTTACCCCCAGTAGTTTCTCAGGTACTGCACTGTGGTTATAGTGCACCTGGATCCCATTCAGGGAGGTTCCTAGAGAATATGGTTTTATATGTGAGAATACTTTTCTTCTGAAAGTACCCTTTTCCCCTTTCCCTGCAACCCCTCACCCTGTTCCATCTAAGTTTCCTATCACAGATACCTGTAGCCTAGATGAAGGCTCTGGCAGCAGAGCAATTAAGGTACAATAGTAATAAAATGAATTGACATCAATGCAAAATCCTGAGAAATATTTGAAGTGATTCCACATGAAAAGAAACAGTGAGCAAATAAGCTCATTGTTCAAACTGAACACAAAGTGTTTTAAAAATGGCACACGCTAAACGAAAAAAGAAAATTAAATAAGCAGGAACTTGTTATTGGACGAGTCACACTTTGCTGTAACAGAGTCGCATAACATGGATTATTTGGAGACACGATTGAGAAACTTGATTGTTTACATGCAGGGGTTGTCAAAATCTTCACGTCTCACAGGTGAACTAGTGACAGAGTCAAAGCACTTTGGTTTGTCTTCTATACCAACAATACCTTGTGAAAAACAACAGCAAGTAAAGCTCTTCGGGGTTTTGAAGTGGCAATACATTTTAGGCAATCCTATTTGCTGTCGTTAGGGCCCTGGGCTGGTGGGCAGAAGGAGCCCACAGTAATGCGGGGTAATTATGTCCTGATTTTACACAGGTGCTTCTGTGCACTGTATAGTTGCTTAGCAATTGCCTCATCATGGCTGGGGGGGCTCCCACGATTGCAATGGCATCCTCACTTGTTGCTTTCGGAGGGGGGCTGATTGACTTGATTCAGGTTCTGCTCTCCAGCCCAGTGAGGTAAAAGAGAGCTTTTCAAATGGTCAGTGCAGCTGAATACGCACACTGCCACTATGCACAGCTTGCAAGGTAAGGAATTACAAACCAAGCTATGTACCCTCTGAGTCAGTTAGTGTATAAATACTTCAAAATAAAAAGAAAAACTAAATGAGCAAAACTGTTTGAGTTGGCAGGTAATGAAGACTAAATACCCTGAAACCTGAAGGTTTAAAAGATATTAGTTTGTGCTATGTTTTACTTTACTTTTAATGAGATGCAAATTATTTTGTTTTAAGTGAGACACTGGCTAAGTGTAAATGTTTTTAACGTTAGCAGGTATTGCATGAAGAGCACTTTGGGGATTTGGAAGTCTTTAGTATAAGCCACTATTGCATCAGTATGTTCTTTTAACTGATTTAAATATAAGACAATAGAAACATTGCTGCAAGTTTAAAAATTGGTGTAGATGGTGTTAAAAATAGAACAATTGCAAAGATAGGCTACTAAGCGTTAGTATGTATCCCTTACCGACTGTTATAAAAGAAACTATAAACATTAATGTAAGTTGGAAATCGATGGAAATGCTGTTAAAAAATTGAGTAATTAGACAGAAATTTGCTTTTGATGATAGTGACATAAGGGGAGCTGATAAAGAACATGACTACTGATTATGTAAATACATAAAAGAAGGAAATGCATAGATAGATTGTAACTATTGTTGTTGTATAAACTAAAGTAGTAAGGGAGGTCAAGTGAAATGATACTGACTGGTAACAGGAATTATATGTGTTTAGAGTACATTATGTTAACAAGGTATACCATTAGGATAGAGACTTAATATTGCCACCATCATTACAGTGACAGCAGGTTGGCGCATGGCACTGTTGCGACATGGGCTTTAGAGCACTCAGAAGTTTGGGCACTTGGGAGGAGGTGGGATGTTTTGGTATGAGTTATTAGAGCGCTGCTGAGTGATAGCAGGTGTGTGTTTGGGTATGCTGTTGATGTGGCAGTAGTCATGGTGCTGCAGGTGTTTTGGGTTCAGGTAAGTGAGGGAACCAGTGCGGTGTGGTGCTGGTGGTTAGTGCTTTTAGTGCTGGACATTTGGTTTGTGGTGCAGTGTGTCATACTCTGTCACCATTGGTATGACCTGGAGTTGGTTATGTTAATTTTAGGGGGGAGGCAGGGGGTATGGGGCAGAGTCCCCTGCAATACAGTACTTTTCTGTGTCTTGTTGTGTGGGGTACTATAGGATATGCTGGAGTATGTGGGGTATTGTTTTACTAGTTTTTGCATGCCTTTCAGCCTATCACACATCACCTGTATTGTCAGGCACACAGGTTCTCTATTGTGGTATCTGCTATCAGCAGAATGCTGGTGCTGTAATTGCCCTTGCAACTATTTATTGTTGCAGAGACATGGGTGAACCAGTTAACACTTTATAGACATGACTAGAATAGATATATGATAATAATCTCTTAAATAAAACCCTCAGGTGCAGTATAGTAATTGAAAATGCATCTTTTTTTCTAAATAATTCTGTCATGGAATTTGATAATACTGATAATATTTTTATGTATCCATAGAGATCCCAGACCCTGAGGAACCCCACATAGGGCTAAACACAGAGGACTAGGTATTCAGAGCAGTTGTGCATTGTACAACTGAGTTGCGGTGGTGCAACTCTGGACTTGCGTCACTGAAAGACATTCAAAGACAGTGGCTGCACAACAAAAGCACCACTGTGCCATGGCACAAATATAATGTAAGCAGTGCAAGTGTAGGGGGCATTGCAATTAATATTCGGCACAATGAGATATTCAACCATGAAGCCATGGCACAAGTCCGGAGCAAACTCAAGATGTGCTGGCAAGACTTTTATAAAGACATGGCTCAAACACAGACAGCAGATGCTCAACCACATGCCCAGAGAGGGAGAGAGAGGGAGGAAGAGATACAGAGTAAGATAGAGAGAGGGACAGAGAGGTGGAAAGAGAGAGATAGAGAGAGAGAGAGAGAGAGAGAGAGAGAGAGAGAAACAGTGAATCAGAGAGACATAGAGGCTGACAGACAGACAGACACCCAGCCACCCAGGGTGACAGACACACAGACAGAGGGATGGAGAGTGCCCCATTCCTAATGGAGGCAGTAATGAGGGGTGTGAGGAGGCAGGAGGAACACCAGTGTGACCGACGAAGGGCCTGGCGGTGGTATGTCCAACACAGGTGGTACCGTGCCCGCATCACATTCAAGAACTATAGTGATACTGAGATCATAGGCTGGTACCACCTGAACAGGGCCATTCTGAGGCAGCTCTGCGAGCTGTACAGTGAGGAGATGTAGGCACCACCAGACATAGTCCTGCCATGTCTGTGGAGACTAAAGTGACCGCTGTAATGTGCTGGATCACCACGGTCACCTTTCAAGAACCAACAGGGGACACCATGGGTATCACCCAGTCAGCCACATCCTGCCTCCTCACCCAGTTCCTCAACGCCCTGCTGCCACGTGCTTCAGAGTTCATAAGTTTCCCCAGCAAACAGATGGAGCATACAGCAAACATTCAGGACTTCCACAGGGTTGTACGCATGCCTGGCATGATTGGGGTCATTAACTGCACCCACATGGGCATCTGCATGCTACCTGGCCCTGAGATCAATGTGTATGTCAACAGGAAAGGGAACCTGGCCATCAACTGCCAGGTGGTGTGCGATGCCACGGGGCGTATCAACGATGTCTGCGCCACACACCTTGGAAGTGCACATGACACATTCATCTGGCACAGCTCTGCACTGTGCCACAGGTTCAAATGTGGGGACATCCCCATGGGCCACCTAGTAGGTGAGTATGGCATGGGCCCGGGGTCATGGGCATAGCAGCCCTGGGGGTGGGGGCAGAGAGAGTAGATGTGGGGGAGCGGGCACTGGGGAGAGGGCCAAGGGTGTGGAACAGCATAGCACAGGGATAACCATGTCAGTCTCCACAAAGGTGACAGGACGTACCTGATGAGGCCCTGGCTGCTTCCCCCTACCGGTGACCAGGGCCCCTACTTTTCTGCGGCACAGTGGGACCAAGTTCTGCGGCAAGACTACCATTTGTCACAGAACTTATGTGGCGGTGGTTTGTAATTTCTGCAGAAGTTCTGCGGCACTAACAAACTACCATATCACAGTGTCAGCTTGTCATACTGACTTCACTTTCATGGCAGTTTTTATAGCAATCAGGATGGTGGAAAGCACAGTAACACTAGTTCAAAACATAACAGAATTATAAAAATAATTGTATGCCTAAAAAAGCAAAACAAATGTCTCTACCTTAAGGTCCTAGCCTGTTAAATAAATGACATATGCAGAGGGGATCTCATGTGATAAATAAGGTATTTCTATATGCATCTATCCCACTAATGAGGGCTCCACTGTCTATCACTTATGTATTTGTATGTGCTTTCTACACCACTCATGAGGTTCCCACTGTGTATCACTCATATATTTATATGCAATCTGTAACATACATACAAATGTGTGTGTGTGATGAGAGAGACAGAGATACTGTGTGTGTGTGTGTATATATATATATATATATATATATATATCATGGCAAAAAACTCTGTTTAATGCATCAGTTAGGGTTGTTCCACAGCGACAAAGTGAGGAAATTCGCTGTTAGGGTTCAAAACCCTAACTCCGAATTCACCCCAGCACCACACACACAAGACACACACATTCAAGTATGGGAAGGACCAAGTCAACACAACCAATGACAGACATCCAGCAGCAGGTGACAGAAATAACAAACAATTGTCTAAATGTACTAGAGACATCCCACCCACCTGACCAGGTACTGCATGCTCAGTGGAGATCAACAGCAAAACTGAGGCCATGTACACCAAGCGTACACATCCCTGATTGCAGCTGCACATGCGTACCACACTTAGAAGTTGCATGGCCTTACCTACCGATGCCCACACACACCACAACTGGTACTGTGCCGTTATTCAATATAAATGCTGAAGGTGCATGATGACAGTTGTAGAAAGGTTTTAACACTACTGAGTATACATTAATTAAGAGAAGCACATGAATTAACTACAAGACACTAGGATGCTCAAGATAAAAGTAGTGATACATTTAGTAGGTGATTTGCATAGTAGAACATTTACTGCAATGGTTTACTCAACATAGAGAGGCTGATGTAAACGTATGGAATAGCATTGCCTGTTCAACGCTGCGAAATTGGTACTGCCAGTATCACATGCATTCTTACTGGTGAAGGTGTACTGCTGATGTAAATACATAGACCTTCAGTGTGTTTCAATATTAAAGATGCAGTAAGTATTCTTTGTAACAAAGATTGTAATACCATGGATCTGGACAAGAAACTTCTAAATATCATAGCACTACTGAGCCAACAATGATGTACCTGTTTCGGACATGTATATAGGATAGATTTTCCTGTAGGCACTTACTGAGTATGTTGTACCTGATAAAGACAATCTCATTGCATCTGTGATGACTAACTTATTAAAATAGTAATACATTTGCTATTGTTGCAATGAGTGATCTATGACACTTATGGACACAGTGTGATTTTTTTAACAGTTGTTTCATACTCAGGCTGTATGCCTACTGTTTTGGTTACACACCTCTGTCACTCATGCTATCAAAGTGATAACTATGTTAATTCTGCTACAACAGGAATCAAGTAGGTATGGTGTAGATATAAACAGAATGTCTCTTAGTATTGATTTAAATCATAATGGGGTAAATGTACTAGGACAGCAGGGGTTATCCTCTATCACTGAGTCTGTCAGTCATAATCACACTAGGGTTTTGATGACTGTAATGATCAAGTTACACTGTTCATCTTCATGAGTTCATATTCACAGCCATTCTCCAGCAACTAGACAGTGTATGGCGTAACTGGGTGGGACACTGTGTTGCAAAGTTGCCGCAGTGCCTAGCAGAGGGAGAGTATCTACTCATAAAGAATTAAGCAATAAGACATGACCAACAGTAATGTTAAATGGTCTGTTAATCACCCTGTAGGGGTTTAATGTTGAATGAGGCATATCCAAGTACCACATCTCGCTAAACAGTGATAAACTGACCATTTACATAATACCTGGGAGTGGCTTATTGCTATCATAATAAAACTGTTTTTTAAACAACATTAAACCATGTTCATCATATGGTTAGGCTCTACATGTATGTTAATAAAAACTAACCATAGGGCTGTTACAATGTTTACAGTCACTTAGAAAGCTGCATTTCTCAAACCCTTGTTATAATCAGAGATATAATACCTGTACAACTCCTTGGTTTTGCTTAACTCTATTGCTCAGGTGGCCCACCACAAGTGGTGTGGTGTGGTGTGGGGCATCGGTAGGTAAGGCCATGCAACTACTAAGTGTGGTACGTTGTGTGCAGCTGCAATCAGGGATGTGTACATTTAGTGTACATTGCCTCAGTTTTGCTGTTGATCTCCACTGAGCATGCAGTACCTGGTCAGGTGGGTGGGGATGTCTCGTAGTACATTTAGACAATTGTTTGTTATTTCTGTCACCTGCTGCTGGATGTCTGTCACTGGTTGTGTTGACTTAGTCCTCCCCCATACTTGAATGTGTGTGTGTGTCTGTGTGTGTGTGGTGCTGGGGGGGGATGAATTCAGAGTTAGGGTTTTGAACCCTAACAGCGAATTTCCTCACTTTTGTCACTGTGGAACAACCTAACTGATGCATTAAACGGGTTTTGCCATGAATATCCTGTCTTTTCAAAGTATCACTCCATGCTACATGATTAATAGTCCTAAGAATAGTGCACATACATATAAAACAATGTTCCAGTGTCAGAAATATTTCAACTGTTGTGGTTGCATTTACTGTCATTGTCTTAATTACTTTATTAATTGTCATTTCTCATTCTCGTTCCATGTAGTAGTTTTAATGTTACAGTGTCTTAATCATTTTGTTTGTTAGCACATATGTAACTTTGAAAATGTGCATAACTAAAAGACAATATGACATGACATGTACACTATTAGTTCATGTACTGAACAAATCGATATGCTACTATAGTAACTTGAGATTTCATAGAGTGCTTCCACTACCAACTGAGGTCATACCATCAATCATGTGAACAGCGGTGGAAGAGGTTTGTTGTACTGAATACATATACTGGACCACCAGGGCTATGTTCAGGGGGGAATTTACTGCTTACATCCCAAGAACGGGAATTTTGGTGCACTGGACCACCAGGGTATGTTCAGAGGGGGTTTACTGCTTACATCCCGCTAACGGGAGTTTTGGTCCACTAGACCACCAGGGCCATGTTCGGGGGTCAGCTTTACTGTTTACATCCTGTGAATGGGACTTTAAGTCCACTACACCACCAAGGCTATGTTCAGCAGGGGGGGGGTTGTGTTTCACACTGATACACCCTGAAATCAGCTTCTCAGTACACTGGACCACCAGGGATGTATTCACAGGAGGACTGTTTTAAAACTAGAGCAGCCCGTGGTCAGGCTTGTGGGGGAGGAACATTTCTGCTGTTGCCCACAATAGGCCCAGTGGTGGGGTGGTGTTGGGCATTGTCACTCTTTTGACCATGATTAGGCTGCACGACGGGACATGGAGTGGGTTGGGGGCCAGCCACAGCTGTCAGCTGCTGTGTCGTGCCATGCAATTCAGCAGTTTACCTGTACGTGATTGTTGACTTGAGCATGTTTTGGGCCTGAAAGTTGTGCAACCGTAGGTTGCAGGTTGCGCCTTCACAACTCTACACAGCCTTGCTGAATGTCAGACTGTGCAGTTAATGCATGGTTGGTCCCCCTGCAGTTCATCATGCATTCATTTGCATTGCACTGTTACTCAGCATGTTTTCTGTGGTGGAACTGCCTCCTGCTGAATATCGCAGAATGGAGCAAGTCTTGACTTGTGCAGGCACTACCCTTTACACATGTCGTAACCCTTTTGAATATCTGGCCCATAAAGTATAATACCAATAGAAGGAAGGCATTTGTCACACAGAGACTGGTGGACCCTTGGAATGAGGTCCCTTGTCACTTATTTGTCCTAAATCAAAGATGCTTTTTAAAACTCAGCTGTATAGAAATTTTATGAAGTAAGCTAACATGACTACATAAGAGATATTGGCTGGGAACAGCTATGGCCTATTCTTTACTGTCTGGCCTCCTCCACTCCCTTGAAAATTTGTATGAACCTTTCTATTAACTATCTTTATATTAGGGATAACAATACTGCCACATATACCCAATGTTAAGATGATATGGTTATGACAATTGCCCAAAAAATGTTGTGGCTTGAATGTCACACTTTATCTCTTGAATATGAATAAGACACCAAACACAAGAGAGTATAGTATTACTCATTTTACTATGAAAATATTTTCAATATAAAAACTGACAAACAAAAATTTTTTTTTATACATGCAAAAATAGATTTTTATAAAAGAATATATACATACAACGAAAAAAAAGGTGTGTATTACATCATACACAACATATAAATTAAATAAAAAATTTTTTTTTATAATATTAATAAAAACATATAAAAAATTTTTTTTATAATTTAACTTCAGTCAAAGACTTGCGAGAGGTGTGTGCACTGCATCAGGCAATCCAGGCTGGAAGCTGGATTCAATGTGGAGCACAAAAGAAGTAGAAGCTGTTAGCCCTCGGAGATGATACGGACCTCTATGAAGGGTGGCCAGTCTCACCCAGGAAGCTGCAGGAACAGTTGAGTAGCTGCAGAGGTGAAGCACTGCTATGGCAACAGCACCATCACCCTGCTCTGACCGGCTCAAGGACGAGGTTCACAGTCTGCTGCTGTGCATCCAAGAGAGACTGGATTTTGTCCAGCCTCTCAAGGATGACAGCATTCTCCTTCCATGACTGTGAACCTCACGGGTGAGCCCGGCTGGCAGCGGCAATAGCCTGTGCATCTTCGCAGTCGCGCGCCTACAAAGATAAAAAAAACAGTTATGATGAATATATAACACAAATTCAACAATTACAACTGTAAAATATTTCACTTCAAATATTTCTTATCTAATACAATATCAAGTACATTCATTTTAAAGTAATGATAATAGTTTAAACTATGATGCTAAACTATTTATTATACAATGTGGTAAATCCGATATGCCAGATCCTGCATCCTGAGTGGTTGGCTGGCACAATGACCACCGTGATAAATCCTCAGTGTACCCACTGGAAAGTGCAGACAACCTTATACCGTGCTAATCTGCTCAAATTCACTTCAAACAAAACTGCCGTGGTTTGTCCCGTTGCCACTTCGCTAAAACACCACGGAAAATTTTTAGCTAAATGACCTCCTCTTTCGAAGTGTAGGGACCTCAGTGAGTTAGAACGCAGTTAAAAAACATAAAAAAACAACATTCTGCATTGTATAATAAAATTTATCCTCCCAGGGTGTGGGTACACTGGAGGATTTAACACCACTGGTGTGACTCGGTCACTCAGCTGACGACTTGTGACCGATCACGCAGCAGTGTCAATCCTCCAGTGTATACTCCCTGGAGGATAAATGCAAAGTATCTAATTTGTCTCTCTGTCATACTTGACTATCTATATTATCTAATAAGCTCACAACATAATAAAATGTATAGTTAGCTGTGGCTTATAGTGGTACTCTTAGATTTTCTTTCACTACTCAGAACTATTCTGTATGTGCATACTTTAGCATTATTTACACTGTTATGCCATAGAGTTGAAATACATCCTCATCAAGTGTGAGAATGTTTACTTCACCATGTCTGCCTATAATGTGTAGTCATGTATTCAGTGAAATTAAAGTACCTTTACAGTAGCAGTATCATAAAATACTTTTCATGCGTACACTATCATGATAAGTTTAATGATACTTTTAAACCGAACAGCTTTTGACCCGTGTTTCAAGATCTCAGCACAGATCAGTACTTTAAATAAATAAGTCACTAATATAGATGCGATGCAAAACCATGCAGATGTCAGTCAAACTCAGCAGAGTTGCAGGCGACAACCCAAAGCTGTGCCTGCAGAACTTTGAGAAAAAAAGGATCAAGTTCAGGAACAACCACAAGTGAGCTGCTGCATTGCAGGACGCAACACAGCAGCTGCCACCTGTGCATGCCCTCAACACTGTGTCTCATACGTCTGAACTGTTTGTTCCCAAATGTTAACATTGCTTCTCTAAATGTTGAAAAATAGGAAGCGTGGACACTTAATCTAATTTTACAATTAGAAGCTCACAACACTGTTTAAATGTTTGCATTTAAGTTCATAAAGTCTGCAATTTATAAAATTGATATATTTATCATCATTTACTATAGAATTTTGAAAAAAATGTTAGCACTGAGCGTGTTACAAATCCTCACGATCTGCAACAAGAGGCTTTAGTGAATTTAAATGAGTTACATTCGTTTGCAATGTGGTATACTTGAGAAGTATGCACTCTACACCCACTCATCAAGGCAATCACGGGCAGCAATGTCTCGCCCCAACACTCATGTCTTTTGTTGGGATGGGTTGCTAACTACATCCCACAATTGGGATTTTCAGGATATGATCGGGAGGTGGGGTGGGGTTTCAATACTCAAGCCTGCAATTCAGCTTATCAGTCCACTGGTATTGCCAGGGATGTATTCAGGAGGTAGGAAGGTGTTTCATTACTTAATAAGCGCGAAATTGTGGTTATTGGTCACTGGACCTCCGTCTGTGTTGAGCGTGGAGACATTGCCTTACCCCAACTGGGCTACTTGGGGAGTGTATTATCAGTATGCCCAATCACGGGCCAGTGGGAGAAGATTCACTCTTTTGCCAGAAATTAGCCTGCATGGGGCATCCCCTTGGCTGCTACCTGTAGTAGGACCCAGCGCAAGTCCTCGGTGATCACCACACCTGCATGCTAATGGGATGCAAATAGGGCCATAATCAGATGAGAATGTCCCCACCCGTGCCTTGCCTGAATTACAACCACATTTGCATATTACCTTTGAATATCAGCATTTGCAACCACAAGTAGAAAGCTGCAGTTTGAAACTTGCGCTGCTGCCAAGTTACACTGCGCCATGCACAGTGGATGTGCTTGGGGTATTCAAGTGCTTCCTCAATACCACAACTCCTGTGAATATCACCTGGACACCCCTGCGCCCAACTGTTTTGCACAGCAGAAGGGCTTGCCTATGATAGCATATAATGTTCATCTAAAAACAAATGTTTTAAAGTAGACATATTACTACCTTTACTCAAACACACTCTACAGTCATCTTCTTAGAATGTCCCAAAAGTAATTTTGAACAACAGCCACACCATCATATAGTCACGTTTAAAAACACTGTTTTAAAGAATAGTTGCTCATTGAAACTATGACACTGTGTGTTGCTAACCATGCATCATTGAACTATTTAGCTATCTGATCTATAGTGGGCCAATATTTAGGACAGTTTCACTACTCAAGACTTCTTTTCATAACGCAACTTAGAAACATGAGCCATATAATGTAGTAGGATTTGCACCACTGCAACCTGTCATAGTACTGCATTTAATTAAGCAATAATGCCCGACAGTGTAGGCAGTATTAGGAATACTGGACCAACCAGGGGCGTAATGAGATCCGGCCGTCGCGGGGTCAGATGGCCTTATACCTCTGGCAAGTCTGGTATTGCTCAATACCGCCCATCCTGAAGGGCATTATTGCGCAAAAGAAAATGAGCCTTGGTACTATTTTTATTAAAGAAAAATATTTTATGTTTTAATGTGAGAAACAGTTTTTATTTTATTTCTTTTGTAATAAAATAGTTCTTCTACATGTCTCCTAATGCATGATCCTGTAGTTGTGGTTTTGGAGCCTGTTGTCATGTTAACCATAACCCCCCAGCACACAGGACTACAGACTCTTTGATCAAGATATGTTTAATAAATTTGTCTGTTCCTTGTCCACCACTAGCACAGCACCGGCCCCTCTCGCACAGCTATGACCCTGGTGATGCTGAGCTTAATACAAATTCCCAATCTGAATGCCTCCGGACTGTCGTTTTCTCTTCTACCAGCAGAGGCTGTACGTGATTTCCGAGCTGCGCCACGCTACCGTTCCGTGACGCTACAGCTTCCCAGTCAGGCCAAACTAATCCCACAAAAGTAGAGTGAAGCAGCTTCTGAGCAGGAAACAGTAGAGCGGGAGGGCAGAGGTATAGAGAAGGGAGAGAGGAGCAGTGAATCTTCGGCTAGTGCTGTCTCATTTAGGAACAGAATCAGTGCTGAGAGGGCGCCGTCAGAATACCGGTGGCTGCTGTGGTTGACGATCCTAAAAATGCAGGAGCACAGTCTTGGCAGGTGGGTAAGTGACATCGGGGGACGTAGCTTAATTGAAAGTCATCGCTAGTGGAGTTACGGCTACAATAAAACTGTAATATGGAAAAGGTGTTAAAGTACGCTGAGTGCACGACGTCCTAGTGCTGTTTTAAAGACTAACATCTTTAAAAGAAATCTAAATCAATACACTTGCACCGAATAGATTTGCCTGACAAAAGTTGTTGAGGAACAGTGAAGAGTGAGTGTGTGTGTGTGTGTGTATGTGTGTGTGTGTGGTGGGGGCAGTGTCTTTTGAGACAGCTTGTCATTAATGGGCCAATATCTCTCACTAAGTGACAGAAAAAAATGGCAGTGACTTCAAATTTATTTAGATGTTTTTGTAATGAGAAACCTGCATGGCAGAGGATACTTGAGTGGGTGAGAGGTACTGGGGCTGATACTTTTTTGTTGCTGGGCATGTATTGAAAGTTAATGTACCCCCTGGGAGGTACTGCTAGCCAATCAGATGCCACGAAATAAAACCCCCATTTTCTAAGTGTGGTGATACAACTTCCATAGTGTTATTTAAAGCGTCACGATATTCATAGGGTGAGCGCAAACAGTCACATCATCACGTGCATTATTAGTTTTATCGACATTCCTCAGTTCATGATCACCTTTAAAAATGCACATATGCCGGTGCGGCTGAACAGCATCGCACTACATTGCAGGAAATGCGGCATTAGGCTGGCAAAGCTGAAGACGCCACTGCACAGCTATTCACTTTTACTGGGAAAAGGGCTCATAGACACTATAAGGCACACTTTTAAACTTGTAGATTGAGGAAAAAACAAATTAAGCATTATTGTGCACTTTATACAGTGCAAACATTTATGTAACTACAATATCCTACCACCATGTTTGTGTTTTTGGGGTGGTTGGGTATCTGCAGTGATCAATGCATTCCACCCTTATAAGGTCACATCACACGTAAAGTGATTGTGTAACAGTGATTCCCCCACCCACAACAAACAAATAAAGTGGTACTCCCTCAACATGAAGTCTTTGCTCCACACCCCTAACTATTTAACATTAGCAGTGAGTATCAATAGACAGTGCACTCCCCTATCATACAACAGGACTGCAGCATTATAATTCTCAACAGAAGCATTGATCACCCACAGAATGTTGACAACCCTATGGTACTTCTCAAGGATGCAGGTAATATCAACAACAGATTTCACTTCGTGAGTGGACTGGCGCGGCTTCCTGCTTCCTCCACCGCGTTCCAGGACCTTCAACTTCCCCAGGCTCTGACAAAGAGCAAGAAAAATAGTCACATTAATAGATGAAATATCAAGGTCAAAGTGTTATTCTTAAAACATCAATTTCTAGCAATAACATATTTTAAAACATTACTCACAAATATATTGTATGCAGTGCAGAACAAGTAGTGCCTACTATGAATCACAATACTTTATAACATTGTCATAATGCATGGCTGAGACACATGAACATCTAAAACATTACATGTATGTTCAATTTACATACTTGCATACCTAATAATATGACACTCTGTTCCTTTAATAGTTTAAAATATGAGTTATAATAAAAAACACAAACACAACGATAATGTCACTGTTCCTCAATGACCCTCTAGCTGAATGTAGCAGGCATGGATGTGTTATTAACCATATTACCCCTACAGGGGCATAAAAACACATTAACAAACATGTAGATGTTCTATTATGCACATTAATAACTATTACAATAATAAAAATGAAACATTGGAATGACATATATAAATATTAACTAAATGCAATCAAGAGACATGTCATAATTCGCACCACATTATTTAGCAGCACACCATCGAATTCCACCGACACACCTACAACACTACAACAACATTAGAATTTGTTATCTATTACTCATTATACAATGGCAAGAAAAAATCCTGGACTCTGATTGGTCACTCTTGGGCAGGACCCGTGACGTTTATCAGTACAACATCACGGGTCTAGTCTCAGCCTTACTGTGAACCTGCTGATCATCATGATCATGCTGATCTCTTGATTGTTAAGTCCAGCTCTTAAAAACAAAATATTTTCCACCAAAACATCTGTTAAATTATTTTTCTGTATAACTATGAGCCATTGTATAATAGCAATAATACTTAACAGGGTGTGTGTCATTTAGGATAGCGTCATGCCTCAGTTGTTGGACACTCAACTGCGTCCTCAAATGTAACCACCCGGGCGTGGTGCCAACCACGACACACTAATAGGGCATTGTTGCTAATTGTACATTGAACTCCACCACCAAAATTAGCAGAGAAGACCTGCCCCACATCACCACATCTGCCGCTATGCACACCCATACATTGTCAGATTCATGAAGAATATTATTCCACTCACATCTGTAGTACTACCAGTTTGTTATGGTAGTACAGGATCTTCTGCCATGGTGGCACTGCACAATCATTAGAGTTGGTAAACACCTTTTTTAAATATTTTTGGGTGCATATTCAAGATAGTTTACCAAGCGTCATGCACCACTGTAGCTCCCCCAAACATATCCCTGATGCTACACTGCAGTATGCCCAATCTCATCCATAATTAAGCAATAATGCCCGTGAGGGTGTGGTGCGACGTGCTAGGATAACGTCACGCCTCAGGTAGGTTAGGCCGCGAGGCCGCAGTCAGTGCGTTCAACAACTGAGGCGTGGCCGTTATCTAAGCTGCTACACCCTGGAGAACGTGTAATATACAATGGGTCATTCTTATGCAGAAGAAAAATAATTTTAAAGATGTTTTTGTGTGGAAAAATATTTTCTTTTTAACAGCAGACCAAAACAATCAAGCAAATGATCAGCATGGTAATGCTGGATCATCATGGAGTTCTGATAAGGCGAGACTAGACCCGTGATGTTGTACTGATTAGCATCCACGAGTCCAACCCAAGACTGACCAATCACAGTCCAGGATATTTTCTTGCCATTGTATCATGTTACGTAACCTACAAAATGTATCTCTTCAGGTCAAGAGCAGCAAAATGCCCAATTGCAGCCAGTAAGTAAAACAACTCACTCTTGTCCTGAACATATCCATCCTGTTCTACTGACTGAAATGTCTATTTGTTGGTAGTTAGCGTAATACCCCCCGTCTGAAGATAGGCGTGGTGGAGTGGGTGTTGCAGGATATGTTACATTCCTTTATCTATCATAAAGCTGCACACAATATTGTTCCCCATGCCTGCAGCCTGTTCACCACACACACAATTTCTCATGGAACAACAGACCTGCATGGTAATATCATGCAAATCACAGCATAACAACATACAAATGTGCCCACACTGCATCTTGCAATGATGATAATACCACATTTCATGTCACATTTCAAATATTGCCTCAGAGATACAGCTGTCCAGCTAATTTGCACAACACAATACCTTTCGTGTATCAATGCCACAATTTCAATATCACACACTTGTGTCATGAGAAACCCTCATTTCTTATTTGAAAACAACCTAGGAACTTTGTAATAATAAATCTTACCGTCAGACTCAATTACAATAACACTGTCAGTGTCTGACTCACCACCCTCACGACCGCTTGCCGCACTACCTCGCTCGCAGCTGGGGGCGCCTCGATGTTCTACTAAATCCAAACAAAACATTTGAATATTAGCTGTAATCAGACAACATTTTTTTTACACCAACAGCAACAATTGTTAAAATACTACTTTCTAATTTCTATCACGGCGTTATTACTGTATTCAATCTTTGATTATACAATGCAGAAAAAATCCTGGGCTCTGATTGGTCATCTTGAGCTGGACCGATGTTAATCAGTACAACATCACAGGTGTGATGTTAATCAGTACAACATCACGGGTATAGTCTCAACCTTACTGTGAACCTGCTGATCAGGATGACCATGCTGATCATGGCGATTGTTTCATCTGCTGTTAAAAAAATGTTTTCACACAAAAACATCTTCAAAATTAATTTTTTCTGTATAACAATGAAACATTATAATATGCCCTCCAGGGTGTGTGTTTGGGATAACATCACGCCTCAGTTATGGACACACTGGGACTGGACCGTGCAACCACCGGCCACGGACGTTATGCACCACACACACCCTGTTAAACATATGGCACTAATAATATATGTAGAGATAAGCACATACAAAACAATGTTCAATACTATTTCCAAAATATTGCTGATAATACAAATAGACACTCTGACTGTATATATCAATGGTCACTTAATCACATGTAACGATGTAGTACTCATGTGCATATACCATTACACCAGTAAGCACATTCATACAACATTGAATAATCACTACGATATCTCATTGTATTATGCATGCAGATATGAAACTTCACATTCTGAATACCAGCCTCGCAGCTCAAAATAATTTTGCAGGTGTGTCAGGGTAATATTCAATCAAATTGCTATGGACCAACTTCTTTGACTATCACACAGCCACAGCCACTGGACATATCGCACTGCAACTTGCACACCACAAGTTGCAGAGTTGAACATAAAATTGCAGCAGCAAGCACCATTCGCCATACAAATTTCAGATATTCAAAGCTGGCATACAAATGAGATAATAGTTTATACAAGATGAAATAGGATAATGTACATCTATTTATACCCCATTTGCATGCCATTAGCATGTAGGTGCATAATACACAAGGTTGCACCTGGACCCTACTAGGCAACAGCTGTTGAGACAATGCCCCTGCAGCCCAATGACACACTATCTCTCTGTAAACATTTACCCTCCCAGACACAGATCAAGACATCCACAGGCAATAATAACAGCCCCCCACACACACCTACGACGCCCATCACCGGGCATTAACATCATGCATAAATAGGTGTCATGTACAGCCATGGGCTGCCGTCCGTGCTATAGTTCATATGAGCATGCAATACATACCTGGCAGTTATTTGAGCAACGGCGGCAGCATGTGGGTGGGATGCGCACCTGCAAAGGGGAGCAGGGTGAGGGCTTCATACAGGACTGGAGGCACTGGGCACAAGCTGACTTTTTGAGGTGGTAGTAACCCGACATTCTACAATCAGACATTACAATCCACTGGACCACCAGAATATTTTTGGTTGAGAAGGGCTTCATTCTGCCCATTATCATGCACTGGGGAGTGATACATGTTCTGGCCATGATTGGGCTTTGGGATGTGTGAGCAGGAGGGTCATGTTACTGTGCCTACGATCACACTGTGGGAGATTGTAGGGGCATGTAACTATTCTTGCAAGCGGGCATCAAGAGATGTGCAGGTGGGGGTATGTTACTATATGCACACAGTCACGGCTGGTGAAACTGGGGGCCAACTATGGGTCCAGCGTAGGACTGGCAGCTGCTGTGGTATGCCCACACAATACAGCAGCTCACCTGGGTGGCCCTCAACTTCATTTTGGGGGCTCAAGGACTGCAGCCGTATTTGGGGGTTGCGCATGCACAACCTCTATTATCAATGTGGGCAGCCTGCATCGTTCCTCCTCCTATTAACCATTCATTCCCATTGATCTTCTGCACAATCATATCAATGACATAACTGCTCCTGGTACATGTCGCACAATAGTTTAAAGTTGGACACACATACACAACCCTATTGCACATGGAGGAACCCTATTCAATATCTAGTCACACTATAAGCGTTTTTCACTAAGTCAAAACATTCAACAACCAGTTAAAAGTTGTGCTGATTTACTCAGTGGTAAAGCGCTCCCCCGCACTTGGCTTCCCAGCCTCCCATAATTCATGGCGGTAGTACCAGCACGTGTCGTTGTCGGTATCCTCCGTTCCTTCAATCACAATAGAATCACACAAACAACAGCTTCCACTTCTTTTTAATTGCACTACAGATTTGTTTTCATTTTAGTGCAATATATAAATACTATTCAGGGCCTCCATTGCATCAACTTCGGTTGTACTCCTCAACCCTGACATTCCCGGGCCTGGACTGCCTCAAACAGTGCACACCTCTTACAGGTCACTGCCTCATCTTAGTTGATCACTCTTAGTAGTTCTGAAATACAAAACCCAAAAGATGCACATTAGTATCATATAACAATATTCATCATTTCTTAAACAAATTCTATACAATAGTAATTAAATTACATCAAAGACCACCTGTCCTTCAAGATAGAAACACAGATCAGTACCATAATAGAACAAAAAACATAGTACAGCCACCTTGACAGTAAAAGCAACTGCTAGTCACTAACATATATGCTCTAGTCTCATCGTTGGAGTAACTGTATCAAACATCAAATTTGGGATACCATACATATCCATCTGTACCACAGTGAAATATTAGCATAACATAGTAATATGCTCTTAAACACAGATGAACCAC
This sequence comes from Neoceratodus forsteri, assembly GCA_016271365.2. Taxonomy (NCBI): domain Eukaryota; kingdom Metazoa; phylum Chordata; order Ceratodontiformes; family Ceratodontidae; genus Neoceratodus; species Neoceratodus forsteri. Next base: position 982,910,511 of record CM028131.1, on the reverse strand, counting down.
ATCACAGAACTGTATTTAATTGAGTAACAAACATACATTACTGGTACACAGGCCTTAAAATAACATACTCTCCACCGGCTTGGACACCTGTATTTCAAAATATTGCTATGATAATACAAATAAGGCACTCTGACTGTATATATCAATGGTCACTTAATCACTGTGTAACTGATGTAGTACTCTAGCTGTGCTCATACCACATTAGCACCAGTAAGTACACATTCATACAACATTGAATAATCACTACTGATGTCTCATTGCTTATTTATGCATGCACAGAGTGAAAAACTGCGCCTATTCTGAATCACCAGCCCCGCGAGCTCAAATACTCTTGCATCGGTGTGTCCAGGTAACATTCAATCAAATTGTGCTATGGACCAACTCTTTGACCTCACCCCAGCCACAGCCACTGGACATGTCGACTGCAACTTGCGCCACCACAAGTTGCCAGAGTTGAGCATAAAATTAGCAGCGGCAGAAGTACCATTGCGTCCATGCACAAATTTCAGATATTCAAAAGCTTGCATGCAAATGAGATAATAGTTTATACAAGATGAATGTGGGATAATGTACATCTATTTATGGCCCCATTTGCATGCTAGCTAGTACAGTGCATGATACATATGATTTGCACCTGGCCACCCTACTAGGCAGCAGCTGTTGGAGACCAATGCACCCTGCAGCCCAATGACACACACTATCTCTCTGTCGACATTTACCCTCCCCCAGACAGATCCTGAAGCCCAATCACAGGCAATAAAGTAACATGACCCCCCCACCCACACAGCTACGACGCCCCATCACGGGCAATACAGTAACATCATTCATAAATATGGAGTGTCATGTACATTATGGGCTGCACGTCCATTGGCTATAGTTCGGCATCAATGAGCATGCAGTCGTACCTGGCAGTTATTTGGCAGCAGCTGTGGCAGCATGTGGGTGGATGCTGCCGCCACCACCTGCAAAGGGGGAGCAGGGTAGAGGGCTTCACAGGACTGAGGCACTAGGCACCAGGCTGACTTTTTGAGGTGGTAGTAACTTGACATTCTGCCTACAATCAGACATTACAATCCACTGGACCACCAGGGAGATATTTTGGTTGAGAAGGGCTTCACATTCTGCCCATTATCATGCACTGGGGAGGTGATACATGTTCTGGCCATGATTGGGCTTTGGGAGATGTGTGAGCAGGAGAGGTCATGTTACTTTATTGCCCTCGATCACACTGTGGGAGATCTGTAGGGGGGGCATGTAACTTTATTCTTGCAGGCGGGCATCAAGAGATGTGCAGGTGAGGGTATGAGCATTATATGCACACAGGTCGGCTGGTGGGGGCACAAGAACCAACTATGGGTCCAGCCAAGACCGGCAGCTGCTGTGTTGTACCCTGCAATACAGCAGCTCACCTGAGGTGGCCGTCAACTTCATTTTTTGGGGGGCTCAAAGTTGTGCAGTCAGATGTTGGGGGTTATGCGATGCACAACTATCTACAACCCCACTGAATATTGTGTTGAGCAGCTTCTGCATCGTTCCTCCTCCTGTTAACCATGCATTCATTTCCATTGATCTTCTGCAAATCTGTTGTCAATGACATAACTGCCTCTGGTACATGTCGCACTAATAGTTTAAAGTTGGACTTGCACACACAACCCTGTTGCACATGTGGAGAACCCTGTCCAATATCTGGTCCACACTATAAGACGCTTACTAAGTCTGAAAACATTCACAACTATAGTTAAAAGTTGTGCTGATTTACTACGGTGAGTAAGGCGGCCCTGCACTTGGCTTCCCAGCAGCCTCCCATAATTCATGCGAGCGGTAGTACCAGCACGCATCGTTGTCCGTATCACCTCCGCTCCTTCAGTACGTAGAATCACCGGGCCAACAGCTTCCACTTCTTTTAATTGCACTACAGATTTGTTTTCATTTTAGTGCAATATATAAATAACTATTCACGCTCCCACATTGCATCCAGCTTCCGGTTTGTACTCCTCATCAGCACACGAGCATTCCCCGGCCTGGACTGCCTCAAGCAGTGCACACACCTCTTGCAAGGTCCACTGCCTCATCTTAGTTGATCACTCTTAGTAGTTCTGAAATACAAACCCAAAAGATGCACATTAGTATCATATAACAATATTCATCATTTCTAAACAAATTTATACAATAGTAATTAAATTACATCAAAGACCACCTGTCCTTCAAGATAGCAGAAACACAGATCAGTACCATAATAGAACAAAAAAAAACATGATACAGCCACCTTGACAGTAAAAGCAACTGCTAGTACACTAACATGCTATGCTCTAGTCTCATGCGTTGGAGTAACTGTATCAAACATCAAATTTGGGATACCATGACATATCCATTCTGTACCATCAGTGAAATATTCGCATAACATAGTAATGTGCTCTAAACACAGATGAACCATACATCACAGAACTGTGTTTAATTGAAGTCGCAACATATTATCATTGGTACACAGGCCTTGAAATAACATACTTCCACCCGGCTTGGACACCTGTTTTTCATTGGGACAGGCATTTTATTTCTTGGCCTGTCCTTGGACAGGCATTTTGATTTACAACTTTTCCACACTATATTAGGCTGCTAGGGCTCAACCACAGCACTCTATATGAAAAAGGGATGTCAGGACCTCATGATATGAAGATGCACCACAGGACTCAAATAAGTGGGCGCTTGACCACTAATATGCACTTCAGTTTTAGTAATTGCCACCTGCCGCTTTAAAAGGCAGCAACTTAATGGCACCTTGTAGCTCCTGCGTGTCTGTCCCATGTAAAATAAATTACACGGTACCCAAAATGTTATTGGGTGAGTCAATCCATCAAGCAGGACCGGAAAGGGTATTAAATATTTTAACATGGTTCTGGAAAGCCAAAACTCCTACACATGAAACTTCATGAGGGCAATTATCAAACACAAATGTCAGCAGGGTGTGATTCAAATATATCCTTTATGTTTAGTGTTCAAGGATGTTTACCAGTGTTCATTTTAGCTAATACCTTACCTGTACCCCTGCTGACATCATGTCAGAATGTAAACTATATTAATTCACATATGCACTTTAACATTCTGTGAAAGGAATCATACTGTGACAGGTTACAGGTATTATCAAACAGTTATCACTGGCAACATCCTTCTCAACAGTAAACTAGGTAAGGATATATTCTCCACAACCTGACAAACTTCGAAAACACTAAACCATTAGTACAGCAAAGCATTCAGATACATTGGCAGACACTCAGTTCACTATGCAGCAGCTAGGCTACTGCATGATTATTAAATCTATTTTTGACCACATTAATATGGTTCTGAAAAAGAACCTTTGTGCTTCTATCATATTTTCCTCAAACAGTCTCACAATCTTAAAGGACTTTCAAGATTCCATCTTGAAGGTCTCCCAGAAAATGACAATTGCCAGCATGTGAGAAATGCACACCATCTGGTAGGAATAGCCAATCATTACAGAATTTAATTTCGGGTGGCGTATAGTATGCATTCCATGCATGCATCAAAAGCAGTAATCTGTCATTTACTTTCTGCGAGCTCTGTCAATCAGATACATATGATGCTCTGCTTGCCAGACTCTGCGCCTGTAATATCTGAAAATATGATAATACAGGCAGGCAACATAGACATAATAGAAGAGGTCCAATTTTGCTTCCTTACTAAATCTACCCATCGCTTTAAACCCAAATCATTGCCTCCAAGATGGATTAGCAGTATGTCAGGAGGAGAGTGAGTTCTCAAGAGTCTGTGCATGGCTGGCATAAGATGTCTTATCTCATCCCACCACTTACCAAACCATTTTACATAGCACCGGGAACTGCAGGTCCCCTTCCTCAAAATCACTATGAAGTGCAAACTCAGCTGCTCGCCTTATGTAACCGCTTCCAATTATCCACAAATCCTTTTCCTATTTTCTGCCATTCTAAGTTTTTCACCCAGAACTGCACAGAAAGCTATTAAGAAAGGGACTGTTCACCTACAGTGACCAGACAGCACTGAAAATCAAACTGATATTTTCCTCCTTATTTCAAGCTAGCTTCACTGCATTCAGTCAAACACACACATTTAAAAAAACATTTCTCTGGTCTGACTTCATGAACCAATGTAGCTCATGCATTCAGTATTACTAGACTATGTTTCTGCTAAAATCTAAAACCACTGAGAACTAAACAAAATGCATGCTTTTCATAGGCAGTTTAAACAATTACAACATCAGAAAGAGTCTGATTGGTTGCGATTTGTCATACAACTCCACGCACCTTCTATCTCCCTCCATTTGCAGCTGTATCTGTACAAGTGAGTACTGAACTTCTTTTCTTACTTTTAAACTATTTCTCTTCAGAAAATAGCATGCCATATAATAACAATTAACATCATCAGATTAAACACCCAAAACGTTTTGATTAATAATATGTACATGTTTTAATAAGTTTTTAAATACTAGAAAATATCATGTGAACATAGACTGTACTTACAGTTTGAACTGCTTCTGTCTCTGCATTTTCAAAATGGATCTTGTTTTCTTCTCTTCAGTGTTTTCCATCACTGATTGGTTCTCAGAAGTGGCCTGACAAATCTTTTAATTTCATTGGTAGAGCTATTGTCACCAAACAGACTATTTAATGATTTGATAATGAATGTTTCAGCCACTCCCAAGTATTACATCTATTTTTACTTTTAATGCACGAAAGTACATTTTACATTTCGATGTACGAAAGTAAAAATTTGAAAATGTCGAACTTGACACTTTTGACCATAGTCTTGAAAGCATGAAAAGTACAATTTGCGACACTTTCTGAATGCACCAAAGTATTTTTTCGACACTTTCGTGCTCACGAAGTACTTTTCAAGAACTTTTTCTATATACACAGTTTCACATTTTATAAAATGACTTAAATTTATCAATTGTAAACACATAATCTGCTACATAACTGCCTTAAACTCAGCGCATGAAGATATTTAAGATTTACAATACTTACTGCGTACTTACAAACTGTGCAGTTGACATTTCATAAAACACTTATTTGTTGTATTTTTACACTCAAACGCCTCATATATCCATTGCACAACCTCTGCTCATAACATTACACTCTTTTATGTTAAATTTCTACAGAATAGTATTTCTCACATTGACTCACATAAAACGCAGCACATAAACAAAAACACAGCATCATCAAGAAGCGACACAATAAAATCTACACTTTCAGAACATTGTTGTCTCGAAGTTAATATTACCCTCCAGACTGGATGAGTGTAGGAAAACCAAACCAACCAGAGGCGTAATGAGACCCGACAACACAGGAGGAAGGGCTTATAAGATCTGGAAGGTACAGTATTTCCTATATTAGCCACCCTGGAGAGTATTATTGCACTTAGAAAATGTGCACTGTAAATGAAAAAAATGGAGGGAAAAAGTATTTAAAATATATATAAAAATACAAAATGAGCTTCATACAACTTTATGAATAAGTAATCCCTCTGGCTGTTTGATTTCTATATTATTGGGGACTCCATTATGTGACAGGGCACTTTGTTGGCATACTTTGTGACTTCAGCTACCAGACTGTGGAGGCTCTGAATCTACGATCAAGATACTGGGTAACCATTCATTAAGAGGTTTTTTTGTTTTTGTAAGGTACTCTTTGTACCTGCCAGTAGTTTGGGACACATGCTAGATTAGTAAATACACAGTAGAGGGACTTGTGGCATTTGTTTTTAGATTTTCTGAATAGGGCCAGGCAACAGTCACAGCACTTTCACAACTTACAGTGGCCATGAATGAGACATGCATAAGCTTGTCATGTAATGGATTGCCTAGTCTTTTGATGCTACAGACTATGATACATGGCATTTTTCTGAAGCATTTGCTGGTAGATGTCACTGTTTAGAAGTTTGTATGAGTATCAGCTTCTGTTGATTTTCTGTGTTTTGTGTGTGTGTGTGTGTGTGTGTGTGTGTGTGTGGGGACATCATGGTCTTGTTCATTCATTTGCTTACCAAGTGGTACAAAATGGCAGGTGAAAAGCTTGAAGACTCGGGTTGGCTACAAATACACGTAATGCAGCACCCGAATAGTAACTTTTTTTATGGTATCTATTCCAGAAATACTGGTACACACAAGATTGGTATCATACAATCAGAAGGCTAGGATTTTCAGACCCATTTCAAAAGCAAAATAGTTAAGTCTGAACTGAAAAGTATGACACAACACAAAGTTACTAGTGTACCTGTGAACTGTAATGCACTAGCTTGTAAATCAGAAATATTTAGAATTCTCACACATTTTTTGAACATATTGAATTTATCTGTTCAGAAACGCATCCACAGTAATTTTCAGACTGTAGTTCCACATAGTTATTTCTGCAAGGAACTTCATCATTGCAGCAGCACATATAGAGAAAACATTTTTTGCCATGTTGTGAAAATCACAGCTCGAATAATAACACACACCAGCACAAAAAACACTATGTTACTACAATGCAGCATCAACATTGAAATCTCGCTAACATGAACCATATCTACCAACTGTGCCACACACACACACTACACAACAGCAATAGAGCAGTATCCTCCACGTTATTGTAAATATACTAATTGTTGATACATTTAATAATGCACACTGTCACTGAATTTCTTGCTCCACCATATACTTAATCATCAAACTGACTATCACATAACACGCTACACAGCATTAAACACATCTTAGTACACAAATAAAAAATAACAGCCATCATAATCGTAAGAACATCGTGAGAAAAAAAAGACAAATCTCACAGAAATATTGAGAATGTAAAATTTCTGATATTACATAGCAGCTGTTGCAATGCACATTCATAACAGCTATCATTTGCTTGTCTTTTTCACCGAATTGTTAACATTGGTTAACATGCTATTCTATTAATAACATTACTATAAGAAATTTACTGAAGTATTCTAAAACTTTTTTTTCTTCATGCAGGTGCCTGATACTTCTGTAAGATTGCTTACTGGACTTCAACCATAGTACCTGAAAATGCCAACCAAATACAGACGAGGGTGTATCTGTAAATGAGCTGCTATAATAGTACACACTGTTGTATAAGGGCAACAAACAAAAAGTAAAGTTACCCAAAAAAAATGAACATCGACAGAGCATTACTGCAACAGTGACCCTACATCAAGTCACTGCACAGAGAAACAAAATCCATAAAAAACAGAAATGTATACATCACAAATGTGTCGATCTCGTAAGATGAAACACAACTATCTTGAGTGTAACCATCAAGAGACGCCAAATCAACAACGTAAAATGAAAAATTGTGACTTATAACTTAGAAAAGAAAGTTTATTGATCACTGTATAAAGCTAAGATCGAAAGACTTATTACTGCTATGATGCGGCACAGCCCGCAAACAGATCAAGAGTCACCTTTCTCTGATGAATTCGTCTGAAAGTACAAACATTTGTCAACAGAGCACTGTTTGTACTACAAAGATTGTAGCTTAAGATGTCTCATGTCCTTGAACAATTCAGAAACTTGTATATAGCATCAAAAAGGCTTCAGCAGTATCCTTGTTTGACTGTTGACAACTTCTGCCATGTCTTCACAGGACAGTGGCTGCACACACAGCACTCAGAAGCATATTTCTGGAAGAGTCTTATCATGACTTTCGAAACAACAGACGTTCAATATCGATGAGTCCGCAACTTATAAATGTCCCTGTATCTCTGATGACAATCAATTAGATACTGATGATGACTGTGGTCCAACCATAGTCTTGAATAAATGGCACTGCCTTACATGGTCATGTGATGCTACCTGCAACTGTAGGCAATCATCATTTCAAAAAGTAGAACAGTTTGTTAACCTATTCATAATAACAGATCGCAAGAGAGACATAGCTATTTACTGAAATCGACTATTGTGAATACGTGCCATACTGGACCCATGGGCCTACTTGCATGTCTCGATACTGGTGTTTGTGATAGTTTTTCACAACATGATGCTCGTAGTGCATCAGACAGGCATGCTAAACTTTGTCTACAGAGTATATGAAGTACAGCTAGCTGTGCATCAGTACACTTGTTTAAATGACTTACTGCAGTCAGGTGACATGCACGGTGCCATCACTTTCATGAAAAATGTGCAACACATTCCTTCTGAGCCAGAAACAGGAAATTTCCAGTGTCACACTTCGAACAGAAAATCTGTTTCAGTGTTAGAAAATGACATTCTGAAACAGTACGGAAAGGAAATTGCTAGTTTGAGATTGCAAAGTATCAAGTTTGATTCTGTATATGTGTCATCGACCATTTGTGTACTTCATAAAACAAACTGTCACAGTCAACCTAGAAACCTGGTCATCATACAATGACATGTGGTTGTGCCTCACAGCATTCTTGCTTCTGAAATCTGACTTTCATCCACAAGACACCATTGTACTATGAAAACACTGTTTTCAAAACTGAAGTTCAACACTTTGCCAGGAAGGTCAAATGCTAAACAACATGGAAACAGATGTTACACCAACTGAGATTTCAACATTGAATATGTTTGAACGTATTCTAATTCAGACAATGAAACCATTCCAAACGATTCTATGCCTGAACACAAAAGACACTGAAGATTCCACAGAAAGAGCTAGTTAGATCTCTAAAGGGTTCTGTGATGTATCTACTACATCATCTACAGGAAAATGTTCAAGCTATCTCAACAGAAAATAGTTTGTGATTCTAGTAAATGGTGTGCCTACAAAGGCCAAGGTCATCTGGCAAGATGTTGTCAACCTGCAAAAGGTTGTAGCTTGCTCTGGCTTATACAAGGAACAATTCCTTCTATAGACCTTGACATAGATCAAATGGCCAGCCTCTGTGCAACATGATCTATTAGAAAAAATAAGCCAATCATTGAGAAGAGTCACTACACAGACAAGTGACAATGTGTATGACATGATACACAATTCACCCGCCACATGGTAGAGATCCATTAGGAGACAACATTGATCTCTATCAAATGAAGCAGGTGGAAGGTGAGCCTGTCAGCATTTGGGAGGCAACATTAGAAGCACGCTGCTTCCCAGACCTATTTCCAAAAGGGTCAGGCGGATGCCTAGATGAAAGAGAAGTACGGGTACAGGGTGCTGAGTACCGCACCAGCCATATCCTGAGCAAAGATGGCAAATTCAGATGTAACATTCAGTACCTGTTCCATCTGCTCTGGAAAAGTGAGCTTAGCATTCTGTCTGCATCTATAGCACATACCATTTTGGCTAACAACTCCACTAGATGGAATTACAGCTGCTCAATTTCTGGAGAAATTGAAACAGAAAATGAAAGTGGCAAGTGAATCTGTCTTCCATACTTTCAAGATCATGGGCACCAAAGAATATTGGTATCGCAGACACTCGGAAGTGATGACAATGCTACGAGAGTATGGCACAGCCACATGGTTTGTCACACTTAGTTGTGCAGAATATGCCTGGGACGAACTCATTGAACTGTTGAAGTGGGCAAATTCCGATGTCAAAGGCATCTCATCAATGACTATCAGAGAAATGTGTTCACTTGATCCTGTGTCTGTCACAAGACACTTTCACAAGCGCTTCCATGACATTCTCAATTTCATCTTATCAAAGGACAATCCTCCTCTAGGCATTGTAGAACACTGCTTTTGGAAGACAGAATATATAAGGCAGGGTGCCCTCATATCCATATGTTACTATGGATCAAGGATGCACCACGAATCGGTGAACATGATGCAGCAGAAGTGCTATCATAAAAAATATATCACTTGTCACATTCCAGACAAGTATGACAGTCCTACACTATGGAAGTTGGTTCAAAAGTTCCAGCGATTTATATTTGCACAAAATATTGCCGCAAGCAGTAAAGAACAAATCTAATTGGTAACACGATGTCGCTTTGGATTTCTAGAAGAGTTTGTCAGAATGGTGGCATGAATGACCTTTCTCAGCAATGCGACACCACTTGAAGGCAAAATCAACCAAGAGGGTATATGAGTTACCCAGAGATGAAAAGAGGTGTATATCAATGACTACAACCCAACTCTTCTCCTAATGTAAGGAGCAAACATAGATGTTCAGTTTGTGGCTGACAACTCACTAGCCCTGGTTCGCTATGTAACTTCGTACATAACCAAACATGAACAGACTAGCTTGCAAGATCTTTGGGAAGATATTGCCAGTCATGCAAAAGCCTGACATCTCAGCTGTGGTCATTGGGTTTGAAGACCTTTCTCACAGAGAATGTGGAGCTTACGGCCAGTGACTGCTTAATGGTACACATCTGTACGGAAGTCTGGACGCTGTACGGTTCCTCAGTAACCATAAAAGAGAAACGGAAGCGTACTGATTCCTCATGCCGAAATTGAGCAGCTTGTTGTCATTACACCTTCTTCAAAACATATCTTGAAGAATAACCTGATAGACACATACTACCCACGTAGACACAACGAGATGAATGATATGTGTCTGTTTGAGGTGGCTAAGTGAGTATGACTACAAGACAGGTGCAGCACAGACTCAACAGTGCACATTTACAAGGTCAATGGACTAGATGGCTGTCTTGTGAAGAGGAACAAGCCATGGCTTATAGATCACTCGTAACTGCATCTAGGACATCAGAGAGCACAGAACATTACTACTTTGCTCTCCTATTCCTATTTAGACCCTGGAGGAGTAGTCTGAATTAAAAGGTGACTCTGACACATTCGAAGAACAGTTCAATCTCACTTATGAGAATTTCCAAACCGACTACTCACAAACATACATAGAAAGACTAAAAGCTGAGAAGAACAGCTCGAGCAGGCAGAGAAGCAACTTCAGGAAGACACTCAGTCAGTTCACAAGACAACCTTGATCCAGAAGGACAAGGTGTTCTAGGTGACCCTCTGCCATTAAATGCCCCAGAACTGTTAATTCAGAATTGAGACAGCTATGCAACATGGCACACACGCATATGGTCAACCCAGGTGACGTAAGAGAAAGACTAAATCAGCTGCAGCATAACAACACTCCAAAGTGGTTGAAGCTGTCAACATGGCATACTACATGAAACAAAAAAATGTGACTGCACTCAGCACAAACCACTACTAATGTTTGTCAGTGGTTCAGCTGGCACAGGAAAGAGTTTCCTGATTGAAGCTATCACTTCAGAAATACGGAGTGCTACAGGCTCTTCAATGTCTGTTGCTGTGACTGCTCCCACAGGACTAGCAGCATACAACATTGGTGGAGTAACATTACACCATCTCTTTATGTTGCCAGTCGAACATGGGAGAATCCGGAGTATCAAACTGTCATTCTAGGTTGCATCTCAGCTCCCGTCCCATGTTCATAAAGATGCAGCTACTCATCGCTTGATGAAATCAGCATGGTCTCCAATGTCATGCTAGCCTGTATTCATCTACGTCTACAGCAGATCTTAGGTACTGACGATGCAGTGCCATTTGGTGGCAAAAGTATACTTGTGTTGGGAGACCTTTTACAACTTTTACCAGTCAATGCAGAGCATGTATTCACAACTCTGACTGCCAAGCAAGCTAAGAATATCCTCGGTTGCATTGCAGGCTATAACATATGGGAATTATTCACCTATGTTGAGTTGTCTGAGAACATGCGGCAAAGTGGTGACCTAGCTTACAAATCACTTTTAGATGAAGCTCGCACAGGTTCTCTATCACCAGAACATGTTTGGATGTTAAATGATCAAAAAACCACAGCAGATAGTACATGCATAGAAACAGCATGTAATGTCTTCAGCGACATATACTCTACTGCCAGACACATAGTGTGCCTTATGCCACGACTAAAGAAATGCACTGAATTCAACAATCTAATGCTACAAAGAGAACCAAGAGATTGTCTCTCCATGTAATTGATACAGTTGATGGCGTTATTCTTAGTCAAATTAGTAGCAAAGATGACTGAGCGACTAAGTGAACTGAAGTCAGATGTTTCACGAACAGCTGGCCTAGAAGCTGTTCTCACACTTTGTAAGAATGCACGATCATGCTAGCCATGGTTAATCTAGATGTCGAACAAGGCATGGTAAACGGTGCCATGGGAAACATCACTGACTTTATCCATAATGTACAGAAGACATTTATTCAGACACTTGTAGTGCAGTTTGACAACATGCAACACTCTGTACACATAGATAGAACCTGCGTAAATTCCGGGTTTTAAGGATATCTATGTAAACAGGAAACAGTTCCCTACCATGTGTATTCTCACGCTGTCTCCATTCACAAATCTCAGGGATTAAGTTTGGATTCAGCAATGATAGACATAGGTAACAGACATTTTCAAAGATGAGCTATCGCTACGGCACTTTCGGTAACAAGCCTTTCTGGATTGCACATCATTAGTATAGCACCTCAGAAAATACGTGTTGACAAGCGATGTATTCTTGAGTACAACAGATTACGTACTCTACATCAGCCACAAATGTCTTTAATACCACTGCCTACATATATGCCGGTCTCACACAATTCAGTCACAGTTAGACGTACAACAAACAGCACCAAGCTTCACTAAGTGATTCACACAAAAGAGTTCTAGCAAAGGCCACAACCTCAAGTAAATATTCATAACTAACAATTCATCAGAAATCAGTTGGTAGCTGCTGTCCACTGTTTGACAACAGCAATAGAGTAAATTGCTATGCTAACTCAGCTATGCAAGTTTTTCTACACATGCCACACTTTGTGCAAGCAACATCTGCTTCACAAGACAATCCCCTATCAAATGCTTTGAAGCAGATTATCAACATGACTTCTGACCACTCTAACAATATACAATCACTAACACCACTACGACAGGTGTTATCTACATATGCTGGATGCAGTACATTTGCTGCAGACATACAGCAAGACAGTACTGAGTTTATGATGGCTGTGATAAACAACCTTGATGAAGACGGCACCCCAATCCACCAGTACTTCACAGTAACATACATTAAAAAATATGTATGTGTTTCATGTGGCAATTCACAGCGTGAAACGACGCAAGACATGTTGTGGATAACTCTCTTTGTTCCTAAAGCCAAAAGTGTCAAATTTTGACAGCTGTTCACTAATGCTGAATGTAGTCATGCCTGTGGAAGGTGCGGAGGCAGATGCATTCAGTCCATACGCCTGAGGACTTCATCTCAATATCTGTTGCTTATGTTGCACAGATTTGACACCAATGGGCTCAGAGTTGATACTCCTATCACAGACTACACAGCTAGTAGAATAGTCTTCAACCAATCACTGTTTGACACTCACAGCATTATCTATCACCATGGTCAATCCATGCATTCTGGACATTACACCTCGTTACTAAGGTGCACAGCTGGATGGTTAGAGTGTGACGACTCTACACTACTTTTAAACAGAGACTCCCACGTCACCTGAAAATGCATATCTTTCTAATATTGAAGAATTATGACAACCTTCATATTTCAGAAGAATAGGACAAAACATGTACCATTTTAACATAAGTACTTTGTCCCCAAAATGTCATAACTCGCTATAATGTTGTACAATTTACAACTGTAAATAAAACAATACAATTTCAACAAAATTGAATTCAAATACAGATATTACATAGACTGTGACATGTTACATCTTGTAGATCAGTGACTACATGGAAATTGTTGTAGTGGCTTCAATCAGCGCCAACAATATTTACAGTCACTAGAGAAACCATGATTACATGTCTATACAAGATAATGCATCTCAAAACGTTACTAAGCTGCACAGCTGGATGGTTAGAGTGTGACGACTCTACAACTACTTTTAAATAGACACTCCCACATCACCTGAAAAATGCTCTAGAGAAATCATGATTACATGTCTGTGAAAGATTCTACCCTTATAACATTAAACAAACATTCCACTGTCTCAGAAATAGTCTTTTTACACTTCTAGTGACTCTTCACATATAGAGAACATCATTAGATCACCATGCAACAGTGTAGAACTATCACGCTTTCAGACATAGTACTAGTATTGTACATAATGTAAAACAACTACCGTTATTGGATAATGCAAGAAGTTGACTTACACAACTGTTAATAATAACCAATTACTCAATCTAATTTAGTGACTCTTACAACTGTTTAAAACTACTTGTACATAGTAGAAACATTTCGTTATCAGCTTTACATTGTTAATAACTTGTTTAATAATTAAACTAAAATAGCAGTGTAGCACAACAGTACAAGTGAATGTCTTACATATTACTCTGCAGTATACTAACAATATGTAACTAAGCATAAGTTTGTGAAAAATGCATTCCATTACAGTTTTGTATTTACAACTTAAGAATTTACATAGAAGCCAATGTAAGAATTGATAACATTTTGTGTTCATGTAAAGCGTTCATTTTTTTTGTACTTCTCACATAACTAACTGTACCGTATGTACAAAATTATTGACAATTGTAAATCAGGCACTGTTGCTGATCACAACAAACTGCATACTTGTTCCTGACAATATATTTATGATCGCCTCAATTGAGGGGTCGGTGAATTTTCCATTTGCACCTAGTCAGTGACATATTATTTAATAGTAAGAATCAAATGTCACGTAAACTTACAATTGTGTAAACTGTACTACTTAGACAATCAGCAAATGGTTTTTCGCCCACCCCAGGAACATACATACATTAGCAGTCAACAATTACAACAAAACACTTGTCTATCTTGTGTCAAATCACACTTCACTACCAACTGACATTCCTTATTAACATAGCAGACAAGTAATGCACTACACATAGTTACAACATACAACCATTTTAAAAAAATAACATTTTTACAAACTACATTCATTCAATAGCAATAGCTTCAGCCTGACTATTAAAATTACAATTCAAATGCCAGAAAATACTTCGCGACATATAAACAGAAGTGAGTACTGAAGCACAACTAAAAACACACAACATCTGATTAGTTTCATATAATATCACACACTTAGTCCAATCCACATGATACACTTATTATTATTCTTACACATTTACAAATTTCACAAGCAATGATTGCACACATACAAAGATTGTATTGTGAGACTGCTTCTGTTAACTAAATTTTACTTTTGATTCGACCTTTTCTCCATTTGACAAATTGGCAATACATTTTTTAAAACCATAACCACCTGTGTTGACTCATTACTTTAAATACCATACTGAGATGAAAATAAGTGTCTATGACTTAAGCATACAAATCAATGTTTACTAATACTGCTACAACTATACCTCCATCTATTTGTTTGCTACCTATGACATACAGTCAGTAACACACCAACACAAAGGGTAACACACATGGTGGCATAGAAGGGATTGTCAGCCCTAAGTATCACCCCATGACATGTAAAGCAGCAGAAGTATAGGAGAATGGGGTGAGAGTTAGGCCTACGATCCAATGCAGACCCCAATGCCAGTTGGGTGGGTGGGCAGGGCAGTACAGGCCATGCACTACCGCCACATGATGTGTTATGGCAGTCATAAAACTGACAGCACCACAAGCATTATTGCTAAAAGTGCCACTTGGGGGAGTGGCGTGGGGTACAAGTGGGTGTTCACCCTAACAGCTAATTTCCTCACTTTTGTCGCTGTGGAACAACCCTAACTAATGCATTAAACAGACTTTTTGCTCTAATTTCCCTTCTTTTAAGAAAGATAAAAAAAATTAGTAATGTAATGCAGCAGGGGAGTGAGGGGCCCGCTCCCACAACTATGAATGAGAACAGAAAGGCTAATGCATACAGTGGCATACACAGGAATGCTGTGCCACGCCTTGTCATAAAGTAACATGGTGCCTGTAATTGAAATGTCAATGGGCATGGTGACACAAAGTGAAACAGAAAGCAAAACAGTACAGTGCACACAAATGGCTAAAAGTAACAGAAACGAAACAAAAAGCAAAGAACAATGAGGCTATGGTGGCAATGGAGTCTGCATTGGGATCATCAGCCTAACTCTCACCCATGACATGTGTAAGCAGCAGAAGTATAAGACAATGCGGTGAGAGTTAGGACCCAGAATCCCAATGCACCGCACTGCCAGTTTGGGGGCAGGCGGGGGTCAAGGGGTTTTCAACCTAACAGTAATTTCCTCACTTTTGTTGCTGTGGAACACCTACCTAATGCATTAAACACAGTTTTTTGCCTCTAATTTCCCTTCTTTTTAAGAATGATAACAAGAAATAGTGAATGTAATGCAGCGGCTGAGAACAGAAAGGCTAATGCATACAGTGGCATACACAGGAATGCTGTGCCACATGATGCCTTGTCACAAAGTAACGTGGTGCCTGTAAATTGAAATGTCAATGGGCATGGTGACACAAAGTGAAACAGAAAGCAAAACATTACAGTGCACACAAATGGCTAAAAAGTAACACAAACGCAAACAAAAAAGAAAACGCAAACAATGGCGCATATGGTGGCATTGGAGTCTGCATTGGGATCATCAGCCCTAACTCTCACCCCATGACATGTGTAAAACAGCAGAAGTATAGGACAATGCGGTGAGAGTTAGGACCCCCAATCCCAATGTGCACCCCACTGCCGGTTTGGGGATGGGCGGGGGGTCCAAGGGGGCTTTCAACCCTAAGGCGAATTTCCTCACTTTTGTTGCTGTGGAACAACCTAACTAATGCATTAAACAGTTTTTTGCCTCTATTTTCCCTTATTTTTAAGAATGATAACAAGAAATAGTGAATGTAATGCAGTGGGGGTCACGGGCCCTTTGGGCCCCGCTCCTGCCTGCGTCCCAGCTCGCTCCCGCCATGATGTGTTGTGGCATACTAACAGGGACAGCAATGCAAACAGAAATGCTAACAGTGGAGCACATGGTAACACAAGCACGAATGAGAACAGAAAGGGTAACACATGGTGGCGTAGACGGGAATGGTCTGCCACGTGATGTGTTGTCACATAGTAACATGGTGCCTGCAAACAGAAATGTCAATGGGCATGGTGATGTAAAGTGAAACAGTAAGATAAACAGCACTGTAGACAGAAATGGCAAAAAATAACAGAAACGCAAGCGCAGATGAAAACGCAAAGGATAACGCACATGGTGGCGCAGACGTCAATGGTAAGTGAAACGGGTACGGATCCGCAAGCAGAAAGGGCAACAGTAACAGTAATGTAAGTGCACAGGCTGGTTTTCCCCAAAACCTGCATTGAGAAAGACAGTGAGTACAAATAATGTATGCAAAATTACTAGTATCGGCGCAAAAAATGAGATCTTGGAATACTAAATACATTATATCTCAGGAACTGTACAACGTAGAAAAAAAATTTAAAAGTCATATTATTTACAACTGTCCTGGCTAATTTGAATCTTAGCCCCGTGAGAGGGCTAAGAAATTTTCCGATGAAAAGTCCGTATCTCACACCGTTTCCGAGATACGGGCCCTGAAAGGCGCGGCAAACGCCATAATGTTATCCTATGGGAAAAAAAGAAAAGTTCGGAGCGCCATAACTTTGCCTCCCTGTAATGTTTTTTCATCAAACTACTAAAAGGCACATCTGTGGGCTATTGGCTGTCTTTCCTCCAAATTTCAGGAAAAAAGACCAAACTGTTATTTTGCAGCAGGGCTCCAAATGATTTCTGTTAAGTGTCGGGCGCCGTAATGTTATCCTATGGGAAAAACCGTAAATTTTCGAGTGCCGTAACTTTGCCGCCATATGATATTTTTTCACCAAACTACTGAAAGGCACATCTGTGTACTGTTGGCTGTCTTCCCTCCAAATTTCAGAAAAAAAGACCAAACCGTTATTTTGCAGCAGGGTGCCAAAGGATTCCTCTAATGCTTCGGGCGCCGTAATGTTATCCTATGGGAAAAACTGTCAACTTTGGAGTGCCATAACTTTGCCGCCATGTAATATTTTTTCAATACAACACTGAAAGGCACATCTGTGAGATGTCAGCTGCGTTCCCTCCAAATTTTAGCCCAAAACTCCTGACGGTTATTTTGCAGTACAGTGCCAAAGAATTGCTGTCATTTCCCCACAGACTAGAAAATTACTGTCGCAATTTGCGAAAGCTTCCGCAAAAAAGTTCGACACTTTCGTGAGCACGAAAGCAATTTGGGAAAGTACTTTTTCCAGAAATTTGAAAAACATATTTCTGGGGTGTTTTACCACAAAATAAAGACATGGCAAGCATCCTCAGGGCCCGAATAGCTAAATACAAAAATAATTACGTTGCTAGAGGGTCTCAAATTTAAATGCCAACCATTTTTCTGATCACCAACTGAAAACAAAATGGTGGATTTGCGAAAGTAACAGGCCCATTTGTGAAAGTAAAAATGCATTTGCGACACTGTCGAACTTTTTGTTAACTTTTTCCATTGACTTATAATGGGAAACTGTTTTTTGAATAACTTTTGAACCGTTTAATATTTTTTCACCAAATCTTTGAAAGGCACATCGGGGTCCCCGCCTGCACGTTCCCTGAAGATTTCGGGCCGGTCACGCAAACCGTACGACCTGTACGCTCGACCATAGAATTCCAGAAAAGCGTAAACGCGTGCAAAGATCATGCTTAATAACTCCACAACTGTATATCCAATCAGTACGAAACTTGGCAGATCCCAAGGCCTATGGGTCTTGATCATACTTTCCAAATTTCAGGCAAATACATCAAATGGTTGCAAAGTTATTAAGGTGCAAAGTTTTGGGTTTAACATGGAAATGGCTCCTCAACCCTAACTATGGTAGCACTACCGTGCTACCATAATTTATTTATATATTTATATTTTTGTGATTTCCATGAACTTGCATCCTCATTCATACAGGTCCCATTAGAAATGGAGTAGAAGAGTTATTGCAAAACTCATTTTTGATGTCAGCCTGCTTTCCTTGACACACTGCATAACACCATCAGGCCATGACATGTATGTGAGCCGATTGTGAGATAGAGCTCTCCAGACCAGCGCAATGTGTCCACCACATGACAGAACACTGCACCAAACCTTCCCAGGCTCTGAGCAATGGTGTGTTCCACCAATCCTTGTGCTGCCCAGCCAGCTCCCAGAGCTAATCTCTGAACCTGAGTTGCCGGCACGGAAACACAGCATGCTACCCTCTGGCCCAACAGCTGTCCCTGCACACAATATTTCTCCATAACTTATAGGTGATTCTATAAACCAATGACAATATGTAATCAATAACCCTGGCAAAAATGCATGCAGTGCAATTATTTCTTTAACAGATCTATTCTTTCAACAGGTCAACACATTATTATCTTCCACTTTTCTGGGCATAATTACTTTATTGTTCTTAAAAATGGCAGTTAAATTCATTTCACCAGTTATTCATTTCAGATGGCATCTCTATACCTTAAAGGCACAAATAGGTTTGTACAAAGTGAGGTAAGGACTTAACAGGTCTGTGCTATTGACAAGGTTTTGTTTAAGTTGGCCCTAGTGCAATAATATAAGACTGAAAATTATATTAGGCTGTAGTGCAGGATGAGCAAATATCACCATGCCTGATGTGCTGTGCCACCGTCTCTGGCAGTGGGAGCTGTGGTAGATAAGTGACTGTTCATTTCTGTTGCAGATTGCAGCCATTTCATTAGCTAATGTATGATGTCATAGCAATGATAACATCACATTCTGAGCAAATAGGGGGTTTAAGATATAAAAAGAGGAGAAGGGAACCAGATTCCATGGAAAAACAGAAATATTAATAAAAAATCAACAAGAAGAGTGAATTCTGTGGCACCGCAGAAGTTCTGCCGTAGATTGCAAGTTCTGCGCAAAATTCTGTGGCCGCAGAATTCTAGGGGCATAGCCGGTGACCGACATCCCCAGCAGAGGAGTGGTACAACGAGGCACATGCCAGCACATGCAATATCATCAAGCATGTCTTTGGCATGCTGAAGGCATGATTCCATTGCCTAGACAAGTCAGGCTGTGCCCTACAATATAGCCCTTCCAAGGCCTGTGGCCTATTCCTGGCCTGCTGCATACTGCACAACATGGCCATTGACCATGGGATAGCTGTTCAGGCTGATGAGGGTGACAGGAGCAGGATCTACAGTGACAATGGGCAAGATGGAGGTGAGCAGCCACCCCCTGGGTGGAGGGACCCCTGGCTGGTGCAGTTGACATGTTGCCACCGCATAATGATAGACCAGGAACACTTTGGTGAACGCAGGTACATGCAGTGACACACATGCATGGGACACACAGACCACCACACCACACACAAGCAGGGATGTGCACAGTGGGATGCATGGAAGGAATAGGGTGCACAGCAGGGATGGTGGAGGCACTGGCATATGGCTGCACACACACACACACACACACACACACACACACACACACACACACAGGCAGTGAAACAAGGTGTGGATCAGAAGCATGACACTGGTGCACAGACACAACTGGTGTGTGCCTGCCCTCATTACACCCATGCCACACATCCCAGCAGCCCGGCAAGCACACATAGAAGGCATGCGGCATGCCACCACATGCATGCCACACCAACACCGCACATGTGCACATAGGGCAGCACCAGTGGACAGCAGGTCAGGGCAGCACACACCTCAGGCCAACCACGTGGTCCCTCGGCCACCACAGCCACTTGGGTGGCTGCGTTGGGGCTGATTGGCCGACACAGTCTGTGCATCGGCCATGAGGGATGTGTCCAATGCCCCCCAGGGGTAGATATGCAGGACTCAGACCTTGTCCTCGCAGGGGTATGTAGGCGGCCAAACAGACTAGTTCTGGGCATGCCTGTGATGCCAACATTGGAGCCCGGCATCCACTGCAATGGTGTCACCAATCTCTGGGATCGTGGGGTGGACTGTGCACTTCTGGGGGTCCTCTGTGTATGGCCAAGTCCAGTGGCAGCCAGCAATGCAAAGCCAGCCACAATGGCACCAGCGACATGGTCCATAGCTGCAGTCATGGCCTCCTGCATGTGGCGCAGCCTGTCCAGGATCTGCACAGTGCCCCTGTCCTGCTGCTCTGCCAGCTGATGCACCTCCGACCACAGTGCCTGCATCCCAGTGGCTAACAGCACCTATTGCTCAATGGATGCTAGCAGCAACTGGGTGTGCTCAGCCAGCTGCTCACCATCCTGTGCCTCTTGGCTGGGATGCCGATCAGCTGTGGATGACCTGCCATGCTGCCCAGCCTCCCACTCTGGTGGACTCTGTGCAGTGGGCTGTACAGAGGGTAGGGGTACAGCAGGTACACCAGTGGCAGGACCCGTGTACTGCAGCTCAGTGACACCCACATCCTGCCGCTGCCACCTGTCGGTCTGCTGGGTGGTGTCCTCTGCTGGCGCAGGTACAACAATGCCACCACCCACACTGGGAACAGTGGTGGCAGAACACACCACTACACCTGTGGGGATGGGAGGTGGCTCTACAGCTAAGGACACAGTGCTGGGCCCTGATGATGTCTGTGAGGCAGGCAGGGGTGATTCCTCCACAATGTCCCCTATGCTGTCCAGGATCAGGGTGATGTCATCATCGGAGTCAGACCCCGCCCTGAGCTGAGTCTCTGCACACAGCACTTCCAGGCTGGCATCCTGCAGGAACTCATCCAGGGCCTCGTCCAACCCCAGGCCAATGACATTCACTGGCACCATGGTGCTCAGCCACAGCCTGTCCAGGCTACAGATGTTGGTGGACTTTGAGGGGCCATCCACAGCAACTGTGGATGTGGCCGCTGCCCCATTCTCTACACGGAGGCTTGATGGTGTTGCAAGAGAAGATGAGATGGTCAGTGGTGTGTTAGCCCCCATGTGCACCCCCCGGGTGCATGCCACTGGTATCACTGGCCAGCGGTGTGCCATGTACGGTGGTGAGCACACAAGCATGTGGCAAGCAGAACAGTGGCATGCACACCAGCATGCCCTGGCACACTCTTGCCAGAACAGTGTGTGTATGAGTAACATACATACCATGCAGTGACGGGCTGCCACCCATCTGGAATCTCCCTCTGGGTACACCCTCCACTGCAGTGGGGTGGATGGTGGCCTCAACTAGCTCTTCTGTGGCCGTCAGTGTGGGTGCGGTTGATGGCCCTCCACTGGTGGTACTGTGGGATGTTCATATGGCTCCACCTTCTCCTTAATATGCCGCTTGTCCATCCCAACCTTCTTGCGGCACCCCTGTGCAGAACGCTTGTGTCTGCCATGCTGGTTCAGGTAGGCCACCTCCTTATCTCATCCAACTGACCTGTTGTGCAGTGTGCCCATGGCTCCACTCTACAGAGGCTCCCTGTCAAGGTAGGCCTCGAACAGGGCATCTGTCTCTCTCTTAGTGAAGTTTGGCCTGCTTTTATGTGCAGACCCACACTCCTCACCTTCCTCATGTCCCAACATGTTGCCACCTGTGAACAGTGACAGCACAGTGTGTCAATGCCAGCATGGCCTGAGGCAATCCCCAATTGTAGTGCTGATGCATGGTTGTGTGTCCCTGTGCCAGCATCCACTTACCTAGAAAAGTTGCAGTACCGGTCCATGGCCTGTGCTGTTTGCTGGCGCTTATAAGGTGCATCACAAGCAAATGGGCTTGTACACAATGGTAATGATATGCTAATGCACCCTACTGCGCCGCGCATTGGTTGATGAGGTAATTTGCATATGGCAGCTGAATATCGCGGTCTTGCACAGTGCTCAACTGTGTCGTGTCGGAGCAACCCCATGGCGCATGTCACACACATGCACAGTACACAGTCACGCAGTGCACATGTGTGCACTCAGTCGCACATGCCTATCACTTGCCTGGCATGACATGTGTGATATAGTGCTATTGTGCACATGTTGCTGGGGTTGCATTGCGCATGCCTGGGTGAACTGTCACTAACCCCCGATCTTGCATATGTGCAAGCAGCATGTGACTCATCTCCAGCATGTGTGCAGCCTTGAGCAGGGTCATGACCTGTCACCTCTGTCTTGGGGTCATGTCACCATGCAGCACAATTCATGGCATGGTGCACATGCCCGGTAACCCACTGTGCACCTGCATTGCTCATCAGCATCATGCACATCCGAGTTGCATGATTGCGGCATGTCGTCCCCTATCATGCACTGGACATGTGCTGCCCCTACATGTGATTTCCACCGCAAATGTTAAGAACTGCACAGGGTGTGGAAATGGCAAGCAGGCGAGACCATCGGGCATGCAATTGGATGGATGTAGAGCTGGTGAATCTGGTGGCAGTGGTTCAGTCATATGTAGCCCAGCTGTATGGGCAGGTGCCACTCCAGCAGGCATGGGGTCAGGTGTAACACAGTGTGTCAAGGTCCCCGGACAGGCACACGGGTGTGGCCAGGTCTGCAGAGCAGTGTCATCACAGATATGGTGACCTGCGGAGACGGAATCTAGACATCCTTCCCTGGATGCAGGTGCTGGTGCAGCGTGGGGCTGTGCCACAGCCAGGTAGGTGTGTGCATGTGGCGTGCATGCCCATGTACCCAACTGTATTGTGTAACGTTTGTGCGGCATGGGCCACTGCTGGGGGGGGCCTGTCCTCATGAACACAGGCATCATGCATGTCCACAGCATGTGTTGCAGGCATGCTGGCGTGTGGTCTGAGGGACTGCTGGGTGTAGGACAGTGCACAGTGGGCTGTGGGGTGGCAGAGGACCATCCATGCATGTGTACTCATCTTCTCTTTTCTACATGTCACTCTCAGGGCCAGAGAACTGCAAGTGGGCCAGGAAGGCCGCATATGACAGGAAGGACCAGGGTAGGCCACAGGGCACAGCATGCACAGGTCAGCGAGGTGCAGGTAAGTGGGTCACATTGGTGGTAACTGTCAGTGTGGGTTGGCAGTGGGTGCAGGGTATGGGCATGGGCACCCCAGCTGTGTGTCAGGTCAGTTGTGTGTGGCACACGGTCTGTCTGGTGTTCCACTGTGGCACGTCCATTGGTGGCATGTGGCCAGCCATGGGGGGTTGTGCACATGGCCAACGACCTGTGTGCAGTGACAGTGCTGCCACCCTGTGCCATGTGTCCATGCCCATGCACACATGGGCACAGCACAACACACAGTCTGCCTGTCTGTGCCATTGTGGTGTGCCATTTGGATAGCTGGGGTGGCCCACATGGCACGGGTTCATTATGGTCCCCCTGTGATGTGTTCCCCCACTGTCCACTGCACTCTGTTGTTGTGCAGTGGTCATTATTGCAGTGCAGTGATTGCCTCTCTTGTCCCTTCCCTAGGTGCACGTCATCCAGTGGCCAGGAGGCATGTCATGTGGAGAACGCAGGGCCTGGGACTGGTGGTGGACCTCCAGAGGAGGACCCTGCTGGTCATGGTGGACATCAGGAGTGCCCTGCGGGGCCTGGAGTGGACTCTGCATCACCATTAATGGAGTCCAGTGTATATAGTCCCCTCCACTTCCATTCCTGTTCCCCTACAGTCACACCTCCAATTGTACAGACCCCTTCCATGTCCCCAACCCCCTCTCTCATCCCCTCACATGCCCTGTTTTGCTGTTGTTATTATTCAAACATTTGTTTGATAAACCTGATATTTTGATACATACCTGTGTCTGTGTCTGATTTGCAGGTGGCATGGGAAGCCATGCTGCAACTGTTGTTTCCTTGTTCATGGGGACATCACTGGTTCAGGGCGGGTCACTGGCACCACCCACATGGGGGCTATGGGGTCTGTGTTGGGTATACTGCTGTGTCCCATGGTCTAGGCATGTGTGCCTGGATGCACACAGGTCAGCTGTGTCAGTGTCTGGGTACGGTGGGTTGCTGCACCATTGTGTGCTGCCATGGGGTGAGGGTGACATGCACGGGGTCCAGGTCCCCTTGGTAGCAAGGCCACCCTGGGGTCATTTGGCTCACACCATCCATGGGTGCACTGTCCTGCACATGGGGGGGTTGTCTGCCTGTGGCATACTGCAGTGCTGTGTCGACTATGGTCGTGAGGGGTGAGGACCAGGACCTGGGTGTCATTGTGCCAGGGACCTGCGGGTTCCTGCATCTGCAGGTGGACAGTGTCCATAGTCTACATGCTGCAGGACAATGTAGGGTGTGGTGTCCATTGCAGGTGGGTTGGGCACACCATCCCTTGTTCTCCACTGCTGGCCCAGCTGTGTTCACTTGTGGGGTGGGGGTCTGGGGACTGCTCCTGTCCATGGGGTATGTGTGGGCTGGCAGGGTGCATGGTGAGGCAACTGGGCAGGTGACCGGTCTCCATTGCTTGTGTGTAGGTGTTGATTGGGTGGACATCGTCTATGGCCACCAGTCCATGGTCAGGCTCTGGGCCTGTGTCTCAGGCACGTCGCAGTCCAGTGTGGTTGGGCATGGTTATATGGGCTGGCCGGATGTGGCCATGGGAATACTGGTTGTCCAGGGTCCTGTGCTATTGGTCATGCTGGCTGTGTTACTCCCATTGTATGTGTCCCTGCACTGCCAGGGTGGTGGGTGGCCAGTTAGGTATCCCACGGTGTTGTTGTGGGGTCACATACTTTGCCTTGTGGGTGCATCTGTCCATCACATGTGGACGGAATTGGGTGGTGCTGTGGGTTTTCATGGGTCCAGTGGGTTGTTCCATGTGTGTGGCCCTTTGGCTGGCCACCCTGGGCAGCCCTGCTGTGCCTGGCGGGTCCTGCCAGCTGACATGTCTGTGTGGTGCTGTCTGCTTGTGTTGCTGTCCCTGTTCCACTGGGCATGGCCCTCCCACAGCCACATGGGCCACTGACCCTGCGGCCACTCGTCATGTGCACCATGCCCCTGCCCTGTGTGTGTCCCAGTGCAGCCTGTGGTAGCACAGGCACATCACACTCCTGTCTGCCAGGGCTGCCGTCTGCTAGTGGTGCTGCTCACGTCCACTGTGGCCAGTGCTGTGGTGCCTCTCACTGGTACTTTGGATGACCTATGTGGCATTGTGTAGTGCATGGCTCGCCTGCTACCAGATTCATCCTCCTTGTGTTTGGCCCATCCACTGGCACCATGCCCTATGCACAGTGTGTGCTCACCCGATGGGTATCTGTAGCTTGACACTGCTGTTGGCATGGCTGTCATGTCACAGTTGTGGACCAGCACCTGTCCCATGCTCAGTGGGCTGGGGTTGTCTGAGACCCATTCCCTGGTGCACTTTGGTCCCTGTGGGTAACTGCATCTGTGTCTGGGGTGTGCTGTAGGTGGGGGTCCTGTGCCCTTTGCCCTGTGCTGCCTAGTTTCTGTGTCCCTTCTGCCTGTTGCTCCTGCCCTGTTCACAGGGATTGTGCTCAGGTCTGCTCTGCACATCCTTGGCTGCAGCGGCACATCCCTGGTTGTGTCATGGTGCATCTTTTCCATATTCAACTGCATTGTACTGCAGCTTTCGGGAGGCACATCTTCTGAATATGGCTCCGAGTGTGCCATGGTGCACTTGACTTGTGCTGCACTGGTCTTGCACCGAGGACTGGCGCATTTCTGAATATCTGGCCCTGAGTGTGCTCTGTGGATTGTGGTATCAAGTGGTCATGCAATAAACTGAATTATATTTTGGAACTGTTTAAGTGTGGCTGGTTGCTTCTTGTACTTTCTGGAACATTCTGTCTCTCCAGCCCACAGCTTACACTAAACAGTAAATACTATAGGTGACCCACCTTGTAATTGAGTTGTATGACAAAGCCCTTTCTACCCTGAAAACTTCAGACCAAAATTTCAAATCATCTGGACACTAGATAATGATAAAAAAAAACAAAAAAAATAGGAAAAAGCTGCTATTTTTTAATGTTTTTCTCTATCCGCTTTTCGAAATCCACAAATCCGTCTGGACTGAAACTTGGCATGTCAAGAGATCTACCACTCAAGATCATGTACTCAAATATTTGTACAAATCTATTGAATAGTTGTAAAGATATTAAGGTGCAAAGTCTGAGGTTTAATCCAGAAACCCCTGCTCAACCCTAACATAGAAACATAGACTTTGACGGCAGATAAGGACCACTTGGCCCACCCAGTCTGCCCATTTCCCTACCTACTGGATAAGCTGCAGATTCTAGTTAACCAACAGCCTGCTTCCTGCAACCCCCCACTATAATTGCTTTGTGTCTGTCCCATGCATGTTTAAATTCCCCCACTGTTTTAGACCCAACGACCTCCTCAGGAAGGCTGTTCCATGTATCCACCACTCTCTCCATGAAAAAGAATTTCCTCACATTACCCCTGAGCCGTCCCCTCTATCTTTAAACTGTGCCTCTTGTTCTTACACATCTCTTTTTCTGAAAGATGCTACCTCCTGGACTTTGTTGATTCCCTTGAGGTACTTGAACGTTTCTATCATGTTCCCCCGTCCCTCCTTTCATCAAGGGTATACATATTAAGCTCTCTCAGTCTCTCTTCATATGGTTTCTGATGTAGACCCTGCATCATTTTGGTTGCCCTCCTCTGGACTGCTTCCATCCTCTCTATGTTCTTGCATAGATGAGGTCTCCAAAACTGCACACAGTACTCCTTGATTTTGGTGCTACCACACCACTATAATATTAAACAGGTGTCGATGGACTGTTGTTCCAAATGTATTGGTATTCTTGCTCACTGATATCCTCAGTCCTCCTTTCCCCCTATGACAATTCAGTTCACTTTTTTGGAACAATTTTGGGGGATAACTTTTTAGTTTTTGATAAATGGTTTCAACAGAGGACAGCTAAATCACTTTGGAACTGTAAAGATTTCTGGCCATAATGATCATATTCCCTCACCCTCCCCTCAGTTCATCATTTGCAGCTGATTTCTCATTTGTGACATTGTAGAACTGAAGGGAACCAGCCTTTTTAAGTACCTTGTCTACGACCTGTAAAACTACTTTTCATACATTTATATTACCTGGTTTGTCCTGAAGGGGACCAAGAAAGTATTTTATTCTGATTTCTGATGCAGGTTTTTCTTTCAGTGCTCTAAAGTTCTCTCCTGCATATGCAAGCAGACACTCAATCCCTTCTTGTCCACCCCCAGAAACTGTATCCATGGTAACCATGTCAGTAGTTACTTGATTTTCAAAAAGCAGTTACTCTGTTACTCCATTATGTCCTGATTTTGCATGTCTTGCTCAGTAACAGAAAAGTTCAGAGCTTCCTGTTCTGAGTCCAGTTCTTGTACCTCTACTGTTTCTGCCCAAAAAGCTGTTGAATCCATGTAAGTTATTGTTTCAAAGTTCATTAGACCCATGTTTATTTTATTTTTATTTAGTCTTTGGTAACTGGGTAAGGCCCACTAGGCACAAGTGCCTATTTTCAGGGTTGACCTGGGAGCACTGGATGGTTAAGTGACTTGCTCAGAGTCACACAGTATGCAAGTGGAGGTTGTGAGGATCAAACTCAGGTCTGGTCTACTGGATGTACCAAGCTTGTTCACACCTCATTCCTCTAACCTCTAGGCTATACTGCCAGCCAATTTGTGGTGGATATTGTAGATCTGTGGTGGATACATAATACAAAGTCCTTTAGGTGAAGTTTCTGGAAGTATTTATAAAATCAATTCTAAGCTGAAATGCACTGATTGATGTCCTGTGGACTGAAATGCAGGTATTAGCCTGAGTCCATCACTTCCCCCCATACTTACCCAGCTACCTCTACCCTAAAATCAGATGTCTTATCTATTTTTTTTTTTATTAAGGAAAGCAATTCAGGCTGGTTTCCAGTACCACCCTCAGTAGCACTAGCTTGGGCTCTTTGTCCTTCTCTTGGTGCTAGCTCCCCAACTCAAGCTGAACTGCTCCCTTTTCTGCAGGTTATTTTATACCCCCAATTCAGAAGCACCACCCACAGTTTATGACCCCTAGCAGAGGCTGGGGAACAGCATAGGCGAGGCTTAGTAGTTCCGGGAGGTGTGTCACACATGGGCGCATGCACCCTTACATCACTGAATGCCACACCTCCCATCACTAAGGGGACAAAATGGACACCAGAATTCAGTAGCCAGTAACCTGACCCCATGAAGCCAAGCGTGGAGATTTACACTGCCGGACTAGACAACGTGGCACCATTCAGAGGGGCACTTGGGGTGGCCCTTCCCAGTGGCCATGCCCTGGGCAGGCAATCCGGGGTGAATGCCGGTGGGAGTGACAGTGGTCCCAGGGGAAGGGGAGTCCAGAAAAAAAAAAAAAAAAAAGATAGCTGGTGCCATCTGTCATTCACCCAGTTATCTAAAAGTGGTTTTATACTGTACCTTTAAGACCCAGGTGTAAAATGTTTCTAATAGGTGTGAGCAGATCTTTTGAAAAAGCTTAATTCCAACATAAAATGCCTCAAATGGATGAAACAGAGGTCTTTGCTATTTAATCTTGTTTCTTGGCACTTTTTTGCACCTGCACATATGTTGTGATGTAGTCACATCAAATAAAGAATTGCAGTTTTTTTCAAGCCATGTGATTGTTTTGTTTTTCTCCAGAGTTGGTGGGAGTGTCCTGATTTTTGTTTTCCTCTCCTTTTAACCCCTTTGCTCATGAATTAAGTAGAAGTCAATGCAAAGTTTAACTAACATATTTTTATAGATGAATAGAATTTGACTGCAAAAATGACCCAAATGGCTTGTCTAGTCTGCTCATAAACCTACCTGAAGTAATGCCCAGCATACACTGGGATGGAGTATTAGCCAATAATTCTTGTGGTTTTTCAACACCTTCTTCCCTGAAATTCCCGATCCCTTTTTTCCATAGTTCAAACTATTGCCATATGTCTGCTCCATCCGTGTTTGATTGAATTTGCATGGATCACATCATTGGGTAATCAATTCCTCCATCCACTACCCTTTGCATAAAGAAAATTTCCTTATATCCTTCTTGAACCAGCTTGCTCCATTAATTTCTATGTGTGATCTCTCATCACAGGACCCTTATTCCATTTGAATAGTTCATTGCAGTTTTGCCTGTCTTCATGCATGTACTTATTTAACCCTTAGGCTGACAACAGAATTAGACCACATAGGAATTCTGGACTGGTCTATCAGTCCATGGCACAGCAAAAGTTAAGTCTTTATCATGTTCCCACTTTCACTTATGGCCTCTGGTGTGTACATGTTGAGGCTCACCAACCTCTCCTCATGCGATTTCCCCTTGTTGCCTCAGACCATTTTTGTAGACCTCCTCTGGATAGCCTCCAGGCAGACCCTGTCCTTCTTTAAGTATGGATTCCAGAATTGCACACAATACTTCATATATAATGTATGGTAAGTGTCTATTAACCACCATAATCAGCAATCACACAGCTTTGTTATGCACTGTTTAGAATTTTAAAAGTTGTTAACCACACTTCGTAACTTCCAAACAGTGGCATAACAACAAAGAATGCACCGGAGTTCCATAATTCTCACACATAGAATGCAAACAGTGTTTTTTTGACCATACACTATAAAAGATGATGGCTGGGGGATTGGGTGACAACCACGCTGAAATCTCCTCTCGTGGTTGCTAGGGCTACAGTAAACCTCTCAAGCTGCGCTCTCGAGGTTTACCATGTTGCCCTAGCAACCACTCGAGGTGATTACTGCGTGGTTATCACCTGATCCCCAGCCATTATCCTCTATGTGGCCTTACCAAGGAGCTGCACAGGGGCAATATACCTTCCTCCTTCTACTGAAAAAAACATGTCTGTGCAACCCCCTATCTTAGTAACTTTCCAGTTTGATGCTATCACTGATAATGGTTCTTTCTTCAGAGGTCTGAGCCACCTTTACCTCTCCCATTCAATACTCTCTTTTGGTTTTTTTTTTATTGCCAATGTGCATATGTTTTCACTTTTTAGCATTATATTTGACTTATTATATCCAGGACCACCTCTGTTACCTTTCCGAATCCCTTTCCATGTTCCTTATTCCCTCTTCAGTCCACTATGTCACAGATCATAGTGTCATTTGTAAAGAGGGAAAATCTTTGTCCTGGATTCCTTCCCCTATGTCACAGATTAATATGTTAAAAAGCACTGGTCCGAGCATTGATCTTTGTAGTAACTTCCTTGTCAATGCTCTTTTTGTTATAACCTTTAAATGTAAGTGTTTAATTGTTCCTTGAATTTACATAATGGTACTTTAGTATTTTGTATGCATTTCTGGATATTTGGCCCGCTGTTTGCATATAACTTTCCAACTTGTACCCTCTTGCTGCCCTTGAGACCCACTTGTAATATCTCAGTGTGTAACAGGATACTCCATTCTTTAACTTTGGTGGCTTTAGTAACATTTGATTATAAAATGGAGTCCGAAACATAAAATGGAGACCAAGAAGAATGCTGGGGACATCCACAAGGGAAACCCACAAAAGAGTGGCAAGGGACAACACAAGGGAAAGAAACAGCTTCTGATAGGGGACTCAACTCTTAGGGGTGTAGACCTGGGGAAGGGAGAGGAGAGGGAAGTAAGGTGCCTTCCTGGTGCCATGACTTGGAGGGACAGGAAGCGAATCCTCAGGATTGCAGAAGCAGCATCACAGGAGAGGAAACTAGATATCATTGTCCACCTCGGGACAAATGACCTAGCTAGGCATGAGATCAGTGCAGTGCAGGATGAATTGTGGAGTTGGGGAGGGCCTCAGACGTGGAGCAAGCACGTAACCTTCTCAGAGGTGCTGCCAGTCTATGGCAGGGGTGAGGCTAGGGTACTGCACACCATGCGGTTTAATGAATGGTTGCAAAACTGGTGCAGAGCTCAGGGCTTTGGCTTCATTGGGGACTGGGGGTCCACCTGGAGAGATGAAGGTCTATACTGGCATGATGGTCTGCATCTGTCCAGAAAAGGAACCACGCTCCTAGGTGACAGGTTTAAAGGCTTCCTTGGCAAGCTTTTAAACTAGCCAAGGAGGGAGGTGCTGATAGGAAACAGGAAAGTTCAAGCCTCCCCACAAAGCATGGCAGGTAGTAAGGTAAACACTGAGGTACAGAGCTTGACAGAGGGCAGGACAGGAGTAAATGGAAAAATGGACAAGGGCAATAAGAGCAGGGATGGGGTAAAAAAGGATAAAGCCAACATTAAATGGAGGGCAATGAGTACCAATGCCCGTAGTCTTGGAAACAAGCTTCCAGAGTTAGTAGCCCTGATGGAAGTGGAACACTTGGATATTGTGGCAGTCACAGAAACATGGTACACGGAGAACCATGACTGGGATGTCAACATACCAGGGTACACAATCTACAGAAGGGACAGGGAGGGTAAAAGAGGAGGTGGAGTAGCTCTCTACATAAGGGAAGGGATCAAAGTAACAGAACTAAAAAGTAAAGGGGGAGGACAAGAGGAACTCTGGGTCACATTGGAGACAGGGAATGGCACCACAATCTGCACAGGGGTTGTATACAGACCCCCGTCTCAAGGGGAGGAAATGGACAAGAAAATGATAGAGGACATTCTCAAAATGGCTGAAAAAGGGGAGATACTGTTGATGGGGGACCTGAATATGCCAGATGTTAACTGGGCAACATGGACGGCAGCCACATCCAAGAGCAGGGTCATTCTCAATGCCCTACAGGGAGCATGCCTTAGACAGCTAGTGGTGGAACCCACTCGGGAGGGAGCAATATTAGACCTGGTACTCTCAAATGGAGAGAGGATCACAAACTTAGAAGTCAGTAGACACCTGGGAACAAGCGACCACTGCACAGTGTGCTTCACAATAAACACAACCATGGAGACAAGCCATACAAATACAAGGATACTGGACTTTAGAAGGGCTGACTTTGGCAAAATGGGTGAATACCTGAGGAATGCATTAGCAAATGGCCAGAAAGGAGGGGTGGAAGAACAATGGAGAAAAATCAAAACTGCCATCATGGAGGCAACAAGCCTTTGTGTGAAACAAATAAAGAAAACAAAGCGGAATAAAAAACCACTATGGCTCTCAAAAGAAGTGTCAGGGAAGGTTAAGGAGAAAAAGGCTGCATTCAAAAAGTATAAGGAATCACAGACGGAACACGACAGGGAACTGTATCAATTAAAGCAGAAGGAAGTGGGGAAGGCAGTCAGAAAAGCAAAGGCCCAAACCGAGGAAAGGATAGCCAACTCAGTTAAGAAGGGGGATAAAACCTTTTATAGGTACATTAGGAACATAGAAAGGTTAAGGAGGATAGGGAAGATTAATAAAGGAGAGGGAGGTAAGCAGAGGAGACAGTGAAAAGGCAGAGATAATGAATGAATACTTTTGCTCAGTATTCACAAAAGAAGAAGAGGAGGAGTTACCTAAACCAAACAGTGAAGCACTCTAGATAGTGGGGTTGATACCAGTCCATTTAAAGAAGAAAGAGTACTGAAAGAACTTTAAAACTCAAGGTGGACAAAGCAATGGGGCCTGGACGGATTCACCCTAGAATCCTAAAAGAGCTAAGGGAGGACCTAGTGACACCACTAACCACACTTTTAACAAATCATGGGAAGATGGGGTGGTACCTGAGGACTGGAGGAGGGCAGATGTGATTCCCTTCACAAAAGTGGGAGCAAGGCAAAAGCAGGAAACTACAGACCTGTTAGTTTGACCTCAGTGGTGGGGAAAATGATGGAATCACTTCTGAAAGAAAGAATTGTTCAGTACCTAGAGGCCAGCGGGGCACAGGACCCAAAGCAGCATGGATTCATAGCAGGAAGGTCATGTCAGACAAATCTAATCGATTTCTTTGACTGGGTGACCAAAGTAATAGACCAGGGAGGGGCTGTGGATATGGCCTACCTAGACTTTAGCAAGGCATTTGACACAGTCTCGCACAAAAGATTAATAATCAAGTTAGCCAGCCTGGGAGTGGGTCCCAGGGTGGTAGGCTGGCAGCAAACTGGCTGGACAACAGGACACAGAAGGTAATAGTGACGAACGTGATTCTGAAGAAAGGGGTTACTAGTGGAGTACTCAGGGCTCAGTACTGGGTCCAGTCCTCTTTAACATCTGTATAGGTGACATTGCAGAGGGTCTGGAAGGAAAGGTATGCCTCTTTGCGGATGACACAAAGATCTGTAACAGAGTTGATACACAAGGGGGGGTAGAAAGGATGAGAAGGGACTTGGCAAGGTTGGAGGAATGGTCAGACATATGGCAACTTAGATTCAATGCAAAGAAGTGCAAAGTAATGCACCTGGGAAATGAAAATCCAGGAGAAGAGTACACAATAGCAGGGGAGGTACTAACAACAACAATAATGGAAAGGGATCTGGGTGTAGTCATATCAGATGACCTAAAGGTGGATATGCAATGTGAGAAGTCAGTAGGGAAAGCCAGGGGATACTGGGATGCATAGGAGGGCATCACAAGTAGAAAAAGGGAAGTGGTTATCCTCTATACAGACAGTTGGTGAGACCCCATCTGAATACTGCATGCAGTTTTGGAGACCTCATCTATGCAAGGACATAGACAGGATGGAAGCAGTCCAGAGGAGGGCAACTAAATGGTGCAGGGTCTACATCAGAAACCATATGAAGAGAGACTGAGAGAGCTAATATGTATACCCTTGATGAAAGGAGGGACAGGGGAACATGATAGAAACTTTAAGTACCTCAAGGGAATCAACAAAGTCCAGAAGGGTAGCATCTTTCAGAAAAAGAGATGTGTAAGGACACAAGGGACAATTTAAAGTTAGAGGGGGACGGCCAGGGTAATGTGAGGAAATTATTTTTCACGGAGAGAGTGGTGGACGCATGGAACCACCTTCCTGGAGAGGTTGTGGGGTCTAAAACAGTGGAGGAATTCAAACATGCATGGGACAGACATAAGGCAATTATAGTGGGGGGTTGCAGGAAATAGGCTGTTGGTTAACTAGAATCTGCAGCTTATCCAGTAGGTAGGGAAATGGGCAGACTGGGTGGGACAAGTGGTCCTTATCTGCAGTCAAAGTCTATGTTTCTATGTTTCTATGGCTGAGAGAAAAAAGCTTTTCTAATGCTGTGCAAAAATAAAATGTTACTGGTGGAATTAATGCAAATGTTTGAATTTTGGTTCTGTGAAACTTTAGAATGCACTTTTGACAATTTTCACAGAAAATATTACTTAAAATGACAGAATTAATGTGTGAATTGCAGATTAATGTATTAAACTGCAGAATCTCTTTCCATAGTGTACCACATTAAAGAGGTAATGCATTTTTCATTGGTGCTCAGTGGTCTCTGTGCCTCCTGAACACTTCCCAGTATGTTTGCAAAAATTGTCCCTGGTGTTCAGTGGTCCCCCTGCCCCTTGAACAGTTCCTGATATGTTTTCAAAGTTCTTTGCTGTTGTCCCGTGATCCTCCTGACCCACGAAACACTTCCCAATATGTTTGCAAAGTTTTCCCTGGTAGCCACTGGTTCCCCTGCCCCTCCAAACACTTCCTGATTTCCTTGAAAGGTTTTTCCTTGATGACCATAGGTCCCACTGCCACTGCACAATTCCCAGTATGTTTGCAAATCTTTTTCCTAGTTTCCAGTGGTCCCCCCACCTCTCAAACACTTCCCAATATGCATGCAAAATTTTCCCTGTTGTCTAGTGGTCCCACCACCCCGAACACTTCCTGATATGTTTGTGAAATGTTTCTCTGGTGTCCAGTGGTCTGCCTATCCCCTGAACACTTTCCAATATGCTTTAAAAGTTGTTCACTAGTGCCCAGTTGTTCCACCAAAACACTTCACAATATATTTGCAGAGCTTTTCCTGGTATCCAGTGGTCCCACCCTCCTCTCCAGAGGTTGAAATCACACAAACCCCCACCCATCTGACTTGTCCCATGCACCCTCCCCCATAGATCTGACACCCACCCAGCAAACCCATCTGACCCCTACATTTCCCCCATTGGTGACTGGCACAGAACCTCTGGTCACCTCCATGGCTGGCCACTGGCTGACAGGTCATGATCATGCACCTACTGCAATCAGCTGAGTACAGAAAAGTGTGCAGTTGCGACCTGTCAGTCAGTTGCTGGCCATAGAGGTGAGTGGATGGTCTGTGCCAGTTGCCGATGGGGATGGTGGCATGGCTGGGTGTGATGGACTTGTAGGTGGGTGTCAGACCTATGTTGGATGGCTGCAGAGGACAAGTCAATTGGATGGATTTGAACCTACAGGGAGGGACTGCTAGACAGCAGGGAAGAAATTTGCAAACATATTGGGAAGTGTTCAGGGTTAGGGGACTTCTGGGCACCAGGGCAGAACAATGCAACCATTTTGGGAAGTGTACAGGGTTGTGGGATCACAGAAATACAGGGAAAACATTGCAAATATATCAGGAAGTGTTCAGGGGTAGGAGACCACTGGTCTCCAGGGAAAAACTTAAAAACTTTGCAAACATATTTGGAAATGTTTGGGGGTTGTGGAGACCACTGGACACCAGGGGGAAAAAAACTCTGAAAACATATCAGAAAGTGTTGTGCGTGTGTGTGTGGGGGGGCACTGGTCACCAGGGGAAAAACTTTGCAAACATATTGAGAAGTGTTCTGTGGGTGTGGGGACCCACTGGATGCCAATTAAAAAGTTTGAAGACATTTTGTGAAGTGCTCAGAGGGTGGGGGACAACTGGACACTTGAGAAAAACTTTACAAACAGATCTGGAAGTGTTTGGGGAAGGGGGGACCACTGGACACCAGGTAAAAATGTTTCACTCCACATTTCATACATGCCTAATTCATACATCAATTTCACAGTTCAGAGAGTCACATAACTATAGAATGAATATATGACTTGTTGATTAATCTTTATACTGTGGAAAGAAATTCTGCAGAGCTGATGACAGAACTGTGGAATGATTACATGTATTGTGGAGTGATGTATTAAACTGTGGAATGAAATTCCTCAGAACAGTCATTCCACAGTTCATGTATATTATTCTGCAATTCAGCCAGACAAGTTTGTGGAACAGGGCAAAAATTCTCCAAACACGTTTGGAAGATTGGGATTTTGCCAAAGTTGGAAATTCAGAACGTTCTACAGAATTTCATGAAATTTCTGCAAATTTGGAATTTGCAGCTTCTGCTAGCTCCAAGACTTTTTGTATTATTGAGATGTTTTTTATTATATTTTCTTTTTAATCCAGAAAGGCTTTTGTTTGTAATGCACTGAGATACCATTTGACAGTAGTGGAGGGACTTTGACGTCACTATAAATGTCCTCACATTGGTGCCTTAGTACACCGACATGAACTCAGTGACATGAACGCAAGCTCTCCAGAGCTCAAGCAATTAATTTTCTAGCTTATTTATGTTTCTCTCCTTCTTAAAGAAGAAAGTCATTCTATGACTATACTGTCTGGTACTGCAACTGAATTCTAAAACTGGAGTGATTGATTGTGCCAGGATTTAAACTTAGGACTTTTGTACAAGTAAGGTATGCTGCAACACCAGTAATGAACAAAGAGCTACAATTCTCTTTGTGTTAGTGATAACATGGCTCTGAAAAATGGTATTACTAATGTGGGAAGAATCAATACCAGTCATAATCTATCTCCCTAATCCTTACCCTGTCCTTTATTTCTGCCCAAGTACCCTCATCTTGGAAACATACTGTAGTCCTTCCTCTCCCCAAGGGTGGTGACACATCCACTCCTGGCAACTATCACCCCATTTCCCTCTTTCTTACCCTTGCCAAACTTCAAAAATATTTAGTTCTTTCTCAACTATCACCCCTCCAATCTGATTTCTCCTACTTCACCCCCTTACAATCTGGTTTTTGGAAGAACCACTCAAAAACCACTTCCCTCCTCAGGCTTACTGACTCCATTCTTTCAGGGATGTACGATAGCCTGATCACCTCAGCCATCTTTGTCGACTTAGCCAAGGCTTTCAACACTGTTTCTTATCCCCTGCTTCTTGATTTACTCTCCTCAGCTGGCTTTGCTCTCTCAGCCACCAACTAGTTTAAATCCTACCTCATTGGCAGGACCCGCTCAGAGAGAATCCTTGATTCCATCTCCCTTCCACTCCCCATCAACACTGGTGTCCCTCAGGGATCAGTGCTTGGTCCTCTACTCTTCTTCATTTTTCCTTAATGATCTTCCCACAACCTGCTCATCTTTTTCTATCCACATGTATGCTGACGATACTGTGTTGTACAGTTCCAGAAAAAACCCTGCTGCTGTGCAAACCAGCTTGCAGCATGACTTCAACCAAGTTCAGCTCTGGTTTGTTTCTCACCAGCTTTTTCTAAACACCAAGAAGACAGTCTTAATGACCTTTGGCACCAGGCAGAGACTCTCTATGCTATCCTGAAGAAACTGCACCCCAAACTGGGTGCTCTGTACAGGAATCGTAGTTGCATCCTGCTAACTGCGAAGCGTGAAATTGCCCAGAAGATGATACTCCTCATCTTTGACTACTGTGATGTAATCTATGGTGCGGCTCCCAAATCTTCCCTGGCCAAGTTGGACACTCTCTTTAACTCCTTCTGCCACTTTGCTATTGACTCCCCTTCCATCTCCCACCACTGTGAACTCTATCGCTCTCTAACCTTCCTTCCACTATCTCACAGGCACATCACTCACTGTGCCAAACTAACCTCCAAATTCTGGCTCAGGGGGCTCTGTTCCTATCTATCATTCTTTCTCTCTCCACTCCACCTCCACCCACCCACTCACTCAGATCAAATGACACCCATACTTTGACGGCCCCTCACCACTCCACCCTCATCAGTCAGACTGGTTTTTCCCATCGCTTCCCTAAAATCTGGAATTCCCTCCCCGCTCAAATATGACACTCCTTCTCCAACTACTCCCTTACCTCTGCCCTACACAATTATCTTTCCCTCAGCTGTTCCTGCTTTAACCCACCTTAAATACCTATCCCCAGTTTCTGCCTTCCTACCATGACCCCCCCCCCAGCAGGGTTCTCAACATCCTGAAGGGGGAAATCAGAAAATGGCTACCCCTTCTCCTCATATTCAGTTCTTGCTGCTCCTCTTCTCTTTTCCACCTGCTATTCTGGGTCACCAGTTGCGAAACCTAACCCCATCCATTTTACTCCAACAGCACTTGAGTACTACCTCAAGCCTGCTCCTGGTGCACTCATGCACTATAAATTGGTCTCTCACATTATTACTGTTTTGTACATTTATATGTTCTTTTGTATGATTTTGGACATGTATTGTAATTTACTCAATGTTCCATTACTGTTTATTGTACAATACCTTGTGTTCCAACTGTTGCACAATCTTACAATGATGTATTGTTTGTACTACCCACATAATATTATAACTGATCATCCTTCACAACCCAATGTAACCCTTCCCCAGGTTGCACCGTGAGACGAGCAACTTGGTGTTTAGTGTGCCCTCCTGGTGAAACATTTCAATAAATAAATAAATAATCCTTCCAATACATTTTTCTGTCATGAGGCAAAGAGTTAGAGGAGCACGATTAGTTGTAAGTACTTCAAGGAGTAAAGCATGGAACATTGACTAAATTAATGCAGAAAATACAGACCAAGAAATCTAGTGGCATAGAATCTGAGAGATTATGAACTGGGGATCGTAAATGGATGTCGCCGATTGGCCGAGACGTTTTTGAAGCCATGATGATATCGAGCTACATCATCACGGCTTCAGAAAACTTCCGGCCACCAGCCTCCTCACTGTCCCCAAAAGATATCCACTTGCCGTAGGTTGGATCCCCCCTCTCGCCACACATGCACACACACCCTGGTAACTCCCCTTGCACTAAAGCAACTGAATCCCATGTGTTTTGTTTTTGCCAGCTGCTGAATGTACTACCACAACTCAAATAAACCGCTATTTTGTTTAGGAAGCACTGCAGCGTGACATTTCAAATCTCTTTATCCGTTTTAAGAGGCGCACGCACGGTCGTCTGTTTTGCTGTAAAGCCACTCATAGCAGTGATTACAAATACATGATACAATACACATTTACAACTTTTCCCCCTCATCTCCCACTCTGCCTAAACTGCAATTTTCATGCCAGCACTTAATATAGTTCCACATGCTTTACCATATAAATCCATGGCTTGAGTTTGTCACTTCGGACATCGATGGCTTGTGTTTCTCACTTCAGACACTGTCGGGGAAATAAAGACATTCTCCCTTCCACAATACTTTTTTTACAGGAGCGGGGGTTGTAAAAATATTTGTACTTCTTGGCAAGGGTCAGGGAGAGCGGGGTTCCAACTCATAAGGGTCAACAAGATTTCTGCCAAGACTCACTGCAGTCAGCCTGGATCCTTTTAGCTCTCTCATGCCTTACAACAGTGCCACCTGTTGCCCACAGTAAAAATTACAAGAATTATCTTGTTTTAATGTATCACTACACCTTACTAAATGTACTCTTAAAACATTTTAAAACAGTTTTTAATTTTCTTTTTTAGTTATAGAAATACTGATCCAGTTCATAATAGCAATAAGGCACTCCAGGGTGTGGTATGTCATGGTATATTGTCACTTCTTGGATGGTTGAATCACTTGGCGGGTGGCTTCGTAGCCAATGACCCGAGGTGTGACGATATCCCATGATATACCACACCCTATCGTGCCTTATTGCTCAAGTAACACCCACCCTGTCAGGCATTATTCCTTTACTAAACCATTTTAAAGGTCTATCAAGTTATCAAATGTTTTACTGTACCTCAAAACTGTACTGAGAATTTTTCCCTACCCTTGGTTGTTCATATCCTATACCCAGTGATTTTCTGCAATAATAAAAAACTGACAGAGTAATTTTAAAAGTTCTCAAACTATGTGCTCATATTGACTGTTCTGGCAGCCAGTTCTACAGCCCTCCCCCCCCCCGAGAGAACAAAATATTTTGGCCTTGTCCTACTCCCTCACAGCCTTAGTTTGTGCCCCTTTGTTTGACTATCAAGTTTCCCCAGCTCTACTTTAGTCATTCTCTTAAATTCCCTTTACCC
Source organism: Neoceratodus forsteri (assembly GCA_016271365.2). Lineage (NCBI taxonomy): Eukaryota > Metazoa > Chordata > Ceratodontiformes > Ceratodontidae > Neoceratodus > Neoceratodus forsteri. The sequence continues at coordinate 982,869,739 of CM028131.1, read as the reverse complement.
TTTCTACTCTAGTATGATCAAATCTCTCCTCATACCTTCTCAGCTTCTTACCTTCTAATAATTTTTGGAGATCAATGTTGTTCCTTGTGTACCAGTGCTATATCTATTTTGGAACTCTGGAGCCCAAAAATTAACCTGACATTTTTTTTCCAGATCATGACACCAATGTGGTATGAGGTGAAGGTTGTAGAGATAGTAAATTATCCAATGTATCAGAATATCTGAAGGCTTGAATTGTTCTCTGTCTGAAATATCTACTCTCTTTAATCCCCAAATTGCATATGGATAGTGCCCTGTCCTGTGAATAATTTACACTATTTGAACTATCGATATCTCTCACTGAGCTTCAGGATCTCTTAGATAACTATCAGATACTTAAAAACATAAAACCACTGTCCATTAAATCAGACATAAATTAACCCATGGGTCTGCTCTGTTAAAGAAACAATATTTTGATAGCCAGGAAAATAAAACCCTTTCCAACTCTGGCATTGACCAACACAATGGAAAAGGAGGAACCATAAACAGGGGAAACTACAAAGGGATGAACAATAAGATCAAGTGAGGCATGACAAACAAAGCAACAGAGCAAGAGTAGTCAGCACTATGCCTCAATGCTTGCAGTCTGGCTAACAAGATTACTGACCTCACGGCCATAATAGCTGAAGCAGGACTAGACTGGGTAGCCGTGACTGAAACATGGTTCACAAATAGTCATGGTAGGGAGGTGACTGTCCTGGGGTACAAGTTGTTTAGGAGAGATTGGACTGGGAAAAGAAGAGGGGTAGCTATTTATGTTAAGGATACCATCAATGCTACAGAAATGCAGCAGGCACTAGGAGAAACTGAGGATCTATGGATCACAATAGGGTCCGGAAGCTAGAAGCCCATTCGGGTAGGAATAATCTACAGACTCCTAAATCAGAAGGAAGCCAGGGATAAGGAAATCATGGAAACCATCCTCCAGATGTAAGGCAAAGGGGACATGGTGCTGGTGGGGGATTTCAATCTGCCAGACATAGACTGGAATATCCACACAGTGGCATCAAAGAAGAACAGGGAATTCCTAGTCACACTACAGAAAGCAGGCCTAAGTCAACTAGTGACATGGCCCACAAGGGGTTATGCGGTTCTAGATCTGATATTCACAAATAGCGATAGGGTTATGAGTATCAAAGTAGGGAACCACCTGGGCAACAGTGATCATGACATGATATAGTTCAGGGTAAAAAGGACTGTAGACTCCACACACTCCAAACTGAAGGTCCTTGACTTCAGGAAGGCAGACTTTACAAACATGAAGGCCTGCATAAGAGACAACCTTAGTAACTCGACAGAAGGGAGCGTTGAGGAATATTGGACTAGGTTGAAGGATGCAATAACCATGGTCACATCACAGTGTGCCAGTCAGCTTAGTAAGAACAAAAGAAGGAAAAACCCACTATGGTTTTCTAAGGCGGTGGCAACCACGGTGAGAGAAAAGCGCATAGCCCTCAGAAAGTACATGGAGTCGGGTAATGAGGTGTACAAAACAGAATATAAACAGAAACTAAAAGAGACAGGGAAAGTGATAAGAAAAGCAAAGGCTCAAACAGAGGTTAGGATAGCTCAGGAAGTAAAAAAGGGGTAACAAAACATTTTACAGGTACATACGTGAAAAAAGGAAGACCAAAGGGGGCATTGTTAGAATCTCAAAAAAAGACAGACAAACCACAGAGCAAGATGGGGAGAAGGAAGAGGCACTCAATGAGTACTTCTGCTCAGTCTCCACATGGGAAGCAGATGGTAACGGACCAACAATAGGCATAAAGAAGTGTCCAACTGAAGGAATAGACATGGTCCCTTTACAGATGAAAGGGTCATGGAGGAAATAGACAAGTTAAAGGTAGATAAAGCTATGGGACCAGATGGGATACACCCAAGAATACTGAAAGAAAAAAGGAGGCAACTGGCAGTCCCCTTAGCAGTGCTCTTCAACAAATCATTAAGGAGCGGGGAGGTGCCAGAGGATTAAAAGAGTGCAAAAGTAGTACCACTCCACAAGAGTGGAAGCAAGGAACACCCAGGTAACTACCATCCAGTTAGTCTGACGTCAGTCATGGGAAAACTGATGGAGTCCCTGCTGAAGGAAAGAATCATAGCTTTTTTGGAGCAAACTGGTCAGCTCGACAAAAATCAACGTGGTTTCACAGCAGGGAGGTCCTGCCAGACAAACCTGGCTGATTTTTTTCAGTTGGGTCACCAAAACAGTGGATCGGGGTGGGGTAGTGGATGTGGTTTACCTGGACTTCAGTAAAGCTTTTGATTTCATTCTGCACAGGAGACTAGTCAAAAAATTGGAGAACATGGGAATTGGGCCAGAGGTTGCAAACTGGGTCAGAAACTGGTTACATGGGAGAACTCTGAGTATTAGTAAATGAACTCTATCTGTGGAGGGGAGGGTGACTAGCGGGATTCTGCAGGGCTCAATTCTGGGGCCGATCCTCTTCAACATATTCATCAGCAACACTGCGGATGAACTGGAGGGAAAGGTGCGCATGTTTGCAGATGACATCAAAATCGGCAACAGGATAGACACAACAGAGGGACAGCAAAGCATGGAAGCTGATCTCCGAAAACTGGAGGAGTGGTGCAAGATCTGGCAATTGAAATTCAATGCCAAAAATGCAAAGCCATGCACCTGGGAAAGCATAACCCAAGGAAACTGTACTCAATGGGAGGGGAGCAGCTGGTGGCTACCACGCAGGAGCGAGACTTGGGATGATCATATCAGATGACCTCAAGGTCAGTAGATAATAAGAAAAGGCAGCAGTAAAGGCTAGTGGTATCCTGGGATGCATAGGGAGGGGCATCATGAGCAGAAGGCATGAGATAATCATGCCCCTGTATTGGTCCCTGTTCAGGCCTCACCTGGAGTACTGTGTCCAGTTCTGGAGGCCACACTTCTGGAAGGACAGAGATAGGCTGGAGACAGAACAGAGAAGAGCAACAAAGATGATGCAGGGCTTGTATCAGAAACCATACAAGGCAAGACTGGATGACCTCAAATTATACTTCCTAGACCAATGCAGGAATTGTGGGGACATTATTGAAACATTCAAATACCTTAAAGGCAACAACTGGGTGCACATGCAGAACCTCTTTCAGGTAAAGAACTACAGCAGGACTAGAGGGCACAACCTTCGACTTAAGGGAGGAAAGTTCAGAAGGAATACAAGGAAATTCTTCTTCACAGTGCGCATTATGGAACCATGGAATAGCCTGCTAGAGGATGTGGTGGGAGCCAAGACAGTGGGGGAATTCAACTGGGCATGGAACAGACACTGTGGGATACACAACCAGGCAGCTAAGTAGGGGGGTAGGAAGCCAAAGGCAGGCTTGATGGATCATACAGTCCCCATCTGCCGACTTCTATGTTTCTGTTTCTATGTTTCTGGTGGAAGTGATTTCACTGAAACCTGTAGGCAGTTTTAAGAGAGGGTGCAACAGGGTCCAAGGGAAGGTCATTTCTGTGGAAAGGTTGGGGAGGGGGGAGAGGAGGGTGGGGGATGATAAATCAAGGGTTGAAATGGTTGGGGAGGCAGCTACAGCAGAATAAACTGTGCTGTACACTCAAGCAGACTTGATGGACCGACATGGCCTGTATCTGCTGGCATTTTCACATGTTTGTAACTACCAAACATTATCTAACTAGCAAACAGTTCTCACAGTGTCCTTGGTCTTTAGGTGCACAGTGACACAAAAAAATTCTTAACGTCCCTCCTTTGTTTGAACGGTCACTAAATGTCTATGCAGGCAAGTTGGTACCTCCTGTACCATGTGAGTTTCCACCTGTAATGTAAAGGTTATCTGTGACATGAACAAAATGGTATGCTGTCATGTACAAAAAAAAAAAAAATAGACTAACTCAAGTACGCATTTATTTTTCCTTTGCATGGGTTATTGTTGATGATCAAGAAGATGGTGTTGCTACAGAGATGATGTTCTACTGTGAAGCAAGACTATCATCCAAAGTGGTGTTGATGGTGATTTTTCCTGGGAGACTGGACCCAAGCTGTGTTCATTAAGTTGCTGTGGATTTAAACGCACAATTTAGACAGTCAAGTGACTACCGTATGCTTTCCATAAAGCATACAGACTGTGCTTCTGTTCCCGATACTGAGATACTGGTGATCTTTCACTTACAATGCTACATAGCAGTAGCTAGCCCTAGGCCCTAACCTGCATGAGATCAGTTTAGGTTTGGCTGGTTCCCTCTAGTCGGCCATTCCAGATCCCAAGCAGTTCTCTCAAGCTGCCCAGAGCTCCACCTTTTGTAAAGCAGCCAGCAGGATGAACAACACTGGACTGTTGACTTTAAAGTGAACCTAAGATACCTTTCACTATAGCTGTCCCACTTTTTCTGGCCCTTCAGAACTGTCAAAAATCAATTTTATAATTACAAACTATTAAACTGCTTTTTTCCCAAGTTGACACCATGGTGCCAAGTGTTGGTGCACCCACTTGGCATGCTGGTTGTCCAGACTCATGCCTCAAGCCCAGAGCAACTATAGTGGAGACTGACAAGGAGGGCCGGGGGCATAAACTTGGAAGGATTTCATTCTAAGGGCTGGGCATGCATTGCTCTTATAGTGGCTTTTAGTGGTGGCCTGGTGGAGGTGCACTTACTGACATGGGTGACCAGATGCTACCATGCACCTGTACCCCATGTAGATGCAAGTGGATGGAAGACAGGAAGAACATGGGAAATTGCTCACCTGAGCATACTGAACGATGAGTCACTGTGTTATTCTACCCCATATACTGTATGCCATGTGACCTTTTAAAGCACTACTCCACACACTATTCATATGTTGGAAGAGCACTCATTCCTCATGGGAGAAGAGAAATCTCCAACAAGGATAAAATAAAACAGATGGAAGAATGGACAGTCAGGAGAACCTGGAAGTGGGAGTCAGTACTGAGTGATGAATCAAGTCAGCAGTGGGACAACTTCTAGGGTCCAAAGAAGTGGAACATAAATGAGAATGGAGGAGCAAAAGAAAAAACATGCTTTTTCCCAAAGCCTGTGAACTGTTTTTTTTTTCTTTTTTTAATTTACACTTTATGCTGTCCCAGCCTCAGCACAGCAGATATATAGCCTTCCGGTCAGGTGTACTAGCCATCAAGTGGCTATGGGCAGAGGGAGATTTACCACTTGTTATGGTTGCCTCTTTTTTCTGTGCCTTGTCCCCAGGAATGATGGGACCAAGGTTCCTGACATATGTATGCTGATGCACACTCTGGGGTACATGGCATAAGGTCCCTCTCTCCCCATTTTCCAAGAACACTGCCATCCTTATGTCTACAGGTGGCAGTAATGCTGTGCTGTGTGGCACTCCCATCCCCCAGAGGATGAGGACATCCTTGGGGGTTACTTGATCCTCCTACCTCCAGCAGGCCCCTAATGACCCAGGTATATTCCTGAACCCGGATCACCAGTATCACAAGCAGTAGCCCTACTGCTGTGCTGGCAGGCCAGCTCCTGTGTTCTGTACAATGGTGGGGTTACATAAAGTATAAATTATATTTATAAAATGGGCTAAGGATTTTGAGCAATTTGACTGGTTGTTAGCCATGTGTTAGAAGTGTCTAATGTATGTTAAAAAATAATCTTGCCAACCAAGATGCAATATCTGCATAAAATCCTTGAGCAGCAGAACTTTCGAAAATCAAAAAGCCACCTTTTTTCTACTCATTACCGAGAAAAAATACTGCATACTCAAATATAAAAAATGTACTATTTCACTTGAAAACAAAATAAACAGTTATCAAAAGTAACACATCTCTCCATTGTCTTATAGGAAAACACTTTTTTTCTCAACTGCTTTTTTTTTTTTTTTTGTATTTTCTAACAGACTGATCTCTCATCCCCTGGCTTAGCCACTCACTGTCCCTCCCAGCCTCGACCAGTCTTCCACTTGCTTCTCATCCTCTAGCCATTACACATACTGCAGGGAGTTTTCAACACAGATGCTGCAGCAATCACAAGCTAGTTTAAGTTTTTCTTCTGTTTATTTTCCTTTTCAGTTCAACTCACTTATCAGCACTCACTGCAGCACTGTGTCTTCTGCTTCACCCAAATGTGCATGCACATGCACATTCACTCACTCCATACTGGCTCCTCATTGAACCTTACAATACAACTGGGCAAATATTAAAAATACATAGATAAAATAAAATGAAACGATACACACATACATCGTGGCTATGTTACACCTGATTACCACAGCTACCATCTTCAACTATGATGTCCAAAATAGAACAAAAGTCCATTGGGCAAAAAATAATATAAATGTGTTACAGGTGGAGGAACTATTTTGCATCAAAAGATGGTAAGGATTGTAATTTTTTTCTATTTAAACAGAAAAGTGATGACCTTTACATGCATGTAATATACAAAAGCCCATTTTGTAAGTGCAATAAGCCACTCCGGGGTGTGCATTTGACAGTTCTAATGCATGACTAAGGGGCTGTATGCACTCAGCCCTTTTGCCTCACTATGCCCCCAGCTGTGCATTAGAATGAATGCACACCCCATCATGTCTTATTGCTTACATAGTATATGGACTTTGGGACAAAGTAGGGTTTTTCTTCATAAGTGACATTGCAGAAGAACTGGGAGGGAAGGTATGCATTCTTGCAGATGACACCAAAATCTGTGATAAGGTAGACACTCAGGAGGGAGAGGACAGAATGCATAGAGAGAATGAGAAACTCAAGGAGAGGTCAAGAGCATGGCATTTGGGGTTCAATGCCAAAAAGTGCAAAATCATGCACCAAGGGTATAGGAACCCAGGAGCTAAGTATAGGATGGGGGAGGTACTGGCAGTCACTAAGCAAGAAAGGGACTTTGAGGTTAACATATCTAATAACTGTAAAGTGGCAGGACAGTGTGACAAAGCATCTCTCTAGCAGCAGGAGCAGGGAGGTGATGTTGCCACTGTACCTCTTGCTTGTGAGTTCCAACCTGGAGTATTGTTCAGCTCCCGAGGCCATACCTTAGAAAGACATAGATGGGGTGGCAGCAAACTTGAGGAGGGAAACTAAAATGGTGCAGGGCTTACATCAAAAACCCTACCAAGAGAGATGGAGGGATCTCAACATATACACCTTGGAAGAGAGGAGAGTGAGAGGGAACAAGATATAGACATACACGTACATCATGTGGGTGAACAGAGTGCAAGAGGACAGTCTTTTTCAAATCTGAAAAAATGCTAGGACCAAAGGGCATGCAACGAAACTGAGGGAGGTGGAGTTTAAGAGGGATGCGAGGAAGTACTACTTCATGAAAGATTAGCAGATGCCTGAACACACTGTCAGCGAAAGTGATGGAGACAAAAACAGTAGGATGCTTCAAGCATGTGAGGCACAGACATAGGAGAATATTAGCAAATAGACAGGGAGGAGAGAGGGCTGGCACAGACCAGTTCGGATGTTTGGAGGCAGACTACAGTAGTAAGGGACCATCTGGGCAGACTGGATAAGCCAAGTGGTTCTTTTCTGATGAGAAATTTTCTTTCTGTGTTTCTGTGTTTGTATGGGTGTTAACAATTTGACTGGATAGTTTTTGACCCTTTGCTGTCAATCAATTTGTTATGTGCTAATCGTATTACAGTATGAAAACATTAAGTTACTTTTGTTCACTGCTAGGCACTACCTATAATGAACAAACACTGTATGCTTTTGGGAACAAACTGAAAACATGTGAGGAACATTTCCATACAGTTCTCCCTTATTGTCTTTAAAGGAAAACTATCAACCCCCTAGGCCTCAAAGTGCCTCTAGTTTAATAAGACATATGTTATGATCGTTCACATTCTGTGGAGACTGCTGATGTAGCTGGTTGTTAGATTCTGTTTCTTTTTTCTTTTAAGAATGTGAAAAACTGACTGCCCACCATACTGGTGTTATCACACAAAATCATATTTTAATTTTTGTTTACGTTCCTTGGCCAACTCCCACTGCATCATTCCTGGAATTTGCAACACCCCTAACACAATCTAACTGCTCATTATGCAGTGGGAGTAGAGGAGACTATTGCATCATGAGTGATTGCACCATTTGGAGGTGTTTCTAATGTTTAGAAAGCATGCAGTAAGAATATATACAGGACCTGAAACAAAACAATGTTGGTTATAATATAGAGAATAGTATATGGGGTGGTGTGTTTAACGAGATTTTACACACACCGAGTTGTCAGGATGCTACATAAACCCGGCGCGAGGTTTAATAAAAGCATCTACAATGAGGGTGTGTAAAAATCGAGTTTTACACACACCACCCCATATTTTATTTTTTATAATTGCAGGAGTACGCTTTTTCGCCTCAGCAATTATAAAAAATTAAATTAGCTAACAGATTAGTGTTCAGGAAGCTGCGGACCAGTCTTGATTTTGCGCAGTCCGCAGTCTTCCTAATTATATGGCTGCACTTGTTGTGGAAAAAAGGAAGAGGATATTTAATAAAAAAAAATGTGTCGACAGATTTTAGATTTAATATAAACTTACCGCCGAGCTGCGGCTGCAGCTTCATTCCAGGTTTCAAGAGGCAGGGGTAGTCTGACATGGACTCGGCTGTGGTGTCAGGCTGATGGTAAAACACTTGTTTCTGTTTTTAAGTTGTTTACTGGAGGAAAACTGTTTTTTTTTTTTTTTTTATGAAAAGTTTGTTTTCCCGAATACGAGGGACCAGGAAGTGTGCTGCGCTATGAGATTCCGTCACGGAATGTGAACGTCGGAGAACAGCGACTGAGGGATAGCTGTTCCAAGGGAAACCTGGCATGTGTTTGCCATTATAACCAGCCGAGCTGGTTATAATGGCAAATTATAACCGGGTTTCCCTATGGGAAAAAGCGCGCGTCAGTAATTATTATACATTAACATGCATTTCAGTTCTACTAAGCAAAGAGGCAACTAAAACAACCAGCAATATCAATGAATTTTAGAGAAAGTAAGCAATCACAAAATGTGGGATCTTAACTTGAAATATTATGATGCAAAATGGGTTGACAGTGTCAATTGAAGATGTACCTGACTTTAATACATGTTTTTGTACGGTTTACATTAAAATAGTTACACCTGGTGGGTTGTATAAGAAATCTATGTCCTGTTCAGGGGCATTCCCTGAAATACTACCTCAGTAAAAAAAGTGCCTCCCCCAGAAAAAGTTTTGTTATGCATTTATTTGTTTGTCTGTTTGTTTATTTATGTATTTGATTTTTTTTTTTTTTAATTTTGTAGATCAGTATAGCCTCATTTGAGGAAACACCTTTATTTCAAGAGTGTTCTATGGCCTATATAGCAGCAGAGTCAATTCTGTACCATTATATAATTAAAGAACAAGAATTTCCAACATTTGTTAAAATATATTTTCAAAAATTGGAACTGTATATCAACACTACTGTATATACAGATGTAGAAAGGTCCCAAACAGATGCTGAGTATGGGGTTTATAGGGGGGCACAAGAAAGCAAAGAACAGTATATTAGTCACATAGGCTTTGTATGTGATCAGACATGGCCCTTTTAACAGGATCTTAAGTTCTGGGTTCTTTTGTTGTATTAAGTATTGAATCCCAGGTTATTGGGGCTACTATGTCAGTGGCCTTTTCACCAAAGGATTTGTATATACTTGCTATGTACAAAACACAACTAGTGCAGTTGACATTTCTGAGGTGGTCTGACTTGATGTCTACTTAGATAAGCTAGAAGGAGGTCATGCACGCTCTTGAATATTTCAGTTGTCCATTTGTGCGTTCTTCTTTTTTTAGAATTAATGAATCCTAGGCTGCTACACATGAGGCACTGGTGTGTTCTTTCATCACAGCATAATGCAAATCTGCATATGCTACTGTCAGCAAAGGACATTGTGTGCAAAGCTGTGATGTCAACAGATCTATAAATTTTGCTTCAATATTCTAGCAATGGTAAGAATGATTGGTTAAGGAGCTGTAGGGCTGGGTGAAATTATGACATTCTGATTTTATGGATTTTTCATGAAATCCCACACATTTCTCAAAATTAGTGGAAATTTTCAAAATTCTCCAGTTGGTCATAGCTCAGTCTGAATTACAGCAATAGATCTGAAAGTTTGCATGCTTATGTTTAGGAGGTGGCCCTAAATGAATGCCAAGTTTCATGACATTTGAATGAGGAGCATGGAAGTTGTAGGGGCTCAAATTCTGGCAATTTATTATTCATGTGACAATTTCTGAAAATGTCTGTATTTACAATTAAGCCACCTCTGGAGCTAGATAATTAAAATGTATATGAATACTTTCTTGGAAGAATCATATGAACTGCTAAATAGAAAGGTACTTAGTTTTGTAAATTGTAAATTATAGGAGTTTAAAATTCTACAATTGAATTGTTTGTTAAACTGTGTGAACATTTTAAAAATATGTGGATGTTTATAGCTTCACTACTAGTTGAGGTATACACTTAAGATTTAGCATGCATACCAGAGTAAGTAGGTCCTGCAATCTAATTAAGCTGGATAAATGTGGTACTGCAGGTTAAAATTTATTGTGGCTACTTTAGAAATTAATAATACTTTGCCCAAAAATTCCTGAACATGTAATAGGTGGTGCTACTAGAATTCCACTTGTGGAATTGAACTTTCACAAAGTACTTATCACTAGAGGTGGGCAAAGTTCCCAAATTTCACCACATGAAGTATTTTGAGTATAATGTGGAACTTATGAAATACTCCATAATGCAAAGTAAATAACTTCACCTTTAACCAATAACTCAAAGTTCCATTGATTTCAATGGACTTTGAATTAACTTTCCCTTTTTTAATACCCCCCCTTTAATTTTAATGCAAAGGTCCATTGATTTCAAGGGACTTCATGTTAACTTCACCTTTTTATTGCTCTTTAAGGCAAATTTTGCAGTGACTCATGGGATGGCAGGTCACATAAGCTCTAGATTGTCTTGCACAGCCTCTGTGTAGCATAGTGTGTGTAGTGGAAAGCTGGAGACAGTCTGCCTCAGAGCTCTGAGAATCAAACCATCAAAAAACCTTTAAAAAATCATTTTTGAGACAAAATTTTGTGTCAAAATTTAGTACATCGATTGTAGAAAACCCTCATTTGTTTATATCATTGAGTGTTTATTGATTTTGTGTGAATACTGAATGTTAATTTAGTACATTCAGTCTCTGTACTGATAGGCACTGTAGAAGTGTGCTGCAGGGGAGGGGCGGATCTGTGGTGATTGTGGAGGGAGATTCACAGTGAGAAAGGCAGTCTTTCCAAATGTTGTGTTGGGTATTGTGTTCATATACACACATTAATACTTCTAGTAAGTGCTGATCATTTGTTACTGTTTGCTGTGGTGCTTTGCATTTTTTCAGTCTGTTTAAAAGTCTTGGTTGTAGACAGTGTACCGAACTGTAACATTTTCTGCCCATTACCTTTAATGTGTGTGCATGCCATCAAGTCAAACACATTTTTATTGTAGCACCATAATCACAGTACTCTTAATTTCTTTGCCTGTCTGCGTTATTTTTTACTGCTCCTATCCAGTCAGTGCTGTACCCTCCCAGCCAAAAGAAGAAAATATTTTTCCAGTTTTGGATTGCTGACCACTGATTAAGGTGTTGTTATGCCTGTGCGGCTGCATCTCTTTAGTGCACAACCTCCATCTGTCAGTGCTGCTGCATCTTGTTAGGTCCCAATCTCCATCTGTTGTCACACTTGTTGTTTTTTGACTTCCCATCCTTCCAAAAGTGTCTAAATCTAAATGTGTTGTTAATTGTCTGAGTAATCCCCCAAAATGCCCCCGAAGAGATGTGCATGCAAAGATGTTTCTGTGCATGGCACTGCTGCCAGTGCCAAGTGTGGTTGTGGCCATGGTAGTAAGCAGCAGAGGGGAATAGTTGATGCAAGTAAAGGGATTTCTCCAACCATGTTTTTCACAGTGCAAACAGTCACTTCAGTGATAGTTGGAGATACTGTTGTCCCTCCTGCTGGTGGTGGTGGTAGTGAAGTTAGTGATAGCATGAGTATTGGTCCAAGTTCAACCTGTGCAAACTTATCATTTTGCCAAAATGTTGTGGAGTCCAAATATGTGATTGAAAGTGTAGCTGATGTCACACACTCCCTGTCCACACAGTGGTTGAACATGATGCTGATCACGAGTCTGACAATGACTCACAAATTAATCTCATTTTTCTAGCGATGTTGAGGTTATGCCTGATGTGCCTTCCAAAGATTTAAATGATGATGAACAAACTGTGGATGATTATACTGCAGCCGTGGTTGGAACATGTTCGCCACAGGACAACATCCAAATAGAATTTGTGGATGTAGATGATGATTATGATGATGGTGCTAGTGACCCCAGTTGTGAACTGAAAACCTGGAAAGAAGATAAAAATATTCATGAAACTTGTTTTGAAATGATGCCCCTTCCCCCACAAAAAAATACTTACCTTTCATTGCTTAATCATTTAGCAAGTAGCTAGCTAGTAGTGAGTCAAAACACTGTACATCAGCAGTAGCAATAAACAGCAGGACAACAGCAACAGTAGCAGGCACCAACTTGTCATTTTCTCACTTGGGATACTTATGGAGAGTTGAGCTTGTAGGTGCATGCTTTAATTAGTGTGTCCTGAAATACTTGTGACTTTTATGAACAATTTCTCTTGTGATTATTCTTCCTCTGGGTTCGGGACATTTCATGAAATTTAAACAGCAGGAATTTTCTCACTTGGAATCTTCTGGAATTCTCTTTTTATTTGCACACTAGTGCAGCAGCAGCTTTACTTTGCATTTCTGTAATGGGGCCACTACTTGGCATTAGTGACTAGCAGGAGGAGACATCACCGCAAACAGATTTATGTTTCAATGCTCACATAAAAGATGTTCATTTTCTATTATTCTGGAATTCTCTTCTAATTTTTTTATTTATTTGAGTTTTGGTAACTGGGTAGCCCACTGAGACAGACAAGTCCCTTTTTCAGGGGCTACCTGGGAAGCAAAGTCACTTCCATGAGTTGGTACACTATACATTTGGGTAACATATTAAACATATTAACAAAATATCAGCAGAAGGTAAAAACATAGGAGGATGAGTATAATTAGCGGCAAGAGACAAATATATATATATGTATATATATATATATATATATATATATATATATATATATATACACACAATGTAAAGTGAGCAGAAAGTCAATTCACTCAGTAGTAGGATGATGATTCCAGAGCTGGTCCAGAGGGATCCTGCATCGATATACCTAGGTTAGGCTTATGTTGGTTCTGCATCAATAATCCTTAGAGTAGGCTTGGGACCTGTTGTTCTGGTCCAGGTGAACTAGCCAGTAGAAGTAGCAGCATACATCAAATACATAGTACATTAAATTATACATTTACAGAAATGTGAAAGTGTGGAAAAAGTGTGAGGGAATGGATTTTGGGGGAGGATTGGAGGGTCAGAGATGGCATGGGAGAGGTGGAGGGAGCACAGAGGTAAGAGAAGTGGTTTCGGAGAAGATCTGACAGCCAGAGAGGACAGGTGGGGGGGGTTCACAGGGGTAAAGCAAAGGGGGTTAAGTGCAATTGCTGCTACAGATTGGCAGGGGAAAGAACACTTTCTTAAAACTTTTCTTAAACAGGGGAAGAGACAAACATGAGAATAAAGTCTGGGGGAGAGTATTCCATATTTGTGGTGTGGAGAAGGTGAAGGACCACTTGCCAATGGTTTGGAGAACTTTGGGAAGATTCAGCAACAGGAGGTGGGAGTGGCGAGTGGCTAAGGGTCCTGGGGAAGGATTTAAGAGTGAGCAGGCCAGAGAGGATGGGTGGGGAAGGGAGGTGTATAAGTTTAAAGGTGGTACATAACACAGGGAACTTCTTTTTGGGCCCAAAGGATGGCCAGCCTAGGGACTTAAGGACGTCCCAGTGATGGGCCCGGGCAGGGGCTGCAGCAGTGAAGCATGCTACCCTGTGGTAGGCCTGTTTAAGTTTGGTCTGTGTGGTGGTTTTGACTGAGTGAATTATGGGTGCACCATAGAATAAACAAGGCTGAGGCAATGATCTTTCTAGAACAAGAACAAGGTAGGGGGCAGTGTGATGGAGTAGACCGAATTTCTGATTGGTAGTTTTAATAACACTGTTTACATGCATGTCAAAGGTTGTGTGGGCTCAGTTCATAGCCCTCCCCCAGCAGCCCTGCAGGACTCCTCACTGCCTCGTGGACCCGTTGGCGAGGTAATTTTTCTGCATAGAAGCAGTCGGCTGCCCTGCCCTGCCCAGCTTAGCCTCTCTCCCCCGACTGGACCAGCGACGCACCTAATTCGGCTCCATACATGTGGGAAATGGCTTGCCCTCCCTCCGGTGCCGCAGCTGGACTGAGGTGGTCTTGGCGCCAATTTTAAAACTGCTGGAGCCTCTCCCATCGGCACAGGAGCTAGAAGGACTGTATCTGGGAACTGTAGCTGGTTTCCCCAAATGCTGTGTACTGTTGTCAGCTTTTGTCTGCAAACATTAGTTATCCACGTAAATGACTGTGAATTGATAGCCCTGTTAGCCTGTATTAGTACTGTGCACCCAAAAAAAAAAAAACAAATTCCTAGGCTGCCTATTGTGGTGTGCTACCTAGTCTAAATCGTTTGGTCTCCTCGTAAATACTGTCGGTGGTTGCTTTTCCCGCAAGTACTGTAGGTGTAGCTGAAATTAATTATTGGGACTAGGACTGCACTGTAACCTGAATCCATCCTACCTGCCTGATTAGGAGGAGCGCCCCCGCCCAACCCAAACCTGATTTGTCTCCTGCTGTGCTTCCCGCCTCCCTTACCTTTAATTAATTGTCTTGTGGTCTCTTCTTCCTCAGAGGACCTGACGGTCGTGAGGGCTCAGTTCAGTAGCTCTCCCCAGCAGCCCTGCAGGACTCCTCACTGCCTCGTGGACCCGTTGGCCAGGTAATTTTTCTGCATAGAAGCAGTCGGCTGCCCTGCCCTGCCCAGCTTAGCCTCTCTCCCCCGACTGGACCAGCGATGCACCTAATTCTGCTCCATACATGTGGGAAACGGCTTGCCCTCCCTCCGGTGCCGCAGCTGGACTGAGGTGGTCTTGGCGCCAATTTTAAAACGGCTGGAGCCTCTCCCGTCGGTGCAGGAGCTCTAGCCCCGCCGAACGCTGTGTGTTTGGCTCCCCACCGCCCCCACCACCAGCCTTGGTCGGCTGTTTGTTATATAGGCTGTGGAGAGCCACGTGGTGCCGCAAATATCCTATCAGCCCATTTTGCCATCTGCAGGTTATTTTCTCTCACCACTATTGGCTGCTCTATCAAGCCTAGCTCACTTCTCCCATTTGTATTCCAACTAATGCTTAGCTGAGCTGAACCGCTTTTTAACTTTCTCCTTCGATCTACCTGGCTCCTTTGTGCTCCGCTCCAGCAAGGCGGGCACTCATTGGAATTGGCCCCCCAAAATTCGGACAAAACCCCTAACTTCCACCCTGTCTCTCTGTTATTGTCTCCCTCAGATGTGTCCCACTGCATTCTCTTCCATAGTCCCTATATATCTTTCCCCTGCGCTTGCTGGAGCCTCTTTGGGATATGGCCTCTCCACCAAGTCCCCTACCTTCCCCCTGGCTCTCCTCAAAAGGACTCAAAATTGCACACCTGAATGTGCGTAGTCTCCTATGAAACCAAACTGAGCTTACTGCGTGGGTTGCCCTCCATAAGCTGGACATCCTGGGCCTCACAGAAACCTGGCTTAAGCCCCATATTCCTGATGCCCAGTGCACCCTCCCGGGCTATAATCACTTCAGGCGAGACAGACCTGGCAAGAAGAGAGGTGGAGGGGTGATCCTCTACTACAAGGCGCACCTTAACCTGTCCCTCATTGACCACTCATCCTCCAGCCCTCCTGCATGTGAGTTTCTGCATGCACTCCTCCTGCTGGGCCACACAAAGAAAATTCACACAGTGTGCACCTACACCCCCCCCCCAAGGACGGTCTGACTGGTCTCTCCTCCTTGCTTGATTGTATCAGCACCAAAGTGGGTCCCAACGAAACCCTACTAATAGGTGACTTCAATCTGAACTGGCTGGGTACCAACCGCAACTTGTACGAGTCTCTGCTCTCAGGGCTTGCACTTACCCAAATCATAACTAAACCAACCAGGCCTGCCGCACGGGGGAATTCTGGTTCCCTTATTGACTGGATCCTCTCCAACAGGCCTGCCAATATCATGTCCTCTGGTACCCTTCCGGATGCCATCTCTGACCATTCCCCTATCTACTGTGTCTGGGGCATCTCTCAGCCAAAAGTCCCTAGTAAAATGATTGAACTGAGGGACTACTCCAAATTTAATACCCACGACTTCCTGTCTGACCTCCTCGCTATTGACTGGACAGAGGTCACTACCTCCAATGACCCCACGCGGGCCTTGGACCTATTCCTAGCCAAGCTTACTCCCTTCAGAATAAGCATGCCCCCCTCACTAGGAGAAGGGTCTGCGGCACTGTCACCAAATGGTTAAATGGGGGCCTACTCTCCCTTATGAAGGCCAGGGACAAGTGCTGGGTGACCTATCAGGCCTCACAAAATAACCATGATCTAATGACATACAGGCACCTCAGAAACTCCTGTAAAAGAGCCATCCGCTCAGCAAAAAGCGAGTTCTGTAAAGCCGCCTTGCTCTCCACTAGCAGCAATCCGAGGAGTTTCTGGCAAAACATTAAAAACGCTATTGGGGGTCAGCTAGGCACAGGTCACTGACCTACTCGTTGGTGGAGTCAGCTGCAATAATCCCCACACCATTGCAAACGCCTCAACTCCTTGTTTTCCGAGCTGCCCCCGGCCCCTCTTGCCGACCCTCCTGGTGCCCCCCCTCCCGGTCTCTATCCTCGGCCCCTCTTCCAACTGAGATAAGTTTCTCCTGAGGAGACCCAGACACTACTCTTAGGCCTCTCCCCTCACACAGGCACAGGGCATGACCGGCTTGAACCAAAACTGCTCAGACTGGGGGCACACCTCCTTGCTAGGCCCCTCTCGCACCTATTCAACACCTCCATTAACACTGGGATCATTCCTGACCTGTGGAAAGTGGCCAAGGTTGTTCCTGTATTCAAACAGGGTAACCCCAAAGATCCAGGCAACTACCGTCCCATTGCCATTCTGTCCGCCACCAGTAAACTCCTCGAGAAAGCCGTTGCCTCTCAGCTCTCCCAATATATCCAGGACCACAACATCCTCTCACCTGCCCAGCATGGTTTCAGGAAAGGGCATAGCACGTCCACCGCCCCTGCTGTAGTCACTTCACTGATCAGGACAAATGTTGACCAAGGCTACCTCACGGGAGCCATTTTTTGTGGACCTCTCAAAAGCATTTGACAGGGTCAACCATTCTCTCCTCGGGTCCAAACTCCTATCCCTCAGATTCTCCTCCTCCGCCCATGGTTGGTTCCTAAACTACCTCTCCAACCGTAAGCAATTCACCCACTTCAATCGGACGTCCTCCAACCTCTCACCAGTCCACTGCGGGGGGTCCCACAAGGATCCGTCCTTGGCCCAACCCTATTCTCACTATTTATCAATGACCTCCCGTCCGTCACTGCCCATGGTCACACCACCTTGTATGCAGATGACCTCGTCCTCCTGACCAGCTCCCGGGACATCTCCACAATTAACTCACACCTGAACTTCGACTTCGAACGCATTCAAACTTGGTTGGGGGAACACAGGCTCACCCTCAATCTCAACAAAACCCAATCCATGCTGTTCGGGTCCTTGAACAAAATAAAATCCTGCACTGCCCCCCTGCTGATTCATGGGGTCGGTGGCTCGCCCCTTGAGACGGTTACCACCACCAAGTACCTGGGCGTCACCTTAGATCCGCAGTTGGACCTCTCCTCTCACATTCGTAATGTTTGCAAGGCTACTAATTGTAAGCTTGGTTTAGCCTACTGCGCTAAAAACTGCCTCAACCCTGCTGCCCACCTGGCCCTAGCCAGGGGGGTCCTCCTCCCCTCACTCTGCTACGGACTTGTAGCTTTTGCACCAGTTCCCAAATCCAGCCTCTCAAAATGGGACACGGCTTACAACAATGTTTGCCGCTTCGCACTCTCCGCCCCTCCCCTCACCCACTGTTGTGATCTATACAGCCGCCTGGAGTGGCTTCCCCCTGAGAAGCATCACTCCTTCGTCCTAGGTAACTTCATTGACAACATCATCTGTTCTGGCATCCCTCCAGCTCTAGCCCTTCCCCTTAAACCTGGCGCCCCCATCCTACCACCTATGATCTGGGGCAAATCAGGAATGACTGGTTCCTAGAACACGAACCCTGGCGGGCACCGGGCCTTCCGCACTTACGCCCCCAAACTCTGGAACTCGCTTCCTGAGCTCACTCAGTCCCTCCTCCTCCCATCCAAGCTTTAAAGCCTCCCTCTGGAACTTTCTGAAACCTTCCTCCCCCTGCTCCTGTTCTTCGTAGTCCTACTCCCCTGCCCCTCCCCACCCCCCAACCTGATTGGATGGAGTGGCCTCAGTGCCTCTTGCACTTCCCCCTCAGGAACTAACCATGTATATCTGGTCTTACCACCTTGCCTAGGGCACTCCCCTTCCCCCTGCAGGCACTTACCATTAACCTTGTTTCTGTTGTTCATCACCTAATTTGTACCCCGCATGTCCCATCCTACACTAAAGCACCGTGCCACCCATCCTAGAGTCAGTCCTGATCTGTCTGTCAATTTAGTTATGTTTCTTGTCTCCTCAATTTGTACATGTATGAATTTCGTACCAACCTTGTCCTAGAGCTAGCATTGAAACTGCCTGTATATTTCTCATGTATCCTTCTCTGTTCCTCAACTGTTCAATGTATACCTACCTTGCTCCAGAGCCTGTACTGCATTGCCTGTTATTTTACTGTGTATTCTTTATGCTTCCTCAATTGTTTATGTATGGTGTTTTTACCTGTAACTCTCCCGGGTCGCTCCTGAAAATAGGCACTTGGCTGTCTAGTGTGCTTACCCAGTTAACAAAAGCAAATAAATAAATAGATGTTTGTTAAGAATCATACCCAGGTATTTGAATGAGACCACCCCTTTACGAGGTAGGCCAGATGATGTGTTAGTAACCAGGGGAGGCTAGGAGATTAAGACAAAGGAGGTATGATAAAACAGCATGGATTTAGTTTTCTTTGTGTTCAGAACCAGCAGGTTCATTTTGAACCATGCTTCTGGTCACTGGAAGTAATTTTCTAGGTCAGATTGAATAACAGAAATGTCTATACCATGCCGGCATAATATGGCATCATCTGCATAGAGCTGGATTGAAGCCCCACACAACTGAAAGGCAAGTTGTTAATAAAGATTGAGAAAAGTAAAGGCCCAGGGATAGCTCCTTGGGGGACCCCGTCCATGATAGGTGATAGAGGGAAGAGGGTGCCAGCCCATTTGATGCATTGGAAGTGGTTTTATAGATAGTCAGAGATCCATAGGAGGGAACTGGAGTTGAGGTCTAAGGACTGTAACTTGGAAATGAGGAGAGAATGGTTAACAAAATCAAAGGCCTTTGTAAGGTCAATGAGGACTGCCCCTGTGGCACTACCTTGATCCATGGCATGAAAAATATCTGAGGTGACCCTCAAGAGAGCAGTTTCAGTCCCGTGAGACTTCCTGATGCCATGTTGGTGTATTGTAAGGGCATTAGTCTGTTCAAGGAAAGAGCACAGTTGATTATATAGGAATCTCTGTTGTATTTTCATGAAAGGGCACAGAATGGATATGGGCCTATAGTTTTCAATGAGGTTAGTTGGGCTAGTGTTGTGCACGGGGACAACTGTGATCGTTTTCCATTTGTCTGAAATGTAGTGTGTGAGGAAGGATCGATTAATCAGCTGAGTGATCGGAAGAGTCAGGGCGGGTGAACCAATCCTAAGGAATCTGGGAGGCAGGGTGTCAAAGCCAGGGGAGCTATCTGGGTTGAGTCCCATTAGGAGCATAACGACTTCCTTACACGAGGTAAGTTTTATATGAAAGAGGGGGCAGTGAGCTTCAATGGGGGTGATTGTGGTGAGGGGCAGGTATCTGGGAGATCTAGCTTGTAAGCATCGAGGTCAGTGAGGAACAAATTTATCCCTGCAGTGATCTTGGAGGGTGAGGATAGTTCTGAGCCCCTTGAGATCACGGTCTGAGGGGTTTTATGTTCATTGCCCTTAAGGAGTGCGTTGATTAGCATCCAGAAGTGTTTAGGGTCACCAGGGTCACTTGTTTGCTGGGACTGTGGATAGTTCTGCTTAGATTTGGTTACTTTAGCTTTAAAGGCATTCTGCAGCTGTCAATAGGAGATCCAATCTGTATGGAGCCCTGATTTTTATAGGATTGCCATGCCTTGTCTCTAGAATGCATTAGGAGCTGTAGCACCTGGGGGAGCCAGGGGGAGTGAATTCCTTTGGCCCTTCTCAGCTTGAGTGGGGCATGGAGGTCTAGGACAGAAGTGAAAGTCCTGATTAAGAATTCTAGGGCCTGAGTTATCTCAGGAAGGGTCTTGATAGGGGTCCAGTCAGTGGAGGAAAGGCTATGCAGGAATTCAGAAGTGCTGAAGTCTTTAAGGTCTCTGGATTCGAAGGTTTTTGGTGGAGGCTGGGGAAAGTTATTTTTCCAGATACATAAGTTGGAGAGTGATCACTTAGCACATGGGGGAGGACTCCTGCAGCCCTGAGGTAGGTCCTGTTTTTAGTTAACATCCAGTCAAGTAGGGTGTGATTTCCTGACTTCATATTAAGTCTAATTGGTTGGTCAGTTAGTTGTTCCAACTTGATGTCAGATATAGCCAAGCCAGTCATGACTGAAATCACCACCGAGTATGGTGTCACTGTGGTGGAGGCGTCTAGGCTGGCAAAGAGTTTGATGAAGGAGGTGGATGCAAGTTTAGGGGGCAGGTACAGTAGATACACCTAATGGTCAACTGTTTGATTTTGCAGAGGGTGATTGAGATGAATAGGTGGTCAATGTCAAGGTTGATGTTTAAGTTGGGTAGTTCACTGACTACCAGCCCTACACTTTTGTATATCAGTACCCCCCTCTTTTCTTACTGTGTCTATCCCAATGGTAGGAGGAGTAACCTGGGACAGCAACTTCATGAGATTGTATAGATGATTTTAGCCAGGACACTGTTAAGCAAAGAACATCAGGCTTATAGTGTTGAATCCAGCTTTCAAGTTCAGCTATTTTGTGTCTGATACTTTGAATGTTCATGTGGGCTATCTTGAGTCCCTACATCTCCAACCAGTTTGGACAGGGAGACTATGGGTTGGGCTGGGTCTTCTTGCAAGGTCCAGGGTTTTATTTAATGTCACCAGAAAGCAGGAGTAAGCAAAGCTGGTAATGAATCTATAAAGGGGGTACGAGGGAAGTACCAGGTAACTATAGACTCATCAGTTTGACCTCAGTGGTGGGAAAATTAATGTATAGTATACTAAAGGAACGATTGGGGGTGTACTTGGAGGAGGTGGGAGGTCTGGATAGTTGGCAACATGGGTTTGTGCCAGGTAGATCATGTCAAACCAATCTTGTGGAGTTCTATGAATGGGTAACATCAGAACTGGACAGGGGAAAGCCTATGGATGTATTATTCTCTGACTTCAGCAAGGCTTGACTCTGTCCCCCACAATGGTCTGGTGGAGAAACTGATGGGGTTGGGAGTAGGCCCTTTGATGGTCAGATGGATTGAAAACTGGCTAGCTGGATGCACCCAGAGAGTAGTGGTTGGTGGGGAGCTCTCAAACTCTAGAGAGGTCGGTAGTGGGGTACCACAGGGCTCGGTCCTGTGACCAATACTGTTTAATGCATACATATCGGGCATCAGGAAAGGTATAGGGTGTGAAATGAGTCTCTTCGCTGATGACTCCAAGATGGGAGCAGTAGTTGAGAGGGAAGAAGGGAGGTAGGCCCAGCAAGGGGACCTGGACACCCTGGAAAGCTGGGCTCACACATGGAAATTAAATTTCAATATCACCAAGTGCAAGGTGTTACATCTTGGGTGGGGAAACCCTTAACATAGGTACACCCTGGGAGGGGAGGCGCTGGAGGCCTCAACAAGGGAAAAAGACCTAGGGATCATGGTGGATGCATGTATGGATAACTCTGAGCAGTGCAGGAGAGCGGCT
This sequence comes from Neoceratodus forsteri, assembly GCA_016271365.2. Classification (NCBI taxonomy): domain Eukaryota; kingdom Metazoa; phylum Chordata; order Ceratodontiformes; family Ceratodontidae; genus Neoceratodus; species Neoceratodus forsteri. The sequence goes on along the minus strand of CM028131.1, from coordinate 982,847,575 downwards.
AGCAAGGCAACAGGATGTTGGGATGCCACGTAAAGGGGATCACCTCTAGGAGCAGGGAAGTGATTCTGCCGCTGTACAATGGACTGGTTAGACCACACCTTCAGTACTGTGTACAGTACTGGAGACCACACTTGAAGAGGGACCTACAGCTCTTGGACAGGGTACAGAGGAGGGCAACTAAGATCATACGAGGACTAGGGGATTTGAAGTATGAGGATAGACTTGAGGAGCTCTGCCTGTTTTCATTGGAGGAGAGGAGAGATGGGGGGACATGATCAAGGTCTTCAAGTACCTCAAGGGAATACATTGGCTAAACATGGAGGGGATCTTTAGACTAAAGCAGGGAGGTATCACTAGAGGGCATGGTTTGAAGTTGGAAGGTGGAAGGGTGAGGGGGGAAAAGAGGAGGATTTTTTTCACTGAGAGGGTGGTGGACCCTTGGAATGCACTGCCTGGCAAGCTGGTTCAGAGATCCACAGTGGAGGACTTCAAGAGAGGGTGGGACAGACACATAAAGTGGAAGTATCAGACGATGGCCTGGCCAGGGGGGTAGGGATGGATGATAGGGGTTTCTGGAACACAAGGTGAGGGAGGGCCTAGGCACCCAACTAGGGATCTGAGGTTCGAGCAGATGCGATAGACCATAAAGCCTAATCTGCTGGCAATTAGTATGTTAGTATGTAATAGTAGATGGGTATATAAACGGAGACTTACGCAAGTTCCAGGGCCGGTGCACATGCATAATTGTTTTTTCATGCTAGGCAAAGACAATATATGTGGGGTGATGGGTTGGCTTGTTTGAGGTATGATGTAGGTCATGTTGTGGAGGTAAGAGAGAGGTTGCAGAAGACAGTGGTAGAGCAGGAGCCCAGGCCTTGTTGAATAAGTTATGATCGAGACGGGCCAGGAAGGAGTATAGAACTAAAACACTTTTTGTCATAGAAAGGTGCATCTTGCCTAATTATTATGGACAAACTTTGAGGGGAAATGCTGACAGGGATAATCAGCCTTGACAGTGAGAAAGAGAGCAGAGGTAACACTAAAGCAAGGAGTGTAGACCCAGAATTGGACCTAACTGTAGGAGAGAGAAATTATTTCTAATGGAGCTAAATGTCCTGGAACTTTGTCTTCAACTGCAGAAGACAAAGCTGAAGATCAAGTGAAACTTTGAATCTAATCCTCCTCAAAGAGAAAGGGAGATCCCAATTCTTAAAACTCAGAGCCCTGTGGTTTGGCCTACTATCAGCTGGGGATAGGAGCTTAAGGACAAGTGTAGTTTTAAACAAGCCCAATTTTGATATATCCTAGTACAGGAAGAAGGAGTTAATTGCAACAGATAGCGAGACAGTATTAGCCAATAGACATGTTCATTCTGTAAGGTGGGCAGTGCTAGGATGTATTTAAGGTAACCTAGGGAGAAGATGGCAGGGTGGGCCAAAAAAATCAGGCAAGAGGTAACAGCGCGAAGGATCCAGATTTAGTCTGTTTGTGCTTAGAAATTGCCCAGTCCTGATTTGCCACCAAAATTCAAAGGTAAAGCAGGAGTAGGACGACAACAGTCGTACCTGGTTGATGCAGTGGGGGGTTTTCAGCAATGCGGGGAGGGCATGGGCATGTAGCCCTCATGATCTTCTTCAGTTCGGTCTCCAGCTGTGGAGGGAGAGAATAATCTTAGTCACAACTGCTGTTTAAATGAGAAGTTGGGGGGGGATTGAGCAGGGGTGGGTGGAGAGAAGCAGGACCAGGGAACAGGAATCAAATCAGAAGTGAAAGCTAGATGCAGAATAGAAAGGAGTAGAATAAGTTAGACAGTAGCAGGCAGAAAATTAATAGAGCTTGTGGATGCAGTGATTTCCCTAAGCAAGGCTAACCTTCCTAATTAGTTACACTCAAAGGCACTGCATAAGAAATTAGGCTTTAGACATTGCAGTAAGGTTTAAGGCACTGAGATAAATTAAAAATGAAGCAGCTAACCTCCCTTTAGATAATTAATTACAGCTTTGGACACTGCAATAAGCTTTTAAGGCACTGTTAAAAATAGATTAATCGCAAGGCACTTATCAGAACATCACAATATAAAGGTATTGCAAAAAAAAAATTAAGTTATACAATGCGCTACTGGTTAAGGAACCACAAGTTGGAATTTTAGATTAAATCCAACCCCTAGCACTTCTTATCTGCGCACCACCAGTGCATCAGCAGTGCACAGCAGCAGCATGAGCAGCATGTAAGTCTTTCTATAATGGGACCAATACTTGACATTTGTGGATAGAAGAAGAAAAGTAGGAAAAGGAGCATACAGTAGAATGAAACAGATAAGGTGAGGAAAGCTCAAGGAAGGATATCACAGATTTTTTGCATAATCATTTTTATATACTTTTATATTTTATTGTGTTTTTTGGGGGGGAGGGGAGGCCATAGGTGTTAAAGAAAGACATGATGAAAGGAAAGGTGATAAAGGGGTACAGATACAGAACAGAGTACAAAGTTCGAACTGTGCACCATATTAATTTACTCAGTGGCACCTCTATCACCACCACAAAGATGGTCCCGGATCGCTGTCAAAATTGCAGTCTCACAGTCCTGATTGTCTCGGACCTGAGCAACAATCTGCTGAAGCTCCATCACCATGCATTTCAGCACAGTTTCCTGACGCATTGGCTCCTCCTGCTTATTACATGCTGCAAGTGGTGGTGCTACTGCTACTACTGGTGGTGGGGCTGCTGCTTCTGCTACTGGCAGTGGTGCAGTTGAAGCAACTACTGGTGGTGATATTTCTACAGCGGGGGGGCAACTGCCAATTGCAGTTTCTTTTTTCTGCTTGATGCTGCTGTTTCTTCGCCTCCTACCATTCTGCACAGTGGTTCAGAGCTAGGTGAGTCCGCTGCCCCCTGTTGCCAATATGCTTGTCACTATGCCCCCTAAGGACCACCTGGTGGCATATGGTCCACTTTGCCACACTTCAATCATCGGGGTCACACTGAAAATATGCCCATATAAGGGAGGTCTTCTTCCCAGGGCCCCAAGGCTGGTGTTGCTTTCTCATAACTGATGTCTCTGCATCTTGCTTTGGTAGAGTAGATGCATCATGCTCTGGGCATGGAACCACAGGGGAGCTCCTGCATGCTATTGCTCCTGCTGTTCCTACTCCACTGGCTGCAGCTGCTCCTGTTCATGTTCCTGCTGCTGCATCTCCACCTCCACCTCCATCTTTGTCTGTAGGTAAACCTGCATCCCAAAAATGGCCCTATTTAGGATTACCACTCATGAACCACCACATGTCCTTGGCCCACAACATCCAGCTGGATGATCCATAACAGCCAGAGAAAAGAGGATCTGACTGACAAAGAAAACAAAAGCAGAAAGAGAGACAGAAAGACAGAGTAAAGTACACAAGTTTAAAAAAAAACGGAGGTAGTACAGCTAGCAAAATGCAGTAGGAAAAAGTAAAAGATAGATTGGTACTACTTTACTTAAAGAAAAAAGTATAAAACTATGAGAACTATTCAATGAATGAATTGATTTGATTTGTGTAAGTAGCTGCCTGCAGTCCTCCACACACCACAACCTGGCTCAGACTAACTCAACAAGTGGAAACAATAATTTCTTTTAGAGGAAAGTGGTCATGTGACCTTCAGAGAGGCACACATGATCAAATTGCTTGTTTACTGACAACTTTGCCTATGCACCAAAGTAAGGTGAAGTGAGAACACAAAGTCAATATGAAGTCGGGTCACCAGAGGGATAATTACACAAAGTGTAGACAAACACGAAGTAGACAACTTCGCGTTCACTTTGCATTCGAATTTAAACTTTGCTGCATCTCTACTTATCACATCTGAACAACCTTACCTACACTAGCATCATGGCCCTGCAATTCCCCTCCAAAACTCCAGCGAAAGTGATGCCCTTGCACAACCCACCTGCCTCCATGGCCAGCCACCATCTTTCAGCACTTATTTGCATGAAATCAAATATGGCTCCCACCCCCTACCCTGAGAGCACACTCCTCCCACCCTCCACCCTCTGAGCATCCAAAATCCAGCAGGTGGTAACTATAAAGAGAAAGAAGGCAACCAATGCAACCCACCCTCCTCTATGGCCTGCCACTGCCTTCTTTCCTTATGTTTTTTTTTTTGCTTCTGATTTTCTCCCCAACCCTGGCCCTTGTCAGCCCTCATCCAACCACTGCCCAATGCCTCTGTTCCTTCAGGCCCTCACCCCTGTAATCCACATGGCTTACCCGCGTGGTGGGGCAGTGGGACCCCCTCCCACTAATAAGGATCCAGTTTTAAGGGCGTTACCTCGGGAATGGAGTGAGATGGGGATGGCCGTCAAGCTGCAATGACCAGCCACTGGGGTCTTTTCCTCTTTTCCATTTTTCCCCTGTGGAAGCCAGGTGTGCAGTGATGCCTGTGGCGGACTCGTGCACACACCCGTGTGCAGCCTCACCAGCTGTCGTCCCACAAGTGTTTCAGCAGCATAGTGCCAAGCCCCAGCCTCTGCCAGGGGTCAAGTGTGCACTGACAGACAATACTTCCCTCTTTGGAAATGGAGAGCTATCTGTTGAACACTACATCCGTTTCCTCCCTGCTGACCCCTGGCAGTCTGTGCTCATTCCCGAATGTGGGTCATCAATGTAGTGTGAGGTCTGACATCCAGTGCCTCAACCCTCAGCACCAGCTAGCCACCGCCTTCTTAATTAAAAGTGCTCATGTGTTTGCATATAGTTAAGCCAGCTGATCATGTGACTCACTGGATGTGTGTGCAGGGGGTAACCACTGGGCTTTGTTTTAGGGAAGAGCAACTGGGCTGTGCTTGGGTACAAGAAGGAGCCCAATGGACTGGGCTCAAGTAACAAGGGGGACCCATTGGGATAGGCCTGGGTGCAAGATGGGGTACATTTGACAGGGCATGGGTGCAAGGGAGGAGACACCTGGATGGGTGTGGCTATACAAGGGGGGAGCATGTTGCCTGGGCTTGTGCACAGGAGGCTGATCCTGATGACTGGGCATTAGAGTAGGATGGGACTCAATGGGCTGGGCTTGTGTGCAAGAGGTGGACTCACCAGGTTGGGTTTTTGTGCAGGACAGGAACCAAGCAAGCTGGGCTTGTGAGCAGGACAGGGACACAGTGGCTGGGCTTGGGTTCAGGAGGAGGTTCCATAGATCAGGGCTTAATTGTAGGAGACAGAACCAGAGGACTGAGCTTGTGTGCAGAAAGAGACACAGTGGGTTAGGCTTGGGCGCAGAATGGGACCCTCAGATCCAGAAATGTGAGCAGGACCAGGTCCCAAAGGGCTGGGCTTGGTTGCAGGAAGGGGATACAGCAATCTGGGCTCAGGTGTAGGAGGGGGACCTGGTGGGCTGGGCTTGTGAGCAGCAGGGGTACTAAGGGGGATGGGCTTAGGTGCAGGAGGAAGTCCCAGAGGACAGGGTTTAGTTGCAGGAGGAGAACCAGATGGCTGAGATTTGTGCAGGAAGGGATACAATGGGTTAGGCTTGGGTGTGGAATGGGACCCAGAGAGCCAGATTTATGAGTAGGACAGGGTCACAAAGTGCTGGGCTTGGTTGCAGAAGTGAGACACAGCTGGCTGGGATTAGGCATAGAGGGGGGCCCAGCAGGCTGGGCTTATGTACAGGAGGAAACCCATTCAGCTTGGCTTAGGTACAGAAGAAGACCCAATGGGCTGGGGTTGTATACAGAAGGGGTCCCAGTGAGCTGGCCTGAGGTATAAGATGAGAACCTAATGGGCTATCTTGGATGCAGGAGAGGAACCCAGTTGTCTCTACTTGTGTCCATGAGGAAACCCAGTGGGCTAGGCTTTGGTGTAGGATGGGACCCAATGGGCTGGGCTTGTGTACAGGAGGGGACCCACTGGGCTAGGCTTGGGTGCTAGAGGGGGCCCATTGGCAGGGCTTGGATAGAGGTGAGGATCCAGAGGGCTGGAGTTGGGTGCAGGTGGGGGACACATCAAGTTGGACTTTTCAGCATTGGAGTTCTGATATGGTACTTGTTTGAGAGTATGACTAGAGTATGTTGAGGAGTCCCAAGAGGATGAATCTCATTTCTGTACTTTGTTATTTTCAGTCTATATAGGATCTGACATACAAGACTGTTTAAAAGATGATGTTTGTTCTGGCAAAACCTTGTCAGCCTCACTTGCACAAGGAATTGCATTCCCATGATGCCCGGCTCTGGAAAAGAGGCTTGAGCATATACATATTGCACATGGTTGTGAGAAATGAACAAAAAACAAACTATCTGGATATTTCTTCTCTTCTAGCATACTATAGTAGATCCAATATACTACTTTCCCTGCAAACTTCTTCTTATGTACAGTATGCTGAAGAGATAGAAACAGTAACATAATCCAAGTTAGAACCTCAAGTAATTAATAACTGATCAGTTTTCTAAGTTTTACATCTCAAGTAATTAACAGCTTAGAAATGTTCTAAGTCAAATAAACAACGGACTCATAAACTGGATTATATTTAAATTGAAAATTTGAGTCAACCCATAACTACAGTATTTTTCAAACTCTGATTTCTCAACTGAAAAAAAAATTATAGTTTCTCTACTAATGGCCTGAGAGTAAGGATTACACATTAGTTGAGTAAAACCCCTCAACCAATGGTCAAGCTTAATGCTCAACTTTTGAGTTAGTTATTCTCTACTGAAAAGAGAAACATTGGGTATTTGCTAACTTTTTCTTTGTAGGGAGAAACAAGGTGTTCAGTGTCCGGTTAAAGAGCTGGAAACATAAAATCTGATAACAGAAAGAGACCAGTGGTTCATTAACTCTGCCATTGTTTACTTTTCATCCCACTAGGTATCACTTCAAGTCCACAGGTGGAATAGGAGCATATTGAGGACTGCATGATGAAAAATGCAAAAGATGGATTAGCTAAGGGAAGATAATAGCACTTGTGCGGTAGCACATATTTAGGATGCCTTTACTGCGTTGTAACAGAACGTCAATCATTTGTCACTGGAGAATTATACACAGGAGTTTTGGGGTATGGAAAGTTGGGATCTGGACAGTGTGGACCAGGAAACTTTGGCTGAAGTGAACGTCTGAACATTTGGTTATGGGTGTTTTGGCACGTTCCTGTAGGTTGAGTCATTCTGCCCTCACCACAAATTGCGTTGGTGAAGTCGGGCAGTGTCTATCATGTTAGCATAGTGGCAGCATAGCATAGAGATTAGTGTTGAGCTGTGAATGGGTTTGTGAGATGCAATAGACCTGGGTTTGATTCCTACAAGCTCTGCTTTGTTGAAGTTGTCAGTGTTAGTTTTTTATCGCCCTTCTCCCCAACTTTCTCCTCCCCCCAAGTTGTATCCCCCAGACCTGAGAATAGTAAATCTGCCCCCTTTCTCACTTCGATCCTGGTCAACAAGTTGCATGTTCTCAGAGTTGAAAATAGTTAATCTGTCCCCTTTCTGGTTTTGTGCCCCCAGTTGAATGTCCACGGAGATGACAATAGTAAATCTGCCTCCAGCTGACTTTGTTCCTACTCCCCGAGTTGTGTGTTCCTGGAGTGCAAAATATTAAATCTGTTCCCCACCAGAATCCACCCCCCCTCCACAGTTCATATAGTCAGACCTGTTTTGAGAGGCGTTCAAATGTGGTTGTGGAGATATGCGAGCTTTTGCATTTTGCAATGCTTTTGTTTTGGTTGTGTTCTGCAGGTGTGGTCTTTTTTTGTGAGGTTTTTACTGTTCTGTTTCTTACTGCACTGTGTTGTATTTAGCTCAGTTGACATGGAACCCTCCACCGACCTAATGTACTATTGAGTTATCTCCCACTTCCCCCATACCACTGTAACACGGTCCCTCCTCCAGTAGACTAGGAGTCCTCATGCCATGTCCCAGCTGTGTTTAAACCCGTTTAGGGTACCTGCCCCACCAGTTCCACTAGAAGTCTCTTCAATGGCTCTACTCCCCCATGAAGTAAAACTTCCTCACATACCTCCTGAACTTGCTCCCCACCAAGTTCCATCCCTATTTCTAACAAACAGGTCCTCACTATTCACCTTGTTTATACCCCTAAAAATCTTATACTGTATGTATCTGTCAACCCTCCTTTTTCATATATATATATATATATATATATATATATATATATATATATATATACATATATATATATATATCTTCAGGGCCAGTAGCCCTTTCTCATAGGATCTGCTTTACCGTCCTGGATCATCATGGTGAGGCTTCTCTACATGAACTGCAGTCTTTCTATGTACTTTCTCATATGAGGATTCCAGAACTCATCAGGAATCAGTACGGGGCAGTATCATTTGGCTTTTCTACTATCAGAACTACTCCTTATACACCCCAGCATCCTTGATGCATTAATGTATGGTTTGTTACATGGATTCATTAGCAGAAGGTAGTCAAATCCCTCTCTTCAGTTGCAGTAGCCTGCCATACCCCTCCTATCCAGCATTCTGCGAATGGGTTCAATCTCTCTAAGTGCATTACTTGAGCCGAATCTCGGCTTACAAATCTTATTCCATCTGTTCAGCTTTACTGGATCCTTCTGAAGCACCTTTACCACTTCCTTGTGACCCACCCTGCCACATACATGTAGCTTTGTGTCATCAACAAAAAGACATATTGCTCTGGATACCTACTCTTATGTCACTAATGAACATATTAAAGAGGACAGGTCCCAGGACTGATCCCTGGGGCATCCCAATTGTGAGCTCCCTGTTCTCTAATGAGGTGCCATTCATTACTACTTTTTGTTGTTACCCCCTAGACAGTTACCTTCCCACCTGAATAAATTCTGCATCACTAACAAGTGGTGTAAAAAGGAGTGGTACAGATTTATGGTAACCTTTGTGGGAAATGCATCCTTTCAATGAGCTATTAAACCATGGTCCCATCTGCCTGTTCTGGTGGTTGTTCAGGTGAACATTAAAGATCCCAGGCACTTCTTGAAAATAGTAAGAGAATTTCCCCAGTGTGGTGGCCAAATTTCTCCCATTCACTAGAAATGCCACCAACAGCTTAATCTGGTTCCTTTGCAGTTGGTTTTCATATGTATCCCCCCAGGACAAGGCTTAAAAAAGGCTGCATGGTCTATCCATCTTTTCCTTGTCAACAAAAAATAAAAAAATAAACTGAGAGACTTCTGCAATGGAAGGCTTTTCAAAAGAGATGGGCTTCATTTCATGAGAGGGGATTAGCTTGCTAGGGCAAAAGCTGGACATCTGTGTGGATCAACATTTAAACTGATTGAGTGGAGACAGATGCTAGGAGGTCCTTTGTGTCGGGGGGAGGCAAGGTGAGCTTAGCTGGGACTTCCAAGAAATAAGGAAGAGATAATGAGGTGCTATGGATGGCATCCAGGGACAGGGAACAGATTAGAGCAGGACAAGAGGTGGAGGGTGGGGGTCATGACAAACCAATAAGAAAGATGAGCAACAGGAGGGGTAGGAAGGGCTGTGCTGACAATAGTGGGGGCACAGGTAAGGAATAAGGGACTAGGAAGGGATGTTGGAAAGTGGTCTACCTAAATGCCACAAGCCTGTGCACTAACATTTTTCAAGTACAGATGATGGTGGCCATTACAGACCATTGGGTCAGTGGAACAATGGCTATAATCTGGCTGTACAGGAATACACCTAATAGAGGAGGGGGCAGGGGTAAGGGTAAGGGGGAGTAGTAGCTGTCCATATTAAAGATGGCATAGAAGCGAAAGAGGATGGGACCATCAAGAGTTCGAAGAGCAATCAATCTTGATACAGCTAACTGCAGTTGCTAGAAAAGAAATATTGAAATTATGATACTCTATAAACTGCTGGGGCAGAAGGAAGAGAGCGTAAGAAATTAGGAGATGAAATTAGAAGAGGGTAGCAAAAGACGATCTAGAGATCTTGGTAGACCTGGATGTGTCAGACATAGACTAGAATACCCCAGCAGCTAAGGGCACCAGAAGTCAGCCACTGCTCAACACACCACAGGACTGCTTAATGGTGCAGCTGGTGAGGGAACCTATGCAGCTCGACACCATTCTAAACTTCGGACCTACCAACTTGGAGGTGGAGGGTGGGGTGTCAGTCAGGGAACCACTGGGGTCCAATGACAATGATACCATGAGGTTTGAACTGGTCATGGGGAAAATCAGACTCTCTTTGAAGACAGTAGTTCTTGATGTCAGAAGGGCAAATTCTGGCCAAATGTAGAAAAAGATCAGGGAAAAACTGAAGGGTGTAGATCAGATCAAGGGAGTAGAGGAAATGTTGATGATCAAGTGGGCCCTAATGAAGATGACTGATTGTTGTGCAAGGAAGGTCACCAAAAGAAACAAACACAAAAGGCCAATCTGGTTCTTAAAAGAGGTAAATGAGGCAGTGAGGGCAGGAGAAAAGAACATTTACAAGTTGAAAGGAGGCTAATGAGGAGGAGGAGGAGGAGGAATAGAAGGTATATGAGATCTAACCAAAGGAGGGCCAGGGAGTAGTCAGGAAAGCAAAAACAGACACAGAGATGCAGGTTGCTGAGGGTGTCAGGTGAGGGGGAAAATAATTATTCTGATATATGAAGGAGAAAAGGAGGGGTGGAGGAATTGTTAGAGTGGCAAAGAAGGAATGGGCAGTGGGAGATGACAAGCAGAAGTTAAATGTTTTAGACAATTACTTCTGCTCAGTATTCATAGAGGAGGATGATGGGCCACCATGAGAGAGTAGAGTCAAGGCAGCCACACATGAGGTGCAGGAAATGGGGTGGATGGTAATCAAGTTGATAGGGTGAAAAAAGGGCTGGATACCCTGCAGGTAGATCAGGAATAGACCTGGACTGTCTACAATGTAGTATGCTTAAGGAACTGGTTTCAATGCTGGCTGAGCCCTTGGCTGAGCTATTTAATGGCTCACCACAGTCTGGAGTGGTGCTGAGTGACTGGAGAACTGCGGTCATGGTTTCACTACACAAAGAGGGGCAGAGAGGAACCAGGCAACTACAGGCTTGTCAGTCTTACCTCCATTGTAAGTAAGCTGATGGAGACCCTATTATAGGAAAGCCTGATGACTTACCTGGAGAAAAATGGGCTGCAAGATAGCAAGCAGCATGGGTTTGTGGCAGACAAACCAATAGTGGTCTTCAACCGGGTCACTAGAGTAATAGTGGATAGGAATGCGGCAGATGTACTTTACTTTGGTTTCAGCAAAGCCTTTGATTCTGTGCCACACAGGAGACTGCTGAAAAAGTTAGAAAACGTTGATGCAGAGAAGAGGTTGATGAAGTGGGTGGGTGGGGTAAATGGCTGGGAGGGGGCAGCAGAGAGAGAGAGAGAGTAAATGGGATCAAATCAGGAGATGTGGGATCACAAGTGGAATGTCACAGGCATTAGTCCTGTAACCTGCCCAATTCAATATAACCATCAGTGACATGGGAAAGATATTTAAGGTAAGATGTGTGTCTTGCAGATGACACAAAACTGTGCAGCAGGGTAAACAGTGAGGAAGAGGTGAAGGAACTACAGAGGGATTCTGAAAGGCTGGAGAAGTGGTTAACGTTATTGCAATTAGCATTCAATTACAAGAAGCACAAGATGATGCACTAAACATAGGAAAAAAGAACCCACAGAGAGAAAATTGGATTGGGGATTAGGCTGACCACTGCCACTGAGGAGAGAAATCTGGGGGTCATCATTAATGATGCCCTCAAGCAAACCAGTCAGTGCCAAGCATCCTATAGCAAGTAAACAAGGATGCTGGGGTATAACAGGTAGGGTTCTGATGGAGAAAAGAAGTGCTTTTTCTCCTGCACAGGTCACTGTGGAGGCCTATCTCGCAATATTGTGGCCAGTGCAACAGCTCATACCTAAGAAAGGACAAAGAGAGGCTGTGGTCGGTGCAGGCAAGGATCACCAAAATTACACAGGGCCAGCAGGGCAGAACCTATGAGGAATAGTTACAGATCCTGAATGTGTACTCACTGGATGACAAAAGCAAGGGGGTTGACATGATAGACACTTAAACATTTATTAGGGAATACTTATTTATTAGGAATAGGGATGAAGTCATGAAGGGGCTTGACTGGAGGTTGCGGGAAGGGGAAAATTCAGGAGGCATGTGATAAAGTTCTTCTTCACTGAGAGACTGGTTGAGCTACGGAAGACATTTCTAGCAGAAGCGGTGGGGCAGTTACTATAAACAGGTCCAAAGATGGCTTGGACAGAGCAAGGGACTCATAGTTCCACTAGGGGGCACCAAGGAGGTAAGGGATTTGTGAGGGGGTTAGAGGGTGATAATGCTCTAGACAGTAGGTCAGGGTGAGTTAGTAATACCTATGTGGGCAGACTGGATGGACCTTTGGTCTTTGTCTTCAGGCAGTGTTTACAGTATGTTTCTGTATCTCATGGGTTACATAGACCACCCTTTTAGAACCATAGAATGCTATTCTGGCACTACATATTGCTGTAATTGAAAAGTGCATGCAGAATACTATTTCACATTTTCAGTGTAAAAACTGCAGTAACACTTGAACTGTGTAATAATTTTTCAATGGTTTTAAGTACCAATTGTTAAATGATTAATCATTTAATTGCAATATGTGGTTTTAATCAGAAGATGTTGTGTTTCATTTAAGACAGAGCAATCACTAGTATTTTCTGAACATTTCCCAAAATAATCTTTTATGATAATACCCAGGGTCAGACTGGCCCACCTGGATACCTGGAAATTTCCAGGTAGGCCACCCTCAGTTGGGTACCTGGTCACTCTCTGAACTCTGAAAACTTTTGTATTTATCATCTTTTTTTCTAATTAAATGGGGTATCTGGGACACTGTAGATAAATCACAGAGCTAATGTATCAAATTGAAGTGGAATACTGATATGAGTGTGTCACCCTGGGCCCTCCTGTATTGATTTTCCAGATGGGCCCTTGTATCCTCTTTCCAGGTGGGCCCTATCTACTCCAGTCCGACCCTGATAATACCTGAAATTGTAATATTTAAACTGTTTATCATAGAAACTTATTTTTTTTAAATGAAGCCTTGGAGAGCTCTCAGTACATACTGATCCTAACAATACAGTTCTCTTGTGTTGCTACATGTCTATACATGTCGATATAATATGCTGTTAAAGATGACAGGACTTTACGAATTTAGTGAGCCATTTGATTTTTTTTTTTAATATGGATGCAAAACATTTTTTGTTTCTTTTTTTATATCTATATATGATCTGCAGTAATGTCTTATTGATATATGAATCTACTTAGCTGTCTCCAAGCTGTCATAAAAAAGAGTTATTAGCCCTAACAGTTCCAAAAGTTATCAGATTTTGAAAGAAATTAGCTTTTGAAAGGTCTAACTTTGCAACTGTTGGGGCAAGAAACTAAATTTTTTTTAATGAAAGCTTGAAGCCCAGTTGTTAAGAATTAGCTGGACTATACTGCTTCTATATGTTTTATGTGTACTAGTGCATATGTATCAATACTATCTGAATCTGCTTTTTCAGTATAGTGTCAATACTCATTTTTTAGCTGTGAAAGTAAAAAAAATGGGAAATGCATGGTGTTGATGCTATTTCTCTATAACAATAGACTGTATCAATACTTTTTTGTGTCAATACATACAATTTCACAGTTTAAAAAACTGAGAAAGAAATATTTTTTATGCTTTTTCTAAATTGTGGTATTGCTCACATTTAATTAGTAACTGTGTAATTTTCATCTTAATTTTAATTAATTTTCATTGTATGACCTTAATCGCTTTGCAAAGATTTCAGTCTCCCTCCAGCAGTACCAAATGTTCCTCATTTTCACAGACTTCACCAGCGAAAACATCAGAAGATAATAAATCAATGTAACACTTTAAGAATTCCACAGAATTATCCAAAAACTTCTGAGATACATTTCCAAAGGGGACTGCCACTTTCCAGGAATTCCACTGGCAGCATTCCACATTCCCCACAGCACTACAAAAAGGCTTGAGTGTATATACCTTTTGAGTTTAAGTTATAATAGATCAGGGTATTGTTTCAAAGTATATTGACTGGTATAAGAGTCTGATCAGCACCCCCTCTGGTTCAATACATACAGCTACACAGAATGCCTTGCATTATAACATTTGTGCACTGAAAATTATTTTTCTATATGCACTTGTTCTGAGTATGCTAATTTCAGCAAGGAAATGTGTCACAAATGTATTTTGTGGAAGCACTATTTTTTTCAAAGGTGACATTAATTCTCCTTGGCAAAGGAAAAACATTTTCTCATGGTCTGAGATTATCAGATAATCAAAATACTACTACACCAAACCATTCAAATCTCATACACCTACACAGGGTTCAGACCTGAAAACATTTCTTTTGTAATTCATAAAGATACAATATGGTACCCCAATTGTGCCTGATTTCAAGGCAACTCAGGGGACATTTTGGAGCTGGTGGAGTAGGCTTTTGCTACCCCTCTCCACAGAACCCAAAGAAGGACACCAGACACTGAGCTGTAAATTGATTCCCACCCTCCATGGACACAAGCAGCCAATAAGAACACCAGGGAGGTGGGACGTTCTCCATCTTTAAATACCCTGCTTCCTAGTGGTCCTCTGTGCAGCAGTCCAGAGTGCTAAGGACATAGAAACATGAAATTTGTAGGCAGATAAGGACCGCTTGGCCCACCTAGTCTACCCATTTTTCCTTACCAACAGAATCATTCCACATCCTGTTTTATCTCTGGCCCATTTTCCCTCCCTCCTTCATTGCTCCTAAGATTCCCTTCAGCCTATATATTCTTGAACCGCACCACTGTTTTTGCCCCAACCACCTCTGCTGCAAGGCTGTTCCTGGAATCTACCATTCTTTTTGTGAAGAAGTACTTCCTCACATCTCTCCTAAACATACACCCCTCCAGCTTTATAGCATGTGCCCATGTTCTTGAGCACTTTTCTGAAAGGGCCTTCATTCCTGTACCTTGTCCACCCCCTGAGGTATTTAAAGGTCTCTATCATATCATTCTTCTCCCTCCTCTTTTCCAGGGTGTACATTTTTAGGTCCTCTAATCTCTCCTCATAGGGATTTTGATGCAGACCCTGCACCATTTTAGCTGCCTCCTGTGGACTGTGTATACTCTATATGCTTCTAGAGATGTGGTCTCCAGAACTAGACACAGTACTCTAGGTGAGGTCTTATCAGTGATTTGTACAGAGGCAACACCTCCTCCCTCTTTTCTGCTTGTGATACCCCTCCCTATTCACCTTAACATCTCACTAGCCCTGCCAGCTGCCTTGTCACACTGCCTGGCCACTTTACATCAACTGATATGATAACTCCATGGTTTCATTCCTGCTTGATGAAAATTAGTACCATCCCCAATTTTTTACACTGCCCCTGGGTTTATGTGCCCCATGTTCATTATTTTGCACTTTTTTACATTGAAACTTGGTGTGTGGCTAGATAGAAGGATTGATTTCTCTTTCCACATTAATGCCATCCATGGCAAACTCCACAGTAAGGATTGCTTATCTCCTCAGGTCTGCCAGAAACTGGCCACCAAAATGGATCTCCCAGTTTTTGACTATGCAGATGTGGTTTATGGCACCACCTCTCTACATCCCTTTCCAGACTGGACACCTTCTGCCACTGTGCTACCAACTCACCCTATTATACTCAATGCTGTTCTCTTACTCCTCTCTCTGCCATCACATTGCCAGTTCAACTATGCTTCCATCATCTCTAAATACTGGTTTGGATCCCAGCTCTCATACCTATCCTGTCTCCTCTCCCCCATCACCTCCTCCACCTACTCTATGCTCTCAAGAGACCCATGCATATTCTTCCTCCCCCACCCACATTCCTCAGCTAGGAAATCTGCTTTCTCATACCACCTCCTTCCCTCTAGAACCAGTTACCCTCTTCTATCCTTCTCTCCCCCTTCCCTCCATTAGACACCAGCTAAAACTCCTATCCATGTCAACCCTCTTCCTGAAACCTTCCTTACCCTTGCCTGACATTTGACCACCCCTTACCTCCCCTTAATCCCATAGTCCTGGCAATCTCATTGAGTTTATCAAACTGTTTTGACTCCTACTTTTAGCACCAGCTCAGCCTCCCTTCACTCTGGCACTGGCACTTTGAGTTTGTCCAATTTGCATCAATGCTTTGTGTGATAATTGTTTAATCCACATGCAGTGTTTTGCCATTCTGTCTGCACTGCACTCAGTTGTTGCTCTTAATCATAAATTCACTGTAACCACATCATCTGACTGGCTGCATTATGTTTGTAATTGTGCTTCTCCCCTTCCCCTTCCCCCAGGTCTCACCTGGAAACAAGCCTCAGCTCAATGTGCTTCAGTCAAGCTGACTGGCCTATAACTGCAAGCCTCTTCCCTGCTTCCACTGTTGTGAAGTGTCAGTTTGTTAGTGAAATTTAGCAGCGTCAGTGGCTCAGCTGGTTGCACACTCACATCTGAGGTTGGAAGATTGAATTCCCACAACAGGCACTTGGGGTAAATCCCCACACTGACACTGTAGTGCATCATGAGGGAAGATGCTGCACTCTTTCAGATGAGACATTAAATCGAGGTCCCGTCTGCCTGTTCTGTTGTTTTTTTAGGTGGATGTTAAAGATTCCATGGCACTTTTCAAAAAGAGTAGGGGAATTTAATTGTGACAGAAACCAAGGAAAGAGGCCAACAATGATACAAGGTACATAAACCAAGAAACACAACATACACAAAAAAAACCTGGAATACATAAAAAAAAAAACTGACACCAAAATAAGGATGGCTCTATTACAGCATAGACACCAAATCCAAAACAAATATGAAAAAAGCAGCACTGTGTAAAAAGGTTTCTCATAAAACAAGAAAGAAACATGTGAAACAAAACAATAAAAAATAAAAATTATAAGAATGAGAAGCAGGAGTCCCAGAGCCTATGAAACTCCAAGCTGGGACAAGAGCACTTATCCCTACCATAAACCTTATAAAATTCCAAATGAATGTTAGCAAAAAGTTTTTGATGGGAAATCAATTTTTGTTGTAGAACCTACGAGCACCGTGCTTGCCAAAGGTAATATTTACAGAGGGCCAATAGAATTTGTAGGGTGGAAGGGTTCACAGGGAAGCCCAAATCATGGCAAAAATGCCCAATACCAAATCATGATTCAAAAGGGAAAGGAAGCGAGGGTCAGTTCACTGCAAGGTAACAAAAAACAAAACTGTCATGCATATGGACAAGCTGACAACAGATGCTCTTGAGTTTCAAAAACAGGGCTACAACCTGGTCAGGGATAATAGCGCTCCGCCACAACCTTATGCTTATCGGAATTTCGCACTACTAACTTATTGTGACTACTTAACCAAACCAAGTCCCAGACAAAGTGTGGTAGTCTAGAATTATTCAAATGACTTAGAACTAAGGACTTTCCTGATATTGGACATTAGGGGAAATCAAAGTCAGAGCTAAAATGTTCAGTCAAAATAAACTGATATAATGATTTCCTGAGAGCTGTCAATACCATACCAAAAGAAAACCTCTATTTTTTTAATTTTGAAGAAGCATAGAATCATATATTCAGGGATAAAAGTCTATTTATCAATAACTTTAAGACCCATGGATTGCCAATCAGGAACATAAACCTCAGCTTACTCCCTAACTGCTGGCGCCCAAAGAGATGCATCCTGACATAAAACCATGGTAATATTTGTGGTAAAAAAATGCTAAAAAACTTACCAGATGATTCAGCATATTCAATCCACCCTGGAGCTTTGTCCTATATGTGACATCCCTCTGAACCGGATTCAATCTGCTCCCCCAAACAGCTGTGAAAAAAATACTATAAATCCTTGTCTCCAAGACGAGAGGAGGTGGGAAAACATAACTGACAAATATAAAAGTTGGCACCAAAAAATTTTGAGCAACAGTATCCACTTTGACTTATACAAAAAGGATTTATTCCATTCAAACACATTAGGCAACACCAGGTTTAAACAAGCCTCTCAATTGTGGACAGCCATGTCCGAGTCCCCAAACTAAAGGTCCAAAATCTTAATGTCAGTTAAAAGGATAAGAATGGAAGCTATCTCCTGCTGACACAGGGAGCACACTGCACCCAAGCAATAACTCCTACTTAACAAATTTAATACTGGAAGCCGATTGAAGACAAATAAGAGTCCAACACCCCACGGAGAGCAGGTCCTTCTGTCCCCGAGGTGCAGAAGATGACCATATCATCTATGTATGCAGATACCTTCAGGGGGGCCTCAGGAGGTCACGGGTGATCCCCCTAAGGAAGGACAGGTGTGGATATATGTTAAAAGTGGGTCCAAACAAAAGCATACAGGAGAGGACTCATGGGGCAGCCCTGGCACACACCTAGGTGTAATGCACAGGGCAGCCCCAGCCAACCATTAATCAGGGGACAAACAGCAGCTTGGCTATAGAAAAAATGTATCCAACCTGCAAACCACAGGGGAAGACCAAAAGAATGTAAGAACCAAAACAGATAGTCATGAGAGATCCAATCAAATGCCTTTCCTTCATCCAACCTAAGTACAAAGCCACAGATCTTATCTGCTGCTCCCCTAACAAACAGTTCCCACAGAATAAGTAAGTAATCCCATATCCATCTCCGAGGTACAGAATAGGACTCAAATGGGCTAATTAAGAAGGTCATATCCATACTCAGTCCCTACCAAATATTCTAACATGGATCTTGTAATCCACATTTAAAACGCTCAATGGTCTCCAGTTGCAAAGGTCAGCCTCATCCTCCTTCTTAAAAATGTAGACCAGGAGTACCTGGAACAAGGGAGCTGGGAAAACTGTCCCTGGTGAGGCAGTCATTAAAGACAGTCACCAGTACCGGGACTAAGGTATCCTTATTCTGCTTATAGAACTCCAGACTCAGACCATCAGGGCCTGGTGTCGTGTTCAACTACAGTGAAGAAATACCACCCAAGACCTCTGCAGCATAAATCGAGACCACCAAAGGACTAGCATTAGGTGGAGACAAAGAGGGAATGACCAGGGAGGACAGGAAAGACCAGTCCAAGGGACTCGGGCAGGGTTGAGAAAAGGTAGACCTAGCAGAGGCTACACGCAGGATGGCATATAGTGACTGAACTAAGTGTCTAATAGCATCGTACAATGATCTCATGGATCAACTTTCCATTCTATCTTTACAGTCTTTAAAAGGGCTAAAGGTTTGGGATGATTGTTGTGTTCCAAAATGCATTTCTTGTTGCAGGGACTGTGCACGATTATATTGCAACTGCTTCATCCTTGCTTGGAGTGAGTGGATCTGTGAACTATAATCCACACCCGTGTGTTCATCTGCAGAGTAAATCCTCTGTAGCTGGACCCTCTGAGATAAATACTTGAAATAGCTGACTGTAGCTTTAGCACCCATATAATGATTAAATAAGGACTTAAAATCTAACTTACAATCCATCCATCAGTCCACCAAATTTTCATACAGACACTGCACTGAGGTATTGGCCGTCCATAGGGAAAATCATTTAGTTAAGAACTGTTGGTCCTGCAGAACCACTGAATTCATTCTCCAGGGACCCTTGCCATGGATTGGGGTGTCAGTCCAAAACAACTCAAAGGACATCAATTTGTGGTCCGAAAACTCTGTATTGCTAAGATGAGCATCCACAACTGTCATGAAAGATGAAACAAAAAAATAATCTCCATGGGTAGACAAAGTCCCATGAAAATATGTTCCACCCTCTGTAGGGTGCCTAGCCCTATATGCATCCTGAAGGAATGCTGTTTGAATTATGTTGTTCAAGCAGTTAAGAGTCCAAAAAAAACTTGTAAGTCTGGAGGCCCCAGTCTGCCCTAGTCACCCCACAGTTAAAGTCCCCTCCCCTCACTACCAAGCAGGAGGTATGTAAAAGGGGTTGTACAGCTTGAAATAAAGTCACCCTGTCACCCTTTGTATGGGGAGCATACACTGTAATAAGACAGAGCCTATCTTGCTGAAAAGTAACATCTACAGCTAAAGCTCTACTGGGAAATAAATCCACCAATCTGGTAACCTTGAGGTCTGTGGAGTTCAATAAAATCCCCACCCCATCACAGCGGTCTGGCCCAAGGGACCAAAAAATGGGCACTTCAGCCACAGCTGAGAAGATTGCAGCAGTTCTAATCCTGATTTTAAACGAGTGTCCTGTAAAAAGAGAACATGAATGGAGAGGGCCTATATGGACAAGAAAGTTGATGACCTCCTCCCATAATTCATCAAACTGTTTACATTAATTGTAGACAGTCGAAGGGATCCCATCAAAAACAAGGGGCTAAAGTAGAGGACAAAACAGAATATCCCATGACTACATTTTGTGACCTAGTTCTCCATCGGTCATTCACAGGTGGGGGGCGGAGTCACACACAAGGTGTTCCACATCCAAGGAGTAGTCCATTTGTGAAGAGGAGACAGAAGAGGCCTCAGAGTCGCCATCCTAAATGTCCATATCCCCCCACGCTATAGGTTTGGCAAGAACTCTGAACAGATTTTTGTGAACCAAGGCCATTGAACCATTTTTACCAACTAGCTTAGGTGAACAAAATCACCTGGATCACCTTTTCTTCCTCTTCCGAGGAACAGGGATAAAGTCTGAAGAAGGGGGTGGGGGCATATCTGACCTGGAGAAGGCCAGCTCAGACTGATACAGGGTTGGCAGCACTGGCATCTCATCCAGCAGAGCCAAGAATTCAGCTGAGGGAGTGGGCATGACAACAGGGGCTTCCACACATACATGGGTGTTAGGAGAAGCTGTCCACACACCATCAGGTCCCCTGAATCTGGAGGGGAGGACCAACTGAGTTTCTGGTACCAGGGCTGAAGCAGCATCACCAGGCACATCTGCCAGAGTGTGAGAAGAATTCAAGTGTTGGGCCCTTGAGATCCTACCATCCTGAGCATGTCTGGTTCCCCTCTTATGAGACACCCATGGACATTTGGCCCAGGAATGGCAACATCTGCCACACAAGTTACAACAAAACTCATTTGTGCACACTTTTCCCAAGTGACCAAACAACAAACATTGACTACAACAAACACCATCACAGGCACTGCTAAAGTGAGAAGGAGAGCCACACTTAAAGCAGGTCTTGGGGTACCTTGTTTTATCAGGGATAACCTATCTCTTCCCAGGTAAAATGTGCAAGGCAGATGTAAAACACCAAAATTAGTCTGTTGCAATTTAAGTTCGATTCACCACCCCACCCACACCCCCATCCATATCAGTTCAGGGTCAGTGACAGGTTCAGGGTGATCTAAGACCTCATAGCGCCCATGCAACCAGCTCAAGATATCTGTAATGTTTACCACTTCATTGCAGAAGATAATAGTAACTGTGTGAATGGCCGGCCTCATCAAGAGGACAGCAAGAAAAGGTATTCTGAATGGAGTATCCTTAAGATGTTCATTGTGAGACTGAAACTTCTCAAGACCACCAATAAGTTTAAAACTAATGTCGTAAGTGGAATCCCCCACATTGATTAGACATAGATGTCCATAACCTGAAATAAACAAGAATCATTGAACAGTGTCGGAGCAACATACACCCAGTCAGAAGCCAGCTCCAAACCCCCTTTGTAAAGTAAAGGAACTGTGTTGCATCTCAGGGCTGGCACCCCTGGGGCCTGGAACAAATTAGCAAACTGTCTGGGACCAGCTGAAGATGTCCCTGGGAGTTCTATCATGAGCAGCTGGAGTTGAGGGACATAGGTTGTAGCCCCCAGAGAAGAAGTCTCAGCAGCCAGGAAGTTCCCCTGAGCTATTCCACCAGTCACCCATCCTGGGAGAACCATCTCAGGAGCATCTGTTAACTGTTTGGTGTGCTGTGGTGGGAGGACTGGCACCAGAACAGGAGCCAGTGAGTGTCCAGTGAACAAAGAACACCAAGGTCAGGGGTGATGAGCAGCTGACTATCTCCCAAGGCCACAGATAACTACTTCAAAGGTGGTCAATGTGGGCTAGATAGGGTAAGTGCACAGACTGATCAGTGCCTAACAGAGAGCCAGACAAGGAGGCCCAGTACCTCTGAACCACAGGATCCTGGTCGCCTGGAGTCCATAGTCCAGCATCAGTTGTTGTCCAGCCCACAGCTGATAAGGCCATATCAAGGGTTCAGGTCTCCCTATTAAAGAATTTAGAACTGTCTCACATGTGACGGGGTGTAAACAGGGCCACTGAGACCCCACAATCAGGCACAACCACTACAGTCTCTGTCTACAGATCCTTAAAAGGTTCCACGTAATCCGGAACAGAAAGACCAGCAGAAGCTTTCTCAGCATAAGAATCCAAGGCACTAAGTTGGAAAGTGGAAATCTTTTGCTTCCAACTGCTGCAACAGGGTAGTTCTTCTAGACACATGCTGCAAACTCCACTCCTCTTCTATGGCATTCAGTACTGCTTGCATCTTCTCAGGAACACTGGGTTCCAAAAATAATCCATTGAGTCCAGCTTTTCTCACCAATATGGGAGTGCTTACACAAAACACCTCCAATGATGGCACATCTGAGGTGGGGGGAGATTCCACAGTCACCATGCGGCCAGTAAGTTCCTCTCTCTCCAACGTCACGGCTACCATTGAGAAATGTGGTCTTGGGCTCCCCTACTGGCAAAAGTAGGGAATTTCCCTGAAGTTATGGACAAATTTCTTCCATTCACTAAAAATACTATCAACAGCTGAATCTGGTTCAATTTCAGTTGGTTACTATCTGTATCTTCTCCCCCTGGTTGGCCCTGAAAAAGGGACTTCTAGTTTCAGTGAGCCTACCCAGATAACAACATTCAATAAATAAATAAATAAGTGGGACTACATCTGCCCTCCTCCAGTCTTCTGGGACCACTTCTTCTTTTTTTTTTTTTTTGTTAGTCTTTGGTAACTGGGTAAGGCCCACTAGGCACAAGTGCCTGTTTTCAGGGGCAACCTGGGAGCACTAGGCAGTTAAGTGACTTGCTCAGAGTCACACAGTATGCAAGTGGAGGCTGTGAGAATCAAACTCAGGTCTGATCTGCTGGATGTATCAAGCTCTTTCACACCTCATTCCTCTAACATCTAGGCTATACTGCCAGCCAGTTCCTGTTTCCAATGAGTTATTAAAAGGACATAGGGTTAAAATGTCGGCAACAAAAACAGTGTGGCAATCTGTGCTTCAAGCAAAATGCCAAAACCCCATACAACGTCAGGCAAAACAGAGACTGACACAAAATGTCACCAAGTCATAGGGTGACACTGGAGATTTTTTGTTTTATGGGGGGTTCTGCTCCCACACCCCCTGACATAGGGGACTTCAGCGTCCCACCCCCAGACTAAAAATAACCAGTTCTGAGAGAGTGTGGACTTTGGGGATGGGGAGAAACTTGGAAGGGGGAACATTTCTTTCTTTATTAATAAAAAAGGTTTGCAAGACCAGGAGACCTGGAGGTAACCAAATTGTGACCCCAGGTCTCCAACCCCACCCTGTGCTGGTGCCTTAGTCATTTCACCACAGGAGCGACTCAGCCAGGCACCACACCTATGGCAACTTGATCCTTCCCTCATTCCAGCGGACAGTGACAGGGGTAGTGGTAATTTCCTTATGCTATTCTACCCCTGTTGCTGTCAATGTTTTTGCTGTTGTATCAGCGTGGTTAATACCACACTGTTATTGCACTGACATATTAACCTCAAACCATTGAAAAGTACAGTCAGAGGTACAGCCAATACCTTCCGGATTCCCTCACTACCCTTGGGTGGACCCTGTCTGGCCCCACTGTTTTGTCCAATTTCAAATTTGTTTTTTTTTAACATTAAACTTTTTATTAAAAAATATGAAAGTATAAAATCAGTATCAAAAACCAGACAAATACATGTTTAAGGCTAAAACTGAGAACAACGAAAGGAGTAGAGCATGATATAATAGGTGAAAACCAGCAACCTGTAAACACAGAAAAAACATGAACTGTCAACTACATCCTAAATCATATAATAGGGTAGACCTATAACACATTAGATAAGAAGTGCTATCAGCACTCCCAGCCAAATCATTATGTAGGAGCTGTTATCACCACTGTGTACACATCACCGGAGCCTAGCACACAAACATGGCAAGAAAAGGGAACACCCCAACAGACAGGTAAAAAAACTAACCCAAATAACATTAAACTATTAAACAATGCACACTGACAGGTCAATCCCTATTATATAAAATGGATACATGATGGGGAGGTTAATGCTAGTGATTTTATCAACTCTCATGGCAAGTGAGTTTGGGGTTAAATCACTCGTGACTCTGCTTCACAAAGCCACTCATGATAACCCCAAGCTCACTTGCCACTCTTACTGATAAAACTGCTATTGTATGCCTGCTTATCACGTATCCCCTTATACTATAAACAGTTGGTCAAGCAAAAAGAAATTCAATGGTACAAGTCATTCCCCAAAGATGAAAGGAGGTAAAACAACCCAATGTGTAGGTCTGTAAAATAATAGATCAAGGTAGGAAATAATGAAAAGTAGAAAATAACTGTAGGGCTGGCTGGGGGAAGGAGGTGGGCAAAAGGCAGAACAAAACAATATAAATATCTAAGTCATCAGAAGAAATAATGACACTAAAGAAAGCCTTAAAGCGGGAGGAATGAGCATCTAGATAAGCAAAGAAGGGGGCCCAAATGTCATTGGAAGTTGACATATGGGAGAGAACTAAGTTAGATGAACATTTATGTGAGATGAGCTAGCCTAAAACAAGTAATCACTCTTTTAGGGAAGAGACTGCAGGTGAGCACAACTGATGGAGAATAAGCCATTTAGCAGAGAGTACGGTAGTGAGGGACCACCGAACATGAAGGCAGGAGTGAGGTGTACTGGGGGGGGCCCAAGAGAATGAAGGGGGAGTTGAGGCAAACATAACTAGGAAGGATGGTCTTGCAGACTTGCAGGATCTGATCCTAGAAGGGGCACATGAGATGACAAGTCCAGAGAAGGTGAGAAAGAGAGCATTCCTGAGAATCACAGCACCAGCATCTGTTATGAGGGAGCATACCCTGAGCATGTAGCAACTATGGGGTCCTATACCACCGATGTAACACTTTTATTTGGATTAATTGACCCCAGAGGTCCTGGCAAACCATATGGGCATGAAACCAACAAACTTCCCATTCCTGCTGGGACATAGTAGGCCAAACTGGACATAGTAGCCATTAGCGAGACATGGTTCACCAGTAACCACACTTGGGAGACTTCAGAACCTGGCTATGTACTGTTCAGAAGAGACTGAGGTACAAAAGAGGGGGTGGAGAGTGCCCCTTTATGTCAAGGAAAATATCATAGCTACAGAAATTCAGAATACATATAAGGAGCCAGAAGAACTGTGGGTCACCCAGGAAACAGGAAATGGGACAGCCATACGAACTGTGGTTGTCTACAAGCCTCCAGACCAGGGGGAGGACATAAACACATTACTGTTAGAAGATACACAAAACATGACAGCGAAAGGGGAGGTTCTGATAATGGGAGAATTCAACATACCAGATAAAGATTGGTCAAGACCAGCAGAAACATCCACCAGAACTAAACACATAGTGGAATCCCTGCAGGGGATAAATATGAACTTTGCTGCAGAAGTCCAGTTCCGGGTCCATGAAAAGCTGCAGAGTGGCACTGTTGACTGTTGCCATGGGGATGCCATCGGCATGCTCGCCTCATATAAAGGCAGCTGGCAACATCCAATCAGGCAATAGTCACGTGACACTGGCAGGGGAGAGTTACATGACGCATTCACTCGCGGTATATAACTGTGGTGAGAGTGCAACATGGCCTGAAGAGTAGCAGCAGACAGAGTACAGAGTAGACTAGGTCATAAAGGGGAGACTGTAGTGGAGAACCTATGGGCCATGGCATGATTTGTGAGGGCATGTGCCAGAGCAGGAGAGAAGGTTGGGAGTCAGAAGCAGAGGAGAGGAATTGGAGGGGAGAGAGGAGATTTTTGTTGTATTTTGTAGGGTAAGGGCAGGCTGGCAATTGGCAAAATAAATCGCTGACTTGTTCCATCCAAAGGAGAAAGAGAAAGAGACTACTGGGGACCAAAGAGACATTTTGTAGTCACAGAAATCACAAATAAAGTTCATCTTGGTCTCAGTGTGGCTGTGTGTGTGTGTACACAGGGCAGGCTGGCAAAAGAAATCTTTGACTTGTGCCATCCAGAGGAGTGAGAGAGAGTGACTACTGGGAGTCACATAGAAATGTTACAGTCACAAAAATCACAAATAAAGTTAATCTTGCCTCAGTGTGTGTGTGTGTGTGTGTGTGTGTACATACACAGGGCAGACAAAATAAATCTGGCTTGTGCCATCCAGAAAGGAAAAAGAGAGAGACAGAGACTACTGGGGGACATAGAAAAACATTTTAATATATAATGTATTGCATGTTGATCAGTAGAAGTAGTCGTAGGCAACATTACCACCTCTTGCACCAGGTAGTGTACCATACCACAGTACTGGGACATGCAATTCAGTTGCATCATTCACATGGGTAGAGTGGGTGGGCTCTTAATGCTGCTCATTTTGATCATTAATTTTTTTGGCATGGTTATCTCTGACCGGAACATCCATCAAAATAATACCCACACAGTCAGTAGCATTAATAAAAAACTATCTTAGCTGCCTGAAGTGCTTGGTATTGCTTTGTGGTACAATAGTATTTGCATCTCTCTCTCTCTCTCTCTTACTCTCACTCTCTCTCTCCCTCCTTTTTTCCCCCTCTCTCTCCACTTACATCATGGGCCTGAGCAGCATATGCCACCAGTGCAGGCCAGCCATGAAGCAGCTAGTAGTTATTGCTTTTATTTAGCAGTTTTACTGTACTTTATATGCAAATAATACATTAAATTATTTCCTTTGGGCCTCTGTGTTAAATATTACTGACATTGGCTACTTGTATGCATTTTTTCACATTTTTCAAATATTTATAAATAATCAGAACTAATCAGAATTAACCAGAGCTCCACCAAGTTCCAATTTTTAGTTAATAAGGATTAGAACTTCACTGAGTTCTCCCAGCCCTAATTGTGAAACTAAAAAGGAAAGGAGGGAAGTGTGCAGAGGGGGAACCAAGAAAAAGCAGAAATCTTGAACAAGTACTGTATTTATGTTAAGTATTCACAGAAGAAGAGGAAGGAGAAGGGGAGTGACCAAAGTTAGGCGACAGAAGCACCACAGGGAGGGAGGTGAACACCAGTACGTTTAAGGAGAGAGTCTTAAATGAACTTGCTAATCTGAAAGTGGACAAGGCAAATAGGCTGGAATGGATGCAACCAGGAATATTAAGAGAACTCAGGGATGTGCTGGCAGCACCATTGACAGCCCTGTTCAACAGTTCACTGGAAACAGGTGTGGTACCAAAGGACTGGAGGGGTGAATGTAGTTCCTCTCCCCAAAAGTGGGAGCAGAGAAGAGGCTGGTAATTACAGGCCAATCAGGCTGACCTCAGTGATGGGGAAACTAATGTAATCACTGCTAAAAGAAAGGTTTGTGATATATCTTGAATCTAGTGGAGCACAGGATCCGAGGCAGCTTGGATTCACAGCAGGAAGATCTTGTCAAACAAATCTGATCGATTTCTTTGACTGGGTGACTAGGGAGGTGGATCAGGGAAGGATGGTGGATGTGGCCTACATGGTTTCAGCAAGACCTGTGACACCATCCTACACAGGAAGCTAGTAAACAAGCTGGGCAGTCTGGTAGTGGGTCCTAGGGTGGCAAAATGGGTCAGAAATAGGCTGAGTGATAGGACACAGGTGGTGGTGGTGAATGGAGTTCAATCCAAAGAGAGAGGGGTGACTTGCTGGGTCCCACAGTGAACAGTCCTTGGACCAGTCCTCTTTAATGTCTTAATAAGCGACATTGCAAAGGGGCTGGAAGGGAAGGTGTGTCTCTTTGCAGGTGACACAAAGATCTGCAACAGGGTTGACACTCCAGGAGGGGTAGAGAAAAGGAGCCTTAAGCAAGCTTGAGGAGTGGTCAAGGGTGTGGCAGCTAAGATTCAATGCACAGAAGTGCAAGACCATGCACTTGGGGCACAGAAATGCAGGGGAGGAATACATGATAGGGGGTACTGTCAGCCACCAAACAGGAAAGGGACCTGAGAGTAATCATATCTGATGATCTAAAGGTTACTAAACAATGTGAGCAGGCTGTGAGGAGAGCCAGTGGAATGTTGGGGTGCATTGCGAGAGACATCTCCAGCAGAAGGAAGGAAGTGGTGATGGTGAGAAAATTAGTGAGACCTCACCTAGAGTACCGTGTCCAATGTTGAAGGCTCCATCTCCGGAAGGACATAGACAGAATAGAAGTGGTTCAGAGAAGGGTGACAAACATGGTACAGGGGCTGCACCAAAAGTCATATGAGGGGAGATTTGAGGATATCAATATGTATTCCCTGGGGGGGGGGATATGATAGAGACTTTCAAATACCTCAAGGGTGTAAATAAGGTACAAGAGGGTAGCATCTTTCAAAAAAAAATGATGTGCAAAAACAAGGGTCCATGATATGAAAATAGAGGGGGGTAGACTTAGGGATAACATGAGAAAGTATTTTTTTATGGAAAGGGTGGTGGGTCCATGGAACAGCCTCCCAGCAGAGGCTGTAGGGGCAAAAATGGTAGGGGAATTCAAAAATGCATGGGACAGACATAAAGGAACTCTAGTGATAGGAAAGAGGGTAAGCCACAAATCATTTAGGATCTGCGGTATATGAACCATGTAAGGAAAATGGGCAGACTAGGTGGGTCAAGCGGTCCTTATCTGCCGTCAAATTCTATGTGTGTTCAGTTTTGTCTCCTGGTTCCTTACTTCTGTACATACTCTGGGTATCTTAAGATCAAATTATGTACTAAGAACCTTCCCCCTCCCCTCTTTTCTATTCCCTCTCTCATTACGTTAATTTCCTTCAATAACAAACCCATTTCATTCCCCATCTTTATTTCTGATTGTTGTATTCAATTAAGGCCAGTTACATGCAGTTAACAATAATGAAGGATAAAGTAATAGATTTGTGCTTTTGATGTTATTTTTATTTATTTATTTGTCCTTACCGATGTACTTTATTCTCCATTCAATTTTGTGCATCAGACTTATTTACTATTTTTGATCTATTGGTTGTTTTAAATGTTTTTTTGCTATTTCATTGTTTTAAGTGTGTATCACTTTAAATGAGGACTTTAAATCTAATGCACTGTCTGTTATGAACTAGACCTGTGCCCTGAAGAAGAACCTGTTGGGTTGAAGTGCTGTGGCATTTGGCTGCTAGTCTGGACTTCTGTGGTGATAAACACATTTAAAACTTCATTCAGCCTGAATTATTGACTCCATGAGTGCCAAGCTCTTTTTCTCTGCAGTGCACTGGGGAAGACATTTGAAATCTATATCAGGCATTTAAACTGACTACAGGGGAGACTGGGACTAGTAAAACCATGGTTTCAGGTGACAGGAAGGGGAATCTACCTAGTGCTCCCCCATATCTGGGGGCATGTAACAACACAATGGCTAGAAATAGTGACCAAACCAGGCTAGTGGAAACAATAGTAGAAGAGACTACACAAATTGTGAAACCACCCTGAAAAAACAAGAAGCTATGAGGACCAGGGAAGAAAATGCAAGAAAGCCAGGTAGATAGAAAAAAGGGTGCAGGTGTTAGGTGCAAGGGGGGTCTGTCTTAACAGCAGAAGCCTGGGTAACAAAATCAGTTGGCTTCAGGAAATGGCAGACACTGAGATGGACCTTGTGGCCATCACAGAAATGTGGGTCTCAGAAAATGACAACTGGGATATGACTCTCTCTGGGAACTCAGTGTTCGGGAGGGATAGAGGAAAGGTAGAGGGGGAGGCATAGCCCTTTATGTCAAGTTTGGCATTGAGGTTGTGGGAGATGGGTGCATCAGGGGTCGTACGGAGGAGTGTTTGCAACTCACAGCAGATTCAGGCAAGAAACTGTGCTTGAAGGTGATCTACAGACTCTCAGAGCCAGGAGAAAAGAGGGACAGAGAGCTTGGAGAAGAACTAGAACAGGGAGTGGCAAAGGGAGAAGTAGTCATAGTAGGGGATCTGAACCTGTCGGACATCGACTGGGTTGTGCCAGTACCAGGAGCACCAGAAGTCAAGCCTTGCTGGAAACATTCCAGGACTGTCTACTGGTACAGCTAGTCAAGGAACCCACCAGGCAGGAGTCCTTTCTTGATGCTGTGCTCACCAACTCAGAGGTGGTGGGAGCTGTGAGAGTTGGGGAGCTACTAGGGAACAGTGACCACAGCTCCATTTGGTTCAAACTGGCCCTTTGAAGCAAAAAACATCAATCAAAAGCTGAGGTCGTTGATTTCAGAAGAGTGGACTTCAACCAATTGAGGGAGTTGGTCTGGGACACATTTGTTGAGGTTGACAGCATAGGAGGAGTGGAAGAGAGATGGGGACTATAAGTGTGCCATTCTCAAGGCATCTGTGTTCTGCATGAGGGTGATTACCAAAAGGTACAAGTTCAAGAGACCATTACACTTCTCAGTTACGGTCAGGGATGAAGTGAGGGTCAAGAAAAAGGCCATCTACTGGTACAATGTGGATTTACTCTACTTCGACTTCAGAAAGGATTTTGATTTAGTGCCTCACTAAGGATCACTAAGGAACTAGAGAAGGAGCAAAAGACAGCGCCCACAAAAGTTCCTGTCATTTACCAATAGTAGGAAAGCTTGTGGTTTTCAAAGTAAAACATTATCTAGCCTTTTTTAAAGGAAATGTTAGAGTCACTAATAACCACTTCAGTAGGTAAAGAGTTCCAAGGCTCACAGTGATAGGCGTGATAGGCCTTACAGATGATTGTTGAAGAAGATGGAGGATTTGGGTGCAGCTAGGGACAAGGTGAAATGGTTATGTGGTTATGTACCTACATAATGGAAAGGCAGGTGAGGGTTGTGGTAAATGGGATCAGGTCGGTAGAGAAGGAGGTCATGAGCGGGGTACCACTGGGATCCATCCTGGGACTGGTCCTCTTCAATGTGTTCATCAGCAACATTGGAGAAGGAGTCTAGGGCAGGTTGTATTTCTACATGGATGACACAACGCTCTGAGGGAAGGTAGATAGTGATGAGGGACTAGGGGAAATGCAGAGTGACTTGCAAAGGCTAGAGATATGGTCTAAGATTTGGCAGTTGAAATCTAACACCAAAATGTGCAGGGTGATGCACTTGGAGAACAGGAACACCAGGACTGAGTACTAGATGGGCGGGGTAAGATTCAGCAGTATGGCTAAAAAATAGGACCTAGAAGTTATCATCAGTGACACCCTCAAACAATCACACCAGTACAACAAGGTCTATTTTTTTGGCAAAATGGTTGCTGGGGTGTATCATGAGGGATACTGACAGAAAAAGGAAAGAGGTAATCATACTCATTTATAGATCATTGGTGAGGCCTCACCTGGAGTACTGTCCCTAATTCTGGAGTCTTCACCTCAGGAATGATAAGGACTGGCTGGAGACGGTGCAGTGAAGGGTGGGTAAGATGATTCAGTGCCAACAAGGCAGGTCATTTGAGGAGCACCTCAAGCCACTGAACATGTACTGACTGGAGACCAGAAGGGAGAGGAGGGATATGACAGAGACCTTCAAGTTCCTGAAAGGAGTAAATAAGTTGGACTGGGGGAAGTACTGTATTTAGCATAGGTAACAGTTCAAGGTCAAGAAGGCACAAGTGGATACTGACAGTTTGGGAGGTTTAGAAGAGATATGAGGAAGTATTATTTTACAGAAAGGCTGGTGGAACCATGGAACAGTTTACCAGCCAAGATGGTGGGTGCTAAACCCATTAATAGTTTTAAACATGACTGGAACAGAGTGAAGGGTATGGTGATTGCTTGGGATGACAGAAACTAGAAGGGGAATGAGGCATGGGCCAGGATGGCTAGGACCCTGAATGGACAGTAGGTCCTGGGGTTAGACCAGATACCAGAGGCTGACTGGATGGACCATTCATATTTTTCTGCCATCATTATCTATTTTTCTATTTTCTAATAACTTCCAGTCAGAACAGTTTTTTATTATTCAATGTCGATACTACAGATTCCTGTTTTATAATGGATATTGTCCTGGTAGCACAGCTGGTAGTGCAGTGGAATGGTATTTAGATCAGGCCTGGGTTCATGGCCCAGCAACAGTACTTATTTATTTCTCAGTCCAGATTGTATTTCAACTGCATTACAATCATGGTAAATTAAAATGTAGTTATAATTTGTGTGGCTCCAGGGAGTGCACTGAGAAATGATGCTTTGAGCAAGGTACATCAATTAAAACACATAGACTTAATATCAGAATAAACACATAAAAACTTCAGAATTAATAATAAATAACATAAATAAATTAAATACAGCTTTTACTAAAACATCCAGGGAGGAATAAATAAAGTCAAAAGCCTTTCCAAACAAGTAGGTTTTAAGGCCTCTATTAAAGGCCTCCACCAAAGGGGCCTCCCTCAGAAAACTGGGAAGTAAACTCCACAGGGTAGGGCCAGTAACTTCAAAAGTGCAGTCCCCGAATGTCTTAAGCCTAGGTCTGGGAATTGCTAGGAGGCCCACCTTGGAGGAGAGGATGGGTGAGGGCGTGGTAGGAAGACAACAATTTACTCAGATAACCTGAGTCTAGTCCATATAGGACTTTGTACTGTAGGTCACTAAACTGACCTTGAAGGTGATTCTCCACTTCACCAGCAGCCAGTGCAGATCACACAGAACTGGGATCACATGGCAAGAACACAGGAGGCCCATCAGTAACCTGGCTGCTGTGTCCTGCACTAGCTGCAGGCATCATAGGGCCTCTCCACTAACCTTGAGTTACAGAGCATTACAGCAGCAGATTCTGGAAGTCAAAAAGGCATGTGCCAGTGAGGGCAGGTCATCTGGTGGGATCAAGGTTTTAATCCAGGTGACATTCCTGAGATGGTGAAAGCCACTCCAGACGATGGATGACACCTGAGTCTCAAGTGTCAGTCATTCATCCAAAATGATGCCCAGTTTCTTAACCTTATCAGAGGCCACAAGACTGGAGGAGCTAAGGACAAGGCTGGTTATCTCCACTGTAGCCTCCTACCCTGTTATCAACCAGGCTAAATCACTAGTATCTCTGTCCTGTCTGAGTTTAGTCTAAGACAAATGGAGGGCAGCCAGTCCTGAATCTTGGTCAGGCACAAATTCAGTACATCAACCACATCAGGCATCCCAGGTGCAAAGGACAAATACAGCTGGGTGTCATCTTCACTGTGAAAACCCAGATATTAAAAATTTGATGATCTCTCCAAGGGGTAGCATGTAAATCACAAACAGCATAGGTGAGAGGATCAAGCCCTGGGAAACACCACAGAGTAGGAGCTCATATTTCACTTTCAAAATGTGTTTCCTAAATCTGCCTTATTTGTAAGTAGTGGGAAATGCAGTCCCGTTTTTGGTTTTAATGAGTTAATTGAAGGAACATAAAGAAAACATTGTATTTAGAAAAAAAGCAGATTTGAAACTGAAGTCTCTGCCCTATTCATAATGTAGAGATTAAATAAAAGCACAAAACAATCACAGTTAAAAAAAATAATAGACAACATCTACACTTTAGATATTGCTATTATAATATTGTTTACCCTGCAATAAGGAGGCTACTCCTGGCTGCTGTGACACTGAAAATCTTGCGGAAATTACATGTTGGCTGTGTGCATTTATGCAGACCTGGTCAAAAGGCAAGTACAGTATGTTTATGGCACAACATTTTCAAAATACTGCTACCAATATTCAGTCTTTATATATATCCTATATTAAAACAACTGGATAATTTGCAATCTGACTCCACAAAGATCTTGGACTCAACCTATTCATCACTTTCTTATGCAGATGACTTAATATTTTTTTCATTGACTAGTAAAGGATTACAAAAAAAAAAAAACAGACATACTATACTTGCTAGATAATAAAACTTAAACTTAAACTTAAAATTAACTATTCAGAAACCAAAACCATGATTTTTGGCTGGGGCAAAGGAAGCACTAGATAAAAAATTGGTGAGCAGTTGTTAGATAAAGTTAAGTGTTATGTTTATTTGGGTACAACTTTTATGAATACTGGAACTTGGACTAATCATATAAACAACATTTTAAATTCTGGTAAGAAAACTGTAGTTGAACTTAACAAGTTTAATTACATTTATGGTGGTCTTATCATTCAACCTTTAATTAAGGCAATTAACACTAAATACAGTACATTATGCAGATACTGTAACGTATTGAAAGCTGGGATACTAAATACTGTAAAAAAGAGAAACCCATTACCCCTGTATATAAACTCTTACGAACTGCTCTGGGAGTACCTTCCTCATGTCCAGTGATATATCTGAGAGCAGAAGTTGGTATGATAAACATCAATGCAGTCTATGACACTAGAAACATAAATTACTGGATACATTTATCCAGACTTTGTATTCTAGATTACCTAAGAAGTGTCTACTTGAAAACCAAAAATGGAATAATAATGACTGCAGCCCTACAAACTGACTAAAAGAACAGTACAGTCTTCTGCATAAATATGATCTAACTTTTTTTGGCAAAATATATTCAAAAAGGTATACGTATCAGCACCAAATGTAAAAATATGTTAACCCTTAGGCTGCCAGAAGATTTAGAACAAATAGGTTTTTAGTACATGTAGACAGGCTGGTGGCACAGCAATGGCTAAATACATCCATATCTGGAACAAGATAAGCTTGGAAAATATCTCCTATACAAAATATTCAAAGTTGTATGCAGCAAATACATATTCTGGAAAATATAAATACTACTTGGATGTTTTGCATGATCCAAATATTTGTAGAACTTATTTAAGAGCTAAGCTACAGTTGCTAGATAGTAACCTCAGCCAGATACAGTACACATGTACCAGAATCAAATTGTCACTGCTCAGACAGCAGAAAGAAGATCTACCACACATGTTATGGTATTGTGCATTGTATAATAATGGTATTGTGCATGGTATAATATGGCAAGAGTGTTCTGGTTAGGATCTTTCATATGCTCACTTAATGCATATGATAAAAGTGAACTATGATCCTGATGTCCACAGAAGACGAATGGATAATAACAAGAATTGCAACATATCTGACTATCATAGTAAAAATAAGAAAACAAAGCATAGCTAATCTAAAAACGTAAGATTATATATATATATATACAGTATATATATATATATATATATATATACATACACACCGTTCATCACTTATAAAATATTATCTTAAGAAATGCATGAGCCCTCTTCCAATCAACCTTGAGTTAAACTATGTGAAATGTACATCTTGATAGGCACTGTCTGTTGTATAGAGCATGTAGTATTTGAGTTTATATTATGCAAACTGTATTTTTAGATATAACCTACTGGATACTTAAGTGTGTGTGATACTCTGTTTTATATATATTGGTGTATGTAAAAGATTCGTAAATATGTAATTTATGTCTATGCTTTTTTAACTTTTGTAATAACTATAATAGTCCAAAATATAATTTCTATTACTACTACCACCAATATAACATTTTTTAAATTAATTTCATGCAATGTTGTAGCCTTGCTAGAAAAATACACATGTTATGAAAATTTAAAAAGCTTCTGACACCATTAGAAAAACTTAAACACAAGACAGATTTTATACACAATACTGTTTATATTTCATATATTTTCTATAATTCTTTTTCTATTTTTTTTATTATTGTGAACAGTTGTATGAAACAGGATTACCCTGTCTTAGACTTAAACTGCTTTCTGTTTGCCTACACCTGCCATCATACTCTCCTGTTTTTAGCCTCATAATTATCTCTATAGCAACAGGTTCTGATGTCATAAACAGAACTGTGCTGTCAGATGTAGGCAGGCAGGCAGCCAGGACAGATAGGGCAGCCATCAAGTTTACATGCAAATGTCCTTATTAATAAGAAGTAAGGGTGCACATTACAGAAACATTATTAAATATAAGCCAAACTGCATCTAAATATTACATTTTTATGGCTGCAGGGGTGGAGCTCTGCATACAACTTTCTATCACTTGGGGGAAAAAGGGCACTTTAGATTCCTTCCAAAGCACAATTTCGGAGTTGAACCATGATCCTTCCACTACCTGAAATCACTATGCCTGGGGGTGAGGGGAGAAATAGTTCCTTTCCTATATGTAGCATTCTCCTGCCAGCTCAAATTATAATCAGTGGGGAGTGAACAGCACAGATGGCTTGTTTTACTCTGAAAGAACACCTAAATCCACTTTTTACATGTTTTTGTTTAAACAAAGCCTTGTTGATAGGGATGTAGTGCTCCCATACTTCATAAAGTCTTCAATTATGTTTTTTTTTTAATGTAGTTCTCCAGGCAGAAGTCTTAAATCAGCAACTGAACAGTCTTGAAGCACAGCTGTAAGGAACTTTGTTTTATCTCTCTGCTGAATTCCTTCACAGAGGCGCACAAGGTGATTTGAGATCAGTTTTCGGCTTGTGACAGTGGGGTCACTTTGCTGGGACAGGCAGACATTCATTGCCTTTCCAAGATGTAATATTTTCTTGCCAGCTCAAATTTCAGTCAGTGGAGTATAAACAGCACAGACAGCTTGTTTTAGTCTGAAAGAACACCTAAACCCTCTTTTTACATATTGTTATCTATACAATGTCTTGTTGGCAGGGGTGCAGTGCTTACATACTTCTTAAAGTCTTCAATTATGTTTTTATCTTATGTAGTTCTCCAGGCAGCAGTCTAAAATCAGCAACTGAACAGTCTTGAAGCACAGATGTAAGGGAACTTTGTTTTATCTCTCTGCTAAATTCCATCACAGAGGAGCACAAGGTGATTTAATATCAGTTTTCGGCTTGTGGCAGTGGGGTCACTGGGCTAGGACAGGCAGACAGTCATCATGATGACCCTCCAATTGAGTGAAACAGGCAGTCTAATTTTTTTAGTAAATCTGTTTGTTTACGAAGTTAAAGTTACTTTCCCTACTAAGGAAAGTAACAATCATGTAAACCTCTGTCCAAGTTTTGTACTGACAATCCTGTGGAATAATTTGTGTGGTTACATTTTATTTGCATTTGTAAGGAGTTTATTTGGAAATACTGTTTGACTGATAATAAAGTGACAGTTTTTTTGGTGCCTGTGTCTAATGGCTATCTTCCCTCTGAGACTAGCAAAGTACTGTAAGCGAGAGTCTCCTCTGTTTAGTACCATAATCAAACATGTAAACAGTAAGATAGAGTAACTATGACATTAAACTGGGATTACACTTAGCTGATACCTGCCCTATGGTGGTGCCTAATTATGCACGTGTGATAGCATGAACCCTGGAGTTAAATGCATTGCTCTGCTT
The DNA here is from genome assembly GCA_016271365.2 of Neoceratodus forsteri. Lineage (NCBI taxonomy): Eukaryota > Metazoa > Chordata > Ceratodontiformes > Ceratodontidae > Neoceratodus > Neoceratodus forsteri. Next base: position 982,810,210 of record CM028131.1, on the reverse strand, counting down.
TGATTTGTCATGTTGACTCCTATGTATCTACTTTGTTTGATCATTTTCTGTTTGTATTAAATAAAGCATTTGGCTGACATGGTAATGCTATGTATGTTTTGCTGTCCAAACAAACAAGCTAAAGTCAGTGCCAAATGATGTTTGCTTTCATGCTGTCACAAGTTAGAACAACAGTATCTTGAGGCTATGGGCAGGCCTTTCTTACCCCCATGAACCATTGTTTTATGGACTTTGGATTCCACTGGGCTAAGGAATATAGGCCCCCATATTCAGAGCTGGCTATGTGCAGTCTGTGGCAGTTTGTGCACAGCCTGTCTGGCAGGCAATATTTAGACAATTAACTCACTGCAACTGGAGCGTGCAAACTGTCTAAATATGGGGCCATGTCGGTAGTACAGTGCAGCGTGACTTTCGCTATGCTGACACAGGCCCAGATTGAATATGGCTGACAGGAGTGCAAAGGAGGTAGCGTGGATCAAATGGAATTGCAGCAGGGCTCCTGTGGGCCACATTTAACCCTAACATGCTAATGACCCCTTTGGGCATGGAAGGCACTATGGGCCATTTGCATGCCTATTAAGGGCCCATTAACATGTGCACATGGCACCCCATTCTGTAGCTGTCTTACATATTCCTTGTGGTCTAGTGGTCCCCCCAACCCCCCATTCACCTCTCCTGTAGCTGTATCAAATATTCCTGGTAGTGTAGTGGTTCTTGTACCCCCCGATTGACTGTTTTGTAGCTGTCTTGAATATTCCTGGTAGTCTAGTCGTCCCTCACCCCCTGATCACCTGTCCTGTAGCTGGCTTGAATATTCCTGGTGATGTACTGGTTTCTGCACCCCAGTCAACTATCCTATAGCTGTCTTGAATATTTCTGATAATCTAGTGGTCCCCCCATGAGGGCATCTGATCCTGTCAACCCAGCTGCTCAAGGCCCCCCCCCCACTCAGGTCACCTAAGCCGAAGTATGGCAAGAGAGACAGGGTCCTACACAGCCCTCTGCTCACCACCTTGGCCAACCACCATCTGATTTCCAATTAGTGATCATGAGTACAGTAGACACAGGTGTTTGCACAACATTTGTGATTGCTCAGATATCATCAGATTGAAACCAATTGATGTGGTGAGCAGAGGGCTGTGCCAGTCATCACTATTAGTGCAGTTTGCATTATGTGACTTCTTATTTTCAGTGGGGTCCAGCTTTTACGATGTATTTTTCAAGGGCAGAGCAGTACAGTGGATTTATTTATTTAAAGCAACAGTGCAACGAAAAAAAGTTATTCTAAAAAGCAAATTTTCTGCTATGGTTATAAAAAATATTGTCAGAACTGTTGATTTGGGCTTTCTGGATGCTTCCTATGCTGTGTACAGTACATTCACATTTTTGTCTTGACTCTTATCCTCCTTGGGTCCTCAGTATTATTTCTATGCAAAAATAAGGCGGCCATCTTTTTTTCTTGAGAAATAATTACTTTAAAACATTCATAAAATTCTTAAATAATAATGAAAATGGAAAACTTCACCACCAAAATAAACTGGAAGACATCTGGCATCATTTCGGAACAAAAAAAGGTGGGGTAAAATTTTAACCCATTTTCGTTGCACTGCTGCTTTAATTAACATATTTAATGTGGCAAAGCAGTAGTGCATGCTTAAATGTCTTCTCCATGAAGGATTAGAAACTTAATAATCTTGCAGTGCTACTTTGTTCTCATCTTGAAGTTGGTACTTTTTGTTCATGTGAAAGATCTGCAATCTGGGGAATGTCCTGCAGAAATCCTCCAACCCAGCGAATGGCTAGCTGTACCTGTGTGACTGGAGGTGCGGCTGGTACTTCGCAGAGTGTGAGCGGGCAGCAGCTGACTAGTCATGCCGTATGAGTCTGTGAGGAATTAATTTTCACAAATCAAGAGTCAGGACTTGGCCAGAACTCAGTGAGTTAGACAGCTGGGGCCAACAAAGCAATATGAATTAAAAACCAGCCTGGCTTTATTATAAAAGGAGCAGTGAGGTAAGTGTGTTGTTTTGTATTAATAATTATGTTTGTATTGAATGGCCTTATCTGACAGTGAGGGGCTGGAGTGGGCTGCATCCATTGACTCAAGTGATTTCTCTTTCCCCCAGGCTTGACCTTTGCTGCCAGCCTTCTGTTCCACTGCTGTGAGGGAACATGGAACACATGAAGTGAAGTCTACACTCATCTGATGGTGTATGCCATTTCTTCAGCATTAAAGCCTGTGCTGTATTTGGATGAAACATTAGGTCAAGTGTGTTTTTTAGCCTTGGTGTTTAGGATGACTTCTGAGTGAGTGTTTAGGGTGGGACGAGCCTACCACTGGCATTGCTCTGCCCTTGCCATGTGACTGGGCTGTGTACATGCAGTGGGATGTGCTTGGCATTAGATCATCATCTGTTGCAATTGACTGTGCACTCCTGCAGGTTGGCTGTCATGTGTGGGTTAGGCTGGAGTGCTTGATGAAGTTGTGGTTCCAGTGTATGACATAGGGGGTTGGCTGCCATGTACTGGATATGAATGGGAAACATCATCCTGCTGTACAGCAGTGATAATTATGTTCATGCCATTGTCCGAGGTCTCAGACAGGTTGTGTAACTTTTGTTGCATGAGAGGTCTGTGGGCTGTGATATCATTGTATATGCCCTGTATTTCATGTAGCTGTCATTGCTGAGCCTTACCCTCCCTGCTCCAACTGGGAAATGGTCGTAAGTTCTGGGAGAACATAAAGGAACTCGGTGGCAAAGGCCCTTATCTGCCACCTGACCGAATACTCATAGATGGTAGCATCACCACCGACCCTCTCAAAATTGCCTTGGCCCTAAACACCGCTTTCACTAATCTCTCCCACGTGTTACCCCCAAATTTCTTTGACCCACCACTGGCCCGTATCACCCCCCACTCCCCCTTGCTCCACCTTTCTACCTACGAGTCCTTACACCAGAGACTGCCAAACCCTACATTACAAAAGCTATAAGTAAAAACCACTACAGTCACGACTCCCTGGACCTTAAACTCCTCCACCTCACCCTCCAGGAAGTCATAGCCCCGCTCACCCACATTCTAAATCACTCCCTCTGTCAAGGGAAATTCCCTACCACTGGAAATTGGCCTACATCATGCCTATCCATAAAAGTGGTGACCGCACATCCACAAACAACTACCGCCCCATCTCCATCCCCCCCTTTGTCTAAGGCTCTAGAACGCATAGTCACTGACCAACTCACTGAACACCTAAACAAATATAACCTACTAACCAGACAGCAACATGGCTTTCGTCTTGGCTATAGCACCACTACCACCCTCCTCGAATTCACCTCCCATGTCTACTCAGCCCTAGACCAGGGCCACCTCACTGGCGCCATCTTCGTGGACCTATCCAAAGCATTCAACACAGTAAATCATGCCCTCTTACTGAACACCTTGGCCTGCACAGGCTTCTCAAATGACACACTAAACTGGTTCATGAGCTATCTTCCCGATAGAACGCAGATGGTCAAGGTAGGCCCTGTCCTATCACCACACCTCCCAATCCGCTCCGGTGTCCCACAGGGCTCCATACTCGGCCCCCTACTTTTCAGCATGTACCTCAACTCCCTCCCATACTCATGCCCTGAAAATCTGCTCCTTTATGCAGATGATGCAGTCTTGTTCACCTCCGACCCGGCCCCCCTCAAACTCCACCAATCTCTCCAGCACTCTTTTCACAAAATCGAAGACTGGCTCACCACCCAGCACCTTATTATCAACTATAATAAGACCAAAGTCATGATATTCACCCACCCACAGAACCCTCACAAGAACCTCTGCCCCCAACTTCTCACTGCAAATCAGACCCCCTAGAACAAGTAAATTGTTACAAATATTTAGGGATCACATTAGACCCCACCCCCAGTTTTACTCAACATATCCAGCACCTATCAACTGCCCTTAGCTCCAGACTAGGCGTACTCTATAGGTACAAACACTGCCTCACCCCTGAAGTACTCCAACTCACCATAAACTCCTCAATCCTTTCCCTTTTAGACTATGGCATCCTAATATACAGTGCAGCCCCACCCCACTACACTTAACAGACTCAGGCTCGTGCTAAATAAAGCCTGCCATCTCATCCTAGGTTGTGATTGTCTCACCCACTCCTGCTCCCTTTACAGCAGCTCAAACCTGCTAAACCTGGACAGCAGAGTCGGATACCACACCTGCCTTATGATGAAAAAGGCATTATTAGGTCTCACCCCTCCCTCCCTAGACCAAATTATCCTCCCAACGCCTCCAGGCAAAACAACCCGTAGCTCGAGCAAACACCTAATAAGGATACCCCATTGCCAGACCACCCAATCCCAACGTACCTTCAGCGTCAGGGCTCCCACCTGGACAAGCTCTCTCCCTTGTCATATAGCTGATGAAACAAGGATGGGTCCTTATAAATCTAAGTTAAGGGAACACCTTCAGACCTCATGCCAATGTGACTGCCCTTGACAATGTTTCTGAATATCTGTTAGCCATCTACTAACTTACCTATGTAACTGATTGTGAATGTCATCTGTTATGTGCTGAAATCTGTATCTCAAGTCTCGTAACTGTACCATTTTATGTATGATGTGGAACCTTTGTAAATGAGTCCCTGACTCAAAGGTCTTTCCGAATATTACAATAAAATAAATAAAAATAAATAAAACTGTCTCAGTTCAGGGTACATGCAGTTAAAGCATTCATGACCTGGTATACATCCTGTGTTAATGTTGGGCATTGAGGGACCCTCCAGTGGGTCCTGTGTATCAGTTCCATTCTCTGGCATGTATGGTCTGTGTATGTGTCTGCTGTGTGACAGACACAGGCACCTCCAGGCTGGTGTTTTGTGTGCCCTTCTTGCTGCCTTGTATGTCTGACTGTGTTGTGTACTGTTGAGGGGGGCACAGTCTTCTATTCCGTTTGCAAGGAAATAGGTGCAGTGCCTGCTGCAGTGGTAGCTGACTGTATTCAAGAGAAGTGGTATATAGTTGGATGTTTGAAGGGTGACTGGAGTTGGATTTTTGGCTTTAGTTTTGACATTTTTTTAAAGAAAATACAAAGTAGTTATTTTGATAGTGATATTGGTTGTTTGTAACAAGTCAAAGAAGGCTTTAAAAGCAGACAAATAGTCTCAAAATGACCCACAAAATGCTCCAGAATGCATCTAAAACCTGATAGCTTCTGGGGGATGACCCCTGGCCTGTGGTTGGTTAGGGATTTCATAATTGATGAAGATGCCACACTTCTAAATTTAACACTACACCACTGTCTGTTGGTCAAAACTGAGTTTGTAATGAGAATGCACTACTCTAGTAGAGATTCAGATTACACTTCTCACTCTCTCTCTCTCTCTCTCTCCCAACTGTGCATGTCTGGAAGTTTACCATGATTTACATCTTTCTGTAGGGTTTGTTAACTCTTTCAGGACTGATCTAAGACTAAATGATAAACAGCGCTCCACCATTCCTCCCTCCCCCACCCCCAGAACCAGACTTATACAGGGAAATGATGAAAGGTGAAGCTGACCAAACTTGATAACTTGCTTGACTTTTTTGTCAATTTAAACTTTTAAATTATTTCCCAGCCTTTTACAAATGAAACTTACTATGTGCACTGAATGGAGTCTGATGGCTTGGATAAAAAAAATTATGTATTTCTGAACTCACTGATTATAACCTACAGAATATGTATGTAATGTTCATCACTGCTGGGTTTGATAGAATGCATATTACTACATAGTGCAGGTAGTTAATTTGTTTTGTTTTTAGTTTCATTTAATCCCTCAAGCCTGCTTCTCCTTAACCCTCCCCCAAAACCCCACACACATTTGTATATAAACTTGCTCTGTAAACCAGTTGCGTGAATGAAAAACTGTAACAGCTTTGTGCCTTATCCATTTGAATCACATAATCTGTCACACATAGAAATGTAGCCCTCTCTCCCTGTGTCTAGGGGCATGGATTGAATGTGTCCCAGGGAAGAGGACACCCACAACAGCAGAAACACTTCCAGTGACCATGTTACCCAGGCCCAATGTCACACACAGGGTCCCTGTCACATGATCAAAAAAAACAAAAATTAAGGGTAAACAGGAAGGCGAGGAAGTGCTGTGGGTCACCTTGGAGACAGGAAATGGCACCACAATCCACACGGGGGTTGAATACAGACACCCATCTCAGGGGGATGAAATGGATAATGAAATGATAGAAGGCATCCATAGAATGGTAGAAAAAGAGGAGATATTGTTGATGGGGCACCTGAACAACTGAAGCACATTTCCTGCAGCCACATCCAAGAGCAGAGTCATTCTCGATGCCCTACAGGGGGCATGCCTCAGACAGTTAGAGTTGGAACCCACTTGATAGGGAGCAATCTTAGACCTGGTACACTCAAACAAGGACAGAGAGAGAAACTGAGATTTAGAAGTGGGTAGCCATCTGGGAACAAGGGACCACTAAACAGTGTGGATCATGATAAACACAGCCGTAGAATCAAGCCATACAAAAGCGAGAGTACTGAACTTTAGGAGGGTTAACTTTGGCAAAGTGGGTGAGTGCCTACAGAATCCATTAGCAAATGGGCAAGAAGCAAAGGTGGAAGAACAATGGGGACAAATCAAAACTGCTATCACTGAGGCAACAAGCCTTTGTGTTAAGCAAGTAAACAAAAATAAATGAAGAAAAACATCACTTTGGTTCTCAAAACAGGTGGCAGGGAAGGTTAGGGAGTAAAATATAGCATTCAGGAGGTATAAGGAATCACAGAAGGAACAGGACAGAGAACTGTATCAGATAAAGCAGAAGGAAGCGGGAAAGGCAGTCAGAATAGCGAAGGCCCAAACTGAAGAAAAGATAGCCAACTCAGTTAAGAAGGAGGATAATACCTTCTATATGCACATTAGGGAGTGAAGAAAGACCAAGGGAGGGATAGTGAGGTTTCATAATGGGGACAGAAGGTGGGTAGAGGGTGACAGTGAAAAGGCAGATATACTGAATGAATACTTTTGCTCAGTATTCACAAAAGAAGAAAAGGGGAAGGTATCTAAACCAAACAATAGAAGCACTCTGGACAGGGCTCTATACCAGTCCATTCACAGAAGAAAGGGTCCTGAAAGAACTCCTAAAACTCAAGGTGGACAAAGCAATGGGGCCTAATGGGATTCCCTCCAGAATTCTAAAAGAACTAAGGGGAGATCTAGTGTCACCACTGACTACCTTGTTTTAACAAATCATGGGAGGATGGTGTGGTACCTGAGGACTGGAGGAGGGCAGATGTGATTCCCTTTCACAAGGAGCAAGGCAGAGGCAGGAAACTACAGACCTGTCAGGTTGACCTCAGTGGTAGGGAAAATGATGGACTCACTTCTGAAAGAAAGAATTGCTGAGTACATAGAGGCCAGCAGGGCACAGGACCCAAGTTAGCATGAATTCACAGCAGGACGGTCATGTCAGATGAATCTAATATATTTCTTTCACTGGGTGACCAAAGTAGTAGACCAGGGAGGGGCTGTGGATATGGCCTACCTAGGCTTTAGCAAGACATTTTACACAGTCCCACAGAAAAGATTAATAAGCAAGTTAGCCAGCCTGGGAGTGGGTCCCGGAGTGGTAGCCTGGGTAACAAATTGGCTGGACAACAGGATGCAGAGGGTAATAGTAAATGGAGTACACTCTGAAGAAAGGGGGGTTACTAGTGGAGTACCGCAGGGTTCAGTACTGGGATGGGTCCTCTTTAATGTCTTTATAGGTGACATTGTGGAGGGGCTGGAAGGAAAAGTATGCCTCTTTTCAGATGACACAAAGATCTGCAACAGGGTTAATAAACAAGGGGGGTGTGGAAAGGATGAGAAGGGACTTGACGAGGTTGGAATAATGGTCAAAAGTATTGCAGCTTAGATTCAGTGCAAAGAAGTGAAAAGTAATGCACCTGGGAACCAAAAACCCAGGGGAAGAGTATGTAATGGGGGAGGTGGTACTAACAACAGAAATGGAAAGGTCCTGGCAGTAGTCATATCAGAGGACCTTAAAGTGGGCAAGCAATGTCAGAAGGCAGTAAGAAGGGCTGGGGGATACTGGGATGCATAGGGAGAGGCATCACCAGTACAAAACTGGAAGTTGTTATCCCTCTGTAAAGACAGTTGGTGAGACCACGTCTGGAGTACTGCATGCAGTGCTGGAGACCCCATCTCAACAAGGACATAGACAGGATGGAGGCAGTCCAGAGGATCTACAGCTTACCCAAAAGGTAGGGAAATGGGCAGACTAGGTTGGCCCAGCGGTCATTATCTGCCATCAAAGTCTATGTTTCTATGTCCCCTTTCCTTGCTGGTGCTGGATAAAAACAACAGGTTAATTCATATTAAACAGTTCCTTTCAATAAGGGAATGTCCACATGGAACTTGAAGAAACAACATGGATCTCAAATTCATTAAACATATTCACACTTAGCTCTGGGTAGCATCAGTTAATTCATGGGGAACACATTCAGCTTTCACATGGCCAGTATGGCCATAATAACAGCTTTTAACTGGACAGAGGAGGTCACACAGTGTTTAGGACAGCATTAACTCAGGACTGCTATGGTCACATAACTTTGAAGGCAGTGTGAGAGGGCTACACCTCACTTTCAGATTCTTGACGATATTGGGAATGCAAATAATCACAAACAAGTTGCATTCAAGTAATAAACAAGTTTATTACTACAAAAGGGGTAAATCACAGTTGCCCTAAGCAGTTCTTACCAATACAAACCGGGAGCCAGTGCTAAGCGTTCCCTACACCTCGAGGTTTCTCTGTAGTCTCTTGGGATCTCTCGGGTCTCCGAGGTGTAAAGCCTGTGCATAACATTATATACCTGTGATAATTACTATGGTTACTAAAAAATAGAAACATTTCTAGTTACAGAGATGAGCACTATTGGCTAAATTAGAGGTGGCTCCACAGTCCAAGATAACATTATATAATTCTGTAAAGTCATCAGTTTTAGAATAAAGAAGTTCTTATACAGAGTCTTACATAACAAGGTGTAGTGGTGCACATCACTGAAGGATGGCAATGTTGTCTTACATATTATAATTACTTCAAGGACAGGTGTCTTGGCATCTGACAAGTAAGAAATAGACAGAAAATACATGGTATAATATATGTGCATTAGCGAGCAAAGTGGATTACAACAATATGCATTCATCCTGACATCTACTCTTATACAGTAGACACCCTTAGCCCTATGTATTAGTATAGCCTATGCCTAAACATTAGCTGTCTACGGTGTACCCCTGAGGGTATCAATTAGGGTGCAGGGACCTCGTGTAACAATTCCCCCACTTGTTGCCTCCAAGTGCAACAGAGGCAAATCCAGGGAATGGACAGGAGCAGTGGTTGTTTACAATCCCGACGCATGAGCCTTGTAAAGGAACTCAAGCTACTCATGGTGTTGTCGCAGTGTACGTCATAGGCAGCAAAGCATAATAATCAAAGTTAATATCAAAAATGCTTGTATTATAACAAAACCTTTAAAAGTGATCTCTAACCAGGTGTGAGTCAATGCATTATTCATATCTCCATCATTGATCAGATCAAGACTGGCTTTGGTTATATTATTGCTGATGTGGATGAGGTGTGTGTCCTTTCTATCTAAAAGGGATTTCAGTGTAAGTGTAAGTGGATCTATGTGTACGTTAAAGTATGGTAGGTATTCTGAGAGTGTGAGTAAATAATCTGGGTTACCATCAATGATGTCTGTATCCATAAGGGGGACAGGGGTTATAACGGTATGTCCAAAAACAGTCTTCTGATGGGGAACAAAACAGAAGTTGGGGTAATCAATTGGACAAGTAACAGAACCATATGTATAATACTTGTAATTAGTCACAATGCAATACTCTCCATCAGAGTTATACTGTGAGCGTACAGTAGGTAGTCTCCATTTTTGCAACTGGACAGGGCATGTGTAGGTTGTCTTCGAAATCCGTGTTGACAGGCGATGAGCTTCCTCACGATAGGACTAGTAGAGCTGATCAGGTGACAAAGTCGGTTCAAAAGAGTTGGTGCCATTCTCAGTGATGTCATCATCCATAGTGAAAGTCCAATCAATGCTGTCTGGAGAGTAGCCACAAACAGGGCATATGACATCAAACACATCACATCGGCACAAGTAGATGTATTGCTTTTTCGCACAGCAGTCCATGAGGGTGCCACCCAGGCATCCAGGAAGGAGGGTAGACCAGTAGAGGTGGTAGATCCTGTGTTCTCTGTAGATGTCTTCATCCAAATGCCCTATGGAGTGTGCCAGTGCAAGCTTGTCGAACAAAGCTGTAGTGGGATCAAAACATGGCAAGGAGACAGTAAATGAGACAAACATGGTATCTGTTATGGAACATTTCTTAGTAGAAAAACAAGGACCAGTGTTTGGGTGTCTGGTCACAAACCCCAAATTTCTCACTGTGGAGAGATGAATAGACAAAGTCTGTTGCATACATAAGGAAACACAAGTTGAAAGTTTACATTTAGGACAATACCATTTAGAGATGCTTCTATCATGTATTATGTCAGGGATTCTTCCAGTTTCTAAATCACGGAAGAGGTTGTTGATGGTAGTGAGGATGTATGAGCCATATGCAGAACAGAGTATTTCCCAACCAATGTATTGTTTTTCAGCTTCTCTATTGTTCTGTTTTATGATTGCATTAATCTTATCTTTTGAATCAGTGAATGCTTTTGCAATGTCGTGCATGTTGTATACAGTGTATCTTTCTTCCTGACTAAGACCATCCACACCATGCAATAATGGTGGTAAAACATTATTAACCAAACCAGTGGAGAATTTTGCAGAATGACTTTTGATAGCAGCAATGTCTGCTTTGTTCCAAATGGACATAGCAGTACCAAAAAGACCTGCGATAGTACCTGTAGCACCTGTAACATCAGAACTGTCAACTTCCCGTCTACTACATTTATGATTAAGAGTACCAGGAGGGGTATTCCTCCTGAAATTACCTCTATGTTCAGTAGAATAAACCCCAGTAAAGGGATCCTTAGTACGAATCTGAAATGCAGCTGAACTATCGAACAATAAGGTACTATAAAATGCAGATGTATTAGTATTGTGACACATACCAAATTCTTTCATGTTCCAGTAAGTAAGATTAAACAAAACAGGTACATGCATGAACTGTAAATTATTAATCAAAGAACCTGGAAGGGCAGTGGCTGTGAGACCGCTACTGGGACCAGGGTTATGTTTTGGACATTCCAAAAGCTGTTTCTCAGTGGGCGGTAAAACAGAGAGGTACATGGCTGCAGAGGCCATGTGGTGTACAGCACAGAATCTGTGGGCAGAATCTTTGGAAAGAGAGTTACAGTAGGAAGGATCAATTAAAGCAGTAATATTGTACAAGCCAGAATGTCTTAGTGCAGTTTGTAACAAGGACAGTGAACCATTTGGGGATAATTTAGCATTGGGCCAACCCTGAAAAGTTCCCTTGGAAAGTTTGGCCACAGAGAGAATTTGTCCTTGTGATGTGGTTTGCCACTCAATTTGAAGGGTAGATTTCACAGGAGCAACAACCGAGGCAATGAGGTAAGCATCGGAACCTTCCTGGACAGTAATCATAGTATCTGGTATTTTGATGGAAACTCCCTCTGTAGGGGGTGCTGGAGGATTCAGTTGTCAAAGGAGTCCAGTACCGTGCCTTGGGTGCAAGGGATCACTCCTGCGAGGAGGAGAGATAGGAACAAGATAGCCATCTTGTCAGTGTATCTGAAAAGGAAGATCAAAGATTAGTACATTAGTACAATTCCACCCAGTGGGTTTGGGAAAAGTATGTTTAAGTTCCTTTGTACAATTTCAACTGGTTTGCATGTAACCATTTGTCAGTCAGTTTATTGTTGTGGAGGAGTCTAACCTGATAGACTGCCGGACTGAGCTTGTTGACATTGGGGTAGGGGCCTTCCCACTTGTCGGAGAAGGAGTGGGTGGGATGTGCAAATCGAAGTACCATTACCTAATCTCCAACCTGCCAATCCACTTCTTGTGTGTGTTTGTTGAATTGTATTTTGGACTGTTACTGGGCTTTGCCCATGCAGTTTGCAGCATACAAGTGTGTGTGTATGAGGTCTTTTCTGAGCTTTTCCACATACTGATCCACAGACACACGGTCTTCGGTGGGGGTGTGCAGGTCAAACAGCAAGTGTTCAGGTAGTCTCATCTGTCTTCCAGTCATCACCTCAAATGGTGTTAGCTGGGTAGTGGCTGAGGGTGTACCCCTGATTGCCATAAGGAGTAAAGGCAATAAGGAATCCCAGGTTTTGGGATTGTCCTCAATGAATTTGGAAAGCATCTGCTTAATCTGTCTGTTGGCTCTTTCTACTTGACCTGAGGATTGAGGGTGATAAGGTATGTGGAACTTTTGCTGAACCCCAAGGAGTTCAAGGGACTCTTTCATCAACTCACCTGTAAAACTGGTTCCTTTGTTGGAGTCTACCTTAAGAGGCCGGCCCCACCTGGAGAAAGTCTGTTCCACCAGGATTTTGGCAGTTGTCTTTGCGGTGCATGTCTTAGTGGGGAAAGCCTCAACCCACTTAGAGAACAAGTCGGTTACCACAAGAGCATACTTGTTGTTTCTACTGGTATTGGTCAAAGGACCAATAAAATCAATTTGGATAGCATGCCAAGGGCCAGTGTGTCTTTGTGGTAAAAGTTTGGCATTTCGTTTTGTAGGTATGGAATTGTTTTGTGCACAAACAAGGCAATTGTCAATGTATTGTTTAACATCTTTGGGAATACCAGGCCACCAGGCAGTGGTCTTGAGACGTTGGAGGGTATTTTCTGCTCCTTGGTGTCCACCAGTAGGAGTATCATGTACTTGGTGCAAAAATTCAGATCTCAAATGTCTGGGGACTACCCACAATTTGGTGGTAGTGTCCTCTGGTTGGAACCAAATGAGTTTGTCATCAGGGGACAAGTATAACTTACCTTCATGTCTGCAATATGGGTTATGTGTAGGGAGTCTTTCTTCAGTACCTTTGTCAAGGAATCTGAACACCTCTTTGAGTTCAGTGTCCAAATGTTGGGCTACTGAAAGGTCGAGGGGAGAAAAAGACTCTGATTTCTTTTTAAGAGCTGCAACATGTACTGCTGCATTGGCTTCTGGATGATCCATCATCCAGACATCCCCCCCTCAGGCCCTTTCCTTAGCAAGGGTGTCTGCTGTGTCATTGAATGCATGATAGGGATCATGTAGAGAGTGAGCTTTAACCTTGTGCACATAAAGTTTGTGAGTGTATTTCTGTGCCAATGCATGTATGTAGATTACCAATTCTTTGTATTTCACTGGACTGCCATCAGAGGAGAGGAAGGAGTTCTTCTGACAGAAAGGGAGAAATTCTTTAAGGGAGCAACAAACCCAATTAGAGTCTGTAAAAATGATGGTATCCTGAGTTCCCTGTTGGATAAACACAAGTGCACAGGCCACCGCTGCCATCTCTGCATACTGTGATGAAGCCACACTACAGCGTTTAGATATCTTGACAATGTTCCCATAGGGATAAACCACCAAAATACCTATTCCTGCAATCTGTTCTCCCTGATGGTACGATGCTGAACCATCAGTAAAAATACGGCACAAAGAGGTACTCTCAAGTATCTCTGGTGTGGCAGGGAGGAAAGGACCCGGATCTGGGAGGTCAGGTGACTGCAGTGTACAGTCATGGGGTTCTCCCTGAAAAAGGAGACCATGAGCTAGCAGAGATGGAACTTTGGTCTGGTGGACCTGGATATCTCTATCCTGGAGGAGAAGTGACCAATGTGTCAGCCTGGTGTTAGAGACTGACCCATCCTTCACTCTATCTGAGAGCAGAAAGGTAGTTGGCATGTGATTAGTGTTGAGAATCAATGGTGAGTACCCAATGATATACAGGAAGTGCTTGACAGCCCAGTAGGTGGCTAGAAGGTTCCTTTCACAAAGGCCATACTTCTGTTCCACTGGGGTCAAGAGCTGTGATGCATATGCAATAGGTCTCAAGGTGCCATGCACCTTTTGGGCCAGCACTGCTGACACGGCAATGTCAGAGTTGGCACACTCCAGATGGAATGGTAAGGCTGGATTGGGGTTAACCAGTGCTTGGGCGGAGGCCAGAGCCTGCTTCAGTGATGTCATAGCCTGGCTATGAGCAGGACCCCAATTCCATGGAACATCCTATTTAAGTAGATCATACAGAGGAGCGACTTTCTGAGTAAAATCACAAACAAAGTCTCTCGAGTAGTTTACCATACCTAGAAACCTTCGAAGAGTTGCCACACTGGTAGGTAATGGCAAGTCTTGTAATCCTTGAATCTTTTTCCAAGTAGGGCTCCAGCCTCGGTCAGTTATTTTCAAACCCAGAAAGGGTACTTCTTTCTGACATAATTGTGCTTTTGCTGGGTTGCATTTCAGACCTGCTCTCTGAATGAGAGTCAGTAGTTCGTCCAAGAGATCCAGATGTTGTTCCTGTGTGGCCGTGGCCAACAACAGGTCATCTACGTACTGTAAGAGATGTTGAGGGGCTGAGAAACTCTGTAGGGCATCCATCATGTGGAGATGGAAGAGGGATGGACTATTATGGAATCCCTGTGGCAAGCAAGTCCCCGTGTATTGTCGTCCTTCAAATGTGAAAGTGAACTTATATTGACTCTTGAGGGCCAATGGTAATGACCAAAAACCATTGGAGATGTCCAGGGCACTGAACCATTTCTGATCCGGTGTTAAAAGTTGAAGCACATCTGGTGCCGACGCCACAGTTGGGGAACAACTGGGAGTGACCTGATTCAGTTTCCTGTAGTCAATAGTAAGTCTCCAGGTGCCTGTGGGTTTTTTCACGGGCCAAACAGGAGAGTTGGCAGTGGAGACACAAGTTCTGATTACTCCTTGTTTAAGGAGTGACTTGATCGTTTCTCAGAGAGAGGGCAATGCTTCAGTGGGAAATGGGTATTGCCTTTGTCTTCCATGTGTCGGGCCTGGCACCTCAATAACGGTATGCATTCTGCCACAATCATGCTTGTTAACTGCAAACGCTTCCAAATGTCGCTGCAGAATAGGTAGGAGTTTTGGAAAAAGTTCATGGTTCTGAACAAATCTATGACATCATACTTTGTTGTTGATAGATATTGTTGCCACAGCATGTGAGTCAGGAATTAAGACAGTGTGGTATTGACCCCTGGATCTGTATCAGCAGCATGTTATTAGATCCACCACACAGCCGTGTGGAGCAAGGAAATCAATCCCTATGATACTAGGATGATCATGCAGCACCATTAGTTGGAAAACATGTGAGGCCTTCAAATGGCCTAGCTCTACCGGTAAGGGTAGAGAACGGTATGCAGGCAGCCTAGTACCATCAACTCCTGACATATTGGTCTTCCGTCCGGTAGACCAGGGAGACGTGTCTGGATGTTCGTCATGTAACACAGATACAGCTGCACCTGTATCTAATAGGACAATTAGTTGGCGGCCCCATCTCGGCTCGGTGCAGGGCCTTCGCTTGTATCCAAGACCAGCTTGTTTACAATGCGGACTGGGGCCTGTAATTGTCAATCCGTGATGCTAGAGGCATGCAGAGGTTGGGCCTGACTTGCATGAATGACTTCACAGTGTTGCACTGATGCAATATGGGGAGGAGCTTCCAGGTTCAGGCTTGTGTGGGCCTGAGAGCTCATACTTCCGGTGTCTCCATGACCAGTAGTGGCATGGGTCGCCGGTTGTACTGTCGCAGTGGGTCTGTGCAGGAACACGTCCGCTACAGAGCGCATTTTGCCCCAGGAGCTCTTTAAATTTTCGGTTTTCTTGAGCTATCTCCTGTATGAGGGACCCGTTTTGTAATGGTTTCTGCCTCTTGTGCCTTCTGTTTTAGGGCCATTCTGGTTCCTACCACACTGTTATTGCTGTTGTTGGTCTCTGTTGGGGTTTTGTTGGTTGCTAGCTGAGGGGCCGATGGATGTTTGGGTTGCTGTTGCTGGGACTGCCCTTCCACGGTATAGTGTGTCGCGGTCCCGGAAGCGGGTTCCATGGCAGCAACATTCTTGGAACCGGAACCCAAATCACAGATGTACAGTTGATACACCTTCTCAGTTTTCCGAAGAATATCGGCAAACCTATCCGTATTTGGGTACGTGGTTGGCTCTACCTTTTCTCTTACAGCTGGGATCATGTTCCTAAGGAACAAGGTCTTATATTCAATAAGATCTACATCTGCAGCTTCTTGTGCCAGATGCTTCCCTGCTCGGTAGGCCATCCAAAGTCTCTGGTGGTAGGTCGCTGGGCTTTCTTTTGCATTCTGCTTCATGGGATATGCCAGCATCACTCCTACCACCCCTGGGCTATGCGCGGAGATGAGCTCAGCTGCAACTTCGTCAAAGGTAGCGTTCCCATCCTGGCAAACTACTCCGGGGAGTTTGGCCCCTAAACCAGGATCGATGGTCTGGCGTAGTATTTGGACTCCGATATTCTGCGGCCAGGCTAAGCATCTCGCACTTGGAGCGCACCTTTCCAAATGGCACTGAGACTTTCCGGACGGCTCATCCGGATCGAGTTTCTCGTCAGCAATTTGCTGAACAGACCAGGCCATTTGTAGGGATTAGTCAGTGGCCCATCAGGCAAAGGTAACGCGTCTCGCGCACAGTCCAATGCTGCGCGAGCTGCAGCTTCAGCTGCAGTACGGACAACGCCTTCCTGAGTACCAGCTTCTTGGAAAATTTGTCGGATCTGACTTTTAATGGCTTTCATACCTCTTTCAGGAAGAGGAACATTACCTAATGCTCTATCAATCATGGTTTCAATCTCTTGCCTGTCTTCCACACTAATAACAGCTACCGGAGGCGCCGTCGGGACCAGGCTTGGGCCTGCTCCCCCCCATCATGGGCGCCACCATGGTGGCATTTCCCATGATGAGCATCACGACATCATCGATGTGTGACCTGGGGAGTAGTGGGCGGGAACCCACCATGCTGTGGATGGCTGGGTGGGGAATCTGGGCTATTGTAGGGGCGTGACTGGGCGTTGTACTGAGAGACGCCATCATCAGATAACTCCCCTTCTGATGACGAGTGAAAGGCAGGGGCTACGCCTCCCATTGCCTTAATGTGGCCAGCCAAAACCTCTCGCTGATGGCGCAGTTTATCCATCTTAGCTCTACATTCATCATGATTCACACTTGCAACATCCTGATCCTGCTTCTGCTTTTGTAAAACACGGTACGCGGCGCTCAATTCGTGATTGTCCCTTTAGGCTATTTCTAAATCATTACGTACCTGGTTGATCTCGTCCTGAAGCTCACCCATTTCATCACTCAACTGTGCATTCGCAGCACTCAACAAATCATTCATCTGCACAACTTGACTCTTATCCTGTCTCAAACTTTCACACTCCTGTTTCAGAGTACACATTTCTTGTTCATCAGCCTGTGCTGAATGATGCAATAGTGAATCTTTCTATTACGCAGAGATTGGAGTTCTGACTCCAAGTTCTGCTGTATTCGAACACATTCAGTTTCCTGTAAACCCATCTCTTGCTTAAGAGATGCGATCTGCAGATCAAGGGTACGAAACCTCACTTCGGAGGCTTCCAAAGCAGAGTAGAGAGCGGCGATCATCAACCCTTTAACACAACGCTTATTGGTTGATTGTCGCGTCTCTGCATACTGGGTTGAAATCCCCAGTACAGGATTTTCGGATTGACTTGCATCCCATGCGGAGTCAGCGCATCCTCCATGGGAGGTAAGGAAGTTAGAGACATCGAGTCTCAGTTCTGTGCAGATATCTGATACTGTGGCCATTGTGTGGGAGGGAACGAAAATTCAAACTGTGAAAAAGACAGCGTGTTGCGTATCGATCCACAACACGAGTACTTTAAACACAGCTGGGCTACTGTATAACTTGTAGGCTTGCAATTCAAAGCTGCTATGGAGTGGGTCGATACGGCATTGACCACACCCAAAAAGTCAGCCAGACTTTGCAAGTATCTACAAACTGGTAGAAAAGACGGGGGAGGTGATACGGGAGTGTACACCTACAGTCCCCGTGGGGAAAGGAAAGTTTACAGCAACAAGTGAAAACTTGCAAACACCAAATATCACCTGCACACGGTCACCAATTTGTGAGAGGGCTACACCTCACTTTCAGATTCTTGCCGATATTGGGAATGCAAATAATCACAAACAAGTTGCATTCGAGTAATAAACAAGTTTATTACTACAAAAGGGGTAAATCACAGTTGCCCTAAGCAGTTCTTACCAATACGAACCGGGAGCCAGTGCTAAGCATTCCCTACACCTCGAGGTTTCTCTGTAGTCTCTTGGGATCTCTCGGGTCTCCGAGGTGTAAAGCCTGTGCATAACATTATATACCTGTGCTAATTACTATGGTTACTAAAAGATAGAAACATTTCTAGTTACAGAGATGAGCCCTATTGGGTAAATTAGAGGTGGCTCCATGGTCCAAGATAACATTATATAATTCTGTAAAGTCATCAGTTTTAGAACAAAGAAGTTCTCTATACAGAGTCTTACATAACAAGTGTAGTGGTGTACATCACCGAAGGATGGCAATGTTTCCTTACATATTATAATTACTTCAAGGACAGGTGTCTTGGCATCTGACAAGTAAGAAATAGACAGAAAATACATGGTATAATATGTGTGTATTAGCAAGCAAACTGGATTACAACAATATGCATTTATCCTGACATCTACTCTTATACGGTAGACGCCCTTAGCCCTATGTATTAGTATAGCCTATGCCTAAACATTAGCTGTCTATGGTGTACCCCTGAGGGTATCAATTAGGGTGCAGAGACCTCGTGTAACAGCAGCAAAAGTCCCAAAACAATTCACTGTGCCTAACAGCCCATTATTTTTCACAGGCACCCGAACTCTCAATGATCTCTCTCTCTCTCTTTGTCTCTCTCTCTCTCTCTCTCTCTCTCTCTCGCTCTCTCTCTCTCTCTCTCTCTCTCTCTCTCTCTCTCTCTCTCTCAGCAAGTCTCCCTCAGAACATGCAGTCCTTGCAGCTTGGGGATTTGTGGGTTTCCTCATGTCCCTTAACATCCTTTCCCAGATTTGGCAACATCTGTCCTTGAATTGACAAGGGGGATATGTCCCGTGGAGCTCCAAGGCAACTTGCTTTATGGACACTACACTCCCTGCCACATTCTTGCCCACTAGATGTCTACATGAGTCAGTGCAGGCTGCCAGGGCACTTTGGACTTGCAGCTTCTGGCTCCCTTCTTGACTTTAGCTGCCCTCCAAGATGCTGTGCAGCTAGTGGCTACTGGCTCCCACTTCTTCCACTCTGTGTCCCCAAGTGCCACCAGCAGGGAGCCTGAGCGAGCAATTGCCCCCACCCTGCCCTGACTCACTCTCACTCCATCACCACTTACTACTCCAATTGGAACGCCCCCTTCCACTTAAACTGTGGGGCTTTATCTACCCATGCACCCATGGTGACCTCCCAACCCACAGGAGGCTCCACCTGAGTGCTGACAAGACTTAACCTTTTTTCCTACTGAGCCGAATTAGGCCACAAAAACCCAGGAAGGGGCAAATGGATTAGTAATCTCCCAAAGGGGGGGTTACATAAACATAAAAACTGACAGCAGATAATAACTGCTGGCCCCATCTAATCTGTCCATTTTTCGTTATGATCACTTTTGCTGCAGACCCAACTTGCCCTACAGCACTGTTTCATTCTCCTTCTACCCCCTTACTTCCTCCTAGATTCCTTTGTGCCTGTCCCAGGCATTTTTGAAACCCACAACTGGTTTCACCCTCACTGTCTCCAATGGAAGGCTGTTCAAGGAATTCATCACCCTTTCTGTGAAGAAGTACTTCCTCACATCTCTCCTGAATCTACCTTCTTCCAGCTTCATGTCATGACCCCTTGTTCTACAGCACCTTTTTCTCTGAACCATATCTCCCTCCTGTACCTTAGTAACCCCAAGAGATATTTAAAGGTCTCCTTAACATCCCCACTCTCACTCCTCTCCTCCAGGGTGTACATATTGAACTCTTTCAGTCTCTTTTCATAGGGCTTCTGATGCAGACATTGTACCATTTTGACAGCCCTCACCTCTCTTCTTGCTACTTTCTCCTTTTTCAAGTTATTCCCCCTTCCACATCTTTCTCCTTTTTCTGCTCCTTCCCCCCTTCTTTCTTTGCTAATCGCTTGCTTCCTTGAATAACTTGCATCCTGGTGGGACTCTCTTCTCTTGGGATCTCTCTACTCTTCACCTCTGCTTCCTGGCTACTTTTAATGTCTATCAAAGTAACATTTGAATCATCCACTGAGGACTGTGGTTACCTCCTGGATGAAAGTGGCTCCATCACCTCAGTATAGGTCTTTTCCTTCTAACTTGTCCCATAGTCCCAATGTAGACACACCTCTACTCTGTGCACCATTCCTTCTACCGTTACATGAAGGCTTTGGGGCAGAGCTCCCTTTCCTTCCACATATAGTACAGCACACACTTGCCACTCACATTTAAACACATGGAAAACACAGGATCAACCATATAAATGATAAACCTTTACCAAAACTGAAATTTACAAATGGAGTTGACTATGGCAATTCATCTTTACATTTAAGGCCATGAAACACCCTTATCAAGTTAATGTGTTAGCAGCTGTAGTGGCTCTGACAAAAGCTTGATTTCAAAGTTGTCCCAATGGTGACTAGGGCTCTTTAAATGAGATAGGAAATGATTTTTACATAAGTGAACTGCCCTTCCATCTTCCTTTCCATGCTAGTTATGTATTCTGATATGCTTTGATTTTTGATAAATACATAATTTAGTTTTGGGATGCCCTTAGATGTACATAGAGTTCCACTCTCCTCACCAGCTACTGCTCTTTCTTGTCATATTTCTAAGACATTCTATGGCATCAATAACTCCTATTCCATACTATTCATCTGAAATGCCTGGAATGGTGTTATTGATGTCATAGAATGTTCAGGCAGTATGAAAAGAGAAAGCAGCAACTGCTGAGGAGAGAGGGACTCAGGGTAGTTAAAAAGACAACAAAATTAAATTACTAATTTAACAAAAAAGGTCAAAAACATATCACAATACTGGGTAGACAATAAAAGAACAACTGGACAGCATCTAGAAGTGTAAAACAGTTTCTTGTCACCTTTAATGACATAGAATCAGTAAAACAAATGCTATGTAAACAGGAGACAATGTACCTTTAGATCAGGATGGAATACGGTGAACAATTTTTCAAATTATTTACAGTGTCTAAAATATACTCTGTTATACTCTTGCCTAACTATATGGAAATTTGGTCTAAAAAGGTAGGCAAACAAGGAGCACGTGAGTGAGGAGGTGCAGGTGATAGTGTGCTTCAATTTGTTGGTGCACTGTCATGGAAAAGTAATTATATACCTAGATACTTAAAAATGCACTTTGATTAAAAGCATTTGTTGCTATGGATTTATAGGAAAAGTCAACATCAATTTATATTCCCGTTCAAGTGTTAGTCAAAATGTAGTCAGCAACACAGCAGATGCATATACTTCATTTTGTGCTAAAACAAGTAAACTAGTTGTTCATGGAAACCAAATGCCTTATTTGACTCTTTTTCTTAAATGTTTCAACAAGGCCACATTATCATAAAATTATTTTGTAAATGTAAACAGTGCTGCAGGTACACACAGTTCAAACTGACCAAACTACTTTTATTTACTGTAGTGTTGGTCATTCTTTGCTTAAAAGAACTCTTGTGCAACAATCACTAAAATGAATTCTGAGATACTGGTAAAACAGCAACAAGAAAAGGATGATACATACCCAAAATAGTTGCTGATACTATTTCAGATTTCGCAAAATGTATTATTTATTACAGTTAATCTTTTTATTGAAATCTCAGCTTTTATATACATTAACTGAAAGCATTTAACTATCATACATGCAAGCCGTAGGTATCAGTACAAGTCACATATAGGCATGTGTATCCATATATACAAGAGAAGAACATTACACCAATACAAACTGTTGTTTGAAAATTAGAGTGAGTTCAATGCCATTCTGCTATGCAGTGACTTTGTAAATGACTGCCGATAGGAAGTTACCAGATGGTAATGGTCAAGGCTTACACATTGTTGGCTGAGTGCCGAGCTATGACCTGCATTTATGGGGACCATAAGTCCAAATAGGTAACCATTTGCTGCTTGGTCTAAAAGGCCAGCCTGGCATTCTTGGCCAAGGATTCGTGTGAGGCCAGACATTCCTGTACAGTTGGAATGGATGTAGACCTCCATTTAATGAGAATTAACTGCTTCACCTCTACTGAAGCTGCAATTAACCATTTCAGTTTTGGTTTAGGCAGGAAGGTGTCTTGGGGATGACACCCTAAAAGTATAGTGCGTGGGGTCATAGGTATCTCCACCTCAAGGATAGAGGAGCATGTTTGTATAACCTCAGACCAGAATGGAATAAGGTGGGGGCAGGCCCAGAGTATGTGGAGTAAGTCGGCAGCTGGGGTGTCACACCTCCAGCAGCAGTCCATGAAGGAGATTCCCATAGCTTTAAGTTGGGCTGGGGTTCTGTACCAGAGATGAAGTATCATTTTCTGGATCAGTCTGCTCTTTTGGTCAATACATGTATGTTGGGTCAATCTCCAGCACTTGCTCCAGTCTGTTGTGGGGATCTCAGTTTGGAGGGCTGTCTGCCATTTGATCCTGGCATTATTCGTGGGGTCTGGTTGGGATTCTTGTAACATTTGGTAGATAGAGCCTGCTTTGGCCTTATGAGCTCCCATCCATTCCTCCAGTGTTAAGGAGGGGACATGGCAGGCCTTCCGATCTTTACAGGGTTGGCATTTACACTGGGTTTTACTCCATTGGAGGTACACTGACCTGATTTGTAGATACCTCCAAAAATCTGGTGTCTTTAAGTTAAATTTGTTTTGTAGCCTCTGAAAGGTGTCAACAGTGTTATCGCCAGCAGTAAGGAGGTCACCAATCCTACAGATTGAGCTGTCCTCCCATGTGAACTATCTGATTGTCTCTCCAACAATGCAGAGGTCAGGATTATCCCATAGGTATGTATATCTCCTTAGTGTAGGACATTTCTTAACAAGTCTGGCTGTTTGGGCCCATGCCCTATCGGCTGCCTGAATAGTAATCCAATGAGCAGCTTTCGGGGGTAGTGATGTACCTAAATACATGGAGGGGTGCCATATAACCATGACAGATTGTTCAGTTCTACACCATGCTGGGGGCTGAGGGGGGCCACTCATGCGGAACACTAGAGATGTCCTGGAGGTAATGAAGGCATACATATAGTGTTTAAATGGGGAAGATTCCACCCTCTCCAAGACCAGTGGGCCCTGAGCTTAGTTCTGCTAAATTTGGGAGGGGATGAACTCCATAAGAAGTGTCCTATAAGTGAGTCTAGTTTTTGAAACCATTTGTCCAGGATTAGTATGGGAAGAAGGGCTAATAGATAAAAGATTCTTGGGGCTAGCATCATTTTAACTGAGTCAATTTTCCTCGGAAGAGAAAGGTTTAAATGCTGCCATCTGTTCAATTCTTTTGGAATGTTGTGATCAAAGGTTGCCTATTGAGCTGACTAAGTTTATGGATATCAGGGGTGAGGGTGACCCCTAGGTATTTGAACTGGGAGCCTGCCCATGCTAGTCTGGATCTTCCCCCATCTCTTTCATGGTACGCTTATTAAGATGCATTATTTATGACTTAGTTTTGTTGAGCTTTAGTCCTGAAATAGCTTTAAAGTTAGAAAATATATTCTGACTGTGATCCAGGCTTGAATGAATATCCCTAGTCAAAATGAGGCAGTCATCCGCATTCAGCTTTGTTTTGAATTATTCCCTCCCTATTTGTATGCCAAGGATGTGATTGTGGCTACGAATGGCCGAGGTCAGTGGCTCAATAGCCATAATGAAAAGGAGGGGAGAGAGAGAGATGGCAACCTTGCCTCGTACCCTGTCACAGGGTCACAGGCTCAGATAGGAGGCCATTAGTAAGTACCTTTGCAGTTGGACCATTGTATATTGTGCTGATCTATCTCCCAAATCCTGGACCTACATTGAAGTGTTCCAGGACCGCTTGAAGATACCCCCACTCAACCGAGTCAAAGGCCTTTTCGAAGTCGATGGTGATGGCTGCAGCAGGAGTGGACAGATGGGAGGTCCATTGGAATAGGGTCAGTAATGCCTTCAGGTGGTTCACACTGGATCTCCCTTTAACAAATCCCACCTGTGATTCATGGATGATGGATGGAAGTACCCATTCCAGTTTAGCTGCTAGGATTTTGACTAATATTTTAGTGTCAGCATTTATCAGGGAGATAGGTCTGTAGCTGGCAGGGGAAAGAGGATCCTTACCCTCCTTGGGAAGGACAGTGATCACTGCCTCTTTGAGTGAGCCAGGAAGGGACTGGGCTGTATGTGACTCCCTCAACATTTGGAGCATAGGCAGGTGTATAATATCCCTGGTGACTTTATAGAAGTCTGCAGGAAAGCCATCTTTTCCTGGGGACTTATGCAAAGCCATTCCATCTATTGCTTTCGCAGTTCTGAAACTTCTATGGGAGCATCCAGCATGACCCTGTGTTCAGCCGAGAGTTTCGGAAGGGAGGTCCTTGCAACAAAAGTGTCAAAGCTAGGCTTATGGAAGGGAGACTGAGATCTGTGAAGGTTGTCGTAGAATGCCCTCATGATTGTGTTTATTGCCTTGGGAGAGAATTGCACCACCCCCGATTTGTCTCTTAGGTTACAGTATCTATATGGCATTCCGCCTGCTGCTTCCATAACCTGTGTGAAAGGAGCTTCCCAGCCATATCCCACTGATCCTAGTATTTGTGCCATAATGTAGCCATTTGCAGTTCCGCCTTTCTAGTGGCTAAGATATTGAGCTTAAGTCAGAAAGCTGTAAGCTCATATTTTAGAGACTGATTATCTAGCTGGCTGGGGCTCATTTTTATAGAGTGTCTCTTTTTGTGCCAGCTGTGATTCTAGCTGCCGGGCTTCCTCTTCTCTCTGCCTCCTCCTATGAACTGCATAGAAGATGATCCTGCCCCTAATGGTGGCCTTAAAGGCCTCCCATATCGCCTGTGAGGAGACACATGATTCAGGGTTATCTTGGAAATAGTGGGACACCTCCGTTTTAAGCCAAAGTTGGAACTGGTGGTCTGTGAGTAGGAGGGGGTTAAGCCTCCAAGTCACTGAGTGTGCAGTGTTTGTGGTAAGGTAGGCCTGGAGAACCACCAGGGCATGGTTGGAGATATACAGTGGGGCAATGTAGATGTCTGCAATGGCCGGGTTTGGAGCGGTAGAAGAGAACCAGTAGTCCAGCCTGCTAGCCATTGATCTAGCAGCTGAGTAATATGTAAAATCCTTTTCAGTAGGATAGAAGTTGCGCCATGTATCAGTGAGGTGATGTAAGGCTAGTAAATCAGACAGGGTCTTCAAAACTTTGCTATGTGGCTCTGGCTTGGCATTAGTCCTGTCCGGCAAGTGGTCTACAGCCATATTGAAATCACCCCCCAGGATTATGTCAGGACTCTCTTGAGACATTTCTAGCAACCTTTGAGAAATTACATTAAAGAATTCTGGGGTATCTTCATTTGGGGTGTATATATTACCTAGGATCAAAGGTCTTTTGTTCTTTATGACCTTCACCAATACCCATCTCCCTTCTTTGGCCTTGTGTTGTTCCACCAGCTTCCACTTAAGTCGCTTGTGACATAAGATCAACACTCCCCCTTTCTTCTTACCTGATACACTGTGTGCTTCCCACCCCACCCAGTCCATCACCAGTTTCCCCACCTCTTTGTGGCTAATCTTAGTCTCTTGAAGGATGGCGACTTGCATTGTAAGTTTTTTGAGCCTGGACATCACCTTCTTCCATTTAATCAGGTCATTCATCCCTCTAACTTTCCATGTGGTAAAAGTTATCTGTGTGGGAGAATCCATAATAGGATTATATAAATACATGGTATCCTGTTATCTCCGGGCCTTTTCCCCTTGTAGAACCTCATCAGAGAAGGTGATGTCCCCTGCCCTGGTTGCTGTCCTTCGGTTGCCTTGCATGAATGTGCTACCCAATTGTGCAACATACACCACAGTAGGCCACTTGTATCATAACCCGGCCACTCTGCAAAGATTTCTTTTCTGCATAACATTTTGTATTGGGTCCTCCTCATCCCATCTTGGGTGCGAGGTAGGACCCCTTGTATATTTTTGGCACTGTGCGGGCCTATGATGGGGAATATCTCCATCTCAGAGGTTAGGGCTAGAGGTCCCGCCCCATCCACAAGAGACTGGGTCCCTCCTAAAGCCGGAAGGAGCCGGTCCTGTGCTCCTCCATGTGCCTGAGGGGCCCTCTCTGGGACGTCAGTAAGGTGAACTGCATCTTTAACAAGTAACAGATCCATCAAAATAATTCCAACACCAAACATTTTAAAAATATCGGAAATGTTGATCCCACAGTGAACCTGGGATAGTCATCCAGAGCCAGAAAATTCTTAACTGTAACACTGAACAAGTATAAGAAAAAACACCGGTAAGGATGCACCCAGTTCCAACAGAAGAGGGGCTGTTTACACCACCCTTGTGCCCAATTGCCTTGTTAGTGACAGGTAACATTGCTGTAGTCACAAAGGGAGCTATCCTTGAATTATTTAGTACCCATATTTGAACAAGGCCGCAGCCACTTTAAAGAAGAGGCATGCTTAGAAGGTGCACCTGCCTCCCGGTATAAGAAGGGGGTGGTGAGGATATGTAGGAGGCCACAACCCCAACTTGTCTAAGACTGCCTGCCCTGGAGGGGGGGGGTCCAAGTTTGGCTGAGGGTGTGAATTTTCATTCAGGTGGTAGCTACACTGGGTACCTCAAATACTGACTCCAAGACCCCGGGTAGTTAAAGTAAGTTCCAGAGCCACATGGTCCCACAGGCAGTTTATGAACCCCCTGTGCTGGGACTCCCTTTGTTTCAATACTCCCCCCCACGATCAAATTCACAGCATTTTTAAACCATAAATGGCCTGAAACCAATGAAACATGTGTCCATAGCAGAAAAAGGATATCAAGGCCTCTCAGGTCAGCTGTGGTATCTTGTTTGATGCATCCAGGAGTTTGGTCAGCCTCTCAATGGAGTCTTCGGCTTCATTGGCTTCTTCCAGTAGGCAACTGGCCCAGTCTGAAGGTGGGGGGACCAGACAGTATCATCGATCCTTGTCTGTCTCAGATATCAGCATGTCCCTCATAGGCATTGGAGAGAGATCAAAAGCTATGGGGTTCAGGTCACTGAGGGATTTGTACCTGTTAGAAGTTTTAATTGGCGTGACCCCTGGGGAGCAACTGCTAGTGACCGAGGGGAGGAATCTCCTCTGTCTGCTACGTGATCTCTGCCTTCTTGGCTGAAGTGGACCATCATGTGTAGCCTTAAGTTTTTTCTTTGATTTCCTTCCTCGAGATGTTGACTGCCATGCTGGAACTCTCAGATCATCCTGCTGGTCATCACGCCTCTCACCCTGGGCCACTACTTGTGTCACCCCCATATTGGATTCTTTTGGGCCACGAAGTGAGCCCTGTCTGTCTTGTTCCTGTTCCTTAGCTTGATATTCCTGCACATATTGTTCTGCTGCAGCTGTCATGTCAAATGTTAGAAAGTCTCCATTCACCTGCAGTCTTAACGAGGCTGGGTACCGCAGGGAAGTAGGGATGTTAAGTCGGTAGCATATTTGTTTCACCCCTGCATAGGCTCTGCGATGGTTAGATAATTCCAAAGAGAAGTCCTGGAACAGCTGTACTCTACACCCCTGCGATTGAAAGGACCCTTGGTCTCGAGCTTGTTTTAAATAAAATTCCTTGACTGGGTAACGCAAAAACTTGCAAAGGATGGGGCTTGGACGTTCCCCTGGCAGGGGACGAGGGGCAAGGGATCTGTGTGCCCGCTCGATCTCCAGAGGAGACAAGTTGCTAATTTTCACCAAGGCTGGCAAAAGATTAGAGAGGAACTCTGACATGTCCCCTCCCTCGACCCTTCA
This sequence comes from Neoceratodus forsteri, assembly GCA_016271365.2. Taxonomy (NCBI): domain Eukaryota; kingdom Metazoa; phylum Chordata; order Ceratodontiformes; family Ceratodontidae; genus Neoceratodus; species Neoceratodus forsteri. Next base: position 982,782,147 of record CM028131.1, on the reverse strand, counting down.
GGTATGCCCACAATTCAGATGTTTTTGCAGCGGGCATGATTCTCTAGATCATCTATTTTATTCAATAGGTAGTTCAACTTCTTGTGATGATCCTGGAGTGTGCCCTCCTTCACTTTAAGGGTGGACACTGTGTGCTGGATTGCCTGCTCGGTGTGGGTTACCCTCGATGCCAGGAGGGCCGGGTCACTATTTGTTTTTTTCGTGGATATTTTAAGATCCACCGTGTCAGTAAGAATTTTGTCCAGTTTAGTAATTACCGCTGACTTGTCCAGGGCAGCTTGTTTAAACTGAGGGCTGGGCACCTGATGCGAGCTATGCTTCGCAACCATGCTTACCCCGGTTGCTGATAGCCATATGGAGCTTATGGCTGGGATCAAAGTACTGGAGCATATCCATCTGGAATGGCCCTGTGCCTCGTGGTGCTGAACCAGTTGGCAATACGTGATATCTTTTGATCTCTTGCAGCGATTCAGGCAAGGCTGGATTTGTTGTGAAGCACGAGGTTCCCGGTGTTAAACTAAATCATACCGGTATTTAAACAGCTAGCGCTTTAGACGGATGGACTCAAAACAGCTCTCCCGATGGACCCCCTAAGAAATTACACTGCCACCATGACAGGTGGCAAGCTCCGCCCCTTCACAAAATGTATTTGATGAACAGCAGACTTTTTTTTCTCAAGCCTCTACAAGCCCTGATCAGAAGACCAGTAACATTTCTGGATTTCTGTTATTGTACCTTCAGTTGAAAGGCAATGAAAAACTAAAGTGAAGAGGGAGTTACTAAAAGAACTCAGATAAAGCATATATTACAAATGTTCTGAGCCCGACTTCTGCTTATTATAGGAACACAGTAGTCTGACTGTGATGTAGTGTTTTGTTAAGGTGAACAGAAAGAGTGAAAATGTTTTTCTCTGTGCAGTATGCTTATCTTTGTTTATAATTTAATTTGTTTAGCTTTTCAGTTAGATTATTGTGCTATTTTCAATAATGTACTGGCCTGCAAGAGGTATGAATTAACTGTACTGGTGGTTTGAACCTATAGGTAGGTATGCAAGCAATAATATCCGACAGGCCTGGCACCATAGGCAGAGGGCCTTATAGCCCATGAAAAGTCCAGTATAACCCATACCACCCACCCTTCAGGATATTATTGCACTTCGAAAATGGCTTTAAAATGTAGAAACTAAATGGAAAAGGAAGACAAAAACAGATGGAAAGTAGTCCCTCCAGTGACGACATTGTCAGCAGAGGGCATTGGTGCTTATTGCCAGGAGAGGGCGCTGATGCATTTAAGTGTCAGTCACTTGCTGTGCCATAGTTCCTCTAGGTATTGTTTTCATTGCCCCCCCCACCCCCTCCACCTGTAAGTGGAAGTTCATTTCTCCCTGTCCCCTTTCACTGGGTAGCAATCTCATTTGCAGAGTTTGCAGATTATGTTTGTTTTTTTTTTTTAATTAGCAGAGGTTTAACAGGCTCAGAATTCCGGTAAAAGGCAGTTGCAGATGGTGACTGAGGAATCCCAACTGGGATGTTAATCAAGTCTGAGCATGGTCAGCAAAACGACTATGAGTCAACAATTTAAAGTATTTTAATTTTCTTTTTTTTGTTTTGTGTATTATGTGAACTTTCCGAAAGGCAAAGCTGAGTGTGACATGGGCCGGGGAGGGTGACTGTAATGGGTAATACTACCACTTGGTTTAAAAAAATGTGTCGGTGACTAAAGGCACTTAATGAAAAAGTGCAAAGTACCCATATTACCTCCACTCAGAAGAATTCTGAAACTTTGTTACAGACAAGATTAGCAAAATATAGACCCCAAATCAGGAGGGAACCATCCTGCCACTGTCCTTTGGGACACCCTTTAAAACAATACTCCGCAGGTACCTGACTGAATATTCCTCACAGAAACACTGTGAAAGATCTGAACACCTTAAGGACCTACAGAAATTTTACAATTTCATGCAAATTATACATAAGTAGGGAGACGAGTTGGTCAAGGCCCACATGGATAAGGTGAAGTGGGATAGTGATGTGATATACTGTATATCTACAAAATGGAACTTGTTCTGACCTTTCTGCAGCACAAATATTAGGCGCAATAGGGATTCTTGTCCATTAGCTACACTGACAGAAAATCAGGGCCTCAGTAACCAAATTGCATGACCTCCAGACAGGTTTCCTATTTTGGTGGACACATGATATAGAGGAAGCTTTCAGAACCTGTTACTCTTACCTTTATTCACCAGACTACCCCCATGACCATGAATTGACCAGTGTGTTTACATCATCTTTATCCCTCCCATGCCTTCAACCTAAATAGGTGGAAATCCTCACCAGGTGATAGATCCAGATGAGCTGGACAGTGCCTTATGTAAATCCAAAACCCAGAAAGCCCCAGGAACAGATGGTTATATAGTAGAAATATATAACAGCCACCAGGAGAATGTTCTTCCACCTCTTCTGAGGGACTGCAATGAGGTTTTATTGGTGGGAGAGATCCCAAGCATGTGGAAATATGCCATGATCTCAGTGATCCCTAAAGCAGGGAAGGACCCTTCACACTGCCCAGCATAAAGACCCATATCAGTCCTTAATGCTTCTGCTCCAGTAAGAGGCACCATCTTGAATGCACCTTTAATGTTCTGTCCCACACCACATGGCCCTCGGGGGGGTGATGGGGGGGTCGGCATATAGCTATAGACTGAATTTTTGTCCTACAGGAATGTATTTCTGCCTTTAATGTCTGTTGTTGCTATGCTTGCTGTTATTTTGTGCATTAGAGGTAATTTTTGCAACTTGATGGTTCAGCTGAATGCTTTCTGCTACCTGAACCATTTCTTTGACTGCGGGACATGTACGCTGTATGCTTAGGTTAGCCCTACAGGGTGGTGTTCCCCCAACATCAAAAAGCCTAGTTACAACTGTTGCACCATAGCAATTGAACCTTGTTTTGCCTCAGAATGTATATCTGGTACTTGTACTACTGTTGAAATTTCTACTTACTCAGCTCACTGCTCTGCTCAATATTCTGTCTGCTCAGCTCCTATTCTCCCCCAAGTAGCTCTGGCAATCTTTGCCTCTCAGCCACTGTTGTAGTACCCTCCCACTATCTCTGCTTCCCTCTCTAGCTCTCATGTTTCTACTGCCCGCCCTACTCTGTCTCACTTTTTAACCTTCTACCACTTTTCCTTTTCCCTGCAGCTCACCACAAGGCTCCTGGATCCAGTGCTGCACTGTCAGCACATTTAGCAGGGTCTTTGAGGGCTAGCATGACCCAGGACCCCCCCCGCACTTCACCAGCAGCCCCCCTGTCTCTGCACAATAAGGTACAGCAATAATACCAGAGCTCTCTTACCTGTTACCTTCTGCTCCAGAGTGCAGCTCCGTGTAGCTGGTGCCACCCTCCCTACCCTACCCTAAGGTGGTCTGACCTTTATTTCCTGTTGCTGTAGAAACAATCAGCCCACTTTTACACCCCCAACACAAGGATCCAGTTGGTTTCTTCCACCCTCCCTCCTTGGTTTCTTGGGTGGAATCTCCTTCCACTTCAGCATCTAACAACCCATACCTGTAGCTAAACTGCTGTCCCCCAAATCAGCCACATTTATAATCACCTCTTGCCCACTAGCTTTCACACTTACATAGGCCACCAATATCCTTTTACTTCTTTGCACTACACCACCTTTTCCTCCCTGAAGAAATAGCCCCTGGATCTAAGATGCTAGTTACCCCTGATCTGATTCTCTCAATGTCTCCTAAGTGTCTCTAGTCACTGTAACCTTCCCTATCCCCTCACCTTTACATCTTGCCGCTACTCACACCACCCCCTAAATGTCCCTCAACTCCCTTGACAAACTTCAGTGTCTCAGCCCAACACTTCTGCAAACCAGTTCCAAAATGTCACTTTTTAGGCATGGTGTCATACTACTTTCACTTACCATAGTTTTACTACAAAATGACCCTCTCAAAAACAACAATTCAAGCCATAATGCATCTTGGGAGGTGCAAATAATGCTCCACAATACCCTCGGGTTGACTGCAGGCATTGACGCCAAGAATACCAACAACAAAACACCGTTTATTAACCTAGTCAGGCAGTCAGAACTCCCAGATCATGTACCAATACTTCCCTATCCTCTCCACTTTACATATACTGTGTCACCCTTAAAGGGGAATCTCAAATCACAACACATCAAGGTCTCTATGATCAAAACCCTCAAATCCTATCTCTTACACTGCACCCTGCTGCTTCTGCTGCTGTCAGTCAACATTCACCCCAATCCTGGGCCTCATTGGACCTAAACAGGTTGGTTCCATGTCATAAAGATGATCGCTGAACAGCGATCATCGTTTGGGCGAGTGTACATTGCCAAAAATAAATAACGACGATGTACACTCAAAGCAACTATAAAACCGGTGATGGGATTAAATGATATGCGGGAGTCTGCACCCCCCTCACCCCCTTAATTAAAGATTCTCAACTCCAAGGGGGTGCATGTCGGGGGGATGTAAAACTTACAAATAATAAAAAAAAGGCCAGACACAAAAAATGATCCCACCCCAGAATCAAACCCAACACCCTCCCAACCACAGTCTGCCACCCTACTCACCATGCCACATGGCCAGTTTAGCAGCTGACTTCCACCCTACCTCCTACATACCCTCCCTCCTTTTTCACCTGTCATGTGATGTGGTCCCTTCCCCCCCACACGTGTGTATACATATAGACATCCTGTCACTGTATTCACCTACCCCTGTATCTTGTTGCTACCCTGCCAGATAGCCAAGAGCACAGGCGCTCTGACTAAGTCACCCTTTTTGCAGTCACTCAATCATGGTTGCCGTGTTCACAGGATACCATACAGGTCCATGAAACCAGCGATGGTGCTCTAAAACTGGCTTCTATAAACACCTGAAGCCTCCTACCTAAAATCAACCAACTACAGTACATGCCTGGGTCTGTATGCATAATCCAGAATTACTCTTAATCATGGAAATGTGGCTCTCCTCCAAAATTCCTGACTTAGCATTAGCCCTGTCCAGATACACTCACTTCAGGCAGGAGAGAGTAAGCAAAAGGGGAGGCTGTCTGGTCTACACCCTACAACAACAAGACATAGACACTGAGGCACAGATCCTACCCATTAGAATATTGTTAAGTAATCAGAACAAATCACTGACCATCCTCAAGGTTTATTTACCCCCTAAAGAGCAACAGCATGGTTTCAATAAAGTAATCAACTGCATAAAAGAACTGCACAGTAACTGGTATGTTTTAGTTCTTGGTAAATTCATATCATTTGGCTACTTCTTGACTCTGCCACTTTTAAGGATTCCTTTTCCAGTAGTGGCCTCGCTCAAATGGTAGATACTCCTATAAGGATTAACTGCCAGACTGGAACCAACACACTCATAAACTGGATTATCAAAAATCGCCAAGAGAGAATCTCTGAGGTCACAGTCCACCCTGACTGACTCAGTGATCACTCCCCAGTCACCAGCCTCTAGTCTAACAAAGCTACCAAATCCACCCCTAACATAACTGCAAGCAGAGTCTTAAAAAAAAAGGGCACCTAAGTTCACTTAAGGCACACCTCAAGCAAATTGACTGTTCCCCCCCCCCAATGCTACCCAGGGTGTTAACCAGGCTCTGGACCTTTTTATAAGTACCTTCATTGCAGTTTGTGACATCCAAGCCCCCATAAAAAAGTGGAAGCTAAAGGGTCCCAACAATGACTGGATTACAAAATCTGTCCTTGAACAAATGAGAACAAGAGACCACTTATGGCATAGAGCCAAAGCCACTGGGAAGCCAGCCAGCTTTCAAAGGTACAGTGCTGTGAGGAATAACTGTACCCACGAGATCAGGCTTGCCAAAGCCCAGGACTACAAAGAGAGCCTCAGTACAACATGGGGAGATGGCAAACAATTTTGGAACAATCTAAAAGTCCTTTACTGGAAAAAACAGCAAGGCTTCCCCCTCTATGCTCCTTGTTGATGATAAAATAATGCAAGACCACAAGACAATCACAGACACCTTCAATACTGCCTTTTCTGACCCCAGCACCTTCTCCCACATGACTTCTTAGATAACAAAGAAGACATCCTGACTGAAACCCTTGCTGAACATGGTATACCCCCAGTAGGCACCCCACCTTTCTATTTCAAACAAATTACTCTCACTGAAGGCAAACAATACCTTCAGTGCACCCTTTGCAAAACTAGACACCGTTATGACTCCCTGGACCTAAAAATGATTGCTCTCTCACTGGATGAAGTGGCACCCATACTCACAACAATACTCAACCTATCCCTCAGACAAGCACAATTCCTCAAAAGGTGGAAAACTGCAGCGGTTACCCCAGTTCATGAAAGTGGAGATCGTGTAGTCCGCTCAAACTACAGACCAATTTTCATCCTGCCCTTACTGGTCCAAAGCGCTAGAATGAATAATCACTGACCAGCTGGTAGACTACCTAAATAAGTACAACATCCAGTGCCCCCAGCAACATGGATTCCCGAAGGCCCATAGTACCACTACCACACTACATAAATATATAGACTACATACAAGATGCATTAGATACCGGCAATTAGTGGGGTTGATATATATTGACCTCACTAAAGCATTTGACACCATTAATCACAACATTCTGATTAGAAAACTAAGTACTCTTGGACTATCTCCAGAAACCACTGGGTGGTTTAAGAGCTATCTAGCCAACAGAACCTACCAGGTAAAAATAAACAATACCCTATCTAACTGCAGAAACGTGTCCATTGGAGTTCCACAAGGTTCCATCTTGGGACCCCCCTTGTTCAGCCTGTTCCTCAACTCACTCTCTGGTATCTGCCCTGTCAAATTTCTGCTATATGCAGATGATGCTGTCATCTACTCAAGTAGCTCCCAACTAAACCTGCTTGGACATAAACTACAAGAAAACTTTTCAATAATTGAGGAATGGTTTAAGCAGAACAAGCTACTATTTAACTATCAAGAAAACAAAGTAATGCTTTTTACCAATCCACATAATAAGAACAAATCCAGCCAACTAACAACATTAAATAGCAAACCTGATCCCCAGGACCAGGTAAATACACTACTTTCAAGTACCTAGGTATTAACCTCAACAACTCTCTCTTACTCGCACCACATTGATCACATGGTCAGAACTGTCAACACCAGAATTGGCTTGCTCTATAGGCACTGACACTGCATAACAGATGTAGCACTCTCTCTTGCTGTCAACAGCTCAGTTCTATCCATCATAGACTATGGGCTAGTCATATATTGTGCAGCCACTGACACTATTCTGAAAAAAGTCAAGACTGCTTTAAACAAGACCTGCAGACTTGTCCTTGGGACAAGCAGATGGATACACACCTGTGACCTTTATGCACAAATAAAGTGGGTTAATCTCAAGGGGAGGATAAAATATCAGGTCTGCCCCCTTGGGGGAAAAAAAACACCTTGGCCTGACCACAGCAGCCATCCAAAACCTCCTCATGCCAAACCAGAGGAAGGGCTAAAAATGCACTCCATATCCCCTTTTGCCACACAACATATGCCCGAAGGTCCTTCCCCTACAAGGCCCCCCTCTGGCTTAATGAACTTCCCCCAGCCATTTCAAAAATCCCTAAGATAGGCCCTTTCAAAAAAGAACTAAGGCAATACCTGGCTATACTAGGTGACTGTAACTGCCCAGAATAGCCCCTTGATTTTCTCTCCTTTCCTCCCCCACCCCTCTCTATGCCCACCCCATAGCCCACCACCTAAGACCCTCTCCCTCCACTCACCCCCACCTCTTCTCCCAATTTCTACCTTGACTACCCTTGCTTGCCCCCCTCTGCTTACTCACCACAGCTCTCTGCCCCATCTCCCCTTCTCTTCACCTCTCCCCCTACTGGCTGGGCTCCCTCGGCCATGTACTGCAACCCCTTTCAACTCTCTCTTTCACCTCTATCTGCTTTCATCCCCCTGCATGAGGAGGCATATAACATAGTGGTTAAGGGCACTGAGCAGCAAACCTGAAGACCTGGGTTTGAATCCCAACCACCCCCACTTGCATACTGTGTGACCCTAAGCAAGTCACTTAACTTCCTTGTGCTCCCAGGCCACATCTGGAAACAAGCTCTGGCTTAGTGTGCCTTTCCTGGTTAACAATTTCCCCTATTTGCTTTCATCCCCTCTGCCTCCTTTCACCTGTATAACTCTCCCCCTCCCCTCGCTTCTTCACTGCTACCTCTCGACAAATGCCCACTCCTGGCTACATACCTTGTCTTTTTAAAATAAAAAACAAACAAACAAAAAAAGAAGTTCTTATTTGTGCTTCCTACCCAACAGTTTATATATATCTTGCCCTATTGTTTAACAAACTGTAAATAACTGTTTCATATGTATATTACTCATGTTTTCAACCACCTGTAAATATTATTATTATTTCTGTTTCTGTTCCTTCCTCTTTTTTTCTGACGTGGAACCATTGTAATTGAGCTCCAAGCTCACAGGTTGTATCAAAGACAATTAATAAAATAAATAAAAAAATAATGCTAAAAATGTTCATGACTCTGCTAGCACACCAAGTACAGTATATACCCTGTCACCCCACTTTATTCATCCTGATCAAATGGATTTGTTCAATCTAGACAGTTTTTTTTTTCATTTCATGTTTTATGTTTTATACTTGTTAGCAAGATGAGCAAATTGCCCGTTTTCACAAACGATAAGTAAAACATCAAAACAAATAATCAAACAGGACATACTATAAATAAAAACAATACATTTTAACATCAATACAGACTTGTATATAACAATGATAGTCTAATGAAAAAATTGCAGTCTGAATGAGTATTGAGCCATTGGACAAGCTTATACTTGAACGACCTGACTGTTCTACAGTTAATTACAACAGGGGGAATGCTATTTAAAAAAAATATAGCCCTATAAACCACAGATCTCTGTCCAATTGTCTTCTTAAAATATGGAACCCTAGACAAACCTATAGACTGGAACCTAATACCAAAAATGTTGTGTGAGCTGGAGAAAAATGTTGAATCATAGATGAAAGTAAGCCTTGTGTTCCCTTGAATACAAAAACTCCCAACTTCATTTTAATCCTATCCATGAAGGAAGGGCAATTGGCTTCCCTCATAAGTACACAATGATGAGTTCTAAGAGAGAGACCAATCTTAAATAAAAGAATACTGTAAGTTACTTGAAGTTTTTTTTAAGCATTTTTTCATTTGTTCCAGAACATATCAACAAACCATAGTCAAATGCAGTAAGCAAGAAACTATGGGCCAGAAGCCTACAGGATTCAGGTATGAGATACAATTTAACCAGAGTATATCAATAAACCATAGTCAAATGCAGTAAGCAAGAAACTGTGGGCCAGAAGCCTGCAGGCTTTAGGTATGAGATATGATTTAACCCTCAATAGCATTCCTAACCTCTGATGAATATTGTTTAGTAATCTTACTAACTTCAAGGTGAAAGGAAAAATGGGAATCAAGGGTAACCCCTAAATAGTTAAAACTATCCACTAACTCAATTATATTCCCTCTCAGGTCAACAATAGGAACATTAATGTCTCTAATTTTCCTGCGGCAAGGAAAAAAACATTAGTTTTGTTTTTCCAGCGTTAAGAACTAAATTACATGAGAGCAGCCACTTTTGAAATGTTTCAAAATCCTGTTGGACCTGGATTAAAGCTTGATCAGGGTCAATTCCATCTGAGAATATTACTGCATCATCTGTACAAGATCATATTAGACCACACACAGGAAGTGTGGGTAGCATTCATAAAAAGGGAAAACAAAAGTGGGCCCGAAACTGAGCCCTGGGGTACTCCACAGGAAATTAAATTGGGATCAGAACATTTCTAGGCAATTATAGTTCTGTGCTTCCTATTATGTAAGTAATCACCTACCCAATTTATAACCTTTCTAGAAAAATAAACTTCAAAGTTTCTAGCAACAGTGTATGTTTTACTAGATCAAAGGCCTTGATGAGGTTCACAAATACTGCTGCGACAGAGTGCCACAAATCCAGGGCACCCCATATGCTACTTGTGAACCACACCAAGGCCGTCTCAGTGTTATGGTTTTTCCTAAACCCGTGCTGAGAATTTGTTAATAAATCGTATTTTAATAAAAAAATCCTGAATCTGATTAAACACAATTTTTTCAAGATTTTTAGATAATGGAGCCAACAATGAGATTGGTATGTAATTTGAAACAATATTCCTAGAACCTGATTTAAATATAGGCTTTGAGATATGACTTCCAAATCTGAAGAAAAACGCCATAACATAGGGTAGTAGCTAATAATTTTATATCCAGTTTCAATAATCTATAGTCAATCTTATCCTGTCCTATTGTAGGTGTATGACTGTATTTAAGGACATAATCAATAATCTGCTCTGAAGTAACAGCTTGAAAATAAAATTGGGGATGCTCACTACTTTGGTCCCTGTCAGAAAACATTGTCCTTTACAAGGTCATATTATGAGTTTGAAGCTTTGCCAGATTCCCCAAATAGTCATTAAACAGTTTAGATATCTGGCTTGGATAACTTACTAGTTGATCCCCATCCTGAAGTGTGATTAATGTATCATTTACATTCCTTCCCATTCAATTATTGAGTAGCAGCCATGTTTGTTTCGTGTTACCTAGAGATGACAATTGTTTATTTTTAAATAATTCTACCTTTGTTTTCCTTATGGCCGTCTTACACTTATTCCTAAGTATCTTATAAACTAAAAATAGGTTAGAGTAATTATTTTTTTTAAACGATTTCCAGGCTCTCTTGTTTCATTAATACTAATAATTCTCTGGTGACCCATTCTTTTTTATTGGCTCTAATTCTCATTTTTTTAAGTGGGGCTATTTGATTTACAACCTGATTAAATAGATCACTAAATGTTTCTAACATTAAGTTAATATCAAGAAGATTTTCAAGACCAGTCCAGTCAATTAACTCACAGGCTGCATTCATGGCTTCACTTGTAACCTTATTAATATTTCTAGCCTCTGTATAGTGTGGAGGACTATTTATTTAGTTGTTTAAATAGGTATAGCACACTATGGACTATGGATTTGTTTAGATAAACATTGACAAAAGACAGGGCAGTGGTCACTAACCACATCAGGCAACACTCCAGAATCAATTATCTTAAGGGGATGAGTGACCACAACCCAGTCAAGAATAGAACCCCCTCCAGCCTTATAATTAAACCTGGTTATTTGAGAAATTAACTGTTGAACACCTAATTCTTGAAATACTTCTACCACATAAGAATACTGGTCAACACCCCAGTTCAAGTTAAAATCTCCCATCAGAATCTACTCCCTTTTTGCTGGCAATGATTTTTTAAACACAGATATGAAATCTAATCCTTGCTTAATAAGACCTGGTGGAAAGTAAATCAAGGTAATCATAAGATGTTTATCAGAGCCTAACAAGAGATCGACAGAAATTACATCACACAGACAGATGGATATCAGATGGACATTCCACATTCTTCACCATATATACAGAACACAGTACGCTGCCCTATTAATTAGTTTAGATGTAGAGAAGGCCTTTGCTTGGGTGCTGTGACCCTATCTATTTGCAGTGATGGACATAATGGGATTTACCAAAGAGTCTGTACAGGCCTTGCAAAGGAGATATACCATCCCTCAAGTCTTTGTTAAAGTAAGTGGCCAAGAATTTTATTCTATTTGATTGGATCATGGCACCTGACAGGGCTGTCCAGTGTTTCCTTTGTTGTTTGCCATTTTTATCAAACATTTGGCAAAGGTGATCAGACAAAGTGACCACATACAGGGCATAAACTGCGCTATTACTAAGTATTGGTTTGCACTTTACACCAGTGATGTCCTCCTTATATGTCACCCATCTACAGACGACTCTTCCAGAAGTCATCTGTACTCTAGACAGTTTCAGCAACCAACATCTCATCCTACAAATTAAACACAACTGTAACTGAAGTACTCTTGCTGTATTACATGCCAGCCCTGGCATGCCACACAAATTACCCCTATCATTGGGACCTTACTAAAATGAAATACCATAGGATTAAATTAACATCCCAAATAGAACAATTTTATGCAGCTAATTATGGCCCATTATCTAGCACAGATGGTAGATGAGGACCACTTGGCCCACCTTGTCTGCCCATCTTCCCTACCTATTGTAACACCACAGACCCTACTTGATCTCCAGCTTGCCACCCCTCCTAACCAGTAAGGTTTCTTTATGCCTATGCCATGCCTTCTTGAGTCCCATTACAGTTTTGGCCCCTACCAGCTACACTGGGAGGCAGTTCCAGGCATCCACCACTCTTTCTGTAAAGAAGTACTTCCTTACATCTGCCCTAAGCCTAACCCCTTCTATCCTCATAGAATGACCCATTTTTCTTGAGCATCTTTTTCTCTGAAAAAGACTTCCTTCTTGCACTTTTTTATACTGTGAGGTATTTGAAAGTATGTATCATATCCCCACTTTCCCTTCTTTCCTTCAGGGTGTAGATATTGTGTTCCTTCATTTTTTCCTCACAGGGCTTTTGATGCAGACCCGGCACCATTTTACTTGCCCTCCTCTGGACTGCCTCCACTCTGTCTATATCCTTCCAGAGATCTGGTATCCAGAACTGGACACATTACTCTAGTTGCAATTTAACCAGTGATTCATACAGTGGAATCACCACTTCCTTCTTCCTGATGGTGATATCTCTGCCTATGCACCCTAGCATCCCACTGGCTCTCCCCACTGCCTTGTCACACTGGCCACTTTTATGTCATTAGATATGATTACCCCCAGATCACTTTCCTTTTTGGTGGTCGCCAGTACCACTCCCCCCTCCCTCATTTTGTGTTCTGCCACAGGTTTCTGTGCCCCAAGTGCAAGATCTAGCACTTCTTTGGATTGATGCTTAGTTGCCACACTCTTGACCACTCCACAAGCTTTCTTAGATCCCTATTCATTTCTATGCCCCTGAGTGTTTACCCTATTGCAAATCTTAGTGTCATTTGCAAAAAGCCTTCCTTTCTAGCCCCTCTGCAATGTTTCTAAAGACATTAAAGAGGACAGCTCCTAGTACTGATCTTTGTGGCACCTTGCTGGTCACGCTCCCTTCCTCAGAGTGAACTCCATTTACCACCACCATCTGTTGCCTATCCCCCTACCAATTTATTACCCAGTTTACTACCTTTGGACCCACTACCAAGCTGCCCAGCTTGTTCATGAGTCTCCTATGTGGAACAGTGTCAAAGGCCTTACTAAAATCTAGGTAGGCCACATCCACTGCACCACCCTGCTCTAATTCCCTGGTCACCCAGTAAAAGAAATCTATCAGATTTGCTTGACATGAACTCCCCCCAGAGAATTCATGCTGCCTCTGATCTTGTAAGTCACTGGATTCAAGATATTCCACAATCCTTTCCTTCAGTAGTGATTCCATTAATTTCCCCACCACTGAAGTCAGGCTGACTGGCCTGTAATTGCCAGCCTCCTCCCTGCTCCCACTTTTGTGAAGCAGGCCTACATCTGCCCTCCTCCAGTCCTCCAGAACCACTCCCATCTCCAGTGAGTGGTTGAATAGGACTATCAGAGATGCAGCCAGCACCTCTCTGAGGTCCTTCAATATCCTTGAGTGTATCCCATTGGGCTGCATTGCCTTGTTCACTTTCAGATTTGTGAGTGCCTTCATGACTCTCTCCTCTGTAAATGGACTAGTGTACAACTCCCTTTCTTCGATGACCCTGACACTTATCTGTGGCCCCTCTCATTCACTTTCCACTGTGAGTACTGAACAAAAGTATTCATTCAGGATGTCTACTTTTTCCTTGTCCCCTTCTACATATTTCCCCCCTCCCTCCTCAGTCTTACAATTGCCCCAGTCTTTCTTCTTTTTATTTCTTTTTATTTATTTAGTTTTTGCTGACCAGGTAAGTGCACTAGACAAATCCTGCCTATTTTCAGGCACAACCCGGGGGAGGGGGATACAGATGAATGCCAACTGACCTTGAATGAGATTAAGCTGTTGGTGGTATTTTTAGTGAATGAGGGAAATTTGGCCAGGACACCAGGGAAATTACCCTACTCTTTTTGATAAGTGCCATGGGATCTTTAACATCCACCTGAACTACCACCAATCCAGGCAGATGGGTCCTCAGTTTTTAACATCTCATCCAAAAGACGGCACCTCAGTAGTGCAGCACCCCTCTCATGCTGCACTACAGTGTCAGTATTGGGATATTAACCCAAGTGCCCAATGTGGGAACTGAACCCACAGCCCTCTGATCTCCCAGCCTCAGAGGCGAGTGTGCTACCTACTGAGCCACTGACACTGATTTCTCTTACATACCTGATAAACAGTATCTATACAAATGACCGCTGATCTGCAATACTTGCATACCTTCCCCCTTAGACTAATTAGATGGATAGACTCAATTACGATGGTAGTTTTCCCCATTTCATTTATATATTTCGCAATGTACCTGTGTCAGTATTTCTGATAGATCAGAAGAAATGTCAGGTGTCTATTTTGAGATATATTTGACAGGGAAAGCACCCCATATCCAGTTTAAAACCTTAATGATGCCTAAAGGTTGAGGGGATTTAGCCCTGCCTGATCTACAATTATACTACTTGGTAGCACAGTTTAGAATCCTTTTTCATTGGTATACAAGGGGTGGTGGTCTACAGTGGCTTGCCATGGAAGACTGTCTGATGCCCCCGCATAAGATAATTGGCTGTTTCTTTGGCACAGACCTAACCCTCAGACAGTGGCTGGAGGACAATCTATAACAGCGAAGGGTGGGAGAGACCTTAAGAGGTGTAGATTTCTCACTAGCACTAACCCTCACATGATGTGGGTATGCCCACTGGGACAACCATAATCTTTCTTGCCAGCTCACTTGTATACTACATGTTGGGAATGGCAAAGGCATAACTTAATCTATTTGAGCCACATGTGAGTCAGAAGGAATATATGGTCATTTGAGGACCTCTGACAACATTACAGTTTACCTCAGGAGGACTTTTTTTCTATATCTACAACTCTGCAATTTTTTAACAACAGATCCTCTTCTGTAGCTTGCAACATGAAGGACCATGCTCTAATGCAAGAATTAATGTGTCATATCCATATGCAAACCCCCAGTCATTTGATTTACCTAATACACAAAGCATTAATAGACACCTGACAAGAGAATACCCTGGGGGTGACTAGGTAATGGGAGGGGAACTCCAGCTAGAGCTTTCTTTACTAGACTGAGAGAAGGGCTATGATGAAATAAGCAGAGTGGGAACCTCACATATCTGGAGTGAGTATGCCTGGAAGCATCTGATACGATATTTTAGAACTCCAGCAATTACCTCCAAATATCCAAGAGGTGGATCCATGGCATGGTGGAGAGTCTGGAGGGAACATCAGGGTAACCATTCCCATATTGTGTGGACCTGCTCCTTACTGCAACCATTCCTATGGGACCTGGAACAGGAAATATCTCTGGTCCTGTAGGTTCCTTATATCTTTAACTCCATAGCTCTGTCTATTCCACCACTACCCAGTGGGACAGAGAGACAGGCATATTATATATTTACTGGGGATCGCGCTCCTGGCAGCCAAGAAATGTATAAATAGAAATTTGTTATCTGTAACCATAGGTAGCATGACTAACTGGAGTGTCACAGTTAATGATATCTACAAGATGGGAAAAACATCATGTACAGTTTAGATGAGAAGGTAGATACCGTCACCATAAGGTGGAATAGGTGGGTCATATATGTGATGCCATACGATTCAAGATTTTATGCCCTTAGTTATTCCCTGATCCTGATCAACTTCAGACAGGGGATTGGAGTTTCTGGTGCCAATGGAAAGACACATAGGATGGAGTGGTGAGACCTTAAGCTGACAGGCCTCTTGCTCAGTGCTTCTTGCTGCCCCACCCACCACCGGCAGCAGTCTATATATTACCTCAGACAAAGGGGGCCCAATAGTAGCAGAGACGCCTTGCCTCCCCCGTTTGCTGTGTAGGGGGACAGCAGGCAATCTGTAGCTCTTAGGAAGTATCTGTTAATTTAACCTGATGTCTAGTATTCTGATGATAAATACTGTATATCTGTGCATTAATCTGTAAGGTACGTATACACAAACTTGGTTTAATAAAAATATATTTATAAAAAAGAAAAAGTGCAATGTATATTTAATGTAGTACTGGTTTTGTAGTACTGTGCGGGTGATCTGGTCTTATTTTCTTCCTATGGTAATTGTAATACAGTGTATTGTGTAGTAATATAGTGCTTATGTAAGTAATCGAGTTATGAAATGTAATATTCACTCAGGCGATGCCACTGTTACAGATGGTACAGGCAGGTATTGTAAGGTATAATGTGCACTCAGTAGAGGCCATTATTACAGATGGTCAAGACATATAGCCTAAGAGTGGAAACGTACTGCAGGTGAGAGAGTGGTGAGTGTGCATTCTTGCAGAATTTGACCAGACCATAAATGGTAACATGTTTTTCCAAGGACAGCTCTGCACGTGACTAGATCCAACTATAGTCCAACTGTGGGTATGGTGTAAAAATGTGGTTTAACTGGTTCTTAGGGGTGTGAGAAGAACTGTATATATGCTGTGTATTTTGCCCTAACAAGCTGAGTACTCCAGGAAGCTACACGAGGAGAGTGTAGTTCGGTACCACAAATAAAATCTTACCAGACTCAGTGATTACAGTGCCTCTGTCTCTTCTGTTCCTGGGAGCCCCTATAGCTGGACTATTAGGAGGCTAAATTCCCTTACATTTTGGTGTTTCTGCCTGGTTGCTCAAGCTTTGGGTAGCCTTACAGCAGAATTGAAGCCTTTGAAGGTGCTTTTCAGCAGAATTGAAGCCTCTGAAGTTGCTTTGCAGCAGATTTGGAGCCTTTGAAGTTGGCAGTACAACTGAAGTTGATACTGGTCTCTTCTGTTTGAGGGTAAAAGGGTGAATTGGAACAGAAAAAGGAACATTAATGGCAGCACTGTCTGGGTAAGTGTACTATGGTCATATATCTATACTGGTGGTACAGGGATTCCCAGAGAGAATCCCAAGAGGTAATTGGCCTGTTTGAGCTGGACTGGTCACCCAGTCAAAGGGCAGGGAAAAAGTTCCTGAGGTTTTTCATTGTGAAATTGCCTGGCAATGGAATCTCCCATAATGGAGAAGATACTTGCTTACATAGATAAGCATTTAAGTGACAGGCGGTATCTGCCCTGTTGTTCTACCAATAATAATCCTTTCCAATATTTAAAAAAAACAAGATGCTGAGTGTAATAGCAAAGAAAAGCATACCAAAAAACAGTTGGCAAATGAGTTACAGGCTATACATCAGTATATAGCTGAGATGGAAAGGAGATACTATGCTCAACAAGAACAGCTTGTGCAGGTTAGAGTACAAAATGACCAGTTGAAATCTGAGGTCCAAATACTACAAAATGAAGGTACATCATATACATGTCAGCTAAGGGTACAGGCAGATGCTTGCCTTGCTCTCAGAGAGGAAAATCACCAGTTAAAGAAGCAAGCAAATAGAGATCAGGAGGCGATAGCATTTTTGGAAGGAGTTTAGGGAGACTACCAGCCTTCTCAAGTCAGACTGACTGTTCCAGTCACTAGATATGTCACTCATACAGGCGATTCAGGTTCTAGCGCCAAGTCTGACTCATCTAGAAATTAGTCACATATTAAGTCCTGCTTCTTTTACCCCATCTTTAAAATGGCCCCTGCAGGCACTACCAAAAAAAGGACCAAATGTGCAGTGGGGGGGGGGGAACCCTGCCGAAGATATAACCATTGAGCTCAAAGTTTTGACTATCTCGGAGGTCACTCAATTGTCCTTGATGCTGGGTTCCTGGGATCCCACGTCAAACCCTGTCCCCTCTTTAAACAAGTTAGGAAAACTCAAACATCGGTTTAAATTGTCCCATCAAGATGTATGCTGGTTGGTCTCAATGGCTCTCCCTGTGGACCTTGTGGATAATCTCCCCAAGGATGTTATCGGTCCTGATAATCTGGAGACAGACACCAATTGGGCTGATATTCCCGCCATTTGCCGGGTCCTCCAGCTCATATGTGGGAAGGGGGAAACAAATTGGGGAAAAATTAACAAAGTGGTTATGAACCCTGATGAGCACCCCACTGCCTTCATTAATCAACTGTACAGTGCTTACTCAGACTTTGTAGGGATAACAAACCCCCTGAACACTGATGTGGTCTTTTTAGATCTTTTAGGTAGACAGGTGGCAGGAGCAGTTCCCTTTGCTGTGCGAGTCATGATGAATGGAGAAACTACTTATGACGATAAACTCAAGGTTTTACAAGGGTGGTGGACCACACGGATGGGTGAACTAGATAAGGAAGGCCCCAAAGGGGCTAAGAAAAAGGTAACCACGGTGGTTACTAATGAAGGGAAAGCAAAGGGGACTTGTCATAATTGTGGCAAGCCAGGACACTTTATCAAAGAGTGCTGGGCGGGGGGCAGGGGAGCTCACGGCAATGGACTGCCCAAGACAAAGAAGGTACAGTTTCAAAAGGGTGCCCGAAGGGGGCAGCAAAATAAAACTCAAGAGACCCTGAACTCTTCTCTGATATACCAGTGTCTCCAGGACATGGCAAAGCAGATATGTGCCAAAGCTGATGCCGGTAAGGATTTAATGGAATTTGAGAACCCCCCCAACAGAACCCCTTTCATGACCCCATTAAATAGGGATGTCTGGCCCCCAGTCTGCAGATGATAGCTCATTTGCAGGAAGATGCTGGTGGGTGACCTTATGTTAATGGCTTGGTTAGGGGCCACCAGGTCAGTCTATTGATAGAGGGGCCACATCAGTATCACCGCTCACCCCCTCCCTTGTCCACCAAGAGGGAGGGCAGTCACCTTGCAAGGCATGTCGGGTGTCCATATACAGGCTAGGCAGACTGACCAGTGCCCAGTACAAACTGAATCTGCCTTGTTTAAAATGAGCTTTTGGCAATGCCCTAACAATGAGGGCTCACTGTTAGGAAGTGACTGCTTAAAACTAAATGCTTTAGTAGTAGATCTTAATAACATGATTTAGTGGCAGGCACCTGCACGCAAGTTTCCCTGCCTGCTTGTCTCAGACGTACATGCGGTAGCAACAATGAAGAGTGTGGAACATCTGAATGTATGTTAGTTGTTAGCTACCAAACATCATGGACTGGCAGAGGTCCTGCATCAGTTTTCTCAAGTGTGGCCAACTACAAAACATGATTGTGGGAGGGTTACTAATATGCAGGTCCGAATAGTGAGTCCCAACCCACCACCTCAAAGGCAGTATCCCCTCCTGATAGAGGCTCTCCCAGCTGTTGATGAGACTATCTGCTCTACTGCAGCAGGGTGTCATTTGTCCAATCTGTTCTTCAGTTAACTCTCCAATTTGGTGGGTTAAGAAGCCAAATGGAAACTGGAGACTCATAGTAGATTATCAGGTCTTAAATAAGGTCACTCCCTTGGTTACTCCAGTGGTCATCAGGCTACCGGACCTCACAAGTGATCTCTCCCCAACCGCAGCCTGGTATTCTGTGTTGGATGTTTCCAGTGGGTTCTGGTCTGTCTCGGTGCATCTGGACAGTCAATACAAGTTTGCATTCACCTTTGGAGGACAACAATATACCTTCACATGTCTTCCCCAAGGGTTCCACTCTTCTCCCTCTTTTTTCCATCAGTGTTTAGCACAGATTTTGCAGGGGTTCTCACAACCCTCTGTCTTGGTACAGTACATTGATGATTTGTTGCTACAGACTAATACTCAGGAGCAACACCTTCAGCTTCTTGCTGAGCTGCTCTCATTGTTGCTGTCTGCCGGTCTAAAGCTCAGTCCAGCAAAGGCCCAACTGATGACCCCCTTGGCCACTTTTTGGGGGAGGTCATCACTGAGGGGGGAAGGGTACCTGACCCTAATAAAAATGAGGCAGTTCAAATTTGTCAGTGCCTAAGACCAAAACTGCCTTATGTCAATTTCTGGGCATGGTAAATTTTTGTCGGGATTTTATCAAGGGTTTTATTGAAAAGACTAAACCCCTGTATTCCTATTTAAAAGGGCCAGTAGTCACCCAAGATATCACCTGGGATAGTTCCTGTCAAAATTGCTTTACAGAGCTCAGAAGAGCTCTGATGACTGCACCGGCCCTTAAAAACCCTGATAAACAGATACCCTTTAGCTTGCAGGTCACTGCTACTGACAAAGCACTGTCAGCAGAGCTGCTCCAACAGCACCATGGACGATGGAGGCCAGTAGGATACTTCTCCAGGTAACTAACCCCAGTTGAACAAGCATTTGATGACTGCACTCGCTACTTGCTCAGGGTGTATTGGTCTGTGATGGCCACTGAGCATATTGTGGGGTTTAATGAAGTTACTCTGCACACCCCTCACACTCCGTTAAAGTACCTGATAGAACACAATGTGCAAGGAGTGTCCTCCCAAAGACTGGCATCCTGGGCCCTGGATCTGCAATCATGCAATCTTAAGGTTACGGTGGCAGCTCACACCCTCCTATCTTCTATGTTACACTACGACGGCTTTCCCCATGATTGAGGGGAAATACACAGGCAATTGGAACCAGAGGTTTTCTGTCTAGCTCCACAAGGGGGGATGTGAGGCTGTTTGTGGATGGTTCCTAATTCTGGCAGGATGGCCACTTCCACACCAGGTATGCCATCTGGGCACCAGAACAACAGGCACAGATTTTAGTGATGTGTCCATCATTATTCTCGGCACAAAGGGCAGAGATGGAAGCTATAAGGGAGGCAATGGTGCGGTATCCAATGGTTGTGTGCATCTATTCAGACAATGATTTTGTTGTCCATTCACTCACAGAATATATGCTGATCTGGCATAAGAGGGGCATGTGCTCAGCCACCGGATGGCTGGTGATGCATGCTGAGCTCATGAAAAAGATTTGGGAAATGGGGGAACAGAACTCATTATGGCTGTGCTTAGTTAAAGTGAAAGTTCATCAGAAATCAGGAACTAGTGAGGAAGCCAAGCAAAACTGTAAGGCAAATGATTTAGCTAAGCAGGCAGCTTTGGAAGGCATTCAATGGCAGAGAACAGAGAGTCAGGAAGAGCAAGATCAGTTGTGGGAGCAACATGAATTTGATCAGAAGCATGAAAAGTGGGTGGCATCATTAAAGAAGGTGCCACCCTTATGGGAGGTGTAGGCAGGGGACCCTACCTTGCAGCAGTGGAAGGCTCAGTTGGAGGAAGGGAAGGAGGTTCAAGGGTATGTGAAATTGGTAGATGGGACAGTGGTATGGGAAAGACAAAAGGGAGAAGTAAAATGGATTCTGCCAGTGACCATGAGAAAGGACATAGTGATGGAAAACCATCGGATAGGGGGACATTGTGGCATCCATAGGATATGCCAGACAGTGGCACAAAAATACTGGTGGCCAAAAATGGGAAGGATGATTAAACAGACACTAGGGTCATGCCTGATTTGTTCCCAGATGAATCCCAAAGCCCCGGAAGGGAGGGCCCCCCTAGGGAGGGTGCCTTTGGCAGACAGACCATGGGGGTCCTTGCAGATTGACTTCATGGGACAGTTACCCATGGCCCCGTGAGGCATGCACTACCTATTGGTAGTAGTGGATACCTTCTTGAAGTGGGTGGAAGCCTTTCTAGTGAAAAAGGATACCACCAGACAGGTAGCTAAGGTCTTGTGGGAACAGGTTTTCTCAAGATAGGGTTTCTCAAAAGCCTTAGAGAGTGAGCGAGGCACTCATTTTACTGCAGAAATTATGAAAGCCATCTGTGCCATATTAGAAAGAGAGCAAAGATTACATGTTCTCTATCACCCCCAATCATCAGGCATGGTAGAACGGATGAACCGTACCCATAAACAAGGACTCAAGAAGTTAGCCCTAGAAGCAGGAAAAGACTGGGTAGCTCATCTTCCAGCAATTCTATTGTGATCAGAAGCACCCAAAGTAAAAGCATGGAACACACACCGTATCAGTTGATGACAAGAAGGGACATGAGGGTGTATTATCCTTCCAACCCTGACTCCAGTACCCCTGTAAAAGATAGGATTTGGGCAGATATACTCCTAGCTCAGGTACAGGAGCAGTTGAATCATTACCTGCCCGACGCAACTAGAAATATGGCACAAAGTCCTGAGACCAATCAGGCTTGGTGCTCAGGAGAATAGCCTTATAAAGAATTACAAATTGGTGATCAAGTCATGGTTAAAAACTTTGGGCAAAACGGACCATGGCAGGCAAATTGGACTGGTCCATATCAGGTTCTAGACAAATTAGGTCCAAGGGTGGTTAAAATTTCTCGTGACAAACAAAAGGGTAAAAATAATATTACTCTACGGGTGCATGCAGATCATTGTCTACTAGCTAGATTGTCTACTTGGATTTGCTGACAGTTAAACTATTTTTAAATGAATTAAAGGTGGCTGAGGAGTTGAAAAAGAAACTTGCAAACTCTGCTTATCTTGGAAGTAACCTCATAAGTGTTTGAATACTGCATTCTGGTTGTCCCTTGGGGGTAGCTGGATTGACTACTAGGATTTTGGGACAGAAACTATTTTAAATAATTTACTGGTGCTTAGGAGTTTGTGATAGTTAAACTCTTTTTAACAAAGTTACTGGGGTAAAGGTGGTCATAGAAAAACCTGCAGTGTGAATCAGGAAAGACAGTCTTTCAAGCAACAGAGGGTGGATCTAGGTTTGACATTTGTTTGTTACAATTCTTAAGATTTTCAGTGCAGGAAGAGTTTAAAGCACAGCTGACTTATTTTGGGGCTGACAGCTCTCAGAGCACAAACCACCAGGCCTGTTTTGGGGCTGGGAGGTTCCTGTGTCTGACTTGGATGTGTGGATTTTCTCTGTCTGATTAGCAGGGTATTTCTCTATCAATTTGTTGTAGGGCATCTTGCTGACAGGAAGGCACTCATTGCAGCAGTGGGTCAGAGATTTTAGCTGATTGTTTTGCGAGGCACAGTTTAGCCCAACCCTTCCCACCCCTCACCCCACCCACCCCTGGAAATAGTTCCTTTATACCTGGGGTTCTGACATCATTTCCTCAAGAGTACAAGGTGCATGTCACTGTCATATCCTCTCTAGCACACTGCACTGACAATATAAGCATACGCATTGTATAATATAAATATATATCTATTTCTATATTACAAACCAATCACACAAACACACACAAAAAAAAAATGTGGGGAGTAGTGCAATGTAATGGCTGTGGGGCAGCAGTCTTCTGGGAGTCTTTCTGGAGGTTGAGATGCTGCCCTATTTGCAGACAACTCTCTGCCCTGAGAGGAAGTTGCCCGTCTTCAGGCCGCACTGGACAGTAGATGCAGGACCTTCCCCAGGCCACACTGGACAGTAGGAGGAACCTCCCCATCCAGGGAGCACCAGAGCCACCACCACTTCCTCAGAGGTTGCAAAGACAGCAGTGGACCACAGTGGGCTCAGGGAGGGTGAGGATGGTGGAACAGAGGCACACCCAGTCAGTTGTTCCACACCACAATCCATACACCATTCTAGGGGAGCATAGCTCCCCTATGGATACACCCACAGAGGAGACTAAGGAGGGTGCAGACAGCTGTCCCAAGGGAGGCCCTCAGGAAGGAGGCAGAGGGCACCACAGGGAAAGAAAGCAGCTCCTGGTGGGGGACTCAATTATTAGGGGGATAGAACTGGGGGAAGCAGGGAAAACTGAAGTAAGGTGCCTGCCTGGTGCCATGGCTTGGAGGGACAGGAAGCGCATCCTTAGGATCACGAGAACAGTTGCAGGGAGTCTGATCTGGACGTCATTGTCCACCTAGGGACAAATGACTTAGCTCATCATGAGATTAGAGCAGTGCAGAAGGACTTTGTAGAGTTGTGGAGGGGCTTAAGACAAGTAGCACACACTGTATCCTTCTCAGAGGTACTGCCTGTCAGTGGCATGGGTGAGCAGGTACTTTGCACCATGCAGTTTAACAATAGGTTGAAAAAATGGTGTGGAGCACAGGGGTTTGGCTTCATTGGGGACTGGGGTTCCACCTGGAGGGACACCAGCCTATACTGGCAGGATGGTCTGCATCTGTCCAGGAAGAGAACAAGTCTTTTGAGCAATCGGTTTAAATGCTTCATTGGCAAGCCTTTAAACTAGTCAAGGGGGGAGGCACTGATAAGCAGCAGGAAAATCCCAGCCTCCCCCTACAAAACAGGGTACTAAATGAGAAAAAGACCAAGGTAGAAAGGTCAGTGGGGGATGCCGCTACAGAAGGTAAAGCCATCAAAAAATGGAGAGCAATGAGTACCAATGCCCGTAGTCTGGGTAACAAGCTTCCTGAATTAGTGGCCTTGATGGAGGAGGAAGATCTGGATATCGTGGCAGTCACAGAAACATGGTACACACAGAACCATGACTGGGACGTAAACATACCAGGATACACTATCTATAGGAGGGACAGGGAGGGTAAAAGGAGGAGGAGTAGCTCTCTACATAAGAGAAGAAATCAAAGCAACAGAACAAAAGGGTAAACAGGAGGAGAAGAAGCACTGTGGGTCAATTTGGAGCAAGCAATGGCACCACAATCCGCACAGGGGTTGTATACAAACCCCCCTCTCAGGGAGAAATGGACAAGGAAATGATAGAAAGTATACTTAGAATGGCAGATAAAGGGAGATATTGCTGATGGGTGATCTAAATATGCCAGATGTTAACTGGAATGCAGTTGCAGCAGCCACTTCTAAGAGTGGGGTTATTCTAGATGCCCTACAGGGGGCATGCCTTAGACAACAAGTATTGGAGCCCACTCGAGAGGGAGCAATCTTAGACCTGGTTCTCTCAAATGGAGATGAAGAGAGGATCACAGATGTAGAAGTGGGTAGCCATCTGGGAACTAGCGACCATCGAACAGTATGGTTCACAATAAACACAGCAATAGAGTCAAGCCATATAAAGACAAAGGTACTGGATTTTAGGAGGGCTGACTTTGCCAAAATGGGTGAGTGCCTAAGGAATGCACTAGCAAATGGGCAGGAAGGAGGGGTGGAAGAACAATGGGGAATAATAAAAACTGCCATCACAGAGGTAACAAGCCTTTGTGTAAAGCAAATAAACAAAATGAAACGAGGTAAGAAACCACTATGGTTCTCAAAGGAAGTGGCAGTGAAGGTTCAAGAGAAAAAGAAAGCATTCAGGAAGTACAAGGAATCACAGAAGGAACAGGACAGAGAACTGTATCAGTTAAAGCAAAAGGAAGCTGGAAAGGCAGTCAGAACAGCAAAGGCCCAAACCGAGGAAAAGATAGCCAAATCAGTTAAGAAGGGGGATAAAACCTTTTATAGGTACATCAGGGAGCAAAGGAAGACCAAGGGAGGGATAGTGAGGCTTAACAAAGGGGAGGAGGGTGGGAAGAGGGTGACTGTGAAAAGCAGAGATACTAAACAAATATTTTTGCTCAGTATTTACAAAGGAAGAGGGGAGGTACCTAAAACAAACAGTAAAACACTCTGGATACAGAAGTTGATACCAGCCCATTTACAGAAGAAAGGGTTCTGAAAGAACTCTTAAAACTGAAGGTGGACAAAGCAATGGGGCCTGATGGATTCATCCCAGAATTCTAAAAGAACTAGGGTAGAACTAGTGACACCACTGACTACCCTCTTTAACAAATCATGGGAGGATGGGGTGGTACCTGAGGACTGGAGGAGGGCAGATGTGATTCCCCTTCACAAAAGTGGGAGCAAGGCAGAAGCAGGAAACTAAGACCTGTTAGTTTAACCTCAGTGGTAGGAAAATGATGGAATCACTTCTGAAGGAAAGAATTGTTGAGTATCTAGAGGCCAGAGGGGCACAGGACCCAAGGCAGCATGGATTCACAGCGGAAGGTCATGCCTGACAAATCTGATAGATTTCTTTGACTGGGTGACCAAAGTAGTAGATCAGGAGGGGCTGTGGACATGGTCTACCTAGACTTTAGCAAGGCATTTGACACAGTCCCACACAAAAGATTAATATACAAGTTAGCCAGCCTGGGAGTGGGTCCCAAGATGACAGCCTAGGTAAAAATTGGCTGGAGAATAGGACACAGAGAGTAATAGTAAATGGGTCCACTCTGAAAAAAGGGGGGTTAGTAGTGGGGTACCGCAGGGTTCAGTATTAGGACTGGTCCTCTTCAATGTCTTTATAAGCGACATTGCAGAGGGACTGGAAGGAAAAGTATGTCTCTTTGCAGATGACACAAAGATCTGCAACAGAGTTGATGCACAAGGTGGGGTGGAAAGGATGAGAAGGGACTTGGCAAGGTTAGAGGAATGGTCAAATGTATGGCAGCTTAGATTCAATGCTAAGAAGTGCAAGGTAATGCACCTGGGAAACAAAAACCCAGGGGAAGAGTATACAATGGGGGTGAGATACTAACAACAACAAAAATGGAAAGGGACCTGGGGGTAGTCATATCAGATGACCTAAAGGTGGGCAAGCAATGTGAGAGGGCAGCAAGGAGGGCTGGGGGATACTGGGATGCATAGGGAGAGGCATCACCAGTAGAAAACAAGAAGTTATTATCCCTCTGTACAGACAGCTGGTGAGACCACATCTGGAGTACTGCGTGCAGTTCTGGAGACCCAATCTCCGCAAAGACATAGACAGGATGGAAGCTGTCCAGAGGAGGGCAACTAAAATGGTGCAGGGTCTGCACCGGAAGACATATGAAGAGAGACTTAAGGAGCTTAATATGTATAGCCTTGAGGAAAGGAGGGAGAGGGGGACATGATAGAAACTTTCAAGTACCTCAAGGGAATCAACAAAGTCCAAGAGGGTAGCATCTTTCAAAAAAAGAGGTGTGCAAGAACAAGGGGGCACAATTTGAAGATAGAAGGGGCGGCTCAGAGGTAATTTAAGGAAGTATTTTTTCACAGAGAGGGTTGTGGATGTATGGAACGGCCTTCCAGAGGAGGTTGTGGAGTCAAAAACAGTGGTGGAATTCAAGCATGCATGGGACAGTCATAAGGCAATTCTAGGGGTTGGGGGTAGGAAGAAGTAGGCTGCTGGTTAACTAGGATCTGCAACTTATCCATCAGGTAGGGAAATGGGCAGACTGGGTGGGCCAAGCGGTCCTTATCTGCCGTCAAATTCTATGTTTCTATGTTTCTATGTTATGTTTCTATGTTTCTATTGTAGACTGTATAAAGCAAATTCAGATATTACAGAGAAGAGCAATTGATACTGCGCTTGATTTTTCTTTGTCTGCAAGAAGAAGACGAGAACAAATTCCCCACTCTGAGTGCAGGGCTGGAGCACCTGCTGGAAGATAATGTGCCTAGTTGAAACAGCCTGCTTACTACTGTGTATGTCTTGGACTCCATGGGACTGCCGACAAAATCTAAAGGTGATAAGGTCATCATGAACATTCTTAAAGGGTGACTTTTGTAACATTACCTGCACAGCGATATTAGAGACTAATAGCAGTTGTAAGTCATGTAATTATCTAAGAAATGAAAAAGGAAAGAGGAGTTGGCCATTGCAAGTCTTAGGAGATGGAGAAACTTACATTCATGGAGGGCAACTGCAAGTAGCATTTTATACTATGTATGGACATGATAATGACTCCTGGCAATTCCCAGTGGACATATATGGGTCTATAAAATGTGTGTTGCCAATGTTTTTAAAAATGTTGTTGTAGAAGTGCATGGTCTAAAGCGTATAAGAGAAAAGGTTACAGATGATCAAACTAAACATAGGAAATTAATTTTCATGGGATAGGAGTTACAGACAGGTATAGGTGTAGCATTAACAAGACCGAGTGCAAGCTGATAAATGTTGCTATGTACCAGCAACTGTTGTTTCTCACCTCACCTTACTTCAGGATCCACAATTCTTGACCTTACATTTATGTGAGGAGGGAGGAGTATATCTTACAGCTAATGCTTTTGCTAAAATACAATATAAAGTCCATCATCAGTTAGAAGGGACCTTCTCTCCTCCTCCTGATGTTATAATTACTGAACAGATGACAGAACGAGTGTATTACCCTGCTAGATATGAATTGTATAATGTTATGTTACACTTGTCCTTCCCTAAGCTACCTCCTAAGTGTACGAATAAATCCTCTATTAGAGTATGGCAAAAGCTATATAATTATACTCTGGTGGAGTATCATGCCCATAATGAAACGTATCTTAAAAGGAGGAAGAGAGACGTCACCTTGTGGGGGGGGGGGACTTTCGGGGGTAGCCAACAGAATAGATTCCATGGTGTTAAAAGGACATATACGAAACATGGAGGAACAGTTAAAAGGTATCACGACCGGTCTCCTGGCTGCCTCTCTTAAGTCCACTGCTAATAATGAACAGATAGATTGGGATGCCTTCTCTGATATATTAAATAATTACTTGATTACCACACAATGGACAAAGTTGTTAAATTACACCATGGTGGAAGGCATCACTAATAGTACTACTTAACTATTATGCTCCCACTGGGCAAATGAAGCTGTAAATATGCTACAACATGAATTACAAATGACAGAAGCTGGAGTGTTTTCATGGGGTATCACTAATTATAATTTATCTCAATTAGTCAAACAAACCTCAAGGGAAGCTATCCTCACTTCTAGATCCTTAGTTTACGTTTTCCCTCTTGGTAATAAAATGCCTGCCGCTAATGTGGTCCCACTGATTCTGGCTATCCCTGTCTCATTTACTCCGAGAACTTATAGGTGGAAGCTACCTAATTTGGGGGTCCTAACGGACAACCAACTAGTACAGCTGCAAGTGCAGGGTTCTACCAACCCCTCGTAGTCCAATCATGTTGGATAGTAAACAATGTTTAAAGCATAAAATTACTTATTTATGTGGAGATCAGGTACCTTCTTATCCATATCAGAGGAGTGAATACACCTTTAAGCTCTCTGAGGCCACGGGCATTGAAAGGACTGAGAGATAGAACTGATAATGGTGTGTTCTTGCTGGAGATCCTTGGAACATTTGGGCCTACAATGATGGTACTTGGAATGTCATGAATTTAACCCTTTATGCTCGTCCCATGTATAATGTTGCTAATGAGACCCATCTTGTTGATAAATGGATAGATTATAATAGTACTAGCTTGTACCACCTGATCAAACCTCCAAATAAAGCTCTATGATACGGACAGGTGATCCAACCGTTGGTTTTAAAACTATGAGTTACAGCTGACGCCACTGAGCAACAGGCGTAGTGGATCCCAATTATTTCTTGGTAGGATTGGACAGTAGGTGTGTTAGGGTCCAGCTCTACACTGGCTGTGGTTATGTTTTTGTAGTAATACAAATTGCAGTTTTAATTTTTACATATTGTGTGTATAAGTGTATTCAACAATATTTTCGTACTTTTAAAATCCTTACTGATAACCAACAACTGTTGTGATCCCTGAGTTATTCAGGTATCAAAGACGGGACTGTAATATAGTGTATTGTGTAGTAATATAGTGCTTATGTAAGTAATCAATTTATGAAATGTAATATGCACTCAGGAGATGCCATTGTTACAGATGGTACAGGCAGGTATTGTAAGGTATAATGTGCACTCAGTAGAGGCCATTATTACAGATGGTTAAGACGTAGCCTAAGAGTGGAAACGTACTGCAGGTGAGGGAGTGGTGAGTGTGCATTCTTGCAGAATTTGAACAGACCATATATGGTAACATATTTTTCCAAGGACAGCTCTGTACGTGACTAGATCCAACTGTAGTCCAACTGTAGGTATAGTGTAAAAATGTGATTTAACTGGTTCTTAGGGGTGTGGGAAGAACTGTATATATGCTGTATATTTTGCCCTAACAAGCTGATTAATCCAGGGAGCTGCACGAGGAGAGTGTAGTTCAGTACCACAAATAAAATTTTACCAGACTCCGTGATTATAGTGCCTCTGTCTCTTCTGCTCCTGGGAGCCCCTATAGCTGGACTATTAGGAGGCTAAATTCCTTTACAGTAATATCCCTTATTTGTGTGAGCCACCACCACCAGAGCCTGTGAAAGAGGCCTTGAATTTGATTGGGCTGGCTCACCTTGTCTGTGCCATCATCAGTGGGACCTGGTTCCTATTACAACTGTCCATCTGTAACCGGGGTTGGTGAGAGGGCCCCCGGTTTCTTAGATCTGGGCATGGAACTTAAAACTTTTTTCTCGTTTAGTAACTGGTTTTGCATGTTCTTCTACTTGTTTTGGACATACCCTTTTGGGCTTTGCCTTGTTGACTGTGGTCTTTGGAATAGATCTCCATATTAAGTAAAAGTCTACTCTCCTTTTTCTGCCTTGAGTGGGGTGGTATGGGAGGTTTTTTTGTGGTTTGGTATTTAGTTATTGTTTGTGTGATGTGTGAATGGTTTAGGTTGTTACTGTATTAGTGTATGGCTGTGGGTATGTGAATGGTGTTAGGTTAGTTTTTGTATTAGACTGTGGTTAGATGAGTGAGTGAAGTGTATTTGTGTATTTAATTAGTTAGAATTGTACTCATATGGGGACATCATTGTCAGACAGAATGTGTTTAGGGAAAGGTGAAGGCCTGGGGCATACCAGGATCATATATGAGGCTTCCCAACTGCTCGATCTGTGGTCCTTCACTGACCTCCCAGTTTTCAGCACTACAGCTCATCGCTGTCAGGAGGTCAGAATTAGGAGGAGCCACGTTGATCGATTGTGCCGGGGTACCTCATGCATGTTAGTTGGTGGTGGGATAGGGGTGGACAGGTGCAGAAGGTGTCCTGGGGTTTGCCAGGACCAGGAGAGAGGCCAGATGTGTTTGGTGCACATCCCCAGGGTTTCCACCAGACTGAGTAGGCAGGTAGCCAGAGGGGCTGCATTGTCCACCAGTCCCCTGTGGGCAGTGCTTTGCAATGCCAGATCAATTAGAAACAAAACCGCAATTATAGCGGACTTGGTTTCATCAGTCAGTCTGGCTTGCATTACTGAGACCTGGGTGGGTGACGATGCCAGCCTGGTTTTAGAGGCTGCAGTCCCCCCTGGGCATGCTGTAGTGCACTGCCCCAGAGTGCAATGCAGGGGCAGGGGAGTGGCCATCTTCTTTTGGTCTGAGCTGGGATTCACCATGCACCCAGTGAGAAGACCAGGTTCTGTTGAATGTAAGACCATTCATGGGGGTCCAGCAGAATTCTCTTGATTTATCACCCCTCTGGGGAAGTGGGAGAATTTCTGCAGGAGGTAGCTGATGTCATTGTCCGTGAAACATTGGAGGCCCCCAGATGTTTAATTCTTGGGGACTTCAATGTTTGGGCTAACGATGAATCATCTAGGATTGGTCATAACCTCTTCCAGACTATGTCATCTCTGGGCCTGTTGCAGGCAGTTTCCTCTGTGACCCACCAGGGCGCTCACATGCTGGACTTGATATTCTCTCTGGGGCTTGAGATTAATCATCTCAAGACTGGTCAGGTCATTTGATCCGATCATTGCATGGTGGAGTTGTCATTCAGGGCACCCCCTGAGAGCCCTCTCCCTGCTGAGATGGTAAGCTACCGCCCTTTGAGGGGTTTGACCCCCACGGGTTTTCTGACAGTGGCTGACATATCTAGTGTGGGCAATGCATGTGAGAAGGACACGTGTACGGCAGTTGCCACCTATAGTAAGGTGATGTCTGAGATGCTTGACTCCCCTGCTCGACTCTCCAGTCCATGTGTGACCCAAATCTTCTTACTTGAGGTTCCCGTGGTTTGATGTGGAGCTCAAGACAATAAAGATTTTGGGTCGAAGGTTGGAGCGTTGCTGGCAAAGAACTGGCCTGGAGGCAGACAAGCTGGCCCTGCGTGCTCACTATGGTGAGTACCAGGGGGCAATCAACCATAAGAAGGCAGAATTCCTGTCCAGGAAGATTGCTGCTGGGAAGAATAGACCAACTGTGCTCTTTCAGATTGTAGACAGGCTATTAAATCGAGCCTGTCTGCAACTGAAAAAAAGTATTTTCTAATGCTCTATGTTGCTCAGTTCTTCTCGGACAGAGTGTCCGCCATCAGGCAGGGAATTCCACCAGTGAGCTAGTCCTCAGCCTACAGTAATCACCTTTGGTGCTCAGAGAGTGCTCTGTCTGATTGGGGTGAGTTTGTACCAGTGGAGGTGGCTGAGGTCATTGAGGTTGCTTCCAATCTGAGGCACACATATTGTGAACTGGACCCGGGTGCTGACACGTTTCTTGATGGGATGTGTAGACTCCATTGGCTCGATGTTTGCCTTTATTGTCTGGTGCTCCTTGTTGGAGGGGGTCTTCCCAGATGCCTTGAAGGAGGCACTGACGAGACCCCTTCTGAAGAAACCATCTTTGGACCCTGATGTCAAGGTGAATTACTGTCCTATCTCCAGCCTTCCATTCTTGGGTAATGTTGTTGAGAAGATTGTGGCATTTCAGTTGCAGGAGCACCTTGTGACCTTTGATCTATATAAGCCTCTCCAGTTTGGGTTTCAGGCAAGGCATAGCACAGAAACTGCATTAGTTTGAGTGCACAATGATCTTATTAAGGCAAGAGATTGGGGGGGGGGGGGGACAACTCTCATTCTCCTTGATCTTTCTTCAGCTTTTAACTTGGTGGACCATTGTGTGTTACTTGACCACCTGAGGGAATTTTGTGGACTCACCGGCACAGTCATCTGCTGGTTTGAGTCTTTTCTCACTAACAGGAGGCAAAGGGTAGTGATGGGGATTTTCTCTTCCTCCCCCAGCCTCCTGTCTTGTGGAGTACTTCAGGGTTCGGTCTTGTCACCAGTGTTGTTCACCGCGTACATGTGCTACCCCTGGGAAGGCACATTAGGAAGTACAGCTTGGGTTTTAATTGCTATGCTGATGATACCCAGCTGTATCTCTCCTTTGCTCCTGGGACATCCAATGCAGTGGATTTGGTAAACAACTGCCTTGCTGAAATAAATGACTGGATGGCCTCCAGCTGGTTGTGACTGAACCCCGATAAGACAGAGGTGCTGGTAGTAGAGTCGAACAGAGGGTGTGATAGGATTGCCTCAGGCACAGAGACAGGATTTGTCCTGAAATCTGTGCCTTTGAAGGCCTCCTCTAGGGTACATGATATAGGCATTATTCTGGACAGTGGACTAAAACTTGAGGCTCAGATGTTGGCCACTGTCTGTACCAGTTTTTACCATCTGAGGAATATCACCAGGATTAAGCCCCTAGTTCCGTTCGTGGACCTCCCTATCTTGAGGCCTTTGTGACATCCAGGCTGGATTACTGTAATGCACTCTACCTCAGGGTTTCAGGAGGTGCCCTCTGCCAGGTTCAGCTAGTGCAGAATGCTGTTGCCAGATTGTTGACCGGGCAGTCTAGATACTGTCACATCACCCCAGTGCTGCATGAACTGCACTGGCTGCCAGTCAGGTGGAGGGTCCTCTTTAAGGTGGGCTTACTCACCTTTAAGGACCTATATGGCCTGGACCCTGGTAACCTGGTGGACCTTCTTACACCTTCTACTTAAGCCCGTTCTCTTCGTTCCTCCTCGTGGGGCCTCCTTGTGATTCCCTGGACGAGGCTAAAAACAGCAGGCAACAGAGCCTTCAGTGTCACTGGCCCTGTCCTGTGGAATTTGATCCCTCCATCAGTAAGGGAGGCCCCCTCGGTGGAGGCATTTAAGGCCCACCTGAAGGCCTTCTTCTTCAAGCAGGCTTTTTCTGATCCTGCTTTATAAATATTGCCTGCTTTGACTATTTGTATTGTATGTCCCTGATGTCTTTTATTTATTTATTGAGTTTTATTTATTTATTATTGAATTTTTTAATTACTGTTGTTAATTATTGATGTTTTCTTTTGCTGGTTTGTTTTTATGTACGGTACTCAGAGCATCAGGGATTGGGCATCTTTAAATATAATTTGCCTTGCCTTGCCTTACCTATTTTTGGGGGTATGGAAACTTAACTGTGAGTGAGGGGAGTCATCAGGATTCAGTTTGTGTTGTTATGAGCTAGGTGACATTTACTGTACTAAGTGTGAAAAAAATAGCTGCTACTTTTACCCAGTTTGGCACAATGATTTCTCTTGCTCTGTGGCATACAGAGTTGGCATTAGTTATTTCCTAGTCTCTCTTTGCACAGAAATATACCTCTTGTCAGGGTTCTCAGCCAATCAACTGCCAATAAATTTTCCTGCCTATTTTCTAAGCTTAGATAATATCCTCCAAAGTTTTTATTTTATTTATATATTGTTAGTTAAATAATTGATGTAGTTATACAGATCACAATGGATACCACCCCTTTTTCATGCAATTGACTATTGACGGCATCTGACCCAATCTGATCAGCTTGAATCAAATATATGAATCTGATCAGCACCATAGAGTCTGATCAGAAATTTCCTCATCCTGATTTTGTAGCCTATATACTACCTCTACCCTGACTTTCTTTCTTTTTACTGTTTGGAGTTGTACCCACTGTGCTTCTACCTTCCCTTCTGCAGTCTCTTCCCTTGTGGAAGTAATACCTTCTCTAATGTAAAGTGCCATTGCACCCGATTCCCTTTCTCCAGCCCCTTCTGTATAGCATATATACCATGGAATAGAGAGGTCCCATTTGTGGTTTGGAGTAGCCCATCTCTCTGTGACTGCCACTAAATCCACTTTTTCTTCCACCATCACTACCTGCAGGTTTCTTTTTCCCTAGACTTCTACCACTGAGGGACACCACCCTCCACCACAGCTCCTTGTCTTTCCTGTCCTCTGCCTGGCTTCCCTTCCTCTTCCTCATCCCCGTTCCTCCTCCCTGCTCTTGCCTACTATCTTTCCTCTATTCCCTCTAATTCCTCCCCCATTTGACCATCTGTGTCTGTTTCCTGAATCCTTCTATCTTTAAAATCCCTTTTCCAGCCCCTTCCTTTCTCCCTTCTCATCTTTCTCCCTGCCCCTTCTACTAGTTCAATCTAGGGGGGGACTGGCTGCCCCCTCCCAGAGACCTTGGTTGCTATGACCTTTTACATACCCCATTCAGTTTAAATTTATGTTCTTGCTAATATATTCCCCAAGTCATTCCCTGAACACCCTGGATCCCCTGACATACATGCAGCTGATCTGGTGCATAGAGGGTTTTATTGTTCCATGTTTCTTACCAATTCCCTATGTGTACAAATCCTTCTTCCGTACACAGTTTCCTCAGTCAGCCATTAAAGTCTTCTAGCCCATGCTTCCTTGGTGAGCTGGCCCTCGGCACTGGCAGTATTTCTGAGGAGTCTACTGACCTATCCGCCACCCTGCAAATACATTCCACTTTCATGAACCTTTCCTGAACCATCCCAACCTTACATCCCACTAGGTCACTTTAAGCCAGGTGTACTATCACATGTGTGAGTAGACCTATCACTGGGCATATGTGTTTTGCCGTCATTCCTGTGACACACATCCTCCTCTGGCTTTGCTGTACTCCTCCCCTTATATCCCACCTCACCCCCTTCACTATTGAATCCCCCAGCTCTATGACCCTGCTGACTCTTTCCGCTTCTCCCATTCCTCTACGAGTTGACATTGCTGTTTCCCTTTCAACTCTGTTGACTGCTCCACCGTCATCTGCCAAACCCCATTCCCTCCTTCTACTCTCCTATGATTGTCTACTTTTCTTCCCCACCTCCCTTTCCAGTTGTCCATCCTGTGTTTCCCTTACAATTGTAATGTGACCTCCCTGTCTCTCTCTCCCTCTCCTTCCTCCCTACCCCCCCACACCCATTTCTAATCCGCTTTCCTTGCCTCACCTCAATGTACCATCATCATCCCTTGTAACCTACATCAATCCCCCTCCACAGGCTGATTCCCTTTTCATCACCCATGTCCCACCTTGGCCCCCCTTTCCCCTAACCTACTCAGTGGTTGGAATCGATTCCACACTGGTACCCTGTTGGAACACCCAGTCCCTCCTTCCCCTGCTGAACTCATCCCTTCCCTTCCCTTCCCTTCCACTGTTCTCTATCCAACCTCTCTAGGCTTCTTCTTCCTCTAGAGTAGAGGGACCCAGTGCATCTGGACCCCTCTCCCCTGTCCTACCACTACAACTAATTAATTCCTTTTTCTCAGTCTCACTATACCTTTTGCCTCCCACCTGTTCAGTATTTCTGTCCCTCCTCCCTACCAGTATTCCCACCTCCCTCCTTAGCATTTGTACTTCAGCCTTCAAGAAACCTATCCTGCTATACACTGGCAATCCCCTCTCTCCCACATTGTCCACAGGGATTATAATGTCCCACACCACCTAAAGCATACCACCCTGTCCCTTCAGTCTGGCTGTCCATACATGTTACCTCATCCCTAACTGCTTTTTGGGACTAACCCTTGATATGCAAAGCAGTACCTCTCTGCTGTCCTGTTAACTTTTGCTATGAAGTAGTCCTATATTTCCTCTTCACCCTCCTGCCCCACATTGGGAGCAGTTACACTCTTAAAGTTACAATCTCCTAATTACCAGCCTCTGCAGGCCTACCATAGTTAGGAAGTAGTTACTATCTCATGATATTACAATCTCCTGATACCTACCTCTCCAGGCCTACCCTAGACAGGAAGTATTTACTATTCCTTAGTATTTTGTCTCTGTGAGCCTACCCCAGATAAGAAGTAGCTACTGTATGATCAACTAATATCCTACCACTGCAGGCCTACCCTAGGTAGACAGTAGTTACTATCTCTTAGTACTTTGCCTCTGTGAGCTAATCCCAGATAGGGAGTATCTATAATCACCTAATATCTGGCCTCTGAAGGCCTACCCTGACAGGGAGTAGTTACTATCACCTAGTACCTGCTCCTGAAGGCCTACCCCAGATAGGTAGTAGTCTTAATCAAACAAAAGGAAGAGATCCCACACCAACTCTCATCACCAAAAACTAGTTTCACTCCATTTATTAAGATAAAAATGCAAAGCTTATTTATAACCTTATTTATAAAAGTACATATCTAAGAAGGACTACATAAAATCCCCCACTAGGACCACAAAAAAGAACTCCCTGACACTGTTTCCCACCCCTGTGGGTGCTTTATTTAGGGTGAGTTCTCCATACTACCCTCTCTCCATTTTTATAGAGAAGATCTTATCATCCAATATTCCAATTAAAAGCATTTACTACACGGCTATACAAAAATCATGCTATCTATCTGTTATCACAAGTCATGTGCTTTTCCATAAAGGGGAAGCTCTAACCCCATCTTAAGATATGTACACACAAATGTTTGGTTCCAGCTCCTGCATAGTTTACATGTGCTGCCAATATAATAGACACATCTTCATTTGCTATGTCCCTTGTGTGTTCTCCTATTCCATTCAGTATGTCGACAACTAAAAGATAATTTATAATAAATATTTCTTTAGAATGAATGTTCAGTTTTCTTTTATAAGTTTGCAAAACTTACAACAACCACAATCTGTATAGCTGCTGTTGTTGTTGTGAGTTTTACAAATTTATAAAAAGAGCAAAATCCTTTGAAAATCCAACTGCAAAGGAAACAAAGGAAACATTTGTTATAAATGATCTCATCACTTGTGACATGCAGGGAATGATATATATAACTACGTGTACTTGTTTAATGTATATTTTTTATTTATTTAATTTAAAACTTGATAACCAGGAAAGGCACGCTGAGCCGAAGCTCATTTCCAGGTGCAACCTGGGGGAAAAAAGAGAAACAGTACAGGCAAAGGGATGCAAAAATTGGAATAGTAGTACAATATAATACCAGCGTACTATAATGCAATAGCAACATTAGAAGAACATTGAATGTATACGTTACTCACAAATACAGTCATGACAAGTTGGTGTGAGAAACGCCCCTTGGAGCCAAAGAAATGCAACTATAATCTGTGTGCAGATACTTTTTTACAATCAGAACATCCAAGAGGACAGTACCGTAAAGTGCAAGTGCAGCAACATTGCAACAAATCAGTTTCACGCATAAAGAGTTTAAATGCAAAAGGAGTTGTGCGAGCAGCAGGAGAGAAGCATTGGGAAAGGAGATTTGGGTGCTGCTAAAATACTGGCAGCACATGTAAAATACACAGGAGCTGGAACTGAACATTTGTGGGTATACATGGCGGGGCGTAGAAAAGTTAGGTTGTGTCCTAGAGGTAGTGACCTGGATAAACTGATATTACAAAAAGAAGCAAAGTGGATTTGTATTCTAAATGCATTGAAAAGACCAGACTTGAATGGTAGAATTGAAATTAAACCATTTCTATAAGGCTGAATATATTGGCAGAGTTATATGGACTATAAATTTAATAACATAATTGACGTATGTGCCATTTAAGATGTGAGTGTAATATCTCTGTGTTCTGTGTTTTATTTTCTTAAGATGGGGTTAGATCTTCCTCCTTATGGGAAAGTGGTAGCAATACAAGAATATCAGGAATTCAGCTCCCCAGGATTCCAATTTCATCTCCATGATGACACCTTGAAAAATTATTAATGTGTGTCAAGCAAAACTGAATTCATTGAGAGTTACCATGGTAACAAAATTAGAATATTGATCAAAGAGGAATGAAAAAGACTCTTGAATTTCCATGGCAAGAGACTGAATGAATGAAAGTTAACATTTTAAAAGGATTTTGCAATTAAAAACATGGTGTAATGCTGATTAGTTAATGCATCTGATAAAAGAATGTCAGTCACTGAAAGCATACTGTATACAGTATGCACTCATTCAGAGCTCAGTTGGTGATTGGCTGCGGTGATGAGTGGGGGCAGTGCCAGTCACTGGCTGGGCTATGGGATGTGGGGAGCAGGGTGGTAGGGCTCTGCAGGGTGTGGGGCCTACTAGACCACTAGGAATACTGGGATTTGTATTAATGGGGGATCAGGGCTGGGGCAGTCCACTAGACCACCAGCAATATTAAAAATTATATTAATGGGTGATTGGGCTGGGGTGGTTCACTAGACTACCAGGGATAGTATAATTATAATGGGAGATCGGGGCTTGGGAGAGTGCTAGACTACTAGGGATATTTTTAT
Source organism: Neoceratodus forsteri (assembly GCA_016271365.2). Classification (NCBI taxonomy): domain Eukaryota; kingdom Metazoa; phylum Chordata; order Ceratodontiformes; family Ceratodontidae; genus Neoceratodus; species Neoceratodus forsteri. The sequence continues at coordinate 982,743,154 of CM028131.1, read as the reverse complement.
TACAAGAGGAGATGAGAAGGGGGATAAAACCTTTTATAGGTATATTAGTGAGTGAAGAAAGACCAAGGAAGGGATACAGAGACTTAATAAAGGGGAGGGAATGTGGGCAGAAGGTGACAGTGAAAAAGCAGGGACACTGAATGAATATTTCTGCTCAGTATTCACAACAGATGAGGAGGGGGAGGTGCCTAAACCAAACAAGGGAGAAACTCTGAATAGGGGTGTCAATACCAGTCCATTCACAGAAGGAAGGGTTTTAAAAGAACTCTTGAAACTGAGGGTGGACAAAGCAATTGGGCCTGATGGGATTCACCCAAGAATACTAAAAGAACTAAGGGTAGAACTAGTAACACCACTGACTACTCTCTTTAACAAATCATGGGAGGATGCAGAGGTACCGGAGGACTGGAGGAGGGCAAATGTGATTCCACTTTACAAAAGTGGGAGCAGGGCAGAGGCAGGAAACTACAGACCAGTTTGTTTGACATCAGCGGTGGGGAAAATGATGGAATCACTTCTGAAGGAAAGAATTGTTGAGTACCTAGAGGCCAGTGGGGCACAGGACCCTAGGCAGCATGGTTTCACAGCAGGAAGGTCATGTCAGATGAACCTAATAGATTTCTTTGACTGGGTGACCAAAGTAGTAGACCAGGGAGGGGCTGTGGATATGGCCTACCTAGATTTTAGCAAGGCATTCGACACAGTCTCACACAAAAGATTAATATACAAGTTAGCCAGCCTTGGAGTGTGTCCCAAGGTGGTAGCCTGGATAAAAGACTGTCTGGACAACAGGACGCAAAAGGTAATAGTAAACAAAGTCCACAGTGAAGAAAGGAGGGTAACTAGTGGGGTACCACAGGGTTCGGTACTGGGACCGGTCTTCTTTAATATCTTTATAAGTGACATTGGAGAGCACCTGGAAGGAAAGGTATGCCTCTTTGCAGATGACACAAAGATGTGCAACAGGGTTGATACACAAGGTCGGGTAGAAAGAATGAAAAGGGACTTGGCAAGGTTGGAGGAATGGTCTAATACGTGGCAGCTCAGATTCAATGCAAAGAAGTGCAAGGTAATGCATCTGGGAAACAAAATCCCAGGGGAAGAGTGCACAATGGGGGTGAGTTACTAACAACAACAAAAATTGAAAGAGACCTAGGAGTAATTATATCAGATGACCTAAAGGTGGGCAAGCAATGTGAGGCAGTAAGTAGGGCTGGGGGGATACTGGGATGCATAGGGAGAGGCATCAACAGTAGAAAACAGGAAGAGTTTATCCCTCTCTACAGACAGTTAGTGAGACCCCATCTGGAGTACTGCATGCAATTCTGGAGACCCCATCTCCTCAAAGACATAGACAGAGTGGAGGCTGTTCAGAGGAGGGCAACCAAAATGGTGCAAGGTCTGCACCAGAAGACATATAAGGAGAGACTAAAGCAGCTTAATATGTATACCCTTGAGGAAAGGAGGGAGAGGGGGACATGATAGAAACTTTCAAGTATCTCAAGGGAATTAACAAGGTACAAGAGGGTAGTATCTTTCAGAAGAAGAGATGTGCAAGAACAAGGGGGCACAATTTGAAGATAGAGGGGGGACTGCTCAGAGGTAATGTTAAAAAGTATTTTTTCACAGAGAGAGCTGTGGATGCATGGAACAGTCTTTCTGAGGAGGTTGTGGAGTCAAGAACAGTGGGAGAATTCAAAAATGCATGGGACTGGCATAAGGCGATTCTAGTTGGGGGCAGGAGGAAGTAAGCTGTTGATTAACTAGAATCTGCAGCTTATCCATCAGGTAGGGAAATGGGCAGACTGGGTGGGCCAAGGGGTCCTTATCTGCCATCAAATTCTATGTTTCTATGTTTCTAGATCAGGGCTCAGGGGAGACTAGTAGACTATTAAGGATAATTTAATTATTATAAGGGGAGAACAGGGCATGGGGGACAGTCCACTAGACCACCAGGAACTGCTTGAGAACACTGCCTCATGGCCACCTATGGCTTGCAGCAACCTTCCTAGGTATACCCACTGTTTAGTAGACCACTTCAGTTGCTTCAGTCTGCTCCTGTGACTCCCTCAATACTAAGCTAATGTCTGATTTTCTGTCTAAAACTTGCACAAGAAAGAGCTGTACTTACTTATTAGAGTGTCAAGAGTTGGGACTCTGTTTGATTACACTCCTTTCTGAATTTCTGTGGTTAGGCCAGTCTTTAGACATCAAGGCATACCCAGTTCTGTTGTCCTGCTGTTTTGGTCCTCCTGCTGGTTCAGATGTTCCATTGTCCATGGCCCAGTACTTAATACTGACTCCCTTCTTCGATCCCATGCCAGGATGTGCTCTCCACGGGCTCCCTGCCCACAGGCGTGAGAAACCTGGGCACTGGGCAGTCGGTGCTGCCTCTACCGCCACCTGAGAACCTAAGCTTGGATTCTCCATTAGCAAAGCATGGCATTAGCAGCCATCTAATTAGAAGGTGAGCGCTCTTCAGCATTGGCTTCCGATTGGTTCCTGCAGTCTGCTTCTGTGTCCATTCTAAACCAAGTTTAAATCTGATTTCCATGCCAAAATTTGCCAACAAAGAGCTGTAATTACTTTTCTCCTTGACTGTTAAGACCCTTATCCTTCTGTTTAGAGTGTTACATTTAGGGATACTGTGTGATTACACTACTTTTGAAATTCTGTGCTTGCGTCAGCTCCCTACACGAGAGGCTGATCACTTCTCCCTACTGAAGTTCCTACTAAGCCTCATCTTATGTCCTCCTTAAATATTACAGAAGCACTCTGAACTGATATGACTGATGTAACATTTTGAGTACTTACTTGCATTAATTGTTTTTTACTTGTGTTATTTGGCTCTATTATAAATATCTCTGTATGCATTGTACCATTTGACCTGGAGCTAACCAGGTCCATCTTGTAAATGAGCTTGCTCAACGATGTTCACCTGGATAAATAAAGATTTTGATTGATTGATTGCTGCAAACCATGGGACTTTGCTACCAGGACCTTGCCCGATACAGAATCAGGTGCAGGGCCCATGGCAGAATGAAGATCGGCACAAGCCACCTTTGGCATGGCTTGCGATGAGTTTTGAGAATGGGCGTTTACAGTTACTTTTTGTTTGAAATATATTTTTCCTTTTTTTCCTTTGTTTTAAACTGACTTGTAGCTGAATTGTGGGCAACAGTGTAGAATCCCTCCAATAAGCTCAGTCCCTGTTTACCGGCCTTTGTTGTTGGTACACAGCCAAAGTCCATTTACCTCAGTTGTTGTACACAGTCAGTGACTTGGTTCAGCAGCTGCTCTACCACATACAGTATCAGTATGCAGATATTTGTTTTAGCTGTCTGTAGAAAGAAGTTTTGTCACTGCCATTTTTTCTGACTGCATTGCTTGTTAGTGTTAGTTTTGGAAAAGTCTAGTTCCTTTGGGGCAGAAAGTAAAGATTGCAGTGTTATTTTATTCCTGAGAGTCTCTGAGTGCCTTACTAAATGGCAGGGATGAAGAAGAAATATATAAACTGGTGAAGTGGTCCGATGATCTGTGTGTTGTCCGCTCTTTTTTCTCATTCTGTGCTTTAAGAGAGCTTGTGGTGTTCGCTTTGCAAGTAATACGGTCAGCAGCATGGAGTGTTGTATATTTTTTGAAGCAACAGTAGGGAATGCTTTATGTTTTTTCACAGCAGTATTGTTGCAGTCAATTTCAGGTTCATCATCACAGTCTTTCATCTTATTGCTCAGTTCAGGTTGCACCAGCTTTGACTTCACCCCATGAGTAATGCTAACAGAGTCAGACTTGGACTTCTTTTATTGCTTGTCTATTTTGTTTTCAGCTAGTGATTTAAAACTTTGATAACTGTGGAAGGAAACAGACTTGACTCAGCTTGAAACATGGAAGGATGAGTTGATACCATTAGAACCATGTAACAACAGATCTGACTGAATTATTGTTTCATAGTAAGCATTGCTGATTTCACTTTGTAAGAGCCCCCGACAGATTTGCTTTTTGCCTTGGATATACTGAGGTTGCATTAGTTATTAAACATGTTTTATTACAAAGGGTTTCTGCTTATGTCTAGACCAGCTTTTGACTTGCAGGCTGTGCTGTCAGAAGCATGGTATTTTTGTCAAAAATAGCTGAGGCATAATGTGGTGTAAGATTAAAGGCATCAGCCTGTTTATGCTGTGTTGCCAGGGACTGTTCAGACTGCAGTTTTACAGAGTAAACAGGTAAAAATATAATGTCTGGCTCACAATAACAGTAATGAATTTGATTTACCTGTGTAATCTCAGTTTGCCACAATACGAGTAGCTGGAAGTTGCAGTTTTCATTTATTTTTCTGAATGTCATGGACACATAGACAATGATGGCAGAAAAAGACCAAAGGTCCATCTAGTCTACCCAGATTTCCCTATCTGCCCCAGGACCTATTTTCCTTTTGGGTTTTATCCCTCCCAGTCCAGCTCCCCTTCCCCATTCCCTTCCCTACTGTTACCATTCTGAGCAATGACCAAACCATTCACTCTGTCCTAGCCATGCTCAAAATCATTTACGGTCTTGGCACTCACCACTTCAGCTGGCAGATGGTTCCACTGCTCTTTCTCCTTTCCATAAAATAGAACTTGCTCATATCCCTCTTAAATCTTCTCCCCACTGTTTCCACTTGTGACTTTGAGTTCTTGACTCTGTAATCATGCTAAATATATCTGTGCAGTTCACTTTGTTTATTCTCTTCATGAACTTGAAGGTTTCTATCATATCCTGCCTTCAGATGATCTTTTTAATATTATTTATTGATTTATTTATTAAACTGTTTCACCAGGAGGGCACACTGAACAACAAGTTGCTCGTCTCACAGTGCAACCTGGGAGGAGGGGTTACATAGGGCTCTGAAGGATGATCAGTTACAACAGTATGTGGGTAGTACAAACAATACAACATTGTAAGATTGGGCAACAGTTGGAACACAAGGTATAGTACAATAAACAGTAGTGGAACATTGGGTAAATTACATGTCCAAAGTCATACAAAAGAACATATGAATGTACAAAACAGTAATAATGTGATCGAACCATTTATAGTGCATGAGTGTACCAGGAGCAGGTTCGAGGTAGCACGCAAGTGCTGTTGGAGTAAAAAGGATGGGGTTAGGCTGTGCACACTGGTGATCCAGAAGGGCAGGAGAAGAAGGGTGGGGGAAGGCAAGAACCGAATATTAGGAGAAGGGGTAGCCATTTCCTGATTTTCCCCTTCAGGATGTTGAGAACCCTGCCAGGGGGATCATGGTAGGAAGGCAGAAACTGGGGATAGGTATTAAGGTGGGATAAAGTAGGAACAACTGAGGGAAAGATAATTGTGTAGGGCAGAGGTAAGGGTGTAGTTAGAGGAGGAGTGATATATTTCAGGGTGGTGGGAATTCCAGATTTTAGGGAAAAGATGGGCAAAACCAGTCTGACCGATAAGGGTGGAGTGGCAAGGGACCGTCAAGGTGTGGGCTTCATTTGATCTGAGAGTGGGTGGGGGGAGATGGAGTGTATACAGAGGATAAGAGATAGAAGGGGACCCCCCAAATCAGAATTTGGAGGTTAGTTTGGCACAGTGAGAGATGCGTCTGTGAGATAGTGGAAGGAAGGTTAGAGAGCAATAGAGTTCACAGTGGTAGGTGCAGGAAGGGGAGTTGATAGCAAAGCAGTAGAAGGAGTTAAAAAGAGTGTCCAACTTGGTCAGGGAAGATTTGGGAGCGGCACCATAGACTATGTCACAGTAGTCAAAGATGGGGAGTATCATCTTCTGGACCATTTCACACCTCGCAGTCAACTTGGATGCAACTACGATTCCTGTACAGAGCACCAAGCTTGGGGCACAGTTTCTTCAGGATAGCATCAATATCCACAGAGAAGTTGAGGTGCTGGTCCAGCCAAACTCCCAGATATCGAAATGAGGAGATGTCCTCCAAGATGGACCCATCAAGGGTGTGAAAATTGGGTAGGGCTGGGAGCCTACAGTCTCTGCCTGGTGCCAAAGGTCATTGAGACTGTCTTTTTGGCATTTAGAAAAAGCTGGTGAAAAGTGAACCAGAGCTGAACTTGATTGAAGTCATGCTGTAAGCTGGTTTGCACAGCAGCAACATTTTTGCTGGAACTGTACAAAACAGTATCGTCAGTGTACATGTGGATAGAAGAGGATGAGCAGGCTGTGGGAAGATCATTGAGGAAAATGGAGAAGAGAAGGGGACCAAGCACTGAGCCCTGCGGGACACCAGTGTTGATGGGGAGTGGAGGGGAGATGGAATCAAGGATTCTCACTGACTGGGTCCTGCTAATGAGGTAGGATTTAATCCAGTTGGTGGCTGACGGAGCAAGGCCAGCTGAGAAGTGTGAATCAAGAAGAAGGGGATGTGAAACAGTGTTGAAAGCTTTGGCTAGGTCGACAAAGATGGCTGAGGTGATCAAGCCATCGTCCATCCCTGAAAGGATGGAGTCAGTAAGCCTCAGGAGGAAGGTGGTTGTTGAGTGGTTCTTCCGAAAACCAGATTGGAAAGGGGTGAAGAAGGAGGAATCAGTGAGGAAGGGTGATGGTTGAGAAAGAACTACATGTTCTTGAAGTTTGGAGAGGGTAGGAAGGAAGTAAATGCTACAATAGTTGCCAGGAGTGGATGTGTCACCACCCTTGGGGAGAGGAAGGACTGCAGCGTGTTTCCAGGATGAGGGTAGTTGGGCAGAAATAAATGATAGATTAAGGATTAGGGAGATAGGATAAGCAATTGCAGGAACAGAAAGTTAGAGAAGTTTAGGATTGAGCTCATCTGGTGAGGAGCCTTTAGAGGGGTCGAGGGATAGGAGAGCATTAAGAGCTTCAACAGGGGAGATAGTAGAAAAGGAAAATGGGGGAGGGGTAGGCACAGGCTGAAGTGAAGGCCTGAAGTTAATAGGTGGCAATGGGGGAGAGGAAATCTAGAAGAGACGTGACGCACAAGGTGTAGTGAGGCAGTAAATTAATTGGCCACTGGAGCCAGAGTCAGAAACTAGGGAGTTATTTATTTTGAGAACTGGAGGGGAGGGTGGGGGGAGAGAATAGGGCATGAACTACCTCCAGAATTTAGATAGACAGTTGGTGTTAGTCAGGAATGAGGAGTTGAAATAATCAGACTTAGCCAGTCTAGTAGCTTTAGTACATGGATTGCGTAGCATTCTGTACTTGGCGTAGTCATTTGGATGTTTAGTAGATTTGTGTTTTCTCCAGGCCCAATCATGTTCCCTGAAGCAGGCCAGGAGTTATGGGGTGATCCAGGGGAGGTGAAGCTCACAGACTCTGGTCCATCTGAAAGGAGCAAAGGCATTCCAGGTGGCAATGAATTTGTCCTTAAAATAGTCAAGTGCTTGGTCAACAGAAATTGCAGTGGAGAAGGGGGGCCCATTCTGTAGAAGCGAGTGCAGAACTGATTGGGTTAAGGTCTAAGGATTTAAAGGACTGGAGCGGTATGATTTTAGGGGGAGGTTTGGGGCAATGAACCTTACGAACAATAAAAATGGGGTTGCTGTCACTAAGGACATCGGGAAGGAGACCAGATTTAATGATGCAGTGCAGGTGGGTTGTGAGTGCCCAGTCAAGCAGGGTGTGATTTTGTGTTTTGGGATTAGGGCGTGTGGGCTGAAGTATAAGTTGAGTGATGTTTAGAGCAGCGACATCATTGCATAGCTTGTTTAACTTGGGAGACAACCAATTAAGATTCATGTCACCCATTATGAAAAGTTCACCAGATTGCGAGAGGAAGGTGATATTGGCAAAGGGTTCAGTCGTGACTGAGAGTTGAATTCTTGGGTGGCAATAGATGCCAGCCACAAAGATTGGGATTGAGAAAGGAAGGGTAATGCAGGTGACAAGGGCTTCATAGGTAGCTGGGATGGATATAGATAGGGTGGTAGTAAACTGCAGAGAGAACAGGATATACATGGCCACTCCCCATCCACGACCCGATCGATCTTGTCTGGAGATGGAACACCCAGGGATAGCAATGGCACTGTCAGGGGTGCTTTTTTTGAGCTATGTCTCGGTAATGATTAGGAAATCAGGGTGTGTGTGAAATCATAAAGAGTTTGTAGGAGGTTAGTTTTAGGTAGCAAGCTGCAGATGTTCAGGCGGAGGAGCTTCAACCCATTAGGGAGGGTTGTAGTGGGAGTGTGGTTTGGAGACATTTTATTTGGGTAAGAAGCCTGGGTAGGAGAAGAAATAGGGCCAGGGTTGGGGTGGATGTTCCCTACTGAAAGAAGGAGGAGGGCAAGGATGAAATAGTGAAGTGTATGACTTTTGTAACTGGAGTAGGAAATACGTAAGGGAGGGGAAGAGGTTGGGGGGGTGAAGAGAAGGAGATAAGGAAATGAAAAAAAGACAAAGTGACTAGGAAGGGAAAACAGATATGCTGGAGGGTAGTAGGGAAAATGCGGTTTGCTTACAAGGGGGGCTGTAGGGGTGATTGACAGAATGAAGGAGGTATCTGGAAGGAAAGGGGAGAGAGAAGTGGAAATAGGTGTAGAGGGAGAGGCTGGGATAAGGGTAAGAACCAGGAAGGGTGTGACTAGAAGGGAGATGAAAACCATTCTGGGTAGGGTAGTAGAGGCTTTGTACAGGCTTACAGATTCAGATTACACCACTGAATGTTAGGATGTTGATTATTTACTTTACGTATGAATGACCCAGGACTAGAAGTGTAAGGGAAGAATAGTTGGTAGAGGATTGCAACATACATGTGTTGTTGCCCTCTAGTGGTTTTATAGTATAATTTGCAAATGGAAAAGTATCCAAAGTATCCAATAGTGGTTGACATCTGGTGCACCTGGCAACTGGAATATTCCAGTCAACAGCCCACAGGTTCAGATCACACAACACCACTTCTCCCATCTTCACTCCCTTTGCCAGCTCTTTCCCAAGTGTCCTATCTCTCTATCTTTCCACCATGTCATGGTGATTTATAGGTCACCCCCACCTGTATTTTCTTGCCTGAGGGTGCCATGAGGTGGACCCACTGTGACTCTGTTTCCCTTTTGCTTCCTCTGATGTGTCTGTCCTCCACAGCCTCTATGCTCTCCCTGTCATTTAAGGCTACACCTTAACTTTGCCTTTCTCTTTATCCTGTCTAAATGTTTTGTAATCTGGGATGGATAAATCCCAGTCATTATTCTCTGTGGCCCAATGGTCTACCTCAGGGTATGCCACCAACACCTCAGGCTCACTGATTTTATTACCCATACTCCAAGGATTAAGGCAGATCCCTTTCCATCTAGTTTTGGATCCTCTTTTGCTGTTTTGTGATCCTGCAACTGCACTCCTTCCCCTTCTCCTTACTTGCTTATTTTTCTATTGTTTGCAGACCCTGAGAGCCTTCCCCCCTTTGCCTCTTCTGGTTCTCCTTTTTGAATCTCAACCTTATTTTTAGCCATCTAACTGCTATAAAAAAAAAATCAACAAATCACTGACAGGCAAATGCTGGTCTGCACTGAACTGCTCACAGAAGTGTGCAACTAAGTGAATTGGCAAGCAGAAAAATCAGGACTTCTCTACACAACGTCAAAGGTCAGTGTTTCTCAGCAGTCTTATGTCCTAGTCCAATGATTTCACACTGGCTTCAGCGTTGGGCAGGAAACAAATGTCAGTGCTCCAGGCCATCTGGAACCTTTCAGTTCCCACTGGGAGGAAGGCTCAAAAATCCTTTTTTCCTTGTTCAGGGTCCAGGACCAGATGTTATCTTATGAGCCAAGGAGGAGCATGGGCAGCAGGCACCTTCTTGGCCTGTCCTAGGCAGGCAGGTTGCTTGTGAAGGGGAACACATCAGCGGTACCAGCCCAGTGGCCTCTGATCAGCCTTATGGGCCAAGGAGGAGTGTGGGCAGCAGGCACCTTCTCGGCCTGTCCTAGTCAGGCAGGTAGCTTGTGAAAGGGACTGCATCAGCAGTACCAGCCCAGTGGGCTCTGATCAGCCTTATGGGCCAAGGAGGAGTGTGGGCAGCAGGCACCTTCTCGGCCTGTCCTAGGCAGGTGGGTTGCTTGTGAAGGTGGGTCTTGAATCATCTTGGTCAGCATGCATTGCATCATCCCCATCCTGTTCTTGTCCTTCCTTAGGGTAGTACTCCAGAACTGAGCACAGTATTCCAGGTGTGGCCTCAGCAGTGAACTATACAGAGGTAGTAGCATCTCCTTTTTCCTGCTGTCAGTACCCCTTCCTCTACACCCCAGCATTCTATTAGCCTTACTATAGGCCTTGTTACACTGGCTTGATTGTCTAAGGTGGTCACTAGTGATGTGACTCCTAGGTCCCTTTCCTCAGCAAACAGCACTCTGTTTAACCCCTCCCATCCAGTACTCTATCCTGTTTTTTTTCCCTAGGTGCATAACCTTGCATATTTTGTGTTGAATTTCAACTGCCAAACCATAGACCACCTCTGCAATCTTTATAGATCCCTCTTAATCTCGCTGATCCCTTCATCATTATCTATCCTACTGCAGAGCTTCCTGTCATCTGCAAAGAGAAACAACTTACCCTGGATGCTTTCTCCAGTGTCACTGATGAACATATTGAAGAGGACAGGAACCAGGTCAGATCCCTGTGGCACCTCACTCATGATTTTAGATACATAGATACTGTTGGAATATAAGGGCTGCCAGGTCCATCCAGTCTGTCCATTTATGCTACCTGACAAAGCGGCCAGTGACCCTATCTGGTCACTGGCTTTAGCTTTTTCCTCCCATCTCTAATATTCCTTTATTCCTGTCCCATGCATGTTTGAAACCTGCCACCATATGGGTGGCCACCACTTCTTGGGGCAGGCTATTCCATGCATCCACCACCCTCTCTGTAAAAAAGAACTTCCTGACATTACAGCTTATGAGACCACCCATCAGTCTCATATCATGCCCTCTTGTTCTGGCACTACTTTTAAACTGGAATATGTTGTCCCCTTCTACCTTCTTCATGGCCTTGAAGTATTTGAACATTTCTATCATATCACCACTCTCCTTCCTTTGCTCCAGCATATACAAATCGTGGTCTCTGACTCTTTCCTCATAAGGCTGGTGATGTAGACCCTTTAATCTTTTGGTCACCCTCCTCTGCACCATCTCTATTTTGTCAATATCCTTACGAAGGTGTGGCCTCCAGAACTGAACACAGTACTCAAGGTGAAGCCTCACCTGGGTCCTGTACAGTGGAAATATCACTACCCTCCTTTGGCTTGTGAGCCCCTTCCAATGCACCCCAACATCCTATTGGCCTTTTCCACTGCCTTGGCCATCTGCTTTGTGGCCCTCAGGTCATTTGTGATTATGACTCCAAAGTCGCTCCCTTTCTTAGTAACTGCCAACAGCTCTCCCCCCAACCTGTAGCTTGCTCCAGGGTTCCTGCTCCCCATGTGCATGACATTGCATTTCTTTGTGTTAAATCTTAGTTGCCACTCATCTGACCATCTCTCCAAACATTCCAAGTCCTTTCTCATCCTTTCCACCCCCTCTGGGGTATCCACCCTGCTGTAGATCTTGGTGTCATCCACAAAAAAGCAAACCTTTCCCTCCAGCCCATCTGCAATGTCACTGATAAAGACATTGAAGAGGACTCACCCCAGAACTGACCCTTGAAGTACCCCACTGGTCACCTCCCTTTCCTCTGATTGGGTTCCATTTACCACTATCCTCTGTTTTCGGTCCTTTAACCAATTATCAATCCAGTTCACCACCTTGTGTCACATCCCCAGGTTTCCTAGCTTGTTGACCAGTCTCCTATGTGGGACGGTATCAAAGGCTTTGCTGAAATCTAGGTAGGCAATGTCTACAGCCCCCCTTGGTCTATTGCCTTTATCACCCAGTCAAAGAAATATATTAGATTAGTTTGACAGGACCATCCTGTGGCGAACCCATATTGCCTGGGATCCAACATCCCCATGACTTCCAGGTACTCCACTGTTCTTTCCTTGAGGAGTGTCACCATTATCTTTCCTACTACAGAGGTTAGACTAACTGATCTATAGTTCACTGCATCTTCTTTACTACTGCTCTTGTGAAGGGGAACAAAATTTGCCCTCCAGTCCTGTGAGACCACTCCAGTGTCTAGGGACTCACTGAACAGGGCTGCCAGAGGGGCTGCCAGTTCAATTCTCAGTTCCCTTAAGACCTTCCGCTCTTTGGATTTGATCCCATTTGCCACCACCCTCTGCTGTCTCTCCTTCAGCCAGTTTCCTACCCATCTATGTCCATGGCTATGTCCAAATCCTCCAGGTTCTTCATCAATCTTCTGTGTGGCATAGAGTCAAAAGCCTTACTGAAATCGAAGTAGAGTAAATCCAGAGTGTGACCTTTATCTTCAACATTTGTTACCCAGGAAAAGAAAACTATCAGATTGATCTGACAAGACCTCCCTGTCCTTAAACCCGTGCTTTTTATTATACCTTAGAAAATGGGCTAGATACTAGAGCTGCTACCACTGGCTGAGAGCCTGTACATGGGGGTACATTAACTATCGATAGATGCCTGCATAGAAACAAGTGCAAATTCGGGGTGCCCTATTACTGAGGGTATCCATGGGGACCCCGAATGTTCAAAGCAACTAGCCGCCATTTCTTCCTCTCGCTTAGTGAGGCACCCACCCCTCCATTCCATAACTATTTTCTTCTGACACACAAGAATTTTGCACTTTAAAGTGTTAGTGCTAGGATGTCGGGCACTAAGCGCTACTCTCTAAGTACAAAAAACACATTTTTTTCCTTCAGTTTGAAGTACTAGCCAAGCGCTAGCATGTCGTGTGCTAAGCATCAATGTGAGACAGTCCCACTCGCTTCTCCGCTTTCACCTGACTGCATTCCTGCTCACAGAAAAACAAACAACAGAAAAAACCTTTTTTTTTTAATCTAAATCAGGTACCTTAATGAGGCTCCTTCCCTGCTCTGCCATTCTCAACTCATACCCCCACCCCGCGAGATCACCGGAGAAGATAGAGACATTCCTGGCAACATTTCCAGGAGCACTGGCCTCCTATAGCAGTGCCGTCTACTGACAGCTATGACAAACAGGGAAATGCAACTGGCAGGCAGGGATAACTTTACATAAAACTTTCTTTTTAATGTATTTTTAAGGTTTTATGTCCATTGTATTGAAATATTTTACTACTAAAAAAAATGTTAACTTTTGCCCATTTTCTAAGCACAATAATACCCTCCAAGGTGGGTGGTATGGGCAATACTGGACCTTCCAGGGGCTATAAGGCCCTCTGCTGCATTATGCTCCTGGGCAGTCCGCTATTGCCCAATACCGCCCACCCTGTCGGATATTATTGCTTGCGTAGACCGCTGCTGTCTAGGTAGTCTACAAGTTCTTCTTTGATCAGTTACTCCATCAGATAACCCTCTACAGACGTAAGGCTAACAGGTCTGTAATTCTCCGGCTGCTTCTTATTCCCCCCTTGCATAGTTGGACTATATCAGCTACCCTCCAGTCTTTCAGGAATTCCCTCTGTCTGAACTAAACTATTTGAGCCCTACTAGTGATTCAACCAATTCTGCTGTCAATTCCTTGAGAACCCTTGGGTGCATACCATCTGGCTCTGGGGCGTTATCTACCTTTTGGACTCCAAGACCCTTCTGGACCCTTTTTCTGGTAAATACCAGCTGCCCCATTTCAGGAATGCTCCTGACAGATGCCTTGATGCCACTTTCAGACAGGGGTCCACTGTCTTCCCTTGTGAAGACAGAGTAGAAGTAATCATTATTGATGGCTAATTTCTGTTCATCTTCCTCTAGTACCCCCCTCTTGTATCATAACAGTACCCCTCCCTACTTGCTTTTCTCCTTAATGTATCCGAAGAACTGTTTTTCCACACCTTTGAACCCCTCTGCAGTACGCAGCTCAATGTCTGCCTTTGCCTCCCCGATCATCCTCTTTGTTTCCCTTGGTTTTATTTCATATTCTCCACATTCCCCTTCCCTCTGCTTTTCCTTTTATCTAGTGAAAGCCTTTTTCTTGGCCCTCACTATAGCTCTGACCCCCTCATGCATGATTTTGTTGCCTCGAGAATGGTCCCCTTGATTGCTTCCCATCTTTTGTCTACACCTCTGATGCTGTCCATCCAAGTCAATTTGTTTCAGACCAACTCCTTCATTCAACTGAAGTCTGCTCTTCTGAAATCTAGGACTTCAGTTTTTGATAGGGGCATTTTGGTCTCAAGGGCCAGCCTGAACCAAATTTAGTCATGGTGGCCTGACCCCAGTGGCTCTCCTACCATCACTCCACTCACCATCTTTGAATTGATGAGCACCAAATTGAGAATGGCTGCTGCCTAGTTGATTCCTTAACCAGCTGCACCAGCAGGCAGTCCTGCAATGTATCCAATAGTGGTTGACATCTGGTGCACCTGGCAACTGGAATATCCCAGTCAATAGCCCTCAGGTTCAGATCACTCAACACCACTTCCCCCATCTTAGCTCCCTTTGCCAGCTCTTCCCCAAGTGCCCTATCTCTCTGTCTTTTCCCCTTGTCCTGGTGATCTGTAGATCACCCCCACCTGTATTTTCTTGCCTGAGGGTACCATGAGGTGGACCCACTGTGACTCTGTTTCCCTTTTGCTTCCTCTGATGTGTCTGTCTCCCAAAATCTCTATGCTCTCCCTGTCATTTCAGGCTACACCTTAAGTTTGCCTTTCCCTTTATCCTGTCTAAATGTTTTGTAAACTGGGATGGATAAATCCCAGTCATTATTCTCTGTGGCCCAATGGACCACCTCAGGGTATGCCACCAACACCTCAAGCTCACTGATTTTATTACCCAGGCTCCTGGGATTAAGGCAGATCCCTTTCCATCTAGTTTTAGATCCTCATTTGCTGTTTTGTGATCCTGCAACTGCACTCCTTCCTCTTCTCCTTACTTTCTTATTTTTCTATTGTTTGCAGACCCTGAGAGCCTTCCCCCTTTGCCTCTTTCGGTTATCCTTTTTGAATCGCAACCTCATTGTTAACCACCTAACTGCTATCAGTCCTTAATATAGGGGAACACTATCTAGGTTCACCTACCTCACTTCTATTACTATAGTTCTCCTTGTATCAGTGTCCCCTGCAGTTAGTTTAACTGTCTAATGTAGACAGCAAACCTCTTTCCAATTGCATTGGTCTCCTCTCTTGTCAGGTGAAGGCCTTCACCTTTGAGGGCTTCCTTTCCCAGAAGTTTCTCCAGTCCCATACAAAATGATACCCTTTCTCCTGACACCATCCACTTAACCACTCATTTGATCCCTCTGCCTCTTCCCTCTATACTCTATCTTTCCCTTCCCTGATCTCTACATAATGAGGACCTCAGAAAAGGCCAGGGAGGCCATGTATGCCTGCAATCCATCCCCCAGGCTCTGAAAATTCCACTTCACTTGCTCCACAGGCTGGTTCACCAGATTATTGTTACCCAAGTGTACTAGCAGCTCTAGTTCCCCCTTCCCTCTCCACTATCCTCCCTATTTTGTCTATGTCTCAGACTGCTGATGCCCCAGGAAGCCACCAGACCAAGAGTGTCCCACAGTCCCTGCAATTGACTTGCTCCCCAGTAAACCCCATGAGCTTTAGCTGACTCTACCCCTTTGCTCTCCCTAATACACTAAAACAGAAACATAATCCCATTACACAACCTACCCATGTCAGTTTATTGTTGTCCATCCACAACCTAATTGTTTCCTTGTGCTCATGTATTAGTATCACTAGCAGTCCAGTGATCCTTCCATACCCAGTTGCTGCCCTGAGCTCATGTATTAGTATACCTGGCAGTCTAGTGGCCTTCCAAACAGTATTACAACAACCATATGCCCCCACCACAGCCCACCCACTTGGCATCAACCACCCCACTCCCGCGTGGCCCTCTGACTCAGTCATCCACACATAACAAAGCCAATGACAGGTCAGATATGGTGAACCAGCTTAGAACTATCACTCACCACCTAGGTCATACACCATCCATCTGACAGGTTGGGAGCATGCACATAGTGTAGAGATATTTGTTTGTACAGTATGCCCGCACCAACTCCAAGTCAGTCAGATGGTGGCAAGCTGAGGGGGTGAGAGCTGGATTAGTGATGTTCACTGTATCTGACTTATAACCAGTTATGTTCCATGCAGATGGGTGAGTCAAGGCCAATGAGTGGTGGGGTGATGGGTGCTGAGTGGATGGGCCAGAATGTGGTCATACAGTTGTGCTTCTATTTTGGGGGTCATTAGACTTCCAGGGATATAATAAATGAGCTCAGGGCAGTGATTGTGGATGGAGGCTCTCAGGACTGGCAAGGATACTAATACATACACTCAGGCCAGTGATTGAGGGTGGGGGACCATTGAAATACCAGGAATACTATTATAGGTGTGAAATGGGCAGTGATCGAGGGTAAGGGAACCATTAGACTATCAATGATAATAGCACCAGATGTTATATGCATTGAATGGGCCAGGAGGGACAGTTAAACTACTAGGGACAGTATGTGTAAATGTAAACTGCATCAGGGTGGGGCAGGGAGCACTAGACTGCCATGACTGAAAGCTCTTGCTGTCAGTCTACTACTTGGATATTAGGTGGGAAGGGGTGGCCATTACTCTGCTCAACACCTATGCACATTTGTGCATGGCAGCATTGTGCAGAGCCACTAATAACGAGAGATGGGTGAAGTGGCTAAAATTCACTTTGCAAATTAATTTACGTATTTGGCGAAATTTGTGAAGTATTGATTTTGTGAAGTTTTTACAAAGTGAAGTTACCCTTTTTGTAGGTTAATTGACTTAAATTCACCACCTACTTACCACTTTCCTAGGCAAATTTAGGCAAAGTTGCAAAGTGGCAACTTTGCAAAGTAATTAGTGAAAGCGAATTTTATAACTTCGCCGGCGAAGTAAAATTTTGCAGCATCTCTATTCATAACCATATATATGCAAATAGACCCTTAGCACCTTGCATGCTATATGTGGTCATTAGCATTAGCATGCCAGCCACTTAATATGGCTCCCAGTGGCAGAGGAGCTATCCCATCTTGGCAGTGCTTTCTTCTTTTACTCCTGGGAGTTGGTTTCCAGCAGGGGCTGTGTTACCACCGTGCATAGTCTCTGTGCATAGCACTAACATGGCTGCATATTCAAACAGCTAGTGATCACCTGATAGGGTGCACTGCCTGTCTGAAAATGACACCCAAGCTGGCTGTATGTTCTCTCACATGCACCACTAATAGGTGCAAGGCACAAACAGTAGGCTCTGAATATCTTGTCCAATAACTGCTAAAATCTTAAAACATGAACAAAGATAACATTAGAAAACAAGAAAAAAGATGCATAAATTAAGAAAACTTTTAAGGACTTGTAACAAAAGGACCAGAACCAGGAAGCCATGCTGATGGATGAAGGAAGTGCAGGAATATGAGGAAAAAGTGGTTGGCCTTTAGAATATATAAATGCACTCATAGTGTGAAGGATCATGAAGAAGATTGGGAGATAGCCAGGGAAGCTAGTTGAAGAGTTTGAAGGGCAAAGGTGGATAAGGAACTCAGGCTAGGAAGAGGGATTAGGTAGGTGGAAAAGGAATTCTTTAAATACTGTGTATTAGGGAGAGAAGGAAAGGTGACGAGCAGATAAAAAAAGTTGATGATGGGGTGGAATGGATAGATGGTGGGCTGGAAAAGGCAGAGCTGATAAATGACAACTTCAGCTGTCTTCACCAGGGAAAAGGATTGGCCAGAGCCACAGGGAGGGGTGAAACAGGGAACCCAGGGAAGAATGATCTCACCGATGGAGAGATCCGGATCAGGTGGGTATGGAGGACTCTCAGTGCCATTAGAATGGACAAGGCTCTAAGGCCAGATGGAGTCCACCCCAGAGTTCTGAAAGAACTGGTGGATGTCCTGGAACCTCCACTAGTGGAAGTCTACAACTCCTCCCTCCAAACAGACTGTGTCCCTCTGGATTGGAGAGAGGTGCACGTGGTATGCATACACAACAGTGGACCCCAGGATGATCCATCAAACTATAGACCAGTCAGTCTGACTTCCATCATACTGTAGGTACAAATCTGGAGGCCATCTTAAAGGAAAGGATAGTGGAGTTTCTGGAGGTAAATGGTTTTCAGGATGAAAATCAGCATGGGTTTGTCTAGGGTAAATCATGTCAAACTAACCTGGTGGAATTCTTCGACTGGATGACACGGTACCTAGATGTCGATAAGCTGGTTGATATTATATATTTGGATTTCAGCAAGGCTTTTGAATCTGTCCCACATGGGAAATTGATCTGGAAGCAGAGTGAACTGGGGTTGGGGGAGAAATTGATGAGGTGGGTGGCAAGTTGGCTCAAGGATAGGAAACAGAGGGCCATGGTGAAGGGAGAGATATCAACACCCAGCGGAGTCATCAGTGGAGTCCCACAGGGCTCCATCCAGGGCCCGGTCCTTTATAATATGTTCATCATGGACATTGGGGTTTGGGGTGGCTAGCAAGATGTGTTGTTCACTGATGACACCAAAGTGGGGGTAGTGGTTGAAAATGAGGAGAGGGAAGGGCACTCCAGGAAGACTTAAATATATAGGGCAGTTGGGCCCAAATGTGGCAGCTGGGGTTCAATGCATGCAAATGCTATGTGTGGCACCTGGAAGGGAGGAACCTAAGGTTCACATACCACTTGGGGGGGTTGAACTGTCAGTCACGCAGGTGGTAAAGGACCTGGGGGTGCTAGTGGATGATATGGGGAACAACTCAGAGCAGTGTAGAAAAGTGGCAGTGAAAGCTAATAAGATGCTGGGTTGCATAGCTAGAGGTATTACATCAAGAAGAGGGGAGGTTATTGTGCCACTGTACAATGCACTGGTGTGGTCACACCTGGAGTATTGTGTCCAGGTCAGGAGACCCTGGCTTAAGAAGGATGTGGTGTTGCGCTGAGGGTTGAGGCATTGGATGCCACATCTCACACCATGCCAATGACCTGAGTTCGGGAGCAAGCTTGGGTGGCAGGGGTCAGCAGGGAGGGAGATGGATTGAGCACCTGCAGGACTGCTCTCCTCTCCTGGGGGAGGGTATGGGATCATTCAGTGCTCTGGTAGGCACTGGTGGAGATCGGGGTTGCCACAGAGTGCCAGAGCTGCATGTAAAGGAGCGTGGCTGATATAGGCAGGGTTGCTGTGCACCACACATGGGGGGGAGCTCCAGACATCTACAGGAGGATAAGGAGAGAAATACCCCTCCAGATTAGATAGGCAACAGCCCTGCCAGTGCCACCACCACATGCCCAATGCTGGTTCCCTGCCACTGCCCCCTGCGGTCTCTCTGGGTTGCCATCCCTCAACCCAGGTAACCGTGATAAACTTGAAGATGGGTGGGGGAACAGAGCGGGTGGTAGAGTGAGTCAGTGAGAGCAGAAGCCTGAGAGAGTTCCAATCTGGAGGGTCTGAAAAAGAAAGTTGTAAAAAAAAAAAAGAAGGACATGGCACTGCTGGAGAGAGTCCAGGGAAGGGCAACTAAAATCATTCAGGGAATGGAGGGGGTGACATATTAGGACAGACTCAGAAAACTGAACATGTACACGTTGGAGGACAGAAGAGACAGGGGGGACATGACACAGACTTTCAAAATCCTGATGGGGTTCAATAAGGGGAACGTTGATGGACTATTCCAACTAAAGGAAGGGGGGGATCACAAGAGGCCATAGTTTAAAACTCTCGGGGGTGAACTTCAGAGGGGAGGCAAGAAGGCATTTTTTCACTGAGAGGGATGTGGCCCCCTGGAATGCATTGCCTACAGAATTAGTGACACTGGAAACAGTAGAAGGGTTCAAGAAGGGTTGGGACAGGCATAAGGGCAGGGTAAAGGTAATGGGTAGGGCAAACACAACTATGGACTGAGGGGGTGAAGGGGAGAAAACTATAGGGGAGGGGTACCACAGTCACTGTGCACATGCAGTGAACTGTATTGGGTAGACATGAGAAACCAATGGGTCTAATCTGCCGACAACAATATATGTGTGTATTAGTGCTGTGTGGAATTCTCAAATTTTAGCAGAACAAAATTCCATGGAATTTTCAAAATTCCACCAAAATTCCACCAAATTCCACCACAAATGGAATGGAGAAATTCTGTGGTAGAAAATAGTTGCAGAATTATTTTCCACAGAAAAAAATGTTGTTCTCAATATTTTTCATGGAAAGTGTTGCAGAATAATTTTCCACTGAGAAATTGCATTTCTGCGAATCACAGTAGGCAGAATTCTGCAGAAGAGCCAGCGAAATTTCAGCAGAAATTTCACCAGCAGAATGGTCATTCTGCACTAATTCCGCTGGCGGAATTCCACATTCCGCACAGCACTCATGTGTATGCATGTATTTTGGACTGCCAGAATGAAATGTAATTTGCTTCTTAAAATGCATATATCTTTTTTTTAACTTGTACAAATCCTCACAATAATTAAAGCTATCACAATTTAACCTGAAATAGATCATTTAAAAAAGGATTTTGTCAGACATCTGCAGCAGTCCTCCATAACATGTTGAATGTTACTAACAATCTTTATTGCACATGATTGCCGTGAAGGGCAAACTTCCTGCTTATTTGTCAGAGGATTGTTTAGGGCCAGTGTTAGCTACCAAACATGAAACCCATTTCCCATGTAAATGCAATATTTTAGGACACTGGTCATTTTCAAACAGATACTGAGACTAGCATCAAAGTCTTACCTGTTGAAATGCCATTGTTATGTAAATTTATAGGGATGCCCTTGCCAACAATTTCTTCTCATGTATGTATTCTAGTACATCATTATTACTGTATTTTCTTTTGGGTCACCTTTGGAAATAGGCACGGGTTGCCTAAAGTCACACCCAGTTAAGTAAAATGAAATGAAAGCTTCAGAGTACACTGCATATGTTTTCACTGTATGTTATATATCACTCATACCTTTCAAACCAGCTATAGCTGCTCTGATCTTTGACCATTCTAGCATGAATGCTTATTCCAAATGAGATGTTTTGTTACAGTCCATACCTCATGCACACATTGCAAAACCAGCTTATTCAAGTCATTGAAAGAAAACAAATCCATGCCAGTTTATACTCCAAATAAGCAGATGAGAGATAGAATAAAAACAGCATTGTTTACATTTAGACTGCATGACCCTTCAGCCTGAAGTGTTGCACTGTCCCTGTAAAGGCAGCTCAGTGAGCACTGAGTGCTCTTTAACTATCGATTAGTTATGCTATCTCCTAACAACAGAACACACACACACACACCATAAAACATCAACTATGCCCTGTACTCCATAACTTTAAATTTGAATGATGCCTTTAATATGTTGCTATAATCTGTTAACATACTGTAATCTGGTGGTGGCTTGATTCTTGTATGACATCAGGAGTATGTTGTTGTTAACTGTCTCCTAGAGATGTTATAAATTTTCCTTCACTGGCAAACATTTGATGAAGTCATGAACTTTGCCATTTGTGAATTCTTTACAAACTGATCCACATTTGGGGCATTGAATGCTTTGCTGAACTGCACAAGATGCTTCAACTTCAAAGTAAGTGATACTTTGCCATTGCTTCTTATCTCTTTCCCAAGCCATCAATACCTCACACTTCCTTGTCACTCGTCTAGGCTGATCCTCTGACCTCTAGCACTTATATCCTATCACCTGCTTCTGCATGTGACCTACTTTAATATCTTATTATTTTACTTTGTTTAACTTACTGTGTATTAGAAATGCAACTTTTTTGTCTGCCTGAAAGATGTACTACTTGCCCTATGAGCTTCTATGTAATGCAGCTATACTGTAATTATTGTCCATGCTCTTGTGCATTGTGTTGCATTATGCTGGGTGTTGTACAAGGGACATCCTTGCAAATGAGCTTGCTCAATGGATATTCGTCCTTTTACAATAAACTGAACTGAACTGAACTTTGGGAGTGGTGAATAGCTGGCAGGTTACATGCTGCGCAGTAGGCTGATCACTTGCTTACACTGCTGCAGGAAGTACAGGGGATGTAATCATGTGACAGTGTTCATTCCTAGCCAGTTAGAATAAGGAATAGGATGTGTCTCTGTACAGATATAAAAGGGTGTGTGTGTGCAACGTCCTGGTCTAACTGTGCCATTGTGACATGAGTACTGCAGAATCACCAGTCTAACACACAGCCAGACTGTAAAACAGATGCAAGTCCTGACTCATTTATTTATTTGTAATTGCTCCAACAAGGATGACCCAATAAGATCAACATCTTGTTTATATGGGGGCTGGGTCACAGAGAGGATGGCAACAGTCAATAGATTAGCATTGTCCAGCAGAAACAGCTACATGCAGGCAAAAATATAAAAAGCAAAAAATAAACTGCAAAGGTAAGTGCATCCAAACAGTAACCAAATCAAGCTAACAAAGTGGGTCCCAGAAAATGAAAAGCAACAGCACTGGTATGCAACATGATCATGAACAGGGAGAGGGGGATACTGCACCAAAACAAATACAGGGAGTTCTAATATTGCTGGAAAGATTAGACTTGAACACTTCAAGCTATAGTAGAAGCATTCCTCAGCTGGAGAAGTAGTTTTTTTTTTCCAGAAAGTCACACTTCACACTGAGATTTAAGAATGTAAGTGCTGCTTACAGCAGCCCGGCTGATTGATGGGACTTCCTGGATTGAGGATATCATGCCTGTGCTCCAAGAACTGCACTGGCTGCCAATCCAGTGGTGTACCAGGTTCAAGGTGTGTTTGTTGACCTACAAGACTGTGCATGGATTGGGCCCCATTACCTAAAAGACCTCCTGTTCCCATATGCTCCAAACAATTTTCTCTGGTCTTCTGAGGCAGGTTTCCTCTCTTTCCAGAGATTTCACCTTAAATATTTAGGGATCATGCATTCAGGATTGCCGCACCAAGACTTTGGAATGCACTACCCTCCACTGGTTACGGAAGTCCCCTTGGCCAACACATTCAAAAATAGCTAAAACACCATCTTTGTAATGCCTGTTTTGGACCTGGTGATATCTGTTAATTATGTATATCTTTGTGCCAGATATTTTATGCTGTTTTATTTATGTAGCCTACATGTAGGGCACCAGGAGCCTTAGGGGTTAGGTTCCATAAAATAAATTGCCTTGCTTAGCTGTTGAATGAAGTGAATAGGCATTGTTTTATTGCACAATTTAGGCTAGGAATTGATATTGGGTTTTTATTTGTACACAGTTGTACAATAAAAGCCAGCAGTAGTCATGGCGTCTGGAGGTATTTGGCCAGTTAAGATGGTCATACAGCACTCAATGGTTTTAGACCATCCACATGACAGGATGAACATGCATAGCTTGTAGTACAAATGACCCAAGGGCAACAGAGTGGTTTAACATGCACACTGGTATATGATGCCTCTGTAGTTGATGAAAGGAAGCAGGAAATGTAAAACTACATGCTTCCTCATGTAAGCAATAAGACAGTGGGCAGGATTTTCAAAGCTCCCTTGAATGACGAAGGGGGCTTGCACCACAAGGAATGATGCAAGGTGGGGATTGCACCAAAAGATGCACCAAGAGCAATTTTCAAAAGCAGCATGCTTCAAACACAGGCTGCATGCACCAAAAGGGGGTTTGTGCAACCTTCACAGCACATACTGGGCTGCGGCATGGTTCTAGAGGGCTTGTGGCAGATGCAAGCTGCCATATTTCCTACTTCAGGATTCTCAAAACCATCCCAGAGGGTACATGTCTAAGTACCCTTAGATCAGCCAGAACTGGTGTAGGGTACTTAGACAAGTGTCCTTTGGGAGGCTTTGGAGAACTTGTACCACCTGGCATCTATACAGTAAAATATAAATCAGTTCCCTGATGGCTAGTGGCACCCCCAGCCCTGATCCCCTTTTTAAGAAAACTAATCATGACCCTGGTGGACTAGCAGACCCCCTCCATCCCTGATCTGCCCATATTAAAATACAACTTTACCTGGTGGTTTAACAGAACCCCTTCCCTGTCCCCATTCTGCCATTATAATATGTAACTGTCCCTGGTTGTCCAGTAGACCGCCACCCCAGAAGGCAGTGTCCCACCACTCCATTCCCCTCATCTCTTCCCCAAGCCAGCGTCAGGCACAGCCCTCTACTCTCCACCACAGCCAGCCACTATCTGAGCTGTCAATTAGCTCATACTGTAACACAGTAAGTGTTCATTCACAGCTCAGTTGGCAGCAGGCTGTGGTGGTGAGCAGAGGGCTGTGTCAGTCACTGGCTTGGGGATGGGATGGGGAAGCAGGGTGGTGGGGCACTGCCTGCTAGAGTGGGGGGTAGATCACTGAATCACCAGGGACAGTTACATATTATACAGGCAGAATGGGGATAGGGAGGGGGGGCCCGCTAGACCACCAGGGAAAGTTAACTTGTAATACGGGGAGATTGGGGATGGTAAGGGGGTTCCAGAAGACTGTATGCTGACTGAATAACACCACCTGTACTGCAAATGACAGTACAGTTACACAGTGACGGGTCGCTGTACTGTCGCTGTGGGATCCCGGCACTGCTTTCTCAGGGTCTTGCTCTGCATCCCGAATCAACTCTGACTCAGAGTTAATTATATGAATTACATTGGGTACAAGGGGAAGAGCCCCCTGTGTGGGTTTGGGGGTGAACCCCACCCCCGAAAGAAACAATGTTTTTCAGATGGACTTATGCCTACCGCTTATGCGGTCGACATAAATCTATCGCTGTAACGTCAGTCGACAACTTTGTTGTTGAACTGGCATCATGGATCCCCACTAGACCACCAGGGAATGTTATCTTTTGTTATGGGTGAATCGGAGATGGGAGAAGGGTTCACTAGACCACCAGGGCCGTGATTACTTATATTACCCAGGGCATAGCCACTGGTGGGGCCACTTGCCTCCATGAACTGCTTTATATTTTGCGGTACACTTGCTTGCAGCTAGCGGCAAACCTCTTAGGTGTGCTGTCTCTTTTACGCACAGCCAACTTTATCTCAAGCTGTGGGACATTTCCGCTGGGACCCTAACCGATAGAGAATCAGGTGTAGGGTCCCTGGCACACCGTCAATCAGTGCAAGGTGCAGTTGGTCCAGCTTGCGCCCCCTTTGAAAATCCTGCCCAGTGTTTAGACCTGTAGAGAAAGTTGAGCTTGGACACAACAAATGTGACTTGATGTGCCTACTGTATGTAAGTGATACATTAAGCCAGATTCCTAGATATTTGAATACATTGACTTACTGAATGGCATTGCAATCTAATGTTATGATTACAAAGAGATCAGCTAAATGAATTAACAAGTTCCTTAGACATAGACTTAAATTTGGTTACACTAATGATTTGGTGGTTGTTTACAAAACCAATAGGAGACTGTGCTGAAATCAGTTTAGAGTTCTGAATTGACCTCAGACAGCATCATTGCACTGAAGTAGGGTATGCTTTCATCTACAAACAAACATGTAGATGGCACCTCTAGCTCTGCTTTAGGAGGTCATTAATGAAAACAGAGACCAGCCAATGACCAAGGACTGAGCCTTGAGGAAACCAAAGATTTAAGACTGCAAGGTCTAAACTTGTGCCTTGCATGGAAACTAGCTGGATTTGGTTTGTCAGTTAGTTTACATATCATTTGATGGCTGGTTCACTGACATCTAGGGTGTTGAGCTTGATGATGAGTATTGCATGAGCCACCTCATTGAAAGCCTGGATAAGTTCATGAATACACAGCCTGGATAAGTCCATAAAGAACAGCACTGTGAATAAATTGGGATCCTCACCCAGCATGTCTAAGTGTGCAAGTAGGACACAGCAGTAGTGGAGTATCTGATCTGGGAGAATCTGCAGGGCTTTCACAGGGTTCCACAGGTCCACAGTAGACACTGGAGATGAGACACATGAAAAAGGTGGTATGTGAAACCTAAACTATAGTAAAGTAAAGTAAAATTTTATTTATATGATACACTCTTCCTGTGCTCAGGGCGCCTTTACAATATACTATACAGTAACAATATTATATTTAAAATCAATAAGACAGTAGCAATCAGTCAATAAATCCCTGAAAATGACTGGTTAAACAAGTAAGTTTTTAATGATTTTTTAAATCCTTCCACGGTCAGGCTATCTCTTATCTGGCGAGGTAGAGAATTCCACAGGGTAGTTGCCTTAAAGGCAAAAGATCTTCCTCCAAATGTTTTCAGAGATACCCTGGGAATCTCTAGCAAATCCCTCACCAGAGGATCTGAGTGAGTGGAAGGGGTAATAGGAAACCAAGATCTCTCTCAGGTAGTGAGGTCCCAACTCATGTAGGGACTTATAGGTCAGAAATGCGACCTTAAAGGTGATCCGCCACTATATGGGCAGCCAGTGCAGTTCACACAGCACAGGTGTTATATGACTGGATCTAGGGGTTCCAGTCAACAGCCTGGCCATTGCATTCTCCACTAGCTGCAAGTGATGGATATCCACCCGCGGTAGCCCTAGATAGAGGGCATTGCAGTAATCAAAACGATTGGTAACAAAGGCATGGACCAAGGTAGGAAGGTCTTTGGGTGGGATCAGGTGCTTCACCTGGGCTATAATCCTTAGATGGAAAAAGGAAGATTTGACTACAGATGAAACCTGCACACTCAGGGTCAGGCCCTCATCAAATACGACGCCCAGGTTACACACCTGGCCCGAGGCCATAAGTGGGGTCCCCCAAGGCATAAACCTGAGGGTTTCCCCACCCATGTCCCTGTCACCCTAAAACCAGGGTCCACCACCAATACTTCTGTTTTACTCGAGTTCAACCAAAGCCAACTACTACTCATCCAGTTCTGTATCACCAGCAGGCAGTTATTAAACAACGTGATTGAATCAGACTCCTGTTTAGGCACAAAAGACATGTAGACCTGAGAGTCATCAGCATAGCAATGAAAACTCAGCCCATACTGTCTTCTAATGTCCCCTAATGGGAGCATATACACCTCGAATAACATGGGGAACAGCACTGAACCCTGTGGAACCCCACTGGGAGGCCAGTGAGGGGCCGAGGAATGAATCTCTGACATCACTCTCTGAGATCTGCCCTTAAGGAAAGATCGAAACCAACTGAGGATTGCCCCCCTCAGTCCACAGAAGAGTCACAGCCGCTCAAGCATCACTCCATGATCCACAGTGTCAAATACTGCTGAGAGATCAAGGAGAACTAAGATGGAACGGGTTCTCCGATCTCTCGCCATCAGGAGATCATTTAGTACCTGCACCAAGGCCATCTCAGTGCTGTGCCATTTCCTGAAGCCAGACTGGAGAAGGTCATAGATATTGTGGTTGGTCAAATGATCCTCCAGCTGCAAGCCAGCCACCTTCTCAATAACTTTCCCAATAAAGGGTAAGTTCAAGACTGGTCTGTAGTTCTCTGGGCAGTCAGGGTCAAGGGATTTTTTTTTAAAAAGAGGTCATACTACTGCCTCCTTTATGGGATCTGGAAAGATCCCTCTCTCCAATGAAACCACCACTATCCCAGTCAGGACTGGGCTGATGACCTCTACACACCCCACTAGTAGGTGTGTAGGGCTCGGATCCAAACTACAGTAGGTTGGCCACAAAGCCTGGACAATCCTCACTATATCTATGACTGCCGGTTGGCTAAAGGTGAACCACGTCAACTGGTCATTAGTACCACATGATTGATCAGTGCAAGGTCCAATGGGAAGGCATTGGCTGATCTCATCCCTGATGGTGGACACCTTATCAGCAAAAAATTGCACAAACTCCTCACACTGTACTTGTGACAATGCTCGACTGGCATGAAGACAGGCTGGATTGCATAGTCTGTCCAAAGTCCAGAAGAGCTGGGCTGGCCTACTCTTCACTGTAGCAATTTCCTTGGACAGGAACTCTGCCTTCTTATGGCAAATTGCAGATTGCTAGATCTTGTAATGATCTACTGTCACTGTAACATCCAGCAGGCAGGCAAGTAAATAAAACTAGGCAACAACCATAAAAAGGTGCAGGGGAACTTAAGAAAAAAGGACCGCAACAACTTCCTATCTGTGGTACAGCTAAGTATCAACTGAGCCTCAGCAACTGGATTAGTTACCTGTAATATACTGTATGACACTGCAGTGAAACAAATCCTGTAAGAGTATTGTACTATATATATATATATATGCTGAAACAAATTAAGATCCCTGGCAAAATACCTATAGTATATGGGGTAGGAGTACAGAGACTGTGCTAGGGACATAGTATTGAGAGACAGTAAGTTTGTGGTAGGTAGCTGCCTTACCAAAACTATCTACATAGAATAGGGTTACAAGGTAGTAATTTATCAGGCACAATGAGGTAGAAAACCAGGACAGGATGTAACAAGTCTGGTTGTAGTCAGGAGGCACTAGGCAGTTAAGAGGATATAGGTCATTACCAATGGTCTAGGGTTATCATAGGTTCAGCATGGAGATGAGATACAGCAGTGAGATAGTCATCTGTGGTGACGGTGGAGTATTCTTCTCAGAGTTATACTCTGGAGGAAGGGCACTGTCCCATCTTCAGGACCTTTATGGAGCTCCATGCTCAGCTGGTAGCAGCAATAGAAAAGGTAACTCATCTGCATCACTGGCCCAGCTGAAGCCCATACCCCACACCCCCACTTCCCCAGAGGTACAATGGTACAGAGGAGTGGAGATTGGTGGGAAGGGGGAATAGAGGCCGGAATAGCAACAAGGAGGATGACCAGCTCCACACCATCAGGACGGCAAATCACTTTGCCCCCTGGAGAAGACTCGGGTACAGTACCTGACTCCGCTGGGGGTGAGACTCAAAGTCAGTCATTGTTAATTGGCAGGATAACTTGGTAGTACCTGGCAGGGCAAGCACGAGGATGTCAGCCAGAAGATTCTTAGTAGTCAGGGATTCAATGATCAAGGCTGTGGAGAGAGTGGTGGGAGAGGGGTTGGAAGGGTAGGGATAGCAGAGAGGAAGAGGGACGCTGGTGTGCTGGTACACTTGTGTACCAATCATCTGGCAAATTAGCCTGTGGAGATGGTAAAGCAGACATTTGGCAGACTGGGGGACAGATTGAAGGCACACTTGACATCCCTAGCCTTTTTTGAGATCCTCCCTGTATGGGGGGGGGATAGACTAAAGAGAGATGAGATCAAGGTGTCTAATGGTTGGTTAAAGAGATGGTGTCAGGAGATGGGGTACCATTTTGTGGGGGACTGTGGGGACTTCTTGGACAGAAGGTTCTTCATGGGTGATGGTCATACCTGAAAAGAGAGGAAGCCAGTGCACTGGGGCAGAAGTTTAATGCATTAATTGGATAGTTAAACTGACTGTGGGGAAGACTGAGGCTACAGAAACCATGGTGATGGGAGACAGGAAAGGGATGCCAGCTGGTACTATCCCTGATCTAGGGGCTTGTAGCAGCACAGTGGGCAAAAATAAGGTTGACTTCTAAACTGGGCTTATGGAATGGACTAAGGAGGGAGCCTCACAATGCCTGCAATCAACATAAAAAATAAGAAGTTAGAGTAGGGAAGAATAAGACAAAGATGAATAAGAAGCAAAAGGGGATCAGCAGTTAGATGGAAGAAGTTTTAACTTAATGCCAGGTGTCTGGGTAATAAAATCAGTGAGTTACAGGCAATGATGGCAGACACTGAGATGGACCTCTTAGCCATCATAGAAACTTGGGCCTCAGAAAATAACAACTGATACCTGACAGGCCCAGGTTTTGTAATGTTTAGGAGGGATACAGGAAAAGGTAAAGGAGGAACATCGCCCCATATGTCAGGGAAGGCATCAATGCTATGTACAAGTAAAATGGCTACATCAGGGGAAGTAATGGGGAGATAGAGTCACTTTAGATGCAGTTCACAGCGGCCTCGGACAAGAAACTATGGTTGGGTGATCTGTAGAGTTCCAGGACAAGGAGAAGGCAGTGATAGGAAGCTTAATGAAAAATTAAGAAGGGGAGCAGCAAAGGGAAAGGTAGTGGTGGGAGGTGATCTGAATCTGCCAGATATTGATTTGGATGTTCCAACTGCCAGGAGCACCAGAAGTCAAGTCCTGCTGGATACATTCAAAGACTATCTGATAGTGCAGTTGGTCAAGGAATCCAGCAGGCAGGCTGACATTATCGATGTGGTGTGGTTTACCTATGCTGACGCAACAACAATGTTGTCGACATTCAGCATAGAGGCATCATGATGCTGGCAGGTGAAATTTCACCTGTCAGACATTGGTTCGTGTTTCTATCTGGGGACTGTGCCCCTGAACCGCCAATGCAGGGGGCTATTCCCACCCACACACACCCTTCTATATGATCCTTGACTCCAGTCAGAGTTAATGCTGAGAGGGGTGAGCGTTCTAGTCGAAAAAGGGTGAAATTTCGCCGTCAGGTCCCCTACAGCAACAGTTTAAATTCTTGTTGAAACTGTCGCTGTGGGGGATTTTACAGATGGGGTTTCATCCTTTCATTGGTACACCATGTGATAGTCACCAAATCAAAGATGGTAGGAGGTGTGCATGTAGAGGAACCATAAGGGTCCAGTGACTATAACTGTTTGTTAAAGATGGCCCTTGGAACCGGAATGCCTCAATGAAAGGCTGGGGTCCCTGATTTCAGAAGGGCATACTTTAATAGGATGAGGGAGTTGCTCTGGGACAAATTAGTTGGGGTAGACAGCATCAGAAGTGTGGAGGAAAGAGAGACAGGGCAATTAAGGGGGCCATTTTCAAGGCATTTACATTATTCATGAGAGTGGTAACCTAGAGTAACATGTACAAGAGACCAATGTGGTGCTCAGAAATGGTCAAAGAAGCAAAAATTGCCTTCACCAGGTACAGGAAATGCAGAGTGAGGAAGAATGGGGAGAACACCAACTGAGAAATGAGGAAGCAAAGAAGTTGGTTAGGGAGGCAAAAGTAGACACTGAGTTGCGGGGGAGGCCAAGGGTGGGGAAAAGCAGTTCTTTAGGTATATTAGGGGAGAAAGGCTAGGAGGGACTTGTTAGGCTACCTGAAGGAGGTAGGTTAACAGAGGTGGATGTGCAAAAGGCAGCCATCCTTAATTATCACTATGCTCTAGCTTCACAAGAGAAGACAGTAGACCCTTGCCAGAGTGTGGGATCAAGTCAGCCATAAGGGGGGCCCAGAGATGAAGCAGCCAATATTTACCAGTGAAAGTGTCCAGAAAGGGCTAGCAGCCCTAAGGAGAATCCTGATGAGATGCATTCAAGGGAACTCAAGGACCTTGCAGCAGAACTGGTTGAATCCCTAGTAGAGTTATTTAATACCTCATTACAGATAGGGTAATTCTGAAAACCTGGTGGATAGTGGACTTTGATCCGCTCCATAAGAGGGGAGGAAAGGAGTACACAGGGAACTAAGGGCCTGACAGTCTTACTTCTGTTATGGGTAAACTGGAGTCACTGGTCAAAGAGGGCCTTGTAGACTACCTGAAGTGCAATAGACTCCAGGATAATAATCAGCATGGATTCATAGCAGGGAGGTCTTTTCAGACCAACCTGATAGTTTTCCTTGACTGGATGATAAGGGTATTGGATAGATTACATGTTATGCATTTATTCTACTTCGACTTCAGCAAGGTATTCGACTCAGTGACTCACATAAGATTGCTGAAGAAGATGGAGGATCTGGGAGTGACAAGGGACACACAGCTGCAGGCAAAGATATTGTCAGATGTTTCCTGAAATTTCTTCGATTTCTCTAGAGAAATTCATGGTCTGCGTGCAGTACGACTAAGGGCTGCCAGAGATAATCTGTTTAGAAATATTTGAGAATTTCTGGATATATCTGATGAAGTCTTTGGCCACATGTGTAGTAATCTGGGTAGGAAACTGGTTGAAGAAGAGGCAGCAGAGGGTTATTATTAAGGGTATTAAGGATATCATATCAGAAGGGAAGAAGAAGATCACGAGTTGGGTGCCACAAGGATTTGTCCAGGGCCCTGTGCTCTTCAACATGTTGATCAGCAACATTAGAGGAGGAATCCAGGGCAAGTTGTGTCTCTTCACAGATGACACTAAGCTCTGTTGGATGGTACATAATAACAAGGGAATAAGTGAGATGCAGTGAGTGTGACCTGAAAAGGATAGAGAGGTAGTCTAAGGTTTGGCAGTTGAAATCCAACATCATAAAGTGCAAGGTGATGCACATAGGAAATAAGAACCCCATCCTCAGGACAGAGTACTGGGTGGGGGGGCATAAAGATGAACATTATGGCTGTGGAAAGCTACCCAGAATCATCATTAGTGACTGCTTTTAACAATGTAGCCCATGCAACAAGGCCTATAGTAAGGCAAATAAGATGCTGGGATATATCGGAAGGTGTATTGACAGTAGAAGAAAATAAATATTACCCATTTATCGAAAATCTGTGATGCCACACCTGGAAAACTGTGAACGGTTCTGAAGTCCTCACCTCAGG
This sequence comes from Neoceratodus forsteri, assembly GCA_016271365.2. Classification (NCBI taxonomy): domain Eukaryota; kingdom Metazoa; phylum Chordata; order Ceratodontiformes; family Ceratodontidae; genus Neoceratodus; species Neoceratodus forsteri. The sequence continues at coordinate 982,710,748 of CM028131.1, read as the reverse complement.
AAGGATAAGGACAGGCTAGAAATAGCACAGCAAAGGGGGACCAGGATGAATCAGAGCCAGTAGGGCAGATCTTAAGGGGACTGGCTTAAGACACTGAACATGTACTCTTCGTAGACCAGATGAGAGGAGTGATGTGATAGAGACCTTTAAGTTCTCAAAAAGAATACACAAGGTGAACTGCAAGGAACTATTTAGCAGGGGAAACAGTTTCAGGACACTGAGACAGGAGTGGAAACTGATGGAAGGGAGGTTGAAGAGGGATGTGAGAAAATTTTGTTTTATTGAAAGGGCGGTGGAACTGTGGAATAGTCTACTAGCAAAGGTGGTGGGTGACAAAATCATAAACAGTTTCAAGCACAGTTGTGACAGAATGAAGGGTGTAGTGATTACTCAGGGTGGTAGTACTGGGTGAGGAACAGGGTGATGGATAGTGAGGGCTAGTATCCTCTATGGATAATATGTCCCAGGTATCGATAAGGAACTACGGGCAGACTGAATGGACCATTGGTCTTTTTCTGCTGTCATTGTTTATGTTTTTATGTTTCTATTACAGCGCCAGTTAGGAGACCATTATCCATGGCTATTTGGAAATATTTGGTGGCTTTGAGCAATGGAAATGTAGCAGAAGGTCTCTTTCCTGAAACCAAATTGCTTGTGAGAGAGCAGATTATACAGACTGAGATGGTTGTGAGGGAATGCGTTTTTTGAGAACATTGGAGAGGACAAGAAGGACTGAAGTTGTTCTTTATTGATTCAGGTTCTGTTTGGCCTTTACAGATCAGGCCAGTCGACATGTTAAGTGAGCCTTTCTTAGGTAAATGTTTACACCTCAGTAAAAGCATTGCAAAAGGAATGAGCAAGTAAGAGCCTTATTCGCGATTTGAGGCTGTTTTACTGTGTGGTTGTCTGTTTGACTGAGGCTGACTTTACTCTGCATTCTCCATTCTCCATTCTGATCTGAAGAAAATCAGCCCAAAACCATTAGAAAATGTAATTCAGGGCAGCTGTCTTTTCATAGTTTGTGTTTAGAATTCTTTTGGGGTGTACGTGGAAGTTAGATGGGTTTATAAAAGTTGTTTATCACAGATATCTGTACAGTTATCCAGTGTCCACTCTCAATGTCCTAAGCTGTCTTTGGAAGGGAGGAGCAGTGTTTGAAAATAAACATTGCAACACAGTTTTTTAACAAAACCTAACACAGTCTCAGTGCTGGTGGCCATGATTGGAAGTAATCTGAGGCTGGCAGGAGGGGAGCTCATAGTTTTGCTGTCAGGATGATGTAAGTACATAGAGCAACCCATGTGGGTAAGCCATCCCTGTGTCAAAAAGAATGTTGTTCTGACATTTAAAGCACCCCTGGCACTCCATTAAAGACCCCTCCTGCTGGGGTCTGCATGGTCTAAACAAAAGTTTCTTCCCAAGACATGGGGGAAGTCATACAGCAGGTGGTAAAAGTGAGGAAAAAGGTGCACTCCTTCACTAGTCAAGATTAGGCCCTAGGGGAAAGCCAGCGCCATGAAGATATCGAGGGACTGGAGATCTGGAAGGTTCCTGCAGTGGCAGTGAGGGGTCTTGTGGGCAGCAGGGGCTGTTTTAAGGTCCAAAGGAGAGGGGTGCCAGTGGACAAGTGTAGGAGGTACAAAAGTAGCATACAGTGAAGCTCACCAGGATGCAACACAGAATACTGCAGAATTCTATCAAGTTACTGCAGGAAACATGATGATTTCAGTGGCAGTTAACCACTTTCTTTTTCATGCAAGATTACATGGCAGTGTGTTGCAGCCTGGCTAATGCTGGCTTCAGAGGAGTACATGAGGTATAGCATTGCACACGGTAGGGCTGGGTGTTGCCAAACATTATACCTATCTGACATGTTTATTTTTGCTGGCATAATGGCAGGTTAGTGATGTTCAGCAGTCAACTGGGTAGGCCACCATTAGCATTTCCAAAGATTACATCAATTATGTAAAGGCAGTGGGTATTGAGGCACTGCGGGTGCTTTGTTCTCCTGTTTTTTTTTGCACAGTAAAAACAACACTTTTGCATATTCATCTTCATGTGTGTGCTGCTTATTTTTTATGGGTTTCCAAAATTTATGCTTCTATTAACATGCTTATTTTTGCTGGAAGAATTGCAGGTATAGTTGCTGTTCCTACAGACTTCTTTTCAAGTGATCTTTCACCTTCTGGAATGCATCTACTACCCTCAGAAATGCTACAAAGACACCTTTGTACCGTGGGGTTGACAAAGTGGCAAATTTGTACTTTGTTGTTTCTCATAAGGATGGTAGAAAAGTATCATTTTCATGTAGTAACAGCGTATGTTCCATCAGTGCAGAACAAGCAGACTCACCACTGACTTCCTTTTGCTAATGCATGAAATCCAGCACATACACAAGACTAAGACTATAGGCAGCCTGAGGGAGAAACCATATAAAGAGAGATTAAGTGAGGTAGGACTTTATGGTCTTGAAATAAGATTGAAAAGTGACTGAATACTTGAATCTAAGGCATCTAAGGATATGAAACTTACTAACAGTCTGCATTTAATGTTTTAAGGAATTCAGTTTCTTCCCCAGAGGGCGTAATATTCAGCTTGAAGGTGATCATTTCAAAACAGAGATGTGAAAAGCTCGGTTCTCAGAGAGGGTGATATATTTTTAGGATGATCTCCCAGTAGGAGTTGCCTTGCCAGTAGTCCATCAGTGGAGTATCTCAAGAAAAACATAGATATATAATTTGTAGGACAGGGAATTAAGGATTATTACCATTAAGTAACAGTGAACAAACAAGATGGGTTCTGCCTCTTTTATCCATATTACTCATGTTCCAGTGTTCCTAGCAGGATAATTCAATGTGCCATGAATGGAACTGTGTGAAAAAATACATAATTTATTTGTTTAGGCACATTTTGTCCATTACTAAATAAAAAGCTACCTTTAAATGACAATGCATGCAGCCAAGTGTCCAGTTTGTCAAGTAACTTGACGAAGATGCAAGCCACACTGTGCTCTTGTGGCGTGAAGGTCATTGATAAAGTCATTTGCTGATGGACTTCAGAAGAAGCAGAAACAATTACCAGACATGATGCAAGGGTACAACATCTTATGGATATAGGCTGTCAGAGTTTTCAAAAACAGTGTTTGTCTAACATTTATGAAAGCAACATTCATGCTGGCAGAATGGGAGTACAGCCACCCATGAATTTAGGCTGTCAGAGTTTTAAAGAATGATGCCTATCTGACATATAAGACTGCGTATTTAATGCTATCTCCATGAGATGCACAGCAGCTACATAGTCCTGGAGTGTTAAGGAAAGTATACTAGGATGGTCTCCATTGTAACTGAAATTTAAGGTAATTGAAAGTTGAGAATGATATTTTTACTTGCAAAATGTGGTATATGGCAAGGACATGTCATGCAAGATTGAGGAGATTGGGAGTGATTAAAGCTAGGCACAGTGCTTTGTTCACTGACAAACAACATGCTCAATCCCATGCATAAAAGTATAAGTGCTACTGTAAGTTAGATAAAAGCACATGAAAGGCACATAAGCATGTAGACAAAAATAAAGGAGTAATGCACAATAGTGTGTGTGTCGTGTTGGGATAATGCCATGCCCTGGATGGTTGGGAACAAGGCCGGAGGCTGCGTGCACTGCCACTGCATCCCCTACGCAAGGCATGGCATTATCCCAGCATGAAAAACACCCTGGATTGCATTATGCCTATTATACAATGGCTCTCTTGCAATAAAATACAAAAAAAAGATGAAAATATGTTTAAAAGTATTTTTATACCATTTTTTACTGAGTAGGTACAAATACAGGAAAAATAGTCCTACTATTGTAATTGTCCTGTAGATGGTTCTGATGTTTTTTGCTTTTTTTTTTATCAAGGTGGGCTGCTTAAATGGCTACCCCCCCCACCCCCCACACACCCACATCATAAATTTAATGGAACCGGTCCTGCTGCCTGCTCTGGGACCAAAAAGCATGTCCTGAATGGCAAGGACCGAGTGAGTGCTATTTAAGCAATAATGCCCGACAGGGTGTGTGTCATGCTGGGATAACGTCACTCCTCAGGTGGTTGGGCACGAGGCCGGAGGCCAAGAGCATCCAACAACTGAGGCATGACGTTATCCTAAACTACACACACACTGGTTCACAGTGAGGCTGAGACTAGACCCGTGATGTTGTACTGGGATAACATCACGGGTCCAGCCCCAGACTGACCAATCAGAGTCCAGGATTTTTTCTTGCCATTGTATAATATTGTTTTACCTTTTTTCCAGCAGAGGTATGTAAATGGCACATGACTGAGGGCATAATTGGCATATTGCCCAACTCACAGCAAGAAGCACTCTGCATTACTTCAGAACCTATGAAAATGTGAAGAAAGTAGATTACTGCTTTCATGCATCAGTTGTATAATCGTAAATATTTATTATTTTTATATATTTATTTACATATACAATAATTGGGAGCTGTCTCAGGCTTCCAGGCACAGTGCAAATCCTGATGCGCCAGGGCACAATGGTAATGCAGACCATACTGTACTACACAGGCTTGAATATGTGAATGAGCGTTCATTCACATATTCATGCCTGTGTAGTACAGTATGGTCTGCATGCCCATTGGTCCACATTGTGGACCAATAGACATACAGCACATACTGTATGCTGTCATTCGCTGGGCAGCCGAGTGGTATGCGGGCAGGGTGCTTCTACCTGCTGATGACTGGGGGAGAGCTGGGTGTCCAGGAGTCCTCTGAGGGTGAAAGGGAAGGGGGAACCACTGGACCACCAGGTAATGGGATTCCCTCACTGATGCCTGCGATCGAGCAAGACGGTGGGGGGAGGGATCACTAGACCACCAGGTGCGAGTTTAATTCACTGATGCCCACACCGCATGATGGGGGGGCCATTAGGGCCACCAGGTTATCTTGCTTGTACATAAGCTGCGATCGGGGCATGCGGGAGGGTGCACTAGCCCACCAGGGAATATACCTGCTGCAAGCAGCTACACAGGGCTCCAGGCACAATTGGCCAGGCTGCCCTGTGCAATGCATGCAAATGAGGCCATAATGACATGCTATTGGACCTATTTGTGCCATGCATATATTATGGCCTCATTTGCATGCCCTCTTCTGAATATTGTGGGTGCTGCACCCAGTGCAACTGCATTTGCGCTGGTGCATCCCTGTGCTACCTATCTGTGGCTTGCACTGGTGCATTGTCACTGTGCCATGCTCAGTCTGTGCCATATTCAATGATGCTGTGCCATGGCGCATCACCTTTGAATACCACCTGGTCCTGGCCCTGGCAAATCACAGAGGTGCTGCACCCATGCTTGCGCCATTGCCAGGTGCAGTCTGAATATCTGGCCCTAGGTCTATTAAATATTTCAGGTAATGCAGTACTAATTTCACTGTGCTTTTCAAAAAGACTTTGACTGTCCTCTGCTTACCTTAGAAACTGTGGTTTGCAACATCAGTCTGTTGACATGGTAAGCAATATGATGACAAACAAAGGCACAACAAGGGCAGTCGCATACTTTTAAGATGGAAATTTTAGACAGGTTCCGAGTATGTGGTATAAAACCCTGAAAAGGAAAATAGTGAACTAAAAAAAGGATTCTCCTTTGAACTCTAAGAGCTAACTCATTTTTTGTATGAAACGACATGCTGAAGTACAGTGCTGCTCTTTAAACTGACTTTAAAGGCATTGGACCTAAAAATACATAATGATATATCATGTCATATGCAGTAGATTCATGTAGACAGCATTTGAATTTTCTAATCTCAAACCTAATGCAGTATGACAAACATTACTTCCAAAGGAGCAAACACAAGGATGTGGTGCGTCAATGCCCAAAAAAGAACAACACTTAACAAAAAGGCAGAGCACATACTAACCACAGCATAACAGGGGCACTGGTCATATATTTGCTTGTACTGTATGTATTTTTTAATAAATATATTTATATGACCAGTGCCCTTGGTATGATGTAGTTAGTGTGTGCTCTGCTTTTTTGTTAAGTGTTGTATGACAAACATTGTATCAGAACTGAAAATAGTGAACCTGTATAAATTAGTATGTTTTCACAGCATACTTATTCATGGGGGAGATACAGTGTCACGTACAGTACGTAGAGCTTCTCTCAACCATTAACTACTATATATGGTTACCCCTTGTTGTGTATGGAAGTCCATACACCATATTTTCTTATTGTGGGACAGTTCAAAGGTCACGAAATTTTTGCTGTATTGTCAGTCTGATGTCACAGTGATACTACAGCAGCTTTTCTCCTTTGAACCCCCATGACGCTCCATAGTGTGTTCCATGTCAATTGGGTAAGAATAGTTAAGTGATCATAATTTCGGTGATAGAATTATGGTGACCATCATTCAGGTGGCAGTACACTACAGTGATGCACAATGCAGTGACAAACACATGTATCCAATGATTATAGGCTGGACCGAGGACATACAGAGAGATTGTTGAAGCCGCTTGTGCAGGGATCACAGGTATGCCGTAGTGGAAAAGAGGTTAGAGGATGGATTGGGAGCCGGGTGCCAAGATGGACAAATGTGGGGAAACAAATGGAGAGAGCACAGGGATGATGGGAGGGGAGACAGCAACAGGTGCATCCCATCAATGGTGCACTTGTCTCATCTCTGTTTTTGCAGGGGGGCTTCACCCCCTGCACCCCCAGACCCACCCATCTCTAGGATTTCTACTCTGCACCACACCTGGACACAGGGGGTAGGCTATTTCACTGTTTACTGAAATGTGCAGTCACTCTAATGTATTGGTCACTGTAACTGCACAGTCACCCATTTGGGGGTCACTCAAATGCAGTCACCCAAGTCTAGTCACCCATATTCCCACATTCAATTGACGTGCTACTTCCATAGTGCAGCATTCTGATAGCAGCATGTTGAGCATTGGTGGATGGAGCAGCTTAGTAAAGTTGTATTGTTGCTGTCTAAAAAGAAGCAAGTCAGTTTAGTTGACCAAAGTTTTTTTTTAAATTGAAAATGCTAAAATTGTTTAATTTTTATTTGAGTGAATGGGCAGCTGAGCTTAGTAGGAGGAATGGTGGGAAATGAGCTGGCAGCCATGTACTGTACGTGCTGTGCACTGTGCAAAAAAAGCCTTTATTTTTTAAAGCATGTAATATATAAAATGGTCAACTATACATGAACAAGGCTGTGTTACCATCTTGGGGTTAAGATTATATTAGAACATCTTGAGCTTCAATCTTGAGATCCCTATGATGTCATCTCAGCCCCTCAATGAAAACACAGCCTTGTTGAGAATGGCTGCCCATATGCTATTCTTCATGTACTGTATATAAAAACGTAACTAAATGCTGTTATAAAATTATTCTGTAAACACGGATTGTGATTGCCTTAAAATTTCATTCTAGAAAACTGCTTTAGGTTTTATAATTAGTTCTTCAGGATCATTAAGATGAAGTCATTTGGTAAGAAATATAGTATCAAAATGAATAGAACACAGTAGCTGCTCTACTTCAATAACATATGGATTTAATTTTGGAAGAATGTTCTGAGCCATTGATCTTGGACCTTTTTTCAATGACATTGGTTGCAAAAGAATTTCATACTTGTAGAACACCTCCAACAGTACTGTTTTTTTACAATGGCATAAGTTATTTCCATTAATGAAATCAGATTTTGGTTCTAATTTTTGCCTTTGCAAGGAGTTTTAGTGATATTTTTTCTATACAATATTTTTCCTCATGAGCAAGGGGATAAAACATTTAATAGAATTATTAATGTGTCTGAATTTTTTTTTTAAATTGGCTGTATTGAGATGAATCTCAGACTGCATGCATGCAATAAATACAGAGAGCTCTATATTTAGCACATTGGGGTCCATATGCTTTGGTTGGATCCTAATATATTTAAAAATCCACAGTATACTTGATGAAAGTAAAAGAAGGTTTGCATTCAATTCACTGGTAACTGAACTCCATTTAATGTTAAATGCAACTTTATTTAAGATGTAATGCACTTATAATCTTGTAATTAAATAAACATTTTCAGGATCAGTGTCTGGTCTTTACCATCTGTTGCCATGTGGCTCATGCCAGAATGCCACCACCAAGGTCAAGAGGGAGATTTTTTGTCTTACCTTCCCCCCACTGATTGCCACTGGATCAGGGACTCGCTCCATTGGGATCTGGACTTCCACCTATCCCCTGCTCACTATAGCCAATCAGTGAGCGGGGAAGGTGGGACTTGTAACAGCTTTTGCTCCAGCTTTCAGCAGACCTCATGGACTCCCCACAACAGTTGCCATGTGGGCCATGCCAGGATGTCACCAATAGGGTTGAAAGGGGGCTCTTTTGTTTTGCTTTCTCTCCTTCCCCCCCTACTGATTGCCACTGGACCAAGGGACTCACTCTATTGGGAGCTGGACTGCCACCCACCCTCTACTCACTATAGCCAATCAGTGAGCAGGGAAGGCGGGATTTACGGAAGATTTTGCTCTGCTTGCAGCAGACCTTCCATACTCCACACCACAGTTGCCAAGTGTCCTGTGTCAGGATACAACTGTCAGGGTCGAGAGGGGTCTCCTTTGTCTTACTTTCTCTCCCTCCCCACCACAGATCACTGCTGGACTGAGGGACATGCTCCACTGGGAGCTGGACTACCACCCACCTGCTGCTCACTACAGCCAGTCAGTGGCCTGCCTCTTGTGCTTCAGTGTGCCTGCTCAAGCAGCCTGTCCATGCTGTGGCCTGTTCATGCAAAAGACAGTTGCAGTAAGGACAACGAAGAGTCTGCCTGGCGTCAGCCATGAGTCAGCTGGTTGGCTGGCCATGCTGCACAAAACAGTCTCTTCCAGCAGTTTCTCACCTGAGCTTCCTCCATAAGCACTAACCCCATATCTACTTGAATTGTTTGTCTGGTTGCATTACATTAGGTCTTATTAACTGGTTCTAGTTTGGTTGTTTTCAGTGTCCATCTTGTTAACATCTTTGTCACTACTCATATTACTTGTTTTCACCTGTCCACATTTTTAGCTTCTTCTGCAACCAGTATTTGTACCTGCCTCAGCCAGCCCTATCATTGTCTCAACTCAGCTTGCCAGCTTAATGTAACTTGTGTTAGCTTTTTTTTAGAACAGGCCTGCTTACTTGTTCTCAGGTTAACTAGTTATTGCTGTGTTGATGTTTTTTCAGCCATGACTGCTGCTTAACAACATGTTCATGTTACAGTCTGTTTTTTTTCCAAATTGCCAATTACTGTCCCCATCCCTTGCCTACCTGTGACTGCTTGGCTTGCTCAACCCCCACACCTCTGCTGTATTCTCTCACTTGTTCTATTTTCTCATCTCCCACCTGCTACAACTGCTCCTTTACCTCAACTCTTTTCCATTCTATTATCCTAATCTATTCCTATTACAACATTTACCCTTCCCTCTGAGGGAACCTTGTCACCCTCCTCCCCATCTCACCTCTTTCTATCCCCGTTTGCTCCACCTGCTCCTCATGATCTTTTCTCTGACTGACTCTCCTCCTGTTCTTTCATTCTCCTCTCTCCTGCATCTGTTACCCAGCTATGCTCCTCTTGCTACCTACTTTCCTCATCTACCTCCCTCTACTCTCCCAACCCCCTCCTCCCTTACTTACCCCTTCATATTCCTCTTGTCCTCTCCCATCTCTTGCTTTCCTTCCCTTCCCCATCTCTTCCCATTTTCTACTTACCCCTTGTGTCCCTTCCCCCTTCCTGCTATCCTATCTTCCTAATCTCCCACTTTCTTTATCCAACCTGGTCTCCTTCCTCCCCCTCCTCTCACCCTGAAATCCTTCACCACTCCCTCCACTCAGTTAATTGCTACCCCATTGCTGCCTCCTCCCTTTGCCACAAAAAGCATAACTCTCCATCCTTTTTAGCCCTCCTCCTCCTCCTCTTCCTCCTGCTCCTGGCAGTAGATGTGGAACTGAATCCTAGACCCCCCTCCCCACCCTCCTCTGAGCCCAAAGGTGTTAGTTTCTACTATTTCAACACTCGAAGCCTCCTCTCTAAGGCCCTGTCCACACTGCACTGCTCAGACCCTGTAACGGATAGAAACCGCTAACCTGGGAGTGGTGCAGTGTCCACACACTGCAGTGAGCGGGACCTGCACTGCCGATCCACATTTCTCGGGAGCCAGGGTGACAGTTACCATGGCACCCAATCCCACAATGCAGCTTGCTCTGTGCTAGGGACCAGTACCATGATCTACACTACACCCGGTAACGTTACCGAGGCATAACCAGTTTCATAACCATTGTTAAAACCACCTCATGTGTGGTTTCAACAACGGTTACGAAAACACCTTCTGTAACATTACAGGTGTAAATGCAAACCATTGTGGTAATGGTTTGGGCACTCTGTAACGTTACAGAGGGATAGTGTGGACAAGGCCTAAGTTAGACTCCCTTAAGGTGTGGACCTTGCAACACTCTCCAGATATCCTCTGTTAACTGAAACCTGGCTCTCCTCCAGAGTCCCAAGTTCACATCCCACCCTCCCTGAATTTCACCTTTTCTGGCAGGACACAGGAAAACATGGTGGTTGTGCTGCCATTTATACCTGCCGTAACATTTCCTGCTCTATCACCTTCAAAGAGGCCATCCCCTTCTCCCACAAGCTCTTGCTGCACAAATTCTCTCTCTCCACTCCTCCTACCAATTTTCATTGGAGTTTTGTATGCCCCTCCAAAGATTCCTCCCTCCTCTCTCATTAACTCCCTCTCTGCACCTGTCTTCCACTCTGCCTCTGGTGAACTCATCCTTCTTGGTGACTTTAACCTAAATTGACTCTCCCCAGACTCAAAGCCTATCCAGCAATCCATCAAATCTTCAAACCTTTCGCAGCTAATCTCTGAACTCACCAGGTTAAACCCCATTCCTCAAATCACTCCCTCCTGGACTGGGTACTATACTCTAACCTACATTGTGTCTCATCCATTGGCATTCTCCCCGATGCATTCAGTGACCACTGTCTTGTCTAGTGTGTCAGGAAAACTCACTCCCAGAAATCCTCCCCAAAGTACATTTAACACTGACCCCTATGGTTTCTCAGATCAGACACTCTCTCGGGCAACCTAGCTACCACAGACTGGTCCTTGGTCTACTCTGCCCAGGATATCGACTCAGCCCTATCACACTTCTCTTCCATCTTCACTCACTCCTGGAACACCCATGCCTCCCTTAAAAGTACCAGAGTGAAACACTCCCACCACCCTGGATTACACCTGCCCTCCTACAACTTTGCAAAACTAAGGACCTGATGTGGTCCCACTTTGAGGCCTCCCAAACTGACTCTGACCACCAGCACTACAAGTCTCTTAGAAAGTCCTGCAGCAAGGCTATCTGTACGGCCATGGCACACTACTTCAATTCAAACCCACAATCCAACCTAAACTCCTCTTCCAAATTCTAGAAAATGGTCCACTCCCTCTTTGACCCACCAGCCCAGTCAGTCCCTCAAAGCTGACAGTTCACTAGTATTTGACCACTTGGATGACACCTTCCTCTTCAACGTATACTTCACAAGTTGCACTGCTCCCTCTCAATCCTCAACTGCCCCCCCCCCAGCCCTAACCCTCCTCCTCTGCTGGTTATCACTTCCTTTCCATCTCCTCAGGAAGTCTTCCTTGCCCTTAAATCTCTCAGCCCTCAAAATACAGCCCTGATGGCTTAGACCCCAAACTCCTCCACATATCTGCCCTTGCCATTCTCCTCCCAATCACCCACCTTTTGAACCTCTTGTCTCTTTATGCCATTCCCCAGAAAACTGCTAAGGTACTCACCCTCCACAAAGGGGGTGACCTATCACCCTCTTGAAATTATTGGACAATCTCTCTCCTTCCCTCCCTTGCTAAACTGCAGAAGTCACTAGTCCACTCCAGATTAGTTGACTTCCTTGACTCATCCTCCTCCCTCCCTCCCATCTCCCTTCCAGTCTGGTTTCAGAAAAAAAAACACTTCACAATCAGCTCCCTTTTCTGTGTTACTGACTCTGTCCTTACAGGGATGGACAAGGGTCTCATCACAGTGGCTATTTTAATTGATCTCACCAAGGCATTTGACACAGTATCTCATCCCCTTCTCTTACACAAGCTAACCTTAGCCAGTCTTTCCACTCTTGCAGTTCAGTGGTTCCACTTCTACTTAATTAATCACCAATAATCTGTGCAGGTGGGTGGTGTTTTATCTCCCCCCACCCATTCTCACAGGAGTCCACCAGGGCTCTTCCTAGGCCCCATATTATTTTCAGTTTTTTAATAACCTCCCCTCTATCTGTGGTTCCTGCCATATTCATAAGTATGCCAATGATGCTATCATCTACACATCTGGGCCCTCCACATCCGCTATAGCATGCTTGTTCCAGCATGATTTCCATAATGCATTATGCTGGTTTCAAGCCAGCCAGCTCAAAGTAAATACCAAGAAGATGGTGTCAATGACCTTTGGCACCAGTCAGACGCTAACATGGCTATCGCCTCTCCCTGCCTTCTCCATCCTTGATGGTACCAACTGGAGATAGTCCACACTTATAAATACCTTGGTGTGTGGCTCAACAGTGACCTAGACTTCTCAGCACACATCGATGCTATGCACTTAAAACTCCACCCTGAACTAGGCATCCTTTACCAAATCAAGGACTGTCTCCCCACTGACGTACCCAAGGACTTGCTTGTCAAAATGAACCTCGCCATTTTTGCTATTCTGATGTAGTCTACAGTGCAGCCCCTCCTTCCACTCTTTTTTTTATTTGTAAACTTTATTTAAAACAGCAGAGAGCTGGTTACGATCAGACCGTTTAGGTACATTAGTCAGACAGTTTAGTTACATTAGTTAGCCCCTGGATGAAGGTGAGTCAAAGTAAGGTTACAGACATATCTTATGTTGAATTGGAAAAATGGTGATGATTTCATGGTTTACAGACATTACAACTTTATAGTTTATTCCTGTCAATAGAACAAACAATGCTAGATCTCCAACCCACACAGGGTGCCACTACGAGGAAGTCTCAAACTGTTATATTGTCTGGATGTTAAGGGATACCTTCCCAAAATGAACAAAATGGATGCATCCCATTAGAATAGGGGAAACCAGGGTTGCTCTAAAGCTTCTTCTACTGGGGACCATGTCTGATAATATTGTGTAATTTGGCCTCTTACATACTATTGGGTTCTTTCTAGTTTCATACATTCCATTAATGATTTCACCCATTCTGATACAGCAGGCAGTTCAGATGATCTCCAATATTGTGCCAATAGTCTGAGGGAAATCACATTTCCCAGTCTCCACAGCCCCATAGAAAGGAACGGGCCTCTTCCAAGGTTCCACTGTGGGTGACACAACAAGGTTTCAGCTGGGTCCATTATATTTGGGCATTGCACTATGGAGGTTAGAATCTGGTGTATGCCCCCCCCCGAACATCTGTACTCTGGAACACTCCCAAAACAAATGGCAGAATTTGCCCTCATGCACATGGCATTTGGGACATAGGGATAAGACTCATGGATCTATCTTATGAGCTAAATATGGGGTAAAATATGCACTAAAAAGGACCTGGTATTGAACTGCATGGAGTCTGTTTTTTACTGAACACTTCCCTATATTTTTAAGAATGGCAAGCCAATCTCCTCCCATCAGGTGTTCTGGCATTAAATCTGATGCCCACTGTTCTCTAATTTTCATGAAAGGGTCAGAAAGAGCCCTGAGCAGCAGTTTATAACATTTGCTGAGGGGTCTGAAGGCCAAATATTTAGCCTGTCCTATAAATGTCTCTTCTAAGGGGAAAAGGCTCTTAGTTGGTACACCTGCAACCTAGTCTTCATCTGGGACAAAATGGTTTGTATATGTACATGTACAAAATAGTGTGAGGCGTGCATCTTATATCTTTTAATAAGGGAGGAGAAAGACATGATGTCATCCCCAGGCCAGAGATGGCCTAGTGTTTGTAAGCCCCTATGGTGCCAGCTGTTGAAGATTTGCTTCTCTCTCAGCCTCACCTCCCCACAGGTCATAAGTAGTGTCTGAAGCGATATATCTCATGAAACTGAACATGTATCCCACCCTAAAATCTGGTATGCCTTTTGCCATGCTCTCCAAGTAGATCTAGTGCAGGGATTGTTTATTTTAGAAGGTTGGGACATACCCATACCCCCCACTAAGATATCATGGTACAGGGGAATGAAAGAAAATGTTTCCAAGGTCAACCATGCTGGCCTAATGGTTCCTTCTTTAAACATATCCTGCACAAAAGCTAGATGAGCCGCAAGATAGTAGTACTGCACATTGGGAAAGTCCAATCCCCCCTCCCCCAACTGGATGCCACAAAATATTTTTTTTGATTCTTGATCTCCGACCCTGCCACATGAGGTGGGTAATAGTCCCCTCCAAGGACTTTAAAAATGTATTCGGTATCCAGAGTGGAACTGTCTGGAAAAAATATATGAATTGTGACACCACCGACATTTTACTAAGATTCATCCTCCCTATGAGGGACAAGGGGAGAGCCCTCCAAACTATGCAGTCTTCCTTATCTTTTTTAATAATGTTATTCATATTGGTTTTAATAAGTTTGGAGACTGCAAATGTTATTATGATTCCCAAATACTTAATTTGTTTAGTACAGGGTATATTTGTAGTCGCTATGATGATGGGTGCTTGAGGGCCTACCAACGGCATCCATTCACTTTTTCCCCCAATTGATTTTATGACCTGAGAGTGGTCCATAGATGGCAAAAAGTGCTGATAAATAAGGGAGAGAATTCTCAGGGGCTGTAAGGAAAGAAGAACAACATCCGCAAATAAAGAAATGTTATGTTCCACCCCTCCTAGGACCAGACCTCGTATACACAAAGTAGTCCGGACAGCTTGGGTCAGGAATTCAATTGTAAGAACATACAGGAGTGGGATAGAGGGTATCTCTGCCGAGTTCCCCTGGCCTGAGTGAAGGGGGCTGAGACCATATTATTAGTAAGTATTCGGTCTTTAGGGGAATGGTATAATGCATTGACCCATTTCAACATTTGGGGGCCCATGCCAAATTTAACTATGACTGCAAGCATTAAAGGCCATTAGACCCAGTCAAATGCCCTTTCAGCATCTAGGGAAAAAAGCCCTCCCCCACTACCCTGGGGCCACTGGTGCATAATGTCCGGGGTCCGCCTGATATTATGTTTTGCCTGCCTTCCCTTGATGAAACCTCCCTGGTCCTGATCTACCAAATGGGGAAAGAATCCTTCAATCCTAGATGTCAACAGTTTGGCTATAATTTTGTAATCTGCATTTAAAAGGGAAATGAGGCTGTATGAGGTACATTTAATAGGGTCTTTACCAGGTTTTGGTAAGACAGTAATGGTAGCTAAATATTGAGATGATGGGAGGACACCTCATGCCAAAGAATTTGTCACCATCTCAAACATCAAAGGACCCACTGTATTCCAAACCAGTTTGTACAGTTCAGAAGGAAGCCCATCTGGGCCTGGAGCCTTCCCCTTCTTAACCCCCCAAACTGTCTGGCGTATTTCCTCCAGGGTCACAGGAGATGTCAAAATGTCTCTATCTTGATCCTGCAAGGTCGGTAAATTAATGGTTTTCAGAAAAGATTCTGGGTCTGCTTTCGGAGGGAACTCAGAGGTGTACAGGGTGGAGTAGTAGGTCCTGAATGAGCTATTTATCCTAATTTTGTCATAAGTGATCTCCCCCACAGGGCCTTCTATACTAAATATGGTGCATTCTGCCCTTTTTGCTTTCACCACACCAGCCAGTAGTTTCCCCTCATTTGTCTCCATCAACAAAGGAGGTGGACTTTGTTAGTAACAGGACATGTTCCAGTTGTCTTGTGGATAGCTGGTTCAGAGTACCCTTAAGAGATTTAAGTTTGGACTTTAATTGTGGGGTCTGTTGTGCCATTTTGGCCTTCTCCAGGGTACTTATTGACCTTCCCAAGTGGTGTTCACGAGCTGTGGCAGTTTTCTTTTGAAATGAGGAGTAGGAGATGGCTTCCCCCCAATGAAAGCTTTTAGTGTGTCCCACACTGTACCAATACTAGTATTTCCTGTGGGGTTTAGGACAATTAATTCCTTAAGATGGTCATTTAATTGCTGAATAAACTGTTGGTCAAGCAACAAGGATGGGTCGAGGTGCCACTGAGCTACACCAGGAGACCCCGATCCTCTGAACACCACCACTTTAAGGGGAGCATGATCAGAAATCACCAACTGACCATATTTGGCCTCCTTTATTTCCCTCACCGTATGCGATGGAAGGAAGATATAATCTAGTCTGGTATATATCTTATGGGTATGGGAGAAAAAAACCTCCAGGCCTCAGTCAGGGACCTGCCCTCCATTAATCGGTGTAGTGCAGAAACACTTTTAGGAGGTGTACCTGGTTTAACTCCGGAATGGTCTATTTTAGTATCCCAGTAGGTGTTCATATCCCCTCCTATAATTATACAGTCTGGGAAAGGAGCGAGGGTGGTCACCAAGTGGGTGAAAAAATCTGGTGAGTCATAGTTCAGACAGTAGACCGAGACCAAAATAAGCTTCCAACCTCCCAAGTTTACTACTGCAGTAATATATCTGCCCTGTGGGTCAGCCACATGAGAAATTACTTTATGGGGAAGGCCAGGCCTAATCCACATGGCTGTCCCACGAGCCTTAGTTGTGAAAGGGGCTGCCAAAACAGATCCACCCCAGGACTCCCCTAGGCGACCAACCTCCTCCCTAGTGGAGTGTATCTCTTACAGAAATATTGTATTGCCTTTTAGTTTCTTGATCTGTGACTACACTCACTTTCTTTCAACCACGTTTCATAAACTATTGATGTTCCATGTGATAAAGGTAAAACTAGCCATTGATGAATATTACCTTAATTTGTTCTCAAAGAGTCGACTTTAACCCTAGTACAAACACATAACTTGCTCTGCTAATTTTGCATAAACCCCAACAATATGAAAAAAAACTTTCTAACTTACCCTTCCCCTTTCCCAATGTACCCAATGGAATCTCCATATTATGGCAATACACTTCAGGGTATCATATTTTATAGCTAATCTCCTTCCCATCTTCCTAAAAACATAACTCCCAACTGGGACAGAAAGTAGTAGAAACATACAATGAACACTAACATATTCCCTCCCTCCCTCCCTCCCTCCCTTCCTGCAGTACAAAAGGTTCTGCTATTCCCATCCACTCCTTTTTGTGGATTGAGCGCCTGATTGCCTGCTATTACAATTCAGAACTAAAAAAGGTTAAATTTTAAAAGAAAATCTGGTTCCCTCATAATCCCCTGAAAACTGGCATGGGGGTGTAAGGGTCTGGGAGAAACTCCTCCCAGAAACTCTATCTTATCCCCGAAAGTTCTCAGGATGAGAGTGACGCTCAGGGAGCTTTGCAAGGTAGGCCGCACCCCTCTGATGTGTGGGGAACCGACCACCCTGCCAAAATGAAATTTTCAGATTTGCCTTCAGTGCTGTTACTGTAAAGTTAATGTTAAGTTTCCCCAGCGGACTTCCTGTCCGCACTAAAATAAAATTATTCCCAAGAGAATCCTGGGCAATCAAAGGAGACACAATCAAGGAATGTAGGTCCCCTCAACTGAACATTCCATCATCCCCCATTCATATTTTGAAACCCAATAGATAAAGCCAAATAGTCTTTGACATTAAGACCCAGATGTAGTAATTCAGAGTAGTGTTCTAAACAAAACGAAAATAATTTTATCTCCAAAAAGAAGCTGTTGCAAGACAGCGACCAGTAAATATCCACTTGCTAAGTCATGTTCCACAGGATGATGCGTAGATTCAAGACATGTATAGGCCCATTCCCAGCTTCCACAACAGTCTCCTTAAAGCTGGTACAGCCATAAAAAAAGTTAGTTGTAAAATAGATTGTAGCCCTGTTGGAGGCATCAGGAGTGGGAAGAGGGAAGGGAAGGGTGGGGGTGCCCACTGATCTTGCCTTATAGGCCCTCGAAGGTGTTACAGATCAGCATATGGCTAATAAACCCCCATCCCCACTCCCCTGACACACACACACCCTGTTGTCACAGTACCTGAGGTAGGTTGCCTCAGTCGCTAAGATTATTAGCCCCTTCTCTGGCGCTCCAATTCTTTGGCATATTCCAGCACGAGGGCTGGGCTTGTAAAGGCCTTCTGTGGAACCCCCCCACTGGTCGAATGATGAGTCAAGCAGGGTAAGCCAGTGTAAAGGAGCAGGAGATGGAATGCAGCAGTTTCTTGACCTCAGAATAGGCCTGCCTCTGAAGTTATAGCACTCTGGTGCAGTCGGGAAATAGGCTCACTCGATTTTGTTGGGTCATAAGACTCCTTTCTTCTGAGCTGCTTCAAGGATTAGTTGTCGATTCTGATATCTCAGAAATTTAATTATAATATGGTGAGGTTTCTGCTCAGGTGAAGGCTTGGCACCAGGGGAGCGATGTTCTAGCTGAATCTCCAAAGTGGCATCCTGTGGTAGTTGTAGAGTATCCCTAAACCGGGCCTGCAGATATTCTACACAGTCCCAGCCCTCAAGTCCCTCTGGTAGTCCTATCATCCTGACATTGCAGCATCTCTCCCAGTTCTCATGGTCATCCACAATTTGTTTAAGTAGCTCAATCTCTTTAAGGGCTTTTACCAAATCAGAGGTTTGCCTTGTTGTAAGATCTTCTTGATTCCCCAGTCTGGATTCCAGCTCTCCACGTTGTTTTTCATGCATTTCTACTATGTCAGACAAATTATTGACTGTCTGCTGCATGTGCTGAATTTGGGCAGTGATGTTTTCAAATCTCATTTCAATGCGGGTACCTAGATCATACTTTAAGTCCTTTAGAAGTCACTCCAGATTTTGATAGTCTTCGGCCATAGTGTCGGATGGGACAGGCAAAGAGTTGTTCTGTAGATGGAAATGTTCGGAGTCAAGAGAGACTGGTTCTGCAGCAGGCCCTTACACGGGATCTGCTTGTTCCTTCCTCTGAGGTAGGCCTTTCAGAGCTTGGGCTAATCTGGGCAAATTAAATGATATATGGTTGCGTTCATGGCACACAATCTTAGATTGTCCCCAGATACTGTTACATGTCTGGTAATCAATATTACTCCCAATCATAAAAAGCTCAGTGACAAAAGCTTAAAGCCACTCATTACTAAAGTACAGTACAAACTGAACTAGAATGATGGTAGACCCTACAGATTTCAGTTGCCATAAAAATAGAAGCGATCAAAAAGATTACCGCACCAAACTTTTTCATGCTGTCTCCCATATTCCAACCACTATTCCATCTAGCTGGTTGACCGAATAGAAAAGCTGATTGGCCAGTTACGCTGGGAGGGCAAGTTGTCCAGATATTGCAGATCCAAGGTTTGATCCCTTTGGCATAAAGCAGAGTGGGTCTTTCCCTGCTTCAGAGGTTACTATTGGGCCTTCTGAACCCCACAAAGTGTCAGATGGGTCCATGATAAACATTCTCTGCTTCCACTTTCGGCAATTATTGAAGCCTTTCTCTTCTCAGAACATATCCCAGCCACATGGCTTTACAGCTCGCAGGACATGTCAACATTAGACCCCCCCACCCAGTCCACACTTCTCTTCAAATGTGGACATTACTAAGGAAATTGCTGGGTACATATTTAGCCCATCCTCCCTTATTCCTATCGGGGGCAACTCTAGTCTCAAAATTAGAGTAAAATCCTTTGAGTGGACAACTTGGAAGTCCAAAGGCATCCATAGTGTTAACAACATTCTTCTTCCCCACATGACTACCTTAGACTCATTTCAAGGTTTGCAGACTAGATACAGACTACAGAAGTCTTAATTCTGGAACTTTCTATAACTTTACAGCTCCATTTCTGGGCATTTAAAGAAACTCCATGACCCAGGCCCCACTCCTATTACATCAGCTTTCAATGTGGCTTTCTAAACCCTCAGGAAAGGCAGGGATCATATATTCCTAAATCAGAGATCATATCCCAGACCACACTGTCAAAGTCAGACACTTTTCGACCACTGCCTTAGGTTGCTTTATCTCAGATGATCACTGACTGTCCTACTGGAAGGCAGCCCATAACCCTCTGAGGGACTCCTGCAGCAGGCTCGTTCAAAACAAAATGTGACACTGCTGGTATCATACTCCAGTAGTTTTGCACACTGCACTTCTTCCTTCCACTGATCACTGACAGAGATGTACTTTACCCCAAGGAAACCTGTTTCCTAAACTATGATCCTGCCCACTCCTGAAACAATTCTGGCCAAATGACCACTCCACCCTGCAACAATTCCTCAGGCACCTGTCCCACTCTCATCCAATCTCTTTCTACTCAGTCTCAAGAGCGAGGCTCCACATCTCTGAAAAAGTCAGTTCAATATAGTGTCCATGCCAGTGTGGAGGTTAAAAGATGGCTTCTATATAGATGGTGCACTATGGATATACAACTTATGACTGAATTCCTAGCAGGCATGGCCCAGTTAGCCACCTACAAATGCCTCTTCCGCTTAGCAGCTAATACAGTGGATCTGCATAATAAAGCCTGGGCCCCATTCAACACCTTTTTACACCAAGCCCCACTGGATGGTGCACCACCTCCACAGCCTATTAATGTACCTCCCTGAATGGGAATTGGCTAATTCTCTCCTGGTATTGAGCTCTGGCTCCAGGAAAGTCCAAAAACCCATGCCCCTCAGTCAGTTTACCTGTCTATTCTACCACTCCTCTGTGATCCTTAAGGTACAACTGTTGAGCAGCTCTCCCTAGCATTGTGTTTGTGAATATACTTTTTGGTTTATCTCTCCTGACAGTTCCTCTTTTTAATGCAGGAAACCTCTGAAACACTATACATCTCCTACAAGATCCAGTGTCATGCATAGTACAAGCCTATACTGATATAATTTAATCCCATACTACCCTGATATTCAGGTTATGATTATACCTCATACCTAGCTTACATCTTGAGTAGATTACTTTTTCCTGCTCATTGTATAATGCCTCTAGTTACAACTCTACTACGCTTTAATTGTCAATCAGAGATATTGGATGGATTCTTATTACCGAAAACTCAATAAAAAGTTTAACTTCAAAAAGATGGCTCAGGAAATGAAAATTCAGAAGGTTGAAAAAAATGTGTGTGCTTCATTGAAATGTTTGCTGTAATAGGCGTGATAAAAAGGGTTACAAAATGGGTAGGGAAATCCTGTATTTTTTTTCCTGGTTGGTAGCCATGCATTAGAAATGTCTAATGCACGGCTAGCAACAAGTTCAGCTAACAGCAGCTGCATTTAAAAAATAATGCATTAAGAAGACAAATATAGCCTCACCTTTGATAAAGGACAACATAACCGAAACGCATCAGGTATAACCTGCATTTTTTTGTGCATTGTGGCATTTAAAAAAATAATTTCAACCCAAATGGCATCATATTTTTAATTTTATAAGGTGGTGAGTGCAAGATTGTTTGTTGGTATATGAACTTTCTTGTCATGAACACTCCATCTCAGTATGGATCCTTTTTGTTGTGTAAGCAAAATAGAATGTTCATTTTTTGAATCACCACCATTTTTTTCCTGCTAGCCAAGAAGTTGTCCAAAGAGAACCTCGTAAACCTCACAACTATTTTTGATAGCGGTGCATACCTTACATGTCGATATCAATTTAAAGTTGATTGAGGAACATTGATCACCAGTTCCTGAAGCCACTGAGCTGACAGTCAGTGAGACCACACCAGTCAAAAACAGCGGGGCACAGTAATCTATTCACTGCT
Organism: Neoceratodus forsteri; assembly: GCA_016271365.2. Lineage (NCBI taxonomy): Eukaryota > Metazoa > Chordata > Ceratodontiformes > Ceratodontidae > Neoceratodus > Neoceratodus forsteri. Next base: position 982,688,958 of record CM028131.1, on the reverse strand, counting down.
CTGCTTCCCTTTGAACTTTTTCCAGTGTTCCCACTGACATGCAAGTTGGTCCCCAGTTTGTATTTAAAAGCTAAAGTACATTGTTTCCTTACACAGTCAAATTTAAAAGGTTATGTTGTAAATATGGTAGACAATCTCATCCTGTCCTTCATGCCCCCCCCACGTTGTCACCTGCTTTCCCCTTTTAATACAGTAAAGACACCTCAATTTCTAAAAAGTTAATTCACAGAAGAGCATAAGAGGTGTCCCAACTGAGAGTCTTTTCGTTTTTTTTTTGTAAATATTTATGATGTGGCTGACAGGAAATAGCCATGATTTCCAGTTTTAACATGCTGTGCACCATGTAAGCGAGAGAGAGAGAGAGAGAGAGAGAGAGAGAGAGCATGGAAGGCAGGAGGAAGCTGCTATCATCCTTTCATAAATCTGTTTCTATGTGTAATCTGGTTTTGGCCCATCCTCTTGTTCCTCTCACAAGAACTAAATTAAAAGAGAGGACATTGAGCATTGTAATTTATTCTTTCATGTACTTGAAGGTTTCAATCATATCCCCCTGTCTCTCCTCCAGTGAGTACATGTTCAACTCCTTTAGCCTGCTCACGTAAGGTATATCCCCTAGTCCATGGATCATCTTTGTTACCCTGTGCTGCACCCACTCCAGTATGGGCACCAGTACTGCATGCAGTACTCCAGGTGTGGCCTAACCAGTGACCTATACAATGGAAGGATCACCTCCCCTCTCCTTGAAGATATACCCCTGGCAATACAACCCAGCACTTTGTTGGCCTTTGCAGCTGCCTTCCTGCATTGTGCTGAGTTGTTCATTGAGCTCATAATCACCCCCAGATCCTTCTCCTCCTCCTCCTCCTCTTCTGTCATGGCTAACTGAGTCACCCCCAGATGGTAGCTTCTTCTTGTTTTTTTTGCCCTGAAATGTAGCACTTTGCACTTCTTGTCATTGAACCCCAATTGCCAGGTGTCTGACCAGGTCTCCAATTTTGACAGATCATCTTGCAACCCATGCCACCCTCCTAGGTCATCCACTACTGCTCCCATCTTGGTGTCATCTGCAAACAAACTGATCTTGCTCTTGATGCCCATTGAGATGTCTGATATGAACAACCCAAACAATACCGGTCCCAGCACTGAGCCCAGCGGTACTCCGCTTGTCACTGCCCTCGGAGATGAGAGCTCCCCTCCCACCATCACCCTCTGCTGCCTTCCCTGTAATCAGTTTACTACCCATCCCACTATTTTTGCCCCTGCACCTGTACCTGCCAGCTTATTACCCAGCCTCCTATGTGGCACCAAGTCAAATGCCTTACTAAAGTCCAGAAACAGGACATCCACTGGATGGCCCTTGTCCAACTGTCTAGTTACCAAGTCATAGTAATCCTCCAGGTTGGTCTGACAAGATCTGCCCATGACAAACCCATGCTGCCTAATGTCCTGCAGCACATTGGTCTCCAGAAGGGACCCCAGCCTCTCCTTCAGGATTGTCTCCAACAGTTTTCCCATGATGAATGTGGGGCTTACTGACCTGTAGTTTCCCAGTTCATCTTTGGGATTGCTCTTATGTAGGGGTACCACGTGAGCCATCCTCCAGTCCTGAAGTACACTTCCTGAGACCAGGGAGGCATTGAACAGGTCTGCCAAGGGCCCCACCACAATTTATGCCAGCTTTCTCAGTACCCTGGGGTGAATGCCATCTGAGCCCTGGCACCCTGTCCACCTCTCAGTGCCCTCAGACCCTCCAGTACCCTACCCTCTGTGATTTACCCATCTGTCACCTCCTCCTCCCCACTGAGTCAGACCTCCCACCCCCTTGGTAGTGCCTCTCCTTTCTCCTTAGTAAACACCGAGCAGAAGTATTCATTAAGCTCTTCTGCCTTCTCTGCCCCTGTTTCCACCCACCCCATCGCACTTAATCCTTACTATTTTGTCTCTACAACTTCTTTTCTCCCTGATGTACCTGACAAATTCCTTCTCCCCCTTCTTGATGACTTGCGGCAGTCTGAGCAACTTAGATGCCTTGGCTGCCCTTACTGCCTACTTCACCTCCTTCGATTCTCTCAGGTAATCCTTTTTGTCCTCCCCTCTCCCTGTTTTTTTTTTAACTACCTAAAGGTGGCTCTTTTATTTCTTACTTTCTCCATGACCCCCTTGCTCAACCAGCTGGGTTTCTTGGCCCTAGCTGTCTTACTCTGGACCCTGATGCAGGTTTTGGTTGTCTCCTCAATCCCCAGTTTTATGACCTCCCACCTCTGGTTAGTGTCCATATTAGTTTGGATTCTGGCTAGATACCCTTTAAATACCTCCCCTATCTTCCTGAAGTTGGCCTTCTTGAAGTCCAACACTCTTGTACCTGTTTCTACTCCCTCCTTACCCATTCTCAACATGAACCACACTGAGTGATGGTCGCTCCCTGCCAGTGGTTCTTCAACCCCCAGCTCCCTCATAAACTCCCCATTTGCCAGCATGAGGTCAAGGGTGTTCCCTAATCTGGTTGGCTCACTGACCATTTGCATTAGGACGCCATCCTGGAATGCATCCAGAAGTATCTGCTCCCTTCTATTCGTGGTGACTGGGGTACTCCCAGTCTACTTCCAGCAGGTTGAAGTCCCCCACAATCACTGTGCTACCCTTTCTGTAGGCCCTTCTGATCTGTCCCACAAATTCCCTGTCTAACTCCTCTGTCTGAGATGGTGGTCTGTACACTACTCCCATCCTGACAGTCCTATTCTTGGTATCCTAGATTTCCATTCATAACGACTCTGTACTACCCTCCTCCCCCTGCTTACAAACACACTTCAGTCCTTCTCTCACATATAGTTCTACCCCCCACCCTTCCCATGCACCCTATCTCTGTGCAATAACTTCAATAACTTATACCTTGGTACCGCCAGGTATCAGTCCTGGTAATGGGTGGCCCATGTTTCAGTGATGGCTGCCATGTCCATCTCCCCTTCTGCCATGAGAGCCTGTAGCTCTGCTATTTTGTTCCCTTGGCTCCTAGCATTCAAGGTGACCACCCTCCACCCTTTTTCTATTCTCCTCCCCCATCCTGCTCTCCCTTCCTAACATCCCCTCTAGTACTCCCTTATTTTTCCATTGCTTCTAGCATGGAGGGGGTAAGCTCATTCGGTTTCCCTTCCTGTGGATTCTGCATGCCTCCTGCCAACTTGCCACCTCCCATTCCTAGTTTAAATGCCCTTCTTTTGCTAAGTAATCCTCCATCCTTTGCTTAAATACCTTCTTGCCTTCCTCAATTAGGTGAAGTCTGTCCTTACCATAGTGATCCCTGTCCTCCCATGCCCTTCCCCACTCACCCACCAGCCCATAACCTTTGGATTGGCACCATTAACTTCCCCACCCTGTAGTACAGATATGGCAGAAATACAGCTTGACTACTCTGTGTCCGATTGAATACCTTCCCTTGATGGCCACAGTGATTCCTGTCACAGCACTACAACTCCACCTACTGGCTAGGGTGCTCATACAAGGCTTTGACAGGGATAGGAAGGGCTACTCCCTTTAATCATAGCCCTGCAGGCCATTTCCATTGTAGCTATTGACCTCTTCCCTGCATGGTGTAAACATTTTAGTGACCAGGAAGTGAAGGGCTTTAGCCCCCATTATGCATATCACAACAGTGTTACTAAGTTTTGACTGGTATAAAGTCATTGGAGCAACAACTTTGCATCAGGCATTGTGACTATGTATGGGTCCTATTGTGCCTTGCTGACTGGATCCTCAGTCTGTTTAATTTTGATCAGCTCAAAAATTGAACATCCATTATTTTACATTTGTTTACTCATTTGTTTGCAGGGAAATCTTGCTGGAAAAACATGTTTCCCTTTTACAGGAGCAACCCAGATGTCATAACAGTGGATTGACAATAGCACAGTGAGATAAAGCCATAGTAAGGTTCATCATATCATACTGTACATACAGTGGAGCAAGCCACAATCCAATGCAATATTTTGTAGTAAATGACATGTCACAAAATACAATTCATGACAAGGGGCTTAATTGCCATTGAAATTAATTGTTCCCTGCAGCATACTACAGCATTTTGCAGTAATAATGCACAGTATTGTATGTTTTAAATGTAAAAGCAAGCACATTTTACATAAGAGAGATCATTTTTATGTTGCCTTGTTCACATGCTCAAGCAACATCTAGTGGTAGTAGCACTGAAGTAGCACTTTCAAAGGTGTGTCAGTGTTGTGGAGAATCCAGGTGATGCTTTGGCTGGAGTGTCCCTCAGCTGCCAACCAGTTAGCATGCTGCCAATGACAGCAGTTTCAGAGAGTGCCACCAACTTGAAAGAAATCCACTGCTGCAATGAGAGACAGGCTCGTCAGTGCAGTGGAAAATCTGACACACCTCCATTACATGCCATTCCTGGTGAAATATTTCAGTAAACATGGCAGTGGTCTCCCAATGTCCACCTCTCACACTCCCTAGAAAGCCAACTTTAGGGGGTGCTTAATCCCCCTGTCAGCATGCCCCCTCTCCAGTTCAATTTGTTTGCCAATGGGGGTGCCCAATTCCCGTCAGCATAATGTCCCCCCCAATTTTATTTGTTTGCCAGTGGGGGTGACAAAATACCCCACAGCATCATGCCCCCCCAACACAAACATGTTTTATTTGTCAACAGGGTGCCCAATGCCCATCAGCTCCAATCTCCCCCCCAAAAAATAACCCAGGTGGCACACTGGGAGCCCACCCCAGTGTGACTTAATGCATTGGTGTCACCTGTGAAACAAAAACCTTGCCCCAAAGTTTTTCACCCCTGCAAAACAAGAAAACAGTCTCTTGTTGTCCATGGCATACCCCCTCCCCCAACCCACACCCACCCTCTGCAAACCCCACCTCCCCACAGCCCCTCACCCCATACTTACCTCTGGAGGTTGGCGCAGCGATCTTCAGTGGAGCGAGAACATGTCTGCACTCTTCAAAGTTGACCACTGAACTGAAGAAATTCTGGTAAGCTGTATAATGGCATAATTGGGGGGTCAACTTAGGGGGATAGCTGGACTATTTTTTTGACTTTTGGCTCCAAATTTTCAACATGGGGTTCTTGGGACTCCACCTCATGAAATCAGTCACTGTCATTTCATTATTCGACCTCGAAAGGTGAATTCACGATCACTGCATGGAATCATCTTTTGGGACCGATTAACAAAATGACAGTGCCACTGTTCATGAGGTGGGCTCCCAAAAAGCCTATTTTGCAAATTTGGTGAAAAATTCCCCAAAAATGACTGTGTTATGACCGTGCATTGTGCAGTTTACATGCACACTTGTAACTTAGAGAATTTTTAACATTTTCAGTCCAGATTTTCAACATTGCCATTTTTTCACACCTTCTTATGAAGAGTACAGCTGTCATTTTTCACATCCTGCCCGAAATGTGTTTTCACACATGTGGTGCACAGTGGCGTGATCGCTGTAAGAAATTAATGTTTGGAACAGATTAAGAAAATCACAGTGACACTGTTTATGAGCAGATGTCCAAAAATGCCTATGTTGAAAATTTGGTGAAAAAATTCCAAAAAATTACTATGTCATGTGCATGCATTGCGCAGTTTCCACGCATGTTCCTAAGTTGGAGAATTTTTAATATTTTCACTTCAGATTTTCAACATTGCCATTTTTTCACACCTCCTTATGAACAGTACAGCTGCCAATTTTCACGTCCTGCCCATAATGTGTTTTCACACATCGGGTGCACAATGGCACAGTCACTGAGGGAAATCAATGTTCAGGACAGAGTATGAAAGTCACAGTGACACTGCTCATGAGCAGAGGTCTCAAAATGTCCACATTGAAAATTTGGTAAAAAAATTCCAATAAATGACCACATTATGGAGTGTGTTGTGCAGTATCTATGCACACTTGTAAGTTTGCAAATTTTTCATATTTTCTCTCCAGATTTTCAACATTGCCATTTTTTACACCTCCTCAAAAACAGTACAGCTGTCGTTTTTCCCATTCTACCTGAAATTAGTTTCCACACCTGTGGCTCCCAATGGCGCAGTTGCTATGTGAATTCAGAATTGAGTAATGAAATGATAGTGCCACTGTTCTTGAGGTGGGGTCCCAAAAAGCCAATGTCAAAAATTTGGAGTGAAAATACCAACAAACACCCAGGACATTAAGGTTTCCAACCATACACCCACCCTGTAGAGACTGACAGGCATTGGGGATGTAAGTTGGGTTTGTCTGCCATAATGTTTGCAGAATTCTACCTCCACCCCCCACCCTACAGCCACTGACAGGCACTGAGGTGTGCCTTGGGTTCCATCACCCTAACATTCACCCCATTCACCTATATTGCACCCATCTCAGATTATTTCTTTATGGAATGGGGTGAGCAAAAGGGCCAAAGACTCCAATGCACACCCCAACACCTGTCACTCTCTGCAGGGTGGGGTAAGGTGGAATGGCATCAACGTTATGGCCGACACAAAGCCACACTCCCAACGCCTTTCAGTCTCTGTGGGAGGGGTGGCATTACTTCAATACTTCACTTTCATTCCTATTTAGCATTTCTAACTCCTGCACTACCAATGCTAATGCCAGCAAACCAACATTTGGCATTGACAAATGCTTGTTGTACTTTGTTGCAAATTTGTTGGAGGCAGAGTTGCACAGGTCCAAAGGTATGTTATTCAATACTTTTGTAGCTGTGTAATGTAAGTATTTCCGAGCCCAGTTTGTTTAGAAGTCTTGTTTTGTGATCTTACTGGCAGGTTGTGCTTGTGGATGGCAGCATCCTCTTTTCAACCCATCATCGTGTGATCAGCTGCTTTACTATATGAGCAAGGGTAGGAGCACTTTCATTCAGTAGAAGGTGGCTGGCTGTGAAGGAGGATGGATTGTGTCAGTTGCCTTTTTTATCATCACTTCATTCTTTAAAGAACAATTACAGTAGGTGCTTGGAATGAAGGTTGGATGGAGGATGCTGCCAGGGTGGGAGGATAAATAGTTTTCAGGAAAGGGGAGATATAGACTGCTGTCGTTTGTGTAGGTGGGCTGGTTGTACTGGTCACCCATCCTGTTTTTTTATATTAAAGAAATATGAAATTGTGAGTGGTGCAGAAGGCAGGAGGGTGCGATTTGGAATTCAGTTGAGTTTGAGGGGACGGGGTTGTGTATTTTAAAGGTTTGGGCTGGGCAGGAGGGAGGGGGCTGTTTCTTTTTCTTTTTCATAACAAGCACAGAAATAATGAATATCAATAACAAGTGACCAAATGTTTGGGAGCCTGAATATGATATTATGCCCAAATATTCTTGAAAGGTATTCACCCAGATAATGCCCTCTCCCTAGATTCTATGTTTTTCAGTCCCAGTCTTTCCTGAACTGTCCTTTTTCCTCAGATACAATTAATGAATGTATTATTATTTTGTGCCTGTGAAAACATAAGCAGATTTTCAGGTTGCTTGAGCACAAACATGGACAGGTCTGAATGGGAAGTAAAAGCAGAACTATTGGATTTTACAATCCCTTGCAAGTTTTGGACTTGTTAACTGCAACAAATCTTCCTGCCTTCCTCCAATTTCTGGAGACCCTGTAACTAACAACAATTGAATGTATGGGGAAAAAATGTAACAAATGATATCTGTTTGGAACATGTAATAGTGGATTTCTGTTTTGTGCATGTTTTTTCAGGTCCATATTAGATACTTTGATCCTCTGGGCTGCTCACCACTTATTCATCTTATTCTACCCATATTCTGTCTATCTCTGTGTGCAGTATTAATGAACTTGTGCATTGTGGATATCATGAAATATATCCTTCACTAAGAATTTAAAATACCAAGTACCTAAAAATAGTAAATACTAGACTGAATACTTTATTGGAAAAGAAAATTATTGATATAGAATACAACACTATAAATGAAACATGGTGTCCCTTAGGAACTATGTAAATATTGCTTCTAGATCCATTTTGTTAACATAGAAACATAGAAATGTAGAATCTGATGGCAGATAAGGGCCACTTGGCCAACCCAGTGTGCCCAGTTTTTCCCAGATTCATTTTTGTTATAAACCCACTTAATCTATGGTGCTGCCCCCCTTACTTCTATGATTCCCTGTGAACTCAACCACTCTTTTCACCCCCACTATCTCAGCTGCTAGGTTGTGGCAGGAATCCACCACTCTTTCTATATATAATTATTTCCTCACATCTCTTCTGAACCTACCCCCTTTCATTTTCACATCATGTCCCCTTCTTCTAGAGCACATTTTTTTCTGAAAATATTCCCTTCCTGTACCTTATTAATCCCCTGAAGCATTTAAAGGTGTCTATCATACCTCCCCCCAGGGTGTACATATTAAGCTCCTTTAGCCTTTTCTCACAGGACATTTGATGCAGACCCTGCATCATTTTGGTAGCCCTCCTCTGGACCACCTCCACTCTGTCTGTGTCCTTCATGTGATGCAGTCTCCAGAACTGGACAATGTACGCAAGGTGGGGTATTACTAAAGATATGTACAGAAACAACACCACCTCCCTTTTTCTGCTGGTGATACCCCTTCCTATGCACCCCTACAGCCCCACTAGTCCTACCAAATATCTTATCACACTGCCTGGCCACCTTTAGGTGATCTGATATGACTACCCCCAGGCATCTTTCCTGCTTGGTTGTTGTTAGTATCACTCCACCCATTTTGTACTCCTCCCTGGGTATCTATGGCCTAAGTGCATTATTTTGCACTTCTTTGCTTTACAATCCACTTGCCATACCCTTGGCAACTCCTCCAGTGTTTTCAGATCTCTGTCCATCTTTTCCACACCCTCCCCAACCTGGAGTGTCCACACTGTAGTACATCTTAAATTATTGGACAGGAGTCAAGAGAGCAACTGCACATCGGGTTTTGACGGAGGTTCAGTCCCAGCAGGGGTTTGAAGGAAGATGCTTTAAATTCTTAAAACAGGTATTCCACCATTGCCTGAATTAAGAACTTTCCCAAACACTTTCCAGACTTACCTGTATTGCTAGTGTGTGACTGCAGCTCCATTTACTGTACTGCATTCCAATAGAGGGACCTAGGAGTCCGTAAGGTGGTGGAGCCCATTCAGCCATCAGCACTGCAGTAAGCCCTGTGGCAGGTATGCAGTACTGATCACTGCAGTAGGCGGATGTTGTAGGAGGCAGCTTTGTGGATGTTACTTTGTGTTATTAGCATAAAAATCTAAACTGCATTAGTCTCACCCTCGCTTTAGAAAAAACAAAGCTGTTACATGCTAAAAAAAATTTGGGGGAGTCATTAACTCCATTGAGCTTTTAGAAAGCCATTTTCTCAAGTTTTACTCTTTTATGTTTTCTTTTCCTTAGTGGATGCTTATTGCAAGTAGATTTCTAATCCCAGTAATATGAACAACAAGAGACTCAAAGATGAGGTTAGCCCAGGCCACTTTTCTTTCAGTTGTTGACTATGCAGACTTCCTTTATAGTCACTGCCCCATCTCCTACCTAAGCAAGCTGCATACCCTGTACCATAGAGCAATAAGATTCATAACAGATCTTCCAGCTAACACTCATCATTGCTCTCTATATGCTGCAGTTGGATGGGTTTCTCTACATCTCAGAAGGAACAGAAATGCAGCACTATGGATCTACAGAGCATTGTCTAACAAACTTCCAAACTATATTCTAGACTGCTTCACCCAGGCCATAGCTAGCTCCTATGCCCTAAGAAGCAACAACCTCATCATGCTCAAAATACCTAAAGTCAACACCCGGCTAGGGAGGGTGACAATCAGCTATTCTCTAGCTATGGCTTGGAATACTCTACAGAAATCCTTAAAGCTGTCCAATCTTATACCTATAGCATCCTTTAAACAGCTTTGCATAAGCTTTTTCGCAGAGAAATGCAACTGCTACCACAAGAGCTAGACTTATCATTTCACAAACCCTCCTTCCAGACAGCCACCATATATGGCATATTTTTGTTCCACAGTTCTCCCTCCCGGGCAGCCACCCTTTTTATAGTACCCCAGTTCCATTTAATTCTACCTAACTACCTACTACCTACCTAATCCTTCTCCCACTAATCACTGGCCCTTACATCATTCCTAAATGCTCCCCATTCATCCTAGTATTACATTATGCTGTGTGTATGCCTTGACTCCTATATTGGGATATGTATATACTTTATCTTTTGTATAATTTTCCTGTAACCTACCTTGTCATGTATGTCTGAATCAACTTCTTACCCTTGATCATTGTATTTATAAGTTGTTTTTTTCTGTATCTGTTATGCATATATTAGTGCATTGATGTATATGTTGTGTACCAACTATCAAACCTTGACCTTATCAGGTCCATCTTGTAAATGAGCCTTGCTCAATGATGCTCGCCTGAATAAATAAAGATTTGATTGACTGATTGATTGATTGAACAACTAAGTAAAAAGCTAAATAGAATTTGGTTTATTTTTTTAATTTTAAAAAAGAGAACTTCTAAAACTGTTTTTTTTTTTGTTTTATTTTCTGGCACCAGTCACATGACTGATTACTATATAGGCGCATGCATGGCGTTCTCAGATCAGATTCACCATTTTGTATCCTACACTCAACCTGAGGAGACCACGCAGGGGTTATTTGACAGCCATTTGGAGACAGCTTTGTAGACAATATTGCAGATAATTACAGATTTTAACTAGCTTAGCTGGGAACAAGCAAGTCCATTGCTCTACTGTTTTACTACTCTTGGAGATAGTTTTTTTTTTTTATAATGGTAGGGATTTTGATAAAGCTCTGCTTTACTTAAAGCAACTCTCCAGACCTTTGTTACCTTATTTTATGTTCTGGTTATCTTGTTGTAGTTACTAATTGTAGTACTGAAGAACTAGTAGGGCATATCTTGATCATATTTTTAGTATATGTCCCGTAATTTGTACTTTGAGCATAGTCATGATTACAGTAATCTGTTTTAACTCTAGCATACTTTATTTCTATTTTTTATTACTTTTAATGTTTATGTTTAAGTAGTTCTTATTATACCTGCCTCCTGCTGCCTTTTATATCAAGTTCCCTGTTTATGTACACCCCTTTAGTGGCTAACATCTGAGTGAAGACACACTGATGCATGAGGCAGTGGTTTTTTGGAGAACTGAAGTGCCCATACTCAGAAAGAGTGATAACTGACTTGATACACTAAAGGGAGAAGCCCGCAGTGTACGAACAGAAACTACCAGCTGGGTGGAAGATCAGTAGAACCAGAGGATGTGAAAGAAGAAGTGCTGGGACCATTGCATGAACCTGAGCCCTGAGCTGATCCTTAATACAGGTAGCCATGGCACTGAACTGATCTGTACTGGTGCCTCCTTTATATGAACATTTCTTGAGTATTCTGGTCATTCTCAGCACAATACTTTCTATAGAGTTAAAACTGCAGACAATAGTAATAAAGATATGGGTTTTTGTCTTAGTGGTTAAATTGCACAGTATGCACTTTATAATCATCTAGTCCTTATAAATAGTATCAATGGTTTTCTATCTGGGCATTTTTAAAGCACTTGTTGTTATTAATATTATTATTAGAAATCCAGTTTAGGATCAAATGCAAGGTGTTGAAACTAACCAGGGCATGTTTTTCTTTTTTATAATTTAAAAATAATTTAATTTAATTTAAAAATCATCACCAAATATACTGAGATTGATTTAGCACATCCTAAGGGGTATATAGGTGCAATGAACCATTTCCCCTTCGCTACTAATTGATATATTTTATATAAGACAACTTATACTACCTAGTATTTAATACTTTATAACCAATATTTGTATATGGTGCATGGTACTCAATCTGCTTAAAGAGCTTAGAGTGCTTGGAATAATTGAGGAGCTTGCAGTGCTCAAGGTGCTTAAAGTACTTGAAGTGCTTGAAGTGCTTAATGTGTCTAACGTGCTATGTATTTGTGCTCTGATTGGAACTGGAGCTAAGGTCTATAACTTGCTAGATAATTTTACTCACTTATAATCAGATTTAATAACCTGGCTGATTGCTAACTTGTTAAGCTCTAATTAAACTATTTTTGAACTTATTTCTATTAAACCATATTTAGCACTTTAATTGTACAATTGTATAATTGTCTAGGGTTTTGATAGATGATCTTTGTATTAACCAGTTTTTACTGTAAACTGTACATTATTACATCTAGATCTTTTTTCCTTGGTGAACAATAATGATGACCACTAGGAGCCAGTTAGGAACCTAGGAACAAATGACCACTGAAATATCTAAGAATGTAAAAATAGGGAAGGCAAAGGAAAGAAAAGAGGGAAATGGAGTGGATTCTTGCCTTGATCTCAATCAACCCAAAATTACTAGTGTGTTAATAAACATCAAAAAGGAGGCTCTAGAAACTGAACATTTTACCCTGACCTCTACTACTTGATCATTTGAGGATGTGAGAACTCTGGCTAGTAAACAGGACATTAAAGATTTAAATAGTAAGCCCTAGAAAAAATATAAGCACACCACAACTAGAATTTTTCCCCAAAGAATCCTTCCATACTCTGATCCTCCCCCCCCCCCCGGGGCTTATGAGGAAGGATTGTTATCATCTTCATTAACAAAAAATTTTGTTACCAATACCAGAAAATTAGACAGTTTATCCAAAGTAATGAGAGATCTATATAACACAATTCTGGGACTCAGAGAATTGGATTACCATCAAAACAATGATAAACATGAAGGACAGGCAGAATATATTAACCAGGATCTGAACTCCAGCAAAAAAAAAACTATGGAAAACTACCTAACTAATAATACAGCTAAACAGAGAGACTCAAATATATTTAATGAATCACTCACCTATTTCCCATCTTATTTAAATGCTGATATCAAAAGGGTGAAGAAAAAATCAATATGCAGCTTCATTAAGGTTAATGGAGCAGATGGCCATTTTAAGAAACTGCATGGAGACACTTAGAGAGAATGTGGCAATAAATGGAGCCAGACTAGAAGTTGTTCTTATAGTCCTAAAGGGACAGTTCCCTCTGGACAGCTCAACTGTGATAGAACAAGCCCTGATGGAGAGCGAACTAAAAACAAATCCACCTTGATTTTTCAAGCATAATAATCCCAGAAGATTCCAAAACAGGTAATAATAGAAAGATAAAGGAAGAGATGCAGATTCCAGAGAGAAAAGTTTAAAAATAAGAGTGGGGGGGGGTGAAGGAATCTAAGAAAAAAACAAAGGAAAAATAATATTCCTAATCAAGAGGGAATCATCATAGAGAACAATGAAAGGTTTATGCAGGATCCAACACCTATCAAACAGATGGGATGGCGGATAATATAGTAGGGTCACTTGCTAGGGAGTGTGGCCCAAGAGATCCTGAACCTTTTCAGGTGGTGAGAATAAAAATTAAAAAGAATAAACTAAATTCTCAACCCATAAAGGGATTGGAAGGGATCAACATGGGTAGAGGTGGGAAACATATGCATGCCAAGATGCTGCAGAATAGAAATACTAGCATTAATAGCATAGATGGTCACAATCTCCATTACTTCAAAAATGTTTTTCACAGCCATGGGGGAATGTAGCACCCTTAGGGATACAAGGCATCTACATCAAGCAGAATGAGAGTGAAGAATCCCTCCTATAGTTGATTACATATTTGATTAAAGCCAAACTTGGGCTATAGGATGAAGGGGAAACAATCTTAGGAGTTTTCAGAGATCATAATGACATTAATAAACCTGTATATCCTCTGATGAATGAGATGATCAGTGCAAGTAAAATTTGAGCAAAAATTTCAAAGGTTAAGATTAGAAATTTGTACCCCGATTAAATGGAACACAGTGCTGTTCTTCTCACCAATGGCTCAAACAATTAAAAAAGTTGTTACCTGGGAAGCAGTAAAGAGCATTGTTTCGGACCTCAAATGGAACTTTAATCAATCAAAGAAAAAGGAAAAAATAATATCAGTGTTTGGCATTGAGACTTTAAAAAAACATGAAAATCATAGAAAATTAAAGGCAGCCACTTATCTCCTCCTGCAATTGGGAGCACTATCATGGTGTCCATGAACCTCACCTCTTTTGCCCTCCCATGGCCATATACAGTTTCCCTCCCAATGCCTTTTTTCACTCCCACACCTACCCAAACAACATGCTTTCAACCTAGGACACTGGCTACATTATAACCTATCAGTGCCCACTCCAGACTTAAAAAGTGTTTCAACCACAAGCCTGCTGCCACCATTTGCACACTGCTCCACCAAGTTAATCACCTCCTTCTAGCCAGTGATGAGGAGCCTAATCCAGGACCCTTAGTGAGCCCCAATCTCTCCCAAATCCCACAGCCCACGTATCATAACAACTTTAAGGGACTCAAAATTATGTACCTAAACTGCCAGAGCATATGTCCAAAAATGGCAGAACTTAAGGCTTGGTCCTGCTCCATAAAATTGACAGTGCTTGGGATCACAGAATCCTGGCTAAAACTGTCAATCCTACCACATGAAGTCACCCGACCAGGATATACCACATTCAGTCATGATAGAACTGGCAAAAGAGGTGGTCGCATACTCCTGTATGTCATGTCTGATCTGGTAGCTACTGAAATCAACCCTCCGGCCCCTCCCTCCTCACTGGTGGAATCAATTTTCATTTCCCTGACCATTGGTAATAACCAAAAAGTAACAGTCAGGTGCATCTACCTACCTCCCAAAACTGCTACTGCTGCCCTCCTTAAACTTATGTCCACTACCTCCAAACTTCCTCACCTTGAGATGATCCTGTGCAGAGATTTTAATAGAGACTGAAAGTCCAACAATTTAGGGAATGTCCACTCTACCCTGGCTGATGTCAAGTTAACATAGCACATTACAGTTCCTACTAGAATGAACCCAAGAATAGGTAACCACTCCACCATCAATTGGGTCTTATCCAACTGCTCTAACAGAAACACAGGCACAGGTGTCCTGCCTAATAGTATAAGTGATCACTCACCCGTACTGTGTTTGGAAAAACAAAACCCCTAACCCTCTGCCCAAAATTGTAGAATTCAGGGATCTAACTACCTTTAATCACTCCTCCTTTCTTGATTCAGTTCACAACATCAGCTAGAGCCCAATACATACCCTGCCCACCGTTGATCAGGCACTGGACTACCTGACCAAGTCAGTTTCTACTGTCATAAACTGGCATGCCCCGCTTACCCAACATAGGTCCAAAGGTAAGCCGGCCCCCTGGCTGAAGAAAGACATTAGGAAACTCATGGTTGAAAGTGATGCTGCCTGGAAATTTTTCAAGAAGACCGGCCTTCCATCTGACTTGCACTCATATAGGCCTCTTAGGAACACCTGTAAGGCTACAATAACCAATCTTAAGAGAAAGTATTGTCATACATTGCAAACAGAAAAACTCTGTAATCCCAAAGAATTTTGGTATGAAATAAACTCCCTCCTAAAGGGAAAAATGTCTTCCTTTCCAGACTCTCTTCAGGCTAAGGATAAATTACTGTCCAACAAGTCCTCAATAGCCAAAGGCCTTAATAACTTCTTCACTGATCTTAGCTCCTACACCTCCCAATTGCCACTCTAAAACATTGTCGTCCCTTGCATGCCTCCAACCCTCCTAATACCACTACTGCACCATTCCATATCTATCTACCTACAAAGAGGTTCTCAGACTCCTGAATAACCTGAGGGAGCGTGGATCACCTGGCCATGACTCACTACCGCCCTGCTTCCTAAAATGGGAAGCTCCCATACTGGTCTATCTGGTAAGGGATCCAGTCAACAGATCCGTCCTATAGAAAATAGTCCACACAAATGGAAAGTAGCCATTGTCATCCCAATTCACCAGGGGTGATCTACCTAACTGGTTGAAAATTATCAACTCATCTCCATACTTCGTCACCTCGCAAAGGTACAAGAACAAATTCTTTATCCCCAATTACAGGATTACTTAGAACAACACTAACTATTGTTCCTCTATCAAGATGGTTTCCTTAAAAAACACAGCACTCTCTCAGCTCTTATTAAGGTCACATCTGACATTCAACTTGCATTTGACAGGGGGAAAACTTCTGAGGCCATCTTCATGGACCTTACCAAAGCCTTTGATTTGGAGAATCATGAGCTACTTCTACAGAAGTTAAATTTTCTGAGACTTGATTCACACTCTATATCCTGGATCAAAAATTACCTCACCAGCCACTCCCAAAGTGTTACGTGGTCCAACTGTCATTCCACCTTCAAACCCATTGCCTTCGGTGTGCCCCAAGGTTCCATCCTGGGACCACTACTCTCTCTCTCTCTATTCATAAATAATTTACCCTCCTCCTGTGGTGGAGCAGCTGTACAGCTTTATGCAGATGATGCCATCATCTACAGGTCCTATGCTGATATCCCATGTCTCAGTCAGCACTTGAACATGGACTTCTGTCAACCGGAAGCTTGATTCCTAGAGAACAATTTGCCATTAAACACTAAAAAAACAAACAATGCTTTTCCTTCAGCATGCCCACAAACCTGACCACCCTCCACAATTCTCCATTACCACTCATCGTGGGGAACCCTTAGAACTGGTCCATTCTTTAAAATATCTCAGTATCCTCCTTGACTCGAGTCTGTCCTTTGAGGCACATGTTAAAACCATCACAACTCTTCACCAAATGCTGGGCCTGCTCTACCCCCCCTCCACTATTTAGAGCTTCCTATCTAAACATTGCCATGGCCTCCCTCCTACATCTACTCTCCTATGATGCCCCATTATTCATGTCACTCATATCCTCCCTTATAAATCAATTAAAACAACTGTATCATAGTTGTATCATAGAATAGGATGCTCTACCTCAGGTGCTGCCCCCAAGAGAATCACTGCACTGTTCTAATACCTCTAGGTTAGCTACAGCTGGAACATAAGTTCCTCTTATATCTCCCTCTGCCTTACCTTTAAGCTCACTGATATGTATACCCCACTGAGTCTTTCTGATATTGTGGAAAGAAAACCAGCCTGCTGGGCCCTACTCTCCTCCTCTCTCCCTCTCCTGTCTGTGCCGTCCTATTGCCTAACTGTAAGCAGGAGATCCTTTGCCTATGCTGCACCCTGGGCATGGAACTGCCTCCCTCCTTCCCTCCCTCCCCTCCATATTTCCTCTCTTGCTTTTCCTACCCCAGTTTCAAAAGCACTCTTTGAAACTATCTAACTGACTTAGGGACTTGCTCCTGCCTTATCTAAGAACCCTACATTTTCTGTGGCCATGTTCTCAGTGCCAAGCCTACCAGTATTATTCATGGTTCACCTTGTCTTTGATGGGTTGAAGGTTATGTTTGTTCTGTCTACTAATTAAATGCTTAAATACTGTACTTATGCTACTGCACCAACAGGTACAACTACTGTTCTTATTTGTAGCTTGACTTGTCTGTCTGTGCTTTGTTTTACACTCCCCTTTCCCTGATACCAAAGTTTTCTTTCAGCACTTTGTGTAACTCTGTTTACAACTATAGCTGCCACAAAGGCATTCAAATCATCCAGCTAAACACCTGAAGTATGGCTCAGAAAATGCATGAATCAGAATAATTTGCCTCATTACACAAACCCCATATTCTCACACTCTCAGAGACCTGGCTCTCCCCTTCAGTTAATGACTCAGAAATCTCCCTGCCAAACTGTGCCATCCTACAAAAGGACCGACCCTCAAAAAAGGGAGGTGGAGTAATGTTCTATGTCCACTCTGACCTGGAGGCTGCAGTCTATGGACCTCTCTACTCCCCAGTGTCACAGTGTGAATGGCTGCTCATGCACATCTTAATGGGCCACAAGAATTTAAAAATCTGCTGTATCTACAACCCTCCTGAAGCAGGGCAGAATGATCTGCTTGACCTTTCTCTTACACTGAATCATCTCCCTCCATCTGAATTAATAGTGTTAGGTGACCTTAACTTGAACTAGCTAGACAATGAAGCACAGTACAAGTCTCTCCTAAAAATGTCCTGGCTGCATCAAATCCTGAGTACCCCTACCAGATTCAATCTTAAATTTGGCAATCACTCCCTGATCAACTGGATTTTGATAAAAAAGTCAGAATGAATCCATACCTCTGGCACTTTTAGCTATTCGGTCAGTGGCCACCTGGCTATTTATTGCCAGTGGCAAAACTGTCCTCCAAACCCCTATACCTAGGCTCATTTCTTATATGAGCAGCTCCAACTTTGATTCCCACTCCTTTCTAAATGACTTGGCTCTTATCAGCTGGTTTTTCCTGGATGCTGCCCCTGATGTTAACACCGGACTGGATCTTTTTATCACTTCCTTCATTTCTGTCCTCAACAAACACACCCCTATGCGCATGCATGCATAGAGTCAAACCAAAGAAATCCCCCTTGGCTCACCAGCAACATCTTTGCACTCATGCGGAAAAGAGATGCGCTCTGGGCCAAGTACAAAAAGTCTCAACTCGCATCAGACTAGCATGACTATAGGACCCTGAGAAATGACTGCAAAAAGGAAATTCTTCCTGCCAAATCCAAGTACCTAAATAAAACAACAGCTCACTAATGGATAGCCCTCAAATGTTTTGGCAATCAGTAAACTCCAAAATCAGAAATCGCTCCCAACACCCACCCCTCACCATCAACCTTAATGGTTCCAGGCACATCGACTGTAACACTATTGCAACAATGTTTAACAACTTTTTCTGTGACCTGTCCAACTATAGGTCAATGGCCCCCCTCAAACCCCAATTATATCTAAAAAGGGTAATGGCTCAAGAAGTTCTTAAACTTCTTTGCTGTACTAAAACTGGACAAATCTGATGGCCCTGATGGTCTGTTACCTAAATTTCTCAAACTAGTAGCTCCACAAATCATGCCCCTATTGCTAAACTCCTCAACATGTCCTTCTCATCTGGGATAGTACCTATGCTATGGAAATCTTCAAATGTCACCACATTTCATAAAATGGGTAATAAAATATCTCTCGATAACTATTGCCCAATGTCACTACTTTCTACTCTTGGAAAGCTATAAGAAAAAAAGTGCATTGGCACCTAATGGACCACTTGCAGCAATATGACCTCATCTGTGCTGAACAGCATAGTTTTCACAAAGACCACAGCACCAACACTGCTCTAAAAAATTTCACCAGTGCTATTTACGATGCCATGGACTAAGGCCTTGTAATAGGTATAGTGTTTGTGGACCTGACCAAGGCCTTTGATCAGGTCCACCACAAGAAACTAGTACATCGGCTTGATGCTGTCAGCCTAGGGCCACCAGCACTTGCCTGGTTCAAAGACTACTAGACTGACAGAACTCAGGCCTTCAGCATTGGAAACACACTTTCATTAGTTTATAACATTACAAGCAGCATACCACAAGGTTCTATTCTCATCCCCCTCTTGTTTACCCTTTTCATAAATAATTTGCAAGCAGTCTGCAAACCTGTATGGATCCTCCTATATATAGATGACGCAGCTTTCTTTACACATAGTAACAACATTAATACCATTATCGTTTCACTCAGTTCCTGCCTAGCCAGACCTCAGAAATGGTTTGTAATGGAAAATATCATGATCAAACTTCCCAAGACACAGTCCATGCTATTTGGGACTAGGTACAGAAAAAAAGGTATCCTACAGTTTCTATGTCCTTACTAACAACAGTACACCCCTAGCTAAGACAGTCTTTTAAGGGCCAGCTGCAGAATAGGGGAGCAAGCTGCAAACTTGAGCAGACTCAATAGAACAGGTGGCCTTTTTCTGCTGGCAAATTTCATATTTTCGTATGTTCATAAGTACCTCGTGGTTTATCTCAGCCCTATGTTATTCTTTGAAGCCCATCTCCAACACACCACCTCTCTCTTACATCAGAAGTTAGGTGCTTTCTACCATTTTTGACATTTCTTAACTCCTGAGGCCAGAACCCATATTGCACTGGCAAACCTAGTCCCATCATTAGATTATGGATCAGTTGTATGCTACTATGTCCTTTGTCAGGACATAGTAGCCTCTAAGTCTCCTTGTGAGCCTGGTTTGTGCATTGGTGTTACTCTCATTGATAGGGCCCCCTCCCCCTTCTCTAGAAATCCGTGATCCATAAGGGCACCCTCCACCATTACTTGTTTTCCTAGATGGGGTGGCAGTTTAGTGCTTCACCCAATGCTATTGGGAAGAAGGAGGTTCCGAACCCCCCCTCACCCAGCTTGATGCAGTTTGTTCTTAATCCTGGGATCAATAGGAGGCCCCCCAAGAAGGAGATCTCGAGCAGGGTTTGTGCTGGTGGTCCAGGAGTCTGATCTGTGTCCGTGGGCTGGCTTGATGGCATCCCTGTTAATAGCTACACCTCTCAGAGTGAGTTACTGCAGGATCCCCTGCTGTGCAATAGATATTCACCTCCCTGCAATCTCCAGGCAGATTTCTGCCATTCCCTTGAGTTTCCATCCTCTCTTTTCTCTTGTTTCTGAGGTTAAGCCTGGCAATTACTGTGCCTCCTCCCCCCCAAAACCTCACAGTGCTTTTAGTTTTGGGTCAGCAGCCATGTATGGCTGTTTGCAGTCTGCATCTGAGCAGTGGTGCTGGAGAGCAAGATTGTCAGGGGTTATATTTTCAATCCTCCATGGTAAGTGCTCTCCACCCACTTGCACTCAGACCCTGATTTTACTCTATCAGCATGGCCTCCCCTCTCATTCTCCCTCTCCTCCTGGGGCTAGCCCAGGATGATGTGCTATTGACCCAGTGTTTGCATCAGCTACTTGGTCTAGGAATAAGTTTTCTACAAGTGAACCGATTGCTGATTTCTTGGCTAGACCTCTCGCTCAGTGGCGATTTGCCATGGGAGGTCTGTCTAAGGATCTCATCCTAATTGCTGGTATGGGTTCATGAGCTATACCTTCTCCTGTGCCTGAATTCCAGCCTCTGGCAGACACTCCCACTCTTCCCCCCATGCATGATTGTGTGTGAAAGGTGACACAGTCACTATTGCATACCTTGTGAAGTATTTTCTCTCTTCCTCTGCCCCTCAAGTCAGGTGTCCCTTCTTCTGTGGGGCCTAACTCCTTATATCTCCCCAACCCCTCTATCCTCCTCCAAGACAACCTATCTGAATCCACTTGCAATGAGGGCTATCTGCTGTGGATGGAATTTGAGGTTGGCTCTTTTTCTGGGGGGGTCCCTTCCTTCACTTGTTGGGTCAAGCCTGTAATACATAAACACAATAGCGGACTCCCTTACATACATTACCACCCAACTATCATTTCTTATGAGTATACTCTTGCCTCTTACTTTTATAAAAAACAAAGAGCATAGTAGTTTTTCTCCATTCAAGTTTAGGAGCTTGCTTAAGATTGTCTGAAGTTTTTAACTCGGTCAGTGGCAGTTAAAAAAAAGGTGCAGAAACCAACTAAACCAGCAGCCTGACTCTTATTTCTTGCATTTTGGGGAGATCAAAGGGAGATTCCTCAGTAGGACACCCAAAGAATATGAGAAGGAGATACAAATTACAGTAATGTGCCAATACTGAGTATCTTATTGGGCTCAAAGAAGTTAATACTGCACACTCCTGCATTGTTTTATATTTGGCTGACTGTGCATCTTGAATAAGTCATTTGGCCTAAAAATGTAACTATTTTTAATTTTAGAGCTTTTTGGCTAAGTGCTTTCATGAGCATCTCTTAGATTAAATGCTTAGGCTATGTGGGTTACTATTTTGATTTTCACCAAGTTGAATTTATTATTTTTTATATATGACCATTTGTTTTACATCCTTCAACTTAATATTTTAGATTATTTTAACTGCAGTAGTTTGTAACTGGTGGTTCCTCTTATTGGCCAGGTATTTTTATAAATTAGTTTAGTGGCCACATCAGAACTTGATTTCCAGGCAGACCAAAGCTGGGGACTTTTGAGGCAGAGGACTGAATTGCCAGAGCCAAACCCTGAAAATGTTCTAAGACACTGCAAGTCTATATCTGGACTAGGGACTGGACCTGGCATTAACCGATATTATTGAAGAGAAGTAAGGAGACCTACCAGGTGGTAATGAACTATAGACTTTATAAACTCCTGTACAAGACTTTTCTGAACGTGGCTACTACAAGAACATTGTTGTCTAGTATTTTCTGCAAATTCAGTTAAATATGTCTTGTTGCTAAAAATCCTTGCCAGCGGTTATTGCTGATAATTTTTTTTTTTTTTTTACTTTTTGGTTAAGTTGACATTTTATAGGCTTACTTCTTAAATGATATAGTTATCACTAGAAGCTCTAGTTTATAATCTAGATGGTGATTTAGTGCTATAACTTACACAGTATAGCACTTAATGTTCTTGATAACTTGTTACTTTGCACATCTTTGTACTTCCATTTGCACAGCTCTGTATATTTTGCTTACCATTGCATACTTTGTACATCTGCATAATTTGCACATTATATATCATATATGGGTTCTAACTCAAAGTGGGAAAGTAATTTCTCCTGAGGGAGTAGAATCACCAGAAACAATGTTGAAAATCTGATGTAAAAATATTGCAAATTCTTGAAGTTAAGAGTGTGCGCAGCAACTGCACAATGCACTCTCGTAAAACAGCAATTTGTTTGGATTTGTTCCACCAAATTTGCAACATAGGCTTTTTGAGAGCCCACTTCATGAACACTGTCACTGTCCTTGTGTTAATCAGTCCCAAAAGGTGATTCCATGCAGTGACTGTGAAATCACCTTTCAGGACTGGCTAACATCATAACAGTGCCAGAATTCATGAGGAGGGGTCCCAAAAAACCCATGTTGAAAATGTGGTGTACAAATTCCAAAAAATGCCTGAGATATGCATCAATGTTGAAAAAAAACCCTATTTATTCCATTATACAGCTTACCGGCATTTCCTCAGTTCGCGGTCAGCTTTGAAGAGTGCAGACATGTTCCCAGTACACTGAAGATTGCCGCACTGAGCTCTGGAGGTAAGCATGGGATGGGGGTGTGGGGAGGCAGGATGCACAGTGGGTGGGTGCGAGTGGTGGGTAGGGAGACTCACGAGGGACCATTTTCTGTTTAAGGTATAAAAAACACATCATGGATGGTTTTCTTTTAGTTTTTTGGGGGATACGGTAGCCAATGGAGATTAGGTACCCTGTTGTACATAGGAGTGGGGACACTAGCTGAGGGGATTATCACCCCTCAGCACAGAAGGGGCTGACATCATGCTGACAGGGGTGGGCTCCCCCATCAGCAAACAATGAAAGCGGGGGGGTGCATGAGCCAAGGGAGACTGGGCACCCCCTCAGCAAGCAAAAAAGGAAGGGGGATACATTATGCTGATGGGGAGTAGGCTCCCCTTTTGGCACATACATGAGGGGCAGGGTAAGCCAAGCGGGGGATTGGGCACCCCTGAAGTCAGCAGTTTAGCGGCCACTGTGCAGCCATGTTTGTAGCTGGCAAAGCATGTAGGAAGGTCCGTTGCATGTGACAAGCTTTGTTCGCATTGCAGCAGACCTTTCCTTTGATGTGATCACCACATTAGTATGCATGGTGTGGCGCCAGCATGCAGGCTGATTGGGGAATGAGGGATGCACCTATTGGTGCGTGCCCTGCATTCACACAACAGCAACCATGCCTCCAAATCTCCACTGCTGCAAGATGTTGGCTGCACAAGCAAGCCAACATAAAAAGGACTAAAGGCATGACTCAACTTAAAAGGAAAAAAACCACAAAGCATTGGAAGCAAAATTTTTACCACCTGAAGATGTATTGCATGAAACATCTAATTAAGGTTTAGAAAATATGGAAAATAAACAGTTGACAATAACAGATTTATGGGAAAATTATAAAAAGGATCCAAAACATTTGTCTACTTCTGTACATAAACACAGTCATAGCACACCTACACAAGTGAATAGAAAACAAAGCTAGTACTAACCAAAATATAAATTTATTGCCACCACACCTAACATTTCAACCAATCTTGGTCTTTTTTCTTTGTAAAAGACCAAGACTGGTTGAAACATTAGAAGCAGTGCTGGAAAGTTCTCCTGGCCTACACACTAGTGTGGTGGCAATGAATCAATATTTTGGTCAGTACTGGCTTTGTCTTTTAGTCACTTGGTATAAGTGTGCCATGACTGTGTTTATGTTAGATGGTTTATTGCCATAGAGCACCCAGCCTCTGGTGTGGCTCTTTTACTACTTTGATTTTTCTACTCCCATTTTAAATCACATGAAGAAAACAAATGTTATTAAAATGGAGAAAGCTAGTACTATAGACTTAACCAATCAAAGAAAACATTTTGAGAAACCTGAAGATACACAGATTATATCTGAATGAATATCTATAGAGTCTTGTGATTGGGAAACTTCAGCTTGGGAAGACTGTGATAGAAAGGTCTTGAACTACTCAGATTATTCTGAGGCTGTCTTCTCACCTGATCCCTATTTTGATTACTCACACTTAGATAGGAACTCCAGTACTGGACTTGTTGACCCTTAAACTCCATTGATGGAACACAAGTTAAAAAAGTCAGATCAGATGGGAAAAATGGAGCTCTCTTTGCATTTTCCAAGGATAGATAAAAAAAACAAAAACAAAAAGGACCTCCGTACTAAAAACCAAAATAAAAATGAAAATAAAAACAATATGAAAAAACTGAACTAGAATAGATCATTTAAGAAATCAGCATTACTGTAGAAGGACTAAAAAAAAAAACAAATAACAAACAAACAGGGCTTGGCAGAAATTCCCATTGCAAATAAGGCTATTCTCCATGCCCAAGTTACTAGGAATTATTCTCATTTTGACAGCAACATTTAGTATAATAAGAAGTATTCTACTAATGAAGGAGACTTCACTGCAAGTTCTTCCATATCCAAACAAATGCTGGAAATAATTGAAAATAGATACTATGCAGATAGGTAGGTAGGTAGATAGATAGATAGATAGATAGATAGATAGATAGATAGATAGATAGATAGATAGATAGGTATTTTATTTATAAAGTACCCATCTGCAAAGACTCTGGGCGTTGTTCAAAAAACATACACTTAAAATCAAACACAAATATACATATAACAAAACACAACTGGGAGCATACAATTTTTCTATCAGATGTGTTGATACTAGAAAACATAGCAGTCCCCAAGGATGAACTATCTAACTTGAGAGCAGATGTCTTTCACAATCGAGTCCTGATAGAAATAACTGAGAATAAGAGAAAACATGTCTCTCCTTTCTCCACAGAAGGCAAATAGAGAGATCCAAGTTAAACTTCCCACTCTCTTTGATAAGAACAAAGTGTGTGCATGTTATCTGAAAAATACATAGGATGACAATCAGGATAAGCAGGTATCAAAGCCCAAAAATGAAAAAAAAGTGAAACAGTCCAAACTGATAGACACCCAGACAGAACAACATGGCAGGATAAAGATCAATATAGTAAAGCAAAATATACTCCATTCAGGCTATGAAACTATAATTATCATGCCCCTAAGAAGGTGGAAACAACTGTAGAGAACAAAGAAGTAAATAGAGTTGTTGGAAATACAGATATTATGATTAATGCTGAATTACAAGAACTAAGAGAGACTGAGGACATTAGCAACCCCCCCCCACCACCAGATCATCTATTCCAGGATGGAACTACAAATCATAATATTTTAGAAGAGGAAAAACAAGTATGGCCTGATAAGGAAAGCAAGATTACCACTACTACTGGATATTCAGAAAAGACAGAATATTTGATTGAGATAAAGGGAGTGATTAGAGTAAGTAATGAGACACCAGAAAAACTGACTGAATGGATGCTTTACCTCCTTCAACTAAACCCAGATAAAGAAAAAAATTTTGTTGCAAGACCTCCAAATTTGGCCTAACCCAATACTGTGCTTTTCTATTGTCAATATGAAGATACGGCTAAAAATATAATGCCTAAGGTCCCACTTTTTCGAATAAGAGGAATAGAGATTAATCTTCCATTGCTGGTCCCTATTTGTAAAGACCTAAGGAAAGCTGAAAAGGTTAGAAAACTTGATACCCCTCCTCACCTCAAGAAAGCTAAAGACCCAGGAAATGAGAAACATAGATTACATAAAAAAAAATCATGGAAGCAATTAGGTTACATGAACAAAAACAATATAAAGGATGGGCATATAGAACTATTTCAATTTTTGGATGGGAAATAATGAAACAAGACTCCCATAGGTATATACATGATAAGCTTCTTCTTTTCTTATCTAGGTCTTTAGGTCTTAAGATTACAAAAAACTTGGTAGACTCCACAAAAATTTACAGGGAGAGTCCTCACTCTTCACAAATTGACATCACCTTTAAGAATTCTGTGTTAGTTAATACAATTCTTATGTCCGCTTATAAGCTTGATATACTAGGAATACATGTTGCACATCCAGCGGACCTTGGTGAAGGTCATTTAAGTCAAGAGACAGTTGGGAAAGGAGATGCATTCACCAGCTTAGTGGGGGAGATTCCTCTTATTAACTTACAGGAGCAAATTGAGGCCAGTAGCTTTGCACCCTTAATAAATTTGGATCCAGAATGATATAATATAACTCCAAATACCTCCCAAGAAAACAGAGGTCTTCAAATTCAAAATTTGAAACTAAATCAAAACCTAAATAAGGTCTTAAAACTTATTTCTTGGAACATTGAGGGATTATATAATAAGTTAGCAGATCAGGAAGCTATGGAATTTCTGGGAAATTTTGATATAATATTCCTTCAGGAAACTTCTGTTCTTAGCTTATGTTTCCCAGACTTCTGGGGTACACCAGCTTTGCAAGATCACTAACTAAAGAAAGAACGTTTGGGAAAAATAAAGGCAGCCTACTGGTATACATTAAAACAATCTTTATATACAAATAAGCACCCACACAGCTTAAAAAATAAAGGCCAAACGCTGCAAAAATATTTAAGCGTTTAATATCCAAAGTGCAACAAACGCCAAACGGAGGACAAACGGACAGATTAACTTTTCACCTAGTCTCTGCTAGGCTTCATCATTGATTGTCTTGAATACATAGCACCACACAATCCCTGGTGCTCTTGCCTTTCTTTGTTCTTATTAAAACAATCTTAAATTTCAAAATTGATGAGTGCTTACCTAAAAATGGACAATTTATTTATGCTAGCATTGGTAAATGATAAATATAGAATTTTCTTAGGTAGTGTTTACTTTCCTACTAGAAACTCAAAACAAAGTAAATTGGATCCATATCTTAGCTAAAATTAGCATTGGACGATCTTACGGAAAATGATGAGAATACCCTCATGTTAGTTATGAGGAATTTTAACTCAATATTACCTAAAACTAAGGCACAATCCAATAATATTACAAGCTTTAGCCCACTTGTCTCTTCTATCAGTTCATGGCTGGTTTCTACCAGGTGTGTTCTTGATCTAAAATGTAACATCCGAGGTAGAGAAATTATTAAATGTTTTGCAGAGAGGAATTTTTGCATATTAAATGAAAGAATACAAGGAGATATTCCAGGGAAATTAACAGGCATTGAACCACAAGGCTCTTCCACAATAGATTTAGTATGGGCCAATTTTGAGGCCTTAAAATTTGTTTTAACATTGCAAATTCCTGATTGCTTAGAATCGGCACATCTTCCAATTATTCTGTGCCTGAAGGATATTTCAATAACTGAATGTGTAGAGGTGCATTTCATCAAATAAGTAGAGGTAGTAAATGAAAAAAAAATTAAATAGGGTCTGATCCATTATTCTAGGTTTATGGAAATACTGGATATGGGAGATATGTTGAAAATGTATATGCACATTGTAGAGAATTTCCAGTTACAAGATATAATGATACATTGGGATAATTTGTACATTCTTTTAAGCCATTTTGTCAAACTAAACACATATTAAGTATTACACAGTCTTCCCTCTGAAGTCATAGTTCAATCAGAACTTTAAAAATGCAAAAAAATCCTTTAATAAATCCCTTAGGAACTATAGAGAGAAGAAGAGTCAAAACAAAGCACATAACAAAATGTTAAAAAAGAGATAAATATAAAAAAAGTTTTAGAAAAAGAGTGAAATATGTATTCTCTATTGCTTTGGGAAACATTAAGGAAAGCTATTCAAAACAGAGATGGTAGACCGTTTTGGAATATAGTCGCACAAGGATACAATAAATATACTGCTATGGTTAAGTCTTCTATTACTACACAAATTTGGATTTCATATTTTTCGTAATTATATTTCTCTCAAGAAGAGGAAGATATGGCCAATGACATACTTACCCAAAGGGGTGGGGTAGAGTTTCCCAGGCCTATCTTTATTTCAGAAATTACATTCAATCTGCCCTGGCTATGGTGAAGTCCAAAAAAAAGCCCCAGGTCCAGATAGAATAATTGGTGACTATTCAAATCCTTTCAAGATTGGTAGATTCTCTTCTTTTATAAAATGTTCAATGCCTTTATACAGATTCTTGACTTTCCCCCTAGTTGGCAAGGGAGTATTATTTTTCCAGTTTATAAGAAAGAAAATTCAAATGATCCAAAAATGTATAGACCAATTAAGCTTATAGATGTTTCACAAGAAAACATTCACTAGAATCATTCTTGATAGATTAACAGATTGGCTACAGGAACATTCTATTCTCGATGAAGCACTAAATGGTTTTAGAAAACATAGATCTACGGCACAACATTGTTATGTATTACATCACTTGATTTGAAAATATACCACAGTTCATTAAGGGAGATTAGTTTGTTCTTTTATAGACTTTTCAGCTGCTTTTGATAGTATTAGTAGGAAAATTCTTTGGAAAATTTTAGAAGACCTATATCTAGATAGAACCTCATTGGATACATTAATCAGACTTCATGAAAATACTTGGGCTAAAATATAATATGATCAGTTTGGCCACACTACTGACCAATTTCAAACTAATCTGGGCATTAGACAGGGATGCCTACTGGTTCCCGCTCTTTTTAATATTTACATTAATTGTATACTTAAGGAAATAAAGAACCTGGAGTATCATGGTCCCAAGACAGGAGAATACAGAACAGATAGCTTAGCTTATAAAGATGATATAGTACTTTCATTTTCTTCTGCATTGGGATTGAGAATGAAACTAAAACATTTTGCAACTTTATGTCATGACAGGATGTTAAAGATTAATTTAAGTAAAACTCATATAATAATATTTGGGAAGAAGAGTAAGACCACTGTTAGATTTTGAATAGGTGATAACTTTGTTGAAGTAGTAGATCGATATGACTATCTTAGAGCAAGATTTAAGTATAACCTCTCATGGCATAAACACTTAAATCTAATAAAGAATAAAATGTTCTCAGCTACCAATACTTTTAAAATATTCAATGCTAAGATGAGGAAAACTTCAGTTAATGGGATCTTGAGAGTAATTAATGTTAAAATAAAAGCTAGCTTACTCTATGCTACAGAGATATGGGGCTTCTCAAATATAAATTTATTAGAAACCATATTAAATAAGATATATAGACATATCCTTATGATGCCACAAGGTACTCCCAATTGTATCCATAAGCTGGAGCTGGACCAGAATACAGTAATGACCTTGATACAAGAAAGACAAGGGACTTTCTTATTAAAAGCTTTTTTTCTTCCTGACTTTTGATATCCTAGAATGTGTTTAGAAGAAGAAATATAATTTTCTACACTATGATATGTAGATCCATTTATTCAGTTGATCAAAAAAACAATTTTCCAGCAGGTTTGGGTTATCTCTTTTATACAATTTTCACTAGACCTTGGGATGAGATAGTTTTAAATATTAAGACAATAATAAGAGATATGGGGTCCAATTCCAGAAGGGGATATGCCGGCATAAGGTGAGATAAGCCAAACCCCATGGCGTATCTCTCTTCTTACACCAGGCGATACACCAGCCCCCATTACAAGAGGTGAGATGTGCCATGACACATGCAGGTTGCAATGATCACAGGATATGACAAAGCATATGCTGCAGCCTGCAACACCTGGCGCAACTGTGGGTTATGACAGCAACATTGCCCAATTCCAGTAGGGCAGCTGTTGCAACCCACAGTTGCGATCACAAAAGATGCAGTGGCATACCTAATGTATGACAGCTCAGACCTGTCTTAGGTGGCATCCGACAGCTGGCACTGTTGGATGCCACCATGCAGTTCCCCAACAATGGTGCCAGGTTAACCCCCAAGCCCACCTTACACACTTCTGCCCCCAACCCCTCAATCTGCCCAGACCCCTGAGGGTCTGTTTCTGGTGCACAACCCCCCGAATGCCTGTGCTATGCATCCTGTCCCTCCCATGCCCCCCTGGTATCTGCTGAGGTGGTCCAGAGCTGAGGGGCTTCAGGGTTGCCACCTGTCACTTGCTGCGAGTTGTAACATGCGTCTGCAATATGGCATACGTGGGCTTCTGCCACATGCATGATGTATCTCACATGTCACAATTGCCGGGACCCTGCTGCTTCTGGAATGTGGTGTATGGTCCCTGACATAGGGGTGACTGGCGTAACTCGCAACTGCATGCAAGTTACACCAGCCATCCTGGAGTCGGCCCCTTGGATATCAGTGCCCATTTTTCTCAAATGGCAGAATTAAAATTACATGGATGGTATAAACAATTTAAACTCTCTTGGGGTTATGAACCCTACTTAACAAACTTATCAAACCCCAAATTGTGTATAATTTATACTAGATTTTGAACAGAAAATTATACTGCACAGTATATTCATGTTTGACAAAAAAGGCCTCCTGTTAAATCTCCTTACCGAAAATGTGTCACTAATACCTATGATGACCTAAAACATGAGATGCTTTTATGCCCTCTCTATAAAATTTGTGGCAGAAAGTGGCTGGGTGGGTTGTTAGGAGGCCTTGGTCTCCCTTCTGATGAATGATTAAAATACTTATTCTCTACTATAGATGTTAATATTCAAGAATCGCTGGTTAACTTTCTTAAAACTGTGTATCTATAGGACTAGCCAGATGTCTTTGATACCTTTTGATCCTTATATATGTCAGATATGGATGTATGATTGTTATGGAACCATGAATGTGGAATCCTCATTGTTGTTGATGGTGTATTACAAACTCAATTTTATTGTATCATAGACTCTTAGATTAAGATCTGTATATAAATGTATTGGATCATGTATAGAGAGACTTTGACTGTATCTGTTTCACTCACCTATTGTATTGTATGATGATTTTATTAGGTTTTATTATTTACGTATAGAAGTGTATTGTAATGACTTTTTTGCTGAACAATAAAGAAATTTGTACTTGTCTTCAGAGTATATTCTGATTACTGTTACCCTTTGTTTCCTATCCCTAACCAGTTTCTTACCCAGACTACTGCCTTGTTGTCCATCTCCAAGACATGTGTTCTTATCTGGAATCAAACCTGTGACCCTTTGCTTGTAAAGCCGAGATACATCCAGTGGGCCAACTGAGACCCTCTGTTATTTAGAAAACAGTTTTTACTTAGATGTATTTTTTTAAATAAATATTATATGCAATGCATATTTCACTAGGGTGATGTTGGAGTTTGAACTGCACCTACATCCTTCTATGGTTTATAAGTTGTGACTAAGAATTTGTGTACTGTCAGCATCCTTAAGAAACAGAAATTTTAAAAGGAAGGACTGCATTGTGAGATTATCTCTTGATAAAACTTACTAAAGGGAAATGTGTTAAGATGCTTGTATTGCCTGTGTGATTCTGCAATGATTTTACACCTCACAAATGTACTTTTCCACTTTAATTGGTTGGATTGCTACTTTTCGAGTGCAAGACTCATACAGAAGTGCTGTGCCTGAGTGCATTCTTTTCGAAAGATAATTTATTTGATATTGGCTAACTTTGGAACAATTAGGACTAGAAATGTAATTACTTTATTTAATGAAACATGGAAATCAGAACTATATATCTAAGCTGTGTGGATTCACTTCCCACATTGTAATATGAATTAAAGTTTATCAGTACAAGTACTGTTACAGCAATGCATATTAACACTTTGTAATGCTTACTGATGCATGGAAAGTGTATTTATTCTATTTGAAATGTCTTCACCCAGCATAACCTAAGGAGATGCAGCATATCATTTTCATGGGGGACCCAGTGAAGGCCACAGTAGGCAGCAGTATTTCTCAATATGGCAGAAAGGCAGTTACACACAACATAAAAACATATGTTCAAACTCAAATGTGAAAGCAAATAAGATATTAAAACATAATTCAATGCTGGATTACATATAGCATGTTAAATATCAGCAGATGGGAAGTTGGCCTTAAATGTATCTTATCATTCATAGTCCAAACTCCAAATGGGTTACATTCAAGAGTGCTCAAAGAATGAGCAAAAGAGCTTGCATAACCACTGGCCGACATTATTTCTTTATCCCTAAGTAACAACATTATTCCAAGTAAATGAAGAGACACCTCTGTTATCCCTCTGCAAAAAAAAAGGGAACACATCCGACACATATTATTATAGGCTAATTATCTTAACTTCTATCTTTAGCAAACTAACTGAGCCAATACTGAAAAAGGAAATTGAAGAATTTTTTTCAGAAAAATGAGCCCTGGATTCCATACAACATGGTTTCTGAAAATGACTGCATTGCCTGTACCACAAATCTAATACATTTCTATGAACCCATCGGTATGGCACTTGACAAAAACATTCTGGTGGATGTTGTGCATTTAGACTTGTCAAAGGAATGATACTGTTCCATATCACAGGCTGATTCTATCTTTGAAAGAAATAGGGCTCACATCTAATCTGTTCTCCTGGATCTACAACTGAGTATGACACAGTAGGCAAAGGGCAGTCATCAATGGTTGTGTCTCAACCTGAGGAACTTACCAGTGGGGTCCCCCAAGGATTTGTTTTGTGTTCAACCCTTTATAACATCTTTCTGGGTAAAATGACTAACAATGTGAGTACATAAACATCTAAATTAGAGGATGACACCTAAATTGTAAGAATGGTGAGAGTAGAGGAGGATAACTACTACGGGAGGGTCTAAGTAAATTACACACATAGATTACGAATAATAACATGTCATTCAAGACAGATAAATTTATGGTAATGCATCTAGATAAAAAGAACAAACAATTAGTATGCTTCAAAGGTAATAATCTATTAAGAACATGCAGCCATGAAAAGAACATGGGTTCCCCCTCTCTCCTCTCTTAAGCATCTCCTACGACTTTCTCCACAACCCACATGTTCTTGCCACCACCTCCTCTGACTCCAGGGCAACTACTACAGAGTGTATCGACTTATCACTCCACTGCTGAACTGCTTTCCTAGCCCTGTTATGCTATTGGTGTATTATTGCTACTTTGTGTATTGATGTGTTGCCAGAATGAACCACACTTGTATATATTACTACATGAAATGCTCATACTTGACTGTCATTATTTATGTTTTATGCTGTCAAATGATATTATGTTTACCCTGTTCTCCAATTACCCCTCTTGTACCCTGTCCCCAGGTCGCACATGGAAATGAGCCTCAGCTCAGTGTGCCTTTCCTGGTTAACAAATTAAAAACCAAAAATAAATAATACTTATGAATGACTCTCCAGCCATCAGAGCATTGTGAAATTGTCACCAAAAGAGTGTGCCATATTATTGGTAGCATTAAAAGGGGGTTCACTAGTAGGAACAGTGATTTCCTTATGCCTCTGTACTGCAATCTGGTGAGATCTAATGTGGAAACCTGTGATTAATTGTGGGCACTTTATTTGAATAAGAACATTAAAAGGATAGAAGGGGTGCAGCAAAGAATGAATAGAATGGCTGCCAACTTAAATAGTTTCAGTCATACAGCCCAATATAAAGAACTAAACCTCTTTCTTCTTGAAAGAAGGCATCTCAGGAGGTCTTTATTGTGGTTTACAAATCTATTCAGAATGATGAACTATTGGGGTCAACTACTCACAGCCATTGTTACCAGCTTGAAATGTTACACTTTAATGGTGATAAACTTAGAAACTATATCACACAGAGAATTGTGAAAATGTGAAATACCATCTAGTGTAGTCACTAACAACAGTCTTCTCCCAATCAAATTGAGGTTTGATGCATTTATGAGTGAGAAGAGAATTAATGGTTACATGCACTGAGCAGCCATAGCCTGTCTTGAAAAAAAACATTTTTTCTTCAGTCTGCAGCCACCTATGAATCTATACTGTTGGAAGGTGTCAGTAACTATGGAACTAAACAAGTACAAGGGGTTTTCACATGATGGAAGTAAGTGGTTTTGAAAATTTGTAGGCTGGGGCAATCCTACGCTTGGGGGCTTATTCAAAGTATCCAGGGCAGAATCTTATCTATAAAGACTTTTGATTTGAAACACACTTTATTCTGGCAGATGAAAAGTTAGGTGTTTCAGATGAGCAGAGAGAGTAAGTTAATACATACTGTAAACAAGGGCTCACTCATGTACACAGTTGTATACAATAAAAAGAAAACTAGTTGAGCTTGTCAAAAAGAGTATAGTGATGGGTGGTCAAGTCATAACATGAGAGAATAAACCTCCATAGAAAGATAGCATTTTTCAACAGATAAGGACTACTTGGGCCACCCAGTCTGCCTATTTTGTCCTTGACTATACTGTCACTACCGACCTTACCTGAACTCCGACTACCCCCTCACTTTCCTACCAAAATTCCTTTGGGCCTATCTCATGCATGCTTGAAGTCCACCACTGTTTTTTCCACACCATCTCTGCTAGAAGACTGCTCCAGGCATCCACCATTCTTTCAGTGAAGAAGTACTGCCTCACATCCCCTCTAAATTTCTTCTCTTCCAGCTTCATTGCATGCCCCTTGTTCTCATACACATTCTCTTCTGAAAAATTATCCTCTCCTATAGCTTATTCACACCTGTGTGGTAGTTATACCTCTATCATGTCCCCCTCTTCCTTCTCTACTCCACGATGTATGTATTGAGATTCCTCAGTCTCTCTTCATAGGCTAATGATGCAGCCCCTGCACCATTTTAGTTGCCATCCTCAGGACAGCCTATCCCCCGTCTTTGTCCTTACTGAGATGTGGTCTCCAGAACTGGATACAGTTCTCCAAGTGGGGTCTCACCAACAATCAATACAGTGGTAATACCACCTCTCACCTTTTACTGATGATTCCCCTCCCTATGCATCCCAGTATCCTGCTGACCCTAACAGCTGCCTTGTTGCACTGCCCCATCACCTTGAGGGCATCAGATATGATAGTTCCTTTCCTGTTAAGTGACCATCAATACCTCTTCCTTCATTTTATACATTGGCCCTTGGTTTCTGTGCCCCAGCTGCATCATTTTGCACTTCTTTTGCATTTTTGAAACACAACTGCCATAGCCTCAACCACTCCTTGAGTTTTCTCATGTCTGTACTCATTTTGTTCACCTCCTCCAAACTAGCTACCCTATTGCAGATTTAGGTGCAATCTGCAATGAGTCATACCTTTCTTTCCGGCTGTTCTGCAATGTTGCTTATGAAGACATTGAAGAGGACTGGTCCCAGTATTGAGCCCCGGGGTATCCCACTGGTCACTCTCCCCTCATTAGAGTGAATGCCATTTAATACCACCCCTACTGCCTAACTATTAACTAGTCCTTTACCCAGTTTACCAACTTGGGTCCCACACCCAAATTGCCCAGTTTCTGTATAAACCTCCTATGTGGTATGGTGTCGAAGGCCTTACTGAATTCCAAGAAGGCCCTGGTCACCACTCCACTCTGGTTTATTTCCTTTGTCACCCAGTCAAAGAAATCAATCAAGTTTGTCTGACATAACCTCTCCTCATGAATCCCTGCTGCCTCAGGTCTTGTAACCTGCAGGATTCAAGATACTCCACTAGCTTTTCTTTTAACAGAGTCTCCATTAATCTCCCAAGCACCAATGTTAGACTGACTGGTCTGTAGTTTCCAGCCTGCTCCCTACTGCCACTTTTATGAAACAGGATTATATATATCCTCCTCCTCCAGTTCTCTGGAACCACTCCTGTTTATGGTTAGTTGTTGAATAGGGCTATCATAAGTGCAGCCAATTCTTCCCTAAGCCCCCTCAGCACCCTTGGGGTGCCCTGCCTGGCTCCATAGCCTTTTCCACATTCAGATGTGCAAGTCCTATCAGGACTCTTTCCTCTGTGAAAGGACTTGTGTCTACTTCCCTCCCTTCCACCAGTGTTCCTGTTGCTTCTATGTGGTCGGTCCACCTCTCCCTCCACTGTGAAGACTGAGCAGAAATATCTGTTCAGGATATCTTGTTTTTCCTGCTCCTTCTCCGAACAGTCTCCCCTCCACTTCATAACCTCACAATCCCTCCCCTTGTCTTCCTCTTTTTGCTAAAGTATCTGAAAAAGGTAGTAACCCCATTAGATATCCCTTTTGCTATATTTTCCTCTGTTTGCATCTTTACGTCCCACACCACCTTCCCTCTGCTTTCCCTCTGCTTTTCCCAGTGCACTTCTCTATACTCTTCACTCTGCATCTCCTTGTATCATCGGAATGCCACCCCTTTAGCCTTTAGCTTTGTAGTCACTTCACTCGAGAATCATAGGGTCTCTTTTTCCACCTGATTTTGCTCACTTTTTTTGTTCAGAGGTTTGCTGCCTTCACTATGCAATTCTCTAATTTGGCCCAATGTTCCTCCACCCCATCCAGGCAATTCTCCACATTAGGTCATCTCTGAGGCATTCTCTGAAGCATTCATCCATTTATTTTTTAAATCTGCCCTCCTGAAGTCCAGATCTTTGTATCAGATCTTTGTATGGTTTGTCTCTGCCATTGTCGTTATGTTAAACCACACTGTATATGATCACTGGTTCCCAGGTGGCATCCCATCTTTACATCTGCACTACTGTCCCTGTTTGTGGGTAGCAGGTCCAGTTTTGCCCCATCTCGAGTGGCCATAGGCCCTTATCTGCCGACACTGTCTGACACTGTCTATGCCTGTCTAACTATTTGCCTGGAAATTGCTCCCTGCAGGAAGTTTAGGATGGGCCTGCTTCTAGCCAAGGCCATGGCTGGGAGGCTCCAATCTACAACTGAGAAACTGATGTCCACCATAAGCATCACTTTCCCCTGACTGTAAGATTTAATTTAAAAAACAATAAGGTTTCTAGCCTTAACAATTCCATAGTTAGCTCTTCTCAAAGAAATATTTTGAAAGTTTTAACTTTTGAACCAGAAGGGCTAAAAAGTTAATTGTTTTCTGAGATTTTGGAATCAGAATTTTATGTCTAAGCTATGGCAAATACATTTTCCATTTATAGATATGCTTCAAAATACATAATTGCATGCAGACCTCTCAACTGTCCCAATTCTTCTGAGATTTCCCAAATTTAGACTCCCTGTCCTGAAGTCCCACCTTACTTGCTTCTGTTCCTGAGTTTGAGAATGCCAATGTAAGCATAGAGCACATGTTTAACGCTTAACTACAGACAGAATATACTGGAATTCAGCAGTGATACAGTAGTCCGTGGCAGTGTGACACAGCAAGGGTTAAACTGACCCAAGCAAAAAACAGATGGTGATTGTCCACACTGACAGCTGAAAGTGAGGCATCCCTCCTCCCCACAGTCATTCCAAAGCCCCTGCCTTGCAGACTCAGACCATGATCTGTGTGTGTAATCTCACTTCATGATGACAGAGAGTAAGAAAAAGGCAGACACACACACACACACACACACACACACACACACATATACACACGCTGCAGTCTGCAGCAGCAGTATTAGGCAGCATCATTCAGAACCTGGAGGACCCCCTTTACAGCTCCCATGTGGCCAAAATGTAATGAGAACGTGACTGTAATTGTGTTTAAGCAATTCAGCCAATTATTATTATTATTTCATGTTGCATGCTTTAGTTTAATGACTAGTGAGGTACTGTTATTGTATATT
Organism: Neoceratodus forsteri; assembly: GCA_016271365.2. Lineage (NCBI taxonomy): Eukaryota > Metazoa > Chordata > Ceratodontiformes > Ceratodontidae > Neoceratodus > Neoceratodus forsteri. Next base: position 982,651,091 of record CM028131.1, on the reverse strand, counting down.
CTGCTACATTTTCACTAAAAGGTTGCAGTATGCTGTTGCATTAAAAACAATATACAAATAGTGCTGCTCTACATAGGAAGGAACAAGCAAGAACAGCATGAGTTGTAAAAGAATAGATGTTATGTGGTGGCTTGGTGCAGCCTAGAAACCTAGAGTCTACTCTGTTCAGATACCAATACAGTATATTTCTGTTCAGTTACATCTAGAAATTAATAACACTGGATTCTTAAAAGCCTGGAAATTAACTTAACACTGGATCCTAAAAAAAAAACAGATTTCTCTAGCAGTGCTGATGTTCCACTTTAGTTTCAAGTTAGTAAATGAAGAGTACCAAACAAGAGAAACATGCAAAATATTTTCCTGTGTTTTTTTTTTATCATGCCAGTTGGTAGTGTGCTACTGAATTTCTTTATTTAGTTATTTATTGAAGTCACAGATTAACACCTTTGAGGACAAGGTCATTACATAGGTTCCATGTCAGGGCAACAAACATTATTGACATTGTACAGATTGGTAAGAACTAAATCAAACAATTTAACATTAATGGTTATAGCTAGTAGAAAGGCACACTCATAGGCTGAGAACAATTGCCCGAGACACTTATGAAAACTTAGACAGCAGGATGTGAGGCAGAAGAACAGAATAAAACAATTGAACAAGGGTGGTTATAACTAGTGGAAAGGCTCAATCATAGGCTGTGAACAATAGCCCGTGTCACTTATGAAAGCTTAGACACTAGCAGGATATGAAACAGAAGGTGACAGACTGGGCTATAGGATAGAGGAATCTAAACATGGAATCCATAGGGCATCAAAGGTGAAAGAAAAGTGGAGATGGCAGATGGGAGGGCACAGGCTGCTTGGCCATCATGGAAAGCAAAGTGAAGGGCACAGGATTCCAAGCCAGTGGTATTTAGGGGTGGTGATATGTGAGTTTGGAGGAAGAATAGGTGAGATCACAGGAAAGAGGGAGAGGAATGGCAGGTGGTGTTGGAACACACTAGGAGGCAAGCAGGAGGAAGGAAGAGCATAGGATGTAAGTGCCAGACACTGTGTGGCAGGAAGTAGAGTCAGGAAGGAACAGAGAAGCAACAGTTGTGAAGTTTGTCAGTGGAAGCAATCACAACTGGCATTCGCTGTTAGCTGTTGTCTCAGCCTTCTTTTATACAGTCTGATTGAAGTTAAAGTTGTGAATTTGACATTTAAAAAGCATAAAGTAACTTTACATATGTGGTAGTGTACTACATCATGTGATGTAAATTTCATGCAATGGCACAGGACCACACTGAATAAAAGATGGTGTTCCTGATTTTCTTTATTTGTCCCTGATTTTTGGGGGAAGTGTCCTTGATTTTGGTCCTAGTAGGTTGAGAGGTATGACTGCATGTATTGATATACATCAACATATCTTATATCAACACATTTTAACTGATATTGATATATGAAAAGTGTATTGAAATGGCTCTGGAATGTAATGCTGACCCCAGCTTTCATTTTAAACAAACTGAAGTTCTTAGCTTTATAATTTCCAAAGTGCTACATTTTTAGCCATTATGGCTACAAATGTCATGTGCTTTAAATCAATGCCCAGATTCAGCACGGCATGTCTAGGCTATGCCAGTACTCTTTTCTGATTGATATTCATTAAAAATTTGCAGCAGTTTTTTGATATACCAACACATGTATCAATACATTTTATTTAATTTCTTTTATTTGATAAACAATGTTTTTTGTGAGATGTGCTAGACTGACACCAATAGAAACTGAAGCCCTCTGTTTATTCGCATGACAGATATGGCATGGGCAATCACAGTACAAGCTTCTCCACACTGCCTTGCCAATGTGCCTCAATCCTATCATTAAGGGACCACAACATAGATGAAAGGTTATTTCAGACTCCATACTACTTAATCATTAGCTTCTCAGGTGAGACTACCAACAAGAGTGACAATAAGTGCCATCTGTGCTGCACAGTAGGAAATGGATTAAGGCCACTGCAGATCTTTTCACAAAAGCCACTTAACAGCACTAAGGTGATAATGGTTTTCAACCACAACTGGCCTGGGCTGGATATGAACCAGGGACCTAGAGGTGAAAGTCTTCTTAACCCTCTGCCAATCCGTTTAGCCATCCATTTCCCCTAATCAATACACTTTAATGCATATCAATTCAAGGAAAATACTATACGTTGACACAGCTTTGGCATTCAACTCAATTCAAAGTTTTATTGTTGAACTTAGTTCAAGTCATTACAAAATACAAATGTTTAAAAACATAGGGCCCAATTCCAAGACAGTTATGCCAGGCATAAATGCAGTACGCCAGTCCTGATAGCTCAAATTGCAAGTTACACCAGCAATTTGTGACATGCACAATTCCGAAAGAACACGTACGCTGCAACCTGCAACTGCTATGACAAATGCAAGTTACCCCACAGTTACACCAAAGAATGACTACCCCACTGTGTCATGTGGCTTACAACATGCGTAACACCCCAGCACCATGGAACTGCTATTCCAGAACAGTTGGTATACTGAACCATGCCAGAGGATGGTAACTTAAGTTAGAACAAGGAAAAGCTGTCCTAATCAGAACACAGTCCATAGAAACTCCACCCCCCAACAAAGCCAGACTGCTGCATACTCCCAACTAGTAGGCCCCAAATGTGGAATTAATGGGCAAACAGTGGAACACCCAAGCAAACATGCCTTAGGTAGCCCAGGACAAAGTGAACTAGGTAGCTGCATGACCAGACAGGCCAATAGTAAGTGAAATACATACCTGGTGCAATATGTACCATAGCATGTAGCACAATAGCCAAACACAGACTGTGGGACAAGGCATCACACTGTGGAACAGAGAAGTGATGGGATGCACAGTAGAGAACAGTGCCATGTACTGTGGGACAGTTGAGAGATATGTACTGCTGACAGTATTGTGAGTTGCGACATGCGTACTGGTACGGCGCTATTGCAAGTTACACCTTGTCTTGCAGGCATAACTTACGACATATGTAATTCTGCATTTTCCGATGCATCTGGTGATTGTCTTGGAATATGGCACAGCTCGCATGTCATAGGGATTTTGGTGTAACTTTATGCACTGGCATACTTTGCACCTTGCTCTCATCGCTGTCTTGGAATTGGGCCCTGATAAATTATATTACTGCTGTTTACAGATATATATGTAATACTGCATGCATTTGAACAAAGCTACACATGATGATTTCTCCACATTTGTGCAAGCATCGGTGCAAAATCTGCATAAATACATTTTAAATATTAGAGCCTGATCAATCAATAGCCTAGGAGCTGCCATCACATATCCTTTAATAAATGTAATTTTTTCCCTCTATAATTTTTAGGAAGGAGGCCACAGGGATCAATGTACTTTTAGCATGTGCTTTCAGTAAGTATGTTAATAACTGCTGTGGTTCATATTCCAGAGATTTCAGTACTTCTCCAAATAGTATTTTTTATATCTGTTGTATAAAGGGCAGAGGATGACAAGATGAGTAAAGTTAGCTTGTCCTAATTTACATTTGCATAATCCACTGTTATCTTCCCTCTTCTTGCTGTAATGCGAGGGTTTCCATTGACTGGAAAAACATTCAAATCTGAAACAGGTTATTAATTTCCTGTAATCTGGCCTATTCACAACTTGTAGGTATTTTTCCATCAAGTGACTTCTTTTGTTTTTTGTGAGCCATGGACAGACTTTAAACTGCTTACATAGTTCTGAGTACTTTTTTGTATGTATGTATGTATGTGTGTATATAATATATATATATATATATATATATATATATATATATATATATCCGTGACTCTATCACTTATATTTCAACCTGTCTGATTCAGTGGGTATCTGAGGCTATCTGTGATGACTGAAAGCATAGCTTTGGCTTATAATGCAACTCTGAGTGTTCTTTGAAAAAAGTAAGTTTCTGTCTCTGACAGTTCCAAAGTTAGCCCTTAGCAAAGGAATTATCTTTCAAAAGATATGACACTGGAACTGCTATGGCAAGAAACATATTTCTTTTTAATGAAAGCTTGGAGTCAGTGTTTCTTGCATGAGCCATACTGACATGCTTACCATGGATTCATATGCATTAAAATGTGTTGATGGGTTTCATGTCAAAACTGCAAAAGGAAAAACATTGCAGTTATATATCAGTGCCATGAAAATAAATTAGTAAAATTCACAAGGAGGAATTTGTGAGGGGCTTTAACAAAGTTTGTTAGATAGAATCCTCCTACAACAAATGCTGCATTGAAAACTGGACATTTTGAGAACAATTACCCTGAAATAGGTTGGGGACAAAAATCAGACTCAAGTTTGGGTAACAACCAGTTTGTTGATATGCTGATCATGTCAGACTTACAGCAGCTGGTTTTCAAACCAACACGGGGGATAATATATTGGATTTGACTATAACTAATAGGTCTGATAAAATGTCAAATATAAGGATCCAAGAGAGACTATCTAATATTGATCATAATGTAGTTGAATTTATTATTAAAAAAAATATAGTGCATATAACTAGAACTACTACAGTAAAAAACCACAAAAGAGCAGATTTTACAAAACTGAAGCAAGAACTGAAGAAATGGAAGTGAGAAGTTGAGTTGATTTTGATGGGAAAAACACACAGGAAATGTGGAATATTTTCAAAAACAAATTGAAAACCTTGGAAGATAAATATATACCAAATAAAAAATTATACAACAAGAAAGGTAAAAGACCTGCATGGTGCACCTCTAAAGTGATGACATTAAGCAAAAGGAAAAACAGGCACATCAAAATATGAAGGCCTTGGGAACATTTGAAAGTATAGATAATTATAACAGAATACTGAAATTACTAAAAAAGGTTATAAGATTTGAATGGAACAAGACTGAATTTAACTTGGCTCATCGCAGGGACAATAACAACAGTTTATTTTCATATGTGAATAGGCTAAAAGGGAACAATAACCAGATAGGTTCCCTTAAGATCAAGGGGAAAAAATAACTACCCCTAATGAAGTGGCTGAATTTTTTAACAGTTACTTTGGGACAGTTTTTGAAAACAGGGCTAGAATGAAACATGCTACAACTAAAAACGTGTGTGAACAACTAGAGCTTAATAGTACCTTGTCATTAATGAAGACATTTATTAATAACTTAAAACCACATAAATCAGTGGGCCCAGACCAGCTTTCTCCCAGATTAATTAAATAACTAGGTGACTATATGGAATTAACACTGGTCAAGATCCTGAACAATTTATTTGAAACAGGTGAGATGCCCTGTGATTGGAGGCAAGCTCTGGTGATACCTTTATTCAAAAGGGGGACAGGGTAGAAACATCAAATTATAGACCTGTCAGCTTGACCTCTATTATTTGCAAGATAGCTGAGAGTTTCTTGAAAATTAAGTTGGATGAAAACATGTCAATTATAGGTCTGGTGAATAGGAAACAACATGGGTTTAAGAAGAATAGAGGTTGCACAACATATTCATCTATGTTTTTATGAAAAAAAATACTTGGTGATAGTATCCATATTAATGTAATCTTCCTGGACTTCCAAAAAGCCTTCAATGAGGTCACACATATTACTCTGATTGAAAAAAATGGTTACATTAAGGTTTGATAGTAGAATCATGCACTGAATGAACAACTGGTTATGTGATAGATACCAGAGAGTTAGAGAGGTAGGGGAAAGTTCTGAACCCATTGAGGTCACAAGTGAAGTGCCGCAGTGTTGGCACTTGGGCCAGCTCTGTTTTCAATTTTTATCAGTGATTTGCAAGGTAACATCAAGAATGCTATTATAAAATTTGCTGATGATATTAAACTTGGTGGACCTGTAGGTACTATGGATCAGCGGCAAGACATGATGAGAGATCAAAAGTTAATCGAAGACTGGGCAGTTAGAAAGAGGATGCCCTTCACTGTGTAGAAATGTGTCAGGATGCATCTGGGGAAAAAAATCATCTCACAGACATATGAGTTAAATGCGATGATATTGAAGAAGGCTTCTGATGAAAAAGACGGTGGAATTATTGTGGATAATAAATTGATTTTCAATAAACATAGAACTCATGTGACAGCAAGAGCAAATTTCATGATTAAAAATATCAACCAAAGTTATATCAATAAATCATTGAATTATATGTTACTCCTATATAAATTATATGTTAGACCCCATCTGGATTATGATCCCAGTTGTGGAACCCGTATAAGCAGGGTGATATCAGGAAACTAGAGCGAACACAAAGGAGATTTACTAAAATTATTGACTCGCTGAGCAAATTAAATTATAAAGATGGGTTGAATAAAACAGTTTTATTCTCTCTCTAGAGCAAAAAAAAGGATTAGGGGTAACCTTCTGATGTTGTACAAGATTATGGCAGATCAGGGGTTGACTAAGGAAATGAATATTGTGGTGGGTGAGAAGCCTGCAGGGCTAAGAGGTCATAAGAAGCCAATTAAATTGGCAATGGCTAGATTGAATAGTGAGCACTTTTCCTTTGTGAATAGAACAGGAAGATTGTGGAATATGCTTCCATTGGATATTGTGTACAGCAGAAATATAGACAAGTTTAAAACAAAAATTTATGACTGATTGAATGATAATAGGACATGGTGGACCCACTAATGTGGTGAGCGATAGTATGGGCAATAGATGCCTTCTTTCCCTCTATATCCAGTATGAATGAACAACCCTGTGAAAATAGTCTCCCTAAATTTGTTATTTGACCACATGCTTTTTCAGGTATGCAATCTTGATGGGATACCATGTTGATATAGATTGACATGTATCAATATACTGTATATATAAATTTTTTAATGCATACTGATGCACAGAACACGTATTAGTATGTATCAGGCATGTAGCATTGATTCCAAGCTTTCATTTAACAAATGTAAAGTTTTTAGCCCTAGCAGTTTATATAATATCATAATAATAGGACATATTGCTGGGGATTTTTCCTATAACAAAAACAAAACAGCTACAGCTGCTATATGGAGTGTGCTAGGTGCAAAAACTACCAACAACAACAAAACCATCACTACTCCAAACTAATGAGCAATTACTGGCTTTTATTAGGCAGAAAGTTTAAAATGGCTAAATGCCAGCAACATACCATTCTGGGCAAGCGGCAGCAAACAGAAACCACGACTGGTTTCACACCTAGTGCATCATCAGGGAGATGGTCCATTCACAAAATTAGACCATTTTAAAGGGACAGTACAACCACCATAAACCATTTCTGCAACATATATTTTATAAGCTTAATGTGACTAACAATACCACCATTTAAACAGAATAATCACTGGGATACAAAAAGTATAAACTACTTATTACTTTAAAAACACAGTTAAAAGAACTGTGAAAAGGAATTATTTACAAGTTTCAAAAGACAGTGCATTTGCATGCTGCAAGCTTGACATGTGTGCAGCAGGTAAGCCGGTATGAACATCTTCTAAAATGTACATCAGTTCACATGTTGCATGCTTGACATGAGTGCAGCAGTTAAGCATGTGGTCAAATAACAAGTTTGTGAGAACATTATTTAAACATCACATCAGGTTCACTGCTGCATGCTTGCCATGTGTGCAGTACCTATATTGGTGCAAATCTCATCTAAAAAACATATCAGTTTCTATTTCTTATGTAACTGCTAGCCATTAAAATACATTTTTATTTGAATTTCCATAAAATTATGTAAACTCGTTAATTCTGATTCTTTTGCAAGTTGTTTAATGGCTTTTGACTTTTGTCATTAAATCACCATTCATTTGTAAAGTATTGCTTGCTTACTGCATTAAATGCCTAGGATATAGCTAGCCAACATCCCCCATTCTAGATGTACGCAGAGGAGCCTCTGTGTTGTGAAGCCTATCTATCTTGTTTTGGACCATGCAAATCCCTTATGCATATTTAGTGCTACAGATGTGTTTCTCCATGACTGTTTCAGCTCACTTACTTTCCCCTTTGTCATTCTGTATTGAGCACATACACTATGGCCATGCTCATCACTCTTTGTGCTGAGTAGGGTCTTGGAATCATGCAACATACCTCACATTTTGTCACTGAAATGAGGGACATGGACTGTCAAAATGAGGGACCATGACCATGAGGGACACTAACCCACATGATGATCAGGACACATCATAAAACATGGAGATACAGTACCTCAGAACACAATGGAAACCATTGCAATAGCACATGAGAATGAGTTTCTACCATAAAACAGGATGTCATTTAGGTAAGACAGAGAAGGACCAACCCCCCCCCCCTTCAATATTTGTGCATAGGTTGTTCTTATGGTGTGGCAATAATGGCATTAAATTTGGATTTAATCTTTTGCACAATAAGTTCCTACCTGGCCTGTGTTGCGCACACATTGCAGGTACTGCAGGAACTCGACTGTGTCTGTATTGTGTTGTCCACTTTCTCCACCTATTAGCAGCAGCACCATCACATGTGATGTAGATGAGCTCCAGCCAAGAAAGAGCACATGAGTCTTGCAAGTGTGACACTGTCTTTCCTGCCACAGAGTAGACAGACTGCACACTACAGCTTGGAGCAGCTGGTGAGCACTGAACCCTCAATGTGGCATCATACTTTTGTTGGTCTACTCTTAGTGAGCCTCTGTCTCCTCTGGTGGCTGAAGGGGCAGAGGGTGAGCTAGATGCTAACTCAAGACTAGGCTAACTACTTACTCTACTAGTCTCACCTTGCAAAAAATACAGAACAGACCCCCACGGCAGCAAGCTAGGCTTATAGCAGCAGTGATGACATTGGTGTGGGTGGTCTTCATAGGCCTTTATCAGTGCAGTGTGGCAGCATCCCCAGCAGCAATCAAACAAGAAGCAAGCAACCCAGGTTGAGTGGGTTTGGTTGGTGAGGTGACTTGGTCGTGGACCACATTGGGAAACTGTGATAGTCAGTTCTAGCAGCCAGCTTCTTGCTGAGGGGGGGGAGCAGACTGAAAACTGGGCTGGTGGCACATTGTGCCTGGCTGCAGGTTCTGGCCATATGGCCAAGTAAATAAAAATAAATAATTATTTTACAAGAGGATTGGGGAAGGAGGAAGGACTGAAATATTGATGTGTTTTTCATGTTTCTTCACCTTGGGGTAGCTTCATGATCCATAGGGGATGGGTATTGAATAGAATGAAGTTGTGGAGAAACATTGGGACAAAGTTCTTTTGGGGGGAGGGCAGAAATTCAGCGAGAAAAAACATTGGTTAGTAACTGAGTGGGTTTAAGCCCAAATCTGATGCACTGATCTGGGGTATATGCATGTGAATCTTATACATTTGAATGTTTCCTGATTTGCATATCACTTTTTAGTCAAAACAAATAGGTTTTACCTTTTAGAAATGTTACAGACATTATAGAACTGTTCTTTGCATTCACTGATAGTTGAGCTGTATGGTATGCACAGACTACTGAAGCCTCACTATAGTCTCCAATACAGAAAAAGAAGGCCTTCAAATTCAATTCAAGTATTCTTCAGTTTTTTTAAAAACTGATCAAGTTATTTTCATGTTTTTGAAGTAATTCAAATTGGCTTTGTTTGTACCTCAAACAGCAGTTTTTATCCATTGAAAAGTCTCAATTTGTTCTCAAATACCCTTCAAAAAACCATAAAAAATGCTAATTAGCCTTTAAAAAGAAGATTAAAAGACTGGTAAAAAAACTGTTGTGAAAAGGCCCTTCAATTGCACCAAGAACACTCTTCATTTCCACCTAAAATTAATGCTTTTAAATATACTTCAATTTTTGAAGTAATTCAAATTGACTTCATTTGTACCTCAAACACCAGTTTTTATCAATTGAAAATGTCTCAATTTGTTCTCAAATGCCCTTCAAAAAATGCACAAAAATTGCTAATTAGCCTTCAAAAAGAAAACTGAAATAATAGTAATAAACTATCATGAACAAGCCCTTCAACTTTACTGAAATACCTTTTAAAGTGCATATTTCACACAGTCCTAAAACATAACAATCAAATGGCCATCAAATCGAAAAACTACCCCTCCCACCTATGGGCCCAATTTTCTTCCACCCAGACCAGCCCTTGGACCTATGTCTAGCATCCCTTACCTACATGTCCCCTCTCTGCCCACCCTGATCAACAACTGGAACCCAAATCAGTCTTCCCCACCTACATTATCCTTGACCCCACCCAGAATCAGCTATGGGGCTGCTGGGCTGGCCTGCCTCACCTGCGTCTCCATAGTATCCTCAAATGGACCAGCCTTGGGATGACTGGAATGGCCTTCCATGTCTACGTTTCCATTACCCACCCACTCGGACCAGACCTTGGAGCACTGGTTCTGCCTCCACACCTGCAGGTGAAGCTTACCAGGATTAAACACAATTCTGTAACATGCTGCAGCAGAGTTACTATAGTGAGCAATGCAATTTCAATGGTAGTCAGTCCCTTTAGTCATGCAGGAAACTGTGACACTGCGCTTCATCCTGGCGGGCTTCACTGAACGGCCTCCATTTCCATCAATCTGGACCAGTTTTGGGATCCAAGGTCCAGCTTTCTCTAGGAAAATCTCCTCTTTTTGCCCACTTGGACTATCCCTGGTAAACCATACTGGCTGTCCCCATGTATGTCACCATGTTTCTTCACCCAGATAATCCCTTGGACCATGAGACTAGCCTTCCACATTTATGACCCCCTGCCTGCCCACCTAGACCTGCCATTGAACCCCTGGACCAGCTTTTCCCACCTATGTCTGAATATCCTTCCACCTGGACCAGCCCTGAGATCTCATTCATTTAAGTTCCTCCTCTTCCCCAACCCAGACCAGCTCTGGAATCTAAAACTGGTATTTGTCACCTACTGTATGTCCATCGTTCTGCCCACTAGGACCAGTCCTGCAAACCATAGAAGAGTATTTGACACCAACCTCCACATTCATTTCCCATGCTGTCCAGCACCTGAACTCCCAGACAGAGTTCCATGTGATAATGGCAACCACATAATAGCAATCAGTTTTGGCTAGTCTACATCACCAAAAATTAATTTCAGCAATGAAGACTCACGGCAAACAGCAAGACATCACTGGAAACTTAAATTTTTTTGTTTTATGTGGGACCCCCAGCACTCCCCTATTAAAGGATTCTCAACTCCGGGGGGGGTGCATGTTGGGGGGTGCAAATCTAAAAAAAAAAAAGAAACACGACCCATGCACAAACAACAAGCACTGCTAGAGAAGCTGCCACCCTTCCAACCCCAGCCTGCCACCAACCCACCACGACACATGGTCAGCTCAGCAGCCCACCACTGCACTATGTCCCACAAACCCTCCCTCTGCTTCTGCCCATCACGCTGTGTAGTCCTTCCCCACCCCTGTGCATGTGTATACATAGTGACATCCTGTTGCTAGAGTGGTCAAACCCCCTATCCGGTTGCCCTCCCTGCCCGATAGCCCTGTGTAAATGCGCCATGACTGAGTTGCCCTTTCTGAAAGTACTTAATCATGGTCACCTAATACACAGGATACTCACAGTCAGGTTTCTTAAACTCACCTCTGCCTTCTGCTTCTAGCAGGACCAGACAAGGGGCCCATAGAAGAGTGTCCAATTCACATCTTTTCCCTTATTTTCTAATTGAATCAGCCATAGGACTCCTATACAAGTGTCCCACACTTGCCTCCACCCTCATCTCCCACCTGTAGCACCCCTAGGTCCACTGAATGTGGGCCTGAAACACATCTGCATCAATTTCTCCCACTCATACCATCTTTAGGTCCCTAAAACAGGGGCCAGATACCCACATGCATCATCATCAAATGTACTATGACATACCAAAATGCCGAATCCAGAAACCCAGGACCCCAAACATTATAACCCAATAGTCTGTATCCCATAAGTCTTGAATTGCCGGCAGCTGGGGTTTTTTTGTGTTTTGGGGGGCTTCGCCGCCCACAACCCCCTTATTTATGATTGCCAACTCTGCTGAGGGCAATTCCAAACTGTCAGGATACTGACTGTTGAGTTATAATTTTCAGGCTCCTGGGGATTGGGATTTGGCAGTACAGTATGCTGTAATACTCCCCCTTCATCTTCCAGTCACACCACCCTTAGGGTCATCATACTAAAATTCTGACATCACCTGCACTTTCTTTCACACCATTCCTAGAACCCCAGAACCAGGATTCAACAGCCACCATAGTCTGCCCACTCACAGACTACAGTACCTATAGGCCCCCTTGGAGCATATTTACTCATCTTAATCATCAAAGTGACCCCCCCATAAGGCTTCTCCGGCTATGGCCTCATCTTACCCTACCTGGTCCTCCCAGGGGACCCACATAATAGACTTCTCCACATACATTCACCCTCTTCTCCCATCTGGACCACCTAGGGGATCACCCAAACCATGCTGCACCCACCCAGGACACTAGGGGATTGCAAAACTATGGCCATGATTGGGTGCAGTCAGGAGCCTAACAACAGTGCTATAGTGGTGGGGAAACCTGATGCTGGGGATGGGGCTTGAGATCCTGCTGTCAGGGCTAAGAGGGGTACGACAGTGAGTATGACACCATGGCTGAGGGGACTCACGAGCTAATGGCCCCACCTTCAGCATGTAATGGGTGTGGGCACACCATTACAGTCAACCAACCCAATACAGATTAAGTAGAAAGTCTTACCTGAGCACTATAAGAGCCAGTGGTAGGCATCTTGAAGTGATGTTGTCCTCCACACCTGTAAAAAAAAATAGAAAATGGGTACAAAAAGGATCCATAGCTCTTAGATGGTACAGTATGGATGGAAAGGACAAATTAGACAAAGAAATATACTAATCTGTTGGTTAGGCATCAATGTCTTGTCAGACATGTCAAATAAAATAAAATTAGGTTAGCTGGGGAAAAATAGAGGAGCAGAAACTGAGAGGAAAAGAAGTGTGATTTGGGAGGGGGCTCAGCCAACCCCCCCACACTCCTATTGGTGGCACTGTGACCAGTATTGTACCTGATAGCCAGGTGGGCTAGTGAAGGCTTTTCAGGGGCTACTAGGCCTGTTGGTAAATACGAAAATGGTACTGGTGGTCTTGCAGGCTAGGAATGCTATGGGGGGCTACTAAGTAAAATGGTAGCCCTGACTGTCTGGTTCCCTGTGGCTAAGGCCAGTTTTCCTTTGAAATGAATTAGCACCCTTCTCTGGGGTCTAGTGGGGGTCTTTAAGCCCTAGTATTGCGTAGGTACTGTTGATGTGGAATAGTGTCAGGAAGAGGATACACTTGGGTTGCACCTGCAGTCAGCCACATAGCGCAATCATGCTGCAGTAAAAATGCCTGCAGGTACTTGTAACTCCCAGCCCACACAGAGCTCAGGCTGTGGCCCACTCTGCATGGGTGGGGATAGAAAGAAAGAGAGAGAGAGAGAGACTCAAGAAAGAGACAAAGGAGCCAGAGGGAAGTGAAGGAAGCAATAATAGAAATGCTTCCTTCCTCACCCTTCCCAAACCATCACTTTGGCAGCAGAGTTTGTTTATGACCCAAGGGGCTGAAGCAACAGCAAGGAGGTGGTCGTGGAAGAGCTGCATCCCTGGCTACATCCACTGGCTACAACAGCAGTTTTGGAAGTTGGGTCTGGAAGGTGGCAGGAGCTGCCAGGGAGTAAAACAACTCCTGTGGCAATAGTAAAGCGGGGGGTTGTAAGAATAGGAGAAGAGAGGATGGCAGTAGCAGCAGCAGGTGTTTATTTATTTATTTAGAAGAGATTCACCAGGAAAGCAACATGAACTATAAACAGCTAATTTCTAAAAGCATTCTGGGGTTACATTGGAAGAAGCGTGGGACAATAATTTACAAGAAACAGAGAATATAATCATACACATTACAAGTAGTAGATAATTAAGAACCAGTGCAGCATACAAAATCTATACAGTTCAATTACAAACCAGGTAAAAAAACATGAACATAAGTTACATCACAGCCTTATGGTGAGCAGAGCAGCAAATGTTACTGGATATGACAACTGACTTAAACCAGGTGATAAAGTGTGGAGAGACTGAAAGTAGATTACAATGCTAGTAGTTTAAGATTGTAAGGAGGCCTGGGGGAAGTGCTTGGTTGGGATGGCAGTAGCCTAGTGTTAGCTGATTGACCTAGTATGTAAAAATACCAGGGGTGTGTGTAGGAGGGAGAGGAGGGGAGAGACCTAGGCCTTCACCTACCCAAGGTGCTGAGAACCCCTGTTAGGGAACATTGTTTAACCATTAGGGGACAAGGGAGCCAGTATTAGAAAAGATAGAGGAGAAAGGTGGAAAAGGATAGAGGAACATTGACTAGGGGTGGAGTTACTAGGGATAGTGTGAGGTGGGAGGGGCAGTTAAGGAAGAATTGGGGTAAAATGGTGGAAAAAGAAAGGAAGCCATTGCTTTCACCCCTTCAGGAGGCAAAGAACCCTGCAGTGACAGGGGAATGGGGAGCTGGCAGAGGAAAGTAAAGTTGGACTAAGAAGAGAGGGATAGGGAAGACAGTACTTACACTCTCTTCAGGATGGAGAGAGCCCTGCAAGTGGGTGGGGGGCTGGCAGAGGAAGGAGGAAAGTAAGTTGGGTTAAGGGGAGAATGAAGCCAGTGCTGACACCCCCTTCAGGATGCAGAGAACCCTGGAAGGAGATAGAGAGCTGTCAGATGAAAGTATTGATGGTCTAAGGGGAAGGGGGATGGTGGGTAGTGTGGAAGGATGACATAGAAAGGAAGATAGAGGGAATGGGAAGCCAGAGCCTTCACCACTTCAGGATGCAGTGAACCCTGCAAGGGGATGGGGATCTGGTAGAGGAAAGCTGAGTTGGGCAAGGGGGGAGAGAGAGAGGTGTCACATAGTTTAAGCCACACTGTTGCTTTAGAAATGCCAGACGGCTAAATTTCATTGTAAAGGTCTGCAGGATGCAGGCAAGATTGAGCGTTCCCCAAGGGGAGTAACAGACAAGCCGCCTGCAGCTGCAATCAAGCCTGAGAGGGTCAGTAGATGAGCTGGGGGGATGGTAGTGCACATTAGGGCCAGGAGAGCCTAGAGATCGCCAAGACGGCCATAGCAGAAGATAAAATATATATATTACAAAAATATATAGATTTAATTAAGTGACTACAAGGGGAGGGGGACAAACAATCCTCCAGGTTAACTCCAGGCAGGCCATGTTTGGCACATGCTGGCTAGCACTGACATTATTAGGACATCTTGACATTGGCAGCAGGAAGAGTCAGATAGTAAATGAAAGTTGGCGGGGAGGGGCCCCAGGGGGCTGTTATTTGGCTGTTCCTGACAGCTATAAGCTATAACTTGAAAATGTATTAGGTAGCATGTTGTCTAGGGGATCACCAGCTCTATCCACCCACACCATAACTTGGCAGTGTTTGCTTCACAAAGGGTGAAAACAAAGGTCTCAAAAGAGGTAAGGACAGTAGTTGGGAGGCGCTACCTTGACAGGTTCCCACCTCGTTGGGGGGAGCTCACTCCTGTTTGGCTGCAACGAGCCTTGGCAACTTAAAGCACTAATCAGGAGTCAAGTAGGGTTAGCTAAAAGGCTGAGGAGGAGTCCATGCCGAAAAAAATCTGTACTGTCCAATGTCTGCACATTGCCTTTCTTTGCCTGCTTATTACTTGTCCTATACCTGTAGAATACCTGCAAAAGGATGCCTTGCACAGGCCCTGTACAGTACCTTTAAAGATACAATTCATAGCTGGCCCAGTGGTGCTGAGGGTTGAGGCACTGGACACCACACTTCGCATCACACTGGCGACCTGGGTTTGGATGCGAGCCCGGGCCACCAGGGGTTGGCAGGGAAAGGATAGGATTGAGCATCCACAGGACTGCTCCCCTATCCCAGGGAGGGATCCAGGGAACAACCGCTCTGTAGCAGCCCCTGGTCATGACCAGGGGGCACTATCAGAGTGGTGGCAGCAAGGGGGGCAGAGTGTGGAAGACATTGGCACGTTCTGCCATGACGTCATTGCACATCGCACTCTGCAAAGGGCAAAAGGTGGAAAAACACAGCAGAGCAATGATCTCAGCAGCTTATGACCATGCCACGTGCCCCCCGTTTCCCACGAGGATCCTGCCACAGAGTGAGCGAGCCCTAATTGGCCGGCTCTGTGGGGGTGCCAGACCGGGCCCGGGAAGGGTACGGGTGCCGGCTGCCAGAGATCACCCATGATCCGTGCTGCCAAGAAGGAGGAGAAATAAATAATAATAAGATTAAAAAAAAGATACACTTCATTCCCTGCCCTTTTTTGTGGGGGAGGGGCCTGCATTCAGTATGTATCCCACATCAAGGAACAGGGCACAAATGTAGCCCCCCCCCAAAAAAATTACACCACTAGAATCACGGAGGACATTAAGGCACAAACCAAAGATGGAGGAGATTCACATAGTGGGTAACAGAAAAATACATGTGCTGTAATATAAACATACTGTAGATAAAGATGACAGAACAGACCAAAGGTCCATCCAGTCTGTCTGTAGTTCCCTTTTAAACCCCAGGAACAATTGCCCATACAGGGGACTAGCCCTCACTATCTACCTCACTGTTACCCTACATACTATAGCCATCTTAAGTAAGCACTACATTCTTCACTAGGTCTCAGCCATACTTGAAATCATTTATGGTTTTGGCACCCACCACCATGGCTGGCAGACTGTACTACCCTTTCTATAAAATAAATCATTCTCATATCACTCTTGAACCTCTTTTTCATCTTTTTCCATTTATACCATCCATGTCTTAAGTGTTGCTCTGGCTAAATAGTTCCTCGCAGTTCACCTTGTTTATTCCTTTCAAGGGATTCCCTAGTGTGGGGCATAGGGAGGGAAGTGAGTCTCACAGCACACAACCAAAAGGTGGTACATTGTATCCTAGGGGTTGAGGCTTTTAAGCAGGGTCTGAAAACTTTATTCACTCATGCTTTGGTGTTTAATCATCCCCACAGTGTTATATACCTAACATGAGCCCCCTCCCTCCAAAGCACCTAAAACTATGCCACCAACCTCCACAGTATTCAATACTAGCCTCCTTCCTCCACGGCTCCAGACACTAGCCCCCTCCCTCTAAAGCACTCGGCACTAGCCCACCTGCCTCCTCAGTACCCTACACCAGCTCACCTTCATCGACAGCATCCACTATCAGCCACCTGTGTCCACAGCACCCAATACCAGCCACAGCTGTCCACAGCACCCAACACCTGCCATCTCCCTTGACAACCTCCATGATACTAGCCCCTCCCTCCACAGCACCTGACACTAGCATGTTTTCCTTACAGCCCCCCATGACTGTAGCCCCCCTGACTATACACCTTCCACAGCACCTAACACTACCCTGGCTCCCTCCATCACCCCAGACTCAACTCCTTCCTTCTACTTCCCAACTCAACCCCTGCACACCAACCGTACTTCTCATTCATCACAGTCTCTCTGAACACCCTTCCCTCTCTGGGCATCCCACTTTTCTTAAGCCCATGGATATCACCTCCTTCCCTCCCTCCTGGGCCCCCCTGACTCCCAGAAACCATGCACTTCCTCCTCAGCCACATGAGAATCATATATGCACTTGTTACCCACCTTCTCTGCAAGGCCCCCTCTGGATATCACCTCCTCAGACACCTGAGGCACACATACACCCTCCTCTATACTCTCCCTCCACAGGCTCTGAAACTAGCACCTCCTCCCTCCTTCCACAACCCCCAACCCTTGCTGACCTGTCTTCCAAAACCCCATACACTAGCATCCCACTTCTCCAGACAGTAGCCCCCCCCAGGCCTGACAATAGCCCCACTTCCTTCCTTAGCAAAAGACTCTAGCCCCACCTCCTTTACTGGCATCAATATTGGTACTGTTCCACTAGCTAAATGTAGCAGATTTTGTATCCCAATCAATCAATCAAAACTTTATTTATAAAGCGCTTTTCAATAAATCAAAGCGCTAATGCATAACAAGAGATAAAACATCAACAATAATAAATAATAACATAAACAATAAAATGACCATAAAATAATCTATCCGAATGCCAGTGTAAATAAGTAACTTTTCAGAGACCTCTTAAATGATTCCATGGACAGGCACTCTCTAATCCGACGAGGTAGAGAATTCCACAGGGTCAGAGCCATAAAGGAAAAAGCCCTTGCCCCAGATGATTGAAGACGAACCCTGGGAATCTCTAGCAATCCCTCGCCAGTGGAGCGGAGTGGGCAGAGAGGGTGGTAGGGACAAAGGAGATCTTTCAGGTAGCCTGGTCCCTGACCATGTAGGGTCTTATAGGTCAGCAATGCGACCTTGAAGGTGATTCTCCACCGCACTGGCAGCCAGTGCAGTTCGCACAGCACAGGTGTGATATGGCAAGTTCTTGATAACCCAGTTAACAACCTGGCTGCCTCGTTCTGCACCAGCTGCAGGTGATGGAGATCTACCCCTGGAAACCCTAGATATAAAGCATTACAGTAATCAAGGCATGAAGAAACAGAAGCGTGGACCAACACAGGAAGGTCATCATGCGGGACAAGGTGTTTTATCCGGGTGATATTCCTCAGATGGTAAAAAGATGACTTGACAGTGGCTGACACCTGTGTCTTCAGTGTCAGCACATTGTCAAAAATTACACCCAGATTTCGCACCTGTTCAGAAGGTCTCAACTGGGTATCCCTTAATAAAAGACCAGAGGGGACCCCAGGAGTCAACTTCTTTACATAATGACCCGGGCCCACAACCAACACCTCAGTCTTATCTGGATTTAACTTCAACCAGTTCGCACTCATCCATTCCTGAATCTCAGCCAGGCAGTTGTTAAAAACCGACACTGCATTGATTTGTTCGGGTGAAAAGGACATATAGAGCTGAGTATCATCTGCATAGCAGTGAAAACTCAGCCCATAACGCCTTATGATGTCTCCCAATGGCAGCATATACACCGTGAACAACATGGGGGAAGCACAGAGCCTTGTGGCACCCCACAGGACAGAGCAAAGGAAGCAGAAGAGAAAATCCCTGAAACTACCCTTTGACTTCTGCCTGTGAGGAAAGAGTGGAACCATCTGAGGACTGTCCCTGACAGTCTGCAGAGTAGTCGCAGGTGATCCAGCAACATCTCACCACTCGGGAGACCTGAGTAAAGGCAATATATTTATTTGTAAAATAACACCGCTACAGCCACAACAGGTGTGTGAAAAGCCTGAAACTGGACTGGAGAGGATCATAGACTTCATGGGTGGTAAGAAAGTCATCGAGCTGCAACGTGATTACTTTCTCAATAAACTTGCCCAAAAAGGGCAGGTTAGAGATCGGTCTGTAGTTAGCGAGGCAGTCGGGGTCAAGGGAAGGTTTCTTCAAAAGGGGTGTCATGACAGCCTCCTTCAAAGACTCCAGGAACACCTCTTGATCCAAAGAACTCCAGACTATCCTCGCAAGGATTGGTCCGATCACATCCATGCACCCCACAAGGAGGCACGTAGGATCAGAATCCAAACTACAGCAAGTCGGTCGTAGGCCCTGGACAATCTTGATGGTATTCATGATTGCTGGCTGGTCAAAAGCCATCCAGGTAGACTGAGGGCATGTAGCTCTGCATCGGTGACTGCAATGCTCATTTGAACGTATGCTGCAGATCTCCAACCTGATTGATGACACCTTATCATCAAAGAACCAAGCAAACTGAACAGGGCTGCTCAGCTCACCCACGGTCAGCCGGCACTCAGCCAGCCACCGACCAAGATCAGGACACCCACCTGCAGCTCCTTGGAAGCTGCCTGCTGCTGAACAGGGCTACTCAGCTCACCCACGGTCAGCCGGCACTCAGCCAGCCACCAACCAAGATCAGGACACCCATCTGCAGCTCCTTGGAAGCTGTCTGCCCCTGAACAGGGCTGCTCAGCTCACCCACGGTCAGCCAGCACTCAGCCAGCCACCGACCAAGATCAGGACACCCACCTGCAGCTCCTTGGAAGGTACGGGAATGCGCAGCCAATCAGAACACGGGTGCTTCCAGCAAACCCACTCTGATTGGCCAGGACTTTTCCCCTGCTATAGACACCTGGCACTCTGTTAGATTTTCAATAGAGCTAAGCACATTTTAACTGTGTTATTAGAAGTTTTTCAACTGTATTAGCAGGATTGTAATTTCTACTACTGTTTTAAAGTGCTTACACCTCTTCTGTCTGACTGCTATTCCTGCAGCCCCCCATCCAAGCACTCTGCCTTGGCTCCGATAAGTCTAACTACCTTTTGTCTTACTAAACTGCTCAAATCTAACCCCTTCACCTCTATGCTATTTAAGACCTGCTCTGTCTTCTTCTCTTCAGCTGCCTGCCCCTGAACAGGGCTGCTCAGCTCACCCATGGTCAGCCGTCACTCAGCCAGCCACCGACCAAGATCAGGACACCCACCTGCAGCTCCTTGGAAGGTACGGGACAGCGCAGCCAATCAGAACACGGGTGCTTCCAGCAAACCCACTCTGATTGGCCAGGACTTTTCCCCTGCTATAGACACCTGGCACTTTGTTAGATTTTCAATAGAGCTAAGCACATTTTAACTGTGTTATTAGAAGTTTTTCAACTGTATTAGCAGGATTGTAATTTCTACTACTGTTTTAAAGTGCTTACACCTCTTCTGTCTGACTGCTATTCCTGCAGCCCTCCCCCCCCATCCAAGCATTCTGCCTTGGCTCCGATAAGTCTAACTACCCTTTTTTGGCTAGTTTTCCATTAGCAGGTTATACAGACCTGCCACTAGAGGGATTCTTGGTCTTCTACATAATCACTGTACTCCTTGTTGGCAATATGGCCTGCATTATCATTTTTTGCGGCCTCACAGCCGATTGGTCCCTTACTCCATTCACTTGCATTGCTTGATTTTTCAATGCAAAGCTGTTGTTGGGTTAGTTTAATTTGTTAAATCCTGCCAAAGAGCTGTTTTCATGTACTTTGAAATCCTTGGGGCTTTTTTGTTAAGTGTAACTGTGGTTAAGTGATTACAGCATCCTGTTGTTAACTTAAAGTGGGCCAGACGCTACGGTGCCCAGCCCCCTCACAGTCTTTTGTTGTGATAATTTAAGTCTGAATTGCCCAGCAGAAATGCTTGTTCCTGCCTAAATATTAACTCCTGTGCCATCCTCTGTCTCTTCCCAGTCGAAGCTCCCTGTTGGAAGCCCTCGTTGTGAGCCAGGGCTACGCTCTGCCAGCGGGCGGGCAGCAACCGCCTAGCCGCCTCCAGGGACCAGAAAACTGGGAGGGACAGCCAGGGAAGGTACAGGAAAGCTGCAAAATTTATGCCCACCCACCCTGACCCTCCTCGGATGTTATTTGTATAGGCATTTTCCCGCCAAATTACAATTCCTGCCCCCAACACCACGCTATCCAGCAATCTGTCTCATTGCCACTGCTGTACTGCCAAATCAGCAACCCTTCCTTATTGTTCTCCCTGCTACTACACTGTTGTTTCCTAGTTCCATTTAATCATCAACCTTGCTTTCATAATGGGGGGATCCCTTTGGATACTCCTGGCTATGTTCTTCATGTTGTTCAGGGAAAAAGACATCCTCCCTGCCACTGTCACACTGAAAAGTGCATCCCACCTTCCTAGTCTCGCTATTTCACCATTATTAAAGAAGGACCGGATCCTTATCTATGCACTACCTATGCCACAAGTTAACCAGTGAGGTAACCTCCATGTAGGGACGCAAATTGCTCTATCAACATATCGCCCGGTACCCCATTATTGGGTATACAGTTCCCCATTATGCCTGACCACCAGATTGCTATTGAGTGTATTGGCACGATCCCATAACCCTGACTGGCTTATCTTAAAACAGAAGCCCCTGAATAGAAAAAGGAGGACCAAAGATAGTCTCCTCATTTTCTCTCTTGAAGCCCTTATGAAACTTTTAATTTTTTTCCTGATCTGTGTTGGAAATGTGGAAATTAACCCCGACCTCCACAGTGCATTACCTCACCAGCAGACTTATCCTCGACCAAAGGTCTAAGCTTTCACATATCAATGCCTGCAGTCTGCTAAAAAGCTCACATTGATACAATCCTGGGTTGCCCATACTTTCAGACTTTCTTGTGGTATCAGAGACATGGCTCAGACCCACCACAGCAGACAGAGACATAAACTTACCCAATTATCAAATATTCAGAGTGGATCGCTAGACAAGGGGTGGGGAGTTGCTATATATGTCAAATCCAATATATTCTGTAACTTGCTTAGATGCAACATCTATGCCCAAAGAATTCGAATGTCTATCCCTCAAAGTGGCTGTCTCCAACACTGCAGCATTTTGGCTAGTTGGCTGCTACAGGCCCCCTTCAGCGGATCATAAGCTTCTAGCCCACCTGGGGAATCAAATCAAGATGGATACTGAAGAGACCATTATCCTAGGTGATCTAAACCTTAATTGGCTATCCAAGGCCGCAGCTCCTTTAGTATCATTTTGAGATACATATGGTTTTTCACAACTTATATATGAACCAACAAGAATCAACAAAAAAAATCTGAGCAACAGCACATTACTTGACATCATGCTGGTGAACAAACTCCACCTCTTCACGCACGCTGGAGTGCTGTTCAGTGACATAAGTGACCACTGCCTTATTGCTGGAATAAGGTCATCCGTAAACTAACACCCCAGCTAAATTCCTACTGAGGAGATCCAAGAAACTTTCAACTCTGAGGCATATCTTCATGATCTAAATCACTCTACAAGATGGCAAGAGTTCTACCTAGCAGACTCAGTGGAAAGCTCATCAGGTGTTAAATAGCATAATACTAGATGCCCTTAACACTCATGCACCAATTACTAGAGTTCGAATTAAAACAAATCTTGTCGTTGGTTTCACCTGACCTTAAATCAGCCTGCTTGAGAGAGATAAGCTTTGGAAAAGGCAAGGAAGACTAAGAACCCAAATGACTGGTTGATATTTAAGAAAGCCAGGAATAGCTGTACCAAGAAAGTACGGGATGCTAAGGCTGCCTACTACATGGCTGAACTTGACTCCTCATACCACAATCCTGCCAGGTTCTGGAGCACTATTAAGGGCATAACGGGACAAGATCCTAGCACTTCACTACCAGCTCAAATGCACCACAACAAGGTGACAATCTTGGACAGAATGGAAATACTGGATGCATTCAATAATCATTTTACAACCGCTGGCCTTGCATTTGATACCTCTCCAGCCAATCTGCTATGTTGCAGTTAAGCTCCCAGTATACAGGATCTCAGTTAGCTGAATCCTCCTCTCCTTCAAACCGATTCTGTTGAAACAAGTGGAGGATCTAATCTCGCAGATGGATATAAAAAAGTGCAGGTGCTGACTCCTTGACCCCTACTTTCTAAAGATTGCAATGCATGCACTTGCAGTTCCTTTAACACACCTTTTAACTTGTCCTTAAAATCTAGTTCTATTCCTGCAACTTGGAAAACAGCCCAAGTTTTCCTCTACTGAAATCAGGGACCCATGGACCTTAACAACTATAGGCCAATCTCTATCCTTCCAGTACTATCTAAGCTGCTAGAAAACTGGTAAGCATCCAATTAAGAGATTACCTTGAAGAATCTAATCTTTTAAATCCAGCACAATCTGGGTTTCGGTCCAAGCATAGTACTATTTCTGCACTGGCTAAAGTTACAAACGATTGGCAAACCGAACTGGATAAAAAGAATAGCGTTTGTGCTGTATTCCTTGATCTAAGCAAGGCATTTGACAGGTGGACCATGAGCTGCTACTCTCTTCCTTGCACTCCATAGGCTTGGATCCATCCTCCTTACATGGTTCAGGTGTTACCTAACAGGAAGAACACAGCAAGTGAAAGCTGAAGGAGACCTATCTCCACTAAAACCACTTCTAAGAGGAGTTCCACAAGGATCTATCCTGGGCCCTATCCTTTTCGCCATTTATATTAACAATATTGATTCGAATCTTACCAAAGCCACTGTA
Organism: Neoceratodus forsteri; assembly: GCA_016271365.2. NCBI lineage: Eukaryota > Metazoa > Chordata > Ceratodontiformes > Ceratodontidae > Neoceratodus > Neoceratodus forsteri. The sequence continues at coordinate 982,627,141 of CM028131.1, read as the reverse complement.
CACTTGTTCGCAGATGACACTGTTTTATATGTCAGCAACCCATCGCCTGCTACAGCTTGTGAAGTTCTACAAACAGAATTCTCTATACTACAACATCAATTATTGGAAAAAAAGCTTCTTTTAAATGCAAAGAAAACAAAAGCAATGTTTTTTCCACCCAAAGCCATACAAACCTTTATTACTAAACAACCTCCCAGTATCCACTATCCTTGGTGAAAGCCTTGATTATGTAGAAAAATTCAAGTATTTGGGGTGTGGATAGATAGCAAACTTGACTACACAGTTCATATTGAAGAACTTTAAAAAAGCTTCACAGAGACTTGGTCAATTTTTAGAATAAGACACTTTCTAAACAGAGATTCCAAAATGAGGTTGGTCCAGGCCACATTTCTCTCAGTAATTGACTATGCAGACTTCCTCTATAGTCACTGCCCTATCTCCTACCTATGCAAATTGGATACACTATACCACAGAGCTCTGAGGTTCATAACAGATCTACCATTTAACACTCACCATTGCTCTCTCTATGCAGCAGTCGGTTGGACATCTCTACATCTCAGAAGAAACAGAAATGCTGCAGTGTAGACATACAGAATTTTAACTAAGATGCTTCCAAACTATATATTAGACTGCTTCGCACAGGCCACAGCTGGCACCTATGCCCTAAGAAGCTACAACTTCATTATGCTCAAAGTGCCTAAAGTCAACACCCGGCATTGGAGATCTGCTATCAGCTATAATCTAGCTATATCATGGAACACAATTCAAAAGTCCTTGAAGCTGATCAACCAGGTATCCTTAGCATCCTTCAAGCATCTATACCTAAGTCTCTTCCCTGAAAAATGCAATTGCTTCCACAAGTTCTAGTTTATTCACAGTTCTTTCCTTCCCCTCTCAGGCTGCCATCATATCATGGCAATTCACTTCCTAGAATTCATCTCCACAGATACCTCACCCCTGGCTATAATCTTCTCCCATTAACTCCGGCTCCTACCTTAGCCCTTATCACTGCCTTTCACCTCCCAGTTCTAGACCATTCCTACTCTAGTCATGCGACCCTTCCTACCATGTCACTTGTCTCAGTCTATGACCACCTCTTTCAGTCATCCAATCACTCTTTCTCTTTGTCCACATTGACTTCCCTTGGATCTTTGGAATCTTGGGTATATCATGTTGAATGTATGCCATGTTTACTGCCAATGTTGATATGTATATACTGGTTTACCTAGAGTGCATCTCATATGTTCCTACCATATCCTGTTATGTTTAAACAATTTCTGTTCTTGATTTCTGTATATAAGTGTTTTAATTATTCATGTACATATACCAATTATTGAACCTTGATTACTGTATATAAGTATATACATGTTTTAAATCTTCCTATACATGTACCAATTATTGAACCTTGACCTTATCAGGTCCATCTTGTAAATGATCTGTGCTCAATGATGTTCGCCTGAATAAATAAAGATTTGATTGATTGACTGATTGATTGAAACTCATCACACTGTATTTGTGAAAAGACTCTCCAACCCCGCAGACAGGCTGGATTGCACAGTCTGTCGACAGTCCGGAAGAGGTGAGCAGGTCGGTTTCTTGATGCAGTTATCACCCTGGACAGGAACTCTGCCTTCTTATGGGAGATTACTGATTGATAGTCCACATAATGGGCCATCAGTCTAAGTCTGTCACCCTCCAGGCCAGATTTCCACCAACAACGCTCCAATCCTTGCCCCACTCTCCTCAGCTCCCTCAATGTCCCATCAAACCAAGGGGACCAAGGGTGGAGAGAGAGGGGGCGAATGCGGACAGGTGCAATGGAATCCAGTGCCCTCAGCACCATATTATTATAGTGCACTACTAAGGCATCTGGTTCCATGCACTCCATAGGCCAGCTCGATAGGTCCAGTACTGCCATCAGACCCTCAGGGGAAACTCCCCTCAAAGGGTGATACTGGACTATCTCCAAAGGAGTGGGTCTCATAAGGGGGGCTGTGAAATTGAACCTTATAGAGTGATGGTCAGACGACCCAACTGGTTCCACCACCAGTTCCATGATCTCCATCCCCAGGGTGAACACCAGATCCAAAGAGTGACCTTGAATATGGGTAGCAGCGGTAACCACCTGTGTGAAGCCCAATGAACTCATTAGTTGGAGAAAGTCTTGACCAAACTGCGAGAGTTCATCGTCGACCCAGGCATTGAAGTCCCCCCGGACCAACCACCTGGAGGGCTCCAGCACCAGGTCGACAATGAAGTCCGTGACTTCTTGCAGAAAAAATTTCTCATTATTGGGTGGTCGGTAAATGAGCAGGATTCTGCAGCCCACACCTGCTCCCATGATGCACTCAAAGGATCTAGGGGATGCCACTGGAACCTCTACAAGGCCTAGTTCCGATTTAAAGCAAATAGCAACCCCCCCACCCCTACGATCCAACCTCAGGTGATGAATTACCGAGTACCTGGCTGGAACGGCTGACTCCAAAATGGGACCAGCATTTTCATCCAGCCAGGTCTTGGTAATGCATGTCAGGTCAGATGATTCAACAAGATCAGCAATAATTGCTGTCTTGTTTTTTATATATCTAGCTAGTAAGATTTTCCTTTAGGTAGCCCAGAGGACTTGTACTGGAGAAGGTAACACTTCAGTAATTATGCCAGAAGGGCCAGTGGAGAAGTCTGTGGGAATTTTTACCTGGTTACCAAACAAGAAAACCAATTTTTCCAGTCACTAGCCCTGCTGGCTAGTGGCCGCAAAACCTAATTTTGATCCCTAAATTAAATACGACTTACCTGCTCTGTTCGAATTAGTGTCCAAGGTTAGACTGGCTTGGGTTAGGGGTATTCTGGTAGTATCTAAAAAGAAAGCATAGAGAAGGATGTGGATATAAACATGTCAGAGGTTCTAGAGGTGAGATTAGGGGTTCAAATTAAACAAAATAAGATACTTTTCTGAAAGGTAAACAGTCAATGTCTAGCCAGATCTGTTAAAATAAAGGTAAAAATGATGAAAGTATAGTAACTTGCGTAGAGACAGACAGCAGCAGAGAGATACAAATGGCAATATAACATAGGAGTAAAGAAAACAGTTTTAGTGGAAAAGACAGAGTTAAAGAGAACTACTGTATTATAAGAGTTAAAAAACAGTAGATTTTCACCAATTGTATTTTAACTTTATTGTTTCTAGTTATTTTTTTTCCACATGCTGTTGATCTACTAAATATTGTAGGTACATAACATTCAGTCACAGAACTCCCCCCAGCTTTTTCCAAAAAACTGATATCCAATGCCAAAATATGCTGTAGACGTTACAGTTTAATTCTGAGCAGCAAAACAAGGACACAAACCCACTCCTCATTTGGCAGCTGTTTTCAAAAAATAAATATTGTAGGTAATGCAACACTTATTTCATTAAGTCTTTCAAAACCCAGAGTTCCTTCCAACTTTAAATTAGTGTTATTATGTAATTATATACCCACATAACCCATTACACCCAAATCAAACTGTACTTCTCTAATAGGTAAGGCAATATGGACCCCATATTCAAAGCCAGCCAGCAGTGCATGCACACAGGGGTGCCACCTAAAAAAATGGGGACAACCTGCTCCAGCACAATATTCATATGAATAGTAAGATCTGAACTGACTGCACTATCCATTTGAATGTCAGCCATGGTAGCATGGCACCCAGCCAGTGTTCACCATGCTTTGTTCTGCACTACAACGGTATGGGCTGAAGACCAACCATAGGGGTAATGCACAGCACACACTGGTTAGCCCTGCATCCCTATGGGTGAATACTCTAACAAAGATGAAGATGAACCCACCATACTACAGGGTCATTTGCATGCCCATTATGAACTCCTCTGCATGCTGCCACAGTGGCTGAGTGTGCTGGACCATGACCCCCCCATGCCCCAGTTCCCATTCTTGATTAAAAATAACACACTCACAGGTGGTCCAGCAGTCTCTCACCAGCCCTAATCCCCATCCTTGTTTGGAAATTGAAAGAATTCTCTGGTGGTACAGTGATTACCCCTCCCTAACCCCTACCTGCCTGTAGCAGACAAACCCTGTCCCTGATGGTCAAGTAATCTCCCACTCTAACAAGTAGTGCCCTATCACCCCACTGGCACCCTTGACCCAACACTGAGAGCCAGCAACTGCCACAGCCTTCTGATCACCTCCACACTTGGCCATAGACTGAGTTCTCCTAGCACCCATACTGTACAGTGAGCCCTATGAATGCAGTATAAAGCCCCCCCCACAGAAATTCACTTGGAAAAAATGTAGTGGACAGGCAGAGTCATGGCATACATTGTATTCCCATCCCCCATACAATTTCCGTCCACTGTGATACCTGGGTCACAAACTCTAGTCGCTCCAAGAACACTATAAAATTCACAGTATATATATATAAACATAAAATCCATGTCAGGTATTAGTGGCATAGTCTAGTTTTCTTTCACAAAATACTATGCAAAAGCACACAGCCACAATTTCATCAGCTAATATTAAATATTTTGTTACTACAGCTGTTCCTAATTTTAATCCCTTGTTCCAATAAAAAAATATTTCTTCATCTTAAATGGCACAGGGTTGAGAAGTATATAAACACAATAGCATTACAAATACTACATTTGAATTCAAAGCCTGGAGGAGAAAGCTTCAAGTGTCCTCCTACCACACACAAACACATGTTGGTATATATTCAAATAACTGCAAATGCACACATTTCTTAGTCTAAAAGTCCAGTTTCTTTATGACAAAACTTTAAAAATGCAGTAAAAACAAAGAAAGCACTAATTAAACATATGCACCATGTAATTAAACATATGCAGCAAGTCAAGAATTTCAATTGCAATCTGACCCACCACAGCAGTTAGAAACTTTGCAAAACTGCACTGTATTTAAGCTAAGAGACTCGTGAGTGTGGCTCAGTTGGTAGCACACCCGCCTCTGGACCAGAAGGTCATGGGTTCTCGTCCCACACCGGGATGGACTTGCACCTAAAAATCACTGGCATCTGAGTGCAGTATTGGGGGGTGCTGTACTGCTGGGGTGTGCCATCCTTCAGGTGAGACGTTAAACTGAGGTCCCTTCTGCCCATCCTGGTGTTGTCCTCGTGGGTGTCCAGGTGGAAGTAAAATAACCCAGGGCACTCTTCATAAAGAGCAGGAAACATTCCTGGTGTCCTGGCTAACATTCCCCTTCCCATAAACCGGTTCATGCAATTATCCAGGCTGTGTGTTGGTGATGATGTGTGATATGGCCACCACCACACATTCAGTCACTTCATTACCAGTCTAGCAATGCTTGTAAAGCACTTTGGGATACTGTGTATGAAAAGCACTATATAAATGTTGATTCTTCTTCTTCTTCTAAAACTATTCTAGATTAAAAAAAAAAACTTTCTGAGATAAACGTTTTACAAAACTGTAGAAAATAAATACCTGAAAAGTCTCTGCATATCTTTTCTCACTTGTCTCACAAAGAAGCTGCAACTGCCAAGACTGTTTTCAAACTAGGAGGGAACTAGGAAGTGCCTCCCTTTGGCAGTATCACATCCTGCCAAAAAGGAAGAGTCATGGGAAATGAAGTCTTTGCTGAGTAGATTTTTAAAGCAACATGCAAGTGCAATCTGTTACTTTTGCAAGATGTTCCAAATTATTTATACAAAAAATGAGAAACATAAGGACAATTACACAAGGGTGTATCTTAGAGGACTGACATTATTTACCCATTTACTTACCTAGGGTTGTCAAAAATGAAGGATCTCTTTTTCAGTGAAGTCCTGCTTTTTCTGAAAAAGTTTTCATAATTAAATAGAGTCTTAGGAGATCAAATATGGTCACAGATGAACAAGAAGCTACTGTGGCAGACCTGAAATATTTAAGCAATAAGGAATGACATGGGGTTGCATTAACCATACATAAATCACATCCTTGTGAGGTAATGTGACTTAAGTCGAAACTGACTGCCATGCCCCAAGGATGTGATTAACATATTTGGAACCCCTGTGAGTACCTTATTGCTTCTTTAGCAATGTGAATAAAAAAAAGAACTCTTCAAACTAGCTGTTTACTTTTTTTTTTGTTACTTGTGCCTGATTTTATATTCAAACAGTCCTTCCACCATCTGGTCATCAGTCCATCCACAGTCCGTTTATGTTACAGTTCAGCTTGCAGATGTTCAAATATATTTATGCTTCTGCAGAGCTGTAGAGCACATCAAGAACATCTGTAAAGTTGTAAAACAGTATGTCAGCTTCTGATATCATGCTGATGTCAGTATTGGCTAGCCAACAAGTTTGTCTGACTAGGAAAATGTAAAACAAAACATGTCAGTTTAGTGTGAATGTGTGGGATTAATGGTGTAGATGCCAATCTTGAGCTGTAAAAAAAATCACACTGTTACCATGGCAACACTGACTGACTAAACATGCCATCACAGAGGGGAGATTTAGATCAAGAGCATAGCGCAAGCATGATGACAACATTGTTTCAATGGCAGTTGTCATGGCAACAACCAATGGGGTTTAGTGAGTTCTTTTTCACTCTGCATGCTCTTCTCCCCACAACACTGCCCTCCCCATCTTAGCCAACTATCATCACCTGGAATAGAATCCTAATCACCCTCCCTGTAGCTGAATCAACACCCTACATCTCAACCACCCTCCACTCCCCAAAACTCCCTGCAGCTAGACCTGCCCCAATTTTACCATCCCACCCAACTGACCACTCTCTCTGTAACTAGAACCCTTACCCAGCTGACTACACTCCACACCACTGCATTCTGATTCCAGATCCCTGACTGGACTCCCCGCTCAAGCCTCTCTCAGTCAGTATCACTAGTGGCAAAGTGCAGGCTGGTGGTAGAGGGTGTGGGAGACTGTGGAGACAGAGAAGGTGTTGGGGGAACTATGGTGTGATGGGGCCTGGAAGAAGGAGGTGGTAAAGGGACTCAGAGTTGGGTTGTGGATGGAATGGTTACTGCAGAGGGAGCTGTGGGAGGCTGTGGAGGGAGGACAGGCAGTGTTGGGGGACAAGGAAAGAGGTTCGGCCAGTATCTGGGGCTGTGTAAGAAGACTTAACTAGTGTCAGGCAACAAAGGAAAGGGAAGGGGGCTAGGGTCTGGGGCTGTGTAGGCCTGTGGAGGAAAAGTGTCTTGACAGTCTGTATGGGGTGGGTGGGTGTTTAATGGGTCTTGGAGGTGTCAGTGGGGGGCCATGCAGGGAGGCAATGGGTCAAGGGTATGAGGTGGTCTCAACTGACCAGAGAGGGACAGGAATGTTAAGGTTGCTGTGGCTGACAGGTGTTGCTGGTTAGAAGAGGGGCTGGGGGAGTACCTGGGGGCTGTGAAAGGAGTGCAAATGGCATGAGAGAGGATTTAATGATCTGTAAAGAGAGGGGACATCAAGTGTTGGGGATAATTGACCAGCCTACCCCCACAGCTGGGACCCTCTTTACACAGACCAGCCAGCCCCAGAAGCTGGACTCACTGAAGAACATACTGGCTGTGTGCCTCCATCCCACATCTTGAACTCCCCCCTTTCTACAGAGGGGGTTTGGTTAGGTGTATAGGGAGTTTATGTCAAGGGTTAGGGGGCAGTGAACTAGCAGTCCCTAGCATCCATTGGGTAACACCTCTCTCTTCTCATTCCATGTAAATTAAGTCATTGGCATCTAGTGGCACCTCTTCACTCTCCCCATTCAATATTAAAAAAGAAGTCTTTGCTGTCCAGGGGTTCCTCATACTTCTGCTCTGTCACTTTACCAAAGGCAACTAGTAAAGCTCTCCAACCCACTTCTTCAGCTGGATGCAGTTTAATGTGAGCCTTTAAACAACACGGATTACTGTGATTACAGAAATACATGCAGCATAATCAATTTTATTTTGCACAATGAGCCGAGTAGTATGTAGTTATGCAATTGCCATGTGTGACAGTGACCCATGGTGGTGGTAGACGATGCTTCTCAACTTTTTGCCACTGGAATGAGGGACACAGACACTCTGAATTCTTGCTCTTTCTTCCTCCCCCTGTGACTTGCACATACCCCAGATGGGAGAGGGAGATTTCCAAGGACATTGCTCAGCTGGGGAGGCTGGTCATGGGGCTGATAGTGGTCCTTGTTCATGAAGGAAGGTAGTGCAGGGGAGGTAGATTGGGGGAATGCAGATTCAATGGTTGCTGAGGTGCAATCCTTCAGATGAGATGTTAACCCAAGGTCCTTTCTACCCATCTCTGGTCCCCATCCATGTGGAAGTAAAAGGTTATACGATCAATTAAAAAAAAGAGCTGCAGAGGTTCCCAGTGCCATGGCTAACAAAGGTATCAGTGTAGAAAAAATCATCTTTTACCAAAAATCCTGCTTAAGAAAGCTTATATTCACAGCAATGTACAAAACAAGAACTTGGTCACTTTAAGATGGCTTACACCTTGGGTGGATGTGACAAGATGAAAATAAGTATAGTATAAATGAGACTAAAACACCCAAGCCAGTAGAAGTATGGTCACTCCTCTGAGCCAGGAGAAGTGGGGGCACCCTCCGAGCCAGAAGAAGTAGGGCCATCCCCCTTGAGTCGGGAGAAGTAGGGCCATCGCACCCCTTTCCAGCAGATATCAATCTCCCAAATTGGTCCCAATAGATTGCGCACCCACAATGGCAGGGCAGGAGATAGAAACCCATGTGCTCTCTCCCTTGAGTCCATCCACACCCCACAGTACAGAGACAATTTCAAATAAACACAGCCACTTACCAACAAAAAGGCACAAGAAGTCAGGACCCTGTATCTCTGGTTCTGCAGGCAGCTTCTCTTTTGGTTTCTGTTGTTGTAGCTGTTGCTGTTGTCTGGAATTTTACTTGAGGGACTGACTCTGTGCTGCAGCAACTGGCAGGGCAGTGTGGCTAGCTGCTGCTACTCTATCCTGTTACCGACTGGACCATGCTCTAGTTTTTTGTAACAAAAGTACAACCAAGTCAGCACAGCTCTTCTAAGGTTGGCTTTACTCTGATCATGGGGGGGTCTATTCTGGCTATTCGGCAACACAAACATAAGGGAGGGCAACTGGCTAGATTTGTCTGAAGGGGAGCCCATTGGACTGGTCATGAGTACTAGAAGGATCCACCAGGATGGGCTTGAGTGCAAAAGGGGGCCCACTGGGCTGTGCATGGGTATAGGGGAGGACACGCTATGCTGGCTTGGGTGCATGAGAGGGACTCAGTGGGCTGGGCATGTGTGCAGGTGAGGAACCCAGCAGGATAGGCTTGGGTGCAGTAGGAATTTAGTGGGATGTGATGGGGGAAAGATAAGAATTCTCCACAAACACCAAAAATGAGCTGTGCGGTATGGAGAGTTTTATTGGGACTGTTGCAAAACAGATAAAAACAATTAAGTGCCTTTTCTGTTATCAAGAATTTATTGTTTATTGGGGCACTAGACAAGGTTGCTCTATTTCTCTGCTGCTGTTCACTTTATATTTGGAACCCCTTGCAGTTAATATCAGGAAGCTGGCCAATATAAAGGGAATACCCTTGGGGAGCAGGGAGTATAAACTCATTCTCTTTGCGGACATCTTGCTAACACTCACTTCTCCTGAAACCTCTATCCCAGCCATGTGGGATCAACTAGAACTATTTGGAACTCTGTCAGGGTACAAAATAAATGGTTCCAAGATGGAAGTTTTAAATTATTCTTACACCCCCTCCAGAACCATGAAGGGTGCCTTCCCCTTCCAATGGAGCAGAGTAGAAATGTGTTACCTAGGAATCAAAATACCATCCTGAATGTTACATCTAGAGTTGGTTAATTTTGAACCAATCACCCAAAAGATAACTGCTAATTTAACAAAATGGACACAACTCCCTATTGGGCTGGTCAGTAGGGTGGAAACCATCCAACAGAACATCCTTCCTCAAATCCTTTTTTTCTTTAAACCCTACCCATTGTACCTTCTGATTGAATTGAAAAAGCTATGCTTTGATTGTACTCTTGGATTCCACAGGAAAAAGTTTAGAGATGTTTGGGGGGACTTTGACTGATGTATGGTAAGTCTTTGAAAGTGCAATAAGTAAAATATTTCCATCAGTATTAGTAAATGACTGCATAGTCTTAACTGTGCATAGTTTTAACTGACCTGGGTAGAAATATAGTGTTTTTGACCTAAGAGAGATTTGTAGTGAGCTTTATTTTTTTTTTTTGTTCTGTAAAAGTGTATTTAAATAACCATAGGGAAAAGTAGAGCAGAGCTGTCTTTTAATGGTTATAGGTTTGGTTGTAATAGCATGTCTGTCTCAAATAATAACCAATAAAAAGAGCCTGGAACAAAGTTTATTAGAAGAAGGGAAATTACTGGCTATTAAATTTGGGGAACAACAAATATTAAACAAGTAGAATTAGCCACAGGGAATTTTGAGGAAAAGATGAAATTTGTTCCAGGCAGTGAAAATTGAATTAGAAAAACTGAAAAAACATTAAGATTAGACACACCATGACAGGAAACAGTGGGTTTATTTTAATAGCATTGATTCTAAGTGGAGACATAGAACTGAACCCTGGTCCACAAAAAGACTTAACATTTAAAATGATTTACGATAATGCAAGAAGTCAGAAAAATAAAATGGATTTATTTAGAGCATGGGTCCTATCGGAAGAACCAGACTGTATAGCACTGAACTAAATATGGTTAAATCAGAAGGTACAAAATAATGAAATGGCAATTGAGGGTTACAATATTCATAGACAAGACAGAAAGCAAAAAAGAGGTGGAGGGCTGATGTTATACACTAAGTGGGAAATGGAACCAACATAGGTACTCCTCACAAGAGAAATCCAGGGTATTGAATAAATAGTAATTAATATAACTTAACATAATTTAGTAATAGGGGTTATATATTCTCCACTAAAAGTTAAGACCACAGAATTTGAACATTTAGCCCAGAAAATTGAAAATCAAACATTAGGCAAAGAAATAGTATTGATAGGGAATTTTTTTTTTAAATAACTTTATTTTAGAAAAAATACAAACCACATATAAATAATACTATACAAAGCCAACACTTGCTTGGATCACAAGATCATATACAATGTATTCTGCAAGAACTAAAACATTTATAAAAACCCAAAAAGAGAAATATACTTAAAACAAAACATCTCTCCTCCTCCTCCCACCCTCCCAACTCGCAGCAGCCATGCAACCCACCCCACTATAATAATGGTTAGTACTGTGCCAATCCAAAGGGCCCTCCCCAAGACCCTACATAGTTGTAAATGTAAATAAGAAGGCACAGTTCTGGACTAACTAATTGAGAAAGAGTATTATATGACGAAGGGAAGGAGGCATCCAGAAAAGGTACTACAGGGAAAAATGTTAGCATGATAAACTGGGAAGAGGAGAAGGGAAAAAAAAGAATAGAGGACATCTCATCCTCTTAAGACTACCTAACTGTTGAGATTTCCCCCTCAGAACATCAAACACGCAAGTCTTCTGTAAGAAGAAAAGGGACGGTGGCAGCCAGGGATTAGGTTAATAGACAAATTTGTCTTTAAGAATTGAAAAAAAATCATGCCAATATTTCTGGAACCTTTCACTGGTATGAAAAAAATGGGCTACACATCTTTTGGCATTTAAGGCAGTAAGAAACTCTGCCCACCATTCCTTAATTGAGGGTTACCAGTCCTCTTTCCAGTGTCTAAGTATTACCAGCTTAGTGACCATAGCAACCAAAGCTACTTGCACTTTTTGAGAAAAAGTAGGGATCTGTGAATACTTACCTAACAAGCATGTATCTTCATTACGGAATACAGTGATATTAAGATAGGGCGTCACCCATTGTTTAACTAGGTTCCATAGTTTGAGAATTTTGGGACAAGCCCATAACTTATGGTATAGGGTAGCAAAGTCAGAACCACAATCCCCACATTTAGGCGAGGATAACCTCTTGATCCGGAATAATTTAGCGGGTGTGTAATATAGATTGTGAAGAATATTAAACTGGATGCCCCTCAGGCAATCCTGCTTAATTAAAGCATAATTATCTGTCAAAATATTTTCCTAAGTTTTGATTGAGAAATCTTTATTATAATTATTTTTCCAATAATAGGTTATGGAGGTAACCTTGGTCAAAGTATGAGTCAAAATTGCTTTATATAGTTTAGCTATTACCTTCTGCCCGTTAGATGTTGTCCAGAGATCATTTAACATTTTTCCGGCCCCATCTGACCATGGTGGTTCCCCCAAAAATGGTAAATACACTGGCGTAATTGAAGCAATTGGAACCGGTTCTTTTGAGTCACTCCAAATTTTGCTTGTAATGCAGGAATAGAAAGGAGACAATCACCCAGAACAAAGTCTGCTAGATATAGCTTATTAAGGGACTTACCAAAAAAAAATTGCATAGGTTTCTTGCCTATTTTTAAATTGGGGTTGTTTAATAAAGGTTGTTTTATATCTTTTAAATTAGATATATGAAGCAGCGAACAAAGTTGCTGTAAAGCCCTCATGTCCCAACCAAGGGGGGAATTCTTTAGTTTCCATGGAGCACTAGACCATGGAACATATAAGAGAGCTTCTAAGTCTATCTTATAAGAATTTGCCTGTTGCCAATCTAGGAACAGCCAAGAAGGGCTGTCTGATGAAGAGGCTGTGGCTGAGAACCAATACAGAAATCTGCTAGCATGTATTGCTAAATAATAAATGTAAAAGTCAGGTAATTGAAGCCCCCCCAACATTCTAGGGTGAGTACGTTTTGCATAAGCCCTACGAGGAGCTTTACCATTCCAAAGAAAACCTGAGCAAAGCCTGTGAAGGGCCAAAAAAAAAGACTTGGGGAGATAAAGATTAAGTTACACAAGGGATAAAAGAATCTGGGCAAAATTGACATTTTGAGAATATTAGCTCAGCCCCAAAAGGACAGTGGTAACTTATTCCACCTTGCCAGATCCTCCGTTGTGGATTTTACCAAAGGGACTAAATTGAGGTCTTTAAGATTAGCCAAGTCTTTAGATATTTTAATACCCAAGTAAGTTAAATATTCCTTTTCCCATTGTAGGCCCATATTTAAAACCCATTCCTTGGTTAGAAGAGAGGATAAAGAATAAACCGTAGTTTTGTCCTTGTTAAGCTTGTAACTGGAAAAAGCACTAAATTGGGAAATAATTTGTAAGGCTCAGGGGGAGGGAATGCCTACTGTTCAAGACATGAAAAAGCAGATCATCAGCAAAAAGGGATAATTTACACTTGATATCTCCCAAATAAGTGCCCATTATATCTTTATCCAATTTTAAAACTCTAGCCAAAGGTTCTAGATAAAGGTTAAATAAATAGGGTGAGGGGGGCAACTCTGGCGGGTGCCCCGATGTAAAGGAAAAGTGTCTGAAATGAGGTTATTACACTGGAGTCTTGCTGATGGGCAAGCATATAAAACTCATATATAATTGATAAAGGGTTGTGGGATACCAAACTTTTGCAAGGCCACAAACATATAGTGCCATTCCACTCTATCAAAAGCTTTTTCTGCATCCAAGGACACCAATGCTGCTTCCAGCTCCAGGACCCTGGATGCAGAAATTAGATTGAACAATTTTCTAAAATGGTCTGTAGAAATGCGTCCTGCCACAAACCCTGCCTGTTCAGAACTTAATAGACATTCCCACACATTCCCCAGCCTAATAGCCAGAATTTTAGCATATATTTTAATATCCGTATTTAAAAGTGAAATAGGTCTGTAGTTACTGATCATTGATGAGTCTTTCCCTGGCTTAGGTAAAAAGATTATTCTCACCTCAAATAATGAGTGATACAAGTCAGGGTGGGAACTCCAATAACTATATAACTGAAGTAATAGGGGGGATCAAGAATTTTTTAAAAGTTTTATAAAATAAACCTGTGAACCCATCTGGGCCCGGTGCCTTATCTATTCTTAAAGAGTCAATAACCGCTGAAATTTCTTCTCCAGTAATTGGAGCTACTAAAAGGTTTTGGCTGCTTTGGGGCAAAGATGGAAGATCCGCTCTCTCTAAAAAAGCCCACATCTGCCCATCATAATCCCTAGACATCGGATCTGGAGAATATAAATCTTTGTAATAATCCCGAAATAGAGTTAAGATTTCTGAAGAACTGCTCACTAAAGCTTCTGATTGAGGATGTCTTAAGGCTGCAATCCATTTGGAGGCAGCCTGTTGTTTTAGTTGCCAGGCAAGTAATTTACCCACTTTGCTCCCCTGTCCAATGTAGGTGGCTTTTAATAGAGAAGCAGACCTTTCCACCTTCTCAAGTAGAATACTGGCATAATGCGCCCTCAGCCTTGATAGTTCTTGATCTTCTAGGGATAAAAGCTTATCTACCCCCTTCCTTTCCAAACTTTTAATTCTCTCCAAACAACTATTCAATTGACTGTTTTTCTTTCTCTTTTGAATTGTGGCAATGCGAATTAATTCACCTCTCCAAGTTGCTTTTAGGGCTGCCCAGACTCGGTCTACAGCAGGAATCGAATCCAATTAGTTTTGATAGAATTTTGCAAAAGGTTTTGAAATTTTAAGGTAATTGTATTATGCTTTAAGAGATTATTGTTTAAAGACCATATGTGTGATTGGATAGAGATATTAGGCAATTCACACTGGATTAGAATTGGAGAATGATCCGAAATTACCCAAGCTAATATTTTAGCATCAACCATATTAGGCATTAGCTGATGACTGACCAGAAAATAATCAATTAGGGAGTAGCTTTTATGAACTGGAGAGAAAAAGGTAAACTCTTTGTTTAGTGGGTTATATATTCTCCATGGGTCTAAGAGGCCCAGGGAGAAAATAAATTCGGATAAAGCTTTTTGTGCAGAGGATGGACCTACTCCCCTTTGATAGGTATGGTCTAAATCATTAACTTGAACCAGGTTCCAGTCTCCTCCAATTAGAATAGGGTAATGCAGAAAAGGGGCTAATACCATGGCTAGGTGAATAAAAAAAGAAGGGGTTTCTACATTAGGGCCATAAACTGAACCCAACACTATATCAAAGCTGCCTAGTTTGCCAATAACAAAAATATACCTCCCCTCAGGGTCAGAGATGGATTCCACTGAGATAAAGGGGGTCTTCTTTGCTAACAGAAGAGCCACACCATGTTTACTAGCGCTAAAACCTGCACCGAAGACTTGGCCTACCCAGCTCTTTTTAAAAAAATGTAGCTGCTCTGGAAGCATATGCGTTTCTTGCAGAAACACTATTGAAGGATCATATTTGGCAAGATGGTTTAAGATAATGTTTTTTTTCTTATTATCTTTCCTTCCCCTTATGTTCCAAGAAACAATATTTAACGCATTAAGCATACAAAAATCTATTCTGTGCCATATATTTGGTATTAAATAAAGGGCTGCATTGCTGCCATCCCCCCAAAGAAACAAAACAAAGTATTCCAGTAACCAATTTCCAACTCCCTAAATATAACCTAGTCTCAAAAAATTTTAAATTATCCACCAGTCTACTCTCCCAGGACCTAGGCCTCCACCTAGTCAAACGGTCCATGGTACTCACAAAGGAGAAAGCTCCACGCCCCACCTCCCCACCCACAAACAAGAAGCTGACCAGAAAGCTGATGAAACAACCTCCTCCTAACATCCATAGACAATCTCCCCCCAATGATAGGATACTGTATCTCCTTAGCACATTAGTTCTAACCTACTAGTACAAACAAAAGTCACCTGAGTAAAGACAGTGAGAAAAAGGAAAAAAAAACAAATGCGGTCAGTGCGCATTACATTACTTGACCCAGCTTATTCTAGGTAGAAGTATGTCTTTGTACATAACTAAAAGGTGTCAAGCCCACGAGTAATACTGTATTGGGACCAAAATTCAAAATCTATTGATTCCTAATCTACCAAATTACCCTCGAAATTATAACAGCTGCTAAACCACATAACAACTAGCTTAGCACCCATTAAACTTTTAAAACAACCCTTTTCCAGGTTATAAAGTACTTTCTCTGAAAAGCTGACTTAATTATGATCTGCTCCAAGATATAACAAGATTGGGGCATAAATGGAAAAAATATCAAGCAAAAAAGAAATCCACGGGGCTAAACCCAGCCGGTACTCTACTGAAAAAAGCGCCCCATATTTTTGCTTATTGCCCAGTATGCTAGAGAGTGAGATATTCATGTATTCCCTCCAATTTAACCAGAGGAAAAAGCCCTATCAAGAACCAAATTGGGAAACTAGATTTGAAATAACAAAATAACCAGAAAAAACAGGAAAATCAGCTCAAGCGAACTGTCCAGCCATCACATCTTATAAGCAGGGCCCCTGGTGTTCTGCGGCAGAATTTTCTGATTTCTGCGGCAGGGCTCCTTGACTTCTGCAGCAGCATTTTCTGATTTCTGTGGCATGATTTATTCATTTCTCTGGCAGAATGCAGTCCTGTCATTGGCTAAATGTGATGTGATGTCATCGATGACATCATATGCTGAGCATAGAGGAGGGGCTTCAGGATAAACGAGGTGGGAAAGAAAGCCTGACACTATGGAAAAACAGTATAGTTACATGAAAATTCACCAAAAACAATGAATTCTGTGGCACTGTATATATTCTGCGGCATGATGCAAATTCTGCGGCAAATTCGGCAACCGCAGAACCGCAGAATTCCAGGGGGCATTGCTTATAAGCAGTAATATATTGCCATCTATTGGCTAAAATCGGGTATAGCAGCTCTCACTCCTTCAATACACGACAGCTAGAAAGAGAAAAGGAATGTTGAAAAATATTAAACCAATAACCAGCCATCACTAATGACTCGAGCAAATATCTATATAGTTAGGAAAGCCAAAATATTGCTTTTGTTGCTCAATATTAGAAAAGCGATCAATCAAAGCATAATTAAGTAGCTCAGGAATACAAGATCCTTCTAGAAAGTTCTCAATACAAGTCTTAAGCTTCTTGTGACTGGATTAGAACCCCCTCATTTGGGGAATAGATCAGGATAGCACTTCTTCAAGATCTTGACAGCCTCTTCTACAGTGTCAAAGAGCTTTGTTCCTTCCTTTGAGGACACCTCCAGATGGGCTGGATACAGCATTCAGTGTTTTATACCTGCGGCCCACAACTTCAAAGTGACAGGACGAAAAGCAGCTCTGACCTGGAGAGTCTTCAGAGTCAAATCAGGAACTATTCTCAATTTTTTCCCTTCCCATAAGATCGCTGAAAATTTCCTGGCTTCTCTAATAATAAACTCCCGATCCAAATAGTTCAGTAGTTTAAAGATTATAGGTCTTGGCGGTTCAGACACAGCAGGTTTTGCCCTCAGGGATCGGTGGGCTCATTCTATAATAAACTCTGGACCATCTGGGGAAGGACCCACCATTTTTCTCAAAAAGTGTTATGAGAACTGGATTGTGTTTGGGCCCTCTTCCCCTTCGGGCATCCCTATCAGAACCAGATTGTTTCTTCAATTCCTCCCCTCTAGATCTTCAAGGTGATCTTCTAGTTTAGATAGAGACTTTTTGGCTTCCACAATTTCTGGTTCCATTTTATCTTGTTTCCTTTCCACTGAAGCAATTCTGGCTTCTTTGTCTGTTACCCTTCGAGCTAGTTGGGTGAATGCAGGTTTGAAGTCAGCCACCTCTTCAATTAGCTTAATCAGCACTTCTTTAATTGTTGCTAACTCCGCATATACATGAGAGGGTGAAAGCTCTTCTGAAGGACTCTGAGGAGAGGTGCTATGACGAGGGCGCTTGGCTTCTAGCTCCTGTGTGGCCTCCTCTCATTCCGGTAACATAGACATGTCACAAGTGTATTTTTTTACTGCAGTCGACACCACTTATAGATCTCGAGCTTCCTAACCTCCAAAATGAATAGAAGAAGTTAGGATAATTAGAGGTTATTTACAATCGGGAGGTGGTAGAAGTGGAGCTCTGACAAACACGTCTTATCCCCTGCACAGCATCACGTGACTCCCCCTTGATAGGGGATTTTAATTCTGCTTGGGGACATCTAAGAGGTTGAGCATTAGAACATGGTCTTGCCCAATTAGATCTTAGGCAAGTTATAATCCATTCTACAAGAAACAGTTTATTGCAGAGTGCAGGTAGTGTATTAGAGTTACTATTTGTATCAAAACAAATTGCAGTAAAATATGCCCAGGTTCAGCAACCAGTACTGGGTGACCATAATACTCTGAGCTGTGGGATAAGATTACAAACAAATAAAAATGTACGAGAAAAAAGAACAGGCATGGAGAAGAAGTTTTAAATCGTATAGTGTAGAATTGTATCAAGAAACATTAAGGCTGGTTAAATGGGAAATATTGTTTCTGATTCCATCTTTGGATGTAACAGTTTCAGAATTTAATAAGGAGTTTGTACTAGTTTGTAATAAATTAGCTCCCTATGTTAAAATATGCCAAAGGAAAAATCATGTACCATGGGTAACCAAAAAATTAAAAAACAAAATCCAATTAAAAAATATGTTCTGGAAATTGGCCAATAAAACAATGAGTTTAGTAGATTGGGATAAGTATAAACAAGCAAGAAATGCTTTAAAAACAAAAATAAAGAAAGTAAAATTACAATATTTTAGAAATAAGAGTGAAGGAACAAGGGGTACAGGAAAATACTGGTCTTTGTTGAATTCTCTTGAAAATCCTTCAAAAGGAGCTCCAAAAATCCAAATGGAACAGAACGGTGTATTATATATAGGATAAAGTATGGGGTGCAGTGTGTTACGAAAATTGAACACACACCCAAGTTGTTGGATGGCACATAAACCCCGAGGGTGAAGCCCGAGGGGTTTATGCTAGCCATCCAACAATGAGGGTGTGTGTTAAATTCGAGTTAAACACACTGCACCCCATACTTTATTTTATATAATTGAAGGGTTCCATTTTTTTCTGGTAGTTCCATTTTTTTCTGGTAGGAAAGGTAAAAAAGAAATGGGACGTTTACCTTCTGTTGAGTAACTGGTGTAATTCTGAACAGAGAACAGGTTTAACAAGTAACTAAATATTTAAGAAGAAAACTAAAAAAAAAAACTGTCTTGATCCTTGTGTCCTTTCTCATGAAGCGAGTGTTTTCAAGTGCTGGCATCATTTGATCTACAGGGGAAAGATGAGGGTTGAAAGGGAGAGTAGTTAGGGAGCGTGATAATAGTTTTGTGTTTCCGTTTAGTCCACGATTTGAAATGTGCTGAAAATGTATTTTTTTTTTCATAACGGTTGTTGAGTTTACCGGCTACTGTTCTTTATGGGGCGAATGGCAGTGAGGAGGTGAGTTATGCTGACTGATTTGTGTTAGAAAACACAGTGTGAGGCTCTCATTGAGTTTTACTTTTGTCTCGAGCGCTTTAGCATTGGAAGAAGCCGCATGAATGCCATAACACCTACTCAGGTGTTACGGTATTTAACACACAGTTTTTTCCATTGTAAAAAATGGAACCCATTAATTATAAGACAGTATAAAATTGGCTAATATATTAAACAACTACTTTATTAATCTCCCAGAACTGGTAGGAATACTAGGGAAAATTTTGCAAATCCAAAAAGAACATATAGATGAACAAGTTGTGGAGGACAGGAATAATTCTGTGCCAAGATTTAGATTTAAATTTGTTACTTGTAAACAAGTTAGAGAAATAATAAGATCATTAAATAAAAATAAAGCTCCAGGGAATGAGAAGATTGAAATAAGATTTTTGAAAGATACGGAGTGTGTTATAACCCTGATTTTGACTAAATTATTCATTTGGAGTCTGAGGCAGGGAAAGGTTCCTAAATTATGGAAAAAGGCAAAAACAGTCCCAATTTTTAAAGAAGGAAATATAGTAGAACCTTCAAACTATTGACCCATGTCCCTTTTTCCTGTGGTATCAAAGATCCTGGAAAGACTGGTGCATGGACAGCTATGCAAATATTTGGAGAAGTATGCTTTGCTGTCCATGCACCAGTCAGGATTTAGAAAAGACCACTCCATGAACACTGCACTCACTGACTTAATTGACTTAGTGGCATCTTCTCTAGATAAAGGAGAAAAGGTGTGCACAGTGTTCGTGGACTTGTCCAAAGCATTCGACACTGTAGACCATCAAAGGTTGTTGGATGGAATCAAACATATAGGTCTCTCAGAGGAAGCATGCACCTGGTTTTGTTCATATCTCATAGGATGAAAGCAGCAGACTGTACTGGATGAGAACTACTTGGCCAACCTAGAAGTTCAGCAGGGAGTCCCACAGGGGTCTATACTGGGGCCTTTATTATTTTTAATTCATACAAAGCGAGTGACCGACATCGTAAAAAAGTCGCAAATCAGACTTTATGCAGACAATAGTTATATTGACTGTGTGGTCTGATCGAGACCAGGTGCAGGTGAATTTACAACAAGACTTTCTCCAGGTTTAGAACTGGTTTGAAAATTCAGACCTAAGTTTAAATAGTAAAAAATGAAAGGTGATGATGTTTTTAGGTGGCGCTAAGTCAGTCCAGGATTCTTTGACGCTGGAAATAAGAACTAAAACAGGAGAGTATTTAGAACAGGTAGAAAAATAAATGTACCAGGGACTATGGGTAGATAGTAAGTTAAGACTTGAATATGATATAAATGATTTGGTTAATAAGTTCAGTCGTAGGTTAGGTTCCCTGAGACGAACAAAACACTGTTTAGACATAAAAATGAGCAGGTCAATAGTTAAACCAAGTGATAGTTCCTGTATTAGATTATGGTTTAAATATTTAAGAGTTCGCAAATGGTAAAAATTTAAAAAAGGTGGCGGTGATATATAACCGATTGGCAAAGTCTGTGTTAAAAGCTGATAACGAACTCATCACTGACACCTATATGAGGAAATGAACTGGTATTCACTTAAAGAGAAACAAAATATTATTTGGATAAAGCAAGTTAGAAATGTAATAAAAATAACAAAACCTACATATCTATATGACAAATTGGAAAAGATAAATCATACATACAATCTATGAAATGATAAACTACTTAGAGCTTATCAAATAAAAACCCCAACATCCAAATATGGTGAGATAACCTTCTCATTTTATGTGGTAAAAGTCTGGAATGAATATAATATGCAAGTGAAAAATATAAAAGAAAGTAAAAAAGTATTTAACACAGCTCTTAAACAGGAATTAACAAAGAGATATACATATTTTGATTATAATCAATGAATGAATGAAATAAGTGTACTATTATAAAAGCCATGTTATTAAGTATTTGTATTAACTCTTTATAGGAATATTTGTACACTGTGGGCCAGATATTCAAAGCTTAGTGCAGCGTGCAAACCAATATCATGGGAACAGCACAGGACTAGCGCAGAGCATCAATATTCAAAGGACCAGTTAACGCGCGTTAACAGCAGTAGCATGGGGCAAACCGATAGGGGTGGCCTGCATACATGTGCTATGGGATATTCAAAGCCATAGTGCCATGCTAGAACACTTAGCGTGGCGCTAACTACCACCTATAAAAGGCAGGTCTTAACCCAGGGCAAACCACCTAGGGGGAGTGACTGCACCAGGAAGTGGAAATGTGTGCTGCACTGATAGAAGTGATGCTGCCACCGATGGCAGCAGTAGTGGAGGAGGAGGAGGAGAGGAAACAGGCCCAACATGGGCCACAACACAGACCAAGGAGATGGTATGCTGCAAACAGGTGGTACCAGCCCAGGGTCTCCTTCGAGACCCTGCCAAATGAGCACATCACTGGAGGGTACAGGATGAACAGGGATATGTTGAGGCAGCTATGTAACTCCTGCATGAGCAGCTGCACCCCAACACCAGATGCATCCATGCCATGACAGTAGAGGAGGTCACAGCAACAATGTGCTTCCTTGCCACAGGGATGTTCCAACAACCAACGGGGACACCATCAGGGTATCGCAGTCTGCCACCTCACGCCTCCTGACACAGTTCCTTGAGGCTTTCCTGCCACATGCTGGGGAGTTCATAGTATTCCCCAGCATGACAGCACAGCACAGAGAAACCATGCAACAATTCCATCGAGTTGCACACCTACCAGCAGTACTAGGTGCCATTGACTGCACCCATGTCCCCATCATTGCACCACCTGGTGAAGGCAGTGAGATATATGTCAACAGGAAGGTGTACTACTCTATCAATTGCCAGGTGGTGTATGATGTGACTGGGTGCATCAGCAATGTCTATGCACAGTACCCTGGCAGTGTCCATGACACCCTCATCTGGCACCAGTCCCAGCTGTGCCAGGCATTCGATGAGGGCAGGATACCCAGTCGGCACCTAGTCGGTGAGTAGCAGCAAACAAGGCACACACACACACACACACACACACACTACTGCATGGGTGGGGATAGGCATGGGAGGCCATGGAAGGGGTGTGGGAGGGAAACACAGATGGTGCAAGACAGCAATAGGCAGACAGCAGTACATCACTAACACGTGCACATCTCTCGACAGGGGACAGCGCCTATGCCCTGTGACTGTGGCTGCTGATACCAGTACTCCGGCCAGACACAGTGGCTGAAGAGATGTACAACGAGGCACATGCCAGCACCAGAAACTTCATAGTGAGGGTGTTTGGCATACTGAAGATGCACTTCTGATGCCTAGACATGTCAGGCAGTGCCCTACAGTATAGGCCTCAGAAGATATGCTGTATCTTCCTAGCCTGTTGTATGCTGCACAACATGGCAATGAACTGTGGGATACAGGCACCTGAACCTGAGGGACAGGCCAACAGTGACGCAGAGCCAGTCAGACCCCTGATAGTGGAGCAACTTGAGAGGAGGGATCCTCGCATGGCCTGCAGGGCCCTAGAGCACAGGGCCACCATCATCAGGACACTGTCACAAGCCAGAGGGTGAGTACAGACTGCACGGCAACATGATACAGTATAATGGTGAACAGTTTAATATGCAGACATCCACAACAGTGCTGACAACAAACACAGAAGGTGCACAACACAGTGGCACTGAATGCACGTGTAAGGGTGGTGAGATGGGTGGGTTGTGCAGATCATACATGTGAAGGAGACACACAGCCATGGTACAGTGATGTGGGTGATGCTTGATGTGTGGTGGCAGTGTGGGGAGGGACACCATGGCCATGCATGTGAGACTGTGCAAGTGACGGCGTGTGTGAGTGTGTGTGTCAGCATGAGTGCAACTGTGAGCAGGTGTGTAGGAGTGCTAGTGTGCACATGGGAGTGTCAACCATGCACAAGTGCATGGTGGCCATGCCTATCAATGGTGACAACCAACATGCGCATGGCACATACCAGATGTGTGGGACAGAGATCCAGGGGTGCTGTGAGCTGAGGACACAGTAGGGGAGGACCACAGTGAGGCAGGCAGGGCAGACTGCCTGTGCCCCCGCCGACCAGTGGAGCCAGACAGGGTGGCTGGACAGCCACGGTGTGCTGGGTGCCTGTCGATGCACATGATGCAGTGGTGCTTGAACCAGTGCCAGACCTGCGGCCGTGAGTGGCCCACCTGTTTGCCCCTGTGCCATGGGGACACTGACCCTCTGGCATAGTCTGCTGCTCGCCATGCACCCAGCGCAGCACTGTGGTGAGGTCAACCATTGTGGACATGAGCCCAGCAAAGTCACAATCCAGTGTAGCAACCATGCGGCCCAACCTGTCCTCAGTCCACTGTTCCGCCCATGCAAAGCCCAGGGATAGTGACTCCTGGATCTGTGAGAGCTCATGCCTGAGCTCCCACCATAGGCCATACAGGTCCAGCTGTGCCTCCTGCTGGGATGTGAGTGCAGCCTGGAGCAGAGGGTGGGCCCACGGGGCAGCTGGCTTCACAGCCGCAGTGCCGTCAATGGCAGCTTGTGCTGGTGCCTGCAGCTCACCAGGGTGGGGACGACATTGCACTGGCAGCCTGTCCTGCCAGTGGTGGTGGGCCGTGATCCCTGCGGGACCTGCACCCCAACCCATGGGGGGCATCACATGTCCAGGGTGACACACCAATCCCCCACATGGCCAACCACCAGCTGAATGGGTACACCCATGCTGGCATGGCAAACAACCCCCCTGATACCTGTGCCATGGACTGCACCCTGCCCCACCCCTGTGCTCCCCTCCACTGGCTGTTCCATGGGCAAGAGGTAATCCAACTCTGACACATCCATCTCCATGTCTCTGGTTACTGTCAGCAGGATCACTTGCCCACCACCGAGATCCTCCACTTGGGCATCTTCCAGAGCTGCACTGAGGTCCAGGTCCCTGCCATCATTGGAGCCCCCCCCAGCAGCTGTATCCCATGTCCAAATGAATGCCACACATGGTGCGTGTCCGAGGGTCCATGACCGGCACCTAGTCCTGATGTCGATGGCAGGTTCTCCTCCTCCACCTCTGTCTTCAGTCACAAGACAGCCATCCCAGCCTGGTTCTGGTGTGCTGCAGGCTCTGCACACACCGCTGTGGAAGAAATCAGGACAGGGTCACTGACCAGTATGTGCATGGTGCACCACACCACCACCAGTACATGCACACCTTAGGAAACATGCCACCCACTGCAGACATGCACACCCCACACACCAGCCTCATAGCCATAGACTGTGCCCACATGCTCACTCCCACCCTACAGTGCACATGCCCTGGCCTGTCAGCTGTGGTGGCAGCCATGCCAGGCACTGTTCGCATGCAAAGCCACACCAGGTGCACAGTGTGCACAGCAGAGCACCCCCACAGTGCAGCCCAGGCATGATGCCAACACCAACACCCAGCACCTGTGCTGGCACACCATGCAGGGTGCACACATGTGGATTCAGACCTGTCCTAGGTGGTGTGAGAGGCGTCTCACGCCTACCACCTGGTACACCAGCAGCAGCCACTGGGCGCAGCGTGGATGCCACCACAGCCATGAGTGGGTCCTTCTCCCACTGTTTTGTGGATTGCTGGCCACCACCGGTACACAGCCTATTGTGGAGCCGCTGTGCCTCCTCCTCCTTTGCCCAGCACAGCAGGTCACTCCAGCGCTTGTGCACTGCATCAGTCATCCTGCCACATCCATCGATGGCATTCAACCCTACAGTCACCTCATCCCACACCTGGCGCACCACCATATCTGTTGCCTTGTGCTGCTGCAGCACCTGCTCCCTCTCCTTTGCACCATGCACCATCATCCTCAGCTCATTCTGTGAAAAGCGATGCGCCCGTATGCATTCAGGTCATGCTGCACTACCTATGGGATAGATGGACAGGGACATGTGTCACTAGCTGTGGTGCATGGCACACACGAAACAGTATTGAATGCCACCCCCAATGGCAGCACCGATCACATGGATGTGACACTAGCCAGCATGTGTGTGTATGGTGCTCACAGCCACAGTTTACTGGGGCCACCCCTGCATACACAGTGCCACTGCATGGCTGTCGGCATAGGGACTGCACACACAGGACCCACAAAGGCACCGCCGACACCCATAACAGACATGTGTACCTCGGGATGGGGCCATCCAAACACCTGCAACCTGGCAGTGTACCGTTCCCCCATCGGCCACCTAAGGGATGTGTGCATAGCACACAGGGCATGGACACTGTGGATGGTATGCATACAATAGCAGGATACCAGGCAAGGACCACATGGTGCTGTCGATGTCACATTGGGGGCCACACAGTCATGACCCCTGGGCTGCAGCCATGTATCACCATTGAAGCGTCTGTGACCCTCCATGTCCCACATACAGGGCGACTGCCGAGGGTCCATGGACCACACGTCAGTGAGCCACTGTTGTGGGGCATACCTGCAGGCCATGTTGTGGGCCCCCCTGGGCCTGGCACACACAGTGTACAGGCAATGCCCACATGAAGCCAGCTGATGCAGGAGCTCATGCCTGGCATATGGACCTGTCTGCTGGACAGCCTGCCCAATGGCCATGTGCACCCTTACGCAGCACCGTGCTGGCCTGTGGGTCTGCATCCAGTGGCCCTGTCCCCAGCCTGTACAGCTGTGGTCTGCAGGCATGCAGTGTGTCTACCCCAACCCTGTATTGCACCAGTCCCCTTTCACCAGGCCTCCGGCTGCTAAACAGACCTGCCTCTTGCTGCTCTGCCTCCTGTAGCATGGCTCCTCCTGTTGTGTGTGTCTGTCTGCAGGCCTTGGATGTGTGTTGCATTCCCACAACATGACACTGGTGGAGCACTGCTTGCCCTTTTATAGCCCAGCTGGGCAATCCAGCCTGTTATGCATGCAAATCATCAGATAATGATATGCTAACCACGGTTTTGCAACATGCATGCTTAAGTACCCTCATTTACATATGCCAGTTGAATATGGCAGTGATAATTAGAGTGAAATTTAAATGTGATGTTTGCCTGGTGTTAGGGGTGTTAGGGGGAGGGGAAATTAACAAGAATCATCTTGTCTTTCATTGTTCACTTGGGAACATAAGCAGGAGGCTGGTAAGGACAAAGGTTTGGGTTTATATTCTGTTTTAACTGAAATATTTGAATAGTTTTGTATGTGAAATTAGTTCTGCATGTTAAAAATTACTACTTTGAGTTAGAACTGTTACTTGGGCTGTGATATTGTAAGTTTTGGGGCTTAGGAACACTTGTTTGGCAGTGATAATTAGAGTGAAATTTAAATGTGATGTTTGCCTGGTGTTGGTAAGAACCCTCCCACCCACCCTGTTTTGTAGGCTTTCTTAAATACTGAAAAGCCACTGGGGGTTGGGATTGAAGGGCTGTGTATTTCTGTTTGTGACTGAAATTTGAAGCAACAGGAACTGGTGGGCCTGTGACATCATACGGTACCTGATGTCTGCATACACACACTGTTAGTGGGACTGGACACACACACACTGGACTGTATGTGTTTGTGAGACTTGGGAACTTTATTGGTGGGGTTGAAATTGGGTTTGTAAATAACTGCAGTCAGTATAGAGAGAAACTGTATTCCAGGGGAAGGGACTGAGAAAAGGGTGTGTGCCATTATAAACAGAGGGGGACAAACAGGGTGGCCATATTCCACCATGGCAGGCATCTTCGGAAGGGTTGTAGGCTGCACAGGCTGTGGGATGGCAATAATTCTCAATTGGGCCTGGAGAGAGGGAGGCTGTCCACTCTGTAGACAGCTGTCTTGTATCAGGAATGAAGTATATTGGTTAAGAAGTAAGCTGGGGGAGTTGGGGGGGTGTCCAAGGATAAGGGGTGTAGATATGGGCAGCAGAAGGGTGGGGCTGAGGGGAGGCTGGGGCAATGCTCTGAAATTACAGGACATTATGTTACAGCAAGCAGGAGGGGGGATATTAGGGACAGAGGACCCTTAGATAGGGATGTTGGCACTAAGGGGAAAGCATACGGGGTAAACATTCCGAATACAAAGATAGTGGAGGAGGAAGAGTCAGGAGGGGATGTTGTTGGGAAGCCTAAAACAGCAGACTGTGGTAAGGGAGCTC
Source organism: Neoceratodus forsteri (assembly GCA_016271365.2). NCBI lineage: Eukaryota > Metazoa > Chordata > Ceratodontiformes > Ceratodontidae > Neoceratodus > Neoceratodus forsteri. The sequence goes on along the minus strand of CM028131.1, from coordinate 982,599,764 downwards.
CTAAGGAGAACAGAGCAAGAGGGGAGGAAGAAGGGCAGTTTAGAGGTGCAGTCAGGGGAAACTCGGGTCACTGTTCCTGTGTCCCTGTTTGTGTCCTCCTCCCCTTTACACCCTTCTCAAGTGCCTTCTTGTACATAATGTATACAGTATATTTATAAATGTATTTGGCATTTCACGGTTTGGGTAGATTAATGTGTATTCTTGTTGTTGTTCCTGTAGTGGGCTTATTGTTGTTAGTGTTGTGTGTTGGGGGGGTTAGCATTTCATTTTTTAGGGTTTGTACTGTTGTCATTCTTTATTTTGGGGGTGGGTCATCCAGTGTTTGTTGGGGCATTGGTTGTACACTGTTAGGTTTTGTTTTTCGATTTTGTATTGGTTTGCATTACTGTTCTGCTCCCATTTCCTTTCCTTTCATTTGTATACTATTACATTGCAGTTACTAGAGTTTACTGTGTCCAGTGTTGTTCTTGGGTGCTGTGGTTTCACTTGGGTTGTACTGCTCCTTGGGTCTCCCACATGGGTCCTGGCTATTGCTTGCCATTCCCCGTGCATGAGTGTCATATTCTGGGTTGTGCACTCCGGACTGCTCCTGGGACCTCATTCTGGCCTGTGTTTCATTGCATATGTTCCAGGGTCAGGCTGTTTCACCTCTACACTGTGTTCCATTGTGTGTTTGCACTGCCTGCCTAGGTGCTATATTCAGTGCTGTCTTATTTCTGGGCTGTTTTTGCCCTGCACTCCTGGCCCTGTTTGCCTGGATTCCTTTGCTTGCTATATTCAGGTGGTTTTGCACTGGGCTATTCCTTTTGAATATAGCTTGTTTTTTGCTTCGGCCTATGTTTGCCCACCGGGCAGTGCTAATTTAGCCCTGGGGCAAAGTTTTGAATATCTGGCCCTGTATGTTTTAAGTAACTTAAGAAACTACAAATTCAGGAGCACCTTGAAAATGGGACTTAGGTCCTAATGGTGTATTGTGTCATCAAATCCTGTTGAAAAATAAAAGTTTTTTACTACTACTACTAATTCATATTTCACAGCATAGGACAGGTTAATCTCTAGGTTTCTCTGGGGAGGCAAGTCACCTAGTCTGAAGTACAACATACTATAACTGTCGAGAGCTCAAGGTGGCCTTAGCAACCCAAATTTGAAGAACTATGCGCTGGCAACGCAATTACGTACTGTCCTTTTGCATGTGTCTGAATCCTACACAGCTTACTGGAAAGATATTGAAATAACCATTAATGGTTTAGAAACCCCCCGTGTATTCTGGCAAATCCCCCAAGGTGTCTACCTCTGTGAAAGTTTATGCAATTTACAGGGGAACTCATGGCTTTTACTTAACTGGTCTACTCTTACCACTTCTGAGAGGCTTTATCTTTCTACACTAGCTAATTATACAGCCTTAAACCCACCGAGATTGGTCTTTTCACTGCAAGGTTGGAAACCCTACCATTTATGCTACAGTATGTGTTTCAAGTTGTAGGCCCATTTGGCTTACTCTCTTTTAGCTACCTACAATCTACCTATAAATTGCCCTCCACTCAGTACCAAACCTATGTACAACTTAGACAGTGCCTTTTAGCTCAGGAGGACTCACTCTCTTCGGTGGTGGAATCTCCTTCCCTCCAGTTGGACTGATTAGACAGCACTTGAATAGTGGTATACAGAAACATCTTATCAGTCAACTCTACCAAGCACTCTACCAAGATGGCACTATCCTCTTGGATCATGTCTGACAATGTTGGGAAATGGACACAGGGGTACAGATTGATAAAGAGATCTGGCACGTGGCCACTTTTCCTTATTCCAAGGTCTCAACTACAACATATTGGAGGGTGTTTGCCTGGAAAAACAGATTACTCTACTTTAGAACCCCAGCTGTGACTGCTAAATATAGGGTGGGAGACCTAGCGGAGTGCTGGAGAGGCTGTGGTTTCCATCCAGCCAGGGAGACACATATCCTGTGGTCATGCCCCTTTTTGAGGGAATACTGGTCAGAGATTATATCTGAGCTGAATGATATATTTCAGAAGTCTGAACTATTGATACCAACCTTCATCCTAACTGTGACTCCTCCCATGGGCCTCCAGTTGGGGGCAGCAATATAAGCTTATTGTATTTCTGGTCTTGATAGCAAAAAAAATGATTACCAGACCAGTTTACTGAGCGTAGACCGACCAGAGAGATCTGGCAAAAGCTGGTTTGTGAAGTACATAGATTAGAACAGATAGCATCTAGACTAAATGATTGTATAATGGGTTTTACAAGCAGATGGAGTCTCTGGACTCACTTCCAGTTAGAGTGATACCCAGATTTTGTACCATGATGGTGGAGATACAAATGACCTTCTTTGTACCATCCTTCTTATGCAAAAGCACAGACTGGGAGGCTCTGGGCTTGGGGATGCATAGGACTGAGTAAGGTATTGACATGGGTTACGATCCACTAAAATATGCCTGCATACAAATCTTACTTACTTACCAGTGGTGGGGAATGAAATTAATGACCTTGACTTCTTATCCTCCTCCTTTTGCCTTTTATATATATAATGTGAAAACTGAATTGAAAACTGCACTGCTTTATGATCCTATGAGATGTTATTATATATTGCTGCTACATCCTAATTTATGTACCTATACTGCACTGTATGATTACTATGATCTTTTTAAAGATAATAAAAATTTAAATAAAAAAAAACAAGAATTTGTTTATTGCACATTTTTCTAACTTAGCTGCTGCATGCATGTCAAGCATGTTACATGCAAACCTGATGGCTTTATCAGGTTCACGTAGGTTTATTTGGTCTGTGCAAACCACCTGCAGTTACTGAACCATTTTGTGTGTGACATACATTCTATACGCATGCTGCACACTTGTATTTCTGCAAGGGACTGGAGAATTCAGGAGGCTGCCAACATGGCTATGTGGGCTGAGATGCCTGAGGCTGGGGATGGGACTCGAAAGCCTCCTGCCAGGGCTAGGAAAGGGTGGAAAATAAAGCATGCCACCATGGCAGCTGTGTGGTTTGCATGCGCCAAATGCAGATATTGGTGGCAGTGCATACCTGGAGTAGATTTACCATAAACAAGTTAGATGTATGAAGCTAAGATGACAGTAACATTAACTGTGAGGTAGTGAAAGGATAAAAAAATGAACAAAAAATGTGTTTAAATTGAACTAATCTAAAGAAATATGCTTGATGGAAATTAACTCTAAAGCTCTGTTAGTGAAACCAGAATAGCAAATGCAATCTGAACATTTACAAGGAATTTCCAATGTGTTAGCAATAACTGTTAACTATAACGTGGGAAAAAGAGTGTGAGATTTTTCTAAAAATTTGCACTAAGTGTGTGCAGTGCTACTACAGTGAGCATCAAAAAATAACAAAAATAATGTACTGGTAAAGGAGTGTAATAAAAAATCAATGCAGTGTAGTTATAGTGCAGTTAATAACAGCAGTGATATGTGTTAACACTGAAATGGAACCCTAGATTGTAGTGTGCACTCCACTTCCCTCTGGGATATCGTTTTAGTTTCATGATTCCTCCATATATAATGGAAAAGTGCCTAATACCCTTGCTTCAGCGCATCAGCTCTTCTTAGTCCCACCCTGGATTTTTTTCACCCAACCATTGATTTTACTTAATATCAATTGAGAAAAAGCAGTAAACTGAAGCAGCCACAATAAAAAAAAAAAAAAAAAAGAACTGCCGGCCTGATGGCACAGAGGATTGAGGCACTGGACGTCATACCTCACACCATGCCGGCGACTTGGGTTCGTAAGCAGATTCGGGTTGCTGGTGGGTTGGCTGGGGGAGAGTCAGGCTGGAGCATCCCATGACAGCTCACCTTCTCCGGGGAGGAATCCTGACAATGCCAGATACTTGCATGACTCCGAGCGGAGTCTCAGAGTACTGCAGGCTCCAGTAGGGGAAGGGATGTGGCCACCGTACAGTGTGGATATCAGCGCTAATGCGCCATGATGTTGGGGAAATCAAATGCTGTACAGGGAGGGAGAAAACATGGAAAGAACCTGCTACCACTGGGAAGATGGGGAGTCCAAGCTGTGTCCACGATATGCCAGTGCCCACCCGATGGACCTCGGACTGACAAAATGTAAGTCACGGGGCATCTGTGCCCCTGCCTTGTCCCCACCCAGGGGGTAATCCGTGGCTTCGTGGGGCTCAGAGGGCCGTTCAGGTAGGGTTATGGGCAGTGGGATGGCAATGTGTCTCTCCTGAAGGATCGGGTGTGGCAGGTTGGGTTAGGAGAGAAAAATAGTAATTTCAAAAAAAAAAAAAAGGAAACACATATAATGGTTAAAATAATTTAACTGCTGAATGATGGGTAATTTCAAAGATATCTGAATGCATACTAGGAGTAATTTTGACAACGAAAGATAAAAAATGGAAAATGAATGGTTCAAAATAATGACTTGTTCAGAATAAACTGCTTAAAAAGATGGGTCATTTGAAAGGTATTTGAAGGGATATCTGGAGCAAAACATGAAGGTTAAAGATAAAAAATGGAAAATTAATGGTTGAATGGTACAAATACTAAGAAAAGAAGGGACTTTGAGAATAAAACAACTGAAAATTCACCTTTCTTTTTCTGCAAGCTGATCTCCACATCCCCATGTTCAGGCACATTATGACAAAGGAGACTGCAGGGGTGTGCACCATTGAAATGAATGGGGGTATTTTTTATCACTATTTTATACATTATTGATGGAGAGTTGGAGACAAATGAAGGCCACTGCTCGACAAACAAGGGCCTTGTTAGTAGAACAGCGGCCTTCATTATTCTCCAACTCACCATCATAATGTATAAAATAGTAATAAACAAAATAAATCCATTCATTTCAAGGGGGTATGCCCCAGCACTCTGACCCATGGACATACTCTCTTAAAGACTCCTGCCTCAGGCTTTCTAGTACTCAATTAAGAGACTTTTTTTTATATCTATACTTGGTGGGTTGTCTGTAGCAGCATGGCTGTACCCACTACAGTGTGTGTGCATGAGGTGGGAGGGAGACTGGCCATGTGGGTATGTGTTGACTTATTGCTACTTTTGTGTTTATACCTTAAAGACTGTGAGGAAGCATGCAAAATGATGGAGAGAAAATAGTAAGAGTACAGGCCAGACAGAAGTAATTAAGTGGTTTTGTGGGTATGTGTGTGTATTGGGGGTGGGAAGAACCATATGTGATTTCATTGGTATGTGTGCTATAGTTCAACTGTGAAACTGAGATGAGGAAGAGAAGAAAACTGAAAAGTATAATAGTGGCTACAAGCATGTTTCATGCTTGCAGATGTAGTCAGATATTTATTGAAGTACAAGCGAGCCATATTGTCTGTGTGCAGACAGTATGGCTTAATGGTTAAATGCACTGAACTACAAGCCAGACAACTTGGAGGTATGAAGACCAGGGATTGAATCTCATCAACTCCCACTTGTGTATGGTGTGATCCTGAGCAAGTCATTTAAATTTTATGTGTGCAGTTATCAGTAATCACTTGCTTTTTGCACACATGCCACATGAATTCAGTCTTTTCCAATTTAACATAAAAATCATGCTTTCCAAACTTGCTTGCTGCACAAATGCCATATGCATGCAATCTGTTCCAATTTAATATTTAAATCATAAGTGCAGCATGCATATCACTTGGGAAATTTTATGTGTGCTGCATGAAAACATTTCATTTAATTATTTCTGTATGGGATTCTACTCAATTGCAATGAAAACAGAATCCCCCAAATTTTGAAAACATACTCTTAACTGCAGAAGTTTATTACATAGTTTATGTAAACAGTGGATTCATTTTCATCAAATGACAGAATAATGTTCTGGGGTTTACATAATCCACAGAATATCATTGTGCAGTTTCCATAGAAATGCTTTTCAGAATTTCACAGAATAAAAAAATGCTGAGAAGCAATTATGAAGCAGAATTAACATTCTGCATGAATTAGAGAAAAGAAAATTGGAAACTGTTTAATCAATAAAGGCACTCTAAGTCAGAGCTTGTTTCCACGTATGACCTGGGAGCACAAAGAAGGTAAGTGACTTGCTCAGGGTCACACAGCAAGCAGCTGAGGACTGTGCAATTCAAACCCAGGTCTCCAGGTTTGCAGCTCAGAACTCCAAACCACTGTGCTATACTTCCTCCAAAATTCACTAGTGGAATTTCACATTCCACACAGCTATAGTAACTAAACACCATAGAAACACCCAACAAAAACTCTTACCTAACAAGAACTAGCAAAACATTCCAGAAGTATAAAACCACAAAAATCAAGCAATTGCTTTAGCTAGTAAACCACTTATCAGTTGACTAGAAATATCATATATTAATTGCAAAAAACTGCATTAATGCAGACTTTAGAGTTGAAGAATGCAAAGCGCACAAAGAAAGGAAATGAAAAAACATTGTGGTTTTGGGTCTCTGGAGTATTGGTGAATCAGTGGTAGAGAATTCCTTGGGATTCTGAACTCTAATGCTCACTCCCTCTCTCTAGCCCATAGCCTCCTGTCTGAAGCACAAGGTACAGCTCCAAGTCAATGCCTCATAGTAATACATTGTTCAAAGATAGAGACGTATGACTCACCATATGTTGCCAACAGAATCTGTCATAGCTTTCTTCACACTGGGCTCAGAAGAAAACAAATCACATCTGACCTTGTTTTCTCATTGGAGTAGGTGTGCATTATGGTTGACAACTCCGAGCAAGTCCCCACAACTGATTTGCCAATACTACAGAGTTCCAGAACCTTAATTTTTTTTTCATCTCTATAATTTGTGCGCTTTGCATTCTCCAACCTGTCTGCTTTAATGCAGTTTTTCCAATTAATTTCCCTTCTTTTTCTGATACTGAAATTGTATCTTCATTTGTGCAGGTCCTTTTGGGACCTGTGAAAAATGAAATAAATACAATATTGGAGATAGTCCTGACCAAGTGCATAGACACATCTGGCCATGACATGCATTTCAATACCTTTTGAGGGAATGCTCCCCAGCCCCTCCAGAGGGTGTTATGTCTGCACAAAAACATTGCTCCATCATATCCAGACTTGGGCTGGTGCTGCATGCTGCAGAACCTTCCCCACCAGCTGTGGCCCATTAAACTGGCTTACTGAGTTCACACCCAAACTCAGGTTACTGGCAGAGGAAGGCAATATGGTCCCCCCGAGCCAACAGACTTCCCTGCAAACAACGTTACTTCATAAATTTTCTTTGTGACATTCTGACCCCAAAATTTCAACAGCTTTTTTATGACCCTTCCTTCTCAACATGACAGGTGTCATTTAATATCATACTGGACAAAACATAATTTTGCACTAGCAGGCCAAAATCACATGTTGACTAGGATTAGAAAAACAATAGCAGTCACATTCATCGGCTTGTGTGACAAAATGGCTATGCTGAAAATCTGGGGTTTAAATATTGAAAATGTTCAAAGTTATGAGTGTACATAGAAAAAAATATAACATACCTCAACAACTTAGTTTTTTTTTTTTATATTTTGACCCCAAACTTTCAACATAGTCTTCTTATGATCCCACCTCCTGAATCTGGTAAGTGAAACATTTCAAACCCAGACCCAGTCACCATTTCATGCCACAGGTGCAAAAATACATTTCAACCAGGATGTGAAAAATGACAGCTGTAATGTTCATGAGGTGGTGTGAAAAAATGGCTATGATGAAAATTTGGGGTCACAATATCAAAAATTACCAAAGTTATGAGCGTGCCTAGAAAAATTTCAATGTAAACTCATAACTTGGTTGTTTTTACATATTTTGACACCAGATTTTTAACCTGGCCTTTTTGGGACCCCACCTCACTGGTGGTGAAATTACATAAATTGGGCCCAAAAGGTGATTTCCTGCAGCAACTGTGAAATCACCTTCTGTGCCCAATTAATGTACTCTAATTTCACCATGAGTGTTCACTAGGAGGACTCCAAAAAAGGCCATGTTGAAAATTTGGTGAAGAAATTCCTAAAAATGACAATGTTATGAAGATAAGTTCAAAACGCTATTGAGATAACTTATGCACCACTTACAGTACTTGTTTTTTCTCAGTTCCTGTTTCGGCATTGAACAGTGAATACATACTGTATCTCCAGTCCACACAGGATTATGGCATTGGACCTTGGCCAAGTAAGTAATGGGTGAGGGGTATGTGGGATGCTGGGTGCTGAGTGGAAGGGTCAGGATGGGGAATGAGGAAGGCAGCAGACAATGAGGGACTGTTTTCTTTATTTGAGGTTTAAAAAAAAACAGGAATCAAAGCCTTTTTTTACAGTAACAGTAACAATTTATGACACTGGGGATTGGGCACCCCAGTATTGGCATGTTATTTTGTGGCAGCAGGGGTAGGCACCCTGGTGTTCCACACTACTTGGTGGGGAGTTTGTTAAATCCAATACTGCTGATTGGTTCCCCATCTCCAGTGTTGGCAGTTCAGATAATGGGTTTGGGGGAACATACAGAGGGGAGTGGGGAATAACCCAACACTGGGGGTGAGTACCCCAATGTAGGAATATACAATAATAAACTGGCACCAGGGATTGAGGTTCCACAGGGTTAAGCATAATGAATAAAGCCAACTATGTGGCTAATGGCTTCAGAGCCAGATGCAGAGCATGCTCAGTAATGCTGGTTTTATACACTGACACATAGCCCCAGGGGCAAAGGGTGAGCTAGAAGCTACCTCAGGACTAGGTTACCTACTTATTCTACTAGGCTCGCTTTGCAAAAACAAAAAAAACAGCACAGACCCCCACAGCAGCAAGTAAGGCTTAGCAGCAGTGGTGACAACGGTGTGGGTGGCCTTCATAGGCCTTGATCAGTGCAGTGAGGCAGCAGCCACAGCAGCAACTAAGCAAGAAGCAAGTAAACCAGGTTGAGTGGGCTCGGTTGGGGAGGTGACTTAGTCATGGACCATGTTCGGGACCTATGGTAGTCAGTTCTAGCAGCCATCTTTTGGCAGAAGAAGAGAGGGGGAGCAGACTGAAAACTGGGCTGGTGGCACACTGTGCCTGGCTGCAGGTTCTGGCCATATGGCCAGGTAAGTAAAAGTTATATAATTTTTTTACAAGAAGATTTGGGAGGAGGAAGTACTGAAATATTGATATGTTTTTCACATTTCTTCACCTTGGCTGGCTTCATGATCCATAGGTAATGGGAACTGAATGGAGTGAAGTTGTGGAGAAGAATCAGGACAAAGTTATTTTGGAGGGTGAGGGCAGAACTTCAGCCAGGAAAAAAATTGGTTAGTAACTGGGTGGGTTTAAGCCCAAATCTGATGCACTGCTCTGGGGTATATAGAGACGAATCTTATACATTTGAATGTTTCCTGATTTGTATATCACTTTTTAGTCAAAACAAATATGTTTTCCCTTTTAGAAATGTTGCAGACATTATAGAACTGTCCTTTGCATTCATGGACAGTTGAGCCGTATGGTATGCACAGACTATTGGAGCCACACTATAGTCAGGCTTATGCCCTGCACACCCACCCCCAGTGAAGTTGACCTCCACATCCCCATGTTCAGGCCATTATGACTAAGGGCAAAGGAGACTGCAGGGGTCTGCATTATTGAAATGAATGGGCAATTTTTTATTACTATTTTATACATTATTGATGAAGAGTTGGAGATTAATGAAGGCCACCGCTCAACAAACAAGGGCCTTGTTAGTAGAACAGTGGCCTTCATTATTCTCCAACTCACCTCATAATGTATAAAATAGTAATAAAAAAATAATTCCATTCATTTCAAGGGGAGTACGCCCAGCACTCTGACCCATGGACGTCATCTCTTAAAGACTCCTGCCTCTGGTTCTGTATTACTCAAGTATGAGACTTTTTACTTCTATCTATACTTGGTGGGTTGTCTGCAGCAGCAGGACTGTACCCACTACAGTGTGTGTGCATGGGGGGGGGCTGGCCATGTGGGTGAGTGTTGAGTTATTGCTACTTTTGTGTTAACACCTTAAAGACTGTTTGTGAGGAAGCATTCAAAACAATGGAGAGAAAATAGTAGTGGTACAGGCCAGAAGTAATTAAGTGGTTTTGTGGGCATGTGTGTGTATTGGGGGTGGGAAGAACCACATGTGATGCCATTGGTATGTGTGCTACAGTTCAACTATGAAACTGACATGAGGAAGAGAAGAAAACTGGAAAGTATAATAGTGGCTATAAGCATGCCACATGCATGCAGATGTATTCAGATATGTATTGTGGTACAAGCTAGACATACTGTCTGTGTGTAGACAGTATGGCTTAGTGGTTAAAGGCACTGAACTGCAATCCAGAAGACTTGGATTCATGAAGCCCTGGGTTTGAATCTCATAAACCCCTACTTGTGTATGGTGTGATCCTGAGCAAGTCACTTAACTTTTACATGTGCAGTTATCAGTGACCATTTGCTTTTTGCATGCATGCCACATGCATGCAGTCTTTTCCAATTTAACATAAAAAATCATGCTTTCCATACTTGCTTGCTGCACGCATGCCATGTGCATGCAATTGGTTCCAATTTAACATTTAAATCTTACTTGCAGCACACATATCACTTGGGTAATTTTATGTGTGCAGCATGAAAACATTTCATTTAATTATTTCTGTATGGGATTCTATTCAATTGCAAAGCAGAATCCCCCAAATTTTAAAAACAGACTCTTAACTGCAGAATTTTATCACATAGTTTGTGTAAACAGTGGATTCATTTTCAGTAAGTGACACAATAATTTTCTGGGGTTTACATAATCCACAGAATATTATTGTGCAGTTTCCATAGAAATGCTTTTCAGAATTCCACAGAATAAAAAAAATGCTGAGAAGCATTTGTGAAGCAGAATTGCCATTCTGCATGAATTAGAGAAAGGGAAAGGGGAAACTGTTTAACCAAGAAAGGCACTGTAAGTCAAATCTTGTTTTCACATGCAAACTGGGAGCACAAGAAAGGTAAATGACTTGCTCAGGGTCGCACAGTAAGCAGCTGGGGGCTATGTGATTCAAACCCAGGTCTCCAGGTTTGCAGCTCAGAACTATAAACCTCTGTGCTATACTGCCTCCAAAATTCACTAGTGGAATTCCACATTCCACACAGCTATAGTAATTAAACACCATAGAAACACTCAACAAAAACTCTTACTTAAGATCTAGCTGAACATCCCAGAAGTATAAAACCACAAAAATCAAGCAATTGTTTTAGCTATAAACTCACTTATCAGCTGATCGGATATATTATATATTAATTGCAAAAAACTGCATTAATGCAGACTTTAGGGTTGAAGAACACAAAGCGCTCAGAGAAAGAAAATGAAGAAACATTGTGGTTTGGGGTCTCCGGAGTATTGATGAACCAGTGGTGGGGTCTTACTTGGGGTTCTCAACTCTAAAGCCCACTCACTCCCTCCAGCCCATAGCCTCCTGTCTGAAGCATGAGGTACAGCTCCAAGTCAGTGCCTCATAGTAATACACTCTTCAATGGTAGAGACGTATGACTCACATGTGTTGCTAACAGGATCTGTCATAGCTTTCTTCACAGTGGGCTCAGAAGAAAACATTTCACATCTGACCTTGTTTTCTCATTGGAGTGGGTGTGCATTATGGTTGACAATCCCAAGGAAGTCCCCACAACTGATTTGCCAATACTAAAGAAATCCGGAACCGTAATGTTTTTTTTTCCATGTCCATAATTCATGCTCTTTGCATTTTACAACCTGTCTGCATTAACACAGTTTTTTTACATTTAATTTCCCTTCTTTTTCTGTTAGTGGAATTGTATCCTCATTTGTGTAGGTCCTTTTGAGACCTGTACAAAATGAAATAAATGCAATATTGGTGACAGTCCCGACCAAGTGCATGGACACATCTGGCCATGACATGCATTTCAATACCTTGTGAGGAAAGGCTCCCCAGCCCACCAGAGAGTGTTATGTCTGCACCAAAACACTGCTCCACCCTATCCAGACTGGGGCTGGTGTTGCATACTGCATCACCTTCCCCACCGACCTTGGCCCATTTAACTGTCTCACTAAGTTCACACCCGAACTCAGGTCACTAGCACAGGAAGGCAATATGGTCCCCCCGAGCCAACAGACATCCCTGCAAACAAAGTTACTTCATAAAAAAATTTTTGTGACATTCTGACCCCAATATTTTATTAGCCATTTTGTAACCCTTCATTCTCAACATGACAGGTGTCATTTAATATCATACTGGACAAAACATAATTTTGCACTAGCAGGGCAAACTCACATATTGGCCAGGATTAGAAAAACAACAGTCATGTTCATCAGCTGATGTGACAAAATGGCTATGCTGAAAATCTAGGTTTAAATATTGAAAATGTTCAAAGTTATGAGTGTGCATAGAAAAATATAACATACTTCAATAACTTTGTTGTTTTTTAATATTTTGACCCCAAACCTTAAACATAGTCTTTTTATAATCCCTCCTCATGAATCTGGTATGTGAAAAATGTCAAATCCCTAACAAAAAAACATTTCATGCCACAGGTGCAAAAACACATTTCAGCCAGGATGTGTAAAATGACAGCTGTAATGTTCATGAAGTGGTGTGAAAAAATTGCTATGATGAAAATTCGGGGTCAGAATATCAAAAATTACCAAAGTTTTGAGCGTGCATAGAAAAATTTCCATGTAAACTCATAACTTGGTTGTTTTTTCATATTTTGTCACCAGATTTTCAACATGGCCTTTTTGGGACCCCATCTCATGAACACCGGTGGTGAAATTACATTGATTGGCCCAAAAGATGATTTCCTGCAGTGACTGTGAAATCACCTTCTGGGCCCAATTAATGTACTGTAATTTCACCATGAGTGTTCACCAGGAGGACTCCCAAAAAAGTCATGTTGAAAATTTGGTGACACAATTCCTGAAAATGACCATGTTATGAAGATAAGTTCAAAACACCATTGGGATACCTTATACAGCAGTCACAGTACTTGTTTTTCTCAGTTCCTGTTTTGGCATTGAACAGTGAAGATGTACTGTATCTCTAGTCCAGACTAGAGATGCAGCAAATTTAAAATCCACCGGCGAAGTGAACGCGAAGTGGCCACTTTGCGTTGGCACTTCGCTACGTGGAGAACCCCATAGGAAAGGCTCATTTTGCCTTGTTATTATTACTTTACGTTGTCATTCCGCCTTAAATGCAAAGTAAGGCAGAGTGACAACAATATTGGCAGCATTTCACCCACACAGTCACCCGAATGAATGTGCATCCCCAAAGTGCTACTGTCTTGTGTCCAGAAGACTTCCCAGTGCTGATGAAGTGAAACGAGAGTGTAACAAAAAATGCCAAGTCTCCCAGAATTAATGGCGCACTCAGTCATGTGCGCAGTGGTCAGGTCACATATAGTCACCAGAATTAATGTGCATCCTCAAAATGCTACTGTCATGTGTCCAGAAAATTCCCCAGTGCTGACGAAGTGAAATGAGAGCATAACAAGAAATACAGTCTCCCAGGATTAATGGTGCCATACAAATGCACAGACAGATTAAGATTGCACTGTACACTCAAGGGATGCATATGAAAAGGCACAACAACACCTAACCAGTGATCACAATTCACAAATCCAAATCTGGAAAGAAATACATTTTGCCAGTTGGGGGATTAGTGCACGACAGTAACAATCCACTACCAGTAAAGATACCACAAAGCAGTATAAAAAAATTCATGCAGGTGCAGTGGATAGCAGGTTCACACTGTTGCAGTTACTGTGTAACACAATAAAAGGTGTTCTGATTTAATGACATGCATCACACACACTCTCACACGCACACTCAAGTAATGCATAGCAAATTGAAAACCTTTAGTAATATAACCAAATGTATTAAAGAGACAAATTATACACGGCTGCATCACAACAATTAGCAAAAAAATGTCAAGAATTACTGAAAATATTACTGTGTGTACAGTAACACAGTTATACAAGAAAAATATAACCAAAACAGAAAGACTGCCTTTTTCTCCCAGTTAATCTACCTACACCACAAATACGCCCCCAGCACACTTCACAGTACAGAGACTAACTGTTCTAAATTAACATTCAAAATCCACACACAACAATAAACACTCGATGATATGAGCACAGACACGTTTCCCACAATCGTTATGCTAAATTTTGAGCAAACAAATATTACTCAGAGGCATTTTAAACAGTTTTTAGAGGTTTTGAATTGCAGAGCTCTGAGAGCAAACTGTCTCCAGGTACCACTGCACACACACTATCCAGGCCAGAACTTTAGGCGTGCTGAACAGTCTAGAGCCCATGTGACCTGCAATCCCATGAATAACTGCAGAATTTCATTTGGAGTGCAATTACAGGGTGAAGTGAGGTGAATTACATTGATTTCAATGTACTTCACCTTAAAATTGGTAGAGAAGTGGTTAGGGGAAGGTGTAATAATTGAAAGCCATTGGTTTCAGTGGACTTCGCGTTCCTCATTATGAAGCAAAGTACTCCGCTTCACATTGTGGAGTGCTCCATGGATTCCGTGTTACTCAGTGAATCACTTCGCAGAGCAAATTGGGGCCACTTCACCCACAGCTACTTACAATACTGTAACTCACATGCTGTATGGGAAGGAACATGAATGCTTATGGCTATACTTCCCCAATGAGCTGTAGCACAAAACTCCCCAACTTAAAAATGCTTATTAATGAGTACAATGGTGGAGCGGTGAAGTCTGTTGGTATACTCCAAAACATGCTTACAATATAACCAAGTAACTAGCAAAAAAATTAATGTTGCGATTCGTGACATGCTCGTGAATCATGATTTGTGACTGCATTTGTGACCATGATGATGAAGAACATGATTCGGTGTTGACAGTGTGAGATATCCAATATGGAAATGTACTGGGAACTCGAATGCCTACGGCTGTACTTCCCCAATGAGCTGTAGCACAAACTCCCCGACTTAAAAATGCTCATTAATGAGTACAATGGCGGGATGGTGAAGCCTGGAGAGATACTACAAAACATGCTTACAATACATTCAAGTAACTAGTCAAACAATTAGTGTTGTGATTCACAATGTGATCGTGAATCATGATTTGTGACCTCATTTGTGACCATGATGATGAAGAAAGTGATTTGGTGTCGACGGTGTGAGATAAACAATACGGAACTGTATTGGGAATGCAAATGACTATGGCTGTACTTCCCCAATGAGCTGTAACACAAACTCCCCAACTTAAAAATGCTCATTAATGAGTACAATGGTGGAATGGTGAAGCCTGAAGAGATACTTCAAAACAAGCTTACAATACATTCAAGTAACTAGTCAAAACATTTGTGTTGTGATTCGTGATGTGATCGTTTGTGACTGCATTTGTGACCATGATGATGAAGAACGTGATTTGTATCACAAGTGACTCATGATGATAGTCTAGACTTAAAATCACATACTAAGGAGTACTGTGTTCATGCAGAATTATGCACCACACCTGCCCAATACTCTGAAGGTAAACCAAAGAAACAACTGCGACTTAAGTTACAGATGGAGATTGGGCCCTAAAGAGATGCAAATGCACAGACAGATTAAGATTGTGCTGTGCACTGAAGAGATGCAGAAGCAAAGGTGCAACACCTAACCAGTGCTCACCATCAGAAATTCAATCTGGAAAAGTATACCTTTGCAGGTTGGGGTGGGCTGCAGAGGGGGGAGCAGTGTACTACACTGCTGCAATAACAGTGACTAGTACTAGTACCAGTAAAGAAGTAAAGATACCACAAAGAAGTACAAGAATCACACAGCTACAGTGGATAGCAGGTTCACATTGCTGAAATTATTATGTGGCACAATGAAAGGTGTCTGATTTGATGTCACACATCATACACATACACACACACACACACATACACACACACACAGTGTAAGTAATGCATAGCAAATTGAAAACTTTAGTAATATAACCATATTATTTTAAACAAACTAAAATTATGCACTGCTGCACCTCAGCAATCAGCAAAACAATGGCAAGAATTATTGAAAATATTACTGTGTGTACATTAACATAGTTATACAAGAAAAGTATCACCAAAACAGAAAGCACTTTCTTTTTCTCAAAGTTAATTTGCCTACACCACAGATATGCCCCTCCCCCAAAGCATATTTCCACTGTCTCTCAGTACACAGACTGAATGTTGTACATTAACATTTAAAATCCACACACAAACAATAAACGCTCGATGATATGAGCACAGGAGAGTTTCTTGTTATCGAGGTACTAAAGTTTCAACAAAAAAATTACTCAAAAAGGCTTTTTTAACAGCTTTTAGAAGGTTTGAATTGCAGATTGTCTCCTACAGCTTCCTACATACACTACCCCAAATGGAGGCTGTGCAGAACAATCTAGAGTCCATGTGTCCTGAAATCCCATGAATCACTGCAAAATTCACCTTTGGTGCTTAAAGACAAGGTGAAGTGAGGCGAAGTACATTGTTTACAATGTACTTCACATTAAGAATTGGTGGAGTAGTGGTTTGGGAAGGCAGAGTAATGCAAAGTCATTGTTTTCAATGGACTTTGCGTTACCCATTATAATGTAAAGTACTCCGCTTCGTGTTGCGGAGCACTCTGCAAATTCACCTTCACTCTGCGAATCACTTCGCAGAGTGAACTGGGGCCACTTCGCCCATCTCTAGTCCAGACAGGATTATGACATTGGACCTCAGCTCAGTAAGTATAGGGTGAGGGGTGTGTGGGGTGCTGGGTGCTGAGTGAGAAGGTAAGGATGGGGGATGGGGAAGGCAGTAGATGATGAGGAACTGTTTTCTTCATTTGAGGTTTAAAAAAACAGACATCAGGGAACTTTTTTTGCAGGAACAGAAACAGTTTATGACACTGGGGATTGGGCACCCCAGTGTTGACATGTTATTTGGTGGCAACAGGGAAAGGCACCCTGGTGTCCCACACTGCTGGGTGGGGAGTTTGTTAAATCCAGCACTGGGGATTGGGCCCCCACCCCAGGTGTTGGTAGTTCAGATAATAGGTTTGGGGGGAACATACAGAGGGGAGTAGGGAATGACCCAACACTGGGGGTGGATACCCCAATTTAGGAATATACTATAATAAACTGGCTTCAGGGATTGGTTTTCCATGGTGTCCAGCTGTACTGAATAAAGCCAACTATGTGGCTAATGGCTGCAGAGCCACACAGAGCACACTCAGCAGTGCTGGCATTACACACTGACATGTAGCCCCATTTCTGCTGAACAAAAGCAGCAGGGATTGAGAAACAATATTGCAGAGATTGAGAAATGACAGTCTCATATAACGCATCATCACTTCATTTTGTTGCATAATTTCAGTTATCTTTAGAATATTGATTTTGTTTAAACTGCACGTGGTCACAAACGCAACTGTCTTCCCTAAATAATTTAAAAAGTACTTAAGTTTGTGTTACAAAAAAAGCACAAAAGCACACACCTTGAGCCAAGCTTCCTTCTAGTTTTTTAGCTATGGTTGAACAACATTTTGGCTATTTGGGTTTTTTTTGCACCTCTGTAACTTTGCTCCCAGAGAACCATTTCTCATACATTTTTTAGGATCCAAAGATCCTGATAACAATGCTGTGTGTTCCACATTTCTTGTAAAATGGTTGAACGGGGCAAAGTTATTAAGTTGCAGAAATTGGGGTTTAACATTTAAGTGCTTACTCAACCATAATATACAGGTGCTAATGTGGCTGTATAATAACAAAACGTAACAAGAAAGAACTACACACTTGGAGAATGATTCCAACTCAGAGTTTAACATGGTTGATAATGCCACTCACCTTCTGAGCTCATGGCTGATCAGCTTTTTAAACCCTTTGCTGTAATTTTTCTCTTCATAAACCATTCCTTCCCAATAATGTTTTCTATGTATAACAGTAATAATATAATAATTTGTACTGCAGCAACAGATGCTAATGGTATTCTTGAAAAGAGGACCATATCCTTTCTCTAGTTGTTATCGTGAACATTTTCTGCCATGCCAGTCTCAAAATTCTTTTTTACTAGCTTTATGTCTTACAATGTTTAGTCCTTATTTATAGTTGGCCATGTTCTCCACAATATATTTTCACTCTGTGTCTTAAAAGTCTTTCTTTCTTTCTCTAAGCATTTTTTGTGATGGTCTTGTTTTTCCAGGCAGGGTAGGTACTTGCTTTGGTGCAGGTTCTTTTCTCCCTATCCTCTAAATTTAGTAACATAAATCTGTTACTGCCCCATGTGCAGGACCACAGCAGAGCTCCATGCTCAACTGGTAGCAGTGATGGCAGAAATATCTTAGCTGCTCACTCAGCTCAGCAGGAGATTACTCCCCACACCCCAACTCCTCCAAAGTCCCACTAGTCCAGCAGGATGCAGAGTGGTGGTGCATGTGTGGGGGTAGCCATAAGGAGGTTGTCCAGTCCAGCACCATCCAGAGTGTGAATCACTTCACAGCCCTAGATGAGATTCAGGCACCTGACTCCTCCAGTGGGGACACCTGGTCAGTTGAAAGGAAAGGGCAGGACAATGTGATGGCACAGAAGGGGGCAAGGCTGCCAGAAAGGTCCTAGTAGGCAGGAACTCAATGATTGGGGGGTAGAAAGGGTGATATAGGAGGGTTTGGATGGGAGGGGGAATGGTCTGATACCTGACTATAGTGCCAGCCATACAAAATTTACACAGAATAGGGAGGATGGTGGAGAGGGAGTGGGGGAGCTGGGGGTGCTGGTACACCTGGGTACCGATGATCTGGCAAACCAGTCAGTGAAGACAGTGAAGCAGACCTTCCATAGACTGGGGGACAGATTGGCAGCACACTCAGCCTTGCTGGCCTTTACTGAAGTCCTCCATGTGTGGGGCAGGAAGGGGAGGCATGATAGTATAAGGAGCTTTGAAACAGAGGAGTTTAATAGTTGGTTTATGGTTGGTGTTGAGACATGGGGGACCACTTTGTAAGAGACTGGGGGACTTCTGGGACATGAGACTCTTCAAGTGTGATGGATCTCACCTGACAAGAGAGGAGGCCAACACACTGAGACAGAAGTTTGACATTTATAGCAGACATTTAAACTGAATCAGGGTCTAGGTGAACCTCTGTGTATGGTGAGCAGAATGGGATCCAAGATAGTACTCCCCCACATCCGAAGGACTGTAGCAGCAAAGAGGGTACAAATAGACCAGTAGTTTTTTACAGGGCCAAGGGAATAGTCAGTAATAAGGGAGAAAACAAAAGGTAAAAGTACCAACAAGGGTGGAAGAAAGACAGTAGCAAAGTTAAAGCAGGAGTCAGATGGAAGTGGGTATGCCTTAACACCTGGAGTCTAGGTAACAAACTCAGTGAGCTCCAGGTGCAGATGGCAGACAGTGAGATGGACCTTATGACCAGCAAAGAAACATGGGCCACAAATAATAATGACTGGGAGATGACAATCCCTGGATATTCACTGTTCAGGAGGGAATAGCGGAACTAGTAGAGGAGAAGAGTTTCCCTTTCTGTCAAGGAGGTCATTGAGGTGGTAGAAGATGGGTGCATTAGAGGCAGCAATGAGGAAGCTGAGTCAGTATGGGTGCAACTCATGGAAGCTTCAGAAAGAAAAGTATGCTGGGGGTGATCTATAAGTCTCCAGGGCAAGGGGGGGGGTGGGACAGAGAACTCAGAAAGGAACTTGAAAGTTGGGTAGCAAAGAGAGAAGTAATGGTGGAAGGAGATCTGAACCAGCCAGACATTGATTGTGATGTCCTTGTGGCCAAGAGTGCCAGGAGTCAGGCCTTGCTGGATGCTTTCCAAGACTATTTACTAACGCAGCTAGTTAAGGAACCCACCATGCTGGCTGCATTCCTTGATGTGGTGCTCAATAACTCAGAGATGGTGGGAGCTGTAGAAGTACAGGAGCCACTGGGGAATAGCAACCATAACTCTGGTTTGAATTGGCTCTCAGGGTTGGAAAGTCACAGTTGAGAACTGAAGTCCTTGGACTTTATTTTCAAAGAACCCTTAGATCATTGCAATTTGTGGTGATCTAGGGCTGTGACAAACTTCAGGTACATCAGGGACCAAGCACACTATTTTGTAAAATCAGGGGTCCCTGCACAGAAGACCTAGGAGTTGCTGCAGCTGCAGGGCTATGCCAAATACTGGGCATACCTGTGGAGTTTGATGGAGGGATCCATCACCCCCCAGCACAAGCCCATATGACACACAGAGGCAGAGGAGACCCTGGCTGGAAGGTAGGGAATGGAGGCTGCTGGTGCACTGAGGGTGTTTATAGCCAACTATGCAGAAGAAGAAATATAAATCTGCATAATGAAGAAAAAAAACTTTATTTAAAAGATTATAGGTTAGATAAAAAATAATAAGCAAAACTGTGAGGTGGATCTTTTTGGTTTCAATTTCTAGTTCTCTGTTAATTGTACAGACATAAACTGAATAAAAAAGCACATGATTCAGCATTGAAAATAATGACCTTGTACCACTGAGAATTGGGCAAGCGTGTTAAAGGGTTTAGGCATATTGGGCAAAATAAATTTATCACTGTGATTTATTGGAATGATGGTCACATTGTATACTGTGTTCATTAATGTGTCATTTCTGAAATCCCCCCTCATGCCCTAGCAGCCCCCATCCCCCATCTTACCAGTCCCACTGCTCACTCACTGCTCTGCCAAGCAGTGTCACATGGTCATTAGACCACTTCCTGGCTGATCTAATATGAACCCCTGTTGCAGCCTCAACAGGCCTTACAGAATCCCAAAAAAGGAGATGGTGCAGCCCTCTGTGGTGCAAGTCCCTTTGTGACCTGGTGCATGGGGAGTTTTGCCACAAAGGTGGTGCAGGGGGGCTTTTCCACACAGTATCCCAATTTTGCTGCAGCCAGCATTTGAAAATTGGGATCACCTCAAACTATGATGCAAGGCACCACTTGAATCATAAACATTTGGTTCAGGTACCTTGAGTCATAGTTTAACATTTGAAAATCATGCCTCTTGACATTAGAAGGGCAGCTTTGATAGGATGAGGGAATTGGTCAGGGATGAATTAGCAGGAGTGGAGGGGAGATTGGGGCAATTACTGGGACCATACTCAAGGCATTTAAGGTATACACAAGAACAGTAACAAAGTAAACAGGTTTAAGAGACCACTATGCTTCTCAGCAAGGGTCAGGGAAGTGGTAAGGGCCAAAACACAGGCTCTCTATAAATACAAGGGAAAGCAGAGGGAGGTAGAATGAGATGATTATATATGGACAAATAGGGAGACAACGAGGGTCGTTAGGAAGGTGAAAGCAGACACAGAGCTGTGTATCATGGAGAGGGTCAGAAAAGTAGAAAACCATTTTTTCAGCTATATTAGTGAAAAGGGGAAAAAGGTGGGGAATTGTAAGGCTAGTTGAGGGGTGTGGAGTGATAGAGGAGGATGGGCAAAATACCACTGTCCTGAATAACTACTTTTGCTCAGTTTTCACTAAGGAGAATGGAGGGTCTGTGCCGGAGGGGGGCACCAAAGTAGCCACTAAGGGATTCCTGGAAATGTGACAGCCATTGCTTACTAGTGAAAGGGTCCTGAAAGGGCTGGCTGCCCTTAAGGGCAACTGTTAGCAATAAGAGTCTCACACCTAAGTGTGAGACTGATCACAATTTACACTTTGTGTACAAAAACTTTATTTTTACTTACTGTTTACTGCAGTATAGTAGATTGTATTAGGCTAATTTTGCTGACTTGTAAGGTGACATTTCCTGTAACTAGAAATCCCAGAATCCCCCTGCAGCTGACATCAGAGGAGGTCTGCAGAACTAGGAGATTCAATAGCCCACAGTATACATGTTAGAGATTTTATAAGCCGAAATCAAATGTTTGGTGGTCTTGCTGTGCACACTGTGTTTAGTGCATTCCTCTGTGGCTGTACCTAGCCCCAGAAGAACAGCAGACAAGCAAACAGAAGATTACAGCTTATAAAAACTCTAACATTCACTGCAGAATATTGAATCTCCCACTGCTGCAGCCCTCTTCTGATGTCAGCTGCAGAGGAGTCTGACATTTCTGGTTACAGGAAAAGTTACCTTGGAAGTCAGTGAAATTAGCCTGATACAATCTATAACAGTGCAGTAAATCATATTAAAAAAAATGTTTTTTTTGCACACAGAGTGCTATTTGGGAATAGTCTCACATTTTGGTGTGAGGCTCGTATTGCTGACAGTTCCCTTTTAAGATAGATAAGGCCCCAGACCAGATGGGTTGCATCTGAGGACAATCAGAGAATTAGCAGCAGAGCTGGCTGAACCACTGGTAGGTCTGATCAACAGCTCACTTACAGTAGGTCAGAGGAATGTCCAAGGATTGGAAGGTGGCAGTCATTGTACTGCTTCAAACGAGGGGATGAGGAGTAACCAGGGAACTGTGGGCCTTCAGTCTAATCTCTATCATAGGGAAGCTGATGAAGTCACTGATCAAAGAGGACCTTGTAGACTACCTGGAGAGCAATGGACACCAGGATAGTAAGCAACATGGTTTTATGGCAAGAAGGTCTTGTCAAACTAACCTGATTGTTTTCTTTGTCTGGGTGACAAAGGAATTAAACAAGGGCCATGCTGTGGATCTGCTGTGCTTTTACTTCAGCAAGGCTTTTTACTCGGTACCTCACAAATGATTGCTCAAGAAGATGGAAGACCTGGGTATGGCTAAACCTATAGTGAATTAGGTGTTTAATT
This sequence comes from Neoceratodus forsteri, assembly GCA_016271365.2. Classification (NCBI taxonomy): domain Eukaryota; kingdom Metazoa; phylum Chordata; order Ceratodontiformes; family Ceratodontidae; genus Neoceratodus; species Neoceratodus forsteri. Next base: position 982,577,034 of record CM028131.1, on the reverse strand, counting down.
GGTTAGAAGGGAGGCAGCAGAGGATGGTTGTCAATGGGGTTAAATCAGAAGAGAGGAAGGCTACAAGTGGGGTTCCACAGGGATCTGTCTTAGATCTGGTCCTCTTAACATGTTCATTAGTGACATTGGAGAAGGAATCCAGGGAAGTTTGTGTCTCTTTGATGATGAATCAAAACTATGTAGTGGAGTGGATAGTGACGAGGGAGTAAGGGAAAAGCAGAGAGAGACTTATGAAAGCTAGATGGGTGGCCAAAGTTATGGCAGTTAAAATTCAGTACCAGAAAGTGTAAAGTAATGTACCTTGGGAAAAATAACCCCAAGAAGGAGTACTGGATGGGAGGGGGGAGACTTAGCATTACAGCTGAGGAATGGGATATGGGAGTTATCATCAGCAACTCACTTAAGCAATCAAGTCAGTGCAACAAGGCCTACAGCAAGGCTAACAGGATGATGGGATGTATTGGGAGGGCAACTGATAGCAAAAAAAAGAGGTAATACTTCTCTTCCACAGAAGCCTGGTGAGGCCTCACCTAGAGTACTGTGCTCAGTTCTGGAGTCCTCATCTCAAAAAAGATAAGGATAGGTTAGAGACAGTGCAGTGCTGAATAACAAACATAATTCTGAACCAGTAGAGCAGATTCTAAGAGGAGTGCCTTGATGCACTAAATATGTACTCACTGGAGACCAGAAGGGAGAGGGGAGATATGATACAGACCTTCAAATTCCTTAAAGGAATTCACAAACTGAACTGCAGAGAACTATTTAGCCTGAATACCAACTTGTAGTCATGTGGACATGGGTATAAATTAACTGGCTGGAGGTTCAGGAGAGAGACATGAGGAAGTACTAGGTTACAGAAAGGGTGGTAGTACCTTGAAACAGTCTGTCAGCCGAAGTGGTGTGTGCAAAAACATCAGGGAATTCAAGCAGGGCTGGGAAAGAATGAAGGGAATAGTGGTTTCCCTGGGCAACAGGACCAATGAAGAGAATGGGGAGAGGATGGGAGGATTAGTTCCCTGGAGGAACAGTAGGTTTCAGGGATTATATGGAACTTGGGCAGACTGGATGGACCTCTGATCTTTTTCTGCCATCATTGTCTATATTTTTCCATATTTTTATGTTTCTATGAATTTCAGAGATCTTTTTTTTTTATTTTCTTCCCTTGCTCCTATTGATTTGAAAGCTATCATCAACCACCCTACTAAAGAAGCCTCACAGTTTCCTTTGCTGCAGACCTCAAGGGACAATATTTACAATGATCTTTCTGTTTGTTGGACTTCAGCAGGGTTTCCAGGATGCTGACCATATAAAAATCATAGCTACTAAGTTCATCATCCACTTAGGCTCTCAGAAACCCTCTGATTTAAACAATAGACTTATTTTATACTAATGTCTTTTAGCCACCTTAAATTTTATCACCAAACTCAGTCCTTTAATCCACCCCATATATTTGTTTTTACGTGTGCATGACATGTTTGCCTGTGTGGGTATGCCTGTGAATATTTCCATTTAGGCATGTTTGGGCATTCTTACATGGAAACTCCAGCTATGTGTGCATATCCATTTTCATTTTTTCCAGGTGTCCCAGTTTTCTTCTATCATACTTGTCACTAGGGCTGGGTGGATTGTTCTGCAGGAGATCCAAATCCCCAGATCAAATCCACAGTTCACAAACCGGGATAAATACAGACTTCACTGCAGAAGTCCAGTTCCAGATCTGTGGAGAGCCATTTAGTGTATTGTTGCCATGGGGATGCTGTTGGCATGCTCGCTCCATGTACAGGTGGCTGGCAGCATCTAATCAGGCAACAGACAGTCACATGATGCACTCACCATATATAACTGTGCTGAGTGTGCAATGTGGACCAGATGAGTTGGTGGATGGTTGGAAGTGCACCTTGATCACTGCAGCAGAGCAGAGCCACCAGAAGAAGTTGCCAAAAAGAAAAATCCTACATAATATAAAAAATATATATCTTGGGATGGGAGGAAAGATAAACTAGAGAGGAGAGAGAAAGGAGACTTACTCAGGTGAGGAGGGGGAGAGAAACAGATTGTTGGAAAAGGATGAGGATGGAGTCAGGACTGGAGAAATGGATCTAGAGGGACTAGGGAGATAGTGGTGGCCTGGGTGGCAGCTGGGCAGGAGGCAAATGGTAGGCAGTGTGGCAGTGTGTACATGAGCATGGGCAGGTGGCAAAATCTTTGATTTGTACCACTCCAGAAGATCCAGAGGAGAGAGGGAGAGACTACCGAGGGCTAAAGAGAAATTATACAGTTACAGAAAATCCCAAATAAATGTTTTTTTTTTTCTTTTCTTGGCCTTAGACAGTGTGGCTATGTATGAGAGCAAGGGAAGGCTGGCAAAATTGTTAACTTGTGCCATTCCAGATCCAGACAAGAGAGAGAGAGAATGCGGGGGGGAAAGAGGAATGTTACAGTTAGAGAAAATCCCAAATAAAAGTTTTTCTCTAGGCTTCAGTGTGGCTGTGTATACAGGGCAAGGGCAGTGGACTGGCAAAATAAATCTTTGACATGTGCTATCCAGAGGGGAGGAAGAGAGAGAGAGAGAGACTGCAGGGGAACCCATGAGAAATTTAACAGTCCCAGAAATCCCAAATAATTTTTTTTTGGCTTCAGTGCGGCTGTGTGTACAGCACAAGGATAGCAGGCTGGCAAAATAAATTTTTGTCTTGCGCCATTCAGATGGTAGAGAGGGAGACTGAAGGGGGCCCACAAGAAATTTAACAGTCCCAGAAATCCCAAATATTTATTTTCCTGGCTTCAATATGGCTGTGTGTACAGGGCAAGAGCAGCAGACTGGCAAAATAAATCTTTGACTTGTTCTGTCCAGAGAGGAGAGAGGGAGACAGCAGGGGAGCCCATGAGAAATTTAACAGTCCCAGTAATTGCAAATAAAAAAATTTTCCTGGCTTCAGTGTGGCTGTGTGTACAAGGCAAGAAAAGCAGGCTGGCAAAATGCATCTTTGACTTGTGCAGTCAAGCGGGAAGAGAGGGAGACTGCAGGGAAAGCCCATGAGAAATTTAACAGTCCCAGAAATCCCAAGTACATTTTTTTTCCTGGCTTCAGTGTGGCTCTGTGTACAGAGCAAGGGCTGCAGGCTGGCAACATAAATATTTGACTTGTGCCATCCAATAATGATCACTTGTTAATGTTTATTCAAAATTTCATGTATTAAAAAAAAAACAGTGTTCAGACAAACAACATACAAGTTGATGCACCTTTGCTGGTGGCTGTGGGTGGCCCTGGAGATGCAATCTGACTTTGTGACTCGTAACAGACTGTTTACACTATAACACAAGTAAAGTACAACTACACAAAGTGTCTTCATCATCACTTATTCTCCATTAATCCTCCTTATTATCATTAGTTTTATAGTATGTCACGTTACATTATGTATAAGTACTAACTAACCCCATTGTGGTACTGTGCTGCATGCAGCTATGCACCAGATGTGTCTGCATATCCAGTTCAAATTCTGATGCACACTTAACAGTTTCTAAATTTGATCACTTTACAGTAACTGTACTGTAGGAGTCAGTCAGGTAATCTTGAAAGGATGTGGTGGTGGACTGCTGTGCTGTCAGTGTGCTGTGTACAGTCACAAGTCACAACAGTAAATTTGTCCCTGGTCTGTGGGTTTGGGTGGGAGTCATCAGAAGGACATCATGTTAGTTAGATGGATCTTTTTTACAGGTTAGAATACTAAGAAAAAATGGATTGAAGTGTTGATAAGGTGCATTCTATTTCTCAGGTAGGCAGTGTCACTGCAAAAGACGGCAATCAGCCTGAAAAGGGAAAACAAAAAAAAACCCAAAAAAGGGATTTTTTTCATATTTAAGGTTTCATCTTCCAAGCAAATGTGTGAATCCAAAAGAGGTGAATGAATGTCTTGGATCATCATCAGTCCCAAGTAAAAAAAAAAGCTATGTATTTAAACAAAAACAAAGGCTTGGTGGGTTCCACCTGAAGATGCACCCCAAGGTATGGAACAATTACATACTATGCTACTGCCAGTCCCTCATCCGATTCTTCTGAGGTTGAACCCATTGAGGGTAATAATAAAGATAAAGAAAATTATCAGTCAGCACAAGGTTTACTTGAGGGGATGGAAATTGTAGATGAGGAAAAAACAGACAGAAATGTTTTGCTTGTGGAAGTGTGCAGTGGGAATAAACCACAAGAGGAACAAGCCCAAGAAAAATCCTGTGGGTGGGAACCCTGATAAGGTGACCAAGGTGCTGTGCCTTCCTGGGGAAAAAAACCTAAAACAACATCTTTTGTTTGGTCATACTTCTCCATTTGTGCTTCCAATGAGTTGGTATTAACATGCACTATTTGTAAATGGCCAATCAGCAGGGGTAAAATGAAAGGAGCATTGGGAACTTCAGCACTGAAAAGGCACCTAGACAGATGTCATCACATTACTGAGAACTCCAGTTGTGAGTCTCAAAGAGAAAGTGACAGTGATAGTTCACTCCGCTCAGGGATAACTCTGATAGATGAAAGCAGTGGCAACCCCTGCAGCACTACTGAAACACCTCCACCTGCACATCCTGGCATTCAAAGGACTCCTTCTACTGTTACTGAAAGTGACCATGTGTTCTAAAGTCCTCCTCCTTCAAGGAGACGGCATATTATCTCATAAATATTTGAGCATAAGGCCAAATATGCCTCAACTCACCCTGTTGCTGTTCCAATAACCCCAAAACTTGCAGAAATGACAGCTGTTTATTTGCTACCATATAACGTGGTTGAACATATAGGATTCAGATGGTTGCTTGAGTACCTCAAACCTTGATATAGTATACCATCACGGAAATACTTCTCAACAACAGGGATTCCAGATCTTTATGATGCTGTATGTAAAAAATTAAGACGCGTCTTGTGGAATACTGTTGGGAGGGTGGTGCATATTACAACAGATATCTGGACAAGCTGTCAGCCTGAACCCTTCATGTCACAGCACACTGGGCATATTTCAGTATTTCATGTGGAACTGGGGACAGTGAAGCATCACACTTGGCTGTTCTAAGAATGTTTTATTTTCCATCTGAACATACCTCATACAACATCAATGAAGAGCTCCAAAAACCAGTTCAGCAATGGTTCACTTCACAAGGACCATCAGTTGGCTTTATATTTGCAGATAATGGGTCCAACATAAGGGAGGCCTTGGAGGAGGGGAGCTTTGTTCAGATCTGCTGCTTTGGGCATTGCTTAAATTTAGTAGTTACCATTTTTCTTGATGATGACAGGGAAATTAAGGCTCTTGTTAACACTACTAAAAAGCCTGTCTTGTTTGAAAAATACAGCAGAAGCACAGTTTACCTTTGCACAGACTGATCCAAGACATTTCAACTCGATGAAATTTTACCTTTCATATGTTACAAAGGCTGCTGGAACAAAAGAAAGGTGTCAGGCAACACACCTTGGAAAATAAAATTGGTAATGCAGACATCTATATTACTCCACCACTGTGGGTCATGTTGCAGTTTCTAATTGTACTGCTCCAGCTATTTGAGGAAATCACCAGGGAGGTTAGTGTAAACACAGAAACTCTCAGACAGGTGAAATCCCTAATAAAACTTTTAAAATTCAGATTGAAAATGATTAGAGAAAGATACAGAAGCCAGACAGTTCCATGATCACACAGGCTGCCAGTGGTTCTGTTGACACATGCAGGTTGCCCCCAAGAATACGACAAGATCTTTTTTTAAACTTGTTTATTAGGTTTTTTCCATACATATCACAGACAAAACACACAAAGACATACACACATACATACCAAAGCATAACCCCGGCACCCCAGCCCGAAACTGGCTGTGGATACTACGTACATCAAGAACTATGAACATACACAGCTGCAATAGAGAGTCCTGTACCTCAAATATTTATCTGACCATTATCCAACCTGGAAAATAGGATAGGCCATAATCTAGCCCCAGATTATAAAACATGATAAATGAATGCCCATCTCAAAATATATTTAGCTTATTTTAACTACTGTTGCTAAGGTCAGACAAGCAAAATGCAGCTGTGCCCCTAGAAAGAGAGAGTCCCCACCCTTCTTACTCAACGAGATCTTAATTTTCCAAGAATATATAGAGCCATAGGAACAATTGAATTTAGTTACGTACTCTCAAGAGATAAACATAACAAATAGGCCAAGATTCAGACCTTTATTCATCTGCTAATCTCATCCCTACAGACAGGCCCCTGCTCTGGGTATTTTCAAGTTGTATGGAATAAACTGCTTCCAGAATACAACAAGATCTAACAAGATGTATGATCAGAAAAGTTGAAGAAGATCACAAATGATGTAAAATGCTTTATTCTGAGTACTACAGTACATTAAAACAACAATCTTGGACCCACAATACAAATCACAACAACTATTGAGTGATGATGATGATGATGACACTCGTTTTGAGATAAACAAACAAGAAATAATTGACCAGGTGTGTACTGTCATGGAACAGAGTACAACAGCAGCACCATATTCAGAATCTTCTTCATGGCACAGCAGCACAGCATCAGGAGGCCAGTCCTCTACTGTTGTGGCATTTCATCCCTCTTCCTCCTCAACCACTGCAGCCGAATCTTCTTCAACATTAGTCAAACATAGCACTGTCCCAGTCACTTGGTTCAGCTTCACGTCTCTGGAGTCACTTAGAAGATATAATTGTAACATCTTCTTCATTTGCCTCTTGTAACACAGCCTCAGCACAGACCATTGTTGAAATGTTCCTTGCAAAGTTCAATATCTGTGGGAATGCTGATCCTATGAAATACCGGAAAGCCTAACAAAATATGTGGCCTGCTTTAGTATGCACTGTAATGAAGTACATGAATTGCCCTCCAACTAGCGTCTGTTCAGAATGATTGTTTAGTTCAGCTGGTAATGTCATTACCGACACACAATCCTGTATGACACCAGAAAATGCTGAGCACCTCACATTTCTAAAAAGTCAACATTTCTCACTTTAATTTCAAATATGATACCTGAGTAAAACATACACTGACTGTTCTGAGCAGGCCCTATCAATAAAACACCTTCAAGAATTTGTGACTGTGGTGAAAATATTTTGTGACTAGGGTCTACTACATGAGGTAGCAATTAATTGCAGGAAGTCAGGTCAGGATGAACTAGGCGAGACCACTATTACTTGAATGACCACATGAGCAGCACAGCATAGAAAAAAGAAAATAAAACATCAGTGGGTTCAGAGTCCAAATACAGCATGCAACTGCATTTTATGTCACAAACTTACTTGGTGGTACTGTACCAGGTACCACTGTCTGATCTGTAAGGTAGGGTACTGCTGTCTACTACTACTACTACTACTAATATCAATTTTTGTCCTCATGAATCACAACTACTACTTGTTAATTTTTATCCTTAATCCAGTCCTTACTACTACTACTTGTCACTGTTTTTTGCCCTCAGCAACTGATACTGACAGTACTGTTTTAATTTCCGTACAGTGCATGGCTTAGCAGATGCCTGACACCCTGAAACTGAATAATCTGTATATTTCTCACATCCATATTTGGCTGTGATTACTTCCCAGAAAAAATGCTACTAAATTCATATAATTTCTTTATTGTTTATGTGTGTGTGTGGTATGCTAGCCTGGTTACATCTCACAGTAACTGGGCTGAGGTTATTACTATATTTTATTTTGATATTTAAATTACTTGGCAGTAGCTGGCAGACATTGTGGAACTAGGAAGGATATAATTGTGTATTGTGACATCAGGTCTTCAGGTGGCAGTGGAAAACATTTTATGACTGCACTGCACTTGACCGATGTGATGTGACAGGCTGCCTGCCTGCCTGGGTGGTGGTGATCACTATGTCTTTCATTTTTCTTCTTTATGGATTTAGCACATGGATCAGATTCAGTAGAAGTAATCATAGTACTAGAAAACATTACCACCTCTTGGACTAGGTGGTGTACCATATGCCACAGTACACTGTGCATGTGAAGCAGTTGCATCATTCACACGGGTAGGGTGGCTGGGCTCTCTTAGTGCTGCTCATTTAATTATTCATATCCATTTCTTTGACCTATTTGGCTCTGACTGGAACATCCATTAAAATAATACCCACACAGCACCATTAATTAAAAAAAATCTTAGCTGCCTGGCAGTGCCTGCAGTGCTTGGTGGTGCTGTGATATAGGTATTTGCATCTGTCTGTTTCTCTCCCTCTCCGTCTCTCTCTGTCTCTCCCAGTACACTCATGTCACAGACCCGAGCAGGATATGACACCATTACAGGCCAACCATGAAGAGGCTAGTAGTGAGTGATTGCTTTTTTATTTAGCAGTTTTATATTAACTTTTATACAAATAATCCATTAAATTATTTCCTTTGGGCCTCTTTGGCAAATGTTACCGACTTTGACCACGTTTATGTATTTTTCTGCATTTTTTCAAATATCTGTCAATAAATCAGAACTAATCAGAACTTCATTGTGTTTCAGTTTTTATTTAATAAGGGTCAGAACTTCACCGAGTTCTCCCAACCCTACTTGTCACCTTTCAGCTAGTTATTTAGGCTTTATTTAAGAAATTTTCAGCTTGTTCACTCCTACCATGTCTCTCCCACCTCAACAACACCATTCTGTTTTCCAGCTTCTATTCTGCTCACTATCACATTTTCTCCTATAGTCACCCACCATTTTCCTTTCTCACATATATATCCCTTTATTCCCCTTAACTCTCCATTAAGTTTGCCTTTTTCAGAGCTAGCCTATCAGTGCAGTGATAGCACTGCCACTTGCGGTGATGACAACCCAGGTTCAGAAATAAATTTGGGGCATAGGAGGATTGGCAAAGGGTGGCGGATTGAACATCTGTAGAAGTGCTTTTCTCCTCCAGGGATGAGGGGACACACAGCCCAGCATATTCCTGACCCTTAGGGGAGCCTAGCGTGAAGACATTTTGGGGAAAACAGACATGTAAGGAAGTGATGAGGCCACTGCCGCCCATCATGTGTGAATGTGTGATCTGCTTCTTGATGACATTACACATCCTCCTGAGGAGAACAGTAGAAAATGTCTGACTGGTAGGATGACACTGGTCACCTGCAGGACTCACGCCTGGCTATTCAGGACCTGTCCAGTGAAACCAGATCTATTTTGATGGTGGGAGTTGGGATACCTCACTGACCCCCACTTGGGGGGGCAAGACCCAGAGGAAGTCTCATACAAAGTAAGCTCTATAGGATGCCCTGAGTGACAGAGCTGTGGTGACCTGACCAGTAGAAGGGGGCCAGTTGCACATGGGGCAGAAAAAAACTAACAAGAAAAAACAATAAAAAACTTTGCTATTTTCTCTTTATAGATAATTCATGAAGATGGTACATGGTTGAAACATAGATTGTAACTCAATTGTCTATCTTCAATGTGTATTTCATGTTACTTTTTTGTTTTACGTTCAATATATTTGCCCAACTTGTTCCCTTTTTTTTATATCTTGTGATAGAATGCAGCCCTTATTACATTTAAGAATTCATGTCCTACCTTTCCTTTGGCAGAACCTCTATACTAATTTATGTCAGGCAAATTAATATACTGTATCCTATAATGACAAGTTGACCTTTAGAAGCTACCATTATGATTTCCTCCTGTATTTCCTATCGCTGATATGGTCAGTTGGTCTATAACATACTACCAGTAATGTAGCAGATTTTTCCCAGGACACTTCAACTAAAGCTCAGACACAGGTGGCCAATTAAAGCAGCTCCCCAGATATAAGAGGTCACTCATATATTAAGAAGTCCGGATGCTAAGGCAAGGAGGAGGATTGCAAAAGCTGCCACTTTTATTCCTCCTTTTGTCAGGAAATATCCATTCCAATCCAGGTCCACCTGGTAACATTGGGACCTGTAGAAACCTCAAGGAAAATTAAGATCATCTCACTAAATCTTGGAAGCTTGCTCCCAGAATTCCTTCAGTTAGTAGACTGGGTTGCAGTTGTCCAACTGGACATAATAGTCCTCACAGAAACATGTCTCACCTCCAAGATACCTGATTCTACAATTTCTCTATGGGTATAACCCATTCAGGGAGGATTGACAAGGCAAAACGGGTAGTGGCTGCCTGATCTATGTGCAAACAAACCTGATCGGCTATAGATAAGCCATAGACAATCTCACAAGTGATTGAGAGGGCTTGACTATAAAAATTCAAATGGGGAACAGTCATAAGATTCTCAATATTCTATCAGTTTACATACCACCTGGAAAACAACATAGGGGTATTGAAACATTTGCCAGGTACAGTACTTCAACCAATCCTGCTTAAAAGGGGGATCTATAGTCATTGAGGACTTTAATACCAATTGGGCAAATACATCTAATGATGCCACTAAGGACCTATTATCTAGCTTTTTCCAAACTCAGGTGGTGAAGATTGCACCAGAGTTAACTATAAAACAGGGACAAAAACCTTGATTGACAGGATCCTAGTCACACCCCTGAAAGAATTGTCGAGGTTGAGATCCTGCCTAATGCCATCAGTGGCCACTCACCAGTCCAATGTGAATGATCTGCCCAGATGCCAAAAGAACCCTGCTAAAACAGTCATAAAAGTATAGGGTCCTTCTGAAAGGATTAATAGGTGCCTTCAAAGCACACCTGGCCCAGACTGACTGGAGCTTTGTGGACACCATCCCAGACATCAATATAGTGATTGACTACTTTATAACCCAATTCATGGATGCATGCAATACATTTTCCCCTTTGAAAATTGAACCATCAAAGATACCTCCTTTGGATGGACCACCCCAACATTACTTGCCCAACTACAAGTGAGGGACAATATTTTGCCATGAACAATGAGCACTGGATCACCTGCAGACCTTTAAAGATACAAAGAAGCCCACCACAAGTGTACCAGAGATGTTAGGAAAGCTAAAGTTGACTTCTATAAGGAAGAGCAGAATACAAATTGGAGCAATGAGAAGAAATGTTGAGCCAGGCTAAAGGACCTCCTTGGCAGCAAGGACAAATCAACCCCAACAATGCTTAACACAAATGTTATGATCACCACTCACCATTTGAACTAGCAAACACCTTCAATGAGGCCTTTACTGACCTGAGCTCAGTCCTCCCCACCAGACAAGGCAGCCGAGGATAATGATGATTACCTTACTGGACAGAGTACCTAACCTGGTCCTTGCACCAATCTCCTCAAATTCTTCTTTAAGTGTGTCACTGTGAAATAAACCCTCCATTGTGTGAAGAGGGTCCTGGGAAAGAAAAGAATTGGTGGGGATATGGTAGACATGAAGCTACTTGACCTTGCACTTGATGAGCTAGCAATTCCCCTGTTGCAGATTTTTAACTTGATCTTGCAATTCTCTCACTTCCCAGAAATCTGGAAAGCTGCTATAGTTACACCTGTGCTAAAAACTGGGGACCACTCTAAAGTGACCACCTATAGGCCAATCTCTGTCCTCCCCTCCCTGTCTAAGGCACTGGAAAACATTGCTTTGGACCAACTAGTTTCACACCTAAACAAATATAACCTGTTGTGTAAACAACGACACAACTTCAGGAAACTACATAGCAATGGAACAGCCCTCACTGAGTAGACAAAGCACCTGCATGATGCCCTTGACAAAGGGCACCTGGTTGATGCTACATACATAGACTTGAGGAAAGCCTTTGACCTTATCAATCACCCATACTGCTGGGCAAACTCTCCACCCTGGGTCTCTCCTCTGAAACCACAGGTTGTTTTCACTGTTACCTCACTGGGCAGTCACAGAGAGTAAGGATTGATGGAGTGCTCTCTAACTAAATGTATCGTGGTCACAGTCCTCCAGGAGTCTATACTAGACCTGCTCCTCTTTGGCCTATTCATTAAGAAACTCCCAGAAGCCTGCCCCATTCAAAGATGTTACTTTACACAGACAATTCAGTGATTTTCAATAGCAGCACACAGCTTGGGGATCTTCCAACTGACCTGCAATTATGCTTTAAGTCTATAGAGGACTTGTTTGAGGACAATAAACTTGTCCTGAACTACAAGAAGACAAAGTCAATGCTATTCACTTGGAATCACCATAAGAAAAAAGTCCCTCCCTTGGTTATCCAAAATTTGCTTGGTGCTACCCTTGAAAATGTTGAATCATTTAAGTATCTGGGTGTCACCCTGGATGACACTCTCTCATGTCCTTCTCATGTGGACAACATTGCAAATCTAGCCAACAGACAACTAGGTGCGCTCTTCCAACAACATTTAAATCTTACCACTGAAGCTAGACGCCTCACAGTATCAAGTATGGTCTCCCCTCCATTGACTATGGTCAACCAATTTATAGTGCTGCTTGTGATTCAGTCCTAGGCAGGGTAAAAATGGTCCTCAACAAAGCCTGTCAGTTCACTAGTGAGGCTGATAGACTTGCTCATACTTGATCCTTGTATGTGCTTCACAACTGGCTCCCCTTCCAGGATAGGCTGAAACACCAGTCCTGTCTGCTGGTTAAAAAAAGCCCTCCTAAGTCTCACCCCTTCTGCAATCTGTGACCTCTTCCATCCAGTCCACAGCAGCTACACCATAAGGGGTATGTCCAGACATGCCCTGTAAGTCCACTTTCACAGAACTAGCCAGGGTAGATGTGCATTTGCTATCCAAGCAGCACAGTGGTTTAATGATCTCCCTGAATCCCTAGTGGGCCTCCCCAAAATCACACATTTTAAGAATTCCATAAGAAAGGAACTTGTTTTGAAATCTGCTTCCCATTGTTTAATATGATCAAATACCTCTCTGTATAATGTTGTGGCTTAGCTGCCATCTGACTGAACTCTACACTGCTATACCTTGTTTGCAACCCTAATGCCTGTACTTGATCTGGCTCCATTTGAGCTGGTGAAATCTTATAGTATACTGTATACCGTACCTATTCTAAGTTATCTATTTGCTACTGATGTGACTTCCGTGTATTAACGTTGTGTGTACCTGTTTACTGATGTGGAACATTTGGAAAAGAGCACTTGTGCTCAAAGGTGTTATCCAAATTTCAAATAACTAAATAAACGTTTTAATCTCAGCAGAGCTCTATGTTGGCTCAGGACCCTGTATAAAATACAAATTGAGCAGAAGGGCTCCAAGCAGAACACATTCATCTATTCTTTAAACAACTCAGTCACCCAGTGTGTTGATAAAATGCTTCTGTTATTCAGATTTTAAGTGTCTGACAAAACTTTTCTATATGTAATGTATGCCAGCAACATTTCATAATGCCAATAAATATTTCTGCAGGGTGAGCAGGAACAGTTATGCTAATGTCACTCAATTCATTTTATACAATTGTTATCAGTCTTTCTACCTCTTGTTAGTTAGATTAAAAAGGTGTTTGTTCCCCAAGCAATACTGTATAGCAGCTTATTTTAGCTCCCTCTTTATTTAGTGTGGGCGGGTGTAGAACTATTTAATGCCCGATTGAATTAGCTCATCAGCTTCATGTCCAATTACAGCACTTTGCTCCTTGTAACATTAGCGATCAGCTTATTTAGCACTTTTGTCAGTAAGCTAATATAGCAAAAATAAACTGAACACTAATATTTTCTGCTATACAGTATTTCCCTAATGGTTTTCTTTCCCAGTATGACCCCAGAATCTTTCCTCATGCTTAGAGCCTCTGAGGAAAATAATTGTATAGAACTATTAGAATGAGATCAGTATATCTGCTCCCAGATACCCTAATGAAGAGGTCAACAGTGCTTTGAAATGTTGATGGCATAGACAGGGATATTCTTTGTCATTCATTTAAATATGACTAATTAAACAAAAGCACTTTCATGAATTTGTTAACTAAGTGAATCATTGGGTCCAAACTGACTGAATGTGTTACTTCTGTTCCCCTCATTTAACTCACTGATACAGATTCTGGTTTCTCTTTCATTCTTTTCACATCCTCCCTTATCCGAACCATTAATTCCTGATTAGTATGCATAGCTACTCCTCCCTTTTTCCTGTTTTAGTCTTTTCTAATGTGTTATGCTTCTTCAGGTTTATTTTTCATTGTTTGGAGTCATTCTACCTAGTCTTAGTGACACAAATCATGTCAAACCTATTTAGCCCAGTTTTGGCTTCCAATTAGTTTTGAGAAATTTTTCCACTATCAACAATGCTACTTACAGAAAAAACACTTTATTTGTAAGATTCTTTTCTCTACTGCAGAAAAACAATCAGCCCAAAATTAGTTTTAAACTATGTAGTCATCTTTTCTTTTCTTTTCTCAGATTGTTGTTTGCAATGTAAAGTTCTTTTTCATGAAATGCATAATGTTGCAGAATTGTTTCCAAAATGTTATAAACATACTGTAGTAGAATGTGAAGTATGGCAATTTTCCCCATCTCAACAGTACTTCTAACTCAAACATTTAACTACTAAGACTCCTGGGATTGTATTTTCAAAGGGCCCTTATACCAATGCAAGGTGCATCAAACAAGCACCTTGTGTCATATCCAGGTGTGCCAAATACTGTGCACCGTATTTTTCAGAAAAGCAATTGGTGTGAAAGCCCTCCAAAATGATGCAAGAGGACCACTGAGTCAAATATATGACACTTACGGTGGGATTGATGCAAGATGAGAATGATGCAAGTTGAGTCAAAACTACGATGCATACATGATATGCAGCATATATGAAGAAAATAGAGTACTAAATGGTGCATGTTGAGTCAAAACATGATGCGTATGTGAGATGGAGCAATAATGACACAAGCCGAAGTCAAAATGAATTGATTTGAATAAAAATACAATGCATATATGAGTTGGAGCAAAAGTGACACAATTTGGGTCAAAACTTATTATAGCTGAAATAGCCTGTGGACACAACATTTTACATGTTACAAAGAGCAGTATGATGTGTGACATTGCAGGACTCTTATGGCAAAATACAATACATTGCTCAGAGGTGATATGGTGGGTGCACGCTTTTGGATTTATTGAAAGCATTCAGTTTGGTTAATCATGATTGCTTGCTAATCAGTCTGGAGGAAATTGGTTTATAAACCAGTGTGGTACAGTGATTCTCACACAATTTATCTAATCAAAAACAGTCTGTTGTTTTAGGTGCAGTTACTTCACCTTTGGTTGATATAAGTATGAGTGTTCCTTAAGGCTCAATATTGGGGCCCTTTTTGTTCAGTATTTTTTTAATGTATTATCTTCTATCATACAGGAGGTAAATAATTTTATTATTATGTATGCAGATCATATAATTGTAAGCAGCCTGGAAACAATGCTTTACAAATCAGTACTAGTTTACAGAAGGATTTTTTTTAAATGTCCAACAATAGTTTTGGATAATGAAATGTTACTTAATGTTGATGAAACCAAGTCTTTATTTTTTGGTTCCCAACACAGATTAACTAAATCAAGATTATTTCCTCCTTTTGTGATGTACATGGAAGTTGAACAAGTCTTGCAATTGCTATCCCTAGGGTTTTATTGGATAAGCACTTAACATGCAAGGAACTAATGATGTGTGAAGTTGGTAAATTTGCTCTGCATAAACTTTTGTGGATTTCAATTATTCTGCAAAGATTGCTGCCCTGCAAAGTCCCACTTCAAAGCATTTTTATGGATTCACAAATTTTCTAAGTCAAAAACTTTGACCCATGTTACAGTAAATGGTAGAGGTATCCTAGATCAGCAAAGCTGGAACTTCACCATCAAAGTTCAGCATTAGATTCGAAGTTTGCAATGAACTGTGGAATATGAGGTCACATGTTGCTAAATAGCAAATGAAAAGCCAGTTTTGTCATTCTGTGAGTGTAGTGTGTTTGAGAGAGACTTAGCAAGCAGAGTTTGTGCTGCAGTTCAGAGTCAAATCTAAAAACATTATATTAAAGAACATTCTGTTTGTCAGATTGCTTTAGAGCTGTTACTGTGAGTAATCTCTGCATGCACGCACGCACGCACACACACACACACACACACACACACACACACACACACACAATGGTTTTTGTGTTGATTTTCTCCATCCTGTGTTGTTTATTTGAAGTATTTAGTTTTCTATTAGAAGTTGTGGTTTGGTGGCATGTGTGGGTGGGGGTGGGTAGGAGCAGTTTAGAAGGCACAGTTGTTTTCTGAACAAAGTCAATGAGCAAGTGCCTTGCCTTTTCTTAAGAAAAAAAATCACTGTCCTCCTGACTGTGATTTAACCCAAGTGATTGCTGTGTGACTGTGTGCACAACTGTATTAAGGGAAAAAAATTACTGTTTTCCAGACAGCAATTTAACCTGAGTGACTGATGTGTGACTGCTTGAACAACTTTATTTAGGAAAAAACAATTACTGTTCTCCAGACAGTGATTTAACCTGAGTGATTGTTATGTGACTGCATGCACAACTGTATTAAGGAAAAAAAATCACTGTTCTCCAGACAGTGATTTAACCTGAGTTATTGTTGTGTCCCTGTGTACACACATGTATTTAGGGGAAAAAAATCACTGTTCTACAGTCTGCAATTTATTCCAAGTGTTTGTCGTGCAACTGCATGCACACCTGTATTTAGGAAAAAATCACTGTTCACCAGACAGCGATTTAACCCAAGTGATTGCTGTGTCCCTGCATACACATAGAAACATAGACTTTGACAGCAGATAAGGACTGCTTGGCCCACTAGTCTGCCCATGCACACATGTTTAGAAAAAATCAGTTTTCCAGACAGTAATTTAACCTGAGTGATTGTTGTATGACTGTGTGCACAACTGTATTTCATAAAAAAAACATTGTTCTCCAGACAGCGAGTTAACCCAAGTGATTGTTGTGTCCCTGCTTACACAAATGTATTTAGGAAATAAAATCACTGTCTTCTTGACAGCAATTTAACCCGAGTGATTGTTGTGTCCCTGCATACTCACCTGTATTTAAGAAAAAAAATCACTGTTCTCCAGACAGGAATTTAACCTGCGTGATTGTTGTGTGACTGCGTGCACAACTGTATTTAGAAAAAAAATCACTGTTTTCCAGAGAGTGATTCAACCTGAGTGATTGTTGTGTCCCTGTGTACACACATGTTTTTAGGAGAAAAATCACTTTTCTCCAAACAGCAATTTAACCTGAGTGATTGTTGTGTCCCTGCGTACACACCTGTATTTAGGAAAAAAAAAATCACTGTCCTCATGACAGTGATTTAACCTGAGTGATTGTTGTGTGACTGCATGCACAACTGTATTTTGGAAAAAAATCACTGTTCTCCAGATAGCATTTTAACCCAAATGAGTGTTGTGTCCCTGCATACACAACATATTTAAGAAAAAAATCACTGTCTTCCTTACAGCACATTAAACCCAAGTGACTGTTGTGTGACTGTGTGTACAGCTGTATTTAGGAAAAATATAACTGATCTATAGACAGTGATTGATCCCAAGTGATTGTTGTGTTCCTGCATACTCACCTGTATTTAGGAAAAAATCACTCTCCTCCTTACAGCTATTTATCCACAGTGATTGTTGTGTGACTGCATACACAACTGTCTTTAGGAAAAAAATCACTGTTCTCCAGACAACAATTTATCCTAAGTGATTGTTGTGTTCCTGCATACTCACCTGTATTTAGGAAAAAAAATCACTGTTCTCCAGACAGCAGTTTAACCTGAGTTATTGCTGTATCCCTGCGTACACATCTGTATTCTGGAAACAAATCAGTTCTCCAGACAGTGATTTAACCCGAGTGGTTGTTGTGCGACTGCATGCACAACTGTATTTAGGAAAAAAATGACTGTTCTCCAGACAACGATTTAACCCGAGTGATTGTTGCATCCTTGCATACACACCTGTTTTTAGAAAAAGAATCACTGTTCTCCATACAGCAATTTAACCCAAGTGATTGCTGTGTCCCTGTGTACACACCTGTATTTAGGAAAAAAATCACTGTCCTCCTGACAGAGATTTAACCCTAGTGATTTTTGTGGGACTGCATGCACAACTGTATTTAGGAAAAAAAATCATTGTTCTCCAGACTGCGATTTAGCCCAAGTGATAGTCATGTGGCTGCATGCAGAACTGTATTCAGGAAAGTATATCACTGTTCTCCAGACAGCGATTTAACTCAAGTGATTGTTGTGTCCCTGAGTACACACCTGTATTTAGGAAAAAAATCACTGTCCTCCTCACAGCAATTTAACCCAAATGATTGTTGTGTCCTTGCGTGGGCTGAAGAATGACTAGGAAGAAAAGGGCAACTAAAGGGAGAGGCCATGGAGTGGCCACAAAGAACATTTCCCAGTTTGTGGTTCCTAATCCTAATTATAATAGTGGTTAAGGAACCAGAAACGTGTCTGTGAGAGCACAGGGACAGCAATCAGAAGACTCTGTGACATGCAGTAGTCGTAGTAGTAGCAATGTATATGGTCCTGGTATTGGCTTTCCTGCCATTAAGTTCTTCTCTGCAGAGTCTGTGCAGACATGTTGACAGACATCTCAATGTCAAGTGACACAGTGGAGAAAGCAGCAGCAGCACCACCAGCAAACAAACAACTGTGGGCTTGGAGGCAGTTGGTTCTGAAGTGCAATTTGAAAGTGGTGCTGTTGGTCATGGTAGGTCAGAGGCAGAGCCTAATAATGTGTGACAAAGATAAAGTGAGTGAGGGTGAGGTGGTGGTTCATGTGAAGCAACCTGAGGACAACAGTCATGAAGAGGAGGTGTGTGTTACAGAGCCTGTGACACTTGCTACTGAGGTGGCCAGACCTGCTGAGGCTGATGAGACTGAATGCTTTTTCCAGACTATGATGTTGATGATGATGTCAAACAACACAGATTCCTCGTGGGAGCCAGAGAAGAGAAAGGCAAAACAGGTGTTGCAGAACATGTCTTTCTTGATGCCTGAACTGCTAAAACTACCAAGAAGAAGGACACCTTGACCACTGTTTCTCCAATGTCTACACTGTTCCAGTCACCCCACAAAATAAAAGGTAAAAGTACCAACAAGGGTGGCAGAAAAACAGTAGCAAAGTTAAAGCAGGAGTCAGATGGAAGTGGGTATGCCTTTATACCTGGAGCCTAGGTAACAAACTCAGCGAGCTCCAGGTGCAGATGGCAGACAGTGAGATGGACCTTATGACCAGCAAAGAAACATGGGCCACAAATAATAGTGACTGGGAGATGACAATCCCTGGGTATTCACTGTTCAGGAGGGAATAGCGGAACTAGTAGAGGAGAAGAGTTTCCCTTTCTGTCAAGGAGGGCATTGAGGTGGTAGAAGATGAGTGCATTAGAGGTAGCAATGGGGAAGCTGAGTCAGTATGGGTAGAAATCATGGAAGCTTCAGAAAGAAAAGTATGCTGGGGGAGATCTATAAGCCTCCAGGGCAAGGAGAGGATTGACAGAGAACTCAGAAAGGAACTTGAATGTGGGTTACCAAAGAGGGAAGTAGTGGTGGAAGGAAATCTGAACAAACCAGACATGATTGTGATTGATTGTGATGTCCTGGTGGCCAAGAGTGGAAGGAGTCAGACCTTGCTGGATCCTTTCCAAAACTATTTACTAGCACAGCTAGTTAAGGAACCCACCATGCTGGCTGTAATCCTTGATGTAGCGCTCAATAACTCAGAGATGGCAGGAGCTATAGAAGTATAGGAGCCACTGAGGAATAGCAACCCATAACTCTGGTTTGAATTGGTTCTCAGGGCTGGAAAGTCACAGTTGAGAACTGAAGTCCTTGGACTCAATTTTCAAAGAACCCTTAGATCACTGCACTTTGTGGTGATCTAGGATCTGTGACAAACTTCAGGTGCATCAGGGACCAAGCACACAATTTTGTAAAATCAGGGTCCCTGCACAGAAGACCTAGGAGTTGCTGCAGCTGCAGGGCTGTGCCAAATACTGGGCGTACCTGTGGAGTTTGAAGGAGGGATCCATCAACCCCCCCAGCACAAGCCTATATTACACAAAGAGGCAGAGGAGACCCTGGCTGGAAGGTGGGGAATGGAGACTGCTGGTGCACTGAGGGTGTCTATAGCCAACTATGCAGAAGAGGAAATATAAATCTGCATAATGAAATAAAATAACTTTATTTTAAAGATTCAAGGTTAGATAAAAAATAAGCAAAACTGTGAGATGGATCTTTTTGATTTCAATTTCAAGTTCTCTGTTAATTGTACAGACATAAACTGAATGAAAAAGCACATGATTCAGCATTGAAAATAATGACCCTGTACCACTGAGAATTGGGCAAGCGTGTTAAAGGTTTAAGTATATTGGCCAAAATAAATTTATCACTGTGTTTTATTGGAATGATGGTCACATTGTATACTGCGTTCATTAATGTGCCATTTCTGAAATCCCCACTCATGCCCCAGCAGCCCCATCCCCCATCTTCCCAGTCCCATTGCTCACTCACTGCCCTGCCAAGCAGTGTCACATTGTCATTAGACCACTTCCTGGCTGATCTAATGAGAACCCCTGTTGCAGCCACAGCAGGGCTTACATAATGCCAAAAAAGGAGATGGTGCAGCCCCCTGTGGTGCAAGCCCCTTTGTGACCTGGTGCATGGGCAGTTTTGCCACAAAGGTGGTGCAGGGGGGCTTTTCCACACAGTATCCTAATTTTGATGCAGCCCATATTTGAAAATTGGGATCACCGCAAACTATGATACAAGGCACTTATGATGCAAGGCACCACTTAAGTCATACCCATTTGGTACAGGTACCTTGCGTCATAGTTTTACATTTGAAAATCATGCCCCTTGACATTAGAAGGACAGACTTTGATAGGATGAGGGAACTGGTCATGAATGAGTTAGTAGGAGTGGAGGTCATAGCTGGGTGGAAGGGAGATTGGGGCAATTAAGTTGGCCATCCTCGAGGCATTTAAAGTATACACAAGAAAAGTAGTGAAGAAAAACAGGTTTAAGAGACCACTATGCTTCTCAGCAAGGGTCATGGAATTGGTAAGGGCCAAAACATAGGTTCTCTATAAATACAAGGAAAAGCAGAGGGAGGTAGAATGAGATGACTGTGTATGGCCAAATAGGGAGACAAAGAGGGTCATTAGGAAAGTGAAAGCAGACACAGAGCTGTGTATCATGGAGAGGGTCAGAGAAGTAGAAAAACATTTTTTCAGCTATATTAGTGAAAAGGGCAAAAGGTGGGGGAATTGTAAGGCTAGTTGAGGGGTGTGAGTGATAGAGGGATGATGTGGAAAATGCCACTGTCCTGAATAACTACTTTTGCTCAGTTTTCACTAAGGAGGATGGAGGGTCTGTGCCAGAGGGGGGCATCAAAGCAACCACTAAGGAATTCCTGGAAATGTGACAGCCATTGCTTACTACTGAAAGGGTCCTGAAAGGGCTGGCTACCCTTAAAGGGTAAGTCTTAGCAATAAGAGTCTTACACCAAAGTGTGAGGCTGATCACGGTTTACACTTTGTGTACAAAAACTTTATTTTTACTTACTGTTTACTGCAGTATAGTAGATTGTATTAGGCTAATTTTGCTGACTTGTAAGGTGACATTTCCTGTAACTAGAAATCCAGAATCCCCTGCAGCTGACATCAGAGGAGGTCTGCAGAACTAGGAGATTCAATAGCCCACAGTATATACGTTAGAGATTTTGTAAGCTGAATTCAAATGTTTGTTGGTCTTGCTGTGCTGTGTTTAGTGCATTCCTCTGTGGCTGTACCTAGCCCCAGGAGAACAGCAGACCAGCAAAAAGAACATTACAGCTTATAAAAACTCTAACATTCACTGCAGAATATTGAATCTCCCACTGCTGCAGCCCTCCTCTGATGTCAGCTGCAGAGGAGTCTGACATTTCTGGTTACAGGAAATGTTACCTTAGAAGTCAATGAAATTTTCCCTATACAATCTACAACAGTGCAGTAAACCATATTAAAAAAAGAAGTTTTTTTTGCACACAGAGTGCTATTTGGGAATAGCCTCACACTTGGGTGTGAGGCTCGAATTGCTGACAGTTCCCTTTAAGATAGATAAGGCCCCAGATCAGATGGGTTGCATCTGAGGACACTCAGGGAATTAGCAGAAGAGCTCGCTGAGCCATTGGTCAGTCTGTTCAACAGCTCACTTACAGTAGCTCAGAGGAATATCCAAGGATTGGAAGGTGGCAGTCACTGAACTGCTTCATACGAGGGATGAGGTAATCAGGGAACTGTGGGCCTTCAGTCTAACCTCTATCATGGGAAGCTGATGAAGTCACTGATCAAGAGGACCTTGTAGACTACCTGGAGAGCAATGGGCACCAGGATAGTAAGCAACATGGTCTTGTGGCAAGAAGGTCTTGTCAAACTAACCTGATTGTTTTCTTTGTCTGGGTGGCAAAGGAATTAAACAAGGGCCATGCGGTGGATCTGCTGTGCTTTTACTTCAGCAAGGCTTTTGACTCGGTACCTCACAAAAGAGTGCTCAAGAAGATGGAAGACCTCTGTATGGCTAAACCTATAGTGAATTAGGTGTTTAATTGGCTAGAGGGGAGGCAGCAGAGTGTGGTTGTCAATGGGTTTAAGTCAAAAGAGAGGAAGGCTACAAGTGGGGTTCCACAGTCTTAGATCTGGTCCTCTTAACATGTTCATTAGTGACACTGGAGAAGGAATCCAGGGCAGTCTGTGTCTCTTGTGATGATGAATCAAAACTATGTAGGAGGGTGGATAGTGATGAGGGAGTAAGGAAAAGCAGAGAGAGACTTACAAAAGCTAGATGGGTGGCCAGAGTTATGGCAGTTAATATTCAGTACCAGAAAGTGTAAGTAATGACCTAGGAAAAATAACCAAGAAGGAGTACTGGATGGGAGGGAGAGACTTAGCATTACAGCTGAGGAATGGAATATGGGAGTTATCATCAGCAGCTCACTTAAGCAATCAAGTCAGTGCAACAAGGCCTACAGCAAGGCTAACAGGATGATGGGATGTATTGGGAGGCAACTGATAGCAAAAAAGAGGTAATACTTCTCTTCCACAGAAGCCTGGTGAGGCCTCACCTAGAGTACTGTGCTCAGTTCTGGAGTCCTCATCTCAAAAAAGATAAGGATAGGTTAGAGACAGTGCAGTGCTGAGTAACAAATATAATTCAGAGCCAGTAGAGCAGATTCTATGAGGACTGCCACGAGGCATTAAATATGTACTCACTGGAGACCAGAAGGAGAGGGAGATATGATAGAGACCTTTAAATTCCTTAAAGGAATTCACAAAGTGAACTGCAGGAACTATTTAGCCTGAATACCAACTCATGGTCATGTGGGCGTGGTAGAAATTAACTGGCTGGAGGTTCAGGAGAGAGACGTGAGGAAGTACTACTTTATAGAAAGGGTGGTAGAATCTTGAAACAGTCTGTCAGCCGATGTGGTGTGTCAAAAACATCAGGGATTCAAGGAGGGCTGGGAAAGAATGAAAGGAATAGTGGTTTCCGGGCAACAGGACCAATGAAGAGAATGGGGAGAGGATGGGAGGGTTAGTACCCTGGAGGAACAGTAGGTTTCAGGGATTATATGGAACTTGGGCAGAATGGATGGCCCTCTGATCTTTTTCTGGCATCATTGTCTATATTTTTCCATATTTTTATGTTTCTATGAATTTCAGAGATTTTTTTTTTTATTTTCTTCCTTTACTCCTATCGATTTGAAAGCTATCATCAACCACCCTACTAAAGAAGCCTCACTGTTTCCTTTACTGCAGACCTCCATTCCACCTCAAGGGACAATATTGTCAATGATATTTCTGTTTGTTGAACTTCAGCAGGGTTTCCAAGATGCTGACCAAATAAAATACATAGCAATTAAGCTCATCATCCACTTAGGCTCTCAGAAACCCACTGATTTAAACAATGGACTTATTTTATACTAATGTATTTTAGCCATCTTAAATTTTATCACTAAACTCAGTCCTTTAATCCACCCCATATATTTGTTTTATGTGTGCATGACATGTTTGCCTGTGTGGGTATGCCTGCGAATATTTCCATTTAGGCATGTTTGGGCATTCTTACATGGAAACTCCAGCTATGTGTGCATATCCATTTTCATTTTTTCCAGGTGTCCCAGTTTCCTTCTATCACACTTGTCACTAGGGCTGGGTGGACTGTTCCACAGGAGATCTAAATCCCCAGATCAAATCCACAATCCATGAACCTGGATAAATACAGATTTCACTGCAGAAGTCCAGTTCTAGGACTATGGAGAGCCATTTAGTGTATTGTTGCCATGGGATGCTGTCGGCACACTCGCTCCATGTACAGGTGGCAGGCAGCATCTAATCAGGCAACAGACAGTCACGTGATGCACTCACCATATATAACTGTACTGAGTGTGCAATGTGGACCAGATGAGTTGGTGGATGGTTGGAAGAGCACCTTGATCACTGCAGCAGAACAAAGCCACCAGAAGAAGTTGCCAAAAAGAAAAATCCTGCATAATATAAAAAATATACATCTTGGAATGGGAGGAAAGATAAACTAGAGAGGAGAGAGAAAGGAGACTTACTGGGGTGAGGAGGGGGAGAGATATAGATTGTTGGAAAATGGTGAGGATGGAGTCAGGACTGAAGAAATGGATCTAGAGGGACTAGGGAGATAGTGGTGGCCTGGGTGGCTGCTGGGCAGAAGGCAAAAGGCAGGCAGTGTGGCAGTGTGTACATGAGCATGGGCAGGCTGGCAAAATCTGTGATTTGTGGCACTCCAGAAGATCCAGTGGAGAGAGGGAGAGACTACTGAGGGCCCAAGAGAAATTTTACAGTTACAGAAAATACCAAATGAAAGTTTTTTTTTTCTTTTCTTGGCCTCAGACAGTGTGGCTATATATGTGAGCAAGGGCAGGCTGGCAAAATCATTAACTTGTGCCATTCCTGATCCAGACAAGAGAGTGAGAGAATGTTGGGATGGGGCAAGAGGAATGTTACAGTTAGAGAAAATCCCAAATAAAGGTTATTTTCCAGGCTTCAGTGTGGCTGTGTGTACAGGGCAAGGGCAGCAGATTGACAAAATAAATCTTTGACTTATGCTGTCCAGAGGGTAGAGAGAGAGAGAGACTCCAGGGGGACCCATGAGAAAATTAACAGTCCCAGAAATCCCAAATGTTTTTTTTTTTTCCTGGCTTCAGTGTAGCTGTGTGTACAACACAAGGATGGCAGGCTGGCAAAATAAATTTTTGTCTTGCACCATTCAGATGGTAGAGAGGGAGACTGCAGGGGGGGCCCATGATAAATTTAACAGTCCCAGAAATCCCAAATATTTATTTTCCTGGCTTCAATGTGGCTGTGTGTACAGGGCAAGGGCAGCAGGCTGGCAAAAGACATCTTTGACTTGTTCCATCCAGAGAGGAGAGAGGGAGACTGCAGGGGGGCCCATGAGAAATGTAACAGTCCCAGTAATTGCAAATAAAAAAATTTTCCTGGCTTCAGTGTGGTTGTGTGTACAAGGCAAGCGCAGCAGGCTGGCAAAATGCATCTTTGATTTGTGCAGTCCAGAGGGACGAGAAGGAGACTGCAGGGAAAGCCCATGAGAAATTTTACAGTCTCAGAAATCACAAGTATTTTTTTTTCCTGGCTTCAGTGTGGCTCTGTGTACAGGGCAAGGACAGCAGGCTGGCAACATAAATATTTGACTTGTGCCATCCAATAATGATCACTTGTTAATGTTTATTCAAGATTTCATGTATTAAAAAAACTACTGTTTAGATAAATAACATAAAAGTTGATGCACCTGTGCTGCTGGCTGTGGGTGGCCCAGGAGACGAATCTGACTTTGAGACTCATAACAGACTGTTTACACTATAACACAAGTAAAGTACAACTACACAAAGTGTCATCATCATCACTTATTCTCTATTATTCCTCCTTATCATTAGTTTTATAGTATATCACGTTACATTATGTATAAATACTAACTAACCCCAGTGTGGTACTGTGCTGCATGCAGCTATGCACCAGATGTGTCTGCATATCTAGTTCAAATTCTGAGGCACACTTTACAGTTTTTAAATTTGATCACTTAACAGTAACTGTACTGTAGGAGTCAGTCAGGTAATCTTGAAAGGATGTGGTGGTGGACTGCTGTGCTGTCAGTGTGCTGTGTACAGTCACAAGTCACAACAGTAAATTTGTCCTTGGTCTGTGGGTTTGGGTGGGAGTCATCAGAAGGACATCACGTTAGTTAGATGGATCTTTTTTTACAGGTTAGAATACTAAGAAAAAATGGATCAAAGTGCTGATAAGGTGCATTCTATTTCTCAGGTAGGCAGTGTAACTGCAAAAGATGGCAATCCGCCTGAAAAGGAAAACAAAACAAACCCCAAAAGGGATTTTTCATTTAAGGTTTCATCTTCCAAGTAAATGTGTGATCAAAAAAGAGGTGAATTAATGTCTTGGATCATCATCAGTCCCAAGTAAAAAAAAAGTTACGTAGTTAAAGAATACAAAGGTTTGGCGGGTACCACCTGAAGATGCACCCAAAGATATGGAACAATTACATACTAAGCTACTGCCAGTCTCTCATCTGATTCTTCTGAGGTTGAACCCATTGAGGGTAATAATAAAGATGAAGAAAATTATCAGGCAGCACAAGGTTTACTTGAGGGGATGGAAATGGTAGATGAGAAAAAAACAAACAGAAAGGTTTTGGTTGTGGAAAGGTGCAGTGGGAATAAACCACACGAGGAACAAGTCCAAGAAAAATCCTGTGGGTGGGAACCCTGATAAGGTGACCGAGGTGCTGTGCCTTCCTGGGAAAAAAAGACTAAAAAAAACATATTTTGTTTCACCATACTTCTCCATTTGTGCTTCCAATGAGTTGGTAGCAACATGCACAATTTGTAAATGGCCAATCAGCAGGGGTAAAATGAAAGGAACATTGGGAACTTCAGCACTGAAAAGGCACCTAGACAGATGTCATAACGTTACTGAGAACTCCAGTTGTGAGTCTCGAAGAGAAAGTGACAGTGATAGCTCACTCCACTCAGGGATAACTCTGGTAGATGAAAACAGTGGCAACCCCTGCAGCACTACTGAAACACCTCCACCACCACTTCCTCAGATTCGAAGGACTCCTTCTACTGTTACTGAAAGTGACCATGTTTTCTAAAGTCCTCCTCCTTCAAGGAGAAGGCATATTATTGCATAAACATTTGAGCATAAGGCCAAATATGCCTCAACTCACCCTGTTGCTGTTCCTATGACCCAAAAATTGTAGAAAAGACAGCTGTTTATTTGCTACCATATAACGTGGTTGAACATATGAGATTCAGATGGCTGCTTGAGTACCTCAAACCTTGATATAGTATACCATCACGGAAATACTTCTCAACAACTGGGATTCCAGATCTTTATGATGTTGTATGTAAAAATTAAGACGCTATGCAGTGCACTGAGTTGGGAGGGTGCATATTACAACAGATATTTGGACACGCTGTCAGCCTGAACCCTTCATGTCACAGCACATTGGACATATTTCAATATTTCATGTGGAACTGGGGACTGTGAAGCATCACACTTTGCTGTTCTAAGAATGTTTTATTTTCCTTCTGAACATACCTCATACAACATCAATGAAGAGCTCCAAAAACCAATTCAGCAATGGTCCACTTCACAAGGACCATCAGTTGGCTTTATATTTGCAGATAATGGGTCCAACATAAGGGAGGCCTTAGAGAGGAGCTTTGTTCACATCTGCTGCTTTGGGCATTGCTTAAATGTAATAGTTTACTTTTTCTTGATAAGGACAGGAAGTTAAAGGCTCTTGTTAACACTGCTAAAAGAATATGCACCCTTTTCAATTACTCAAGCAAAGCCTGTCACTTGTTTGAAAAATACAGCAGAAGCACAGTTTACCTTTGTAGAGACTGATCCAAGACATTTCAACTCGATGAAATTTTACCTTTTATATGTTCCAAAGGCTGCTGGAACAAAAGAAAGGTGTCAGGCAATACACCTTGAGAAAACAAAATTGGTAATGCAGGACGTCTATATTACTCCACCGCAGTGGGTCATCTAGCAGTTTCTAATTGTACTGCTCCAGCTATTTGAGGAAATCAGCAGGGAGGTTAGTGCAAGCAGAAGCTCTCAGCCAGGTGATATCCCTAATAAAACTTTTAAAATTCAGATTGAAAATGATTAGAGAAAGTTATAGAAGCCAGACAGTTCCATGATCACACAGGCTGCCTGTGGTTCTGTTGACACATGCAGGTTACCCCAAGAATACAAGATCTTTTTTTTTTAATTGTTTATTAGGTTTTTCCATACATATCACAACAAAACACACAAAGACATACACACACATACCAGGGCATAACCCCAGACCCCCAGCCCGAAACTGGCTGTGGATACTATGTGCATCAAGAACTATGTACATACACAGCTGCAATAGAAAGTCCTGTACCTCTAATATTATCTGATAATTATCTAACCTGGAAAATAGGATAGGCCATAATCTTGCCCCAGATTATAAAACATGATAAATGAATGCCCATTCCAAAATATATTTAGCTTATCTTAGATACTGTTGTTAAGGTCAGACAAGCAAAATGCAGCTGCGTCCCCTAGAAAAGAGAAAGAGTCCCCCAACCCCTTCTTGTTAAGCAGATCTTTATTTTCCAAGAATATATAGAGCCATAGGAACAATTGAATTTAGTTATGTATTCTCAAGAGATAAACATAACAAATAGGCCAAAATTCAGACCTTTATTCTTCTGCTAATCTCACCCCGACAGACAGGCCCCTGCTCTGGGTATTTTCAAGTTGTATGGAATAAACTGCTTCCAGAATACAACAAGATCTAACAAGATATATGATCAAAAAAGTTAAGAAGATCACAAACGATGTAAAATGCTTCATTCTGAGTACTACAACACATTAAAACAACAATCTTGGACCCACGATACAAATCAAAGCAACTATTGAGTGATGATGATGATTATGACACTTGTTTTGAGATAAACAAACAAGAAATAATTGACTAGGTGTTTGCTGTCATGGAACAGAGTACAACAGCAGCACCATATTCAGAATCTTCTTCATGACACAGCAACACAGCATCAGGAGTCCCGTCATCTACTGTTGTGGCATTTCCTCCATCTTCCTCCTCAACCACTGCAGCTGAATCTTCTTCACCACTAGTCAAACACAGCACTGTCCCACAGTCACTTGGTTCATCTTCATGTCTCTGGAGTCACTAGAAGATATAATTGTAACATCTTCTTCATTTGCCTCTTGAACCACAGCCTCAGCACAGACCATTGTTGAAATGTACCTTGCAAACCCTAATATCAGTGGGAATGCTGATCCTATAAAATACTGGAAGCCTAACAAAATACTGTATGTAGCCTGCTTTAGTATACATTGTAATGAAGTACATGAATTGCCCTCCGACTAGTGTCTGTTCAGAACGATTGTTTAGTTCAGCTGGTAATGTCATTACCGACACACAATCCTGTATGACACCAAAAAATGCTAAGCACCTCACATTTCTAAAAAGTCAACATTTCTCACTTTAATTTCAAATGTGATACCTGAGTAAAACATACACCGACTGCTCTGAGCAGGCCCTATCAATAAAACACCTTCAAGAATTCATGACTATGGTGAAAATCTTTTGTGACTAGGCTCTACTACATGAGGTAGCAATTAATTGCAATAAGTCAGGTCAGGATGAACTAGGCCAGGCCACTATTACTTGAATGATCACATGAGCAGCACAGCATAGAAAAAAAAAATAAAACATCAGTGGGTTCAGATTCCAAATACAGCAAGCAACTGCATTTCATGTCACAAACTTACTTGGTGGTACTGTACCTGGTACCACTTTCTGATCTCGAAGGTAGGGTACTGCTGTCTACTACTACTACTACTATCACTTTTTGTTCTCACGAGTCACAACTATTACTTGTTACTTTTTATCCTTAATCCAGCCCTTACTACTACTACAACTTGTCACTGTTTTTTGCACTCAGCAACTGATCCTGACAGCACTGTTTTAATTTCCGTACAGTGCACGGCTTAGCAGATGCCTGACACCCTGAAACTGAATACTCTTTGTATATTTCTCACGTCCCCCATATTTGGCTGTGATTACTTCCCAGAAAAAAATGCTGCTAAATTCATATAATTTCTTTATCGTTTATGTGTGTGTGTGGTACGCTAGCCTGGTTACATCTCACAGTAACTGGGCTGAGATTATTACTATATTTTATTTTTGATACTTAAATTACTTGGCAATAGCTGGCAGCAATTGTGAAACTAGGAAGGATATAATTGTGTTTTGTGTCATCAGGTCTTCAGGTGGCAGTGGAAAACATTTTTATGACTGCACTGTACTTGACCGATGTGATGTGTGACAGGCTGCCTGCCTGCCTGCCTGGGTGGTGGTGATCACTATGTCTTTCATTTTTCTTCTTTATGGATTCAGTGTGTGGATCAGATTCAGTAGAAGTAGTCATAGTACTAGAAAACATTACCACCTCTTGGACTGGGTAGTGTACCATATACCACAGTACACTGTGCATGCGAAGCTGTTGCATCATTCACATGGGTAGGGTGGCTGGGTTCTCTTAGTGCTGCTCATTTGATTATTCATATCCATTTCTTTGGCCTGTTTGGCTCTGACTGGAACATCCATTAAAATAATACCCACACAGTACCATTAATTAAAAATCTTAGCTGCCTGGCAGTGGCTGCAGTGCTTGGTGGTGCTATGATATAGGTATTTGCATCTGTCTGTTTCTCTCCCCCTCTCCTTCTCTCTCTGTCTCTCCCAGTACACTCATGTCACGGACACGAGCACGATATGCCACCATTACAGGCCAACCATGAAGAGGCTAGTAGTGAGTGATTGCTTTTTTATTTAGCAGTTTTATATTAACTTTTATACAAATAATCCATTAAATTATTTCCTTTGGGCCTCTGTGTCAAATGTTACCAACTTTGGCCACTTTTATGTATTTTTCTGCATTTTTTCAAATATCTGTTAATAAATCAGAACTAGTCAGAACAAATCAGAACTTCATCGTGTTCCAGTTTTTATTTAATAAGGGTCAGAACTTCACCGCATTCTCCCAACCCTACTTGTCACCTTTCAGCTAGTTATTTAGGCTTTATTTAAGAAATTTTCAGCTTGTTCACTCCTACCATGTCTCTCACACCTCAACAACACCATTCTGTTTTCCAGCTTCTATTCTGCACACTATCACATTTTCTCCTATAGTCACCCACCATTTTCCTTTCTCACATATTTATCCCTTTATTCCACTTAACTCTCTACTAACTTTGCCTTTTTAAAAGCCAGCCCATCAGTGCAGTGATAGCACTGCCACTTGCAGTGATGACAACCCAGGTTCAGAAATAAATCTGGGGCATAGGAGGGTTGGCAAAGGGTGGCAGATTGAACATCTGTAGAAGTGCTTTTCTCCTCCAGGGATGAGGGGACACACAACCCAGCATATTCCTGACCCTTAGGGAAGGCTAGGGTGAAGACATTTTGGGGCAAAACAGACATGTAAGGAGGTGATGAGGCTATTGAAGCCCATCATGTGGAATCGTGACCTGCTTCTTGATGACATTACACATCACACATCCTGCTGAGGAGAGAACAATAGAAAATGTCTGACTGGTAGGATGACACTGGTCACCTGCAGAACCCATGCCTGGCTATTCAGGACCCTGTCCAGTGAAACCAGATCTATTTTGACAGTGGGAGCTGGGATACCTCACTGACCCCGCACTGAGAGGCAAGACCAGAGGAAGACTCAAACAAAATAAGCCCTATAGGATGCCCTGAGTGACAGGGCTGTGGTGACCTGACCAGTAGAAGGGGCCAGTTGCACATGGGGCAGAAAAAAACTAACAAAGAAAAAACAATAAAAAACTTTGCTATTTTCTCTTTATAGATAATTCATGAAGATGATACATGGTTGAAACATAGATTGTAACTCAGTTGTCTATCTTCAATGTGTATTTCATGTTACTTTTTAATTTTACATTCAATATATTCGCCCAGCTTGTTCCGTTTCATATATTGTGACAGAATGCAGCCCCCATTACATTTAAGAATTCATGTCCTACCCTTCCTTTGGCAGAACTTCTATACTAATTTATGTCAGGCAAATTAATATACAGTATCCTATAATGACACGTTGACCTTTAGACGCTACCATTATGATTTCCTCCTGTATTTCCTAGCTCTGATATGGTCAGTTGGTCTATAACATACTACCAGTAATGTAGCAGATTTTTCCCCGGGACACCTCAACCAAAGCTCAGACACAGGTGGCCAATTAAAGCAGCTCCCCAGACATAAGAGGTCACTCATGTATTAAGAAGTCCTGGATGCTAAGGCAAGGAAAGAGGGATTGCAAAAAAGCTGCCACTTTTATTCCTCCTTTTGCCAGGAAATATCCATTCCAATCCAGGACCACCTGGTAACATTGGGACCTGTAGAAACCTCAAAGGAAAATTAAAGATCATCTAATTAAATCTTGGAAGCTTGCTCCCAAAATTCCTTCAGTTAGTAGACTGGGTTGCAGTTGTCCAACTGGACATAATAGTCCTCACAGAAACATGTCTCACCTCCAAGATACCTGATTCTACAATTTCCTCTATGGGGTATAACTCATTCTGGGAGGATTGACAAGGCAAAATGGGTAGTGGCTGCCTGATCTATGTGCAAACAAACTTGATCGGCTATAGATTAGCCATAGACAATCTCACAAGTGATTGAGAGTGCCTGACTATTAAAATTTAAATGGGGAACAGTCATAAGATTCTCAATGTTCTATCAGTTTATATACCACCTGGAAAACAATATGGGGCATTGAAACATTTGCCAGGTACAGTACTTCAACCAATCCTGCTTAAAAGGGGAATCAATAGTCACTGAGGACTCTAATACCAAGTGGGCAAATACATCTAACGGTGCCACTAAGGACCTATTATCTAGCCTTTTCCAAACTCAGGTGGTGAAAGATTATAAAACAGGGACAAAAACCTGATTGACTGGATCCTAGTCACACACCTTGAAAGAATTATCAAGGTTGAGGTCCTGCCTGATGCGATAAGTGGCCACTCACCAGTCCAATGTGAATGGTCTGTCCAGATCCTAAAGAACCCTGCTAAAACAATTATAAAAGTATAGGGTCCTTCTGAAAGGATTAATAGGTGCCTTCAAAGCACACCTGGCCCAGATTGACTGGAGCTTTCTGGACACCATCCCAGACATCAATACAGTGATTGACTACTTTATAACTCAATTCATGGATGCATGCAATAAATTTTCACCCTTAAAAAATGAACCATCAAAGATACCTCCTTTGGATTGACCACCCCAACATTACTTGCCCAACTACAAGCAAAGGACAATCTTTTGCCGTGAGCAATAAGCACTGGATCACCTGAAGACCTTTAAAGATATAAGGAAGCCCACCACAAGTGTATCAGAGATGTTAGGAAAGCTAAAGCTGACTTCTATAGCAATCAGCAGAATACAAATTGAAGCAATGGGAAGAAATGCTGAGCCAGCCTAAAGGACCTCCTTGGCAGCAATGACAAATCAACCCCGACAATGCTTAACACAAATGGGATGATCACCAATCACCATTTGAACTAGCAAACACCTTCAATGAGGCCTTTACTGACCTGAGCTTGGTCCTCCCCACCAGACAAGGCAGCTGAGGACAATGATGATTACCTTACTGGACAAAGTACCCGACCTGGTCCTTGCACCAATCTCCCAAATTCTACTTAATTGTGTCACTGTGAAAGAAACCCTCCATTGTGTAATAATAATAATAATAATAATAATTTTATTTATAAAGCACCTTTCAAGATGTCAAGGTGCTGAACAATTACAAACAATCCAAAACTCTAAATGAAATCATAAAACATCCATAAAAATCAGCGTATCATCCAGATATCATATAAATAGTAAAATCGAAAGATTAATACAATAACTTAGGTATCTAAAAAGGCCATATTCCATAAATATGTTTTTAAATCTTTCTTAAACAACTCCACGGAGGTGCACTGCCATAACCGGCATGGTAGAGAGTTCCAAAGAGTGGGAGCAGCATGCGAAAATGCTCTGCTGACGGAGAATTTTAAACTCACTCTTGGAATCTCTAACAACCCCATGTCGGCCGAGCGAAGTGATCGGTCAGGGCAGTAAGGAACCAGAAGGTCTTTCAGATAGGCTGGACCCTGGTCGTGATGGGCTTTAAAAGTCAATAAAATGACTTTAAAGGTGATCCGCCACTGCATAGAAAGCCAGTGCAGTTCACGCAGCACGGGAGTAATGTGACAGGACCTACTTGTCCCAGTCAATACCAGGGCTGCAGTGTTCTGCACCAGCTGTAGGCGATGGATTTCAACCCCAGAAAGCCCAAAGTACAGGGCGTTGCAATAGTCCAAACATGAAGAAACAAAAGCATGGACCAAGGTAGGCAGGGAGTCGGACGGAACAAGGTGCCTAACCCTGGCAATGTTCCTAAGATGATAAAAGGAAGTCTTGACAACAGCTGACACCTGAGATTTCAGAGTCAGCTTGTCATCAAGAATAAACCCGAGGCTATGCACCCATTCAGAGGACGGAAGAGATACACCACCAAGGAAAATTCCAGATGGTGCACCAATACACAGCCTCTCAATCCGACCACCTGGGTCAACTACCAGAACCTCTGTTTTCTCCGAGTTCAACTTTAGCCAACTAGAATCCATCCAGTCTTGGATCTCCCCCAGACAATTATTAAACACCGAGAGAGCTCCATCCTGGTCAGGTGCAAAAGACAGATAGAGCTGGGCATCATCTGCATAACAGTGAAACCTCAGCCCATATCATCTTATGATACCTCGAGGGCAGCATATACACTGCAAACAACATGGGTGATAGCACAGAACCCTGAGGCACTCCACACAACAAAAAATGGGTCAGAGAAAAAAATCCCCGACACAACTCTTTGTGATCTTCCAGTGAGGAATGACGTGAACCATTTCAAAACAGTTCCAGACATACCACACATTTGCCCCAGGCAAGCTAATAATACCATGTGGTCCACAGTGTCAAAGGCTGCAGAGAGATCAAGAAGAACCAAGATAGAGCATCTCTTCTGATCCCTTGCCATCAGAAGATCATTTAACACCCGAACCAGCGCAGTCTCAGTGCTATGTCTTTTCCGGAAGCCAGACTGGAAGGATTCATAGATATTATGGATGGTTAAATGGTCGTCCAATTGAACAGCTACGACCTTCTCAATAACCTTCCCAATAAAGGGGAGGTTAGAGATAGGCCGATAGTTTGAAAAACAGTCTGGGTCCAAGGAAGCTTTCTTCAAAAGAGGAGTCACCACTGCCTCTTTCAGAGAGCAGGGAAACTTGCCTAACTCCAAGGAGACCCAGACTATTTACGCCAGGACCGGACCGATGATGTCAAAACAACCCAAAATGAGGGGAGTCGGTCCGGGATCCAAACCACAACTTGTGGGACGCATAGTATGGACGATCCTCATAATATCCACGAACTCAGGTCGACAAAAGGAACTCCAGGAGAAATAGGGCACTATAATCCCATGCTGTCCAAAAGCATCACCCTTAGAGGATGCCCGGACCCAGGTTTGCCCTGATGTCGGCCACTCTAGTTGCGAAGAATAGAGCAAGCTCATCGCACTCTACTTGCGAAAAAGTTTTCCGAACTTGCAGGCAGGCTGGGTTGCACAGTCTGTCTACCATTCGGAATAACTGAGCTGGTCGATTCTGGGCAACTGCAATCTCCCTGGACAGGAATTCTGCCTTCTTATGGGTGATTGCAGATTGATAGCTAACATAATGTTCCATCAATCTAGAGTGGTCGGCATCAAGGGCAGACCTGCACCAACGACTCTCTAACCTTCGCCCCTGTCTCCGCATCTCCCTCAAGGTCCCATCAAACCACGGGGATCTGGGGTGAAGGGATAGGGGGTGCTCATGAACAGGAGCAATAGAATCCAGAGCAGTCGTGATGGCCTTATTATAGGCCAACACCAGAGCATCTGGACTATTGCTCACCGAAACGAAGGATGATAGGTCAAGGACCGCCGCTAGACATTGTGGAGTAACATTCCGTAATGGGCGGTACCTGACCATCTCCACAGGGGCTGGTCTCCTCAGGGGGGTGCGAAAATTAAACCTCACGATGTAGTGATCAGACCAGGTGACTGGTTCCACCCCCATGTCGGATGCGTCGATCCCTAGAAGGAAGACTAAGTCCAAAGAGTGTCCAGATTTATGCGTAGCAGTGGAAACCACCTGCATAAGGCCCAAAGAAGACATCAATTGGAGGAAGTGATTACCAAAAATTAGAGAGTTCATCATCGACCCAGGTGTTGAAATCACCCAGAACCATCAATCTGGGTGACTCCAATGACATGTCGACGAAGAAGTCTGCTACTTCCTGTAAGAAATGTCTCCCATCTCCGGGTGGACGGTAGATGAGCATGATTCGAACGCCTACACCTGCCACGACTGTACACTCGAAAGACCCAGCCTCACCCACTACTACATTCGCAAGACCCAATTCAGTCTTAAAAAAGACTGCAACCCCTCCGCCCCTGCAATCCAATCTGGGGCGGTGTATCACCGAGTACCCGGCCGGGATCATGGCCTCCAGTATAAGGCCAGAATTTTCATCCAGCCAGGTCTCGGTGATGCAAGCCAGGTCAACTGAACCAACAAGATTGGCAATAATAGCGGTCTTATTCCTAACAGACCTGGCATTGCATAACACCATCCGAGTTGGACAAACTTCGAAGGTTGTCAAGCCTATCTGCCTACTGAAATCAGTAGTGCCCTTGGGTATGGATACCAGACAAGGCGAACCTCGATCTGGATTCCATTTTGCCCCAGGGCACCTTCTGGACCCAACAACCCCGATACGATGAACCCGCTCGTTCATCCTCCCCCCTTCACAAACCCCCCCTCCCCAACCTCCCACGAGCAATACCCAGCGCTCTACAGCACTGGTAGATCTCAAAATGCAAAGGAGGAGTAACAAAGGGGCAGCGGGCTCGAAGGGAGGAGGATGAATAGCGCACCGCCGTGGAGGCTAAAGGCCAACACATGTTGATATATGACTGAAATATACCAAAACCCAAAACAACTAAATTAACAATCAACCAAACAAATAGAACATAATAAATATAATCTAAATAAAAAGAAAATAGGTCTTCACCTACGCTATCTCCCTATTCCCCGGATTGCTCTCACCACCGGGAAGGAGGAAAAGGCACTCTCACTGCCTAACCATCATAGGAGATAACAGAGGCAAAACAAAACTCCTCCCAAGCTCTCTCACAACTGGGGGATATTATTTGATCTTCCCACAGCCAGGAAGGGGACAGAATTTAAATCAAAAATAAAATAAAAATAGATAAATAAACACATAGAACTTAGGGACACAAAGTTCTCTCGCCACCTAGTGTCCGAAAGCTATAATCAACGCTATCTCCCTATTTCCCGGATTGCTCTCACCACCGGGAGGAAGGAAAAGGCGCTCTCACTGCCTAACCATCATAGGAGATAACAGAGGCAAAACAAAACTCCTCCCAAGCTCTCTCACAACTGGGGGATGATATTATTTGATCTTCCCACAGCCAGGAAGGAGACAAAATTTAAATCACAAAATAAAATAAAATAAATAAATAAATAAATAAACACATAAAACTTAGGGACACAAAGTTCTCTCACCACCCAGTGTCCCAAAGCTATAATCAACAATCACTCAGTGCAGGGCTAAAATTAACACAATTAAATAAACATCAAAAAGTTCAGAGTTCCAGGATAGATCAGGCAGGAACAGTTAAATAAAGC
This sequence comes from Neoceratodus forsteri, assembly GCA_016271365.2. NCBI lineage: Eukaryota > Metazoa > Chordata > Ceratodontiformes > Ceratodontidae > Neoceratodus > Neoceratodus forsteri. The sequence continues at coordinate 982,539,220 of CM028131.1, read as the reverse complement.
ACAAAAAGAGGAGAACACCAACAGGTCACGAAGTTTAAAAAGCAGTTCAAGAGACCGGGAAACTGAATCCAGGGAAAGGTCAACCACTCTCATGCCTCTTAACTCCCAAATAATGTCCTTTAAGAGGAGTCTAAGCCACCCTTACCAAAGGACCATGAAGCATGCCACACTTGTAGCAATCCTCATGGCTCAAGGGGGTGGGGTACTCCAGCCAGCTCCCCAACTAAAAAATACCCCAGCCCCCTAGCATAGCGAAGCTCCAAACAGACACCTACTGGGATATCAAAACAACAGAGGCTGGCACCAAATAATCCACAGGAGTGTTGAAATAAGGCAGAATCCTGGCAAAATCACCAAGCAAATGAAAAACCATGGAATTCCATGTTTATGAGCTATCCAGTGCTTTGATTTCTTGATTCCTTAACCTCAGCAAATCCAAATCACCCCAAAAGCCAATATTTGGGGGGGGAGGAATAAACCCAGTCAACAGCACTCCTGAGAGTAAGCCCACCGCAAATCCACCACGGTGTTCTATGTAACAGGGATCTTCAAGCCCTATCCAAAAACTCTTCTCTACCACAAAATTCAGCCAGACGAGACTCATAAGTTTAACCGAGGATCTCAACGGTCTCCGGACAGAATCAGGCTCCACGTATCCTGTAATATGCCAAAGAAGATCCCAGGGCAGTTTATCCTTGTGTATCCTCGTATCTGCACAGATGAAAACTCCTCGTTCCCCCCGGGCTCAACACTAATGTCTGAAGAAAAATAAAAACAAAACAAAAACCCGACTGGCTTCTCTCCGCCAAGTGAAACTTGCCGCGAGAACGAAGAACCGCCACCGAAATCGTGACATTCAAAAAAAAACATGTAATGAAATGCAAAGCAAATTAAACAAATAACGAACTAAAAATTAAAACGAATTTGAATAAATTCAATAGCAGCATGATAGCAACACGCCCAGCCTGGCGGCCATCTTAGAAGTAAAAAGCACACATAGTGTGAAGAGGGTCCTGGGAAAGACAATGATTGATCTGGATATGGTAAACATGAAGCTACCTGACGTTGCGCTTAATGAGATAGCAATTCCCCTGTTTCAGATTTTTAACTTGATTGTGCAATTCTCTCAGTTCCCAGAAATCTGGAAAGCTGCTATAGTTACACCTGTGCTAAAAAGTGGGGACCACTCTAAAGTGACCACCTATAGGCCAATCTCTATCTTCTCCCCCCTGCCTAAGGCACTGGAAAAAATAGCTTTGGACCAACTAGTCTCACACCTAAACAAATATAACCTGTTGTGTAAGCAGCAACACAACTTCAGGAAACTACATAGCACTGGAACAGCCATCACTGAGTAGACCAATCACCTGCATGATGCCCTTGACACAGGGCACCTGGTTGATGCTACATACATAGTCTTGAAAAAGCCTTTGACCTCATCAATCACCCTCTACTGCTGGACAAACTCTTCACCCTGGGTCTCTCCTCTGAAACCACAAGTTGTTTTCACTGTTACTTCACTGGGCAGTCACAGAGAGTAAGGATTGCTGGAGTGCTTTCTAACGCTAAATGTATCATGGTCAGGGTCCTCCAAGAGTCTATACTAGACCTGCTCCTCTTTGGCCTATTCATTAAGAGACTCCAAGAAGCCTGCCCCATTCAAAGATGTTACTTTACACAGACAATTCAGTGATTTTCAATAGTAGCACACAGCTTGGGGATCTTCCTAGTGACCTGCAATTAAGCTTTAAGTCTATAGAGGAATGGTTTGAGGACAATAATCTTGTCCTAAACTACAAGAAGACAAAGTCAATGCTATTCACTGGGAATAACCATAAGAAAAAAGTCCCTCCCTTGGTTATCCAAAATTCACTTGGTGCTACCCTTGAAAATGTTGAATCATTTAAGTATGTGGTTGTCACCCTGGATGACACTCTCTCATATGCTGCTCATGTTGACAACATTGCAAATCTAGCTAACAGAAAACTAGGTGTGCTCTTCCAATGACATTTAAATCTTATCACTGAAGCTAGGACGCCTCACAGTATCAAGTATGGTCTCCCCTCCATTGACTATGGTCAACCAATTTATAGTGCTGCTTGTGATTCAGTCCTATGCAGGGTAAAAATGGTCCTCAACAAAGCTTGTCAGTTCACTAGTGGAGCTGATAGACTTGCTCATACTTGCTCCTTGCATGTGCTTCACAACTGGCTCCCCTTCCAGGATAGGCTGAAACACCAGTCCTGTCTGCTGGTTAAAAAGGCCCTCCTGAGTCTCATCCCTTCTGCAATTGGTGACCTCCTCCATCTGGTCCACAACAGCTACACCATAAGCAGTATGTCCAGACATGCCCTGCAAGTCCCCTTTCACAGAACTAGCCAAGGTAGATGTACATTGGCTATCTTAGCCACACAGTGGTTTAATGATTTCCCTGAATCCCTAGTGGGCCTCCCCCAAATCACACATTTTAAGAATTCCATAAGAAAGGAACTTGTTTTGAAATCTGCTTCTCATTGTTTAATATGACCAAATACCTCTCTGTATAATGTTGTGGCGTGGCTGCCATCTGACTGAACTCTACACTGCTATACCTTGTTTGCAACCCTAATGCCTGTACTTGACCTGGCTCCATTTGAGCTGGTGAAATCTTGTAGTATATACTGTATCTATTCTAAGTTATCTATTTGCTACTGATGTGACTCCTGTGTATTAATGTTGTGTGTACCTGTTTACTGATGTGGAACATTTGGAAAAGAGCACTTGTGCTCAAAGGTGTTATCCAAATTTCAAATAACTAAATAAATAAATGTTTTAATCTCAGCAGAGCTCTATGTTGACTCAGGACCCTGTTTAAAATATGAATTGTGCAGGAGGGCTCCAAGCAGAACACATTTATCTATTCTTTAAACAACTCAGTCACCCAGTGTGTTGATTAAATGCTTCTGTTATTCAGATTTTAAATGTCTGACAAAGACTTTTTCTATGTACTGTATGCCAGCAACAATTCATAATGCCAATAAATATTTCTGCAGGGTGAGCAGCAACAATTATGCTAATGTCACTCAATTCATGTTATATAATTGTTATCAGTCTTTCTACCTCTTGTTAGTTAGATAAAAAAAGGTGTTTGTTCCCCTAGCAATACTGTATAGCAGCTTATTTTAGCATCCTCTTTATTTAGTGTGGAGCAGGGTGCAGTACTATTTAATGCCCGATTGAATTAGCTCATCAGCTTCATGTCCAATTATAGCACTTTGCTCCCTGTAATATTAGCGATCAGCTTATTTTAGCACTTTTGTCAAGTAAGCTAATATAGCAAAAATAAATTGAACACTAATATTTTCTGCTATACAGTATTTCCCTAATGGTTTTCTTTCCCCAGCATGACCCCAGAATCTTTCCTCATGCTTAGAGCCTCTGAGGAAAATAATTGTATAGAACAAATGGAGTGAGATCAGTATAACTGGTCCTAGATGTCCTAATGAAGAGGTCAACAGTGCTTTAAAATGTTGATGGCATAGACAGGGATATTCTTTGCCATTCATTTAAATATGACTAATAAAACAAAAGCACTTTCATGAATTTGCTAAGTAAGTGAATCATTGAGTCCAAACTGACTGAATGTGTTACTTCTGTTCCCCTCATTTAACTCAGTGATACAGATTCTGGTTTCTCTTTCATTCTTTTCACATCATCCCTTATCTGAACCATTAATTCCTGATTAGTATGCAAAGCTACTCCTCCCTTTTTCCTATTTTAGTCTTTTCTAATGTGTTATGCTTCTTCAGGTTTATTTTTCATTGTTTGGAGTCATTCTACCCAGTCTTAGTGATACAAATCATGTCAAACCTATTTAGCCAACTTTGGCTTCCAATTAGTTTTGAGCAATTTTTTCCACTATCAACAATGCTACTTACAGAAAAAATTCTTTGTTTGTAAGATTCTTTTCTCTACTGCAGAAAAAAAAAGTCAGCCCAAAAATTAGTTGGAAACTATGTTGTCATCTTTTCTTTTCTTAGATTATTGTTTGCAATGTAAAGTTTTTTTTTTTCATGAAATGCATAATGTTGCAGAATTGTTTCCAAAATTTTATAAACATGCTGTAGTAGAATGTGAAGTATGGCAATTTTCCCCATCTCAACAGTACTTCTAACTCAAACATTTAACTACTAAGACTCCTGGAATTGGATTTTCAAAGGGCCCTTAGACCAATGCAAGGTGCATCAAGCAAGCACCTTGTGTCAAATCCTGGTGTGCCAAATACTGTGCACCGTATTTTGCAAGAAAAGCATTCACTGTGGCAAAGTCCTCCAAAATGATGCAAGAGGACCACTGAGTCAAATATATGACACATAGGGTAAGATTGATGCAAGCTGAGAATGATGCAAGTTGAGTCAAAACTACGATGCATACATGATATGCAGCACATATGAAGAAAATAGAGTACTAAATGGTGCATGTTGAGTCAAAACACGATGCATATGTGAGATGGAGCAAAAATGACACAAGCCAAGTCAAAATGAATTGATTTGAATAAAAATACAGTGCATATATGAGCTGGAACAAAACTGACACAAGTTGGGTCAAAAATATTATAGCTGAAATGACCTCTGGACACAACATTTTACATGTTACAAAGAGCAGTATGATGTTTACATTGCAGGACTCTTACAGCAAAATACCATACATTGCTCCAGAGGTGGTATGGTGGGTGCATGTTTTGGATTTATCGAAAGCATTCAGTTTGGTTAATCATGATTGCTTGCTAATCAGTCTGGAGGAAATTGATTTATCAACCAGTGTGGTACAATGGTTCTCACACAATTTATCTAATAAAAACAATCTGTTGTTTTGGGCCCAGTTACTTCATCTTTGCTTGATATAAGTATGGGTGTTCCTCAAGGATCAATATCGGGGCCTTTTGTTCAGTATTTTTAAAATGTATTATCTTCTGTCATACAGGAGGTAAATAACTTCATTTTATGTATGCAGATTATATAATTGTTAGCAGTCTGGAAACAACGCTTTACAAATCAGTACTAGTTTACAGAAGGATTTTTTTAAATGTCCAACAATAGTTTTTGGATAATGAGATGTTACTTAATGTTGGTGAAACCAAGTCTTTATTTTTTGGTTCCCAACATAGATTAATTAAATCAGGGTTATTTCCTCCTTTTTATGATGTACATGGAAGTTGAACAAGTCATGCAATTTCTATCCCTAGGGTTTTTATTGGATAAGCACTTAACATGCAAGGAACTAGTGATGTGTGAAGTTGGTAAAATTCGCTTTGCGTAAAATGTTGTGGATTTTGGTTATTCTGTGAAGTCTTCTGCCCTGCAAAGTCTCGCTTCAAAGCATTTTGGTGGATTCGCAAATTTTCTAAGTCTAAAACTTTGATTCCTGTTACAGTCAATGGTAGAGGTATCCCAGATCAGCAAAGCTGGAACTTCACTCATTGAAGTTAAGCATTAGATTTGAAGTTTGCAATGAACTGTGGGATATGAGGTCACATGTTGCTGAAGATAGATTTTTGGCATCAACACTTAATTCTAACTCACTGGTAGCAGGATTTGAGTGCCTGGAGATAAAAATTGAACTATTCCCATTGTTAGCACTCCGAGTCATAGGATGCTATAGACCACCATCTGCCAGTACTCAGCTCTTGTCCTATCTTATAACAATCTTGGACACTAGCCCCCCGGAATCCATTATCCTCAGGGATCTAAACTACGATTGGCTGTCGGAAGCCAGTCATCCGCTTAAATCTTTCTGCGACTCCCTTAGTTTGCACCCTACTCAACAAAGAGCCCACCTGTATCAACAAAAGAATACAGCTAAAGGTACCCTTCTGGATGTCCTGCTTGTGAATAAACCCCATTCCTTCTCTCACGTTGGAAACTTTGTCACGGATATTAGTGACCATTGCCTAATAGCTGGAGTTTGGGCAGCCAACAAAAGTGCCAACTATGGGCTAATTCTCCGCAAAAGTCAACCAGATCATTTGACTCATAGGCATACCTACTTGACCTAAAACACTCCCCCTTGTGGCAGAGTTTTTTACCTTGTTAAAACAGTGGAAACTGCATATTCTATACTACATAAAATCATTACCTATGCCATGAATCTACATGCACCTCTATCAAAAATACTCATAAAGGCTAGGAAATGCTGTTGGTTCACTCAAGGTCTCAAGGCTGCACTACTGTTTAGGGATAAACTCTTGAAAACTGCCCGCAAATCCCAAAAAAAGGAAGATTGGCACCTCTTTAGAACAGCCAGAAATCGCTGCACCAAAATGATTAGGGAAGCTAAAGCCTGCTATTACCAAGAAGAACTAGATACTGCAGCAAATTGTCCCTCAAATTCTGAGGCCACAATCAAAGAACTGGTGGGAACCACGTCTAAAATATGTTCCCTACAAAAACTACCTCTGACAATACAGTAATCAATGACAAAAAAGATACTGCAGGCATTCAACACGAACTTCACCACAGCAGGCTTAGCCTTTGATAACTTGCCTGCATGTAGCCTGCACACCAAACTTGGCATGACCCGCCAAATGTTGGCTCCATTAGTCAACATTTCTCATTTTCATCGGTTCCCTCAAGAAAGTAGAAGACTTCATTCTCCACCTGGATACTAAGAAAAGTACCGGCACAAATGCACTTGAACCATACTTCCTAAAGATAGCATGCCACGTATTAGCAGTGCCTATTACTCATTTATTTAATCTGTCCCTAACACAAGGTACCCTCCCTCAAATATGGAAGATCGCATACGTTATCTCACTATTTAAATTTGGAGACCCTTGCGACCTTAATAACTATAGGCCAATTTCTCTCCTACCCACACTCTTGAAGCTACTGGAAAAAATAGTAAATGGCCAACTAAGATCCTCCATCGACAGAGAAAAATTACTAATCCCCCTTCAATCCAGATTCAGAGTTAACCACAGTACAGTCTCAGCATTAGCTAAAGTAACCAACGACTGGTAACTAGAGCTGGAGCATAAAAAGACAGTATGTGCTGTGTTTCTTGACCTCAGCAAAGCATTCGACACAGTCGAACATGACCTGCTCCTCGACTTGCTAAAAACAGACAGACAGATACCAGAAGGTGAAAGTGGATGGTGAACTATCTGCCCTAGAACTCTTACAAAGAGGAGTCCCTCAGGGATCCATATTGGGTCCCTCCTCTTCACAGTGTACTGTATATCAACAACATTGATGAAGGAATCAAGGATACAAGTATTCATTTATTCATAGATGACACAGTGCTATACCTGAGTCGTCCCACACCAAAAGAAGCTTGTACTGACCTACAAAAAGATTTCAAACTCCTGCAACTCCAACTAATCAATAAAAAACTGCTATTACACGCTAAGAAAATTAAAGCCATGTTATTTTCCCCCACAAACTACACAAGTGCTACTGACTCCTTCCCCCCAATAACCACGATGTTGGGAGAGTGCTTAGAGTACGTTCCGAAATTCAGATATCCTGGGGTCTGGATCGACTGTAAACTCTCCTTCACTGACCACCTGGAAGACTTGCTGAAAAAAATTAAGGCAAACACTTGGCCTTTTTTACAGAATAAGAAGACTTCTAACAGCAGACACAAAGAAATGACTAGTCCAAGCCACATTCCTGTCCTTAATCAACTACGCAGACTTCATATACAGTAGCTGTGTGGCTTCCTATCTTGGAAAATTGGATACGCTCTACCACAGAGCTATACGCTTCATCACTGACCCCTTCTCTACCCATCATTGCGCACTATATGCCGCCACGGGCTGGACCACACTTCTCTATAGGCGTAACTTTAATGCAGCACTCTGGACACTTAGAGCCCTCAGTGGCAAACCCCTCGATACATCGTTGACTGTCTGTCTCCGATTGTGCCAGGAATTATTCCCTTAAAGCTGCTCACAACTCCCTAAATGTACCCACGCATTCACACAGTCGGAGAGCCGCCTTTGATTTGCACTCCCATCAATATGGAATAAAACCCCAAAAATACTTATGCTTAAACCCCAGTAAGTACCCTTTTGTTCAAAAGGCTTTACCGTGATGGCATTACAGAAATTTGCAACTGCTTTACTAGACACTAACTAACATCCCTCCCTCAAACAGTGGCCCTCAAATGGCAGCCCCCCTGCTGAAATGTGTGCCTCTGCCTCTAGCATGCCCACCAACAGATCCACAGGATTTTGTGCCGAACTCCCATATCTTATTCTTTGATGCTCTGAACAGCTGCAGCCTGATTCTAGCACATGCTACTGAACTTGCAGATAATTATCACCTTTCACCCCCAAAAATATTCGGTCCCTCATCCATCCAACACCTCCCTCTGCCCAAACCTCCAGGATCCTCCCAGTTATGCCCCTGCTACTATATTCCTCCTCTTGCACTTAGTACAATGGCAGCTTTTCTCCTCCATATGTCACTGCGTTTTGAGGCAAGAATCACTTTGTCACCTTTCGTACAGTCCTCTGCCCTCCCAGTCCCTCACTCTGCTCTAACAATTGGTCTCTTTGCTTGCTCTCCTATTCCCCACCTCTTCCTACATTATGTGCTTGATATCTTCTATCTGGTATTCCTACCCACTCAATAATATTTGCCACTACAAAATGCACAGTTTTTGGGCTTGGATCCAGCACAAGTTCATTATCCACTGTAAATGTGCATTTTTACTATAATAGCAGCTATTTTTACTGTTTGTACTACTGTAACTTGTCTTTCTGTATTATTACTGTAGGACCGCAGGTCCACCTTGTAAATGAGCTTGCTCAATGGTGCCCGCCTGGATAAATAAAGATATTGATTGATTGATTGATTGAATAGCCAATGAAAAGCCAGTTTTGTCATTCTGTGAGTGTAGTGTGTTTGAGAGAGACTTAGCGAGCAGAGTTTGTGCTGCAGTTTAGAGTCAAATCTAAAAACATTATATTAAAGAACATACTGTTTGTCAGATTGCATCAGAACTGTTGCTGTGAGTAATCTCTGCGCACACACACACACACACACACACACAGTGATTTTTGTGTTGATTTTCTCCATCCTGTTTTGTTTATTTGAAGTATTTAGTTTCTATTAGAAATTGTGGTTTGGTGGCTTATGTGGGTGAGGGAGGGTAGGAGCAGTTTAGAAGGCACAGTTGTTTTCTGAACAAAATCAGTGGGCAAGTGCCGTGTCTTTTTTAAAAAAAAAAATCACTGTCCTCCTGACTGTGATTTAACCCGAGTGATTGTTGTGTGACTGTGTGCACAACTGTATTAAGGAAAAAAATCGTTGTTTTACAGACAGCAATTTAACCTGAGTGACTGATGTGTAACTGCCTGAACAACTTTATTTAGGAAAAAACAATCACTGTTCTCCAGACAGCGATTTAACCTGAGTGATTGTTGTGTCCCTGTGTACACACATGTATTTAGCAAAAAAAATCACTGTTCTCCAGACTGCAATTTAACCCGAGTGTTTGTTGTGCAACTGCATGCACACCTGTATTTAGGAAAAAAAATCACTGTTCTCCAGACAGCGATTTAACCCAAATGATTGTTGTGTGACTGCATGCACACCTGTATTTAGTAAAAAAATCACTGTTCTCTAGACAGCAAGTTAACCCAAGTGATTGTTGTGTCCCTGCGTACACACATAGAAACATAGACTTTGACAGCAGATGGGGACCGCTTGGCCCACCTAGTCTGCCCATGCACACATATATTTAGAAAAAAATCAGTTTTCCAGATAGTGATTTAACCTGAGTGATTGTTGTGTGACTGCATGCACAACAGTATTTCGTAAAAAAATAACTGTTCTCCAGATAGCTGAGTTAACCAAGTGATTGTTGTGTCCCTGCTTACAAATGGATTTAGGAAATAAAATCACTGTCTTCTTGACAGCGATTTAACCAGTGATTGTAGTGTCCCTGTGTATACACATGTATTAGAAAAAATCAGTTCTCCAGACAGCGATTAAATCTGAGTGATTGTTGTGTCCTCGTACACACCTGTATTTAGGAAAAAATTACTGTCTTCTTGACAGCAATTTAACCCAAGTGATTGTAGTGTCCATGTGTATACACATGTATTTAGAAAAAAAAATCAGTTCTCTAGACTGCAAGTTAACATGAATGATTGTTGTGTGGCCGCGTGAAGAACTGTATTCAGGAAAAAAATCACAGTTCTCCAGACAGCGATTTAACCAGGTTGATTGTTGTGTCCCTGCATACACACTTGTGTATAGGAAAAAAAATCACTGCTCTCCAGACAGTGATTTAGCCTGAGTGATTGTTGTGTCCCTGCATACACATCTGTATTTAGGAAAAATCACTGTCCTCCAGGCATCAATTTAACCCAAATGATTGTTGCGCCCTGCATACTCACCTGTATTTTTGAAAAAATCACTGTTCTTCTGACTGTGATTTAACCAGAGTGATTTTGTGTGACTGTGCTTGCACAACTGCATCTAGGAAAAAGGCACTGTTCTTCAGACAGCAATTTAACCAGAGTGATTATTGTGTAACTGCATGCAAAATGTATTAAAGAAAAAATCACTGCTCTCCAGGCAACAATTTAACCTGGAGAGATTCTTGTGTCTCTGCATACACAACTGTATTTAGGAAAAAAGTCACTGTTCTCCAGACAGCAATTTAACCAGTGATTGTTGTGTGACTGTGTTCACAACTGTATACAGAAAAAATACTGTTCTCCAGACAGCGCTTCAACCTGAGTGATTGGTGTGTCCCTGTGTACACACATGTATTTAGGAAAAAAATCACTCTTCTCCAGACAGCAATTTAACCTGAGTGATTGTTGTGTCCCTGCGTACACACCTGTATTTAGGAGAAAAAAAAATCACTTTCCTCATGACAGTGATTTAACCTAAGTGATTGTTGTGTGACTGCATACAAAACTGTATTTTGGAAAAAAAATCACTGTTCTCCAGATAGCAGTTTAACTCAAATGATTGTTGTGTCCCTGCATACACACCAGTACTTAGGAAAAAAATCACTGTCCTCCTTACAGCGATTAAACCCAAGTGACTGTTGTGTGACTCTGTACAACTGTATTTAGGAATAATTATCACTGATCTACAGACAGTGATTTATCTTAAGTGATTGTTGTGTTCCTGCGTATTCACCTGTATTTAGGAAAAAAATCACTCTCCTCCTTACAGCTATTTATCCAGAGTTATTGTTGTGTGACTCTTACACAACTGTCTTTAGGTAAAAATCACTGTTCTCCAGACAGCGATTTATCCTAAGCGATTGTTGTGTTCCTGCATACTCACATGTATTTAGGAAAAAAATCACTGTTCTCCATATGGCGATTTAAGCTGAGTGATTGTTGTTTCCCTGCATATATACACACCTGAATTTAGGGAAAAAAAATCACTGTTCTCCATACGGCGATTTAAGCTGAGTGATTGTTGTTTCCCTGCATATATACACACCTGAATTTAGGAAAAAAATCACTGTTCTCCAGACAGCAATTTAACCTGAGTGATTGTTGTATCCCTGTGTACACATCTGTATTTAGGAAACAAATCAGTTTTCCAGACAGCGATTTAACCCGAGTGGTTGTTGTGCGACTGCATACACAACTGTATTTAGGAAAAAAATGACTTCTCTAGACAACGATTTAACCTGAGTGACTGTTGTGTCCTTGCATACACACCTGTTTTTAGGAAAAGAATCACTGTTCTCCAGACAGCGATTTAACCCAAGTGATTGCTGTGTCCCTGTGTACACACCTGTATTTAGGAAAAAAATCACTGTCCTCCTGAGAGAGATTTAACCCTAGTGATTGTCGTGGGACCGTGTGCACAACTGTATTTTGGAAAAAAATCACTGTTCTCCAGACAGCAATTTAACCCAAGTGATTGTTGTGTCCCTGCATATACAACTGTATTTAGTGAAAAAAATCACTGTTCTCCTAACAGCGATTTAACCTGAGTGATTGTTGTGTCCCTATGTACACACCTGTATTTAGGAAAAAAATCACTGTTGTCCAGACTGCGATTTAGCCCAAGTGATTGTCATGTGGCTGCATGTACAACTGTATTCAGGAAAAAATATCACTGTTCTCCAGACAGCGAATTAACCCAAATGATTGTTGTGTCCCTGCGTAGACACCTGTATTTTTGAAAAAAAATCATTGTCCTCCTGACAGCAATTTAACCCAAGTGATTGTTGTGTCCCTGCGTGGGCTGAAGAATGACTGGGAAGAAAAGAGCAACTAAAGGGAAAGGTGATGGAGCAGCCACAAAGAACATTTCCCAGTTTGTGGTTCCTAATCCTAATCTTAATAGTGGTGCAGGAACCAGAAACGTGTCTGTGAGAGCACAGGGACAGCATTCAGAAGACTCTTTGGCACGCAGTACCAGTAGTAGCAATGTATATGGCCGTGGTGTTGGCTCTCCTGCCATTAAGTTCTTCTCTGCAGAATCTGTGGCAGACCTGTTGACAGACATCTCAATGTCAAGTGACACAGTGAGGAGAAAGCAGCGGCACCACCAGCAAACAAACAACTGTGGGCTCGGAGGCAGTTGGTTCTGAAGTGCAATTTGAAAGTGGTACTGTTGGTCATGGTAGGTCAGAGGCAGAGCCTGATAATGTGTGTCCAGATAAAGTGAGTGAGGGTGAGGTGGTGGTTCGTGCGGAGCAACCTGAGGACAACAGTCATGAAGAGGAGGTGCATGTTACAGAGCCTGTGGCACTTGCTACTGAGGTGAACAGACCTGCTGAGGCTGATGAGACTGAATGCTTTTTTCCAGACTATGATGTGGATGATGATGTGTCAAACAATACAGATCCCTCATGGGAGCCAGAAAAGAAAAGGGCAAAACAGGGTGTTGCAGAGCATGTCTTTCTTGATGCCTGAACTGCTAAAACCACCAAGGAGAAAGACACCTCGACCACTGTTTCTCCCATTTCTACATTGTTCCAGTCACCCCACAATATTTATTTATTTAGTTTTTGTTGACCGAGTAAGTGCACTAGACAAATCCTGCCTATTTTCAGGCACGACCCAGGGGAGGGGGATACAGATGAATGCCAACTGACCTTGAACCAGATTAAGTTGTTGGTGGTATTTTTTTTTTTTTAGTGAATGAGGGAAATTTGGCCAGGACACTGGGGAAATTCCCCTACTCTTGCAGTAGGGGGACCCCTGGGACGACTGAACTGTTCTCAGTATGGCTCTGACTGCTGAGTGTGTGGATGTGTTGGTGGAGAGCTCCTTGGACCCTGCTAATGTGCTTTCTGATGACCCTGTTATAATGTCTTCTGAGGATGATTTAGCTGTTTCCTTACCTGCTGGAGCTGTGGATTTACATTGTAATGCTGTTGAGCTTATTCCGATGGATGTTTCGTCTGACCGGTAGTGGTTCTGACCCTGGAGGATGACAAAAAGCATAAATGCCTGGATTGCTGTCACGGCACCCCGGAATGAAGAAGAGTAATTTGGATCCTATGGAGGACTTAGCGGTCGACCCGGCTACAGTGTCGGCTGCTCTATTTAGAGGATGGATCTTTTCCGTTTTGGTGAGGCTTTCTTCTTGGTCCCCAGAGTTGGCTCTCGAGAAGGCAGGGTGGGTCAAGACTCCCACTTCCTGGATACCAGACCCTAGCATTCCTTTGCCCAGAAGGGTTGCCTCTGGTCCTGAAACCCTCTGTTTCATCGTGTCAGCCGGGTTTCCATTTCAGAGACAGACGGGACGTTGTGTCACTTCCGGTGGTTCGTGGGATACTGAGCATCCAGCTCTTGCAGTCCCTGCTGCATGTTTGGATTCCCATCAGCTGGAGTCTTGTTTGCCAGCATCTCCTGCCCAGTGGCCTCTCAGGATGGTTGATGGCCCTCGAACAGCGCCCTAGCTCTCCTTCTACAGGTCAGTCCTTTCCTGTCTTGAGTAAAGTCCCAGTTTTGGGTCCTGTTGTGGACTCGATGCCTAAAGTTCAATGGGATGTTTCCTCTACTAAACCTGCAAGTTATGCTTCCTTGTTTAAGCCATCTGATATACCTGCAAGGAAGCATTTTGTGGCTAGTATTTATTATAGGGGTGGTTTGGACCTTCCCCCGGACCGCAACTATGTGGGCAAGCATTTAATTATTAACTCTCTGAGTATCCTGCCAACTGAGGTGTATGCTTTCATCCACACCTCAGGGGACCATAACTTTGATGTTTCTTTTCGTTCAGCTACTTTATTGGATAAGTTCTGGGCTGCATATTATGCTGCCCGCTCGGACCCTATTTGGAAGCCTTTTGTAGTTATTCCTATTACTAGGCCTACTGCTAAAGTCATTACTGTTCTTTTTTGAAATGATGGGGTGAATGTTTTGGATATTCTGTATTGGTTGGAAAAATGCTGTACTGTTAATGGGGTGCCTCATGCCCTAATTGATGACAATGGATTTTGGACTGGAGGGTGGAAGTTTACTGTCCAACTCAAAATGACCGAGGAAGGGATTCAACATCTTCCTAATTGTTTCTATTTGGGGAGGGACCGTGGTATTTTGTTTTATCCTGGCCAGCCTCGCTCTTGCTATAGATGTGGATCTTTGTCCCATCTCAGCTCTGATTGCGATCAGTTGAAGTGTGCGGCCTGTGGGGTGCTTGGTCACATGGTATTGTCTTGTACTGTTCCTCCTACTTGTAATCTGTGTGGTGAGGATTCTCATGTTTTTGCAGCCTGCCCATGGACTGCCCATAATACTACTGATTACATGGAACATGACTTTTATATTACTAAATCAGCTTTGTCCACTAAGTCCCTTCCCCCTGGCTCAAACCCGGTTCCTAATTTTGTGCCTCTGACTCATCCCTCGGCAGTTTCAGATGGTGATCCTACCACCCCTCGGAGGCCAGAGACCCCTGTGGTTGCCTCCCCTCCCCTTGAACCCCATCCTCCACTGGTTACCTCTGTTCTCCTTGTACCGTCTCCGCCCCCCCCACTTCCTGAGGCAGTGGATATGGGGTCGGAGGCAGCTATGGAGACCTTTCATCCTGTAGGCATGCGACTCCGCTCCACCAGACTGGTAGAGGAAGTGCCACAGTTTTCCATTTCAGTGGATAACCCCTATGAACCTTTACAGAGCTGGGGAGACATTATGGATGGGGATGATCCTGCTGAGTCCCTCCCTTCATCTTCTTAACCTGAGGCTCCTTTAGTCCCTATCCCTTTGGCTGACGTCCCTGGGACTAACCTGAAGAAAAGGTCTACCAGAACTAGAAAGAAGAAATGATTTGGTCTCCTTTTTTGGGTTTCTTCCTTTATTTTTTTGCTATTTTTGTTATGTCTCTGATATCACCTACTATTCATTTAGCTAGTCTGAATGTTAATAGTATCAGGTCACTATATAAATGGACTGTTACATTTTCAGCTTTGCATTCCTTATCTTATGAGGTTTATTTTTTACAGGATGTATGGCTTTATACTACTATGGAGGTTGATAGGGCTACTAGAGATTGGGGGTTTGGGCCTTCTTATTGGTCTCTTGGTCAGGAGCTCTGTTCTGGTGTTGGGTTTTGTTTTTCTACTTCTGGATTTATTTTTCAAAAACTGGTGGATTTGGTCCCTGGGAAAGTATTGCTTTTAGATGTTTTGTGGCATGCTCTGCCTTATCGGTTTATTAATATCTATGCTCATCAGCAAAAGGCTGCTAGGGTACAGCTTTTTTGGTTAATTAGGCCTTATTTGTTCACAAATAGGATAGTTTTGTGGGAAGGGGATTTTAATTTTAGTTTAGACGTTACCTCTACGAGGAAGGTGTATTGTGATATGCATGCTTTACAAGCTATTATTGCAGACTTGGATCTGGTGGATGTGTTTGCCCAAAATCCATTATATACCTTTTCTAAAGGTAACCTGACCTCCAGGATAGATTTCTGGCTTTGCTCATGGAATATTTGGGATTTTAAGGGTGTAGTTTTGCCAGTTGCTGCTTCGGATCATAATTTGCTAGGGCTACAAATCCATTTGGGAGGGGTGACTGCTCATGGGCCTGGGGTTTGGAGGGTGAATACATCTTTATTATTGGATCAGGAGTTTCATAAAGGTTTTTTGGACCTCCTCTCGGATCGGACTTCTGTGGTTTTTCTTTATGATTCTATGATTGAGTGGTGGGTGGATACTAAGCTATGTTTAAGGGCCTACTTTAAATTCCGCTCTAGACTCTTAGCGGATAGTAGGCACCACCAATCTCGGCTCCTTCGGGCTGAGCTGTATGAATTGTTTTCTGTGGTTTATTTGTTGCAATTAGATTGTGGGGATCGTATTAGGAAGGTTAAATCAGCTCTGACATAAGTCCAGTATGATAGACAGAGGTCTTTAGATTTTGAACAACAATTTCGGACTTCAGGGAAACAGAGCCAATTTAACCCCTATGATACTGGCAAGGACAAGAGTTTTGATAGGCAGATGTTTCAGCTCATTGATCATCAAGGTCACCTTGTTAATGGGAAGTCTCAGCTTCTGCAGTGTGTTGAGGATTTTGTAAAGCTCACCTTTGAGTCCCCGGTATCTGAATCAGAAGAAATGCACTTATTGTTACAAGCCTCGGATGTACCTACCTTGACATTGGCTCAGCAACAGGCTGTTTTGGCCCCCTTTTCATGGGAAGAAGTGAAGGCGGTCATCTCCATTCTAAAGGATATGGTGGCACCTGGCTCAGATGGGTTGTCTTCTGAAATTTATAAATCTCTGTGGAGTATTATGCCTACTCAGTTATTGGCTGTCTTTAATGCTTTTTTGTCTGAAGACTGCCTTTCAGACCAAATGTATGAGGGGTTGATGCTTTTTCTTTTTAAAAAGGGTGATAGATCCGATTTAGGTAATTGGCACCCAATTACACTGTTGAATACAGATTTTAAAATATTTGCGAAATTGTTGGGTAATAGGATTTAGAAATTGTTGCCCTTTTTGATCTCTCCCTCTCAATATTGTTCGGTCCTGGGTAGGTCCATCCGAGATGCTTTGATCCTGGTAAGAGAATTGTTTTCTCAAGGGCACAGGGGAGCTCTTACTGGTTACTTGTTTAATTTTGATGTATCAAAACTTTTGATGGTGTGTCTCAGGAATTTATTTGGTTAACTCTCCGGGCGTATGGTTTCCCCCCGATATTTGTCAATTGGCTTAGCTTATGTTACTCCTTGGCTTATGTCAGGCCCTATGTGAATGGGTGGATTGGGTCTCCTTGTTACATCCGTCAGGGTGTCAGACAAGGTTGTCCTTTAAGCCCGCTTTTGTTTGTATTAGCATTAGACCCTATTATTTGTTTACTTCAAAGATCTCCTGGACTTCCGGGTATTTCAGGTTTGGGTTTGTATAATCATAAAGTAATATGTTATGCTGATGATTTATGTGTATTGGTACTGACCGTACTGGTCGGCCATTTATTATGTCAAGTTCTTCCTGTTTTTCTATGTTGTACTGGTTCTCATTTAAATTTTCAAAAGAGTGTATGTTTCAATTTAGCGGGACCCTCTATTGGGAGTTCCCATCTAGGTGGTATTCGGTTGGTGGACTCTCCACATAAGATTTTGGGTCTTTTTTTTGGTGGGTCTGATATAGCACAGTATAACTGGGAATTGTGTTTGAATATGGGTAAGGAAAAGGTTTGTAAATGGAATAAATGGTTTATGGGGAAAAGAAAGGTTTTTTTTATAAGAACTAGTTTATTACCTTTGTTTTTACATGTTGCTCACATTTTTCCAGTGCCTAAACAGTTTTTTGTGCCTCTTATAGGTCTTTGTTTTCCTGTTTTTGGGTAGTAGGTTAAACCCAGTTAAAAGGAATATCTTATATGCTGATTACCGCCATGGGGGGGGTCAATATGATTCACCCGATTGTTTTCTTTTATTCCATTTTCTTTTTCACCAATTTATGGCCTCTAGTCCTTCAGATGCCTAACTCATGGGTTCCATTGGTCCATACTGCTGTTTTGGAGATTTTGCAGGAATGGTTTACGGCAAGTTTTTTGCACAAAAATAAGCGGAGTTATGTTTTGTCCTCAGATTGGGTAGTGGTGTTTGACATGCTTAAGACATGGCATATTATGGTACAAATGGTATCTGAGATTTCTAGGACTTGTTTATACTTGTTCGTAGTGGACTCTTGGTTTTCGGAGGACGTCTTTCCTGATTTTAGGGTTTCAGAAAAGACTATGATTGGTAATCGCCATACTGATACTACAATTGCTTTAGTCATGTGGGATATCTTATGGCTGGGTGTGCATGGCAAAATAAATGTTCAGGGGAATCATAAACATAAACAGTTGTTAGATCGTTACTGTTTTAGAGATTCCTGTGCTGAGATAACTGAGACTATGGTACATTTATATTTTTCTTGCCCCTTTATTGAACAATTTTGGTTTTTGTGGCGCCGTAAATATTGGCACCATGAGTGGCAAGTGTGGGACCCAAGATCTTTGTTTTTTGGTTTATTTCCAGCTTCATGGGATAGGTATGACCCTAGTACCCTAAATTTAATAGCTTTTATTATATTATATTGGGTTTGGCAAGTTAGGTGTCGCTTTTTGTTTCAACAGCACTATGTATCCCCTACAGATCTGTTTCACAAAATTGTGCATAATATTGATCGTATTAAAGAGGGGGAAAGGAAACTTATCAAATGAAACATTTGGGAAAGATATTGGGGTTTTTGGTGATCTTGTTACTTACTGTACAGACCTTCTTCTTTTATTCTTTTCAGAGGAACTCTTCGCAGCCTTGAGTATGTCCATTATTATTTCTATATTATGTATTATGTTTTACTGGGGGGTGGGGGGTTCTTGTTTTTTTTTTCTCCCTTTGTGTGTTTCGATTTTTTGCCTTCTGTATTTGTTTCTGATTTGCCTGATTTTTGAATAGTTGCTTTCTGCTATGATTTGTTATGGTTTTAATAAAAATGCCCCTACTCTTTTCGATAAGTGCCATGGGATCTTTAACATCCACCTGAACTACCACCAATCCAGGCAGATGGGACCTAGGTTTAATGTCTTATCCGAAAGATGATAACAAAGAGCAAATCTTCTCCTTTGCTATCACAATCACAGTCATCTTGGCACCAAGTAAATATAAGGCCCCATAAATCCCTAGTGTGGGAATTTTATGTACTGGACCCATCTGATGAGACAGTAGCAATTTGCCAACTGTGTCAAACCTGAATAACTTGGGGTAAGAAGGGTAGTCACCTTAGCACAGGTGGGCAACACACACCTTACAAATAGGCACCCAATTTGGTGGTGTCAGCACCAGAAGGCAGCTAGCACCAGTGGTTCTGGTACATCCCAATCAGGGGGCAATGTAAGCAAAATACACACAGCATCACTACAGGGACATGGAGATACAGGTGAGGAGGAGGACATGGTTGTGGTAGTGGATGATGAGGATTCCAGAAGTGGGCAAAGTAGTGGTCCTAGCATCCAGAGTACCATCCCAACCCAAAATGTGAATCCTACCCAGTTATGAAAAGCCAAAAATCTGCTGAGATCTGTCTTGCATCACCACAGGCCATGAGTACCATTGGCAGTCCCCAGGCAAGGAGCACCCCCTTACTGGCACAACGATGAGGCAAGCTGTTTGGCACACCACCAGATGCATCACCGATGGCAGCAGTATCAAGAAAAGTTCAGCTGATGCTGCCTTCCAGTTTGGATAGGCAAACAAAATTCCAACCTAATCATGATAAAGCACAGGAGTTGAATGCAGCATGTGCAGAAATGATTGTGCTGGATTTGTTGCCATACTCCTTTGTACAGAATGTGGGATTTAGGTGGTTTGTTGCCTGTGCCTTGCAGAAATGGCAGGTGCCATCATTTACACACTTTTCAAAGTGTGCCATCCCTGAACTGTACAGTACTGAATGTGACATGGTACGTCATGATGTGGAGCATTCCTTAGCACAGTATGTCCATCGAGCATGGACATGTGGACTAGTGGGAAAGCATCTGGTAGCTCTTACCTGTGCGTTACAGCACACTGGGCACAGGTACCTGGGGTAGCAGCTGATGAGGGAGAGGCAAGAATAGTAGTAGGAAAAACTGTGGTGGTAGCAACATGCCTGGTGTTAGGCAGCATGCAACACTGACCATGAAGAGTATCCCCAGGTCACACACTGGAGAAAATATGCTGAAAATCATACTAACCGAGATAGATCAGTGGCTCCACCCTCATACACTGAAAGCTGGATTCATCACCAGTGATAATGGCTCAAATGTGCTAAAATGCATCACTGATGGGGGATTTGTCAGGGTGCCAGGGTGCCATGCCTGGCACATTGCCTTAACCTTGTGGTGCAGGCTTTCATTAACCATCCGTATATAAAAGAAGTTTTAACTCTTGCCCGATGCATCTGTGCCCACTTAGCACATTCAGCAAAAGCACGTGACCATCTCTGTGATCTGCCAGTTAAGAACAAGCTGCCTCAGCACCATTTAACATTTGACATTGTCACCCGGTGGAACAAGGTACAAGGCTATATCTGAGTATCTGCTAATTCGTGCAAGTCATGACAACAGTGGGGCATCCATGTGTCACACAACAGAGCAGTGGCACCTAATAGATGGGCTCATCTTGATTCTGAGACCCTTCAAGCATACAACACAGGCAGTGAGTGGGGACACCTGCATCAGTGAATCTATTCATCTGCCATGGGTGCTGAGTCAGACACTGCGAATATGCAGCAACAGCTGGAGGCAGGTGGTGGCAGACAATTTGCTCATTAATGAAACATGTGCTGTTCACATTGAGCTCCAACACCCACATAAAGTATATTATGCAGTCTGAGGGTTTGAGGTGCAACCATGCTCAACCCACATTGTAAACTTGGGCTGGCAGCCATATTACATAGGTGGGCATCATGATTGCAGAGACTGACAGAACTACTCACTCAGAGGGTAAGTGGTGCATAGTTGCTACTATGGGCTACGGGGGCAAAAGAAAGATGATGATACTGCAGAGCAATCAGGTGTTACTTCCACCCACTTATCTTCATCTCAGCCAGGGTGTCAAACTGCAGAAAAGCAATGCAAGGTAAAGGAACATAGGCTGAATCTGATTTGGGCCACCCTCAATCAGGTGGAAGTTACAGACATGGAGGAAACTGAGGAGGAGGAAGAAGGTCATGCTGCACTTCTTCAACTGGCAAAAGGCATGGTAGATGCATATTTTGCAGATACAAAGAACCTCACCATTGGAGATGAGCCACTACTATACTGGGGCACTAAGGTCAATGACTGGCCAGCACTAATAGCGGTTGTCATGAAATATCTTAGCTGCCCATTCTCAGTCAGTGTTGAGCAGTGTTCAGTTCAGTGGGTGCCACTGTGCATGGCAGGTGCACAAATCTATCTCCTAAAAATGTTGGCATGCTAACATTTATCAAAATGAATAGAGACTCACATACTCTCAAAAGAATAATGTCCATGGTAACAGCACTGATTGACAGTGATGATAAGGAGGAGGAAAGTGCCATAGGCAGATCAGGATGTACCTCATCATTATCTCACAACATTGAACTGGATGAAGCAGCGATGAATAGTGAGTTCCCATATGGTGACACTTCCAGTATTGAAGACTGTGAGGGATACTTCATGTAGGACGTGGAAGAATAATGAACTCTACTATTGATTTTCTCCTTCTCTCTCCACGTCCCCAACCGTCCACAACCATGTACTCTTGGATGTCAACTTAATAACAATAATAATGTATCACATTCAGTGCTGAGATATACATCAACAACTATTAATCAGTGCTGCTTCTTAATAGCATCAGATTGAACAGCTGTAAACAATGCACTATGACACTGACGAATTACTGAACAGAACACCCGCTCTAGCCAGCAAGATACACCACAGCCATGCAGCAGTGACCTCAAGACCTCAACCTTCTCCTCCTCCTATTACCTCTTTTGTGTGAGCACCTTGAATCCTCCTCCAACACAGGCTGAAACAGCATGGCACAGCACTTCCACCACCAATGGTATTGGTATGTAGAATGCAGCTGATTGTGATAAAAGAACCACCTCCTCTACCTCCTCTGTACTCCCTGGGCTGCTACAGCTATGTCCTCCTCACAATCACATCAAATAGAAACAGCATTTGCTTGGCTATCTTCCACCACCATACTGACTGATGATTCATTGCCACCAATGTGATAAACAGAAGCACCTCCTTTACCTCCTCAAAACTCTCCTCTTGACAGATTCATCTTGGTCCTCCTCCTCCATCAAGCCACTGACTGCAGTCTGCAAGGCATCATCATGTGTAACCAAGCTGCATCAAGGACCTTCTTCATCTGCTGTTGGTAAGACACCTGCACCATTTTTCAGACACTGTGGTACTTCTATAAGCCTACTAGAGGTGGAAAATCAGTCCATGTTTGATGAGACTCACTGAAGCATTAAAATGTTTTCATTTTATATCTTCTTCAGGCAGATTTTGTTGTTTCTACTGCAGAACACAGACACCAATATAGAATTACACAGCCAGCAGTAGTACTCTAACAGTAAGTATCCTTGTGAGTTAATGTTTTTCTTTACTTCGCTTTAATTTCCTCTCCTTTCTTTTGCTTTCCTTTCTTTTACTCTACTTTTCTTTCTGTTCCTTTCTTTTACTTTCTGCAACTTTCATTCACAAAAATCCTTTCTTGTTTTCCAGGTGCTCTCTGTGGACTGATATTTGCTTGGTGAATCAAGCACATCATTGCAACAAATTCAGGCACAAGGAATACCTGTAAGGATAAGGAAGAACAGCAGAGTCAGTGATTAAGAAATGAAATTAATTAACAAGTCCCTACACCCCCAAAAAATCCAAAAATGCTTATCTTCATGGTTGGCCAATGCTGGACATGATTCAGCCTATAGCTTCTGTGTTGTAGCTGTCCAGCAGTATAATGTCACATGCACAAATAACTGTAAATCAATGACAGATAATTACGAATACATTAGGCTTCAAACAATAGCAATAACCCCACTCCATTACAATGAACAGAAGATACTTACCTGTGCAGTATGTCTATATGACATCATGAATCCAGGACAACAATGAGCAAGAGACCGTTTCTTTGACTTTGTAACAACAGCAGCATGCAGCAGCAGCATCAAATCACCCTCTCCATGTAGCAACAATATTTGACTGAAAGAGCGTTTTCTCTCAGGGACACAACTCACATTTCTGGCAAAGTGCTGGTGACAGGGTGGCATGCCCAAAATGCTTAGTATGATAAATATGTTTAGGTTCTCTTGCAAGCTTTACATATGAGTTCCATGCCTTCTCTGGTGTGTAAAGCAATTATTGCATGGGAAACAATTTAACATTTCTGGCAAATGTGGTAAACATGCTAAGTGCTTAAAACAGATTTAAGTTTAACTTCTCAGTAGAGTAGTTCATGTTTGTGTTATGGTTTGCACTGCCTTGGATTGTTAATGCTGGCAGTTGCATACAACACAACTACCAGTTACACTCCATCACATACCATGGGGAAACTATTTATGTAATGTGGAAAATATTTGACATTTGTGGATAGAAGGAGGGAGTACAAATGATGAACCAATGACAAAAATGAAAGGTAGGAATGTGGTTCATTGTGTATAAAAAAGGATTAATGAAATAACAGAACTGGACAAGCAAGGGACATCCACACTAATTAAACAATACTAAAAAAGAGGACAGAGAAAAAAAGATCTTAAAACAACAAGCTTTTTTTTTACTTTTTATATTTTTGGGGTGTTTTTTATTTTTAATATGGGGACTAGAGAGTAGAGAAATTAAGAACACAGGTGACAGAATAATTGCATATAAAATAAAATGTTTCTTGAAAGAAAACAACTCAGGCCACCCCACCAGCACTGCCAGAAGACAAGCCATGCACACCACCACCACCACCCAGCTCAGATATGAGAGTGAGGATCCTGTCATGGCTGGACATGACACTGTCCAGCCGATCCATCACTTCCTACTGGAAGGTGTTGAATTCTTGCTGCAGATTATTCACCTCGCCCACAAAACTACCAGATGGCCATTTGTGGTAGGTGCCAATGAGTCATCATTACTGCCACTGCCATATAAGTGGTGGTGAGGTACATGAGGAGTACTGCTGTGGTCCATCACATGCCTACCATGCCGTCACTGACTTGCTGGTGCTGCAGTGGCACTGCCGACCTCATACTGCTCCACATTTCCCACAGGGCCATCACCACCACCACCATCATGTGATGCAACCACATCATGCTCCTTGGCCCTCCACTCAGTGAGGTGGTGGATGTGGAGGTGCGTCACAAGACAGCTCCCTTCTTTACCATGCCTCACACACTGCCCACACCTTGCAGATGATCACTGTCTCATCTGCAGGGTGCATCATAAAATCCCATACAAGAGTGCTATAGGACTGGAGAGCATCAGACAAGAAGGTGGCAGGCTTCTGTTGTGGGGAGGAACTTGTGGCTGCTGCTGCTGTTGTTGTTCCTGCTCCTGCTGCTGCTGTTCATGCTGCTGATCTTTTTCTTGTTGTTGCTGCTCTGCAGCAGCAGAACTCCCTTCCTGAGCTGGGGGGGACCTCAATCCTTTTTGAAAAAAACATGCCTGCTAAGGTGTGGGTGCCTTACTGATGCTCCAACACCACCCACTCTGGACTCAGCTGAGTCCTGATGCTGAAGCCTCCATCACAAACAGAAATGTAAAGAAAATGAAAGAAAAAGACAATAAGAACTCAGAAAAAGGAAGTATACACTAAAAAAAATTATAAAATCAGAAAGTACTGTAAAGAGAGATAAGGCTTAAAACTAAACAAGCATTTGTCGATGCCGAATGTTGTCGTGCTGGCATTGGCAGTGGCGGAGGTGGAGACACATAGCACTGTAATTTTGTTAATGTGTTCCAAAAGGTGATTTTGCACAGCAAGTATGCCATTGTGCGTCAGAGCTGCAGAAACGCGTTTTGGGCAGGCTGTGGAAAATGGCAGCTGGACTGTTGATAATGAGGTGTGCACAAATGCCAGTGGTGAAAATGTGGCATGAAAATGTTGCAGATTGATGAGTTACAAGGGTGCGTGGAAACTGTGCAATACACGCTTGCAACACAGTCATTGTATGGACTTTCGGCACCAAATTTTCAACATAGACATTTTAGGACCTCCGCTGATGAATAATGTCACCGTCATTTCCTCAAACTGTCCCGAAAAGTGATTTCACATAGCGACCATGCAATTCTGGGCCGGACTTACGAAAACATATTTCAGCCAGCTGTACTGTTCATACGGAGGTATGGAAAAATGCCAATGATGAACTGCTGGAGTGAAAGTATTACAAATTCACAAAGTCACGAGCGTGCGTGCAAACTGCGCAATGTGTGCTCATAAAACACTCATTTTATTGACTTTCATCCCCAAATTTTCAACATAGGCATTTTAGGACATCTGCTAATGAACAGTGTCACTGCCATTTTCATAATGTGTCTCAAACATGGGCTTTCCACAGCACTGCACTATTGTGCGCCGGAACTGCAAAAACAGATCTTGGTCAGGATGTGAAAAATGTCAGCTGTACTGTTCATTAGGAGGTGTAGAACAATGGCACTGCTGAAAATCTGGAGTAAAAATATTACGTTTGCGAGCTTAAGAGCGTGCGTGCAAACTGTGCAATGCACACTCGTAACACAGTCATTTATGGAGTATTGTCACCAAATTTTCAACACAGGCATTTTAGGACCTCTGCTCATGAACACTGTCATTTTTGTAATGTGTCCTGAACAGTGATTTTGCACAGCGACTGCGCTATTCTGTGCCAGAAGGGCGAAAACACATTTCGGCCAGATGAGAAAAATGACAGCTGAATGGTTCACAAGAAGGTGTGGTAAAATGCCAGTGTTGAAAATCTGGCATGAAAATATTGTGAATTCACTAACTTACAAGCATGCGTAGCAACTGCTCAATGCACACTCGTATAACAGTCATTTTTTGGATTTTTCCCACCAAATTTGCAACATAGGCTTTTTGAGAGCCCACCTCATGAACCGTGGCACTGTCCTTTCATTACTCAGTCCCAAAAGGTGATTCTACACAGTGACTGCGAAATCACCTTTCAGGACTGAATAACACCATGACAGTGCAAGAATTCATGAGAAGAGGGTCTCAAAAACCCCATGTTGAAATTTTGGGGCCAAAATTCCCAAAAATGCCTGAGATATGGAGCAAAGTTGAAAAAAAACCAAACTATTTATTCCATTATATAGCTTACCAGCATTTCCTCATTCGCGGTCGACTTTGAAGAGTGCAGACATATTCCTGGTCCACCGATGTTCATCGCACTGGACTCTGGAGGTAAGTATGGGGTGAGGGGGGTGTGGGGAGGCAGGGTGCACAGAGGTTGGGCGCGGGTGGGGGCCAGGGAGACTATGAGGGACCGTTTTCATTTTACAGGTGGAAAAAAAAAACATCATGGGACATTTTTTGTATTTCAAGGATTTAGCAGTCTAGGGTAGGCTCCCAGTGTGCCACCTAAATGTTTGGGGGTCTGTAGCCGATGGGAGATTGGGCACCCTTGTCAGCATGCACACACAGGGAGGTGGAGGAAGTTATGCTGGCGAGGATTGGGCACCTGTCGGCACAAAAGCGGGGGTGAGCTGAGGGGACTGGGCACCCCCAGCATTTAACAATGGGGATGGGGTTTATTCCGATGGGCAGTGGGTTCCTCCATGACACACAAAAGTGGGGGTAAACTGACAGGGGGATTGGGCACCCCAAGTTGGCTTGATTCGGCCACCACGCCCACCATGCTGACAATGTTGCAGCAACACATAGGAAGGGTCCGCTGCATTTGACAAGCTTTGTTCAGATTGCAGCGGACCTTTCTTCAGATATGCTGTCCACATTATCTATGCATGGTGTGGCGCTGGCATACGAGGCTGATTGAGGAATGAGGGCCTACGTACTGGTGCATGCCCTGCATTCGCTCAACAGCGACCGCACCTCAAAGCTGCATTGTCCCAAGATGTTGGCTGTGCAAGCGCGCCAATATAAAAAGGAGTAAAATATTCAACTCTAAACTCCAAAGAATCAGATATATAAAATGCTCTGTCTGCTTTCCTCTGAGTCAGTCACACTGTTTCCACTCTCCTTCAGCTACAACTGCTGAAATGAAAGTGAAACATTCACTTCCTGCCTGACTGGAGTCTCCCATGTGATATGCAGTAAGTGACTCATGTGTTAGAAAAATGGCAGGAATCAATTCTCACACCTGATTGGCTAAGACAGGCTCCTAGATGGGCATTTATTTTTCAATAGATGTCCAGCCAAAAATAAAAGCCAGTCAAGTGGCACCTCACTGTGCAGCATTCCACAGTGTTGCCCAGCCAACTGTTTAACTGGCTAGGCAGCACAGAAGAAAATTTAAAATGCCCACCATTTTTTCTCTCGCTTAGTGAGATGTACTGTTCTCTCCCAGCCCAAAGTAAACATTATTCACCTGCATCCACTCCATCTTTTAAAAATTAAAATAAACACACTACAGTAATCTTGTGGCAACAAACCCTCACTATAATAAATATTTTTCTTTTCTTTCCTCGTTCATCATGGTCTCCTCGCACATCGCAGTCAAACGTCGTGCGCCACACAGATACAATGTTAGGCTCTCTTGTTTAGTGGCTGTCTGCACCCCCCATGTCCCATCCCATCACCGAACCTCTGCTTCCTCTTTTTTTTCTTTTAAAGACACCTACACAAACAAGTCAGAAATGTACCTGCTTTACACAGGCTTTTTGTTCGGTCACCTATCTCACACAAAGTGAACGGACCTTCCATTCATAGTCACCACACTGCGGCACCCATGTCCAGTCAGCAATCCTGTCTGTTCTCTTTTTTTTAACAGCAAACAAACTTTCCAAAATCTATCTGCTTTATGCAGCCTTACTTTTTTCTAGCTTCCTACAGATGTCTGCTCTACAAAATAAACAGACCTTTCTGCTCCCTCAAAAGCCGGTGCCTGTAGTTAGTGAAACCAGCAAGCAGTCCTCATGCCTGGGAAGTTGAACTTAAGCTCTAAAGCTTTAAACTCTAGAACTAATTTGATTTGTCTGAGAATGTTGTATCAATCGGTTTGTAGATTTGCTAGTTCATTAACACTTAACACATCATTGTACCATGTATAATAATCCGGGTTGGTTGTCCTGTCAGCAAAAGGTGAATTTAATTATTTTAGCCTGTTATTTCTTTAAAAGTTATTTGTTACTCCAATGTCTGTATCATTTATGTCTAATGTTTCTGCTGGTACTCATTCTTACTGCACAAGATCAACAAATGGTGGCAAATTGAATCCTCCTGCCTCTAAGTCATCTCAAGGACAAAGGTCCAGGACTTTTTGTGTAATGAAACTATGGAATGATTTGCCAAATTATATCTTAATTTGTAACTCTCTGTCTGTGTATAATAATGGTCTGAAGAAACACTGTCTTGTTTGGTCAACTTGCTCCTGTCATAATTCATTTATTGTTCTTTGGTATTGTAACTGTATTTTGTATTATTCTTTCCTTTTGTATCCAGATAACCCATGAAATTGGGCATGTTATGCTCTTGGGTTATTTACCCGGTAATCAAATACAAATAAAAAATACTTAGTACCATAGTCAGGTCTGCCCACCTGCTGCTGTCCTCTGTGTATGCTCTAGTGTCAATTAAACCAACTCTCGCTGGTCTAACAGTGGCATGCATCTTTGATGTAGTGTTAACAACTTTCACATTAGAAAATCCCCAAAAAAGGGAAAGGTGTATAATTTTTCTGATGCAAACCCCATTGCGACATGGCGCACCCATTTTTTTGACGCAAGCCTGATGCACAGAGTCATTTGGCTCAGTCAGTTCTGCTTTGACACAAACAGCATTAGAAAATCAGAATTGATACAAGTTTTGATGCAGCTTGCTCCTTGCATCATTCTTTTCTTGTGCAAGCACCTTGTGTCATTCTCAGCCCTCTGAAAAATGAGCCCCTTGATTCTATAGTTATATGCATTTACAGTTTAATTAACTTGTCCCTTTTGATTGTTTGGATTTGCAACACATTTGCTGTCCTGCACTGGAAGGCTACTTACTGTGTGTTTTACTATTCTCATTATTTATATTTATTTCCTGATATAAAGGGAATGGTAATTTTCTCTCTTCTTCCAAAACTACCCCTTACCTACGTTCAACACTCACCCAACCTTCTGCCTTTTGTACTCACCAGGAAATTCATTAGTTAAGGTGTAGTTCATCTCTCCTGTATTGTGTGCTCTGTGGCACAAATGTTTTCAGTGACTTAAATCCAAATTCTTAGTTCTTAAACTATTTACTTAGTCACATGTAAGTCTATCTTATGACTTTCTGCCTTTCCTGGTCATACTGTACATGTAAAGGGCAAGAGCCTCTGTTCCTTTGCTTTCTCCCGAACAGCCTAAATTTGGATTGAAATATATCTGGCCTACACTTTCCTATTCTGTCTGCACTGGTATGGATAACAACTACTGTCCTACACATGCAGCAGTTCATTCATCCATCTATTCATTCATCCAGCCATCTATCCATCCATGCAGGGCATGCGATACTTGAACCTTGCATCTGGGCAGCCACAGAACACAACTTGCATGGTATGTTATAAACTGAACTCCTTTTGTGACTCAATAACGATGTTGCTAGGACAGCATTTCTCAAATGGTGAGACCAAGCCTCCTGAGGAGGCTCCAACCTGTTCAGGAGAGGCTCAAGCAAGTCTGAAAGAATGCTGTACTCAAATTGTGAGTTTTAGATAATTTGTGTGAAGGGATGAGGCAAACTGAAAGAGGATAGTAGTAAGGTTTATTTATGCGTTTATTTACACATCAGTGACTGGAAAGACACAATGAGCCAAGGCTCATTTCAGGTGTACATGGGGAAGGGTATGGGGTGAATACAATTCAAAACATAACTACCAAACAGTCAAGCAATATACAAAGAACAATAATGCAAACAAGTGAGAAAATGAACAAATAATCAGTGGAACCAATTGAGCCTGAGATGTTTCTTAAGAGCTAAATTAGAGGATGAGAGGCAGAGATGAATAGAAAAGGTTATTCCAGATAGAGGAAACAGAGAAAGCAGTCTGACTCACAAAGATATTGCAACAAGTGGTAATAATGGTTCAAGAGTCAACATAGCAGAGCAAGTAGGCTGGCCTGGGAAGGGTTACAAGTTCCGTGGGGGGGGGGATTGCAATACGCAGAATAAAATAAGAGCCAACTACTCATTTTACTTTCTGCCCAGTGTATTGTGCAAGTTTTCTATTTTTTCATGGGGAAGCCTAAGATTATTTCAATATTTGAGGAAGACTCAAGATCTTTTCCATGGCTTGGGGGAGACTTACTATAACAAAGGCTGCACACTAATGTGCTAGGAGGTTATCCTAAGGTGTCACAAAGCTCTGTTAGAGATGTCTCCTTTTCATTCAGATTTCCCCATCTTTGGAATAACCTTCCACTCCTTGTCTACTCTTCTCCTTCTTTTATGTCTAATGACCCTTACTCAGGAATGCATGAGTCATTCCTGTTCCTCTATCCAGTAATTTACTTTCCCTGGTCCACCTCAACTGTACTCTCCCATATGACTATCTCTATTTATAGTACCTCAGACTCCCTAGACATGCTCCAGTTTTCTTGCCTCAGGTAACTAACTGGTTCTGGTGTAGCTCTATGGTTAGACTGGTACAGTTTAATACAGCCACATCAGTACTTGCACATATCTTACACTATTGTTATCTGTGCACAATTATATTTTGAATTTCAAACATACAAATAGCCACTCCATATCAAAGGGGTGCCAGAGATAAACTACAAACACTAAGGTTGTAAAAATAACACTGCAAAATTGCAAGAAGTCACTAACACAAATATATGCACTTGATTGCTATGTCCTGTTCTGTTGAATTCTGTTTTGCTGTCCAGGTTTTTTTCTTTCCTGCATGTATTCCATTTTTTGATTGGAGGTGGGGTAGAAATCACTGAGGGCTTTATGGAACTCATGTAACTTGTCCTCCCAGTCAGCACCTATAAGCAAGAGGTCATCTATATACCTGTAGATTAATGATTTTTTTCTCTCTGCTGTAATGGGAAGCTGTCCTCTTATATAACCTGTCATGATATCATTAGGTCATGGACCACTAGTAAAATATCAGGCATAGTTTGTTAGGCCCACTCCATATACTGTACCATATTTTCCTGATAAATCTGTTCAATAAATAACCATATGAACTGTGAGAGTAATAAGATCATACACTTGATCACAGTTAACTTTAATAATTGTTAGCAGGGCAGTATTTTTATAGTATTTTGATTCATTCCTTCAGGGATCTGCCTTTTCTATTCTTAAGACAATATCAAATGCATACAAATATGAAATTATTGTATTTGACTCTGATTAGAGGTAGTAACTTCACCAGTCCCTAATAAATACAAAATCACACATGCCCCCACAATGTAAAGCATCATGAGCTGCATATGCACATCACCACAGAATATTATGCTGATTCAACTTTAAGCAGAAATGCATGGTGCCAAAAGGCCTTTCACACAGTTTGCAAAGGGTTCCAACAGAAGACATAGAGACGTGTTTCATCCTACCAGGACTCATCAGTATGCCTCATCTGTTTGACACCTCAGTGGAATGAACCAGCTACCTTAAGATGGTCTATCTGGGTTATGTTGTGGTGAACCCAATTTAAACAAATAAAATTTAAAAGACAAAGAACCTCTGTGCACAAGCACTGAGGCAATGGTTACCCCAAAGAAAATTTGGCCGGGAAGCCAAGTTTAAAAGAAATACAAAATCACACATACTCCCACAATGCAAAGCATCATGGGCTGCATATGCAAATCACCATAGAATATTATGCTGGTTCAACTTTAAGCAGAAATGCATGGTGCCAAAAGGTCTCTCACACAGTTTGCAATCAAGTCCCTAATGTTCTGACATTGCTTTTGAATATTTTGCTTTTGAATATTTTAGAATGTCTCCATCTCTTGGTACTTACAGTAGCTCATAATAACAAAGGCCTTTGGCCAAGAACAGCCCTCAGTGACCTTCAGTCAGTGCTGCTGCTGCTGCTGCACACTTCGTATTATTTTTTCTTACACTTTTAGAAAGGATGTGTTAAAATTGACTAAAAAGTAGTTAATTTCTAACACACTAGTTAGTGTGGTTAGGGACAACACAGTGTGTGTTAAATTTCACACATTTGGTGTGTTAAATAAATTTAACACAGTGTGTGTATATTGGTCAAAGCACAAATGTGTAGCTTTTACCACACACTGGTGTGTTTAATTTTTAACACATTTATGTGTTAAAATGTCCAAATTAAATGTGTTATTTCAACACATAAGTGTGTTGAAATTTTAAGTATAATGATCCCACATAGACTGAATGAAAAAAAATAAAATGCTATTTGGAAATGTTCACAAATCCACATGAAACAATTTTAACTTCAGTGTCAACAGGCTTTATAATACTGCATAAGCAACAAAACCAATGAACAGCAAACCTACACAAGTGATGCTTTCCCCATGTTACAGCACACAACATGCTGTGTTTGTATCATAACCCAGTGCTTGGCTTTAGGCTGGCCCAGTGGTGTGGAGGGCTAAGACAGCGATGCCTTACCTCCTGCCACACCAACGACCCATGTTCATGGTGCAGGTGGGTTGTCGGGGGCCAGACAGGGTGGGAGAGGATCAAGCATCCAGAGGACAGCTCTCTTCTCACAGGGAGGGAGGGGAACACAGGCCAGCATGTGCCTGACACCTAGTGGAGACTAGATGTTGGCACACCTGGCCCAAGCACAGTGGGGAATGGAGGTGGAGCAGCCAGCAGGTGTGCTGCATCTGGATGTGTGCATGGTACACCCACTGTCAGCACTGCATACTCTGCCACTGTAAGAAAATATGGAAAAATGGCCTGGGTTAAGTGGCTTAATGGCTGTCCGGCATACCATGCCATCTCTTGTGGGGCATCACCTGTACTGGATCTAGTCCTAGTGAGCAAGTAGGTGCTCTGCACCACCCACAATGGGGGGGTAAGCTGTGGGAGTAGTAAGGTGATACTCTGGAATGAAGAACAGATTCTGGGGACAAAGATTGCCAGAACAAAGAGAGATGCCAACCTGGGGCCCTAGAGAAAAGTAGGTAAAAGGAAAAATAATCCAGTGCTTGGAGCCAGCTACCCTAGAAGGTTTTACTTTTAATGTCATGGAGAGCCGAGGTAGAGAAGAGAAGAAGAACTACAAGCGATTAAAACCCAGAGCAAATTCCCTGTGACAAATGTTATCCTGGATGAGGAATGGTTGTGCAGCCAAATCTGACAAAAACACAACTGCATACACCCCAATTAAGCAAAGCATCATGGAAAGTACATGCAAATTGCCATGAAAGAACTTACTGGCTCGACTCTAAAAAGTGCATAGGTACAGTACATATTTTAACATATGTAGAAAAATTATTAACACTGTAAAATATAAAAATAACATAACTGCATGCAAAAAATGTAAATAGTTACTATAACACAGCACTATACCATTTCTGAGTACAATTGATCAACAAAATGATGCATTATTTTTTACACTGTAAGTGTGTAAATCACTTACTTTCATAAATATGACACAATTGTGAGTTAATGTTACACACTAAGTTAAACAGTGATTTACACATTTACAGTGTAAAAATAACTCTTCTTTTCTTAGAGTGTACTTTTTCATATGTTTTAACACTTCACAGTGAGTTCTGATGCACATAAATGGTACAAGATGGACAGCACTGGTGACTGAAGCCTTTGTTTATAGAAACATAGATGAATAAGAACAGAAAAACACAATTATTCAATCAATCCTGTCCTGATGTGCCCTACAATGTACAGTGTTGTTCTGAATTAGTATTGCTCCCAGATCCTTCTGTCTTCTACCACCATCTTGTCTCTAATTATACTCTTAAAATGTCCTGTTGTGTTTCAAATCTATATACAGTTTCAGCATTGACCACATTGATGGCAGACTTTCCCACTTGTCTACCACGTGCACTATGGAAACATGCAGTACCTCTTACATCCTACTTGGAAAAAAAACTGGGCACTCACCACCAATGAGGAGATAGTCCCATAGTCAGAGTAAGGTGCTTCACTTCATCTCTTTATTTTGTACAAGATCTTTGAGCAAACTTGCAAGCAAAGTGCAGGCCCACTACAGTAAGCATGGAGGGTGTGTTGCCTGATGCATTTAAAATCTGACTTGATGCTTTATCAAACTGCTTGATAAAGCATCAAATGAGCAAAACAAGACAGGCAATATGCCCTTCATGCTTGGAGGGTCTGCCCATTGCTTACAAATTTGAATATATATCTTTGTCTAAAATAAAGAGATTAAATGAACATCTCACTCTGACTACAAGACTATTTCCTTGTTGGTGGTGAGTGTCCAGCTTTCAAGTTTGATATTGGTGTTGCTGTGAGCACCTGTGAGTGAGTGCAGCTGTCCCTCCCAGACTGTATACTTCTCATATCCTGCAACCTGTTTGTTTGAAATGAGTGTGCATCATTTGGCTTGTGACAGCATAACCATTGGGTATAAACAAGTCCCAATACCAGGTATAGCCATTTACATAAAATATTATTGTGCAGCCCAGCCCTACTGTTTATGTGCCTATCTCCCTGTTGTGCTGCCATTTTAAATAAGCAGTTTGTTCTGCCATCACTGCTGCCTGCAGTAGGAATGGCAAAATCTGAACACTTCCTCTGTTAAGCTCAGTTTACAAAAGCTATACAGTGTTATATCTAGGACAACTAAATAAAAACACAAATAATGATTTTAAAATGTTTTATTTTAATTTAAAAAGATTACCAACAACAAAAAAGAAAGAAGATACTCACAACCCAAAGCAATACTTGAAATATCACACAGTGCACCGTGGTGGCCATCTTCCAACTGAGAACTTTTCTAGGACAAAAAATTATATTTTAAACATTTCAAGTATTTTCTATATTAGTCTTTAAAAAAAATCATCAACCCCCCATTTTATAAGCAAACATAGAAATGGTGGGGTTTGGGCTGTGCTGCCAGAATTGCATTTTCCAGGTCTGAAGTCACTCACCTTTTTGTCTTTTGCCCTACTAAACCATTCCTGTTGGAACAAATGATGTAGACAAAAAGCTATAGGACCAGATCTTGAGAGAGTCTGAAAAATTAGGGGAACAAATGAAATCAAAGGGCAGGGACATAATTATCTCAGATATACTCCCAGTACCTCAAGCCTCTAAAGGCAAACAATGCATGACTAAGAGAAAAAATAGGCTGTTTGGGGACTGGTGCCAGAAACAAAATGTTTACTTCTTAAGAAACTGTGCAAACTTTGTGGGAAGAAATGATTGCATGCACAGGATGGTCTCCATATGAAGAGAAAAGAAACTGGCCTATTGAGTGGAACCTTATTAATTCTCTTCAATATTTTAACTGACTGTTGGTGGGATAATGTGTGGAGATAGGATTGAGTAAAGGAAAACAACTAAAAACCAGCCCCTAGCTCACCAAATGAAACTGTAATTAATTTCAATGTCAACAGAATTAATGTGCAATCTTTATTGCATAAAAAATTAAAATAGTGGCACATACAGTTTGTAAAATTCTCATGTGTGTTTCACAGCAATTAAGTGCTTAATCTTGATAAAACACGTCATTGTTGCTAAACATAGAGGAGTATTTTTCACACTATATGTGCTGCTATTTTAATATTTTTATGCAATAGATATTTTTGCACATAAAGTTTGTGTGGTCTATTGTACATTTTTGGGTTTATTTTGTGAGTTATCGCTGCTTTGTTTTAGATGTCTCTCTATTTACCCCTATGCTCCCATTGATCCCTCTGAGCTACTTTTTGGATTCCAATAGTGTTAAAGGAAGACATTAAAACAGAATCAAACCATGTCTAACACCAACAATAGTGTACCAATCTATTCTGAAGGGTGAAGAATTTGAGAAAATCTGTAACTCTTCACAAAAACTATGGACAGGCAGATTAATAAATACATGCAATTTAAATAATAAGGAGGAATGTGAAGTTGTCTTAAATTACTGTATATGCAATGATCTGTGTCTTGATATAGTGGGCATAACAGAAACATGGTGGGACAAAAGACATATGTGGGATAAGTCAGCTGAAGGTTATAATCTATTTAGGCCACATCAAAAAGACAGAAGATGCATATAAGATATGTAAAAACCTTGACTCCATAGACGTCTCTAGTAAAATTAATGAGATAGAAATGGAATGTGTTTGGATTAATGAAAAACAGGGAGTAGTAAATCAGCTATGGTGGGATTATGTTACAGACAACCTGATTTATCAGATAATGTAAGCCCTGCCATATTAAAGGAAATTAGCAATGTTTGCAATCTGGGGAGCATCTTGTTAATGGGGGACGTGAATCAGCTAGATATTCCTTGGGACTGTTTAGAAGGAAGCTCTAACATTCAAAACAATTTACTGACATCACTCAACAGTGTAACTTACAACAGAACATTCCCTATATTACAAGGGTGATAGCATTTTAGATCTTATCTTTAGTTCCTCAGATGTTCTAGTATATAAATCCATAGTCAATGAACCCCTAGCCGCCAGTGATAATGGCATAGTCCAATTTATCGTAATAATAATAATAATGGCATAACTGAAATCTATCAATATCACAGAGCTGGTCTGACATCTACTATCTCCAAGCTTGGAAATTATAGTTGGAGAGATTTATTGGTAAAAAAAAATACGAAGGAAGCATAGAACATAATACTTGAAATATGTTACAAGTATATTCCATACATCTAAAAATATATAATAATAAGGGCCAAAAACCTAAATGGCTGACAAAAAGGGTCAAGAAAGCCATCAATAAAAGACTAATGCTCACAAAATATACAACATCCATGATACGCCAGGAAACTGCACAGATTATAAAAAGAAATTCCAATCATGTTGATTCCTAATTAGAAGAGAGAACTGTAAAATAGAATGTATTTCATTGCAATCAGGAACAAAATCTAACTCCAAACAGTTTTATGGGTACATTAACTCCCTGAAAAAACAAAGAAAGAGAAAAACAGTTCTACTGTGGGTCCCTTACAGATCAATAACAAAATAGTCAGTAAGAGACATGGTTGAAGTCTTTTAAAAATATTTCTGTTCAGTTTTCATTAAAAAAATGCAAATAAATCTAGTACAAACTATGATAAACATTAAATAAATCTAGGTCATCAGTAGAGACCAAACTAATGGTAAAATCAAGCTACTGAAACCCCATTGTTAACCAGGCACAGATTTTATATCAAGTAAAATGCTGAAAATTATGGGGAAAAGCATTTTGCAACTACTCAGAATTATATTTAATAAATCCCTAAAAGAAAATGCAATATGAACTGACTGGAGAAAGGTGAATTACTAGGTTTGCTGGCCAAGCCACCTAACTTCACCTGAGCTCTTTCCTTCTAGGTTGAAAGGAGAGAGCAAAGAACATTACCAGAGCAAAGGTAAGGATTAAGGCTTCTTTTGGCTAGGCAGATTTACTGTGTGTTATTTTTATTTTTTACACACATGGATTGTTACTGTTTGTTGCTAACATTTTATTACTTTATTTTTCCCTGATTCAAATTGTTGTTGCTGGGTATACCTTCTGCTGCATTATTACGGGTGTGCCAACAGATGTGTGCTAACGGATTACTGCTGTAATCTTCTGATTCAAATTGTCTTTGCAAGGTAAATTTTCTGTTACTGCTTTATTTTTCTGTAGCAAAGTGTTTGTTACAGGGTATATCTTTTGTGAAATTATTACAGGTGGTGCTTTTACAGGTTTACAGTTTTATCTATCATTGGGATAAGCTTTCAGGGCTACTGCATTTGATTGCTGGCTCATTGTTTCTACTCTTAACTCCTTGTTCCTTTTGTCCGTGGTTCTTCTTATTTGGCAGGAAGGGCCAACCACCCACCCATCCCCAACCACCCCACACTACACTCCTTTTATTGGGTAGCACAGTCATGACATTTCCTGTGGCAAAGCAGGAAGGGGTGGATCAGTGAGGTATCTACATGGTAACCTCATTTACAGGGGCACTAGTAATTTAACTTGTTATAACAAGTTATACAAAAACAAACAAAACACAAAATCAAACTATTGCTTTCATTTTCTTCCTTCTACTCTGATCAAGTTATAAACCCAGCAACTTATCTGGAATGGATATCATTAACTGCAGGTACTGCAGAACACTTTCAGAAGGGCAGTTTTACAGGATTAGGACACTGTCCTACATGATGGGCAATTGGAGATCTAAGGGCTTAGCTCCAGGCAGCATGGGCAGAGATTACATGCCTCAAATTTCATATTCAAGAGGAATATAAGAACCACCCGCCATTTCCCCAAAATCCAACAGAAGCACCTCGACCGCAGAGGGTAGTTGGTCTGGGAGATTGGCAGGTGGTTCGGAAGGGCAAATCAGGTGCCCCATCACTCAATGCTCTCCAACATATTACCTCCAAAAACCATATAAAAACTACAAACAGGTATCTGCTTATATCTTCGAAATCAAACAAAGGAAGAGGACACTGCAGAGCAGGACACTGCAGCACAGGAGCTAGCACAACAAAACTCACCCAAAACAGGAACCAAAACAAAAAAAGCAAAAAGGAAATCCAAAAAACTTCTGATCATAGGAGACTCCATGGTTTGGGGAGTTGATATCTATCTCCAGCCAGCGGTAATGGTCAGATGTCTCCCAGGTATATCAGCATGGAGAGACACTGACCGCATTACTAAAATTGTTCAGGAAGCAGGAGAAAACATTGACATCCTGGTACACACAGGGACTAATGATCTTGCCAGCTGGTCAGTGTTGGAGACCAAGGAACACCTGACCAGGCTGGGTGACAAACTATCATCCATTTTGTCTGGCATCTCCTTCTCTGAGATCCTATCAGTCTGGGAGAGGGGGACAGATGGACAGAAGGTCAGAGAAGGAGAGATAGGGGAGCTAAACTTGTGGCTCAAGGGCTGGTGCCAGGAGAAAGGACACATATTTGTAGGGAACTGGCAACAGTTTTGGGAGTGAAAGTTCTTTAAATTTGATGAACTGCATCTGACTAAAGAGGAGTCAGTGCATTGATGCAGACATTTGATGTCTTTGCAGAATATTTAAACTAGCAAATGGGGAGAGGGGTGCAGCACCCCATACTTCGAATGGGAAGAACAACCTTCCCCCCTCAGCAAGTGGTCAAACAGGAGTTCAGCATGTTTGGAGTTCCTTTGCATCACCAGGTAAGGAAAAAGATCTGGCTCCCCACACGATGCACATGGGTAACACCAGACTTCACCCAACAACTAACACACCGAAATCTGGCCAATGGAAAATCATGTACACAAATGCTCGCAGTGGGGGAAACAAGATCCCAGACCTGCAGGCAATAATGACAGAGGCTAAACTGGACATAGTAGCAATTAACAAGATGTGGTTTACCAGTAACCACACTTGGGAGACTTCAGTACATGGCTATGTACTATTTAGAAGAGACCGAGGTACAAAAAGAAGGGGTGAAGTGGCCTTTTATGTCAATGAAAATATCAAAACTACAGAAATTCAGAATACACATAAGGAGCCAGAAGAACTGTGGGTCACCCTGGAAACAGGAAATGGGACAGCCATATGAACTGGAGTTGTCTACAGGCCCCCAGACCTGGGGGAGGACATAGACACATTGCTGTTAGAAGATATACAAAGCATGACAGCTAAAGGGGAGGTTCTGATAATGGGAGACTTCAACATGCCAGATACAGATTGGTCAATACCAGCAGGAACATCTGCCAGAACTAGACACATGGTAGATTCCCTGCAGGGGAAGGGCCTCAAACAACTGGTACAGCAATACACAAGAGACAGGGCTATCCTAGATTTAGTACTGACTAACAAGGAAAGGATCACAGATCTCCAGGTAGGTCACCTGGGGCTAGTGACCATCACATGGTATGGTTCAATTTGGCCACTAGAACTAAATCATTCCATTCCAAGGCAAAAATATGGGACTTCAGAGGAGCTGACTTTGATGAGATGGCCAACAGAGTTAAGCTAGCCCTGGCTAAAAGAAATACAGGTGAGGGTACAGGCAAAGGGGGCAAGCATTAAGGATGCAATCTTGAAGCAACATCCCATTGTGTTAGAGTGAAATGGAAGTGCAAAAGAAGAAGGAAACCACTTTGGTTCTCAAAAACAGTAGCAGAAAAGGTCAGAGCCAAAAGGCTGGCCTTCAGGAAATATAAGGGAAAACAGAGGGATGAAGAAAGGGAGGCATACCAAACTTCCCTCAGGGAAGGCAGTAAGGCAGGCAAAGGCCCAAACCAAGGAAACACTAGCACAAACAGTAAAATAAGGTGACAAGTCTTTCTATAGATACATTAGTGAAAGGAGAAAGTCCAGATGGGGTATTGCTAAGATCAAAGGAGATAAGAGGTGTGAAAGGAGGACCATGTAAAGCATTTATCCTAAATAGATACTTCTGCTCAGTATTTACTGAAAAGGTAGTACAAGGCCCACAGCTCAGCACCGTGGACCTGGGGGGGTGCACTAGTCCCTTCACAAAAGAATGGATCCTACAAGAGCTCAATAAGCTCAGGGTGGACAAGGCAATGGGACTGATGGCATATATCCCAGGGTACTAAAGGAACTAAGGGTGGAACTAGCAGAGCCATTATCAGCACTGTTTAGTGAGTCTCTGAGCACAGGAGGTTCCAGAAGACTGGAGAAGCGCTCATGTGATCCCGCTCCACAAGAGTGGTAGCAGGAGAAGGCAGGGAACTACAGACCAGTCAGTCCTACCTCAGTAGTGGGCAAGATTATGGAGGCATTCCTTAAGAAAAGGATAGTGCAACACCTGGAATCCATAGGAGTACAGGATCCAAGACAGCATGGGTTTACAAAAGGAAGGTCCTGTCAAACTAATCTCATAGATTCCTTTGACTGGGTAACCAGAGTGGTGGACCAAGGGGGAGCAGTTGATGTTGCCTACCTTGACTTCAGCAAAGTTTTTGATACTGTTTCACACAGAAGATTGATTAATAAGCTGGGTAGGCTCAGGGTGGGGCAGAAGTTGGTCAACTGGGTGGCAAACTGATTGACGGGCAGAAAACAGAGAGTGGTGGTAAACAGTATACAGTCAGAAGAGATGCAAGTCACAAGTGGGGTACCTCAGGGATCAGTTCTGGGGCCAGTCCTCTTCAATATCTTCCTCAATGACATTGCAGATGGACTGGAGGGTAAGGTTTGTCTATTTGCAGATGACACCAGGATCTGCAACAGAGTAGATGATCCAGAAAGGGTGGGCAGAATGAGAAGAAATCTGGATAAACTAGCAAAATGGTCGGAAGAGTGGCAACTGGGGTTTAATGCAAAGAAGTGCAAGATCATGCACATAGGGAAGAGAAACACTGAAGCCACCTATAGGCTCGGAGGGGAGTTTCTGGCAGTCACAAGGGAGGAAAGAGACTTGGGCATCATCATCACTGATGACCTGAAATTATCCAAGCAGACCACTAAAGCAGTAGGTAAGGCTAGGGGGATGTTGGGTTGTATTAGTAGGGGTATCACAAGTGCGAAGAGGGAGATAATAATCCGTCTTTACAAGACACTGGTTAGGCCCCATCTGGAGTACTGCGTGCAGTACTGGAGGCCACACCTTCAAAAGGAAATTAACCAAATTGAGGCAGTCCAGAGAAGGGCAAACACAATGGTGCAAGGACTGCATTAGAAAACATATGAGGACAGATTAATGGACCTCAATATTTATAACCTAGAGCAAAGGCGGAAGAGAGGTGATACGATCTAAACATTCAAACACCTTAAGGGCATTAACAAGGTGAAAGAGTCTAACATGTTTCGATATATGAAAAATAGCAGGAAAAGAGGACACAGCATGAGATTAGAGGGAGGCCGATTAAGAGGTAATGTGAGTAAGTTATTTTTCACAGAAAGGGTGGTGAATGCATGGAACGGCCTACCTCAGGAAGTAGTTGATATGAATACAGTGTGAGAGCTTCAAACAGGCATGGGATAGGCATAAGAGAGCAATACAGATGAGTATGAATAGATAGACCATTGACAGAGCAAAGGCCAATGGCACATTTATAAGGTAGAAAAGAAATGGGCAGACTGGATGGGCCTTACGGTCCTTATCTGCAGTCAACTTCTATGTTTCTATTTTTTTAGACTGGATTTATTTATTTATTTAATTCTTGGATTGTAATACCTTTGAGCTGAAAGCTCGTTTGCAAAGGTTCCACGTCATAACCACATCAATCAGACAAACAATACAAAGAAGAGGATCGAAAAATTTGTCATACAGAGAAATAGGCAAGTTAACCTTGTCAGATTTCAAAACATACAAGAGAACATTAGATAAACTGGTGCACAAAGAGTCAAAAAAAGTGAGCAGCATTTGTATATTGTTACAGCATTGTTTCAAGCAGGAGAGAATCAGTCAGAGTTGACCTAGTCTGCATACCTCTCAACCTTTTGTCACTGAAATAAGGGACATGGACATTTTGGAAACTCAAAATGAGGGACAATGACACACACCCTCAGAATGAGGAACACATCCTCAAACATGGACATACAAGCTCAGAACACTGTGAAAACCATTGTGTTTATGTGAAAACCACTGTGTTTACTTGTACAAAGTTTATTTTGGTTTAGCGTTTTAGAATATTAAGTGTTTCTTGTTTTAAAGTCTGAATTTATAGCACATTCACTGTGTGGGCAGCACCTTTTCCATGAGGGATGGATGAGGACAGAGCAATTTTAAGGGGCAAAATGAGGGATGTCCCTCATAATGAGGACACTAGAAGTATGCTAGTCTGGTTAAGGGTGGGTGATGGGGGGAAGGTAAGACATGGAGGGAAGGGGAGGGTAGTAAAGGGGTTTAGGGGTGGTGACAGGCGGGTGATGGGGGTGTGAGAAGGAGATGGTGGCTGGAAGGGATGGAGTACGGGGGGGTGGAGGCAGTGGCAGGTAGGGCAGGGGAGATTAAGATCAGATATGTCAAATTACAAGCCAATTAGCCTTCAATACGTTCTGGGTAAAATGATGAGATCTGTTAGTGATCACCTAAACAAATAAACAATGATAGTGGTCTTCACACAGGCAGGAAGGTCCTGTCTGTCCAATCTTTGCGTTTTTTGAAAATGTGAGTAGAGAACTTGATAAGAGTACTCCAGTGGATGTTACATTTCTGGATTTTAGAAAAAGGCCTTTGAATTGGTCCCACATTGAACAATTATCCAAAACCTCAGGGACCCAATATTCAAACAGCTGCCTGCATAGAAGTATGCCCTGGCTTGTTATTGCTAGCCCACATCCACTGATATGTAATATTCAAAGGCATAGTCTGCAGGAAAACACCAATGAATATGGGTGCAAATGCAGGTGTGCAAAGCAGAGCTGACAGCACAATCCAGACCTTACCCAGCAATGAATATAGCACTGACTAGAGCAAATGTGTAGTGCAAACAGCCACATCAGCCCAGTTCACAGGGGTAGGACACATGGAACCCTGATATGGAGCAAGTGACAGCACACCAAATGGCATAGATCATGGGGACACAGGGGGATGGGAGGCGGCTACACAACCACAGACAGCTCACATACAGAGTCCACCCTACTGAACAATGCAGGCGGGTAAGCACCTGAAGTACTTGTCCAAGAGAAGAAATTTCAGCACTCCAGGCCACAACACCCCAATATTAGCCAAAAAATTAAATCTTTATTAGAGTCTTACATAGAGCACCAAACTTGAGGAAACCAGCTAATCTGCAGTACTTCAGCCATACACACTCGCCTTCATCCCCATGACCCTCAAGTCTGGTGCTCTATGAGACTCTAATAAAGATTTGATTGTTTGACTAATATCAGTGTTTTGTGGCCTGGAGTGCTGAAATTTCTTCTCTTGGACTTGTTATGAGGTTGGAACCCTGTGTTTAGCACCCATGGAAAGTTCCTGTGTTACAGAATCCTGAAGTCCGAAGTACAGGGACTGTCCCCTAACAATGGACAGGAACATCCCTGATGGTAGCTGTCATGCACATGAGATGTGGGATGGACACACAGGGAACACAATGTGAGCCAACATGCCAACACATCTGCCATGCAAGGAACACTGTACAGGTGGAAGTGCAGCCACAGATACCTGCAGGTAGAGCAGTGGAGACCTGCTGGCACAGGATAGACATGGATGTAACCCACAAGGGGATTGTGAGTGGGCAGTCAGAGTACCACAGAAAACCAGATAAAAATGTAAACAAACCACCAATAGAGATACAGACCACAGGAGCATAACATACAAAAATATCTCTAATTTACAAAAATGAAAGAACAGTACCAAACAAACAGTGACAGGGGGTCACATGTGAATCAGGAGAACAAACGGGGGGATGGGAGGGTGAAATAACAATGTGGAGGT
Source organism: Neoceratodus forsteri (assembly GCA_016271365.2). Taxonomy (NCBI): domain Eukaryota; kingdom Metazoa; phylum Chordata; order Ceratodontiformes; family Ceratodontidae; genus Neoceratodus; species Neoceratodus forsteri. Next base: position 982,494,705 of record CM028131.1, on the reverse strand, counting down.
GAGTGAAGGGTGTTGAACAAGGTAGAGCATGGATCCTACTGGTCTGCCATAGGTGGCCTGCTGTTTTTTGACAGCTCCTCCAAGGCCACCACCATCCTGCTAGTCATAGCCTCCAAAGCAGTGACTCTCCAGAAGCACCCTCTGCTGATGAACAAGTCATTGAAGGAAGACATCCCTCCCTTCAGTTGCCACTGGCCTACAGGCACCCATCACCGTGTGATAATAACTTATGTGGAGAAAGACTGTGATGTAAGTACAGTGAGCAGACACTGTAAAGAATACATCCTTAGCGACTACAAGTAGCCAAGTCCCACTGAGCACTGCCACCAGCATGGTACATATGAGATATGTGTGGCACTGCTCCCCTGAAGATCATTGAAACACCAAGACACATGAACGGTTAGACAGGGGCAGGTGCCACACATGCCCCACAGCACTGTACAGGGGCAGTAGTCCAGGAGGGCAGGAGCAAAGATGCAGCCAATGCTAAGTAAAGTGGACACAGTGCATGGCATTGCCAACTATGACTAATGTGTTGGTGCTGACAGTTACGTGTCACTTCTGGTACATGGTGGCACACTGGAATGGTACAGTGCACTGTGACCATTAGGCGTACATGTCATGGATAGATCACATGCCCACACCATAGTGATGCTGCCACAGCAGGATACCCGGCCAAGGCCAGTGGCAGAGCAAGTGCATGGTGCATAGAGCAGACACACACACCCCCAGTGCAACCCTACAGCATGCTAACCCAGCATGTCTCAGACATGAAGACCTTCAAAATCCTGCTCTACAATATTTATGAATCAGGCATGTGCATGACATACGTATGTGATCACAAAACAGGAAGGAACAAGAAGACAGAATACTATATAATGCTATAACACAACATTACAATGGTAGCAGAACAGCTTTTCACAGCACTCCAGCAACCCACTGTGGAACAACGTGGATCTGCCAGCATCCCAGGGGCAACATATGTGCCTGTCCCACAGGGGCCCATACTCCAGCACATGGTGGCATGTCCGCAAAGTGCTGGGCAGCAGTTGCTACTGTATCAGCATGTTGCAGACACACATGTGGACAGGTCCATCATATGCAATACATGCCATTTGCCACAGTGCCAAAGCAGGACAGCAGGCTGGCATGCCCAGGGACAGTGTGTGTCTGTGTTGGGGGTGCAAAGTATAGAGTAACTGTAGTGCATGAGCCAGGCAGGCCTGGCTCACTGTGACACTTCAGTGCAGGACTGACAGGCCAACACAGCAAACAAAAACAGGCTGTGGGGGTCAATGAACACGTTGCCCAGGTATACTGTGACACATGCCATCATAGGGTTGTGTGTTGTATTCTAACACAACACGGCAGCAGGGTCAACTGAGTGGTACTGCAACCGCTGTAGGCAGAGGCTTAGGATGTCACTGCTGCAATGCCAATGTACATGACACATGCCACACAGGACAGTGAACATGGTTCACAGCTACACAGAAAAGGACACTGTGTCCCAGGATCATGGCACCCCAAGACTGCATACACAACATGTGCAATGCACCAGTAGGCAACATGGACTGACAGAAATCTGTCCTCAACCTATGCGCACAGCCTAATATAACACACAGATATAAACGTGGAGCTGTGACCAACATTGTGTGGTGAAGACAGATCTACCACAATCTGTGCAACAGCAACATGAAGTAAAGGGGCACATGACACAATAGGTGTTAGAAAGAGTAGGAGGTGGGGTTACCACTGAGCCCGGGAGAACACAATGGCAGAGAGGCCAGCAGCCACCAAACCAGGCTATGCTAGGCATGGAGCAGTGTGTCCCCCTCAGCCAGGGATGTAAGTCCAACAACTGGCACAGAGGTGACCCTGTGTGCCCAAGTAACACAGTGGATGCAGGTTGCCTGCACCAGACCCTGCAGGAGGACTGTCCACAGCAACAGTGGTAATGCAGCAGTCATGGAACTGTGCTGTTTGTGGAATGAGCACTCCACAGGCCATTGAGGATATGCAAACCATAGGATGCATGACTGTGCAGGGCATGCATGTATCTGTGGCATGTGGGACACACTGATGATGTGTAGTAGAGGCCAATGTCACTGCACAATGAGCACATGCACAACAACTGGGTGTGCCAGGAGATGGACCTCACAGGTATGGGCACCCTGTGGAAAGGAATGACATTGCTGACAGAGCAGGACCTGGTGGCAGTATGTGTTAGGTAATGCTCTCTGGAACAGCAGCATCTGTGAAGTGGGCAGGGGATGGCTACACACAAATGAAATTCCAAAAGGTACTGTGAACACATGACAGGGATGATGCACACGTAAGGGGGCCAACCCAAACTGAAAATGCCAAAAGACAGACCACAGTGCACTCCAACAGAGACCAGTTATTGATGGTAGTTATTACCAAATTGGATGCCAGATGAAGCCATTGCTGGTATACATGTAAGTGCCACAGAAATCACAATAATGAACAGTGGCCACACTCACCCTTTACGACCAGTGACTAGTGGAAAGGAATGGCAGACAAACCAAATAAATTGCAAACACGGTTAGTCCATACTTCCAAAAGCGTTGCACTCATCCTAACAATAAGGACTATAAGCCAATAAATACTGTACTTTAGTTCTTTCTAGAACATATTTATTCACCCATCCAACGTTGGACACTCAGTGTAGCAGCAGTTATTATGTTTCACCGTTATGGCTTCATCAGAGAATAGTGAAGTGCATACAGAGTGCCTGCTATATGCCATTATGTTTAATTGATGCACTAATCGCTTGACAAACCCCTGGCAGCTCATGTGCTGTTTCTCCTGCCAAAATATCTGTAACCTACTTAATTTTTTGCAATGTCATTTAATGTATTGCCCACCTGTTGTTAACTTACCTGTTTCCTGTTTGTAATATTGTGCAGTATCCATGATGTGGAACTTTTGTAAAAGAGCCGCTGGCTCAAAGGTGTTTTCCGAAAGTTAAAAAAATAATAAATCACAATAGTACATATAGCAATTGGTAACCACAGGTACATACTTAAAAGTGGCATAAGTGTAGTGACTAGTGAAAACAAACAATAAATCCAAACTTGCAGTCATTTTATCAGTTCATGACAGTCATTTTTATATAATACTTCTTACTAGTTCGTAGACTAATGGATCAGAGATCAGGGCTGGCATTGCATCCATCTGGCAACTGCAAAAATGAAAAATGAAAATAAATATACACATAACTAGAAACTGGCATAAGGCAATACTGTATCTTTATACAGGGAAACATCATGTTTTCAGCACTATTTACATACCATATGCACTGTCCAAAACAGGGGAGAGGGGAAGAGGAAGGGAAAGAGGGATTAGCCACATAGAACATTTCAAAGTACTAGCATGCAGGTATTATTTTCTTCCTTTCAAAATGATTTTAATTCAAATTTGTCATTCAAACCTGGTTGACACAGTGCCCCTAATGCATAAATCTCACTTTTGTTCTTTTTGATTTAGTAGGTTCTCAATGTCCCCACCCGAGCATCCAGTTTCACAGATTCAATGCCCATAGCTGTAATCCTGTGCTGTCCCTTATTGGGTTGTGCATTAATATGCACTGCCATGCATACTTTCCTTTTAAGTGTCTACTCCAATTGTAGCAATGTCCAATTATTCTAGATCACCTTTTGCACTAAATGTGACTGGGGCATATAAGTGGTAATGACATTAAGCTGCATTTGTGACATAGACCTGGCAACATTATACTGGTATTATTACATACATTATTACCTCTAATTCCAGCTCATCGGCAAATGATCGGGGATACATGCGTTATGGCAGCCAGTAACACTGACTATCTGCTGTCCACAGGAGCCAAGTATTTCACACAGTCCCCATTAATCGGAGGGATTGGCAGACACATCTACTGGGGAAGGGGATGGGGTTGATGCCTGATATGGGATGTTTGGCAATGCCTTGCAGTGTTGGAATGTATTATGCTTCCCTAACACCCATTGTACCCTATGGCTTTGTACTATTTGGTACCTGTCATGGGTATTGCTTTTTGCATGGTCACATGGGGGGGGTTATGAAGGGTGTGTTATCTGGCTGCTTGAATGGGCGGTTGGGCATGGATCGGCTTGTACTATATCAGTTTTCACTGCACTACTCACAGGATACTTTTCTTTAGTTCTCACTCATATGGATGACAGGGCACCTCTATCTAGAGGGATTTACACATATGTTCTAATAACCATGCGGATTGTATGCCTGGCTGACACTTGTGTCCTTCACTCGGGCAACTGGGACTCGGGACGGGGGGGGGTCTTCATTATTTGAAATGTGTGCGGGGCATGGGATGGGGGAAGGTGATCATGTACATGTCTACGGGGCATGGGGAGGAGGAGTATGTTCATTTTACCTTATGGGTGAGGGAGGAATGGGGAGATAGGGGCTGGCACAGCTCATTCCACCATGTGCAGCCATGCAAATGAACACATAATGGGCATGCATAAGGCCCCTTTGTGTCATGCATGCCCAATGAACTAATTTGCATGCTTGGGCTGAGTATTACCCATGGGAGCTGCAGTGCATCCAGGTATGTGCTACACATTTCCCTATGGGTGGTCTTCAGCACTGCACCCTGGATACGCCATGCCATACATGCAGGCCACCTGCCATGTGGTACACATCCAGGGTCCGATATTCAAACAGAATGTGTGATCTGTTCTGATCACACATTCTGTTTTGAATATGGCAACTGAGCCGGCCGAAGCATCCTGTCTGCACAACGCACTGTTTTGCACATGCATCTGGAAGGTTCTAAATATGGGGCCCACAGTGCTTATCATACAGTCTGTACTGACAGTACATAACCTCAGTGATAGTTTAATGAGTGGTTTCCGTTTAATCAACTATTTTCATGAGGAAGGGTTGCTGGAGCTTGAAACTCTGGGGCAAGTGTGGTCAGTGTTTCGCTGACTCCTTGTTATGTTCTTACTTCGCCTGCATTAAATCATTTTTGCAGTTTATTTGGATTGTCTGCCTTTCCTTGCCACTAGTCATTGGCCTGTGTGGCTAGTGTGGCCACTGTTAATTACAGTATAACCTCATTATCCGAATGTGCTGGGGGACAATGCAATTGTTTGGATAAATGGGGTTTCGGACAACTGAGGGAAAATTACAATTAAGTCTATTAAGCTGAGAGACACACCACAGTTTTGGATATCTGAGAGTTATGGATAATTGAGGTATGAATAACTGGGGTTTTACTGTATTGTGGATTTCTGTGGCATTTACATGCATACCAAGAAAGACTTCATATGGCATCCAATTTAGTAAGGACTACCATCAATAACGTGCCTTTGCTGGAGTGCACCGTGGTCTGCCTTTCTGGAATAGCTACACACACCTGGGCCATGTCCCACTGTGACATGTGTTGCACCAGACTGCAACAGCATGTCATGTGTTGAGGGCATGGTGTGAAGGGGAAGTAACCCTGTCACAAACATATTATTTTTTTATTGGTATTTTTTCCTCCCCTGGTTCCTGGTCGACACTGTATCCTGCCATCCTTCCAGTCCTGTCCCCCAACATCAGACCCCTCCCATCTTACTCCCACAGTTTACCCTCCAAGGCAGGGTGGCAGGGAGCATCTCAACCTTCCAGGACTGGATCCAGTGTCAGGGAGGTGTCTTCTTGGGGGTAGTGCCTGCAGAGGATGGCCTTCATGCTGCTCAACTGGGACTACCGAATTCCCACTTTTTCGGCAAGGGGAGCATGCAGTGCTGACAATGGCAGAGCCGCACATGCATCCACACACCACACACCAGTCAGCTGCTCCTCCTCCTCTGTGCCCCAATGTACAGGGCCTGGCATGTCAAAACCTAGGATCCGCTAGGTGTCATTCAAGTGCCAGTCCCTGTTTCCCACCCTCCCTGGGAGAGGAGAACTGTCTCCTGCGTGCTCTGTCCTCTCCTACCCTAGCCGACCCCCGACAACCCACTTCCACTGCAAACATGGGTCGCCGGCATGGCACGATGAGGTTTGATGCCTCAGCCCTCCGCTCCACCGAGCCAGCATCATAAGCATATTGGTAGGTGATATATGGGTGCAACAATATAGCATACTCATGCACTACAGTTCTTCTGATGGTGTCCGACTGCCCAGCATCATGGCTCAGCATCCACCTCCCCTCCTGCTGTACCCATTGTCTGGGAGTCCCTTGTGTTCCTCTGGCTGAATGATCTGCAGAGTGTAGGAAAAAACATTTTCAGTATCATCATGGATGATGGGGCACCCCGGTGGCAGTGGCCATGGCCCATGTGACAGTGGCAGCATTGAAAAGAGGAAAGCTACAGGGCATAGATTGTACTGTTTATGGTGCCCTTAAGAGAACAACTGAAGACCTGCCAACACAGCTGTAGAAGCACACCACATCAGATGGCACAGAATACTACAGGCACCTAATTAGTGGCAGCAGCAGCTGGAGCCATAACCCCAAGACACATCAGATATATAGCAGGCAACTATCCCAGATGCACAGAGATATACCGCAGTGTGCACCTCATAAGTTGCCAGGCCCTCTTCTCCCCCACACTGAATTATTGTCATCCACAAAGAGACAGTGCTAGTCAGTCTGCTGATACAGCAGACAGTGATGGTAGTACAATATGCCAACCTAGAACCAATCTGTTACATGCGCACACAATATCTTCTTTTGTGTTTGCATCCAGTATATCCATGTGTGAGGATGTGTTTCACATTATGAGTGTCACTGTCACACATTAGCCTCCATAACCAGTGTCCATGAAAGTACAAGGCTATCATGTCAGGAACACATGCTGCAGAGATATGCACACAAACACCCATGGCTGGCTAATGGACGCACTGTACATAATGTATCACCCAGACCATGCCAATCCCATGCCCATAAACAAACATACCATGCACATGATCACCTACTAACTGATCTGGGGATGGTGCCATCCTACACCATTTGGCGGTAGTATGCCAGCTGATCCTGCTCCTTCCTAACTAGGCCCACATAATGGTGGTGATATTGTTCACCACATTGGGTGACCCCTGTCTGATTGATGAAGTGGCACCCCACAGAGGACCACACCTCTGGCACCCCACAGAGGACCACACCTCACACTATGGCCGAAAGCCCTCTTCCACCTTCCTGAAGAGTTGCCTCTCCCTTGCCACCACCTACTCCATGAGGTTGGCAATCACCATCTCTCCCCACCTCTGGTCCTGCTGCTGAATCACCCTGGTTCCTCTTCTGGATGACATTGTTAATCTACCTGTGCAGACAGTGGTACACTGCCCTCAACAAGAGTGGAAAGGCATGGCTTTTGCACAGTGTTCCACATAGGCTGTGCAAATGATGTTAGTGCAGCGCAATCACCATAAAAGCCTACGTTGCACATGAGCAACCCCATGCATGACCAGTGCAATATCATGCCTATACCTAGCCCTGTGCAGACCTGTGCATGTGTGGCATTGCTGCTGACGTTATTGAAGCATGGCACAAACATCATAGCACAGAGCATTGTGCGATGCACAAGAACAAAACATGTTGTGCATCGCACAAAATCTCTATACTCAGCCAAGCTATGCAAATAGCCTCATCGGGCAGTCAGCTGGCAAAACAACACATTAGAATGCCATTAAAGACAGTTTTGCATACATTAGCATGTGTACTTGCACATGGGCCATTTAAAGGAGACCAGAGCCCCCCACACATTGGAACTGCAGCCACAGCACTGCTACTGAACTGTGGAAGCAGGCCACAAAGAAGACAATCAGTAATGGCAGGTTGAGATAATGTCCTTGTAGCCCTGGGTAGGTGTCTTTCATACTATTTTCAAATACGTACACTTTGCTAATATGGAATACAAGCTGTTGCAGGCTCATGAGTGGTATGTATTTTGGGAGAAATCACATTGCATCATTGTTTGTGTCCTGTGCTCCATTATCATGCATTGTGGGCCCTAAAACCACACACAGTAGCATAATTCTTTATTTATTTAAATTGTGGTAACCGGGTAGGCCCACTGAAACTTTGTCAGTCCCTTTTTCACTGTACAGGTCCACAGTATGCGAGCATGCATGGAGTGGAGTGCCCCATGGTCCTGCAGGGAGTCATTGCAAGGCCTGCCCTCCATATCACATGCTCCCATGTGTCTGGGTGTTTCCCATGTTCTGCATATTATGTGACCTCAAACTGCATTCCATGGTCCAGGCCCAGGCCATGCAAACTGTTCATCACATCACACCATTGCCCCCTATCCATACAGCAACCTATGACTGCATGCTTAGCAGCACATACAGAACTCATTTCTGATACAAGGGGCCTGTCACACTGTTCCTGACACCAGAGGCCGACAGCAGGCGTATCGCAACCTACTGTATGTGGATTACGTGCATGACAGCTCTACTTGCAACATTCCCTCCAATGTGCTGCCCCCCACCACACCAGTCCATATCTGGATGCATTGGCATAAAGGCCTGTGGCCTGGCACCTAATCGAGAAATGGCATCAATTACATGGTCTGACAGCAATGTTCTGCACATACCACTGTTGTGCATGGGGGTGCAAGGCAGTGCCACATGTCAGACATATAGGGCCACATCAGGCCAGGGACTGTGTCTGCCAAGGTGGTGATACGGATGGGCCCATTGCATGCTTTGTCCATGTGCAGCACTCACGCATGCCACAGTATGTTGGCATGTCCCACATAGTGCACCTGCGTTATTCAGCATATGCCACTGGGCACTGTGCCTGGCCCAGGGTGTCAGGTAGGCCTACACATGCACTGCCCCACAGCTTCCCTACCTGTTCTGTAGTGGCAGCTGTGCTCCGAGCAATGCCTGTCTGGGTGGTGCAGCCAGGGGGACTAGTTGTCTTGGGTACCTACACCCCTGCAGTGTTGGATGGCAGCACATTGGCCAGGCGCAGACCATGTGGTGCATCTGACAGACTGCCATTGATCACAGGCCACCCTGTGCCACACTGGTACACCATACGCAGCACTGTTACACTGGCATGGCACATTGCAGATGCTTACACATACATCTTACCAACACACAGCACAGACCACTGTCTTTCTGCTTTCCCTGACAGATACCATGGGTGAAGCTGAGTGGCAGAAGACCCATCATTTTCAGAAGACAAGCTTCATTCCTTGGTCAGGCCTACCGGGAGAGGGAGGTGGTCCTGTCCCACAGCTGGACCACTGATGCTGTGGTACAGCAAGCATGGGAGGGGATAATGGGGGCTGTTAACACTGTGGGTGGCTGGGGCCACACCATGGTGGCTGTCAGGAATTGATTTCGGAACTTTCACTGGTAGGCCAGGGACACCAAGTCTTCCTGGCGCCATGAGCAGTGGGCTCCCAGCAGGGGGCCACAGTCTTTAGCAACAACTGGGCCCATAAACCCTGAGGCAGAGGTGGTAGTGTCAATCCTGATGTCCATGGAGTTGACAGGGGTGCATGGGGGAGGTTATGAGACCCAGGGGGGCGTACAGCCAGTCATGTAAGTACACAGCTGGTGCACTTCATTGTGTGCATGGTACATGTGCTGGTCCCACCACTGATGGGGTACACTGCAGCCTTGGGCGTGGCACACCTATTGTAAAATGTCAGCACCCTGGGTGCTCTATGACATGTTGTGCTGCTGTATAGTGCACTGTGGCCCCCCCTCTGCTGCATGTTGCACTGTGGGCCACACCACCTACTAACAGGGGACAGTAGCCACATGTGCATGCCTATGGCAGCCGCAAACAGGCATGAGTGGTGTGGCTCCCCCATATTCCATAATCCCCAGAACCTCACAGACATTGTTCACCTGCCCTTGTTTTGTTTTGGTGTGCTTCTCCACCATTCCTGCCCTTGGCCACCCTGTCCAACACCCCTTCTTTTTGTGCACTGTTTTTTGACTGCACTGTGAGTTTTGTTTATTTTTCTGTTTCACAATAAAGTTTTTGCACATATGACAGTGTCCTTTGTTCATTACACTCACCTGCTCCTGCATGATAGGCTTCTTATGTTTTTCTGGTATTCCTGTGTCCTTCTTGGCCATGCAGTGGTCACACTTGTTGAGCTGTTCCAGCAACCCTAGCACCTCTGACTCCATGTCACTATCACTCTGTTCCTCTTGGACTGGCAGGCCTATTCTACAAGCAAGCACCATGTTGTGTAGCATACAACAGGATAGGAATATGCCACAGGCCTTCTGAGGGGTGTATTGTAGAGTACCACTTGAATAGTCCAGGCATTGGAATTGCATATTCAGCATGCCAAAGTCTCACTTAATTATGTTGTTTGTGAAAGTGTGTGCTGCATTGTATCTGTCCTCCACCACAGATGTAGCATGGAGGATGGGTGTGGGGAGTCAGAGGTGCAAGGGACAGGGACTGTTCCTGTAAGATAACATATATCTGTTAGCACCTGTTCACATTGTAGCTGCCCATATAGCATCAGTGGCCCATGGGTTGTGTTGTTTCCTGTGTACCTGTCCACCCTCCCCTGCCACCCTTCCCTCGATGAGGCATGCATGTGCTGTGGTACCACTGACTCCCCCTCTGTGGGGTTTGTGTGGGGGTGTACTGCATGTACTCAACAACAAGGCCCCCTCTGGGTATGTGGCCACCTTCATAGATTGGGCATAATGTGGAGCTGTGCCATATGAAGGTGTCATGGGCAGTGCCATGGTACTGTGCCAGGACATTGGTTATGTCCCCTCTTGCATCACACACTACCTGGCAATTGATGGAGTAGTATCCCTTCTTTTTAAGGTAGGCATCCACCCCATCACCAGTGGGTGCCTGGATGGCAGCAAGGGTGCAGTCAATGGCACCGAGTACTGCAGGTAGGTACTCAACCCGATTGAACGGCTGCATGGTTTCAGTGTGCTCTGCTGCTGTGCTGCGGAATATAATGAACTCGTCAACATGTAGCAGCAGGACATCTAGGAATTGAGCAAGAAGGTGCATGGTGATAGACTGCAGCAAATCAATGGTATCCCCCGCCACTGTCTGAAATGATCCAGTGGATAGAAAGCACATTGCAGCCATCACCTTCTGCTCAGCTGTCATGGCATGGCTGCAATGGGTGTCATTGCACAGCTGCTCATGCAGGAGCTGACATAGCTGCTGTATCGTGGCCCTACTGAGGCAGTAACAGCCCACCAGCTGGTCATCAGTGAGAGTCTCAAAGGTGACTAGTGGATGGTACTGTCTGAGCACAGCATATCGCCTCCACTGCCTTGGAGTGGCCCAGGGTGGCCTTCTTCCCTCTTCTCCTCCTCCTGCATGGCCTACTCCATGAGGAAAAGCATGTGCTGTATACTCAGCAAAGAATTGGTAAAGAGCACTCACCCCTGCTATTCGGTACACATAAAACACATACTACATAAACTGTATCTTCAATGTTTTATTTTCTGGTAAAAGGCAGTATGTAGAAACAGATTGCAGCTGAAGCTGCTGTCTTATGTTTCACCCAAAAGCAGTGGGCTTCTTCAGAGAGTCTCTGAAGAAGCCCACTGCCTTGACAAAGCATCAGAGTGACATGAAACACGGTCATGTGACATGTGTGTGCCACTGTGGTGAGGGGGCTGCTTGCTCTGTGTCTTTAAAGCTTCTGTAATACAGTATTTTTATCTCACCAAGATTAATTGTCTTTTCTACCAGCACACTGTTTTGTAGCCCAACTTGGGAGGAGACTTTGTGAGTGTACCATATGTCTGTGGCTCCAGTGGTGTCCTTATGAGCTGCCTCTTTTGTTTTTTGGGTTGTGCATGTACCAGTACCTTTCACAATTACTGCAAAATGAAGCAGTATGTTGCAGGGAAAAGTGTAATTTAATGGTAATTAAGCTCTTTTATCATGCAGTATTTTGTTACAGTACATGTCATTTTCTGCAAGGTGCTGCATTGCAGTCTGACAGGCTCTGCTGTATATGACTGGGGGAGCCATGCAGAGGAAGACTTTTCTGTTGAGTGACCTTCCACTAAAAGTGATTATAAGTAAGAATAAGCCAGAATAAAAAAAAAAGACCTTGGAGAGGTAGCAGTGCCTTGCAGTATCTCTGTAATATGCTGCAGGGAACAATGTAATTCAATGGCAGTTAATCCCTTTTGCCATGCAGTATTTTGTGACATATAATTTACTGCAAGGTATTGTGTTGCATCCTGACTGACTCTGCTCTATGTGGCTATGGAACCACAGCTTGACTACTGTCACTGAAATCATGGTGGGGCAGTCACTATCGGCACCTATGCTTTTTTCTGCTTTTACCAGCCATAGTGTGAAATGTAGCATGAACCCCTGAGCATGTGAATGTGACACCACAACAAACTGCATGTCATATCTTATTGCTTACTTAATAATGTTCTTGAATTCTCCCCTTTCAGTTTGAGACTGTGTCCCCTGGTGAAAAAAAAAACTGCTCTTTAATTTGAACAAGTATATAGAGTTTACCCTATTTTGTATTTTGATCATATTTTCTCACCTGTCTTCCAGAGACTACATATTGAGACTTTCCAGCCAACTCCTCTTAGGGACTACCTGACTGTGTTAGATTATTTTTCAACCCTTTTCTGTATAGTTTCTAAACCATCCCAGTCCTTCCCCAGGTTTAGCCACATGAAAGATATACAGTAGCACAGGAGACTATGGTGCAAGCTTCCACTGCCCCACCAATGTGACCTTTTCCTTACTTTAGCCTCTCTCTGCTGGCTACTTTTCTTTCTGGGACATTCTTCACCCTGTAAACCTAATGTAACTAGGCAAGCCATATCATGTGGGTGACCTGGGTTTGTTTGTTAATTTGGGGTTCTCTCCTCAGGCTGGTAGAGCTACGAGTAGCAATGTGAAGTAATGTGTGGAAGCTTCAGAGACTATGGAAAGGTATGGGAACCGATTATTATAACAGCCCTTCCCCCAGTCATCTCTACTTATCTTAATATGTGGCATAGCAATATACTCAAATCAGCTGGCAGTTGTTAGTGGTTCAGATGAGGAACAGCACCTCAGAGATGATAAGGAGGGAGACGTAAGGGAGAAATCTACACTCAGGAGGATTTGGGAAAATCGTAACCCTTCCCACATGACAGGGCACTACAAAAAAAATAAATAAGATACACAGAATACTAAAAAAAACAATCATTTTAATAGTATTCATATTTTATTCTTGCTGTCAAAACACAGAAGAATCAAAATAAGGGGTAGAACTAAATCAAACTGATGTAAAATGCCAGGCAGATGTTGGAACGATTTGTAAATGTCACTGAAGTTTAAGAAATGCAAGTGTTCCCTGAGAATCTGTCAAAATGAACAAACACCAAATTATTAATCTACAGAACCTGCATTAGGAAACCTTGCAATTCTCATACTCATTCATTTGTCAAACACTGCAAAACGTATTCTACTGCATATACAAAGCTGTATATGGTATTCCAGGGTTAAAGGTTAACCACTAAATTGATCTGATGCTCTTGGGAAAGAAACAGAGGGCATCAAACTCAATTTTAAATGATATAATGTATCAGACTATCCACGTGAAAGTTTAACAATTTCCACGTAGTTTGTTTATATGATACCAACTATTCTCAACATTAATGTCAATAAATAAGGACATGTTTACAAATTCACATGTACCATCTTAAGAGGGATATAGCATTTACATTTACCACTACTGGTAAAAAATAGATTCTATTTTCTGTTGTCCAGTGTCAGCTCAGTTCAAAAGAACTCAGTTTTTAAATCTGTATTGAAGCACATATTTGATAATTCTCAAAAATGCATATTTTACATGAATGTATTTTCTTCAATAAAAATATCTGTTAAAAAAATGCCTGACTACATTTATATAGAATAGTTTACCCATATCTTTTTCTTTTCTTGCCTGCTGTGCACTGAGTGGAGGCCATAGATACTGTAAGTATCAAGCAATAAAACAGCTAACTGCCCCCCCAAACCTGGTCCATTTTATGGAGAAATATTTATCAATATATCCCACTAGATAATGCAAGATGAATACGATATAAGATCTTGCATAATGCATATATGACCCCACAGAAAATGGTTAAACTTGGATTGTTAAGTTCCGAATTCTGTATCTGATGCATCTCAGAAGAGGGGACATTGTGTCACATTCTATGGCACTGTCCTAATGTATGATATCTTTGGAATACAATTAAATCAGACTTTAGTTGTAAATTGTCCCTACAACATGCTTTTAGTTTTAAGATTTGTATTCTACGGAACTTGCATTTGATTAAAGACTCAAATGACATAGCGCTAGTTTCTATGATAGCCATTTCAACAGAACAACTCACATATCTCCCAGCCAGGATCTTGGTAATTGCGTCATTAAGGCGGTCCAGGTCTAATTATTGGTCCCTACTTACTTGGCCTGACTCCTGCCGCAGTCATTTACGTACATCTTAAATCTTAAATCACGGGCTTTTAAGAATGCTTGGGATAGACATAAAGGAATTCTGGAGGTCAGGGGTAAGGGGCAACAGACTTCTAGGAAAATATAAACTGAACTTACAAGCTTAAATGGGCAGACTGGGTGGGCCATAGGCCCTCATCTACCGACACTGTCTAAGTATCTATGTAGTCTGTCATTGGCTGGATAGACAGCTTTTAAGTATGAATGAATGGACCTCGAATATTTGGCTCAACTTACAAATTACTAGATTAATTTATTTATTCCATAACAAGCTTACCAAATTCTGTGGTAAATGGGGAATAATTCTATGTTTTTCTGTGCCAGTTGGAATCAATTCCCCTGAAGTGATTGCAGCCCTTTCTTGGCTGTGTTTCTGGACCCCCGACTGTTAGGCGCCAAGCTAAATCGGCCCCCTTTGTCGTGCAGATCTGTTCTTGTTGCTGGATTGTGTGGCCTTTTTTTCTGCTGCCAGTACTTAACCTCCTCCTGTCTCCTCTCTCCTCAGCTGAAAACCCATCAGGGCTCCCAGATCAGATGCCGAGTGAGACTCAGCCCCCAGGGCGGAGTGCATTTCCACAGCCACCACCCTAGACCACAAGCCCAGATGCTCCACCAAGAAAGGTATGTCAAAAGCCATTTTTTTCCACCCACTTGTCCTCCCATCCCCCCCCCTCCACTTATTAAATACGCCATCACCCCACCCCAAGCCATACCCATGCTCTTTCTGCCTTTCTCCCAAGTCAGATAGGCAACTGCAGCCCTCTCCCGTGCTACCTGCCTTGGGTGGACTAAGTTTGCTTACTCTTGTACGGCTCCTGCTCAATTAGTCTCCTTAACGCCGAAGTTATTCTGGTGTTGCCCGTCTTCCCTAAATCCTGTGGATTGGTAAAATGTCACAGTGACTGTGATACCCTATTCCTGGGTACCCCATTTTATATGGAGTGACTGTAGTATTTTTCCCAAAATCCTGTGGATTGGTAAAACCTCACAGTGGATGAGGTATCCCACTCCTGGATACCCCATATAGTACGTAGTGACTGTAGTATTCCACTCCTGGGAACCTCATTCACAGTGACAGAGGCCAAGGCTGCAAATCCATGACATCTGTCCTTTGTACCAGCCTTCCAGATAATAAATTGGTGGTGTTTCTCTTAGTGGTGACTTCCTAACTTTTCTTTGTCAAATTTTTGAGGCAGTGGTGTAGGCTGCTAATCAAGCTTGGCTGTAAGGGCTAGACAGTTTAATTACATCCGCTAATCACAAGGCTTTTACCATGTGGGTGCCCCTCTGGCTCCGCGTTTTGCTTCTTCTTTTCCTTGTGTCTTGCATAGTACCTGAGTTCCCCCGTTCCATCAGCAGGGGAGACTATAGCCCTCTGGTGGGCTGTCGGCTATATCGCTTCTCTACCTATAATTATCTTTGTGCCCTCAGACTTCCCAACTCACATCCTCCTATTACTAACACCTACAGAGGTGGGACTGGTGTCAAATTGCCACCACAGAGCACACTCACAGTTTTCCCATGTAGTTACCTCCCTTTATATTTCCCAGTCAGGATCTTGGTAATTGTGGCATTAAGGCAGTCCAGGTCTAATTATGGGTCCCTACTTACTTGGCCTGACTCCAGCAGCAGTCATGTACGTACAAGAAAGGTTAAAATGTCCCTTGTCTCCCTAAAGAAGCTTCTCCTGCTCCTTTTGTTTTGTTCTGGTGACATTGAGCTTAATCCTGGCCCAGCAAAAACTATTACTTCACCTTCAGACCTAGCAAACCTGAAAGGTATGCAATTCATGCACTCGAACGTATGCAGCCTGTTAAAAAAGTTCACATTATTTCAGGCATGGGTCAGTCACAACAAACCAAATGTTTTAGTTATCTCTGAATCCTAACTTAGACCCTCCATGCCTGATAGGGAAATTAACATCCCGAACTACTTATTATTCGGAGCTGACAGGCCAACTGGGGGGGGAGGGGTGGCCATCTACGTCAAGGATAAATACAGAGTTACATATCTGGATTCATCTTCTATCACCAACCAATTTGAATGGCTAGCCCTAAAATTGGAGATATCTTCAACTTCTGCACTATGTGTCATAGGCTGCTATAGACCCCTCTCTGCTGCTCCTCAAATCCTTGCCCATCTAACTAAGGTTATGGAGCATGACCATCTATAAACAGTTATCCTCGGGGATCTAAATTTCGATTGGTTGTCCCAAGCTGCTGCACCGCTTAAGGAGTTTTGTGAAGCCCTTGGCTTAACACAACTTATTGGTGAACCCACACGCCCTAACAAAAATATCCCTGCTAACAGTACGTTGCTGGATGTTATCCTAGCAAGTAAACTGCACCTATTCTCCCATGCAGTAGTATTCTTCTCCGATGTTAGTGATCATAGTATTATTGCTAGTATAAGGTCATTTCAGAACCCACCATCTATGTCAAGGTTCTCTATCAAGAGGTCCAGATGCAACTTTGATCTGTCTTCCTACCTTGATGAATTAAAATATTCAATGCACTGGCAGGACTTTTACCTAGCTAACTCGGTCCAGTTGACTCAGGAGATCTTTTCTGAAATTTTGTCTGAGGCCTTAAACAAGTATTCCCGTTTTGTAAAAGTTAGGTTAAGGAGAAGAACATGTCATTGGTTCACATCTGAACTTAAATCAGTATTACTGAACAGGGATAAGCTTTGGAAAAAAAGCACAAACTACTAAGGCACCACTGGATTGGAGTAATTTTTGGAAAGCCAGGAATGCGTGCACCAAGAAGATAAGAGATGCAAAGGCATCCTTCTACCGACTGGAGTTGGATTCAGCTTCTAGGAGCTTGTCCAATTTTTGGAAATCCATTAAGGATATGTCTGAACATACCCCGGGAGCTTACTTGCCTGCAAAGATTATCTCAGGCAGTGCCACCATTTGTGACAAAATGGAAATCATGGATGCTTTTAACAATCACTTTTCTACCGCAGGTCTTGCTTTTGACAACTCCCCTGCATGTTCTCTAGACTCTCAATTGGATGTGCAAAGCTCAGAGCCTCTTCTAACAAATTCAGTCTTCTCCCTTCAGCGCACTTCTCTGAAAGAGGTTGAGGAACTCCTTTTAAAACTGGACATCGAGAAAAGTGCAGGCACCGACTCTTTGGATCCTTACTTTCTAAAAGGTTGTCTACCATATTTTGTCTGTACCAATTACCCATTTATTCAATCTTTCATTGTCCCATGGAATTCTCCCACCCATATGGAAAACAGCTCACGTCATCCCTTTGTTCAAATCTGGGAACCCCTGTGACCTAAACAATTACAGACCAATTTCACTACTGCCTATTCTGTCTAAATTACTGGGAAGAAAATCTTAAGCATGCAAATGAAAACATATGTGGAATCTATGAATCTTCTAAATCCTATGCAATCTGGCTTTAGAGCACACCACAGCACCATCACGGCCCTAGCTAAAGTGACCAACGACTGGCAGCAAGACCTGGAAAATAGAAAATTTGTCTGTGCTGTATTTCTAGACTTGTCCAAGGCTTTCAACACTGTCTACCATGGCCTGCTCCACTCACTATCCTTACATTGGTTTGCTGATTACCTTTCCGATTGGTGCAGCAAATAAAGGCAGATGGTGAACTTTCACCCCTTAAACCCCTGCTGTTGCAATCTACGTAAACAATATTGATAACAATATATCTAAGGCCAACATTCATCTATTCACAGATGATACGGTCCTCTATCCGAGTTGTTCTTCACCTGAAACAGCCTGCAAAGACCTCCAATCTGAATTCAGACTTCCGCAGGGCCAACTCCTAAATAAAAAAAACTGTTATTTAATGCAAAAAAATATTAAGGCTATGCTATTTTCTCCTTTTCCCCATGAAGCAAAACCAGCCATTGTTGGCACTGTCCCTCAGATTACCACAGTTCTGGGTGAAAATCTAAAATTAGTTAGCAAATTTAAGTATCTGGGAGTGTGGCTTGACTATAAACTTTCTTTCACGGATCACATCAAAGACCTTCTAAAGAAATTAAGACAGAGGCTTAGCCTCTTCTTCTTCAGGATTAAAAAATATCTTACCAGCAATGCCAAACAGCAGCTTGTACAAACCTAATTTCTCTCCCTGGTTGACTATGCTGACTTTCTTTATAGTCACTGCCCCTCCTCGCAGCTAGCTAAACTGGACACGTTGTGTCATAGAGCCCTGAGATTCATCACTGATCTACCTCATGCCATGCACCATTGTACCCTCTATACAACGGTGGGGTGGACCTCCCTTTACTCCAGGTGAAACAGAAATGCGTTACTCTGGAAATTCAAAGCTATCATTAAGAAACTACCCTTGTACATCTCCAATTGTCTACCTCTATGCAAACCTGGAACCTATGCATTGAGAAGCTATTCCTTTATTTATTTAAAGGTTCCTAAGCTAAAATCTCGCCTTGGGAGAATGGCTATAAGCTTTGCACTACCATCCCAGTGGAATACAATACAAAAAACTCTGAAGCTTAGCTCTCTTATCAGCATTTCATTCTTTAAGACCCTATATGACCACACAGTCAAAGAAATTTGTAATTGTTTCCCTGTCGTTAAAATCCCCTACACTATGGCTGACTACGTTACTATGGACCCTGCTTTACATCCTGGATTGTGTGGCCTTTACCGCTTTTTGTTCTCTAACTACCATTCATGTTTTATGCCCACCTGCTGCAAGCCCTTTTGGTGGCCTCCCATCCTGAGACTATCCCCTTCCACTCTGCCTATGCTGTTCTCGTCTTAACTCTTATCCCCCCCTACTCCTTCCCTGTTCCCACTGTCCATCTGGCTCCCATTGGAAAAGTTTGTTACTTAGATATTCTCCAGCTGTTATATTTCTCCTCGCCTCTTATGCAAGGGACATAAACTTCACACCAGTGAATTGGTTCCTTATCCCAAGTTATTTTTCACATATGTATATGTCTATTAATGTATACTGATTGTGGTACATTAACACCGTTCTGTTCCAATTGTAACTGTATATATTGTACATTGGTTTGATTGTATTTCCTCGTTTACTCTGTATACTATGTGTACTGGGTCCATCTTGTAAATGAACTTGCTCAATGGTGTTCACCTGGATAAATAAAGATTTGATTGATTGATAACCTTTTGTTATGAATTAATTCTCTTTATTAGCTTTCATATTTTTACTTCATTTGTTGGACTCTGAGTGTTATTTAATTACCTTTTTTACTTTGAGTGATGGCTTTCAGTTTTTTTTTTTTTTTATTCAAACTTCTTCTACTTCCAAGTGTTGAATACTGTAATTATGTATGGTACTACCGAGGCTGGAGTATTTAATGGGGAGGGATATATGATATATCTGTAGAGGTTCACTGAATTTTACACCATACTAAGTTTTATATATTGAACTGATTATTTCTTTTGTTTGTTATTGCCTTAATTGTTGTGTATTATATTGTATTGTTAAGCGTTACTAAATAAAAGAAAGTTAAAAAATAGATACTGTAAGTATCTTGATACAGTGCAGCACTGTGAAATTCCATTGAAATAAATGGTATTTTGCTGTTGTATAGAGGGGATACGCAATGGCATGACTTTTTTCTTCATGAGTTAGAAAGCAGGACAATAACTTACAAGTAGCAGAGCCACAAGTCGGTAACTGTATATACAGTAAGTCCTGTTCCTTATCAAGTAATGATAAATGGCATATTCCAAGCCAGACTCAGTGGGCCTGATTTTTGAAGCCCCCATAAATTGATGAAAGTAGCAAAACATTCCTGCTTGCTGCAAACTCTGGATGTGCTGAGAAACCTGCACCATATCTTGGTACAATAGGGGTCCCAGTGCCAAAGTCCCCAGAATTGCCACATACTATTCCATCTGATGGCACACTGGCAGGGAAAGACAGAGGTACCGTTATTCCATGCCCTGTGCCATGTGGACTGCAGGTGCATCCAGGACACAGATGAATAGGAGGAATGGGATTGTGGACAAATGTGGTGTGGGGCCCTGACCACAAGGCTCCATAAGGAGCTCAGATGCAACCCTTCTGCTTACCTTTGTGCCCCCCCCCAGTCCTCATCCAGGGCATGCCCCAACACTGCTTGCAGCATCTGGCAGACAGGGGCAGACAGCAGTACCACAGGCTCATGGTCCCATCCACCTGATCACCACCGGGACCAGTCCGTATTGGGGCAGACTCAACTGGTGGCAGCTGCAGACAGCAGCAAGGAGGGTGTAGACAACCATCAGTTGTGCCCAGACACTGCCCACCCCCCCTGCCACTGGCTGCAGGATCTGTGCCTATGTGGCACCCCAACATTCTGGCACTGACAGGTGTCCTGATGTTGGTGCAAGTGGTGTTTAAGCAGTTCATGGCTGGCCAAACTATGGCCAGGACTCATTGCCACGGTGGGGCTTTGAAAATCCTGATTTAGGGAATGTTGCAGACCCATTGTGGTGCAAGCCCCCTTCCAACAAGGTGCACCCCCACTTGGGATGCAGGGGTAGTGCACGGCCAGTTAAGTGCAGGGACTCCCATTTTCAATGCAGCCTGTCTTCAAAAATCTGGTCTGCCACATGTTTTGATGCAAGGTGCCCCTTGCATCATTTCTGTTTGACACAGGCACCTTGCATCAAAAAGGGGGTTTGGAAATTGAGTCCAGTATGTCCATTTTATACAATGTACTGTATTTAATTTGTAAACATTTTAAATTAGTTGTTTTTATGAAGATTTAACTATTTCTGTTTAATTTCATTATTCTGATCTGAGAGTAGCAGAGACTATTGTTATGTCATCAGACAGTATTCAAACTGCTCTTCCATTGATTACTGGTCACTGTTGTGACCTGTCTAAAGTAGAGATTTAAATCACTAAAATAAAAAGAAATTATTTATCTTCATTTACAAACATATGAATATATGAACATGCGAACATATGAATATGCCAGCAGAAACAGACCATCCAGTCTATCTATGTCTGCTTGAGTGTGCAGCTAGCACCCCTAGTTTGCAGCTGCCCTACCCCTTCCCTTTTGTTATTCCACTGCCACCCCCCATCTTCCCCACCCTCTCTCTCCCCTGTTCCCTATCCCATGCCCTTTTGAAGCTGTTCACAGATTTACATGATACCACCCATTCTGGTAGTGCGTTCCATTTTGCTACCACCCTCTCTGTGAAATAGTGTCTCCTCATTTCCCTCCTAAATCTTACCCCCTCTATTCTTAATCCATGCCCCCTTGTGTACCTCCCCCTCTTTAGCTTAAAGACCCTATCTGCCCCATCCTTATTGATTCCCCATAGATAGTTGAATGTCTCTATCATGCCCCCCGTCCCTTCTATCCTCCAGAGTGTACATGTTCAGGTCTCCCAGCCTGCTCTCATAGCCTCTCCCCTCCATTCCACATATCATCTTTGTTGCCCTCCTCTGTACCCCCTCCAGTAGCCTGATATCACACTTTAGGTATGGCCTCCAAAACTGCACACAATACTCTAAGTGTGGCTTTACCAGCGACCTGTAGTGAGGCAAGATAACCTGTCTTCACCTGGACAAAAACACCCTCGCTATGCACCCCAGCATTTTGTTTGCTTTTGCAGCCACTCTCCTGCACTGGGCAGTGTTGTTCATGGTCACCGTTCTCATTACCCCTAGGTCCTTCTCATAAGTGATCCCCAGCTTAACCCCCCCAGCCTGTATTCTCTCCCTGGGTTCTTCACCCCAAAGTGCATAACCTTATATTTCTTTGCATTGAACCCCAGCTGCCACCTCTCTGACAACTCCTCTAGCTTGCTTAGGTTTCCTGAAGCTGCTTCCATCCCTTCCCTCCTACCACCACTGCTCCGATTTTGGTGTCATCAGTGAACAGACTTACCTTGCTTACCACCCCATGTGCAATGTCTGATATGAAGAGCCCAAATAATACTGGCCCCAGCACAGAGCTCTGTGGCACCCCACTTATCACTGGCCTTGGAGTTGAGAGCTCCCCTCTCACCACCACCCATTGCAGTCTCCCACTAAGGCAGCTTGTAATCTAGTTCATCATTTTTGCCACTACCCTTACATCAGTCAGCTTCCCCCCAAGCTGCCCATGAGTCACTGAATTGAAGGCCTTGCTGAAGTCCAAGTAAAGAACATCCACCGCATGACCCTTATCCAGTTCACCTGTCACCCAGTCATAATATTGTATCAAGTCGGTTTGACAAGATTTCCCTGAAATGAACCCATGCTGCCTCACATCCTGGAGGTCATTGTCCTCCAGGTACGACACCAGTCTTTTCTTTAGTATTGTTTCTATGAGTTTGCATACTATAGAGGTGAGACTTACCAGACGATAATTACTCGGTTCATCCCTTGGCCCGCTCTTGTGTAATGGTACTACATGTGCCATCCTCCAGTCCAGTGGTACACATCCCGACTCCAGTGAAGTGCTGTACAGATCTGCCAGTGGCTCCACCAACACCTCCGCCATCTCCCTCAGCACCCTGGGGTAGATACCATCAAGCCCTGGTGCCTTGTCTACCTTCAGTGCCCTCAGTCCCTCTAGGACTCTACTTGCCTCAGTTCTTCTATCTGTCACCTTCTCTCCCCCTGTCCCCACCCTCCCAGCCATGGTGGTAGCGGTTCCCCCTTTTCTTCTGTGAACACTGAGCAAAAGTATTCATTCAGTACTTCTTCTTGCTCCTCCCCCTTTTCCGTCCACTCCCCACTCCTTTTTATCCTCACTAATGTCTCCTTGCCCTTCCTTTTCTCCCTGATGTATCTGAAAAAGTCTCCCCCCCCTATTAATTCCCTGTGCTAATCTCAGCCCCCTCTGGGCCTTGGCTACTCTCACTTTTCTGGTCACCTCCCTGGACCATCTTGCATATTTCCCCCCATCCACTTCCTTCCCCGTCCTCCTATACCTCTGGTGCACCACTCGTTTTGCCCTCACCACCTCCACAACCTCGCTGTTCAACCAGCATAGTTTTCTTGCTCTGTTCCTCTTACTCTGTGTCTCAGTGCAGGCATCTGTTGCCTCTGTAATTCCCCCATAATAATGTCCCATATCTGTTCTGCATCCTTCTCCTGCCTTATGCCCTCCAGTTTCCCTTTCAGTACTTCCTGTATCCTCCCAAAGTCCTCCCCCAAAAGTTTACCACCCGAATAACTGATTTCTCTGGCTCCCCGCACATTGTGATACTAAACCACATCATTTGGTGATTGCTGTCAGCTAGTGGGTCCTCCACCTTAATTTCCCTTACTATCTCCCCATTCAAAAAAAACAGATCTGAAGTGTTCTTTAGCCTAGTAGGTACACTAACCAACTGTGTCAGAAGACCCTCCTGGATCGCATCCAGGCGCACTTGCTCCCTAGCACTGGAGGTGACCAGAATGCTCCAGTGAACCCCCGGAAAGTTGAAATCCCCCACGATGACCACCTTCCCTTTTCTACATACTTTTCTGATTTGTCCCACTAATTCCCTGTCAATCTCCTCAGACTGGGATGGCAGCCTGTATACCACCCCAAACCTCAGTTTTCTATCCCTTGAGTCTAGAAGCTGCAGCGAGATTACCTCTGTTCTCCTTTCTTTCCCCTCATCCCTTGTGCATTTGATCCTGTCCCTCACATAGACTGCCACCCCCATGGTCCTTTCTGTATAATTTGTATTCTGGGATTGTCAGATCCCAGTCCCAGTGCTCAGTTGCCCATGTTTCTGTGACAGCTGCAATATCCACCCTCCACACTGCTAAGAATGCATGTAGCTCAATTGATTTGTTTCCTAAGCTTCTTGCATTCAATGATTCTACCCTCCATCCTGCCCCCTTCCCTTCACTGGCCTCCATCTCCTCCCTTCTACTCCCACCTTTCTTGTCTGCCCTGAGTACTTTCCTGCTAGCCTGAGGGGTAGGCTGTGACTTCACTCTATCGGATCCCTGCCTACCTGCTGTCCACTTGCCACCCCCCCATCTAGTTTAAATTAACCTTTGTCACAATACACCTCCCCAGTCTTTGCTTTAATACCTCCTTCCCTTCCCCACTCAGGTGCAGGCTATCTCTTGCAAACAGATTATTATTATCCCAGGTACTGCCCCAGCCAACCACAACACCATCCCCCTTAGTTCGACACTATTCTACCAACCATGTGTTTAACACCCTAATCCTCTCCTTTCTCACTGTGCTTGTACAGGGTACTGGGAGCACCTCAGAAAAGGTCACAGACTCCCCAGTCTCCTCCCATAACCTTCCCACTTCCTCAGTCCTCTCCCTTGTTTCCCCCGCTAGGTCATTTGTCCCCACATGTACCACAATGTGTGGTTTCCTCCTACACCTCCTTACCCACCTTAGGATTGCCTGTCCTGCCTTGTCTGCCTTTAGTCCTGGTATGGACTCCACCCATATCTGACTGTGCCTCTCCCCTTGCTGCCCCATCTGATCCTCTTGAGTATGGAGCCCCCAACACCAGTACACCCCCTCCTCTTTACTTGTACCCGTCGCCACCACACCCACCCAGCTTCTCATTTCTGGGGCCACTCAAGATGGTGCTTTTACCATGTGCCCCAATGTCTTCCCCCCTGCCCCTCTCAACTGAGACCCCTCCCTCTCCTCCTGTTTGTCTGCCAACCTCCCACTCCCTCCTCACCTCTCTGAGTATTATCCCACCCCCTGCCACACCATGCTCACTCTCTCCACTAGTAATGCCCTTCACTCCCTCCTCTTTGTGAGTGCTCTCCCTTGTGCAATCTCTTCTGGCATCCTCTTTCCCATGTATTGCTAGTAAAGCAAACATGTTCCCTACCCCCTTTGCCTTATTATGTGCTTTCTCCTCCCTCCTGCCTACTGCTGCTCCTCTTTTTCTAGGTCCTACTAGAGTCCACCCTTCATCAGCTGGATTTCTGTCTAATTTGCCCCCTCCCCCGACCCCTCCCTTGAACCACTGTTCCTTCTCTGTGGTGCCCCATAATACTCTCAGATGTCAGCCCTCCTACCAGTGCAATCCTCCCCTCAACCCTCAACCTCCCCGGCTCCCTGCCAAGCCACTGAACCTCTTTCTTGAGCATCCTTAACCTGTGGCATATTGGGCACTCTCCCAGCCTCTACAATGTGTTCATCCACATTGCTGCCCCACAACCATTACACCCTACAATCCTCCCCATGGTCCACACTACCTACACAGCCTCTCCACCCTAACTCTCCCTACAGCAAGTAGAATTAACTTATCCTAGCCCAGCCTCTAACAGAAATTTTAATCCCAAATGCCCTTGCATGTAGCATAAGACAGCCAACTACAGTACTAACTGGAAACCACAATCCTACTCATAAGGACTATAGATCTACTCATAAGTTATATATATTTATAAATCTTTAAGAATTAGCTCATATGGCTGTTCCTTGTTTCCTCCTTCCTGACCTGCTCTGAGGGCTCAGGTCAGTTTGCAGCTCCTAAAACTCCTCCATCACATCCGTCAAATCCAACCCCCAGTGGTATTTAGAATTCATCAGTGGCTAAAATAAATAATCTAACTGTACAGAAAGTAGTGAGTCTCACCTACATTGTAAAAATAGAGAATATAACATTGGTTTGCTACAGCTGCATTTTCATCTTTGTGAATTATGACTGGACTGTCTGACATCATGAATGGTGGAGCAAAGTGGAGCCATGAGTTCAGTCAGGCATGTTCATTCACAACAAGTGAAGCTAGAAAAATGTATCTACAGCAAAAAGCCATGGGGTATTTCATTTATGCAGTACATGTGAGTCTATCATGACTCACTGAATTGTATTGATTACTAACTGTATTGTACTGCAAATTCCAAATGTGTTAAATCGTGTTCCAAATGAAGATAAATAATTTATCTTCATTTGAAACACTTCTGCACTCACAATGACATTTTTATTACACATTTTACAAACTCACACTACTGATCTCTAGCTGCTACTCTACTTCCAAAGGGGCACAAAAGTTAGGATGGAGTAGCCAGTTCTCTGTCGAACCCTTGTTTTTAGTCACTTGTTGCTTGGCAGGGTTTTGACCAGTAGACCTGAGAATTGGCATGCACACCCACTGTGGCAGGCTCTCAGAACCTTAATAAGTGTAAAACTGGTTAAGTTATTTCTGTGTTACACAGTGCCAAAATATGAAAAAATATCCAAATGAGAGACTGCCCTGACTGCACAAAGCATTTAGGTGGCCTAGGTTCAGGACAGAACTAAGGCCACTAACTTCAGAAGACAGGTCAAGGTTAGTGCAGCTGCCAGTGGTCATGCACCTCAGCTTGGGGACCACAGCAACTCCTGCAGACAGGCAAGGGAGCTTGCACTTCCAAGGGGGTACACTGTTAGAGGGCTGTGCCATGCCACGGGGAGCAAAAATGGAAACAGGATACAAAATGGAGAAAAATTAGGAAGGCTGTTGATACTGTTTGGCTCCACACCTTGGCCCACCACAGGAGCTATATGTCATTGAGGCACAAGTCAGGAAATATAGGAAAACCAGGAGCAGTTATAAAATTCATAGGCAATCTTTTATTCTTGTAATAACAGTAAAATAAAAAACAAGAATGCTTTAGTATACCTATTTACAAAGGCAGTACAAACAGAAAAAACAAAGTCCTTCATCTGCTAGCATCTCTAATTACAAGTTTCAGTTTTTCTCTCTCTCACTGTGCTTAGTAAAAGCATTGCTGCTCTTTTTACAAGTCTTTGCCTGGGAACTCGTTAAACGGCATCTTGTTTCTCAGAAAATGTTCTTGTCTGTTTCTTTGCAGGTGCAACTAAACAGAACTGTGACTCAAGCTAGCCTCCTGCTGACAGCTCTGCAAAAGAGTTTTCAAACAAGCCTGAGAGGCGCTCAAACTGTATCTCAGGTTAACCCCATAAATTCCAAATAGTTTTTGCAACCATCTCAACAGTATAACTACTGTATATACATTTCAAAGAAATGGATCCCAGTATCACTTACAGTTTCACATATATTTTTTATAACCACAGACATGCAAGGGGGGAAGAAAAGAGAGAAACAGCAAGTGACAGAAGAGAGATAGCAAGAGGCAGAGAATCACAAAACTGTCACAGCGATCAGTTCCTAGGTCTCACGAGAATATTTGGTTGTGCAACCAGACAGACCAGAGACAGAAAAGGAGTGGATAGAACAGATTCTTGCATTTAACTCTTTCTGCATAACAAATGGGACAGGGCCTTATTCAACCCAGTCACACTATGGGGTGGTTAGTGGTGGATGGGACAGAGGTGCTGCCATAGAGGATAGCACCCAGGCAATGTTCCTTCTAATTTTTTGACCCTGGGTGCCATGAAAAAGATTCATGTGTGCAGTATGTGTCTATATACCCATCTGTCTGGATTGGTGGTAGTTCAGGTGGATGTTAAAGATCCCATGGCACTTATCGAAAAGAATTGGGGAATTTCCCCGGTGTCCTGGCCAAATTTCCCTCATTCGCTAAAAATACCACCAACAGCTTAATCTAGTTCAAGGTCAGTTGGCATTCATCTGTATCCCTCTTCCCCGGGCCGTGCCTGAAAATAGGCAGGATTTGTCTAGTGCACTTACCCGGTCAATAAAAACTAAATAAAAAATAAATAAATATAAAGGATACCATGTATTGCCAATAAACACTGTAAGACATGGACAAACACTGTAATACTTAAGGTAAAGCACAATTATTCATTTAACATAACGCAAACAAATACAGTATAACAATACAAACCAGAACTATTCTTGATTGTCATCATCTCCTGTCCTGTAAATGCCTTCCTTCAGTCTGCTTTGCCAATTACTGTATTTCTACATTTGAAATGTGTTCTTTAACATGGCTCAGCTCATGTTCTCATTGTATTTTTGAATCCCCACTGTTAAAAATGACATTACTCCCTGCTTTATGAGACAACAGGTGTATAAAGATAGCTTAAAATATTTATGAAAACCTGGTCAGATCAATATCTAAAGACATTCCACTTTTATTATTTCAAATGTAAAACCTACAAATGCAGACATTCAAAACGGGGAAAGAAGGATATTGTAAAAGAAGATCAGGTGGATGCTGGGGAAGATCATGGAAGCACTACTGAAGGAGAGATTGGTGGAACATCTGGTTGTCAATGGACTACAGGACCCAAGGGCAGCATGATTTCACCAGGGGGGAGGTCATGTCAGACCAACCTCGTTGAATTGTTTGACTGGGTGACTAGGCAGGTGGATCAGTGGAGGGCAGTGGACATGGCCTATCTGGACTTCAGCAAGGCCTTTGACACTGTGCCACATAGAAGACTATTACACAAACTGGGGAATATGGGTGTGGGCAGGACAGTTGTGTGGTGGATAGGTAACTGGCTGAGTGGCAGGACACAGAGGGTGGTGGTAAATGGCTGTCACTCCACAGAGGGAAGAGTGACCAGCGGGGTACCACAGGGATCAGTGCTGGGACCGGTCCTATTCAACATCTTCATCAGTGACATTGCACAGGACCTAGAAGGCAGAATTTCACTGTTCGCTGATGACACAAAGCTCTGTAACAGAGTAGACACACTAGAGGGTGTAGACAGAATGAGAAGGGACCTGCAGAAACTTGAAGAATGGTCAGGGGTTTGGCAGTTGAAATTCAATGCAAAGAAGTGCAAGGTAATGCATATGGGGCACAAAAACCCTGGCACAATATATCAGTTGGTGGGTGAGGATATAGCATGCACCAAGCAGAAAAGGGATCTTGGGGTTATCATCTCTGATGACCTCAAGGTAGGGAAACAGTGTGACAAGGCAGCAGGTAAAGCAAATAGGATGCTGGGATGTATAGGCAGGGGCATCACCAGCAGGAAAAGGAGATCATAATTTCGCTATACAAGACACTAGTGAGGCCCCACCTGGGTACAGTGTACAGTTCTGGAGACCATACCTACATAAGGACATAGACAGAGTAGAGAAGGTTCAGAGGAGGGCAACAAAGATGGTGCATGGATTGCATCACAAGTCCTATGAAGACAGGTTGAAGGAACTGAACATGTACTCCCTGGAGGAGAGGAGGGAGAGGGGATATGATAGAGACATACAAGTATCTCACAGGGAGGAACAGGGTGCAGGAATACACTATTTTAAGCGAAAAGATGTTCCAGGACTAGAGGGCATGGGATGAAGTTGGAGGGAGGATGATTCAGAGGAAACATGAGGAAGAATTTCTTCACAGAACGGGTGGTGGACAAGTGGAACACCCTGCCAGAGGAAGTGGTGGGGGCTGAAACAATCACGGGATTTAAGAATGCATGGGATAGACATAAAGGAATTCTGGAGGTCAGGGGTAAAGGGCAACAGACTTCTAGGAAAACATAAACTGAACTTACAAGCTCAAATGGGCAGACTGGGTGGGCCATAGGCCCTTATCTGCCGACACCGTCTATATATCTATGTATCTAAGATAACATGGAATAAGAGACCATAAAAAATGGAATAAAAGGTATAGATCAAAATGTTCACTGTATCGTGTACTTCTGTATTAAGTACCTTTTAACACTTGATCATAGTCAGTTTGTAGTCCAGTTCTATTCTGCTCAATTAGACTTGGGCCTTAAATTCTTAAGACGTTCCTTAGAGCATTAAAACCACATGCCACCCCAGAAAGATGCCATATTAGCTAACCATTTAACACACTGTTAAAACAAAAAAAAATTTTAGGCCATTAAAGTCTCACAAACATCCAGTTCCCTTAACCAGGTCATTGTCTATGTACTGTATCTATGTAAGGGGGGGGGATCATATGCATACTGCTGCAGTTTGCAAGGTGAAGTCAGGCCCTCCACAACAACCAACATAAAAACATCCACAAAGTACTGCAACATAACCGTCAATGAGAGTAAGTTTGTTGTAGTAACAAAGTAAATGAACTTAAACAAAAGTTAGTCTATCATCTCTGTTCCCTTTACTACAATCAATATATTTTTAATGATGGTAAAACCACAATCACAACAATTATGAATCTGATCACCTTTGCCAGCTCATGATATTCTCTGTAGCATCCCCCCAAGCCTCAGTTGTTAAAGTGCCTTTCCAGAATTTCATTCTGCTTCCAAAATGAGTAAGAGATGAACATTTTATATCTCACTCTCTCAATCAGTGGAGATATCTGCCATTCTGTCTTGGTTTTTTTGTTTGTTTGTTTAGCCAGAGGAAAGTTTTTTTTTTGTTTTAAATTACACAGGTTTAGCTTTTTATTTTTGTTTTATTTTTAATCAGCTGTCTAAGCATATACTTAAGCCTAGATATTCAAAGGAGCTGCGACCAGTGCAACTGAGTTATGCCAGTGCATCTCTGAAATGCATCCCTGGGCCATATTCAAAGGGCAGGGATACACCACACAATCCCGGATGCACGCAGTGCAAAGATATTGTATGCAGCGCAACCAGAGGGGGCATTCCCTTGCATATGCGGCACATCTTGATATTCAGCCAAGATGTTCAGTGCAGATGCCCGCTAATCTCGGAGATGTGCCGCACAAAGTTAGGCATGGAAGAACCATGTCTAAGTCATAGCCACCAACAGGCAGGCTGCTGTACTGCACAGTGCAACACAGCAGCTGCCAGCCCCTGGGTGGCTAACCCCCAGCTCCAATTGTGAAATGAGCAGTGTCCCCCAACTCATCCCTGGTAGCCTAGTGGCCCCCCTCCATACCCGACCCTAAAGTAATACAGAAAAAAAAAATGATATTCCCTGGTCGTCTAGTGCCCTCCCCCAGCCCTGATCATGAAATTAAATAAAAAGAACCTTGTATAATACAATAAAATGTTTCCCATATCCGTGGTAGTCCAGTGGTAACCTCCTTCCAGCCCCAGTCATGAGATGTAATACAAAGTCACTTGTACAGTAAGATAAAATGTTCCCCATATCCCTGGTAGTCCAGTGATACCCACACCAGCCCCAAATCCTGACTGTGGTAAAAAAGAAACCTTGAACCCTCCCTGGTAGTCTAGTGGACCCCCCCACACCCAATGAGGGAGCCCAGCCCCACCCCGCTCCCAATCTCCCAGCATGGCCATTAAGCTGGTGGGCAGCACAACCCACATCCATACTGCCACGAATACCTCCACAGCTACCCACTGACTGAGTTGACAACTTTGTGAATGAAAACTTACAGTAAACACTGCAATCCCATTGGTTGACAGTGTCAACCTATGGTACTATAGTGCTTACTGTAAACTGTCATTCTGTAACAGCTCAGTGGGTGGGCAGCCATGGAGGTATGCAGGTGGGTTGTGCTGCCTGCCAGCTTGATGGCTATGCTGGGATGGGGGAAGCAGGGTGGACTGCGCGTCCCTCAGTGGGTGGTTGGGTGGGATGGAGGTACACTAGACTACCAGGGAGGGTTTGTGGTTTCTTTTTTTCACCATGATCATGGTTCAGGGCTGGGGGGGGACCACTGGACTATCAGGGATGTGGGGATCATATTATTGTATTATATGAGGGACTTCATATTTCATTTCATGATCGGGGAGGGGGCCACTAGACTACCAGGGAATATTGGGGCTATGTTTCCTGTACTACTTTGGGGTCATGTATGGGAGGGGGGACACTAGACTAACAGGGAGTTGTGGAGTGCTTTTGTGGAACATGGAGGTTGCAGGGCACCCAGCACATTCTGCCGGGTGCATCCCTGCCCCAGATATGCAAATGGGATCATAATGACATGCAACTGGCCCCATTTGCACCTTGCATGCATATTGGCCCCATTTGCATGTCACGGTCTGAATATCTGGAACTTGTACCCAGCATATCCCAAATATGTGCTGCTCATCCTCATTCCAGATATTCATACTGTGCATGGGATGTGCCGGCACATCTGCCATGGCCCCATTTGTGCCACTTGCACCTTTTGCTTTATTTAGACAGGATGTGTGTTATGCATCTCATTTGAAAATAGCAGGTTTGTGCTCCAGCGCAACTCAGTTGTGCATCGCAGACACTTGCACCCTTTCTGGGCTCAGTCTGAAAATCCTGGCTGTTACGGTGTGGGTTCTACAGATGGTCACACAACTCAGTAATTAAGGTGCAAACCACGTTGGCTTGTGGGATGTTTATTAATCTTCATAAACTTTTCTTCTGCACCATCAAAGAATAACATAAACTTCAAAAAAACAAAACAAAAAAAAAACTTCATTAATACAAAGAAATACAAGTATAATCCTTACAGCAGCACCCTACTCTCTCTCCACTGGTCAGAAGATACTGACCCTAACTAACAGGTACCTGTTCAGGCAGGATTTATATACCCGCCTACCTGAATCAGGTGACACAGCACCATCAAAATAAAAATATCTTTTAATAGCTTCTAAAACAATTTTGTACATATTCCTTAGTGTATTACTTGACACAAACAATCTGTTTTAAGAGTTATCTCTTAAAAGTATTCTTTGGCAACACTTTACAATGCCATAGAATGTTCTCCAGGCAATGATTGACAGGTTCTTGTTATAAATGCGGGCCACTAGGGGCCACTGATCCTCTAAAGGAACAGTCAGACTGTAGCAGGCTTTCTCAGAGAACAGGCCTTCCCTTTTTGTTTCCAGGAGCAGCCCAAACAGAGTTCAGGTAACCTCCTTACCTGGATATTTCTTTCTCTAGTACCTTCTTGTGGGAATTCTGTACATAACATCTTTTTAGGTCTACCATACTGTTTGTTTTAAATGAAGGGACATTTAAAACAAATTTAAATTGTATTTGGTTCTTTTTTTTTTCCATGAGCTCTACAGAACAGGGG
Organism: Neoceratodus forsteri; assembly: GCA_016271365.2. Classification (NCBI taxonomy): domain Eukaryota; kingdom Metazoa; phylum Chordata; order Ceratodontiformes; family Ceratodontidae; genus Neoceratodus; species Neoceratodus forsteri. The sequence goes on along the minus strand of CM028131.1, from coordinate 982,461,519 downwards.
ACAAGCTTTGCTTTTCCTATAGTCCTGGTAAGAATGCAGCTGATGCACAGAAGGAACAAGTCTCAGTGCAGCAGAACTAAAACAAAACAGCATTCTGTACTGCAGGGTTAATGCTTGCAGCAGGGAGTGTGCTTACCACAGAAACCCTGTTCAAACAAAAAAACAAACTCTCTTTCTCTTAGTAAGACTCTCAAATGATAATTTATAACATACAGTCTCCTGTCTATTTTCCAGACTGCAAATGAATATTATTCTGTCCTTTTCTTGAACAGAACAAGTAAATAATACTGGAATCAAACAAATATTCCAGGGAAATTGAGTCTGTATTTACCCACTACTGCAGGCAGTTAATCTGTTATTTCAATAACTTGATATTTAAGAGTACCCAAGGAAAAAGAGAAAGCATGAAGAGGGTAACAGAGATGGGGGGGGGGAGCTGTGTAAGGAGGTGGCCTGACTCCATACAGAAAATACAGGGATAGCTTAGAAGAGGGGAGGAAAGTGGTTGCAACCAGAGAAAGAAAGGAAGGATGGGTACTTTTATTTAGTGGCTGGGACTAACCCTGTCACACTGACCTTAGTTTTTTTGTTTAACTGTCATTATCTTCCATTTTTATATTTGCTTACGCATGCACAAGAAACATGATGTGACAGCATAGGAGAGAAGTGGGTTGTGGAGGTGCGGCACTTTGGCAGCCAACACCAGCACTGCATTTGTGGGCTTGAAACTGTTCGCCCAATGCAGGCCCAGTGCCCTAATGACATTGGTTCTGCATAAGTGCCATAGTGTTGAAAATTTGGCCACTGCAATGAGGGGCCACCTCGTCATTGCAGTATCAGACATCCGCTGCAATGAGGGAGCGACCCGTCATGGCACAGTGGTACCTTGCCTGGTGTAACGTCCCTAAACGTGGCAGCTGAGGGAAAGCTGACTGACTGGCATGCCCAATCCCTCTGTTGGCATGCCCCTGGCCCAGTTAATTTGCCAACAGGGGAGCCCACTCCCAGTTGGCATAAACTCCAAAAAGGCAGGTGGCTCACTAGGAGCCCACCCCATTGTGCCAAAAAGAAGCCTGCAAAGAAAAGAAACCTTCCCTCGACATCTTTTTTTTGTTTTCTGTCCCTGAAAGAAAGGAAACGGTCCCATGCCAGTCGGGTCCCCTCACCCAACCCACACCCACTGCACACCCTACCTCCCCACACATGCCCTCACCCCATACTTACCTCTGGAGCCTGGTGCAATGATCTTCAGTGGACCGGGAACACGTCTGCACTCTTCAAAGCTGACCGCAAACCGAAGAAATGCCAGTAAGCTGTATAATGGCATAAATAGGGTTTTTTCAACTTTGGTGCATATCTCAGGCATTGTTTGGGAATTTTGGCACCAAATTTTCAACATGACGTTATTGGGACACCTCATAAATTCAGTCACTATCATGGCGTTATTCGGTTCCTGAAAAGTGATTTTGCAGTCACTGTGCAGAATCACCATTAGGGACCGATTAATGAAACAACAATGCTACTATTCATGAGGTGGGATCTCAAAAAGCCTATGTTGCAAATTTGGTGAACAAATCCAAAAAATGACTGTTTTACAAGCCTATATTGTGCAGTTTCCACGTGCACTCGTAGCTTCATGAATTTGTAATATTTTTACTCCAGATTTTCAACATTAACATTTTTGTACACCTCCTTACGAACAGTACAGCTGTCATTTTTCACATCCTGGCCAAAATGTGTTTTCACACTTCTGGCACAGAATAGCGCAGTCGCTGTGGGAAATCAGTGTTTGGGACACATTAAGAAAATCACTGTGACACTGTTCAAGAGCAGAGGTCCTAAAATGCCTATGTTGAAAATTTGGTGACAAACGTCAATAAAATGACTGTGTTATGAGCATGCATTGCACAGTTTCCATGCACCCTTGAAACTTAGCAAATTTTTAATATTTACACTCCAAATTTTCAACATTGCCATTTTTTCATACCTCTTCATGAACAGTACAGCTGCCATTTTTTACTTCCTGGCCAAAATGTGTTTCCGAACTTCCGGCGCAGAATAGCGCGGTCACTGTGGGAAATCAGTGTTTGGGACAGATTACAAAAATCACAGTGACTCTGTTCATGAGCAGAGGTCCTAAAATGCCTATGTTGAAAATTTGGTGACAAACATCTATAAAATGATTGTTATGAGTGTGTGTTGTGCAGTTTCCATGCACCCTTGTAACTTTGCAAATTTGTAGTATTTTCACTCCAGATGTTCAACATTTGCATTTTTTAAGACCTCCTTATGAACAGTATAGCTGTCATTTTTCACATCCTGGCCGAAATGCGTTTTCACACTTCTGGCACACAATAGTGCAGCTGCTGTGGAAAGTCAGTGTTCAGCACAGATTAAAAAAATCACAGTGACACTGTTCATGAACAGAGGTGCTAAAATGCCTATGTTGAAAATTTAGTGACAAAAGTCCATGAAATGACTGTGTTACGAACATACATCGCACAATTTCCATGCACCCTCGTAATTTCATGCATTTGTAAAATTTTTACTCCAGATTTTCAACATTGGCATTTTTTCACACCTCCTTATGAAAAGTACAGCTGTCATTTTTCATATTGTGCCAGAAATATGCGTTTACACATCTGGCGCAGAATAGCACGGTCGCTGTGGGAAATCAATGTTCAGGACAGATTAAGAAAATCATAGTGACAGTGTTCATGAGCAGAGGTCACAAAATGCCTATGTTGAAAATTTGGTGAAATAATTCCACTAAATGACTGTGTTACATGCATGCATTTCGCAGTTTCCATGTAAGCTTGGAAGTGCGAGCATTTTTTATATTTCCACTACAGATTTTCAACATCACCATCCCTTCACACCTCCCTATGGATGGTACAGCTGTCATTCTTCACATCCTGCCTGATAAGTTCAGGACACATTAAAATCACACTGCCACTCTTCATGAGAAGAGGTCCCAAATGCTTTCATGAGGTGGGGTCACAAAAAGACCATGTTGAAAATTTTTAGTGCAAATACCAACAAACGCCCATGGCGTTAGGATTTCTAACTATAATGTCCCACCCTGTACAGACTGACAGGCATCAGGGGTGTGCCTTTGGATTGCCGACTGTAATACTCATGCCATCCCACCCCAGCCCCCCAGCCAGTGACAAGCATTGAGGTGTGCCTTCTACTCTTCAGCCCCAGAGTTCACCTCATTCTCCTATATTGCACCCATTTCAGTGTATGTCCTTATGGAATGGGGTGACTTTAAAGCTGAACACCCCAAGGCACACCTCAACATGTGTTGGTGTCTGCAGGATAGGGTGAGGTGACATGGCATGAATGTCATGGACGATGACCCCAATGCATACACCAATGCCTGTCCATCTCTACAGGGTGGAAGAGGGGTTGGCGTGAAATTCAATACTTCACTGCCATTCCTATTCTGCATCTGTCTAACTCCTGCATTTCCAATGCTAATACCAGCAAAGGAACATTTGGCATTGATAAATGCTTATTAGTATTATTATTACTTCATTACCTACTCAGACATCAGAGCAGGAATCATATTATGAAAGCAGTAGGTGATATAAAAAACATTTTTACTGGGCAATTGAAAACAAGCCACTGAATTTTACTTTCATTACTTATAACTTGCTGACACGTTTGCTTTCAGTTTGTTTATTTTAAAGAATTCTTTTTAACTGCACAAATAAATTCTGTTGGCTACATCTCTCTCTCTCTCTCTCTCTGTTCTGTTTGTTCATTTATTAATCAATATGCTGGATGGATTGTTTGTCATCATTTTATATTTTTTTATTTTTATTCATTTAACTGTACTGTCCTAGCCAATTGGCAACTGCAGCCAAAACTCCCTCACCTACTCTTTATTTTGTTTTTGACAATTAGGCAGATGATCCATTTTCCATTTCTCAGTCTCTATATTTTTTCTTGTCTCACACAGATTCTTTATTCCCAGGATTGTGAATGAGTCTCCCTCACATGGAAGGAGTCACTCTCCTTCATTTCTGATCAATCCCCCTGGATTTTTCCATAAAGTATTTATTTCAGATTGGGAGTAATACCTTTGAGTCATGGACTCATTTACAAAGGTTCCAAGTCGAATACAGAAACACAAGACAAACAAACTACACATAGGCTACACAGGATTCCTTAGGAAGTAAACACTAGAGGTTACAAAGGGTACATGATACATTGGTTGTGGAGGAGAGTAACCCTGAGTAACACAGGGCAGAACAGTTAGTTATAATTCAGTGTGAGGTTAGGAAAATGTTTCTTGTGCAAAGGTTCACAGTAAGTGCAAGGCATGGCAAGAGGACTAAGGAATTCATTCAGTGCTTTAGCTAGATGCACCCAAAAGGCTTTGTCAGCATGTGGTGTTAAAAGGTAATAGTGGAGAAGAGAATTGACATAGTGGGGTGAGCAGAGCAGAGGGGGAGTAGGAGGGTGGTGAGGCAGGGGGAGTAGTACAGGTGTACACAGTAGGAGTGGGGGAAAAGGTGGGTTGGGGTAATCAGGAGGGAGTAGGAGAGGGGTGGCATGGGGGTAGGAAAGGTAAAGGGGGAATAGAAGCAGAGAGTGGAATATTGGGATAGAAGCAGGGAGAAGAACAGTGGGAGGCACTATGGTGGGGGTGGGCATAGTATCAAGTTAGACTAGTGATTGAGGAGGTGGAAAGAAAGGAGCCAGGGGTCACTGTGTGTAAGGGGGCTAGATAACGTTAGAGGTTATAGAAACAATTGCAGACAGTCTCCATGGTTTGATGGGCTCAAAGGTCTGATTTCAATTGGCTAGCCTTACTGCACTCAATCAAGTCCTTGGTGCATTCATTGAACCACTTTGAACCCCAAAAGGAGAGGGATCTCTGGGCTTGAGTTGTCCACTTAAATGGCACCACCAGTCCTCCTTTAACCATGTTGAGTCCTTATAATTGGTTGAATGGTTTTGAGTAGGCAGGAGGCTGAACTAAGGTTAGGCCTAGCAAAGACTTCATGGTAACTAGGCATGTTTGATACTTAACTCTAAGGTGAAGTGGGAGCCATCCATTATCTTGATAGAGGGTGCAGGTATGTGTCCAGTGGTAAGCCCCCAGCACCAGACGACAGGCTTTGTTGAGCAGGGTTTGTACCTTTTTGAGGGAAGTATCGGTGCTGGCCCCACAGATAGCAAATAGTCTATGGTGGTTAAGATCGAACAGCTAGTGACCAACTTCAGGGATTCAGGGGTCATGGATTGCTTGTGTTGGTAGAGCACTTCCAGATTTGCATTAGCAGTCTTAACAACATGGTCAACATGAGTTCCGAAAGACAGTGAGTCATCTAGGTGAACCCCAAGATATTTAAAGGTGCAAACTTGCTCCAGTGTGTTGCCTATGAGGCTCTGGATCTGTAGGGGGCCCAAACGTCTTCCTATTCTGTGGAATGGAGAAGAGCATGCTCTTTGTTTTTTTATAGTTGAGTAATGGTTTGTTGCTAGTGAATCATTTTTCAAATCTGTGGAAATTGTTCTGAAGTGCTGCGGAGATCATGGTCTGATTTTTCCTTTTAACACAGATTACCACATCATCAGCATAGAGCATGATGTGCATTGGGCTTTCAGCAGGTAGGGGGGTTGATAAAGAGACTGAAGAGGAGTGGGCCAAGAACTGACCCTTGGAGGACACCCAGGCTCGCTACTCTTGGTTCTGAGAGGTTGCCTTTGATTTTGACGCATTGAGTCCTACATGAGAGGTAGCTGTCAAACCACATCACTGTGTCACTGGATAGGCCTATAGAGAGGAGGTTTTGTAGCAGGAGTTGATGACTGACAGTACTGAATGCCTTCATGAGGTCTATAAAGATAGAGCTCACTGATAGACCATCAACAAAGGCATCATAAATTTGAGAAGTGTAATCCACCAGGGTGGAGATGGTGGAGTGATCTCTCCTGAACCCATGTTGCTGGGCACAGAGTAGGTTGTGCTTTGAAAGATACTAGGTGAGCTGATCCAAGACCACACACTCAAGGGCTTTTGAAACTAGAGGGAGAATGGAGATGGGCCTGTAATTGGACAATTTGGTAACATCCCCAGATTTGAAAACTGGGGTGACCAGTGTCTCCTTCCATTTGTCCAGGAAGACATCCAACCTTAGGGAAGTGTTGAACACTTTTGGGAGAGGTTCAATAATTTCATTTAGTACTAGGGCAATCAACTTTATGTCAATGAAGTCACTACCCATATATATTTTCCCTAATGCCCGTTTCACATATTTTAAAGAATAATGTCTTTGGAGCAACTTAAAATCGAATGGAGGAAAGCTACTTGTTGCTGAGGAGTGAGAGATTATGTTTGAGTGCAGGTTTTAAGTAGTAGGGGAAAGGTAGTACATTACTTAGGTCAGTGAAAGCCTGGTTAAAAACAAGGGCTATGTCAGCAGACTCCTGGAGAGTCTCGGTTGTAGTGGTAATTAACTCAGGAGGGGTACTGGGGGCTTTCCCTGTCAGTGACTACAGAGTCCCAAAACTCCCTACCACAGCCCCAGCACCTTTTCAGGAGGTCTTTGTAGTAGGAGGCCTTAGCTAGATGAATAAGCTTGGTGCCTTTGTTCCTGGCGGTTTTGTAGGCAATGATGTCAGGATGTATACTCGTTGCTTTGGCCTTATGTCACAAGTTATCCCTATGATGCATGAGCTCAGTGAGGGATCCAGTGAGCCACGGGTTGGTAGTCCCTCTTACTTTTTTAGTTTTGTAGGTGGCAGATATGTCACATGCCTTGTTAAATGTTGAGAAGAATAGTTAAGGGCTTGATTGCCATCCAGTACCCTGTCCAGAGGAAACCAGTCCACTAGTTTAAGATATTGTCTAAAGATATTGAAATGGCCAGGTCTCAGTGTTCTATTTCTTAGGACCTGGGGAGCACATATGGAGAACTTATTTGACCAGGTGCACATAACTGGAGAGTGATCACTAATGATGATGATGGGTAGAACTGTAACCTCGGACATATGTTCTGAGCATGTAGTAAGGAGCCAGTCAGTTAGGGTACTAGTGCCCATTTTGTAGTTAAATCTGGTAGGTTGAGTTACCAGCTTTGATAGGTAAAGACCTGAGCATTGATCATGGACTGTGGATGCTTCATTAGACTGCCAATGGACATTAAAGTCCCTGACAATGATGTGCTCCCAGTTTTTCTTATACTGCTCAAGGTTGTTGATTACTTGCTGGATGCCCATAGTGTGAGTACCAGGAGGTACGTAGACAGTGGTGAGTAGCAAAACTTTGTTTTGATGGCCAAGGGTAAGCTTGAGGATAAGGATTTGTGCCTCTGTGGTATGGAGACTGGTAAGCAGTAGTTGGCCTTTCATCTCATTCTTGATGTACAGTAGACCAGGCAGCCACCCCTGTGTTTTGATAATCTGTCCTGGCAGAACATATTATAGCCCTCTACAGCTATTATTGTATCACTGACCTTCGGGGATAGCCAGGTCTCCATGAGCTCTATTACATCTGGTTTGAGTAGTTACACCCAAGCCTGAAATTGAGGTATTTTGGGTAGGATACTGAGTTGGTTTAAGGATACTAACTTGAAGTACTCCATGCTCAAAGTGGCCTTAGTCTTAGGGGGTCCAGGATTGGGGTGCACATTACCGGAAATTAGTAGTATTTGTAGGATCAGTTTCCTCATGATACTTGCTCAAAAAATACAGTTATTAGCAATACATTTAGCTTGATGGCTCTTGTAGCCATTGGTAGTAACCGCTAGGGTGTTGCAGAGTATTAGTGCAGCTACTGGGATTTTTGGTGTAGCAGAGGGTACATAAGTTTGGGCTGCTTGTTTGATGTGTAAGTGTGTACTTGAGTCAGCCATTGTACCCTTGAAATACTGAGGGATTGTTTCAGAGACGGTGGGTGTGACCTGAATTGGTGCAGTGGTGTTTCTCTCAGCATCCTCTACTGTATATAGGGTAATGAGTATCATGTACCAAATCATCACGATTTTTGTAGCAGATTGTCCCTCTGGCAGATGCAGTAACTATCGTGTTCCAAAAAGACAAGCAATTGGTGTAACTTTGTGACGAGCAGTTGCTGCAGTGTCCCAACTGCAATTAATTGGTGGTGGTGGCAGGTGAGAGTCTACCAGTGGAAGTGGGAGAGAATGTGCTCTAGTGTGAGAGCATTTAATAGAGGTCAGGGCCAGTGAGGGTGGGTGGGACAAGATTAGGAACTAGAGAAAACTCTGGGCAGGAAAGGTGCACTCTAGCCCTAGGTATCAGAGAGTTGGAAGTGCCAGAGTTTTAAAAAAGCAGAAGAGATCGGTGCAGCCAATCAGGAGGCAACCAGAAAGGTGGGAAGCCAATGATAATCCTGGCTTTCAGGCCATGGAAACTGTACCTTGCTGCTGGTTTAGGAGGTCAACTTGCTGGAGCAGGGGCTTGCGGCCAGCCCAGCGCCGGGAGCCAGGACTGTTGGAAGCATCGGGAAAGCCCGGTCAGGGCTTGCTGTGGGGAAGAGAGGAGGGAAAGTCAGTTAAAGAAATAACGCGAGCTTGCAGAATGATCAGGGGGAGGGCTTAGGAAGGGGGGTAGGTGAAAAACAAAGAGTAGAAATTGGGGACAAACAGGTTTGCAATAGAAAGAAGCCATATTTAGCAGGTGTTAAGAAAAGAGCAGGGGCGGGTGTGTCTGGACTGTGACACTGGTGGTGCCGAGCCCGAGACAAGCGTTTGGAGGAGAAGAGGGAAAGAGAGAGAGAGGGGAGGATGGGAAAGTAGTTATAGATTAGCAACAGCAAGGGGGGAAATCACAGGCTTTCTATGCTGGCAATTTTAAGCATTTTCCTGAAAACAGTTGTATCACTTCTAACATTAAATTCGGTCACTTAGCAACTTCAGCTATACAGATTAGCTTCACCTAAACATTTTCTACAAATGACAATTGTGAATGTAAAATCATTAATTGTTCCAACAAAAAATACCCAACAAAGTCCGCCTAACCCAGGCGTTTTAGGAGAGAAAACGTAGTCATCAGTTGCGCTGGGGCAAACTTAGGAGCTAGAGAAAACTCTGGGCAGGAAAGTTGCACTCTAGCCCGAGATATCAGAGTGCTGGATGTGCCAGAGTTTTCAAAAAGCAGAAGAGATTGGTGCAGCCAATTAGGAAGCATCCAGAAAGGTGGGAAGTCAATGATAATCCTGGCTTTCAGGCCGTGGAAACTGTACAATGCTGCTGGTTTAGGAGGGCGGCTTGCTGGAGTGGGGGCTTGCAGCCAGCCCAGCATTGGGAGCCGAGACTGCTGGAAGCCTTGGAGAAGCCCGGTCAGGGTGTCCATGCTGCTAGTTTAGGAGGTCAGCTTGCTGGATTAGGGGCTTGTGGCCAGCACAGCATCGAGAGCCGGGACCACTGAAAGCCTCGGGGAAGCCTGGTCAGGCCTTGCTTGCTGCTGGTTTAGAAGGTTGGCTTACTGGAGCGGGAGCTTGCTGCCGACCCAGCATCAGGAGATGGGACTGATGGAAGCCTTGTGGAAGCCCAATAAGGACTTGCTTGCTTGCTGCTAGTTTAGGAAGTCGGCTTTCTGGAGCATCAACTATTAATATATTCATTAATAGGATAGACCTCCCTTCAAAGAGTCTGATATTCTGCTGCTCATACCCTCAAAACCTACTTCATAAACTAAACAGATTCTGAAAACCAGCCTCTTCCATATCTTTACCACATCTTTATCTTATCTTGCTTCCTACTACCATTTGCACCAGGAAAAGTACAATTATCTTAAAACCATGAGTGCTAACTGCAATCTCTTTGTATGATTCAAAACATATAGAATAGTGGATGGGCCACTATGGACAACCTGTGTGTTGTGCCTCCGAGGAGTACTGATTCCCTGTGACCTAGAGAGAGAGCAAAGCTCAAGAGGTCCATGGGAATCAGAACCCTGAGGTGGCATAGCACACTGGTTCGGCATAGAGTTGCCCATCCACTATTTTTTATAGTGTATGTTCCCGCCTAAGTAAATTAAAAACAATTTGAGGACTTTTCTATTTTTAAAATAGAAGACATAACTTGTTCATTCCCATGCCTCTTTCTTGGATTTAGAGCTGGTTACTAGGGTGAGATGTGTGGTTGCTAGGAATAGACATCCATACGTTTGTAGTGCAACCTTCTATTGGTTGCCATCCAGTGTGGAAGGGTTTTTCAAAAAAATTAAAATGGCTTTTATATTCCTCACTTAGCGAGATGTGGATTGTGCAATATCTGTTCTTTATTTCGTAAGTTATTTTAAATATCTGGTTGATCATGCATTTTATTTTTAATATATGTGCACATATCTGGTTGATCTTGCCTTTGTTTTTTTGTATCTGGTTGATCCTGAGTCACGGGTTCAGATGCTCATGACGCCACTGCCTCAACTGTTTATCTAGTTGATCCTGCCATTTCTGTGGTATGTGGAACCTCTAGAGGTTTTCAAAATGTTGTTTTCCCACTGTAGATACAATCACATTTCATGACCTTTTGAACTGTGGTACAACAACATTTTGACAGCCACCAACTTCCACACCCAAGGGCTGACCATACACAATAAAGTTTTATCTTACCTTTTATTCCTCAGTCAGACTCAGAACAAACAAAATCAAGTAGAGATTAATTCAACCCTTGTCACAAAGAAACAGGTATTCTTTGGCAGGCAGCTCAAGTGAAGAATTCAATTCTTTGCCGGTCCTGCCCATTGGGCAGCAGCTGGTGTCTCTTTAAAGTCCCACTAGAATTGGGCCTGACTTTATACATGTAACAACAGACTGGCTCAGTTGCTGGCAGCCACAGAGCAGTCAGGAATCAGGGAACACCAGCAGCCTGGTTTTCAAGTTGAGAGTCTGTGTGGTGGTGGTAGGTGCAGGCAGGAGAAAGGTGGTTCTCGCTCAGCAGCTTGCAGTGAGTCAGCTTCTCCCTGACTGGTAATGGACCAACAGGCAGGACAGATCCAGAATCAGAAGGGACATGGCCTACACCAGAGGTCCTTTTATCACACAAGGTGACAAAACTGTACAGGGAAAGACAAGTCCAGAGGACTCTTAAAAAGTCAGGGTGGTCCTTGCACAAATCACCCTGCAAGCATATGAAGTTCACATGAACGTTTAGGGGTGCAGGACCAATCAGGGACAGAAACTGTATTTTGTTTTGGTTGTGGCTTTCAAGTCCTGACTCCACTGATGCTGATTCCCTGCCATAATGCATGATGCTACAGCACATTTAACCTTTTGGCTGAGATACCAGCAGTCCTGTGACAAATTTGTTAGCCATCTTTTGTTTGGGTTGCAGGGAGGGGTGCAGAGGACTGTGAAAGGAGAGGGCTTCACAGCTTATAGTGCTGCTGAAACAGTTTGTTTAGGTGAAGGGGGGAATATGCAAAAGGAAAACATATTTTAAAAGATACGGTTTATTATTTTTATGAGAAATTGAGAACAACTAACAGTCCAGACACAATTTACTCAGTTGCATTTGAAAACTATTTTAGTATTAAATATATGCCACTCTTCCAATATTTCTTTTCCTTTTTTTGTTGATCATTTTTGCTCCCCTGGGTCCCACTGGCCACTTCTGATGTCCCGCCACCTCACTGTCCCCCAAGATCGGACCCCTTCCCCTATTGCCCCCATGACTTACCCTTGATGGCAGGGGGTGGGGAATGACTCACACACCGGCACGGATGCAACTAAGGAAGTGTCCTCTCAGGGCGGCTCACTGGGGGAGGAACCATCATCATTCTGCACGGTGGGACCACTTTTCCTTTTTTTCTTGATGCGGTGGGGAGCATGAAATGACACCAGTAATGCACCATCTGCACATCCACATGCTGTATGTCAGGCGGCTGCTCTACCTCCGCCCCCATGTTGTGGGACCTGGCCTGCCAGCCCCCAGCAACTGCTAGGGGTCAGGCAAGTGCTGGTCCATATCACCACCCTCCCCTGGGAGAGGAGAACTGTCCTCTAGAAACTCAATCCTCTCTCTCCCCAGCTGATTCCCCTGTGAGCCACTGACACGGCAAACACAGGTTACCGGTGTGACAGGCGGTGAGGCGGTAACGCCTCAGCCCTCCACGCCACGGGGCTGGACACACTCTTCCAATATTTCAGTAGACTAAAATAGCTTTCAAATCCATCAGAGTAAATCAAAATGTGTTTGAAATAAATTAAGAGTTGGAACTAGTTGTTTTATTCACAAAAGAAGAGGAGGGGGACGTACCTAAACTAAACAATAGAAGCACTCTGGATAGAGGTGTTGATACCAGTCCATTCACAGAAGAAAGGGTCCTGAAAGAACTCTTAAAACTCAAGGTGGACAAGGCAATAGGGCCTGGTGGGATTCTCTCCAGAATTCTGGAAGAACTAAGGGGAGAACTAGTGACATCACTGACTACCCTTTTTAACAAATGATGAGAGGATGGTGTGGTACTTGAGGACTGGAGGAAGGCGGATGTAATGCCTCTTCACAAAAGTGGGAGCAAGGCAGAGGCAGGAAACTACAGACCTGTTAGTTTGACCTCAGTGGTAGGGAAAATGAGTCTGCAAGAAAGAATTGTTGAGTACCTAGCTGCCAGCGGGGCACATGACCCAAGGCAGCAGGGATTCACAGCAGTAAGGTCATGTCAGATGAATCTAATAGATTTCTTTGACTGGGTGACAAAAGTAGTAGACCAGGGAGGGGCTGTGGACATGGTCTACCTAGACTTTAGCAAGGCATTTGACACAGTCCCACACAAAAGATTAATAAACAAGTAAGCCAGCCTGTGAGTGGGTCCCATGGTGGTAGCTTGGGTAAAAAATTGGTTGGAAAACAGAACACAGAGGGTAATAGTGAACAGAGTCTAGTCTGAAGAAAGGGGGTTACTAGCGGGGTACAGCAGGGTTCAGTATTGGGGCCAGTTCTCTTTAGTGTCTTTGTAAGTGACATTGCAGAGGGACTGGAAGAAAATGTATGCCTCTTTGCAGATGACACAAAGATCTGCAACAGGGAAGATACACAGTGGGGGGTGGAAAGGATGAGAAGGGACTTGGCAAGATTGGAGGAATGGTCAAAAGTATGGCAACTTAGATTCAATGCAAAGAAGTGCAAAGTAATGCTCCTGGGAAACAAAAACCCAGTGGAAGAGTACACAATGGGGGGGGGGAGGTACTAACAACAACAAAAATGAAAGGAATCTGGGGGTAGTCATATCAGATGACCTAAAAGTAGTCAGGCAATGTGAGAAGGCAGTGAGGAGAGCTGGGGGAAGGGGGATACTGGGATGCATAGGGAGAGGTATCAGCAGCAAAAACAGGAAGATGTCATCCCTCTGTACAGACAGTTGGTGAGATCACATCTGGAGTACTGCATGCAGTTCTGGAGACCCCATCTCCGCAAGGACATAGACAGGATGGAGGCAATCCAGAGGAGGGTAACTAATATGGTGCAGGGTCTGCACCAGAAACCATACGAAGAGAGACTAAAGAAGCTTAATATGTATACCCTAAAGGAAAAGAAGGAGATGTGTGACATGATAGAAACATTCAAGTACCTCAAGGGAATCAACAAAGTCCAAGAGGGTAGCATCTTTCAGAAAAAGAGATGTGTAAGAACAAGGAGAGCAAAGTTTGAAGATAGACAGGAGACTACTCAGGGGCACTGTGAGAAAGTGTTTTTTAACATAAAGGGTGGTGGATGCATGGAACATTCTTCCAGTGGAGGTTGTGGGGTCAAAAACAGTGGGGGAATTCAAGAATGCATGGGACAGACATAAGGCAATTATAGTGTGGGGTAGGAGGAAGTAGTCTATTGGTTAACTAGGATCTGCAGCTTATCCAATAGGTAGGGAAATGGGCACACTGGGTGGGCCAAGTGGTCCTTATCTGCCATCAAAGTCTATGTTTCTATTTCTAACTAGAAACCTACCAACCCTCGTCCTGCTTTGTGTTTTGATATTATACATAGCTGACATGGGGCATTTATTGCACACATCATAGGTAATGATGTATTGAAGGGAGGAGGAGGAGGATGCAAGATATATGGACAGCTGAGAGATGAAATTGCATCACATAGCAAAATTACACCATAGTTTACAAATAACATTACCTGAAGGGCATTTTAATATGTGTGTATGCGTGTGTGTGTGGTTTGTGTGTTGTGTAATTCTGTATCTTTTTAACATGAAAAAATCCCCAAGTTAGATTAACAGTCAGATCCAATTGGGGGGGGGTGGAGGAAGTGAGAAGGAGACAAAACATAAATGGAAACAGGATGATCACTATTTCACATTGTAAAGAGACATTGCTAAACCTGATGGTTTAGTAGGCTGGATCAGAAATGAAGGAATGCAGTACCATCATTGTTGTTCTTGAGACAGAAGCCCAGTAAGCATAAGAAGATGGCAAATTCTTTTATATTAATGTGTGAACCATCTGTTCTGTGGAAGCATGAGGATGAACATTATAGTTGTTACTTGTTGGTTTTTATATGCATTTGTTAGGAAATAAACATTAACACAGTACTTTATAATAATGGTGAGCAGGGTGCAGCCCCTCTTCATGACTGTCTAATCTAAAATAAAATGGGAAAGATTCCTGGCTGGCCCGCCGGTGCAGTGGTAGCACTACCACTTGTGATGCCAGCAACCCGGGTTCAGAAATAAGCCAAGAGAGTTGGAGTGCTGGTTGGGGGGAGGAGGCGATGCATCCGGGGGACTGCTATCCTTCCACAGGGAGAGAGGGAGACTGAGGCTTGGTGCTTGACTTTCCCCAGGCATAGGCCTGGATTACAGCAAGCACCCAGCCAAGTAAAGGAGGGGGAAACATGATGCACATTGGTGGTCATGCCTTGACATTGGGGTGCACGTCATGCCCAGAACAAGGTAAATAGCTCCCTACACTCCGGGGAGAGTGAGCACCCAGACACAGTTCCACAGCTCCCCTGCCTGTCCTGGACTGGTGCTCCGATGAAAGGAAGATGTTCGTGGTGTACAGGTCCCACCTTGTCCCTGACTGGGGGACAAACCAAGGCTACATGGGGGGACTACCACAGGTTCCAGGTAAGAGGGGACCAGGGACAGATGCCGTAGGTGACTCCCGAGGCAGCGGAGTGCAGGGGGGAGCACAAACAGAAAATAAAAAAATCTTTACCTAACACAGATCTGAGCCCCCTGTTTATTTTCTGGAAATTAGATTTTATACAGTAAAGTAGCTGAATAGTTATTCATAACAGGAGACACCCTTTCTGTAACAGCAATATTAATAGTCAGATTAATATAACATAGAACATTGCTGCAAGAGTGTACAAATGATGTTGTGCCATTCTGTTTTTTTAATTAAAATGGAAGCAAAAAAATCCATCTTAGCTTTTCAGATATATTTTATTTAAAAGGTTGTGCTTCCATTTTAATTAGAAAATGGAATGGCACCACATCATTTGTCAGTTCTTATAGCAATGGCCTATGTTCTATTACTTGTATTGTACTAGTATTGCTGTTATGGAAATTATGTCACTTGTTATGAATAACTATTCATCTACTTTACTGTATAAAAACTAATTTCAAGAAAATAAACAGGGGACTCAGATCTGTGTTTATTAAGGAATTAGTAAAAGACAGTGTTTTTTTCCCCTCCATATAAGTGTGGGTTTTGACTGAAACTATTTAATGTATTTGTGTATTCATTTTTTAAGTTTATTCATTTCCAATAGAATGAATTTTTCAAACTCCCTTTTGCTCGTGTTTTCCAACCCTGTGTGACCAAACTCCCTTTTGTTAGCCCTGCCACAGTCATTGATGTCACAGTGACAGAAATGTAAACATGCAGCCGTGCATCAGTGCAAGTGCACACACACCCCCAACACACAGTCAGGAAGACCGAGAGATTTATGCATCCGTTACAAAAATGCATATACTGTATTACGGTCTCAGTCTCTATGCCCTGCCTAGCAATCCACCCCCACCACCATGCACATTCATAATTTGAGACAAACAGTTTCAATCCCAGGACAGAGGTAAAAAACAAAACAAAATGGCATTAATATAATTAACAGCAATGTGTGCTGGTGTAAAATAAAATGCAGTATTTCTTTCCCAAAACCCTTATATGGCCCTTCCCCACCATGCAGATTTGGAACAGGACTCAGAGTTTTACTAAAGTCAGTTGCTTGCTTCTTTAACTAAACCTTTGCTTGCAGCCTGGTGGTAAAAGACATTTTAGAAATATTTTTCTCTTCGCAATACTAAGTTTGAGGCCCCCCATGAAGATTTGGGAACTTTGGGTTGAGATTCTATATCAAGTCGGGACTGGCACAGGTTTAATACTAGGAGGGAGGTTTAAATGTGGAAAAAACAGTACACAATATTTAATTTCCAACCTGAATATTAAATTGAGCATATTCTGGGAAAAGCCCTCAATTAAGTGAAATAGCCTGCAGGACCACTAGTGCCCGTATGATTATCTGAAAAGTTACCACTGTATATTGGAAATAAATGACTGAGCACTTTCTTTTTCATTTCAACCTCCCTCCCAGTATTACACTTGCTAGACCCAACTTGAATTAGTCTCCGGTCCTGAAGCTTCCAAACCTGCATGTGGCAAAGGGGGGATCAAACTTAGTCCTGGGAATTTGGGAAATACATTTCTAAAATGTGTACATCTTGCCATTGGGCTGCATGCAAGGGTTAGTTATACTGGAGCCATGCAGGGAACAGAAATGTTTTTGAAACAGCTGCAAAATTTGATTTGCTCCACTGTTCCTGATCTTAAAATAGCCCGTTTTTCAGCCCCAAAACTTCTGTCTACCATTCTTACAGCTGCAGGAGGAAGAGCCCTGCATATGTCTTGCTATCACTTGGGGAAAATAGGGCACTTCAGACTCCCACTAAAGCACAGTTTTGGAGTAAAACTGCAATCCTTCCACTACCTGAAATCACTATGCTGGGGGAAGGGGTGTAGACCTCCTTTCCTACATGTAGCATTCTCATGCCAGCTCAAATTACAGTCAGTGGATACGCTCAGTGTAAACAGCACAGGCAACTTGTTTTAGTCTTAAAGGACACCAACACTCTCTTTTTACACATTTTTATATAAAACAATGCACTGTTCACAGTGGTGTAGTGCTCCCATGTGCCTTAAAGTCCTCAATGATGGTTTTTTATGTAGTTCTCTAGGCAGCAGTCTTAAATCAGCAACTGAACAGTCTCTAAAGCACAGCTGTAATAGAACTTTGTTTTATAGCTTCTCTGCTGAATTCCTCCACAGACTTTATTGGAGCACAAGGTGATTTGACATCAGGTTTCAGTTCCTGGCAGTGTTGTCATTGGGCTTGGACAGGCAGACTGTCATTGTGATTATCCTCCAATTGAATAAAAGAGGTAGTCTATTTTTTTAGTAAATCTGTTTGTTTGCTAAGTTAAAGTTACTTTCCCTACTAATGCTTTCTGTTTGTATTAAATGAAGCATTTGGCTGACATGGCAATGCTGGGAAAGCCCAGAGGCCTGCTAACCATGTAAGCCCCATAGTTTGGTGGTTAAAGCACTAGCAAGGTATGCCATGGGCCTGGGTTCAATTCCCATTGGGTCACACTTTTGCTTTCACATTTCCATCATGATTTCAAATTGCCTCTTAGTGGCTTTTCTGTAGTGAGAAATTATCTGGTTGTCTCTCTGACATGTGCCTAGCTGTAGGTTATGCAACACATAGAAAGGAATGTGTGTGTCTGTAGGGAAAGCCCAGAGGCCTGCTAACCATGTGAGCCCCATATCTTAGTGGTTAGAGCACTGGCACTGTATGCCAGGAGTCTGGTTTCAATTCCCAGTGGGTCACACTTTTTCTTTCACAGTTCCATCATGATTTAAAATCACCTCACAGTGGCTTCATTGAACTGAGATGTTATCTGGTTGTCTCTCTGACATGTGCTTAGTTGCAGGTTACGCAACATGTAGAAAGGAATGTTTGTGTCTGTAGGGAAAGCCCAGAGGCCTGCTAATCATGTCAGCCCATTCTTTGGTAATCCCTTGCCAGTCTACCACTGTAGGCCAGGCTGCCTTCTCGTATTGTTTCCCAAAACTGTGGAATTCACTTCCTCACCAGATTCGTCACTCTCCCCCCCATCTCTTCAGCCCTACATAATTTCCTCTCCATCAATAGTACCCGCAACTAATCTCCCTGGTCTTCCTGATCTGCTCCCCAACATCTATCAATTATAAATCACTTTTCTTCTTAATAACTTTTCCTTTTCCAGACTTACAACCTTTCTTCCCTACTGTAATCCCTAGCTGGTTCTTCCTTCGGGTTAACTGGTATCACCTTCTCGTATGCAAGTTTTAACTCTATGTCAATGCACTTGACCTTTTGTCTATCTGGACAGTCTTTAACAATTTTGTACTTATGCAGCACTTAATATGCTTTTTTTAGTTGTTAATTTCACCACTGTCACTTTTGTTGTATATTGGTTGCTGTTTGTATGTATGCTTTATTGTATTCCCATTACCTTGCCCCCCAGGACACACCATGAGACGAGCAACTTGTT
This sequence comes from Neoceratodus forsteri, assembly GCA_016271365.2. Lineage (NCBI taxonomy): Eukaryota > Metazoa > Chordata > Ceratodontiformes > Ceratodontidae > Neoceratodus > Neoceratodus forsteri. Next base: position 982,442,988 of record CM028131.1, on the reverse strand, counting down.
GTTCAGTGTGCCCTTCCTGGTGAAAGGCTTTAATAAATAGCTTAGAGGTTGGAGCACTGATACAGTATGCCAGGGGCCTGGGTTCAATTCCTAGTGGGTCACACTTTTCCTTTTACATTTCCATCATTTCCCTACTAAGTTAAGCAATGATAATGCAACCCTCTGTCAAGTTTTTGTATTAATCCTGTGGAAGTGTTTGGGTGATTACAATTTATTTGCATTTGTAATGAGTTTATTTGGAAATACTTCTTGATTCAGAATAAAGTGACAGTTTCATTGGTGCCTGTGTCTTATGGCTATCTTCACTCTGGGACTTGCAAGGCACTGATGGGTGAGGGGTTGAGAAGAGGGGATGAGGCTTTAGTTGGGTTTTCTTCTTTTAGCCGTAGTCTCCTCTATTTTTTTTTATTTTTTTATTTATTTATTTAGTTTTTGTTGATTGGGTAAGTGCACTAGACAAATCCTGCCTATTTTCAGGCACGACCCGGGGAATGGGGATACAGATGAATGCCAACTGACCTTGAACCAGATTAAGCTGTTGGTGGTATTTTTATTTTTTAGTGAATGAGGGAAATGTGGCCAGGACACTGGGGAAATTCCCCTACTCTGACACCCCTTACATCCTGGCATTCTGCCAAGATGGCTGCTCCTGGAGGTTTGGTGGAGAACATGGAGGTGTTGGAAGCAGGGGAGTTGGTCTCCTCCCCTGCCCCAGAATCGTTAGAGGCCAAACTGTCTACTGAACCAAAGACTGCTGCCTTTTACATGGTTACTACTGATGCTCCTCTGAAACAATCCCAATTTTGATATAAGTTTCAGACTTTGAATGGGTTGGAATGTTTTTGGTCTAAATTCCATCAGTTGAAAAATACTTCCCTGTGGGCCCCCTTTACTGCTATACCTCTTACTAAACCTGCTCAAAATAATGTTATCATCCTATTTAGAAATGAGGGGGTTAGTCTAAATGACATTACAGTCTGGTTGAAACAGAGATGCACAATTCTAACAGATCCTGAGGCCATTTTTGATAATGAACATCTCCAGACAGGGGGATGGAAAGCAAAGCTGTTGCTTAAAACTACTGATACTGGGATCCAGCATTTACCAAATAGCTTCGTATTAGGTAGGGGTAGAGGGATACTTTTCTACCCAGGCCAACCTAAGGCCAGTTGCAGATGTGGTTCCATAAGTCACTTAAGCAGCATTTGTGACAAAATTAAATGTGTGGTGTGTAGGGAATTAGGTCATGAGGGTAATCAATGTGTGGAAGAACCTAAATGTGTGCTATGTGAAGAATCTGGCCATACCTTTCAGCAATGCACTTGGGCTGTCTATAACTCCCCGAATCTTGCTGATGGGGAAGAACAGAGGTTGCTCATTACAGTGACACAGCATTCTAAACTGACTGAAAATAGCTTGGTTTCTTTACGGCGGAGACCTTCTCTCCCGCCTTTAGAATCACTGTCCCAGTCTTCACATGAGACCACGGCCCCCATTGATAAGGAACCGGATGCCTCTGAACCTGTACAAACTACTGAAGGGGTATCTGGTCTGGCACCCACTCCCCATCCCAGTACTTCTACAGAGCTCTCTAGTGCAAATTGCATTCTACCTACCCCTCTCCCTGTGGCACCTATGGGTACTATGGAGCCCCCCCCCACCTCCAGAATCTACTGTTCCTTGAAGCAGATATACTAGGAGTAGTAGGAAGCAAGGGTCAGCTTTATCCAAAGTGCAAAAAACTGAAACTATTCCTTTGGGTAATAGATATGATTTATTGCAGGATCCTTTAGAAAATACAGACTCTGATTCCTCCTCTGTGGTTTCTTCCTATCTGGAACAAACTATGGATACTGAGGTTACCATTGATTGTTTGGGGTCCCAGAAATGAAAAGCAAAAACTAAGGTGAAACATAAAAACAGTGGCACTAGGAAGGGAAAAACTAAGTGAAGCCTATTAATGATTTTTTTTTCCTTCTATAATATGGCTCCCTCCTTTTCATTACATACTATCAATGTAAATAGTATTAAAAAGAAAGTGAAGAGGGATATAGTGTTTTCTTTTTTGTCCTGCTTATCCATTGGAGTTATATTGTTGCAGGATGTAGGATTCCATTCTCTTCCTGAAATTAAGCAAGCTCAGAAAGCTAGGTTTCTTGGCCCCTCTTTTTGGTCTATTAGTCAAGATACATGTTCAGGAGTAGGTATTTTATTTAGCATGCCTGGTGTTGAAGTAATTAAAGCATTGGATTTATGTCCTGGAAGGCTGTTATTGCTGGATGTTAAAATCTCAGATATGATTTGTAGAATTATGAATATCTATGCACCTCAAACAAAATCTCTTAGAATTGAGTTATTGAAAATTGCACACCCTTTTTTATATATACCTCTCATTTTATTGTTTTTGGTGGAGATTTTAATTGTGGCCTATCTCTCAGGGATAGATCTCATACTTCCAAAACAACAAAAATATTTTGCGACTCAAATTTTGTGCATACTATCTTGAATTCGGGTACTGTAGACTTAAAGATGCATACTTATCTGTTACAGCTACACATACTCCTACATTTCATAAGTGTCCATTAGCCACTCACATAGATTTTTTCTTTATCTCCAGACATTTGCTCCTTTCTGCAGCCATAGTAATGGTGGCTGAATTTTCGGATCATAATCTGTTAACTATCAAAGTAGGTGATATTCAGCAAAGACATAATGGTCCTGGTGTATGGAAAGTGAATAATTCATTACTAGACAATACTCTTTTGTTGAAACAGATTAAATATTGTTTGCAAGCAAGGAAATCTGTTTTTTTTATATGATGATTTACTGTTATGGTGGTCTGATACCAAATTAGACTTGATTTGTCTATTAAAGCAATTTAGTAAACAACATCACAATTCACAGTGCATAGTATATCAGAAAAAATGGCTCCCTTTACAAAAACTTTTGACTTTATCCTATACTACTGGACAACATTTTAATAGTCAAATTAGGAATTTAAAATCGGATCTGACTGCTTACCATTCAGAGAAATTTAAATTGTTGCAACATCAACAACAATTTGGGACTAAGGGATCATATGCTGCAGTATGCCCTTATGAAAACTGTAAAAAACAAACAAATGATATGATTTTTGAGGTTCTTTTGGATACCAACCACCGTGAATGCAGAACTAATTTGAATATTTAAACCTGTATTACTGCATATACTGCTAACTAATTTGGTCCTTTTAAAAAAATATTTCAGAGGCCTCTGAATATCTATCTCATATTACAATCCCTGACATCCCTCCCTCTTTGCAACAGTTTACTATTCAAGACATACAGCACTCAGAAGTTATGGCAGTTTTTGGTCAGTTGCGAAATGAAGTCACGCCTGGCCTGGATGCTCTTCCTAAGGAACTTTATAAGTTACTAAGTGTATAAATAGGCCAAGAATTAGTTGCAGTCTTTAATTATATTCTCTGAAGTGACTTGTTTCCCTTGGAAATGAATATGGGAGTTTGATTTATATTTTCAAGAAGGGTGACAGATGGCTTCTTCAAAATTGGAGGCCTATTAGCCTCCTAAATACAGATTTTAAGATATTAGTTACAATTTTAGCTTTATGATTACTGAAGATAGCACAGCATGTTATTTCTTCAGCTCAATTTAGTACAGTTCCAGGCAGAAATATTTCTGATCGTGCTGAGAGAAATAGTTGAGAGAGGAAATATGGCTCTACTTCAAGGTTACTTAGTCTCTCTAGACCAAAAACAAGCTTTTGATTCTGTCAATCCATGAGTTGTTATGCCTTCTTCTACAACATTATCATGTCCCTATTTTGTTTATAACTTGGATACAGACATTATGCCATCCTGCTTCTATTATTCCTATTGCTAATGGGTGGAAAGGTCCCATAATACAGTTAAAGAGAGGGGATCAACAAGGATATCCGCTCAGCCCTATTCTTTATGTTTTTTTCTTGGACCCGTTGCTCCGAAACATTAATGTTTCAGACAGAATTGTTTCAATTTCCACTCCACTATGTTCCAGCCCACATGCTGTTATGGCATATGTGGATGATATGAGTCTAGTTGTGGCTGATATGTCCTCCACACAAGAAGCAGTGCATCAATGTATGGCATTTGGGGCAGTCTCTGGAGCTGTCTTAAACTTTGATAAATGCATTGGTAGAAAGTTGGGGACTCATAGTCCATCCGTATTGCTGGTTTCCAATATAAAAATAAGTCAGAAACCTATAAAGATTTTAGGTATATTAGTTGGTGATAGTCCTCTGGATGTTTTGAACCGGAGCCCTAAATTATAAATTGCTCATTCTAAAGTAGCATGTTGGAACAAGTGGAAAGTAGGAAAAAAATAGGGTTTACTTGATTAAAATGTATTTAATTCCAGTTTTTCTTTTCATTAGCTATATATTTCCCCCACCTAAACGTTTTGAAACTAAGATTTTGAGTATTTTTTTTCAAGCCATATGGGGTAGTCGCCTTAATCCAATTAAAAGAAATGTTGTTTATTTATCTATTGAGTCAGGTGGTTTAAACATGGTTCATCCTCTGTATTTCTATAATACCATTTTTTGTTTGCAAATATTAAGCCCCTTTTATTTAATTTAGGAAGAGGTTGGGAGTCTTGGGTTGATGAATCCTGCAGTCTCTGGTTTCGTCCATGGGACTCTAAAAATCTCAAAATAGTTAAAATTGTTTCTTGCCATCCCACTTACATGAGGGAAACTTTTTTAAGGTTGAAACAGTGGAATATTTCCATTACCATGGTAATGACATTTTCTCACAAACATTTGTATAAGCATCTGCTGGAACACAATTGTGCTGTTCCAGTAGTCTTCTATAAATGATCAGAGTCCTATTGGGGTTGCCTTCTGGCTCTTTTTTATGGAATTCCAGAATTCCTCCACGAATGTGGGATCTACATTGGCTGAGCTGCCATGAATGGATAAATATAAAGGCAAATCATAAACACAAACAATTGTCAGCTAGGTTTTGTACTCGCTTGAATTGTATACAACAAGAAGAAACCATTGAACATTGATTTTTTCAATGTTCATATATTCAGGGTTTTTGGGCTTTTCTTGCTAAATGTTGGAATGAACCATTGTTTGCATCTATTACATATGTGAATTTAATGTATGGGGCCTTTTCAGGTGAATGGCGAAAATGGAACTCTGCTACATTCAATGTTCTCTTTACAATATTGAAATGGCATATTTGGACTGCTCGCTGTTTATTTACCTTGCAACAGATGGAGTGTTCTCATGATGATTTATTACATAAAATTGTATTTGATTTGAAACAAGTATATTATGCAGACTCAAAGTTAATGCATACTCAAATGATTCTAGACTTCTGGAAATGTTTACCGTGGCTCACTCACTCTGATGCTCCTATGACATGATCTTTTGTGTATTTTTCTTTTTTCAGATTATTCTTGCTGTAATTGTATGAGTTTTCTGTTTTGAACTGTTTGGTAGTTTTTTTGGTCAATAAAATTCCTCTACTCTTTTCGATAAGTGCCATGGGATCTTTAACATCCACCTGAACTACCACCAATCCAGGCAGATGGGACCTCGGTTTAATGTCCCATCTGAAAGATGAAGAACTATAATCAAACGTAAACAGTAAACTAGAGTAACTATGACATTAAGCTGGGATTACACTTAGCTGATATCTGCCCTATGGACTGGTGGTGTCTAATAATCTACCTGTGATAGCATGGACCCTGGATTTGAATGCAGTGATCTACTTTGACTTGTCATATTGCTTCCTACATATCTACTTGTGTGATATTTTTCTATTTGTATTGAAGCATTTGATTGACATGGTAATGCTATGTATGTTTTGCTGCCCAAACAAACAAGCATAAATCAGTGCCAAACATGTTTTCTTTCATGCTGTTACAAAGTTATAACAACAGTATCTTGAAACTATAGACAGTCCTTTCTTACTCCCATGAGCTATTGTTTCATGGACTTTGGGTTCCACTGGGCTAAGGAGTATAGGCACCCATATTCAGAGCTGGCCATGTGTGGTCTGTGGCAGTTTTTGCACAACCTGCCTGGGGAGCAATATGGGGGCCATGTTGATACAGTGCATAGAGACTATCTGTTATGCTGACAAAGGCCCAGACTGAATATGGCTGACAGGAGTGCAATGGAGTTAAGTGTGGATCAAAAGGGACAGTGGCAGGGCTCCTGTGGGCTGTATTTAGCCCTAACATGCTTATGACCCCTTTGGGCATGGAAGGCACTATGGCCCATTTGCATGCCCACTATGAACCCATTAACATGTGTACATGTTCCCCCATTCTGTAGCTGTCTTACATATTACTTGTGGTCTGAGGGGTCCCCCCATCCCCCATGAGTGTGTCTTGTAGCTGTCTCAAATATTTCTGGTGGTGCAGTGGTTTCTGTACCCCCTGATTGATTGTCCTGTAGCTGTCTTGAATATTCCTGGTGGTGTAGTGGTTCCTGCACCCCTGTCAACCATCATGAAGCTGACGTGAATATTCCTGGTAGTTTACTGGTCTCCACCCCCTCCCCCATAAGACCATCTGATCCTCTGTCAACCGCCTGCTCAGGAACCCCCCCCACATACCCCCCGCTCAGGTCACCTAAGCTAAACTACAGCAATAGTGACACTGATCTGCACAGTCTTCTGTTCATCACCTTGGCCAGTGACCATTTGATTGCCAGTAAGCAATCATAAATACAGTAGAAACAAGTGTTTGTACAATACTTGCAATTGCTCAGAGACCATCAAATAGAAACCAGTTGAGGTGGTGAGCAGAGGGCTGTGCCAATCATGGCACATGGTCAGTTCATCAAAATATATAATGGCACTGGCAAAAACCTTGCAGTTTGGTCCCATAATCTAAGCATGGTCTGAAACCACAGTAGATTATATACACCAACTCCGGGACCACACATGCTTTTATTCCCATGTGGTTTTTGAGACCGCATTTTTTATTTAGCCAACTTGACCAGATACTACCAGTCATCACTACTGCTGTCATTTACATTATGTGACCAGGGCTGGCAGGGTGCCTGAGAAGATGAGTTGGGAGGGGGTTAGATGCCCTTATGGGGTGGACCACTAGACCACCAGGAATGGACCAGAGAGCAACAAGATGGATGATCTGGATGCTTTTACAATGCATTTTTTCCAGGACAGATCAGCTAACATGCAACATCTGCTTTTCAGTGGGGTTCTGCTGTAGGGTTTTGCTTTTACAGTTTTACAGTATGTGTACACAGGATAGCACAGCTGAGTTGTGATATCTTGTTTGCAGTGGGGTTCTGTTTGACCCAGCTTTCACACTGTATTTACCCAGGATAGTACAGTGGAGATGCAAGATCTTTTTTTTTTTAGTGGGGTCCTCCTTTTACCCATTTGTATAATGCACTTATCCAGGATAGCTCAAGTGAGAAGCAATTTCTCATATTCAGTGGGGTCCAGCTTTTACTGTGTATTTTTCCAAGATAGAGCAGTACAGTGGACTTATTCATTTAATTAACCTATTTAATGTGGCAAAGGAGTAGTGCATGTACAGGTCACTACTCAGGTCACACTTGGAGTACTGCATGCAGTTCTGGCATCCCTTTCTGAAGAAGGATATCAGATTGCTGGAAGGAGTGCAGCGTACGGCAACTAAGATGATCCAGAGGCTGGAGGGCAAAACCTATGAGGACAGGTTGAATGAGCTGAATATGTACACCCTGGAGGAGAGGAGAGGATGGCTTGGGGGGATATGAGTGAGACCTTCAAATATTTGAAGGGAATTAACAAAATGAGTACAGAAGAGATATTTAAGCCAAGGTGTGGAAGGGACACCAGAGGGTATGGTCTCAGGTTGGAGGGCAGTAGATATCAGACAGAGATGAGGAGTCATTTTTTCACAGAGAGGGTGGTAAGAAAATGGAACACTCTGTCCAAGGAGGTGGAATTCTATAGCACAGTGGGCAGTTTTAATAGGGCATACAATAGAGTGCAAGGGGGTTAAGGTAAGGGGTGCAGAGGAGAGTGGGGCAGCTACAATATAAGGGTGCTGGCTGCATATTCGAGCAGACTAACTTGATAGACTGTAAGGACTGTTTCTGCTGGCAGATTCGTATGTTCATATGTTTAAATGTCTTCTCCATGAAGGATTAGTAACTTAATAACCTGGCAGTGATAACTTTGTTCTCATCATGAAGTTGGTACTTTTTTTGTTCATGTGAAAGATAGATCTGCAGTCTGGGGAATATCCTGCAGAAATCCTCCAAACCAGTGAACGGCTAGCTGTACCTGTGTGACTGGAGGTGCTGCTGGTACTATGCGGAGTACAAGTGGGGAGCAGCTTATTAGTCATGCTGTGTGAGCCAGTAAGGGGTTAATTCTTACAAGTCGGGAGTCAGAACTTGGCCAGGACCAAGTGACTGAGATGATTGGTGTCAGCAAAACAATATGAGTCAATAATCAACCTGGCTTTATCATAAAAGGAGCAGTGAGCTAAGTGTGCTGTTTTGTATTAATAATTTTGTTAGTATTGAATGACATCATCAGACATTAAGTTGCTGGGCTGCATCCAGCTACTCCAGTGATCTCTCTTACCCCTAAGCTTGCCCCTTGCTGCCGTCCTCCCATTCCCCTGCTGTGAGCGAGCATGGAACCCATGAAGTGAAGTTCACATGCATCTGATGGTGGATCGCAATTCTTCAGCATTAAAGCCTGTGCTGCATTCAGATGAGGCATTAGGTCATGTGTGCTATATGGCTTTGCTGTTTGGGATGGCTTCTGAGTGGGTGTTTAAGGTAGGATGGTCCTAACACTGGCATTGCCCCTGCCCTTGCCATGTGAATGGGCTGTGTACAGTACATGCCACATGATGTGCTTTGCATTAGGTCATCATCTGTTACAGTTACTGAGGTTGTGCTGGAGTGTTTGATGGTGTTGTGGTTACAGTGTATGACATATGGGGATTGGGGGGTTGGCTGTCATGTACTGGATATAAATGAGAAACATCACTTGCTGTAGAGAAGTGCCAAATATGGTCATAACATTGTCCGAGATCTCACACAGACTGTGGAATCCTTGCTGCATGTTATGTCTATGGGCCATGATGTCACTGTATATGCCCTGTATTTCATGCTGCCTTCCCTGCTGAGCTTTGTCCTCCCTGCTCCAACTGTCTCAGTTCAGGCTACATGTTGATAAAGCATTCATGACCTGGTATATATCCTTTGTCAATGTTGGGCATTGAGGGACTCCAATATAGGCACACTTCTCCTCCTCGTACCATTCCTTCTACCATTACTTGAAGGCCTTCTCCTTCCACATATAGTACAACACACACTCACCATTCACATTTTAAACACATGGGAAATACAGGATCAACCAGATAAATTATCTATCTTTACCAAAAATGAAATTTACACACAAAGCTGACTACTGAAGTTCATCTTTGTTTAAGGCCACGAAACACCCTTATGAAGTTAATGTATTAGCAGCAGTAGTGGCACTAACCAGAGTTTGTTTTAGTAGGGACTGTCATTCCAAGTGTCTAGATCTCACCTGAAGTGTAGCTAGATACTTGCCATTTGCATAGCTGGGGGCAGGGCATTCTGCAGATGACAAGACAAATGGTTTCTTCTGTTCCTTGTGGGGATCACTTTGGGGGGATGCAGAGTGACAGACTAGCTAATTGATAGCAGTTTACCTGGTTGGTGGTACTGGCATGGAGGTGTTGTGCGGTAGCTAAACTAATTGCTATTATTTTTCATTCCCCAGAGTAGCCCTGCTGTATGCAATTGATCTGCTGATGTCTGTGAGTGAGCTGCTGAAAAGCTGTTTGTGCATTAGCGCTACAGCATTGAGCAGCAGCTCTCTGGGTGCTGTGCAGCTGCACAAGTGCACAGCTTACAAGGAACATTACCCAGGTTTGGGGACTGAGTATACAACTGAGGAGGAGAATATGCTGTATGAGAAACAAAGAAGACAAATCTATATTATGAAAGTTTTTTGTGAGGCAAAAGCAGAAAAACTGTACAGATTTAAAATCTGGCAAGTCTAGGTTAATTAGGTTCTGTCATAAAAGCATTGTTTTTGTAGCTTTCAGAAAGAAATGTCTAAAAATAAGAGATGTTGCAATGAATTTAGTAATGCTGGCTGTGCTTACACAGTAGTGGTTCACTGTTAGTTTTCATAAGGTGTTTTCATGTTCTGTGCATATCCTGGTGTTGATGATATTCATTTTATTGACTACTGACACTGGTAGCCAATCTTCGGCATCAGCACATTTGGTTTAAATAAAAGGTATCACGACCAGGAGCCCATTATGTGGCTCACAAGTGTCTCAGCACCATGCCACTGATCAATAAATCTGGTCACCAGCATCCCATCCCCTGTGTATCACCAGTGTCAATAATACCCCACAACAACAATGGAGTAGAGTACTACTGGAAATCATAGACTGCGTGGCTTAGGAGCTGAATGTGGAAGGAGGTTTCACTAGATGTCAGAAACTGCTTGGCAGAGAGGGAGGGAGGGAGGGAGGGGTGCTATTAAACATCAGGGCATGCTTGTCATTAAAAAGTCACAGAGCATTCACAATAAAAAATAAAATTTGTTTGATATTGCATATCCTTTTCAAAAGTAATGGAAATTAATTTGATCAATAAAATTCTTACTCTCAACTGTCAGCCCACAGGAAGTTCTTGAAGGTTTGCTTGTCTTAGAATATGATAAGTCAGGAGGCTGTGATAGGATAAACAATAAATATAGAATATCGCATGGGGAATTGTGGTTAACAAGAATTTTATGCACACCCGAGGTGTGCGATGCCCCATAAACCCCGAGGGTGAAGTCCAAATGGTTTATCTGGGCATTGCACACTGAGGTGTTCATAAAATCCAAGTTTGTACATGCTTCATCATGTTTTATTTTTATATTTACTGGTATGAGGAGGATCTACAGAGAGAGTATTTCATGTCTCTCCAAGAGATTGTGGCAGCGAGGGATACCAAAAGACTGAGACTTTCTCACTGTAATGCTGATGATTGTGAGTGCCACAATGAGGGGGAATGAAAGAGACCAACTGAGAGAGCAGACTTGTCTCACATCTGTCCCCATTTGGAGGCATAAAACGGGAAGATGTTACCATTTAAAAATAAATTTGTCAGATTTTACTCAAACAACATGCCTGGTTTTCGTTTTTGCTTCTTGTGTGAGAAAGCAGTTTTTTGCACTGCTGCTTTCTGTAAGCAGCACGAGTGAATGGCCAGCTCAAGGTCAGTTTTTTGCACATGTGCTCAGGTGCACGCGAGGCTATTTTTAGAACTGTGGTTTATGGAACTCTGTAATTCACATGTGTGAATTACAGAGTTTGTGAGGTTATGCCAGCAGTTGTTAATTGGCACTAACCATTAAATATATTATTATCTTATCCTGCACCAGTAATGTTCCATCTTGTAAAAATGCTTTTAAAAGGTGTTGCCTGTTCTAGTGAAACCTGGTCAGCCTGACTTGCACAAAGATTTGCATACCCATAATGCCTTGCTCTGGGAACGAGGCTTGAGTGTGTGTATGTTTGTGTATGTGAACATGTGTATTGTTTGTATGATGCAGAAAATCAAAACTATTAGGATATTTTTTCTCTCCTATTATTCTAGTATGATCCAATATACAGCTTTCCTGGCAAACTGCCTCTCTGGTATGCTTACTGTAAGGCCCAGATATTCAAACCACTGTACCAGGCGCAAAGTGCTTGCAACTATGCTATACATGTATTTGTGCTGGAATCCTATATTCAGAGGATATTGCTGAACATGCTATCAGTGCCAATACACTAATGCAGAGTTAATGTAGCAGCACTCAGTCTCAGGAGCATTAACCTGCATAACATGTGCAGTGCGATATTCAGCATGATAATGCTGCACAAACAGGATTGTACAGGTCACATAGTGCTGCACAAATTCCACCTATAAAAAGGCCTTCTTAAGCTGGGGCAAACCCTAGAGGCAGAGGGAGACACTACAGGCCACACACCAAGATGACTCACATGGCAACACACGTCATCTACCTGATGCAGCAAGTCATGGATGATGAGGAAAGTGTCAATGCCTGTGCCTAGGCATAAGCCACAGAGGTGCTATGCTGAAAACAGGCAGTACCACCCATGAGCCATATTTGAAGTCCTCAGTGATGACCAAATCATAGGCCAGTAAGGGTTCAACAGGCTCATGCCCATGCAGCTGCTTGAGCTGCTGCATGACCAGCTCTGGACAGATACCAGCCATGCGACGTCCATAGAGGTCAAGGTGATGTCTGTACTGTACTTTCTGGCCACCGATACATTCTGGATACTGGTGGGGGACACCACCAGTATCACTCAGTCAGCCATCTCAAAGCTGTTGGGTCAGTTCCTAGATGCCCTAATGGCCAATTCTGTGGAGTTCATCATATTCCCCAGTTTGCCAGTCACATAAACAACAACCATGCAGCAATTCTATTGAGTTACACACCTACCATCTGTACTCAGTGCCATTGACTGCAGCCATGTTGTCATCTGGGCACCCACCAATGAAGGAGTGGAGGCCTAAGTGACTAGGAAGGGGTGCCACTCCATCAATTAACTGGTGGTGTGGGATGCAACAAGGCACATCATCACTGTCCTGGTACAGTACCCTAGCAGTGCCCATGACACATTCACCTGGCACAACTCCATTCTGTGCCAGAGACTGGAAATTAGGGACATCCCTAGTTTTCAGCTCATTGTTGAGTATACCTTAATGGCCTCTCCTCCCTTCCCCTTGCTACAGACATTGACACTAACCCATGCCCTTTACCTACACATGGGGCAGTGCATATCCCCAGAATCCCAGGCTCCTCATACCTGTTCTACAGACTCCATATGTTGCAGAGAACAGATACAATGTGGCATACAGCACCACAAGCAACATCTTTTAGCATGTCTTTGAAATGCACAAGATGTGCTTTAGGTGCCTTGATCATTCCAGTGGTGCCCTGCAATATACCCCTCAGAGGGTCTGTGCCATATTCCGTGCCTGTTGTATACTACACAACATGGCACTCAATCATGCAATATGCATGCTGGCTCTAGAGAAACTACCTGCAGTAGATTCAGAGCTTGAAGTCCCGGGGGTACAGGAACAGGTCAACAGGCATGACCACAGGATGACCAGAAGAGTTGAAGTGTGCAGAGCCCGCATCATAACATACCTCTTCAAACACACAGGATGAATAAAGACCACACAGGAGACTGCAGTGTGTTTAGTCAATGTATTATCACATAACAATATCAGTACATACATAGAAGCAATCGTGGCAGGAGGATGTCAAAATAGGGGCTTAACAGAAATACAGTCCATTCAGGTGGGGAGTAGCAAATAGGATGCACACACACACACACACACACACACACACACACAGTCCATTCTGGTTGGAGGGTCCTAAAGGGCTTCAAACATAAATGCATTCAGACAGATAGAGGGGGTTCCGAGGAGGGAAGGGGAGGGGTGACACAAATTTAGGCCATCCAGGCGGGGGATATCAAATGGGGCATACACACATATACTATCCATTGTCAGGTCTAAAGGAGTGTAAACATATATACATGCCATCCTGGTAGGGGTGTTCAAAAGGGGAGGGTTAACAATAATACAGGCCATGCATGCAGGGGTGGGGTGGATGGGATAGGCCACAGGGGCAGGTGGCAGTGACATATGGGTAATGTGGGGGAGGATGGGGAGGCACATCTTGGCAAGAATTGGCAATTCATAACCTATGTGCATCCCCTACCACCTCCCTGGGTACGGACAGTATGTTTTCACCAGACCCAGTATAGTTGGGGGGGGGGTCTTCATCCTCGATATCAGAGATGATTGTGGGGATGGTGTTAGCTGTTTCCAGCCATCATTCCATGGGGTACTGAATCTGGCAAGGACCAAGCCATGTCCTGATGTGTGCAGTGTCTGGTGTCCTGTGAGTCTTGAGTGTTCTGAGCATGCTCATTCTGGTACTGCATGGCATAGGCATATGCCGGTGGGTCTGCCATGGGGTGGCACTACTCCCACTGGACAGGCTTGGGCCATGGCTGGCCCCCATGGTGCCTGCCACCTTGGTTGTATCATCCAGCACTGTGCACACAGGCAATCCATGCTAGCGACAATATCCTTGTGCAGGTCATGGATGGTAGCCATGTGCTCTGCATGACATCTGTTCACCTACTCCTCAGCCTGCTGCATGTCATCATGCATTTGGCAGATGCATGTCCGTTCCTGCTGCATGGCACTCTGTGCCTCCATGGCCAACAGCATCAGTTGCTGGTTGGTGGCCACATCCTGCTGTCACCAGGGGCTGTCCATTGGGGCAGGGTCAGGCTGCATCCTCAACCATTGTATGGCCCAGGGCTGTACCACAGTCAGTGCTGACATTCATTGTGGGTGTTGCAGATGAGCTGTGGCTGTTCTGGAGGGATGGGTCTGTAGTGGCAAGATGATCAAGGGGCACAAAGGTGCTGGTCATGTGGTATCATCTGGGGGCAGCAAGGTGATGGCCATGATGGAGGGGGTAATGGGGTCTCAGAGTGGTGACTGTGCCATGGGCTGTGTGGGGCTGCACCACTGTGACTGCAGTGCTGCATGGGGACAGCAGCTGGGCTCTATTGTTATGGGGATGGCAGGAATGGACAACCCCTCCTGGTCTTGGGCACACCCAGTTGTCCCCAATTCCCTATGAATGTCTCATTGTCATCATCCACTTCACCCTCTTCAGTGGTATCCATCAGCAGGTGAACATGGGTGGGTGGCAGGGGTGGCTGCTGCCACGACATACCCTGAGCTTCCTCCACTGTGTCCAGTAGAATATGGTGAGCTGTTGAGATAGCAGAAGAGAGTTTATATGGCAATGTACTGTACAGAACTGTGTGCTGGCCAAGGCAGCATGCCTGGCTGGTGTATGGTGACACAGCACCCATGCTGTTTGTGTGGTGCACTGCCTACAAGTCCCCATGGCCATACACACCACACACACCCACACTGGTGAGCACACACCCCATCACCAGTGAGCACACATCCTAGCAGCAGTGAGCACACACCCCATCACCACTGGGCACATATCCTAGCACCAGTGAGCACACAGGTGACAACACATGGGACACAGTAGTGGAGTACCACACAGATGGCTATACACCAGGAGACATGGAAACAGTAGTGTTGCCTACACCCAATGTTTCGCACAGCACTGGTATATGCATGCACCCATACATATACACACATATACACATATGGCTGAAGTTAATTCTATCATTCTTGGGATTCCTATACACCTCAGGCATTTTGAACTAGTGCAAGCATCTCAAATGTTGAAATACATGAAAGAATACAACAATAGTTGTTTGGCTGTAGTTCAATTAACAGATATATTTATCTTTTGTTTATGAGTAACAAAAAAGTATTTTTTGAGGAGAATAATGTAATCTTGAAATACCCATGTAGATGTGAAGGAGCATTTGTCTGGTGGAGGGGTTACTGTCTAAATGTTTTATATTGGATGCGTCTTCAGGTTAAAAAGTGAAATGTCCAGAAATGATGAGGCTATAACGTTACAGCTTAGATATATAGAAGCGCTATGAAGACCTGTTATTTTCTGTTCCCTTCATTCAAAAAGTTAGACGGCTGGAAATGATGAGGTTCAAACCTTTTAGGTTAAACACATGGAAACCTGTTGTTTTCATTTGCATTCCTTTAAATATGAGGGAAATAGAGTTTGAAATTGAGCATCTTTTGTTGCGTCTTCAGTTTTTTTAATTAAAAATAATAAGAAAAAGTGAAACGACTAGAAATGATGAGGTTATAATGGAGTTTGCCCTTTAAGGGGCAGACCAGGTTGTCCTGGTGCACCCTTTCCCTTTCCGTCAAGATGGTGTGCTCAGAAGGGGAGGGGGAAGGAAGGGGAGGGCCAGGGGATAGAACAATGGCCAAGCAACAGGAAGAGGAGGGGAAAGTGGAGGTACATAATGGGCAGCACAGGAGTGGTTCAGCCACTTTTGCTGGAGTTTTGATCCCTCCCACCCACCATACAATATAGAGCAAGAGAGGAAGACAGTCAGGAAGGGACTGTATGGTGGATCTGTCAAAGGTGGATGACAGATGTGTCCGGTAGGATGATTATTGGACTGCCAAAGGTGGATGGCAGGAAATAATATGGTTATTGGACTGCCAAAGGTGGATGGCAGAAAATGGTGGGGGGGGAGGAGGGGGAAAGGAAAAGGAATAAGATGAAAAGAGGAAGAAGCTGAAGGAGAAAAGCGGTCTCGGTTTTCACCATTACCTAACAGAAAAGGCAAAGAAGGCACCCAGGTTTTCACCTGGGGGGAGAAAAAGAGGAAGAAAGAGGGATGATCAGAGATTGATATATGGATGGAAATAAATGAAATTGTGAAAGCTATATTAATAAAAGATGATGAAATAGAACATGGAATTATGATATATAAATAAATTAATTGCCAGTCTGAGCACAACAACAAACAATGGTCTCTTTCTTTTTGTGAGGGAAAAAGGGGGGAATCCGGGACAATGTTACAGCTTAAACATGCAGAAGCATGATGAACACCTGTTATTTTCTGTAGCCTTCACTTGGAAAGTGAAACGGCTAGAAACGATGACGTTTAAACCTTATAGGTTAGGTACACGGAAACCTATTGTTTTCAGTTGCTTTCCTTTAAATATGAGGGAAATAGAGTTTGAAACTGAGTATTTTTTGCCTTCAGCAATGTTGTGATATTTAAAATGTTGGTTCAATAAACTGAGCTTTTTTTTTTTATTAAGTGTAAGGAAATGTGAGAAATATGAGTTATATAGGACTTATTTAGTCACTCTTTCTTCTGATATTTTGAAGGAAATGGGTAATAAGGTGAGATGGTAGAACTTGTTAAAAAAGAATTTAAAAAATACTATAGTATATGTTGTGACCATTATAAATGTTTTTTATTTTTTCAGCTATGAACCTATGTGGACAAATAACAGAAAGAATTAACATAGTGAATAAGGTTATTAAAAACATGTGATATAACTATGATAAGTCTTACATCAGAAAATACAGGTATTGATAAATATTTACCTTTAGAAAAGTTTGGTTCACTAGGTTTGGTGTTTGGTGTTGGGTTTTCTGTTTATTTTTACATTTTTTCAACTGATTCTAATATAAGATAATATGAATCGGTATACATGTTTGGTATCATGTTTTGCATTTAGAATTTCAATTCCATATTTCATATGTTTTCTTTCAGAACTGTTAGTTAATACATTGATTGAATGAAGGGATTTTTAGAGTTTTATTAATGAAACTTAATAAGTAGCACCAGTGTACATTAGTGTTTGTTTGTATTTAGTATTTTAGAGTTGAATCTGTGTTTGAATGTGGACAGTAATCTAATTGTATATATTTATATATTTATCTAGAAAGGCATCTCTTGAAAAAGCCTGCATATTAGGTGAAACTTTGAGGTTTGCCAAACTTGAAATAAAAAGGATATTTGGAAACAAAAAAGACTGTCTACGGATACTATTTTTCAGCGCCCCCCCCAAACCCCTTGGTATACAGTATGTCTGCCCATATGCAGATAGAGTCATATTCAATGGCACAGACAGAGAGGCGCTGAAGTGGGCAGGGGCCCAAAGGAATTCAGGGCCACTACCTCTAATACACATATGTGAGAGGACCAGAGCCTCTGTCATCATTCACCATTGACTACTATAGGAGAGATACTCCATATAAACACAGCACCACCACCAATAGATATAGATGTAAGAGTTCCGCCACCTCAGCAAGTCCACTTTGCCACTGCATACATCATGCATACAGTTCAATGATCACCCTTGTTCCTTTCTAGGCTATTCCATAAGACACCTACCTCTAGCCACCTGCAGTTCTGTTGTGGGATCTAGGTGGTGCACTTTTCTCCTGATATATGCTCCAGGTGCAATTAGGGATGCTAAGGTATGCATACCTTGCAATTATGCCATGCAAAGGTGGGTGTTTTCCCTCAGACTACAAAACTGTCTCATTTACATACATCCATTGAATATTGCAGGTTTTTCCCATGCACTAATATGGTTGTGGTAGTGCACGTGCAGTTGCTTGCACAACGTCAGCTGTGGTCATACACCAAACATGATGTCCTTAAACAATACGTCCTTTGTATCATGCAATTGAGCAATGTCTGTGTGCATCCCAATGCAAGACAGTTGTAACCCCTAGGGGGCACTATCCTAAAGGCTACTACCCCTGCCTGCCCTAACTGTGACAGGTTGAGGGGCCCAGATCCGTTGGAGGGTGCCTCCACCCAGAGGTCAGGGTTAGAACAGTCGAGATTGACCCGTCACAGCCTCTGGGTTGCTGCACTCTTTCTTCCCACTAGTGGCTCACACAGTTCAATTTCAGTCTCCTTACCATATACACTTACCCCCCCCCCCGGCTCGGACCAATCAGCTCACTCCGGGGATCCCCTGAAAAGCAAGGTACAGTTACACCACATTCACTGCGGAATATTTTCCCATTAATACACAAACTAGCCAGTGTACTTTTGCAAAATAAGCAATCTTATTTATTCAAGGGGGACACAACAAGGACCGGGGGGAATCAGGGTGATTAGCTTACCACTACACTATATGCGTATTTGCCTAAAGCTCTGTGCACAGGTCTAACCTATAAATTACTGTCTATGGGTACCCAAGCCCTAAAGGCTAGTTCCTTGATGCAGCTGGTTGGGGCCCTGACCCAAATGAGCAGTTAAATTCCTACAAAGATTTGAGGGAGGCAGCAGGCTCAGTTAATATAGTCAGCAAAGTAACCAGAAGATCTTGCCCTCGCTAGGAATCTTTAACAGGGAGCTACCCTGATTTAGTACTCACGGCTCCAGAAGGACAATGCTCTCACATCACATGCAGGTCTGAGCCAGAACTTCAGATACTTCTCCACCATTTATATGGAAAATAACAGAGGGGTACCATACCAGGCAGCTGCTCCTATGACCTGGCCGGATTTACAGCTATCGGGAGTCTCACTGCAGCTTCCAATCTCCTGACAGACTGAGTGCAATTCAACAGATTCTCCAGTCCTCTACAGGTTGAGCCTGGTAGGTAGCTGTGCTTTTACACAGCCTCCTCCAGTCGCCGCCTCACGGATGCAGTCCGAAGCCCGCTGGCTATTCAAAGCAGCCAACTCAGGCCTTTCACGCGCTTCCCATGTGAACACTCAATGGCACAGGAGCCCAGAGCTCCTTCCTCGCTCACAGCCACAACATCTCTCCTTCTGGACAGCTAAGGCCAGTCTCTCTATTCGGGCGCTAACTGACTCTATAGGTGGGCTGCAGATGCCAGTCACTCATTATTGCCCTCATTGGTACGAAAAAAGCACCATGGCCCAGAATGCCACTTCCTAGAATTACAAGCTGTGTCCTCATTGGTCAGTCAGCTCCATCTAGAGTCCTGATTCCTGGTTGGTCACTTCCATGCCATTTTAGATGCCCCCTAGCTACTATTGGACCCCTTCAGCACAGTCTGGGTCCAAAATGGAGGGACACAACACAAAGTCCCAGCTGCAATGAAAAAGAGTTGGACAAACTGCAATTTTACCAATACTATACATGTTCTCAAGGGAACAACTACATCTTTCAGATGGGCTCCCTCAGCACTCCCAACGACTGCAGAAATGGAGTGCTTAGACAGCAGTTCAGGGTGGGATTCGAGCAGGGAAACCCCAGTCCCCCTATTTGCACCGCTAAAGCCTGCAGGCAGGCAGCTCTTAAAGAGGCAGTACTGGAGGCTTTTAAAAGCACTCACAATGCCCGCATTTAATAGCCTTATGCCGAACACTAGTCAGGCATGGAGCATTTAGGCAAGATCCGGGAAAGCTTTAAGGGGCAAGCTCCAGAAAAGCTTTTAGGAACCCCCATTTGTAGGGGGGTTACACAGTGTATCCCTACAATTTGCATGTGTGCCCTACACATATATCACTCCATGCTTGGTGTGTGCCCGATATGCAACTCCCCCCACTGGAAGTATGCATAAGGTTGCGCAACATGACGTTGGCACAGTGCAAGCACAGAACTGTGTTCAGCAAATGGACAGGATACACCCATACAGCCCTGAAACTTGCAAGAGCATGGTGTGAGGACTAGGTCTAGGCTGAAGTATAGCATGGCAGGCAGATGGAGCAGGGCTGTGTTGCAAGGGACCAGAGGTTGTCAACCACAGAGCTGGCCAATTTGGTTGACCTAGTGGTGGGCAGGGAGGACCAGCTACTGGGTAAGGTAGTGGGGTCTGACAGGCTATTGTGATAGTGTGGGCATCTATGCAGTGTTGCATTTCATGTCACACAGAGGTCACATGCATCAGTGACCAATGTTGGCACTAGTATAATGACCTGTAGAGATGGGAGACACACCCCCTGGAACAGCTGTGGATGATGGTGGAGAGTGGCACCGTACCAAGGCCAGGTCAGTACAGATAGCTATATGTATATTTTGGGTAGTGTGTTGGGTACAGTCCTTTTTTAAGATAATATACATTAGGGGTACTGTCCTTGAGGGACTGTGCACTGTACCTGTGTGTCCCTGTAGTGCTCTTGTGTCCTATGGGACCCGCCCCACTGTATGGCCTGCTCGTAGCTATGCAGGTGTATGGACCCACTGTCCCAACTGATGTCCTCATGACCTTTACATGACAGGACCCACTGTGGTTTCCTAAGGCATGCACCTGCCATGATATCATGGTTGTGTGCTAACACTGTGACATGGCAGCAGTGTCAGGGTGGAGGACAAGGAATTGTACAGTTTCATTGCATGTTATTCAGGGTTGGGTTAGCAGGTGGGGTGAATGGGACATGTTAATGACTACTGTCAGGTATGACCCAGGAGGATGTTAAATGTGTTCTATGTGTAGCTGCACTAGTCAGTGTACCCAACTTTTTTTTTCTTCCCAGCTGGCTGCTCCTCTATTTGTCTGTCATCCCTACCTCCTCACCCCATCCCCCAGAACTTACCTACTGCTGACCTGTGTGCACCCTGCATGGTTCCCCAGGCTGGGGCCATCGGGGAACCACCCCCACCACTCCCCAAATGGTGCTATGTGGATGATCCAGTGGCAGAGTGCCTTGGCTAGCCGGGTGGGACTTGGCAAGGAAGACAGACGTCCTCCATGCCTCAGACAGATTTTTTTCTCCTGGTTGTTGTTGGGCGGTTGTGGCAGGGTCTGTGTTACTGTCCTCTGGAGACCCCCCCATTTCTAAGTCTGTTGCAACAGCATACTGTTCTTTTCTCTGCCTTCCCCTACTCCTTGCTGTGTCCTTTTCTAGTTTTCTAGTTCCCCATTAGGTAGTCTGGCCACCTACCTAGTGTTCTTGCTGTCCTTATCCTTGTTTTGTTTCCCCTACTGTCTCCAAGAACAGTCCCGATCCTGTTATTTTGTTTCATTTTCAGGCTTGTAAGAGTGAGGAAGTTGTACTGAATAAAATAATGTTGAAATTGCCTGGTATTTCTGTAAATGAAGCCTTCTGAATGTCCCTACAACCTAGTAGTTACGTAGCCTAAACCTCGCTTAGGAAGCTGAATGTTTTAACAAGCAGACTGAAACTTAGAAAAGCTAGCATTTCAGTGGAGAAAGCTGAAACAAGTACTGACTTGAGATTCAGTCTGCTTGTAGACTGCAGGCTCTGCAAACAGCCCACATAAAAGTCCTGAGTAATGTTGATAGTGATAAGAGTCCTTACTACTTTTAAGGCCTGTGGTAGTACAGGTTTTCACATAGAAAGTGCACAGTTGCAGCCTGTAGAAACCCTATAGTTAACCCTGTATTGCTATTGTATGTTGCTGTCTCTGCAAAAAGATATAGAAATGTCATTTTCAATCTAAACTGACTTGATACAGGTTAAAATGTTGAGTTTATGTTTCTTACCTGAAATCACTACTGTGGCCCTTTGTTCTGAGGACTCCACTCTTACTTAGTCCCTATTCATTTAAGAGCCGCCAGCCAAACCCTCCTTACATTTATACAGAGTTTAAGGGAGGAGTTCAGAGAACATAGGAACAGCCCATGTATGTGAACCAGTTGAGTTTAAACCTCTTATTTTTATATTCCAGCCCTTCTATATGTTTATATTTTCACTGTTTAATTGTTGGAAATGTTTTGTAATGATATTTATGTGGTTTACAAGTTTTTTGTTCCCAGTTATATAAGAAGGGGAGTGGTTTTCTAGATCACATGTCCTCTTGATACTATAAAAACAGGCAAAAATTAGTCTAACCAAGGGGGTCAGCAGGGCGCTATCCTCAGTACCTTAGCCTATTCTAAGGAAAGTTGATTGCTCACTTATTCTTTTGGATGTCTGCATTCTGTTACATGGAAGAAGTATTTCTCCTTGCTTTATTTTATTTTTGTAATCGAACAGTTTGTTTGCTTTTATTTCTGTTTTTCAAATAAAACTGCTGTAGTATATTCCATCCACGCTGATGTCAGAGTCGTATATCCCACAATACTTCCACACTGGTGTCAGAAATAGGATATTCCGAGGCTGAGCCAAGTGGTCATGGAATTCTGAATACTGGATCTGGTGTTCATGACCCTGTCGGATGGAGAAAGCTACTGCCAGTACCCCAGCTGCCAGTCTACCAGAGAGTGTAAGAACTCAGAAGATGACAGAAATAACACAGGAACCGCTGTGGCCTGGGTTGCCAGATGTTCGGAGGAGAGAGACCAAGAGAGAGGAGAAAGACAAGGAGGAAGGTGCTACTGCGGCAGAGGCAGAGGAGTACCTACCTGAAGTGAAACCTCCCAAGGAAATCCATGCTGGTGTCAGAGTCGTATATCCCACAATATTTCCACACTGGTGTCAGAAGTGGGATCCGAACCCATGCCTCCATGGGAGACTGTGACCTGAATGCAGAGGTCATCTGGGTAGAGACAAGACCCTTAGTAGGTTATTGTACAGGTATTACTGGCCAGGGATTCATGCACAAGTCTCTTCTTACTGTAGTAGCTGCCCTGAATGCCAGAAGGTAGCTGACATCACCAGGAAGGATAAGGTCCCCCTACAACCCCTTCCATTAATAACTACACCATTTGAACGCATGGCCATGGATATAGTAGGCCCTTTGCCAAGAGGCAGTAAGGGGAATCGCTTTATTCTGGTCATCTGTGATTATGCTACCCGTTACCCAGAGGCCATTCCCATGTGCATTGTTACAGCCTCCGGTATAGCAGAGGAATTATTAAAGGTGTTCAGTAGGGTAGGAGTGCCTAAAGAAATTCTAACAGATAGGGGAAGTAATTTTAGATCCAAGTTATTGACCCATCTGTACCAATCTTTGGGTATAGGAGCGTTATATACCTCCCCCCTACCACCCTCAGACCGATGGACTGGTAGAGAGGTTCAATAAAACCCTGAAGAAAATGCTAATGAAGTTTGTACAGGGAGAGGGCAAGACCTGGGATGTACAGCTTCCACTGTTGATGTTTGCCTATAGGGAGGTGCCCCAGTCTTCCACGGGGTTTTCCCCATTTGAGTTACTCTATGGGAAAAACCCTCGGGGACCCCTTGATATTATCAAGGAACGATGGGAAGGTAGGAAGGGCACAGAAAGTTTGCCCCACCTGGAACATGTGACCCGACTAAAAGAAAAATTGAAGAAATATAGTGACCTTGCACATCATTAAAATCAAGGAAAACAAGCCTCCCAAAAGCAGACATATGATAAAGGGGGTAGGACAAAAGAACTTACAGCCAGGGGATAAAGTGCTACTATTGTTACCCTCCTCAGAGAACAAATTGACTATGAAATGGCAGGGTCCCTATACCATTCAGAGACAGGTAGGACCTGTGAATTATGAAGTAGATGTCCCGGACAGAAGACAGAGGTTACAGATTTACCATGCCAACCTATTAAAAAAATAGCATGAGAGACAACCAAACCCTGTCATGTATATATATCCTGAGCAAGACACATCAGAGTTAGATCAGGCATACCAGAGATTAGAAGGGAATGCGAGACTCTGAGACCTTAAATATAAATGCAGACTTGGACCCTCTACAGAGACACACTTTAGATAGTTTATTACTGAAGTATAAAAAAGTGTTCTCTTGCCAGCCTGGGAGGGCCCTAGGAGTGGAACATCATATACACCTGAAACAAGAAGTCCCTATTAGGCAAAAGCCCTACCGTTTGCCGGAAAAAGTATGAGGGGAGGTCATTAAAGAGATAAAGAAAATGCAAGACCTAGGGGTAATAGAGCCCTCCACTAGCGAATGGGGGTCTCCAATGGTCGTGGTGGAAAAGAAGGAGGGTGGCATAAGACTGTGCCTTGATTTCCGCTGCCTTAATGCTGTTTCTAAATTCGATGCATAGCCCATGCCTCGAATTGACGACATCATCGACCATCTAGGAAAAGCGAAATACATCAGTACCCTTGACCTCACAAAAGGGTACTGGCAAATACCCCTTGACCCCCTAGCTAAGGACAAGACAGCCTTTAGTACCCCACTAGGTCATTTTCAGTTTCGAACTATGCCCTTCGGGCTTCACGGGGCACCAGCTACTTTTCAAAGATTCATAGATACGATACTCAGATCTCATATGGGCTACAGTGCAGCATACTTGGATGATGTCATAGTATTCAGCCCTAGCTGGGAAGAACACAAACAGCATCTAGCCCAGGTTCTAGAGGCTATATTTCAAGCAGGGGTGACTATCAACCCAACCAAGTGTGCTATAGCTATGAGAGAAGTTAAATATCTAGGTTTTAGGGTAGGGTATGGTCAAGTAAAGCCAGACATTGACAAAACTGATGCTTTGGCCAAAAGCCCTCGTCCATTGACGAAGCGTCAAGTGAGGTCTTTTCTAGGCCTTGCCAGCTATTATAGGCGTTTTGTGCCTAATTATTCTTCTATAGTGAGTCCTCTGACTGACCTCACTAAAAAGAACAACCCTACCAAGGTGAAATGGACACCCGCATGTGAGGAGGCATTTTGCACCATAAAAGGGCATCTATGTGCTTTTCCTGTTCTTAGAGTCCTGATTTTTCCCTCCCCTTTGTGGTACAAACTGATGCCTCTAATACCGGAATAGGTGCTGTGCTGTCCCAACTGGTAGAGGGAGAAGAACACCCAGTAATATATATAAGTAGAAAGTTACATGCAAGAGAGGTTAAATATTCCACTATCGAAAAGGAATGTCTGGCCTTAAAATGGGCAATAGACGCCTTAAAATTCTATCTTTGGGGGGTAGAATTCGAGGTATAGACAGATCATAACCCCCTATGTTGGCTCCATGCCATGAAAGATAAAAATCCCCGAATTATGCTATGGTATTTGGCATTACAGCCATATAAATTCACTGTCAAGCATAGACCAGGATCTGCTAATAAAAATGCTGACTATATGTCCAGATATGGAGGAGGGCTTAGTATGACTTGTTAAAAAAAAAAAAAAAAACAGACCTCGGGGTGATGAATAAGTGCAAGACTAAATACATGGTATCAATATGTTTCAGATATCAGATATATTATGTCTGGTATCTTTAATGGGACCCAGAGGTGGAGCTCGGAGGAGCGGGTGGGCTGAAGCTCCATCTCTCTTTGGAGATATCTGGTATCTAGAAACCCATTTTGGGTTTAGCAAATTGAGAACCCTTAACAGGGTTCCCTCTTAGGTGGGGAGGAGTATGTGGCAGGGTCTGTGTTACTGTCCTCTGGAGACCCCCCCCCATTTCTAAGTCTGTTGCAACAGCATACTGTTCTTTTATCTGCCTTCCCCTACTCCTTGCTGTGTCCTTTTCTAGTTCCCCATTAGGTAGTCTGGCCACCTACCTAGTGTTCTTGCTGCCCTTATCCTTGTTTTGTTTCCCCTACTGTCTCCAAGAACAGTCCCAATCCTGTTATTTCGTTTCATTTTCAGGCTTGTAAGAAGGAGGGGAAGTTGTACTGAATAAAATAATGTTGAAATTGCCTGGTATTTCTGTAAATGAAGCCTTCTGATTGTCCCCTAAGCAACCCAGTGTTAAGCATAGCCTAAACCTCGCGTTTAGGAAGCTGAATGTTTTAACAAGCAGACTGAAACTTAGAAAAGCTAGCATTTCAGTGGAGAAAGCTGAAACAAGTACTGACTTGAGATTCAGTCTGCTTGTAGACTGCAAGCTCTTGCAAACAGCCCACATAAAAGTCCTGAGTAATTTTGATAGTGATAAGAGTCCTTACTACTTTTAAGGCCTGTGGTAGTACAGGTTTTCACACAGGAAGTGCACAGTTGCAGCCTGTAGAAACCCTATAGTTAACCTTGTATTGCTATTGTATGTTGCTGTCTCTGCAAAAAGATATAGAAATGTCATTTTCAATCTAAACTGACTTGATACAGGTTAAAATGTTGAGTTTATGTTTCTTACCTGAAATCACTACTGTGGCCCTTTGTTCTGAGGACTCCACTCTTACTTAGTCCCTGTTCATTTAAGAGCCGGCCAGCCAAACCCTCCTTACATTTATACAGAGTTTAAGTGGGAGGAGTTCAGAGAACATAGGAACAGCCCATGTATGTGAACCAGTTGAGTTTAAACCTCTTATTTTTACATTCCAGCTCTTCTATATGTTTATATTTTCACTGTTTAATTGTTGGAAATGTTTTGTAATGATATTTATGTGGTTTACAAGTTTTTTTGTTCCCAGTTATATAAGAAGGGGAGTGGTTTTCTAGATCACATGTCCTCTTGATACTATAAAAACAGGTAAAAAGCTACCTAAAATTAGTCTAACCCAGGGGGTCAGCAGAGCGCTATCCTCAGTACCTTAGCCTATTCTAAGGAAAGTTGATTGCTCACTTATTCTTTTGGATGTCTGCATTCTGTTATGTGGAAGAAGTATTCCTCCTTGCTTTATTTTATTTTTTGTAATCGAACAGTTCGTTTGCTTTTATTTCTGTTTTTCAAATAAAACTGCTGCAGTATATTCCATCCACGCTGATGTCAGAGTCGTATATCCCACAATACTTCCACAGAGGTATGGCATGCAATGACATAAGGGCACACATGCCCACATCTTGCACACCTCCCAGGATCCTTCAGGCATTGGTTGTAATGCCCCCAGCCTCCATCAGGGGTTGGCCAACATTGAGTTCTACCCCACCTTTCCCCCTGGAGAAGGAGAGTACTCCGTCAGACACTCTGTCCTCCTCCCCTGACTGGCCCTTCAACTCTCCAGGCTTGCATCCAAACTCACATTGTTGGCTTTGCAAGCAGAAATCCAAATGCTGTGCCTGTGGGTCAGCCCCAGTGTATCCAACTTAATGTGGATGTTGCCACTGCCTGTGTCGTGTGCACTGTCTGTGTTGTGCCCCATGGGTGCTGATATGCATGTGCCAGGCAATGCATGGGGTACTATTCTACTGCATAGGGGATGCCAGGCAGGTACTGGCCACTGTGAAGGGCTACACCTACAGTATCCTGCCCTCCCCTACCACTGCACAGGTTTGCCTTTTCTGCCCCTGTCATATGTGACCTGGTGCACCATACATACAAATGCATACTATGAAGTATAAAGGGTCTGTAGCAAACGTGTATGAGTCTGTCGTACAGGGACTGGGGAGTTGGAAGGAAGTGGGCACTACACAGGCCAGCGTACGCTGTACAAGGCCATACCTACTATAGTGGGATGTATCGTACCAGCTGTGCCTCAGCCATGGCACACATATGTGTGGTGTCACAGCTGTTCACAATGGTATGTTGTGACCCTGCTCTGACATTTCCATCTGCATCATGCACATGTGGCAGCTGGTGCACAGTACTTCAGTTTAGTTTAGTTTATTCTATACAATTGCAGCCAAATCCCCAAAAGGAGTGGCTGAAGTTAAATACATTCAAAAAACAACATATGGCTGTGTATATAGTGTTGGGTGTATGGTACGGTACAATTTGTTCTGCTGTATGATATTGATTAACTCTCCTTTTTCCTCCTCTGCAGACCTTAGCAGACAGCAGGGCCAGGCCAGGGCCCTGGAATATCAGGGTCACAGGGATGGCTGGCCTGAGGACTCATCAGGCTGTGATGGGGCCCAGCAGAACTGGTCAACAGAGTGGCATACTCATAAATACCCTGCATTATGTGTCATGTTCATGGTTGCAGGTATACACAATACTGCATGCTTCTGTGGCCAGAGAATAATGTCCATGTATGACTCGCCATGCAGCAGTCATGCCTATGGGGGCTCATCTCTGTAGTTGTGGTAGGGGACACTCACCCACCACTTAGGGTATTGTCCCACCAGTGAAACTGTGGTGTCATGATCTGTGCAGTCCAGTGCTGTGCACCTACTTGTGGCTGGCATGGTGCCCTGTGTCTGTCTACTATGCTGTGGCATGCCTTACACTGTGCAGTGGTGTGTCCATGCTGTTGCCGACCTGGTACACTAAGGAGTTGGTGGTAATGCTCACATCCTGTGTCAGTTGGGTCTGTTGTGTCACATGCTCAGGACTACGTATGTGTGTGTGTCTTCCGGAGGTAGGCTTGGCCAATGTAGTAACCAGTACACCACCATGTTATGCTGTGCGCATAATACAGCAACTGTGGCAATCTGTCTGCAGCAGTGCCATCTCCAGTGTCGTATGCACTGTGTGTCTCACCATTCCATTTCAACAGAGCTATGTGACATGGAGTCAGCAGAAGGAGGAGGCATTGGTGGGGTGGTGCATGTAGTTTACCATATGTGATCCACATTGTGCTGCAGAGTCAGTAGTGTTTAACCAACAAAGTGATGATCAAGGTATGATTATTCCACTTAACATTTTTATTTATTTATTTAAAATTTTGGTAACTAGGAGAGGCACACTGAGCCAAAACTCATTTCCAGATGTGACCCAGAAGAAAGTGAAGGAGGGTGCAGACAGATTACAATTAAATAAAATATTCAAGTAAAAAGCATTAGTGTTTGAAGGTATAATTATGAGAGTAGTAAGGACTGTAATAATGCATTGGTATTTGTACAACAATTGGTCTAGGCAAAAACTAGAGGAAGTAACAAAAGTTAGCAGAAAAAAATGGGTAAAAATCATGCAAAAAGCGAGCAAGGCAATATTAATATGCAATAGGAATCCAGACACAAGGGGAAAAGTATAGTGTGTAAACAGACAAGTTAATAGGGGTAACTTGAGCCTCATCTCAGATGTCAAGAGGAAGAAGGACAAGAGCAAGTGGGGAAGGGGGTGGGGATTGGAAAAGCATATCCCATGAAGATGTCCACAGCAAAAATGGCAAGGGTGATGGAGAACAGCGCAACTGCATAAGGCGAGTGGGAAAACACAGCAACCACCAAAACGGCGATCTACATTTGTATTCTCTTCCCGAGTTGCATCCCCCCAGAGTTGCTTATAATTGGTAAAGGGAGTGCAAATTGTAAAGCCCCCCACAAAGGGGGATATGGGGGAAAACACCTCCCACAAAAACCCACTGTGGCACTGTTGTCGCTGTTTTGGCGATTTGCTGTTTTTTCCACTCTCCCTATGTGGCCACACCGTTTTCCCTTCACCCTTTTCACCTTCACCCATTTTCCATCAGTGTTATCACACAGAACCTTGGAAAAGCATATGTTTTAAGCAGTGAAGAAATGGAGCAAGATGGTATACCGTTATATGGGCAACTCAAATTGAGCGACTCAGATATGAGTGACTCTATTTCAGCACGTTATGTTAGCTATGCTGAAAGGGTAGTGAAGGAAGGAATGCAAGGGTATAGGGTAGTGAGGAACGAAGAGCAATGATGTAGGATGACGACCAGAAGGGGAGGGATAAGGAAGAAAGTATGTGGGACGTAGTGTGGCATGGTGTTGCCAAGCTGGCCATGTGGTGTGGTGGGGTGGTGAGGGTGGCTAGCTACAGTGTGGTAGGTGCAGGGCTCAGGGCTGGGAAGGGGTACTTTTTTTGTATTTCACGAGCAGGAGTTTTTTTTTTATCAGTGTCTCCCCTCCCTGGCTGCCCCTGGTGTTGACAATCTCTCAAGTAAGAATGCAGTTGAAGCCCTTGAGGGGAGGCATGCAGAGGAGAACCCCTCATTAATATATTTTTGGTTTTCTCCTGTGTTGTTGTTTTTATCACATTGCCGTTTTGATTTTTGATGATGTACACTCTCTTTAACGGCGATCACTGTTTGGCGATCGCTGTTATGACATGGACTCGAGCAAAATAAAGGGAGATTAGAAGTGAGTTCCAAAGAAAGGAGAGACGATAGGAGAAAGTTGCCTGCCCCGATCTGGATAGAGAAAGGGGGAGAGAGAAGGTATGGAAGGTACATGGGAAGGGCCATTCATGCATTCAGATGACTGGGTCTTTACAGGACCCGTGTCCTGCACTGACTCTGTATCAATAGCAACCATGTACCTGGGGTGGTGGTGATGGCATATTTTGAATGGGGAGGGTGCGTGTGGGTGGGTCTGCATCCCACACCAGTGTTGTGCCAACAAGGTTGTGTAAATATGGCACCCCACCTGTGTACAGCACCACTGCACTCCTGTGTTATCCTGGCTGCTGCACATAGTGCTGCATAATAGTGCCATCTATATACAGCTGTGCTGTGTGTAAAATGTGTATGCCTTGCCATGACCCTATAGCCAACAGGGGTCATTGATAGCTCTCTGCTGTCTTGCACATCTCTGTTAACCTGTCTGCTGCATGGCTGGTGTGCAGACAGCAGGGTGTGTGTGCAGCTCCAGGCACCTCAGGCCATTCCACAGTCTATTGCACCTTGTCTTGGCACTGCTGTTACTTGTGCTGCAGTTTCTCATCTGGCATGCCTGCCTGTGTTGACCGTCACATGCACGGATGTGTCATGCGTTGTTGCTGCACAGTACACTCATTGTAGGTGCAGTCCTTTACTGTGGGGTCACCAATGCTGTCTCTGTTATGACATGCACATTCCATTGTGGCTTTTTGACCTCTCTCCACCTATGTGTGATATGGTGGCCCATTTCATGGCCTGCTGTACCTCTATTCTACACATTATGCCACTCATGTGTCCCTTCTCCTGTGTGCCCCACTGACTGAGGTCTGTGTCTTGTTTTCCATAGGTACTCTTAGAGCTGTGGGTCACTGGCCAGATGTTGCTGACTGTAAGGATAGGAATGAGCTGCTGTAATGCCAGGTCCATCTCCTCTGACTGCAGGTGAGAAGGGTGGAGGAGAACACAGCAGCAATTAGAGACCTCCTGGCTGCACTACAGTACCTGCAGCAGCAACCACTGCCACCACCACCACCACCTGCTAACCGCAAATTATGGGACACTGCTGATGCATACAGGTGGGTGTTCTTTTTGTTTTTGATATTCCCCACATTTTTTGGGCAGTTGCCCTTTTTTTTTTTAAGTTCACTCTTTTTTATGGGCAGTTGATATCTTTGTTTTTGATTATCCCTTTTTTATGGGCAGTTCCCTTGTTTTTGATTACACCTCCTTTGTGTGGTGGTTGCCTCTTTTTTGTTGTCACCCAGCACGTACTGGTGGTTGCCTTTTTTTGTTTTGATTACCTCCCTTTGTACATGTGGTTGCCCTCTGTTTTGTTGTTCTCCCCCATGTTTATGGGCTGTTGCCCTTTTCCTTTTTGATTACCCCCTTGTTACTGGAGGTTGCTGTTTTTTGTTTTTGATTACCCCCCATTTTGAGAAGGTGCCCTCATTTTGTTGTCCCCACCCATGTTCACAGGTGGTTACTCTTTTAGTTTTGATTACCCTCCTTGTTAAGGGCACTTGCCCTTTTCTTTTTGATTATTCCCCCCCTTTTTTATGGGCAGTTGTCATTTTGGTTTTTGATTACTCCCCCCCACCACCACCTTTTTACAGGTGGTGTCATCTTTTTTTGTTGTTTCCCCATGTGTACAGGTAGCTGCCCTTTTGGTTATTTATTACCCCCCTACATGTATGGGTGGTTGCCTTCTTTTCTGTTGCCCCCCCCATGTTCATGATTGGTTGCACTTTTTGTTTTTGATTACCCCTCATTTATGGGCATATGCTCTTTTTATTTTTGATTATCCCCATTTCTATGGGTGGTTACCCTTTTTTGTTGTCGCCCCATGTGTACAAACAGTTACCCTTTTTGCTTTATATTGCCCTCATGAATGGGTGTTTGCCCTGTTTTTTGTTGTCCTCCCCATGTTTATGGGCAGATGATTTTTTTGTTTTTGATTACCCCCTCTTTTTCACGAGCAGTTGCCCTTTTTATTTTTGATTACCCCCCCTTTTTACGGGCTGTGCCATCTTTTTTGTTCTTTCCCCATGTGTACAGGTAGCTGCCCTTTTGGTTATTTATTACCCCTCCATGAATGAGTGGTTTCCCTCTTTTCTTTTGCCCCCTCCATGTTCACGAGTGGTTGCACTTTTTGTTTTTGATTACCCCCACTTTATGGGCAGTTGCCATTTTGTATTTGATTACTCCCAATCACCACCACCACCTTTTTATGGGTGGTGTCATCTTTTTTGTTGTTTCCACATGTGTTCAGGTAGCTGCCCTTTTTGTTATTTATTCCCCCCAAGTATGGGTGGTTGCCTTCTTTTCTGTTGCCTCCTCCATGTTCATGATTGGTTGCACTTTTTGTTTTTGATTACTACCCCACATTTTATGGATATATGCCCATTTTTTATTATCCCCATTTCTATGGGTGGTTACCCTATTTTGTTGCCACCCCATGTGTACAAACAGTTGCCCTTTTTGCTTTTTATTGCCCCAATGTGTGGATGTTTTCCCTCTTCTTTGTTGTCCTCCCCATGTTTATGCGCAGTTGCTCTTTTTGTTTTGTATTACCCCCTCTTTTTTACAGGCAGTTGTCCTTTTTGTTTTTGATGATCCCTCTTTTTATGGGTGGTTGTTCTTTTCGTTTTTGATGACACCTCTTTTTATGGGCAGTTGTCCTCTTTTTTTGTCCCCTCATTTACAGGTGGTTGCCCTTTTTGTTTCTGAGTACCCTCCCTTTTATTAGCAAATGCCCTTTTTCCTTTGTTCCATGGTTCCCATTCCCCACATGTTGTTGTTCTTGTTGATGTTTCTGCTGTTGCTATTTTTGTTGTTGCTTTTATTTATATTTTTTTGTATGGCCTGTTGCCATTTTTGTACAGTAAAGTTTATTTTTGATACCTATGATGCTGTGTCATGTGTCTTTAATTGGTGCCCATCTCTCATATCCACAACCAGGGGTGTAGCCAGGGATTTCAGATCTGCACACCAAGTGGACTCACTGCTATTCCCCCCCCCGGGTGTAGCCAGACAATATACAAATGTACACCAGAACCATGTTTGTTGCCTCATTTGGCACAATAAATACAACTTTTGTATTCCATGACAATGGTTAGTGCCATGCGTGGGTAAATACAAATGCCATACATTGCTTCCTAAGACACCCACATACCAGCCCAGAGCCTGTAAAGTTGTATTGTCCTTGGGATGCAAAGACAGTATTAGTGACCAGTCCTTCTAGTTTTAACTCCTATGAATAAAACTTCAGAAAGGTTCAGCATTTTCTTTGTTAGTTTTCATAGATAAAGGAAGCAGTTCAGAGCCTATTTGCTACCCCCTCTTAAATACAATTGCACACCATGGAGTACTTGGAGTATGCCTGGCTACACCTATGTCCACAACCACCCCAGTGTTCAGCTCTGTACTCAGTACTATAGTCAGAGCTGTGCAAATACATGCCCCCTGTGTTCAGAGCTATCAAGAGTGCTGTATTCAGAGCTGCACTATTAAATTGCACTGCACCTGTACATGTGATTTGTGTGGTACACAGCTGACCCTATATTTATAGGATATAGCTCCGTTGCAATGCTTAAGACTATATCACAGAAGAAGACCAATGCAAGCACTAGTGCAGACACAGAACAATTACAGTGTTAGCATTCTTTTCTGAATGTCGGGCCCTGAGTGTTCTACTGTACATGGTGTTGCAGTTTTATTGTTATTGTGTTATGTATTATTTAATGTACAGTATGTCTGTTTATAAAACTGAGGATGCCTTTGAAAAGTGGCATCTGATGCCCAAAGTCCATTCCTGGTTAAATAAATAAATGTATTTAAGCTACAGTACTTCAGTGACTGTCATCAATTTGTTGTCATCAGTTGTCCCAGTTCTGGTCTTTAACAGCTACAATATGTACCAGAGTACTCAGAGCTCAGTTCTGGGACCCCTATTATTTTCTATCTATATCAATTATCTACATAAAGAACGTTTGTTCCACATGGCACTTCTATATGCAGATGATACTTTTGTGTACTTTACTGTAAAAGATATGGGCAGCATTCAAACCCATGTACAAAAATTATTTTATCAGAATCAAGCACTTCCTTCAACAAATGACGCTAACTATTAACTCAAAGAAAACCTTGGTAATGGATGTGGTACACCAGCCTCCCTTAAACAAGTATCTGTCAATACCAAATGTTTGCATGGCTGCATTTCCTGTGTAGGAATTTGGCACTGATAATGCAGAAACAGTAATTAACAAATTAATAACACAAGTTACAATAGTGAAATTGTTATGACCAGAAAATGACAATGTTCACATATAATGTCATTTTCATAGACTGTGACCTTGGATTTTCAAAATACTTTTTTTTTTTTTTTTTGCCACAGCATATGATCATGACAGGTGTCATTTATGAAATGCAACCCAAAACACTGTTTTATGGAACACCACCAAAACCAGGTTTTGGAGGGGAATTTGATAATGACACATGCCATGTTCATTTGATGGGGTCAAAACATCAATGTGTTGAAAATGTGAGTTAAAAATTTTAAATATTGCAAAGTTATGAGTAAACATTGAAAAATTGAAATGTTTGCTCATAATTCTTTTCACTTCAGTTTTGACCTGAGATGTTCAACATTGCCTTTTTATTACACTTCCTTATGAACATGACAGATCTCATTTAAGAAATCCCATCCAAAATTTCATTTTTTTGTACAAGTGCTATACAGATAAGGAGACAAGGGAAATGTTCAATTACTGCAGGGCAGATTATGTGGCTTTAGACGTAGTCTGCAGAAATGGAACTGGAATACTGAGCTGCATGGGAGAGATGCTGAGCAGGCATGGAATACATTTAAAACCAAAATCCTTGATGCAAGGGATAAACTCACTTCTAAAAAGAAAATATGCGCAAAAAAAAAAAAAGGAAAAGTGCCACCTTGGCTAATGCCAAAAATAATGAAGTTATCTAGAAAGAAAGGATTCTACAAAACAATGAAGATTAATCAAAGTGAAGCTAATATAAAAAGATATAAGGATAATGTCAAAATATGGAACAAAGAAATAAGGAAGGCCAAAATGAAGCAAAATGAAAAACTAACACAAAATAAATCCAATCTTAAGCTATTCTAGAGATATGTAAACTCCCTGAGTAAATCATCATCAATATTGGGACCACTCCAGTATGAAGGCAAAGAAATTTATGAAAAAAACAGAAATGGCTGAAATATTTAATAAATACTTCAGCAGTGCCTTCCAAAATCCCTCTGGGACCCAGTCAGTGCATAGAGTAGAAGAAGACAATAATGGGATATGGGCAGTCAATCAGATGGAGATACTGGACAAACTACTAAAACTAGACTTAACAAAATCATCAGGACCTGATGAGATGGGACCAAGGCTAATTAGAGAAATAGCAATTGAAATGGTGGACCCGTTAATTAATATATATATATATATATATACACACACACACGGTAGTGCCACTATAGTTAGGGTTGAGGAGCCATTTACATGTTAAACCCAAAATTTTGCACCTTAATAACTTTGGAACCGTTTGACAGATTTGCCTGAAATTTGAAATACACAATCAAGGCCCATACACCTTGGGATCTGCCAAGTTTCATACTAGTCTGATACATGGCTGTGGAGTTATTAAGCATGATATAATGAATGCATTTCACGCTTTCTGAATTCTGAGGGTTGCACCTACAGGTCACCACGTTTGTACCGACCAGCCCAAAATCTTCAGGAACATGCAGCTGGGGTCCCCAATGTGCCTTTCAAAGATTTCATGAAAAAATATTAAACGGTTCAAAAGTTATTCAAAACAATTTCCCATTATAAGTCAATGGGAAAAGTTAACAAAAAGTTCGACAGTGTTGCAAATGCACTTTTTACTGTCGCAAATGGCCCTTTTACTGTCGTAAATCTGCCATTTTGTTTTCAGTAAGTGATCAGAAAAATGCTTGGCATTTAAAATTGAGACCCTCTAGCAACCTAATTCTTTTTGTATTCACCTAGTCGGGCCCTGAGGATGCTAGCCATGTCTTTATTTTGGGGTAAAACACCCCAGAAATATGTTTTTCAGATTTCTGGAAAAAGTACTTTCACAAAGTAGTGTAGCACTCATGAAAGTGTTGCAAATTTTTGTGAAAGCTTGCGCAAATCACGACACTACTTTGCGACACTATGCCCAAAATAACAGTAATTCTTTGGTACCCTGCTGCAAAAGAACGGTTTGGAGTTTTGGACTGAAATTTGAAGGGAACGCAGCCGACATCTCACAGATGTTTTTTTTAAGTGTTTTATTGAAAAAATATTACACAGCAGCAAAGTTACAGTACTCCAAAGTTGATGCTTTTTCCCATAGGATAACATTACGGCGTACGACGCATTGCAGCAATCGTTTGGCGCCCTGCTGCAAAATAACGGTTTGGTCTTTTGGGCTGAAATTTGCAGGGAACACAGCCAACATCCCACAGATGTGCCTTTCAGTGGTTTGGTGAAAAAATATTACAGGGAGGCAAAGTTATGGCAGTCCGAACTTCTGTTTTTTTTCCCATAGGATAACATTACGGCGTTCGCCGCACCTTTCAGGGCCCGTATCTCGAAAATGGTGCTAGATATGGACTTTTTGTCAAAAAAATCCTTAGTCCCCTAATGGGGGCTAAGTACAAAACTAGCCTGGACAGTGATAATTCATATGACTTTTAAATTTTTTTTCTATGTCATACGGTTACTGAGATATAAGCAATTTACTATTCCAAGTCCTCATTTTTGTGTTCCGAGAGTCATTATTTTGCATACATTCTTTGTACTCACTGTCTTTCTCTATACAGCTTTTGGGGAAAACCAGCCTGTGCGCTTACATTACTGTTACCATTACCGTTTCTGCTTGCGGTTCCGTAACCGTTTCACTTACTGTTCACGTTTACACCACCATGTGCGTTACCCTTTGTGTTTTCATTTGCGGTTGTGTTTGCGTTGTTTTTAACATTTCTGTCTACAGTACTGTTTCTCTTTCTGTTTCACTTTGCGTCACCATGCGCATTACGATTTGCGTTTGCGGGCACAATGTTACTATGTGACAAGACATCACATGGCGGGACCGCGGGGCCCTTCCCGCCGCCGCATTACATTCACTATTTCTCATTATCATTCTCTCAAAGGAAGGGAAATTAGAGGTAAAAACTCTGTTTAATGCATCAATTAGGTTATTCCACAGACAAGCGGAAGCTCGAGGGTTGAAACTCCTTGCACCCCTCCAGCTCACCCTAACTGGAATTGGGATGTGCATTGGGGTCATCGGTCCTAACTGTCACCCCATTCTCCTATTCCTCAGCTTCTTTCCACATGTGATGGGGTGACAGTTAGGGCAGACGACCCCAACGCGCACCCCGATTCTAGTTGGGGGGGGTGAGCTGGAGGGGTGCAAAGGGAGGTTCAACCCTAACATCGAATTTCCTCGCTTTTGTCGCTGTGGAACAACCCTAACTGATGCATTAAACAGAGTTTTTTGCCTCTAATATATATATATAGAGAGAGAGAGAGATAGATAGATACACATATTCATTGAAAAAATCTCCGTTTTACAAAACCAGTTAGGGTTTCCATTATACCTTTAAAAGTATAGAAATTCAATGTTAGGATTAATACGTGTATCAGCACAACACCACCAATATCTGCAAACATTAGAAACAAAACAGTTATTTGATATATCTCTTGGTGTCCTTCCACCTAACTCATACACCATACAAATACATTGTTCTATACCACATGATTAACAGCTCAAATGTTGTATGAGTTAGGTGGAAGGACACCAAGGAATATATCAAATAGCTGTCTTGTTTCTAATGTTTGCAGAGATTGGTGTTGTTTTGCTGATACAGTACACGTATTAACCCTAACATTGCATTTCCATATTTTTAAAGGTGTAATGGAAACCCTAACTGGTTTTGTAAAACAGAGATTTTTGCAATGAATTTCCTTACTTCTTGAGATAGATGTGTAACAAAATTGCAACAAATACTCATAAGTTTGTCATTGTTTTCATGTTGTGACCCCAAATTTTCGACATAGTCTTCTTATTACCTCATAACCCTCATACTGTAGGTGTAAATTTCTTAATCCATGGCAAAATGCCATTCTGTGCCACATCTGTGGAAACACATTTTGGACACAGTGTGAGAAATGACAGCTGTATTATTCATGAGATACTCTGAAGAAATGGCTATGTTCAAACTTTGGAGTGAAAATATAAATGATTGGTAGTTACATGCTTGCGTAGGAAAATGTCATTGAGTGTGTATAACTCAGGCATTCTTTGTTACTTTTGCTCCAAAATTTCAACATTGCCTTTTTGGGACCCTACATTATGAACACTGGCCCTGTCATTTTGTTACTCAATCCCGAAAGCTGATTTTGCACAGTGACCAAACCATTCCGCACCACAGGTGCAAAAGCACATTTTGGGCAGTTTGTGAGAAATGCAGCTGAACTGTTCACAAGGTGGTGTGAAAAGTGGTTATGTTGAAAACTCGGAGTGAAAATGTAAATTAGCAAAGTTACATGCATGAGAAAGGAAAATTTCAACAAACATGCATAACTTGGGTGTTTTAGGGTATTTTTGCACCAGATTTTCCACATGGGCTTTTTGGGACCACACCTCATGCACAATGGCATTTCCATTTCATTGCTCAGTCCCAAAAGGTGATTTCTTTCAGCCACAGTGAAATCATCTTTCAGAACAGTTGAGATGGCTCCAGAGTTCTTCAATGTACATCTGCTCTCATCGAGTACATCATTGAAAGTGGAGCTCAGTGATCTTAGCTGCTGTGCTATACTGCCTCGCCTTCTACCTACAGTCACAGCCAAATACATGGTCAGATATTTCTTGACATTTCTGTGATATTTCCAGAGAAATCTCCTGCTTTCTGCATTTTCACAGTAAGGGCAGCTGAGAGAAACTCAAGACATTTTGGGAAATATATGGAAATATCTGACCATGTCTGTGGCTACTTCTGTAGCACTACTACAACAGAGTATATGTCCATCATGCTCCCTACATCCATTAACCCCATCATTACACCACAGCAGCACAAATTTTGGCAAGGATTGATGGAATTTGAACATAACCCCTATTGCTTTAAAGATGGATGCATTAAGACCTCAGTGTTCTACATGATCTAAATGGTTGACTGTCCCTCAGGGGGACAGAGAGTGTTGGGAAGGGGGAGTGTTAACAAGTAACACGTTCATTCACATATTTGTGCCTATGTAGTTCAGTATGATCTGTAAGCCCCTTGATCCACACTGTGTACCAATAGGTGTACAGATCATACTGTACACTGTTTTTCGGTGGGTAGCCGGTCGGTATGCGGGCAGGGTGCTGCCACCCACCAATGACAGGTGGGATGCTGGGTAGCCGGGGTTGGGAAGGGGTGGTACCACTGGACCGCCAGTTTATAATTCTTTTCTGCAAAAACCCATGATCGGGTATATGGGGGAGGACCACTAGACCACCAGGTTATTATTTTATATTACTACAGCCCACGACTGAGCATACTGGAGGGAGGGGGAACCACTAGACTACCAGGGAGGGCTTCTCTACAGCACATGCCCATGATCGAGCATATGGGTGGTGGGGCGCTGGATCACCAGGCAAGGCTGTTTACAACAACTGCCCATGATCGAACATATGGGAAGGGATGGGGGTACAATAGCCCACCTGGCACCCATCTCCCATGACAGCTGCTACGCAGGGTGCCAGGCACATTTCACCGGGCACCCAGCGCAATGCATGCAAATGGGGACATAATGATGTGCAAATGGCCCCATTTGCACCATGCATATATTATGGCCCCATTTGCATGCCCACTTCTGAATATCGTGGGTGCTGCACCCAGCATGCTGGAACAGTCCCAGTCCTCCCTGTCCGGGGAATTCACCAGCACATTGTACTTGTGCCATGCACATTCTGTGCTATATTCAAAGGTGATGCGCCATGGTGCATTGCCTTTGAATATCTTCCTGTCAGTGTTCGGATGCAATGCACCCCCACTTGTGCCAGTGTTTGGTGCAGTCAGAATATCTCGGCCATACAATGAAAAGCAAACAAGAGTAATCAAAGAATTGAAGAATATGTCATATCATGATCGATTATAAATGCTGAAATTAAATACAATACATACAGGCGCACTGAGGGAACTTATTGCTAATGTACACAATAGTACATGTTATGGATTTAATCCACGGAATGAATCTCAAATATAGATCACTTCACAATTTAAGACGTCACAATAAGCAAATACAGAGAGTAAATTTTAAAACAGAAAAATGCTAATGGTATTTTACTCAGAGAATATTGTGCATATGGAATAGTCTACCATCAGAAGTGGTGAATAGTGATAATTTGAACAGATTCAAGAATAGGTTGGATAGGGGAGTCACATGATGCGGTGTGCTGGGTAGGACACCTCTCTGCTTGTTCTGACCTACCGCCTGTTAATTATCGCTAAAAACCCCGTTTTACGGTGTTTTCCACTGCAGATCGCCTGTCTGTTATCTTCCTGAACGCAGTGTGCCCTCGATAAAGGAAGTCAATGGGTGAAGAGATGCGGAAAATTGCTTCCAAACACACACCTCCCGACACACCCGAGAAGACCTCTAAGAAAGCCAGGGCCTCCTCCCTGCAATCCTCACTGTCTGCTACTACTGAGAGCCCTGAAACTGATCTTCTTACCCTTTAGAGATTTCTAGAGGAGTTTCAGCATTTCAAGGCTGAAATGCAGAATATGGCAGGAGAAATAAAAGGCATCTCCAGCACCCTTGAGAAGCTCTCTAAGAAGATTGCTGATAATGAAGCTTGCATACGTTACATGGAAAGAAAACAGGATAAAGCAGAATTGGAGTTAGTGGCCCTGAGGCAAAGGCTAGTGAAAATGGAAAACAAGGTGGAAGATTTGAAGGGACGCAGTCACTGCAATAGTGTGGTAATCATTGGTTTGCCCGAAGGAGAAGAAGGTTCAGAACCCATTAAGTTTATCAGAAAGTTTGTGGAGAAGGTGGCAGGCCCTCCCCCCTTTGGTGCAAGCTATATAATAGAAAGAGCTTACCGAGCACTACACCCCCCCTCCCCCTGTTGGAGCCCCCCCCAGGTCATTCATATTTCGCTTTTTAAACTTCCAGGAGCTGCAACATTTCCTATATAAGGCTAAGGAAGCTCAAGATTTGCAATGGGAAGGTAAAAGCTAAGAGTGGCGCAAGATTTGCCTTTATCTGTACGCCAGAAATGAGACACGTTTCACAAGCTTGTCCTCAAGTAGATTGCCATGGGAATCATGTTTCGCATGGGTTTTCCTGCAAGATTCCAAGTTTACCTGAATGGTTCCTGGGAGACCTACGAGGAAGTGGAGTCGGCAACCGTAGGGCTCAAGAAAGCGCTTCCTGACCTTTTTAAGCCTGCATGAGAGTCGACCTGGTGTGGGGAGCCATGCTAAGTTTTTCAGTGGTGGTGTAATTCAGCTGATGCAAATTATATTTCTCAACTTTGTCTCTGGGACTACGTTGGTCATAAACTATTTATCTGGCTATCTAATTCCAAGCTGCAGCTCTCGAGAAGGGTCTTCTTGCTGACAGACTAATGGACATTGCATTTCCGATCTGGTTTTCTCTTTCAGGACTGTCTAATTTTGTTGACTCTCATAATTTTGACTCTAGTCCAGTCTAGTCTCATTTCGTATTCATCTGGGGTTACTATGTTCAAGTTAATTTTACTCTGTCAGATCTGGCAATTCACTTTTTCAAGGGCGATATCCTGATCCCAAGGTTTGGGGGCAACGCTCAGTTCCTCTCTGTTTTACATTGTGAATCTGTCTGTGGCTGCAGTCCCTTTCTGGTTCTGTTTTTATGGTCTGGTTTTTTCTAGGTTTCCCTCTCTTTCTCATTCCCTGTTGCCATTCAGTGATAAAAATGGCTAGCTTGCATATTAGGTGGAGATTCTGCAGCCATAGACAGATGGAGATATCAGGTTTGCTGTATGCTTTAACTGGCGTTGGTCTGCCCCTTCAAA
Source organism: Neoceratodus forsteri (assembly GCA_016271365.2). Classification (NCBI taxonomy): domain Eukaryota; kingdom Metazoa; phylum Chordata; order Ceratodontiformes; family Ceratodontidae; genus Neoceratodus; species Neoceratodus forsteri. The sequence continues at coordinate 982,400,649 of CM028131.1, read as the reverse complement.
ACCGCCTTCCTCGAGTACTGTTTATGGAGGACTCCTCATCTCCTTTTTTTTTTCTTTTTAAATTTTCACTAATGAAGTGAGATGGTCACTGCCTCTGGTCCAAGAAATATGGTCCTGACAGCAGCCCAGGATCCCTTAAGTTTCCTTTATACCAAAGCAGGCAGTAATGGCCCGCTTTCTCGGCTGTTCACCTCTGTCACTCGAGGGTTGCGCCACAAGAGGGCGTCTGTGTTTACTATTTTCACATTTGATGCAAGCGTTTTACACACTTTACCCTCTGTGAATCATGTTGTAGCATGGTTCATGGGGACTCTGTAGGGAGGATTACTTTTTTTCCGGATTTGTGCAGACAAATTCTCTACACTAGCTAGCAATGATGACAATTTATAAGAATGGTGGCTGTACTACTCTCTATGGAGTGTTCTGTTTACAAAGGGGTAGCGTTCTCATTTTCTGGTTCATGAGGGTGGGAAGGTTGGAGGGAGAGGATCTTTTCAGTTAGCTGATCATCATGTACCATGCAAAGGTGGGTGGGTGTGGGAGGAGGGGGCTAGGGTTTGTGGGTGCTTGGGGGTTTCAGAGGGGTGATTGGGGGATGGATTTAGTGATGACAAGGGTGGGGGGAGGTAGAACAACCCAGCGCATACCTCGCTTGGAAAAGTATTGATGGGAAATATAAATACATGTGGCGTTTTCGGGGATTTCTGACTGGCATCTTGAGTGATGGTTAGAAATATCCACTTTATTAGTTGGAATGTTAAAGGGGCAAGGCACAGGACTAAGCAATACAAAATCCTGAAACAGAAATTATATTTTTGCAGGAGACGCATTTGCTTATGAGGGATGCTGACAAAATGAGATGGCAGCAAATTGGGCAGCTGTTCGCGACGGAAGGCATGACCCACAGTAGGGGGGTGATGATCCTTTTGCATAGGTCGGTTCCGCTCAAACCTCCAAGTTATACATGATCCTTCCGCAGATTTTTGTTTGTAAAGGTAGATTGCATACCTTGGATGTTGTCTTGGGCGTTATCTATGGCCCTAATGTAGACTCCCCCAGTTTTTTGTCCAGATAATAGAAGCCCTAACTCCATTTTTGGACATCCACATGGTTATAGGGGGTGACTTCAATCTTGTTTTTGATCAGGCTCTTGACAGGTCAGGCCAATCCCGTCAAGGTCTTTCCCCAGCACTAAGAGCTTTTATGGACCTGTTGGACTCTATAGGTCTTTGTAATATATGGCGTGTATTACATCCTAATACAAGGGAATATACCTGTGTTTCTCCAGTCCATGCAACTTCCTTGAGGATTGACTATATCCTCATCTCTCAATCTCTATTACCTGGGGTTATAAGCTCTTGTATTGTTTCAGGGCCCCCGTCGGATCACTCTGTGGTCACCTACCAAATAACCCTAGCGTCTCTGCCCAATAAAGGGGGCAGGTAGAAGTTGAATAATCAAATTTTGAAGGAGCCAAAGATGGTTCAATATATAATATCCCAAACAGAGCAGTTTATTGTCTCCAATTCTAACTCTGTGGAGAAGCCCGATAAGATATGGGGTGCTTGTAAAGCATATCTAAGGGGGATTATAATCGGCCTAACATCGAAAAGGAAAAGAGAGAGGGCATCTCGGATCTCTGACCTTCTCTCTCAGATTAGGGGCATGGAGAAGGTCCTCTCTCCATCTTCCTCTGAGACATTTAAACAAGAATTAACAAAACTGAGAGAAGCCTACCTAGCAATGTTATCGGAGCAAGCCGAATTTGCCATTTTGAAGACAAAAGCGGTTTATACTGATCAGGGTGAGAAGGCCGGCAAAATGTTGGCACTGCACATTAAGCAACAGGAATCCACCAGATTTATTCCTGCAGTCCATTTCTCCAAAGACAATTCCCTTAAGGTCTCTCCCTCAGAGATAGCAGAGGAGTTTGCAAATTATTTCCAGGGCTTATATGGCCCTATGGTTAATTCCCTATCTAAGGAGAGACTTCTTGATTATCTGAGTGATTTACAACTGCCTACTCTCTCACAATCCCAGCAGAAAATTTTGGAGTCTCTGGTCTCTGAGGGTGAGATTGAAAGGGTAATTAAATCTCTCCCATCTGAAAAATCTCCAGGCCCTGACGGGTTTACTTCCAACTTTTACAAAGTTTTCTCTAAGCAATTGATCCCCATTTTGCTGCCTCTCTTTCAGGCTATTCTCCCTGGTCAAGCATCCAATCCCTCCTTTTTTGAGGCGCTGATTGTTTTGCTGCCTAAACTGGACAGACCGTCTGATCTGGTCTCAAGTTACAGGCTGATTTCCCTTCTTAACCATGATGTTAAAATCCTGGCAAGACTATTAGCCGACCGTTTGGAGGCAGTACTTCCCTTTTTAATCGGGGCAGATCAGGTTGGTTTTATGAAAGGTAGATCCTCAGTTGATCATCTGAGGACCCTGTCTCATGTCTTCTCAGCATCCAAGGATGCTCCGCATCCAATGGTTCTGATCTCGTTGGATGCTGAGAAGGCGTTTTACAGAGTCCATTGGGATTGCCTGTTTGCTACGATGGAAGTTTTCGGTTTTCCCACGAAATTCCGGAATTGGTTAGCTCTCTATATAAGTTCCCTTCTGCTAGAATTTCATGTAATGGGGTTATCTCCACCCCCCCTTTAAATTACATGTAGGGACCAGGCAGGGGTGTCCCCTATCCCCCCTTCTCTTTAATATCTACCTAGAGCCTCTTATTAGGAGATTGTTTGGTGCCCAGGGCATCTCGGGTATCTCTCTCGGGCAGCAGGTGGTTAAAGTGGTGGCCTATGCAGATGATCTTCTGCTGCAGGTAACCCATCCACTCACATCTATTCCCATTATTCTGCAGTTAATAGATGACTTCAGCAAGGTCTCGAATTATAAACTTAATGTGGGTAAGACTGTGGTTTTTCCTCTTAACCATAGGGTATATAAACAGGACATTATTACGTTTCGGCTCACTTGGAAGTCTGATTATATTAAATATCTGGGGCTCCTTCTCACTCGGAACATGGCACGGCACGGCTCAGACAACTTAATATTGATGCACTGGTACATAAAATAGATCTAGACCTCCATCGATGGACTTTACTTCCCTTTTCTCTTTGGGGCAGAATTAACCTAATCAAAATGAACATATTTCCTTGGCTATTCTTTCCCCTTAACATGCCAAACATATGGCTCCCCCTGACCTGGGTTAAAAAAGTACATAGTATGATCTCTACCTTTACATGGGACGACAAGAAGGCTAGGATGGCTTTCCATAAGTTAGTGGCTCTGAAGGCTAAAGAAGGGTTAAGACTCCCCCATATTGGGCTTTATTACTGGGCCAGTCAGGCCAATAAATATCTCAGATGGCTGACCGTGGATCAACAATCCGTGGCTGCCACTTATATCCCAACCTGGTTAGCCGTTGAGTCTGCTACCATTAGAAAACATGGCCTCTCTCCGGCTGCATTGCTATACACCAAGGTTAGTTCCTTACCAGAATCTCTACATAGCTCCCCTATTGCCGTTTCAATCAGGGTTCATACTCAATTGTGCGCTTTTCTGAGGTATAAAAATCTCAAGGATTTATCTCAACCTGCTATAGGTAACCCTAATTTTTGCTGGACGGCAAGCTTCTTTCACCTAGTTGGATCCCTCAGATAAGAAACTCTCGTCTAGATGATTTTATGTTATCCGATAGTCAGTGGTGCTCTTCTGCTAGCATTATGCACAAGTTTGTTACCTCATACAGCAATTTTCAAGATTTTTCAATTTCGCCACTTACTGATTAAGATATTGGGAGCTGGAGGGGTGACTGAACCCATTATCAGTTTTCAGGCTACCCTTGCAGAGTTGGCGGGTTCTCCTCATGCTGTATCTAAAATATGTACTGCTATGTTTATCTGGGCTTACCATGATAATTATGCTCCCGTCTCCTTTTGGGCCTCCCTCTTTCAGGGCAGAGATATGGATTGGTATCTCCTGTGGCAAAGTTGCCATAAGTTCCTTAAGCTGGACAGACTTAGATTAACACAATTCAAAATTTTGCATAACATTTATTATTCTCCGCAGAGGCTTGCCAAACTGGGTCTGATGTCTTCCCCTCTTTGCACAAGATGCCAGTCTCAAGAAGGTGACCTCCTTCATATTTTCTGGAACTGTTCTAAAATCGCCTCACTTTGGACCATGATTAATCAGCGTGTTGATCCCCTTTTAGGGCTTTCAGAATTGTTTGTCTCCAAAATATGTCTTCTCAGGGATTTTTCCTCAATTTCGGTGGTGAACAGGAGGTACTACATAGCATTGATGTCGATGTCTGTTAAAAAGGTGGTGTTGAGGCACTGGAAGGACACAGAGGTACCATCTTATGTTGAATGGCTTCAGGAATTGTTGGTGAACCTAAGAACAGAGAGGACTTATACAACAAACTGGAAAAGTTTGACAAGATCTGGGGCCCACTGCAGACTCTTTATGCACTACAGGCCAAGTACTACCCGGTTATATTCTTTCATGTTGTGCTAAAGGAGTACCGATGCGCTGGGTTGTTCGGGTTGGGAGTTGTTGGTGGGTAGGGGGTGGGGAGAGCTAATCATTTTGTATTTTGTGTCTGCTCTTTGGGGTTCATGATGTACTCCACTTTGATTCGTTCTCTGTAATGGAAACTTTAATAAAATTTGAATTAAAAAAAGAATAGGTTGGATAAATATTTAGCACTGAAGGGACTTGATTACTACTACTACCATTGAAAAGGGACAGCGTATATGGGCCTACAGCCATCTGCTGTCTCTACAATTCTAAGTAAATCCAAGTAAAGACATTCTGGGCAGGATTTGAAAAATGACATCATGTTCATGAAGTGGGGTGCAAAAATGGCTATGTTGAAAATGTGGGGTTACAATCTGGTAAAATAGGTAACATTGAAGAATTTCAATTTTCTTCATAACTTTGTCATATTTTTAAGATTTTTACACCAAATTTTCAACATTGTCTTATTATGATCCCACCTTAGGACCAAGTCAAGTGGAATTTTTAAATCGTGTCTTATGGGAGATTTCACAAGTGACTGCAAAAACTTGTTTCTGAGGAAATTTCAAAAATTTCACTTCCTTTGTTTGTAGGGTAAGGTAAAAAACAGGCTATGTTGAAAATCTGAGTGAAAAAAAATAACAAAGTTATGAGTACACACTGAAAATTTTCAACATTGCTTCATAACTTTATTATTTTTTGAACCTCTAACCCTAAAGTTTCAATGTAATTTTTTTGTTACCCCACCAGATGGTGAAGACAGGTGACATTTTTAAAATCCCACATGATTTCACAGAGTGACTGCAAAAACCTGTTTTGGGGGAATTTGAAAAAGTTTCACCTAACTTGTGAATGAGGTGAGGTTAAAAAGTGCTATGTTTAAAATGTGGGGTAAAAATATTAAGAAATGACAAAGTTCTAAGTTCAAAATGCATTAAAAAGCCATTAACTGAACTTACCTTGTTTTCCGTCATTTTTCTGTTTAGCTCAGAAGAAGCAAGACATTTGAGAAGGAGAAATGCTGGACTGGATGAGTAAGTAAGGGGTGTAGGGATGTGGGTTTGTGGATGCTGCTTGATGGGTGGCATCACACAGATGAAAAGATTGAGTTGCTATGGGTTGGAACAGCTCACTCCTTTCAACTACTGTACATGATGTTTCTGCCCAGCAAGCAGAGTACAGCATCATGATCAGCCTTGCTGATCATTGAACTGTCACTGTCAAGACCACTGCAGCCTTAGCTGCACTTGACCTGATAGTGACACACCTCTGAAAGATGCTATTGTAACACAGTGGTTGTTGTGCATGCACTCATGCAAACACAAAAATAAACTAGTCATTTAATAACGATGACAGTACTGGGGATGCTACCCAGCTAATGTTAGTATAATCCTATAAATTCTTAATAGTTTGACAAGACCTCTAGTTAAAAGAGATCCATATCAGCAAAATAATCAGTCAAGCTATATCCAGATTTAGATTTGTAATAAAATGAGGTCTGCCTCTCAATGGACATCAGGTTGAAAATTTTAAACTCTGTGATTCTTCTCATACTAGACTATAGGGGTATGCTCTACTGGTGACACCAACACCCTGTTGAAAATACTGGACATTCTATATAACAACATTGCATGACTTATACTGGTCACTTTGTTAGAGCCTCATCACTACAAGCTATGCAGACATCTTTCCTGGACCTCACTGGCTGACTAGAGACCCCTGCACACAATGTAGCTTGCCCACAGGTGCATAAAAGAAGCTTCCCCTCCTTACATGCAAAATCTACATGAAATGCTTACATCTCACTCTGGGGTAAAGTCTGCAGATGGCCACAAGCTTGCAATCCCAGCAGTTAAAAGTTTTGGTCTGCATTCTTTGTCATTTTCTATACCCTCTGTCTAGAATTCCCTGCTAGTCAGATGTCATCTCAGCAGTGACCTACTCCACTCAGTTTCACTTCTATCCCTCTGGGTAAGGAACCAAGCAAGTCTTCCTCATAACTGCTGCTGAATCTGTGTACATAATATTGACACTTATATTGTATCGCATTGTAGTATTGGTATGACCAGAATGTATAGGTTTGTTTATTGACTGCACAGATGCATTCATCCATGGCTGTAGTAAGGTCATGACTGGAGTACCATCTAAGGGAGGATCATACAAACACCACTTAGCCACCATGAACCAATCATCATGCCCCCCTCAAAAAGCCTGTTGAACTTCCTGTTGATAAGGCTGGAGCCCATATGGCCTAAGTTCCAGACAAGCAGGGAGTCAGGAAAATGAAGTGGATCCTTCAGTCCTACCCACTCCTGAATGATTAAACATGCACAAACAGCATAACAACAAGCTGAACAACAAGAGCAAGCCAAAACCATCTAGGTCAGTGATTCCCGAGGCCACAAGTCCAAATCCAGTCTTGGCAGATAGACCCCCAACGGGGTTACTCAGACACATAGGCAGAGACTACCTCATAATTAGAGATATACATGGAGGTAAGGAGGCTTGAACATAGCACAGTCCTGGTGAAAGTCCTAGGCAAATAACTGGTGATAATTCAATCAGTAAAGCAGTCCATACTCACTGCTGTGAGGGCTAGGATCTCATAAGCAGAGGAGGCTGTTACTTCCGGTCCAGGGGCTTTGCATATCTGGAGGGTGGCCACAGGGTGAATCCCAAGAAAGACTGTTGACCTGTCCCTCAAGCCACCTGTGGAAACTGTCTAAGGATAAGCAGTGCATCACTGCAAAACAAAGAAGTGGAGTGCAGCAAGAATAGCATATCCATCCAGGCATGAGATGTACAGGACTGCATCCCTCTCTAGCTGTTTAAGGGGACATGATGAAAGAGACACTATACTGCTCAATGCTGTAATGCAGGGAGGGCATCAATGGAGTGGGTGAAGCCAGGAAAAAAGGAACCAGTGGGAACCATAAACCAAGGGAGCTGCCATATCTTGTAGAGGCCTGTTGCCATAATTGGCTGTGGAACTCCTCATCTGCCCAGCTCTGAAAGAATAGTCTGAACTTCACACCCATCACCATACAGCTAATTGGCTGGAACAAAGCATAACAAAAAAACTGCAAAACAATCCAAGTCCTGCTTCACCCATACACTGTGAAATAGTGTCAGAGAACTATTAGGACGGCACACATTTCAACCCAAACAGCATGCCCCTACATGTTACATAGAAAGGGTCCACAAAAAAGGAGGAGGAATCAGTGCACCAAACCAGTGGCCCCTTGTGTAAGAAGGCTCCATGGGAAAAGATGAGGAAGTATGTCTGGGAGCTGTTCTTTGGCTGCATTAGCTGAGTGAAAGCTGTGAGAGCCAGTCAGGAACTTAATAATCAGCCATGCTGGAAACATAATCTGGAACTTGACACCTCCCTTGTGAAGTACAGCCTTGATTTCTCTGTAGGCCCATTGTTTCTCTCAAACTGCTTTGGCTCCGATCATTTAAGATAAAATAGTTCACATCATTCCAATAAAGGGCAGGGTGAGCTTTCATGACAGGTTAATTCCTCAACTTGTCTTAGAAGTTGAAAAGTTTGAAAATAGTCACCCTGAGATGTTCGCCCTTCTGAGGCAGGCAGGGGGGAAAATTGCCTGATTAATCCACTCGATAGCGTACTTCTGACCTGATCCTGGGAGGTCCGCCACGGACAAAAACAAGTCATTAACAAATGAGATGGTATCCTTGCCTTCCACTAGTTCCAGAATGCCTACCAGGAGCAAGTTGTTCTTCCTGCTCCTGTTTTCCAGGTCATTTAGTCTTTCCTCCTGCTGAATAGCTTTCTTTCTGAGGTAGAACAAAGCCATCTTATAGCTCTGCTTTTTATCTGCAAGCATGCAGATTCTGACCTCTGTGTTCCCCGCTCTCCAAGTTTGCATATTCTAGGAGTTCTTAACCTCTTTCGAGTCAGACACACTCTCCAAGACTATCTTTATGGTCATTAATTCGGCCAAGAATTTCTCCAAAAGGGAAGGATCATCCCGGTGGCCCAGAGAGTTGGTACGGGAGAAGTCAGCTTTATGGTGTTTAGGGGCCTGGGAGTGAGTATGAATTGATGGCAGCTGAAGCACATCTATGGTCGGTGCTGACAAAGAAGAATCAATCAGGACCCAGACTCCAGCAAAGTCTGCACACTATTGGTAGGCGATGTAGTTCAGGCAAGAAAGTGAGCAAGTTCAGTGACTAAAACTATATTTTTGGCATTTAGAAAGTTGAGATTGCTCCAGAGTTCTTCAGTGTACATCTGCTGTCATCGAGTACATCATTGAAAGTGGAGCTCAGTGATCTTTGCTGCTATGCTATATTGCCTTGCCTTCTACCTACAGTAGCACTACTATGACAGAGTATATATTCGTCATGCTCGCTACATCCATAAACCCCATCATAGCACCACAGCACAACAGGTTTTGGCAAGGGTTTATGGAATTTGAACAAAACCCTCTTCCTTTAAAGTTGGACGCATTAAGACCTCAGTGTTCTGCATGATCTAAATGGTTGACTGTCCTTCAGGGGGATATAGAGTATTGGGAGATGGAGTGTTAACAAGTAAAACATAAACCCAATAATGTGCGATGGTGAATACAGAAAAAACAAAGAGGTTTTGTTTTGATTTGAAAAAGACAGAGGCTGAACTGCAAGATCCACTTTGTAAAGCTGGATGAATGCATTTTGATTCTTTTCTGTTTGTTACTACAAAATAAAGCAGTTTTCATTTAATTTAAGCTGGGGTCTAGAGAGTTCTTTGTGAGTATTCCTCAAGAACCCACTCAGATCACTACTCTGTCACAACTATGTTGTGCACATTTTAGCTTTGTTTTGGCTACTGACATTTTATGAAGTCTGTATTGACAGCACCTACTCTGTGTGGGTAGCACCTTTCCCAAATGGAGCAGTTGTGGGATGGATCACTTTTATGAGACAATGAGGACATCCCACATGGTGAGGGAATGTTGAGACTTATGGTGATGTGTACTGCGTTATTTGTTAAATCAGTAACACTGTTGACCACAGGCTGCAGTCTGAAACATTCAGTCAGCAGCGGTTTGGAGGAGCAAATGTTTAGTCTTATATTATGACGAGGTTATAATGACAAAGAAATGTACTCTTTGCTCCATCTATGGGGAAATCATTCATTTGCATATCAGGATTTTATTATGGGGCTGTGTACCTCAGGAACAGACAGCTTTGCCCTGTGCAAACACTTGTTTGTTCCTGTGACTGTGAGGTCTACCTACACCTTTCCAGCACCTGTTTCTCCTTTCTAGGCCAGCATGAGGCTTTATATCAGTGTTTCTCTAATGAAACCATAATTGCTGCATATAGCCATGAGAAAAATTTTGTGTGGCCACAGAGATCTTTACAGTCCCAATTAAAAAGGAAATAGAATGGACATTTTCTTATCTTTAAACAAGCATTAAAGATACATTTCAACTGTGAATATATCAAGACTTAATTTAATGTATACTGTGAGAAATGTAATGTGTCATATTAAGGGGGTTTGTGGTATATCAGAGGGTTTGGGGGGAAAAAATAAAGGAATGAGGCCACTAGTAAGTTCTGGTGGCCACACTTTGAGGCCCTTGAGACAACCAGTTTTGTCTGGCTCTAGAACCACTGCATTAGATGCACTTTGCTCCTTCATCACCTGTTGCTTTCATTGCAGTGCTATAAAATATAGTTATCATCTAGTGGTGGTGGTAGTAGAAGATTTTATTTATATTGGCTACCTTACCTCCAGGCTCAGGGCACCTTTACAGGGTACTACGATAAATAAATACAATACAATAAAACCACACATTTCGTCACACACATTAAACCTCAATAAATTATCAATATAACAAAAGACAGATAAAGAATAAAATTGTAATTTATCAGAAAACCCCAAAGGCTTGCATGAATAAAAATATTTTCAAAATTTTTTTAAATACTAACAGTGTTGGTGCTTCCAGAGGTCACCTGGAAGCGAATTACAGAAGATCGAGGCAGTCACTCTGAATGCCCTATCTCCCGGCAGTCTAAGTCGTGATCTGGTCACCTCCAGGAGACCTTCCCCTGAAGACTTGAGAGGGAAATTTAGGGTGTGAGGATGCAGCAACTCACTCAGGTAGTCTGGACCCTGCCCACATAGGGCCTTATAGGTCAACAAACCTATCGTAAAGGAAATACACCAACACATTGGCAGTCAATGCAGTTTGAAAAGCACCAGCATAATGTGGCAAGACCACGGGGCCCCTTTTAGCAGTCAGGCCACCATGTTCTGCAGCAGCAGCAGGTGTGAAAGCATACCCCCATTGACCCTGAGGTAGAAGGTGTTACAGTAGTTGCACGTGCCAACTTGGATCTTGTTGTATTATACAGTATCACTTTATGCATGTTGGACAACTTTGCTCCTGGTAGGAAACTTTGCCTTGCACTTTTCTGCAGCTTTGAAAATACTACCCAATGCCTTGAAAGTAGGGAAATGCAAAGTTAGGGTAAGAAAATCACATGAATCTTGGTGAATGTGTCGTGTAGTATTCCTCAGGGTTTGCAGGATTACTAAAAACAACACTGGCATGACTCTATCTTTGGAACCCTTTCTCAGAGTATTGGTATATGAGTACATGTCCAAGCCTTGAAAGACATTGCTGAAGTTAGTGTGAGACCAATACTGCTTCCAAGAACCATTCAAAACCCAAGGAACACCATACTACAAGTTCACCAAGTCAAGAGACTTGTTCACCCTAACTTTGCATTTCCCTACTTCTGAGGCTTGTTTTTTTAGCCTTCACTGACAGTTTTTTTTTTGTAATATTACGGATTACTAGATGTGATTTCTTCCATTGAATGGTAAGGATATGCAGGCGTATCTAAATTACCATAACGTTGCTTGTGATCCTTCAGTTCTCCACATCAAATGAGACCACACATTCATCTAAAATAAATGTGTCTATACATGGTATTCAAATTATTCTTTCAGGGATACAGGCACATTTTACATAGAAACATAGAATCTGTTGGCAGATAAGGACCATAGGGCTCACCTAGTCTGCCCAGTTCTCTACTCACTGCTGCAGCCCCAGATCCTATTTGATCTGCGTCTCTCCAACTTCGCACATCTCCAGGATACCCTTATGTCTGTCCCATGCACTCTTGAACCTCCATATTGTTTTTGCATGCACTACTTCTGCTGGAAGGCCATTCCATGGTTTCAACACCCTTTCAGTGGAAAAGTACTTCCTAACATTACCCTTTCAACCTCATATCATGCCCCTTGTTTTAGTGCAGTTTTTTCTCTGAAATATGCTTTCCACCTGTACCATTTATTTCCATATGGTACTTGAAAGTCTCTATCATATTTCCACTCTCCCTTCCCTTCAGTGAATAGATATCAAGGTCCCTAAGTCTTCCCTTGTAGGGCTTCTGGTGCAGTCCATGTACCATCTTCAATGCCCTTTTTTTGGACTGCCTCTATTTCTTCAATGTCCTTCTGGAGATGTGGTCTCCAGAACTGAACACGGTCCTCTGGCTGAGGCTTTACCAGTAATCTGTATGGTGGCATCACCACATGTTTCCTTCTGCTTTTTATGCCTCTCCGGATGCACCCCAACATTCTGTTTTCTCTCCCCACTGCCTTTTCACACTGTTTGGTCCCCTTCAGGTCATCAGATAAGATAACCCCAGGTCTTGCTCCTGACTTATGGTGGCCAGAATTTCCCCACCAATCCTGTACTCCCTGTTTGAATTCCTGTGACCTGGGTGCATGATTTTGCACTTTTTAGCATTGAAACTCAACTGCCAGACTCCAGACCACTCCTCTAATAGGTTTAGGTCCTTTCTCATTTTTTCCACTGCCTCTGGTGTGTCCACTCTGTTGCAGATCTTGGTGTCATCTGCAAAGAGGCACACCTTCCCTTCCAGATGCTCTGCAATGTCACTAATGAAGACATTCAATAGGACTGTCCCAAGCACTGACCCCTGTGGCACCCCTCTGGTCACCTCCTTCTCCTAAGATTGCATGCCATTTACCACTACCCTCTTAGTCCTGTCCCTTAGCCAGTCCCCAACCCACTTTACCACCATAGGACCCACTCCCTGGAACCCCAATTTATTTAGCAATCTCCTGTGTGGGACAGTGTCAAAGGACTTGCTGAAATCCAGGTAGGCTACATCCACTGCCCCTTCCTGATCTACCACCTTGGTTACCCAGTCAAAGAAGTTTATTAGATTTGTCTGACAGGACCTTCCAGCTGAGAATCCATGCTGCATTGGATCCTGTGCCCTGCTATCCTCCAGAAACTTCACAATCCTCTCCTTAAGTAAGGACTCTATTAGTTTCCCCACTACTGAGGTCAGGCTTACAGGCCTGTGACTGCCTGCCTCCTCTCTGCTTCCACTCTTGTGGGGAGAGACCACATTTTCCCTCCTCCAATCCTCAGCTACCTCTACTGTCTCCAGTGATTTTACATTACAACTTTGTTCTATGTTTACAAGTCTTTGAAAATGTGACTTTAGCAATGTATTTGTAGGGAAAATGTGACTTTAGCAATGCAGTTGCGGTAATAAATTTAGTGTTAACTTTAAAGGATGGCTAGGTGAGATGCTGCCACTATGCTTTGTATAATCTCAGGGTGAAGTAGGACAAACCCACCAAGTAACAAACAAGGACTAAACCAAAGTTGTGATTTGATCTCCCACTTGTTTAATCTTGGCCCAGTAAATGGGGAATCGTGGTTTATTCTGTTTATGTCATGGTATATCCATGCTGCCGCTCCCAAGTAAACATATTTATTGTTAATAGCTTTAGTAATTAGGCTTTTCTCCTGCTACTATGCTAAACTTACTTGCAAACTGTGATAAACATTATTGTTTCTCATGTGTTTGGTAATTGGTGGGTTTTGTCTTTTTTTGTGAATGGGGTTGATCTGTTTCTATTTAACTATCTATCACTCCTTCTCACACTCTTTTCTCTCTTATCTCATTTCATATGTACTCATTTCCATGTCCTTGAAAGTTGTACATTTGCTACATTTTTTATGTGCTTTTTTATATGGATCTTATACTTTATCCTTGGAATTCAACTGGTTGCGTATAATTTGCCATGTCTGTTTATTTAACTGTTACATGTCCTCAGGACCTCCTTGACTATGAGCTTGCTCAATGGAGTTATTCCTGCAATAAACTTCTTCAAACTTCAAGCTTTTTTGTCTTTTTTACTATCGCCATGCTGTGCCTACAAACTATAAGCCTTCAACATTACAGTATGTTCTTGAAAACTTTTAAGAAGATAGGTAATTTCACTGAAACATCAGCAGTTTTGTCAGAAGTAGGCAGGGCCCCAAAAGAGAAGTATTAGTGGAGTTACGTGCTCACATTTCAGATACCTTCTACTGTGATTTTTTCCAAGCTTTAATGAAATAGCTGAAAAGTTATGTACAGATTCGACAAAATAAACTGTTTTTGCTGCCAAACGTTTCCAGTAAAAGTTATAGACTACCGTAGCATTAAATTAATATTTTGCACGAAAACAAGATGTTAATTAAGGATTTCATTCTATTTATTCAAATATTTAAACCTAGGAGCCGATTAAATTAGCTGCATATTTCAGCCATTATCAATAAAAGAACTACAATATATGCACCAGTTTTGAAAATGTGACTTTGCACAAGTAAGGCTTCCATGTTGTTTTAACTACCTAATTTATTACAAGAATCCTCTCCCTATACTTCAGTTTAAGTGACTTCATGTACACAGTCCACTATATAGCTTTGATATCTCTATGTCTGTAGAGACAAATTCTGGTCAGAGCCACCACGGCTGCTATACTGATTTAAGAGCACACTGCAGCTGATTCCATTCTTCTGTCATACTCTTGCATGTTCACTAAGCAATAATTGTGCATGTGTAATGTGGTCATGGTGGCCCTCTTGGGCATGTTGGGCTCTTTTTTTCCTGGCACAAGTCTTGCATGTGTACTTGCACAATACTCACGCATGCTCACTGAGCTCACAGTGGCCATCTTGTGCATGGTAGGCTCTTTTTTCTGGATGCATGTGAGGAAAGGCAGCAGAAGCACCAGCCATCAAGAAAAGAATGCACTCACTGAGGAGTGGGGCTAATACAACTGTAAAGAAAAGTAGCAGTAGAGAAACAACAGAACAGCACTGACCACACTAATGTGGAAGGCCACAGCAATGGAAACCAGTCACATGCTTCCAGAGTCCCTTTTCTCTCTCTCCTAGGAAAACATCATCATGGCTCCGCCCAGGTACCTTGTGAGGTAGGCCCATGGGGAAGGGCACCATCTGTAATGGTGACTCCTTCGCAGCGCAATCCCTCATGGCAATGGGAGGGTAGGGTGACCGGATGAGGGTGGGTGGGTGAACTGGGTGACAGGATGTCGCTATGTATGCGCTCATGGGGAGGCGAGCATGGTGAGCGTGGGCTGGGAGGGGCAGAGGAGCTGTAGGGGGTGGCACTGCAGTGGATTGCTGAGCTGTGTCATGGCTTCAGGGGGTGGCTTGTGGTTGGGGTGGGGGAGGTACCGGGTTCGGGTCTGGGCACTGGTGTGATTTTATTGTGCCCAGCCTGAACCTTTACTTTTTAATACTTTCACTCCCCCCTGACATGCACCCCCCTGGAGTTGAGAATCCTTTAGTTAGGGAGTGCAGGGGGCAAAGCCCCTTGTGATGGGAGTGTGGGGGATGCAACCCCACCACAGAAAGCATTAAAATACATGTCCTGACACCATTGTCCTGTGTGCCAGGGTTTCCAGAGTGCTCAAAATGTTTTCAGCACTCTGACTGTGTGACAACAGTGATCACCTTTAGGCATTCACCATTATCACATAGAACCCTCCACCCATGCAGCAATAATAAATGACATAACAACAGGATCTGTATGGGTAAAAATTATCACTACAAACAGAAGTGAAAAAAATTTGGAGTATGTTATAATGCACCAAACTCTAATCTTCATAACAAGGAGGAACTGCCATTAGAAATCATAAAAATACAAGCTTCTCAAATGATGTAATAACATATGACTTCAATTGCACTAGCATCAATTAGTTTCAGTATGGTAGAAAGAGCTTTAGTAGGTAAGACACAACTTGTCTACCTAGAACAGCATGTTCTAAATAAATCATGAGGAAACAACTTAATTGGAC
The DNA here is from genome assembly GCA_016271365.2 of Neoceratodus forsteri. Taxonomy (NCBI): domain Eukaryota; kingdom Metazoa; phylum Chordata; order Ceratodontiformes; family Ceratodontidae; genus Neoceratodus; species Neoceratodus forsteri. The sequence continues at coordinate 982,384,961 of CM028131.1, read as the reverse complement.
TTAGTTCTGTGTGTAACACAAATGAATTGATAGACATTTTTCGACAGTGATCATAATGTCATAGCACTAGAGACTGTCATTGTTAATGAGGTGGAGAAAGGTGAAACAGTGATGAGTTACAGGGAACCAGATAAACAAGGAATTAAAATAAATGCTGGTCAACTGGAATTGAATGGTTGATATAGATGGCAAAAGGAAAGACGAGGCATGGAGAACATTTAAAAGCAAATCAGAGGAAAGTGAAAGGCAAGACATATAACTGGAAGGGGAAAATATTCCATGGTTTACAACTAGGATAAGAAGATTTAGCAACTTCAAGACAAGGGCTCAAAAAGGATGATGAACTATAACAGTAAGGGATTAAGTATGTACAAGTGAGAACAACAATGTAAAAAAAAAGAAATCTGTAGAAAAAAAGACATTACAAACAAAAATTGCAAAGAACAAAGGAGATACAGCATTTTTTGTTTGAGTATAGTAACACAATCAATAAACCAGGCATCATTACTGGACCTGTATGAAATGGTAAGAAAGTCATTATGGAGGAACAGGGTATAGCTGATACTCTGAATACATATTTTTACAATGAACTTAGTAATGACTTTTGTTTTAATGAATATTCCAGTGAGGTTGCAGCTCTATCTATATGTATGTTTAAAAGCCTGAATGCAAGCATGGATGGTCTACCACTCTTGGGAAATAGACCCATGACCATAACTAGAGAAGATGCACTGAAAAAGTCTGAAAAAAATTCACTTGAATACTTCAGCTTGTCTGGATAATATTACAGTACAGTTAGCAAGGCTAGTTTAACCATATATTGCGAATCCCTTAGCCTACATATTTAAAATCTCAGTCTCATCAGGGGAAATGTCAAGTGATTATCAATTTGCAATAGTGATACAAATCTTTAAAAATGGGAATAATCAAATGATTCTAATCAAAATTTGTTAACTATAAGATGAACAGCTTATCTTCCATACTGTGCAAATGCTTAGGTGGTATAATTAAAAATTTCATCAATGTTTTTTTTAAAGGAAAACAAGCTACTAGATACAAAACAACATAGGTTTAGAAGTGGGTGTTTATGTGTCACAAACCTAATCTCCTTTTAAGAGTGCATCAGTAACAGTCTGGACGATAGCATACCAGCTGAAATAATATCCCTCAATCATTCTAAGGCATTTGATCTTGTGCTGCATAAGGCAATAATGTTTAAAATATGCAAGATAGAGTTTGCCATACATATAAACTGAATAAAAAGTTGACTAGGAATAAAGAGCAAAAAGTGAGAATTAAAAGGACACTGTCAGCCCAATTTGGCCTCAAAGTGTCCCTAGTTTAAAAAAAAACATATTTTATGATTGTTCTCATTCTATAGAGACTGCTGATTTGGCTGGTTGGTTGATTCAGACTCATTTTTCCTTTTAAAAAGTAAAAAACTTAGTGTCAACCAGACTGGCGTTACCACACCAAAACATGTTTGTATACATTCTTGACTAACTACAACTGCATCTTTCCTGGACTCAAGAACACCCCCAACACTATCTAGCTACCCACTGTGCAGTGGGGAGTAGATGAAACTATTGTATTACAAGTGACTGTACTGTTTGAGGGTGTTTCTAATGTTCAGGAAGTATGCAATAAGCTTAGGTAAACAATTTGGAGCAAAACAAAGCTGTGTATAACTATTCATTTCCATGCATTTCAGTTCTAATAAGAAAGGAGGCAAATTAAACAACCAGCAACATTAATGAATTTTACAGAAGGTAAGCAGTCATAAAATGTGGGTTTTTACCTTGAAATAATATGATGCAAAAAAGGTTGACAGTGTCTCTTTAAGGGAAACTATTAAATGAGGGAGAAGTACCAAGTGAAGTGCACAGGAAAAAGTGCTAGATCCAACACTTTTTCATAAATTTTTATGACAGATATGGGACAAGGAAATACATGCTGGATAGAGAAATTCACTGGTGAAATGATGTTAGGTGAAGCAGTGGACGCTATTGCAAATTGTGTGGAACTGCAGAAGGATCTGGACTCGATAGAATGATGAACAATTGAATGGGAAATGTGGCTAAACATTGAAAAATGTAGGGTGATGCACTTTGGATTAGAGAACAGGAATATAATTTGCAATAATGTGAATTGTAAAAGGTCACATTTGGGGAGAAGGTTAAAGGTGCAGAGTGTATTGAAACTACATTTAGCATATAATCATTTTTACCAGCAACTATTACATTATCAAAATGATTGTGTAATTAAAATATCGGTTAAGATTGCTGGTTGATAAGAGAGGGGGTTCCACACAATATTAGAATAATGGCTTGCATTAATTGATAAATAGAACAGTTAAGTAGACTTAATATATATGGAATTTATTCCACTTGAGAGAGATGTGCAATAGCCTTTGAACTTACTAGTGTGCCAAGTAATGGGCTTCTTTCTGTGCCAGACTTGTTCCATGGCACAACTTCCAGGGCTGTGGGAAGGGTGGGGACTCAAAAGGGAGCGGAAGACCACAGTACTTGGTTGGAAGATGGGGAAAATACCAAAACAGAGAGACCTGAAAACATAGAAACATAGAATTTGATGGCAGATAAGGACCGCTTGGCCCACCTAGTCTAACATTATCCTGTAATGGAAAAATATAATGCATGAAGGAAACAAATTTTGGTTATAAGATGTTTGTGTTATATAAAATGTGGTCTTTATTGAAGTTTATGACATAGAATGTAAATGTAATATATAGCCCATATATATGTAGAAAAACATCTAGGGCCAGATATTCAGACTGTGCCAGGCAATTGTGCAAGCGGAGGTGTAGCACAACCGAGATGCACCGGAGCCAGCAGGGGATATTCAAAAGTGGTGTGCCATGGCATCACCTTTGAATATAACTTTAGAGATGTACATGCCATGACCAATAGGCTTGCAGGGCATACTATGCGAGACAGTCACAAATATGTGAATGAAGTCTGTTCACATATTTGTGACTGTCTCATACAGTATGCCCCAGTATGAGGCACATGTAGGGGTTGTGCCAGCATATGTGCTGCACATTCTGGGCTGAACATCGGAATGTGCCGCATATGCATGGGCATGCCACCTTCAGAAGCACTGCATACATTACTAATGCACCCCAGCACATCAGGACTTGCGCTGCTCAAGTACCCCTTTTGAATATCACCCCTGGGGTAGCACCAGCGCAACTCAGTTGCACCAGGTGCAACCCCTTTGAATATGTGGCCCCTAGAGCCCCAAGTAACTATATTATCAGCATGTTTGTTTAGACTAGAATCTCCTATTTATACTTCCTTCCCATCTTGATATAACATGTTTGCTGTGCACGCGGGGTTTACTCTTTCATTCTAAGTGCTGCTGTTAAATAATTTCTACATTAAGTTTCTAATTCAATCATTATATCTGCCCTTTGTTAAAAAAAAAAAAAAAAAAACACAAACTCTGACACACAATACATGCATTTCTTTGTCAATTGATCGGGGTACTGTGAGAATGCCAAAAGTTACTGGCTAGATTTTTAAACTAGCTCCACACCCAATTGCAAGTGATGTCTGTGAAAATGACATCATCAGATGCTCATGTTTCCCTGGCTGTAGCGCTCTTGGTTGCTAATAGTAACTATAAACCTCCTGCTCTCTCTTGCATGACTTTAGGCACTGTGCTGATGTCTTCCTAAAAAGATAATTGTTTAAAATGAATTCCTTCTGGTTGCTGTGAGTGTTGATGTTGAGGGCTTGATAATTTAATACGCAGGCAAAATGAACAGTGTGCTAAAGCCTTCCACCCTATTTTTACTAATCATATTCCGGGATCATCCTTAAAGACACATTTCCTATTTAGTCGCATAATTGTTTGCACCCAATGGTCACTCCAGCATACGTTGTTGTCCTTTTATTGTCCTTAAATATATTTCATTATAAATAGTGCATCATTACATGAAATAGGTTCCTAACTTGTTCGTAATTGTACATGAATGTTTTCTTGAATTAAGACACAATTCTGCCTTGTGATCTGGATAACAATCCAATGGTTAACAACAACTCTGTGCTCACTTTTCCATGTTATGATGGCTAGACCATGTCTAGAGATATATATTGGTAGCACAGTAGTGCTACCATAGTTAGGGTTGCGTAGCACTTTTAAGGGTAAAGGGTGAAACTTTGCAACTTAATAACATTGTTACCATTCAACAGATTTGCCAGAAAGTTGGTATGCATGGTTGGACATAGTAGATCTTGGCATCTGCCAACTTTTGTATTGGTCGGCTATACGGCTGCGGAGTTATTAAGCAACATCTGTGTGCGCTATTACACTTTTTTGTGCATTCTTTGCTCACACGGTTTGCGTGACTGGTCTGAAAACTTCAGGGAACATGTGGCTGAGGTTCCTGATGTGCCTTTTGAAGATTTCATGAAACAATATTGAACGGTTCAAAAGTTATTCAAAAAACTATTTCCCATTGAAAGTCAATGGGAAAAGTTAACAAAAAGTTCAACACTTACGCAAATGCAGTTTTTAGTGTCGCAAATGGCCCTAGTAGTGTTGCAAATCCACCTTTTTTTTTCAGTTACTGATCAGAAAAATGCTTGGCATTTAAAATTTGGACCCTCTAGGAACACAATTATTTTTGTGTCCACCTAGTCAGACCCTCAGGATGCTAGTCATGTCTTTATTTTGGGGTTAAGCACCCCAGAAATATGTTTTTCAAATTTCTGGAAAAGGTAGTGTTGCAAAGTAGTGTCGCACCTGCGACACTTTCACAAAATTTTGCGAAAACTTTTGCAAATTGCGATACTACTTTTCCAAACTATGGCCAAAATGACAGTTCTTTGCCACCCTGCTGCAAAAGAACATTTTGGTCTTTTGAGCTGAAATTTGGAGGGAAGGCAGCCAACATCTCTCAGATGTGCCTTTTGTGGTTTGGTGACAAAATATTGCACGACTGCCAAGTTACGATATTCCGGAGTTGATGTTTTTTTCCCCATAGACTATCATGGTGGCGTTCATCATGCATTTCGGGGCTCGCATCTCGGAAATGGTGAGAGATATGGATTTTTTCTTCGCAACAGTGCGTAGCCCTATGGGCCATACATTCAGTGAAAACCTAGCCAGAAAACTCATGAATCATGTGAAATGTAATTTTTTTTTTCTACGTCGCACAGTTCCTGAGAGATAAGCAATTTGGTATTCCAACTCCTCATTTTCTGCTCCGAGCCCCATTATTATGCATACATTCTTTGTACTCACTGTGTTTCTCTATGCAGCTGTTGGGCAAAAACAGGGTGTGCACTCCAGTTACTGTTACACATAGCATTTCCACTTGCGTTTCCATACTCGTTTGTGTTAGCGTTCCCGTGTATGCCACCGTGTGCGTTATCCTTGGCGTTTCTGTTTGTGCTTGCATTTGCATAACTCTTACCATTTGTGTCTACAGTACTGTTTCAGTTTGTCTTTCACTTTGTGTCACTGTGCGCATTACCATTTGCGTTTGCGGCCGCCCTTCCATTTGCATTTGTGTTTGTCTTTCATTTTGCGTCATAGTTGTTGTTACCGTTACCATTTGCATTTCCAATTGCATTCCTGTGCCCATGCGCATTACGGTTTGCATTTCCATATGCATTTGCATTTCTGTTTCCTTTGGTGTTATTGTTGCTGTTACCATTACCATTTGCATTTCCAATTGCGGTACCATGACCGTGCACGTTACAGTTTGTGTTTCCATACACGCTTGCATTTGCATTTCCATTTCTGTTTCCTTTGGCATTATTGTTGTTGTTACCATTACCATTTGCATTTACAATTGCAGTACCGTGACCATGCGCATAACAGGTTGCATTTCTGTATGCGCTTGGGTTTGCATTTTCATTTCTGTTTCCTTTGGCATTATTGTTGCTGTTACCATTACCATTTGCATTTACAATTGTGGTACCGTGACTGTGCACATTATGGTTTGCATTTCCGTTTCTGTTTCCTTTGGCATTATTGTTGCTGTTACCATTACCATTTGCATTTCCAATTGTAGTACCATGACCATGCGCATTATAGTTTGCATTTCCATGCGTGCTTGCATTTGCCTTTCCATTTCTGTTCTCTTTGGCATTATTGTTGCTGTAACAGTTAACATTTGCATTTACAATAGCAGTACTGTAACAGTGTGTGTTACCAGTTGCATTTCCTTACGAGCTTGTGTCTCCGTTTTCTTCACTGTTCACTTTGGCATCACTTTGAACTTGTGCTTCTATTAAAGTTTGTATTACCATTTAAGTTTGCATCACCATGTGTGTAACCATTAGTGCTTGCGTTTGCATTGCAGTTACCGTTACTATGTCACAGATATCGCGTTAGGGTGGGTCTACGAGGCCTAGACCCCACCACTACCATCTATTCACTATTTATAGTCCTCCTTCTCAAAAAGAAGAGAAATTCATGGCAAAAAACTCTGTTTAATGCATCAGTTAGGGTTGTTCTACAGTGGCAAAAGTGAGGAAATTTTATGTTAGGGTTGAAAGCCCCCTTGCACCCCCCAGCCCACCCTCCAACTGGCATCACGGTGTGCATTGGGGTCATCGGTCCTAACTCTCACCCCATTTTCCTATACCTCAGCTTGTTTACACATGTGATGGGGTGAGAGTTAGGGCTGATGACTCCAACACACACCTTGATGCCAGTTGGGGAGGTGGGCTGGGGGAGTGCAAGGGGGACTTTCAACCCTAACACCAAATTTCCTCACTTTTGTTGCTGTGGAACAACCCTAACTGATGCATTCAACAGAATTGTTTGCCATAAAAAATATATATAGAGAGAGAGAGAGAGAGAGAGAGAGAGAGAGAGAAAGATAGATAATTTGCTGATCTGGTTAAAAAAAAGACTACTGGACTATACCATTATTTAACCTATCTAAAGGCAGCAATGTATGCTGGAGATACCACAGGGTACAAACAATAAGCTCTGTCTATTCTGAATTTAAAAACAAATTGACAATATTTAGCCTAAAATGGCTCGAAGAATAATCCTGTGGGTGAAAAAAGAAGCCTAACAAAAACACCTTAACAGTGACCAAAAATGACAAAGAAACTGGTCTTGAAAAAAAATAAAGAACCCTCAATTGACCAAGATTCAGAAGAGGAAGAAGGTTCTACTATCAAAGACAATTCAAATGGAGACATGTCTAGCAACCAACATATAGGAGCTGGGAAATCTACAGAAGTTGCAGATGACCTAGCTGAGTGTTGAATTGCCACCTAAATTGGATATGCAAAGTATCATTAATTTATTCACTTTTCAGGAAAATATTGACATACTCAAAATATTCCTGAAAATGTACAAAGCAACATGTTGGTGGATGGGCCTAATTGAAAATAAGATGGATGAAGTTTTAGGAAAAATAATGTTACTAGAAAGCAGGCAATCAGAACTGGAGGATATTTTTTTCCATGTAGGTTTTTATCCTTCTGGCAGAATGGGCAGCTTGCATCAGCCCTGTTCCTGTCTGCCACAGCCATCACCAGCCTCCTCCATAATTGAAAGTTGTATCCCCATGGGTTGCTCTACCACATGGTGAGACCAGAGGAGGGGATCATCCTCCCACTGGACACACGCATCCAGACTTGTCCCAAACCCAGAAAGAGACTGAGTGGGCTGCATCCTAATGGACAGGGCTTCATGAAGCCATCTTCCATTTGTTCTTCCATTGTCTCCCTGACTACCACGAAAGTGCAATAAGCATGTTGTGTGAGCTCCTCTTCCACAGAGGTGACCCCAGTGCTCTGGATGTGGGGCCTCCCACATGATGTGTCTTACACACATCACCATCTGGATTCCTCCAGGTGGCAATCAAACTGTGAGCCACAGTAACCTCCCCTTCCCCAAGGAAGGAGAACTGGTCTCTGGAGGCTCAATCCTCCCTCCCCCAGCTGCCCCCCAGCAACTCATGTCCATTCCCAAAAACAGATGACTATAAATAAGCAGTGCACTCCCTCCTCCTGTCAGAAGGTGGGTGGCCGAAGTGGTGTGTGGAGGGCTGTGTCACTCACCATCAATTCACTGTAGTACCAACAAGCAGGTGTGGGGGGACCAGTGGGATGGGATGGGTTGCGGGTGCTGTAGATGGGAGAGGGCCATTAACCACCACCAAAGGATGGGCTGGGGGTGCAGATCAATGTTTTTTAATGGGGCCAGGGCTTTGCTGTGAGGAAGTCTTACTTGCAAATTGCCTGCCACTGGACAGTGATTGGTGGGTTGTCACCATGGGGGAATATTCACAAACCAGGGAGCTTTCATCCATGCCAGGATGGAGATCAAGTGATGGGAGGAACCACTGGACACCAGGGATGTGGTTATTAACTATTGGTAAGGGCAGTTTGGTGAGGGACCACTAGGCACTAGTGAATAATATTTTTGTACATTGGATGACCATCATGTGGGGGGAGGGACCACTAGACACCATGGTAATTTCTCTTTCATATTGGACATGGATTGGATGGTAGGAGGGACAACTAGATACCAGGGAACTCTGTGTAAGACATCAGGCATGGGTGTGGGTGGGGAAAGGGACTGCTAGACTCCAGGAAATATGATTCTTAAAACATCTGGCATGGGTTCAGGGGGAGGTACCACTGGCACCAGGGATAGCTCCTCTGGGACCAGTCAATTTGGAGGGCTGTGCCACGCAAACCAGCATCACTCCCCATGCAAATCAGCCCATAATGGGCATTCAAATGGCCCCTTCATGCCTTGCATACCTATGGGTTAATTTGAATATCAGAAATTTAGAGTGGGCACAAACCATTGTGGCACCCTATTTCAGAAGCCATGTTGGAACAGTGCTAAGTTACTTAGCAGTGGGTCAACATGGCCCCATATTTAGTTGAATGGCACCAGTGCACTAGTCTGTTAACCTGAGTCCCAGAAGATTCTATATTTATCACACAGCACAGTGCATATTTCTACACTACACATTGTGCATTTTTGAATATTGGGCTCCAACTCTTTTCAGCTGCATATTTTGAAATAATGTGAATTGTGAAAGGTCTTGTTTGGGGAGGAGTTTAAAGGTGCAGATGGTATTGAAACTAAATTTAGCATATTATCATTTTTACCAGCAACTATTACATGATCAAAATGATTGCATAATTAAAATATTGGTTATGTTTTCTGATTGATTAGAGAGGGGGTTCCTCACAATATTAGAATAATGATTTACATTAATTGATAACTAGAATAATTAAGTAGGCTTAATATATATGGAATTTGTTCCCTTTGAGAGAGATGTGCAATAGCCCTTGCACTAACTAGTGTGCCAAGTAATAGGCTTCTTTCTGTGCCAGACTTGTTCCATTGCAAAACTTCTAGGGCTGTGGAAAGGGTTGGGACTCAAGAGGGAGAGGGAAGAACACAGCACTTGATTGGAAGATGGGGAAAATACCAAAAGAGAGAGACTTGAAAACATTATCCTGTAATGGAAAAATATACTGCATGAAGAAAACTAATTTTGGTTATATTAGGTTTTTTATTATATAAAATGTGGTCTCTATTGAAGTTTATGACATAGAATGTAAATAGAATATATAGCCCTACAAAAAGATACAGTTCTCAAAACAATAAGAGAGAAAAGAATTGATATTTCAGCACTTCAAGAAACTTACCTGAACAAAAATATTCTCAAAAGTTAAAAAAAGGGGTAATTAAGGAAGTATAGTTTTCTCCCTCCTTAAAAGGTTATAGTAAAGGGTGACATTATTAATTAGCAAAAGCTTGACATTATAGTTATAGATTCTTCTTCAGACAAAGAGGGAAGATTAATCTTTTTTTTAAAAAGAAATTGAATGTTTCACTTTGGTAATAGGTTCCATTCTGTTTCTGCTTTAATTAGGGTTCTATGTGCATGGGATTTTGACTGCATCATTACTGGTTGTGACACAAATAGTTTACTTAATACAGAATTGGACAAATCAACCTCTTCAAAAGGATGGGATTGGTTTAAATTTCCTAGTCTCAATATTTTATAACTTGTAACTTATTGTTGGATGTTTAGAGAGATCTTTATGGAGAAGCAAAACAGTACACATATTTTTCTTCAAGACACAACATAAGTTCTAGGTTGGATTATGTTGGTGAAGACTTCATGTCAGTTTTCAAATAAAGAATGTTCCACAATTTTGTCCCATAGTCCTTGTATAAGAAGATTTTATTGAAGCTTTCAAAAAATGATACAAACATTTAACCATGATGTTTTATATTCACTTATTGAATGGTTTTATTGGCACTCTCAATATTTACTTAGAAAAACTGCATCGGCCTCTTTTTTGTAAACCTGTAAATTTGTGGTACTTTAATCAACAGTGTACACCATTTTTTTTCACCATTTATTTTGAGAAATCTTTTCATTTACATGTAGACCAACTGTCCTTCTTTGTATTGGTTTTAAAGTCACTTTACCAGAACATTTAGTCCTTAGTTGGTCCATGTTGCCTATTCGTGGCTCAATTGCCTATTCCTTCAAAAATCATCTTTTTTTGCATTCCCCAGGTGTAAGTAAACATGACCGAGCACTGCTTGCAGGATACATTCCTCCCAAGTGTGCAGTGAAATGCTGCTTTCAGTTCCAAATTCTGGTGTGTTACAACTCCTACTGCTACTTTCTGATCTGTCCTGGTGAACAGTTGGCCAGCTTGCATGCTCTAACACTATCTTCACAACCAATAGCTAATAATTCTATATAATTCATGTGACCATTTCTTAATAAGGAGCTTAAAAATGTTAGTATGTCATAACTACCTTTGTTTTGTGAAAAAGCATGTTTCTTGCCATTATTATGATCTTACTGATCCCAATAAGATGCTTTCCCAAAGAACCCTGGGCTAAAAATATTGATGGACCTAAACCTCTAGCTATCTTAGAACAGCCTACTGTAAACCCTGTCTAAGTATACATCCATCTTGTGTTATCCCTACTAATCTGCTACTCCAGATGCTTCCTATACTTAGCTTACTTCTCATATAAATTATCAGGCTAATTCTCTTACTTTCCCTATCCAATTTAAAGTCTGTGTCCCTCAAGTCCATCTTTCATGGGGTTGGCCATATAGGAGATCCATGGGTCCCATACATCATTGAACCTAGTTTCCCTGTATCTGGTTTTATATAATATGCACAAGTATGACATAGCTCTCAACACTCCCAGATACCATTTTTGGAATGGGGGAGGATCTGGTTTTCTCTACCTCATTAGGATTTGTCACTTAGCTTCTATTGCATTCCATTGACTGTGCTGCTATATTTTATTTATTTAAAACATTTATTTTAGTATATTTGTTGTTATTGGGGTGGGTGTTTTGGAGTTTGCTTTGTTGATTACATTTTTTAAATTTTAGTTTATGATTGTTTAATTTGGTTGTGGGTTTTATTTTATTTTCTTCCCAAGTGAGACTTGAGGGAGTTTTATATTTTTATTTTATATTATTTTTTCACTTTATCTTTTTATTGAAATTCAAGTATATAAGACAGCATGCATCTTATACAATAGAAAACTATCCTCCATGTAAGGTATAAAATATCACTAAACAAAACGTAGTATTTAGGGTAAACATATTGGAGAAGCCTTATATACATGAATTGATAATAAAACACAAACCTAGACAGGATGTAAGTGGAGAGCTGAAAGGTTACAATCAATAGGGTATTGCAGGATCAGAAATAGCAACCATGTACAAAATACATGCTAGAGCAGGCTATGGCAAGGCATTCAGTAAATTGCAAAAAGTGATAAATGTGGTAATATGAACAATGTTCAGTAATGGAGAGGTGAAGATAAGAGAAAAGTGTGCAAAGAAAGAAAGAAGAGAGAAAAAAGCAAGGAAGAAGGGAGGGAGAGAGGGAGAAAGCAGGGAAGAAGGGAAAAAAGAGGAGAAATCTGTGCACAAAAGTTTTGAGAAAACCTAATCTGAGAGCAAAATAAGAAAGAGGGCTAAATATCCCTAAGAATTAGGGTCTAGAAGAACTAGGTTCATATACTTGAAGTAATCCTGCCAACATCTGTCATATACAGTGAGCTGATTATGAGTAACATGAGATAATCGGTCTAGAGAGGCATATTGAGAGAGGCTTTGAAGAACATCAGAAAGAGAATGCACCAGAGTTGATTTCCATTTCATAAGAATCAGACATTTGACCAGAAAAGAAAGTATGTTTAGCCATCTAAAATGTGCATGTGAGAGGAAAGAGCTATTGGGGATAAGGATGCCTAGAAGGAATAGCTTGGGGTAAAAAGGTAGTTTTTTTCCTGTTACACTGGAGGCAAGTAAATAGACTTTATGCCAGAGCTTATTAATGGGAACACAAGACCACAAGATATGAAGTAGATCCCCATTGGCCAAATTGCAGTGGCAGCAACTATTATTATTTAATAAGCCTATTTGTTGAAGCACAGAGGGGGTTCTATACCAAAGATGTAGGATTTTAGTTTGTATTAAAGAACTACGGGCATCTTTAAAGGTATTACGTGCAATATGACAACAATTACTCCATTGTGTGTCTGAAATATTGTAGTTAAGAAGAGTACTCTATTTTTGGTCTGTATAGACTGATCAGGTAGATTATCAATAATGTCTTTGTAAATGGAGCTATTTAATTTTACTGATAAATTAGTCCAGTGTGAGATGTATGGGTTTAGAAGAGTATTCCTATACACTAAACTAAAGAGAAAAAGAGAGAGAGAGAGAGAGTTATAAGCTGCCCAAATTTGTAAAAACTTCCAGAAGTCCTGTTTAGGAAGTTTCCATGTGACTTGCAAGTCTCAGAATGATCTAAGAGTGAGTGAATTCTGGTCCAAGATATCTCCGAGAAAGAAAATACCTTCGTTCCTCCATGTACGACAGAAAATTGGGTGATCTTCTAGAGTGAGCAGTGGATTGCCCCATAAGGGGGCATAAAACCAGGGTGTTGGATTGGATTTCAGGAATTTGTGGGTTAGTTTCCATTAAAGAACAGAGGGTGATATAGTTGGGTGAGATTTTAGTTTAGATTAAATGGGATTAAAAATCAAGGAAGTGGGAACTCCTCCTCGGGCACAATGCAGATTCCATTGCAACCCATAGTTGTCAGGGAGAGGATGGTTTCTGAAACCATTTAATGGTTTGGGCCATTCGGAAATCCCAGAGGTAGCCTTTAAACCAGGGGAGTCTGAATCCCCCTTTTTTCCAATGTGATCGAAGTTTGTTGCAGTTAAATCTCGGTGGTTTTCCATCTCGGATAAAGTTATCTATCAATTTATCAATTTTAGCAAAAAAGGAGGATGGTAAGACTAAAGGAATATCGGCAAAGAGGTAGAGAATCTTGGGAGAAATGGACATCTTAATGGCTACAATTTTCCCTATGAAAGAGAGATTAAGAAGCTTCCATCTGTCCAGAATTGTTTTGATGTTATCAAATAAGAGGTTAAAGTTAATGTCCCATATCTTCCCCAAGTTACTAGTAATTTTGATTCCTAGATATGTTATACCCTGTGGTGACCAGCGGAATCCAAGAGGTATGTTCATAAAGGCTTTACAGTGGTCATTAAGGGGCATAGTTTGTGATTTGCCATAATTCAAAGCAAGGCCAGAAATGTTAGTAAAATTATTAAGCAAATCAACCAACAGGGGCCCAGTCTCATTCAGGTTTTCGAGTAAGATTAAGAGGTCATCCACATAGGAGAGAGAAACATATCTTGAATTGCTCACAGGTATGCCCATAATGCCAGAAGACTGATGTAAACAAGCAGTCAGGGGTTCTGTGGTTAAAATAAACAGGGAAAGTGAAAGCGGACAGCATTGCCTAGTTCCCCTTGCTAGATGAAAGTAAGAGGAAAGGGTGGAATTAGTAAGTACTTTAGCAACAGAGGAGTTATATAATAGCTTGATCCAGGAGAAAAAGGTATAAGAAAGACTGAAATAAGATAAAACTTGATGAAGGTAGTCCCAGTTTAAGGAATCAAAGACCTTCTCAAAATCAATAGCTATGGCTGCAGCTGGTGTCTTGAGGGATTTGGCTTTGTGAATTAAATTAAATAAGGAACGTAGGTGATCAGAACCAGATCTATGTTTAATAAAACCAGCTTGCGAACAATGAGTTAGCTTGGGAATCAAGGATTCAAGTCGAGAAGTTAGTAGTTTAGCAAATATCTTTCCATCTGTGTTTAATAAAGAGATGGGCCTGTAACTTGTGGGGTAAGTAGGGTATTTTTCTTTCTTAGGGATTAGGGTTATGATTGCTTCGGTGCAAGATAGGGGAAGCTTGCCAGTAGTAGAAGCTTCTTGATAAACATTAAGAAGAAGGGGACATAAGGTGTTAGAAAACATTTTATAGAAATCGACAGAGAATTCTTCACCCCTAGGGGATTTGCTGAATTTCAAGGAAGACAAAGCTTTCTGGATTTCCTGAAGCGAGAAGGGTTCATCTAAAGAATTTGTTTCAAGAGTAGAAAGATGAGGAAGATGCAACGATTTAAGGAACTGTTGAATTTGTAAAGTAGATGGAGGATTTGTGTTAGAGTATAGTTTTTGATAAAAGGTTTTCATGATACGGTTTATAGAGGGGCTGTCGGAGTGAATCGTACCCTGTTCATCTTTTAGGCTTAGGATGTGTCGTTCCATTTGTTGTGCTTTGAGCAGGTAAGAGAGGAGTTTCCCATTTTTATTGCCGTGTTCCCAAAACTTATATTTAAGTTTAAATAAGGTCAGTTTGGTTTTACAAGAAATTAATTTGTTAATTTTAACTCTAACTTGAAGAATTTCAAGATGAACTTGAGAATCAGAACGATGCTTATTAGAAGAAAAGTATAAATTCTCTTTAGCTTTAAAAGATTTTTCCAAGTCAGCCAGCTGTTATTCCCTTACTCTTTTCCTATGTGCAGCATAACTGATAATTTTCCCTCGAATTGTAGATTTAAGAGCTTCCCATACAGAGGACATAGAAGATTCGGTTGGTGTATGTGAAAGAGGAAGTCCTGAATTTGTGCTTTGATCATGGGTAAGAAATTGGGATCCTTGAGAAGGAGAGGGTCCAGCCACCAGTAAGAAGATTTAAGTGCTAATGGACCCCACAAAAGTTGCAATTTGACAGGGGAATGGTCCAAGATTATGATGGGAGAGATGGATGAATCAATAGTTTTTTCCATTACAACAGGAGAGGCTAACCAGTAGTCAATTCTACTGTTTGTCTTATGTAGAGAGGCGTAAAAAGTAAATTCTCGATCATGGGGGTGAAGGAGGCGCCATACATCAGCTAATCCAACATCTTGCATTAGTAGTGAGAGGGCTTTAATACTTCAAGGGTGGGCCCCTGTAGTGGGGCTACTTCTGTCAATGATGACTTCTAAAGCTAAGTTAAGATCCCCTCCAAGAATAACTGGTGTATTATCAGTGTTAAAGGATAGAATCTGTTGAGTTAAATTATGAAAAAACTCTGGGGAATCAGAGTTGGGTGCATAGACATTATCAAGCAGAAGAGGACCAGAGTTGGTATTCAGTTTGACCATCACCCATCTGCCATCAGTATTGGAAACGGAGTTTACAAGGGACCATTTGAGACTCTTATGAATAAGAATAGCAGCTCCTCTTTTTGTTGAGGTATAGGATGATTAGTAGATCTGACAGATCCAATCTTTTTTAAGTCTAAGAACATCCTCTGCTAATAATTGTGTTTCTTGAAGGAAAACAATTTGTGTTTTGTGTTTTTTGAGATGTGAAAGAATTTGCTTCCACTTACAAGGAGAATTTAGTCCCTTCACATTCCATGTATATAAAAGTATGTCACTCATGTTGTTAATGTTAAAGAAAGGGAATAATCACTGGAGTGTGAAGGGACAAATAAATGAGGCAGAGGATGATTAAAATACGATATAGAGAGCTTACGTATCTGCAGAGAGTGGCAGGAACATTCAAGCCAAAAAAAGTGAGATGTACGATACATGAGTAGCACAGATATCTTATTAAAGTTAGAATAGAGATGGGGAAGGAGGAAAGTCATTAACAATAACAATACTAGTAAGCTAAATGACAAAGAAAACGTTTTATGGGTGTGAGCAGATATGAGTCAGCCAACTGGCTAAGAGACTCTCTCACCACACTCTGGGGCATCGATGTAGGGAGGAGACTAGGGAGGACCAGTTATAAATATCAGCCCAAACCTAAGTCTGAGCCCAGGGAGTAATATCAAGAAAGGCAGGGGACTGTAATAACCTCAGCTTAATTCTAAACTAACAGGACAAGGTATAAGGATAAAGCTAAACACCAGAACTTATTTATAAACATTAGTAGTAATAATACAAGATATACCAACTCGAAATAACACTAAATTAAAGAACCATATACGAGAGGCCAGTGCAGCCTAGACATAGAACAAGGATTTCAGGGAGTCAGGTGGAATGCAAATGAACAAATATAAAAGGAAAAGTAGATCATTACCACATTAGAGTGGCTCTGAGTATACTTTGCAGTGCAACAGAGTAAGTACATAATAACTACAATATTGAGGGGGAAAGTAGAAAGGGGAGGTCAATTTACGCCCTTATGCCCTGAGCCAAATGCAAATTGGGACATTGTGGAGAGGTATAGGCTTCGGTGATAACTGTAGACAGAAGAGATAGTCATAGTAAAGATCAGCTCTGATTACTCGAAAATCACCTGAATAGATGTTATATGGGGTGACTAGGTCTAGAAGACTAGGCCCAGTGAGCCCCAAAACAGGAGGGACCACACAGCAGTGGATTTCTATAATATCTGCAGGCTTCGAGTAAAATAAGGAGCATAAGGAAGATGTAGATTGGCAATCCTTTGCAACAGTACACCAAACATAGCCCACCTCTTTGAGTGCTAATGATAGTTCCACATTGTAAACAGGAGGTAGTAAGAATAATGGAGTGTAGGGAAGAAGACAGATTAAATGTAGTTGCCAATAATACTTAAGAACCTGTCATCAGGAGAAGGAAGGGGTAAGTTACCTTGTAATATATAATAATTCACATATGAAAAAAGAAAAGGCAATAATCAAGATGCATACCGATTGAAGATATGCAACTGAATAGTCAAAAGACTATAAATCTGATGCACTGCAAAATTGGAGAGTAAAAGGCTAGATACAGACAGCCTGTTTAGTGAGGTAATGTATAAGATCTAACACTAAAATAATGGGTTAGAAAATCATTGCTGTTATACCAAAGTTCCCTTGAAAACCTTTAAGCTGCTCATTTAAACACTGCAACAAAAAGTAAATTGATCGCACCGCGATGTACAGCCTTTGCTTTCTGCACCTGCTGGGAGCGAAAGTAACCAGGCAGCATAGACTGTAGAGTGGGGGGCTAGGCAGAAAAAGTGTACTGGCACTCCCTTTAAGTATCCTGGAAGCAAAACCTACCAAGATATAACAACTGTGACCATATTACTGACCATATAAGCTCATGACACCTTAGATTTATTAGCAGGATTGTGACTATTGATGTTCTTGCTTTTGGTCTTTGATCTACGTTTGTTTTTGGGTGGCTCTAAAGATTTGAGGGGGGAACTTGCAACAACTTCTGCCCATGAAGTATCAGCAGAAATACATCCCTGAGGCACAGGGCCCAAATTAGAGGGATGTTCGTCTGAAATTTGCTGGGAAAGATCCACCTGCGAGGAGTACATGTCATCCTCCAAGAGAGCAAACTTATTGCTCAAGGGAATAGAGGGGTTAATTTGAAGGTGAAAGGCTGCCGCTTGGGGTGTTTGGGGTGAAACCTTGCTAGACAACATGAAAGTCTTGAAGAATAATGCCCCGACAGAAGCTTCTCTTGCAGCCGTGTTGATTGCCTTGGGGTCAAATCAGTTGCAGCATTGCTGCTTGGGGCTGCGAGTTCTGCAACACTTTCCCCATGTTCCTGTACCTTGTCGTCCACCCTCCATGTGGATACCAAAGCTGTGTTCAGGTTGCCAGTTGCTGCTGAACCTCCCAGGGTAAGAATGCAGAGAGAGACCTCCAGATAGTTGGCTAAGGTGTCAGGGGTTTCAGAATCCTTGAAGGAAGAGCCTGAGAAAGGCATAGTGCCAAGGCTTAACGCAGAGCAAATTTAATGCTTCTTTGGTGGAGGATTTGTTTAAGTGGATTGTAGACCTTCCTCCTGATGGTAAAATATTTTGAAAAGTCTCTGTAGATGGAAATATTAAACTCTTGCCACTGAAGTTTCCCCATTTCTCTGGCTAGTTTCAGCATTAATTCTGTGTGGTAATTGTTCAAGAAGCGAGCAATGATAGGCCTTGGTCGCTGGTCTGATGTTGGCCTGGGACCCAGAGTGTGGTGAGACCACTCAATGATTAACGTTAGGTCAGGAGGCAGTTTAAGCATTGCAGGCAGCACATGTAATAAAAGCGCAATAGTGTCACCTAATTCTACATTTCAGGGAAGCAAAAAAATCATAAATTGTTGCGACGATTACGATTTTCAATATCGTCAATATTGGCTTGTAGGAATTTAATAGTTCAATCTTGATTATGGACAGTAGCCTGGAGGTCATGAATAGTAGTGGTGTTACAGGCTGTTGCTTTCTCATTAAATGCAAATTTCTGGCTAAAAGTTTCAAGAGTGGTCGCATTCTGTTGGGTGGAGGTTTTTAGATCATTAATCTCAGCCATCAGTTTAGAAAACATTACTTCAACTCTAGCAAGTGAGCTTTGCTGTACTTGGAGATCTGCCATAATGCTGAAGGATGAGGCCTAGTATGCTGCAGTACAGTGCAGAATAATTGAATATAAGCAGATGATGGATCAAAAATGACTTACAAAGTGTGTCAGGCAGCAAGATTACAGGATGGTCACAGGAGTTGGTACCAAAGAAAGGTCTGGTGAAGGCTGGATGAGGTTAGATTGCAGTCATTCCTGCAGAGATTCTGAACTATGCTGCCATCTTCTGCCTGGTCAGGCCACGCCCCCTTATTTTATATTATTTACTGTTAATTTTCTTTATATTTCTAATTTTTTTTGTATGGTTTAGTTTAATTAATTGATTGGGGTCATTTTGTTCTTGTTTTATTTTTCTGTAGGCTTTGCGTATTTTTTGACTGGGGTTATTAATATGTGTAGGAGGCCTGCCCCCACTGTTGTGCACTATTCATCCTCCACTCTTCATGCCCTCCACCCTTTCTTCTCTTCCTCATTGCAGTTTACAACTTACCAGCTCTGTAGAGTGCTGGGTATTGCCCGCCGGTGGGGAGGGGTGTGTGAACAGTGGAGGGTGACTGAGCGGAGCCATCACATCAAGGTAGTAAAACCCAGAAGATGTCCTGGGACAAAATGGAACCCAGATCATAGCTCCCCATGCCTGGTTTCCATATACAAGGGCACCACCGATATCGGTGGGCAGGCAGTTTGGGCGGCCCTGGAAGTCCATCCAACTCGAGCGGTGTTTGCAATGCCAGGTCCATCAAAAACAAGACTGCAATTATTGCAGATCTTGTTAGGAGAGTGGACCTGGCATGCATCATTGAGACCTGGCTGGATCAGAACTCTGGCCCTATATTGAAGACAGCAATTTCAGCTGGGTACTCGGTTGTTCACCACTCGAGATTGGATCATTGGGGGGGGTTGTGGTCTGTTTCAAGACCGAACTGGGCCTCACAAGTGTGCCAGTTGAGGAGGCTGGGTCATTTGAGTGTACTGTAGAAGCAGGTGTAGGTTGTAGGATCGCCCTCCTTTACCATCCACCCGTAGATGAGAAGCTTTTCCTTCAGGAAGTGACGGACTTCATGATTGACATGGTGTTTGAGTCGCCCAAGCTGATAGTCCTGGGTGACTTCAACACCTGGGTCGATCACGATCTCTCACAATTTGGACAACACTTTCTTCAGCTGATGACATCTCTGGGCCTTACACAGATTGTTACCACTGCTACTCATAAACATGGTCACTCTTTTGACCTAGTCTTCCTTCTGGGGATCGAAGCCTTCGATTTGGGGGTGGAACCTGGTGGATGGTCTGATCACTGCACCATGGGGTTCAGTTTTCATGACCCCCTTCATAGGCCTACCCTTGTAGAGATGGTCAGGTACTACCCTTTAAGAGATGTAAGCTCCGAAGGCCTGGCGGCAGTCCTTGACCTATTGGTTCTTCCAGTGGCAAACCGTGACCCAGAGGCTTTAGTCATGCCATATAATAAGGCCATTTCTATGGCTCTGGATGTCATTACTCCTGTCCATGTTTGTCCTCTCTCCCTTTGCGTTCGGTTCCCTTGGTTTGATGGGACTTTGAGGGAGATGCGGCAACTAGGATGATGGTTAGAGCATTGCTAGTAGAAATCCGCCTTGGATGCTGACCACCTTAGATTGATGGAAAATTATCGAGTCTATCAATCTGCAATCACCGGTAAGAAGGTAGAGTTCCTGTCTGGGGATACTGTGGCTGCTCAGAACCAAACAACTCAGCTCTTTCTAACTGTAGACAGACTGTGCAATCCAGCCTGCCTGCAGATTTGAAGAGCCTTTTCACAAGTGGAGTGTGATGAGCAAGGCCACTGATTTGTGGTGATTAAAACAATGACATTCCATTTTCAAGACTTCAGATTCCAGAATTACACCAGTTAATGTTACTCTAATTTCCGGGTTTTACTGGAATTCTGCTATCATTCTTTTAGTATATGCATAAATAATCAGAATTAAAGGCTTAATATCGGAGCATTAAATAAAACAAATTGAAAATAGTACAGGAAGGAATTACAAGAAAAATACAAGTTTTGTAGATTTACTGATCTGATATAAAATGCCAGATTCCATGAAATCTTTGTTTTTACCGGTCTTCAAGCAGCCCTAATTCCGGAATTTTACTGGATTTTCCGGTAAAAACCCGAAAAACAGTGGCCTTGGTGATGAGCTTGCGTGATTCTTTGCAGCTAACATGGCTGACTTCAGGGCGTAGCTCCAGCCTGCACACTCTATGGGAAATGCTTTGGATTGGTGCACAGTCACTGTCCCTCAGTTTTCTTGGAGTTCCTTTGACCGGCCAGAGTTCATGAAGGTTAAGCAGATTGTCCAAGGAATGCACTCTACGTGCTGTAATTTGGATCCAAGACCAACTACCCTGATTATGGGTTGTAGTGATATAATTGGCCCGGTTCTAGCATGGATAGTCTGGTGCTTCTTAGAGACAGGTGAGTTTCCTAGCTCCCTGAAGGAGGCGGTGGTGACACCCCTCCTGAAGAAAGCTTCTTTGGTCCCAGATTGCCTTGCTAACAACAGATCAATCTCTAACCTTCCCTTCCCTTCACAGGGAATGTGATTGAGAAAGTAGTGGCCATACAACTGGAGAACCATTTGATCATCCATGACATCTATGAACCTCTCCAATCTGGTTTTTGAAAGAGGCACTGTATCAAAATGGCACTGGCTAGGGTGCTCACTGATCTCCTGATGGCGAGGGATCGGAAACAAATGTTCCATCTTGGTTTTTCTAAATCTCTCATCAGCATTTGACACTGTGGATCATGGGGTACTTCTCAATTGCCTGAGGTTCATCTGTGGCCTGTCAGGTACAGTCCTCAGGTCATTTACATCTTTCCTCACTGGCAGAACTCAGAGGGTGGTGTCGGGGATTCATTCCTCTGACCCAGTCTCTCTGTCATGTGGGGTTCCACAGGGGTCAGTGTTGTCTTCCATGTTGTTCGCAGTGTATATGCTACCCCTTGGAGACATTGTAACAAGGCATGGGCTGAGGTTTCACTGCTAAGCTGATGTTACCCAGCTCCGCCTTTCTTTTGCACCTGACCAGGATAGAGCTCTCTCGGTATTTAACTGCCTCACTGAAATCCAGGATTGGATGAACTCGAGCTGGCTGAGGTTGAACTTGGAAAAACGGGGTGTTGGTCATGGATCCAGGGTGCTGGATAGAGTGGTTGGGGGCAGGTTCATCTTCGGGACTTTTCCTTGGGACTTACTGCTCCATACCTCTGAATGGGTGTGAAATCTGGGGGTGATTTTTGATGAAGGGATGACACTGCATTTGCAGGTGTCGGCAGTCGTCAAATCCTCTTTTTACATCTGAGGAACATCTCCACAGTTAAGCACCTTGTTTCATCTGGCAACCTCCCTATGTTGGTCCATGCCTTTGTGACCTTGTGCCTTTGGTACTGCAATTCCCTTTACCTAGAGCTACCCAGGGTAGATATCCACCATCTGCAGCTGGTGCAGAACGCTGCAAGCAGGTTACTGATGGGACCTCCTTGGTCTTATCACATCTTTCTGGTGCTGCGTGAATTGCATTGGCTGCCAGTGCAGTGGCAGATCACCTTTAAAGTCAGACTTCTGACTTATAAAGCCCTACATGGACAGGGCACAGACTACCTGAAAGAGCTTCTGATTCCTTACTGCCCTGGGCAGTTGATCCACTTGGTTGGTGAGGGGTTTCTGGAGATTCCAAGGGTTTCCTTAAAATCTTCTGGGGTCCTGTCATTTATGCACATGGCCCCAGCCCTTTGGAATTCTCTACCCCACTAGTTACAGGAGTGCATGACCGAGGAGAAGTTTAAACAGGCCCTTAAAACATATTTATGGCATCAAGCCTATTCTGTATGATTTTAATCTGTTTTCTACCTGGATTTTATAAGTATTCATAAGTGTTTGTATTTATTGTTTTTATGTGTAGTTTTAACTTATTGTTAGGTACCTTGGTTTGCTGAAAGGCACATTACAAATAAAGTATTATTATTATTATTAGCCTAATAAAGATCCACCCCCTCACTCATAGAGGGTTCCCAAGATCCAAACATTAGGGGTGCCAGGAATACATGTATTCAAGACTTTGCTACCTGCTTCAATAACCTCTTCCCAGAGAGACCAGATCTTGGGGCGGCACCATAATATGTGTTCAGTGTCACCTGGGGTAGCTATAAATCTCCTGCATTTGTTTGGAATCTGGACACCCATGTGCACCAATTTTGCAGGGGTTCTATGCCATCTCAGTAATATATTTTTTTGATTAATTGTAGCTTGGAATCTGAGTGGACATGTGTGCCCACCTCTTACAAGCCTCCCACTCTGTCCCTGTGTGATTTTAGATGCAAGATTTGCATTCCATTGGAGTCACTGTGACTCCAAATTGCTAAATTCTTCTCCTAATGTACCTTGTATGTAAACTCTCCCTCATCTTCTGGGATCCTTAAAGAGGGTTTCAACTGTAACACTCATATTAGAGAAGGGCAAGGACTAGTGCAGGCATAACTGCCCTTTCAGAGCATGCCTAATTTGCAGGTACCTCCACTGGTCCCGAGATGGGAGGTCAAAATCCTCTCTCAATTGTGTGAAGGATTTTAGGGTATTCAGGGAAGTATCAAGCAGGTCTCCCAAAATGAAAATCCCCTTTGACAGACAATCTTGCCAGAGCAGTATCTGCCCCTCTATTTGTATCTTGGGGTTATTCCATAATGGTGTCAATTTACCTAGGGTGAAATAGGTCCACCCATTATGTTTCACCAGTACTGTCCATGCTTTTCTGAAGTACTTTATCATAATGCTCCTGCCCAGTCAACACAGTGGTGTATATGTCAGGGCTAGTGGAATAGGAAGGGGGCCAAGGAGTGCCTGCTCTACATCAGCCCATAGGGGGTGGTCGGCTGAGGCAAGCATTAGCCAGTACAAAGCTTGCTAGCATCCTTGACCCATATGGTATGCCAACATCCTGGGAAGATTCCACCCTCCCCTACTGGTGCTCTCAAAATTTTTTTTTGCTGAATCTTGGTGGCTTCCGTTCCCATATAAGAGAAGATATAAGATTGTCAATTCTTTTCCAGATGAAGGAATGGATCAAAAGCTGGAGATTTTTTATGCAACATAGTAACTTATGGAGAGCCATTATTTTAAAGGCTGCAATTCTACTTGGAAGGGAAAGGGAAAGAGAGCATTGTTTAACCAGGAGTAGCACACTAAGCCGAAGCTTGTTTCCAGATGTGACCTGGGAGCACAAGGAAGTTAAGTGACTTGCTCAGGATCACACAGTAGGCACCTAGGTAGCTGTGGGATTCAAACCCAGGTCTCCAGATCTGCAGCTCAGAGCCTTAACCCACTGTGCTATACTGCCTTCCACCTATTAGTGTCATGAGACAGTTCAGTCAACAAGATGGTGATATTAGAGCTCACTAGGTCCTGCTACCTAGATGCGATTGTCATAACTGAGAATTTAATTCCATGTGGAACCCACTTCAGGGTCTTATCTTCCACTTGGGCCATATCAGGGGTACAGCCTTGGATAGGAAGGAACTCCGTCTTGTCCCAATTCACTCTGAGGCTGGAAATATTCCTGAATGCCAGTAGAATATCTAGCACCACTAGCAGGGACTTTGATACTCCAATGAGGGTGAGGAGCAAGTCCTCAGAATATAATAAGTTTTGGAGACCAAGCCACCTAGGTATATCCCCTGAATCTTCTCTGATTGCCTCATAAGGGCCTGCAGGGACTCCATAGCAATGAAAACAGGAACTGGCCAGAGCCAATAGCACTGCAACTGAGGAATTTTGGGGTAAAAATATTGTAAATTGCTAAAGTTACAATCATACATTTACAAAATGTAACATAAGCTCATAAATGTGTTTGTAATATTTTTACACCAAATTTTCAACATAGCCTTGTTATGACCCTGCCTCATGAAAATGAGCTGACAAAACTGTTGGCTTAAAGGTGTTTTTGTGCAGGGACTGCAAAATCAACTTTTGGGATGCAGTCAGTGACCATAGTCCCGTCTTTTGTAGTTGGAGTTTGAAGATTAAGAAAGTTCCCTGGTATTTGTATTAACTAGAAACTTGAAAAAAATTGGATCCTGACAAATTTTGAACTGCCTTACCTAATATCGATTGAAGTTTTCTTGAACAGATTTCAGATGTAGATGTAGCCTTTAAAAGTTTTTGTACTGTTTTCTCGAATATTTGTAACATTTTTGTTCCACTGAAAAAAATGAGAATTCGAGGTAACAAGCATCAATGGGTAAATAGGAAACTACTTGATCAATTAAGAGAACAAAATGGCAAATGGAAGAGGTTTGGGGTATCTAGGGATAGTTATGATGAAACAGCTTATAAAACAGCAAGAAATCAATGTAAAAGGCTGATTAGAAAGCTTAAGAGGGATTATTATCTTGTAAAGCAAAAGCAATTTGAAAGGTCAGCCACATCAGTTACATGGGACATTCTTAATGACTTAATGGTAAAAAGTGCTTAACTAGGATCCAGTGTTTAAAAATTAGGGATGGGGTGTTAGTTGAGAACCAGGAAATGGCCCAAGAATGTAATATGTTCTTCACAGACTTATCCAGTTATGTAAAAAGTACCCTGGTAAAAAATAATATGCTGTCAGGCAGTGACTTGGTGGTTACTCAACCTAGGTTTTATTTTAGATACTTGTCACAAGAACAGGTCTGCAATTACATCATAAAATCAACCCCCCGCCCATCAGTAGAGGTAGATGAAGTTGATTTTTGGCTCGTGAGGATCACCACAGACATTCTTTGTTACCCATTATCTATTATTTTTAATCTTTCATTATGTTATTCTAAGTTTTCAAAAAAATGGAAAGAGACTACTGTTGTACCCATATTGAAATCTGGTGATCCATCGAATACACAAAACTTTAGACCAATTTAACTTTTAGCTCCATTATCAAAGGTGTTGGAGTGAACAGTTTTTGACCAGATGATGGAGTACATCACTGGCCATGATGTCCTGACCCCAGCCCAGCATGGTTTTCGTCCTGGGTACAGTACGGCGACGGCCTTGGTGGGGTTCACTGGGGCAGTTCATTTAGCACTTGATAAAGGACATCTTACTGCTGCCCTTTATGTGAACCTCATCAAGGCCTTCGACCTGGTAAATCATGTGTTACTGAAAGTGGAGCATGCCCATCTGGGAATGTCTTAGGATGTCATTGATTGGTGTGGTAATTTATTTATTTATTGAAATGTTTCACCAGGAGGGCACACTGAACAACAAGTTGCTCATCTCATGGTGCGACCTGGAGAGAGGGGTTACATAGGGTTGTGAAGGATGATCAGTTACAATAGTATGTGGGTAGTACAAACAATACAACATTGTAAGATTGTGCAACAGTTGGAACACAAGGTATTGTACAATAAACAGTAGTGGAACATTGGGTAAATTACAACGTACGTCCAAAATCATACAAAAGAACATATGAATGTACAAAACAGTAATAATGTGATAGAACCATTAATAGTGCATGAGTGTACCAGGAGCAGGCTCAAAGTATTACACAAGTGCTGTTGGAATAAAAAGGATGAGGTTAGGTTGTGCAAACTGGTGACCCAGAAGGGCAGGTGGAGAAGAGAGGGGGAGAGGCAAGAACTGAATATGAGGAGAAGGGGTAGCCATTTCCTGATTTTCCCCTTCAGAATGTTGATTACCTTGCCGGTGGGGGGGTCATGGTAGGAAGGTAGAAACTGGGGATAGGTATTAAGGTGGGTTAAAGCAGGAACCGCTGAGGGAAAGGTAATTGTGTAGGGCAGAGGTAAGGGAGTAGTTGGAAGAGGAGTGCTGTATTTCAGGGGGGAGGGAATTCCAGATTTTAGGGGAAACGATGGGCAAAACCAGTCTGACCGATGAGGGTGGAGAGGTGAGAGACCATCAAAGTGCGGGCATCATTTGATCTGAGAGAGTGGGTGAGGGGAGGTGGAGTGGAGAAAGAGAATGAGAGATAGGAGGGGAGCCCCCTGAACCAGAATCTGGAGGTTAGCTTGGCACAGTGAAAGATGCGTCTGTGAGATAGTGGAAGGAAGGTTAGAGAGCGATAGAGTTCACAGTGGTGGGAGCGGGAAGGGGAGTCGATAGCAAAGTGGCAGAAGTTGTTAAAGAGAGTCTCTAACTTGGTCAGGGACAATTTGGGAGCAGCACCATAGACTACATCACAGTAGTCAAAGATGTGGAGTATCATCTTCTGGACGACTTCATGCCTTGCAATCAGTGGGATGCAACAATGATTCCTTTACAAAGCACCAAGCTTGGGGCACATTTTCTTAAGGATAGCATCGATATGCACAGAGAAATTGAGGTGCAGGTCCAGCCAAACTCCCAGATATCGAAATGAGGAGGTGTCCTCCAAGATGGTCCCATCAAGGGTGTGAAAGGTGGGTAGGGCTGGGTGCCTAGAGAGTCTCTGCCTGGTGCCAAAGGTCATTGAGACTGTCTTCTTAGCATTTAGAAAAAGCTGGTGAGAAGCAGACCAGAGCTGAACTTGATTGAAGTCATACTGTAAGCTGGTTTGCACAGCAGCAGGGTTTTTGCTGGAACTGTACAAAACAGTATCGTCTGCATACATGTGGATAGAAGAGGATGAGCAGGCTGTGGGAAGATCATTAAGGAAAATGAAGAAGAGTAGGGGACCAAGCACTGAGCCCTGAGGGACACCAGTGTTGATGGGTTGTGGAGGGGAGATGGAATCAAGGATTCTCACTGACTGGGACCTGCCAATGAGGTAGGATTTAAACCAGTTGGTGGCTGATGGAGCAAGGCCAGCTAAGAAGAGTGAATCAAGAAGCTATCTATCAGAATGGTCACAGGGTACTAGGGTCAATGGTAGCCTCTCTCCTTTAACGTCTATCACTACGGGTATTCCCCAGGGTTCTGTTTTGGGTCCTCTTTTCTTTAGTTTACTTTTGAATTCACTTCCCACAGTTTGTAATCATTCCCAGATTTTTTTTAATATGCAGATGATGTGGTGATCCTCACAAACGGTCTAAAATATGAACAGGTACAACATGATTTAGCAGTAGACTTCTTGTCCGTACAAAAGTGGTTTAGTGATCACAAGTTAGTATTAAACCAAAAGAAGACTAAGTCCATGGTATTTCATGGTCACTGGAAGAGATTAGATCAAAAACTTGAATTATCTTTACACACCATGAAAGGGAAGGGGATAGAACAAGTAGATCAATTTAAACATTTAGGATTGACAGTAGATTCCAAAATTAATTATGAAGCACATATTCACAACCTTATAAAAATAATACACCAAAGGTTAGGAGCTTTATATCAGGTGAACACATTGTTAACACCAGCCACTAGGGTTGTGTTAGCCCAAAGTTTTCTACTGTCAGCTATGGATTATGGTTTTATTTTCTACCATTCTGCATCTGACAGTTTATTAGGAAACGTTAGAGTTCTACTTAACCAGATTGCTAAGTTTATTACTCAGTTAACTTTAAAAACCCATCATTGTCAGCTGTTAAAAATAGCAGAAATGCTAACCCTCAAACAGAAATATGAATACAGTGCAAGAATATTAGCAAAACAAATTATTATGGGGAAAGTACCTGGATCATTTTACCAAATTTTTAAAAATATATCAATTACTTTGATACTAGAAAGTCTGGAATCTCATATTTTCATATACCAATGATGAAAATTGCCTTAGGGCAGAGGTTCTTACTTTCTCAGTTACCAAAATGTTTTAATTCCTTTATGAACCAATTTGACTGCCTGGGAACATCTATTCTTGGGTTTAAAAATGGTTTGAGGAAATTGTTGACTATGAATTAAACATGTGATTGCTGTACGTAGATTATTTAACATGGAGGGCCAGATATTCAAAACTTTGCGCTGGTCACAAACCGTTTGCACAGATTTAATGCAGGATTAGCGCAGGTTTGCTATATTCAAAAGGCCAAATAGCTAGCAAACTGCATTAATACTGGGCAAAATCATAATGTATGCAAGGGGCAAACTGAGGGGGCATGTACATGAATACAGGCACAATGCTATATTCAGCGGCTAGCTCTGCACAAAGCAGTTTTGCATGACTTAGCATGACACTTAGAATGGTACAAATTACCTCCCAGAAAAAGTAGTCTTAACCCTGGGCAATAAACTTTGCACAGCATTTTGGATTTGCGCGGTGTTTGTGCAGCTTTGTGCGACCCTAACAAATAAATATGACACATAGACAAAGTCAAACATAGAGGAAACATGCTGCTCACTAGTCCCAGCCATGCCAGGCAGTAAGTGGTGACCCTGCTGCCAATGGACAGCATGGCAGTGTGGCCATACAGCACACACCTGCAGACCAATCTTCTGTGGATACCAACAGATGCCAGCACATACATGCAGCACTGTGGGCATGGAAGATGTTGAGGGGAGGGTGTACAGGTGGCCAGTCTGTGCCACAGCCCAGGTGTGGCCACAAGGCTGGGACACATCATGCAGTGCACATGAGCCAGTGTTGGGAATACTCCAACACCAGTGTGCCTGTCTGATCATATGTGCCCCCCCAGCCACATACCGCATAGCTGTACAAACACCACAGCACACACAGCTGGACATGTATATGTCACTGTGAGCATCCCATGCCAGAGGTGCAGCATCTGTGGGTCACACAACAGTGTAACAGTAATGTCCACTGTCAGTAAACACCTACAAGGTGGGCCTGTCACTGTGTACAGTGCAGTGGTCATCACTGCCCTAAACACCATAGGCATTGCTGTGTCCTTCACGATACTGGCCCCTTGCTCCTGCAGTGTCTGCTGTGCACTGTAGCATGACCTACAGTGCGACAAGTTGCATACAGCACCACCACCACTTGTGCCTATGCTGTGTTGTCCCCTGGGGCACAATATGCTGTGCTGTACTGTATACATGTAGCCTGCAGCTACCATCATGCACTGCTAGACTGACCTACACGTGGAGCTGCAGACTGACATGGCCAGCTCCTGTACTACCAGACTGACCTATAGGTGGAGCTATGGGACCTTGCAGTAATGCTGGGCAAACTGCATGCAAATCAAGGCATAATGAGATGCTAATCTGGATGTTTACACAGAGACTGACTAAGTATACTCATTTGCATGTCACTTTTGAATATGGCAAAGTTTAGTGCCGGGCAAATGTCTTTGCACTGGGCAAACGGCTGAACTCCATGCTAAACCTGTGCAAACTTGTTAGTGCCTCACAAAAGGTTCAGGGAATATTATACAGTTTTGCACACTGTACTTTTACATGTGCTGCTGCCTTCAGCTGTAACATTGACCACATAGTTCACCTCTACCTACCTTCACATTCCTGTGCACTGTGTTGCTGTTGTGGTTTTCACTTCTTGGTTGCTGTATTTAGAGTTGTCTTATTCCAGGGCTAAGTTTGCCCTGCTCTCCCAACCCAGTTTACCTGGCCTCATTCCCATGTTATATTCAGAAGGTGTTCACCCAGGCTATTCCTTTTGAATATAGCTTGCTTTTCACTCTGGGCTAAGTTTGCCTGCTGGGGAGTGCTAATTTAGCCCCAGGGCAAAGTTTTGAATATCTGGCCCAATATGTTTTGTTAAGTCCCTGGGACATTATTTATATGAGTATTGTGGTACCTGTCTTTTTATATATTTGTGTAATTTGTCTGTATTATAGACACACTGTGATGTTATTTGTACTTTGCTGCTTTGCACACTGATTCACCATGTAAATGGGTCATTTGGCCCATGGACTAACAAGTATAAATAAATAAATAAACAAAAAATTGGGGACAGGAGTTGAAAAATGAAAGCTGTCACATTTATAGGTGCTGCAAAAAATAGGTAAGTTGAAAATTTGGGGTAAACATATTGAATATCACCAAACTTATTAGCCTGCATTCTCAAAAATCAAGTTTTGCTCATAATTTGTTTTGTTTTTACACCAGATTTCCAGTGTAGCCTTCTCATTGCCCCACTTCATTAACAAGGGCAGAGAAAATATTCAACTCCTAGCCAAATGGTGATTTCATGCAGGGACTGTGAAATCACCTTTTGGGATGTAAAAAAAAACATATTGTCCAGGATTTGAAAAATAACAGCAGTCACATTTATAAAGTGTTGTAAAGATATGGCAATGTGGTAAATATATTGAAAATTACCAAAGTTACGTGCCTGCATTTGCAAAATTCTATGTGGGCTCATAACTTGGTTGTTTTTTGATATTTTTTGCACCAGATTTTTAACATAGCCTTCTTATGACCCCACCTCATGAACAAGGGCAGAGAAAATTTGCAGCTGGTGCCCAAAATATGATTTCATGCAAGGATCACAAAATCTCAGTTTAGGATGTAAAAAAAAAAAATTTGGACAGGATCTGAAAAATGACAGCTATCACAATCATGAGGTGCTGTAAATAAATGGCTATGTTGTAAATTAAGGGTAAAAATATTGAAAAGTTCCAAAGTTATGAGCCTGCATTCACAAAATTCAACATAGGCTCATAACTTTGTTGTTTTCACAATTTTTACAGAAAATTTTCAACACAGCTTTCTTATGACCCCTCCTCATGAACAAGGGTAGAAAAAAAATTTAACTCCTGCCCAAAAGGTGATTTTGAACAGGAACTACAAAATCACCTTTCTGGACAGATTTGCCTAACGACAGTGATATTGTTCATGAGGTGGAATCCTAAAGAAAGCATGTTGAAAATTTCGGCCAGAACTATGTAAACATGCCCATGTTATGGCACTAAGTTCAAAATCCCATTGAAATACATTGAACTGGTTACCTGTGTCTTCAGTTCACAAACTGGCTTTGAAGATTGAAGATGTGTCTGTGGTCCAGAGAGGATTACGGTGTTGGACTCCTGATAAGTAAGTAAGGGCTTGGGAGGTGCAGGGTCATGGATACTCAGTGGGAGGATTGGGTGGGGGGGGAAGGAATAGATGCAAAAGACATTGAAGGACCTTTTTTAAAAAAGGTTAAAAAAAAAAGAGACAGACGATCCCCGATCGCGAGTCCGATTCACGACACTGAGGGATTGGGCACCCCCAATGTCACTGTTATGTGGATTAAGACATCAATGAAACTTTTTTTATAGGTGAAAAAAAAAGAGAAAATAAAAACAAAAGATCGACAATCCCCAATCATGATACTAAATGACTGAGCACTCCCAGTGTCAGAGCCAAGACCGACGATCCCTGATTGTGACACTGGGGGATTCTGCACCAACAGCTGCAACCTTTTTATGAAAGTAAGAGTACCATGATTCAAAATATCAGCACATTCGTAAAATTGTACCAGTATAAAATTAAAATTAATGAAAAAACAACTGGAACTCCAATAAACTATAGATTAATCCAAATGTGAGACTAAATGGCGAAACCATTAACTTCCAGTTGTGGAAATTAAAAGATATTTATGAGGAGTCAGACATGATGCATAATAAAAAAAATTGTAGAATGGGAACAATACAAAACAAAATACAAGTTTAAAATTATGGAATTCTGTAATATTTATCAGAAAGAATATACAAGATGGGAAAGAGCTCCTAATTTTTGTCTTAATGAAGGGTTGCAGAAAGAGCTGAGAAGATATACATATAATAGATGGAAAGGCCTTTTTAAGCATTTGCTGTTGAAACAGTATTTATCACAACCTGGCCCCCTTAAAAATGTTAAAGATGATTGGGCTCAGGATTTAGAAATCAGTGTTACTCCTGTTCAATGGGAATAGATTCTATCTACAATAAACACATACAAGGTTGCTAGAGATACATCAGTACATTTTAAAATAATCAACCAAGCTTATTTTATGCCATATAAATCAATGCAGGCAAACCAAAAAGAAGAGTTTTGCTGTTGGCATTGTAAGGCAGAAAATACTGATTTGGACCATATTATGTGGTCATGCAAGTTGACCACTACATGGTGGACAGACTCCATTGCTTTTTCACATAATATAACCAACATATATACAGCAGAAGCCACTTAATCTGGATGTGGATTATCGAGACGTCCTCTTTATTGTGGCATCCCACTGGGCACCAATGAAGTGGCTGTGTAATCCTATGGCAGCTGCTGCTGGTTAAACTGGATGCCCCTGCCATCTAATTGGGATGGTTTGCCTTATCATAGTCACAAGAGGTCACTCACCCTAACAGTTTAACCCCTTTCTAGCACCTATTTTAACACTTTAATTAGGTAAGAAAAGCAGTTGTTATCCAGAGGAATGACTGTTTATGGGAGAGATTGAGAGAGAAGTGAAGGCTTATGAAACAAGAACAACATCAGTGCAGCTCCATAAATCAGGTGAGAGAGAGGGAGAGAGGGACAGAATGGTGCAACCCATATCCCTTATCAGCCATGTGTAAAACAGTGGAAAGGTGAAGCTGACCTTCTTTTCTGCTCCTGCATTGGCTTTTCTGGTATGAAAAGAAATAAATTTGAATGTACAGCCCATATCTCTTAACCATCGTAAAGAGAAAGAAAGAAAGAGAGTGGTGCGGCACAAAGCTTCAACTGGCTTTTTTGTTTTAAAAAATAAATAAGTAAGTTTGCAGCATGTGCTGTCTATATCCTTTTCCAGCACTGGTAAAGCTCTCTAAATTAAACTGTGGCCAAACTATGGAATCCCCTTTCAAGTGTCAGTGCAGCTCCATAAACTGAGATCAAGAGAGGTGCAGCCCATATCTCTTGCTAGCCATGTGTAAAGCTGTTCAAAGGTAAAGCTGTCTATCTTTGCTGCTCCTGAAGTGGCTATTCTGTTTTTTTTTTTTTTTTAAAAGCTATACAGTACTGTAAAGAGCTAAAGAGCTCATATAGATTGAGTAAACATTACTACATGCACACACTGCAGTTTAGACATGAGTGGAGCTGTACTGTATGTGACACAAGCCATTTTAATGGCTTATGTTAAATAGGACAGCTGCTTAATTGGGATGAAAGCCCACCACCAGGGCACCCCAATTAAGCGGTTTTCATTGTATATCCAATATGATGCCATTTCAATTATCTCAGAACATTTTAGTAAACATACACTAACAAATCATGACTTTAAAATGATAAGAGACAATGTCATTTCAGTAAAAAGATTAATTCTTAAATACTGGAAGAAGAATAATCCAGATACTACATTCTCACAAGGCCAATGGAAGCAGTTTTTCCTGTCAGCATTATACAAAGCTGAATTTTTTTATACTGATGAAAAATTTAGGACAATTTATAATACTCCAATAATGAACTAGTTTTCTCAACTCTTCTTTCCAAACCCCTTTTCTAACCTTTAAAGATGAATGGCAAACAGCTGAATGTGGCCAATTGGGTCTTTCATTCATATTCCAATGTCCTTTGCTATTTAATATCAAGTTTTAAATTATGTATGGATGTGAAATTACAATGCAGTAATTAGGATTCTGTTTATGAATTCATGCCCAAAATTGTTAACTTATTCTGAACATGTAAAACATATTTTGTACCAACTTGCATTAATTGTATCTGATGCACTAATGCCTTGACTCTCTTAATAAAAATGGCAATTTGCACAAAAAAAGTGACATTGCAGAGAGCTGGAGGGCAATGTCTGCCTTTTTGTGGATGACACCAAAGTCTGCAATATGGTGGATATACTCTGGGGGGTGGAAAGGATGAGAATGGACCTGAAAAAACCTGAGGAGTGATTAAGGGTATGGCAGCAGGGTTTTAATATGTAAAAGTGCAAAATAATGCACTTGGGAGGAAAAGAAATCCAGGTGCAGAGTTCGAAATGGGGGAGTGTAATTGATGACCACCAAGAAGGAGAGAGATCTTGGGGTAATAAACTCTGATGACGTAAAGGTGGCCAGGCAGTGTAGCAAGGCAGCTGGGAGGCTTATTGGGATACTGGGATGCATTGGGAGAGATATTACCAGCAGAAGGAGGAAGGTGGTGCTCCTTCTGTATAAATCACTGATAAGACACGTAGGCTACTATGTACAGTTCTGGAGGCCACAACTCCAGAAGGACTTAGGCAGACTAGAGGCAGTCCAGAAGAGGGCAACTAAAATGGTGAGGGGTCTGCATCAAGAGCCCTATGAGAAGAGACTAAAGGAACTCAATATGTACACATTGGAAGACAGGAGGGAGAGGGGGATATGATATAGACCTTTAAATACCTCATGGGGTAAATAAGGTACAGGAGAAAAGTATTTTTCAGAAAAAAGATGTACAAGAACAAGGGGCTATACATAAAGTTGGAGGTGGGGTAGATTCAGGAGAGAGAGAGGTGAATAAGTACTTCTTCACAGAAAGAGTGGTGGATTCCTGGAACAGCTTACCAGCAGATGTATTTGGGGTGAATACAGTGGCAGGGTTCATGAATGCATGTGATAGGCATAAGGGAATCTTAATGGAAAGGAATGTGGGAAGGGAGAAAGAGACAGAGATCAAGTAGAGTCTACAGTGATACTGTAGGTAGGGAAAAATGGGCAGTCTGGGTGGGCCTAGGGTTGTTTTCTGCTAATAAGTTCTATGTTTCTATTTTTCAAACTTGGATGAGTGCCTGGAGAGGAATAACACTTAAGTAATAATGTGCTAGTGGGGTTACACATGAAACAGTAATGTGATTGTTGAGTGAATATAATATGAATCTGAATGCCAAACGCTTTAACATCATGAAATAATCATTATTTGGGCCTATGCACAAAAGGGCATAGGGAATATGTGTACCCAGCCCATTGTAGCTATGTGGCCCCTGGACGGGTGCAGGGTGTGCGATATGCATTACTGTAAGCACCTAAAGGGCACCTTTCCACAGCCCTGCCCCCTGCCAGGCAGCTGCATATCCTGGGTCCATAGTAGATTCCCTTTTCTGCATGTGCAGGGGATTCTGGGCAGGTGCAGATCCCAAGATTTTTAAAAGTATGGGCAAGAGCCTGAATGGTTGCCCCAAGCCCTGCCATGCAGCTCAGAGGCCTGGGGCATTATAGTGTGGGATTCCCTATCCTGCCACAGCTGGTGGGTGTTATCAGTGGGGGTGCACAATAAATACAGGAGAGTCCCTGCTGCCATAACTTGCGCCCCAATGCCCAGCACTCTGTGCCTTAGTGATTAGCGCAGAGTGCCTGCATGCATCCTGACATGCCCCTATCTTGTCCACAGTTTGAAGCTATGGGATTGGTTGGGGGATTGTGTGCTCAAGGGGCTTGTGCACCTACTGTGAATGCCATTGGTTGACTGCTGGACCCCTGCTGCTTGGCATTACAACTTTGGGTTGTCTACGTGTCACAGATATGTAGCACATAGGCAATCTTCACTTTTGTGCATAGGTCGCAATATTGTTGAGGATAGTGACGCAACTAGCACATTTATAATTACAGTATTATGCTTCATGCATTTGTTGCTGTGAGTACAGACTATTTAGAATGCAAGAAAGATGATGATGTCACTACTGTCATTTTATTGTCAATAAAATGACTGTTCTGAACAAAGATCATTCAGTTTATAGAGACTAAAATGGCTGATGTGAGTTTGCTAAGGAATAAACAGTCTGTAACCTTAGATTCTGATTGAAAGAGAGGGTCCATATGTAGTATAATGCAAAATATAAATACTGTAGTAAGACCACAAGGTGGTGGACTTGATTGACCATTGGTCTTACTCTATCCCCTAAGATTAGAAACACAAAAACTCTCCATCAGCAGACAGCTCTGGTACGTATATCCAGACAGATAATTCAGGATAATGCATAATGTGCCCAGATAATCTGGATAATTTAGTACTGTAGTAACAGAAGATGCAGTATGTATTTATATGTACCTTACACCCTTCCAGTGTGCAAAGCGCCAGCACATATATAAGATCAAAAGGCATGAACAAAGAATAATAGCTATATATCTATAGAAAATTAATCAATTTTTTTATTAATTGTCCACCAGGGCCTAATTCAGTATGAATGTAAAACAGCTTTTTAAATCTAAACCGGGAGGTGGTCAGGCAGATTTGCTTAGGCATTGTGTTCCAAAGGACAGGGGTAACAAACAAGAACAACTAGTCAACTGAGGATAGCAATCTAGATGGAGGTATTGCCAAAATCCCTGGCCAGCAGAATGAGTGCAGTAGTTCTATCCAGTGCATAGGGAGTTAGGAGGTGAGGAAGGTAAAGAAAGCTAGTCTGCTTAAGGATTTGAATGTCAGCAAAATAAACTTGTATTAATCAAGTGCTTAATGGGCAGCAAGAACAGAACATATAGCAAGACAGTGACATGTTTAGACCAGCAAATGGAAGTCAGAAGCCTCACTGTCACGTTCTGCATAAGCTGCAAAGAATGATCGACCCACAAGGCAAGCCATTATAAAGCACATTACAGCTGCCCATGTGAGACAAGAAAAAAGCCTGCATCAGTGTCCTCAGATCTAAAGATTCCAGAACAGAGGGAGTCTGGCCATATTCTTGACGTGATAACAGTAACCCTTAACTACTGCTGACACTTGAGAACCAGATGTCAGCCTCTGATGAAGAATGCTTTCACACTACAAGGTACCATCTGTGTCTCAAGCTGAACTTCATTAAGAACAGGGAGCATGAGCTCGCATCTAAGTGCAGAGACCTGTCAAACAGAGCCCATAAGTAACAGCTCTGTTTTTCTCGTATTCAGTGCCAGCCAGTTAGAAGCCATCAAGTTATTAATCTGAAATAGGCAATGTTCCAGAACCAGCATGGATGAAGCCTGGTTAGGTGCAAAAGAAAATGTACAGATGTGCATCATTACCAAATCAAAGAAACCCCAGTTCTGTACTGCCTAAGATCTCTAGAAGTGAAAGTATATATGAAAAAAAGAAAAAAACACAAAGGACAAAGCTAGCCCTTTGAGAAACACCACATCTTAAAACTATCATCCAGAAATGGTAAACACTCATCACACCCATCTGTTTACAATCTATAAGTAATGACTAGAACCATGCAAACATAAGCCAGCCAAACCTCAGTACTGCTTGAATCCGTCCATCATGGTCTGTCATTTCAAATACTGATCTCAGGTCAAGAAAGATCAAAACAGCAATTTCGCCACAGCCACTTGCTAAGACAAGGTCATTATACTGTAAATCTTGAACTGAACCATCATTGTACTTTGGCAGTGCTGAAAACCAAATCCATAGGTGTTATATGAATAGAAACATAGAATTTGTCAGCAAGAAAAGTCCACTTGGCCCATCCAGTCTGCCCAGATGTTTTTTACGTAATCTGCCTCAACAGAACTTAACAGGTCTCCGGTGACCCTACCCCACCTATTTACTAATATTCCCCTATGTTAATCCCACACATGCTTAAACACCCCCACACACACAAATATTGTTTTAACCTCTTCCATTTCTACTGGCAGTCTGTTCCAGGTGTCTTCCACCCTTTCAGTGAAGTAGTATATCCTCACATCCTCTTAAACTCCCCGATTCACTGCATGCCCAATGGCTCTGGTGTTCTTTCACATTTATGTGAACATACGAAACTGCTGGCAGAAAAAGGCCCACAGGTGTATCAAGTCTGCCTGACTGTGCAGCTCTTAGTTTCATATCACTACAGCTGCCCCACCCCCAACCAAACCCCCCTTCCTTCCTCCTCTTTCCCGGTCCTTCCCCCCCCCTCCTTAGTGTTCTTGCCTGTACTAACCCTGCCCTTGACTCTATCCCAACTCCGCTTAAAGCTATCCACTGTCCTTTGAGCGAATAACTCCTCTGGCAGTGCATTCCAACCCACAACCACTCTTTCTGTGAAGTCGTTCCTCCTTATCTTCCTCCTAAACCTTACCCCTTCCAACTTCAGACTGTGCCCCCAGTAACCCTCCCCCCCCTTAAGCAGAATAATCCACCCTCCCTGACTTTGTTTATGCCTTTCAAGTACTTAAAGGTCTCTATCATGTCCTCTCTTACCCTTCTGTCTTCCAGCAAGTACATGTTGAGCTCCATCAGCCTTTCCTTGTACGGCAACTCCCCTAGTCCCATGATCATTTTTGTAGCCCTATGCTGCACCCCCTCCAGTAATCTCACATCCTTTTTGAGGTATGAGCATCAGTAGTGTACACAGTACAGTACTCCAAGTGTGGCCTCACCAGTGATCTATACAATGGCAGGATGACCTCCCCATTTTGAGAGGCGATCCCTCTGGCAATGCACCCCAACATCTTATTTGCTTTTGCTGCTGCCCTCCTACATTGTGCTGATACCTACATGTCCCCTGTGACCATTACCCCAGGTTACTTTCCTCCTCTGAATCCGTTATCTGCACTCCCCTAGCCAGTAGCTGTTCCTGGGATTTCTGGCTCCAAGGTGCATGACATTGCACTTCCTAGCATTAACACTAACTGCTACTCCCTAGACCAGTGTTTGAGTTTAGCTAGATCTTCTATGAGTGCCTGCCTCTCTTCCTCACTGTCCACTTTTGCACAAATCTTAGTGTCAACTGCGAACAAGCTGTCCTTACTCTTGTCCCCCCCCCCACAATGTCTCCAAAGAAGACATTGAACAAAACAAAGTCCAGTACTGAACCCTGCAGTAGCCCATTGATTGCTGGCCTTGGCTTGGCTGTTTCTGTCTTTCAACTACCCTCTATTGTCTGCCTTGCAGCCAGCTCTCAACCCACCCCACCATTTTTCCCCCACCCCATGTCCCTCAGCTTGCTCATTAACCTCCTGTGTGGCACCAAGTCAAAAGCCTTGCTGAAGTCCATATACAGGACATCCACAGGATGGCCTTCGTCAGCCACCCTAGTGACCCAGTGAAAGAAGTCAATCAGGTTTATTTGGCAAGATCTTCCCATGACAAACCCATGCTGTCTCTCATCCTGCAGACCATTGCTATAAAGAAAGGTTATCAACCTCTCCTTCAGAGTTGTCTCCATCAACCTCTCCACTATGGAAGTCAAGCTCACTGGTCTGTAGTTACCCGGTTGGTCCTTGGGTCCACTCTTGTGAAGGGGTACCATGTGAGCCATCCTCCAGTCCCTGGGTACATTCCCCATCTCCAAGGAGGTGTTGAACAGTTCCGTTAGAGGGCCTGCCAACACCTCTGGCAGTTCTTTCAGGACTCTTCTGTGTACACCATCTGGTCCTGGTGCCTCGTCCACCGGCAAGGCTTTAAGGCCCTTCAGAACTCTACCCTCTTGGATGACTCCCTCTGTTATCTCTGCTCCCCTCTCCACCTTTGCCCCCTTTTCCCTGCAGTATTGGGCCAACCCCTTCTTTCATGAACACCAAGCAGAAATACTCATTGAGTGCCTCTGCCTGATCTTTCCCTTGTTCCGCCCATCCTCCATCTCTCTTCATTCTAACAATGTAATCCCTACTACTCCTCTTCTCCCTTATGTATTTAAAGAACCTTTCACCCCGCCCTCCGATCCCCTGGGCCAACTTCAGCTCCTTTGCTGCCTTGGCTGCCCTGACTGACCTGTTCCCCTTCCTAGATGTCTTTGTGAACACTTCTCTATCCTCCTCATGCCCAGATGTTTTGAACTTAATGAAGGCCAATCTTTTTTCCCCTCACCTTCCCCTCCACCTCCTTGCTGAGTCAGCTAGGGTTTTTTGACCTGGACTGATTACTCTGAGGTTTGACACATGTGTTCATGGCCTCATTTAACTCCTTCCTAATTGTTGCCCACTTCTGTTCAGCATCTATCCCTGGGTTAATTTCAGCTAAATACCTCTCTAGGATGCTGCCCATTCTGGCAAAATCTGCCTTCCTGAAATCCACCACTCTTTTCCTGATCTTTGCCAACTCCATCCCTGTGTTGAGGAGGAACCACACTGAGCAGTGTTTGCTTCCTGCTAGAAGGTCCTGTACTACCACATTCTGGACTTGGTCCCCATTTGTTAGCACCAAGTCCAGTATGTCCTCCTTCCTAGCAGTATCCATTGCCTCTTGCACTAGGTAGCTGTTTTGGATAGCCTCCAGCAGCACCTGTTCCCTGGCATGTACTGTAGTTACTGTCTGTCAGTCAATCCCAGGTAGGTAGAAGTCTCCCACTATAAGTGTATTCCCTTTGCCACTGACCTTCCTGATTTGCTCCCCCAGCTCCCTTTCCACCTCCTCGCTCTGTGAGGGTGGCCTGTACCCCCATCCTGAGCTTCTCACCTTTAGAGCTCTGGAGCAATACCATATAACTCCTGGCCTCCCCTCATTCCCTTCCTCCCTGGTACACAGTATCCCTCCCTGACATAAATAGCCCCCCTCCCCGGTCCCAGCAGAACACCTTGTATCACAGAATCGTGAGATTCCAGTCATGGTATTGGGTGGCCCAGGTCTCTGAGATGGCGGCGATATCTACCTCCCCCTCTGCCATTATTGCCTGGAACTCTGCCACCTTATTTGCTAAGCTCCTTGCATTCAAGGATACTGCAGTCCACGTTGTGTCCTGATCCTCATCTTCCTGTCTCTCCCCCTTCCACTTTTGTCTTGGTAACTTCCCTCCTTCTCCTCCTCCCTCTCTGGGGAGTGAGGCCTTCTGGTTTTTCCTGGAAGGTGCCTGCTCCCTTCTGTCTGACTCAGCCCCTCCCCTCCTGCAACCTGCTCACCTCTATGAAGGTAATTGTAGGTCTCTATTATGTCTTGTCTTATTATCCTCTCTTCCAGGGTGTACTGTGTATGTTCAGATTTCTCAGTTTCTCCTCATATGGTTTCTCATGCAACATCTGCACCCTTTCAGTTGTTCTCCTCTGGGCTGTCTCCATCCTGCTGATGTCCTTTCAGAGGTGCATCCTTCTAACCTGGACACAGTACTTCAGGGGGGATCTCACCAGTAAGGGATACAGTGGCAACGCCACCTTCCTTCTCCTGCTGGAGATACTGTACCTCTCCCTATGCACCCCAGCATTCAGATTGCTCACTAAGCTGTGGAGAAACCTCTTAACAACACTGGCCAGGAATAGCAGGTTGGAGATTGGTCAAAAAGTACACAAGTGTTCAGGATTTATTGAAGGCTTTTTGAGCATGGACCTTCCCACAGACTTGTTCAGGGACATGGAAAGGAAACCCCTACACAAGTAAATATAATGAAACCTGTAAAAACCGAGGCCCAGATTACAATCCCAGCCTTTATCACCTGAATCCAATGGTGTCCAGCTTTGATGTGGTACAAGGCATGCCATCAAGCAACACTGAACATTCAGTCACCCTTCCATGGAACTAGAGCTTTCAAATTCAGCTCTCTTATTCACTTTCCACAGTTACAGTGTCAGAGGGGATATGGTTCCTGATGCCAACAAACATTGCATTAAAAAACTGATATAACTGCTTGCTCTTCTCCGGGGCACTGATTGCCCAACTCTGCAGACATGCAGGCTATACAAGACTGTTTAAAGTTAGAAAATTTGCATTAGGCCTTTTGGCTGCAGTGTTACCAGAAATAAATGTTGCCTTCTACAATCATTTTGCCTCCAAATAGTGTTCATATTGCACCTTTATTGATCATAAAGTTACCTTTTGTATTAGGAGAAATGATAATAAACTTTCCCAACCAAGGTTTATTCCATTCAAGTAATTTAAACAGTTTGATTATACTCATTTTATGACTGACCTAGAACAAGCTAACTGGGGCAGGCTATCTTTGATACACATGCTCAAGATGTCAGGCTGTATTTTAGAAAGGAATTCCTAACAGTTTCACCTCCTTTCTATCAGATACCTCCTTCTTTACCCCATTCCAATCTGGTTTCAGGAAAAACACTCTACCACCACCTCCCTACTTCGGTTCACTGACTCCATCCTCTCCGGGATGGAAAATGGCCAAATCACCTCAGCTATATTTGTTGACCTTGCCAAGGCTTTTGACACTGTTTCCTACACCCTTCTCCTTGGTTCCCTCTCATCTACTGGTCTAACCCCTTCTGCCACTAACTGGTTT
This sequence comes from Neoceratodus forsteri, assembly GCA_016271365.2. Classification (NCBI taxonomy): domain Eukaryota; kingdom Metazoa; phylum Chordata; order Ceratodontiformes; family Ceratodontidae; genus Neoceratodus; species Neoceratodus forsteri. The sequence goes on along the minus strand of CM028131.1, from coordinate 982,342,366 downwards.
AAGGCCTACCTGTACTGGTGGAACCCAATCAGTTAAGATCACAGATGCCATTTTGCCAGCCATCCTGGTCTGCACTGGTGTCCCTCAGGGCACCATGTTTGGTCCCCTTCTATTCTCCGTCTTCCTTAATGACCTATCTGTCTGCTCCCCCTCCTCTGCCATACACATGTATGCTAATGATACTGTCCTGTATGCATCTGGATCATGCCCAGCTGAGGTTACATCCAGCTTATAGCATGACTTTAACAAGGTTCAGCTCTGGTTTGCAAACCATTAATTATTCCTCAGTGCCAGGAAGACAGTCTCCACGATCTTTGTCACAAGGCAGAAACTTTATAGGCTTCCATCCCTGCCCACTTTCCACACTCTTAATGAGACTTTACTTGAGGACACCTCGTCCTTCAGATACCTTGGGGTTTGGTTAGACTAACAGCTCAACTTCTCTGGACACATTGACACCATTCAGGAAAAAATTGCTCCCCAAGCTCGGTGCCTTATTCAGGAACTGCAGTTGCATCCCTTCTGTGGCTAGGCATGATCATGTCCAGAAGATGATTCTCCTCATTTTTGACTGCTGGGACATATTCTATGGTGCTGCTCCTAGGTCCTCCCTGACCAGATTGGACACCCTCTTCAACTCCTTCTGCTGCTTTACCCTTAATGCTCCCTCTTGCATCCACCACTGTGACCTCTATCAAGCCCTTTCCTTCCCATCCCTTATAAATAGATGCCTCTCACACTGCACTAAATTCACTGTTAAACACTGGCCAGGTGAACTCCCTTCATACCTCTCCCCCTCATTTATAACAGCCCCTCCTCCTTCCCACTCCCTCAGATCTACTGACACTCACACACTAACTGCCCTCCGCCGCTCCACTATCTCTGACCAGTCTTGGTACTCTCACCGTTTTCCTAAAATATGGAACTCTCTACCTCCCCAAATTTGACACTCCTCCCTCTATTCCATCAACACTGCCCTCTTCAATTATCTTGCACCTAACTGTTCCTGTTATGATCTGCCTTAATTTCCTTCATCTTGCTCCTTACAGTTTGTCCCCCTTCTGAATTTACCCAATGCCTCTATCGACTCTGCTGCCTCTACTGACCCTAGCCCCTCCTAGGTGCTAGTTCTCATATCTTTCTCCTTTCCCTTACTCTCTCCCCCTTTTTCCCTATCCTCCATACTCCCCTTGCAGGGTTATCAGTATCCTGAAGTGGTCCTATAGTGCCTAGGCTTGCCACCTTTTCTTCCCCCATCTACCTATCCTTGGCCTTCCATATCCCCATGCAGGGTCCCCAGCATCCTAGAGGGTTCCTTGGATCATCCCTTCCCAGGTGTTAATTCTCATTTCCTCCTTCTATCTCACTATCCCTCTATAACTACAATGCCTAACCACAGGAGGGTTTGCAATCACCTGAAGCTCCCTGCCCCCTTCCAGGATTCATCGCATCCTGAAGGGTTCTCTTTTTGGGTCAGGCCTTATTTCCCCTCCCAGGTGTTAATTACACTTACTCTCTCTCTCTCTCTCTCTCTCTCTAATCCCTACTCCAGTCTCCTGTTCCCTTGCAGGGTTCACTGCATCCTCAAGGGGCCTCTCCGGGACACGACTCTGCACTATCTGTCATCCAATCCTCTCTCTCCTTAATCCCTTATTTCACGATAGCACTTGTTCACTTATTACCATTGCACTTCTTAGTTGTTCTCACAAATTACATATGTATGCAACAATGTTTGTAACAATTGCCTTAATTAATTGTATGCTATGTTGATCTTTGTAACTTGAATGTAAAATATCTCATCCCTATTGTACCCTTTCCCCCCAGGTCTCACCGGGAGATGGGCAACCTGTTGCTCAGTGTGCCTTCAGGGTGAAAAATTTCAATAAATAAATAAATAAACATGCTCCAATTCTGACAAAAAAGTAAAGAAAAACAATGCCCCGTGCTGGTACACTGCAAAATTATCAGCTATCTAGCACTTGTGACAAAGCATGGAATTTGGCTAAGTAATTAAATTGTCATGGGTCTTTGGACACATATCGTTCTGCTAGAAACTCCTATCTAAACAAGATCTGGTCAGCTGATGTGGCTGTGGAGAGCTTTTAGGAGTGGCAAGAGCATGGAAAAGAATATGCGGAGCTTTTCTACAGCTGTAAGTAATACTGCAGCAATTACAGTACTGTGCATGTGTGATACTCGCACATGTGCAGTTTGCCCTGTAGTCAGGCCTGCTCAACATGGCGGTGCTGACATTACTATGTATGCATGAAAGTCATGCATGTGCAGTTTAAGTCAGTGTCACCATGTTGCATATGGTGGCCATCACTGCTGCAGCTGCAGAAAAAAAATGTGGTGCGCTGGGAAGTGAGTATGTTTATGCAGCCCGTGGAGGGGAAGGACTGCATAAACAGAATCCCTGGAAACTGTGTCAGAGCATTGTGGCAGCATATCAGACAGTGGTCCAGTTATGTGCTTACACAGTGCTCTTACACAAATCTGATGGCATAACATCCGTGGAGGTTGGCCCACACATCTGTACAAGTCAGACTCAGAAGGAGTCTATTAACAAACTAAAGATCTGGTCTGGGACTTGCTCATCATCACAGTCACTTTCTCATTCTTTATTAAGCAGTAATTTCTGGCAAATGTGCCTTAACCATATTGATCTCAGTGCTGGTAGACTACTTCTGGTTTTCCCTGATTGTATTAGGTGGGGGATAGTAGCAGTCTTGAAGTGGTAGCTGCTGGTGGTGGCATGCTCTGGAAAAAAGTGGTCCCCATGCTCATCTGCACATTTTAGAAATGATGTCTTTCCTTGTTTTTGCTGTAAAGAAACTGACCCCTTTAACACAAAAACAAGGAGTCAGTTATGGCCTCAACCCCTCCTCTTTCACTTCAAGTGAGGAACATGATTATGGGTTTGCATCAGATGTACAGTGGTAGCCATAGATGCATAATATTGTTAAACAGTAATCAACTGTATGTGAAAGCTCTTTTTTTATGTTTGCTTGCGCATGCACAAGAAACATGATGTTGCAGCTTAGAAGAGAAGCGAGTTGTGGAGGTGCGGCACTGTGGCAGCCAATGCAGGCACTGCATTTGTGGGCTTGGCACTGTTCACCCAATGCAGGCCCAGTGTCCTGATGACACTGGTTCTGCATAAGTGCAAACAAGTTGAAATGATTTGGCTGCTACAATGAGGGGCAGCCTCGTCGTTGCAGCATCAGCCATTCTGCTGCAATGAGGGAGCGACCAGTCATTGCAGGGCGGTACCTTGCCTGGTGTAACATGTCCATAAACATGGCAGTGGAGGGAAAGCCGACTAACTGAGGTGCCCAATCCCCCTATCGGCATGCCCCTGACCCAGTTAATTTGCCAACAGGGGAGCCCACTCCCCGTCTGCATAATGCCCCCCCATTTGTTATGTGCCAAGGGGGGTGTCCAATCCCCCTCAGCATCATGCCCCCCCAAACAGTCATTCTTTGCTGGTGGGGGACCCAATCCCCATCAGCTTAAGCCACTCAACCCAAAAAAGGCAGGTGGCACACTGGGAGCCCACCCCAGTGTGCTGAAAAGAAGCCTGCAAAAAAAAAAAACCTTCCCACAATGTTGTTTTTTTTCTCCTTGTGCCTGAAAGAAAGGAAATGGTCCCACACCTGTCGGGTCCCCTCCCCAACCCACACCCACCCACTGTGAACCCTACCTCCCCACTCCTCCCTCACCCCATACTTACCTCTGGAGCCTGGTGTGACAATCTTCTGTGGACCGGGAACACGTCTGCACTCTTCAAAGCTGACCGCAACCTGAAGAAATGCTGGTAAGCTATAAAATGACATAAATAGGGTGTTTTTCAACTTTGGTGCATATCCCTGGCATTTTTGGGAATTGTGGCACCAAATTTTCAACATGGGGTTATTGGGACCCCTCCTCATTAATTCAGTCACTGTCATGGCATTATTCCGTCCTGAAAGGTGATTTCACGGTCACTGCACGGAATCACCCTTTAGGACTGATTACTGAAACGACAGAGCCACTGTTCATGAGGTGGGCTCTCAAAAAGCCTATGTTGCAAATTTAGTGAAAAAAAATTAAAATGACTGTTTTACGAGCATGCATTGCACAGTTTCCACTCATGCTCGTGACTTCATGAATTTGTAATATTTTCACTCCAGATTTTCAACATTGGCATTTTTGAACACCTCCTTATCTCCTTATAAGCTGTCATTTTTCACATCCTGGCCAAAATGTGTTTTCACACTTCATGTGCAGAATAGTGCTGTCACTGTGGGAAATCAGTGTTTGGGACAGATTAGAAAAATCACAGTGACTTTGTTCATGAGCAGAGGTCCTAAAATGCCTATATTGAAAATTTGGTGACTAACATCCATAAAATGACTGTGTTACAAGCGTGCATTGTGCAGTTTCCATGCACCCTTGTATCTTCGCAAATATGTAGTATTTTCACTCCAGATGTTCAACATTTGCAGTTTTTGCAGATCTCCTTATGAATAGTACAGCTGTCATTTTTCACATCCTGGCCGAAATGTGTTAAGCACTTCCGCAACACAATAGCGCAGTCACTGTTGGAAGTCAGTGTTCGGGACAGATTTAAAAAATCACAGTGACACTGTTTATGAGCAGAGGTGATAAAATGCCCTATGTTGAAAGTTTAGTGACAAAAGTCCATAAAATGACTGTGTTATGAATGTACATTACACAATTTCCACACACCCTTGTAATTTCATGCATTTGTAAAAGTTTCACTCCAGATTTTCAACATTGGCATTTTTTCACACCTCCTTATGAACAGTACAGCTGTCATTTTTTATTTCCTGCCCAAAATATGCATTTACACATCTGGTGCGGAATAGCATGGTCACTGTGGGAAATCAATGTTTGGGACAGGTTAAGAAAACCATAGTAACAGTGTTCATGAGCAGATGTCACAGAATGCCTATGTTGAAAATTTGGTGAAATAATTCCACTAAATGAATGTGTTACGCACATGCATTGCATAGTTTCCAAGTAAGCTCAGAAGTGTGAGCATTTTTAATATTTCCACTACAGATTTTCAACTTCACCATCCCTTCACACCTCCCTATGGATGGTACAGCTGTCATTCTTCACATCCTGCCTGATCTGTGTTTTCATACATCTGGTGCAAAATAGCACAGTCACTGTATGAAATCAAAGTTCAGGACACATTAACAAAAATCACACTGCCACTCTTCATGAGAAAAGGTCCCAAATGCTTTCATGAGGTGGGGTCACAAAAAGGCCATTTTGAAAATTTGTAGTGCAAATACCAACCAACGTCAGTGGCATTAGGGTTTCTATCCATAATGTCCCACCCTGTACAGACTGACAGGCATCAGGGGCGTGCCTTTGGATTGCCAGCTGTAATGCTTTTGCCATCCCACCCCACCCATCAGCCAGTGACAGGCATCGAGGTGTACCTTGAATTCTTCAGTCCCAGAGTTCACCCCATTATCCTGTACTGCACCCATTTCAGTGTATGTCCTTATGGAATGGGGTGACTGTAAAGCCGAACGCCCCAAAGCACACTTCAACACATGTCAGTGTCTGCAGAATAGGGTGAGGTGACATGGCATGAATATCATGGGTGATGACCCAAATGCATACCCCAATGCCTGTCCATCTCTGCAGAGTGGAGGTGGTGTTGGCATGAAGTTCATTACTTCATTGCCATTCCTATTCTGCATCTGTCTAACGCCTGCATTTCCAATACTAATACCACCAATCAAACATTCAGCATTGACAAATGCTTGTTTTAATGTCTGCTTTCTTAATGCTGTCAGTACCACTCCACCCATTTGTACTCTGCCCCTGGATTTATGTGCTCCAAGTGCATTATTTTACATTTTTATGTTTAGAACAAAAAGGCCTTTCAAATTTGGGTAGTCACTCATTTAAATTCTTTATAGCTTTTTATGTTTCCTTGCACATGCACAAGAAACAACTTGTGGTAGAACGACATTTCCAAGGTGTGTCAGGGACAAGTCCAATGCAAAGCAATCTACGGTGGACTTTTCCCTGACAGACCAATGAGCATGGAACCAGACCCACTGATCCATCCCCTGGATCAAAGCGAGAGTGTTGAGAAATGAGACAGCAAGCATTGCCTGCAGAGCTGTAGCTTAACCCTGGACTACAGAAAGAGAGTGACATGGACTGCAGGGACAAACACTGAGAAGGAGAGGCAGCAGCAGCCCCCTGAAAGAGAATTCAGGATTGAAAGAGGTGGTGAGTGGCACCAGTATCAGAGAGAGAAAGAGAGAGAGTGTCCCCAAACAGTGACAGCAACATGCCGAGATGTAGGAAGTAAGTGGAAAGAGAGTGATCACCAGGTGACAGGCTGTCACTATTGCCACATCATGTTGGCAGTGTGAAATTGGAGGCAGTGCAATGTAGTGATGATAACCATGATGACTTGTGGCTCCCAGACCTGCAGCTGAACAAACATTCATTTCAATGGGTGGCCCTGCCCCAAGCAGTGTCTACTCCCCCCCCCCCACTCCCATCCCCCGAGACAGATACAGCAACAGCGAGAGCTGCATCCAGTGTGGCATATATATGCAGGTCCAATCCATTGAAGTCAGAGACTGTGTCAACCCCCTCTTAAAACATAGAGGTGGAGTACAGTGTCCGCCCAATCTCAGTTGCCATCCATTTTATTGCCACTCACTCTTCCGGCACCTTGTTGTCAGTCTGACTTTCTCTTTGTCTTTCTGAAGCCCAGTGGAAGCAGACAGCACATACAGAGAGACAGAGGAAGTGGCAGCAAGGGTGCCATAACTGGGACAGAGAACAGTGCTACAGAGTTTTCCTTTCTCTGTGGGGGAGCGGAGGTCAAAGAGAGAGTGAGAGAGAGACCAGGACAGACACAGTGTAAAACAAATTTGGTGCACCTATTGCACCACTGCACAAGCAGAACTTGAACAGAGACAGAGACTGATATGTGGGCCACATATCTGCCCCTTCACATTGACTAGCACAGTGTAGGGTGGGCACTGCATGGGCACCCCTGTGCAGTTGCTGCCCCTACACATCCAGATCACAACAGCACATATGGAACAATCTGCATTAGCCAGAGACTGATGTACTGTAGATTACTCATTTTCCCCTCCACAGCCATCCCACTCCATACAGGTTGGCTCAGTGATAAGGTGACCTCCAGGTGGGCAGCCCAAGGCAAATAATGGACTGTGACCTGGCAGTACATGGTGATTGGTGCCCCCTCCACAACCGTCCCACCACTGCACATTGGCTACCCCAGCCAGAGACAGAAATGTGAGTCGCACATTTACCGTACCACACCTGTTTCTATCTAGCCTGGTAGACTCCAGGGTGGGTGGAAATGGGGCTGCAGTCCAGATCCACTGGGTGGCCTGAGGCCATTGGCACCCAACATATCATTCCGCATCTCTGCACATGTGAAGCATTTTCTCCTTCCATTCCAGCTCCTGCACATAAGGAGCACTCTGCAGGAGCCAATGACAGATGTGGTTCACACATCTGTCCATCTTCACCCATCTGAGTTCCATGAATTCTGGAACTTGCATTGGGTGGCCTTCTGGCAGGTGACTCTGGGAGAATGATGTCCTATCTCCCCATCCCACCTCCACACAAGGGTAACACCCTGCAGCAGCCATGGATAGAGATGCAAGTTGAACATCTGCCCCTTCATATCTGTTCCTGCTCCACCAGGGCTAGCATGAAGGTTGAAGTGGACTTTAGGTGACTGGTACTTTCTCTGCCACACCTCTACACTTGCAGAATGCTCTGCTTCAGCCAGAGGCTCTCCCATCTAACATGCTCTGCCCATGGAGAGCACTCTGAGGTACTGAGATATAAACATGTGGATCCTGTATCTGCCCCTCCACAATTATTCCCACTCTGCTGGGTGGGGGGGGGCAGGATACAGTGGGTGCTCCTGCATGACTGGTGCCCCTCTTGCAGCCCCATCTAACAACACAATACTTTACAGCAGCCAAACAAAAGATGTGAGTTGCACATCTGCACCATCATAAACTGTCCCCATTTCAAACAGTTTCACACACACAGTCTGGAGTGGGGTCAAGGATGGTGGCCTCTAAGTGACTGTCCCCACCCCCTCCATCCCACCTCCACACATGTGGAGCACTCCTCTCCCTCCATTACACATTTGCATATAGAGAGCACTTCTTCCCCTCCATGCCTTCTTAGGATACGGGGATCAATTCTCCTTCTCCAGCCCTCTTCCACATAGTGGACATAGTGTATTATGTAATCATAGTTGGTCTCAATCCTTGTTGAATTCAACATTGTACATATTCTGCTGGGGGAGGCCTCCTTAGAGTTCCCAGGGTTAGGTTGTGGCATTTTGGGGACAGAACTTTCTCGGTTACTGTACCTACCCTGTGGAACTCCTTTCCTGTCTATTTAAAGGAGGATACCTTGGTAGAAGCCTATAAGAATGGCCTTCCTCACTGAGGTGGAATACTAAATCTAGTCTTAAAGCAGTAATTAATTAATCTTTTAGGACTAAGTTTAGTAATCTTTAATCTCCTGTAATTATCATCAGAAGAATATTGCCTGTAGGAATAATAATTGTAAGAAGAATTCCACTGTGATTGTTTTTTTAAGAGTAAATTATTACAAAATGAATATTATACATGTATTTTAAAAGTACACATTTTTGAATACTTTCGAATGATAAATGAAGACTTTTCAATACTTCTGTTTGTGTTATATGCCAGCTTGTTAATTTTCATTTTACAGTAAGATTTGCTCTATCAAGAATGCTAAGAAAGACATTAATACTGCTCTGTCAAATACATAGATACACACATGCATACATACAATCTCAGTTGAATAGTTTTATACAGTTACTTCTTGAACCCTTTATGTGCTTTTAACTTCTCAGATAATTTAGCTATTCAGGGGTCATTCTCTCAGGAGGAGTGACAAGAGTATCTCCCATGGTTGAAAAGAATCTTAAACAGAAAATTACAAAAACATGTCCTTGTACTGTGTCAGGTACACAGTCAGTTACTTTAATAGAGTATGGGCCCCATTCTCATAATGGCTGCTTCAGATAATGACATTGTTAGAATCAAAAGGGAGGGTGGATGGGCAGAAAAAGGGGATGACTAGGCAAGGGAACTCAGTGAGTACTTCTGCTCAGTGTTCACGAAAGAAAGGGACAGTCCAATACCACATGGTAAAGGGGGCAGGAGTGGAGGGGGCGCAGAGATAACAACTGGATTAGTCCAGGAAGATAGCATCCTGAAGGGCCTTAAAACCTTGTGGTGGACAAAGTACAAGGACCGTATGGTGTACACCCAAATGTCCGAAAGGAACTGGCAGAGGGGATGGCAGGCCCTCTGACAGACCTGTTTGACACCTCTTTGGAGACAGAGAAAGTACCCAGTTACTGGAGGTTGGCTCATGTGATGCCCCTCCACAAAAGTGGACCCAAGGATGAACTGGGCAATTACAGGCTAGTGAGCTAGACCTCTGTAGTGGGGAAGTTCATGGAGACCATTCTGAAGGAGAAGTTGATGTTTTTTTTGTTAGTAATGGTCTACAGGATGACAGAAAGCAAGTGTTTGTCTTGGGAAATCATGCCAAACTAACTTGATCGACTTATTTGACTGGGCCCCTAGGGTATTTGACAAAGGCCAAGCTGTAGATGTCCTGTATCTGGATTTCAGCAAGGCCTTTGATGTGGTGCCACATGGGAGGTTACTGAGCAAGCTGAGGGAACTGGGTGTGTGTGTGTGGCAGAAACTAGTGGGGTTGATTGAGAGCTGGCTGCAGGGCGGAAAACAGAAGGTGGTTGTATGGGGGTATCATCCAAGCCAAGGCCAGTAGCTAGAGGGGTGCTGCAGGGTTCAGTGCAGGGCCCTGTTTTGTTACATAGATACATAGACAGTGTTGGCAAATAAGGGCCTATGGCTCACCCAGTCTGCCCATTTGAGCTTGTGAGTTCAGGTCATGTTTTCCTAGAAGTCTGTTGCCCCTTACCCCTGACCTCCAGAATTCCTTTATGTCTATCCCATGCATTCTTAAATCCCGTGATTGTTTCAGCCCCCACCACTTCGTCTGGCAGGGTGTTCCACTTGTCCACCACCCGTTCTGTGAAGAAATTCTTCCTCATGTTTCCTTTGAATCATCCTCCCTCCAACCTCATCCCATGCCCTCTAGTCCTGGAACATCTTTTTCACTTAAAAATAGTGTATTCCTGCACGCTGTTCCTCCCTGTAAAATGCTTGTATGTCTCTATCATGTCCCCTCTCTCTCCCTCATCTCCTCCAGGGAGTACATGTTCAGTTCCTTCAACCTGTCCTCATAGGACTTGTGATGCAATCCATGTACCATCTTTGTTGCCCTCCTCTGAACCTTCTCTACCCTGTCTATGTCCTTACGTAGGTAAGATCTCCAGAACTGTATACTGTACTCCAGGTGGGGCCTCACTAGTGTCTTGTATAGTGGAATTATGACCTCCCTTTTCCTGCCGGTGATGCCCCTGCCTATGCATCCCAGCATCCTATTTGCTTTACCTGCTGCCTTGTCACACTGTTTCCCTACCTTGAGGTCATCAGAGATGATAACCCCAAGATCCCTTTCCTGCTTGGTGCGTGCTATATCCTCACCCCCAACTGATATATTGTGCCAGGTTTTTGTGCCCCATATGCATTATCTTGCACTTCTTTGCATTGAATTTCAACTGCTAAACCCCTGACCATTCTTCAAGTTTCTGCAGGTCCATTCTCATTCTGTCTACACCTCTGGTGTGTCTACTCTGTTACAGAGCTTGTGTCATCAGCAAACAGTGAAATTCTGCCTTCTAGGTCCTGCACAATGTCACTGATGAAGATGTTGAATAGGACAGGTCCCAGCACTGATCCCTGTGGTACCCCACTGGTCACTCTTCCCTCTGTGGAGTGACAGCCATTTATCACCACCCTCTGTGTCCTGCATCCCAGCCAGTTATCTACCCACCACACTACTGTCCTGCCCACACCCATATTCCCCAGTTTGTGTAATAGTTTTCTATGTGGCACAGTGTCAAAGGCCTTGCTGAAGTCCAGATAGGCCATGTCCACTGCCCTCCCCTGATCCACCTCCCTAGTCACCCAGTCAAAAAATTCAATGAGCTTGGCCTGACATGACCTCCCCCCTGGTGAAACCATGCTGCCTTGGGTCCTGTAGTCCATTGACAACCAGATGTTCCACCAATCTCTCCTTCAGTAGTGCTTCCATGATCTTCCCCACTACCGAGGTGAGGCTGACTGGTCTGTAGTTCCCTGCTTCCTCTTTGTTCCCACTTTTGTATAAGGGGACTACATCTGCTGTCCTCCAGTCTTTGGGTACCTCCCCTGTTTCCAGTGATCGGCCAAACAGGATAGCCAGAGGTTCAGCCACCATCTCTTAGTTCTTTAAGGACCCTGGGTGCACCGCCTGGCCTCCCATTGCTTTATCAACTTTATTACTTCCAGTTCCTTCAGGACCCTTTCTCGTGTAAAGGGACTTGTGTCCATTTCTGCACCATTCTCACCCCTTTGTACTCCTTCAGACCCATTACCTCCTCTTCCTCAGTAAAGACTGAGCAGAAATACCTGTTCAATATGTCAGCTTACTGTTGTCATCCTCCATGCGCTCCCATCCTCCCCTTCAGTCTCACTATCCCTCCCTTTGTCTTTCTTTTTCACTTATGTACCTGTAAAGGTTTTGTCCCTTTACCCACTGATTTTGCAATGTGTTCTTCTGTCTGAGCTTTGGCTTCCCTTACTGACCTCCTGCCTCCCTTGCTTCTCCTGGTACTTCTCCCTATCCCCTTCTGCCTGTGTCTTTTGTATTGCCTGAATGCAATCTTTTGGCTTTCACTTTCTTTGATACCTCTTTGGAAAACCATAATGATCTCCTCTTCCTTTTCCTCTTGCTAACCTGCTTAATGCATAATTCTGTTGTTCTTGTAATCCCCATTTTAAATACTGCCACTGTTCCTCAACCCCGATTCCTGTCCCATTCCCCTTAATGCCTCTTTCAAGTATCTCCCCATTTTCCCAAAGTCTGCCCCCCTAAAATCCAGTATACGTGTTTTTGTGTGGTTTGGTTCTGCTCTTTCTGTGATTTCAAACCACAATGACTGGTGGTCACTGTTACCCAGGTGCTCCCCCACTGTTACCCCCATCACACTGTCCCTGTTTGTGAGCACAAGGTCCAGTATTGCCTTCTGCCGAGTTGGTTCCATGACCAGTTGCTTGAGGAAGGCACCCTGAAGGGAGTCCAGGATAAATCTGCTCCTAGTTGATGCTGCTGCTGGGATGCTCCAGTCCATGTCTGGAATATTGAAGTCTCCACCAGTACTACCTCACCCTTGTCTGCCATCCTTTGGATGGCTAGCATCAGCTCCCTATCTGTTTCTTCCTCCTAATCTCCAGCTTTTGCACACTGCTTTGTAGAGATAGCCACTCCTCTGGTTCACTTGTTCCACTGCTTGCTGTGGGGGGGTGAGCAAGTAGGTACCCTCCTTGCTGGCCTGCCACCCCCCTTTGCTAGTTTAATTGCTTGTCAATGTAGCATTTAAACTTCTTATTGAGTGCTTGTATTTCCCTCCAGGATGGATGCAGGCCGTCAGGCTTGAACAAACCTCCATCCCTCCAGGTGGGTCCCCAGTCACCAATGAATCCAAACCCTTCCTCACAGCACCAGTTCTTCAACCATGAGTTGAAGTTCCTGATGCATGCACCCCATGCTCTCCCTTGCCTCTCGCAGGTAGTACTTCTGAGAAAGTGACAGAAGTAGCTACTTACTTGAGACCCCTCCCCAATTTCCTAAGCTCTTCCTGAACTTCCTTTGGCTCCCCATTTGCCAGGTCATTAGTACCTAGGTGGATAATGACATCCAGCTCACCCTCCCATCTTGCCTTCCCAGTGATTCCCCAGTATCTTCCTTCCATTCCTCCTTGCCGTGGCACCTGGTAGGCACCTCACCTCCCTGTCCTTCCCCTCCTGTGTTCCTAGCTGGATCCCTTTTATGATGGAATCCCCCACCAGGATTCGCTTCCTCCTCCTCTGGGGTCCACTGCTCTCCCTGCTGAGGTCACCTCCTTGGCTAACCTCCACATCCTTTCCTTCCACTTCTCTGGGTACCTCTATTTGGTTGTCCCCATTTTCCAGTGTGGCATATGAGTTCTTGAGTGGAATAGGATCTGGGATATGCCTCTGCCTGACTGCTGTAACCCTCCCTGAGCCCACTGTCATCCAAGTGCTCCTCGTTCTTGGCATCCTTTGAGGAAGTTGCATTGGACTGGGTGGTCTCTGGATAGGGGTGATGGTACCTCTGACCCAGTTTACTTCTGCTCTGAGTCTGGCTACCTCATCCCACAGTCCAGAGAGATGCATGCAAATAGGGCAGCACCTCAGTGTCCAGAAGGTCTGCCTGAATATGGCTGCCCCATAGCCACTGCATTGCACCACTCCCCAATCAATGTCTTCACTAAAAAATAAGATCAGCCTGTTCACTGATGACACTAAGATTTGTGCAAAAGTGGACAGTGAAAAAGGGAGGCAGGCATGCAGGGAGTATCTAGCTAAACTTGAACACTGGTCTAAGGAGTGGCAGATGAGGTTTAACACAAAGACATGCATGACCATGCACCTCGGAGCCAGAAATCCAAGAACCAGCCACTGACTGGACAAATGCAGATAGCAGTTACAGAAAGGATCTGGGGGTAATAGTCATAGGGAACATGAAGGTATTAACACAATGTATGGGGGCTGCAGCAAGGGCAAACAGGATGCTGGGTTGCATTGCCAGAGGGATCACCTCTAAAAAAAAAAGTATCCCATACAGAAAAAGAAGTGTGAATTTACAGTTGTTTTATTCTCAAAGTCCTTTCTTTTCTCAGTATTTGTACAACCATTCATTTCCATTTTTTATCTTTACCCTTCATTTTTTGCTCCTGATATTCCTTCAAATACCCTTCAGATAACCCATATTATTGAGTAGTTTATTCTGAACCATTCATTTTCCATTTTTTATCTTTCATTGTCAAAACTACACCCAGTATACATTTAAATACCCTTGAAATTACCCATATTGTAGCAGTTAAATTATTTTAACCATTACATGTGTTTTCTTTTTTTATTGTGGTTGCTTCAGTTTACTGCTTTTTCTCAATTAATGTTAAGTAAAATAAATGGTTGGGTAAAAACAAATCCAGGGTGGGACTAAGAAGAGCTGACACGTGTTTCGTCCTACCAGGACTCCTCAGTATGCCTCGTCTGTTTGACACCCCAGTGGAATGGACCAGCTACCCTTAAGGCAGTGTGCCTTGGATATATTGTGGTGAACCCATTAAAATAAAAAACTATTTAAAAGACAAAGAACCTCTGTGCGCAAACACTGAGGCAAGGGTTACCCCAAAGGGCATTTGGCTGGGAAGCCGGTCCATTCCACTGCGGTGTCAAACAGACGAGGCATACTGAGGAGTCCCGGTAGGACGAAACACGTGTCTGTCTTCTGTTAGCACCCTTTGCAAACTGTGTGAGAGGCCTTTCGGCACCATGCAATTCTGCTTAAAGTTGGACCAGCATAACATTCTGTGGTGATTTGCATATGCAGCCCATGATCAAGGCCACTGTTTTTTGGTTTTTACCGGAAAATCCGGTAAAATTCCGGAATTAGGGCTGCCTGAAAACCGTTAAAAACGAAGATTTCATGGAATCTGGCATTTTCTATCAGATCAGTAAATCTACAAAAAAGTCTGTTTTTCTCTTAATTCCTTCCTGTACTGTTTTTAGTTTGCTTTATTTAATGCTCTGTATATTAAGCCTTCTTTAATTCTGATTATTTATGTACATACTAAAAGAATGATAACAGAATCCCGGTAAAATCCGGAAATTAGAGTAACAATCACCGGTGAAATTCCGGAATCTTAAGTCTTGAAAACGGAATTTAATTGTTTTAATCACCGTAAATCAGTGGCCTTGCCCATGATGCTTTGCATTTTAGGGGCATGTGTGATTTTTGTATTTTCTTGAAACTTGGCTTCCCAGCCAAATGCCCTTTGGGGTAACCCTTGTCTCAGTGTTTGAGCACAGAGGTTCTTTGTCTCATATATATATATATATATATATATATATATATATATACATACACACACACATAATTACCCTTTGGAGAAAACACCTGTGAGTCTAGGCAACCAAAAATATGTATATATATAGATGTAGCTATATGATCATGTCAAATGCTATAGCTCCTAACACAGTTCTTTGAACAACAAAAGAGTGTTGATTGTGTTAGTGGGGGCGACATATACTACAATAGCAAACAAAAAACGTATCTCTGAAATGCTGTGTATCTGTTTACAAACAATAAAAAATGTATTTATGAAATGCTGTGTATCTGTAGCTTGTGAGCCAGGATACTGTATCATTAAAATAGGTGAGGTACTCAGCAAAGGACCACTGCCTTTAGACCTGTGAAGCAGCTACAAGTAATGCTGTCTAAAATGGTGTCTGATTCTGTAATCCCGATCATAAAATGGCGACCAATTCAATCTGAGGTGGAAAGAGAAGAAACCCTCTTCCAAAATGGCGCACAATAAACGTGGCCTACCTAGAGCCAAGTGGTGCGACTGGGCCCAAGGTAGATTGTGCCAAGTATCCAGAAAAATTTTCTTAAAAATAGTTGCATTTTTCTAGAAATGGCAATTCCTCTCACTACCTTTTCTTTATTTCAGCAGCTAGGGCTCACTAGGGACTGCAATAACCAAGCTACTGAACAGTAGTCTGTACGTAGCAGTCACTATTGTAGGAACTGATAGAACAGAAAGGATCCTGCAGCTGTGTTCATTCAAGGGACAATGGGAATCGGATCCACAGCAGCTGCTTAAGAAGGGGCTACAAATGGAATGCAGTCGTGTCTTGCACTACCTGCTAATTAGGTGGTAGCACAAGACTGGCCAGGCAATAGAAATACGGAGTAAGTAGCCGCCTGGCATCCGCTTGTGAGGGAATGCCTGTAGGTCAGCTGGGTGCCCTGACATGTAGTAAAAACAATAGGCCAGACACTGAAGTAACAGAGAATGCTGTGTCTGGGTGGCCCCGCTTGATAGTTGAGCCACCAGCGGCAGGGCAAGCGTTACAGCGTGAATTTTTTAAATAGCCTATAAAGGCGTGCAGGCAGAATATTAGCTCGATAATCGCTCGTGCAGTTATTTTACTGGCAATTTTTGTGTTAGCATGATGAAACAGGGCAAGGTGCTCATTTTGCAATGTCCTACAACAGCCTTTCTTAACAATTCACTCTACATTTTTAAGATGCCACAGAACAATTGGTAATGTTGAACATTGAATGTTCATTATATCGCTCTTTCTCTACCCAGACTGCAGGCACATAGTCTAACAACAAGGTGATTAGTTGTTCAAAAAATTACTGCATTCTTGTGTTTTAAGGATTCTCTTTTCTACTCTAATAAAACAACCAGTAACAAAACCAAGCTGCTTAAAAACTGCTGCAGTCCTGGGTTTCAAAGTTATCTTTTTTAATTCAAACAAAGGTACTAATAAGAGACCAGCTCAATTAAGCACTAAACAAACCAGCTGAATTCATTTAACAATCCAATCTGCTGCTGTGGCCACTGACAGCCAGACAGCTTAACATATTTACCAGTTAATCCTATTAATTAAACTGCTGTGGGAGCCAAACAATCCTAGACACAAACTGGCCTACCTTAAATAAGTAGTTAACAGGAACTCCTGGAGTAATTGTAGCCTCTTCAGATGCAAGGTTGAAACTGGAGAATGAGGACTCCTGGGACCTGGCTATGCTGTGAAATTTGATCTGGGATGAGGTAATGTCTGGAGTTTCATGGATATAACATAACACAATTGTCCTTATAACTCTCATTTTTTGTATAAATAATTTGGAACATCTTGCAAAACTGACAGCTTGCATGTTGCTTTAAAAATCTACTGAGCAAAGTCTTCATTTCCCATGATTCTTTTGTTTTTTGGCAGGATGTGATACTGCCAGAGAGAAGCATGTCCTAGTTCCCTAACAGTCCTGGCAGTACAGCTTCTTTGTGAGACAAGATATGCAGAGTCTTTTCAGGTATTTGTTTTCTACAGTTTTGTGAAAAATGTAACTCGGGTGTTTTTTGGTTTTTTTTTCATCTAGAATAGCTGTAGAGAGTCTCTTAACTTAAATACAGTGCAGTTTTGCCAAGTTTCCGAATGCTGTGGTCAGGATGTAGCCAGAAATGTTCATTTTGTACACAGTCTCCAACAGTTACACCCCCCCATTAAAAAATGTACACATCCTTTCCAAATGGCACCCCCTTCCAAACAAGTCAGATTGTTATCAGATGATTCCTCTACTCTCTAAAGAGATTATACAATGGACACTCCTCAGTGGCCTACACTAACCCAAATACTACAGATTAGAATGATAATATTAACAGAGTGGCTTATGGTTTGTGACGGGCACTCCACAAAATTGTACACAAATGTGTACAATGTGTATGCCTGTCTACACACGGTGGTGGATCAGATTGCAATTGAAATCTTGATTTGCTGCATATGTTTAGTTAGTGCTTTCTTTGTTTTTACTGCATTTTTTAAATTTTGTCGAAGAAACTGGACATTTAGGCTAAGAAATGTGTGCAGTTGCAGTTATTAGAATGTATATGTTTTTGTGTGTGGTAGGAGAACAGACTTTCTCTTCCAGGCTTTGAATTCAAATGTAGTATTTGTAATGCTGTTGTGATTATATATTGTAGTATGTTGTAAGCCAGGGAATATTTCTAGGCAATCTACTTCCCAACCCTGTGCAATTTAAGCTGAAGAAATAGTTTATTTTTTTATTATTGGAATAAGGGTTAAAAAAAATCAGGAACAGCTGGCTTAATAAAATATTTAATATTAACTGAAGAAATTGTTGTGGCATAGTATTTTGTGAAAGAAAACTAGACTATGTCACTAATATCTGACATATACTTTATGCTTTTATATATACTGTGAATGTTATAGTTTTCTTGGAGTGACTACAGTTTGTCACCCAGGTATCTCAGCGGATGGAAATAGTATGGGGGATGGGAATACCTTGAATGCCATGAGTCTGCCTGTCCACTACATTTTTTCCAAAGAAAATTTCTGCAGCAAAGGGGGGGAGAGGGGCTTTGTTCTGCATTCCTAGTGTGCACTATACAGTACAGGAGAACTAGGTCTAAGACAAGATGTGAAGGTGATCAGATGGCTGTGATGGTCGCTGGTTCTAGGTGCTGGGTCTAGGGGGCCAGTGGGGTGATTGGGCACTACTTACCAGAGTGGGGGTCCACCAGTCCACCAGGGACAGGGTTTGTCTGCTACAGTCAGGTAGATGTTAGGAAGGGGGAACCACTGGACGATCAGGGAATTGTTTCATTTTCCAAACGAGGATGGGGATCAGGGCTAGTGAGATACCACTGGACCGCCAGGGAGTGTATTGCTTTTAAACAAGGATGGGAATCGGCATGGGAGGGGGATGTGGTCCAGCACACTGAGCCACTGTGGTAGCATGTAATGGAGTCCATAATGGGCATACAAATGACCTTGCAGTGCAATGGGTTCATCTGCATCTTTGTATGAATATTCAGCCATAGGGGTGCAGAACTAACCAGTGTGTGTGCTGTGCATTACCCCTAAGGTTGGTCTTTAGCCCATACTCTTGTAGCACAGCACAAAGCATGGTAAACACTGGCTGGATGCCACACTACTATGGCTGATATTCAAATGAATAGTGCACTCACTCTAATCATGAAGGAGTGACCAGTAGGGTGTCACAGGGCTCAGTACTGAGACCAGTCCTCTTCCATATCTTCCCTAGTCACATTGCAGAAGAATTGGAAGGGTAGGTATTCCTTTTTGCAGATGGTATCAAAATCTGTAATAGGGTGGACACTCAGGTGGGGCTGAAGAGAATGTGGAGGGATATTGAGATACTCTAGGAGTAATTAAGAGCATGGCAGTTGTGGTTCAGTGACAAAAAATGCAAGATCATGCACCTAGGTCATAGGCACTCAGGAGCATAGTGCATGATTGGGGAGGTACTGATAGTCGCTAAGTAGGAAAGGGACCTTGGGGTTATCATAACAGATGGCCTCAAAGTGGCAGGGCAGTGTGACAAAGCAAGTGTTAGGTCTAGTGGGTTGCTGGGTGCATAGGGAGCAGCATCTCCAGTAGGAGGAGGGAGGAGTTTTTTCCACTGTATCACTCATTGGTGAGACCCCACCTGGAGTACTGTGACCAGTTTTGGAGGCCACACCTCAGAAAAGACATAGACAGGATGGAGGCAACCCAGAGGACATCAACTAGCAGGGACATTGGCTCAGCAGGTTGCACACTCTCCTCAGATGCCAGAAGATGGAACATTGTAGAAACATACCCCACACCAAGAACATGGAGTAAAATCCCCAATACTGACAATCTGACACTGTATAGCATGAGGGGGTTCTGTACTCCTGAGGTGCCATCTTTTAGATGAGACATTAAACTGAGGTTTTGTCTGACTTTTCTGGTGGATATTCAGGTGGATGTTAAAGATCCCATCAATCAAAAAATCAATCAAAATTTTTTGGCTAGCATAATTCCATTAGACCAAAGCACTTTACATCCCAAAACAAGTTAAAATAAATACAGATATCGGTAGTTTACACAATCTAAGCATAATCTTAATAAATGTAAAACCAGAAGGTGGTACAACTAAGCTTAGCTCTCATTGGAAAATGTCTGGCTAAATAGGTATATTTTTAGTTCAGTCTTACAACGGTCAGCGGTCGGGCACTCTCTAATCCAATGGGTAGACCATTCCACAGGGTTGGGGCCACAAAAGAAAATGTGCTCACCCCAGAAGTCTTTAACTGGACCCTGGGAACCTCTAGCAATCCCTTGTTGGCTGAGCAGAGTAGGCAGTGGGGGCAGTAGGGGTGCAGAAGATCTAGCAAGTAGCTAGGGCTCTGTTTGTGTAGGGCCTGGTAGGTCAGTAGCCCGACCTTGAATGTGATCTGCCAATGTACCGGCAACCAGTGCAGGCCACAGAGCACAGGAGTGATATGGCAAGATCTTGATAAACCAGTCAACAGTCTGGCTGCTGCATTCTGTAGTAGCTGCAATCGGTGGATATCAACCCCCAGTAGCCCTAGGTATAGAGCATTGCAGTAATCAAGGTGTGAGGTTATAAAGGCATGAACTAGAGTTGGAATATTGACAGGCAGAACCAGGTGCTTAATCCAAGTGATGTTCCTCAGATAGTAAAATGAGGTCTTTATGACTGCTGACACCTGAGATTTTAATGTCAGGCCGCTGTCAAACACAATGCCAAGATTTCATGTCTGATCTGAGGTAGGCAGACAGTCACCTCCCAGCCAAAGCCCAGATGGTTGACCCACTTGCAACCCCATGCCTTGGTGACCTGGCCACACTGCCAACACCTCGGTCTTGCCAGAGTTCAACCTCAACTAATTGGCACCCATCAAGCCCCAAATCTTGGAGAGACAGTTATTAAAGATCAAAACTGTCCCACCCTGCCCAGGCATGAAAGGCAAGTAGAGCTGAGTATCATCTGTATAGCAGTGAAAACTTAGCCCATATCACCTTATAATGTCCCCTAATGGCAGCATATACACTGCAAACAACATGGGGGATAAGATGGAGCCCTGCAGAATCCCACATGACAAGGGGAGAGGAGCCAAGGAATAAATCCCCAACATTGATTTCTGCATCCTGCTAGTGAGGAACAATTTAAACCAACTGAGGACTGTACCAGACAGTCCGCAGAAGATCCGCAGGTGCTCCAGCAACACCCTATTATCCACAGTGTCAAATGCTGCAGAGAGATTGAGGATGACTAAGATGGAATGATTCCCTTGATCCCTTGCTATCAGAAGATCATTCAGTACTCAAATAAGAGCAGTCTTGGTACTATGCCTCTTCCTGAGACTGGATGGTAGAGGATCATAGACATCATGCATTGTCAAATGGTCATCCAGTTGTGTCACCACCACCTTCTGAATAACCTTGCCCACAAAAGGCAGGTTAGAGACAGGTCTGTAGTTTGCTAGGCAGTTTGGCTCTAGAGAAGATTTCTTCAGGAGTGATACTACTACTGCCTTCTTCAGGGGGTTCAGAAACACCCCTGTCTTCACTGAACATCGATCTATCCTAGCAAGGACTGGGCCAATGACTTCAACACACCCCACTAGGAGGCATGTTGAGCCCAGGTCCAAATTATATTACATGGCACTTCTCAGAATGAGTGAGGGACTGGTGTTCTGGCCAAATCCCCCCCCCCATTTACTAAAATATCATCAAAAGATTAATCTGCTTCAATATGTCAGTTTGCACCTGTAATTCCAGTTTCAGGATGAGGGTGAAAATAGGCAGAATTGCCTAGCCTTCCTTTCCTGGCCAACAAAATCTGAATAAATAACTAAAATGGTGTGGGGTTGCACAAGAAGCCCAACAAGGAAAGACCAAGGGGTCACAAAATGTATACCTTGGAACAGAGGAGAACAAGAGGAGAGTGGTGGAGGTGAAAACAGTGGGGGCTTCAAGCATGCATGGATATAAATAGGGGACTACTAGTAAACAGGCAGGGAGGAGGGTCACCGGAGACCAGTCAGGGTATGTGGAGACAGATTAGGCTGGGAAGATCTGGGCAGTTTGGGTCTGGTAGACAAGTTAGGTAGGTGACATCAAGGCAGACTGGGTGGACCTGGTGGGCCTTTTCTGCCAACACATTCTACCTATTTGTATTTTCTGACACTTGAATCTCTTTACTCAGCAAGGATGGATCAAATTCATGTGCAACATGCTGTAGCAAGTCATGCTGGAGGGGTCCACAGACCCAAATTAATTTTCTAGACAGTATCATATGGTAATCTATTTATTTATTTACTTATTTATTTATTTATATTTTGGATTTAACACCTTTGGCAAGATCTTTTACATAGGTTCCACATCATAGTACATAGACAGTAACATTACAATTTACATTAGGAAGACAGATGAAACATGATTATAGAATGGCAGGCACAAAGGATAAATTAATATGAGATACAAATTGTAACAGCCATTAGGGTATACTGGGACTAAAGATTAATAAACTATACCTAATATGTACTTGATAGAAATGCAGCCCAGAGGGCCTTGTCAGGGCTGAAATAACATTAATATTGAGTAATCAAAATTGTACACAGGCCTTGGACAAGGTATGCCTAGAACTAATGACTAAGAACAAGAAAGCTAGTAACATGAAAAAAATATAACTACTAAAGCAATAAAAATGCAATTCTAACTGGCATTAGTGGAAATGCTGCTCAAAGGCATTGTCAAGGTAAGAGGAAGAGATACACTACAGTAGATTGGGGGGGGGAGGAGAGTGGAAGAGGAGGGTGGAGTAGAAAGTGATATCGGGAAGGGGAGGTGGTATGGTGTTTGTCTGAGTAGAGGTGAAGGAGTAACCGTAGAGGGAACAGGCCTTAACATGTTTTATGTGAAGCAATCACAAGTGGCGTGTGCCTCAAGGAGGTACTGAAATTTGCCTTTAAATGGACCTAGTGTGGTAGTGTTGTCAATATCGCAGATAAGCGAGTTATACCACTTTGGGGCTCTGACTGCAAATGACCATTGAACTTGAGATGTATGACATTGAGGTACTTGGAAAGCTTGGTTTTCAGAGCTTGTTGTGTAGTAGCTGCTGCAGGATGGACTAAGGAGCTCCTGTATCCCAGGTGGCATGAGACCAAGGGTGGCTTTCTTTGCTAATAGGCAGGTTTGATAGTAAACTCTGACCTGTAGCTTGAGCCAGTTGGCCTGCTCATACATGTCACAGGTGTGTGTGAGGCATGCAGACCCAGTAAGGAGGTGGCATGCTTTGTTGAGAGCAATAGCAATATGACATAGGATAGTGTTGGTGTCAGAACCATATATGATAAGCCTGTAGTTGATGATGGAAACAACTGAGATATGGATTGCCAGATTAAGGACTTCAGTAGTTAAGACAATGTTTATGTCTGAACAGTAGCCCAGTAGAGATGTTCATGGCTGTAATAACATTGTCTGTATGATTGGCAAAAGGTAGAGTGATGTTTAAAGTCACACCTAGGTACTTGAACAATTACATCTGCTTAAGAGCAACGCCCGAATAATTTCTGACAGTCAGTTGCATGGTTTTATGCTTGCTGTGCGAGCTATGGAATAAAATTATTTTTGTTTTTGTGTAGTCTAGTATGAGCTTCTGTGACTTGAACCAGGCCTCAACATCTGCAAAACTGTTCTGAAGCTGGTTCTCCAGAAGGGAGGGATCGGAGTTGCTCATGAAAATTACCACGTCATCTGCATACTTAAGAATCTGGTCTGGGCATGTGGCAGGGAGTTTGTTTATGAAAATGCTGAAGAGTAGGGTCCCCACAATTGACCCATGGGTATGCCTGACTGAACAGGTTGCTTAGTTGAGAAGACTTCACCAATTCTAACCTGTTGCATGCGGTTACAGAAGTGGCTGTTAAACCATCTTGTGATATCCTTGGATAGCCCTAAATCTGTAAGTTGTTCAAGCAGCAAGGAATGGATGACCGTATCAAATGCCTTGGTAAGGGAAATATTGGTGGCACCAACAAGTTGGCTTTGATCCAGAGCATGGCGGATGCAGCTTGTGAATTCTAGAAGGGCAGTGGTGGTACTATGCCCTTTTCAGAATCCATGCTGCTAGGGACATTGCAAGTCGTATTTCTCAAGATACAGTAATCAATCAGTTGGTCTGCAACAATTCTTTTGAGTGCCTTGGAAAGAAGAGGAAGAATGAAGATAGGCCTGTTGTTGCCATGAAGTGCCCTGTCTCTGCTTTTATGGGCTGGGTTCACCAAGGCTGTTTTCCACTTAAAGGGAAATTGGGAAAGCATGAGGGAAAGGTTGATAATCTTGGTAAGGGGGGATAGGACTTTGTCAAGGGTGAAGGCAATGAGTTTCAAATCTAGTGAATCCCCACTTGTTGTGCTTCTCCTGAGTACCTTAAATAAATATTTTTTTTAGCTTCACTTTCAGACATTGCTTTAAAGTAGAACCAAGGATGCATCTGTTTCTTTTCCAGTTTAGTATAGTGATCTGTGTCAGTGTTGATATCAAAGAAATTCACAGGTAGCACATGACTAAGATCCATAAAAGCAGAGTTGAAAGTATTGGCTATGGTTAAGGAGTCAAGCATAATTGTGCCATCTATGTTGAGTATGGAGGATGCCATTTTAGGGTCCTTCCCTGTTACGTCTGTGAGTTTATCCCAGAGTTTTCTTCCATCATTCCACGTGCTGGCTAGTGTGCTTCTATAGTAGTTGGCTTTTTCCAAATGGATAGCTTTAGTACAGGCATTCCTAGCTGTCTTGTATGCCTGAATGTCTACTTGTCTGCCAGTGGTCCTTGCCCAGGACCACAGATGATCCTGAGATTTCATTTGTTCTAAGAGGTCATGAGTAGTCCAGGGATTGTTTACTCCACTGATCTTTCTCTTTTTGTATGGGGCATGGATATTACAAGCTGCATTGAAGCTGGAGATGAAATAGTCCAGAGCAGTATCCACCTCAGCAGTGGTGTCAAGTAGAGACCAATCGTGCTGTCACAGGAGTGCCTTTAGTGGCTCAAGGTGCCCACTGGCCAGTACTCTACTATTGAGAGTTTTAACTTGGGGCTTGGTGAATTTGTTTGACCAATGGCATAGGATGAGCGAATGATCACTTATAGAATCAGGAAGGACTTCAGTATTAGATATATGGTCAGGGTGGTTAGTAAGCACCCAGTCCAATAGAGTACTGGTCCCCATTCTGTAATTAATCCTAGTAGGTGACTGAATCAGTTATGAGAAGTTAGCAACAGTCAAGCATCCTTATAATTATTTGCTCTGCGCAAGAGCCAGTTCACGTTGAAATCCCCAAACATTATGATTTCTGACCCTTGTCCTATGCTGTGGATACAATCCAGGATGGAGTTTAGGTCCGGTGCTGTCAACTTGGGTGGAATATAAACTGATACAATGGTTAGTGCCTTGAGCAATATCTTGGAAGCAAGAACCTGAATGTCAATCCCAGTGCTGGGTAGAGACAGGGAATGTCTCATTAGTGATTCTTTTAAATATTGTTCACAGCCACCACTTTTTTTAGACAACTTATCTTGTCTGATGACTGAGTACCCTGCTATTGCAATGGCAGTATCAGGGATTTTTGGTAATAGCCACATCTCAAGTATTGATAGGATGTCCAGGTTGTGCTGGGTAACCCAGGCAGTGAGGGCATCAATTTTAGACAGAAGGCTGCAGATGTTTATGCTTGCTAAGAAGAGTGACCTGGAGCTAATCTTTTCCTTGGAAATAAGCTGAGGAGGGCCAGGGTTAGGATGTATGTTGCCAGAGATAAACAGAAGTAGAAATATTAGCTGTTTTACTAGCTCCTTGAGGTACTTGCTACGAAGCATGTGTACCCTTCTTTCTGTAGGTTCATGGATAACTTTCAGTTGTACTGATCAGAAGCTTGATATTAAAAACTATGTGTAGTAAAGAGTGCGTATTCTCAGCAGGGGTGCAAGAGCAATCAAGTGTGCTTTAACCTAAGGGAATTAATATTAGTGCTGTTCAAAGTGTTGCCAGTAGTTACAGTCCTGTAGATATTCATTGGGAATTCTTCAATGTAAAGTGAGGGAGTTTGGAGTGAGCACTTACTAACACTACCTGTGAGGGAGGTCGGCATGCACAGGGTGAGTAGACAGGGCAAAGGAAAGTTGATGCCATTTTGTTACAAAAGTAGTGCATTGGAAGTGCACAGTTAAAATTTATAGTCTATGATCTATAAAGGTGGTGGCTGCACTACAGAGTGCAATTAAAGTAAATGTTACTTAACTAAGTGTAACTCCTAGTTTATAGCCTAGGATCTATAAGCTATACAGTCTTATCTCAACACCAGAGCACATGGTCTATAGTCACCACCACAATGCATATTAACCAGTACCCCCTCCTCACTTTCTCTCTGGCATCTACAAGGTCAGTCAGATTTCTGTTTCCTGTACCCAACAGATTTCTTCTGAATGTCTCCTGTTCATGTTCCTCAAAGCACAGCTGCAGCATGCTAGAAAGGCAGCCAAACACCAGATGGCATAAAACTGCTCTGTGTCCCACCAGAATGGGTTTTATCTAATTCTGTTCCCCTGGGATTCTGGAATTCGTAATGCTCCTAACTTTTATCAGGGCTACATCAGCCGGCCCTTATGTACCCCCAGAACCTCCTAGACCTGATGGCTACTGGTGTTCACAGTCAGTCCTTCCTTGCAGATCTCCTTTTTTAGCAACCAATAGATACAGATCTCCTGGAATGTTCTCTTAGCTAACTCCTTTGTTATTCAGAGGCCATTACCAGCTCACTCCTTGCGTCCAAGTACCATAAAACCTCTTCAGTGAAGTCTGCCTTAAGCCCAAAGCCCATCAGAAAGCATTCCTTTAGGGAGTGCTTCCTCAGACTTTATTGACCTCCTGGTGAACCCACTCAAATTCTCCTAGTACTCAGCCTACCAGGTTCGATTCCCACCACCTATTGAGGGAGCACACATACTGATGCTTAGTTTTAGCAGTACCGGGTCAAAACCACTAAACAAAAACAGTACTGCAATAACCGCACTGTGGAGAGTGCACCTGCACTAAGAGCGATTGAGGTAAAATAGGGGTAGGAAATTACCACTGCTCCTGTCACTCTATGCTTCTAGTGAGGAAGGATCAATTTGCTGTGTGCTGGGGTGCCTGGTTGAGCTGCTCCCTTGGTGGAGTGACTAAGGCACCAGCACACAGCAATAATGGAGACGAGGAACTGTGGTTTGGTTCCCACCTGGTCTCCTGGTGCTGGAACTTTTTACATTTTTTTAAATTAAACTTCCCCTTCCTGAGTTTCTTCCCATCCCCATATACCCTTGGAGTTTGTTACTTATATTCTGGGGGTGTGGGGAGTGAAGGCCCCCATGTTGGGGGATGCAGGGGCGATGCCCCCTGCAAATAAATATAAGTACTACTGTTTTTTGTTGCATGCTGTGGTTTACCTCTACCAACCCAGCTGCCCACTCCTTTGGATGGCCAACCCTTACCTCTGCCACTTCTCCCCATTCTGCCATCTGCTGCCTCCTACTGCCTGGCTGGCCTGATGTATCCCTTCACTGAGTTGGCCCCCTACCCATGGGGCAACCAGAAGGGGAGATCAAAGTGCTCTTAGGCACTTCCTTGCATCTACATCAGATGCGGGTGTAGCTTGGGGGCTTCTCAGCTTTGCAGTGAGGGGAGGTGGGCAGCCATTTTCTGGTCTGCATGGGTGGTCATTTCAATTTTTCTGCCCTCCACCTCCCCAATTGGGCCTGAATGAGAAGCTAACCTGGAGGCAGGATGTGCGGGGCGCCGCCATGCATGCACATCACCTTGCATGTCCATTAATCCATCTCCAGGTGCCAAGGCTCTGTCCATCCCCCCCAGAGGGAAGCATTCAATGGACACTCTGGAATCCCTCCCTGCCAGCCTCTGCTTCTGCTACCCAGGCTCTAGGCATGAACTCTGGTTGCCAGTGTGTCAAGCAAACCCTTTCACTCAGTGCCACAGAGCAAGTCTAGTCCCATTGTTTTGGATGTGGTGCACTGTTTATGTTGCAATCAGTGTTTTTTCCAACCTTGTTTCAGCATGTGCAGTATTGCTTGTGGCAAGTATTGCCTCACTGTATTTGTTGGCAACATTATGACTCTATACCAGTTAAGCAATGCTGGCAATGAACCCCCATCTTAAGTGAAGTGTCTGATCTCATGCAACCTGGTGACATGCAGAGGCAACACATTCAGGTGGGGGCTTGCAATGGGAAACTGGCACTCTGACATAATTCCTGAGCCAAATCCTGGCAGACACCTTGTGTGTCTACCCATAGCATCATCCACCACCCTAGCAGTCTGCAACCATGCTAGCAGCGCCTGCAAAGCCTCACCCAGCATGTGACCAGATATGGGTGGTGGTCTGACCCTATACTGTGTCCATGGGCACACAGTAAGAAGCACCTGGGAGACAAGAGGCCCCTAATCACTAGATGGGTCCTGCATATTCACTTTCTTCTGCTTAGAGGCTGCACCAACTACATGCACCTAGATCCAGGACCACTCAATGCCTGGGGCTCCTTTTTTCCCCACCTAAGTATGTCTTACATACCCTTTACCTAAACTCCTCGCTCCAACTTAAGCACAAGATTGTGATGCCAAGACACCAAGTTCTTCCAGAATTGACTACAGTAACAACCCTACCCCTATCATAGGTGGGGATGTTGTTACAGTTCCCCCCAAGCTAAAATATTTCTATCCCTGGAAAACGTGAGTGAGGGGGGGGAGGAGAGGAGCAGGAAGATGAGGAGAAGGAATAGAAGGAGGAAGAAGAGGAGAAAGAGGAAGATGGGGAGGAAGAAGTGGAGGGTGGAGGAGGAGAAGGAAGAAAAGGAGGAAGCAAAGGTGGAGGAAGAAATGGAGGAGGAAGAGGAGGAGAGGAAGAAAAAGGAGATGTGGAGGGAAAGTGGAAGAAAAAGAGGAAGATGAAAAGAGGACAAAGAGCAGGAAGAACATGAGGAGGAAGATGATGAATTTGGATGAGGAGGAGAAGAAGAAGGAGGATTAGGAATAAGAGATGGAGGAAGAAGAAGGGAGAAAGAGGAGGAAGAAGAAAGGAGGGGAGGGAGAGGAGGAAAAAGAGGAGGGGAGGAGGAAAAGGAGGAGGGAGAGGGAAAAGGGAGAAGGAAGAAGAGGAGAAGGAGGAAGAGGAGGAGGAAGGGGAGCTGAAGGAAGAGAAGATGGAGGAGGAAGAGGAACAAGAGGTGGAGGATGAAGTCAAAGAAGAGGAGTATGAAGTAGAAGAGGAAGGGGATGATGATGAGAAGAAGGATGGGATGAATAGGAGAAAAGAGATGAAGAGGTGGGGAAAGATTTAGAAGAGGGGAGTAAGAGGAGTAAGAAGAGGGGAGAAGAGAGGGAGGAGGATGAGAAAAGGGAAGAGGAGGAGAGGAGAAAGAAGAGCAGGAGCATAAAGAAGAAGAGGAGGCTAGAGAAGAGATGGAATGAGAAGAAGAGAAGGAGAGAGAAGAGGAGGCGGTACAAGAAGAGAAGGAAGAGGAGGAGGAAGAAGAGTAAAAACAGGAGGCAGAAGAACATGAGGAAGAAGAGAGAAGGAAAAGGAGGAAGAAAATGAGGAAGAAGAAGAGGAGAAGGAAGAAAAGGAGGAGGAAGATGAAGAAGAGGAGGAAAAGGGGAGAAAATGGAAGTAGAGGAAGATGAGAAGGAAGAAGAGTAGGAAGAAAAAGTGGAGGAGGAGGAAGAAGAAGAGGAAGTAAAGGAAGAAGAGAAGGAAGAAGGGCAAGAACAGGAGGAAGAAGAAGTGGATGAGGGAGAAGATTAGAAAGAGGAAGAAGAGGAGATGGAGGAGGATGAGAAGAAGGAGGAGGAGGAAGAAGAGGAGCAAAATGAGTATGAAGAGTAAGAGAGGAAGAAGAGGAATAGAAGAAGAGGGGAGGAGGCAGAAGAAGAGGAAGAGGGGAGGAAGAAGAAGAGGAGAGGAAAAGAAGTAGAGGAGGAAGAAAAGGAAGAAGAGTGAGAAGAGGAAGAAGAGAAGGAGGAAGAAGAAGAGGACATGGGAGAAGATGAATAAGAGGAAGAAGAGGAGGTAGAAGAGGAAGAAAACAAGAAGGGGGAAGAAAAGGAGAACAAGAAGGAAGAGGAGGAAGAAGAAGAATTAGAATTATTAGCATTGTTATAGCACATTTAATATAAAATGTATTCCAATAAGCATTACAATCAATGTGAGACTGGTAGTGAAGTAACTGTAAACGTACTCACAGCTATTTAACACATCAACACCGGGATACAGCATTGGAGTAAAAGGAGGAGAAGAAGAGGAAGATGCAGAAGAGGAAAAAGAAAAAGAGGAGAAAGAAAAGGAGGAAGAAGAGGAGGAAAAAGTAGAAGAAGAAAAGGAAGAAGAGTAAGAAAAGGAAAATGAAGAAGAAGAAGAGGACAAGGGAGAAGATGAATAGAAGGAAGAAGAGGAAGAAGATGAAGAAAAGGAAGAGGAGGAAGAGTTGGAGAACAAGGAGGAAGAGGAGGAGGAAGAAGTCTTAGAATTATTAGCATTGTTATAGCACATTTAATATAAAATATATTCCAATGAGCATCACAAGCAATGAGAGACTGGTAGTGAAGTGACTGTAAACGTGTACTTGCAGCTATTTAACACACTAACACCAGCACACAGCTTGGACAATTGCATGAACCAGTTTTATGGGAAGCATAAAGCAGTAGGTAAGGCTAGAGGGATGTTGGGGTGTATTAGAAGGGGTATCGCAAGTCATAAGAGGGAGGTAATAAGTCCTCTTTACAAGACACTGGTTAGGCTTCATCTGGAGTACTGCGTGCAGTACCGGAGGCCACACCTGCACAAGGACATTAACAAAATGGAGACAGTCCAGAGAAGGGCAACAAAAATGGTGCAGGGATTGCATCAGAAAACATTTGAGGACAGATTAATGGAGCTCAATATGTATTCCCAAGAGCAGGGCTGTCCAACCTTTTTTGGGGTGGAGGCAACATTTGAAATTTAAGACGAAGGGGAGAGCAACATCACCATGTGGCACGTGCCGTTCAACATGCGTGCACCATATTAGTCCCATATTTAAGATTTTTACACTTATTTTTATACTTATTTATACATATATTTAGTTTTAAATAAATAATCACAGCTCTAATCAATATTAATTTTGTAATCTTTATTTATAAAAATACTTTTATTTAAAAAAAATCTGTATTGTAATTGTATCTATTCTAATGTGAGCTCTGGCACAGCATCAAACAAGCACTGCTCTGCAACATGAACATTAAATGAGTTTTCCCCCAAACCCACATCATTCTGCTTTGTTGCAGCTCTCCCTTATTATGTGCTCACATCATTATATGACCCCCGCTAACAGCAACAATACACATCAAATAAGCACTGCTCTGCAGCATGAAATTTAATGAGTTTCCCCCAAACCCCATATCATTCTGCTTTGTTGCACCTCTCCCTTTCTATGTGCTCACATCATTATATGACCCCACCACCAACAACACACATCAAACAAACACTGCTCTGCAGCATGAATTTTAATTGAGATTCCCCCAAACCCACACTTAATATGTGCTGTGCTCTTATAAAGGTGCCCACATCAAATTTACATACTAGGAAGCATCAAAGTTGTTTAACTCAGCAGACAGCCATAGCAATGTATAGCTGTAGATTTAATTTGCAGGAATTTTGGACCGCAAAACCATAGCGGTGTGGCAGCTGCAACAGATGAATGTTTTGCTCTTCAGAAAGAGTCACTGGGAAGAACTGAGCATATCTATGTGGTGGAAGAAGAAGAATAAAAATAACCCACAGCAGGTTTTGCTCACAGACAGAGACTGCAAAAAAAAAAAAAAATTATGCCCTCAGCCATCAACACACAGCAAATTGGATGTAAATTGTAAGTCTCAGCCCACAGCATTATAGCAGTTGTAGAAATCGGACTGCAGTTAAATGGACTGCAATTACTTAACACTGAAATTTGCAGTGTTTGAACTAACTGTTGCGATCTGTGGTGTGCTAATTATCTTTCACTCCCCAAACATCTACTGCCATTTGCACCTAATAGAGACAACAGCTTCACTTAGAAATGCAGTCAGGAAGCAAGAGACAACAGTAATCAATGGGGAATGCTTATTTTTAGCACAAAATGTAATTTAATTTAAAATGAATGTTAATTGTAGAAACATTGTTGCGAGCAACACAAAAAGCATTGGCAAGCAACATGTTGCTCGTGAGCCACGGATTGGATAGCCCTGCCCTAGAGCAAAGGAGGGAGAGAGGTGATATGATCGAAACATTTTAAGGGCATTAACAAGGTGAGACTCTCTAAAATGTTTCAGTATAAGAAAAATAGCAGGACAAGAGAACACAGCATAAGATTAGAGGGAGGCCGATTAAGGGGTAATGTGAGGAAGTTCTTTTTTCACAGAAAGGGGGTGGATGAATGGCATGGCCTACCTCAGGAAGTGGTGGATATGAATATAGCGCAGGGCTTCAAACAGGCATGGGATAGGCGTAAGGGAGCAATACAGATGAATATGAATAGATAGGCCATTGACAGAGTAAAGGCCTATGGCACATTCATAAGGTAGAAAAAATGGACAGACTGGATGTACCTTGCAGTCCTTATCTGCCGTCAACTTCTATGTTTCTCTGTTTATATGGAAGGTGAATGTAGGCCTGGACACCAGAGAAAGTCCCAAACTCTTTGAGAGGGGGCTCTGTCCATTTTGTCTTGCAGAGGTGGTAGTGGTCATTGTGCAAGGAGACATGACTGCTTGGGTGGAAGAGACTGCCTGCCTCCCCACCCGAGGTATTGAGGAGGCTCATGGTGGGGGGGGGGGGGATGGAAATATCTGACCCCTTACCTGGTGGTGTATTATTTGGTATCCAAATGGCTCTAGCCAAAGAGCCAACTTTGCTTCTATGGAATGCCAAAAAACTGCAGAATCAGTGGTCACAGCTTGTGTAGAAGAATCAGCTGACTGGACTTTGGATGAAGAGTTTTATAAAAAGAAAGCATAGAGAAATGAGTCTGCTTGCTGAAGAAGAAAAGACATTTAAATTACAAAGCCAGGGGCAGACCATGACTGAGGCAGGAGAATGCATCACTCCATAGCAACAGAAAATATCCAAAAGCATCAGACAGGTACAGTAATTCAAGTTTCAGAGTGTTTAAGTAAAGAAATGGCTTCTCTTTTTCTCCCAAGTTGGTAGCCATTATGAAAGTGACAGTTTCAGAAGAATCAGCTTGTTACGTGAGGTCAGATACACAGCAGAGTCCCCACTGACGGCTTCATTTTGTGTTTCTCAAACTATTTTGCTGGTATCATTATGTCTACAACCAATATCTGTGCAGACTTGAGACTCAACATCTCTAACTTTCTTACCTTCCATGGAGGTTGGATCAATTTCACACTGGACGCGAGTTGATCAGAGAACCCTGTGCTGGGGATCTCAACCCAGTACTCCGAGGCAAGGCAGAGAGCCAAAAAGCTTGATGCAAAGGGACTGTTAGTCACAGCTCTGTGTGCTGCTCTGGAAGCCTCTGAATTGAGGTTTTGTTCCCTTGAACTGCAACTCTCATCTCTTAAGAAAGAGATGGGATTGCAGGCATCTGAAAGTTTGAAAACAGAGCAGTGGCTTGAAGCAGAACTTCAGCTGTTGAGCAGTAAGAACAAGACTCTTGCATTATTCTGTACAAGGTGATGAGCGACAGTTATGTACATTGTGAGAAGAATGTGATAGGTTGAGACAAGACAAGAAGCAGGTGTTACAGATGAAGGATTTGTTGAGTGATACGAATGATTCATTGTGTGAGAAGCTTGAGGAGCTGAGGGAAAATATGAAATGGGTAAGTGATGAGTTGGATATGGAGCTCAGGGACAATTGCAAGTTGAGCACCATGTATAGAGTGTTACAGAAAGAGGTTGCAAAAAGAGTTGAGCAGAACATTGCAAAAGTTAGTCACAAGGCATGTAGACTCAAGATGGCGAAACTGCACCATCAGCAAGAAGAGTTGGCCACATCAAGGCAATGGGTGGGTTTCATTAAACTCCCACTGATGTTATTTTATCCGATGATGACGGTTCAGGTGACTACAGCAGCCAAGGTGGTCCTGTGTCCTCCCACCACCCACAAGATGGCAGATCCCCACGCTATGACAGCGCTACCCTACATCATCAGTGTAATGATGACTATCATGTGAAACGCCAAGATGGTGACCCCCATGATGGGGGGAGGTCAAAGCCTAGGTAATGCATCTCCTATTGCTGCTTTGGCTAAAGGTGACAAGTCAGAGATCAATCAAATGATCAAGATCACACTCTCTTGGATGGAGATGTCTGAGGAAAGCAAGCAGATCTTCAAACAGCACTTGGATGTGATGATGAAGGAAGCTGCTGCCCAGCCATCTGTTTTCTGCTCTGTGGCTGATGCCACATCAGAGGCAGCCCTTCACAGAGCACAAAACCTAACTCCCCTCTCCGACTGATCGACAACAAAGAACAATCCCCTTCAGATGGCCCACTCTGTCTAGCAAATTGCTGATCGTATAGGCCACATAAGCCCTAATGACAATCTCAGTTGCCATTTGGAAAAAGGTACATTCCAAATGTGAAATTCTCAGTCAACTGATGAATTTTCACATACAGATTCTTTGGCAGACCATTGATCCAGGCCTCTGATTGAAACTTCCAGAGCTAGCTCGCCAATTCATAAATGTGACCTTCGATGATATTGCAGTGGAACTTATTTCTGTGCACAACCCTGGCATGGTTAGTGTTATGTTGGCCTACCCCATAAAGCAAACTACCAAAGAAAGCTCAGTGTCATACCATCAGAGGCTATGGCTGGACTACCGTACTGGCAAAATGCTTTCGGATGAAGGTGCAGACACTGACCACACTGAGTGCAAAAACCTGTACCTTCAAAACATGCTTCCGGCTATCTGTGAAAAGGTCAAGCCCACAATATTTCACAAAATGGACAAATTTGCAGACATTGTCCGGAAAACCAAGCAGGTTTACCAGCCCTACCTCTGGGATCTGAATACTGGCTCAAAAAAGGTGGATGTGGTACAATCTACCAGTGAGCACACAACACACTACACAGTGGAAAGCAAGGTTCAAGATAAAAAGGCTGCGTCCTCAGATAACAAACATCATCATCAGTCTGGAAGTGGAAACCAGAACCATAATAGGAATAATAAGCAAAATTGGAATAACTTTAATTCCAATCGGGGCAATCAAAATCATCAATCTGGCTCCTCTTACCATGAGATAGTAGAGAAAAATAAAAACTTCTGTATCCTTTTTGGGAAAGTTTGATCAGTAGCGGATTCGATTCTGACACATACTGTTGCAGTGCAAGCTCCAGTACAACAGGCCTCATTGGGCCAAGGACATGTTGGAACCCCCTATGGTTGGGCCACAGCAGGCCTGAACCCTGAGGCCACACCTTTTTTTGTAGCTATGCAGGACCTGGAAGAGACCCAGCAAGAACAAGCAGGTCTACGTTTGAAGGAACTGCCTGCTAGTACTTCAGATTGATACTTACAGGCCCCAGTCCATATTGTGAACAAGCTCACCCTTGACACAAATGGAAGGCCATGGTCTGGGATGGCCAACTGACTATCCTGCTAGATACAAGTGTGGCTGTGTCTGTACTGCATGATGAGGGTCCAGCAAATTCCTCCTGTTCCACTGGATGGAGGACCAGTACACAAGGTGTGCACGGCGCAAAGCTAAACACCTATTGTTCCATCATACTTTCTGCAGTGATAGGCAACCTCAGGGTGAGCCACACATTTGACCTTATAATAATAATAATAATAATAATAATAATTATGGTATTATGTGATCATCCTGGTATTCTGGGAATTGATTTTCTTGCACTGCCTGGCTGTGTGGTGGATCTGGCCAACATGCTCCTGATACAGATCAGGGGACAATACCATACAGTCATGATTTCTGATTTACATGTGGTTGCAGCTATTACTCCAAATGAAAAGGAATATGACGTCATAGCTCTTTTCCAGACACATGAGTTCTTCAAGGAACTTTTTACCTCTCCTGCAGAAGGATCTGGATGATTTTGCTGTACACAAACATGACTGTGGGAGGATGCAGATAGTCATCAAAATTCCAGGCCCAGCACATAACAGACAAAGGCAATACCCCTTTCCTGCTGAGGCCTTGCCATCACTCAAAGAAACCATTCAGTCATTTCACAGACAGGGTGTAATCAGGCCCTGTGTCTTGACCACTAATTCACCCATTTGTCCAGTGAAAAAGCCCACTGGATCCCGGAGACTCACTATTGATTACATGAGACCTAACCAAGTTACTCCTAGCTGCTACCCTACTGTAGCTTCAGCATCAGATGTGCTCAAACTAACACCAGATCATAGGTGGTTCAGCACCCTTGATATCACCAGTGGCTTTTGGTCACTACTCCTAACTCAGGAAATTCAATACAAGTTTCCCTTTACATTTGAAGTTTGACAGTACACTTGGAACTGCTTAACCCAGAGTTTTCACAACAGCCCTTCTCTTTTCCATCTGCACATGATGGACGCCCTGCAGGGTTTCTCTGCCCTGCAATGTCTTCTACAGTATGTGGATGATTAACTGTTGGCTACTGTCACCAAGGAGCAACATTTTGATCTCCTCGATGAACTACTGACCCTCTTACAGAGGGCAGGCCTTAAATGCAATCCTCCGAAAATGCAACTGTGCCAGAAGGAAGTCATCTTTCTTGGCCTGCATATCACAGAGCAAGGCAGAAGCCTGGCATGGAAAAAAGATCCAGGGCCTACAAGATTTGCCTCTACCCACCAGTGTGGCAATACTCAGACATTTCCTGGGAATGGTCAACTATTCCAGGGACTTTATTTGTAATTTTGCAGAGAAGGCTATCCCTCTATATGAACTTCTGAAAAAGGATGTTCCCTGGACTTGTAGCTCTATCCACACTCAAGCAGTGATACTTCTGAAACAGGTCTTGGCCTCTGCTCCTGCTTTAGTGAACCCCAATCCAGCTTTACCTTTCCATTTGGAAACAGCCACTTCAGACGTCGCCATGTCTGCAGTCTTTGCTCAGAATGTGAAAGGTACCTTGAGACCCATTGCCAATTCATCTCAAATGCTGTCTCCAGTGGAACAGAAGTACAGTCTTTGTGAAATAAACTTTCTGTCTACCTACTGGCCCATTAAGAATTTTCTGTATATCACTGGGTACTTACATATCATTCTGAATATGAATTACACACCCACAACTTTTTTGCTATCAGATAGAGTAATAAATTGATCAGTATCTAACACCAGGTTGACCCACTGGTCTCTTCTTCTCTGGGATCGTGATATACAGGTCCACCCTGCCAAGATGGCTTCAATGTTAGCCCATGGTCTCCTATACCAAGGAGCCCCACATGACTGCATACTCAAACCCCCCATTTGCCTGAACCAGGTCCTTTTCTTCCTGCTACTCTAAAACTCCTTGCTGACACCTCCTTGTGTCATGTTTTTACTGATGGCTCAGCCTCATATTATCAGGGAGAACAGGTAGCTAGATTTGGAGTGCTCATCATGTACTCTAATGGTAACACTGTTCATGCTTCCAAGCATTGCAGTGTTATATCTTCTCAGTATGCAGAATTGGCAGCTGTGGCCTGTGCCCTCGAATGTCTACAACATGGCATCGAGGACGCCATCATCTTTACAGACTCTAACTGGGTCTGTTGTTCTCTGACTGAATTTTTACCTTTCTTGCAAAATAACCCCTTTGCTTCTTCTGATGGCACCCCAGTGAAATACAAAGCACCTTTTGCATATCTTCGTGAACTGACCCAACACTCTAAGCCTAAGCTGTTCATTCATAAAGTAATGGCCCACTCTAAATCTGATCCATACCACTCTTTCAATAATCAAGCAGATACTCTTGCAAAAGAGGGTGCTCGAGGGGGGAGATGTGGGAGGTGTCTCACACCAATGTTCTAGCAGCCATACACATAGCTGCCATAAAGAAGAAACCTGAACCTTTTGTGCCACTGGACTTGTCCACAGCACGAACATCTGATCCTCAATTGAGAGATGTGTTCAGATTCCTTGATAAAGGAACTGAGTAAGAGTTGCCTACTCACAGCCTGTATAAGAGACATGCAAAGCAATTCCATTTGTCCCAGGACAACAAACTGATCTGGTATCAGTCCAATGATTCAAACTACAAGCTGTGGGTGGTCCCTGAATCTTTGAGAGCTGAGTTCATTCACCAGGTACATGACACTTTGAGTAGTGGACACCAGGGAGTATAAAACACACTCCAGAGACTCCAATCTGTTAGTTGGTGGCCTGGCATCATAAAAGATGTCAAGCATTACATCAAAAATTGCCCAATTTGTGCCCAGAACAATCCAAGGCTTTCCCCACTCAGAAATGTACAGCCAAAGGAACTGCAAAAATCCTGGAGGAATATTTGTTTTCCAGCTGGGGCCTGCTTTTCAAGGTAGACTCCAACAAAGGAACCAGTTTGACAGATGAGTTGATGCAAGAAACACTTGAACGTCTTGGGCTACATCAGACGCTCCACATACTGTACCACTCTCAGTCATCAAGTCAGGTAGAAAGAGCCAACAGACGGATTAAGCAAATGCTTTCCAAATTTATTGAGGACATTCCCAAGGATTTGGATTCCCTTATGCCTTTACTCCTTATGGCAATTAAGGGTACTCCTTCAGCTACCACCAAGTTGACACCCTTCGAGGTAATGACTGATAGAACCATGAGACTACCTGAACACCTGTTGTTTGACCTGAACACATCCACTGCAGAGTGTCTATAGATAGATATGTTGTAAAACTTAGAAATGATATTAATACCCACATGTATGCTGCACACCATATGGGCAAGGCCAAACAGCAATCCAAGATTCAATTTGACAAACACGCACAAGAAGTGAATTGGCAAGTCAGAGATCAGGTAATTGTCCTCAGATTTGCTCATCCTACACACTCCCATTGTCAACAAACTCAGTCCTGCAGTCTATCAAGTTAGACTCATTCAACAAAATAAACTTGATGAGAAATGGTTGCATGCAAGCCTGTTCAAGCTACATAAAGGAGTATAATTACTTTTCCCAACCCCATTGGGTAGAGTTGTACCTACTGATCTTTTCTTTTTCCTTACAGGTATTCCTGCAAGATGGCTATCTTGCATCTGGCCCTCCTAATATTAGGAGCACTCCCCTTTTTCCATGGCAAGGATATAAAAACTATATCTGAAAGTAACTGTCTAAGGTAACTCCTTCCACTACTTGATCGTTCTCAGGGAAGATGCATTACTCCAGCAGACAAACACACCACTATCCCTGAAGGAGTTAGCATAGATGTTCTCAACAAATTGTTACTGTTCAGGAAGGCAAGGATGCCTGCCTCAAGGCCTCAGTTGTAGCCCCTGACAGATCTTCACACCAAATTGAATGGCAGACTGACAATGATGGACAAACACTTCCCATTGCCCGCCTTGCCAAAGGCACTTTTCAAGGTTGGCCCAATACCAACATTGATCCCAATGGTACCCTGTCCATTTGACAAGCTAATCACACACATTCTGGCTTATATAATCTTACTGCTCTAATAGACCCTGCCTTTTGTGAGAGGTTCCCCCAAGACTCTGCAAAAGAGTTTTGTAATCACCATTATAAGGCTACAGCAGCTATGGTTTTGACAGTAGTTCCCCCTACTGAAGCTGAATTGACTGATTGTCCCCCACAGGAACCTGTCTCAGCCAGTGGTCATACTGCCATCTCCCTTTCAGGTATCCTTATTAATAATGTCCAGTATATGCATGTCCCAGTTATTTTTAATCTTACTTATTGGAATATGGCTGAATTTGTTATGATCCATAATACCAATACCTCTAAGTTCTTCAGCTGTATGTTATTAGATAGTCGAGCTGCATACCAGACACACACACACACACACACAAAAAAAGATCCTGTGGCTGTTACACACATAATTGAACATTTAGGTCTATTTAGGACATGACGAAACCCTGATGATAAGAAAAAGGCAAAATTCTCCTCTAGTAGGAGGTGTGACACTGCTGATGTCACTGGGGCCGCTGGCATGATTTTCAGTCAATTTGGAACCGGCATGTCCATCTGGAACAGAGCTAATATTGCCTCTATCTCTAGTCATATGTCCAAATTCCAGGATGGCATGAAAAATAATATAATACCACCCTTATTACATGGTGTAGATGGGCTTAGTCAGGAAGAGCGCTTTACCGTGTGTAACATGCACAATATTGCCAAGAGTTTAACAGATACTAAGGAGAAAATTAATGAACCTGTTGCACAAAACAACAAGGAGACAGACAAACAATATATTGCCAGGGAACTTCTCTGCTCTGCTTATGGCTCTTATGCCATAACGACTGTTATTGTTTGAATGCTGATCGATGTACCATCAGAGAAAGTATGTTTGTTACTTTTACTGTATCTTTACCATGTTTTGATCCCACTACAGCTATTTTTGATCAGTTCGCCTCCATTCACTCCATTGGGCACCTTGATGAGGATATCTACAGAGACCGCATCGACCTGGGGTTAAGGGGGCCTCTACTTTGGAGGTATTCAAGGCCCGCCTTAAGGCCCTAATATTCGCTCAGGCTTTTCTAGATTGAGTTATTCATTTATAGATTTGATTTGTTTAGTTTATTGTTTATAGGTAATGTTTATATGAAGCATTAGTATTTATATGTCTATGAAAAGAATTGTTATTTTTCTGTGTTTTTATTGATTTACTTTTGGAATATGTGTTTATTTTTCTGTATGGTGCCCAGAGCTTCAGGGATTGGGCATCTTTTAAATAAATTTTCCTTGCCTTCCACCACTTCTGGTTTTTCATCTCACCCTTGTAGTATGGGTGGCACCTCATATGGATTGTTGTGTAAAGAAAGGATTTCGTTACTTGTGCTGCTGTGACATTTTCGATGTCATCACACTGGTCTGTGGCTATTCCACAGACAGCATTGATTGGTCATTTACAAGGGACTTGGACATCCTGAGGGCATCATTAACAGCATCATCACCAGTGGGCAACACTGGATGACTCTACAACAAATATGCCAAATTGGTTCATTGCCTGACGACAAGACTAACTAATCAATTTTTCACCTGCCCGATTCAACTGCAAAAATAGAGGGCTGCTAGTGTTAAAATGTCTTATAACTCTGATGGTTAGTACTGTATTGTGACAAATTATAAAACCTTTCCATATGGTCTTAAAACCTGTGATGTGAAGTTTCCTAATTTTATTCCTCATCAAACTACTCTTATTGGTCATACAGTGATTACTCCTGTTCCCATTGCAGAACCAGATGTTATTGACAGTGACCCAGAATATAATTTTACAGTATCTCAGTATTTATCAATATTTAATGTCCGCATAGACCCTTTGACATTGAGCTTGAAGTCCCTTTTAGATAGGAAAGGCACCCATCTTATCTACATCAGCAATAATATCTCCAAGGCTGGGAGGTGACCAGAATA
The DNA here is from genome assembly GCA_016271365.2 of Neoceratodus forsteri. Classification (NCBI taxonomy): domain Eukaryota; kingdom Metazoa; phylum Chordata; order Ceratodontiformes; family Ceratodontidae; genus Neoceratodus; species Neoceratodus forsteri. The sequence goes on along the minus strand of CM028131.1, from coordinate 982,301,128 downwards.
CATGTATCCATGACAGTGATTTAAGTGCCACACTTTCAAATACTTGGTTAGAATTAACATTTTAAGGTTTTGTTGTTATTCAGACATTTCTGATTATAATTTTAATACTAACACTTTGCTGTTTAAGGTGCACACTCAAGCAATATTGCAAGCAGCTCAAGTTCCTTTACAAGGCTAGTACCTTGGATCTTTAAAAGATGAGGATTACTCCCACTACTTTCTTGTAGTGTTGTTGACTTTTCAGTAAGGCAACGGGGGGGGGGGGATGTTATGCTAGGTCCTTATACCCTAATTGGTTACCCACTGTCCACCTTAGACAATCCATATACACATTTTAACATCTAATGTACTAACGTATATGGTATTGGCACTTTACCGTACAAGAATAAGTTGCCAGGAGTATAACTATAATTCATATGCTGCTTTGCTAAGAAACATGCTATAAGTAATGTGCCAAGACACTTGCGCCTTTGTTTATCTTCTGAGAAGTCATTATACAGCTTGCACTGCCACTATGTGGATTTATGTAATACTGCACTCTATTTTGTACTTGTATGTGTTCTTTGTTCTACATTTTTAACTGACTTTACAAATATTGTATAGTTATAGATAACACTGTGGAGCCACCTAATGTTTGGCCAATAGGGCTTATTTTATGTATCTAGTCTTCTGGTAGCTATAGTAACTATCAGAATTATATAACCTAATGTATTACATATCCACCTGGAGACCATCTTCACTCCTAGGGGTATTTGGGAATCTTTGGCTCTCAGTGTCTAATGGTAAGACCTGATTCAAGGCAGCTGTTACCTTTTTGTGTAATAAACATATTTATTAAAGGAATAATGCATGGCAGGGTGTGTGTCATGCTGGATAACACCACACCTGGGGGGGTTGGGCATGAGGCCATAATAGTAAGGCATAATGCCCCAGGTGTAGCATTATCCCAAATGACACACACCCTGGAGTGCATTATTCCTATTATACAATGGCTTGTTGTTATATATAAAATAAAAAAAATTTTAGAGAATGTTTCTATTACTATATAAATATATTTTTGTTTCTTAAGAGGAGATAAAGCTCATCTGCCATAGGCTCATCTTCCATAAGCTCATCTGCCATAGGCTCATCTGCATTGGTTCACAGTGCTGAGAGTAGACCTGTGGCATCGTTCTGGGATAACACCATGGGTCCAGCCCCAAACTGACCAATCACAGTCCAAGATTCTTTCTTGCCATTGCATAATACCGAATATACCACTTGTCCATGTCTCTTTTGCTTATCCGAGACTACCAAGAATCTGACCAGGGCTCAGCACCCTAACAAGATGTTCCTCTAACAAGAGACATTGTCCTGAGTGAAATGTCAGCTGCAGCTAGTACTGACAGTTTTCATTTGGGAACAGCACTGTAACCTTTCAAGGTTTGAAAGTATTGGCTACAGACTGTGTTTTATAAATGCCACAGCCATTTACATTTGAAAAAAAACAAATGCAAGAGTCAGTCCCAGAAAAAAAGACAGAATATTGTCAAGCTCAAGTGAAAGGTACAGAGATATACAACACAATTATTTTACTACTGAAACTAAAACACAAAGAGGTCTGCCACAATCCTCAACTTCTAGTGCTATAGCAGCCTTAGTAATACCTATTATTGAAGCTTAACTCCAAGTTGGTTGTGAAAACAAAGAGACAATGAACCCTGGCATCTTCTGGGGCCAGTTACTGTAAATGAATTAGAGAAAATTGCCCCTAATTATATAGAATCTCTCTCTAACACAGACGAAGCTCAGGATGGTGCTAAGTTTGAAACTAAGTAGTCTAAAGGTAAAGACTCTCAACCAGAACTGTCTTCACCCCTGCAACTTACACAAACCCTAGAATTTTAGTTTAAGATGCCAGTGCAAAATATTGAACAGGACTCCTCACAATGTCTGAATGTGCGTAACCAGAATAAGCATGATGGTAAAACCACAGGAGAAGAGGTTATAACTAGCTTGAAGCTGTGTCTGTCACTGATGGGGTCTTTCCCCTATTTCAAATGGATGGCAAAGTGAAAAATGGGTGTGCCGCTAATAGTCCTCAGTCGTCAGGAAAAGAGACACAAGTTTACTCTCATAGCTGTGATGGTGAAATGACGCAGCCTTTGTTAGATGTTCGTATCCCAGTAAATGTTTCTCCTATGGAAAGTTCAACTCCAGAATCTTTACCTGAATTGGTGAATAATGGAAACAAATCCGAGGTTGAAGTGGAGGTAGCGTCTTCTGGAGATAACAAGGAGCCTGAAGTCGAACCTACACTAGGTACTTCGACTGACAGCATAGCATCTCAAGCCAAATCCCTTAGGGTTCAGAGAAACAGGCCTGTACCTCCAGGTGAATCTACTGATGCAAACAAACACCAGCAGTAGGTATCTTACTCAATGACCATATCTGTTGAACAACATGAAGAAGGGGTAAGCAACACTTCATCCATTTCCTCATCTCATATTAACTCAGATTCTACTACTGAACTTATTAATGTTGACAAGCTATGTCTATTAAATGAGGAGCCCACTATAAAAGGGAGTCTACTAAGTTATTCATTAAAGCCCCCCAAAAAAGGGGGATGTTGTAAACACAAACACTTTGGGTATTAACTTAGAGAACTCCAATAACTCTGGTTCCGAGTCTGAAGATGACTGTTCAGCCCCCCCTCCCCCCGTGGGCTAAGTTCTTATTTCAAAAAATAAAAGAAACATCACTCAAAATGGAAGCCATGCTAGAACATCAAACACATTTGGACAAATATATGAAGTCCACATAGGATTTGACACAGCAACAACATATAATGCAGTCCAAAATTTCTTCTATGAAAAATACACTATCCACTCTTTCGGATGAACTGGACCCTTTGCCTAACAAAATAAAAATCTGAGAGAAATCTAATTCTAAATAAAAAGAATGTTTTGTGGACCAGGAATCCCATACTAGATGGAACAATGTCCGAGTAATTGACATCCCTGAAATATGGGACAACTGTACAACCTTACTTGATTCCTTCAAATCTATTGCTGCTTCATTTTTAGATGTCAACAAGGGAAAAATAGACTGGGAAATAGAAAGAATACATAGAAACATAGACTTTGCTGGCAGATAAGGACTGCTTGGCCCACCCAGTCTACCCATTTCCCTAACTATTGGATAAGCTGCAGATCCTAGTTAATCAACAGCCTACTTCTTCCTACCACCCACCAGACTTGCCTTATGTCTGTCCCATGCATTCTTGAATTCATCCACTGTTTTTGACCCCACAACCTCCTCAGGCAGGCTGTTCCATGCATCCACTACCCACTCGGTGAAAAAATACTTCTTCATATCGCCCCTGAGCTGTCCTCCCTTTATCTTCAAATTGTGTTCCCTTTTTCTTGCACATATCTTTTTCAGAAAGATAGAATTTAGAGGTCTCTGAGCTGGACCAGACCCTATGACTCCACTTAGGCCTGTTATTCTTAGGTCTCTAAAATCAACTGACAAGGACACATTCATGGCTGTGGTTTACAAAAAAGAAAAATAATTAATTTTAGCAGAGCGACCATCTCTATTTACAGTGATCTGCTACAAGAACTAATTTTAGAAAGAAAGAAGTTTGACTCGGTTCGTATTAAACTGTGGGATAAGGGGTTGAAAATTACAATGATTTTTCCAGCCAAACTAAAAGTAGTAATAGATGGCCAGAGGTTTGTTTATGATAATTTGGATGCTGCTACATTGGATTTGAAAAGGAGAATGCCTAACTTATTTGAGGAATAAATATAATATTAACTAGATTTTGATGGATTATAAATCTTGTCAATCACTATTTTAGTGTTATTTGGTATTATGGAAAACCTTCTAGACCACAAGCATGTTTTGTAACTTCCCGGTCACTAAGTTTCCTGAAGAATGAATCTGTTATTTTTTTTCTGTTTATAACTAGCACTTACTTTAAAAAAGCTTTACTGGTTAGTTTTCTCCTTAGAGGTATAAGCTGATGGGGAGGGTTTTCCTTTTCTTTTTCTTTTGCCCATTTCAGGTTGGGTAAACTATATAATGTTATCATTTGTAGAGGTTAACTTAAGGGACAGAGATAGACCACCAACTATCATTGACCTTACCATACATATAATAATGACATTATTTTATTTCTTTAACTTGGTTTTTGAACTGTCTTTCCAAATAGTTGACTCTACCTTCTCTCTATGTGTTTGGTGAGATTAAGCGTATTCGTGGGGGGGGGGGGCTTTACACAGCTTCACACAATGGAACACAAGAGCAGTGTGTGCTTCCATATTGTTAGAACTTTTTTTGTTTTTTCTTATCTTTTCTCCTTTTTATTCTTTATCTGTTTTTAATTTTCATTTTTATTCTTTATTTGTTTTTTTCATTTCTTTTCTTTTTTTTCAAGGGTATTGGGGTAATTAAAACTGGGCTTGTTAAATGTACTAATAACCAAAAAAAGCGTGGTATTAACAAGGGAAACTTTAATTCTCATGGGTTTGCTACTGATTAATAAAGTGAGAATGACATGGGAGTGGGTAGAAATGGGACTATCCTTGTAAATTTCTGACTTTTTATTTTCATACGAATATGGATACTCTATCTGGGTTATTTCGTACAGACTTAGAAGCCACCCTTTATTCTTAAAGTTAATTGATGATAGCTAGTTTTAATGTGTTGAGGGTGATTTCTTTGAATGTCAATGGTTTGAATACTCCAGAAAAGGGGCTAAATGTTTGACATATTTAAAGAAACAAGATACTCAAATTATATGTCTTCAGGAAACTCATTTGGAGTCTAAGGAAATAATTACATTAAAAACTAAATGGATTCAATCTAAATGGTTTAGCAATAGTAGTCACAAAAGTAGAGGGATTGCCTTGTTAAGAAGGGGTTACAGTTCAAATTTATTGATCAATTTGTGAATAAGCATGGTAGAATAATTATGGTCAAATCATTAATAGGAGGCAATGAAATCATAGTTGGATCACTTTATGCACCTTTTGATAATTATGACACTTTTTTTGTGAATATATAAGAAGGTCTTCATCATCTCCAGTCCACCAACATAATTTTGACAGGGGACTTTAATTCATATTTCGACCCTATTCATGATAAATCTTCAGTAATTAGCAAAGGAAACTTAATCACTGCCAGCAAATTAAAACAATTTTTAGAGAGTGAATTATTGGTGGATATTTGGATACATAATAACCTTAACAATATAGTCTATTCACACTTTGATAAAAAAAATAAAACTTTCTCTAGCATTGACTATATTTTTATTTCAAGAAATTTAGTTCAACATTCAGTTAATACTGACATTGCCTCTATTATCCTTTCTGACCATGCCTTAATTAAATTAAACTTAAATATTATTAACTTAAATAATAAGTATTCTAAAACTTATCCATTTAGTATTTCTTTAAGGATCCTTAATTTGTGCAAAAAATAAAAAGCTATTAATGAATAATGGGAATGTTATTATAATGGTCAATCAACTACTTTATCTTTATGGGATGCCTTTAAGGCCACCATTAGGGGGATAATTATATCATATCAGATATCTCTTGTTAAACAAAAAAACAAATTAAACACTGAAATAGAAACTAGGTTAAAAATCTTGACAACTTAGTTTTAGTAGACTATGAAAAATATCAAGAGGAATGGTATAATTATAAAACTAAGAAAGATCAGATAGTCCTACAGGAAACAGTTAAACAAGCAATTATTATAAAAAAAATATAAATACTTTCATACAGATAAGACTGGAAAATTACTAACATATTTGGTTAGACAAGGGAAAACAAAAAACATAATTACAGTGAATAAAGATAAATATAGTAATACCTATACAACTGATACAACTATAGCCTCTGCCTTATTTCATAAATATAAGGAGATATAGCGCAGCAATTTTATTCCTGACAATAACAAATTAGATACCTTTTGTGAAATGGCCAAATTACAAAAGAACCCATTTCAATATATGCCAATTACGTTACAACATATTATGGAGAACATCAGTACCCTTCCTAGTGGCAAGTCACGTGGCTTAGATGGGTTAACCAATGAGTTTTATCAGTATTTTTTAACTGAGTTGCCTCCCTGGTTGCTAAAAATGATGGAGGAACTATTATCAGACATGGGTAATTATGATATTCCATGTTCGATACAAGAAGCAAAACTGATTTTGATATTAAAAGAGGATAACCCCCTGACTCTGCAGATAGCTATCATCCTTTAACAACTTTTAATACTGATTATAAACTTTTTGTCAAACTGATCAATGCTCAGATCCAACCCCATCTCCCTGTCTATATACATTCAAATCAATATGGGTTTATGGAAGGTAGGACTCTTTACCAAGTGAACAGGAAGACTCTAGCTCTTATACAGTTGCTAAACTCAGGGTCAGATTATATAAATGATACTTTTTATGCAGTTTCTGTCAACATTTCTAAAGTTTTTGATTTGCTGAATCAAGAATATATGATCACAGTTTTGGAGAAGTTAGGTTTTCCGTATCAAATTATAACATTTATAAATAAACTGTATAAAAAAACATCGGTTAGATTCCAAATCAATTCATTTTTGACTGAACATTTTGAGATGCTGAATGGAGTCCATCAGGAATGTTCCCTTTCTCCTACCCTTTTTATTTTATCCCTCGAACCCTTTCTTCAAATAATAAGAAATAACCAATCTATAGAGGGTGCTGTGGTTGGAACTGAGCATATTAAGCATTTTTTTGAAGATGACATTCTTCTTATAATTAAACATATAAATACATCTCTTCCTACCTTTCTCAATATTATACAACTATACTCTCAAATTTCTGGGTATAAAATTAACAAAAGCAAATCGGTTATAATGAAATTAACCAAAAATAACTAATCAGAACTGCAACAATTAGATCAAGAATTTAAGGTTCATAATCAGATTAAATATCTCGGTATTCAGTTATCTGCTGACCAGGTTCAAAATATCGAAGTCAGTTCTGACAAGGCTAAGCAGAAAGTACAGACTATGAGCCAGATATTCAAAACTTTGTCCCAGGGATAAATAAGCAATGCCTGGCATGCTAAATTAGCCCAGAACCAATAGCCACTATTTTCCAAAGGGATAGTCTGGGTGCTAATCCTGCTGAATGTAGCATGCTAAGGAAGCAGGGCAAACTGGGCTGGGAGTGCAGTGCAAAAATAGCCTCGGAAATAAGACAGCTTTGAATATAGCAACCAGAAAGTGCACCACAACAGCAGCCCAGTGCACAGCGATGTGAAGGAAGGTAGAGATGAACTATGTGGCCAGTGTGTATGTTATCAAAGGAGTGGATTCATTAAAGCTCCAAGCACCAGCACATGTGAAATTCTGCAGAAATGTACCATGTTTCCAAAATGTTTGAGAGAGGCACAGATACATTTGTGTGAGGTTTTGCGTAGAGCTAAGATGTTTGCCCAGCTCTATCATGTTTGCCCGGGGCAAACATTTGCTATATTAAAAAGTGACATGCAAATGAGCCTAATTAGGCAGCCCATGGGCAAACATCCAGAATAACAACTGATTATGACCTGATTTGCATGCATTTTGCCAGTGCTATTGAAGGGTCCCACAGCTCCACCTGTAAGTCAGTCTGAAAGTACAGGGGGAGACTGGGTCTGCTCACAGCTCCACCTGTAGGTCAGTTTGGAAGAGCATGGTGGTAGCTGCAGGCTACATTTGTTCACAGCTGCATAGACTATAGTGCCCCAGGGGACTACACACCACAGGCACAGGTGGTGATGTTGCATAAAATAGTCAAACTGTAGTTTCTGCTACAGTGCATAGCAGACCATACAATAACAAGGTGGCCAGTAGTGTGAGGGACACAGCAATGCCTATGGTGTGTAGGGCAGCAATGACTGCTGCACTCCACACAGTGACAGACCCATCTTAAAGGTGTGTTGTGACAGTGAACATTGCTGTCATGCTGTAGTGTGACCCACAGATGCTGTGCCACTGGCATGGGATACTAACAGCGACATACACATGGCTGGCTGTGTGTGCTGTGGAGTTTGTACAGATGTGAGGTATGTGGCTAGAGGGGGCACATACCACCAGGCAGGCACACTGGTATTTGGGTATTCCCTACACTGGACCATTTGCACTGTGTGGATTGCCCCAGCCTTGTGGCAGAACCCAATATGTGGTGCAACTTGGACATCTGTACACCCTCTTCTCAACACCCTTCATGCCCCCAGTGTTGCATGTGTGTGCTGGATTCTGTTGGTGTCCACTGAAGGGTAGTCTGCAGGTGTGTGCTGTATGGACACACTGCCATGGTGTCCACTGGGTGCCAGGTCACCAATTAATGCCTGGCATGGTTGGGACCAGTGGCAGATGATTGCAACATAGAAGGTGCCATCCATGGGCAGCATGTTTATACCCCGTTTGGTGCCTGTCTATGTTTATAAAATGGGAAGAGAAAATCCTGTGTCCTGATTGGCTGCTACCTGTGCATTAGATCTAATGCAGAGGTAAAAACAAATGCAGACAATCTGGACTCAGCTACAAAAAACACATATGAATGCACATTTAGAATGTTAAGGAATAAGAATGGTAAGAGATGCCATTTTTTCCCCACCATAATGAGACATTTTCCCCACATCATACCATCCTATTTCTGCCACTAACTAAACCGAACACAATATTGACAGCAGCATTGAAGAAATTCCCAATTTTCTTTGTACGTGTTCTTTCACTTCTCTCCTTCATTCTCCTCAGTACACATCCCCCTTCTCGGGAGATGGGCAATGCACTGGCTGAATTATACTAAGCCCTCCCACCGCTAACTCTCTTCCTTTCATCAGCAGACATACCTGTAAGAAACATAATTCTTTAAAGCCCTGCACACCACAGCCAAATGTCTTCTCTCACCTCCTGTGCTCTGCAGTTAACAGTTTCTCCTACATGCCGCCAGACGCTCTACTGCTCAATTGCTCTTTCACGGCCATAACTGCCTGAAGTCTAATGGCAACACTTATCCCTATGGCAACAACTCAAGATCGCTTCACATATTCATTCAAGGAACAGCTGGCAATGGCAACCCAACACAACAAAAAAAGTACCTAAATTTGAACATGGACTGAATAAATCATTTGCCAGCAATCTTTTTTTATATTTTAAAAAATAAAAGGAAATGGTTATGCTCACGCCAGCACTAAATCACTCCCAAACAGCCCAGCAGTCATTAACTTTCCATGACAGCCAAGTGCTTCATCTTTCTGTCAGAAACTGCCCGCTCTCTTTCTGCCATGAATTCCCCAGCGAGCAGTAATCTAAAAAAAATCTTTTGCTTCTTGCTGTTTTTTTTTTTTTTTTTACTGCTTACTGATCCTGCATTAGTCATCTTGCGGTTGTGCATTTCCTCTTTGCTGTCCACTATCCGCTCAATACCTGCTTGCGCACACAGCATTGGCTCTCAAAGGAAGTTAGTTATTTTAGCCCTGTTTTCTGCTCTTAAGTGTTTACCCTGCCCCATCTTTTTCTTACAGAAGTCAGTCTGTGTGTTTGGGGGCAACCACTATAAAAAAAAAAAACTACAGCTACAGAGGCACTAGAAGGACAAAAATCCCGAAGTAAAAAATAAATGCATTTTGGTCATACAGGTGGAGGAAATATTTTAGGTCAAAATACATCAAATAATTAACTTTTTCAGTATTTAAGCCATGCAATTTTATTTGTTACTTGCATTTAAAATACAGAGTCCCATTTTATAAGCACAATAAGACACTCCTGGGGTGTGCATTAGACATTTCTAATGCACAGCCAGGGGCTAAAGGCACTCAGCCTGTGGCCTCATGCCTTATTACACCCCTGGCCGTGCATTAGAAATGTCTAATGCACACCCCCTCATGTCTTATTGCTTACTTATCACCTTGTTGTCTGGTAAGTACACTGAGCCAAGGCACAGTACCAGACACCTCCCAGATCCACAATGTGTGCAGCTGGGATAATACAGAGTACACTGAACACAGTCCATTAACATAGCACACAATTCACACTGTGCAACATATTGTTACATTGCAAACCATTACTGCTGCAGGTGCTGTTTCAGCATAGTTCTATCATTGACTGGCTGGTTGGCTTCTAAGCAATATAACTGCATTGTATTCCACAGTTTTGATGCCTGTGCACATGGAGTGGCCTAGAGAGGCAGTCCACCCACACTGCCTTCTCATTGACTGAAGACAGCCATGTTCTCTGTTGTTGTTGTGTCCACACCCCCCAACCTTGGTTTGCCTGGAGTTAAGACTACCTTTTCCTGGACAGTAATTTGAACCACACAAAGTGTCATGCTAAGTCATGCAACAACACTTTGCACGGTGCTAATGCACTGAATATAGCATTGCACCTGTATTCATGTACACCCCCCCTTTTGCTCCTTGCATACATTATAATTTTGCTCAGTGCTATTGCAGTTTGCTAACACTATTTGGCCTTTTGAATATAGTGGAACTGCACAAACCCAGTACAAACCAAGTGCAAATGGTTTGCACTCAGTGCAGTTTTGAGTATCTGGCCCAGTGTTACAAAACTGGAATAATTTAACTCTGTCATTATGTGGAAGGATAGATACTTTGAAAACATTGGCTTTACCACACTTTATCTTTGTAATACAAACCATTTTAAGTGTTCCAGCATCTTCATGGTTTCAAGATATAAAGAGGATATTATCAAACTTTTTAAGGAGAGGTGGGAAACCTAGGATAGCCTGAGATACAGTTACATCCCTTAGAGGCAAAGGTGGATTGGGTTGCCCAGATCTTGAGGTTTATGCAAAGGGTCATATTCTTGCTATAATTTATCAATGGAGTTTCTTTCCAAATTCAGACAATGTATTATATCGTACTATTATATATCCATATTCACTCAAGAAACAGCTCACAGATATATGGATAGATACAGATTTATTGAAGCAGAGATCTAATTTCCTATTTTCATGGTTTAATTTAATTAGTAAATGTTTTAGACATCTTTCCAATCTACCGTAAATATTCCATGGTTGTTTCTCCCCATCCATTCCAGTAATAAGATATGGGGCCATGCCACAGATATTTTCAATTTTGAATTATTATGAATAATATTAAAATCTGGCATGACTTGATTAAAGAAAAGATCAATTTATATCCATACAACAATTCAACAAACATTTGAAGTTTGGGAATGGTAATATCTTAATATACTTTACCCTATCTAGTAAATACAATAAAATGAAAAGAATGTTCAGCAGTGATTCTTGTAAGTTACATCTCATGATTAAAAAACAGACTGCCTTGTTAGAAAAAGGTACAGATAAAATGCTGGCAAGATTTTACAAAAATATTATTAGCAGAAGAACTTTAAATTATAAAAACATAAATGCCAGATGGGCTAACATTGCTGGTCTCTCATCATTAGCAAAATAATGGGAATGCAAATGAATTAATAATATTAAATTATATGTTTCTGCTAAAACCAAATCCATTCAGAGAAACATTACTGATAGAGCATACATTACACCCTATCAGGTATCAAAAATCAGTAATGAGTATTCTCCACTTTGCTGGCATGGTTGTGGTGACATTTGTCCCTTAATGCATTGCGTGTTGTTTTGTTCGAAAGTCTTAGAGTGGTGGATACAAACCCATCAAATTTTGAAGACAGTATTAGACTTGCATATTGATTTTACCATGGATAGATTACTGTTTAACAACATAATAGACGTTCATTGGGACAAGGCTCATAAAAAATATTTATGTTGGCAACTATGTCAACTAAAAGATTAATCTTAGAAAATTGGAAAGATACTCAGCTTCCTTCTTTCAATTTGCATAAATGATGGGCCTAGTTTAACATTACTTTAATATTCAAAAAATTAATTTATCATACAGATTACAACAGTGATTATATTTTGCCACATCATGGAATAATATCCAGACATTAATACCACCCATTATGAAAATATACAGTGAAGTCACCCAGGAAGAAGCGCAGTGCTGCAGAATTCCACAGCAGAGTTACTGCAGTAAACAATGGAATTTCAGTGGGAGTTAATCCCTTTTGTCATGAAGTAAACCTGTGACACTGCACATCATCCTTGCTGACTTATCCATAAATCCCTTGAGACCTGTTCATCTCTTACTCCCATGTTGCTTATCTCACAAAGTATAAATCTTTTAGTATAGAAATTTGAACAGTGGTTAAACATTTTTACAAATGAAATGATAGAATAGCAAACCCGAGAGGAACTCACATGATGCTGTGTGTGGAAGGGATAGGGTGGGGGCCTTTTTCTTATGGTTATTTTCCAAGTATGTGTTTTTTATTTATGTGTTTTATTACAGAATCTACTACTAGTGTTGTAACAATGTGTTACTCAATACATGATTATATGAACAAAATTCAATAAAATAATTATGAATTAAAAAAAGGAGAAGAGGTTATAACTGAGAATTTGATAAATACCATGGATGGTTCTGCAGATGAAAGTTTAAAACATGTAATAGGGCATTAGCCCCTACCCCACCCCCTCCAGATCTCCTGATCTCCTGATGCTGCTACAGCCCATGGAAGTAACAGGGGCTCAGATACACAACTACAGCAGGGTGAACTTAGAAGTGAAAGAAGAAATGGTCATTCATATGCGTGTTTATTTCATATACCCCCTGAACCTGCAAAATGGAGGAATGCAGTACACATTAAGTATAAAGTGGGTATAGAAGTAGACCTAGACCATGTATTTGTGGGCTGAACACTTTTGAAGGAAAGTTTGGGATTTTTGACAACCAAAATTTATACTTTGATACATAATTCTGGAGATTTTGCATTTGATATTAACTTCAAAACAACTAATGGCTTGGAAATATTTTGAATAAGATACCATGAAGTAAAGCATAAACCATTATGGTCCCCCTTTTTTTGCAATTCCTCTTACACAACCAGCCTTTAAAACTTTAACTGTATTATTTAAAAATGCAGGAGTCTGTGTATCAGACATTTTGTGTTGGTTATAAACAAAATGCACTGTACTAGGCCATCTGGATATGATTATGAACTCGGAACATATTTGGATGGCAGGCTGGCAAATAAATGTCTGACTATCACAAGTGAATGGAACTGTACATCCCCTACCAAGCTGTTTCTGTCTAGGAAGGGGCTGAGGTTTTATTTTTTATGCAATCCATCTGAAATCTTGCTTATGTAGTGGAATCAGAACACATTTGAATAATGCCTGCAACTAGCTGATGTGTTCTCTTTGTTCTGTGATTGGACATACAAGCATAAATTGCAAAAATCCTGTAAGCAGTACCTTTGTGATGAAAAAAGATATACATATAGAAACTGCCCCATGGCATCTCATAACAAGGACCCAATAGAACAAGTGTAACAAGATTACTATGTCAACATTGCCCAGAAACAACACCAAAAAGCTAGGCCTGAGTCTCAAATGAAATGTCCTGTGGAAATACAAACTCTGCAACCAGGAATGGTGGACAACCTAAAGAGGACAGAGAAGAAGGAAAAATAACTATCAACAGAATGGATGCATCTCTTTTGAGAAAAGGTGCCATACCATCTGCACAGCTACAAGAACAAGCACAGACTTATGGGGAGGCTATTTCTCAACAAATGGCAACTATGAGTGGAGCAGGTGAAGGGAGGACTGGTACCAGCTTATCTCCTAGAGAAGAAGTGGACACAGTAGAATGACCCCATGAGAGACCTATGCCCCCTCCCATAACAGATCAACTTCAAATGGTTACTCATAGGAGGGGCAAGAAAGGAGAGAAGGCAACAACAGGCTAAACTGTCCAAAACAGATAGTATTCCCTTGTCAAATTGGTTTCTTCTGTCACAAAAAGGAAGGCTTGGGGCACATGGGGAATGATTCAGATGTCTTGTCTGTGGCTTCCTCCTATTCAGATTCTTCCCCAGACAATTATATATTTTCTCCTGATTCAGTGACACCAAGACAGAGAAAAGTAAAACAAAAGAGGGCTACCTATTTGAAAAAAATAATGTTTGGTGCTTTTCTGATGCCTTCTTTTTTCTCCTGTTAATGTCACTTTTCACTTTTAATTATGCTTCACTGGATGTTAGTGGTATTAAGCATATTCAAAGGAAAACAACTAAGTACCTTTACTATATTATGTGATTTACCTTGTGAGGTTTATTTTTTGCAGCATACTAAGCTGCATAATGTTAGAGAAGTTGGAAAAGCCTCACATGAATGGTTTGGAGGGCCCACCTTTTGGTCCATAAGTGAGACCTTTGTTCAGGCTTGGGAATTTTATTTAAATTCATAAATCCTAAGGTTACTAAGTTAATAGATTTAGCACCAGAACAGGTATTAATACTAGATGTTACCCTTGGTGATCAACCAATGCAATTTATAAATGTGTATGCCCCACAAACCACATTTTACGGTAACCACTGAGTACAGCACAGACACAGTGGCGTGGTAATGGAGGGCGAGGCAACAAGAGCATGTACCAAAAGAGTGACTGCACAGAGAAGCCGAATGATAATACAAGGGCGAAATACACAGCAGGTCTGCATGGGTGAACACCCATGCAGGGACACTGAGCACAGCGACTGGGACAGGGCGACAGGCAGTTGGGCGAGCACAGGCAGGAAGCTGCAGCCACACACTGGGTGGCAGACACACCTGAGCCTCAACCCCACAGTACAGAAGCGGCACACCCCAGCACAACATTGCCAATGTACAGCTGATGACCAGGCTACCCCTCCTCCACACAACATAGCACACAGGACACTCACCAGAGCAGGGCAATGGACCAGCACAGGCACCTGGGGACAGGCACAGGACAAGCGGCGGGGCTGATGGTCGAATGCCAGATATACATCCCAGACAGGAAGGGTCCGCAACAGACAGCGGTGGGCAGGGGATGTGGACCACATACAATTGGGGGGACAGACATGGTGGAAGCAGGACTGCCATCCTGGATTGAGGATGTCTGGCAGATACATCCAAAGCCAAGAAGGCAAACTGCTAGCCATTCACAATGGCTACATCTACCAGAAGGACAATGCTGGTCCAGAAAAGGTGTATTGGTGATGTGCCAAGGCGCACAGATATAGCTGCCTCGCCTGCCTGCACACCCTAGATGACACTGTGGTTGCCACCCTATGGGAGCATAATTATGCTCCTGATGCAGCAGACATTGGTGTGTGCTGTGTTCTGGGGTCACTATGGGATAAAGCGCATAGTTCACTGGATAGCACATCACAAGTGGTTGCTGTGAGCACATCGGGGATACCTGTGGCTGTTGCGGGTCACCTGCCAGGGGTGCGCCTACTGCGATGGACTGTGCAGCGCATGTGGCATGTAGCACGGGAGTGTCCCACGACACTGGCCACAGTCACTGATCTGACCATACTGTCCGAGTTCACCATAATGGGGGAAGGGGGTCAGTTCCTGCTCTATGACAGTGGCCAAGAGCAGGACCGGCTAGTGATCTATGCCAGTGACTGGGGTCTGCAGCAGCTGCAGGACTGCCCAGACTGGTTCATGGATGGCACCTTCAGGGCATGCCTGACACTGTTTGGGCAGCTCTACACCATCCACGCTGTCCAGTCTGGTGCAATCCTGCCAACCGTCTATCCCCTCTACTGCAGCAGGAGGGCCCAGACCTACAGTGGCCTACTGGACCAGCTACGTCACCACCATCCGCCACAAGCCCCCACCACCGTGCTGCTTGATTTCGAGTGTGCAAGCTTGTGCTCACTGTCCAGCACCTTCCAAAACGCCAACATCAGAGGCTGTTTTTTCCACTTTTCGCAGGCCATCTGGTGCAGGATTCAGCAGTGCCCTGAGGTGCTGCACCAGTATTCCATGGACCCAGACCTTGCCTTGCACCTCCAAATGCTGCTGGCATTGGCATTCATGCCACCCAGCAATGTGCCAGCAGTGTGCCAGGAAATGCAAGCCTGGCAGTACATGGTGCAGAACGAGAAGCTGCTGCAGCCAGTCATGGACTACTTTGAAGACACCTGGATAGGTTGCCCCAGTACCCACTCAGGGCACTACAGGGCAATGTTTCCAATCGAGCAGTGGAACTGCCATGCTGTGACCATCCAGGGGCTGGCCAGAACTAACAATGTGGTGGAGGGGTGGCACCGAGCGTTTAACACCAAGCTTGGTGCCTGCCATCCCAGTATCAGGAGACAGCTGGAGTGCCTCCATGAGGAAGGGTGGCTGACAGTGGTCCACTCTGAGCAGCTGGTCTCAGCAGCGGAGGTCCTTCAGTGCCGGTGACACTATAGGGACATGAATACCCGCGTCATCTCTGTTGTCGCCAAATATGTGACCCGGAGCCACTATGACTACCTCCGTGGACTGGCACACAATTTCACCTTCCACGTGTGACCAGCCATGGCCATTTGGTAGGTGTTTCCCTTGCCCTGCCAACCATTGATCACCTCCTGACACTGACTATCTTGCCTTGGGCTATGGGCTGTCTCCTTGCCCAGCAGTCGAGTGGTGCCACTCAGTATGGGGGCCCACTCCCCCTTCCCTCTTCCCTGTAGTTGCTCTGTTGGTGCTCACTCCCCTCACTCTTGTCCATTGAGCATTCACTGATTGTGCGCATTCGCCCTGTGCGCACGTTTGCCACTGCTGTGTGCTCGCCCTTCCCGCAGTCGCCCGCTGTCGGTCGCTGTTTGGGGACTCGCACATGTGAGGTCACCCACATCACATAAATCCCATTTTACAGGGTTGCACTATTTAAACAAATTCAGCCATATTTATATACAGCAAGTCCTTTGGTACAGGGGTGGGACGGATTTCAACTGTACATCATCCTTGACTGACAAAATTGGAAAACTGATAAAATATATAGCAATTCAAATTTTCTAAATAATTTATATAAAACCGCCAAACTTAAGAATAGTTTTCCACTTACATCTAGGCCTTCAAATCATACCACTTGGAAAATCAATCTATTATAATGTAATGATTTTCTATTTCATTCAGAATGGCTACCATGTGACAAGACAACCAAGTTATTATGCCTATAGAAACCACTGAGTATTGTCTCATAGGTAAGCATGTTGAGTCTCCTTTTAACCCATCAACTGGGAAGGGAGTTTGGAGTTTAAATGCATCATGTTTAGAGGAAACAAAAGTAACTGTGGCTTTCAAAAGATTCTTAGAAGCAAGGAAGTCTGTAAAGGTGTTATATGATGACAACTTAACCTGGTGGTTGGATTCCAAGCAGGACTTTAAAGTATTTTTCTTTCAGAAACAAGCAAAAAAACAACAAAAAACAACAAAAAAAAAAACCAGAAAACTATGCAATCATAAATACCTTAAGTATTTGGATTTAAGAAAATAACTCCATACTCGGATGTCTTTAAGAAGAGAAACTGGGACTAATTATGAATCACAAATAAAAAAAGAATAAATTTCTTCATACTTACTGTAATTTCCTTTTCTGTTAGCTCCCACATTGTCAATGAGTAGTCATTATAACTGGGTACTGAGCTCCCCTACTAGGAGAAATTGCACAGTGAGATTCAAAGCAGAGACCCTGTTCAATGTTTAACCAGAGAAACCACATAATAAGATATTGTGGCCTTTTAAAAAAAAAGTAACAACTGTTATTATTAAAAACAGATAAGGCACAGGTACAATTTCTCCCCCAGGGTTTATTACAGACTGACCGATGATCATTAGGCACTCTTTCGGGGGCTTTTTCAAGGGGTGCGAAATGATCATCGGGCAGTCTGTAATACACCTTGGGGGAGAAATTGTACCTGTGTCTTATCTGTTTTTAATAATAAAAGTCGTTACTTTTTAAAAAAAAAAGCCACAATATCTTGTTATGTGGTTTCTCTGGTTAAACATTGAGCGGGGCCTCTGCTTTGAATCTCAGTTTGGATTTTGACCTATTGTACTGTTTACTTTTCCAGGAGCGACTCATTTCTTGTGAAATTGCACAGTCCGAGGCTGTTAACAGAAAAGAATGTTAAATGAATGTTGGGCACATGAGGATTTTGGACAGCAGCTACTCTCCAGTCACTATTGTCCACTCAGTACCTCAATATGGAAATAAATATCATATCAGTCTACTTGATTTGAAAAAAACACACATCAGCTGTCTAAACAGATAGGACTTTAGCCAGAATAAAATACAGTAAACAGTGGTCTACTTCGTCAGATGATGAAAAGTGAGTGATCGAGGCTCATCTTCCAAATGTCTATGTCTTGGAAGGTACTGCAGAACTGAATCAACAGAAACAGACTTATTAAATGGAAAAGGACTGTATGCAGTGTAAGCAATCACCTGCAACAAAGGAGGTATCCTTAGATAACCACAAATTCCAACCTGTTAAATCTGTGTGCTAGCTATTAACATTTTAATGTGGAACTGCTCTTTTTTCTTTGCTTATATAAATAAACACAAGCATGGCAGGTAAACTATAGAGGGATGTCCAGACAGGCTTACAATCAGAGTTTATAACAGAACGATGGACATCCCTGAACTGGCATACCAGACAATATTCTCCAAACAAGCTAGATGGTGGCTCAAAACAGTTCTGGTCTAGGCCCAAAGCAATATCTAAACATGCAAACCCTCACAAAGCTCAACTCCAGGGTCTCCACCATATCACAGACCAATTGAGCGGGTGCTCGGTCATCTGGACCAGTGTACTATGGTACACTATCTGGGATTGCTAATAGGAGAAGTGGATTTGTTGTTCATTATTCTTGCTATTTTTAATTTTTTTTGTTGCACATTTGTATTTGGTTTTAGTGGGGGAAGGGGGTTAGTGATCTGCACCTTAATAAGTGTTATTTCAAGGGTGGTGCCCTCTTTTTGACCACTAGTCTGTCCTCTGTTTGTATATATACTATCTTCATCAGATGGGTACTGAGCTTAAAGTAATCTCTTGGAATACTAAAAGGGGTCAAACCAAGGAGAAGAGACAATGTATTTTGAAGCACCTGTGCACAATAGGTTGTACATTTGCCTTTCTGCAGAAGACTTACCTCCTGATGGGCCAAGCTCACAGGTTTAGGCAGGAATGGGTGGGCCAAGCCTTTGGCTCAGGCAATAGCCCCTGATGAGGTGGCATCACTATATTAATAGATCGCCATGCCCTCTACTTTGATTGAGGAAGTCAATGACCCAAAAGGTCAATTTATTTTTCTGAGGGGGTGTTAATATCACAGGGTAGTTATGTTGGGTTGTTTATGGCCCCAACACAGACTTCCCTGCATTTTTTTATGTCCATAGCGATGGCCCTGGCCCTTTTTATATCACTTCCTCTTCTTATTGGAGGTGATTGCAATTTGATACAGTCTCCAGATCTTGATAGATTGGAGCATCATAGACAGGGATTCCTTCCATGCCAAAGAGCGCTTCAGGATGCGATGGATACCTTAGGCCTTTTGGACCTGTGGAGAGTCCTGCATTCCCTTGATAAATGCTATTTCTTCTATTCCCACCCTCATCTGACTTTTTCCCATACTGATTATTTTTTGCTTAGCCACGAACTCCTGCCAGATGTCCAGATTTGTGAGATTAAAGAGATGGTCCTATCAGACCATCACTACATTTACCTTCAGGATGATATTAGATTGGGGAGTCTAAGGACCAGACTTGGAAACTTACCACCAGGCTGTTGTTTGACCCTTTTGTAGTGAAAACAATCAAAAAGTCAATCCAACACTTTTTTGACTTTAATTTGGAATGGATTTTCAGGGTGGACACCTTATGGTGTGCCACAAAAACTGGGTGGAAAGGTGTGCTGATTTGTCTGGCCTCTAAACAGAAAAGGCAGAAGGAGACCAAGGCGCAGACCCTTTGGAGAAAATCAGGGCGTTAGAATTCTCACTCTGTTGGTCCATGCCTGAAGCATCCTGGTGTAATCTCAATTCTCTACATTCTCAATATGCAGCAATACTGCAGGAAAGGTGGAGTTAGCTATTACACACTCTTAGATCACATATATTGAACAAGAGGATAAAGCTGAGAAGATTCTGGCCCTTTGGTTTTAGTTTTGGGAAATGCAGAAAGTTATAAGGCATATCAAATGGCACCCTGATCAGCCTTTGATGGTCTCAGCCCAGGATATGACCACGATTTTTAGAGGATTTTATCAGGAGCGCTATACTGCGGAACCTGGGCATGTGGATCTTGAAGAGGTTATTAGCACCTATTTAGGTACCACTGCCCTGCCTTGCCTTAGTTCTGAACAGACCTCTCATCTGCAGGGTCTAATTCAACATGAGGACGTGTTAGTAGTTATTGGAAGCTTGCGGCTTTATAAAACCCCAGGATCAGATTGGTTTCCTTCTAATTTTTATAAGAAATTGGTAGGTGAACTTGCCCTGTATTTAACACTTCTTTTTAGTCACTTCTTTGATGAGGGCATCTGGAATCCTTCTCTTTTGGAGTCCGGAATCACTCTAATCATCAAACCAAACCATGATGACACAATCACTGAAAATTACTTTCCCATTTCTCTTATGAATGTGGACCTGAGGATCCTTGCAAAGATGTTAGCTTGCCACCTAAAGAGAGTTTGACAGTGCCTTATTGGTTCTGAACATGTAGATTTATGTTTGGGTGTCTGTCGAGCAACCATCTTTGCAAGGTGCTTCACCTTGTCTCTGTGTCTGGGCAGACTGGTCCAGCTGCAGCCTTGATCTCCCTAGACATGTAGAAGGCCTTTGACCTGGTGGTGTGGAATCAACTTTTTTCCATTATGTGACAGTTTGGTTTCCCAGATGCCTTCATTAAATAAGTTCAGTTATTGTATCATTCCCCCATGGCCCGTATTGTTTGTAATGGCATCCTTTCTCCCTGTTTTTTTTTTTAGAAAGAGGCACCCACCAGGGCTCTCCTGTAGTGCTTGCTACAGTAAAGTTGATCTGTACCAAGCTACCATGCAAACTGCATGGTAGTGGTATACATATAATTCAATGAGCACCGCAATTGTGCAATGCTCAGTATACCATGCTACTGCTCAACTTTACTGTGGCAAACACTGTATTTCCCCCTTTTTATTTAATCTATATCAGGAGCCACTTATTCTTAAATTTAAGTACGATGCTATGGTTACAGGCATAACTGTTGGCTCCTACAGTTATTCAATCTCTGCATATGCAGATGATATTTTATTACATCTTACAAATCCTCATATCTCAGCTCCAAAGACCTTATCTATTATTGAGTTTAGTTACTTTTCTGCTTATATAATTAATGTGCGTAAAACCTCTGCATTTCCACTTAACACTCATGTAGATAAACAAGTCATGATTTAACTGGGTTTTAAATGGGAGCTTAAGGTACTGACTTATTTGGATATTAAAATTTCTAGAAATAACTCAGAACTGATTTGTCTCAGCCTAGACCCCTTGCTTAAACTTTTGGAATAGGATCTTACCCAATGGGGAACTTCCCCCTTTCCCTTCTGGGTGGTATTAATGTAATTAAAATGAATGTTTTGCTTTGGGTGTTATACCTATTAAGCATGCTCAGTTTAGTTCTTCCCTTACATAGGTTTGCTAAATTTCATAGTCTGCAATTGCACTTTTTATGGCAATGTAAGATGGCTCAGTGTACCCATAACCATTTGGCTGCTCCTAAATTTTTGAGAGGGGATTGCGTCTTCCCTATTTTTTGCTTTACTATTTTGCTTCCCATGGAAACAAATACCTTTGAATCAGTGGTGCTTTAGTTTTTAAACCAGTAGTCTATAAACCACAATGGTTATGCATTAAAGAACAATTAGCTCAAAGCTGTGGAGTACAACTTAGCTCCCTTTTATTTGTCCCATTGTCTCGAATGCCTGCAGTGCTCTGACCTACCTGTATAATGTGGTCTCTGATGGCCCATAATCAAATGTGTCAATGTCTGGGACTCCAGTTGTTTAAAGACAGTTTGCAACCCCTGTTCTTCAATACCAATTTCATGGTGGGTGGCAAGGTTCTACATCCTAACTCTTGAAATAACGTTGATATTCCTTCAGATGGTCATCTTGTGGATCACAATTCCTTTGTCACCTACAATGCATTTATAGACTGCTGGCAGATTACAACACCCTTTGCTTTTAAATGATTACAACTGAAGCATTGTATACTTCAATATATGGGTACTCCACCTTCTTCAATATATGGGTACTCTACCTTGATCAGACTCAGGGGGCTTGGCTCTAACATGCCTTATATTGCTTTCTATGCAACCTCCCTCTATTTCTGGCATGTACACTACCTTCACAGCCATTGACCTATCCATGCCCTCTCCTATTTGCTCCCCTTGGTCCAATGCCTTAGGACTGGACATGAGTGAAGAACAGTGGCATCAGCTCTGGGTTGATTTGTACTGGTATAATGCACAAGTTCACTTCAGATTGCAGCAGTTTAAAATTCTACATAATCTATATTATACTCCACAAAAACTTTTTCCAATGTGTAAATCTAATTCTGATCTTTGTGTCAGATGTCTATAAGAGGATGGCACTCTATATCATATTTTATGGTCTTGTGAAAAGGCTCGACCTTTGTATTCTGAGATTCAGACCAGATTAGATCCATTACTTGAGCTCCAAAATGCCTTTAACCCTAAGGTCTACCTGCTCAGTCTGTACGATAAGGCAGTGTTCAGACCATGGAAACGAGACATTTCTTTGATAGCATTGGTTGCCAAACATATTATTCTGTGGCACTGGACTGATGATGGCCCTCTATCCTATACAGATTGTATTTTGTTCTCTTGTAGGACTTACCTTTGCTAACCTCTTGTTGTGGAGACTCGGCAAGTGATTACTACAAAGGATGCACTTCACAACACTTGCTCCTCACATCTCTTCCTTCATGCCTTTAGCCCTCCCTCCCCAGAGAAGGTATCCTGGCAACCACTTTTGTATAAATTGTATAAGAATGCAATGAGCTCCAAAATAATACATTATATTAAGTGGTAGCTGGATAACAGTGAATGTATTTACTTACTAGGATGTTGGATGTCAGGATGGAATACTTATGTTTTATTTGGGTGCACTTTTTTGATATGATGTAAATATTCAACACATGGTATTAATTGTTTATTTAACCAGTCATTGATTGGTGGCACTATTTAAAACTGTTCATTTCATTTCTCACTCACCATGCCCCCAGACCAAGGATTAGAGTAACCCAAAGTGTCAGTGCTAGTAACATGGCTGGTGAGCAGTGTTTGGCATAGTACCAAAATAAAATCTGCATTTTTGCTTCAATTAACAAACTCTTGTCCTTGTTTTGGAGTGCTATACTAGAGGAAGTTTTAAACTGGTATCAGTATGGCTTTGCAGCCCTTTCTCACAGCACCCTCCCACACTCTGCAGCTCACAGTGTCTGTTTGGATTTTCTGTTCCTATGCAGAATGGCACTGAGGAATTTTGTTTGCTCTTAATGTCAAAAATTCTACTGCAGTTTTACACCATAGATATTCTTTTTTCTGTACAAAATGGGAAGCGTTACTAACCTTGCTGAGATCTTACGGTTATGATGGCTTTCTCCTCTTTTTACTGCTGTGCTGTTATCCTTTTCTGTCCCTCTGGCAGACCTGCTTGCTATGATGCTATTGCAGTGTTTTTATTTGGATGAGTGCACTTTTGGGCATTTATATGGTTCTTTTTTATGTGCCTCTCTTGGGATCCAAAAACATTTGCTATGTGTGTTGTATATTAATTGTAGATACTGGTCATGGGTGGGGTTTGTGAGGGGGATGTTATTTGTATTTCTTTGGTTTATTTGCTGTTTCTGTATATTTCATGCTTTGGAGTTTGTACTTATTTTATGGGGAGCTTTATTATTCTTGTTTTTTTTGTTTTTCTTCTTGTATATGAAAATCTAATCAAGTGTATTCAAGCTAAAAAAAACATATCTCTCTTGCCCAAAATGTCTCCTTATGCCTTTCAGCCCATAATGTCTTCTTACTCTTTCCAACCCATAATGTCTCCTTACATATCTCTCCTGCCCATAAAGTCTTCTTACACCCTCTTGCCCAAAATGTCTCCTTATGCCCTCCTGCCCAAAAGATCTCCTTACTCCCTCCTACCCATAACTTCTCCTTACATATTTCTTCTGCCCATAACTTCTCCTTACACCCTCCCAGTCCATAACTTCTCCATACTGTCTCCTACCCATAACATCTCCGTACATATCTATCCTGCCATAACTTCTCCTTACACTCTCTTGCCCATAACTTCTCCTTATGCCCTCCTGCCCTTAACTTCTTCTTACTCTCTCCTGCTCATAAACTTCTCCTAACTCCCTCCAGTCCATAACTTTTCCATTCACACTCTTGCTCATAACTTCTGCTTTCATCCTCTTGCCTATAACTTCTCCTTATGCCCGCCTTCCCATTTCTCCTTTTGTCCTTTTGCCCATAACTTCTACTTATGCCCTCCTGTCCATAACTTCTTCTTACACTCTTCTACCCATAACTTCTCCTTACTCCCACCTGCCTATAACGTCTCCCTATGCCCTTCTGCCATAAATGTCTCCTTACTTCCTCCTGCCAATAAATTCTCCTTACTCCCTCCTGCCAATAACATCTTCTTACTCCTTCCTTACTCCTTCTTGCCTATAACGTCTCCTTACTTCCTCCTTCCCTTATCTTCTCCTTATTACCTCCTGCTCATAACCATTTTACTCCCTCCTTTCCATACAGTGGTTACTATAGAAAGGTTTACTGGTATTAAAGTTTTGTCCAGCAACTGTGAAAAAATTACAGTGGATTTACCATGGTAAAAAAACTTTTCTATAGCAGCCACTTTCTCCTTACTTCCTTGGAGGAAGGAAGGAGAAGTTATGGACAGGAGTGAATAAGATGTTTATAGGCAGGAGGGAGTAAGGGGAAGATAAGGGCAGAAGTGATTAAGGAGAAGTTATGGGCAGGAGGGAGTAAGGAGAAATTTATGGACAGGAGGGTATAAGGAGAAGTTATAGCATTGGCATAGATTATGGTGGGGGCATGCTACCACCCTCAGAAGTTCTATGATATCATAGTGGGACTTTTGAAGCTCTAAGTGTTTTTCTTTTATTTCATATTGGTCAGGTGGAGGCTGGGGACTTTTTTCCAAGTCTTCACACTCAGCAGTTGGTGACCACTCAAGTGTGAGCAGTGGTGCCTCCTCCTGCCCCACAAATATGCAAAGGAGTTGCAAGGAGGGAGAGTGAACCAGTGACTTCCATTCTGTGGCCCATCACGTGGCTGTCATTAGTGTGCCCTGCTGGTGTCATCCAAGTGCTGCGAGTTGCTGGTTCTGCCTTGGGTGGGGGGTAATGAATAGGGTTCCAGGTTGTGTGAGAATGTGTGTTGGAGGATGTGAAGCAAAGATGGCAAGGGTCACAGTGAGCAGCACTGGGGAGGGGCCATGGGCATGCAGTGCAGAGCCAGGACTCATCTCAGTTTAGAGAAGTTTGTCTCCATGGAGAAGGGAGGATTCCTAGCCAATGATGACTCACTGCAGGTAAGCCATGGCTCAGCCACTTCCCTTGCTGCCTGGTAGTTTTAAGTTGGGGCAAGTAAAGGAATTAACATATCAGGGTATATTTCTTCCTGAAAAGGCCAGAAAGCCAGCACCAACCAAGAAAGGTGCAGAACTGTTTGTTTATTAATTCTTTGTCTGAGCCTGCCAGCCAGTCAGAGAGTGAAGTGAAATAATAGGTTGCTGGGTGGGATACTGTAGAGCTGTTTATTAATGAGCAAGTTATATTTAGTGCATGGCACTAATTGGCTGCAATTGCACAAATTTAATTTAATGCTCTGCAATTAGCTCCTAATTTGTGTCCCTGGAAAATATGCAATTTTGGCCCATTAGCACCATTTTCACTGAAGTGAATATAGCTATAATTAAAAGACAAAGAACCTCTGTGCACAAACACTGAGACAAGGGTTATCCCAAAGGGCATTTGGCTGGGAAGCCAAGTTTCAAGAAAATACAAAATCACACATGCCCACACAATGCAAAGCATCATGGGCTGCATATGCAAATCACCACAGAATGTTATGCGGGTTCAACTTTAAGCAGAATTGCATAGTGCCAAAAGGCCTCTCACACAGTTTGCAAAGGGTGCTAACAGATGACTTAGACACGTGTTTCGCCCTACCAGGACTCATCAGCATGCCTCGTCTGTTTGACACCCCAGTGGAATGAACCAGCTACCCTAAGACGGTCCATCTGGGTTATGTTGTGGTGAACCCATTAAAATAAAAAACTATTTAAAAGACAAAGAACCTCTGTGCGGAAACACTGAGGCAAGGGTTACGCCAAAGGGCATTTGGCTGGGAAGCCAAGTTTCATGAAAATACAAAATCACACATGCCCACACAATGCATAGCTATAATTATTTTACATCAAATATACTGTAACATGTTCTACAGTATAACTATCCCTCTGTGTCTCTCACTGGGCTGGAGTGTGGATCCATCAGTGAAATCCTGGTATGTGGCCTGGTGTTGTAGCTCTGCCTTGTTGCCTTACATGTCATGCAGAACTGTAGCATATGTGGGGACCATACATGTCTGTCTCATGGAAATCTAAGTATTTCTGACTATTGTGAGTCACCATAGTGATTTGCATCAGGCAGCAGCTGAGTTATGCCATGATTTGTATTGTGTGCATCACTGATGCATGTAGAACATATGAGGAAAAAAGAGGAGGAGAAAGGGATGCTGAGGAGGAAGAAAAGGAGTAGATAAAGGTTTCATTATGCCAATTGTACATTTTTAAATTCTTATTTTTTAAAGAAAATGGAAAGCTGGTTATTTTGATAGGAATATTGGTAGTTTGTAACAAGTCAAAAAAGGCTTTAAAAGCAGCCAAATAGTGTCAAAATAATCCTCAAAATGCACCAGAATGCATCTAAAATCTGATAGCTTTCGGAGGCCTAAGCAGCCCCTAGAGTCCCTGCCTATTGAATTGATATTTACTAGGAAAAGCAGGACTTTTACCAGTCTTTGCCCCCCAGTCAAAAAAGCTATCTATTCATCTGAGTTATAAGCAGGAGGGAGTAAGGAGAAGTTATGGGCAGTAGGGTATAAGAAAGCTTGGCCCCTAAAGGACAGGCCCCTTTGTTATAGGCCTGAATACCCAGAAGGAAGGGCAGAGAAGGCATGTGGGGGGGAGGGTAACAGATAACGAAGGGGGCGGGGTTTCTTTAGGAATGGTCATAATGGGAGGGTCATTTGAGGAAAAGGGGGTGCAGTTGCAGAGGGGTTGACTTCACTAAAAGGTGAGAGGGCTCTTTGTAAAGGAAACAGATGATAGGTGGAAGAAGGAGGGAGAGAGAGAGGAGAAGAGAGCAAGGGAGTGGGGTTGAAAAGGGGAAATAAGGAACTGCCAGAGAAGCTCTCCTTCACTTTTGCTAGACAGAATTTGAATTTGTTTATGTAACCCCTCACCCCTGTCTTTTTTCAAAATGACAGGTGGCATGCTTTTGAAGCTGACAGCAGTACCTGGTGGGGACTGGGTTCGGGGAGGATGAGGTTACTCGGCACAGGGGACCTAGATTTGGCTACTCTGCACAGGGGCACCCAAGTAAATCCGAACACAGGGAGCAATAACTGTAATGTCCAGAACCAGGAATGGGATTCTACAGTGTGGCTTTTATTCACATCCAAGCTGAACAAACAAAGGATAGATGGACCCCCACAGGGCTACATTCCTGGTAATGCAGATTAGAGATAACAGAAACACTTTATCACTATTTCCAGCCCTCAGGCTCTGAACCCACCAGACACACAGCCCAGACTTGCATGCAACTTTGGGTACACAGCCCGACTCGTACACTACTTGGGTTTTCCCCACTGGTCCGGCTCCCCCGCCGGCCAATTGATCAACGGTCCATTTTGGGAAATGAACCACTTATCCTGTTGTGGCTCGTCAAACCACTTCTTAGAGCCTTCACCCTAGAGGAATTTTCCTTCCAATCCCACATCTGGGTACTTCCCTCATCACTGGCCAAGTGCATAAGGCAAAGTAGAAATCCACAGAGCAAATCCGTAGAGGTGGACCTTGTCACTAAAGATGGGGGAGTCTCCCACCTCCAGCTCCCACAGTCCATACCCAGCCATTTCTCTGGAAACTAAACAATTCCTTTACTGAAAGCTTGGCAATGTAGATTACTGGGTAGACGTATGTCACATCTCCTCTACATATCTTTTGACTTCCCAATAAGCGCTGGACTTGAACCTACTTTTACTTTTTGGTTAAGCCTATTTCTCTAGGCCTCCCACTATTTCAGTAGCCCAATCCCCACATGTCACACAAGTCCCAGGGTGAAAAACATAGGCCCTTTCAGGAAGAGCAGACACTCACCCTCCAGTTGCAGGTGCCCGACAGGTGATTCACAATCTTCTTGTTTCCCAAAAAAAAACTCTGGAACAAATAGGCAGCTTCTCCATTAGTAGCAGAACCAGGGGGTTGCCCCAGGAATATGCAGGAAACCCTTTCCTGCCCTCATCCCTGGAGGGAGGGGGCACTGAGACCTGAATCAGTGGTCTCCACCACTTACAGACTGCTTCTGTGTCTCTCTTAAGGTGGAGACACACACCCTTTATACCTAAATGTAGCCCTCTGTCAGGGCTGAGGCTCCTAGAGCCTACACAGAGCTGCTGTGCTGCTTTCACAGCAAGCTCCCAACACCAACTGACTCACAGACTACTGTTCAAACCTCCCAATATTCTATTCCAACTCCCTGCTGCAGATTCCATTGTGGCTCATGCACCTGCGATAGTTCTATGGTGATGTCATCCCTCAGTCTCAGCTGAGACTGAGAACAGAGTGAGATGGTGTGAAATCCATTTAACTGGAGTTTCACAAGCTGCCTTCCCTGCCTACCACTAGGTCTTACTGGGATTCTAGTAACCCCGGGTAACAAGGGGGTTACATTTAGCACATCAGTTTTTGGCATTCCTTAGGATATAGAGTATTTGGGTAAGGTTTGTAGGATCAAATTAGGAGTCGTTTGTTCAAATAAAAAGGTATATTTTATCAGGAAATTGTATTGTTTGGGTGGAGCTCCTTTTGCTAAGTTCCTAGTGGCATGATTGGGAGAAAGGATTGCATGCCAGGATGGGGATTGTTGGGGCAGATGAGAGGAGCCATGGCTGAGCAATTTTGGTGTGGCTAGAGTACAGATTTGGGGGTTAGCTGGGGGTGAAAAGGTTTTGAGGTTGATTCAGCATACAATCGAGTGTTTGTTTAGAACTGAGGGAAAAAGCAGATCTGAGTTTTGATGGTGGTTCTGCATACAATCGAGCATGTGTTCAGAGCTGGGAAAAAAAGCAGAGTTGGGTTTTTGATGTGGTTCTGCACACAGTCGAGCATTGTCCAGAGCTGGGGAAGGGTCAGAGTTGCAGTGGGATGGCAGCTGGAGTGCAAGGGCACGGTGATCATCAGAGGGCCAGTGGTTGCTTCTGGCACATGTTTTAGGGTGGCTGGACAGCAGCCCAAAGGTGCAGAGTTAGGAGATGGAGCGCAGTGGTTGTGCAGCCCTTGGAGAGCATGGCTGGAGAAGGTCAGGTGATTTGGGGCAGGAGCTGGAGTGCAGTGCTACAGCGGTTCTGAACAGCCCACCTCAAGAGAGCTGGGAGCCCCAGGAGGTGGTGGGATGGATGATTGGCTGTGTTCAAAAGAGGAAGCTATGAGGGAGGGACAGGAGCTTTGGGGCAGAGGATGGATGGGGGCAGGAGAGCATTGAGGGAGTGGAGAGCAAATGTTTTCTCACATTTGTTTGAGTCCATGAGCTGTTGGGTGGTTGGTATTGCAGGAGCATTGGGGGGACAACCAGCAGTGCAGGGTCAGTGGCCGAACAGAGTGAAGGCATGACAAGGGGTGTGGAATGGGGGGGCGGCCCGGGGGCATTGAAAGAGTCCAAGAAACAATGTTTTCTTGTGGTTTGGTTAGTCCATGAGTGGTTGGCCAGTTGGTGGCACAGGAAGGCTGGAGGGATGACCAATAGTACAGGGCCAGTGGCCCAAACAGAGTACAAACTTGACCGCATGGTGGCCACCAGCGGGTGGTGGGACAACAGCAGCATGTTTTTTATGAGGAGAAGGTAGCACACATGTGGGGCAGCAACCAGCAGGTAGGGGTAAAAGGCAGAATTGAGTCTTGGGGCCATTTATTATCTCGGTTGATGGTATTACTAATAATGTAGCACCAACCTCCTATTATTTGGTGCTGCTTTTCTTTGTTTGCCCATGAGGCCAGTTTAAAAAGTACAATTGTCTTTGGGTGGAGCAGCAGAAGTTCATGGAACAACAGCAGCTTGTTGTAAGGGGAACAGGTAGAAAATGCGCCAGTGATTAAAAGAAAAGGGCAGAATTGAATGCATGGGGCCAGTGTATTATTTCTTTTGTGTTGTACTAATAAGAGAGCACCAGCCCTTTTACCCTTTTACTCAGTGCAGTGTTCTTTGTTTGGCTATGGGGCCAGTGTAAAAGTCCACTTGTCTTTGTTGCCAGAGCTGCAGAAGTTCGGTTATGGCGCCGGCAGAGGTAAGGCAGAAAAAAGCTGCCATTGGATCTAATAAGGGAGAAATGGTAGCATTGCTGCCAGTTTTTAAAGGGTCATGGGGGGATCCAATCGATTGTAGAGAACCAGGCAACCACGTGTTGGGCTGCCAGGATGGTTGGAGCCTCAGCTGCTCGTGTTGTTGGCTGGGGAAGGCAGGACTGGCTGGGAGTGGTGCAAACAAGTGCAGGACCCTGGACAAGGTAAAAGGTCCTGGGAGGAGCAGCTGCATGATGGGGGTGGGGTGGGGTGAGGGGATGGAAGCCACAATTGAGTGATGGTAGGTGAAAAGGAGGCGGCAAGACATGGACAAAGAAAAAAAAAGCTTAGAAAAGATTTTGAAAAGGCAGACCAGCAGCCCGAATGGGAGAGGAAGTGTGTCTGCATGTAGTGGCTGCCGGTTTTTATTGTGAAACAAGTTTCAGCTCATTTTGTGGGACAGCAAAAGACACAAAAAAAATTGTTGAAGTAATGTATTTAGAAAGACTGTGTGAGGGTCTCAGAGGCTGCCATTTTGATTCGGGCCATGTGGGGGGCCGACATTTTGTTCAGACCACATGGCAGTCACCATGTTTGGTTTGAAAGAGAGGACTAATCACCCATGGTGCACTCAGAAGAATAGGTTAGTGTCAGACAGGACTGCACTTAATTACAATGAGAGCCCCTTGATGACTAGACTGGATAAGAAGCAGTAGTACAAAATACAACAGTGTAATAGTAGGTATAGTTTCTACAACAGGGTAACACAGTATCAGATAAAAACTGAATCCACAAGGAAGAATTATAAGGGTGGAGGTGAGTGGCAACATTAGGCTGGATATTGACCAACAAGCTGCATTTTATACTGCTTCCAGGGTTGAAATATGCAATTCCCAGCCATTACAAAAGGAAAATGAATAAATACCTGCAAAAAATGAGTGAGGACCACAACAATTATTGGTGAAACTAGTTCATTGATGAAACTACCAGAAGATATTTTGTTGTGGAAGGTTGGAAAAGGATTGGCGACCAAAAAAAAAGAGGTTTTTTTTTCAGGGAATGGTTAATGCACAAACAACCGATGCAGAGATGATAAGGAGCCAGGCTGTCTTGAAAGCAAGGGAGGGAGGGCAATGGGTTAACCCGGATACATCTAAAACTTAGATTTGTCAAGTTGAAACAATTGTCGTGGACACAGTAGCAAAAGGACAGGTTGTGGAAAATAACTTAACAATATAAAAAAGGGGTAAGAAGAGAAAGATGCAAAAATGCAGGTAAAACCAGAGCTGAAAGGGGGTAACAGTGGCAGATACACAAGGAAAAAATAAATAACTACATTTTCACAGATAGGATGCAGTGTAAGGCTCACATATTCACATAACAGGAGACATGGTAAATAATATGTACACCAATCAAGTGTGGTGAGAAGTTTTGAGTTGGAGCACACCAGAAGTTGGGGGTAAAACACAGGAGGTTTTGCAAGGACGAGGGAAAAAGAATTTAGCTCAGTGGAGACAGCAAACTGGAATAAAAGTTTAGGCATAGATGATGTGTACCCTAGGTGTTGCAAAAACAAACAAACAAAAAAAAAACAGTTAGCAGCAGATAAAATAACCAGACCATGGAAAGATCTTTTAAATTATCCCGATGTAAAAACCATGGTGTCAAGTCAAGGGAAGACAGCGCTACAGCAAGGCCAATGATTAGGGACCTTTGTGGGTGCTCATTGCCAGTGGGTAGTAATTGGTGTGGAGAGTAGGCTAATGAGCCTTTGTCATGGGCTGCCATCTGAAAATTGAGGGTGCTCATATCAACTTTGTGAAGGCTTGAGTAATCAAGCGTCCACGGAGTCAGCTCACATGCAGTACTAATGACTATGTATAATTGGTAATAACCATATGTAAACAGTTATAATAACTATAGATAACTAGCCAGGGAGTGCCTACGAGGGCCCAGGTTGGGATTTGGAGGTCCACCAATGGCATAGTGGGAACAGACGGTCTTTTGGTAACCAGAATTTGTGGTACAATTGGGGACAAGGGGCTATCAATGGGGGAGATGCCTTCAGGCCACAATTTGGGTAGGGAATTTGCAAAAAAAAAAAAAGAGAAATATAGACAAGGAATGGATGGGAATGAAGTACATCCCTGATAGGTTGCGCAGTCAGTTAAGGAGGCTACTTCAATTATACAAGGAAGAACAATTGTTACCAAGCAACATAGGGCCAGTAGGCACAGCAGGGCAAGTGGGGGCTGCAACAAGGCTCTGGGGCAGTATCCGAAATTGATCCCCAGTATTGAAGCCATCGTCCATGGGGATAACTATTGAAGGGGCAGTCTGTGAGTTTGCTGGCAGTTGGAATCACTGGGGGGATGCCTCTAGCAGAGCAATCATGCTAGAGCTACCAGGAGAAATAGGGTTCATAGATGGGCCATTAGCACAATCAATTGTTTCAAAGAAGGGCTCAGTTAGTAGTATCAGGGTCAACTGCTGCTATGGTGGGGGCACAGCATCTCCACCTGAGCTAATTCGTGGGGTGTCCGGATGGTGGTACAAACCTTTAAAGGGGCCTTTGTTCTGGTAGTTTTTCCTTATTTCCTGAGGGGAAGCCTTTACTGCAAAGGGGGGGCAGAATTTTACATTATCAAGGGGAGAAGGAAGAAGGTGGAATCCATGCCAAAAAAAAAGGTACAGAGGAAAAAGGGGTATGTGACCAGCCCATGTAAGGGCACTCAAGACAACACCTTATGGTGAGGGATGTAAAAGATGGAGGGTCAATGTTACTGTGAATAAGGCAGGTGACTGGGTGTCAAGGTGGGAGCGACTGTGGAAAGTTTAACACTGGGTTGCAAGGAAGGGTTTTTCCCGGGAGAAGAGATGGAAGGACAAAGTCACAAGTGACAATGTGAGGGGTGGAAGGAGATGTGTGGGGCTGTTCAGACAGGTCCCATGTCATTTGATGGGAATGGAAAAACCTGAGGGCACTGTGGGGGGGATTTAAGAAGAGGGGCATCGTAAGCTGCAACAGGTATTAGGCCCTTACAAGGGAATGACAGTCATCAGGTCAGGTGGTACAGTAACACATAACTTGGCCAGGAGTTCAGCAAGACCAGGGAGGTGACACCACATGGAGTCTGACATAGCATGAAGGCAGGAAGAGCAGTAATGGACCTTTGGGTACCACTAGCTCGGCTGGATGGGATGAAAAAAGCAGGATGGACCAGGCCACTATTGGGTTTCACCTGGATACATCAGAATGGAGATCAATAAGTAAGTGTCCTTCCTCTATCCACAGAAAAGGGGTACCAAGCAGGGGGCAGCATATATGCAAAAAAAAAAGGAGATGGTGGCTCACTAATAATAGTCTATATGTTATAAAGAACCAGCCACAGGGGAAGGGTATGGATGGTGATTTGTTGCTATGCATAATGGACCAAGAGACAGGATGATCAGATGTCAGAAAATGGCTGGGTTTTGGTTCAGGGGAAGGTACGGATACAGCGGAAGGAATTACAGGGGATGGGTCAGGACCAAGGAAGGCCACTGGTGGAGGAGGCCTCCATGACCAATCCAAAACCAGAGTTTCAATGTTGTACATCCAAGTGGCAATTAACGGGGGACATGTCTTGGGATTTTTCTCGCAGTATTTAATCAGCTCTGGGTAGACCTGGGCATAATGGAGGGTTGGGGCCTTTGGCTTGCAGGGACATATGAGAAGATGGTGGCAAGAAGAGTTGGATGGAAACATACACACGCAAAGCCATCAAAGGGGCTGGACGGTGGCCAATTAGATGAAAGGAGGAAGTTAAAACATGAAAATAGAAAAATTTGAGGGGAGAGCTATGGCAGCATGATAGAAGAGGTGGACATTTAGGTGGTTGGTGTAGAAATGGAGGAGGCACATGCAGCAGAGGTGGGTAACTCCAATTTCATCCCAAGGGATGGGAATGGATAGAAATTCAGGGGGAAGACTGAATTGGAAGGAAAAGGTTTGGAGTGGTGGGAAGCCCAACTTCCAATACATGGCTGGAGACAGGCTAGTGGAAGAAAGAAAGAAAATACTTTCTGGAGGGAGGGGAGGAGGAAATTCTGGAGTTACATCAAGGTGGGGTATAAAAGAAAAGGGTGTGGACACCCAGGAATATAAAATGGGGGGGGGCAGGAATTGGACCTGGCCCAGACAAGAGGAAAGGGTATGGACACCCGGGAATGGAAAATGGAGGCCAGAAATTGGATATGGCCCAAAACATAAAGAGATAACCCCCTCAAGTTGACATCTGGGGGTGAAAGAAGAAAGAGAACAGGAAGAAAAGACCCCTGCAGATTTACATCAGGGGGTGAGGAAAATGTGATATAAAATGGCTTATAAAACATGATATAAGTTATGATGTTACAAACAAAGAGAATAGGGAAATAAAGAAATGTTTTTACAAATGAGATGTAAAGGAACTCAGTATTGTTGGATGGAAATTTGATTGACAAAGTTAATAAATGGTGTGCCGACTGAGCAGCCAAAGCAATACTGTGTGTGTGTGTGTGTGTGTCCTTCTTTGGGCGAAAGGCTCTAGAACAAGAAGGCTTGGCCCCTAAAGGACTGGCCCCTTTGTTATAGACCTGAAAGCCCAGAAGAAAGAGCAAAGAAGGAAGGTGGGGGAAGGGTAACAGGTAAGGAAGTGGGCATGTTTTTTTTAGGGATGGTCATCAGGGAAGGGCCATTTGAGGAAAAGGGTGTGCAGCTGCAGAGGAGTTGACCTCACTAAAAGGGGTGGGGGCTCTTCGTAAAGGAAACAGATGATAGGTGGAAGGAAGAGAGAGAGAGAGAGAGGAGAAGAGAGCAAGGGGGTGGGGTCAAAAAGGGGACATAAGGAACTGCACAGACAAGCTCTCCCTCACTTTTGCTAGACAAAATTTGAATTCCCTCCCACAGCCCAAAAAATGATGGGGTACAGAAAGTGGGAGAAAGAGAAAGAAAATACATTCGGGGGGGGGAGAAATTCTGGAGTTACATTAATGTGGGATGTAAGAGAAAAGGGTGTGGACACCCAGGAATATAAAAAGGGGGGATGGGCAGGAATTGGACCTGGCCCAGACAAGAGGAAAGGGTATGGACACCTGGGAATGGAAAATGGAGGCCAGAAATTGGACATGGCCCAAAACATAAAGAGATAACCCCCTCAAGTTGACATCTGGGGGTGAAAGAAGAAAGCGACAGGAAAGAAAAGACCCCTGCAGATTTACATCCTGGGGTGAGAAAAATGTGATATAAAATGACTTATAAAACATGATATAAGTCATGATGTTACAAATAAAGAGAATACGGAAATAAAGAAATGTTTTTACAAATGAGATGTAAAGGAACTCAGTATTGTTGGATGGAAATTTGATTGACAAAGTTAATAAATGGTGTGTCAACTGAGCAGCCAAAGCAATACTGGGTGTGTGTGTGTGTCCTTCTTTGGGTGAAAGGCTCTAGAACAAGGAGAAGTTATGGCACGAGGGAGTAAGGAGAAGTTATGGTAAGCAGAGTATAAGAAGAAGTTATGGCACAAGGGAGTAAGGAGAAGTTATGTACAGGAGGGAGTAAGGATAACTTATGGGCAGGAGGGCATAAGGAGAAGTAATGGACAGGAGGGAATAAGGAGAAGTTATGGGCATGCGGGAGTAAGGAGAAGTTATGGGCAGGGGCATAGGGAGAAGTTATAGGCAAGAGTGTGAAAGGAGAAGTTATTCACAGGAGGTAGTAAGGAGAAGTTTATAGGCAAGAGAAAGCAAGGTGAAATTAAAGGCAGTAAGTTATAAGGAGAGGTTATGGGCAACAGGGCAGAAGGAGAAGTTATGGGCTTGAGGGAGTGAGGAGAACTTATGGGCAGGAGGGCATAATGAGAAGTTATGGGCAGTAGGGAGTAAGGAGACGCTATGGGCAAGATGGAGTAAGGAGAAGTTATGGGCAAGAGGGCAAAAGGGAGATGTTATCGGCAGGACGGAGTAAGGAGAAGTTTATGGGCAGTACAGGGTAAGGAGAACTTTGGGGCAGAGGAGGGCATAAGCAGAGGTTTTAGGCAGAAGAGAGTAAGGAGAAGACTATGGGCAGGGGAGAGTAAGGAGAAGTTATGGGCAGGTGGGACTAAAAAGATAATGGGCAGGAGGGAGTAAGAAAAAGGTATGAGCAGGGGGAATCAGGAGAAGGTAAGGGCAGGAAAGATATGTAAGAAAGTTATGCACCGGAAGCAGTAAGAGAATTTATGGGCAGGAGGGCATGAGGAGACATTATAGGCAGGAGGGAGTAAGGAGAAGTTATGGGTAGGAAGGTGTAAGGAGAAGTTTATAAGCAGGTGAGAGCAAGGAGATGTTAAGGGCAGGGGGCATAAGCAGAAGTTATGGGCAAGATGGCATTAGGAAAAGTTATGGGCAGGACAGAGTAAAGAGAAGATATGGGAAGGAGGGTGAAAGGAGAAGTTATGGGCAGGAGGGAGTAAGGAGAAGTTATGGGCAGGAGAGGTATGTAAGATGAAGTTATGGACTGAAAAGAGTAAGGATAAGTTATGAGCAGGAGGGCATAAGGAGAAGTTATGGGCATGAGGGAGTAAGGAGAAGTTATGGTCAGGAGAGATGTAAGAAGACATTATGAGCAGGAAGGAGAAAGAAGAAGTTATGGGCTGGGGAGATATGTAAGGAAAAGTTATGGGCAGAAGAGATATGGAAAAGGAAGTTATGGGAAGGAGGGAGTAAGGAGAGATTGGGCAGGAGGGAGTAAGGAGAAGTTATGGGTAAGAGGGCATAAGGAGAAGTTGTGGGCTGGAGGGAATAAAGAGAAGTTTATGGGCAGGAGGGCATAAGGAGACGTTATGGGCAAGATGGCATAAGAAGTTATGGCAGGAGATATATGTAAAGAGAAGTTATGGGTAGGAGAGAGTAAGGAGAAGTTATAGGCTGGAGGGCTTGATGAGAAGTCATGGGCTGGACACATATGTAAGGAGAAGTTATGTGCAGAAGGGTGTAAGGAGAAGCATATGGGCAGGAGAGAGTAAATAAGTGTTATGGGAAGGAGGATATAAGGAGAAGTGTTGGGCAGGAGGGTGTAAGGAGAAGTTATGAGCAAAGAGTGCAAGTAGAATTTGTGGCAGGAGAGATATGTGAGAAGTTATGGGCAGGAGAGAGTAAGACGTTATGGGCTGTACGGCATAAGGAGAAGTTGTGGGTAGGAGGTACTATGGAGAAATGATGGGTAAAAGGGTACAAGAAGTAATGGGCAGGAGGGAGTAAAGAGAAGATTATGGGCAAGAAAGTAAGGAGAAGTTATGGGCAGGCGAGCATATGGAGAAGTTATGGGCAAGAGGGTGTAAGGAGAAGTTTAGAGATAAGACAAAGTATTAATTCACCAGCAAAGTTGGCTTAGTTTTAATTCACAGGTGAAGTTGCTAACTTCATGCTCTGTGAAGTTACCAGATTAAGGTGAAAGTCAAACTTCACCCAACAGATTAACTTTGCGAATTGTGGTGAACTCGTGAATTAATTCACAGAGCGACATTTTCCAACTTCACCCATTCCTACCTACTATGCAGAATTGCAGCCCCAGAAAATTGGAAGATGATTTTTAAGAGAAGCTTTTCAGTCCTTTCTCCTTCGGTGGCACAGCAAAGACTGGAGATTTGCTGCTGTCTGAAATCTTCATGTGTGCAACATTCTGTTCTGTTAACAGCCTTGGGCTGTGCCATTTCCCCTAGTAGGATTGCACAATGCTCAGTTGTAATGACTACCCATCGACAATGTGGAGCTGTACAGAAAATTGAAAACAGAGGTGACTCAGTTTCAGTATTATTGGGACACCTCTTTGTTATTGGAACAGAAATTTGGCACACAAGGGAAAGCACAAAATGTAAATGCTTATGAGGAGTGTAAAAATAGAGTAGAGAAAAAGTGTATGGCACAAGTGATGACTTCCTCTGGAGTTTGTCAGAAATATAATACTTCTGTATAAGAGGTTGTGTGTTCAGTATACAAAATAATTGTTTGGCATCCCTCCATCAAATTTAAGTCAACCAGATATATTTTTTGAGGGGTGACAACTTTCATCACTATCAAGCAGTGAGTTAAACATTTTAACAGCTCCAGTCTCTAAAGAGGAAGCTATAAATATTATCAAGTCATTTCAAGGAGCAGTGTCGCTTGGTCTAGACGGCCTGCAAGGAGAATTTTATAATAAGGTGGTTGAAATTATAGTAGATGAACTAGTGGAGCTGTTTAATTGTATGAAAGAGCTCACTATTGAAACATTTGAGACCCTTCTTATTTATTTGCATAAGAAGGAACCAAAAACTGATTTCAGAAATTGGAGGCCAATCAGCCTTATTAACTCTGGTTGGAAAATTTTAGCCAAAAGTTTGGGAACCAGACTGGCTACAGCTGCAAAGATGTTACTATATTCTACACAATCCTGCACTATACCAGAATGGAATATAAGAGAGAATGTTCTATTAACCAGAAAATTATTTGTAAGCATACTCAATTCTACCTTCTTAGCCTACTGTAGATCAGGAAAAGGCATTCAATAGTGTGCTATACAAATATTTGTTTGTGGTATTAAAAATACAGTATTCCACACTTGTTTAATTTTTGGATACAGTTACTATAAACCTCAACAACTTTAAGACCAGTAGTAAAAGGAATTTCAGGCTCAACAATTCACATACTTAAAGGAGTCCATCAGGGGTGCCCACTAAGCCCTATACTTTTTTTTTTCTATTTATTCTTTTTCCGCCCCTGCCTGCCGCCTGATGTATTTATTCAGCCCAGTCACGGGCCACGGGCTTCTACTCCCCAAATCAGCCTCGGGCCCTCTGATACCCGTGGCTTACCCCCCACAGCAGGGCTGCGGCACCCCCCTCGCATGCCGCAGTCTTTGAACTAGGTCAGAGGGCTGGCCTGGGGAGCAAATCGAAGCCATGGCAAGCTTCATTAGCGGTGGCTGGCAGCTGACTTTTTTCCCCATTTTTCCGGGAGGCGGGGTCGTGCAATGATGCCTGCGTCCACCCCACCTCCAATACATGCCAGTGCTGGTAGCTATGTGACTCCTGGCCTCCGCCAGGAGTCATCATCTCAGGCACTTCCACCCTCCCTCAGGAGAAGGAGAGCAGTCTCAAGGATGCTCCATCCTTCTCCCGCGGCTGGCCCTCCAGCGACCCTGGTCCGTTCCTGAACCCGGGTCACTGGCGTCGCATGCGGAAATCCAACCGCTGTGCCGACAGGCTGGCTACTTTGTTTTTTTTTTGTTTGGACCCTGTCCTTAGGAAACTAGAGACATATGATAACACACATCATGCAGATAGACCTGAGGAACATTTGTTTCCATCTGTGTCTATGTACTCAGAAAACATTTGCATCATAATATCTGATGCAGCATCTCGAAAAGAGGCATTAAGATGTTTAAATGAGTATACTAACATTTCAAGATACAAAATTAATTGAGCAAAAAAGTATAGGAATGCTGGTAGGAGAAGGAATAATCTCGCAAGATTTTACTATTGGGGGTCTCAAGGTAACAACTGAGGCCAGAAGATCAAAAGATTGAGTTCAGGCCCCACACCAGGAACTTGGGGTAAATCCCAATACTGACACTTCAGTGCATCATGAGGGGGCTGCTGCACTCCTGAGCTACTGGTTTTCAGATGAGACATTAAACTGAGCTCCCGTCTGCAAGTTCTAGTGGTTTTTCAAGTGGACGTTAAAGATCACATGGCACTTCTTGAAAAGAGTAGAGGAATTCCCCAAGTGTAATGACCACTTTTCCCCAATTCATTAAAATACCCCAAACAGCTTAATCTGGTTCAATTTCAGTTGGTTACCATCTGTATCCCCTTCCCCCAGGTCACCCCTGAAAAAGGGGACTTCTATTCTCAGTGGGCCTATCCAGTCAACAAAATTCAATAAATAAACAAAATTCAATAAATAAACAACTGAACCAGTCAACATACTGGGTGTTACTTATGGAGGAGAGGATCCTGTTTGTCTAAATTGCTTAGAAAATATTAAAATTATCTGAACAAAATGTGGATACATGGAAAGCATGGCCCATGCCAAAAAGAAAAGGGTGTACATTTATGTTAAAAACATTTACTGTTCCCATTTTCAGATAGATAGATATATAGATAGACAGACAGACAGACAGACAGATTGACATGCAGTATGTTATGTACTCCCAGTTCCACAGAAATTAGAAGCAAAGCTCTAGAATGTCTTTTTTAAATTATTGAGGGGAAGTCGACTTAATCCTGTAAAACATACTGTTCCATACAGACCAATAAAAAGGGTGGGCTAGATATGATAAA
Organism: Neoceratodus forsteri; assembly: GCA_016271365.2. NCBI lineage: Eukaryota > Metazoa > Chordata > Ceratodontiformes > Ceratodontidae > Neoceratodus > Neoceratodus forsteri. The sequence continues at coordinate 982,260,254 of CM028131.1, read as the reverse complement.
CCCAGTTTTATTTTTATTTTCAGTATATTTTTGTTTAGTAATGTATTGCCAGTGCTGTTAAACCAATCAAAGCTATGGCAACAATTTTCCTAGGGTTAATGGCATATGCTTGGGACCCTGCAATAATGAGCAGACTTGATAGGTCAAATGGCCTTCTTCTGCTGGCTCTTTCATATGTTTCATATGTTTCGTATGTTCGTATTTTTTTTTCAGATAAGGTGTAGGTACTTTAGTTTTCAAAAAAATGGGGTACAGTTACTTTGAGGATATTTTGAATATACCAGGATATTTAGTAGAACACTTCTGGAAAAATAAAACAATGGAAACTTAAGGTGCAAGATCTTATTCATAAAACTAGGAAATACGTATATACTTATATCTGGGAAGGTTACTTTCTTTACTTCATCCTGTTTTAATTGTTCATCTCATACACCAGTAAGCTGGATTTTGGAGCAACTTTTGGAGTCAAGAGGATAGCAGGAGATGTGGGATACCTTCTGACGTTGTTGCTATAGTAGACTGAATGTAAGGGATAATCATCGGCATAAGAGTACTCAGGAATGATATTGTTTAAGATTGTGGGATGGAACTTGAGACTATGGAACACTTGTATTTCCAGTGATACTATATCAAAAATCTTTGGTGAGTTTTGGCCAGAAAGTGGAAGGCACCATAGTTTTCACATATGTCACATGATGTATTAATTTATGGGGATTTGAGGGGGTGGGGATGGAATAAATATCACACATGAACCCTAGGAGTCATATATTCTATCATAAAACAGACCATTTGGAAGATTTGATATCAATTTATTTTGCAAAAAAAGTGCATCCCATTATATAGTCTAGTATAGAAAATAAAGTTTGAAGTACAGTTTGTAGTTCAGTAAGAGAGGAGAGATAAAAAAAAAGTCTGCACTGGGCCTGTAGTGCTATCAAAACAAGTTCATACATTCAAGAGTAAGAATTAGACACTCCCCACCTCATTAAAGAAATGACACAAAACTGATGCTTAATTCCAAAGGTGCTACAAAATATCTTTATTACTATATGTCAAATTGCCATGGTAAAAGCAGCAGACACCCAGTAAAATCCCAGGAATACATGCCTGATAAATTTTGGATCAATGGATCTTTTCTCAAAAGCTACTGCATATGGGAATCCCACCCTCTTAAATATGTCAATGAATGATGATGTATAATAAAATCATGAATAATAATTATTCATTAAAAATCAGTAACCATATACACAAAAAAGTCAAAAACATCAACACGCAGCTGTAGCATAACAAATATAATGTCTACAGTCCATCTTTTAAAAATGTATAAAGCTGCAACTGAAACTTGTACCTAATTTTTTTTTTGTATTTCAATACCTTATTAGAAAATGTTACTCAGTTATGTAGGTTGGAGACTTGTGAAAACATTTTAATAACTATCTCCTGTAAAGTTTTAAAAGTAATCAAATTAATTTTATAGTCTCCGAGCAAGAAATAAATGTTGTAATAGACACCAAAAGGCTTCATTTCGGTTATTTTCTTCAGTTGATCATCAACTTTTTCAGACAGCTAGAGAAAGAAGGGGAAAGAAGGGGAGGCACCATTATTGCTGAGCCAAAAACTATTTTAATTCAAAGCCCCTATTTAGATCTGGTGCTTTTGTAGCCTGTAGATTTATAAACCCTAAACCTTTCTGCTGCAGAACCCATTTGATAACATTTCATTCTCTTGGCTTTGGACACACTTTATCAAGTATCATAAAGGTAAATCTATGTAAAGTTTTATCTGTTGCTTCCATAATGTGTGCTGCTGTTGCATTTGTGGGGTCGCCCCGTCAATTGCTCTGCAGTGTTATCCCATCCTAGTTTTAAAACTTTATGTAGTTTTTCTCACATAAAACACTCCACAAGTACAGTCAACCAAGTGTGTCACACCCATCCTATCACAGGTTCTTAGTGGCCATATTTATTTGCCTGTGTGTGGATTCCTAAATCAATTACCCTGTGTTACACATTTACAGTACATACTGTACATCTTTTATATAGATAACTGACCATACTTTTTTTAGGTAACTGGGAGTAAAGTGCCTCTCTTTTTTGCAATGTAGTGACTATGTACCAACCTATCTTTTAATGTTTCTGCTCTTCGATAAGACAATAAGATTTTTTTTGGGTGGGGGGGTGGATTCTGAAAAATCTCTCAAGCTGCTGTTATTTGCTAGGTTATGGCAATATTTTTTTAATAATGTTTTCCAAGTAATTACCATAGGCAGAATATGTTACAAAATTAAATCTGTTTTCTGCCCTCTCTCTTTTATTGCTGTCTAATACTAATTGATTTTTGGCACTGGCAAATTCCTTAGCATTATGTATAACATCTTGTCCATACTCCCTTTCCTAAAATCTCCTAAGTTTCTAGTCCCTTTTGCAGAGTTCTCATCAGAGCTACAGTTGCATCTAATGAGCAGGAATTATTCTTTTGGGACGTTGCACACAGTGTGGTGTGGGTGACAGCTGGAAGCCAGCAGGAGCATATTTCTATTTCTTTTTTGTAAACATCTGTCATAGTAGAGCCATTTGCTTGTTTAGTTAATGTCAAATCCAAGATGTTTATTGTTTCATATTGGCAGTGTAGGTTTATTTAAAATTTGGATTTGTCTTATGCATATATTTGACAAATTCTTCTAGCTCCTTTATGTCCCCATGTCACACTGCCACCACATCATCTATATATCAATGCCAATGTCCCAGCCTGTGAAAAAAGGGTTAACATTAGTATCCTGTATACAGTGTTTTTCCCATGATCCCACATAAAGATTTGCCATTGATGATGAACAGATTGCTTCCATCGCCGTCCCTTTAATTTGTAAATAAAACTCTCTACTAATCAAAAGCAGATTTTTCTTTAATACATGTTCATGGAGATTTAGGAGGAATTCTGTTGGTGGATCTGTATTTGGTTGTCTTTGATTTTAAAACAACGCAACAGTATCCAACGCTCCCTCATGTGGAATATTTGTGCAGATGGATTCAGTATCAAAGGTCACCAAATATGAACCTTCTGGTACTGTAATGTCCCTCAGTGTTTTAAATGTGTCTTTTGTATCTTGTAAGAAAAAAATTCAGTTACAAAGGGTCGAAGAAAAGAATCAACATTCCAAGAAGTGGTTCAGTTAAAGAACCAATATCACTAACTAAGGGGTGACCCTGGGGATTATCAAGGGATTTATGAATCTTTGGTAGGATATATAACATTGCTTTTATTAATGAATCCATTATTAAAATCTCCAATATTTTCTGATCAATATATCCCAGTTGAAAGGTTTCTGTTAGAGTTATGTCAATGAAGAACTTGAAATCATTGGTGGGATCATAATTTAAATTTTGAAGAAAATCTCAATTGTTCAATTGTCTCTATTTCTTTTGAATAATTTTCTTTATACATCAGTGCTACACATCTTCTTTTGTCCTGTTTTTTTAATTATTAACTCATTATCATTTTGAAATGTGCTATTGTCCATTCTTTCATCCACTGTTAAACTGTTATGATTCAATTTAGGGAGATTCTCAAATAAATCATTCAGATATTATTCCACCAAATCCTTAAAAACATTTATAGCTGCACTTGGGGCAGAACAAAAAGTAGATTTCTCAGAAGAACTATTTTGATGTGTTTCTGTGTCAAAAACTGATGTTGTAGAGTAAATTTGCTGGGTTGATTAACAGTTACAGAGCCATACATCCTCAGGCGGTAGTACCTATTACAGAGGGACATAGCAGACTAAGAGTGATTTCCTGTTCTTCTCCTCTCATTTAGTGACACATCAGGCAGGTGTTATCCCAGTTGAGTTCTCTGATCATGACCTTTTCTATGTCATTATTCATAGTCAGTTTGATTCCCCCACCTATCTCCACTAGATGGCATTTGAATTTAGCAGCCTTACAGTCTCCAGAGGTTATAAAGGAAATAAAATGGCTGTTGCAAGCAGAGACAACAGTGATATCTTTATATGACAATACAGAGGCTTGGTGGGAAGATACAAAATTAGATATAAAACATTTTTTCAGCAATTTGGAAGGAAAAAAAACAGCAATCAGATTATTTCAGATATCTAACTTCAATGAAACAATTGCAAAAGCTTATTTAATTGGCAAATGATGGTACTGTAAAGTATATGGGTCAAATAAAAAATCTCAAGTTGAAAATGCAGCAGTATCAGTAAATAGGGCAGCTTTTCTGACCCCCTGTGAAGCATGTAAAGAAAGGATTACATCGTCTTGTATAAATGTCTTAATACATTACATGGGTAATGAGGTTTCTGATCCTTTACAGAGAAACAGAATAATTGATGAGTACATAGCCCAGAAGGTTGGCCAGTCAGTACCTCTATTAGCAGGCATTTATTCTTTTGTTTCTACGTCTTTGCCAGTAATATTCCAGATAGAACAAGATAAACTGAATATACCCATCTCAAAACAAGACGTTTTAATCACCATATTGTCTCTAAAAACAGGATCTTCCCTGGGTTGGGATGTGTTGCCAAGTGAATTTTATATAACATTTTTAGAAGATTATCAGATTGCCTTTCTTTAATTTTTTTCCTTCCTTTTTACAGATATTACAGATTCTTCAGGAATTTTCAATGGTCTTGCTGATTTTTCTTTATAAAATCTGGAGATAGACAATCGTTGCAGAACTGGAGACCCACTTGCTTATTGAACTTGGACTGTAATATTCTTATGAAATTATTCTACCACAGATTAATGCAGCTTGCTCCCACTGTCATTCACCCAGTGCAGACATGTTCCATACCTTCCCATTGTATACATGATAATTTATATCTCATTACAGACATTATAGAACATTGTAAAGAGCATAGAAGTTTTGGATATTTACTTTCTTTACAGCAACAGACAGCATTTCATAGAGTCAGTCATATATAATTATTTAAGTTGCTAGCTCATTATGGTATACCTGAAACTTTTGTCTCCTGGATTAAGGCATTGTATCATACTGCAACAATTATATCCATTAGTTATGGGTGTATTGGGAAGTTGATACGAGTAAAAGAGTTGGGGTAAGGCAGGGGTGTCCACTAAGTGCTCTATGTTTTTGCATTAGATCCACTTATAAGATGTATTATGGATAACATACAAATCAAAGAATTGGCTTAGCCATCTGACGCCAATGTTGTTAATGTTCTTGCCAAGGCAAATAATAAATAATAAAATTTTATTTTTATGGTGCCTTTCCAAAACCAAGGCACCTCACAAAATTTAAAAACATATAAAAATTACAAATATTACAGCAGCTTTGTTAAACAAAACAAAAACATCAAATTAATTAAATGCATCATATCAGTCACCAAATGCTTGTGCAGAGATGGGTTTTCAAAGATCTTTTAAATCCCTCCATCGTCACGCACTCATGTAATTGGCATGGCAGAGAGTTCCAAAGGGATGGGTCTGCGTGCATAAATTCCTGGGCTCCAGAAGATTTCAGACAAATCCTTGGTCTCTCTAGCAACCCCTTGCCAGCTGAGCAGAGCAATCACCTGGGGTGGTAGGGTACAGTAGTAGCCACAGACATTGCCAGCTATTTCCAGATATTTCGTGAAATTTCCAAAGAATTTCTCTCTGCTGCCCCTACTGTGGTAATACAGTAAGCAGGAGATTTCTTTAGAAATATCACAGAAATTTCAGGAAATAGCTGGCAATGTCTATGGCTGCTACTGTACCAGAAGCTCTTTCAAGTAGTCTGGGCCCTGTCGGTGTAGGACTTTATAAATCAGAAGACCAACTTTAAAGGTGATCCACCATTGTACTAGCAACCAATGCAGACTGTGCAGCACTGGAGAAATGTGGCAGGACTGAGAGGTTCCTGTCAAAAGCTGGGCTGCTGCATTCTGCACTAGCTGCAAATGGTGGATTTCCACCCCAGGTAGCCATAGGTACAGGGAGTTGCAATAATACAAGCACATGGACACAAAGGCGTGGACCAATGTGGAAAGGTCACCAGATGGAACAAGGTGCTTAATCCTAGAGATATTTCTCAGATGATAGAAAGAGGTCTTGACAACGGCTGACACCTGCAAATGCAGCATCAGCCCTTTGTCAAAAATTACCCTCAGGTTTCGCACCCGTCCAGAGGCCGGGAGTGATAAACCCTCAAGAAAGAGCCTTGAGGGTAAACCTGCCCCTGACCCCTCTATCCAGCACCCTGGGCCCACAACCAGCACTTCAGTCTTTCCCGAGTTCATCTTCAATCAGCTTGAATCCATCCACTCCGGGATTTCTGAAAGGCAGCTGTTAACCCTTAGGCTGCTGGAAGATTTAGAATGCATAGGTTTTTAGGACAAGATATTATGTCAATGGCAGCCTACAGTCTGAGAGAACTCCATCCTGGTCAGGTGCAAAAGAAATATAGAGCTAGGTATCATCAGCATAGCAATGAAACCTCAGCCCATACCTCCTTACAATGTCTCCGAGGGGCAGCATATACACTGTGAACAACATGGGGGACAACACCAGTCCCTAAGGAACCCCACATGACAGAGGGATTAGGTCCAAGGAATAAATCCCAGACACCACCCTCTGAGTTCTTCTGTTGAGGAAAGATGTAAACCACCTGAGGACTGTACCCACAGGCCACAGAGGAACCTCAGATGATTGAGTAGAACCCCATGGTCCACGGTGTCAAACTCTGATGAAAGATCCAGAAGAACCAAGATGGAACAGTTCTTCCAATCTCTAGCCATCAAGAGATAATTGAGCACCTGAACCAGTGCTGTCTCAGTGCTATGCCTCTTTTGAAAACCTGACTGGAGAGGTTCATAGATGTCATGGATGGCCAAATGGCTCTCCAGCTGTACGGCCTCTACTTTCTCAACCACCTTCCCTAAAAAGGGAAGGTTAGAAAATTGGTCCATAGTTCGCATGGCAGTCTGGGTCCATAGTAGCTTTCTTCAGGAGGGGTGTTACCACCGCCTCCTTCAGGCAGCTATGAAACTCACCTGCTTCCAAGGAGCACCAGACTATCCATGCAAGGACCGGACTGATGGAATCAATACAACCCAAAATCAGGGAAGCAGGTCCAGTATCCAAACAACATGACATAGGGTGTGCACCCAGGATAATCCTCATGACATCCATGAACTCCAGGTGATCGAAGGTACTCCAGGAAAGCTGGAAGCTAGTGGCCAAGTGCTGATCAGAAGCAATGCCCATAGAGTGTGCCAGTCGGAGAGCAGTCCTGATGTCAGCTACCTTATCTGCAAAGAATTGAACAAGTTCATCGCACTCTATCTGTAAAAACACTTTCCAGACTTGTAGACAGGCTGGGTTGCACAGTCTGTCCACAGTTCAGAAAAGCTGAACTGGTCAATTCTGAGTGGCTGCAATCTCCCCGGACAGGAACTCTGCCTTCTTATGGGTGACTGCAGAATGATAGACTTGATAATGGTCCATCAATCTAAGGTGGCCAGCATTGAGTGCAGATCTCTGCCAGCAATGCTCTAACCTTCATCCTAATCACTGCATCTCCCTCAAAGTCCCATTAAACCATGGGGATGGAGGGAAAAGGGAGAGAGGATGAACTCAAATGGGAGCAACAACATCCAGGGCACCCGAGATGGCCATATTATAGGCCATCACTAGGTCCTCTGGGTCACTGTTTGCCACTGGAATAATCAATAGATCAAGTACCACCATTAGGCCCTCAGAGCTAACATCTCGTAAAGGGCAATACTTGACCATCTCCACAGGTGTAGGCCTTCGAGAGGGGGCACTAAATTGAACCCCACGGTGTAATGATCAGACCATGCAACTGGTTCCACCCTCATATCTGAGGTTGTGATCCCCAGGTTTGAAAAGTTAGCACGGCACTCTGACTGCCTTCTTAAAGAACAAGTAAATCGAGAAATACAACCACGTTTGTTTTTATGTGGCAGATAAAGCCTGTGGAGGTATAGTATCACTTTCTCTCTTACTAAATATTCTACTATATCAGGGGCAAGTTTAAATCATGTAAAAAGTACAGAGATAAGTTTAGGAGAAGCACCTTCTGAAGGAGTCATTACAGCAGGCATAGAAATAGTAAAAGGATCTACTGAAATTTTGGGAATTAAGTTTTGTTAGTTAGATCAGTCCAATTTATTTATTCACAGAAAAAAAAATATAAAACATAGTTCATGGCATTAAAAGTCAAGACAATGACTGTGTTTATGGGTAGCAGTGGTAACAATCTGTATAAGGCCCAGAGAGGTCATCAAATGGAGGAAGTGTTGATCAAATTGCGAGAGTTCATCATCGACCCAGGCATTAAAGTCATCAAGGACCATCAACCTGCGATACTCAAATGTCATGTTGATGAAGTACACCACTTCCCGAAGGAACCATTTCCCATCCCCAGGTGGACGGTAGATGAGGACTATCCTACAGCCTACACCTGCTACCACAGTACACTCAAATAACTCAGTCTCCTCAACTAGTACACTCATGAGGCCCAATTTGGTCTTGAAACAGATTGCAACCCCCCAGTGATCCAATCTTGAGTGGTGGATCACCGAGTAACTGGCTGGAATTGTGGCCTGTAATACAGGGCTGGATTTTTCATCCAGTCAGGTCTCAGTGATGCAAGCCAGATTCACTGAATTTTCAAGAGCTGCAATAATTTCAGTCTTGTTTTTAATGATGTGGCATTGCATAACACTGCTCAAGTTGGATGAACTTCAGGGGGCCACCCAAACCACATGCCCACCTAAATTGGTGGTGCCCTTGGGTATGGAAACTAGACTTGGTGGACTATAATCTGGGTTCCATTTCACCCCAGGGCATCTTCTGGACCCTACTGCCCCAATGTGGTGGCCCCGCTCATTCAGCATCCACCGTTTGCACTCCCAACCCCTTCCCCCAATGTGCAATACCCAGTGCTCTACAATGTTGATAGAGTGAATAATGCAGTGGGGGGAGACAAAGAGGTGGAGGGAGTGGAGGGCGGAGGATGAATAGCGCACGACCATGAGGGCAGGCCTCCAACACATTCTGGTGACCGAATTAATCAGAGCCTAAAACCAAATAAACTTAAAACTAAGCTTTAAATAAACTAAACAAACCCCCACCCTCCAACTGAAAACACAATTACTAAAAGAATTAAAATATAAATCACAGTCTTTGAGTCCAAGACAGCTGGCAGTTTAGGTAACACAGGAAAAACCACACAGGGCAGTAATCCTCAGAGCTGCTAAAAATCACAATGGTAAGAAGAACTCAGTATTTCCAGTCCTCAATAGATCTTTCACTTCCAAGGGAGACTGGTAGAGAAATCCCAGGAAATCACACTTCCAGGCAAGACAGGTTGTGAGTCTTTATGTGTTCTTCAAACCCCTTAGTCACTCTCACTGAAGAGGGGATAAAAGTAAAAATCCAAACACTTCACAGACCACAGGCACTCACACTGCCCAGGTTGGAAAAGGTAGTATGGCACTCTCACTGCCTTCTTAAGGAACAAGTAAACTGAGAAATACAACCACATGTTTGTTTGTTTATATGTGGCAGATAAAGCCTGTGGAGGTATAGTATCACTCTCTCTTACTAAATTTTCTACTATATCAGGGGCAAGTTTAAATCTTGTAAAAAGTACAAAGATTAGTTTAGGAGAAGCACCTTCTGAAGGAGTTATTACAGCAGGCATAGAAATAGTAAAAGGACCTATTGAAATTTTGGGAATTAAGTTTTGATAGTTAGATCAGTTCAGTTTATTTATTCATAGAAAAAAAATATAAAACATAGTTCATGACGTTAAAAATTTTGCAACATAAAACACAAAAGTTGCAAGAACAGTCTTATAGTATGCTTCCTTAACTAGTAATAATTTTTCCAATTTTGAAAAAAGAATACGTGCAAAATTAGCCACAAAAAAAAGTGACTAAAAATGAACTTATTACAAGTGACAAAATCTATCTCAAATCCAAATTTACAAACTATTGGAAATATCCATTATCCCATTCTTTCTTAAGGATAGACCAATTCATAATTAGATGTTAAACAGTAAGGTGCATATTACCACTGGAAACTTTAAAGCTGAAGGTGGAAGACACTACCCAACAACTCCAATTATTTTCCAAATTGCTTACAAGCCCAATCGAAGCCTTGCCAATGCCTTCCTATGGGCAGATCTTTCACATATACTGAGGCAGTATAGCACAGTGGTTTAAGGCTCTGAGCTGGAAACTTGGAGACCTGGGTTTGAATCCCACAGCCCCCACTTGCATACTGTGTGACCCGGAGCAAGTCACTTAACTCCTTTGTGCTTTCCAGGTCATACCTGTAAACAAGCTTTCAGATTAGTGTGTCTCTCCTGGTTAAACAACAAAAAATATATGGTAAGATGTCTGAATGAATCTAGTTTTATTTTTTTATTGAAATGTTTCATCAGGAAAGGCACACTGAACAACAAGCTGCTCATCTCATGGTGCGTCCTAGGGGAGAGGGTATCAGAAGTACATACATAGATGATAGTGTATGGGCAACAGTGAACAACAACACTGTTGTTCACTTCGAGAGGCAGTCATGACAACCAAGAAAACCTCGAGAGGTTTTAGTTTGGCAAGAAAACCTCGAGAAGTGACACAAGTATTAAGAACATTGTTCATACCTACCTTTATAGTGTATGGGCAACAATAAATCGAAAACAGCTTGTGCCTTCTTCCTCTGTCATTCTGTGATGTCTGAGACCCACCCCCTCTCGACCTGACCCCCTCCCAGCCACACTGTGTACAAACACTCCACTCGTTCCAGGTCCACAGCTGGTGTACTACTATGTGCCAGCAAAGATTTCAAAGAAGACGGCACTTACTATCTCCTCCTGTGCCTTCAGTTAACTGCCATCCATTCTGTGACCGCCGACAAAACCACAAGTTGTGCATGCACAAATGTGATCCGTGCTGTTGTACCATCAATGTGACTTACCCACGATGGTACAACAACATCGTGACGTCACATCAATGGTACAACAACTCTAGGAAAAGCTAGATTTCCAATGAATACAATGTTCTAACATGCACTATAATACATATATACCTCAAATCAAAACATTAATACAATTTATACAGTGGAGCATGATATTATATACAGAGTATCAGGCAATACATACATACATATATAGTGTACATCCAATCAATATATTTATACAATTTATACAGTGACATTGTAAACAGTGTTGAATTCCAGAAGATAATGAATATATAAGAGCAATAATAAATTACAAGGGCTGAGCAACTTGGTGAACAGATAAGTGCCACCATTTCATGTACCAGTTTAACCAAAAGGACTAACTAACATAGACTCTGCTAGCTGGAAATCAGAGAAGAGTTGAGGTAATGGGAAGGGGAAATTATCTGCAGATACAGTTAACAGAGAGGAAGTTTTGTAGAGCTGAGAAGATGGAGTGGGGGGATGATAGGTGAATCTGGTGAGGAAGAGAGTTCCATAGTTTAGAAAAGCAATGCGAGAAGACCATCTGGTCTACAGCAGTTGACTGACAAAGAACTACAAATAGATGAGAGTAATAAGACCTGAGGGAATGGTCTGGTGGGGGAAGGATGGAAAGAGAGGAGGTCAGCTATGAGGGGAACATACCAAACCAAAATTTAGGCACAAATTTGGCACAATGGAGATGGTGGTGATTTTCTAATGAGGAAAAGGCCAGGGAGTGGTAGACATTATGGTGATGTGCATGAGGGGAGGAGTCTAGGGCAAAGCGACAGAAGGAGTTAAAAAGGGTGTCTAATCTGGTTAGGGAAGACTTGTGAGTGGCACTGTAGACTACATCACAGTAGTCAAAAATAGGTAGGATCATCTTCTGGACAAGTTTGCATCTAGCTGGTAGTGGGAGGCAGCTATGGTTCCTGTTTAAGGCACCAAGGTTGGGGTACAGTTTCTTCAGGATGGCATCCACATGACCAGAGAAGGAGGTGTTGGTCAAGCCAAACCCTGAAGTACCTAAAGGAGGAGGTGTCCTCCAGAATTTGTCCTGTCTAGGGTATAGAAGGAGGGCAGGAAGAGGAGCCAAGCAAGTCTCTGCCTAGTGCCAAAGATCATTGAGGCTGTCTTCTTGGCATTAAGGGAGAGTTGATGGGAGCTAAATCAGTGCTGAACTTTATTGAAGTCTAGTTGAAGTCTGGTTTCTACATCAACAGGGGACTGTCCTGATGTGAAGGGGGGAGTGTAATCGGCATACATATGAATAGAGGTGGATGAGCAGGCTGAGGGAAAGTCATTTAGGAATATGGTGACTAAGATATGACCCAGAAAGTACCCCTAAGGTATGCTGGTGTTGATGGTAAGAGGAGGGGATTCAGCTACTATGACCAACTAGGTACTTGCTACCAGGTAGGCATTGAACCAGTTAGTGGCAGAGTCAGATAAGCCTGGGTGGGCCAAGTGGTCCTTATCTGCCATCAAAGTCTATGTTTCTATAAGCCAGCCAAGAGAGGGAGTTTAGTAGCAGGGCATGGGAGACAGTGTTGAAAGCCTTTGCTAGGTCAACAAATATGGATGAAGTGATATGGCCACTGTCCATCCCTGAAAGAATGGAGTCAGTGAGCATAATCAGAGAGGTAGTAGTGCAATGATTCTTCCAGAAACCAGATTGCTATGGAGTGAAAAGGTTAGAATCAGAGAGATAGGAAGAGAGTTGTGAGAAAACAATCTAGTATATGTAGAGCCTGTTAGCAAACTTTCATATTTGGTACATCTGCAGTGTTGGCCCAATCCTTATAATAATTATTTTTGTAGATGCGTTGTTTGATCTCCAATAAGTAATTAGTCACATTTGTCCTTATATATAAGATCCAGGGAAATTCCAGGCCAACCTTATGCAGTTTACCATTAAGGCACTCAAACCAGCCCTTATCTTGAAAGTTATTCTTTAAAAATTCCAGCCAACATCATTTTGGCAAACACTGATTTTCCATTTCAATTATTATTTTCCAGTATGTTATTGCTTTATTCATTGTAAGTATACTTAATGAACACATATTAGATTGCTGTAAAATAGCTATTGGTGTATCTCTAGGAAGGCTCAGCAGGCTTCTTATAAAAGCATTATGAGTGTTTTTGTCCAGAGTCCTACAATGTGTTAAGGGTCTCCATACCTCAGCACCATGTAAAGTTTGTGCATTAACCTTTGCTCTAAAAATTTTACTTTTAGCCTCAAAAGAATCTGAGGCAAAGTTATTCCCAAATCTCAATATCCTTTTCATTGTAGAAAGCACATATTGCCCCATTGTTGATAAATGCTTATTCTAATTAACGGATTTAGTTATTAAAATCCATAATTATTTATAGTACTGTACTTCCTCAATTGATACATTTCCAAATTTTCAGTTACTGGAAATCCAATTGTAGAAATGAAAGGAAAAATGTGGCTTTCACTGGGATTTGAACCCAGGACATCAGTCATCTGTAAGCTAGTTTCAACCAACTGAGTTATGAGTTCAGCCAATTATGACCCTGAGTATTCCCATGTGAATCACACTCACTGGTTGCTCATTGCAGCACCAGAAAGGAATGTGAGTGCGATCGACATGGAAAACTCAGGGGCCTTAATTGGCTGAACTCTTATAGCTCAGTTGTTTAAGAGCTAAAGCATGGATTGTTGAGGCGCTGGGTTTAAATCCCAGTGAGAGTCACATTTTTCCTTTCATTTCTAGAACTGGATTTCTAAATTTGCCTTGTAGTGGCATATACTACACTTGGGAGAGATTGAGGAGGAGTTATTTGAATCTGCAAAAAGACTTTCTGGTTACTCATTGCAACATGAAAGAAGGAATGTGAGAGAGCCATATGGGAAAACTCAGGGGCCTTAATTTGCTGAACTCTCATAGCTCAGTTGGTTAAGAACTAAAGCACAGATTGCTTAGGGTCCTGGGTTCAAATCCTAGTGAGAGTCACACTTTTCCTTTCATTTCTACAAATGGATTTCTAAATTTGCCTCACAGTGTCATATACTGCACTTGGGAGAGACAGAGGAGGAGTTATTTGAGTCTGTAAAAAGACTTTCTGGTTGCTCATTGCAACACGAAAAAAGGAATGTGAGTGATTCACATGGTGGGAAAACTCAGGAGCCTTAATTGGCTGAACTCTCATAGCTCAGTTGGTTAAGAGTTAAAGCACAGATTGCTTTGGGTCCTGGATTCAAATCCCAGTGAGAGTCACACTTTTCCTTTCATTTCTACAATTGGATTTCTAAATTTGCCTTGCAGTGGCATATACTGCACTTGGGAGAGATAGAGTTGGAGTTATTTGAATCTATAAAAAGACTTTCTGGTTGTTCATTGCAACACCAGAAAGGAATGTGAGTGTGATTCACATGGGAAAACTCAGGGGCCATAATTGGCTGAAATCTCATAGCTCAGTTAGTTAAGAGCTAAAGCATGGATTGCTGAGGTCCTGGGTTCAAATCCCAGTGAGTATCACATTTTTCCTTTCGTTTCTACAATTGTATTTCTAAATGTGCATCACAGTGGCATATACTGCACTTGGGAGATATAGAGGAGGAGGAGGAGTTATTTGAGTCTGTAAAAAGACTTCCTGGTTGCTTATTGCAACACCAGAAAGGAATGTGAGTGTGATTCACATGGGAAAACTCAGGGGCCTTAATTGGCTGAACTCTCATAGCTCAGTTGGTTAAGAGCTAAAGCACAGATTGCCGAGGTCCTGGGTTCAGATATCAGCGAGAGTCATACTTTTCCTTTCATTTCTACAATTGGATTTCTAAATTTGTTTGCAGTGGCAATTACTGGAAGTAACATGCCTTTTTCCAAAGTTCATCGTTTTGGTCTTTTGGGCATTAAGTTCTAAGTCCAGGCTCTGTAAGTGCTGGATGGTTGTGTGCATTTCCCTGGTAATACCCAGTTTAGTCCTACTGATACGTATGGTATCATCTATGTAGGATAAAATGTCTACCCTATGTCAAAAGACTGGTGGGGGGGGTGCATGTCCACTTGGATCACAGTTACAAGTAAGGACTCTAGATAGAGATTAAATCAAAATGGGGCCAACAGACATTCTTACCTAACTCCTCTTTATACTGGGAGATGGTCAGTGAGATCACCTCCTTTATTATATCTTATTCTGACAGACTTTTCATCATGTAATACCTTGAGGATATTTAACCGGCATAAATCAATATTAATTTTCTCAAGAATCTCCCATAGTTTAGTCCAGTTAACATTATTGAATGCTCCAACCCCCGATGTCAGTGAATATTGCAAATAGTTTCTCAATTTTCATAAGAACATATTTGTTAATTAGGTAGCTAACCACAAAAATATGATCTGCTGTGCTATACTTGTTATGGAAACTAGCTTGACAGGGGAAACTACTCATTTTTGACACCCAGTCTTGTAATCTATTTCGAATTATCTTTGTATAAATTATTTGAGCCACACAATTGGAGGGTAGCAGGTTGGTAAGAAGCTGGATCCGACCCATCCCTCATCTTAAAGATGGCCACAGTTTCCCCAACTCTCCATTATTCAGGGAGCACATCATTTCTATTAATAACAGTGAAAAGGCTGGTTAGGATTGGTGCACACCAGGCAGGATCTGCCCTATGTACCTCTGCAGGAATGTTATTCAGCCAGGAAATGTTATTATTTTTCTAGCATTTATTGCTATAATGACTTCTTGAGGTGATACTGGATGCCATTGGGGGGATCTATATCCAAAGCTATTTCTATGTTACCTACATTCTCACTGTAAAATCTACTAAAATATGCATGCCAGGTAGTTGCATTAATATTAAAATCTATAGTAGATAGTCTACTGTCTGTGACAAAAGCTACTAGTTCCCAAAGTATTTTAATATATTTTTCCTTTATGGCTTTATTTTATTATTTATTTATTTATTGTCTCAAGTAAACACCCTTTGAACTTGGAGCTCTTTTACAAAGGTTCCATGTCAGTTTAACAGATATAGATGAGGAAAAACAAGAAAGACAAATATTATATACAGAATGGCTAACTTTTTGACACAGAATAATAACAGAGCATGTTTAAAGTAAGTAGTATACCTGAATAATATTGTCACATTTTCATATGGAGAATTGTCTTCCTAGAGCAAGGAATTGAGAAGGAATTCAGCAGCCAGGAGTTAGCATTGTCAAGAAGTGGGGGGGAGGGGTTTGGTACAGCAAGGATGCTTAGTAGGGGCAGTGTTTGCTAAGTTACTTTTTCTATTACTTTCTATTTCTTGTAGAAACTTGATCCAGGAAGCTCTGTGCAGTCACTAGCAAGGATGGAGAAGTACTAGAAAAGGTACTGCACCTGGCAGTTACAGTTACTTATTTCTTTTTATACAAAAACAATACAAAATAATACATAACTATAACAGATGACATTTATTTGAATGTAATAGGTTAGTTACTAGTTACTTTCAAATAAATGTAATCAGTTACAGTTACGTATTACTTTTGTATAAAAAAACATAAGTAATTGTAA
Source organism: Neoceratodus forsteri (assembly GCA_016271365.2). Lineage (NCBI taxonomy): Eukaryota > Metazoa > Chordata > Ceratodontiformes > Ceratodontidae > Neoceratodus > Neoceratodus forsteri. The sequence continues at coordinate 982,243,755 of CM028131.1, read as the reverse complement.
CTGTAAGGTGCATTACTTTTTCCTGTACTTCTCCATCCTTGCTAGTGACTGCACAGAGCTTTCTGGAACAAGATTCCAAAAGTAATAGAAAGTAATAGAAAAGTAACTTACCCAACACTGAGTAGGTGTGGGGGGAGTGGAAGAGGAAATTGTGGGGGAAGTAAAGGTAGAGTGATAGTAGGGAGGTAACCATCAGGTGGGGGTGGGTGGTGGGAGGGAAGAGAGTGGGGGTGGGTGGTGGGAGGGGAGAGAGGTTAAAGATAGAAAAGGAGTGCTGGAGAGGTCCCCATAACTGCTTCTTATAATATTATATTTTCCTTTTAATGAGACATTCAGATTCCTTTTTAAGATATGCAAGGGCACTTGAGTAAACTAAATGGTAGTCTTTTATAATAAATCTCATTATCTTCCTTAGAGCATGCTTAATCTGCAGGCATTCTTTGTTACATCACTTTAGAATTTAACAAAGGAGCCTACTTTATTCTTATCTTATTAGTTACAATAATATTTTGAGGTTTTTGTGGCTTCTTATACACACCATTATTTAATTTATAAAATTTGAAATCTAATGTCAAAGCCAGTGGGTGAGGATCACTGTTCCATTCTGGTACAGTCTCTTGCTTATGTACAAGGTGAAGCAAAGACACATGTATAAGAGCCAGGTCAATAACTAAGCCCCCATATTTTGTGGAATAAGAAACAATTCCCTGGAGATCATGATATGGTCTGTCATTTAAGCATGTAACATATTTTTTCTGTTACAAGTTTTACCTGTTGAATTTCTAAGTGGAATGCCCATTGTATCATCAATTCCCCAAGAAGCAGCATAACACACTATACTATCTGAAAATCTACCATTCATATTGCCAGTAACTAAAACAGGGGCATTTTTGTATGCTGCATATATATATATATCTACCAGGGCATTTCTAGAGATTCTAATAGATACATTTCAGCATTAGAGTTAACCTTGGGTGGAACATATACTGTACACTTGTAATTATTGCCTTATCTCCTTATCCCTATAAACAGCTACTATTATATGATATGGTGCTTTGGTGTTAACAGCCTTACTTAGTTCTTGTAGCATTTAATACAAATAAAACATATATAGCAAACAATTCCTGTGGTATATATAGTAGCACATGTTTCCTGCAATAAAATAAATGGACATTGCCTGACAAAACTGCACAAAATTTTATCTGCAACGTTCCAATCACATCTGTGATTTGCAATGAATTATAGGGCTATAAGGTCAAGCTGCACCATCTAGTTCAATTAGTGGAATGTCTTCAGAGTCATCTGCATTTATACGAGACTGTGAATTGTGCACTGGGGAGGATGTTGCTAGAGCAAGTACTGAACTTGTCTCCATAACTAGACTAGAATTGATTTTTTCCCAATTATCTACAACCTCCAATAAAGGTCCATTTCTTTTTGTTGCAATCCACTGACCCAGATTCATTTCCACAGGTATATTCTATCTCTAAAGGGAACATAAATGTCTGGTTATTTTCCAGCTGTACCCATTTCTCTTTATCTATTTTCTTTGGTTTTATCACCTCTTTAATAATTATTTTGCCCTGCCAATTTATTTTAATTGTTGAAAATGTAATTCTGCATCAGGGAAAGTTATATTCAGAGGTGTACCCAAGATTTCTTAAACAATCTGCATATTTTAATAAAAATGCCCTAAGGTCAGGATCCTTTAAAGTGACACAGACCCAATATTTGGCCTTGTCATCTGTATATCTGTAAACTCATTACATGTCTGATCATACAAATATATATCCTATTATACTCATACAGGTATTGTAAAACATAAGGAAAAGGCATTTTCATTCTTGACTTTGGGTACCCCCTTTAAACACACTGTAGGCAATCGTATACCATTACGACAGTGACATTTCTACAGCAAAGATCATCACAGTGACAACTCTCAGCAGGTCACTGTGAAGGTCCCACTGTACACCAGTGCTCTTTCTCCCGGTGTTTTGCCCCCACCAGCAAAACAACTTTGACTCAGAGTTGGTTGTTAAGAAATGGGGGGGAAGGGTGCAGGAGGCTTTAAAACGCTTTGTCCTGATGAGAACAATGCCAACAGTCAACATTGTTCCTGTGGCTGTCAGGGATGTTGACAACATTGTTGTCGACATAACTTGGTGGAACCATAGGCAATGGCTTCCCTCTCCTTATTAATGGCTTCTCTACACTCCCATCTATTTTTGATTGACCATTTTTTCCCTATTATTTCTATGTTGTTCTGTGTATATTTGTGATTTACCCTCTTCAAAGGTCTTTCTCTGACCATTTTCTTCCCTGTAGTTGAAACCCTGGGGCTTAACTCTATCTTTTTAAAATTTTGCTGATTTAGAGCACTTAGCCTGCTTCTTGGCAATTGCTCCCTGTTGATTCCCCCAATATCTAGTTTTTTACTTATTAACTTGTTTAGATTGTTTTATGATCTTAATGGAACAGTGCTCACTGCAGTGAGTTTTGGCCTTATCCTTATGTTTATGTACTTTCTCCACCTTTCCCACATTTTTATTTTGCCCATTTGCCACCAAATCCTCAATTTCCTTTGCTTTCCTTTCTCCAATTACCCATGTAGTGGCTTTAATTATTTGTTTTCTCTGACTGAATACTTCAAATGTGCTCTTAGCTGGTTTACCCACATCTTCATTTCAGCCTTGTATAGGGCTATGAGTAGAGTTCTTTCCATAAGGTCTCTCATTTGCCTAAGCAATTCATTGCTTTTCTTTATTTCCCCCTTAATCTCAGCTAATCCAGCAATAACTAAATTTCAGGCCATGAATGTTTTCACATTTGTCAGAGTCATCACAAACATTTGTCAGTGTTACTAAAATAACTGGTACTGGAACCCATGCATGACGGGGTGACACTGGACCTGGTGCTGACCAATTGGAACAGTGTGGCCAATGTCACTGTGGTGAATCACCTGGAACCCAGTGACCATCATGCAGTGTGGTTTGGTAAAAAAACTAGATTGGAGTTGAACCACATGAAGACAAGGGTCATGGACTTCAGGATGCTTAATTTCAAGAAAATGGTGGTATGCCTCAGGGATGATCTGGCAGGGATATAGGAACTAGGAGGTGCAGAAGAACAGTGAACTGCAATAAGCAGGAGAACGGAAACAGCTGCATGCCTTTGTAACAGACAGGTCAGCAAAGGCAAAAGAAGAAAAAGCCACTATGGTTCACTAGACAGATGGCAGAAGGGTAAGGGAAAACAAATTAGCCTTCAGACAATACAAAAAGAAAAACACAGAAAGAGGAGGATAGGAGAAATTACCAGGAGAAGCAAAGGAAGTCAGGGAAGGAAGTTAGGAGGGCAAAAGCAGCAGCAGAGGAAAGGATAGCTAAGACAGTTAAGAGGGAGGATAAAACAATTTTTCGGTACGTTAGTGAAAAAAGGAAGGCTGGGGGAGGGATAATCAGACTAATGGGGGAAGGAGGGTCTCTGTAGAGGAGGACTGCCAAAAAGTGGACATATTGAACAAGTACATTTGTTCAGTATTCTTGGGGGGGTTAGGAAATGGGCTGGTAATGCAAAATAGGGATAAAAAGGGCTGGGAAGTAGACACTAGCTCCTTCACAGAGGACAGGGTCCTAAGGCAATTGTCAAGAGTGAACAAGGCCATGGGCCCAGATGCAGTGCACCCCAGGCTGCTGTAGGAGTTCATAGAGGATCTGGATGCACCCCTGGCAGCTCTGTCCAACCTATCTCTGGAAACTGGAAAGGTGCCAGGAGACTGGAGGAGGGAGAACGATGTCCCACTCCACAAAGGGGGTGGTAGGGAGGAGCCAGAGAATTACAGGCCTGTCAGCCTGACATCCGTAGTGGGTAAGCTAATGGAATCTTTTCTAAAGGAAAGAATAGTAGAATACCATGAGCCCAGTAGACTGCAGGACCAGAGACAACATGGGTTCACAGGGGGGAGGTCCTGCCAGACCAACCTGGTTAAGTTTTTTGACTGGGTAACCAGGATAGTGGACCAGGACAGGATGGTGGATGTTGACTATTTGGATTTATGCAAGGCCTTCAACACCATCCCACATAAGAGGTTAGTAAGAAAACTGAGTAGCCTGGGTGTGGGGACTAAAAACATAAACTGGATGGAGAACTGGCTCAGGGTTGAGTCAGTGAGTGGAGGTTGACTAGCGGGGTAACACAGGGGTCAGTGCTGGGCCCAATCCCCTTGAATGTCTACATTAGTACTCCGGATTCGTACATATTGCATTGCAATTGCATTACATTGCAGTAGAACTGGGAGGAAAGGTACTGTATGCCTGTTTGTGGATGACACAAAAACCTGCAACAGGATGGACACACTGGGGGTGGTGTAAAGTATGAGGGAGTACCTAGAGAAGTTAGAAGAGTGATCATTAAGGTGGAAGCTATGATTCAACGCAAAGAAGTGCAAAGTTATGCACCTGGGATGCTAGAAACCAGGGGCAACATGCAAACTTGGGGAGAAGTACTGGCTATCACAAGGCAGGAGAGGGACCTGGAAGTTATCATTACTAATGACCTGAAAGTAACAATGCAGTATGAGAAGGCTGTAGGAAAGGCTAATCAAATGCTGGGATGCATAGTGAGGGGTATCACCAGCAGAAGTTGGGAGGTAATACTTTACCTGCATACTTCATAGGTGAGGCCACATCTTGAGTACTGTGTACAGTTCTGGAGGCCCCAACTTCATAAGGACATAAAGTAGATAGGATAGATACGGTGCAGAGGACAGCAACCAAAATTGTGCAGGGCCTGCATCAAAAGCCCTATGAGGAATGCCGGCCTGTTGGGGCAGCTGTTAAATTTCCACTTGTGACACTGGTGACCCAGGTTCGGGAAGGAATCTGGGTCATTGGAGGGCCAGCTGGGGAGAGAAGGATTGAGCATCCCCAGGACTGCTCTCCTTCTCTGGGAGGGAGGGGGGTTGAGTGCTCGGTGCACGAGCAGCACCCAGCAAAGGCTGGGTTCACTGCAATGCATCGATGGTGGCAAGACTTCAGAGTGGGGTGGACGTTGGACATCATTACATGTCCCTGCCCTGCCTACAGGGAAAAAATGCTGCTGAGTCATCTCCATGGCGCCCTTCCCCCTGGGCCCTGATTAGCCTCCAGTACCGGCTCTCCTGACCAGATATTTGTAGTGTGGAGCTGGTAGGGGAACAGTGCTGCAACCCTGCCCTCTGGAGGGCAAGCCAGGGGTTAGTGTGGAGAGCTCAGTGATCACTGGGGGGGGTACAGAGGAGCCGTGACCAAAGGCTGAGTTACCAATGATCCCAGCAGAAAAAAAGCATTATAAATAAAATTAAAAAAAGCCCTATGAGGAGAGGCTTAGGAAATTGAACTTGTACTCCATGGAGGACAGGAGGAAGCAAGGGAATATGATAGAGACATTCATATACCTCACAGGAATTAACAAGGTACAGAAGGGGAGTATTTTCCAGAGAAAAAGGTGTTCTAAGACATGAGGTTACAATAAGAAGCTGGGGGGGTAGTAGCAGGGGTAAGGTGAGGAAATACTTCTTCATGGAGAGGGTGGTGGATGACTGGAATAACCTCCCAGCAGAAGTGGTGGGAGCTAAACTGAACACGGGATTTAAGAGTGCATGGGATAGGCACAGAGGCACCTTGGATAAAAGAGGGAGGTGGATGCCGGAGCCCCGGTAGGGGTTCAGGTAGCATTATTGGGGGGGGATTTATAGCAGAATGGGTGGGCCAAGCAGTCCTTATCTGTTGACAGCATCTATGAATCTATGAATCAATTAATCACATTTGGAGGGACCTCCCTTTTCTCTATATCTGCTTAATTAGTGCTTTTCTTTTCAAACATATTTGTTACATCTAGGAAATTTAAAGTTTGCCATAAATGGGTTATACTGTATCTGTGGTTGCTAATGAGGGAGGGTCCAAGCTGTATGTTTTATAGTATTGAGAAATATAGTTTTCAAAATCCTGCAAAAAAGATATTATATCCAGTACTTTTTCATTAGACTTATCAGACTTATCAGGAGGTAGTGATGGTCCACTTTGCATAGGAATATTTGCCTCATCCTGTTGTGGGGGCTTATATTTGGGCTTTTACATCCATGGGCATTACATGATTTTCACCTTGTTCTTTATTTTTGTGTTGTGAATAAATATTTGTTGAGGCAAGAGGAATTGTATCTTGAGTAGTTTCAAAGAAAAAATGTTTTAAGTGCTTCTAAATTTTGTCTTATTTTTATGTTATCGATCACAGCCCTTTCTATTGACTCCTCTAATTTCTTGATAGTAATCAATAGAGGGTGTTCTTCCAGCAATATAATTTGCAGACCATCATTCTTCACATTTCCTGATAATATCATATTATCTTTTTCTAAACCATGTTGTGTGTTGGGGAAAATAAAATAATCAGTTATCAACAGCCATTCACCCCCATGCTGTTTTTACTTTTTTCCTAGTTTTTTTACAGGATTTGCTTTAACCCCTATTTTGGCAGCTGTTCAGTTTCTCCTAGCTGCCATTTCAAGAGAACATGTAATAATAGTAATAAAAGCAATGAAATTACAGTCCTAATAAAGCCTTTGATATAATGTCCAAAATAAAAAAGTTTCCAAAAATAGTGCAAAATATGACACACATCTGGAATGAAACAACACCAGGGTTGGTTGCTATGCTTCCAATTGTTGCCTCAGCTGCTATATAGATGGAGTATTTGTGCTCAGGAATTATAAGAGTCCTGTCCTACCAAAAAATACAAATAAAAAGAGAGGAGTGGCAAATAATCTTAACATTTATACAGTATATAGCTTTCAGTAAAATAAAAGAAGAATTGGGCTCTTATATGGCTAGATGTAATTTTCTTAAATGCAGTTTCTGATATTTTCATAAAACAGCATTCCATAAAATTTCTGAAATAGAATGCAAGAATAAAAAATAAAACACTAAGTTAGAAACTACTCAAACAAGCTTATACATTCAGGTGTAATAAAGAAATAGATCCTAGAGATACAAATGTAGATATAGGTCAAAAAGAGATCAGCTAAAATAGGAGCATGTTTTCCTCAAGAGTGGAGAAAGCCAAGTGAGAGACTATGCTTCCAGCATCTGCTTAAACACAGAGTATCAGTCATGTGGTCTCAGTTTATTGTAAAAATTAGTTATAAAAAAAATTATTTGATCTTAAAAAGACCACATTCCTCAATGCAAAGACCACAAATACAGGACAATCTCCAAACTAAATCCCAAGAACACATGAAAACACAAATGCAGAGAAAAAGGTTTATTGCTTACAGTTCCCAAGGATTTATCATGTATTTCAGGCTTCAGGGTTCCAACCCCCCCCCCCATTCAAACCATCTAGCAAATGTGCTGTAAAAGCTACAGACTGAGAGGCATGGGACATCAGTTCAAGAGGAGATCTCTGGAAATATTTTTGGTATTCTGCTTATGAAGTTTCAAAATTCCTCTGGTCTTATTGTTTCCTAGTCTCCAATCTCTCGTCTCTCTGGTCTTGTCAGTTTCTCATGCACCCTTGCTCAGGTGGCTGATTACTCTAACAATTAATCCCGGCACAACTCCAGTCATGCTTTTCTGTGTAACTCCATTTCTCTACACGTTATGTCTCTTCTAGTTTCACTTCACCACTGCAAAGGCAGGTCATCTGACTGTCCCACCTCACCCACAGCTCTTCAGCACTGTAGCACCACTGCTCATGACTTATGTTTTCAGACTCTCAGGATTGCATCAAGGTCTCTTGCACTCTTCTCCACATGATGAGTCCAATGAATCACAGGACAATAAGCAGAACAATAGCAGCCTCCCCCTGTAGGCAAAGGTTGGGGACTCAGCCAACACACCAATAATAAACACACCAATAATAAAATGTTTCCATCAAAACAGTATAATATACACTCCGGCTAGGCAATGATGGCATATCAGTAAAAACAAAATAATCACTTATACTTTTAGTTAGCAGTGGTTCCTTTGGACAGGGAGATGTGTCTTCTTTAAATTGGACATGGAAAGTAACACTACGCACTGCCCAGGTGAATAGAGGGAAGGGCTGGAATTTTTCCAAATTCAGGAGTGATTATTATTAAACAATTCTAAGTTACATTACTGTTAAATGTTAATGTTTTCCCACTACCACTTCATTTGGAAACAACAGTTTATAATATGTTTTTCAAATGCTCTTGGGGAGTTGCCTCAACTCCATAAAAATGGATATGACATATTTACCAAGAAAAAAGGAGTTGTTAGTATGCCCGGTGCAACAATATTTTTTTCATACTTTATTCTGGGCAGCAACATTACTGTTGGCTTTGCAACTACAAATTATAAGAACAAATGTATGGATAAAACATTTGCTTGATGGTTTCTTGTAAGGGTGGCAGGAGGTGCCAATCAAACTCACAAAGAATGTGAGAGTTCCAGATTTTACTCATTGGGTTCAGTAGATGCCATATGGTGTTGGAACCATCCATTACAGAACCTGACCCCAAATAGCCTCCAGGACTCAAGCCACCTGTACAGAAATTATATAAATGGCAGCTTTCTCATTCTGTATTATGATCTTCATCAAGGAGACAATTGTATGACACAGTAATGACACATAATGACACAAAAGAGTTTCCAGATGTTCTGCAAAACCATCCCTCCTAGTCCCCCACTGTAGGACCTCTCTTCATCAAATGTCCTTCCGCTATCACACCTCCCTCTGGCTGAACAGCCTACCCCACCACCATTTCCTTGGAACCCAAACTCAGCCGCTTTAAAACTGGACTAAAGATCCTCCTACCCGACTTCTCCTCCTGTGACTGTTCGTAGCTCCACCTTCACCTTAGGATTTGACTGTCCCCCCCCGGGTCCATAGTCCTGTTTTTCAGATATGAAATTTCCTTGAAGCCATCTAACTTATGTATTTGCTTCTTATTTGCATTATTCCACAAGTGTGTATTGTAATACCTCTGATGCTGGGTCACTGGCTCTAAATTGCATGTACTTCCTGAGCTTTGTCACTGTCAACATTCCTGCACTGTTTGTTCCCTTTATATGCTTTGTATTCCTAATGTGTAGCCTTTGCAAGAGAGTCTTTGACTCACAGGGTTGTAATTCTGATTGCCTAAATAAATAATAATAAATATTTGTCCCCAGGACCAGAGCTTAAAAATTGTATGCCTGAGAAAGTTCATTTTGTTCTAACACAGTAAGTATATTTTTATATTCCCTTGAAGATGTAAGACATTATCTGGCTAGGTTCATACAGCAGATTGAACATTTGTGGAAATAATAAGCACAAGCCTACAGGAAAAAGGTCTTGTCCATATCCACTGTGAGACAAAGACAAAAACTATGGAACATTTTTTTTTCTAGAGTAGGATTTGTACAGGGTTTTCAGAAATATGTGGCAAATAAATTTAGGGCAGACTAGGTTAGCCAAGATGTCCTTTTCTGCCAATGACTACTATGTTACTATGTAAGGGGGAACTTCCATGGTTGAAAAGATTAACCTATGAGTATTTAGTTCTAGGAGACTTTCCAGTGACTTTAAGTAAGTATAATAATTGGAAGGCTGGGCCTGTAGTTCAATCGACAAGCAGCCAGTCACTCCCCCTTCCTGAGCTGTATAAGCAGTTCCTCTCAGCCTCCTTCTGAAGCACATTTTCTTTGCAGCCAAAGGCTCTGTCAGTTTGTCCTTTGCAGTTGCCGGGGTGCCATCCCACCACCACCACCACCTTGCTGGGTTTTTGCCTCTGCTTGTTTTTTCTGGTCTCCTGCATTGGTTTATATTGCTTGCCTCCGGCTGTGTGTTTCCTTGTGTTGCTTGTTCCCTGTTCTTCTGTGTTTTGTGTCTTTTGTTTTGCATTGCTTTTGGGGGCTTCTGTTTCTAAACTCCAGTATTTTGCTAATCCTGAGCTCATACTACTTGCTCCCATTTACTCATAATTCAACTGCAATCATCTGTGTGTTTCAGCTCAAGCTGTTTCCCTGCTGCTGCTCTCCATGCTATGCAGCTTAATTATTTTCACCTGGTTCAAGCTCACTCTGAACCTTAGCCCATATAGCTCAATCCTGCTTCCTGAACTCCTACCACATACCTCATTGATGCTGTTTTCACTGTACTGCCTAGTCAGTTTGCTGCTTTCAGAGCATTGCCTCCTTACAGTCTATGTTCACTTTTATTGCTACCCCATGACCCATAGCTACTTAATACAGATGCTGCTTTATTACATTTGCACACTGCTATTATACTCTGGAGGTCAGCTAAGCTACCACTGATGCTGTAAACTAGTTTTAATACCTACATTTGGGTTATGGTGCTTTTCCATCACTTTCTTGTTTTTCTTATGGCAGGGGACTTGGAGGTGTTGTTAAGGAGCTGTGGCCCCATGTAGCATACTTACCTCATGTTTGAATCTTGCCTTCACTGCTAAAATCCTCAGAGCATTTTGTCACCTTTAATTGGCTTACTAGTTGAACTGGTTGGCTTGTCCTTACTAATTCATATTTGCTGCTTCTTCGATGTACGTGCAGGTCCGACCACTGCTTACTCTGCCTTTCAGACCTACATGCAGTCCACTCATTGCTTCCTCTGCCTTACAGACCAGTGAGCAGGTCAAATCTTATATTTACCCATAACTCAGTCTGCTCATGCCTGCTAAGCACATGTCTGCTCTCCATGAGGGTCTCCAACACTCCTTGTTTCATGTAGCTCCTTCCAAATTTATTTCTGGGGCTTGCCAACCATGACCATTAAGTGCCATAGCTCAGGCCTCCCTGCAGCTGATGGTCTCACTCTGCACCCACAAAGTCCACATCTTGAGTGTGCAAAACTTGGGGCAAGGTCCTTGTCACATGGCCCATAGATGGGATTGTCCTCGCTCCAGGTGTAGCTTTAGCCATTCAAGACTCGATGGCAGCTCCTGGTGTAGAATTTAAGACTAGCCGTGAATGGTGGTTACAGCAATCTCCTTTGGCTCTGGTATTAATTTACTAGCAAGGCACCTTCACTGCATTTTTCCCCATGACTGCCTCTGGTTCACCTGGTTTGTTTTTAGGGTGGGTAGGCCAGGTGAGTGCCTCAGCAGTTGTTCCTCTCCTATTCCTGCCTTGGTTGCCCATTGTTGTAGAGTAGCACTTGCAACCTTCCACAGTGTTCCTGTTAGAGAGATCAAGTGAAAGCTTCCTCCAAATTGGAATATTTTCCACCCCCCCTTCATTGGATTTCCAAATTGCAGCAGCAGAGCCATTACTAAATAAAATATTCCAAGCCTGGAGGGAAGGCAACCTAGGCCTTGTATCCCCAGAGATCTCCTCCTCAAAGGGTGTTTTTTCTCTCCTCCGTGCCTCAGGTCATAAATGTTAGTTAGCAGTAGTCCATGTTCCCTAGTTTCTGTAGGTAGGTTCCACTGTTGGATGGAAGTGGATAGTGCCCCTACTTGCCATTCCCTCCCTCTCTCCTAAGGAGACCCCCTCAATCTCCAGTGCAAACCATCATACTCATGCCATTTGCTCATCTGTGTATCTCATTACCTCTCAGACTGCCTTTGTCTATTCTACCCTGCCTCATGGCTCTGATTGCTAATGTTCTTCATACCAATACATTTCTTTTGGCGGATGCTTCCTAAAGTACCTTTAGCCAAGGGAATCATCCCACGGCACCTCTAGGGGTGGAACCCTCTTTGAGGGTTCCTTGCCTTTGGTACCCCTACAGGATGGTAATTCCTCTGGAATAGAAAGGGCAAGTGGCCAAACCAAAGTAACACAGTTGCACAAGCATAACACTATACTGGCTGCATAGGCGATTGAATTGAATGTTAAAGATCACATGCAAAATCTTTGCATATTTAATAAAGCTTGAATTCAAGTCCCTGTGTCATGATTAGAGTTTCCTAAAAATTTCATGCTGTTTCAGTTTCTGGTTTTCTTTAAATCAGCATTTGTTAACTTGCTCTACAGTGACTGAAAACAGGGTTGTGATTGGTTGACTATCCATGGCACTCCAGACCTTACTTCATGGGTTTTAGCTCACCTGATAGGCTAGTGATGCACATGACCTAGGATCACATTTCTGGACCCCAGGTCCCAGAAGTCCCTGTTCTCCAGTTCCAAACGTGCATCTGATAAGGCTGCAAGCAGTTCAGGAGTCCTTGTACTGTGCCATGTAAAGGTAGGCCTTTGGATTCCACAGTAAAAGAATATAAGTTATTTTAAATCATCTGAGCCTTTCTAAATCACAGAAATACAGTATATGCTGTATAGGATCAAGAGATTTAATCTGCTTAACTTACAACAGCCTGGTGCTGGATTGCTCAAGCCAGCTTAGATTTATTACATTGTTGCTTGTTACATTGTTGTTTAAAGTTTATTTTGATAGATTTGACATTGTGGCAATGTGACAATGGCTGTTATTTTTGCGGTTTAATTGCTATTTTTAGTGTGAGGAGATGCCTCGGGTCAGTCTGGTCTGCTTTGTTGGGACACGGTCATTTTCCTGTATCCTTTCTACCATTTTTATAAGCTTAAAGATCACTTGTTGTTGTAAGGCGGACATTTTCTGGTGCAATTTGATTTGCTAGATCAGCCCTAACAAAGCAAAACTTCCTCCTCCCTCTAGGCGCACCCTCGCATTGTAGCCACTCTTGGTTCAGACAAGGAGCCCTCCCCTCCTCCCCGAGCAAAGCCACATGGCTGGGGAGCACAGCATAATCCAAGCAAGCTCCTTCCACCCTCCTCACTTTCCTTCTTGACTCCCGTGGATGTCTCATCTAGCCACCGTGTTGTATGGTGACACAGCATTCGGCCAGGCCTCTGACACATTGCATCTCCTGGGAGCAGCATGGCTTTGTGACTCCTTTTGTTCTCCTCTCTCTCTATCTCGTGTGCGCTTCCTGATGACCATGTTTTACACCAGGTGTCGGGAATGCTGTCTCAGGTCCAGAAGTTAGGATTATTAGGAGAGAGGGAGAATATATTGATGGTGTGTCAGAACTGTGCCTTCACTCTCAATCACCGCAGACACAAATGGGCAGATGAGGAGGAACCTTAAGGAGTTCCATCACTTCATTGTGGGCAAAAATCTTATTTGCCCATGGGCCTCAGTAGGATCCCCTCCCAAGCAGAGACCTTGAGGCACTGGGGCCACAGGGGGCAGATGTTGTTTCTTTTGATCCGGGGGTATATTTTCATTTGGCCTAGGCCCCTCTCTCAGCAGCAAGCCTCATTGGGCCCTTAATCCTTCAGGCCCAGGCCCCTCTCCCAGAGGCTGACCTGGCCAATATCCTCGCTTTCAGGCTCGTGTAGTCTCCTCCTGCATGTTTGGGGCACCTCTCTACAGCGGCCCCACAGGAGCAAGAATGGATCACCTCCTGCATGTTCAGAGCACCTCTCTACAGTGGCCCTGCAGGTGCAAGAATGAATCACCCAATCAGCCCTTATGTCGGACCACGGCCACCATTTTGAACAAGGAGAGTGTCACAGGGCCACCATTTTGTTTGGCTACTAGCTTTATCTGCTCAACTCCACCTATGCCCATCTACAGTCCTTTGTTCACCTAGAGGCAATGTGGCCACATACTTGGGGGGGGGATATGGGACTGTGATTTTACTTTCAAGGTCTGGCCTTCATCTCAGCCTACTTTCAAGTGTGGTCAGCAGAGACAATACAAGCTGTTTTATTGTTTGTGGCACCCGGTGTGTCCCTGGAGGCCCACCATGACCACGGTCCTAACCACCCTCTGTTTGTGTCTTCTGTCTCCGCAGATGGTGAAAGCAAGAAAATGCTCCACATGTAGCACCAACCTGATGCCCCATAACATGGGACCACAACACCCTGCATGCCTCCTTGATGAGGACAATCTATCTCTACAGCAATCTACAGGGACGGGATTGGACCTGCCAGGACCCAGTGGTGCTAATTGGATAGATGCGGGGCCATCCTTTTACAGAATCAGCAAGCAGCCATGGCCATAATGGAAAGTCAGCAGAACTTCATGTTAAAAATCATGGAGATGCTGGAGGCCATGACCCAGCCCAAATTACTGCCATCCCCCAGCCAAAACAGGAAACAATGATACCAGGGGGAAGAACGGAGCCCCTTCCAGACCTAATCGAGCCACCATCAAGCCCCCCATCCTGGACATAGGAGATGAATCGGGTGATAAGGACCTTCCTGACGATGGTGAGGGCATCCTATCAGATGAGGAGGAGAAGATGGAGACACAGTCAGTACCATCCCTCACATCCAAGTTGTGTTCTTTTGATTTGATACCAGGCCTCATGAGGATAAACAAGGCCACCATGGGGTTCGAGCTTGAAGATGGTCAGCCAGAATCAAAACTTGACCCCATGATCCAACAGAGAAAAGCTACCAATGAGACCTTTCCTGTATGTCCAGCAATCGACAACATCTTCATTAGGGAATGGGAGTCCGCAGAGCCTGGTAGGATGTCGGACTAGAAAAATTTAGACTGCATGTATCCCGTTCAAGAGGACAAGGCTACCACCAGGTGCACTGACCCCTCTATTGACCCCCACTCAGAAAAAAGACTGTACTGCCCTGTGGTACCACTTCACTAAAAGATCCTACTGATAAGAAGGTGGAGGACATGCTCAAAAAGTTATTTGAGATAGAGGGCATGGTGGCAAAGGCCTCCACAACTGCAATATACACCACTCATGCACAAATTTGATGGCTTGAGGAGCTTCTAGACAAGGCAGACCCCAAGACCAAGGAGTCAGAATTGCTGAAATGCACACTCAACACCGCAAAATATTTGGCAGACATGGCAGTAGACACTGAAGTTGAATGCCCGGGCCACGGTTGTCACGAACCGTGCCAGGAGAGCCCTGTGGCTCAAACTGTGGGAAGCAGATAATGAGTCCAAGACTTTGCTGCAGAACTTACCTATGAAGGGTAAGCACGTTTTCAGGGAAGGCCTTCAAGAATACCTAAAGCTGAAGGAAGAAGGGAAGGATCTCCTCAAGAATAAGGGCAGACCCACCTATCTTCCCTCAAACAAATGGAGATTTCGAGGGGGAAACAGATCACAACAGCCACCTAGAGACAGCTACTACCAAACCAATTCCTTTTGTGGCACAGGAGCTCAAGGAGGAGCACATAACTTCTTCAACTCAAGTTACTACACTTCCACCTTCCAAGGCAGAGGCTCCAAGTTTGGAGGCAGAAGAAGATGGAACTGGAATAAACAATGACTACAGGTCACCACCATACCCACCAGTGGGCAAAAGATTAATGCTGTTTCATCACAAGTGGCAGGGTACTACTTCAGATGGATGGGTACTAGAGGTGGTATCTCAGGGGTACACTATAGAGCTGTCCCCCTCTCACACACCACACAAATTCGTAAGCTCCCCCATTTCAAAGAGAAGAGCATCCGCCCATCAGGTCCAACAAATCTTACTGGACCTGATGCATAACAAGGCGATCCAACTGGTGCCCCCACATGAACAAGAACAGGGAGTGTATTCCATTTTCTTCCTCGAGCCCAAAAAGACAGGGGAACTCCATCCCATCCTAGATCTCAAGCACCTCAAACGTTACTTGGTTACCCAGAGGTTCAAGATGGAGACGCTAAGGTCGACTCTCTGCAACATTTGGGTAGCTGACTACCTGACTTCGATAGATCTGAAGGACACATATTTGCATGCTCCTATCAGGTCAGGTCACAGGCAATACCTCCACTTCCATATTCTAGGCAGCACTTCCAATATCAGGTGCTGCCCTTTGGTCTCACCTCGGCTCCAAGGGTGTTCACCAAGGAGTGGATATAATCCCTTACCTGGACGACTGGCTGATTCAAGCTCATTCCAAAGAAGACTCACTAGAGGCCACCCAAATGGCACTCTGAGCTCTAGAGGAACACGGCTGGGTGGCGAACAAGGCAAAAAGTTACCTGACACCCAATCAGCAACTGGAGCACCTGGGGGCAGAGATAAACACACCCCAGGGGTGGGCCAGACCATCCCAAAAGAGGGTTGAATCTGTGAGGACCTTAGCCCACCAGCTGAAGGCCAACAACTGTCTGACCATAGGGCATATAGCCCAGATGCTAGGCTGCATGGCGTCATGTATTGACCTGGTTCCATGGGCCTGGTGGCACATGAGACCACTGCCAAACTATATGCTGACCCAGGGATCCCCGAACAAGCACAATCTGAAGGTCAGAATACCCCTACCAGACCCAATACATTGCTCTCTAGTCTGGTGGACCTCGAGCTGATCCCTCACATGAGGGATTCCTTTAGAGACCAGCTACAATGTTTTCATAAAGACAGACACAAGTCTCCTGGGATGGGGAGCATGCTTGGGCTCATGGTTGGCCCAGGGCTGTTGGACCACGATGGAAGCCAGACTATCCATCAACACTCTGGAAATGAGGGCAGTATACCATGCCATCAGATCCTTTCAATCGATCATCTCTGGTCAGTCAGTCCTAATTCGTTCCGACAATCAGATTACGGTGGCTTACACTGCCAAACAAGGGGGCAACAGGATCAGAGCCACGCAGAGAGAGGTCATGAGGGTCCTGAACTGGGATCAAGCCAATCTCAGTCACATTGGCATGATCCATCTGGCAGGAAAACTCAACATATGAGCGGATTGGCTCAGTCGCCAACAGGTGCACCCAGAAGAGTGGCACCTGCACCCCGAATTGTTCCAACTGATACAAGAGACCTGGGGTCCCATCTCCATGGACCTCCTGGTGACAGTGGAGAACACTCAAGTGAGGAGGTTCTTCTGCAGGTACAGGGAACACCACTCTCGAGGGACCGATACCCTATCTCAAACTTGGGCGTGGGATCGGTCATACATTTTTCCTCCAATCCTCCTACTCCCACAGGTACTATGCAAGATCCGACAATCTCAGAGAACCATCATACTAGTGGCACCATACTGGCCATGACGAGCCTGGTTCTCAGCAGTGGTAGCCATGGCAATGGACAACTGCAGACTACTATACCGACCGGACATGCTAACACAGGGACCCATGTGCCACCCCACACCAGGAACCCTGAAACTAATGGCCTGGCTCCTGAGAGGCAGAGACTGTTAAAAGCGGGGTACCACTCATTGGTTATATCCATGCTACTGCAGTCTAGAAGGCCTTCCACTACCTCCACCTATGGCAGGCAGTGGTCTATCTTTACGGCTTGGTACAGGAACAAGGGTATGGAGCCGGAGGATGACATGTCAACCATTCTGCTTTACCCACAGCAGGGGGTTGATAAGGGCTTATCTCACTCTTTTCTCCGGGTCCAGCTGTCTGCCATCAGCACTGTCATTGGGCCCATAGGCCAACATAGCTCAAGGGTGCACCCAGACGTGGTGCATTTCCTCAGAGCAGTAGAGGCACTGAGCCCCAGGGTCCGGACCCTGTTTGCCTCATGGGATCTGACCCTCATCCTAGACTCACTCAGCACAGTGAACTTTGAGACCCTGAGTCAGGTGGACTCATTCTGGGCAGGACTGAAGGCCTGCTTCCTCATGACCATTTGCTCTGCTCGCAGGATTAGTGAGCTGGGGGTTCTTCCCTGCACAGAACCTTACACCATGTTCACCCCACAGGGGGTACACCTATGGACAGTCCCGGCCTTCCAACCTAAGGTCGCATCCCTTTTCCATAGGGAGCAACCCATTGAGTTGCCCACACTATCTAACAGATCACCAGAGGGCATCAATATTCCACACCACTTAGACATGGGAGGCACCCTAACCACATACATATCTAGGACCAAGTTCATACGTAAAACAGAAAGATTATTTATCATATCAAAGGGGCCACATCAGGGTAGGGCAGCATCCAAGACCATGATAGCGAGCTAGCTCAAGAGAACCATTTCAGAAGTCTACAAGGCTAAGAACCTAACACCCCCAGATGGTATTAAAGCACATTCCACCAGAGCAGTGTCTACCTACTGGGCAGAAAGAGCCAATGTGTCTATGGAGGACATTTGCAGGGCAGCCACTTGGACTTCAATCCATACCATCGCAAGACACTATAGGATGGATTATTTGTCCAAGTCCCACATTCCATTTGCCATTAAAGTTTTCTCAGCAGCCAGCTCCTTTTCCTCTCACTCTAAGACCACTCTGCCCCACCCGTTTGAGTGCTGTACTGCTGATTTTCAACCCATGAGGTAAGGTCTGGAGTGCCATGGATGGTCAACCAATCACAATGGGTGTTTACTCAGCTGGTAAAGGTGATTGTGTTGGTTGACATCCATGGTACTCCAGGGCCCTCCCTACATAGTGGCCAGAGTGACAAGGAGGATATAGGGGTTCAGTATAAAGGGGGAACAGAAGAATCTCACAAGGTACATTTTTTCTCAATTCACTGTTAACGTCATCCAGGATGACTGTTTGTCAGCTGTCTAGGAGGCCAAGTATTAGTGTTGTATCAATAGGTAAATAAAGAAGGGCCTTCCAGCCAATTTCAGAAGGCATCTCAGTGTACATATGTAACATCTAAAAGGCATGCTTGTGGTATTAATAACTTTATTTTCAGCTATGGAAGATTCAAATGGGAGAATAGTGACTTCTGGGACCTGTGGTCTAGAAATTTGTTCCTAGGTCATGTGCATCACTAGCATATCAGGTTGGCTAAAACCCATGAGGTAAGGTCTGGAGTGCCATGGATGTCAATCAACACAATCACCTTTACCAGGTGAGTAAACACACATTATTTCTGTCTCTCTCTCAGTCAGGCTTGGAGAGCAATGACATCATTGTGGAGTACTGTAGCTTGCTGCTTCAGATTCCCAATCGCAGCAGGCTGTAGAGTTAATGGTTTGTTCACCAGACTTCTTATAAACTTAGTCTATGGTTTGTGTTTAGATAGATTAGCTTAAAATCTATCATTCTCTTCTTATCAAAATTGATAATTTGAGTTTCAGTGCTGAATTGAAGTAATATAAATCATTCTCTTTCAGAGAACAGCTTCTCTGTATCATAGCTTTCCATTTTTTCTCATCAAAACTGATTTTTTCTAACTATATAACACAGGTTTGTTTAACGAATATAAAATAAATCTAAATTTTGTTCATTCATAGGAATAGTTTGTCTTTGATGTAGCCTTCATAAATACATTCATGTAAGAACTTTTTTTCATGTCAGATTGACAATCAGGTGCCTGTCACACTCTACTATTTCAAGTACATGTACTGTCTGAACTCACAAATTTTCAGTTATTTGGTGGTTTCTGTGAGAAAATACATCATGTATGTGTATAAATAGAAATGCTATATGACATCCAGATGCACCATGTCTCTTCTCGACAGCTGAGGCATCTGAACTGTACTGCCACCTATCCCCTGCTCCACAAGCTACCTGCCTTCTGCTCCATATTCAAGACTGCTGCACCTTGCTGCCCACTCTCTTCTCCCACACAGTCAGAGATAGTGCACTCTGCTGCTTCCATCCCCTGCCTTAAATAATCATGGTTGCTGCAACCTGCTGAAACAGTTGAGGTTGCTGCACCCTGCTGACCTCTATTCCCCACCCCCACAGTTCAGGATGTTGCACCTGCTATACCCAGTTCCTGTTGCTATAGTCAGGGCTGCTGTGCTCTGCTAAGCCCTAGAGTCCCAGGTCCCTCTGACTCCACAGTGAGGTCAGGTGCACCATGCTACCCTAGGTCACCTGAGGTGGCACTTTTGCTGCACCCTGCTTCCCACATCCGTTGACCCAAATGGGCAGATGTGATACACCATGCACTCCCTGTCTCACAGTCAGGGCTGCTGAACCCTGATGCCCCCCTGTGTCCATCCCCACAGTTGAAGCCTCTGCACCATGCTGTCCTTTGTCCTCTGTCACCACAGCCAGGACTGCTGCTACCTGCTGTCTACACAGTTGCTGTTGCTGTGTCCTAGAGCCCCATGCCTCTGCAGTTAGGGCTGCTGCACCATGCTGCCACTTGCCACAAGAGTCAGGGCATTTGCTGCATCCCGGTGTATGCTTCCATAGTTGAGGCAGTTGCACCCTCCTGCCCCCCTGTTACCAGAGTTATATCCTTTGCTACAACCTGCTGCCCATATCCCTTGTCCAAAACAGGCATGGCTGTTGTACCATGTCCTTCATTTTGGACTTCTGTACCCTGATGCCACACCTGTCTTCTATCTGAAAAGTCAGTGTTGCCGCACCCTGCTGCCCTCTGTCCCCACCCCCACAGTCATGGCCATGGCACCCTGTTGCCCCCTGTTCCTGTCTCCACAGTCAGGGCTGCTATGCTGTGTTACACCCTAGAGTACCATGCCCCCCTGCCTCCAAAGTTGGGGCTGCTGAAGCCTGCTATGCACTTCCATTGCCCCAAATGGGCTGAGCTGCTGCACCATGTGCACTCTGTGCTACAGTCAGTGCTGCTGTACCCTGATACCCACCTGTGTCCTGCCCAACATTCAAGGCTTCTGTACCATGCTGTTCTCTGTTCCCTGTCACCACTGTGTCCTGCTGCACCCTCCTACAGGAACAGCGGGAAAAAGGGTGCCATGACTGTGATTGTGGGGCTGGGAAAAAGGGCAGCAGGGTGCAGCAGCCTTGAATGTTCTGCCACAAAATAGGGGTGTCATCAGGGTACAGCAACCCAAACTGTGGGACAGGATACAGCAGGCATGCCTGTTTGTGACAAGAGGTGTGGGTTTATTTATTTATTGAAATGTTTCACCAGGAGGGCACATTGAACAACAAGTTGCTCATCTCACGGTATGACCTGGGGTTGGGGGTTACAAGGGGATAATCATAGATATGATACACAGTCACAGTTTACACAATTGGAATAGCATAAATGAATAAACAAGTAGACAGTTATTATACAAACAATGCAAACGGTTTGGTCAAGGTGAGCTGCTGTGCAATTCATAAATAGGACAATAAGCATTTTTACATACACTTTGAGAAAGGATCATGGTAACCAGAAATGCATTAGGCTATTTTCCTGATTTTTACTAAAATATGTTATTTTTATGATACTGCAGTGTCAGTCTTTCTTCTGTTAGTGAGTGTGTGCCTGGTTACTGTGGATTTGAAATTGTATTTCTACAAAGACCACCCCCTTAATTGTGCAAGCCCTCTTGTTTGTTTTCACATTTAGACAAACAGAAATGCAAAGTGAAATTCAAGTGCATTTTAGGTTTAGGGATAGCAGTTAGCAGAAGACAGCAGAGAAGGAGGAGGAGGAGTGAGGTCAAGATGGAGGAGGGAGAGGGAGACATAACAGGGACCGACCCCTGTAAGATGCTGGGAACCCTGCCAGGGGGTAGAAGCAAAGCAAACAAGAAGGGGTGGGGAAGGGAGGTGGGAGACATGCCAAGAATAGACCCCTACAGGATACTAAAAACCCTGCCAGGGGGCAGAATCAAGGAGAACAAGGAGGGGGGGGAAATGGGAGGAGGGAAAACTTGGTAAGAGCAGACCCTTATGGATATTGAGAACCCTACCAGTCAGCAATGAAAACAAGGCAAAGACAGAAAGGAGGGAGAGAAGATGGATAGGTTAGTGGGGTGGAAGGGAGGGAGGTATGGGTATTAGTGCTGGTGAGGGCAATGGAGGATGGGGAGGAGATGGAAGGGGTGGAGAGGGAGACATGCCAGGGACTGACCCCAGCAGGATGCTGGGAACCCTGCCAGGGGACTGAGCATGGAAAATATAGAGGAGGGTGAGAAGACTGATGAGTAGGAGGGGCAGTAGAGGGGGTAGGGAGAGAAGGTTGGAAGTAGTAGAGGGGGAAGAGTCAATTGGGGTAATATATGAGGGTTGGGAAATTTCGGTGAAATAGGCAGGAGCAGAATGATTGGAGGGAATCAAGGGGTGAAATAGGCAGGGGCAGAAGGATAGCAGGAAATCAAGGGGGTTATAACAGGAGCAAGTAGGAGAGAAGTAGTTGTGTAGGGCTGAACAGAGAGAGTAGGAGGAAGAGGAGAGATATAATTGAGGGGGAAGGGAGTTCCAGATTTTGGGGAAATGATAGGAAAAGAGAAACTGGCCAATGATTGTGGAGTGGCGAGGGACTGCAAAATACCAGTAGTAGTAGTAGTAACATTTTTATTCTATTGAAATTCATATCAGTGAAAAGGTACAACTCGACTGAGACAACCTCATTTCCAGCAAGGCCCTAGATTACATCTAATATGAAAATGAACACAATGCAGTTAAAAAACATCATAATAAATATCAAATATATTGAACATCATAATAAGACATATCCTACAACATACATAATACATAACACAAAATCATAACAGACATTACTGCACTATAAAGTTCAAGTTTCCATTAAAACAACAAGAATATAACTATTCCAGTTTTTACACATCAGGTAATTCCCTCACTAACATTCTTAACAGCTTCTTGTTGAAACCAGGCTATAATTTCACCAGGGTGTACACCCATTATCCTTGATCTATAATCATGTGGGAAGGTGTTCCAAATATGGGAGCCTCTGTTGAAAAAATGTGTGCATCCAAAATCTGTCCTCATTTTAGGTTGTTTGTATTCAATACCATAAGCAGGCCATAGTCCTAATTTAACTTCCCTAATTTGTAATCCATCCAATATGTAATCAGGAGCCTTCCCCTTATTACACTTTACCATAAAATTTAATACAAGAGATAGCCTCCTATCTTTAGGATGAACCCATCCCAGCAGATTATATAACTGCTGTCTGTGTGCCATTTTCAGGGCTCCCAGTATAAATCTGGCCAATTTATTAAACATCACATCTATCTTAGATAATACTGTATTTGCTGCACTCATATAAACTATGTCCCCATAGTCCAAAAGAGGAAGGACTAATGTTGTAATCACATTTTCTAATATGCTCAGATATACACCCTTTAATTCCATATAAGGCCCCCAGGCATTTTCCCACCTTTTTTAATACATAATCCACATGTATATTCCATTTCATGGCATTATCCAAATACAGTCCTAAGTACTTGTAATTCTGAGTTTGCTGGAGGGGGACACTATCTAATGTCCTGATCCTTAAAGAGACCTCCACAGTCCTAATCCTTCTATCCCTTGAGGATAGAACAGCCTGTGTCTTTTGAGCGTTCAACATAAGTTTAGAGTCCAAAAAAAAATGTTGAAGCTCTGTAAATGCATCCTGTAGTGCAATTTTAATCCTCTGAATCGATGTACCTTTTGAATAAATAATAGTATCATCAGCATATAAATGCAAACCAACCCCCAAATGAGACAGATTGAGACTATTCATATATAAATTAAAAAGAATAGGCCCCAAAATAGATCCTTGGAGTACCCCTGAAATAATGGTTCTAAATTCTGATGCACAGTCATTCATGACTACCTGTTGTTTTCTATCACTCAGGTATGCATAAAATAATCTCATCACTCGCATAGATAACCCCAGAGTTTTTAATCTGGACAGGAGGATGTCAGTCGATCTGAGGGAATCTGGGGCTGGGGTGGAGAAGGAAACAGTGAGATAAGGAGGTAGTTCCTTGAGCCAATATTTAGATGTGAGCTTGGCATAATGAGAGATGCACCTATGTGCAAGTTTGGGAAAGGACAGGGCATGATAGGGAGCATAGGGATGAGTCCAAGGGGGAGTATTGAGAGCGAAGCGATAGAAGGAGTTAAAGAGAGTGTCCAATCTGGAAAGGAGGACTTGGGAGCAGCACCATAGACTACATTGCAGTAGTCAAAGATAGGGAGTAACATCTTCTGGACAAGTTCATGCCTGGCCATAGGAAGGGTGCAACTACAGTTCCGATATAAAGCACTAAGTTTGGGGCACAGTTTTTTCAGGATAGCATCAATATGTCCAGAGAAGTTGTGGTGTTGGTCCAACCAAGCCCCAAGGTATCTAAATGAGGAAGTATCCTGTAAAATTGTCCCATCCTGGTTGTGTAAAGAGGGAAGACCTGGGAGCCTAGAGAATCTCTGCTTAGTGCCAAAGGTCATGGAGACTGTCTTCATGGTATTTAGGAAGAGCTGATGGGAAGCAAACCAAAGCTGAACCTGGTGGAAGTCATGCTGCTTGGTGGTTTTAACAACAGCTAGACATTTGCTGGAGGTATACAGGGCAGGATCATCAGCGTACATGTGGATAGAGGAGGAGGGGGAACAGACTGATAGGAGGTCATTTAGGAAGATGGAGAAGAGAATGGAACCTAGCACTGAGCCCAGTGGTGATAGGGAGGGAGGGAGGGAGCTAGAATCCTAGACCTTGACAGATGGAGTTCTGTCTGTGAGGCAGGATCTAAACCAGGTTGTGGCAGGTGGAGACAGACCAGCTGCTGCAAGGGAATCTAATACGAGGACATGGGAGACAGTGTTGAAGCCTTGGTGAGGTAGACAAAGATGGCGGAGGTAATTAGACCATTGTCCATCCCAATGAGGATGGAGTCAGTAAGCCTGAGTAGAGAGGTGGTGGTGGAGTGATTTTTTCAAAATCCAGATTGGAACAGGGTGAAGAAGGAGAAATCAGTTAACAAGCATTTGTCAATGCCAAATATTTGCTTGCTGGTATTAGCATTGGAAATGCAGGAGTTAGAGTGATGCAAAATAGGAATGGCAGTGAAGTATTGAACTTCCAGCTAACCCCACCTCCACCCTGCAGAGATGGACAGGCATTGGGGTATGCATTTGAGTTGTTGCCTATAACGTTCATGCCATTTCACTTCACTCTGTCCTGCAGACACCGACATGTGTTGAGGTGTGCCTTGGGGTGTTCGGCTTTACTGCCATCCCATTCCATAAGGACATATGCTGAAATGGGTGCAGTATAGGATAATGGGGTGAACTCTGGGGCCGAAGAGTCCAAGGCACACCTTGATGCTTGTCACTGGCTGGGCGGTGGGGATGGGATGGCATGAGTATTACAGTCAGCATTTCTAAGGCATACCCCTGATGACTGTCAGTCTGTACAGGGTGGGGCATTATGGTTAGAAACCCTAATGCCCAGGCGTTTATTAGTATTTGCATTACAAATTTTAAACATGGCCTTTTTGTGACCCCCACCTCATGAAAGCATTTGAGACCTCTAGTCATGAACAGTGGCACTGTGATTTTGTTAATGTGCCCCAGTTTTTTTGAGTTCCCACAGCGACTGTGCCATTCTGCACCAGATGTACGAAAACACAGATCAGGCAGGATGTGAAGAATGACAGCTGTACCATTCATAGGGAGGTGTAAAGAGATGGCAATGTTGAAAATCTGTAGTGAAAATATTAAAAATACTAAAACATCAAGGCTTACGTGGAAACTGCGCAACATGTGTGCGTAACACAGTCATTTAGTGGAATATTTTCACCATAGGCATTTTGTGACCTCTGCTCATGAACAGTGTCACTATGATTTTCCTAAACTGTCCTGAATATTGATTTCCCACAGCAACCACGCTATTCTGCGCCAGATGTATAAATGCATATTTTTAGGCAGGATATGAAAAATGATGGCTGTACTGTTCATAAGGAGGTGTGAAAAAATGGTAATGTTGAAAATCTGGAGTGAAAATATTACAAATGCGTGAAATTATGAGGGTGTGTGGAAACTGCACAACATACGATCAGAACACTGTCATTTCATGGACTTTTGTCACTAAATTTTCAACATAGGCATTTTAGCACCTCTGCTCAAAACAGTGTCACTGTGATTTTTTTTAATCTGTCCCGAACACTGACTTCCCACAGCCACCCACCATTCTGCACTGAAAGCGCAAAAACACATGTTGGCCATGATGTGAAAAATGACAGCTGTACTGTTCATAAGGAGGTGTGAAAAAATGGCAATATTGAAAATCTGGAGCGAAAATATTGCAAATTTGCAAAATTATGAGTGTGCGTGGAAACTGCGCAACACATGCTTGTAACACAGTCATTTTATGGACTTCTGTCACCAAATTTTCAACATAGGCATTTTAGGACCTCTGCTCATGAAAAGTGTCACTGTGATTTTCTTAATGTGTCCCAAACTCTGATTTCCCACAGAGACTGTGCTATTCTGGCCCAGAAGTGCGAAAACACATTTCGTTCAGGATGTAAAAAATAACAGCTGTACTGTTCATAAGGAGGTGTGAAAAAATGCCAATGTTGAAAATCTGGAGTGAAAATATTGCACATTCGTGAAGTTACAAATGTGCATGGAAACTACGCAATGCAGGCTCGTAAAACAGTAATTTTGGGGATTTTTTTCACCAAATTTACAACATACAGTAGGCTTTTTGAGATCCCACCTCATGAACACTGGCACTGTCGTTTCGTTAATCGGTCCTGAAAGGTGATTCTGCGCAGTGACCGCATAGGGCATATTTTAACAAACTGATTATTATACAAAGGGGTCTAAATGTCTAGAAACCCGACTGGCTAAGTAGGGTCTTTACCCACGGGTAAATCCTACGATAACCTACAAATAATGATGCAGTACCCAGAGAAACCTATTGACACAAAATAAACAAGCATTTGTCAATGCCGAACGTTCACTTGCAGGTATTTGCAGTGGTGTTTGGCACGTATGGTGCTTTACCCTAATGCCCTGTGCGATTGCTGGTATTTGCACAATAAATTTTCAGCATGACCTTTTTGTTACCCCCATTGTGCGCTACATAGGCGGAAACACGTTTTGGGCAGGATGTGAAAATGACAGCCGTACTGCTCATAAGGAAGTGTGGTAAAATGGCAATGTTGAAAATTGAGTGGAAATATTGAAAATTAAGAACCCATGTTTATGTGCGGAACTGTGCAACGCACGCCAGAAACAGTCATTTTAGAATTTTTTTCATCAATTTTCAACATTGTCATTTTAAAACCTCTGCTAATGAACAGTGTCACTGTGATTTTCTTAATGTGTCCCATACATTGATTTCTATCACCGATCATGCCCATTGTGCACTACATGGGCGGAAACATGTTTTGGGCAGATGTGAAAATGAAAGCTGTACTGTCATAAGGAGTGTGGTAAAATGGCAATGTTGAAAATCTGGATTGAAAATATTGGAAATTCGTAAACTTACAAGCATGCATAGGAACTGCACAACGCACGCTCGTAAAACAGTTATTTGTAGGAATTTTTTCACCAAATTTTCAATATAGCCATTTTAAGACCTCTGCACATGAACAGTATCACTGTGATTTTCTTAATGTGTCCCATACATTGAGTTAAGACAATCGACTGCCATTGTGCGCTACATGGGCAGAAACATGTTTTGGGCAGGATGTGAAAATGACAGCTGTACTGCTCATGAGGAGGTGTGGTAAAATGGCAATGTTGAAAATCTGGAGTGAAAATATTGAAAATTCTGAAACTTACCAGCGCAGTATAGAACTCGCGAACGCGACTCGTAGAAACAGTCATTTTAGAATTTTTCACCAAATTTTCAACACAGCCATTTTAAGACCTCAGCTCATGAACAGTGTCACTGTGATTTTCTTAATGTGTCCCATACATTGATTTCACACACCGACTGTGCCATTGTGCGCTACATGGGTGGAAACACATTTTGGGTGAGATTGAAAAATGACAGCTGTACTACTCATAAGAAGGTGCAGTAAAATGGCAATGTTGAAAATCTGGAGTAGAAATATTAAAATTTGCAAACCTACAGTGTGCATAGGAACTGCTAGCGCACGCACGCTCATAAAACAGTCATTTTGGATTTTGTTCAAATTTTCAACATTTGGTTTTGAGACCTTCTCATGAATGATGTCACTGTCATGGTGCTATTTGAGCCTGAAGGGTGATTTCACGCAGTGACTGCACAATGACTGTGAAATCACCCTTTGGGCCTGAATAACGCCATGACAGTGACATCACTCATGAGAAGGGGTCTCAAAAACCCCATGTTGAAAATTTGGTGCAAAAATTCCAAAAATGCCTGAGATATGCAATAAAGTTGAAACCCCTATCTAGCCCATTATACAGCTTACGGCATTTCCTCAGTTCGTGGTCGGCTTTGAAGAGTGCAGATGTGTTCCTGGTCCACTGAAGATCGTCCGCTGAGCTCCGAGTAAGTATGGGGTGGGGGGTGGGAAGGCTGGAGTGCAGTGGGTGGGTGTGGATTGTGGGAGGGGACTGGGAGATGCGCCGCGGGACCGCTTTTCGATTTGCAGGTACAAAAAAAAAAAATAGATGACGGGATGTTTGCCATGCTGGGGTGGGCCCCAGCATGGCAGAAGATGGCTGGGGCCGAGGAGCCGACGGGGGATTGGGCACCCTGTTGGCAACCACGCTGGGGCCGAGAGCAGACGGGGATTGGGCACCCGTCAGCAACACACGTTGACGCTTGCCACGCTTGGGGTGGGCCCCAGCATGGCAGAAGGATGGCTTGGGAATGCGGAGCCGACGGGGATTGGGCACCTCGCCGGCAACATCTTGCCACGCTGGGTGGCTCCCAGCGTGGCACCAAAGCTTGGTGGGGTGGCGTGACGCTGGGAGCACGTGGACGAGGGGTGGCGTGACAGTGTTTCAGTATGACAGTGGTGGTTTTCTTTGAAGCGAAGACCACCGCTGTCATACACAGCTCCCGCACCCATTGGTGCAGGACCACCACGCCTGCTCAATGGAGCACTGGATTGCAAGGGATAGGCACCCCTCCAAAGTGTGCTACTCTCCCAAAACGTTCCTTGCGCATGCGCGCAAGCGAACGTAAAAAGAAACCATTCCTCCCCATTCATGACACTGTTTGCAATAGCCACTCCAGAATGCAGGCCAAAGTTAGACCATAGCTGTCTCCCAAGTCCTCTGTATGTTTCAGCAATCCCTACACTGCACTCCTGTCCTGTGGACACTAACATGAGCCAGATACTTGCATGACACACTGATTCCCTCATAACAACAAACAAAAAGTCCTGCACCCAGTGAGGAGGCTTTCCAAGGTATTACCACCTCACTGTGTTTCCAGGTTAAACTTTTAAATTAAACAAATACATAATAATGACATAACAGTGATCACCCACTCGCAGCACTGGCAAACTTTCACAGCTTCTCCCACTCAACTGTCTGCTCTGTTCAGTCCTTCACAATAGAAGTAAATGCTCATGCACCAGTAACAAGCAATCAATGGGCAGAAAGGAACACTCCATAAGTCAAAAAAGTACTGCCAAGTGATTTAATAAAGTACACAGACAAAACTTTAGCTGAACACAAGTACACCAGTGCTTAAAATCCTTGTGGACTCTTCGTTGGGGGGGGGGGGGGAGGAGTCACTTGGCAGTACTTATTTGACTTATAGAGTGTTCCTGTACACCGACTGCTTGCTTCTGGTGTTGTAATTTTTTATGGTGCAGCATTTTGAACCTTAAAACGTCTGAACGTCACTGGCTTTTCTTTAAATGTTCCATGTACCCTGAATCAAAAATTCTTGATGTACCCATTTCATTAGAATAAAATAAAAAAAGGCCTGCCTGCTAAATGGAAGTTGCCCACCATCGATATCACTGATTATTCCCCACACTCCATGGCAGCCTTTCACACGGTAATACAGTGGTACAAAAAGTGCCTGAGGGATACTACTGATTTAAAAAAAAGCTATGAAATTAAAAAAAAAAGAAGCTTCTATGAGTGAGTGTGTGTGCGTGTGTGTGTGTTTGTGTGTGTACTTCAAGTGAGGGAGGATGCAGATGGCAGCCTTCCATGTTCTACATAACAACCAATGACTATTTTTCAAAAGAGGAACGATATCACGCTAAAGCTATAAAAATCACTATTTTTTTTTTAAAATCTAAACTGTGTAATAATATTTTCTTAAACTTTTACATAGTACCCATTGTATAATCATAATAATACACTCCACAATGTGGGTTATGCTGGGATTTAGCCACCTCTGATGTGGATTTGGTCAAAACCATTCCAGGCTTGGTTAAATTCCAGCATAACCCACACACTGTTATGGATTATTGCTTAAGTAGTCAATTTAGAACTCTTTGGACAGGGTTTTCTGTGGTTAAATCTGCTAACATAAGAATGTAACAGGTCATTTAGTTTACTTTTGGCTATTTTTGAGTAATTTGGAGAGTTACAGGAGATATGGGGCCCAATATTCAAAATTTGGCCTTGTGGTCAGCCCGGTGGTGCTGAGGGTTGAGGCACTGGATGCCACACCTTGCGCCACCTCAGCGACCCATGTTCAGGAACAAGTGCAGGCTGCTGGGGGTCGAAGGGGAGGAGAAGGATTGAGCATCTGGAGGACAGCTCTCCTTCTCCAGGGAGGGGGATTTTGGCAATCAATGCAAGTCTGGCCCCTAGCAGTGGCTGGGGGCTGTTGCACTGCACCATAAGATGTGGGGTAGGGAGCAGCACAGATGCTTGATGGTGGGGCGCATGGGAGCATGCATGGTGCTGTCGCAGGTGTCATTGCATGTGCCACCCCAGCAAAGCAGAGAAAAACACCAGAAAATATGCCCCAGAGGATGAAGAAGGGAGCTTGCAGGCCTTGCACCTGTCCAGCCATGGCACAAAAACACTCAATCTGGTCTCTGAGGGGAGGGTCCTCCTCCAACCCCACTGGGGGGGTAAGCCTTGGAACCACTACTGTGCTGGATGGTACATGACAGGATGACAAGGCTGGGGCTCCTCCTCCTTGACTGCGAGGGCTGCAGAGGCAAGAGAATAAATAATCACTAAAAAAAAAAATACACCTGGTGGGCATAACAGATTGTGCATGCTCTGTGCACTGTTAATCCGCTTGCACTGTATTCAAAAGCCTGATTAGCATGGGCAAAAATGCAATAGCACTGTGCAAACATATAATATATACTCCAGGCAAAGAGAGGGGGCATGGGCATGAATACAGGTGCTGTACTATATTCAGCACATTAGCACTGCACAAAGCGACTTTGTGCAACATCATTTTGGGGCACAAAGACCACTTATAAAAGGCTAACATTCTCCAGGCAAACCCTAGAGGCAGGCAGTAACACTGCAACCAGAGCAGAAATGGCTGTATTCAACACTCACATGCTGTTCCTAATGGAATAGGACATGGGGAGGAGGAAAGGGCAGAAGGCCACCCTGGGCCACTCCATAGGCCATGGAAGTGATATGCTACACACAGATGATACCTTCCATGAGTCTCTGTCGAGACCCTCACTGAGGACCATCAGGTGGGCAGGTACCATCTCAATAGGGCCATGCTATAGCAGCTAGGCAGCTATTCCAGCTCCTGCATGAGCAGCTGTGCAGTGACACCCAGCACAGCCATGCTATGACGGTCAAGCAGAAGGTGACAGCTGCGATGTGCTTCCTAGCCACTAGGTCATTTCAGACACTGGCAGGTGATGCCATCAGTGTGTTGCAGTCCACCACCTCATGCATGCTGGCCCAAGTTCTAGATGCCCTGCTGCCACACACTGGTGAGTTCATCATATTCCCCACCATAGCAGCACAGTGCACAGAAATCATGCATCAGTGCTTTAGGGTTGTGCACCTGCCTCTAGTACTCAATGCCATTGACTGCACCCATATTGCCATCTGGGCACCCATTGGTGATGGGGTTGATGACTACCTTAATAGAAAAGGATACCACTTCATCAACTGCCAGGAGGCATGAGTTGCAACTGGACACATCATCAGTATATCATATGGCACAATTTGAGACTATGTCAATCATTTGAAGGTGACCAAATAACTAGCAGACACCTTGTCAGTGAGTACATGTCACATGCCCCCCCAACCCCTTCAATAGGGGTACACTGTCATAACACAGCACACCCATGATTCATTGAAAAGAGGTGTGGGGGGAAAACGTATCTTGTGAAATTTAAGTGACAGTCAGACTTGTGCTTCTGTGAAAGTTCAGAAATCCATTTTCAAACTTTTGCAGAAATTCTGCCTACCCTGCACCCTACAGTATATAGGAGAATGATCGTGTTGCACCACGGTGGCCAGTGGGAATTTTTTTCCCTGTGGATGCATTCCTCCAAGGCCTGTGGGTACTACAGAGCTCACTACATCACTCAGAACAGCATGGAAGTGGCTGGCACACCTTGTTTATCAGCCCCATTTACTTTCAGTCTTTATTTGGCATCTCTACTGGAGTCAGGTTAGACTGTCTATACACGTGCAACAGGGCAGGCACTGGAGGAGGGGGTGACTTGTGATGATTACATTGTGCCTGTTGTTTTGATATCCATGCTATACATTTAACATGATGTACTTTAAAAAGATCATTATAACTGTAATTTCATTGGACATCCTCCTCTTTGTTAGGATATTCTGTTATAAATCTACACTTTCCTAATCTAACACCATTTTTTTATACTTACAGTTTCATACTTGAGTCAGATGTAATACTTCTGCTGGCATCCACAGCTATTAAGATGCCTGACAAGCAAAGCT
The DNA here is from genome assembly GCA_016271365.2 of Neoceratodus forsteri. Lineage (NCBI taxonomy): Eukaryota > Metazoa > Chordata > Ceratodontiformes > Ceratodontidae > Neoceratodus > Neoceratodus forsteri. The sequence continues at coordinate 982,211,431 of CM028131.1, read as the reverse complement.
GGCATGCCACAGCAGTTATAACATCAGTGGTATTCGGTTTTGGTGCAGTCAGTTTGAAGGGATGTGTGCTTGCATGATAGCTTCTGTAATTGATAGGGAACAGGTGTTTAACGCAAAGATTTTTTCAGAAACTGGCACTCCTTGCTGTAAACTGTCATGGAGACTCATTCTTCATAGGAGTAGTGTTTTGCAACTGGCTGATGCAAAGTGTATATTAGTGTCAACACAGAAATAATATGTTTCAGCGATAGTCACTGATTAACTCATGGATTTACTTTACAATCTGGTGTTACAAACATATGGTGGTAAACAACAGAAATTATTCTTTATTGCTATTTCAAAGGCAATATCAGTGGCAGGACATGAGGAATGTACTTCATTTTTTGTAATACAGGCTTCACACTGCTATGATGTAATTTCTGTGCAACATATTGTAAGGGTTTGTTATTATGTGGAGTGTCATGTAAACAACTAGCGAGGAAATTTGCTGTTCCAAGTCAAGCAATGGAGCACTTACAGTAACTTCCATGTTTTTCCCTGCAACTCAACACAATAAATGTTTTCAATCACATTCCCTCATTGCTGTTGATGTAACAGCTGGATGCCATGTGGTACCATGACCAATGTCTTGCTGATTTTCAAAGCTAGCCACAATTCAAGTTTCTTTACTTTCTTCAATACTCTCCCCAATTGCAGCAATTATTAAACTGAGGAAAATCCTACACATATCATTATCAGTACCATCTGTCACAGGCTGATTAAAAGCAAAAAAAAAAAAGGAAACACTTTTGCATAATTATTGTTTTGCATGTTAGCTAATTAGACATAGCGTGATCTCATGAATGGACATTTTATAACTGCAGTTGTAAAACATTAATCTTTTGAAGAATGAATCTCTATGGCAGTTTGCAGTAAGGAGTGTTGGCTTCTGAAGAACATTACGTTAGACAGCTGTTCACAACTAATTGACAATAGCTGTCATGTGATTGCACCCCCACTCTCACTGACCACGCTAAAACTGAACACCCCTGATGTCATGACTGCTATGACATGTCAGTTTTGCCAGTCAGTGAGAGTGGGTGTACAATCACATGATAGCTATTGTCAATCCCTGCCCACCCCCCATTGTTACATACTTCCTTTTCCTGCTTATGAGGGTCATCATCAGGCATGCCAAGTTATATTTTACATGGTGGTGTAGTGTATTCCTAAAGTTATGAAAATATATGAGGCAATCAATAGCTTTGGTACACATTTAGTATATGTAGAAACAAGTGCTGAAATAATAGCTTTTTTAATGAATATCCATTGACTGCATGTATTATGCACAGACCTAATTCAAAGCCATTTATTCAGTATTAATACCATCTATTCATACAAGAAAAATGAAAGTTTATGGGTACTGTAGTTTTTACTCAGAACACTCAGAAGCATGATCTGGTCAACATCACCTTTTCCCCCATCACAACACTAACTTCTTTACTATTATGGCAGTAAAATAAGTGCTAAAACAAGGTACTGTATAAAGATTACGGAGACACCCCCCCCCAACTCAGTGTGGTGTCAGTGTGTGAGAGATCACTGCCACTGCTTTCTCTTAGCCTGAATGAGCTGACTTTACACTTCCTGATGTTCTCTACTTCCCTGGTGTCTAGTGCCCCCCCTCCTCCGCCAGTCGCTGATTGCTGCCAAATCTAAAAAGCTAGCCACCAGGGATTTTTTATTTACATATGCAGCGGGTGATCAGGGAAGGGAGGGACCGCTAGCCACCAGAGATTTTTATTCACATACAGTATGCAGTGGGTGATTGGGTGGGGGGAGAGACCACTAGCCACCAGGGATTTTTTATTGACATATGCATCAGGTGATCAGGTGGGGGCGGGACAACTAGCCATCAGGGAATTACTTTTTGTTTTATGGGGTGGGTGATCGGTGGGGTGGAGGGACCACTAACCACCAGGGAATTTTATTTTTATGGCTGTGGGCAGAGCCTACAGCCATCTTGCTGTCTGTAGCTGGAAAAATGGAATTTCGTGGAACACATTTTTGGAGTTTTCAATGTATCCTTCCACATCTACAAATCACTATGCCAATTGAAATAAAATGCCCCCTTCTTTCTGTTTAGAATGTTGGTAACATAACTCCAAGCTGCTTATCAGATGGTCATGCGGAAACTGAAACAACTTGTTAAATATTGGCTGCCTATTAAACCGGAGATTTATTTACCCCTTTCAAAATGCAACAACTTGCACATTTAAATACTTAGCATTTAAACATTTTCTTGATACTAGCTTCAGTTGGGCAGGTATTGTCTTTCAAGAAAGATTCATACCTCATAAATGTCACTCTTTCCCAGAAACGGATCATAAAAAGAGTTACACTGTTTTTTTTTTTAACTTCTTAAGATGCTATCTGATGAGCACAGTCTCAGACATATGCCAGGTCTTCTGTGAGCTATCCAGGCTAAATATATAGCAATCAGTAGGCATTTTTTACTATGCTTTTTTGGGAAAAGATTTACATTGAGCTACAGCAAACACACACATACACACACACACACACACACACACACACACACACACACACACTGTACACACCATCCTCATGGCCACAACATTCAAAATAAGTACTGCAATCTAATATAAAACAATAAAGAAACTGTTTGCTTATGTCAGTGAACACAGTGAAGTTCAGTTTACAGTAGATTTCCTTTAAATATTTCTTATCTTATATATTGTATTCAAGATAGCACATGGGAACTGCTGCATCTCATTGTCATAGGGATCTTCATTTACACAGTTTTGCACTGTATTTACTCAGGATGTCCCAGATTAGATGCAATATCTTGTTTTCAGTGGGGTCATGATTTTACCATTTTATAATATATTTATTCAGAGTAGCCTAGTCCAGATGTAAAATATTGTTTTCAGTGTATGATATAGAACTCCACTGAAAATAAGATGTCATGTATTCTATGAACTATCCAGGCTAAATATATAGCAGTCAGCAGGCATATTCTAGGAAAACAGATTGTAAAAATGTATAAAAGGAAAACCACATAGAAACTGCCTCTCAGCAGATCTGCACTGTGCAAATTCACTAGAAACAATGGGTAAAATCATCCCCAAAACTCTCCATAGCCATTTCAGCTCTTACTAGAACTTGTTATTTCAGGCAGGGCTTGGGAGGGGGGTCCAGATCCCAGGTAAAGTTTTTTTTTCTTCCATCTATATCTGAGTGGAACACAGTGAAAATTCACCAAAAACATTAGGAAGTTTTCCGATCTGCCATAGGTGGAAGTTCGGAAACTTTCACGAAAGCTGTCAAATTTCATGGAAGTTCAGCTTAGGCCGAAATGACAACTTCATCCACCTCTATCACTGAGGGAAAGGTGGGTGGGTGGGGGAAGGACAGGTGCACAGGATGCACCACAGGCCATGGACTGTGTTGTGGATACAGGTGACTACACTGTGAACAGGTGCTAACATATGTTTTCTACATCAAAGGGGCAATGACTATCTCTTCTGCCCCTGGCTCCTCACACCAGTTCTTTGGCCCTCAAATGTTGCTGAGGAAATATACAATGCAGCACACACCGCCATACACAGTATCACTGAGCGCATCTTTGGCATGCTGAAAATACAGTTCTGGTGCCTAGACTGTTCAGGTGGTGCCCTACAATATACCCTTCACAAGGCATGTGGCATATTCCTAGCCTGTTGCATGTTACACAACATGGTGTACACCAGTGGAACAAGCATGCTGGTACATGAGGAACACAGTGACAGTGACACAGAGCCAGAGGTGCAGAGGAACAATGGAGTAGCTCAACAGGTGTGATCCTGCATGGCCTGGAGGTCCAAGGATCACAGAGTCCACATCATAACAGGACTCACAGAAAAGCGCAAGTAGGCGGCAAAATAAAAGGACACTATTGCAGATTTCAAAAGTGTAATGTAAATACAAAATGCAAAGTGGCAGTGCATAAAAAGTGCAAAACAGAGCAGGAAAATAACAGTGTGTGCATCAGGTGGGACAGGATGGTGGTATGCCAGTGAAAACAAAACCAGGACATGTGAAGGTGGCAGGAGATAAGTGGGAAAGGCAAGGGTGGCCTCCAAACTCACGCTCTCCATCTACTGCAGGGGCACTGGGACTGGCACCCTCAACCCTTATATTTGGAGTCATGGGTCATGGGTAGGAGGAGGGTGATGTCCGTGGGGATGGGGTCAGCCTGGCCTGTGCACGTTCACTCCTCTGGATGGACAATGGAATGTCCAAGTCATGCTCAAGGATTTGGGGAGTGCCCATGGATGAAGATGTTGCTTGTGTGCTGCCTGACCCCAACCTGCCACTCCGTGGGGTTGGTGTACACTGTGGGGTTGCCACCACTCATGTTGTGCAGCTGACTGCAACTCTACGGCAGACAGCAGCAGCTGCAGAGAGTCAGAAGGAGCCTGCCTCTGGGTACACTGTCCTATGGGACAGTACATGCTGTTTTACATGGGTACTGAATGGTGAGTTTGTGCACCATGTCCAGGGTGGGTGGTGGAGGTGGCAGGGCCTCAGTGGATGTGGTGGCATGCACAGGGAAGGTGTGGAATGGTGGGAGATCCAGATGGCTGCTCATGTTCACCCTTTGTGCAGGGTGTGTCGTTTGCCACACATGTGCAGACCGTCACACACAGTGAATGTCAAAACCCCACATACAGTGACACACACAGCACATGTGGCAGCATGCACCAGCACATGCGGCAATCACCTTGGCAGATGTGACACACATCCTGTGTGAATGAGCAAATGCCAGAGTATCTGTGTGCAGAGAAGTACCCATCAGATTGTGGCAGATGCTGCTATGCTGTACACCTGGTAAACACAACAGAAGCCCATGTCACAGAGCATACTGGGCTTAAAAAAAACACAACATGAGTGCTATGGCCATGGCTGCAGTGTGCCCCTACACCTGTGGGATCTACATGTGTATCCATGCACACAAGGATGTGCCCTGGTCATGTACTTACTGGGCTGGAATGACTCGACCTGGGACTCAAAGCCATCCCCAGTTGCACCTGTCACCTCCACTGGCTGCAGCATGGAAGCCACCACCTCACTAGGTCAAGTGGTCTTGCAACCGCTGATGGTCAGTGTCCACCACCAATTGCACATTGTGCATGGCACCCTGCAGCCATATTTTCTTTGATATGGCACCAGAGGTCTCTGAAGTGCTTGCGCACCATATCCGGTGGTTGACCCTGGCCACTGACAGCACTGACTGCTGTAGTGATCTCTTCCCATGCTTGCCTGACAGCAACATCTGTGTCACAGCTTCATGTCAGCACGGACTCCCTGGCTTTATACACCTTGGTCAGGGCTTTAAGCTCCTCGAAGGAGAATTTGTGTGCCTACTGTCTCTCTTCTCAACCAGAGGCACCTGTTGCAGAAGGTTATGAGACAGTGGTCAGTGCCTGTGTGTGAGTAGAAACATGTGTTTCTGTGCTTCCCCAATCTGAACCACTACTGCAGCATTATTGTGTACCATATACCTGTGTTTATGGGATCAGACAATGCCCACTGCCAGTTTGTCATAGGCCACCATTGTTCCACACATGGCCAATGTGGAGCACCACACATATGTTGGTATGTACATAGCACATACAACTCAACCAATGTCATGTAGTGGACAGGTGGCAACATGCCAGAAACACAGAAGCCATCCTCATAGATCTGGAAGCAACACGTGTGTGTCATACAGGCCTGTGGTTCTGATGTTCAGTTGTAGCCCACTGCCATGGATAATGTCCTGTACTGCACATATAAAATGGTCAAAAAGGTCAACACAGAGATAGTACTTGACACCATGGTGCCTAAGAGTGCTGGTTGTGCCGTGCAAGCACATGTGGCATTAACATGGTTCCCCCATAAAACATGGTTGCATACAGCATACATGTACAGGGACCTTGTCATCCAAGTCTGGCAATGTGAGTGTTGTTAGTTGAACTCCGAGCCACTGGCACATGGGTTTATGTGAACAGACAGTGTGACAGGGATGCACACTGTTGGGACACACCTGACAGCTGGGGTGGGATATTCTTTGACAGCAGCATCCTAGGTTAGGTAACACACATTGCTGTAATATATTTTCTGCCACACTACTGGCAACCCATGTTCCTGCACCATGATGTACCCCCCCCCCCCCCATCAACAGGTTTTATTATGTGTATGGCATGCAGAGTACCTACCTGTACCTGTGGATGTTGTTTCCTGTGAAGACATTTTTCTCCTGCAGTGTCCTGGTTGCAGTTCCAGTGTGCTGTGTAGGCAGAGTTCATGGTCCCTTTTAAATAGCCCAGCAATTTACACATGTAAATGTATGCATATTCAGCTATAATGACATGCTAATGTTTTGCTTTGCACATCGACTGTCCAGTGAGGCTTATTTGCATAGTCTGTCTGAAAATAGAAAATCTGCCGACTATGCTAAATGGTTTTGCGCTTGCACATTGTGCAATGTACCACAGAAATGCACTGCATGATGCAGTTTGTGCATTTGTATGGGGCAAAATGTGCAAATGCAATGATGTTATGAAGTAGCTGTTTGCACTGCCATTTTGCTGTATTCAGAGCTGTTTTCAGTGCTGGGCAGTCTTTGCACTGCATTTTGGGCTATGCTTTACACATCTCTGTGTGCATGCTATATTCAGCAGTGTTTGTCCATGGGCTAATCCTTTGAGTGTTGCATGCAATTGGGATGTGGGCTAATGGTAACTGTTGGCAGTGCAAAATTTGCCCATGGGCAATTTTTGTAATATCTAGCCACTGATTTATAGATTTTTACATAAGACCTTTATCGATTTGTTTTTCCTTGGTTTTTCCATTTTTTAGTTTCTGTTTATTTTAAGTTTTCCTTTATTTCTAAGAGTATGGGGGATGTTTGGGTATTTGGTTAAGTTTTTAGGGCTACAGTATGCAGAGCCCCACAGGTCTATTGCTTTCAAAAAAAGACTCCACATTCTTCACATTCTTTCAGACAGAACAACAGGTTGAAGTGTCAATATGGCTTCCTCCGCATCTGTGGAGTTGCATTCCATATCTGCTGTCCTACATTTAGTGACTTGGAAGTGGGGCAATCCATCACAGATTTGGCACAGTACCCACCAGTGACTCCAATTAGTGTGGCAACTCAGTCATTGTGGCTCTTTTCAGCATAGCATTTATGTTTTTCCACCCCCCACCCACTTCCTATGGCTATGATGTCATGATACCATATGTATCCAGGGAACAGGGCATTGGCCAAAGAGCATCACCTGACCATGAGATGCCCAGCCAGCAAAATCCCTGAGCAGAGCGGGACTTGTTCTCTGTGGCAAGTTTCAGCAGTAAAAGGCAGCCAAAGCAAGAGAGTTGCAGTGCTGCTGGCATTTCTCCTCTGTCTCTTTCTGGCTTTGTGCAGTCCGTGTTGGGCAGACAGCGAGGGATGGCCAAAGTCTGGTAAAGAGTCACATTCTCTTCTGTGTAGTTTGTTGCCATCCCCCAGAAGTATATTTTCTCTGCTAGTTTATATCCCCATAGTGTACCGGGAGAGAGAGAGACACACACACTGTGCTGCTGGCATCATCTCCCTGTAATGTACCAGGAGAGAGACACACACACTGAGCTGCCCACATCTCCCCATAGTGTAGCCAGAAAAAGAGGCACTCACTTGCTGCTGGCATGTCCTTGTACTGTACCCGGAGACAGAGATGCACACTGCACCCTTTGTATCTCCCTGTTGCCACACACTGTGCCCCTCGGCATCTCCCTGTAGACACACAAGTTCACTTCCCTGGTGGCCGAGTGGTCCTTCCTCCCTGATGGCTCCATTCATTATAATAAATTAATATTCCTGGAAACAGAGACACACACTGTGTCCCCGGCATCTCTCAGTTGACACACACTGTGCCCCCAGCATCTCCCCATGGACAGACATGTTCCCTGCCTTAATGGTTGAGTGGCTCTCTCTCTCCCCGATAACTGCATTATTTAAAAAAATGTTCCTCCTACTCAGCACCCACCACCCCCCCCCCAAACTCTTACTTACTTATCGGGGGTTCAACATTGTAATCCTCTCTGGACTGAAGACACATCTTCATTCATCAAAGCCAGACCTCAAACTGAAGAAACAGGTATGAGATTAAATGTATTTCAATGGGGGTTTGAACTTAGTGGCATCACCTTGGCATTTTTGCATATTTTTGACCCAATTTTCAACATACCTTTTTTGGAACCTCTCCTCATGAGCAGTGGCAATGACATTAGGAAAATCTGTTCCTAAAGGTGATTTTGCAGTTTCTGTGTGAAATCACCTTTTGGAAAAGAGCTGACAATTTGCTCTGCCCTTGTTCATGAAGTGGGGTCACAAGAAGGACATGTTGAAAATTTGGTGTAAAAAGACTAAGAAGTAATAAAGTTATGAGCCTACACTGAATTTGTGAATGCAGGCTCATAACTTTGGTAATTTTCAGTCTTTTTACCCCAAATTCATAACATAGCCACATCTTTACAGCACCTCATGAATGTGATAGCTGTCATGTCTTACATCCTGGCTTAATTTTTTTTTTATATCCTGAAAGGTGATTTTCCAGTCCCTGCACAAAATCACCTTTCAGGCAGGAGCCGAACATTTTCTCTGCCGTTCTTCATGAGAATGGGGTCATAAAAAGACTATGTTTTTAATTTGATGTAAAAATATTTTACAAAAACAAAGTTATGAGGCTATGTTTAATTTTACAAATGCAGGCTCATAACTTTGGTAATATTCAATATGTATGATGTTTTTAAAACTTTTATGGGGCAGCAGGCTTAGCCCTTTGAAGAGAAATGTGACTTATAGTTCTGTTAAGAGTAGGGTCTTGCGATCCTGAACCCCATCATATTTTTCTCCAGCATTTTTGTTTTCCATAACATCCGTCCAGTGGTAAAAGATATACTTAAGCCATAGCTTCCATTTTTTATGCTGCACTTTACTTTCTTTTTATGAAAATGGGAAGTGGTACTATTAGAGGTCTTTAATGGGATCCTGGAGGATGTCCAACAATATTTGTTAGACCATTTTAGAAAGTTATAGGCACAGAAGGTTTCCAAAACCAACATTGTTATTCTTCTAAGGAAGCAATTCTATACTTCAATTGTAGACAGATGTTTCAAGGCCAATCATTGCCTCAGATGTCTCCTCAGGGTTCCTGATCAATGCTTACTTGACCAGCTAACTGAACTTTGTATATTGCAGGAAATATGGGATGCTCTGTGGTTTTGTTGCCATGAGAACTTGAATGTACAGAACAATCATCGGCATACAATCATCTGTATCAGGCTATTGCCGAAAGGTATTGTTTGCATCTAGACTGCTCTGAGGGGCTACTGGCCCGATTACCAATTATTGGAAATGATGGAACATTTATTTTTTTAATGTAGCTACATTACAAATTTATGGGATATAGTGGTTAGAAAACAGAACGAATGACTCATTCATACTATGTTGTATGATATTTTAGTCTATGGGTCTGATACTAGGGTCTGGGGAAAATTCCATTAAGGTAACTTCAGACTGATACTTGCTCTATGCAAACAGTGTATATGGTAAAACAGATGCCTGTTTGTACTAAAACAAACAAACAAAAAAAAAATCTCATTACATCTCCTCCTAAAAAACATCAAAACAGAGCTGAACTCAATATTTATAAGAGAACAGTCTTTTCTTCTGGACCAAGTACTGCCAGATTTATGGAAAGAAACTGTCTGGTTGAGTCAGAGATGAGAGCTATGGTAGTAACTGGAGTTCACTACTGATAGTTGCATTTTTGTTTTCCACCCATTCTTTTTTAATTTGAATTTGTGGCAGTCCATTTTTTGATTGAGACATCACCCTTGTATGCATATCTAAGTGATGTTTTTTATTTCCTTTTAGTATTTGTCTTGAATGAGTTGTTTTTCAGAAATAATTTCTGCAATTTGTGTTTTCCTTTGTATATGTATATATAAATAATATCAAAATGTCCCTTCTCTTCCCCAACTTATGTGAAAATTGCCTTGTTTTTTTTTTCTTCCAACTGGACAACTATCAGGACAGAGATGGGCAGAAGGGGCTTCAGTTTTAATGTCTCATCCAAAGGACAGCACACTCCATCAGTGTAGCACTTCCCCCAGTACTGCACTCAGGTGCCAACATTTATGTCATGAGTCCAATCTCGGTGTAGGACTAGAACCCACAATTTTTCAAGTCCAGAGGTGGATGTGCTACCCCCTTAGCTACCCATCCACACTCTTGTTCACACATCCAGATACACAGCCTGGCTCTCTTGGAGGCTACAGTCTTCCCTGCAGACTCCACCAGTCAGGAGTTCAGGACTCCAAGCTACCCCCCACTTAACTGTGCCAGGCTTGTAACCTGGACCACTCCCAACCACTGTGGATTCTGGCTGGGCATGTGCCACACATCCTTCAGGATAGATTAGTGCAGTTCAGCCTTCCCTGTATGGGTTAAAAGTTGAAACTTCCCCTAGCGGGCAAGCCACCTTGGTTGCTCTGAGGGACTACTGGCCCAATTACTACCCCACCACTTGGGGTCTGTACCTGCCTACCTTAGTTGCACCCCCTCTGACCAGGAGCCAATGCTACATACCTGAGACAGCCAGTACAGAAAGAGAGATAAGAGTTTAACAAAACATAATTTATTTACTGAATAATAGGAAGCATTTATGCCTGCAGATCTTGTTCACATTACGTACATTCTGGGAGTGCCACAACATTTGTCACTTTGATGTCAGGATGATTAAAGCATATTCCAACCTCATCCAGTTCTGCTTCATCTTGAGACTAGCACTTCCTGCTGACCTTGGGAGGGAAAAGAGAGACAAAATATGAATGCCTTGTACACAACAAATAAAAATGGGCTGCCTTCAAAGAAGGTCACAATGTTCAAATGGACCTTGTGCTCCTCCTTATTGTTAGAGCCCTCCATCAGCAGTCTTTCATTGGCATATCGCTAAGATCCTGTGGTAGCATGTTGTAGCATTTTTTATTATTATGACAACCAGGACCCACAGAATGTGTAAAATAATATCATGTGTTATTGTGGGGTACCTGTAAAAGATAAAATAGTACATCTGTGTTGTATGCACTTAAAGGGTTTGTGTGAGTCCTGTGTGCAAGGTTCTGTTTGGTGGTAGTAAATCTAGGTGCCAATATTACAACTGTAATTGCCAATCAGTTCAGAGGTTCATGAGCAATATGTTTCCTACCCACTGGGGGCATATACTGTAAGTGGGGGTTCCAACCTGCTGAAAGCAGTCCTCTCTTAGTTGGTACTTGTTTAATGTTTCAGCTTCAGCAGCTCTGGATTCACTTCTCTGGCTGTGATTGGTTGAACAGAGTCTGTGGGCCCAGGAATACTGGCAAGGTTCTTGGTTCTGAGTAGCAATGGATCCCTGCGGTGCAGGTCTTTGGAGTCTTGGTCCTGAATAGAGTCTGACATTGGGGACAGCGTGGACTTTGGGGACTCAACCTCAAGGAAGGTCTCCTTATGGTTCTGCACCAGCTGTCCCAGATATTCTGTATCAGTGGAGAAGTTGTGGACAAAAATCTTAAACTGGAGGGGGCCTGTGGCAGAAAGAGCCTGTGTTTATGGGAAGATCAGTTCAGTTGGCACCAAGGATTCATGCCCTTGGGGAAAGGAACATACACAGTATCTGGCAAATGATTACAGTCTTTTTTTTTTTTGATGCTTAGGAACTGACTCCAACCCCCATGGAGGTACAGTGTAGGGGAAAGCTGACCAAAGTAACCTATACCTCTTTGTGGTGTGTGTGTGTGGGGGGGGTACACCTCTTCATTTAACCTCTGCCAGAAGCACAGTACTGCTCCTTCTGTCATTCAGGGTTGGGTAAACCAAATTGTCCTCATCCCTCTTGCTGATAACTGATTAGACTGTTGCTGATTTGAACAAACAAAATCTATTTGTTGAGTAACAAAAGGTGGCTCCATTTGCCCCAGAGTCAAAAGGAATGAAGAACATGACAAAGAAAAAGAGCAGGATGGAGGACACTATTGCTCCACTACTGCTCCATTCCTGTGACTATGTTAATGTGGTTGGATATTGTGTAGCAATGAGCCTGGGGGTATGCCAATGACCAAGTAGTGTTTCAGAAGGCCCGAATGGTAGAGGACATGTTGATGCACAGTTTTATGAGCTCAATTAGGGACATGGTACTGTAGCTTGGCAATATTGTAACCAAATTGCAGTAGCTGTACATTAATGATGGGGTGCATTTATCTACAGAAGGAGAGGTTTCTAGCAGACATGCAGGTGTTTTGGAAAGTTTTTAGTGTGGCTTGCTTTGGAGGGAATGACTAAAGTTGTCCTGTGTTGGCACAGTAGTCTTGACTGGGGAACCTGCCATTCTGACAGATGGGTTCCTTTTGAGGCTGGCAGTAGGCAAGACACTGAAGATGAGGAGCCATGTTGGCCAGTCAGGGGAAAGATGATTTGGGTTTTTGTTTGCATGTTTAGTACCCTCTGATGGGGAGGGGAAGATGGCCCAGGAGTGACCCCTCAGGCCTAGGAGGCTGGAGTCCATCTGCAGGCACTGCCCCCTTTAAGAGATAGCAGCTCTTCCCCGAAGGAAAGGACAGACAGTGCAGTAAGAGGCTTTTTGACAGTAATGAGTTGTGCACATCATGCTGATACTGTACGAGGTTTATAAGGCTGTGGCCATTTATTCAAAAACATTGTGTGTGTCTCTTCTGTTTAGGTGAAGGGGTAAGGGACCTACAAAGACAACAAATACTATAACCAAAATGCCAAAAACTACTGTAACTATCCTTTTTTTTGTGACCCTCCACTTTCCCTGGACCCTACCCTATCTTTACAAAGCATGTCTAAAGCTTGTTTGGTAACTCCGGCTCCCCTTTATTAAAAAAAACAAAAAAAGAATCCTTACCCAACAATGCCAAACACAGTCTACTGACTGGATGCAGTTTGTGGTTGACATCTGTGTGGTCTCTGATCCCAAGACGTTTGATCCTAAACTATTAACAAAATAGGAAATCTGCAAAAAAATGACTGAGGATTGATCGAACTTACAATATGTGACACCCCCCCCCCCATCCTACCTTTAGTATCTACCTCTGTCTTTATTTTATTTATTTGTGTTTGGAAGACCCTTGAGCTCAAGGGCCCTTTTTCAAACTTGTCCAAATCAGGAAAAAACATTACATCACAAAACATGATACACAACATTAAGCATAGGAAAGACAAATACATAAAACTAGAGCTCAGATACATAATACCAGACATGAGACTTCTGTAATTAGTCATAGGAAGAATAACCAGGTCCATTAACGCACAATGGGCAGGGGTGTTGCATATGTAATAACATACTAAAGGTGGTGCTTTAGTATGGATTGGGTTTCCAGAGTAACCAATGTCTGGGATTAACACTACAGACAGTGGCATTTGAGACACTGGGAGAAAACGGTTGCCACTTGTGATTCAAAGTAGTTGAAGGTGAAGGACACAGTCACCATTGGTGGTAGTGAGTTCCAGGCTCTGTCCGCCCTGTAGTCAAAAGAGACTAGCACATAGTGGTTCTCCTGCAGGGTAAAACCAGTTTACCATACCCCATGGATCTTCTGCTATAGCAGTTGTCTGTCTTGGTTTAAAAGTTACAGAGCTCAGGAGGCATTTGACCAAGCAAAGCCCTTTTGATGGGCAGAGCAGAGTTGCCAGTAGTGCACAGCTGGAAAGGGAGCCATTTGGCAGAGGCATACAGATAACATCTGTGAGAGTCTGTTTTCCTGTTAAGTACAAATCTACAGGTGCAGCTGAAGGCCTCACAGATTTTGTCAACGACTGTGTTGTTAGTAGGTTAATAGATTACTGACTCATAATCGATGATGGAAATCATAAGGCTGGACACTATTATTTTTTTACCTCAAGTGTGAGGTTTTACCTGTTTCTGCAGAGTAAGCCTAGCTTTTGGAGGATATTTTTAATCATGGAGTTAACATGGTGCGAGAAAGACAGGGTGAAGTCAACACACATGCCCAGGTACTTGAAGATCTGTACTTGCTCAGCTGTTTCTTTTTTTTTTTGTAATTCAAAGTTTATTGGTATTTCCAAATACAAGTTCTACATATAAATAAACCACTGCAAATACAGTCTCACAGCGTACAATGTAACTTTTCTTTATCCATAACTAATACATTGTAATGCATGAAACAAACAAATATGAGAAAATGATAAATGAAGAGAGAGAGAGGAAAAAAAAACAAGAATAAGATAGAGGAAGGAGAAAGGGGGAAGAAAGAAAAACATGGAAAGAAAAAGAGAGAAAAAAAGGGGGGAGGATGAAGGAGAATGATCTAAATAGAGATCTGAGAGTTTTATATATTATTCAATACATATCCAATTTTATGAAAGTTAAAGTAATATGTGGTGTTCCCTTATTTTAACAAAGTACAATTATGAAGATGACAGAAAATATATAATATTATATATTCATGCTGTTTAAAGTACATTTCATAAAAGGATCCCAAATTTCTAAAAAATTATCAATACGATTCATATTTACATAAGCAACCCTTTCATAGCTAGCCCTTGTAGATAAGTCAAACAACCATTTTTTGATTGAAGGCGATGTCTGGCTGTTCCAATATCTGAGAATAACATTCTTTGCTGTAATGAAAGCAGCAATCAACCATAATTGCTGGTATTCAGTCAAATTAGTGAATTCAGAACTTATGCCAAGAATTGCAAACTTTGCTGAACAAGTAAATGTGTGACCAATAATTTTACTACAGATTGAGAGTACCTTGTTCCAAAATATGGTAATATTTGGACAGAACCATAAAATGTGGGGAAAGTGTGCCCTTACCTTTTACACATCTCCAGCAAGCATCTGTAGAAGCTAAACCCAGCCTAACCATTTTACTTGGTGTATAATACCATTGATGAGTTATTTTATATTGTGTGAGTCTACCTTTGGTTTCCCTACATGCTTTTAGAATCATTTTCCACATGTTTTGCCATTCCTCAGGTGAGATGAAGGTTAGCCATTCTTTTTGCCAGCTAGCTAAAAGTGATAAATTTCGGTCAGGCAGTGATTCAAGCATTAGGGAGTATAATTGTTTATGACCACTGTTTGTAGTGCAGATTTTATCTAGAAAATGGGGTTGTAAGCCTGGGGAGAATGTTATATTTATTGTGTCCCTCAATTTTAAATATTTATGAAATTCTGTTCTGGGGGAGCTTGAATTTTGATGAGATTTGTGTAAAAGACATTAGTGAGGATGTACTTTGATCCCATATGTCTTCTAAAAATAAAATACCTGCTTTTTCCCAACTTTTCCATATTATACAGTTTCCATCAGTTTTAATCAAAGGGTTTCCCCACATTGGGCAGTGTAGGGATAAGTTCGGAGACCAATTTAATGAGGAGGCTACTATTTTCCATGAATTGTATACCTGACACAGAATAGGATTGGATGAACATATCTTTGATGAGTTAGAAAAAGAGGACAATCCTAGGATGGTTTCCTTTCAATAATTCTTTCTCCACTGATACCCATCCTGGGATATCCTGATTCTTGTTTAGCCAAAGTGCTTTGATACATGTGCCGCAATAAAAGCATCATGTCTCATTTTAAAATTAGGTAGGCCGAATCCACCTTTCGTTTTTGGTTGTTGTACTTTATACAAGGAAATTCTTGGAGGTTTGTTTTCCCATAGAAATTTCCTGATCAAGCTTTGAATTTTGGTAAAATATGTTTTGTGTATTCTGATGGGTAGATGTTGAAGAAAGTAATATATAACTGGTGCTAACATCATATTAAAAGCTTGTATTTTCCCCCCATAATGATAAAAATATTTTGCTCCATCTGGTGAAGTCTGCTGACATTCTTTCAAAGATAGAATTAAAGTTGATAGAAATGATTTGGGAAATGTTGGGAGAAATGAGTATACCTAGAAATTTTAAGTGATGGGTTGCAGTTGCAATGTTATATGATTCAAATATAGATTTATCATATACTTTTATTAGAGGGAGAGCTTCCGATTTCTCAAAGTTTATTTTAAAACCCGAGAAAGTGGCAAATTTCTGTACTACCAGTAGAATCTGGGGTATAGTAGAGTGTGGGTTGGATATAGAGAGTAGTATATCATCTGCATAAGCAGATATTTTCTGTTCTTTCCCTATCTTAATACCAGAAATTAAGCTGGGCGCGGATTTTTTGAGGAGGGGTTCAAGGCCAATAAGAATAAGAGAGGTGATAAGGGCATCCTTGGCGAGTGCCTCTGCAAATTTGAAATCTATTTGAGGATATCCCATTAATTTTGACCCTAGCATATAATTTTGAATAAAGAATCTGCACCCAGTTACAAAAGTGGGTTCCTAAATTATATTTCCCCAATATCTCCATTAGATAGCTCCACTCTATCCTATCAAATGCCTTGTCAGCGTCCAAGGACAAAAGAGTGGGGGAGTTTTTGTTGGGTCTTGCTTCATGAATAATATGTAATATTTTGCAAAAGAGATCTGAACTGCGGCACTCTCACAATTCCTACTTGACCAGGATGAATAAGTTTTTGTATAACAGAATTCAATCTGTTGGCCATAATTTTTGCTAATATTTTACAATCTACATTAATAAGAGATATTGGTCTATAGTTGCCACAAGATGTGGGACCTCTATCCTTCTTAGGGAGGACTACAATAGTAGCCTCTCTCATAGATGGGGGTAAGACTTCCATTTCTAATGCATTGTCAAATACCCTGTGTAGAACTGGTATAATCAGATGTGTAGTGGCTTTGTAAAATTCACTAGAGAAGCCGTCTGGACCAGGTGCTTTAGCATCAGGAAGAGAATGTATTGCCTTATGTATTTCCTCTAAAGAGATTGGCTTATCCATTTTATTCTTGTCTTGTTCAGTAATCATTGGCAATTTAATGTCTACTAAAATTGGTCTAGGTAGGTTGGATCATAACACCTTTGTTTTTATATAGATTTGAGTAGTAATCTTTGAAGACTTCTAGAATTTGATCCATTTTATGCACTTGTAGGCCCTTTTTATTTTTGATTGTTGCCACTTTGGTTTCTTCTGATAGTTTTCTAAGTTTATGGGCTAGTAGTTTACTTTGTACCTCCCCTGCCTCCCAGTAGGCTTGTTTAAGTCTAAACAATGCATATTCAGCTTTGTGATTTAGAATTGTATTGATTTCATATTTGATATCTATAATTTCTTTATATAAACTAAGGTTGCTAGACCCTGATGAAATAAAAGTCCCTTCTTTATTTTTTAGACTCTTTTCAAGTTTGGTAAGGTATTCTTCTCTTAATCTCTTTTTATGAGATGAATAGGAAATTATGCGACCCCTGATGTAAGCCTTGAAGGAATCCCAAACTATAGGAATGGGTACCTCCCCATTATCATTAAGTTGAAAAAATAGTTTGATTTCTTTTTGTAGCCAATTGAGGAAATCAGATGAGTTAAGTAAGCTGCAGTTAAACTTCCAATTTCTCTCTAATGGGACTTGTTGTCCAATTAAAAGGTCAATAGATATAGGAGCATGGTCAGATATGACAGCATTACCAATATGACTATTAGAGAGGCCCTGCAACAAGCCTTTGTTGAGAAAAATATAATCCAATCTGCTATGTGAGCCATGACGATTAGATGTGAATGTATAATCTCTTCCTTTAGGGTTCATAATTCTCCAAGAGTCAACTAGGCTGAATTCTTCACAGTATCTGCTCAAAATTTTAGAGGAAGCATAATGGTTGGCTGGGTTTGCATAAGTGCTGTCAATGAACACGTCCATGACCGAATTCATATCCCCTGCTATTATTAAATCCCTATTAGTATTCTTAGATATCTGTTCAGCAAGGTCAGCAAAGAACACAGCTAGGTTGGCATTAGGGGCATAGACATTTACTAAAGTTAGAAGTCTATCTTCTATTTTTACATTTGCAATAATATATCTACCATCATCATCAAGAATCGTGGATTGTATTACCACATTTAAATTCTTATGAAATAAAATACAAACCCCTTTACTTTTGGAATTAAATGAACTACCATAGACTGAGCCAACCCAAGATCTCTTCAGTTTTGCAGTTTTTTCTTCAGATAGATGTGTTTCCTGAGGAAATGCAATGTCAGTCCTCAAGCTTTTTAAATAAGCTAAAATTTTAGACCTTTTGTTATAATTATTACAACCTTGTATATTCCAAGAAACAATTTTAATAGATTGAGATAAGCTAGACATCTTGCAAAATGTGTGTCTAGTCAACAGTCATCAAAGTAGCTAATATTAGGGTATTAGTACTAAAAGGGAACACCAGTTTTTATACAATACTGTGCTGATCTATCTATAGCAACCCGAATAGTTGAGAACACGAGACAAGAGAGAAGACAAAAACAAAAACAAGAGAGAGAGAGAAAAAAAAAGGGCTTATGTTTAATATTATGGTCCTAACTGTAATCCTTAACCTAAATAGAGTCAGTGAAGCCTAAGTAAAATGGAGTAACTATTTGTGTGTGTAGTCAAAACATTTAGATTGCCACGCCTGTTTGGAAATCAACAGATGTCATACAATTCATTATGACAGCAACATACCTATTTCTATCTGGCATTGAGTAGTAGGTGTCTGACCCATACACAAGTAACTGTAAAGTATAAAGATTAAAACTCTAGTATGATAAATAATGTAAGTAGGCAGTAGTATGTGAGGGCCTAACCATGACACTAACTGGCCACTATAAAAACTAAAAAAAAAAAAAAAAACTATTTTAAAGGAAAGTGTAAGAAAAAAATGAGCTTACCACCTTATTATTATCTGAGGTGAATGAATGTAAGAGTGTTTCCCCCATAGCTATGTTTATTAATACATTAAAATGTAAAAAAATAAGCATGACAAGGTCCCCGTTGCTCATTATATATGTAAAAAAAATATATATTTATATCCAAGAAAAATAAAAAGGTAAAGTGCAACTTACATCATGGTGAAGGAAGTCTCCACTAGATGGCAGGCTTGCATAGGGAGATAATGAACTCGAATATTATGAGTTCTTTGTGGCACCTCTTGGCATAATATAAAGAAAAAGGAATCAACATTAAGTTAAATTTAATAAACAAACTGGATATATCTTGACCTTAAATGATGACTGAGTGTAGAGGCTTTACTATAAGCAGTCATGGAAGGAGAGTACTGCCACTTTAAAACTTAGCAGGAAGTCAAGATCATTTCCTGTATGCGTCGCAATGTAAGACTAGTGGAGGAGGAATCACGATGGACACATCTCAATGGAGCAGTCAGGGACCATATTTCTCTCTTGGAGTGGGATAGGTGGAGAAGTGGCAGGATTTTTCGGTGTCTGTCTTAAACAGGTGTCATCTTTGAATCTTGGTGAGTCTCTGCTTCTGCTTCGTTGACGTTTTTTAGTCAGCGCATGGTTAGGCAGTGCGTATTTGTGTCCATAAGAAGGTCTGGTGGAAGGTTTGCTGCGCCTCGTGATGGAAGGTATCTTTGATGATAAATTTGACTTTTTAACTATCGCAGCATAAGCCAAAGGAGTGCAGTCACAAACTTGTTTACTTTGTGCATGGAAATTCTCAAGTCTTTCCTGTGTGCTAGCATTCGAGTGCAGCGCTTGTGGAGGAGAATTCACTGGCTCTTGACGAGCTGTACGGCCAATCGATGGCGTGCTAGGATTATTTTTTGAATATGTTGTGGCAGTTTGAAAGTTTGGTGAGCTATCAAAAGCCTCCAATAAATCCCATAGTTGTTCCAGATACTCACACTGATAGGGTATGCTGCCTGGTATTTGAACCACTAAAATAGCAGGGTATTTGAAATAATAGGATAAACCCAGTTTCTGTAGCTGTTTCTTCCCTTCAAAAAAGCATTTTCTTTTTTCTATGATTTCCGATGAAAAGTCCTGGAAAAGAAAATTTCTCCCTTTCAACATAACTGCTTATGCTCCTGGCTCTCCTCAAGATCTCCTCTTTAATAGAATACCTTAGGAAATTAACAATAATGGATCTTGGTTTGTTCCCAGCAGCAGGTCTGGCTCCTAGTGATCTATGTGCCCTCTCTATTTCGAGGGGCCATGGCCATTGTGTTTGTAGTAGCTCCGGAATAAGATGCTGTAGAAAGGGGATTAATTCATTGCCTTCTGTTCCCTCTGGTAATCCCATAATGCGTAGATTATTTCTTCTTCCCCTGTTTTCTAAGTCATCAACCTTTTTAAGCAAGTATTGAATCTGGTCATTTTATTGCTCTACTTTGTCTTCTAAGAAATTGACCGTATCCGTTAAATCAGAGAGCTTATTATCGAAAAGAACCGCTTTATGCAAATTGTTGTTTGTGTCTGTCTGGAGGGATTCAACAGCTTGTTTAGTGACAGAAATGTCCAAATGTAGTACTTCTAGTATTTCTTTAATATGCTGGATGTCCGTTTTGTTTGTGTGGTCATTAGTTGCCCCCTGATCATTGTAAGCCTGTTTCTTACCATCTGGAGCGGCCCTGCTGATCGGCGGTGGCATTTTGACAGCTGTCAGTGAGCATTTACGCTGTCAGGTAAATTTCAATCAAATCTTTGTGATTCTCCGAAATTTTTTGGATCGTACAAACCACTATGCCTTAAATAAAGAAACGGTAACGGTTTTCCTGGTAAACTTATAGAATAAAGCATTGAATATCGATAAATCACCAACAGGCGGGCGGGAGCTGTCATTTATCCGACTACCATGTTAAGCACCGTGCGTGCGACCACTCAGCTGTTTCTCTATTTGAAGAGGTGATACTCAATCCTAGTCTTTTAGTGCATAATTTTATTTATTTAATTTTGGTTGACCAGGTAAGGTGCACTAGCCATAGCAATGACTATTTTCAGGCACGACACGGGAGAATACAGAAACAAAACATTTTGAACAAAATTACAGTACAATCATTTAAACAGTAAGTGCATTACAAAAATAGCAATACAGTGCAAGTAGTGGGAACAAGTAGAAATACAAATAGATACAACTGATTCTGCCAAAACTGTATAATAATACAAATGAGGAAGGGAAACAGCAAAAATCATCAGGCAGCATTTAAGCAGCAGTCCATTTGGTTAAAAACAAGCAGGAGAGCCATCTAGTAGTCAAGGAAGATGGTATGAAAGAGAAAGGAGGAGTAATTGGGGCAGGGAGGAAAGTGTACGGACAGAAGTAGGCTAGGATAGGATTGGATGAATTTGGTGAGGTAAGAATGATTAGCTGTAATGAAAATTACGTTGTAATAAGCTAAAGAGACAGAACAGTACAGAAGCTATTTAGTTAAGGGAAAGGAGCATGGAAAGGCTGCATGGGTAATGGATAAGTGCATAAAAACTGGGCTAAGGGGATTTGAAGTGGGAGCAAGAGCATGAGACAGCAAGATGGTCATGCAGCAATAACTTGAAAGAGGCATGGGATGATGCCCAATGAATAGTTAGTGGAAGGGAGTTGCATTTTTTGGGGGCATGGAAGGAGAAAGCACTAGCACCTTTGTAGGAGTGGTGTCTGAGAATGACAACATGGGCATTGACAGCTGAGCATAGACCATAGCTGGAAGTTTAGTTTAGGAATAGCTCTGCCAGAGGTTTGGGTGTTTGATTTTGGATGTAATTGTCAATGATAGAGCAGAGTGCATAATCGCGGGATGCTGACTGAGAAAGCCATCCAAGCTCAGTGTAGAGGAGGCAGTGGTGTTTTAGTCAATGTGAGGAGGACGCATATCTAAAAATATTGTTGTATGCGACATTTCACTTCTGAAATCTAGTCTTACCTGATGAGGCATATGCTGCCACCCCATACATGAGTGAGGGAAGTAGTAGGCCACGGGCTATGGCAAGCCTTGCAGATGGAGTGAGTTTGTAGTTGGAGTGGTAGGCCATACCAAGTTTCATGTTAGTCAGTTTGCAAGTCTGCAGGATATGAAGATCAAAAGTGAGGGCTGGATCAAGAGTGATACCCGGATATTTGAAAGAGGGTACAACCATGAGTGACGAGCTATTTATAGTGGAGACATTAAAGGTAGGTTGGACAAGTTTATGTTTAGCTTTGGAACCAAACAGCATGGCTTGAGTCTTACAGACATTTAGGACAAGCCTATTTCTTAACAACCATTTTACAATTTGTTGATAGTCTTGGGAGAGTTGTTGATTGATTTCAAAAATATTCTTTGTGTTAGTGTACAAGACAATGTCATCAGCATATAGTAGTAAAGCTGTATGAGGAAAGAGTGAGCCAACATTATTAATAAAAATGGAGAAAAGCAGGGGACCTAGAATAGAACCTTGTGGCACACCAATATTTATGGTAGCATAATCTGACAAGATGGAGTTAAATTTAACACATTGTGTCTGATCTGTCAGGTAGCTGTCAAACCATGCAGTCACATCTTGTGAGAAGCCCAGTGATCTTAGAGTAGTGAGAAGGATACGATGATCCACTAGGTCGAAAGCTTTAGTCATGTCTATAAAGATTGCCCCCGTTAGGAGACCTGAGTCCATGGCTGTTAGGGTATCGGACATAAATATGAGTAAAGTGGTGGTGATGCTATGACCCTTGTGGAAACCATGTTGCGCTGATGTGAGAAGGTTTAGTTTCTGCAGAAAGGCAATAGTTTGAGTGGCTATGAGCTTCTCAAGGATTTTGCTAAGAGCAGGTAATATAGCAACGGGCCTATAGTTTGAGGTATTTTTACGGTCCCCTTTTTTGAATACAGGGGCAATCTTAGCAGTCTTCCATATATCTGGGACATAGCTATGACAGAGGGAGAGGGAAAACACTTTTGCAAGAGGTGCTGCTATGTGTGGGGCTGCTAGCTTTAGGAGTCTGGGTTCAAGGTTATCAGACCCAGCAGTGGTGAAATCAGACATTCTTTTGAGCAGTCTTAGAACTTCAAGATGAGTGACAGCCTTGAAATGAAACTTGAGCCCAGTAGCTTCAGGTTAGTCATTCGAGTACAGTCTGGCTGGGAAAGTTGAGGTATAGTTGGAGAGGTCAGAGAACTGGGTACTGAGAAAGTTTGCAGTAGTGGAGGGATTATTGCAGTGGACACCACTTGGAGACATATTAGTTGGAGTGGTGGCAGGATTTGATCCTAGGAAGCATTTTGTATGGGACCAGAATTTATTTGGGTCACCATATGATTTAGTTAAAAGATCCTTGCAATAGGCACTTTTGCCCTTTTGATTTCCTTCTTGCAGGAGTTCCTGAGGGCTCTGTAGGAATTTAAGTCAGCTGGGAGGCCTGTGCTTTTGTAGTGTATCCAAGATTTGTCCTGCTGTCACAGTTTGGTGAGAAGGTCTGACTTTAGCCACTGAGTATGTTTATTTTTTACCCGACGGGTAACAGGAGGGCAATGTTTGTCCTGGAACTGCAGGAAGTGAGTCAGGAATATATTTAGAGCAGACTGAGGGTCATTAGATTTAAAGAGTGGGGTCCAGTCAACAGTGGCAATGTCCAGTAGGAAGGATTGTGGGTCAAACTTAGCATAGTAATGAAAAGTGATAAAACAGGGCTTTGAAGGGAATGGTCTAGTATTGCCCTGTATGCAAAAAAGTAATGGAGTGGTCTGTGATGGCATCTGCTAGTATGCCAGAGGAGATAATATTTTCTGGGTGGTTGGTCACTATCCAGTCCAACAGAGTACTGGAGTTTGAACACAGGGCAGTTCTAGTGGGTCACTGATTACCTGGTGAAGGTTGAAACTTTGAATCTTGGACTGTAGTACATGTAGTGAGTTTCCGAGCCAGTTTAGATTGAGATTGCCAAGTAAAAGAACCTCATTTCTCCCAGGTAGAAGTGAGGTCTGATCAAGAAGTTCATCAAGTCCTTTTATACCACCTGATGGGGGGTTATAGGCACAGATAATATGTAGTTTTTTTGAGCCAAGAGTTAGGAGGACATGAAGCACTTTGCAGTGGATATGGGGAGTTGAGGAGATAGTGGTGACCTGGATGTGATCTTTAAAATAGATGGCTGTGCCACCCCCTCTTTTAGGAGCAGGTCTATCAAATCTCAGGAGATTGTAGGAGGAAAGTGAGTACTGAGAGTCCTGGACAGATGGTTGAAGCCAGGTTTCCGTAAGGCAGATGATATCCGGCTTGTATAGGGTGACCCAGGCTTGTAGTTCAGCAAAGTTATGCAGTAGGCTACTGATATTCAGGTGCACAACAGTAAGGCCCTTGGCATTGGAGAGGGGCTTCTGTATGTTGTTGCCTGGTCCCAGGTTAGAGTGTATATCTCCGGAGAGCAGCAGGGCTAGTATGAGGAGATACCGAAGTTTGTGCTGCAGGAAGGGACATAGGGTTCTTGTGTTCAGTGGACAGTGTTTTAGTACATGGACTACCAACAGGAGTCAGGGCCTATTAGATAGAAGAGGAGTCATGTCATAATGGAGAGAGGGCAGCAGGAGAAGGTTAGAAAATATGTAGTCATGGGGCTGAAAAAGTGGGAGAGCCTTAGGGTCAGTGGGAACAGTGGGTAAGTATAGGTGGAGCAGAGCAAGAGAAGATATAAGAAAAGACAGTAGCATAAGTAGTTTCACAGTTTAGACAGCTGTAGGTACTAGCAATGAAAAAGACAAAATGACAGGTAAGGACACAACAGGGAAAAAGGAAGTGTGAGAGTAGAAAAACGAAATAGAGAAGGGAGCTAGGATTGAAGTTATGGGTGAGATTGTTAATGAGAGAGCACAAATGACTGTCAGGGAAGGAAGGAGGAGCTATAGATGCCATGAGCACTAAGAGAGGAGAGATGGATAGGGTGGGAGGAGTGATTGAGTATTTAAAGGAGGCCTAGGAGGGGTTGGGGGGGCAGGAGAAAAATTACAGGGTTTCTACAGACAAAGTCAGCAGCCAACCTCAGTCCCTCAGAACAGTGCAAAAGCCCATAGAGAAGGCGCACCAATCTGAAGGGCTGGGAGGCAGAGAGCAAACCAATGAGGACTCACCAGTACAAAGCCACACGAATAGGAGGCTTCGGCGCCGGAATTCAGCTAGCATCCGTACCTGGAGGTTTAATCCATGGCGGAGGACCACGAGGGCAGTCAGACTTGGTGAGGGAGTCGGGCCGGCAGCTGGAGGTGGCAAGTGGTCCACCTTACAATCTGTAAATGCCGCTTCTGGTACTGAACCCTGGAGAAGAAAGTGGGAGAAACAGCAATAAGTAGGGGTCTGAGAGAGGTGGGGCAAAGTGTCTGGCATCAGACCAACACCGGGGGCAGTTGAAGAGTTAATAGAGCAGTAATTAGCAGTAGACAAAAGCTAGCAGCAGGGCAGGGAAGCTGCGAGATAGCCAAGAGGGGGAGGATTAAGCAAAAAATAGCAGAGAAGTTTAGTAGTGGAGGAAGGGGAAGGGGTTAGAAAACAGGAAAAGCAGTTTGTGAGAGTTTCATACAGTGGTTAGAAAACAAATAAAAAATCAGCCATAGTGAGCCGATGGGCAAGAAAATGAAGATAGTGAGCGATATAGTTAGAGAGTGCTGTAGTATTAAACAGCAGTCTATCAATTCTTAAAAACTCTAAGCAGTCAGGTATGGTTTGGAGAAAATCTAATCAGCTGTAACAGAAACCAGGCAAAGTATTTCTACAGAGCTAGTCAGTGGTTTTAGAGAAAGTCTAATCAGCTGTAACACAAGAACAGGCAAAGTATTTGTACAGAGCTAGTCAGTGGTTTAGGAAAAATTACAGGGTTTCTACAGACAAAGTCAGTGGCCAACCTCAGTCCCTCGGAACAGTGCAAAAGCCTATAGAAAAGGCGCACCAATCCGAAGGGCTGGGAGGCAGAAAGCGGATCAATGAGAACTCACCAGTACAAAGCCACATCAATAGGAGGCTTCGGCACCGAAATTCAGCTAGCGGCCATATCTGGAGGTTTAATCCGTTTAGTCATGGATAGTAATGTTTTTGTATTTTTGAGTTGATGAGTAACCTGTTCATGGTAAACCAGCATCCATGTATTTTTCTTTCTTTCTTTCTTTCTTTCTTTCTTTCTTTCTTTCTTTCTTTCTTTCTTTCTTTCTTTCTTTCTTTTTTTCTGTATCTATCTATCCATCTATTTATCTATCTTTCTAGCTATCTGTCTTCCTGTTTATCTGTCTCTCTGTCTGTACCTATCTATTTAACTATCTTTCTTTCTAGCTATCTGTCTGTCTGCCTGTTTATCTGTCTGTTCAAGTTCAATTCAAGTTTATTGCAGGAAAAACTCCATTGAGCATGCTCATTTACAAGGAGGTCCTGAGACATTTATCGGGAGCACAAAGAAAGTAGCAGCATAATATACACACAAACATACATAATCCAGGTGGTAACATAGAGTATATACGTATATAATACAGGCATAAGAGTGGGTACAATGTGCAAAATAAGCTTAAAAGAACATATACAGGAGTGGCACAATGAAGTTTATGCAGACGCGGAATACAGTAAATAATGCAGGCATAGAAATAGTAAATAACAATGGCTACAAGTGTGCAACATGCACAAATGGAGTAAAAATGGAATAGAGATGTGTAAATATCAGTGATTTTAACTACAGCAATATATATAAAGTGCAAGGCCTTAAGGTGTATACTAGTTACATAGATAGATGGCCACGAGAGAGTTCATTAAGTACTGGCATACAGGTAGTGCGAGGTTGGAGGAAAAGTAGAGATAGGAGGGGAGGAGGGGACTAGTTGAGAGTTAGGGATGGGGGGAGTAGCAGAGTGAGGGGAATAGGGAAGAATGGAGGGTATGTGGAGATGTGTTGTGAAATGCCTGGGGGGAGGATAAGGGGTTGAACAAAAACTAGGGAACCATTAGCAGAGGTCGAGTTTACAGCCTTCGACAGCTGCATATTTCTTTAGCTGATCTCATGGTTAAGGTTTTAAAGGCATTAACAGATATAAGGCAGGCAAGTTTCAGAGTAGATTGTAGATTGTTCAAATTGGTTTATTTATTTATTTATTTGCTTTTGTTTACCGGGTAAGTCACACTAGATATCCATGTGCCTATTTTCAGCTGCGACCCGGGAGAGTTACAGACATGAGTTTTACAAGTACAGTGAGTTATACAGCTTATTGGTACATCATTTCATATAGTGAGGTGGCTGAAATATAATTTACATACAGAGGGGTATCAGAAGACAGTCAGTACAGAAGTCAGTACAAAAGTAACACATGAGCCCAGGGAGGGTTACAGATGGCCCGGGGGAGTTAAGCGCTAGGCTGTGTTATATACAGTGAGTGCAACCCAGGTAGTCATTGCTTGGCCAGGTAGTCAGGAGAGTAAGAGCAGTGTTCCCGGGGGTTGCGGAGGACCTACGTGCCAGTGTAGTGCAGAACAGGCTAAGAGGTGCAAGGGCAAAGGGAGAAGCCCTTCAAGAAGTTCCAGAGGGAGGTTTTAAATCCATTGTGGGAGCGGGAGGACCGTGTATGTACTAGGAAGGAGTTCCATAGTTTCGGGGCGTAGCTGGCGAAGGCCCAGTCACCCGCTAGGGAGCGTGTCCTGGGGACTGGGCGGGAGACTGTAGCCCTTGACCTAAGATGATATGCGGGAGCATCAAGGTTTAGGGGAAGGGCAAGGACAGCAGGGGTGGATGTCCTGACGATGTTGTCGATGAAGTTCCCCATTACGAAGACTCGGTGCTTCTCCGGAGGGAGCCACTCGAGACGAGAGTAGAGGTCGCAGCGGTGTGTGAGGGGAGGAGCAGAAAGTGCGAAATGGCAGATGCTGTTGTAGGCCGTATCCCATTTCGAAAGGATGGATTTTGGCATGGTGGCAAAGATCACTAGTGCATAGCTGATGGAGGGGAGGAGAACACCCCTAGCTAGGGCCACCCGAGCAGCTGGGGTGAGACAGTCCTTTGCTCTGTATGCAAGACCGAGCTTAGCATTTGAGGCCTTACAGATGTTTTGGACGTGTAGGGAGAGGTCCAGCTGGGGATCCAACGTGACGCCAAGGTACTTAATTACGGGAACCATCTGCAGAGGCAGGCCGTCAGCCCAGTGGATTAAGACGGGGGTGGGACATGATTTTGTTCTGCTTAGGGAGCCTAGGAGCATAGCCTGCGTTTTCTTAAGGTTGGCGGTGAGCTTGTGTGACGCTAGCCAAGATTGGACACATTTGAAATCGGTGTTTAGATTGGAGTTAATGGTATCAATATCCCGATCGCTGTTCAGGATGACAAGGTCGTCAGCATACAGGGTGACTAGTCCATGGGAGGGGGCGGACGGCAGCTCATTGATGAAAAGGGAGAAGAGCAGCGGACTGAGGACTGACCTTTGGAGGACCCCACACTGGACAGAGGTGAGCTGTGAGTGGGTCTGGTTAAGATTGGTATATTGCTTCCTACCGGTTAGGTAGTTGAGGAACCAGGTGTGGGCTGGGTTAGAGAGTCGAACGGCGAGGAGAGTGGAGCTGAGGAGGGAGTGGTCGACCCTGTCAAAGGCCTTGGAGAGATCCACGAAGATCGCACCTGTAAGATTGCCCTGGTCAGTGGCTGTTCTAATATGGGAGGTAACAACCGCGAGGGCGGTGGCCGTGCTGTGCCCCTTCCTGAAACCGTGCTGAGCTGAAGAAAGGAGATTGTGTACATGCAGATATTCGTTTAGCTGAGAGGCCACAACTTTCTCTAGGAGTTTGGAGGCGGCCGACAGGATAGCAATGGGCTGGTAATTAGCAGGGTCTTTGGGGTTACCTTGCTTGAGAACAGGGGTCATTTTGGCTACCTTCCAGAGGTCTGGAATGACACCAGCTGTTAGAGAGGAGTTGAAGATATGCGTTATAGGCAGGGCAAGTAGGTGGGCACCCAACCTAAGAAGTTTTGGCTCAAGGTTGTCGTGCCCAGCTCCAGAATAAGAGGAGAGGTTAGCAAGCAGCCTTTGGGTTTCAGCAGTGGTCACGTGTTGTAGGAAGAAGGAGGGCCGGGTCTCAGGACCAGGTTGAGAGGAGGTGGTGGGACAGGGTGCAGGCAGTTGGTCCGTCGGGGATGTGGGAGAGGCAGGGGCAGAGGGTTTTGGAGGGGAGGGCAGTTCGGAGAACATTGTGTTAAAGGCATTGGAGATAGTGCGTGGGTTGTTGCAGCTGACCCCGTCGATTAGGAAGTCAGTGACTTTCACTTGGACTCGAGCAGAGCCCCCACTGCGGTTCTAATGTTCTGCCAAAAGGCCCTCGGGTTGTTGGCCGAGGCAAGTAGTGTGGATCGACAGTACTCGCTTTTGGCTGATCTGATGGCTTGTTTGCAGATGTTCCTGAGGCGTCTGTAGGCATTAAGATCATTAGGACTGTGGGATGCTTTGTAGGCTTCCCAGCACTTGTCCCTGCATTTCATTAGGGCGAAAAGGCCCCCATGGAGCCATTTGGTGACGGTGCCCCGCACCCTCCTTTTAGTGAGGGGGGCATGTTTGTTCTGTACTGGGATATAACTTGTTAGGAAAGCACAGTGCTTGATCAGGATCAAGTAAGTGGTGACCTCATTCCAGTCGATCAAGCCAAGGTCAGCAAGGAAGTCGGGCAAGTGGAATTTGAGAAGTCCCATCTGTATAACTTTACCGGGTATCTTTACCTGGGAGATGCCCCAAGTGCAATAAATGGGTGAGTGGTCTGAGATGGCATCAGGTAAGATGCCAGAGGATGTGATCCTGTTTGGTCTATTAGTCAGGACCCAGTCGATCAGAGTCCCTTCCCCCCCCCCCGGGGGGAGGGCCTTGAAGGTTCGGTGATAATCTGGTTTAGTGTGAGGCCCGATAACAGTGGCTCATAAGATTTCAAGTTTGAACCTAACCAGTTTAGGTTGAAGTCCCCTATGATCAGGACTTCACTTGTGCCCACTCTCTCACTAACATTGAGCAGGAGTGAGGAGAGCCCAGGCAGGCCGCCTCCGGGGGGATTGTAGCAGCAGATCAAATGAACTTTCTTGGTGAGTCCAAGCAGGAGAACTGCATGCAGGAACTCACAGGGCGGGAGGGGAGAGAGATCAACTGCAGAGACATTTAGGTGGGCTTTGTAATAAAGTAGCACCCCACCACCACGTTTGTTCCCCCCTCGATCGCTTCTGATATGGCTGTATCCTGGTAGAGTGCACACCGTATCAGGAGTGTGGGGTTTAAGCCATGTTTCTGTGATGCCCAGTATGTCTGGGTTGTAATGGGAAACCCAGGCAGTAAGCTCAGCAAGGTTGTGTAAGAGACTACAGATATTAAGATGAACAATTTTTAGGCCTTTGGTGGATAGCCATGAGGTGGGTGGGCTAGGGGGCCGAGGGCAGCCTTGCTTGGAGGTGGTAGTTCCACACTGGGGAGGCCCAGTAGGGGCATTAAAGGGGACGGACAGGTCTGTGCGAAGGGGCAGTTGTGCGGAGTGGCCGCACGGGGGTGTAGAATACGAAATGAAGATGAAGGCTGAGATTTGACCAGGTGATGTGTGGACTGAGCTCAGGCCTGCAGTGTGGTGAGTCTTAGGCTGATTCTTTGTTTATTAATCTTATTGTTGTTTTTTTTTTTGGGTAGGCAGCAGGGCATGCACTAGTCTGAGGCTTGAGAGCTGATAGGTCTGCCCCTAGTGGTAGAACTGTATAGCTTGCAAATGGGAAACTGGGCTGATAGGTTAATTCTAAGCCAGCCCATGCAGCCCATGTGACCTCAAACTGTCTATTTAAGGGAGGGCCCACCAAGGGTGGTGGTGGGGGCGGTGGGGAGCCGAACGCATAGCGTTCGGCTGGGCTAGTCTGTCCTGGCGGTGCGAGCAGCAGGAGGCTGTAACTGTCCCGTAGTGTGTACGCCTTTGAAAATGGCGCCAAATCAGCAAAATCTCTACTGTGCAGCAATGGATGGAAAACCGCTGTCCCAGCAAAACGGTAGAAGGAGGATGCCACGGGAAATTACCTCTTTAACTCTGTCTGGAAGTTCGCAGGGGTTTGGGGGAGGGCCGTGGAAGCGCCCTCGCGACCACCGGGAAGGTAACTGTGGAGACAAAGGGAGAAAAGGCATGAAATAAGTAGGCTGGGGGGAGAGGGGGCAGAGCTAGGGGAGTTACAATGCGACCAATGGCATTGCTGTGCAGGGGGAGTCTCGCGACCAGCAAGGCAGGCGAATCATACAGAAATACAAGTTTGTTCAGCAGCTGTAAATCACAGGTATAAGTTCAAGCAGTTGCAGCTAATGGTAATTCTGTCTGAGAATGTGAAAACACTACTTTTTTAACATGCAGCGTTGTCTACCCTCCCATGCTGTAATAAAAGGGAAGCGTTTAAGTGATCAGGTGGGTACATACAGGCTGAGGCAGTAAATTAGGCAAAGACATAGGGCTAGCAAGCAATAGCAATGCGGTCTTAATATGCAGCATCTTCAGCTGTGCCTCTTATCTGCCCTCCCATCCGGTCATACAGGTTTAAACAGCAGCTGTATAACCCAGGTAAAAGTTCAAGCAGGTCATAAAATTCAACTTTAACATGCAGCATTTTCTACTGTGTCCCTTGTCTTCCCTCCCATGTGTTCTTAGGGGGAAAGGCAGTAATTAAGGCAAATACATATGGATTAAAACAGTTTCAATGCCTTGGCCGTCTGAAAAGCGGTGCGAGCAGCAGGAGGGCTGTAACTGTCCCGTAGCGTGTACGCCTTTGAAAATGGTGCCAAATCAGCAAAATCTCTACTGTGCAGCAACGGATGGAAAGCCGCCATCCCAGCAAAATGGTAGGAGAAGGATGCCACGGGAAATTACCTCTTTAACTCTGTCTGGAAGGCCGCAGGGGTTTTGGGGAGGACCGTGGAAGCGCCCGCGCGACCACCGGGAAGGTAACTCTTTAACTCTGTCTGGAAGTCCGCAGGGGTTTGGGGGAGGGCTGTGGAAGCGCCCTCGCGACCACTGAAGGTAACTCTTTAACTCTGTCTGGAAGTCCACAGGGGTTTGGGGGAGGGCCGTGGAAGCGCCCTCGCGACCACCGGGAAGGTAACTCTTTAACTCTGTCTGGAAGTCCGCAGGGGTTTGGGGGAGGGCCGTGGAAGCGCCCGCACCACCGGAAGGTAACTCTTTAACTCTGTCTGGAAGTCTGCAGGGGTTTGGGGGAGGGCCGTGGAAGCGCCCTCGCGACCACCGGGAAGGTAACTGTGGTTGGTAGGGTATAGGAGATGGCAGTTTTGCCAAAGGAAATATGAGTCCTGGGTACATCTAGATACAAGAAGTCAGACTTCCTGAGGGAGTAAGTACACTGGGAGATGTGGGCAAGGGAAAGTAAGTATCCTGGGAGCTTTTTCAAGAGAATTTTTAGTGTAGAGTTGCTAGAGTGTAGCAAGTGTCTGGTAGTGAGGGAGATCCAATCAAAGGATACATATAGATTGTAATGGTGAGTTCTAAATGGGGCATTAGTGAAGAATCATATGGCTCAGTGATAAAGGATATTACAGGGCAGGACAGTAGTGTGTTGGGTAGGTAACTGGCTGGGTGGCAGGACACAGAGGGTGGTGGTAAATGGCTGTCACTCCACAGAGGGAAGAGTGACCAATGGAGTATCATAGGGATCAGTGCTGGGACCGGTGCTATTCAACATCTTCATCAGTGACATTGCGCAGGACCTAGAAGGCAGAATTTCACTGCTCGCTGATGGCACAAAGCTCTGTAACCAGAGTAGACAGAATGAGAAGGGACCTGCAGAAACTTGAAGAATGGTCAGGGGTTTGGCAGTTGAAATTCAATACAAAGAAGTGCAAGATAATGCATATGGGGCACAAAGATCCTGGCACGATATATCAGTTAGGGGGTGAGGATATAGTATGCACCAAGCAGGAAAGGGATCTTGGGGTTATCATCTCTGATGACCTCAAGGTAAGGAAACAGTGTGACAAGGCAGCAGGTAAAGCAAATAGGATGCTGGGATGCATAGGCAGGGGCATCACTAGCTGGAAAAGGGAGGTCATGATTCCACTATACAAGACACTAGTGAAGCCCCACCTGGAGTACAGTGTACAGTTCTGGAGACCTTACCTACGTAAGGACATAGACAGGGTAGAGAAGGTTCAGAGGAGGGCAACAAAGATGGTACATGGATTGTATCACAAGTCCTAGGAGGACAGGTTGAAGGAATTGAATATGTACTCCCTGGAGGAGAGGAGGAGAGAGGGGACATGATAGAGACATATAAGTATCTTACAGGGAGGAACAGGGTGCAGGAATACACTATTTTTAAGTGAAAAAGATGTTCCAGGACTAGAGGGCATGGGATGAAGTTGGAGGGAGGACGATTCAGAGGAAATGTGAGGAAGATCTTCTTCACAGAACGGGTGGTGGACAAGTGGAACACCCTGCCTGAGGGAGTGGTGGGGGCTGAAACAATCACAGGATTTAAGAATGCATGGGATAGACATAAAGGAATTCTGGAGGTCAGGGGTAAGGTGCAACAGAGTTCTAGGAAAACATAAACTGAAGTTACAAACTCAAATGGGCAGACTAGGTGGGCCATAGGCCCTTATCTGCTGACACTGTCTATGTATCTATGACATCTAGTTTGTGCAGACTGGTGACTGTGGCAGATTTGTATATTAGATCACTATAATCGAGAAGGGGTATGAAGGTGGATTGGACAAGCCTGACTCTAGTCTCCTGGGGGAAGAGTGATCTGTTTCTATAGACGAAACCTAGTCTAGATTTAAGCTTACTGGTGAGGGTGTCAATATGGGCACTAAAGGAGAGTTTGCAGTAGAGCCATATACCTAAATATTTGAACTCTGACACTGTCCTGAGGGGCTCCCCAAGGAGGGTGATAATAGGGATGTTTGTCTGGGATGGCAGGGAGGGGACATTGTTGGGGTTAACGAACATGGCCTTTTTTTTTTTAAATTGAGTAGCAGCTTCTGATTGATGAGGTTCTGCTCGAAGTGTGAGAAGGCAGCCTGCAGCTCTTCTCTAACTTCAGACATGGTTGGTTTTGACGTATGCAGAACTGTGTCATCTGCAAAGAAGTGTAGCTTGGAGTCGCCAATGTTAGAGTCAAGGTTATTCATATAGATGGAAAAGAGAACTGGACCTAAAATGAGGCCCTGGGGGACAACTCTGACAATGGGAAATGGGGCTGAGATGAGACCGTCCGCTTGAATTTTCTGAATTCAGTCTGACAAGTAGCTGGTAAACCACAGTGCTGTGGAGGCAGTGGCACCTACTGTATGTTGCGAAGGCTTTGAATGACAAGGTTGTGATCGACAGTGTCGAACGCTTTGCTAAGATCGAGGAAGATGGTGCCTGTGAATCTTTTTGCATCATGGGCTGTAATTTAATCATTGGTAACTTTAGCAGTAGCAGTGATGGTACTATGATTTGACCTAAAACCTGACTGTGCAGGGTTGAGGAGAGAGTAAATTTCGAGATGGTGATTAAGTTGTTTGTATACTAATTTCTTGAATATTTTGGAGAATGTAGACAAGATAGAGATTGGCCTGTAGTTATTTAGGTTGCATAGGTCACCTGATTTGAAAAGAGGGATTATGAGTGCGACTTTCCAACAGGTGAGTAATGAGGTGGTGTCTATGGAAAGGTTGAATAAGTGTAGTATGGGGGCAGTATGGTAATAGTGACCTAGTTTGAGCAGGGAGGGATCAAGCCCATCTTCACCACAGGCCTTTCTTGTGTCTAGCTTAATGAGGAGATCTCAACTTCTTTAAAGGAAACATGCTTAAGCTGGAAGTACTGGGCTGATGGAGAAACTAGCTGGGGTCACTAACTTGGACAGTGTTGAATAAACTGGTGTATGGGGAGGAGTCAAAAGCCAACCTGGTGGTGGTAAAGTGCATATTAAGTTCCTAAAGGATCTGGATATGATACTCAACAGCCACACCATTAGTGAGGATTTTGATGGGAATGGAGGGAGTGGATTGGTGGCCTTCTACTGATTTCATATCCTTCCAGAGTTTAGCTGAATTGCCATTTGCCTGCTTTAGGGTAGTGATGTAGAAATTTGATTTTGCAGTGGGATCACGTGATGCAGCGCAAGGGCTAACAGCAACCTCCAGGAGCTCCCTCCACCTGATTCAGAAATCATGATTTTCTCAGGTCCTGGTAACCCCCTCTCTACATAAAAAGGTGTCGGAACGTCTTACCAGGTATCCGGTGCAAGAAAATGGAAACGGACTTCAAAGACTCGCTGCCCAGACACACACCCCCGGCGACTCCCGAGAAGGCCCTGAAAAAAGCCCGGGCCTCGGGTAATCAGCAGCTCACCTTATTAGCTCCTGCTGCCCCTGAAACAGAGCCGCTTACTCTGGCGAATTTTCTAAAAGAATTCCAGCCATTTTGGGATGACATGAAGGAGCTAACCACAGAAGTTAAAAATATGTCCCGCGCTCTCGAAGACTTGACTCGCAGGACCACGGACTCGGAGGCTCGCATCACCTCGGTGGAACGGAAGCAGGACAAGCTGGCCCCAGACTTAACGGTGATGAAGCAACAGATTGCTAAGCTGGAGAGCAAGGTCGAGGACCTTGAAGGCCGATCCCGCCGCAACAATGTAGTGATTATAGGCCTCCCAGAGAGAGAGGAGGGCTCGGAGCCGATCAAATTCGCCCAACGCTTTATACAAAAAATAGCTGGCCCCTCGCCTTTCGGGCAGACATATATCATCGAGAGAGCGCACAGGGCGCTGAGAGCCATGCCTCCGACTGGTGCACCACCCCGTACGTTTATTTTTAAATTTCTGAATTATCTAGAATGGCAGCACTTCCTGAATAAAGCCAGAGAATTAAAAGAAATATCCTGGGAAGGTGCAGGGCTAAGGGTGGTTCAAGACCTGCCGTTATCTATTCGGCAGAGGAGAGCGTCGTCTCACACCCTTATCTCCAAGCTGATTGCGGCAAATATCCGATTCCGGATGAGATACCCAGCCCGATTCCAAGTACTGGCAAATGATAATTGGCATACCTTTGATAATGTGGAGGTTGCGCTATCGGGGCTAAAGCAGCTGTTTCCAGACCTATTTCGGGATCCTTGAGGATGTTTTGTGGGTAGTTACTTAAAACCCTGTTTGATGCGACGATCCTTCCAACTGATATGGACATGGGGATGTTTATTCTAACGTTGGTCCCCTGTGAAACCCCTGCCCAGAGGTGAGCTATGCCGAGCTGGGCCTTCGGTATCCCTGATTGCTGCCTATTTTCTGTCTGTTTACTTTCTCGCTGCTGGGTACAGCTTTAGATTCCCTCCCGGGAAGGGGGGGGCGTATGCCTGATTTGGATTATTTCTGAACGTATGTCCTGGACACAGATGCCTCCAAGCTTCATATGTGACACTCCCGATATGGTATAGACTTCTACTCCTTCGGATTCTGTGGTACTCATGGTGCGGCTCATGGATGGGAGGGTCCTTACCAGACAAGATTTGGTTTTTCCTGTTGACTAGACACGGTGGACAGAACCGTGATATATTTAGTTGTTTTAATATAATATTTGTATATGTAGTAATGGCAATCAGTTGAAGAAAGCTGAGGGCTCTTTGTCTTTATGTTGATTATAAAGCATTTTCTTTATTTTGTTAGCTTTGCTAACCTAATCTGTTGGTTCACTTGGGCTTCTGGGGATGGATCAAGCTTACTTTGGAAAGGAAGGGGTAGAGTTAAATCAAGATAACACTGTTTTTGTTAATTGGGGATTGGACCTGATTACGGATGTACTAATATGGGTGGGGGGGGTGGAGGCGGAGTTTCTCATTGTTCTGGTATCATGTTCGTTGGTAGCTCGGGTGGGTTAGGGGTGGAGGGGTTGTTAGGGTCTTGGTCTTGTTACCGTTATGGGTTTTTGGGCATTTTGGGATGGGGGGGGACCTTTTGCACAGCACTTTCTATTTTTCTAGGTTTATTAGTGCAGGGCTGGTTTCTTGTTTACTCAGGTTTTGATTTTACTTCACCGCATGGCTAGACACATCAATGTGGTGACCTGGAATGTGCATGGACTTCGCCATAAATCAAAACAATATAAGGTTCTAAAACATCTAGATTATGTAAAAGCAGACATTATGTTTTTGCAAGAGACCCATTTGTCGAAAGCCGAAAGCAGCCAGCTATGCAGACTTCAAGTTGGTCAGATCTTTACTTCAGAAGGGAGTTCCCAAAGCAGAGGGGTAATGGTTATGATGCGTAAATCAGTCCCATTTCTTCCGACTCAAGTAATTGAAGATAGGTGTGGGAGGTATGTTTTTGTAAGGGGTACATTGCTAACTCTAGAAATTATTTTGGGTTCAATTTATGGCCCTAATATTGATACCCCAAGCTTCTTTGTCCAAATTACGGAGTTACTTTCCTCTTGGAGTAACCTGCCTATAGTGATAGGTGGTGACTTCAACTTGGTTATGGACCCGTCAATGGATAGATCTCGCTTTGTTAGGAAAGGATTAACCCGGGTCAGAGGGCCGTCAGGAGATGATGGATGGATTAGGCATTGTGCGATGTATGGAGAGTGTTCCATCCAACCGTTCGGGACTTTACCTTTACCTCGCAAATGCATAACACCCTATCCAGGATAGATTATGTCCTAATCTCAAATACTCTCCTGGCTGGGGTGTTAGACACGAATATTGTTTCTGGGCCATTATCGGATCACTCCATAGTAAAATGACTTCTTACTTTTTCAGCTCTACCTAAACCAGGGAGCAGATGGAAAATTAATAACCAGATATTAAAGGACCCCAAATTAGTTAAATACCTTTCAGCGCAAATAACAGAATTTATTTCCTTCAATCTAAATTCCACCGATATACCAGATATGGAGTGGGGGGCTTTTAAAGCTTTTATACGGGGTATTTTGATTGGTCTGGCCTCCCTCAGAAAAAGAGAAAGGCTGAATCGCATCTCTGACTTACTATCCAAAATCCGTGACAAAGAGAGGGGCCTTTCCGATTCCTCCTCAGAGGCCTATAGACAAGAACTATCTTTGTTAAGGGACTTGTATCTTAGAATACTAAATGAACAAGCCGAGTGGGCATTCATAAGAACTAAAGCTATTTTCACAGATCAAGGGGAGAAGGCCGGCCGACTATTAGCCAGAAGAATTAAGCAACTAGAGTCTTCCAGGTGGGTGCCAGCCATTCGTTCCTCAGAGGGGGGCCCAATCAAAACTTCCTCCGAAGATATTTTAAACGAGTTTGTAAATTGTTTTAAAGGGATCTATGGACCCATGAAAGACCCTCTGTCTGAAGGTAAGATCGATCATTTTCTGAGGGATTTAAATTTTCCCTCATTGGGCGAAACAGATCGACTTCAGCTTTTGGCCCCCATCACTGCAGAAGAGGTAGAGCAGACTATCAAGTCCCTTCCTCTAGATAGAACACCTGGCCCAGATGGCCTCTCAGCCAATTTTTTATAAAACTTTCTCAAAGGAATTAACTCCTTCTTTGTTACGACTGTTTCAATGTATTTTGGATGGTGAGGCTTCCGATAGCTTCCTTTTTGAAGCTCTAATTGTGCTTTTACCTAAGCCTGGCAAGCCCCCTGATCTTGTTGCTAACTATAGACCCATATCCCTTCTCAATCAGGACATTAAAATTCTCACTAAGTTGCTAGCCGATAGAATAAGCAAGGTCCTTCCCGGTCTAATTGGACCTGAGCAGGTGGGATTTATGAAAAGTAGATCCTCTGCAGACCACTTGAGGGTCTTGGCTCACGTCTTCTCGACCTCTAGGGATTCCGATCAGTCTATGGTTCTGGTCTCTCTGGATGCCGAGAAGGCCTTCGATAGGGTATATGGTAATTTTCTCATAAAAGTTATGAAATGTTTTGGTTTCCCCCCAACAATTTTCTGGATGGATCCAGGCTATTTACAAATTCCCATCAGCAAGAATTACATGCAATGGGGTTACCTCATCCTTATTTAGACTTTTCCTAGGCACCAGACAAGGCTGCCCTCTTTCTCCGCTCCTTTTTAACCTATACATTGAACCCCTTATTATACGGATTAAACAGGAACAGAGAATTCAGGGTATCCAGATTTGGGGGCACACATTGAAAGTTTTGGCATACGCAGATGATCTCCTTCTGCAAATTTCACACCCATCTTCCTCCATTCCAATTTTGTTAGATATTATTGATGAGTTCGGTTCTATTGCCAATTATAAGCTTAATATTAGCAAGTAAGTGGTCTTTCCTTTAAATTTTAGGACAAGAGCACATGAGATTGCTCCCTTTGGGCTGGCTTGGAATGCTAAGCTTATCAGATACCTAGGTCTTACGTTAACTAGGGACACATCCCGCTTAATGCAGAGTAATTTGGACCCGGTGTTGCGTGATATTGAAACGGACCTGTGAAGATGGGCAATTATTCCCTTGTCCATTTGGGGCAGAATTAATTTGGTTAAAATGAACGTTTTTCCTCGGCTATTTTACCCTATCAGTATGTTGAATGTTTGGCTTCCACTTAAATGGTTCAAGGGAGTGCACAGAGTCATTTCCGGTTTCATTTGGAATTATAAGAGACCGATTGTCCTATTTTAAATTGTCCGCCTTAAGCCGTCCAGGGGCTTGAGACTTCTACATTGGCAGAGTATTAGTCATTAGCCACGATCGAAATACCTCCGCTGGCTTAAAAACAGATGATCTGCAGGTTGACACCTATATACCACTATGGTTAAATTTAGAGGTATCCCGGATCGTGGACTCGCCTCAGGCCTGAGGCCTTGCTATACTGTCCTCTGAAAGCTCTCCCCTGCTTAGGAAGACACCATTGAAACCTCAGTTAGAATACATATACAACTATGTTCCTTTCTAAACTATTGTCATACTGGGGATCCGGCTCAACCAATAACGGGTAATCCTAATTTTTTAATAGATGGTAAACCTATCCAAGATACCTGGTTACCGTTATCGGAAAAAGTGGTGGTTAAAGATTTACTCGAAGAGGGGGGTAAATTGCTTACTTCGACGGATATCTTGAGCAAGTTTCAAATTCCCCAGTGTCTGATATTTAAAATTTTTCAGCTTCGCCATCTCCTAGTGGGGAAACTAAGTTCCCTGTCCGGGGATTGCGGCTCCTGTGATTTTGAGGCAACTTTGACCCCTATGGTCAGAAGAGCTCACGCTATTTCGGTAGTATATAATACTATGATTGGCTGGCTGCATCCCAATGTTCGTGCCCCCAAACAATACTGGTTGCAATTGTTCCCAGAACACATTTTTAATTGGGGAGCAATTTGGGGGGCGTGTCACAGATTTCTAGTACAAGATAGGCTTAGGTTAATGCAATTCAAATTATTACACAATTCTTATTTTTCCCCTGTAAAATTAGTCGAGAGGGGCATGGCCTCCTCATCTTCTTGTTTTAGATGTCAGCAAGGGGTTGGAGATTTACTCCATATCTTTTGGCATTGCCCAAAAATAACAGGGTTATGGGAGACCATTAAGAAAAATCTCGACCCCCTTTTGGGACTTGAAGATTTATTTACCCTGAAGTTTGTATTTTAGGGGACATGACTCAGGTCGGTGTCCGTGCAGGAAATTATCATATGGGGTTGATTTCGCTTCAGTCAAAAAATTAGTTCTGAAGCATTGGAAAGATAACATAGAGATTTCTTATGGCGAATGGCTGCAGGAATTTTAGCTAATCTCAGAATGGATAGAACCATTGCAAGTTTAGTGTATAGACTTCCTAACTTTAATCGCACCTGGGGTTCTTATACACCTTCTTTTCTGCTTCACTGTAAACGGTAGTTAGTTTTCCAGCCAGTTTGTACCTGTGCTGTGCAAAAGGTGGGTGGTTGGGGGAAGGGGGTTTAGGACGAGGTGCAAGGTCTACATCCCGATAATCTGTTCTTCTATGGCAGTTATTTTCGCTGTTATTTTGTTCCCCTTCTGGATGTACTCCTTAATGTTGTTAAAATTTCAATAAAAGTTGAATTGAAAAAAAAAATAAAAATTTGATTTTGCAGTTTGTATGAGCTTAACGCAAGTATGACTCTGGAGATCTGCCAATCAGACGGTGATTTGGTTTTTCTAGCACAAGACCATAGTTTATCACGGTTGGCAAGCTCTGCTTTCAGGTGTACACCAAGGGTGGGAGAGCTTATGAGCTCTGATTTTTACTATGATGGCATGTTTATTAGCCAGGTATGTGATTTTATCATTAAATAACTCAACAGCCTCATCTACCCTCTTGGCAAGGTAGAGGCCTTGCCTGCTTACATTTCTTAGGTCCACCAGGTAGTTTTCGAGTTTAAATGTCAAAAGGAACACTTCGATAAAAGTTTTGGTAATGTGAGGACCTTTGGGTGGGCCTTGGTGCAAGCCACAAACCAGTGGTCACTCAGGTCATTATGAAAGATGGCAGACTGTATGATTTAATGCAGATGGTTGGTTAGGATGATATCAAGGAGAGAGCTATTATCAGGGTTGGTAGTGTTTGTCCTGGTTGGTTCGGCGATGATCTGAGTGAGGCTGAAAACATCACCGAGACCTTTGAAGCTGTTGGATTTGGAGGAGAGCCAGTCCATATTTAGAATCCCAAGAATTATTGTTTTATTTGTAGAGGAGATGACTAGCGACTTCAAAGTAGTGAGAATGTCCAAACCACCTGCAGGAGGCCTGTAGCATCTGATTATAGAGAGGCTTTCCATGGATGGTAAATAAATTTTCAGGGAGACCAGCTCAAATTCTTTTGGCTTTGACATACATTGAACACCAGTGATTTTGTATTTGTCCTTGGAGTAGATAACCACTCCACCCCCCTCTAGATACTCTATCTGCCCTAAAGAGATTATAGTTGGGAAGGGTGATTTGCTGGTCTGAGACCATGCATTTGAGCCAAGACTCAGTGATTATGAAGAGATCTGGATTAGTATGGGCAGCCCAGGCCTGAATCTGGGCAAATTTCTTGGTTAGGCTCAGAACATTGCATAGCATTGGTTTTATGCCAATGTAGCTGCAAAATCTGAGGGTGAGGCAAGGGCTATGGGGGGGGGGACCTGGATTGATTTCCACATTGCCTGAACAAAGAAGAAGCAACAGTATTAGCTTTTTTGCAGAGAATAGCATAGAGGCAACTGCTTTCCTCCTCTGGGAGTGCCCCTGGTGTGGAAGGAGGAATGGTGGTTTAGCAGTGGGTACAGGAGAACAAAGGTTGCAGTTGATGTAGAGAATGGAGAATGCTCTAATGGTCATGAAGGAAGGGGGAAGGGGGGCAATAAGGGTGAATGTGGATGCAGGGTGAGGAGGACTGGGGGAGAAATATGTAAAGGGTGTAGAAGTACAATGGGAGGAGGCATAGTAGAGGGAGGGCATAAGGGGTGGAAGTGTGGACATAAGCGAGGCTACATCCATGGCAATATGATTGAGGGGGCCTGTTAGGAAAGTGATAAGAAGAAAGGCTGGGGACATTGTCATGGGGAGGAGGTGGATATATGGTGCCGGGAGGGGAAACAGGATAGGTGTAGTACTAGCTAGAAATAGTTGCCATGTGTTGTGGAAGATAAGGGGATTTACCCTTCTGGGGGCCAGGGCCACCTACTGTGCAGTACCCAGTGATTATGCTGAAGTGGTCAAGATTATGAAATAATGTAGGTGAAAGTGAGGCTGCAGGAATAGCATGGCAGCAGGGTGCCTGTCTTTGGTACAGAGGGTTGGGGGTTTGAATCCAGCTGCCTATAGAAATAAAATTTGTAGGGTAATGAAGGTCAATTGAAGGATGACGCTAGAGGCAGTGGTAAACATCAACGTAGGAGGAGGATGGAGAGGGACAGAGAAGAGGGAGGAGGATGAGAACCTCTAGCAACTCCTAGTGGTGGGAGAATATCATTTGTCAATTGGAAATTGGACACTTAGAAAAATCAGTACTATGTTTACATGATTGATCACATGACCACACCTGCCAATAAATCTAGAGCCAGTCTTGGGTGGGAGGGTGGGCACTTGCATGTCAACCGCCACACTAGTAAGGTAGCTGATGTGCACAAGCTGCACAGTGTCCTCTCCATATCTGGCGTTTCTTTATGCAGGTTCCTGCCGGGTGAAGTGTGCTCCATTGGGGAGCTGGAATGTAGGACAGCCTAGAAGGAAGAGGAGAAATATCACAATAGTTAGAGGGGAATAGCTAAGGGGAACAAAAGGACAAAGCCCAGAAGCGGGAAGATCTGAAGCAGTGGGGGATGGTAGACAGTCACACAGGAGGAATTTGAGTTGGGAAAGATAGCAAACAAATTTCAGGCAGAGGAATAAATTAAAAACACATCCAAAAGCAGTCTCATA
Source organism: Neoceratodus forsteri (assembly GCA_016271365.2). Taxonomy (NCBI): domain Eukaryota; kingdom Metazoa; phylum Chordata; order Ceratodontiformes; family Ceratodontidae; genus Neoceratodus; species Neoceratodus forsteri. The sequence goes on along the minus strand of CM028131.1, from coordinate 982,168,181 downwards.
CACATCACAAATGCAGGTAAATGCAATCTAAATACTCAGAATTAAAGTCCAGCTGAAACTGTGGACTATGACAGGCTACAAAAAAGAGAACCTAGGCAGGTACTAAAAAAACTATCACAAATGCTGTGCCAACAGCTGGCCAGGTGGCACTGAGGGTTGAGGCACTGGACACCACACATCACGCCATGCCGACGACCAGGGTTCGGGAACGGACTCTGGTCACTGGGGGTCAGCCAGGGGGAGGAGGATTGAGTGTCCATGGACTGCTTTCCTCCTCCAGTTGGGTAGGACTGGGTATCCGTGCATGTGTTGACTCCTAGCGGTGGCTGAGGGACAGTGCGAGTCGCAGTGCTAAAGAAGGGGCAGCGCAGGCAGATATCTGATGTGCAGTGTGCAGAAGTGCTCACCATAGCATCATTGGCATCATTGCACACCCAAGCTGCAGGGGGGAACTACAGGAACAAATACCGAGCCTCCAGCTCATGATGGCCTGCCCCACAGTGCTGCACCAGATGCTCCCAGGAACTCCCTCTAATCTGAACCCCTTGATCTTCCACAAGGGGGTCCATGATGTGACCTTAGAGAGGGTGAGGGTGAGGAGGTTGCAGCTTCAGCACGGCGCCCAATGCAGGAGCCGCCGGTACTGGGCCGGAACAAGGAGAACCATAGGACCATCCCAGGAGGACAGGTAGATAAAATAAATAAACAAAAAAAAAAGGCTGTGCCAACACAAAATAATTGAAGTATTTTACAGATCCACTATTTAGGTAGCTGATGTGTACAAGCTACACAGTGTCATCCGTACCTGGCATTTCTTTGTGCAGGTTCCTGCAGGGTGAAGTGTGCTCCACTGGGAAGCTGGAATGCAGGAGAGCCTGGCATTTCTTTGTGCAGGCTCCTGTGGGGTGAAGTTTGCTCCATTGGGGAGCTGGAATGCAGGAGAGCCTGGCGTTATATTGTGCAGGCTCCTGCAGAGGGAAGTGTGTTCTGTTGGGGAGCTGGAATGCAGGAAAGCTTGGCATTTCTTTGTGCAGGCTCCTGCAGGGTAAAGTGTGCTCTGCTGAGGAGCTGGAATGCAGGAGAGCCTGGCATTTCTTTGTGCAGGCTCCTGTGGGGTGAAATGTGCTCTGTTAGGGAGCTGGAATGCAGGAGAGCCTGGCATTTCTTTGTGCAGGCTCCTGCATGGTGAAGTTGCTCTGTTGGGCAGCTGGAATGCAGGAGAGCCTAATGTTTCTTTGTGCAGGCTCCTGCGGTGTGAAGTGTGCTCTGTTGGGGAGCTGGAATGCAGGGAAGCCTGGCATTTCTTTGTGCAGGCTCCTGCAGGGTAAAGTGTGCTCCATTGGGGAGCTGGAATGCAGGAGACCCTGGCATTTCTTTGTGCAGGCTCCTGTGGGGTGAAGTGTGCTCTGTTGGGGAGCTGGAACAAAGTAGAGCCTAATGTTTCTTTGTGCAGGCTCCTGCAGTGTGAAGTGTGCTCTGTTGGGGAGCTGGAATGCAGAGGAGCCTGGCATTTCTTTGTGCAGGCTCCTGCGGGGTAAAGTGTTCTCCGTTGGAGAGTTGGAATGCAGGAGAGTGAAGAAGGATAGGGAGAAATATCACAGTGTCTGTCTGTCTGTCTATCTCTCTCTCTTTCTTTCTCTCTCTCTCTATCTGTCTATCATAAAGGATTTGGGATCCTTTCCCGCCAGCACTAAGCTGAACCACAACCAGTCAGTGACTGTGTGGTCTTTCATTGCAAGAAGTTTGATTAAATGTTTAATACAACCAGAGACACTGTTTGCCAAACATGGTCTCCCACAGCCCTGGAGCGAGCAGATCTGACCTTGTTTTTTAGTTAGTTTTTGTAATTGTTTTATGTATTGGACTGTCATTTCATGGTCTATTTTTCATGGGAAATAGGCAAATACCATACACATGTCCTCATTTCATTTCATTTTTTTATTTTTATGCTTGTAGGCTGATGAGCATAAATGTCCATCTGCAGTAGCAACACATTCATAAATAACAGATAAAAATGTAGAAAAATTAAAAAAGCTATAACCAGACAACACAAAAACAGTGTTTACATTGTAGTGAGCACTGCGTCCTCTCTCACTTAGCTGAGCACAGCATCCCCCATACAGAGCACAACAACAATGTGCAAAACTGACAAGTTTGGATTCATAGGCTACTTACAACTTGTCTAAAGAATGAGAGGCAACAGGTGTTTTGTGTTAATTTTATTTAATTTATTTGAGTCATTGGCCTTTTTCAAGTGTGCCATAGGCGAAAAATGATAGAAAAGCATTATTTGCATACTTTCATTAACATGAATGCTCAATTTTTTCAAATAATTCTTCCTGGTACTGGAAACAATCCATGTCACTTCTGTTTTAAACAAACTCTGGTCTGAGCCGATATAGTTGTGCAGAGCTTTTACCTACGGTGGCAGTGGGGCATGCGTATCGGAGTGGCAGCGAACAGCAACTGGAGCAGCGGTGGCTTTTGGAGTGGCAATGGCAGTTTCAGAGTGGATGGCATAGCTGTTGAGTGGCACTGGTTTGCCATTTGCAGGATAGCAGTGGCAATGGAACTGCACAAGCGTGATACTCACGTATGCACAGTTCTGATGGAAGTACAGAACTAAAGTCAGGTCGCCCCTGAAAAAGGGACCTCTGGTCTCAGTGGGTTCACCCAGTTACCAAAATCTAAATAAATAAATAAATAAAGTTGTGTGCCCGTGGGGGAGGGGCGACCATTCTGGGGAGGGGAGCTCCATAGGTGGAGGACAGCACCTATGGAGTCAGTGCTATACAGATGTTGGTGCATCACTGTAGGAGAACACAGGGTCACGTTCCACTCACAGACCCTTTTTCTCCTACAGTGATCGCAAAACATCTACGGAGCTCCGCCCACACAACCATAAAACGATAACAGCTGTTAGTTACTCCATAGTGGTAGTGCTAGTTTAAATCATTTTCCTAAACATGAATAAAGATTACTGTTTCTTTTCACAGGGGCATACTTTATAATTAAATGCCTGTTAAGTTTTATTTGTGGTAAGGCTCCCCATTGTGAAATGAATTACTTCCTGAAGCATTAGAGGCAATGGTCTTAGGTTAACTTTGAACAGCCTGCCATTTCGGGTCATAAAGGCTTAAATCTGGGTTTATACATAGAAACACAGAAAATGCAGAAACATAGGCATTGACAGCAAATAAGGACCACTTGACCCACCTAGTCTGCCCATTTCCTTACCTATTGGATAAGTGGCAGAGCCTAGTTAACCAACAGCCTTCTTCCACCTACCCTTCCCCCTAGAATTGCCTAATGTCTGTCCCATGCATTCTTGGATTCCCCCACTGTTTCTGACCCCACAACCACATCAGAAAGGCTGTTCCATGAGTCCACCATCCTCTCCATGAAAACATACTTCCTCACATTGCCCCTGAGTTATTCCCCCGCTATCTTCAAATTGTGTCCCCTTGTTCTTGCATATCTCTTTTTCTAAAATATGCTACCCTCTTGGACTTTTGATGTACATGAAAGTTTCTGCTATATCCCCTTTCTCCCTCCTTTCCTTGAGGGTATACATATTAAGCTCCTTTAGTCTCTCTTTGTATAGCTTCTGATGGAGACCCTGTACCATTTTAGTTGCCCTCCTCTGGACTGCCTCCATCTTGTCTATGACTTTGTGGAGATGGGGTCTCCAGAACTGCATGCAATACTACAGATATGGTCTCACCAACTGTCTGTCCAGAGGGATAAAATCTTCTTGTTTTCTACTGGTGATGCCTCTCCCTCTGCATCCCAGTATCCCCCCACCCCAGCCTGCCTTACTGCCTTCTCACATTGCTTGCCTGCCTTTAGGTAATCTGATATGACTACCCCAGATCCCTTTCTGTTTTTGTTGTTGTTAGTACCCCCCCCAACACTGTGTACTCTTCCCCTGGGTTTTTGTTTCCCAGGTGCATTACTTTGCACTTCTTTGCATTGAATCTAAGCTGCCATACCTTTGACCATTCCTCTAACCTTGCCAAGTCCCTTCTCATCCTTTTCACCCCCCTTGTGTATCAACCCTGTTGCAGATCTTTGTGTTATTTGCAAAGAGGCATACTTTTCCTTAGATACCCTCTACAATGTCACCTATTAAGTCATTAAAGAGAACTGTTCCCAGTACTGAACCCTGCTTTATCCTGCTAGTAACCCCTTTTTCTTCGAAGTGGACTCCGTTTTCTATTACTCTCTGCGTCCTGTTGTCCAGCCAATTTTTTACCCAGGCTATCACCCTGGGACCCACGCCCAGGCTGGCTAACTTGTTTCTTAATCTTCTGTGTGGGACTGTGTCAAATGCCTTGCTATAGTCTAGGTAGGCTATGTCCACAGCCACTCCCTGGTCTACTACGTTTATTATTTTACTAGTTTTGTTGTTTTTTTCATGACGCTTCTAGTAAAAAAAATCTTCCTTGGGGACTTCTAGTCTGATTAAGTAGTATGTGTTCTTGGCTTGCTGCCACTGTTATAAAGTGACTGCTGTACCTATGCTGGTTTTGAAGTGCAAACAGAATAACATTTTGTGATGTGTGTATTTTACACTCTAAAGTTCAAGGACTAAGAATCTCACTAGTAAGAAATGTTGAATGTTTCCTAGTTGTAGATATTCATCTGAATAGAAATACCAATTTCACCTTGTTCACCCACAGGGTGCTATTCATATAGGCAAGTATAACTATCTGGTTCTTTACATAACAGTGTTCATTTTCTTACTTTTTCTTGCTGTGCTTCCTTTTTATTTGTTTGCATTACCTGTGTCTGTCTGAGTTCAGATATTGTTTAAGTTATCAAAACAAAGCCTGTAAAGCTTGTTGACATATTGTGCAGTAATCATGTGGTGGGATTAGAACCAATGCCACTTTCTTCATGCTTGCAGTACTGCCACAGCCATAAACAAGCATTTGTCAATGCCGAATGTTTTCTTGCTGGCATTGGCATTGGTAGTGTAGAAGTTACAGAGCTGCATAATAGGAATGGCAGTGAAGTATTGAACTGAAGCCAACCCCACCACCACCCTGCAGAGAGTGACAGGCATTGGGGTGTGCCTTTGGGTCGTCAGGCATAATGACCACACCATTTCACCACACCCTACCCTGCAGACACTGACAAGTGTCACGGTGTGCCTTGGGGTCTTTGGCCGCTTATGTGCACCCCATTCCATCAGGAAATACGGTGAGATGGGTGCAGTATAGGAGAATGGGGTGAAGTTTGGGCCCGAAGAGTCTGAGGCACACCTTGACGCCTCTTACTGGCTGCAGGGTGTGGGTGGGGGTGGAATGGTATGAGCATGGTAGGCAAGAATCCCAAGTCACACCCCTGAATCCTGTCATTCTCTACAGGGTGGGGCGTTATGGTCGAAAACCCTAACGCCTCAGGCATTCGTTGGTATTTTCACTCCAAATTTTTAACATGGTTTTTTTGTGACCCCCACCTCATGAACAGTGGCAATATCAGTTTGTTAGCCAAAAACTGCTTTTGCACAGCAACTATGGCATTTGGCACCACAGGTGCAAAAACACATTCCGAACAGGATGTGAAAAATGACAGTGGTGCTGTTCATGGGGAGGTGTAAAAAATGGCAATGTTGAAAATCTGCTGTGAAAATCTTAAAAAAAACTGGTGAAGTCATGAGCGTGCATACAAACTGTGCAACGCACACCTGTAATGTAACTAATTTGGGGATTTTTTTAGAGCAGATTGTTAACACAGGCATTTTAGGACCTCTGATCATGAACAGTGTCAGTGTGATTTTCTTTATCTGTCCCAAACAATGATTTCCCACAGCGACCACGCATTTCTGTGCTGAAAGTGTGAAAACACATTTTGGCCATGTTGTGGAAATGACAGCTGTACTGTTCATAAGGAGGTTTGGAAAAATGCCAGTGGTGAAAATCTGGACTGAAAATATTACAAATTCATGAACTTACGAGGGTGTGTGGAAACTGCACAATGCTCACTCGTAACACAGTCATTTTATGGAGTTTTGTCACCAAATTTTCAACATAGCCATTTTAAGACCTCTGCTCATGACCAGTGTCACTGTGATTTTCTTAATCTGTCCCAAACATTGTTTTCACACACCGACTGTACCATTGTGCGCTACATGTGCGGAAACATGTTTTGGGCGAGATGTGAAAAATGGTAGCTGTATTGCTCATAAGGAAGTGCGGTAAAATGGCACTGTTGAAAATCTGGTGTGCAAATATTACAAATTCGCAAACTTGCCAGCGTGAGTAGGAACTGCGCAATGTGTGCTCCTAAAACAGTCATTTTTGGGAATTTTTTCACCAAATTTTCAACATAGCCATTTTAACACCTCTGCTCATGACCAGTGTCACTGTGATTTTCTTAACGTGTCCCATACATTGATTTCGCACACCGACTGCACCATTGTGCGCTACATGGGCAGAAATACGTTGTGGGCAAGGTGTGAAAAATGACAACAGTACTGCTCATAAAGAGGTGTGGCAAAATGGCAATGTTGAAAATCTGTAGTGAAAATATTGAAATTTCGCAAACTTACTAGCGTGCGTAGGAACTGCGCAACGCATGCTCATAAAACAGTCATTTTTAGGAATTTTTTCACCAAATTTTCAGCATAGCCATTTTAAGACCTCTGCTCATGAACAGTGTCACTGAAATTTTCTTAATGTGTCCTGTACATTGATTTCGCACACCGACTGCACCATTGTGTACTACATGGGCGGAAACACGTTTTGGGTGAGATGTGAAAATGACAGCTCTACTGCTCATAAGGAGGTGTGGTAAAATGGCAATGTTGAAAATCTGGAGAGAAAATATAGAAAATTCGTGAACTTATAAGCATGTGTAAGAACTGCGCAATGCACGCGCGTAAAACAGTCATTTTTAAGAATTTTTCCACCAAATTTTCAAAATAGGCTTTTTGAGAGCCCACCTTATAAACACTGGCAGTGTCGTTTTGTTAATAGTTCTGGAAAGATGATTTTGCGCAGTGGCTGTGAAATCACCCTTTGGGCCCGAGTAATGCCATGACAGTGACAGCTTTCATCAGAAGGGGTCCCAAAAACCCCATGTTGAAAATTTTGTGCAAAAATTCCAAAAAATGCCTGAGATATGGAATACAGTTGAAAAAACCCTATCTATCTCATTATACAGCTTACCGGCATTTCCTCAGTTTGCGGTCGGCTTTGAAGAGTGCAGACATGTTCCCGGTCCGCCGAAGATAGTCACACCAAGCTCGGAGGTAAGTATGGGGTGAGGGGTGTGAGGGAGGCAGGATGCGCAGTGGGTGGGTGTGGGTTGTGGGTGGGGGCAGGGAGCGCCGAGGACAATTTTCATATTTATAGGTTTTTTTTCCTAAGGCGACGAGGGACATTGCCACAGCTGGGATGGGCTCCCAGCGTGGCAGCTGAAAGGATGTTGGTGGGGGCAGAAGCCGAGGGGATTGGGCACCCCCATACAGCCTCTATATCATTTTGCCACGCTGGGGTGGGCTCCCAGCGTGGCACCTGGATGCTTGGGCGGCGTGCAGCTGACGGGGATTGGGCACCCCGTTGCACATAAAACATTTTGCCACGCTGGGGTGGGCTCCCAGCATGCACCTGGATGCTTTGGGGAGCGTGAAGCCGATGGGGGATTGGGCACCCCCGTCAGCCATACACTGTGGGGGAAGGGGGAAGGCGCATGAGCATGCAATGTGCATGCGTGCGCACATGTGTGTGTGTGGAGAGGGGAGCTCTGCTCACTGAAGCGGAGCGCTCCCTTTCAATTGAAGGGATTAGCCTGGGATTATGTGGGGGAAGAGCTCCTCCCCCACAGCCTATTTAATTGAATCAGCTGACTCCCGCTCTGCTTAGAGCGAGTCACACTCGCTGTAGCGTCGTTGCTTGGTCCGTGGCTGCTCCTTGTCTGCTCCCCCCTTGTCTCTATCTCCTCCCTCTCTCCTCCCATTCCCTGTGTTTTCCATTCGTTCGTTTGTCTGTGTTTTGTCTCTTTGAGTGGGGTTCTCTGGCTCACTCTTGAGCGCTGCTCTTTCTGCCTTCTCCCTCGCTTTACTGCCTATCTATCTCTGTTCCTTTCCCTTGAGCAGCCCGGCTCCATGCTAGTTCGCCGCTGTTCCTCAGCCCACCCTCTGCTCACAGCTTCCATTGGTCCCTGCTGACTGTGGGTGCCGGTTGTATGTTACGGCTGCTACTCGTAGCCTGTCCCAATTTTCCTGCTTTGGTCTGTCAGACTCCTTTCACCGTTTGTTCTGAGCTGCTCTGCGCTACCTGGACCTCGCAATGGACGCTTTGTTTTTCCTTTGGGGTTGCCATCGTTACTTCACTCCAGCCTGCCTCCTCATTCGAGCAGCTCCTCTCCTCATGGCATGCACGACCAGCGGGTGAGCCTTCCTTTTGACCGAGCCGCAAATCCCCTTGCTCTTACAGTTGGTTCTCCTACCAGTTGTGCATACCCTGGATTCTCATACCTTTCTCTTTACCTGTTCTGCACAGAGCATATGCTGCTGCACTTCCACGTTACTTCTTCAAGGGAGTGGCCATAGTATGGAGTAACTGCTGCTGTCTAGCATTCATATTTGCCTCACTACTCAGACTACGACATTATCTGCGGAGTTTGTTTGCTGCCCCTGCCATTGATGGCCACCGGTATTTGCTGCCTGTAAAGGTTGTGGTCTTGCTGCCTGCTCCGTGATTGTTCTGTTGTATTTCATTAGAACCGGGTATGCATACATGGGCCAATTTTGGTGCTTACTTGCTTCCAGTGTTGAGTTCCTAACCACACCATCTCAGAGGGTCAGCCTACTCCCTGTTGTTTGCACTCCGCTATGTACCTTATGCACTTCCCATACAACTCCTCATTGCTCCATTTGCACTCATACAAGTCATTAGGCTGCCTCTACTAGTGCTACTACTGACCCATGCTGTCCCTGGCTTACAGTTCCTGCTCGCCCTATTCATCGCATTTCTGCCTCACACAATTCAAGCCTGGAGGCTCCTGTTTCTGTCAGCCTGCCTTGCCCAGTTTGGGGCCTGGAGATCTGTATATTGCCTCGTCCCCTCTGTCTTTGACTATGCCTACGCAACGTGCCTGCCTGCCTGCCCGCATTGAGTCTGAAGGTTCATACTTCTCTCAGCCTGCTTCCCGGTCTGGACCTGGGTATTCTTATACCATTCTCTCACATCTGACCTTACTGCTGTAGCTCAGCGTTGAATCCAAGTACATATTCTCCTATCGGATTCCGATAATTTGTTCAAATGCCTCTCCTCCTGGAAGACTTCCTCCTCAGCTAGCCATACTCCATCAGTGCAGCTTGACCTGAGTGGTTACGTGTCGCTACCTCTGGATCTGACCATTTCTCCTACTAGTCCCCCTGCATGCCATACTTATTTTACCAACCTACTAAGGTATGGCTTGTCTGCATGTCACCTGGAGCTAGTCTCCTCTCTCCTTGCCTCCCCAGCTGATGGATAAGCTGCACTTGTTACCAGGACTAGCTGCCATGCTCTCTTTTACCAGCAGACCTCCATGGGTCTGGCTGCGCTTTCACGTTACCTGGACATAGCCGCCTTTCTACTTAACTCACCAGTTATCAGTTCAGCTGTGCACCGAGGGGCTAGTTGCCGCATTCTATTCCATCTCGCCCGCCTACCTTGATGCATTACTTGCTACTTTATCTCTTACATTACGCAGTCCCCTCACTCCTACTCATTGGGTTCACCTGTCATACTTCATGAAGGCTTCCTCGCATCATGGATTACATACTATTCACCTGCTTCTATGCCCTGCCTTCGCCCATTGGGCTGGGAGGTTTACCTGCTACTCGTCTGCTTCTACTACCTGCCTTCGCCCTTCGGGCTGGGAGGTTTACCTACTTCTACTCTATGCCTGCCTTGCCCGGCTTGGGGCCTGGAGATTTACAGCTGCTACAACCTGCCTTCGCCCTTCAGGCTACATGGTTTATCTACTTCTACTCTCTACCTGCCTCGTTCAGCTCGGGGCTTAGAGATTCCCAGCTTCTTTGACCTGCCTTCGCCCATCGGGCTGGGAGGTTTACCTACTTCTACTCTTGCCTGCTCGCTCTGATCGGGCCTGGAGAGTCACCACTTTTATGACCTGCCCGCCTTCGGGCTGGGAGGTTTTCATGTTTCTACTCTGTCTTGCCCTGCTTAAAGCTTGGAGATCCTCATTTTATATTATGTGCCTACTTGTTGCCGTGTCAGCCGACCAGAAGCTCCTTTACTGGATTACATCTGACGTTTATTCTTCATCATATGCTCTTGGATGTTTTTGCCCTGCTGCCTCAGCTATGGAATTGCTGCTGCTTCCCTTTCTGGGACACTTAGTTGGCGTCTCCTGCAGACTTTCATTATCATGATTGTGCTCTAATGAATTTAGACTCTGTAACAATGCTACTTCATTTGATTCAGCTTCTTCAGTTCTCTACATCTGGGACTCTTCGGGTCTTGTCTGGTTTTTCTACCTCAAACTTTGCATACCTTCAGTCTGGATGTTATTCCTCTCATCCAGTTGCCGTATCTCTGCCTCAGTCTCTTCCATGTGATCCCTGCCTTCCTTGATCTGGATACATCGGTCCTCAGCATCATTCATTCTCTATGTCTGCCTACAGCTGCAATACTACGATGCTCAAAGATGATTCAAGATGCATCTCATGGAGGCTCTATGACACACTTATTCTATTAGCTGACCCTCATAGGTATAGTTGCATTCATGTTACCTGGAGCTACTTGCATCTCATACCTCTACAGCTGATGGATTGCTGTGCATCTCGCCGGGGGACTATCTTCCACTCTCGATTTCTGCCAGCAGACATTCCTGGGTCTGGCTGCGCTTCACATTCTGGAATCAGCCACCTCTCTCCTACCTCACCAGCTATCAGTTCAGCTGCACTTTCTCAGGGACTGTTTGCCACGTCTTCTTCCTTCTCATCTGTCTTCATCAGTGCAATCCCTGCTCCTACTACCTCTCACTTTGGATTAGCAGTCCAATGGATTTGTTTTCCTTTTGGGCTCACCCTATCCTACTACTTGGATGCTTCATACCTCCTACCGGTGTCTCCATTTATCCTCTACAGCTTGCCACTATTCCAGCTCAGCTCTACAGCCGTTGCCTTTATATCAATTCCTAAGACTATGCTTCACTTATCAGGACTGGATTCATCAGTCGGTAGCCTGGTTACAAGCCTTCTCTCATTACACATACTATACAAGCCCTCTATTAGAATTCAGGAAGTTGTAGTACTTCTATTCAACCTGCCTCATTGACGTCAAGTTTGGAGGCAACTATCTGCATCTGGTCTCCTGTATTGAATTCGTCAGTCATCACCATCATACATTTCCTGGATTATGCCCTCTATCAACTGAAGTCTGGAAGAAGGTTCTTCATATATCCACTCTCCATCATTCCAAATTGTACATGGATTCTCGGACTCGGACTTTATTAGGAGGAAATTACTTCACTGGACATTTACAATTCAGTTCTTTCTTAAACTCCGTTTATCTGGATTAAATTCTACAAATTAGAATTCAGATTTAGCTGATTAATTTAGTTTAATTAGGATCTCTCTCCTTTAGTATGCCCAGAAGGACGGGCAGGTCAGTAGCCATGGGTCCTCAGAGGTTTCCCCCCGAGGGGGTTTTTCCTCTCCTGAGTGCTACTGGTCACACTCTCTGGAGTTGGAGGAGGTGATCGTCTATTCTTAACATTATTAGGTGTTTCAGGCACAACTTCTTCAAGCATTCAGTTACAGATCAATCGTTGATATTATATTCTTTTTGGGGCTTTCATAATTCTAAACCAAGCCTCCTTCCTACAGGTGGGATACAGAGAAAGGCCAAAACCATAAAAAATTATCAAATGACTCAATTAAAGCATCCAAGTACTTAAGCACAAATCATTCTATACTACTACCTAGTAAACATCGTCCTCTTAATGCTGGCCTCTGTATCCAACAACCATCTTCATCATTCCACTATATATGTTACATAAGCACTGAGCTATGAACCACACATAATTGAAGGGATTAGCCTGGGATTATGTGGGGGAAGAGCTCCTCCCCCACAGCCTATTTAATTGAAGCAGCTGACTCCCGCTCTGCTTAGAGCGATTCGCACTCACCCACCATCCTCCCCGACACCTCCTCCTTCTGCGGCACTCTTATCCCACCGGGGGGGCTTTCATAATTCTAAACCAAGCCTCCTTCCTACAGGTGGGATACAGAGAAAGGCCAAAATCATCAAATATTATCAAACGACTCAATTAAAGCATCCAAATATTTAAGCACAAATCATTCTATACAACTACCTAGTAAACATCGTCCTCTTAATGCTGGCCTCTGTATCCAACAACCATCTTCATCATTCCACTATATATGTTACATAAGCACTGAGCTATGAACCACACATAACTGTATGCCGCTGCATTTTCAGCTGTCATAGACAGCTGGAGCAGTGATTAGCGCACTGTGACTGCGCCTGCAAACACACTGACTGAATTGGAAGAGGCTGACACACCTCTGGAAAACTCGGATGATGGCACTATGTTTCTTGCACATGCATGCAAGCAAACATAAAAAGTATTAGTAATAGGAATAGTAAATAGTAAAATAGTAATAAACTGGATGAGTGGTATATGGCTCCCTCCTTGTTTTCAGATGTCTGGTCCCTAGGTATCACATTTCCTCTGTGTTGTAGATCCCTTCTGTGCTTGCAGTGCCCCTTCACAAATTGAGGAAGTGCAGTTTCAGCTTAGTGTGTTACTGGGGATTTTACTAAAAACAGAGTATTCTTTCTGAATTCTTCCAGAATCTGCTGTATTCTTCCTGCTTGTGCCCTATCCCTTTTTTTGAGGTATGTTGCAAAATAAACGGTTCACTTTTGTGAGCACATACTGGTAGCAAACAGCAGTAAAAAAAAGTTCTGTACAGGAACTCATTTAATTAATGTTTCTTGAATTAATGTGATGAACAAGTGTTGGCAAATGGTAGGAGCCACAGACCTCATTAAAATGTCACTGGAGCATAATGACATTTATTTAGTTTTTATGGACCAGGCAGGAACACTACGTAGAGACTGCCTGTTTTCAAGTATGACAAAGGAGAAATTTAACTTGTTTTTCAGCCTTGCGTCTGTGGGAGAATTTAACTTGTCTGTCAGCCTTGCATCTGCTAGTGTCTCAAGTTACCTCCCACTGTTAGCTACATCCTTTGTAAATTAACACATTCAGCACTGCCTTTAGTATACTTTCTTGAAGGAATTGATAGAAAACATTCCAGCAGCACAGAAGGGAGCATGCACCACACAGGAAGCCTAACCAGTTGCAAACAAAGCAGAATGTCATTGTGCGTATGCAGTGGACAGCACAGGTTGGGGGAACAACATGACAGGCATACAAATGTAAACAAAAACAAAGAAGAAACTGGGATCTTTCTAGCTAAATGCTTCACTGGACAACACATTTTAAACAGCTACATGCTCAACAGACCAGAAGGAAGACATATATGTGGTACTGATGTTTTTATGTTGCTTGCACGCATGTGCAAGAAACATAGTGCCATCATCCGAGTTTTTGGAGGTGTGGCACCCATCTTCCTATGCAGTCAGTGTGTTTGCAGGCGCGGCCCCAGTTCCCCAGTCACTGCTGCAGCTGTCTATGACAGCAGTTGAAAATGCAGTGGCATACAGTTGAAAGGGAGAGCTCCGCTTCGGTGAGCAGAGCTCCCCCCTCCACACGTGCACACACACACACTGTGTGCTCATGCTCCTTCCCCTTCCCCCCCACATTGTATGGCCGACTGGGGTGCCCAATCCCCCGTCAGCTCCACGCCCCCCCAAAGCATCCAAGTGCCATGCTGGGAGCCCACCCCAGTGTGGCAAATGTCTTATGGCCGACTGGGGTGCCTAATCCCCCATCGGCTGCATGCCCCCCCTCCCCAAAGCATCCAGGAAGTGGAGCCATGCTGGGAGACCACCCTAGTGTGGCAAAAAGTTTTATGACTGATGGGGATGCCCAATCCCCCATCGGCTACATGCCCCCCCAAAGCATCCAGGTACCACACTGGGAGCCCACCCCAGCGTGGCAAACTGATGTTATGGCCAACGGGGGTGCCCAATCCCCCGTCAGCTCCAGCCCCCCCAACAGCCTTCCAGCTGCCACGCAAATGTCCCTTGTCGTCTTAGTCAAAAAACCCCTGTAAATACAAAAACTGTACCTCGGCACTTCTCCCTGCCTCCATCCCACAACCCGCACCCACCCACTGAGCACCCTGCCTCCCACACCCCTCATCACCCCATACTTACCTCCGGAGCTCGCCGCAACAATCTCGTGGACCGGGAACACGCTCTGCAGTCTTCAAAGCCAACCGCTAACTGAGGAAATGCCGGTAAGCTGTATAATGGGATAGATAGGGTTTTTCAACTTTGTTGCATATCTCAGGCATTTTTGGAATTTTGAGTCTAAATTTTCAACATGGGGTTTTGGGACCCCTCCTCATGAATTCTTGCACTGTCATGGGATAATGACCAGGTTCAAGGGTGATTTCATGTCACTGCGTGAAATCACCTTTCGGACTGATTAATGAAACAACACTGTCAGTGTTCATAAGGTGGGCCTCAAATGTCTATGTTGAAAATTTGGTGAAAAATTCCTAAAATGACTGTTTTAACGGAGCCGCAAGGCTATGCAGTCTCACGCACGCCTCGTAAGTTCACGAATTTTTAAAATATTTTCACTCCAGATTTCAACATTGCCATTTTACCACACCTCCTTGTGAGCAGTATAGCTGTCATTTTTCACATGTTGCCCAAAATGTGTTTCCGTGCATGTATGGCGCATTCGGTATGTGCAATCAATGTTTGGGACAGATTAAGAAAATCACACTGACACTGCTCATGAGCAGAGATCTTAAAATGGCTATGTTGAAAATTTGGTGAAAAAATTCCCTTCAGATGTTCTGCAATATTACTAATGAAGACATTGAACAGAACTGGCCCCAGGACCAATCCCTGCTGCATCCCACTGGTCGCCCCCTCTCCCTAGACTGCACACCATTTACCACCACTCTCTAGCCTCCTGTCTGTTAGCCAGTTTCTAACCCAGTTTACCACCCTTTCCCCCATGCTCAGCCTACCCAGCTAGTTTATCAGCCTCCTATGTGGGATGTGTCAAAGGCTTTGCTGAAATCAAGGTGAGCGTTGTCCACTGCCCCACCCTGATTCACTTCCTTTGTCACCCAGTCAAAGAAATCAACCAGATTTATCTGACATGATGTCCCCACTGTGAATCCATGTTGTCTATGGTTGTGGGCTCTGATGGCATCTAGATGCCCCACTACCCTTTCTTTAAGCAATGTCTCCATAATCTTCCCCACTACTGAGATAAGGCTGAAAGGCCTATTGTTCCTTGCCCCCTCCCTGCTGCCGGACTTGTGTAGAGGGACCACATGTGCCCTCCTCCAGTTAACTAATGTTGAATGACTCAGTGAACATGGCTGCCAGAGGTACTGCTATCTCCCTTTGCAGTTCTGTTAATATCCTTGGGCGTATGCCATCTGGTTCCATCGCATTGCCCAACTTCAATTTAGTGAGCTCCTGCAGGACTCTTTTGCCTTTGAATGGACTATTGTCAAGACCACTGTTTTTCGGTTTTTACAGGAAAAATCTGGTAAAATTCCGGAATTAGGGCTGCCTGAAAACCGGTAAAAACAAAGATTTCATGGAATCTGGCATTTTCTATCAAATCAGTAAATCTATAAAAAAGTGTGTTTTTCTTTTAATTCCTTCCTGTACTATTTTCAGTTTGCTTCATTTAATGATCTGTATATTAAGCCTTCTTTAATTCTGATTATTTATGCACATACTAAAAAATGATAAAAGAATCCCAGTAAAATCCGGAAATTAGAGTAACAATCACCAGTGAAATTCCGGAATCTTAAGTCTTGAAAATGGAATTTAATTGTTTTAATCACCATAAACCAGTGGCCTTGACTATTGTCCACCTCTTCACCCCCTTGGCAACTGCTGTACTGCTGTGGCCCTTGCCCCTCCCACTCTTCTCTGAATACTGAACGGAGAGACACAGTGGATGTCTTGGGAGGAAGGCATGGAACTATCACTTCCAAATACCTAAACAGCACATACAAGCAACATTCGGCATTGACAAATGCTTGTTTTATGTAGTACTGCTGCTTTAAATGGGAGGCAGAGATATGTGCTGCAGCACCAGTTAAAACATTTAGCAGAGGACAACTGCCTCACATCCCTGTCACATGCTACCACAGTCATTTTTCTCTCCTGCATCATGGCAATACGTCAGCATGGCTCCGCCCATGTAGTCATAAAAAAGTATTGCACATAATTTCCAGGAGTCTGGCCAGGACGGCTGTTGCTAAAACCTGTGCAGTCTCTCATCACCAGATGTTCGATCCTAACACAGCCACAGTTCCTGTTTTGTAAACATGGTTTCCCACAGCACAGAACTAAATAGATCTGATCTTATTTTTCAGTTATTTTCTTATTTTGAGTGTCATTTCATAGTCCATTTTGAGGCTCCGGTTTTTGAAAGGATATATCTTTTGAGACAATAATGCAAACAATCCTCGACTCTCCTATTTTAAAAAAAAATCATTTTATGTAATTTCCAGGAGTGTGGACAGTTTAGCTTTTGCTAAAGAGTCTGGACTTCATGTACCAAAGACCTGAAATGCTAGTTGCATTGCTACACTTGGTCTAGGTATTTGATCCCTATCATTTTTATTGTGTTCACTATTGTACTGTTTGCATCTGCACAGAGAAATCCATATCGCTGCATTTCAGGGTGCTAGACACAATTTCAGATTCAGGTTACATTTTCAGCAAAACATTTTATAATGTTGGTAAGTGCGGGAGTTCACTGGCCCTAGTGATAACATTATTCAACGAGCATCGGCCAACACCAATCATGATTACCTATATTTGCTGTGTAGTTGGTGGGCATAGATAATATAGCAGGTATAAGATATTAGAAATGCAAGTTTAGTGAAATTGTCATGATTGGGAAATGAACAGGTTTATACATAATATTACTGTTTTCTTAGATTGTGAGTCCAAATGTCAAGATTGTATTTTATTACTGCAACATATGAACATGGCAGGTGTCATTTATCAAGTTCCACCTGAAATGTGATTTTGCAGAGTCTGCAAAAACATATTTGGGAAGGAATTTGAAAATGACAGCTGTCATACTCATGAGGGAGGGAAAAAAACTATGTTGAAAATATGGGTTTAAAATGTTAAAAAATTGCAATGGTATGAGTAAACATTTAAAGATTTCAGTGCTTTTTCATCACTTGATTGGTTTTTGAGATTTTGATCCCAAATTTTCAACATTGTGCTTTTTTTATGACCTACCTTATCAACATAACAGGTTGCATATATGAAATTATGGCCAAAACATCATTTTGTAGCACAACTCTAAAAAAGCTTTTTTGGGCAGGATTTGAAAACTTAACACCTGTTACGTTCATGAGGTGGAGTAAAAAAATGGCGATGTTGAAAATTTGGGGTCAAAATAATAGCAATGTTATGAGTAAACATTAAAAATGTTAAAGATTCTTTATAAGTAACTCTGAAGATAGTGTTTTACAGAGACCCAACAAGGAATGGGGCACCCACTGTGCATTCTTTGGCAGCACTGAGGGTTCAGCATCCTAGTATTTCAGAGTGTGGCAGAAGTGTTGTTTGGTGACACTGGGAGATGGATATTCTGGTGTTGCAGAGTGCAGCAGATGGAGTTGTTTGGTGACACCAGGGGTTGAGCACCCTGGATTCACAAAGTGTGGTGAGGGGGCTGGTGTTATGTGGCTTCACTGGAGGTTTGGCACCCGAGTGTTGCAAAGTGCTATGGAGTGTTTGCTAACAATGAGGGTTGGGCAACACAGTGTCAGTGTGTGACAGGGAGTTGAAGCTGAGCAGTGTCTTGCCATCTCTCATGCCACCACCATATACTTGAGGTGGTGGGCTGTAGCTCAGGGGAGGGGCTTTAAACTGCCATGCAGCACTCCTTGGATGATGGCAAAGAAAGACAGTGCTCCCTCCCCTCTCAACTGAGGGCATCAGGTGAGAGAGAAGCACAAATGCACATCAGTGGCAAGACTGAGTTAACCAGCACTGCAGATATGTAGGCAGCAGATAGAACAAAGGCCTTTGAAGAACATATCTGATATGGCAGCCACAGACAGGAAGAATTTATGGCCATTGTGCAACATCTCTGCCATTCCCAGAATATAAAGGCATAAAGCACTGTATAACCACTGCTGGAATTATATGGGGATCTGCCGAGGCTGAGCCCAGGTAACTATCCAAGGAACCCTGGCAGCTATGAAAAATAAATCAATGTAGTAGGGCTGGGCCATGCCCCCAGCAGCTAGCTGTTCCTTCAAGATAACCCCTCACACCCAGGAAAGAGACACATTTGAAAACAACTTTGTATTGACTTCTATTTCATTCAGGTGTGATGGGATTAATCAGGCACTCCTGGCATGCACATTGCAGTTCTATGCTGTAATCAACAAGGAGAAATTTTCAGTCAACCTTGACATCCTTACAAATATATGCAGGCTGGCCCAGTGTGTTTCATTTTACACAGAGATGAGAAGCCTGCTGCTTTTTGTTCTGGAGGGGAAAAAAGTAAGTTTTTTGTATTATTATTAGAGAGCCAGGAAAGACAAGACCCATATGAGTGGCATAGCCAGGGCATGGATAAGACAGGGGAGGAGAAGCTGGACATATATCAGGGCTCCCAGATCCAGAGGGATTCCTGTATTTTACAGGAAAATTGAGCCATTTACAGGATAATTGCTCTGATAGATTTGCAGTGATTATATGGGAGAACAGAGCAATTTGGAATCCATAGGGAAAATGCCAAATCAGTCTGGGAGCACGGATATATGGTTGAGCTAGCAGTATAACCTAGAGGTTAGAGTAAGATGCTGTGGATGAGCTTGGTACTTCCAGCAGACCAGGGTTTGAGTCCCACAATCTACTCTTGCATACTGTGTAACTCTAACCAGATCACTTAACCTCCCCAGTGTTCCCCGGTTGCCCTTGTATTGTCCATAGGAATGCTCTTCTCCTCTGGGAGAGAAGGTGGGCAAGTGCCCGGTGGAAGCTAAAGTAAAGGCAGCTAAGGCCAGAAGAACTGCCAGAATGAGAACAAAAATGCAAAAAGCTGTATTTTTAAGAAATAGCAGACTGTTGGGACTGGTGTCAGGATTGCTTCCTCTGTCCCTCCCCAGAAACACTGCACTGACTGAATGATTTTACTGACTGAGGTGTTGCAGTCATCCTCCAGCAAGGGAGCTTGGCTATCTGTCTCCCCTGCATCCTGTGTGAAACAACTGATTGGGATTCATTCCTCCAGGACTTTACTGCATTACTGAAATCTCAAATCTTGACTCAGAAAGGGAAGCAGTGTAAGTTGTTGGTTGGACCACAGACCTGCAAAACAAGATGATTCTCTGGTTTCAGATCCTGCTGCTATCACTGGTTCACTGTGCAAGTCACCTGACCTGCCTCATACTCCAGTCCCTCCCAGCTGGACAAATGGGTGGTCCATACCCACTGTTAATGGGATGTGACATCTTCAGTGGGAAATCCAGGGTGCAGCAACTTAAAGATGAATGAATGAATAAATGAAATACAAAGATGAACAAATCATTGCTTCACACAAAGAGTGGTGAGAAAATGTAATAGCCTTCCAAGTGAGGTAATAGAGTCATGATCATTATATTTGTTTAAGAGTAACTTAGATAAATAGATGAGGAAGCTGATCTCTGATATTATAAGTGTTGAGAACAGATACAAAAGATGGTGCACTCGAGAACTGTTGAAAAAAAATTTCACTTATTTTATTATGTGCAAAGTTAGATCAGTGGGACAAAGCTCTGATTAAATTTTTAAAGAATGTAGTTAGTGAAAACATTTTTGAACAACTCTTGAGTGTGCCATCTTTTGTATGTATTTTGTACCTTTCAGGTACATTCTGCTCGGTAGCACTGTCTTGCTCAATCCCATCCTCATCATGACATTGTCCCATCCTACCATCCACCCAGCTCACGGAATGAATCTCAATCTTAACTGAAGGAGAGAAGACACTTCCCCTTCTGCGGTAAGTTTCATTGTGCTGCTGGCTGCTGGTACGATGCAGGGAGGATCTCAGGGACTGACTAACTGGTAGGAGGGGGACAAACTGAACTGCTAGCTGAGTGGCAGGTGCTGCAATTAGGTGGGATGGCATTAGGATCAGGGTGGGACAGGGGCAGGTTCAATGTTTGGAAGGTCACAGTCATTAGAACTGAGCAGAGGACAGAAATGAAAAAGTGTGATCATGGCCAGCAGATAGAGTGCATGTGTGTAGTCAGCAGCTAAAGCTTGCTCAACATGAGCTGCTGCTGTGCTGTGCTCTACACACTCAGTGACAGCTCAGTCAGTAGCCTGCCATGGGGAAGAGAGAAAGGCTGTGCTGGTCACCAGCTTAGTTTCAGGATAGGGAGGACTGGGGTCGTAGATCACTACCTGCCAGGGTGGGGGGGTCCACTACACCACCAAGGAATGGGTTACGTTGCTACTGTGTTCATGGGATTGGGGATGGGGGGGTTACACTGGACACCAGGGAATATTTGTTATATTTATTTATTTATTTAAGGGAATCAGATACACCTTTGAACCAGGGGCCCTTTTACAAAGGTTCCACATCAGGTTACTTGAAACATTAGGACAGGCAGTGGTTTGTGCAAAAGAGAATTAAACATAGCAGCCGGAGGGCTTTGTCAATTACCAAAACATGGCAATTGTGCAAATCACTTCTATAACAAATTAAACAATATAGATTTGTATAGATAGCTATCTGACAGAGGGAGGTGAGGCCAGAGGCTGGTATAAAAAGGGAGAAAGAGAGGGAGTGGGGAGATGGGGCAAGGGCAGGGCCAGTGAAGAGGTATGTGGAGGGAGTAGAAGAGGAGAGAAGGAGTAGGGAGGGAAGGGTGGGGTATGGGAGTGGGGGGATAAACCTTTTAAGTGTAGCAGTTGCAGGAGGTACAGGAGATGAGGTATTGATGCAGGCTGAGCTTAAAGGCACCCAGGGTTGCTTTGCTGGTAACTTCTGCTGGCAGGGTGTTGAACCAGGAGGAGGCTCTGAAAAAGAAGGATCATTGGCCTTGGGTAGTCCTGCAAAGGGGAACAGTGAAGGAGAGGTTGTTTGAATTCCTGATTTGTCGTGGGCCACTATATGGTCTCAGCAGTGCCTTGCTTTTTAGCTAGGATGCAGGTTTGATATTTAATCCTGCCAGATAGTTGGAGCCAGTTTGCATGTTTGTAGATCTCACAGGTGTGTGTAAGGTGGTTTGCAGATGTTTGGAAATGACATGCCTTATTTAGTGCTGTGGCGATGCATCAGAGAGCTGTGTCAGTGGCGACAGTCCCGTAGATCCCATATAGTTGCTGGGTGGATGATCAGGCGGGGGAGGTGCAACTAGCCTCCAGGGATAATTATATTTTTGAATGGGACTGCAATCAGTGAAGGGAGAGGGACCATTAGACTACCAGGGAGATATATTTTAATTATTAATGGAACAGTGACCAGTGAGGGGGGATGAGATTGAGGCTTATTTGACAACATTTGAGAAGGTGGCCAGAGAATGCAAGTGGCCATGGTAACAGTGGACAATTAGACTGGTGCCTTATATGACTGAGCCAGCTCAACTGACCTATAGCAATATAGATTTCATGTTGAGTGAAAACTACAACAAGGTAAAAGTGGTGATCCTCAGGCGGTATAACATATGTGGTAAGACCTACCATCAGTGATTCCAGGCAGTGAAATTTCAACATTTGGATTAACCCCGAAAATATTTTATGAAGCTGAAGGAGTTATGCTACAAGTGGGTTCAACCAGAAGGAAAAATTGTGCAACAGGTGCTGGAAGATTTCCTGCTGGAGCAGTTCCTACAGATCCTACCTGGGGAACTACAAATGTGGGTGGAAGACCATCATCCAGACACAGGTGAGAGAGCCATCACCCTGGCAGAGGACTTTCAGTTGGCACAGTAGATGACACCATAAGGAACACCCAGAACCAATGGTTTGGTAAGAATATTTTTTCCCACTTCACCTCATCCTGGAGATAAACCTTATGGTGGGGGAGGTGGGACAAGAGTGCTGTTATCTTAAACAATATGTCACAGTTGCAGAGGGGTAGGGCATATTACCTGCAAGTGCCTGAAGAGGTGGACTGAGGCATCCAAATTGGCAATGGTGAATTGGGATTAGTACCTCACTGATGTGCAGTTGGAGTCAAGACAATACCAGCCCTGATAGACTCCGTAAGTGGCCAGACATTAATCAGAACAGACATGCTCCTGGGTTCATTTAAAAGAGGACCTGGCATGGGGGTCACTTGTGTTCATGGGTACTCTAGGTATAACCCAACAAATCAGGTGGAACTAAGTGTAAAAGGGGTAGTTTAGAAGATGAAGGTTTGGGTTGTGGATACCCCACCTGTCCCTGCTGTGCTGGAGTATGATCTGCCTACATTTTCTTCTTTGGTTATGGGGGGATGTAGTGCTCAAGTGACTGGTGCTGTGGCAACCCATTCCCAATCAAAATAGACAACAGGCATCGGGAATATATTTCCATTTTTTTTATCCTGAACTTTTTGACTCTCTCAACAACCTTAAGAAATCTCAAAGGGAGACGTGGATGTTGAAGAGGTTATGGGCAGAGGAGGCAAAGAAAAATTCAGGGACTGTTGCAACTGATGTTTTACCTGAGATAGTTGACATTAAGCAGGCAGTTCATTTTGTCAGTGAACAAAAAAATGATGGAACACTGAATTCTGTGTTTAATGTGATAAAAAGGGGTACAAGAGCCTAAAGAACCAATTTTTGTGGTTAAGAATAATATCTTGTACATGGTATATATGAATCCACAAACAAAAGACAAGTTAGTGCAACTTGTGGTCCCAGAGAGGTTGCACGCTGACTTATTGTATCTAACCCACCATATTCCTTTAGCTGGTCATCAGGGCAGAGATCACACACTGAACCAACTTCTCAGACAGTTTTATTGGCCTGGTATCCACCAGCAGGTAGAAGATTACTGTAAAACCTGTGAGGAATGTCAGAAGGTTGCCCCTGTATTATGGAAGAATAATGCACACATGATCCCTGTGCCCTTGGTAGACACCTCATTCCAATGAATTGCCATGGACCTAGGGTCCCTTGGAAGAGAGTGTCTGAGGTAGTTCTCTAATTAAGAAGGCCTACGAAGAGCAGAATGAGAAAGATATGGAACTCTGGGAACAACAAGAAGAAGAGAGAATCAGTAACATGAGAACATGGAACAGGAGAAAGCCTCAGAACATGAGAGAATGACAAGGATGCTTGGAGACTGAGATTGCTTTGTAGCCAAGCAAAAGGCAGCATGATGCTCTGTCTATGAAGAGAAATTTAAGTAGTTTCAAGAAAGGTTAGCAGATGAAAGGAAGTTGCGTTTGGAAGAATGTAGGAAACAACATAAGGAAGATAGGCATGCAGCCTACTATCAGGCTAAAGAGTAGAAGGAACAGTGATGATGAGAGGAACAGCTCACAGCCATGTCTACTGATCTTGCCAAGGCTCTGAAAGTCATCAAGCCTGTTCACATACTGAAAGAGAAGGAAGAGCAGCATCAGTTGGCAGTTCCTGCCTACTTACAAAATTCTAGGAAGGCGCACCAGTGCATCCTTGCTTACCTCCAGACCATTGAGGAAAGGAAAGGAAGGCGCATATTGAGAGTCTAAGTATTCAGGGTGAGAAAGAAGAACTTGAGCAGTGGGAAGCCGAGCTGCTGAAAGTTTGGAAGGCTGAAGAAAAGAGACTGTGCCAAGAAGCCAAGGAGAATGAGAAGGGGCGCATCATGCAAGAACATGAACAAATCAGAAGCCAGCTCACTTATGGGAAGAGGTGTGTGCTGAAGGAAAACAGAGCAACCGAATTATATAGTACAAGGTGCAATTATGTGTCATTTCAGTCACATAAAATTACAAAAAACAAAGTTCAGTCTAACATATTTGTCAAGATGGTCTTCAGAGTGTCTTTTCTTCATTACATGGGTAGAATCATGTGATATTTAGTATTTTAAGTTCTTCAAATACAGTTCAAGAGCAGACAAACAACACTGGTTTCAGCTAATGTAAGTTCTGAAATTACATTTACAAACACCAGGTGGAGTTCATTTGAAGCTCTTCAGCAAGGGGAATGCAGAGAGTCACGTGAAGCACCATAACAAGTAAGTAGCTCAGAACTAGGGGTGTGTGAAAGTTGTGATTCCACCTTAGCGGAACTTCAGCGAAATATCATAATTTTTGCCTGAAGTTTCAAAAGTTCCACCTGTGGCGGATCAGAAATCTTCCACCTGCATTTGGGCAAATTTCATCCTCTTCCCATAGGAAATAGTGCTGACAAATGCCAAGGTGACTAGTAGTGCCCCTCCCCTGCTTGTCACCAGTTGCTGACTGGAGCTCATTTTTAAATAAACTCCCTGGTGGCTTGTGGTCCCTCCCCCATCTGATCACCCACCCAACAGTGAAACCCATCCCAATCGCAATCCCCATGTATTGCTAAAAAAAAAATCACATTCTCTGTAGACTAACCCATCCCCGATCCCTAGTCCGTGAAGCACCTTTTTATTCTCTGGTGGTCTAGTGCACCCCATCCCCTCACCCCTGCAGATAGTGTCCCACCACCACCCCACTCCCCCCATCTGAACCCTGAGCTGGTGACCAGCACAGCCCTCCACTCTCACCAATGGCTGGCTGCCCACTGAACTGTGAATGAATGAATGAGCATATGCTGTACAAGCATGCACTCATTCATTCTCAGTTCAGTAGGTGGCCAGCTGTGGAGGAGACTGGAGGGCTGTGCTGGTCGCCTGCTCAGGGTTCTGATGGGGAGGAGTGGGGTGATGGGACACTGCCTGCAGGGATGGGGGTGCACTTGACCACCAAAGAATAAAAGAGTGCTTCAGGGACTGGGGATAGGGGATGGGGGGTTCTACGGAGAATGTGTTTTTTTTTTTTTTTTTTTTTTACAATATGGGGGATTGTGATTGGGGTGGGTTTCACTCATCAGGCTGGTGATCAGGTGGGGGAGGGACCACTAGCCACCAGGGGGTTTATTTAAAATTATGGGGTGTGGGTGACTGCGTTGGGGCAGAGATGGCTAGCCTAGCCAGTAGCCAGTGCCACAGTAGCCACCAGGGAATTTATTTAAAATCGGCCAGCAATCAGCGATTGGCAACTAGCGGATGGGTGGGAGGGACACTAGCCACCAGGGAATTATGTTGGCATGGTGACTGGCAGGGGGAACTAGTAGCAAGGAACAACTTTTTAGTGGAGGCAGGGTGCATAACAGGTGGAATTTCCGCAAATGTTTGGAAATTAATTTCTGAACTTTTGCAGAAGTGAAAGTCTGACTTTCACTTCAATTCTGCCAGTGAAAGTTTTTTTCACACACCCCTACTTAGAGCAAATGCTATGCTCATCTCCTCAACTTTTACATACCTATCTTCAGTTTTAAAAATTGTATCCTCATTATTTTCGCTTACCGCATCTACAGAAAGATTCAGGACTGCTCGGTTGGCAAATTTTCGAACAACAATGGATACTGAAATGAAATCTATGGCAATATGCCACAAGCCACTGAGTATGCCCAAGAGAGATAGGAGCTCAAAACGATCCAAGGCCCGGGCCCTGACTCCTATTCTTCCTCCTGCTTCTTCATCTGCATTAACTGAGGAACTATTTGTGTAAGAGTTTTCCCCATTGAAAGAAACATTAAAAACTATCACAGATGATTAAAAAAGTATACGGTTGACAGTGGAGGCCATCAGTCAAAGAGTAGGCAGTACTGAGGTAAGAATTAGCTCACTGGGAGATTTGTGCAGTAGCATAGATCCAGAGACTACTTCCCTGGGGCAAAAATTAGCTTGGATGGAAGAAATCCTTGAAGAATTGGAGGGACAAAGCTGCAGGAACAACATTGTGATGATTGGCTTACCGGAAGGTGTAGAGGGGCTCAGTACAATTTAATTTATTCAGAAGTTATGTGACAAAACAGTCAGCCCCTCTCATAATGCCCCGACTTACATCATCGAGCAAGCGAGCTACAAATGAATCACTAAGGGAAATACACAACCTTTGAATCTAATGAACAAGCTCACCAAAAACTTCCCAAAATGTTTCCTGATCTGTTCAGATCTCTAACTTGATGGCATGCAGTTACAGTTCCTTTTTTATCTGGATCTCTATGGAGAGAAGCTGGCAGTAAAGCTTCCCTTTGGATGTTACTACGTTTCTGGGACTGTGTGAGGTATTGAATGCTCATTTAGGATCATGGAGGGTCCACATTCTTGCCCGAGATCTTCAAGACGCAATGCTGGAATGAGTGATTTAATTTTTTAACATCAGGAGGACTTGTATTCTTTCTTCTTTTTCCTCCCATTTCTTAGTACTGTGTTTTTATTCCCTCACCAGCAGGGCTTTCAATAAACAGAGATCAAGGAAAGGGGGCTTATCAGAGCTTTCAAACAGTAATTATCACGGACTGCATATTGACCTCCATCCCTGCACATTGCCTTGGTTTGGAGTAATCGAGAGGATACTTGTGGCTGGATAAAAATACTTTGTTTTTAGTCCACTACATTAATCTAGTGTTTATTGTCAGAAAGGCCTCCCATGATATATATTTTTTATTCACTTGGTTTTATAATGGAAACCTGTTTGTGTTGGGACATCCTTCTATTGGAATAGTGTATGTTAACACGATTGAAGTTAATGAATTAAAGACGTTGGTTCTTGCTTCTTCCTCCAGTCTGGATAACAATATTGTGGCAAGGTACTTTGATTTAATTTGTACTTGCATTTGGGAAAAAGCCGATTCCTATCCTGAAATTTTACTGCAAGAGTCTGGATTGTGACAGTTTTTGGTTCGACCCTTTAGTTTTGCTCTGTATTTCACATTGACAAGAGTTCTGAAACAGTATTGCAGGGTGCAATCTTTTATGTTTTATCTGTTGAGCCGACAATAATGCTGACTCTTGAAGTTATTAAAGTGCTGAAATAATACTTCAACAGGATGCCCGAATTGCCCTCAGATTTACTTTTGAAATGTGCAGGATAACGTCTCTATGAGTTACTTTACATCAAGTTATTACAGTTATATAACTTAGGTTATTGCATTTCTTGAACATCAAGGATATAAATGCTGCAACTTGTTTCTTTGTTTATATCTTACGTGAATACTGTAGTTTATTTTCCTTAGTTGTTCTCCATGGTGCCTTGGAATCTTGTTTATACATATCTACTATTTTGTGCGGGGATGCATCTTTCTATGGTGGGGATTGGGGGGGGGTTGTGGTGGGGATTACTAATTCATCATGGATCTGGGCATTTTGGTGATATGGTCACTAGGACCAAGTGGTTATTAGCGTTATACCTTATGCTTTGTTGGTGTCTGTTTCTTCATTGTTCAGGAGTGGGTGGGAATTTTTTGGGGGTGTATAGTCGTATTGGATTATTGTGGGGTGGCTGGTTGAGGGAACGGGGAAGGTCTTAGTAGTATAGCAAAACCTTTAGGCCCTCATCTATATCTTAATGAGACTGACAGCAGTCATCCTAACCCATCTTTAACTGCAGAATTATGACATGTTCTTCTAAGATATTAACTTGGAATATCAAAGGGGCCCAGGACAGGTGCAAACATCACATGGTCCTCCGTCACCTTAAACAGCTTCAGATGGGTATTGCCTGCCTGCAGTAAACTCGCATCAAACAAGAAGACATACATTACTTCAGACGAGAATGGGAGGAACAAATTTACAGGGCTGGTATTAGTGCCAGATGGAGTGTCGTAGCAATTTTAGTAGCTCAGAATGTTCCTTTCCAGTTGATTAAAGAGTATTGGAACCCTGAAGGACATCACATACTTCTGCATGGTAAGCTAGGGTTATCTCAGATTATACTGGGCTCCATTTATGGCCCAACCTTGATTCTCCTACCTTTCCCACCCAGCTAGCCTCCTTCTAGCTCCTCTCTCTAATCACACTTATCTTTCTAGTAGGAGATTGTAATATAGTCTATCAAGCTAATATTGACAAATCTGATTTATGCAGGAGGGGTCTTTCTCCAGGACAGAGGGGTCTCTGCAAGTTGATGTATGGCCTCAGCCTTATCGATCCGTGGTGTCTCCTCCACCCTTCAGAGAAACAATGTGCTTTCTATCCCCCCCGTGGTAGTTTTTCTAGAAAAGATTATTTCCTCATCAGTCAGGAGAGTTTATCTGGTTTAATATCCTCATAAATACACTCAACTGTTATATCGGATCAGTGAGTATATTACATACCTTCGAGGGTGTAGGAAGTGTGATCTGGTACAGCATCTTAACTCTTATCTTCTGCAGAACTCAGACACTTTCTCGGATTTAAGAGTTTTTAAGTAATTTTTTCCTACAGAATGAAGGTTCTGTATCTGTGCTAGATACCCTTTTCGGAGTGGCAAAATGTGGCCAGCAAGGACAGTGTATCAGACTAGCCTCCATACACTCCAAAAAATATAAGTCAACATTGGAGCACCTCTTGAAAGATATTAGATGTTTGGAGCATACCCTTAGTCAGAATAACTCAGCTGTTAATTGGTCTAAACAAAATGTGTTAAGGTCCCAGTATGCAGGCATCTTGGCAGAAAAAGCCAAACTAGCACTGCAGTATGCAAAGCTAAGTTATTTGGAGTCAGGTGAAAAGGCTGGGGAATTACTGGAACTTCACCGTCACCAGATGGACACATCTGAAAATATCCTCACAAACCAACTCAGTTCTGATGCTAATATTGAGACCCAACCCCAGAAAATTGTGGCAGCATTTCACACCTATTACAGGGCACTGTACTCTGCTGAACTTTCTGTTCAGCCCATTGAGGACAGAATTTCATCTTATCTAGACTACCTTCCTCTCCTGATTATTGACACAGCTTATAAGGAATTACTTAGCCAGCTAATTTCCCGTAACAAGGTTCAGCGGGTGATAAATCAGTTAAGTTTAGACCAAGTGCTGGGCTCCGATGGTTTTACCAATAATTTTAAGAATACTTTTTATGTGGCTTGCCTCACAGAAGTGTCCCCTTTCCTTAGACATCTATACAGTTTTTGATATTCCTCAGGTATTACGGATGCCTCCTTTTTGGAAGCTTGGATTGCCCTTATTAAGAAACCGGACACGGATGAGTTACAACCGGGTAGTTACCACCCAGTCTCTTAACTCAATACTGCTTTAAAAATTATCTCCAAAATCTTAGCCAATCAACTTGCCTTGGTCTGGGATGACCTGATCAGCTTGGAGTAGGTAGGTTTCATGAAGGGCAGACTGTCAAGCAATCATCTTTGAAAGCTTCACTACCTCATTTCCTTGGCTAGGAAGGGCAGGTCCCCTGCTGCTCTGATCTCCCTAGATGCAGAAAAGGCTTTCGATCATGTCTCATGGCCTTGCCTTTTCTCCATATTACTGAAATTTGGTCTCCCCTGAATTTATCCACTGAATTCAAATAGTTTATAGTGGCCCTATTGCTCGAATTTGGTGCAATGGCATCTTATCGGATTCTTTTCCTCTCTGTTGTTGAACTCGACAAGGCTGTCCCCTTTCCATGCTCCTGTTAAATTTATATATGGTGCCTTTGATTTGTTGTTTGCAAAGAAAACCAGGGATTAAAGGTATTTCCTTAGGGGGGAAATGGTAATTATTGTTGGCTTATGCTGATGACTTGTTATTGCACGTAGAAGACCACTCTGCCACAATCCCGGTTGCTTTGGAAGAAATTAATCATTTTTCATCAATCTCCTCCTGTAACCTTAATGTGAGGAAGATGAAGGTTTTATCCTTAGATAATTTAGTAAACAAACATGAAATTACTAGCCTGGGCCTTACCTGGGAACCCCACACACTGAATTATTTAGGGATACACTTTCCCACTCTGTCTCGACTATGACTAAAAAAAAATCTTACTTCTTTATTATACACTTAAAAATTGGACCTACAAAGATGGTCGTCCCTGCTCCTTTCCCTTTGGGGAAGGGTCAGCATAATCAAGATGAAGTGCTGCCTGTTGTGTGTGAAACTACATGTATTGCTGAGTCCTGCAATGTCTTAGTTGCTTTTAATGAAACATTGACTGTGATTGAATTGTAGTACTGTGTGCTCTCACTGTTATGAGAGCTCCTGGAGCCCTAGCAAGTTACTGCAGCTAGTTAGAGGAGTTGTAGTCCTGAGAGTTGCCCTCCAGAACTACTAACTCACTGTAGTGCACTAATTTTGTGTTTGGGTGCTACAGACAGGCACTCAGACTTGAACTAGCTGCAGTTTTAGTGGCATTTTTACATTTAAAAGCACCATAGGCTTTTACTTTTATATTTTATTTAGTTTTACCTGTGGTCTCCACCTGACCTTTAGTGGCACTTCTGGGTCAATTAGGGCTATATTTACATGCCCTGTGGAGAGCAACAGCTTTGTTGCAGAATTGCTGCCTGTTGTGAGTGAAACTACATGTATTGCTGAGTCCTGCAATGTCTTAGTTGCTATATATGAAACATTGACTGTGATTGAATTGTAGTACTGTGTGCTCTCACTGTTATGAGAGCTTCTGGAGCCCTAGCAAGTTACTGCAGCTAGGTAGAGGAGTTGTAGTCCTCAGAATTGCCCTCCAGAACTACTAACTCGCTGTAGTGCACTAATTTTGTGTTTGGGTGCTACAGATAGGCACTCAGACTTGAACCAGCCACATTTTTAGTGGTGTTTTTACATTAAAAGCACCATAGGCTTTTACTTTTATATTTTTTTTTAGTTTTACCTTGGGACTCCACCTGACCTTTAGAGGCACTTCTGGGTCAACTAGGGCTATATTTACATGCCCTGTGGTGAGCAGGGTGAGCCTGAGTAACACGAGCATGCATCGTCGCGCACAAAGACGCATGCAAAGACACGTGTGTCAGAGCGTGTTTGGCATGTTTGGTGATTAGAAGGGTAGCAGGACAAGCATCCTTTGTAACAAGATATACATTAGTATAACTTAGCAGTTACTGCCGAGTACTTTTGCATGGTATGATAGAGGTTGTAATAAAAACTGTTGATTGAAGGCAAGGCACTTTGTGCTCTACATGTAATATGTATAACTTTGGCCTAAATATTATGACCTGACCTGCACAGTATATATTTGCACAAAATGTGTAAAAAATAAAGAACTAGAAGAAAAGGTTACTTTGTTTGATGGTAGATTAAGGGCTCTAGAAATAACCCAGAGGGAAATCAAAAAAAGACTCCAGTCTACCTTCTCTTCTGACCTTTGTCAGGCAGTACAAGGAGACACCGTGAGTACTCCTGTTGATCCTTCAATATCCCTATGTAAGAGGCCTAGACCTGAACCAGACATAATGGATAATGAAGATGAGTGGTTTACTGCTCAATACAGCAAACCTGTAAAAAAAGGCAGGAAAGCTGAATGTTTTTATATACTGATAAGCAATAGTTTTGACCCTCTTATTAACTTAAATGATGTACCCACCATAGTAAATTTGGCTGAAGAAACACCAGTGGCCCACTCACAATCAGAGCATACTGTCAGTAATCTGGGACTTACTCCACACCCCTCCTATAATAACAACAGCAATATTGGACAGTGTGATTTATTTGGTTTCTCTGAACCTACAGACTGTGTTAATAACGGACAATATATTCTGAATGAAGGCATGGTGTTTAATTGTTCTAAAGACATCTATGTGTTAGGGGATTCCATGATATCTAAACTTGATAGACAAATCTGTGACATGAATAAAGCAACTCACACACTGTCTTGTTTTCAAGGTGCAAAAATTCAAGATATTGCTAAAATGACTGGACACATTTTGAAAAATAGTTCAGAGGACCCCATGGTTATTATTCATTCAGGAATTAATAATATCAGACACCAACGTATCCAGCAGATTAAGGAAGCATTTGTAGGGCTCACAAACATATTATCTGATACTGGGGCCAGCATAGTCTTTTCAGAAATATTACCTGTGCCAAGGGCTGATTATTATATGGAAGTTAAAATTAAACAAGTTAACAACTGGTTACCGGGCTGGTGCTTGAAGCAGAATATTAAGTGTTTGATGCACTGGTAACAGTATCATAATAATTGGCAATATTTTGCTGGTGATGGCCTTCATTTAAATAAAAGGGGTTCTGATTACTGGGCAAAACAATCAATGCTGCAATTGACTCTTATTTAAACTTATAAAGTGGGGCACAGAATAAATGTATAGCATTTGCTATCCCTTTAGCTAACACCTCAGACAGTATAAATAACCAACTGAATTGGGCACCCACTGCTTATTCTGAATTTAACTCTAATATATATAATTCCAAATTCAAAATATTATTATTGAATGCTAGAATACTAGTTAATAAAATTGGTGAACTTCAGCTTGTATTAAACACCTATAATATTGATGTGTGTGGGGTGACTGAAACTTGGTTCACTGCAGACAAGTGGGGGCAAGACATATAAGGCTATACATTATTTAGAAAGAATCATACCCACTCAAGAGGAGGTGCAATAGCAGTTTATGTTAAAGATTGTATAATCTGTCAGGAAGCATGTCTTGACATACCGACCCCGAATGGTCTTGAAATTATATGGGTCAAACTAAAATTGGAATTTAATGATATTGCACTAGGACTCTGTTATCGTCCCCTATCTACAGAATCAAATGATAACAACTCTCTTATGGAATATTTACAAAAAAATAATCACCTGGATAATATTATACTAATGGGAGATTTTAATTATCCAGGAATTAATTGGGACACTTTAGTGGGCTCCTGTAATCAGGAAATTAAATTCTTGGAAACAATTGCTTATTTGGGTTTGGATCCACTGGTTCGGGGACCTACCAAGCAGGATAATATCCTTGATCTAATTCTTACTAATATCAATGACCAGGTAGAAATACCAAATATACTTGAACCTTTGGGTGACAGTGACCATTCTATGGTGCTTTGGACTATGAACTATTACAAAACAACCACTAAGGGTATAACAAAAATGAGGGATTTTACTAAAGGTAATTACAGGATAATAAAGTCCTTCCTCATAGACTGGAACTGGCAGCAGGAACTAAAAATCTTAATGTACAACATCTTTGGGGCAAAGTAAAAGTAAAATTGGAGTATTGTTTTGATAATTGGGTTCCGGAATGTAAAAAATATAAAAATCATAAGAGGCTTCCTCTTTGGTTCTCATCTAAGATCAGCCGACTTGTGAGAGTTAAAAAAAAGGCATTCAATAAATATAGAAAGCAAAAGTCTGATGCTAACTGGAATAAGTTTAAACGAAAATCTAATAAAACTAAGGTGGCTATTTGTAAGGCAAAGAAAGATATGGAGTATAAACTTGCAACAGTAAATAAAGATAATAATAAACAGTTTTTTAATTATAATGGATCATTGAGAGGGAATCCATCTAAAGTAGGTCCATTGCAAATCGATGATCACTTGATATCTGATGAACAACAAATGGCTGATGAATTTAATAAATATTTTTCTAGTATCTTTAAACCTAGAGAATCCATGAATAAAATAGATTACACTTTGGAGGAACAGGAAGTTAGATTTACAGTTTCTGAAATTTATTCTGCCATTAATTCTTTCAAATCTTCACTTTCAATAGGAACTGATAATATCCCCTTTGTTTTTCTTAAGAAAATTTCATCTGAGATTGTAGGGGTTCTTACTTTCTTATTTAATGAATCTATTGGAACTGGGGAGATTATAAAGGAATGGAAAAAAAGCCTTGATGGTCCCCATCCAATGTCAAGCATTATAGACCCATTAGCTTGACCTCTTGCATAGGTAAAGTTATGGAAAAAATATTAATACATAAAATAAGTACACATATAACAATTCATGGGCAGACTGATATAACCCAGTATGGATTTAAACCAGGTAGATCTTGTCATAATAATTTAATTATTTTTTTTGAACCCATTAGTGCAGCTTTGGATGCAGGCCTTCCAGCTGATGTGGTCTTTTTGGATTATGAAAAGGCCTTCGACTCAGTGTCACATAAAGTTCTGATTGAGTGTTTAGTGAATATGAGATTACACAAGAATATTGTTAGGTGGATCTCATCCTGGTTAATTGATAGAAAGCAACAAGTTAGTATCAAGGGATATAAGTCTATTTGGAGTACAGTTACTAGTGGAGAGCCTCAGGGGTCTGTGTTGGGTCCAATTTTATTTAATATTCTAATTTCTAGTATGAATACAATTAATGGAGTATTGTTAAATAAATACGCAGATGATGCAAAGTTAGGTTGTATAGTTAATGATACTACTACTGCTCATATGTTACAGTTCAATTTGAATAATTTATCTATTTGGGCCAAAGAAAATAAACTAACGTTCAATATTTCTAAATGCAAAGAGTTGCATTTTGGTAAAAGTAATACGCTTGTAAACTACTTTATGGACACTATACAGCTAAGTACAGTAACAACTGAGAAAGATCTGGGGGTTTACATAACTAATAACTTGAAATTTTCAGAGCACACTAACAAAACTGTTCAAAAATTTCAAAGATTAATTAATTGCATTATGCAAAATATTAAATCTACAGAGCCTGAAGTTTTGGTTCCTATATATTGTAGTATAGTTAGATCTCATCTTGACTATTGCTCTTCCTCTCTTACTCTGGTTCGGGATAAACTGTCTGTAGAAAAAATTCAACGAAGATTTACTAGATGTTTCCAATATGAAAACATTAGAATATGAGAATAGATTAAAAGGGCTGAATCTTTACTCCATTAAATATCGTTCTTTAAGAGGTAACTTATGTTTAATTTACAAAGCAACAAGGGATATGGCTTTGTTTGAATCAATTTGCATGGAATGGCAACAGACTATGAATAATACTAGGTCTCATAAATTAAAGCTCAAATCAAGTATAAATAAGACAACCAGAAGAAATCACTTTTTTACACAAAGATCAGTACCAATATGGAATTCACTACCTTTAGAAGTGGTGTATAGTACCACTCTCCAACTTTTCAAAAATAATCTTGATTTGTATATGGGTGATTTTAAATATAATTTCCACTCGGGTAAGTGGGTGGCGAATTCTCAAATGAGCTAGTCCCTCGAGCTCGTATTGACCTATGAACCTATGAATGTCTTGCCCCACTTACTCTGTCCTTAGGAATACTAGTTGTTTTTCACCCCAAATCATAGTTTACTCAATTGCAAGGTACACTCAACCACTTCCGATGGAAAGGCCAGTCCATACATTGATCATATTTTAAATTGACAGCACCCAAGTTTAATGGTGACTTGCATTTACCTAATATATTTTTGTATTATTGTGCCCTCCATGGCACCACATTTTTTCAATGGGGTCACTCAGAAGGTTCACTGTCGAATAACACTTATATGCCACTATGATTAGAAATTGAGCTCTCCCTGTGTTACAAATTTGGGCTGTGACTCTGTTGCCTGCTCTATACCAAAATATCTCAGGTTCCCATTCCTTTCTGTCCACACTTATTGGTTGGTCATTGAAAGTTCATCTAGGAACTAGAAAGCTACCTAGGGTTGGATTGGACCAAGGGATCGACACAACCTAGTTTAGGTAATCCTAATATTAAAATTGCAGGCCACCCTATTCCTATGGCCTTCAGTCCTCAGTTTAAGGACATGCCAATCTCACCTTTTTTGGAGGGGGATAAGCTTGCGACCTTTCAAAATGTCCGTGATCACCTCCAACTCCCTGAAACCTTTCACTTTAAATACTTGCAAGCATCTCATGCTCTCTTATCTTATTTTGACCCCAAACCTTGGACTTTGATGGACCAATCTGCTCCTGAACTTTTTTTCACTACCATGGCACAACAATACTCTGCGTCAGGACTCTATAAACTCTTTTAATCCTTGGAAGTTAACACCCCTTCTGGATTTGCTATTATTGGATGCAGGCTTTAGGCATCCT
Source organism: Neoceratodus forsteri (assembly GCA_016271365.2). NCBI lineage: Eukaryota > Metazoa > Chordata > Ceratodontiformes > Ceratodontidae > Neoceratodus > Neoceratodus forsteri. The sequence goes on along the minus strand of CM028131.1, from coordinate 982,132,071 downwards.
CGGCAATCCTAAAATATCTATTTATTTATTTATTTGCTTTTGTTTACCAGGTAAGCACACTAGACAACCAAGTGCCTATTTTCAGGTGAGACCCAGGAGATTACAAAGATACATTCAATACATAACAGGCAACAATAAGAGCAAGTATCATAACAGCAACATACAGAGCAAGGTCAAAGCATTACCAACATTGGCTAAACAAAGCAAATGGGATGAAGATATTAGCATGGCACAAACAGGGCAGGCATTAGCCAGCAAAGTCAGACAACAGCACCCTGGAGGATAAGGATAGCAGATACATCAGGGAGGTGCAAAAGGGGGATAAGAGAGGCCAGAGACAACTGGAATGATAGAGCAGCAGAATATTCAGCAATTCCACAATTGATGAGCAGTAAAGATAGGATGGACCCAACACATTCACTAGTACACAGGGAGAGGAGATCCATCTGCAATTAAGCGGTGGCATCAGGTAATGACACATCCAGATAGAGTGGCAACCCTACAGGGAGCATTAGGTGCAGAGGCAGGTAGTGGCCACTTTGAGGAAGCCCCAGAGGGAGGTTTTGAAGCAGGAATGGGAGGGGGAGGAGCAAGTGTTTACTGGAAGGGAATTCTATACCCTGGGGGCATGTCCAGTGAAGGCCCTATCGCCCATTTGGGTGTGTGCTTTAGGAACCAGTAGGACATGGGAGTCACTGGCTCTTAAGTGGTAAGAGTGGGTAGCATGTAGGAGGGATGTGGCAATGGTAGAGGAGGTGGCAGTTCTGAGAAAATTGTTGATGAAGTTACCCAGGATGAAGGTGCAGTGCTTTTCCAGTGGGAGCCACTCAAGCTGACAGTAGAGCTCACAGTGGTGGGTGAGGTGGGGAGTTGAGAGAGCAAAGTGATAAACACTATTTTATGTTGTATCCCATTTGGAGAGACATGTTTTTGTTGCATGGGCAAAGGCGATGAGTCCATAGCAGAGAGTGGGTAGGAGGACCCCGCTGGCTAATGCGAGACAAGCAGCTGGGGAGAGGCAGCTTTTTGCTCTGTATGAAAGGCCCAATTTGCAGTTTGAGGCCTTGGAAGCATTGCAAATGTGCTGAGTGAGGTCCAGTTGTGGGTCAAGTGTCAAACCCAGGTACTTAACAGACTCAGCAGTTCATAGGAGGGACCCATCAGCACATGAAACTGTTAGTGGGGCAGAGACTGCTTTAGTCTTGGCTGTGGAGCCAAAGAGAATGGGCTGAGTTTTGTGCAGGTTGATAGTGAGCTTGTGGTCCATCAGCCAGGTTTGGATTAGGTCGAAGTCGATGTTGAGCTTTGCATTGATGACCGAGATGTCGAGGGAGCTGGTCAGGATGACTAGATCATCAGCGTACAGAGTAGAATGCCCATGGGCCAGGGCCGAGGGCAGCCCATTTATAAAAAGGGAAAATAGGAGGGGCCCCTAGGACAGAGCCCTGAGGAACCCCACAGTTTACTGGTGAGGGCTTAGACAGGGCCTTGTTGAACTTGGTATACTGCTGTCTGCCCATCAGGTAGTTATTGATCCAGGAAAGGGTGGGGGAGGTTAAGCCAAGGGCTTGGAGAGAAGAGCACAGGAGCGCATGGTCAACTCGGTCGAAGGCTTTTGAGAGGTCCCCTCGGTTTGGCGCGCAGTTTATACAAATTCATTAAGTAAGAAAGACTGAGGTTGATCCAATTTCAAATTCTTCAAACTTATACTGTACTTCATCTAAATTGTATAAAATGGGTAAGCTCCTGTCTTCTATATGCTCTCGATGTAACCTCACAGAAAGCCATCTCAGGCATGCCCTATGGGACTGTGCAAAGGTGATACTCTTGTAGGATGCCATGAAGAATTTGTTATATCAACTCCAGGGCTTAGATGGTATTTTCACTCCTTCTGTTTGCCTTGTGGGTCTTTTTTCCTGAGATTTAATTGGTATTCATAAAGCCCATATGGCGTTAATATCAGCCATAGCAATATTACTTGTACTTCGTCATTGGAAAGGTGCCTCTGTTCCTTCATACAAGGAGTGGCACCAGGAGATCTTGACTGCACTCATAGTCAAAAAGCACACAGCTTCCTTGTGAAAGTGTCCTCACCTACTTCACAGAAGATGGGAATCATTTTACACTTTCTTATCTAGCTCTTCTACGAGGTCACAATTCTGAGCTTAATAATAATTTTGTTTACTTGTCAATTCTTTTGCCTTCTTAAGAACTACGCTTATGGCCTTTCTCTTAGTTCTTTAGGGTGAGCTTAGCTACAGGAAGAGGGAGAGGGATGCATGGGTTGTGTTATTTGTCCTATGTTTTGCAATTGTAATTCTTGCTGTGTTTGTTGTATGGTCTGTAATCTTTTTCTTTTGAAACAAAAGCAATAAAGTATATTAAAGGATACCCAAACATGATAAATTTATGCTTCAGTTTTCCCAAAGGCTACGTGGCTTATTTGAAAGTCAGCAGTCATATGTATGGGTAAAACTTACTTCTGACTAGTTTCTTGCTTGAATTTTCATGAGAAGTTGATTTATTTCAGTTCGTGTGCCAGCGCTTGGATTTCCATGTTTCTTTTTTTTAATTCAATAAACTTTATTTAGTTTTAATATATTATTAAACAAAACCAAAAAGTAAGATACAGTGTAGTATACATGGATATAAGACCAATCCTGGTCGCAGTATCTGTGTTCAGGTATCCCTTTTTGAACATTTAATGATGTCATGAAAACCAAATCATCTAGTTCGAGTAAGAGCCTAACATAATAGTATACTGCAACAAAGCAGAGGGATCAGTAAGGTCCTTGGCTAAACGAAAACAAAACAACAGGAAACTAAAAAAAAAAAAAACCCAAACCCTCCCCCTAACATACTCCCTTCAACCACAACCCCCCCATACCCTCCCTTCTCCGCATAAGGACATCAGGTACATTAATTTTCTCTATTGCAACTGGAGATAATATTCCCAAAAAAGGACATCCAATCACTGAATTACCTGCTAAGGCTTCCATATTGTTAACAGTGTATATAAAGTCCCCCATCTGTCTAAATAACTTTGAAGTCGATTAACCATACTAGCAATATGCTTTTCCAACTGCAAAACTTGTAGGATTTCTCTATGCCACTCTAATATTGTAGGTAAGGAATCATTGGTCTAATGTCTCATGAGTACAAGTTTGGCCACTGCAGAAATGAGAGCCATAAAATATTTCTTAGATGTCAATGTTCCTTTTGGGTAATGATTAAGAATATAAACTTCTGAAGAAAACAATGAGTCCAATGTTAGTATAGGGTTTAGGGAATTTTCTATAGCCTTCCAGAATGATTGCACTTTAGGACACGCCCATAACATATGATAAAGGTCCCCGTTTCCATTAAGGCACTGGGGACAATGAAGGGATAATACTTTACCAATTTTGTAAAGTTTCTGGGGAGAATAATGTAGATTATTCATAATATTAAACTGTATAAGATGCAAGTGGTCTTGTTTAACAAACTTATATAGGTTGCTCCATTTTTGTTGCCAAAAATTTGGTGTGGATGGTAGGGATAATACATTAGCCCAATAATGACATATACCAGTTGGTAACTGCATGTCAAGGGTCTGAAGTTCCTTGTACACCATGGAGATCAGATGTGGATGGCTAGCTGCACTAAGTAAGGAGAGTAGGTCAGTTTTAGGAAATTCAGGAGTCCCCATTGTGATTATAAAGGAGGAAACCACTTGCGCAACCTGCCAGTACTTGAAGGGGTGTCCTTTTAATTCAGGAAAGCTTTGTAAGAGTTGGTTATCCGAAAGTATACTGCCATTGGGCATGAGGTCTTTCAGCCTCATGTTCTTTGAAGAAGGCCAAAACGCTATTGAGATAGGTTTCTGCTGAATCTTAAAATGCAGATTGTTTTAGAGCAGTTGTTCTCCATTTACTTGCCAGTTTATTTTTAGATAACTCTGCAGTTGACTCAAAGCTCTCAATGACCATCCTATAGGGGATTTCCAAAGGTTTGGGGGGATATATTTTGAAGAGGAATATAATAAAGATGACAATGAACATAGTGTGGGGGATACTAAAGTCCTTTCAATATCTAGCCAGGAGGGGAAGTAAGATCTAGGGTCTCCTTCATATAGTTGGGACATCCAATGTGCTAATTTTGAGATATGGATTGCTCCACAGTAATTGAATAAAGATGGTAGAGAGAGACCACCATAGATTTTTGGTGCCATTAATTTATGATATGCCCGTCTCACCGTTTTGCCCTTCCAAATATATTTATTAAATAAGTATCTAAGTTTCAAAAACCATGATTTAGGGAGATAAGGGGCCAACATATTGAGAGGGTATAAAATTCTGGGGAGAACATTCATTTTAATTATATTGATCCTTCCCCATAGGGTGGATTTCCATGTTTCTTGCTGTAGACCCACCTCGCACACCTAGCTATGATATCATTCTAGCAAGACAGAGCTACAGCAGGATCCAGGCAGCACCGTGAGAGCCCCAAGTGCACAGTTTCAATTCAGATTTATAAACTTGTTTTATTTAGCACTATACTGTATAATCAAAATGTTTGAGAGTGAGGAATTTGAGGATCTAGATTATCTCAATCTAAACTTTCAATGTAATTTGCTGCCCTATCAGTTTGAGCCACTAAGAGCTGCAATACCAGACACAGAAGGTGCAGCTGCTTCTGGTGAATCTGACAGCCACAAGAGTGGTGGCAATTCCAACAATTCCGATGCAAATGATCAGACTCACTTCCTTGACTGTGGGGTTTACTAAACTGTTATAACATTTGAAATTTATCTGTGAAAGTGTTCCCCTGCCCATATCTGCCATTTTATAAACTGCATGATCTGCACAGTCTGCAAGGTGTGCTGGATGCATTCCAAGTCAAGGTGGAGTGTTACCTGTTCTGTAATTCAGCTGCATGTATACAGTAAATAGCTTGACAGTACATGCATTACAGTGAAGCAGCATAAGGCAGTGCACTACAAACAAACCATACAAATCTCTATACAAAAGCCATATTTTGCCCCTCCACATCACTGCCTTTGTACATAAATCGCAATCTGCATAGAGTGCGATGCATGTTGGATGCATTCCAAGTCAAGTTGGAGCGTTACTTGTGCAACAATGGAGCTGCATACAGTGAAATCATCTCATAGGATTCACAGGGTTGCAAACTATTCCCACATGCTAATTTGTTTAGCTAAACGTACTGAGGTTTTGTTTTATTGGTTAGTATGGACTGCAGCAGCCCTCATAGTGGCTGCACAGTAAGCATGTGTTTCTCTACTGCAGCCCCTGGCTATCCTTATATGACATCCCTGGCTGTATATCAATAGCTAGCCAGTAGTTTATTGTCAGTCATGCAGCACGGCACTATAAATGGCACAGCTCTATAAACAACCAGCACAACCAGCTCTACATAATACTGAAAGTATTCCCCTCCACATCACTTCCTTTGTGTATAACTGTGGACTGTAAACAATTGTACCTATCTTCTTGTTTCTGAATTGTATTGTTGTCATCACTGTATTCTCAATGTTGTACTCTCCCGGGTCATGCCTGAAAATAGGCAGGATTGTTGCCTAGCACACTTACCCAGTTACCAAAAGCTAATAAATAAATAGTCTGCAAGGTATGCTGGATGCAGACCAATGCATTGGGGAGTGTTATCTGTGCAATAATGCAGCTGTATATAAATAGCTAACTTGTATCTTCTTATCAGTGAAGCAGCATAACGATGTGCACTACAAACAAGCAGTACAAACACCTCCACGTGAATAAAATCTCCATGGTTCAGAGACAGGGGTAACTTCAGTACCATTGTAGAGCAATACTGAGTCATGAATGTGGACCATGAAGGACAAGATGCACATGACTCATGCCCACTTCATCACAGTAACTTTATGGATCCTGAAAGCGCATGCTGACAGCCATAGGGTTTTGCCATCTGCCACAGTGGTAGTTGTGGAGGAGAAGCAGTTTCTCATGCTAGCCTTGTGGGTTTGTGGGTGGTTTGGGTGACCTGCATATTGCTTTTTAGCTCTGAATTTGTGATGTTACAGACTATTGTTTGTGACATGATGAATTTTCAGCCCTGTAGCTGTTATCAACCATGACTGACTAATTGTTGTCCATATAATCTTGAATGTGACATGTTTGTACACTTGTTACTGTATTTATGAGTTGTTATTTCTTGCATCGTTTGCTTCCAACATTGTAACCATAGTCTTTTTTAATTTAAATTACTTTATTAATTTTCACAATACAGAAAAACAAACATAAAATAATCAATACAAACATTGAACACAACATTGCACTCCCTTAAACCCCCTGCCTCTCGTACCTAAAGCCCCCCCACCCGACCGCCCTTACCTAAAACCCACACCAACAACATAAAGACAGTAACAGCTTTCCCCTGAGAAATTAGGTTGTGTTCCAAATGGGAGAATCAGGGTATTACAGGTAGAAAGTCATTAAGTTAACTGGAAGAGTGTACCAAGAGCAGGGTTGCCAGTTTACCCCATTTTTTAGTATAGACAGCCATGCAGCCTTTCATGCTAGACATAATTTTCTCTATTCATAAATTGTACAGAACATCATTAAACAACTCTGTAAAAGAGATGATATCCTGGTCTAACCAATGACGCAAAACTTGTTTCTTCACCGCAGAGACATCATAGACATCTAAAATCTCCTTTCTTTAGCAGAAATCAAGGAGACATTGCCCAATACACAAATTTCAGGAACAAAATAGTCAGTTAAACCCAGCAAAGGGTCTAGCCTGTTTTAAAGCATTTCCCATACAGGCCTTACCTTGAGATCTTCCCACATAATATACATCAGAGTTCCTTCTGCATTTTAACACCTGGAGCAAATTGAAGTAGGAAGCTTGCCCATGGTGTGTAGAAGTTTCAGTGTGAAATAGATATTATGTAGGATATAGAACTGGGTAAGGCATAATCTATCATTAGATAAATATTGATATACATCCCACCATATACATTCCCAGGTAATGAAAAAAGCAGGCAGGACACTCCCCAATAGGGAGAGCCTCCTGTAATTTGGGGGTATGCCTGTGAAATAAAAGGGGTTTTAACTTCGAAACTATGTGAGGCTGCCAGGAAAATTATTGAACAAGAGAAAGAAAACTGTCATTATTGATGTCCCATTTTCTGGTTCCAAACCACTTTATTAATATATGTCTAAGCTGATAAATTTTAAAGATCTGTGCATTGGGCAATTGTAGACATTTCAGTAAGGCCTGGCTGTCGAGCAAACATCCATCCCTCAAGAAGTCTGAGACTCGTTTATCACAGAGCCCTGGAAGCTAATGGGAAGAAAGGGTCCTCCCAGCCAAGTTGAGATTAGGACTGTGGCATATAGGACACAAGACATCAAGGGTATTGTTATAATGTAGGGCTTTACACAATTGGGAATGCATTATAATTGATGTATATACCATTGTCTTCTTGTGACTCTGAAGTACTTTCTTAGAAGACACAAAGAAAAGGCTTAGCAGGGAGATCCCAGCAGTTGAGATAAGGTGCCTTTCTATTTGTATCCATATGGGGATGTAGCCGGGTACTATGTCTGGTTCAGGCAGGGCAGACCATTTTGTATATTTCAAGGCATGGCTGGCTAGATAGTAAAAAAAAAGTTGGGAAGCTTAAGTCCCCCTAGGTGCTTAGGTGCTACGAGGTGGCAATATACTCTGCGTGGGGCTTTACCTTTCCATAGGAACCAGAAAATGATGGAATTAATTTTTTTAAACCAGGTATGAGGGAGAAAGAGGTTAAGCATATGAAAGGGCTAAAAATGCATGGGAGAACATTCATTTTGATCACATTGATCCGGGCCTGAAGCAACAGTGGGAGCAGTGTCCACCTGATCAAGTCCTGAATAATGGTAGTCATTCTGTTGTCTAAATTAAGCTTTTTAATATGGGTTTGTTTTTGGGCCAAAATAATACCTAAATAGGTAAACCTGGGTTTCCAAATCAGACCTAATAATTATGGTTTTGTCTACATTCAGCTTATAATTTGAGAAGGCACCATACTGCAAAATAATGTGCAGGGCTGCTGGTATAGAAGTAGTGAGATGGGAGAACTGGAGTGAAATATTATCGGCATACGTCAAGATCTTAATGTTCAGGGGGCCTACTGGAATGCTGTGATGGTCAAGGGAGGTTTTGAGTATACTGATCAGTGCTCTAAATAAAGGTTGAAAAGAAGGGGAGAAAGGGAGCATCCCTGATGATTCCCAGATTGGAGGAAGAAGCCTGCAGAAAGGATGCCATTACAGTAAATTTTGGCAGTCAGGCTAGTATATAACATTTGAATCCATTGAACAAACTTGGCCAGAAAACCAACCCTCCGTAGAGTTAGGAAGAGAAAATCCCAGCGCACTATATCAAATGCCTTCTCCGCATCCAGGGAGACCTGTACCATAGGATCCTTGGACTCCCTGGCTGCGGAGAAGACATGCTCCAGTTTCCGGAGGTGGTCTGCTGGGGACCTCCCTTTCATAAAGCCTACTTGCTCTGGACCAATTAGGTGTTTTCTGACCTGAGTAATTCTGGCTGCCAACATTTTGGCAAATATTTTTATATAACAGTTCATGAGGGATATAGGGTGGTAACTGACCACCCTGTCTGTGGGTTTTTTGGGTTTGGGAAGTACTACAATGAGGGCTGCTAGTAGGGAGGGGTCTGATAAACCTTTATCACAGAAGAAGGAAAAAAGCTGAGATAGAATGGGAGCAAGATCTTTGGCAAATGTCTTATATAAAGTAGAAGGAAAGCCATTAGGTCCCAGGGATTTGTCCGATGAAAGAGAGCGTGTAGCACTAAGAATTTCCTAGATAGCTATGGGACGAGTAACCAATTCTTGCTGAATGGGGGTTAAGGCAGGTAAAGGGATAGATTCCAAATATGATCCGATTACGGTTCCACTTGGTAGGTTTTTTGGAAGGCTATGTAAGTGCACATAAAAATGATCAAATTCTTGAGTGATTTCAATAAGGGAAGTCTTAGGAGTAGTGGAGCCCTGGGGAGTTATGGAGCTTATTAATTGGAAGGCCTCTTGCTGACAGAGTCATAGGGCCAGTAGATGGCCTGCCTTTTCTCCTTGATCTATATATATATTGCTTGGTTCTTTAGGAGAATGCATTCAGTGTTCTCTCTCATCAGTTCCACATATTGGTGCCTCAAGGTGATTAATTTTATTAGCTCTGGCTCAGAAATATCCGCTCTAGTTTCCAGCCCTGCAATGTGGTCAAGCAAGGTACGCAGCATGGCTTCCCTTTTCTTTTTCTTGATAATGGGCAATCGGATAAACTCACCACATAAAACACACTTCAAGACAGACCATATTTTATCGAGGTCTATAGTGGAATCTTTGTTGTTCCCCCAGTATTCCCCTTTTAAGGATTTAATTTTGGCTATCACCCAAGGATCTTTTAAAAGTTGTGTGTTAAGTTTCCAAATCTTATCTCTTTTAAGGTTAGGATTGGGGTTCTGGACTAACCACACTGGGGAGTGGTCTGATAGCACTCTTGGGGTATACCACAGTCCAGAACTCCTGGGAGCATGAAGGTACTTATTAGGAAAAAGTCAATTCTAGAGAGCAATTTATGCACTGGGGAGTAATATGTAAATACAAGGTCGTTAGGATGAAGGACTCTCCATGGGTCACAAAGGCCTCCAGTAGTGATAAGTTCCCTGAGGGCTTGCTGGGAAGTCGAAAGTTTGCTAAGGTGCTCACCTGATCTGTCCAAATCTGTAGAAATGGTAATGTTCCAGTCCCCAGCTAAAATTAGGGGAAGATGTGCATAAGGTGTTATTATGTTAAGAATGTCAGTAAAGAAGCTTGTTGTAAGGATATTGGGACCATAGAAATTCCCCATCAGAATTTCCATATTGTCTAGAATACAATGCAGGAGAAGGTGTCTGCCTCTCGGGTCACCAATTTCTTTAATGAGTGGAAAGTTTGTCCCCTTACTGATAAGGATAGCCACTCCCCTCTGAGTGGTGGAATCCCCTGCTGCATATACCTGCCCCACCTGACGGTGCCAGAAAAGCAATTTCTCCTACACCAACAGGAGGGTTTCCTGCAGAAAGGCAATATGATATTGCATGATTTGTAAATGCTTTAACACTTGGTACCTCTTCACACTAGTACATGCCCCTTTAATATTCCAAGAAACATATTTTGCCATCTATATTTCTTAGCCAATTAAACAAGGGGGCCAAGCTGCATTTTACCAAATGAAAAAGAGATAGTGTTAGTGCATATGCCCCTACATCCCTACTTGATTATATAAAAATTACCCCATACAACTCTACCTCCCTCCACCCTTGCACTCTGTAAAACTCTAAAAGGTGCAGTAAACATTCCCAAATAGTTCTATTCAACCACCTGTAATAACAGACTGTAATGTCAATAACAACCCCCAAGCATTTGCTCACCCCCACCCCAGGAGAAGCAAGTGAACATTCAGAAATGGAATACTATCACAAGATAACTTATTAAACATATACTCTCCTGAAGTAGTCTACAAATAACATCCTAACAACTATTAATACATAATGCAGTTTCAACAGTATACAGCAGCCAAAACATACACTAACCTACAACATAAAGAAAAAGAAAGAAAGGCTGCATTATTGCAGTCATTGTTTTGGGATAATTCCTAAACTGAAAATAGCATTAAATATTAGAGGAACTAAGGAACTCTTCCTGTATTTAAGCAGTAAATTTCGCAATTAGCAAAGCCCCTGGACAGGTCTATGATGACTGGGTGACAAGTGCCTTGGACCTTGATAGAGCGGTGGACATCCTCTTCCTTGACTTCAGCAAGGCGTTTGACTCTGTTCCTCATGGAGGCCTGTTGGATAAGCTAAGAGAAATAGGTGTGGGGAACCAGATGATCAGATGGATAGGAAATTGGCTCCAGGACTGGACCCAGAGGGTCGTGGTTGGTAGGATAGTCTCATCCCCAAGGAGGGTCATTAGTGGGGTCCCTAATGGATCAGTCCTTGGGCCCCTCCTTTTCAATGCCTACATCTCTGACATAAGGAAGGGTATCAGGAGTGAGATGAGTCTCTTTGTGGATGACTCAAAACTGGGGGCAGTGGTGGATGGGGAGGAGGGTAGGGTGGCCCTACAGGGGAACCTGGAGGCTCTAGAAAGGTGGTCTAGAAAGTGGAAGCTGAGGTTCAATACATGGAAATGCAAGGTACTGCACCTGGGAGCCAGAAACCCTGGCCAAGTGTACACCCTGGGGAGGGGGGAATGCTACGTCTCAATGGGTGAGAGGGAACTGGTAGGTAGGTGGTAGATGTCAAGATGAACAACTCTGAGACTTGTAGGAGGGCAGTGGCCAAGGCCAACAGGATGCTGGGATGCATTGCTAAGGGGGATCACCTCCAGAAGGAGGGAAGTGATACTCCCTCTATATAACTGCTTGGTGAGGCCGCACCTCGAATACTGCGTGCAGTTTTGGAGGCCACACTTAAAGAAGGACATCAATCTCCTGGAGAGGGTCCAGAGGAGGGCAACCAAAATGATCCAAGGCTTGAGGGACAGGACCTATTCGAAGAGGCTCAAAGAGCTAAATATGTACACATTGGAAGAGAGAAGGGACTGGGGGGACATGATAGAGGTCTTCATGTACATGAAGGGGGTAAATAGGGGAGGAGCAGTCAGGGAGCTCCAAAGGAAGGGAGGGCAACTAGAGGGCATGGGAAGAAGCTGGAGGGGAGAGATTCAGGGGAGAAAGGTGGAGGTGCTACTTCACTGAGAGGGTGGTGGAGCCATGGAATGCACTGCCCAGGGGGGCTGGTGGAGGCAGAGATGGTGGTGGGGTTCAAGATGGGGTGGGACAGGTACAGGGGAAGGGTTCTGGAAGCAAAGTCCTGTACAATGAGAATAACCAGGACTGGGAAAGGAGAAGCCAGAGAGGGCAAGAGGGGCAACAAGGTCAGCTCCCATGGTGGGGGCTGACCAACAAGCAGACACGAAAGACCCTTAGGCCTATTCTGCTGGCATTTTAGTATGTTAGTATGTTAGATCCAAATGTGGCAATTAGCTCAGCCAGAGCACAATAACTGGGCCCCTAGAAAAAGAAGGACACAAGCTACAAACCAAGGGAATGGGAGTGATCTTGCAACGAGTGCAAGTGTAAAGGGATATGTGACCTGGCTAGAGATTCAGGTCTATGGGACATTAAATAAAACAGTAACCCAAGATCTCGAAGGAAGATGCCAGTAAACAATTAGGCAGAGGTCAGATTTAATAGACAGCCAAAAAGTAACTTAATGCCAGCCTCAGAGTGTATGTCTCTCACAGCAATCTCTTAAAATATGCTAATACCCATTATGTAGCTGTAGTATCCAACACAAAATTAGTTCACTCAGCAGTATAAACTTTCAGAGCAGGTCATCCCAGAAACAAAAATAAAACCACAGTCTGCACCTCTTCAATGAACACAAAACCTCTTTACTGTCATAGACCAATAATTATTCCAGTTTCAGACCATAATGTAGACTGTGCGATGCGCAGTCGGTGGCTGATTCAGATGCTTCTCGATCATGGACGCACTGGAGGGAGAGCAACAGATTGCTGATCAATAGGAAAGAAGGGCTCACCGCTAGGGAAGCAAATGTAGAAATTTGAGCCCCAACAGACCTCTAGCAGAGGTGCAGAATCGATGCTGAAGTGCTCACCATACTGGCGAGGGGTGATTCTTGTGGGGAAGTTAACTAAGATATTGCTTTAAAAGCAAAATTGCCAGGCAAAGCAAACAAGTGATACAGTCCCGGTTCCTGAGCTGGCCAGCCCGGATATAGGCAAACGGTCCTGTAAGACAAAACATCTGGCAGTGTAATTGCTCCCTTATGGCTAAAACTTAGCAAAGAGTATCTTTAGCAGTAATCTTAAAACCAGAGGCTTCATAGTGCTTGACTCATTTAAGAAGGTCGGGATAGAAATTATTCAGAGCCGTCGCCACTTGGTCCAGTGTTTTAAAACTATGCCACATTGTTTGGTATTGTACTTGCAGGGTAGTGGGATACTTCATTCAAAACCGGATTCCAGCAGCTAATAGTTTGGTGACGATAGGATGGAACTCTGTTCTTTTCTGTCTAACTGACTTAGATAGATCCTGGGCAATCCGTATTTTCCTCCTCTCCCATTGCACCTCCTGTAGATCTCGTAATTAGCTCAGAATATGTTGTTTATCTAGAAAGTTTAATAGTCAGAATAATAAAGGTCATGGAGGAGCACCTTGGAGTGGGGTGGGGTGGGCTGTAGGGAATGAGGGGCCCACTCGATTATGTTGTTTGGGCCATTAGGTGTGGGCCCTGATATTCTAGGTCACTGTTTCTGTATAAATAAGATCAGGGAGGACCCTTCTTCACCCTCCAGAATGCCCAGGATTACTAAATTGTTCCAACAGGATCTTCCCTTGAGGTCTTCCATTTTGCCTTCCATACTTTTCAGACTCTGACACAATTGGATTATTTCTAGATCTAATCTTGCTCTCCAGTCATCTAATGAAGAAATGCAAGCTTCACTGTCCCCAGTGCGTGATGATAAGGCAGCAAGAGATGAGGTAAGATTTTGCACCGATGCAGTTGTGCTTCCAGAGTAGATTTTATTGGCGAGATCCCTTCTAGGAACTTTTCTTCGGTGAGTGTGGCCTGCAGATTTGCACCTGACTCTGTCCCAGCCAGGGAAGCTTTGGATCACTTGAAATTCTTGTTGCGAGTTGGTGTGGCTGGTGGAGTATGGCGGGGTCAGCTATCCCGCATTTCTGACTCCATCCCTTGAAATTTCTTCTCCAGGAAGATTTTCAAGCCTTTTATTGAGGCTTTAGTAGCCAGAGTGAGGTAAAAAGTTCACAAGAACTAGTAAAAGAAGGTTAGATTAGTGAGGGTGGGTCGGAAGTTGGGCGAAAGAGTCCTGCTCAGGCAGCCATCACGTGCCTCCCCCACTGTAACCATAGTCATGCATTCAATACAGTCAGTTAACCAGAACCAGTGAAGTATGTTCTCCTTATGATACAACATGTTCCATAGACATACATTTGCCCATGCCTGCCACCTATACTTTGTGTATCCTGCATGTTCATTAATCCACTCCAGGTAGTGCTCCTGTGATGCCAGCTACAGTATGTGCCTGTTAGCAATCCATATTCATGCAGCATGCTGACTGGCATACTGATTGTGCTTCTTATGATGGTAACTAGGTTTTTCTCATGTTTTGCTTCGCATTTACATCCACTTGGATTGTATTCTTCTTATTGCTTTTATCCCCTTGTCTGTGCATGGTTGCTCCTTCTATGATCCCCCTCCCAAATACACTTCATAAGTACCATAATCAAAAGTGCAGGGGATATAGGCAATTACACAATGGGGGCCAAGAATTCTTGATTTTGATTGGCTAACTAGCATCTTTTACCTGTGGTAAATCCTGCGATATACCAACAGCTAAAAGAGCCAGTCAGTCAAATCTGTTACAAAATTAATCCGATCCCCCGAAACAAAAATGCCGCCATCTGCCATCTCTGTTAAAGTTCTGTGTCACTGAAGCGTGACTTTCAAAATGGACAATGTTCAGTTAATGCACCGTGAGGAGTGACACATTTTTTTTTTGTACTCTGTTAGTATGCATAACTCTCACAGAAGTTAGTAAAATGTGTAACTGCCAAAGTCTAACTTGGTCAGACCCACTGAAAACTCCTCCTGTCAGTGCTACACTCACACCACGCTGCCCCTCGTTAAGCTTCAACCATTCCCGCATCGCAGACAACAACAAAAGTGCCGGATCCCTTTCATTCTTAATCTCAGCCTGCTCTTCTACATAATCCAGTTGGACCTGCTGTCTCAGCTGCAAACCTTGGCTTCCATCTTTAAAATGGACTGCAGTTTTGAACTGACAGACCGCAACACTCCCGAAACCTAGCATACACATAGTAAAATGCGTAGCATATGGCATTTCGATAAATTTTCTTGGTATTGACCTACCATTTGCTGCCTGGTTTCCAATTCTACTCACCATCTTTCTGACTCAAATGGCAGCAGCTCTTTCTGCATACCACTCTCTTCTTCTCATGGACCCTCTGCAGCAGACCTGTTGTGGAGCAGAGCTCTCTGTATCTTCTTTAGGGTCCCAATTCTCGATCGTCTCTTCGTCCTGAACTCCCTTTCCACCTAAGAAATAGAGTTCATTGACTCTGTCCTATGGCCGTTCTCCTGTCCTATCCCTTCACTTTCGAAATCCTCACCCTACCTTTGAATGCCAACCACAAAAGCCACACTAAAGGCAAAACAGCTAAAGCCACAGCGAAAGCACAGACTTAACAGCAACCTTGAAGAGTGAAGATGTACAGTACTAGCAACTGTGAGACTGTCAGTTTAAAAACAACAATGAAAAGAAACTGAAGCCTCTGGCTAGCTGTGCATACTGTACTTGAGTAACTCACTATGAGGTGATGGGGGTATAAAATAAAAACACTGAAGCCTGGTACCTTGCCTGTTTGGGTAAAACACAGGGATTGCAGATTATCCTACCTAGCAACAGGGAACTATTTTTTAAGGTGTAACAGTAAATTCAATAAAAAATATTTAAAGTAGCAAACAACTTAATTTTTCTTCTTTTTTTGTTACAAAAATTAAGGGACATATTGTATAATTGCAATAAACTACAACAGGGTGTTTATTATTCTGGGATTTACCACGTCTGGCCAGGATTTGACTACTCAGCCTGCGGCCGAATGGCCAAACCATGCCAGCCATGTTAAATCCCAGCATAACCCATGCCCTGTCATGGTTTATTGCTTAATCACCTCCTTACCACACTGCTTGTGGCCTCCCCTCACCCACCGCCCTGTTAGTGTTTGCTGATACATCATTGAGATGTATTTGATCTAGTTGCTTGATGACAATACTGCAGCTTATTTGCGTACCCTGCTAGGAGTGATTGTTATCCTTCATCTCTTTATTGTGAAGTCATGCAGTAATCTGTGCCAATAAGTGTGCGTTATCATGACATTTATCCATTCTGCTTACACACTGTCATCAATAAGTCCTAACTAAAGTTATATGTCTCTTGTCTACTCACAGGTGCGTATGTAACCATTGCAAACTGATGCCAATGTCATTGGAGTGTTTGTGTTGCCAAGAAAGTAAATGCTGTAGGCAATGAAATTCCATCAGAGTCACTCTCCAGCATTATGGAGGTGGACATCTTCTGAGGTAACTGTTTGAATCCAAATGTTGCACATGTTTCATTTAATGAATATCTATTCTTTGAGGGTCTCTTCGATGATGACACATCTCAGCATAAGTATGCATCTGCAAACTGTGAAATACTGTATACAGCAGTATTGATGTGTATGCAGTGACATTCTTTTCTCAATTCTGTTGAACTATAGATCATTGGTTATGTCAGCATTGGGTCCATGTCAATTCACTCCCGTCAATTCACTCTGTGACAACTGGCTCCCAACAACTGGCTCCAGTGACAATTCACTGTGTGACAACCAGCCCCATGACAATTCACTACCTAGAGGAGTTAATTAAATTACTGGTTTGTGGGAAAAGTTTCTTTACTGACAGCCAGTTATCATGGAGCAAAATGAAAATGCAATTTACCCAGACATTGTTTAGTAGTTGGAAACATGCCTGGCGCATAAGGGGTTGGCAAGACAAGGCATGACAGTGGGTGGGTTGAGTTGGAGTGAAGAACAAGTTCCAGGAATTGAAGACAAATTGCCTGCAACGCATAAGGTACGGCTTTGTATTTTTCAAAGAATCTTGCAACTTTTGATCAGCCTCCTGAAATGTAATGAGATGGGGTCCTATGGAGTAGAAATAGGCAACAGCAGACCATCAGCTCACTGGGGAATACACACAGTATTGCTTTCTGACATTGCAAAACAGTCTATCAATTTTCTGCACTCTCTCCCTTCTCCTGCACTCCTAATCCTGCACACCGCCATCAGTAACTCAGCACCCACCTGGGTAAAAAATGATTTTTTTGTATGGAGGCAAGTCTCATTATTGGGAGAGGGGTTAAGAATTAACAAACACTACAGTTGTGCTTACAATGCTGGACAACTAACCTGAGAGGAGAACTGGTTCCATAAATGTAGATCAAAGTTAATTCTGCATCGGAGGAGCTTTTATTGTGAGAGTCAGGATTTTCTCTATTCTCCTCCTGAGGTGGCTTCACTATAATTGTTCATTGACTGGCAACTATTTGGTCTGGTCAGTGGGTAGCTGCAATTTCTCATGCTCTCATGTATTACAGGAGGAGTGAATTGACAGGAGCAGAACGTGCAGGGGATGAATTGACATTGGAGTGTATTGACCAGAGCCAACTGGCAGGCGTGTATTGATGGGGGCGAACTGTTGTGTTCCTGTCAGCATTAGTCCTGACACAGCATGGTTGTACTTGAGAGCTGATGTACACCGACATGTGTCTTGGGGCAAGAGGCTGCAGGTTGAGTTCCTCCAGCCACCCAGATGTGGATTAATTGTCGCGTACAAGAACTCTCAGTCATGGGTTAATATGCTTGTTTCCTGTCTTTAAACAAGGGTTTGGCACTGTTGTAGAAGTCCTCAGATTGACTTTCTGCTGTTGACCTTGTTACAAAGTGGTTGTGGAACAATGCAGACACAGATGCTGACAGACGCAGACAAAAAGAGAGCGAAGGAGAGACACACTGACAGTGAGTCACACAGTAGTACTTTGATTTGTCACTTGCACTCATGTCCTCCCTCTCTCTCTCTCTCTCTCTCCAATTTGTGTGCCTGTAGTAACTGACAGTGTCTTGTCATTCTATTTCTCATCTGTCTCACATTTTGGGTTTTCTCACAGAAACCACTCACCGGAGACATACACAAACTGTTCTGATACCCTCTTCATCATTATGCAACACAGAGGATTGTGTACGAGCACTCATACACAACAAGGCTATTTTTTGATGGAGTGGTTCCATGGTGACAAAAGACCTGAGATCCATCACTCGACCAGTCTGTGATGCACGCGTTGTTAAAATGGAGTATAGCCTCTGATATTATCTACTTTTAGTTACTTGTATCAAGACCGTTAGCTGTATAAAGGGCTCTTCTGCTACTCCTGTTTTACTGTTGCTTTGTCTACCTTTCTCCTCATTTTCCTTTAATGCTAGCTGTTTTAGAAATATTGGGGCAAGTTGGAGACTGAATTCAGTAGTGTATATATACACAACTTTCAGGCCTGTGCTTTTCCATCATGAATTCTCAACTTTTTTTTTAAAGCATAAAGGATCCCTATGGCCACTGCATAGAGATAGAACTCTTACAAGAGAAGGAGACCTTGAGGAGGGTCAATTTTCTAGACTGCCTTGAAAAAGAACTTCCACGTCCTCTTAAAATGAAAAGAAGGAAAAGTTATTTTTGAATCTGCAGTAGTGTTTGAAGGAGCAGATGGACTTTTTTCAGACATTTTCTTATTACAACAACCAGCACACACTGGAAAGTAGAATGTGGACTTACTCTTCCTCAAGAAAAAGAACAGAACAGTATTTGGAGAAAATATTGTGCAGAAGTGTTCTCAAGACTTGACTGTTGTCTTATGTGACAAAGAACCTCAGTGTGCAAGCACTGAGGCAATGGTTACACCAAAGGGCATTTGCTGGGAATCCAAGTTTCAAAGAAATACAAAATTGCAGATGCCCCCATAATGCAAAGCATCATGGGCTGCATATGCAAATCACCACAGAATATTATGCTGGTACATCTTGTCTTATGTTATTGTTAGGTACCTATAATTAGCCATGGTTAGTACTTGTGCACATGCCAGAGTTAATGAGAGTCTCCTTAACCATGGGGAACTATAGCATGAGCAGCAGAAGAAAAGAAAATTGGAAATAAACACACAAAAAATATGAGGAAGGAGACAGGAAATTTGATGCAGAATAAAGTCACTGAACATCTACAACAAGCAACAGATCTGAGAGAAAAAAATAATGGATAGGACATCTACCCCCAAATCTGGGAATTGTATTAGGGACTCTGGAGATTGTCTAGTGCTGGCTGATACTTCAATGTGTTCTGGTTTTATGCAAAATATATTACAGAATGAGGATTGTCAAAGTATCTAATCTCAAAAGCAACTGGACACAGAAAACCAGGAACTATCAGAGATAAATTATAGTCCCCCACCTGAGAGTGTGACTGAATGCATGTTGGTCACAAACATGGATCTTAGTACATCACAATTAATGATAGAAGACCATTTATTGAGTCAAGCTTCAACTGTTGAGGATAGTAGTGAAACAAATAGCCCAGATGTTTGGTTACAAGTCTGGGGGAATATACAATGACTAGAAACAACTAGTATTAATGATGAAGTAGAAACAATACACATCATAAATCTATTAAAGGATACCAGGAATATATCCCCATTCGTTTAAGTAAGGACCAGATTGAAAGCATGAGAAATCCATTCTCTGCTAGGCTAATCATAATGGAACAGTGTATAAGTCTCAAAGAAGTAACTATTAACACTAAGGAGTACACTGCAGCTAAAGGAGCTACAGTATAGGACATTAACTACAAATTGGACAAGTTATTATCAAAGGTTGAATCTAGCTCCATAGAGGTGGAACTAGATGAGGAAGTTACTATTCCAATCAGACAAGGCTTTCCATCTGTTAATATACCAGCTTCTCCACAAACAAATGAAATAAAAATAAAAAACAAGAGTAAATATCAATGTTATCAAGCCACAGATGCAGAAACAGAAAAAGACTAAAACTAAAAATAGCAACAAAATGGGAAACAGAATAAAGAACAGGGTCAGAATGAATATCAGATCACAGATAAACAGTGCAAAAGATGAGAAATACAAAGTAAACAAGTTCAAGGTAATAATAATAAACAGGGAACAACACACAAGCAAGCTGAGACTCTTATGTTCCGTCATATAAATCACCCCCAGCATAATCTAATAGGAGAAGAACAGATAAGTATTCTTGATTTAGAAAGGGGCCTAGAAAGACTGGAGGAGCAACTTTTTTTATTTAAACAGACTTGCAATGAGGTGTGTGGCTAAAAGTAAGGGGAACAAAATAAAAGTATCAACAAGTTTTATGGAAAAAGCAAGCCCCAGTGCCATTGCCTAAGCAGTGTAAACACATGTTTTGAAGATGCTTCAGTTACAGTTAAGACAAACTACAATAATTCTGATAGTTTTAGTAAAGAAAATGGGGAGAACTACATGGAGAAGCCTTTTTTAAGATTCTTTGACCCACCTAATTGGGAAAAGAACATTTAGACAGATCTCAGTATATTCATAAGTACACTGATTAAAATCAAAAAAAGATATTTCCTTTAATGAGAAAGAAATTGTTCAGGTCAAGAACACTGTACAAGATGCAATAGACGTGTACTTTAGAGACCCTATAACTATAAACGCCATTTGGTACAATGAGGCTAAAATACTAGACAAAGGCTTTCAAATTCTCTTCCTGAACACACATAATTTTAATAACTTGTATAGATTAGAGGAGGAGGAGGAGATGAAGAAGGAACCCCTTTGGATTAGCTTGTTTAGGATAAGAAACCTATGGAAAGAAAATGAGCTGAAATTGTAAAGAACAACCTGTAACCTACTGAGTAATACTATGCAAATTTAGCTAGTTAGAAGTGGTATTTTGAGAACAGTACGCACCAAGGAAGTGAGTCAAATTGACATACTTGTCAAAAATAGGAATGTTGTTAATAACATCATGGGAAAACAGCAATTATTGGATAATATGGGGTTATATTTTGTTGAAATGCCTTTGATCTGTGAAGAAAGAATACTTATCATGCAAACTTCACAAACACAAGAATACAATGTACAAACAACAAATAGATTTTTTGCATTAGCTGGATATAGTCACAGACTGGGACTTATTAAGGATGAAGGTGCCAAACACATGGAAGAACTAAGAGTGCCTAGTACTGTCTCAAACATGGACACTTTAATTACACTTGATCTAAACACTTGTGTAATTTCCTGGAATATTGCTGCTATACAGCAAAATTTGTAGACCTAGATTGGATAAATTTTATTTAAAAAGCTGATATCATTCTGCTACAAGAGTCCTTGCACATTGAATCTGCCAATACACCTCTAAATGGATAGCGAGTTTATGACTCAATTGGAAATAAACAAAATAGAGCAGGAAGAGCTTCAGGTGGACTGATCTTTTATTTCAAAGTTTGCACCTTTATCTCAAAGTGTCTTCTTTAGTCATTTAGCAATTTTTTGGTGAATCACTGTAAACAATTTGATGGAGAATGTTTGATAATTAATATCTATATCCCCCCAGAATGCTTTAATTTTTTTGATCAAAACATCTGGAGACAATTGTAGGAAATCATCTCTGAACTAGACTATGCACACCCTGGGTTAAACATTTTAATAGCAGAAGACATGAATGCTAGAATCAGAGTCTATGGTGGCCTAAAGGATAACTCAATACTCTGTGAAATTAATGATCTCCCAGTTATGCCATATAGGTTCTTCCTAGATAGGAATATAAGCAGTTATGGTCATTGTTTAACATAATTATTAAAAATATATAATTGCTATCCCTTAAATGGGAGATTAAAGGGAGACAAACAGGGTAATTATACTCACTTTAGAGTTAAGAGTGCTTCCACTCTTGATTTTGTACTATGTACTACAACTTCTGGACATCTCTACATATAGAATCAAGAGCAGAGAGTGATCACTTACCCTTAATTCTGAAAGGCTGGATGAAAGTAACCAATCAGGAAAGTATAAGGCCTATTCCCCTCAATGAACTACAAGGGAACAAGAAATTAACTTGTAAATATAATTTAGAGGACTACTCCATCCAGATATTTAAGTCTTATTTAGAAATACTGTTAGACAATGGATTTGAATCTCTTGATCCACACGAAATGAGCAATAATTTAGAAATAATAACTAACTCTGTGATGGTGGATTTATATAACTATACCAATCCTAAAAATGATAGTCTATTAGGATGGTTTGATAGGCAGTTTCAATTACAAAAGTCTAAGTTAAAGAGATTAACCAAAACTGCAGTAAGAAGCAAATACATTGTTAAATATAAAAATCTTAGCAGGGAAAGAAAAGCTTATAAACTGTTTTCTAAGGAGAAAAAGAGTGAATGTCAACATGGCCTATGGGAGAAAATGTGGCAGGCTATCTGTGATAAAAATGATAAGCAATTCTGGTGACTAGTAGCTAATGGTACTGATAAGTATAAATTAAGTCTTGCTACCCACATCACAAAGCAACAATGGATGGAACATTTTACAGCCATCTTTTTTGACAGCAACAAGGACTCTTTGGAGGATAAACACATAGACCAAAATGAGACAGGAAGTTTCATAATTACACCTAAAGAGGTTTACTTAGCAATTAAATCCCTCAAAGGTAAGAAAGCCCTGGGACCAGATATGTTACCCGAAGAAGTATATAAAAGTTGTACTATGTATTAGACTCAGCCCTTGGCAACATTTTTTATTAAATGTATCAAAAACAATTGCATCCCAGAAACCTAGAAAGGATATATAATAGTACCCATGCACAAATAAGGGGACTTACAAGATCCCCATATGTACAGGCCGATTAGCCTCTTGTATATTAATTCAAAGATTTTCACAAAAATTAATTTGGTTCAACTCATTTATCAAATTGAAATAACTGGGGAGATAGATAAAACATAGTCATGTTTTCAAAGAGGCTACTCAACTCTAGATAGTCGTTTTGTGCTTCAACATCTAGTAGAGACGTATAATAAGATCAGAAAATGAAAAAACAATTCTACTGTATGCTTGTTTTATAGACTTCTCTTTCACATTTGATACAATTTCAAGAGACATCCTTTGGAATATAATGAGGGAGAGAGGCATTGACCAGACTTTGATTAATATTATATCTACTCTGTACAAAGACACATGGGCTAAAATTAGATTGAATCAAGGAGGTTACTTGACAGCACATTTTAAAATAAATAAAGAAGTGAGACAAGGGTACATCTTAGCACCAATTTTGTTTAATCTTTAAATCAATCCCTTTATTAGATTACTAAACATGGAACAATCTGACTCTCCCAAGTAGCAGAAAGGAAGCTTGCATCCCTTGCCTACATGGATAACCTGGTAGTCCTGGAATTAACAAAGAAGGGTTTAT
The DNA here is from genome assembly GCA_016271365.2 of Neoceratodus forsteri. Classification (NCBI taxonomy): domain Eukaryota; kingdom Metazoa; phylum Chordata; order Ceratodontiformes; family Ceratodontidae; genus Neoceratodus; species Neoceratodus forsteri. The sequence goes on along the minus strand of CM028131.1, from coordinate 982,108,850 downwards.
AAAAAAAACTGACACTTTGTATAAGGCCACCCTGAAGGCTTCATTAAAAACTAATTATGCAAAAACAAAATGTTTGATATTCAGAGGTGGTAAAGAAAATACCACATGGAAAACAGGAAGTCAATTCATGGAAACAGTTAACTCATATTCATATCTTGGAATAATCTTCACAAACTCAGACATATGGTCCAAACACCCAAAAAAGTTTATCCTACATGGGAAAAAAAACTGCACAGGGTCTACATAAGTTTTGTTATAAAAATGGTTGTTTTACACCTAAGCTCCTAATTCATGATATTAAGGCCAACTATGACTCACACATTTTATATGGCAGTGAGATATGGGAATAAAACAAAAAGATCAACTAGTTAAGCCCATTTTTAGGTTATTGTGTACTGTCTGTGGTGTTCCTTTATCTTACCCATTGGTTTACTTAAGAGCAGAAATGGGTCTACCGAATATTAATGCCTTCATTGATTCTAAGAAAAAATAATTACTGGATTCATCTTACAAGACTGGATAAGACAAGATTACCAAAACAATGTATTCCTGAAAAACAGTCTTGGATAGATAATTGCTATTCCAATGACAATTGGCTGAGTAGTATTTATAAATTATTAAGTAAATGTAAGTTAGAATTCCTAAAAAAATTACAGATAAATAGTATTGGTATTAGATTAAAATATAAGAATTTTGCAAAGGAAAAACACTGTGTTGCATGGGATAAAACAAATATTGAAACCATAACACAGCAATATAGTCCAAATGGTATCTAAAGAATGCACCTACATGTAAGTAGAAATACAATTTGGACATCTTACAGGTTCCAGTTTTTCGTAAAACTTATATGAAGGCAAAACTTGAGCTCCTAGACAGCAACCTATCATGGGCAAAATATACTAATCACATGATAGATCCAAATTGTCATTGTAAGCAATGGGGAATTGAAAATTTGATCCACACAGTATGTTATGGGACTGCACCTTGTATAGTAAATTAAGAGAACATTGGTTAAGCCCATTCTTTAATATTAATGGGCAATGTGATATAAAAAAATGATGAAAATACTAATGACACCAGGAGATGAATGAACTATCAAATGAGTGGCCATGTTTTTGTTACACTAACAAAGGTTAGAAAGCACAGGATAAAGCAACTACAAGATCATTTTTTAAAAATTATGTACTTAAGTGTAAGAGAATCCATTTTGTATATTTTAATTATTGTCAGCATTTTGTATTGTATGTCATTTTTGTTTATCTACTTTTGTAATAGCCAGTTTGGCTCAATAATACATTTTGATTGATTGATTGATAAGAGACCTGACCTCAAGAACACAGCTGGAGATGTCTCGTTACCATGGACACCACAAGATGCAAAAATAGTCTTGTCTGTGTATGAGTGTTCATACACAATCTTTAGTAGTGTATGGGCACTCATCATTGATCCACTATCTGAAATAAACCCATAAAAAAACTTGACTTTGACTTACTATGGCACGTTGTCCGCACCGCTGGTAACTGCCATCTCTATCTTCACTGCTGCGGTATCTTCAGTGCACATGTGTGAGGACATTCAATCTTGTTGTGCTGCACTAGTGACATACTCAGTGCAGCACAACAAGATCATTACCTAGTGAGGACATCACAACAGTGTCAGATTTCCATGCATAACTGCATTCCACCATACACTATAGTCCTCCATTTCTCCCTCTGTCTGCTGTGTTTGGTGCACATAGTCCTGGACTCTGCAACAGAGCACAAACATCCCTCCACTAGCTGTACTCTCTGCCAGCTTTCTTTTTTTTCCATCTGACTGCCCTTCTTTGTTTGCAGGTGTGCATGGCTCCATGTGCTGTCTCTTGGGCTTTCTCTCTTGCCTACACTTAGAGTAAGTATATTGACTTTTAGTGACACACAGTGATCTTGATGCAATGGGGGGTAAAGGGGTGATAAATGCACAGTAGATGGTTGTGTCTTGTTGTGGTATTGTACCAAGCAATACTGGTGTTGTGTCAGTGACTTATGTGGAAGGGGGGGGTGGAGCTCACAGTGGCATCCATAGAGCTGTGGATAACAGTGCTGCTCTCCACAAGAACAGAGATGCTAAATGTAAACAGCAAAAAAGGACAGGTTTTTGGGCTTTGTAAACTTCATTCACACCCTGGGTATTTTGTGATGCACCCAGCAAAAGGGCAAGTGTCAAAACAGCATCAAAAGCATGAATTACTACAACAGAACCACATACCCTGTCATGTGTTACAGCCCTTATGGTATGGGGCATGTTGGAACAATTGTTTATATGCATAGAAGGGTCTTTATAAGTGACATTGCAGAGGGAGTGGAAGGAAAAGTATGCCTCTTTGCAGACAACATGAAATTCTGCAGCAGGGTTGATACACAAGGTGGGGGGTGGAAAGACTGAGAAGGAACTTGGTAAGGTTGGAGGAATGGTCAAGAGTATGGCAGCTTAGATTCAATTTAAAGAAGTGCAAAGTAATGCACCTGGGAAACCCAGGGGAAGAGTACACAAAGGGGGAGGTACTAACAACAACAAAAATGGAAAGGGACCTGGGGGTTGCCATATCAGATGACCTAAAGGTAAGCAAGCAATGTGAGAATGCAGTAAGGAGGGCTGGGGGACACTGGGATGTGTAGGAAGAGGTATCACCAGTAGAAAACAAGAAGTTGTTATACCTCTGTACAGACAGTTGGTGAGAATCCATCTTGAGTACTACGTCCACAAGAACATAAACAGAACGTAGGTAGTCGACAGGAGGGCAACTAAAATGATGCAAGGTCTGCATCAGAAGCCATGTGAAGAGATAGACTAAAGAAGCTTAATATGTATACCCTTGATGAAAGCAGGGAGAGGGGGGACATGATAGAAATGTTCAATTACCTCAAGGGACTCAACAAAGTCCAGGAGGGTAGCATCTTTCAGAAAAAGAGATGAGCAAGAACAAGAGGAAACAATCTGAAGATTTGAAGATGGGGGGTTGGCTCAAGGGCAACATGAGGAAGTAATTTTTCATGGAGAGGGTTGTGGATGCATGGAGCAGCCTCCCTGAGGAGGTTGTGGGGTCAAAAACAGTGGGGGAATTCAAGAATGCATGGGACAGACATAAGGCAATTCTGGTGGGATGGTAGGAAGAAATAGGCTGTTGGTTAACTAGGATCTGCAGCTTATTCAATAGCTAGGGAAATGGGCAGACTGGGTGGGCCAAGCAGTCCTCATCTGCCATCAAAATCTATGTTTCTATGTACCGTATCATGGCACTTTGCCAAATTAGTTCCCATGAAAAAATGCATATCTGATTTAGGTTAAGCACATACAAATGTCACAAATGAGATACTGACATGCTTTGTAACATTTGATGTGCATAATATAATGTGCTACACTTCAAACACCCCTTACTTCATCCCACCACCCGGCTATTCACCCCCGAGCTTGTCTATTGATCATGTCTTGTATTTTTTGTCTTTTTAAAAATTACTTTTTTCAGTCAAGGGTGGCCAGCTCAAGAAAAAGGGAGAGAGAGAGGGAGGGAGAGAGAAAGAGAGAGAAAGCAGCATCATAACATTCCCTTTATGATCGAGACATCAGTGTCAATGGAAAACACCATCGCACAGAGTCAATATTTGACAGTCAAACATATAGAAAGAGACAACTATACAGATAGAGAGAGAGAAAGAGAGATGGGACAGATCACACAGTCTCTGGCACACCTTATCATTTACTGCTTCTCTCATGTTCAGTGTTGCAGCTCCTGGTTCTTGATGTATATCTCTCTTTTCTCTCTGTCTCTGTCCCACTCTCTCTCACCTTCTTGATCACTCTATCTGTAGTGTGGACACCTGACAGTGCATACACCTTTTTGTGATTCAATCTTTGGCCATTATCAGTGTGGGGAACTCCCAGAGGTGGTGGAGAGTGGATTAATATATATCTGTACTGCGGTTTGAGTTTGTTAAGATCTGTGCACCTGCAACTGAATGTACACCCTGTGCCATGTGTATGTGTCACACTTACTAAGCAGCTTATGCTATCCGCCCCAAAGTGCTCCACTCATTTGGGACTCCTAATGGGTGCACAGGTTAGTACCATTGCCAAATCTTGGTGCAATGGGAACAATTGTGAATAACTTACCTGCACACACACTTAGCCCATCTCATGGACTTATCTCCTGGCCAACACATTCTCCAACCACTACCCTTATACACCCTCTCAACCCTTTCTTGCACTTACCCATTATCCTACACATAATCCAAATAATCCTTATACTCACAATCTCACCTCTCACCGGCACACACAAACAGCCATCTCACATACACTTACCACATCTCCTACATATACACCAGCTCATAATTATTCATACCATTCTACCCCTCACCTGGAAACACTCAGCACCCTCACTAGCAATTACACCATATTTTAAACATATTCCAACTCATAGTGGTACATTCCATCACACCCCTCTCGAGCACACACATACATCCACCTCACCTACAATAAAACTATCTTATCCACGTTTTCAAACTTTTGCAGTAGACACCCTCCCAACCATCACCTGTGCACATACACACACACACACACATGCCACTGACCTGCACTCTTCCCATATCTTGTGCATTTCCGATATTCACAGACATGCAAATAAGTACATAATTGCCATGTGTGCCCAAAGTAATTTTTTGCATGTTTTTTGGTAAATATTAAACAAGGATACTGAAGCACATACAGGTATGCATCGAGCATCCCTCTATAAGTGATCATTAGCACTGTGCATGGTATGCACCATGCTTAAGCTCATGCCAGCCAGCTGTGGTCTTCTGGTGCTTGGTCACTGATTCAGCGGGAATTAATGCAAGCTGCCATTTGCTGCAGCTTGCATTGGTGTCCTGGCCTGTTTGAAAACTGAATCCACTGTGTTAATGCAAGTAAAACTGTAAATTTATTGCAAGACTGATCAACAAGAGTGGTAGCAGGTAGGAGGCAGGGAACTACAGACCAGTCAGTCTTACCTCAGTAGTGGGCAAGATTATTGAGGCACTCCTTAAGGAAAGGACAGTACAACACCTGGAATCCATAGGAGCACAGGACCCAAGACAGCATGGGTTTAGAACAGGAAGGTACTGTCAAACTAATCTCATAGATTTGTTTGACTGGGTAACCAGGGTGGTGGACCAAGGGGGAGCAGTGATGTCACCTACCTTGACTTCAGCAAAGCTTTCGATACTGTTCCACATAGAAGATAAATAAGCTGAGTAGGCTCAGGGTGAGTCAGAAGTTGGTTAACTGGGTGGCAAACTGGTTGATGGGCAGAAAACAGAGAGTGGTGATAAATGGTATACAGTCAGAAGAGATGCAAGTCACAAGTGGGGTACCTCAGGGATCAGTTCTGGGGCCAGTCCACTTCAACAGCTTCAACAGTGACATTGCAGATGGACTGGAGGGTAAGGGTTGTCTGTTTGCAGATGACACCAAGATCTGCAACAGAGTAGATGATCCAGATGGGGTGGGCAGAATGAGAAGAGATCTGGATAAACTGGCAAAATGGTTGGAAGAGTGGCAACTGGGGTTTAATGCAAAGAAGTGCAAGATCATGCACATAGATAAAAGAAACCCTGAAGCCACCTATAGGTTAGGAGGGGAGCTGCTGGCAGTCACAAGGGAAGAAAGAGACTTGGGCATCATCATCACAGATGACCTGAAATCATCCAAGCAGACCACTAAAGCAGTAGGTAAGGTTAGGGGGATTATGTGTTGCTTCCCTAAACATTTGCAGCCTACTAAAAAAATGGAACTCCTACCAGGGATGGGTCCTGCAGCATCAGCCTGATATCATTGCCGTGGGTGAAACCTGGCTCTCCCCCCATATCCTGGACTCATTGGTCTCCCTCCCTGGGTATAATGTTTTCTGTGCAGACCGGCAGGGTCAGTAAGGGAGGGATGTGCTTTATACACCAAGGACACTGTGAATATTCACCTGCTCCCCCCTCCCCATCTTCTCCCTGGACCCCAGGCAGTCACACTCAAACTCACTATTAGACACTCCCATACCCCCCCCCCACTCATCACTGCTATATACATTCCTCAGAGAGACCACAAGGCAGCCTTCTATTATCTCCTGTCCTATCTTGCCTCCCTACCTCCTCAAAACGAAAAAAATTATTCTGGGGGACTGCAACATCAACTGGCTAGATAAGGCAGCTGCCCCTTTCATCGACTTAGCCACAGCCCATGACCTCGCACAAATAGTCCCTTCACCCACCCGACTAAACCAACGCTCTGGGTCCTCCTCTCTGCTGGACCTAGTCTTCACAAACCGCCCACACAAAATATCCAACACTACTATTCTCCCATTTGTGATTAGTGACCACTCCCCTCTCCTCTGCTTCTGGACATGCAAGATCCCCGAATCCCCTCCAAAAATGATCCTAAGATGCAAACTTGGCCCTGGTAAACTTGCTTTCCTAAAAACCCACCTTAGTACAATGGACTGGTCCTTCATAACTAACGCCCTCAACCCTGACACAGTCCTAGACCTTTTCATTCACTCATATAATGCTATCTGTGACATGTTCGTCCCTCTAACCAGAAGGATGATGAAAGGCAACCCTGCACCCTGGATATTGGATTATCTACTGGCTCTGATACGGTCTAGGGACTCCCTATGGCACCTCTCCATTGAGACTGGACTTCCATCAGACAGACAGAAATACCGAGAGGCTCATAACCAATGTACTTGGGCTATGCGCTAAGCCAAGGCAGAGTTCTACAAATCTGCCCTATCCTCTACCTGGGGTGTGGGGTGCAAATTCTGGAACAATATTAAGGACATCTGTGGCATAGCCCACAACCCTGCCTCAATACAAATCCTGATTGAAGAAGGCCTGACCTCTGATCCCTCCCGGATTGCCACCGCAGTTAATCATGCCTTCACTGACCTCAGCCATGTCCTCCCCAGCCACTTCTTTGACCCATCCACTGACGCTTACACCTCCTCCCCCTCTACACACCCTACATTTCACCTCTGTTGCATCACCCCTAAGTCTGCAGAGTCATACCTTAAAAAAGCCTTAAGCCACTCACTATACAGTAGCAACTCCCTAGACCTGAGACTTTTCCGTCTCACCCTTTCTGAGGTGCTTATCCCCCTAACTCACATTATTAACTGATCCCTATACCTCAGGAAATTCCCCTCACGCTGGAAATCTGCCTCTATCACTCCCATATTTAAGAACAGAGACTGTACCTCCACCAGCAACTACCGCCCTATATCTATTCCCCCCCCCCATCTAAAGCACTGCAGCGTATAGTCTCTGATCAGCTCACTGACCTGCTAAACAAGCACAAAATACTTTTCCACCATCAATATGGTTTCCACAAGGGACACAGCATGATGACCGCCCTACTCAAGTTCACCACCCACTTCCCTATGGCCATCGACAGAGGTCAACTCTCCGGTGCTGTCTTCCTCGACCTCACAAAAGCGTTTGACACCGTCAACCACTCCCTCCTACTAACTACCATTGCCAAACATGATCTCTCACATGATGCCCTCTGCTGGTTCTCTGATTCCGGCAGGCCACTCACAGCAAGTCAAAACTGGAACCACCTTATCCGGCAAACTACCTGTCCACTCCGGTGTCCCACAGGGGTCTATCTTCGGACTTTTGTTATTCAGCATCTTTCTCAACTCCCTCCCAAAGTCCTGTTCAGGAAGCATCCTTCTCTATGTGGACAATGCTGTCCTGTACTCCTCAAAGCATGACCCTACTTGGCTCCACCTCTCTCTTCAATCCTCCTTCAGCAATGTCAAAAAGTGGTTCACCGCACAACACCTCATACTAAATTATAAAAAGACTAAAGTTATGTATTTCTCTCACCCACTCAGCTCCAAGAAGGATGGCTGTCCTCCACTTCTAATAGCCAACCAGGCCCCTCTTGACCAAGTGGACTCCTTTAAATACATGGGGGTCACTCTTGACCCAGCCCTCAATTTCCACCTCCACATTCACCTACTATCTACAGCCCTCAACATACGGCTGGTCATCCTCTACAGGTTTAAATATTGTCTCACTCCTGATGCCCTTCCCCTTGCGGTCTCCTCCTCAGTCCTCTCCCTCCTAGACTATGGCATTCTTATCTATAGCACTGCCAGCTCCTCAGTCTTATCCAGACTATGGCTCTCCCTCAAAAAAGCCTGTCGCCTCACGCTGCGCTGCGATCATCAAACCCACACTTGTTCCCTTTACAATGCCATAAGTTGGCTTAACCTCAATAACCATATTAGGTTTCACACTTACCTCATGGCCAAAAAGATTTCACTCAACCTCACCCCTGCTGGACTCTCCCCCCTAATACAACGAACCACGACACAGCAGCACACCCATAGTGCTAGCAGGCAACTCTCGTGGTCCCCCGATGCAGCACCTCCCAATTCCAAAAGCCCTTCAGCTATCGAGCCCCAACCTGGGTAAATAGCCTACCAAACACCCTTACAAACTTGAATAGTATAGACCCCTACAAAACCCACCTTAGGAACCACCTACTGTACATGAATCTCTGTGACTGAAACTGAACCTATCCTCCACTCTATATCAATTGACCACATCCTCTGGACTGATGTCCCCCACATCACTCCAGAGACTCTCTTTGTTAGCCCAACACAGGCGTTTGCATATGTTCCCCGGACTTGTGCCTTGCACCAGGATAAAACCAGTATCGAACATGCTAGTCGCTTTAATGCTGTATTGTAACTGTATCTTATTTGCTTATGCTACTGTTTCTGTATTTGCACTGTACTGTTCTCCTACTGTATGTAACTATACTGACGTGGAACCTTTGAAAAAGAGTCTTTGACTCAAAGGTATTTTCTGAATCCTCAATAAATAAATAAATAAAATAAGGGGGAGGTAATAATCCCTCTTTACAAGACACTGGTTAGGTCCCATCTGGAGTACTGTATGCAGTACTGGAGGCCACACCTGCACAAGGACATTAACCACATTGAGGCAGTCCAGAGAAGGGCAACCAAAATGGTGCAGGGACTGCATCAGAAAACATGCAAGGACAGATTAATGGAACTCAATATGTATATCCTGGAGCAAAGGAGGGAGAGAGGTGATATGATTGAAACATTCAAACACCTTAACTCATTCCCTCCTGGTGCCCATTTTGGGTCCGGCTCAGCAATCGATGATTCCGACACCATATGGCAGCTATGGGACTAAAGCAGTTAAGGGCATTAACAAGATGAAAGAGTCTAACATGTTTCAATATAAGAAAAATAGCAGGACAAGGAGATACAGCATGAGATTAGAGGGAGGTTGATTAAGGGGTAATGTGAGGAAGTTCTTTTACACAGAAAGGGTGGTGGATGCATGGAATGGCCTAGCTCAGAAAGTGGTGGATATGAATACAGTGGAGGGCTTCAAACAGGCATGGAATAGGCATAAGAGAGCAATACAGATAAGTATGAATAGATAGGCCATTGACAGAGAAAAGGCCGATGGCACATTCATAAGGTAGAAAAAGAAATGGGCAGATTGGATGGGCCTTGTGGTCCTTATCTGCCATTGACTTCTATGTTTCTATGTAAATAGTCCCTTTCAACATTAATGAAGTCCTAGAACTGTAAATATTGACAGGCAGTCTGACTGGCACTTTAGGCACTGTACATTATAGTGATCCGTCATGATCAGAATGTGGTGCCCTACTGTATATACACTCTCCTGGTTACTGTGCCATTTATGCATTGTTACTCTGATTACATACTCTTATCCACTGTTGAAAATGTGTTATGACAGTACAGATTATGTACACTACCTTTCTCTAATGTTTACCACTTTGCAGATGTTGATGTTTTCTGTAAGGTGAAATGTAATGCATTAACTTTGGTAATTACACATTTGTCACCGATGGCTTCCAATGCACTCCATAACTCAGTTAACTGAAACTATTTTGTATTCTATTGTTGCAGGAGTTTCTGTTACATTGCTTACCAATGATTTGTGTGGTGGATATGGCAGAAGCTTGGGCGTCAGAATTAAAAGGTGATGCCTGCCTGTGTGGTGTTTACAATACATGAGCTATTCCCCTCACCAGAATACACTGGATTCCTTCCACCCAATGAAGAGGAATAACTATTTCACAAGATTTTCCACATTACTGTTATCAATCATATGTTGAATGCTGGAATGCCAATTCTGTATTAGGTCACCTCATAAATGAATCACTTTCTAATTTGTGAAAGTTGCCTGTTTATTTTCAAATGTATTACAATTAGTAAGTTTAATTACTTTTAAGCATGTCATGTGTTGAACTATTTACAAATAACAGCCTTCACAAAGAGAACAGTTAGGAACTTAAGTGACATTACAGATGTTGTATGATAATTATATTTCTTGCAGAAATGCAGTTATGATTTGCACTTGAACGTTTTATGGCTGTTGCTTTAATTGCCTGCTCCTTCATGCGCAGTCTTTTTACATTTTTATCGTGGTTCATGCGGTTACTTTATCCAGTTTGTTGCTGTGTGTTCCAGCCACCAGTTCTACAGTTCATTTCCGTAACATATCTACAGACATGTAAATTCTGACATGTACATTTCTGTGAACAACGTTACCAACCAACATATTCTCTATGTGTCACAGTAATGATAACCTGCCCTATAAGTGAGTGAAGTAATCTAAGCAATAAACCATGTCAGGGTGTGGGTTTTGCTGGGATTTATCCATGCCTGGTGTGATTTGGTTGTGAGGCCACTGGCCAAGTGAGCCAGCCACACCAGAAGCGGGTAATTCACAGACTAACCCACACCCTGTCAAGGTTTATTGTGATTATACAATGTCCCTCTTCAGTTTTGTATCTAAATATTAAGTATGAAACACAGTTTTTGGCCTTTTTTTATTATTTCTGGATTTTTATGCAACTTATAAAAAAAAAATAGACCAGTTCTCACATTTTCCGCTTTTCTGGACTATTTATTTTATTTTTTTTTCATCGGCCACCCCTTCCCACACAAACACCGCACACATACATACACTAAAGTGTTATTCGTTTTTTTCCCTTTAATTAAGAGCCTACTGTGAGTTGTCATTGCCTCTGATACTGTGTAAAAGACACAGTGTGGCTGTGAGTGCTGATGGAAGTTTTTATTTTTGTAACCAGTCTGAGGAACAGTGAGAAGCAGGTATTGGGACATTCTAAATTTTATTTATTTTTTTTCCTGGAAGACGAAGCATTAACGGGCTATATTACCTCAAAACTGCAGCCAGTTTTTAAGTTGCCACTTTAGTGTAAGGCTTACTGAGGATTTCGTATGGTGGTTTAACCACTAATGTTGGGGGGGTTGGAGGTGTTTGAAAACAGGGTGATTCTGTCTGTGGCTGACTGGTACCTTTTGCATGGGCACCTCCTGGATTTACAACGGCGGAATGGTGCCAGGCAAGCCAATTAGAATCCTCTATTGCTGGATCCCATTGTATAATTAGTGTGTGTGACCATCGAGCCACTTAATCCTGTACTGTATAGAATACGCATAAAGCTCACTCGCACACATCTTCTACACATACTCCAACTCTTTTATCTAAACCCACCATACCACCCATCACCTGTGCACAGACTCATCCCCTTTGGCTGCACTTATACCATCTACTGCATGTACTCAAGTCCAACTTACACACACACCCTTCCACACCTCACCTACATGCACACTCTCAGCCCCCCACCCGGACATACCTTATCTCTTGCACATTTAGTAAAACTCATACCCATTCACAACCTCCCAGCACTCACCAGTACACACTAGCTGCCCATCTCCTGGACTTACTGTCTGGCCAACAAATACACCAAATCCTACCCATACACTCCATATCACCCCTTGCAGTAATTACTGCATCTCAGATACATACTGTAACTCCTACATGTGCACACACTCCCACTGGAACACAAAATCGTCCCTTCACCTGCACTTACCACATCTCCTACACATACTGTGACTCACAACTTTTCACAGTAGCCCACCTGTAACATAATCACACACACTCGCCCACCTAAACAGCACTTAAAACAACTCATACACATACTCAAACACCTACCTCTACAACCCTCCAACTCCTCAACTGAACACACAATAAGTACCTAACCTGCAGCTACCTCATCCCCATACACATAGTCAAACTCATACCTTTTCATATAATCCCATCCCTAACCCAATCACCCAGACTGGACCATCTCAACTGCACTTACCCAACTCCTACACCTAATCAAACTCCTAACTGTACACACCTCCGAGCTCCTCAACCCCACACACACTCTTACCTGAACTTGCACATATGTCATGCCCTACATATACTACAACTGCTACCTCTACAAAACCTCCCACCACTCACCAGCACAGACCATCTGCCCCTTTCAAGGAATTACCCCCTGTCTAACACATACTTCAACTACTATGCATACACATCTTCTCAGCCATCACCTACATGTACACCATTTCCTACACTTACTACAACACCTGCCTCTACACACCTTCTCAGCACTCACTGGCGCTCACACTCTGCACCCTCAGCTTTACCTACAACGTTTCATAGACTTACTCCAACTCCTGTTTATACCCACCCTCCACCCTCTCAACTGCAAACACAGCTGAATTCCTTAGTTGCAATTAACACATCTCCTGAACATACACCAGCTGCTACCAGTCCAGACCATCCAACCCATCACCCAATTCCATGTAGAACCATTGAGCATAACAATATTAGAGTCATTATAACCCTGCAATGGGGAATACAGTTACAGCCATGCTGTGGACTCACTGTGGTGTACACTCATTCATGACCTACATAACATACAGCTGTCTAAGTAAATATTAACTGAGTAACGATTGACAGTAATGGCACAGTGAAAGTAGATAAGGCTATTTCCAAAGAGCCTCCCACATCCCTTCCCATAACATTATTTATGTTAGTGTTTTTGGAATAGAGCTCCTTAAATACCTGCCACAGTATTATGGTGAGAGATAATACTTAAGCGCTGTTGGTGCCGGAAACGTTGATAAATGCCTGGTGGGGAAATAAAAAAATGGTGACTCACTCACTTACAATGACAGAACTCAGATAAGCTATTAACTGTTGTTAACAAATTTGTACTCTTGTGTTGAGGCTTGACATTCATATCAATGAATTATTGATGTAGACCTGTTGAAATCTTTAAATCCAATAAGGACATCTCACTTCAGATGCCCTTTTTAGAAAACATACAAAGTGGTATGGCACACTGATGCATCTGAAAAATCGCATAGTACAAAATGTCCCACTGTCAGACACAAATTTTAAGCTAATAATAAGATTGAATCAGCTAGCCCACGAGTCATGACAAGGTGTTGGATGCCTGCGGATGTCAGTTTTAATATAACTAAATTCACATGCATCAGAGTTAATGTGATTATATTCATAGCTCTGTGGACACTTGTCCCTCCACCCATTCCTACACACCATACCATTTCCCAGCAAAAGAACTTGCATAGTTTCAACCAGAGATACAACTAACCGCCTACATGGCAGAAGTTCACCTACAGAACTACTATGATGACATTGAGAATGGTGGTCACTTCTGTATCATACTCTTCAGTGCACCACTGCACAGATAGTGAGTCTATCATCTGTTGGTGGGGTGGGTGGGGAATTTGTCAGTGGTGGTTCTGCCTTGTTTTTACCTTTCTGTAAAATAGCTAGAGATGTGCGTGATTACGAAATTATGTTGCACAAAATATTTTGTGAAATTTGCACATTTCAAAAAATATTTTGCAGGTGTGAAATGCGAGATTTCACTCGTGGAATGTAAAATTTCACCCTCAAAATGTGGAATTTCTCCCATGGAACAGCAAAATTTCATCTGCGAGTGGGCAAAATTTTGCCATTTCAGGTGAAATTGTGCATTTTGCTGTGAAATTCCACATTCCACAGGTGAATTTTTGCCACTTCGCACCCGGCAAAAAATTTCACGAAATGGAGGAATTTTTCAAAATGTTTCACGCTGCAAAATTGCCGATTTTGCTGCAATTTCACTGGTTAAATATAATTTTGCAGCATTTCTAAAAATAGCAACCACATCTGTTTGACGGAACCATCTCTCCATAGTGTGATTTGTGCATGATTTCAAAACCATGCATGCTTTTGACTATTTCTGTGATGTGGATTTCATAGTATGAGGGACAGCAGGATGCCATTAAAACTAGTCATGTTGGTATCAATCTGGTTGTCATGTATGGCAGTGCAAGCCATGAACTACCATACATGAAACCCCTGGGTGGGGGAGAGTTAGGTATATGACTTAGAGGGATGCCATACAACATATATGCTAAAGGCTTTGAAGTATTCCTAATTATTAAACTGTATTGGTGCATGGAACTGTATAATATGCATTAAGAAGTCTGTGTTGTAGTCAAACATAAGGATGAATTTATGTAGTATTGGCAGAAGTTTGTAAAATGTGATGCTGCATACTTTGTTGGAAAAGAAGTACACAGTATTGCATAATTTACTTTCCATTGTTTCTCATTTCTTGAAGCTTCACCAATTAGAATGCAGTTTTGTAAGTGTGCAAAAGAATGGGCCATTACGAGGGACAAGCTTCTTGGTGACACTCAACAAAATGGTGTACAAGTTATCCATCTGTATGAATTGCATTTCCCCTGACCGTTTACCTCCTATGACAGTTGTATCCATGTCATGACTCTTTTAAAATGCCACTCAAGTAATGCATCATCTAAACTAATATTTGTTAGACAACGCAATCACGGTGATGTCCAGTCAAAATACCATTATGTTAGTATCACAATCAATGTAACTGCATGCAGTATTTTAGTTCATTTTTTCAAATACTGTAATGGTTATCTAGAAGAATGAATGAAACCATCATAAAATCTAACACTGATGTATGTTTCTCTTATTTTTCCTTTTTTGCATTTAATTATCAGTACTATAACATGTCGCACACAGGTGCACATCAATGAGGATACTGTTTGTGCATTGCAAGCCTGATATTACATGCAGGAATAAGTTTACATCCTGCAGTGCATGAGGCATGGCTTCAGACATGTACTCAGAATGTTGGATGATCTAAGTACTGTTTGTGGGTTGGGGTGGGAGTGTGAGGCATTTAGGGAGTTAAACCTTACTATGGACTGCTTACCTCCTCTGGTGGTGAATGACGTGCACGTGCCTACAATGAACATGACCTCCAATGGATATGGTTGAATGAGAGCAGTAGGCAGTAGCAATACTATCTGGGTGGCAGTGCAGGTGCCTGGTGTAGGCTGCATCATGACTCATTGAGCCCATGAGCCCTCTTTAGTGGGAGGGAGGGAGGTAGGGGGAGGGAGGTAGGTGACATGTAGGTGAATGGCAATGGCCACTGGTAAGTCATTGCATAGTAGTTCTGCACAATGGTTTACTGTATGGATGGCAAGAATTCCACCACAGCAGTATGAGAACTAAAATAGAATTCATGAGGTTGGTTATGGGGCATCTTCTTTGTTTACCATTCTATTGCTTCCAAAAGACATGTATGCATCCAGGAAGTTGGGCTTCCTATGGTAAAAAGCAGTGGGAGCGCGTAAATGGAAATGCGCTGAGGTGGGGGGCAGCATTTTATTAGTATACTTTAAACATTCTGTTGTCACAGGTCATGGCATTAACTGTCCTAATGCCTCATTCACATACCAGTCTTTCTGTGTTTCGACCATCAATGATTCTGCAAGACACAGTTAAGATTTTCAAAAGACAGGTTATGAAATAGGATGCATTAACATCTAATAGAAACAGTATCTGAGAAGCCTTAAATTCTATCCTATTCAACCTTCCAGCACTGACTAATCTCACACACTGCCCCCCTTCTCTCCCCTCCCACCTTTTTATAACTTCTGATTCTATCCCCATCACATTCCACCACCATCTTATCTCCTCTTTTCATTTATAGAATCACCTCCCTACTGGGTATTGAGGTACAGCTGTGGTTAATGGTATAATCATTTAAATAAAAAAACTTCAGGTGCGAGTTAGTGGTATTGTAGGGGACGGAGGTCACCACTGCACTATATAACACATATTGCTCAGTAGTATTTCTGACTATCTGATCAAAGTGTAATCTGTTACAGTGTACATAGCCAAGCATTACAAGTCCATTAGGGATATAAGACATATGAAAGTATGTCACTCGGGTACCATGTCCAGTTCGTCATTCACTTGTGCAAATTGTGACCTATGTTTACTGATGACCGTGTTTTTGTCAGGGTGTTCACAATGAGACCAACCTGGTGCAGGTACCACTGTGTCTGCATGTAGAATTCTTGCTTTCTGATGTGATGGGTACTGTACCCTGAGTAACACAATCTCATGCAGTATTTCTTCTATGTATTCTGTTCAAAGAAAATGCATTAATTAGATTCACAAGCTATGTTGTAAGAATCAGGCCCAGCACATGCAGGATACACTCAAAAGACAGACATGGCCATATGCTATTATAAAACCAACAATGCACAACTCCTCAACATACTTCCTACATATTGCACACCTCCCTTACTCAAGCACCATTAGGCATATTATTCCCCCACCTGATACCATGTTTTATCAGACGTCTGACTTCCACACCACAAAAAGACTGTAGGCAATAGTATGCACATCTAGTCAACCTTAGCCCTCAGACATCAGATACTTGTCTTAAAAATTATGGATTCAGCATGCTATGATGAAATAGAAGATGGTGTCCAATGTGGTCATGATGTGCACCTGGTGCAGAATGACCAACTGATGTCATCTAGGAAAGTTGAGCTGTTTGAATTGCACAGCTTACATACATGTTATTTGGCAACTAGTAGCAATATGGAGAAAAATGGATGGACAATTCTGCAAAACTAGTGTGTCTGTTACCTTGGGGGTTTGATTCTATCTCACCTGTAGAACAAAGTTTGAGAAGTCCATGGGTATCATTTAACAGAGATGGTAGAGGCAGCAGAATGCACCAGTAATGCATCAAGTTGCTCATCCTGTACCTGTCATACCATATAGTAGTAAGTCAAATGTTACCATGTTCCTTTTAACCCCCCTTCAGAATGAAACTGACTGAGCCAGCCCATTGGCACAGCAGTTGAATTTCCACGTGGGACATCGGCGACCTGGGTTTGGGAATGGACCCAGATCATTGGAGGGCCAGCTTGGGGAAGAGGGATTGAGCATCCCTTGGACTGCACTCCTTCTCCTGGCGGGAGGGTGGTGTGTGCCCAGTACAACAGTGACACCTAGTGGAGGCCAGGCTCGTCACATAGTACTGGCACCTCTATCACTTCTGGGGTGGGGAAAATGCTCACAGTCATTGCACATCCCTGCCCCAGCCTATAGGGGGAAAAAGTGCCGCCCATCCGTCTACATGAAGCCCTGCACTGGGCTTTGATTAGCCTCCTGACCTGGGCTCTCCCGATTAGTCCCAGTTTCACAGCATTGGTTGGGGTACAGTGCCACGACCCCACCCTCTGGAGGGCAAGCCAGGGGTGACTGGGAGAGCCACCAGCAATACAAGAGGTGGAAACCTAGGGGCACCTTGACCAGGGCTGAAAAATACTGAATGCCAGTGCAGTGAATAAAGAATAGTAAATAAAAAAGAAATCAAAGAATGAAACTGACTTCTGCATTTACTATAGTTTTTGTAATGGTGTTATAAAACAGATGGGTATAATAACATTGCATGACATTTGAGCTGTGGTACAGCAGCATTTGGAAAACAATGGAGTTGTACTATAACAAGTGCTGTACATCAAGCTATATACAGAGTACTGAATGAATAAATATGCACAACAGGTGTGTTCAGGCACAAAGAGGTTCTTATTCTCTCTGAACCTGTGAGTAAAGCTTGAGATGTCTGTGGGAATCAGAGCCCGGAGGTAAGAAAACACTTGTTATACATAAAGTTGCCCATTCAGTATTTTTTTTTTTGTGTATATTGGCACAGATATTCAAACTGCACCACATAAGTGCACAATAGCAGGAGCAAGCACAAGTCCACAGTCCGCCCATGCACAACACGCATAATATTCAAACACTGCGCAGGTCAAACACTGCACAGGTCAAGATGGGCCTGTGGCACATGACCGAATATCACGCCAACTGCGCCATAGCACAACTAGGGATGTGCAGTGGTGCAGGTCAGATGCGCAATAGCAAAACCAGGAATGCCTAGTGGAGCAGGGCAGCAGTGCAATAGCACAACCAGGGATGCGCAGGGACAGGATGCAGGGGCCCACCACCCATGGCAGGGATGGGCAGAGGAGCACACAGCAGAACAGACCTCACCCCCCACACCCCAATCACCGCACAACCGGATGAGAGCAGGAAGAACCACCAGCCCAGGGACACCAGCAAGAAACCAACTGCTGTGGTATGGTGCACCAGCACACCCCCTTGCAAGCTGGGACCATCACACATGGATGCCCATCCACCCCATACCACACCATCCCACCAATGCAGAGTACACCCTGCACCACGATCCCCATACACCCTGCCCAGGAGTAGTGCCCAACAGTGCAGGACACCCCAAGCATGCCACCACCCCCACTGTGACAATACAACCCTGTGCACCACAGAACCATGCAAGGCAGCCCCACCATGAGCACTCAACAGTGGGCAGCAGCAGCAGACAGCGAAGCAACATCTGCATACACAGTGCCACCACGCACGTCCCCTCCCCAGGTACAGCTGTGAGGCTGACCATGCGTCGGCACACGAGGTACCACACACATGACAAGGCATGGCCCAGACCCCAACACCAGTGTTACAGCACCCTGCACACCCTCCCAAGGACACACCCCAGCCCAGCACTTGCCACAACAGCCAGCGCAGACACCCACAGTGTTGCATGGAAGTATGCGCCACACAGGATGCAACACAGTGCACAGACAAACAACCACCATATACCCAAGGGCACACCAACACAGGGACACAGTAGCGGGTCAACCAAGCCCCCAGCATGTAGCCACGGCAGCCACGTACACACGGCCAGAACCCCTCCATGGCACAGGTGTGCCAGCAACCCTGTGCAGGCACCACAATGATGTACGCCATCAGCATGTGGCTGAAGCACAAGAGACAGACAGTGGAGCATATACCCTGCAACAGACACAAGTGACAGCACCGAGGTGGGACAACAACAGTGGAGGCAACAGTGCCACCTGATGCAGACATGCACCACACCAGTGACAAGAGGCAACCCGGCATCATGCTGGGTACAGTGGCAGTCCAGCATGGGCAGCCACCACTGACATGCCAGCAGACTATGCAGGTCACAGGCATGCAAGGGTGGCAGCTGCACAGGCCATGGATGGCCTGACAGATGCGCCATGGACACATTGCATGCACCGTGTACCACTGCACACAGTCATCCAGTGCACAAGGAACAACATACAAACCACAGACAGTGACTTAGAGCTATGCCCACACCAAACTTACCTCACCTACGGGGACACACATACACCCTCCCCATGATAGCATGACCCCCAGACACCATGCACACCACTGCAGCTGAGCACCATTAGCCCACTGCAAATCAGAGACCACCACAGTAGGCATAACTAAACAAATTTATTAGAAGTATAAAGAAAACTATGTACATATTTACAGAAAATAAGTGGTGAGGGCCACAAATTGGGTGGAGGTGGGTAAGGGGCAGGTGTGAACAAATGGGAGAGGGAGGGAGGGGTGTGAGGGTGGGTCCAGTGGGGTTGTCATAGTCCATGGACGGACTTTCTTCAGCAGGAGCCCCATTCCCTGCTCCTATGGTGTCTCCTGCCATGTCTTCGCCACATGCCATGCTGATCCACCCTCTTTAGTACGGCCAGAGAGGCCCTGGCCACCTGAAGCAGCTCCTGCACCGCCCTCTCGATATGGACATCCTCCATCCACCTAGGACAAGGGAGCAGAATCAATAGGCGTGAATGCACAGCCCCCTGCAGCCCACCTATTGTGCATGGCATACAGCTGTGGGACACGCCCCTGTGATGGTATGCGACCACTCACAGTGATCGTGTCCACCAGACCTGCCCACCCAGATGGACACAGCCATGTGGACCGCTGCACGCACCCACTGCCCAAGTCCCACACAGCACCACCGTGGCTGTACAGTGACATGGCTTTGTGGTGCAAAGGCAGTGGCACAGCCATGTACCTGGTGCACGCATGGACCACCAGTGATGCACTCCCAGATGTGCAGTGCCACTGGACAGTGCTGACTGTACTATGTGGCGTGCATGACAGTGGTGTTAATGGATGGTGGCCATGCCCCGGCGCCCACCCTGCTACACAGCATGCACAGAAAATCCTGGATGTAAGGCACTCACCATCATCAGCCTGGTCCTGGCACTGAGCCGGTATGGGACCTCCGCATTGGGATGTTCCTCACGCAGCTGCCTCTCCTCCCCCACACGGCAAGGCTCCTCAGGGCCTAGGGTGCAAACATGGAGAGAGGAACATCAGTACACTCCAGTTAGCAAAGGCCCCCCCACCCGGGTGTGTGCGATCCCACACAGCAAAACCATTCAGCCCACCCACCCCTATACCACCACCACTCCCCCGTGTGGTGGACACATGCCCACCATGATACCCATATGGACGTAACCATTGTATGGATGGGGCACCTACCTGGCCATGGAACAGCACCTCTCCTGGTGCGTGCCCGCAGGCAGGAAAGCCTGTCCGGGTTCCTCCACTGGAGGTCCTCGTATTGGTGTCTGCACTGCTCTGCTGTTCTCTGGAGTCCTGTCACCTCCTCCAGGGCCACTGCCACCTCCTCCCACATGGCACTCCTGGTACTGTCCAGGGGTGCCTTACCAAAGAGAGCACCAGCATGGGGCTCAACTAACAACACAAGGTTAGCCAGTTCCACCTGGGTCCAGATAGGTGCCCATCTCCGTGCCATCCTTCCACCGAGTCAGAAACAAAATGGCACTACCTAGCGCACGTCTGCCATGTACGGATGCTGCATGGTACTGTGCTGCCATTCTCCATTGCGCTGTCACTGAACAGCATGATATGGGTGCACCCATGTGGATGCATGGCACCTAGGGGGCAAAGGTCAGGCTCAGGGTCAAGGGTCCCTTGAGCACGGATCACCACCACTCGATTGTTACTTACCACGTGTAGCGCAGTAGGGTGCCTGTGTGGCACTTCTTGTAGTGGCCTACTGCACTGCGGCAGCACAGGGCCTACGGCGCCCCAGGGCAAGAGCGTTATACATGTGAATAGTGCACTAGCTCCACTGGCACAGTGGTGGACATGCCCTGCTCTGTTTCCCATGCTCAGCACATCAGCAGCATGGCAGGCATTGGCGTCAGCACCCCAGGCATGCGCTGTTCAGTGTCTACTGTGCACATCACAGAGCTGCGCCCCTGCCTGAGCACGTTCAACACAATTGCTCAAGGCGCAACAGCATGATATTCAGCCAGCAAATGCAAATCAGCTCATCAGCAATTTAATGGTGCAGCTACTGCATTAGCATCCACCTAAAATTGAGCCTCGCCTCATTTGCATGCACTGCGCTATATAAATGTGAAATGGGGCTGAAGAGGCCATAGTCTGTTATTGCAGTCTATTGTGGTGAGTAGCATGCTGTTTACCACTGTGGACTGTGGTGTGGGAGATGCATGGGACTGCACATTCAGAGGTAACACCTGTCATTCCCACAGAATTAATAATGACAGAACGTGAGGTGGAGGAGGAGGAGGAGGAACAGAGACGTGGGAGACAGAGGAGGCCCGACTTCACCCGGGCAGAATCAGATGCCCTGTTTGAGGCCTACCTTGACCAGGAACTACTGCTCAGTGGACAGTGGGGAACACCACAGGCCCGTGCTGCAGCATGGGATGAGGTGACGCATGCCATCAACCAGCATGGCAGCCACCAGCGGTCCATGCAGGAGTGCAAGAAGAAAGTTGGCACGGACAAGAGGAGGATAAAAGATAACATGGCTGCCATCAAGGCAGCACAGGCTGCGACTAGTTGTGGACAGTCGGCCATGCCACACCTGATGCCACAGGAAGAGTGGGTTGCTGGCAGCATGCGGCATTGTGCCTTAGAGGGTGTTCTAGGTGGTGGCTTCCAGATGGATGGCAGCCCGTCACTGCATGGTAGGTCCTGATCTGTCACTGTGTGCGGGGTGGGGGAATGCCATATGGTAGGGCAGAGACAGTAATGCTACTGTGTTCCCTTACAGCTCCTGAGCATCTACATGGGTCAGCGGTGGTGGGTTCATCCATTGAGGGCGATACCCTGGACACAGAGGAGTGCCCATCCACCTCCACAGGTGTCCGAGGGTCAGGACAACAGTGTGCCTGCCTGGCTGTCCAGACTGAAGTTGGTGGAGCTGGTGCAGAGGAGGCCCTGCCTGTGTCCCAGCGTGACAGCGTCCATGGATGCCAGCATGCTGATACTCGGACTGCTGTTGGAGCCATCACAGATGATGATGGAGCTCACATCATGGACAGTGATATGTGTGGGCCGCAGGATGGCCACACAGCAGGTAACAGCACAGGCATAGCCGTAGATGGTGCCACCATGGAGGCCTGCGTGACATCACAGTCCAAACCTGTGCCTGTCTGCACCAGTGGGGCAGCACTGGTGTATGTCCAGGACAGTGGGGCTGTTGCGTCTGCTTCGGCAGCACCGTTGAGCCCTGGCAAGTGGTGGCCGGAGGGGCAGTGTCAGCAGTTGGCCAATGGCGATGGGGGGACAGTGTTGGGGGAGGCGTCAGTGCACCACATGTGGCCATTCCCTGGCATGGCTCTGGTGTGCAGCGCCCATCATCAAGGAGTGATGCCCAGCAGGGCCAGGAACACTATGAAGGACGTCATGCCGATCTGGTGGATGACCTCTTTAATGAGCACAGACGACTGCTCCAGGCTGCTGTGAATCAGCAGTGGCAGCTTGTCAGGGCGGTGGAGATACTCAGTGCAGTTCAGCACCAGGCAGAGGAGCAACACAGCAGAGACCACACTCTGCTCCTGGCAGAGATGGCCCAGCAGCGGGAGGATGTGACCGCTGCCATTGACAGGCAGACACGTGCATTCACAGCTGTCATGGCCACATTGGGAACACAGTTTGTTGCTCATGCACCACAGACACCATGCAGTGACATGTCCACCCCCATTCCTGGCATCTTGCAACACCCTTTATGTCGACACTGGGTTCAGCTGTGGGCATTCCGAGCACGCCTGGCGCAGGCGTGTTCGGTGAGCTGAAGACCCCTGCTCGAGCATGGTCATGTTCCCACAGAGTCACCCCTGGAGGACTATTGGTGCCACCCCATGAGGCCAGTGGTCAGTCTGTCATGGCTGGCAGCTCTCGGTGGGGCTGCCCATGCATCCATGGCGGCCGTGGCACTGTGCCGCGTGACTGACCTGTCTCTGACCATGGCTACTGTCTGACGCTGCCCTGTGTGCAGTGTGTTGTTCAACGTGCAATGCATAGGTGGGGTACCCGGCCCTGCACACACACACGGTCCATGTGCACACCCTCCTGGCTGCTGGCCACTGTGGCATGTGCATGATGATGCCTGCGCTGTGCTGTCTGCTACTGTGCAGTGGTGCCCAGTGTCTGAGACAAGCACATTGACTGGCACTGGGTGTGGTCATCTGTGGACCTGTGTGTGGCTAGGGGTGGCTGTCGGGGTCAGCGTGCCTCCTACCCCTTGTGCATGTCTTGTGGGGGGGGCTGTGTGTGTGTGTGACCGCTTGCTGTGTTAGGCCTCGCCCATCCCTGATGTGTGCGGTTCCACGCTCAGCCAATTCTCTTTCCGCCATGTGTCCCTGGGGTTTGTCCATGCGAGTTTGTGGGTTGTGCCCTTGCCATTGGAGGGTGCACATGGCCTCGTGACTTACCTGGGTTGCTTGAAGTGCTCCTCTGTGATGGTGTCCTGGTGCAGCTGCGACATCCATATCAGTCGGGTGTCCCTTTGCCCAAGGGGGGGCTGCCTATCACCATCTGCATTGGCATCCTCATTGTTCCCATCGCTGTCCCCCTCTTCGACCTCTACAGCTATCCCACAGTCATTGGCCATGTTGTGCAGGATGCAACAAGCCAGGAATAGTCCACAGGCCTTCGAGGGGCTGAACTGTAGGGCACCGCCAGACATGTCCAGGCAACGGAAATGCGCCTTCAGGGTCCCAAACACCCGCTCTATGACATTGCGTATGGTGGGCTATGCCTCATTGTACTGTTGCTGTAATGGGGTCGTGGGCCGCTGGTATGGTGTGAGCAGCCAGGGATGGAGTGGATAGCCACTGTCACCTGTGTGTAGAGGGTGGACATTAGTTTGGTGATCAGCATTGCCCTGCCATGGGCTGTCAAGGCCAGTACCCATGGCACCTTTGACTATGCCTCCCCCCAAGATCCATGTCATCCTGCATGATTTGCATACTCACCCACTAGGTGTCCAGTGGGGATGTCCCCACTCTCAAACCTGTGGCACAGTGCAGACTGGTGCCAGATGAAGACATCATGTGCTCCCCAAGGGTGTGTGGTACAGACATTGGTTACGCATCCCCTAGCATTGCACACCACCTGGCAGTTGATGCTGGCATAGCCCTTCCGGTTGATGTACGTGGCACCTTCTGGGCCAGGTGGTGTGTGGATGGCCACATGGGTGCAGTCAATGGCCCCGATCACGCCAGGCATTTGTGCTACCCTGTGGAACTCTTGTACTGTATGTGTACTGTGCACTCCACTGGTGTGCTGGGGAAATGGATGTACTCTGCAGCATGTGGCAGCAGTACACTGAGGAATTGTGTGAATAGGCATGACGTGGCTGACTGGGTTATGCCTGTTGTGTCCCCTGTTGGTCTCTGGGAGGTGCCCGTGGTGAGCAGGCACATGACAGCTGTTACCTTTGTCTCCACTGACAGAGCATGGCTCAGTCATGTGGGTTTCTGCATCTCATCACTGCACAGCTCACAGAGCCACCTCAGGATCACCCAGTTCAGGCTGTACCAGCCCACAATCTCTGTGTCACTGTACTGCTTGAAGTTGGTGTGGGCTTGGTACCACCTATTGGGGGCATACTGCCGATGGGCCCTTCCACGGCCGGCGCCCCCCTGCTGCCTGCCTTCTCACATGCCTCATTACCATCTCCATCTGAAAGGTGGCACTGGCCATGTCCCTGGCTCATGCCTCACCAGCAGCTGTTATCCCACTCCCCCCACTGTCCTTTGTGATACTCCCCCTGCACCGAGTACACCTCCGAACTTTGGCTGTCCTGCCCACTGCCACTGCCCTCAGTCCACTGTGGCACTTCCCCCTGTCTCTCCTGCACAGTGGCACAGGCTCCCCACTCCTGTCCTGTTGCTCTTTGTTCCTGGGTGTGCCCAGTCCTGCTCCTTTCCAGTCCCACTCACTGCTTCCCTCTCTTCTGTAGCTATTACCTTGCTCCCACCTCTGGCTTCCCTATAGCGTTCTTGTGCCTCTCTCCTGTTCCTTTTTATTTTGGATCATTTCCGCTATCGCATAACTTCCGCTTGCTCTCCTATTGCGCATGGCATATGCTGTTGAATATCGCACTGCACCATTTATTCATGGTTCCTCCCCCTACGGTTGTGCATGCATTCATTACCATTGCGCTGTTGCGCATTGCAATTTGGGGGGAGAGCTGCCTCCAGCTGAATATCGCAGAATGGAGCATTTTCAGACTTGCGATGGTGCATCTGTGTGGCGCATGGTGCAACCCTTTTGAATATCTTGGCCATAGTATTTTTTGAAAGGTGCCCATTGTGTTTAACTCTGTTTCAGAATGAAACTGATTTGTGCAGTCAACTAAGGTTATAGAATGCTGTTGTACCACACAAGGGTGCAATCACATTCCATGATCCTTGAACTATTGTACAATAGTAGTTTGAAAAGGATGGATTGCTGGGGGCGTGGCTAAGCCTTTGACCAAGATGGCAGCATAACTGCCCTGCTTCCTTCTTGTGGATCCTATCCTAGTGCATCCTGCTGCTGAGGGAATTCCTTTCTTGCTCTAATTGCATAATTTTGGAAGAGGGACATACCTGCTACACCGCGTTGTCCTCGTTTTCTTCTTCTTTGGAGTACAGAACCTGCTGAAGCCTCCTTCGGATCCATGGCCTCAGGGATGGGCTTCTCCTCTCCCACATTGCCTACACCTACAAAAATGGAAGAGATGTTTCACCAACTGATGGCACAGATGACCCAAATGACCTTAGCTCTCAGTAATAACACTCAGACTCTGCATTCTTTTGAGATGTGGCTATTTCATACAGAATGCCAGCTTAAGGCCCACGACTCGGCTCTGCAGGAGCTGACTGCATTGACCTGAGAGCAGGCCCACCTTATCCACTATCTCCTGGATAAGGTGGATGACTTAGAAAATCACAGTCGGCAAAATAACCTCCACTTTCTGGGCTTTCCAGAGGGAGCTGAACGTCAAAACACTATTGGACTTCTTCAGGAAACCTTAGTGCACATTCTGGGGTTGCCCCCAACAACTATTCTGCACATCGAGCAGGCCCATCGAATGCTAGATCCGGCGCCCAAACCTGGAGAGTGCCTGTGCCATGTCCTGGCCAATTTTCTTGACTTCAGGCAAAAAGAGCAGATCGCAGCGGGAGTGAGAGAGAAAGGTCCTCTTATCTGGCAGAGGCAGCAAATTCAAATTTATCAGGACTATTCTGGGAGTTGAATGAAGCCTGCAAGCTTACTCCATCTGCTGCAGAATCTTGCATGCTCACCACATCACCTTTTCGCTGCGCTACCCAGCCACTATGCGGGTGAAGTACAATGGATTGCCCCTCACCTTCTTCACTTCAGATAGTCTTTTGGACTTTCTCATATGGGAGTTCCCTAAATACTGCAAAAACTCAGACCTCTTTGGCTTCCCCGGTATGTCTCAGGACCCTCCCAGCTGCTCGGAACCCTCTTCTAGGCCTGCATCGCCTTCCTCTACCCAGCCAGTCTACAAGTTTGTAGCACCCCTGCCTCACTGTGGCTTAAGGTGCCATTCACTGCATCGCCACGAACGGAGGCAACCATCCACCGCCTGACAAGCCGAAGCTATAACTCCCGGACCTGTGGAAGATGACCAGTGCCAGTTTCACTCACTGAACCAATATGCCCCACTCCTCACCCTCCAGGAGGACAACGTGCTGGCAACAAACCAACCATCTACTGGAACACTGACAGTTGCGGGTAGATCTTGGGCTAAAGTAGCTGCATCACCCTCCCAGGATGATCTGGTGCCTGAACAGGCCCCGACACCAACCACTCCAGCTCGACCGCCAGCACCAGATCAGGAATCCCCGAGCAGATCCTCTATGCCTCGGCCTACGGCGGCCCCTACATGACCTGGCGGTGGCATGAAGATGCAATCACTCCTCTCCCTGTCCTGGTGGGGCCATAAGTGTGTGTGAGTGTGTTTTTTTCCCTTGCTCTCTGCATGGTCTCTATCTATGGTTCTTCCCGCGCCTTTTTTTTCTACGGCCCAATGCCATCTCTCCTGTTTGGACTGTAGCTGGTGCAGACATATTACTAAGGGACATTTTGTCCTACAGAATTAGGCTTCAGGCACAATTTAGCGATCTTCCTTTCTACTGCTTGAAATAGTGTTGCTAGATCGCCGTGCATCATATACTCCCCTAGCCCCTCGCCTTCCCCGATGCTAACTCAGGGCAGGTACCCTAAAGTGGATGGCTGGAGATACATGCTTTTCACCTTCTATCAAGCCTGTGGCTAACCCTCTTGCTGAGCCAGCACCTATTTTTTGGGTAACCTGAATGGGAAGGTGCCTAACCCCCTGCCCATGCCAGCGCCCTTACATTCCTTCTATTCTTGATCATTAGGTACCTTCTGCCACACCAGCAGCATGAGTGCTGCCCCTATCCTGGCATGACCTTATCTCCCCCCCTTTTTTCTCTCTTTTGCTTGGCCACATGAACACTCTATTCCTGTCCCCCCTGCTCTGCCCCTTCACTGGTGTGCTGCCTATGCTTCGACTTCTCGGGACTGCAGGTCACTACTGACCTGACAGGATACGATGGTCGCTCAGACACTCCGGATACCCAAACCCTGCACAATAGCTTGTTTTTGCCTTGGTGCATTCTTACCTCTTCCCCATGCTGGTCACATCCCACAGGGGGAATGGGTGCTGTAGCTGCCCTCTATGCACAAGTGGATGAGCAGTGAACCTCTCGCTTTCTGCTCGCCACTAATACCTACCCCATGAGAGGTCGGCGGATGGCCTTGGCACCGAGCATGCCGGCCTGACTGCCCTCCTCTGATTATAGGAATTATAAAGTTTACTAATGTTATTGCATATAGTTTTCTTAGGTATCAGGCCTGTTTCCTGATTGTATACTGTGTTTACTGTTTCTTCTGGGTGCCCATCAAAGCATTGTTCCCTATATGAACTGTTTGGCTTGGCTATGGCCCGCTACTGGGTGCTCTCCGGGCTACTCTAAGATTTTGGGTCACTACGCCCTCTGCCTCTTCACCTATTTTTTTCAAGCTCGTTACCAGCCCCTGTCTCCTTTGCTGGGACCATGAGTGACCTCCACGTTTACACCTGGAATGTGTGGGGCTTGAATACCCTGGCCAAATGTAAACAGGTGTTATCTCATATGAAGAGGATGAGGGCCCCAGCTGCTTTCCTGCAAGAAACTAAACTCATGACACAAGACCATGCTATCATTACCAGAGACTGGGATGGACAGGTTTTTGCCTCGTACCTGTCCTCTAAAAAAAGGGGCGTAGTGATACTTCTGCATAAATCTCTCACCTGGTCCCCTATCAAGGTCAGAACAGACCCACATGGCAGATGGGTGCTAGTTCTCTTGCACACCCCTGAAGGCCCCCTTCTCCTGGGCTGTATATACGCTCCTAATCAGGATGATCCCTCATACTTTCACACACTTGCCCAGGAAATAATTTCCATCACCCCCCCCATCCCTATCATACTCGGAGGGGACTTTAACCTAGTGTTAGTACCTCAAATGGTCCGCAGTGCCCTCTCTCCCACACAACACCTCAAAGGACGTCAAGCGCTCCTACACTCAATGGCTGAAACTGGCTTGACTGTTATTTAGAGGGTCTTACACCCTCAGAAGAGGGATTACTCCTTCACCTAAACAGTACACAGTTCACATAGCCACCTAGATATTTAGCTTATCTCCAAAGAAATATCTCCTATGGCACCCAGCTCTGAGATTCTACCTACAGTGGTCTCAGACCATGCTCCATTGCACTTGCACATCCTTTGGGGTCCTTTCCATACAAAGTCTAATCTGTGGAAATTAGACCCCCTTCTCCTTAAGGACCCATAATTTATTAAATGGGCTACCTCGGAGACTACCTTTTTCCTAGTAGAGAACCCTCCCCTAGATACTTCTCCAGGTAGTATGTGGGAGGCTTTCAAAGCTACCTTGTGAGAGGCCATAATGGGGTATGCTTCTAGGTGCTGCAAGCAACGAGAACAATGCCTGGCCTCATTAAAGATGCAACCTAAGACTCTAGAAGCTCAGGCCAAGCAGACTCCTCACCTCCCACTGGACTCTCCTGCCTATAAAGAAATGCTCTCAGTCCATATGACTATCAATGAATTACTGGCATATAAGGCTGAAGTCACTCTATTGAGACTGCAACATCATTACTGGGAGGATGGGGAAAAGGCTGGGAAACTCCTGGCCTATCGGGTGCGTAAACAGCACTCGGATCAGCACACTTCAGGACTGAGGGACTTGACAGATCACATTTACACTGCCGGACAGGCCATTAATAATGTCATGAAGCATTTTTATTGCGACTTTTACTCCTCTACTAGAACTCAGGTGCCTAGATCCATAGAGCCCTTTCTGGCCTCCTTACTTCTCCCTAGTCTCCTGCCTCCCCAGATTTGGACTCTGGACCTCCCGATTATGCCGACTCAAGTCACTTCAGTTTTTAAAGAGCCTACTTCCTGGGAAAACCCCAGGTGGTGATGGTTTTCCGGTTGAACTCTGGCAAGCTCTTGCTCCACAGATTGCCCCCCTCCTCTCCCAGGTTTCTAATGAGTCTCTCATTACTGGTACTTTTCCCCCCACTTTTCATGAGGTTATAATCATGTTTTTTCCTAGAAAGGATAAGGACCCAACTTTGGCCTCCAATTACTGCCCAATATCCCTTATCAACACAGACAACAAGATTCTTGCTAAGATTCTTGCTCTCAGACTTAGCCCACTCCTCCCTTCTCTGACCCATCCCTCTCAAATTGGCATCATGCCAGGATGACTCAGTAAAGACCATATCAGGTCCTTAATTAATATCATCTATCAGACAAAATCCTCTCCTACTCCTGCAGGTGCTATTGCGGTCAATTTCAAAACAGCTTTTTACTCTCTGGAGTGGGACTATCTTGAAAAGGTGCTGTATTGCTTTGGCTTTGGGACCTGTTTCTGGAACTGGGTCAGAGCGATGTATCACTAACATACAGCCAGAATTCATACCAACACGGTAACATCCACACCCTTCCAGCTCCTCAGTGGCACCCACCAAGGATGCCTCCTCTCCCCCCTTTATTTATCCTAGCTATGGAACCCTTGGCCACCATGATTAGACAGCACCCAGACATACAGGGAATCACCTTTGGGTCTCAGACCTATACCACGCTCATGTGCGCTGACAACTTACTAGTCCCTGTGGCTAATGCCACCATAGCACTCCCTGCGCTCCTTAGAGTGCTCGCACAGTTTGCGGAGCTTTCTGGTTTGAGGATGAATACCTCTAAGCCTGATTTGCTCCCTCTCAACCCTCAGTGCACTCAAATTTTGATTCCCCCTCTTGGGCTTAAATGGGCCTAAAATGAGCTAGTATATCTCAGCATACATATTTCCTCAGACCTATTGAATACTTGGGATCTTAATATGAAACCTGTACTTGCAAATCTAAAAACCAAACTGAATAGGTGGAGTTTGCTTTACCTTACTATGCCTGGGAATATTGCTGCTCTTAAAATGATTTCAAATCCCAACATTCTCCACCCTTTATCGCATATCCCCTTTGATCCCCCCAGCGAAGTGACTCCGCTCCATAGACACTATGGTGGGGAATTTTTTGTGGGACTCCAAAAAACCCCAATATAGTAGAGGGAAACTGCGATCACACTGGAAGGTGTGAGGCTGGAACCTTCCTTGGTTTGAGGGCTATGTATGGGTGTATTCTGTAGTGCAATCATTAAAATGGTTTTCTACCGTGACTTTTGAATCTCCATAATGGGTGTATATGGAGCAATCGCTCGCACAGGTCCATACCCTACCCCTGTTAATATGTAACCCTCTTCCTAAAACCTTGCAATCTTACCCCACCATTGGATCTGCAATGCGAATTTGGTTTAAAGTTCATACTAAGCTCAAAACCAATCCCAAATCGCCCCTTTACATGCCTATATTTAATAATGCCCATATCAGTGTGGCATGCAAACCAATTAATTGGCCTCACTGGGAACATCAGGGCATAAGATTTGCAGCTGATGTCTTGGACCGGGGTAGGCTGACAATGCCCCCCTTCTCGGAGTTGGCTGAAATGAAGGGCCTGCACAAAAGTGACTTCTGGAGATATCTACATCTATGTAGTTCACTGATGGCCCACTTTAAAACACACTCAGACAAGTCATCCCCACCTCAGAAACTCTCCTCCTAGCTTAAACTTTCCAGGGGCCAAGCCAGCACAGTGTACACTGATCTATGAGAGAGTTTTCCTTACCAGACAGAAAAGTCTAAACAAAAGTGGGAGAAGGTGCTACAGATCAAGCTGGAGGCTGAGCAACGGGCCCTCTGCTGGAAGCAGGCGCACCAGAGTTATCCTGATGCCAGCAGCAAACTTATACAAAATAAGCTGCTGCATCACTGGTACAGGACTCTGGATCTTTTACATAAAACTAAGCTTCTAGACAACAACCTTTGCTGGAGATTCCAAGCCCATATCGGTGATCTATACCATATTATTTGGATTTGCCTACTAATTGCCCCATTCTGGTAAGTTGTTTGTCAACTGGCAACCCAAACCCTGACCCATATAGTGCAGACGGACCCCCTGATGTGGATTTTGGGACTACCCCCCCAAAACATCACCCTCAAGGGGCAACAACTTCACTGAATAGATCTGCTAAGTATCTCAGCTAAGCGCCTAATCTTATCTCGGTGGAGGACCACTGATGTCCCCTCCCTCATTGAACTTCAGCATGCTCTTGCACAATTAGCCTCTCTCAATTGCATGACACATGTTACACGTGATGCACTGGCAGCCTATACTGCCTGCTGGGCCACCTTTCTTGCTTACTTAAAACCTAGAACTGGGATAGGATGAGCACCAAGATGCTTATCGTATCTGACTTACTCATTCGATTTCCCACAGTTAAGCCCCCACCGTAAGCTCCCCATAGCTAACCTAGCAATTTGTAATGTCTCTGTTTCTACATTATTCTCCTTGAGACATCCAACCGCATCAGATGAGCACCCAGGTGTGATTACTGTACTGTTATATTTATTGTATTCTAGCTTAATGTCTTAAACTTTTTTGTCTTTTCATGGCTTGCAATGCTATTGACTGCTCTGTAATTTGTACCAGTTTACATGTATATAGTCAGAGAACTAAGAGCCCTCCTTTACCCTCTTTCTTTCCAGATACTCAATGATACACCATGGACTTTTTCCTTGTGATGACTCTTCTCTGACCAATAGTCGTTGTGATACAGTATATGATGTGGTATATACTGGTGTGTGCAAGCATAAAATGTTGAATAAAAATTATTAACTAAAAAGGATGGATTGCTATATCAAACATTGCCCTACTAAACAGTATGGCTAAGTTTTGTGATAACGAATTTAGAAGATGGATAATTCCACTTATACATACGGTAAGTGGTTTCGGTTTTCACAACCTTGACAACAGCCTCTGTCCCTTTCTTAGCCTTAGGAAATGTCATTTTATACTTCTGCCTTCCATCAGCAGTCTCTGCCTGAGCATGGTAAACATTTTTGTTAAAGTGCACGTCTGCCAGGATGTGTCTATGAAGAAACAGAACATTTGTCATTTTGTTCAGAAGTTGACTATTGGTGTTACTAGGGAACTAATGTACAAATGTTACAACCAGGGCAAACTGGGTTACCGTATCATGCATACATAGCTCCATAGAAGCAGTGCTAAAGCGGCAGAGCAAAATGACACACCAGGCTGTGGAAATCCTCCAAGGTGTAAGTCTGATACATGGACGATATTTGCCTAATCTCCAGCAGTATGTAACTGCTGGACACAACCTCATCGACCAGCTAGAACTGATGACTTCCTACAAAGAAAGTATTTAGGGGGTTGGCGTAAGGTATACTGTAATTTGTACACTATGGGAACACATATAAGGACCGTAATGTGTATGTACCTTGTCGCAGCTACTCTCTTTCCTGTATCAGTGTGCCATGCAGGCAGGAAGGGAACTTGTCCCCGTGCCCAACATGTACATTACAAATGTGATTACGAAGGCTAAGCCACTTTTGAACAGTGAGTTCAGCATCACCAGTACTGGATCCAGAAACCCAGAATAGATGGCTTATTATTGATATTATCCATGGTTGAACTGAGTCGCAGTCTTTCTATTTGGAGACAGTTTCCAGTTTTCTTCCAACACCTATTGGGGAGACACAGAACAAACTCAGTGACACAGCCAATTGGATTGGCTGTGGCATTTTGGGCTACTAACTTTACAACAGTGTCATCTTAAATACAGTTTTCTAAAAAACAGAGTCAGAATGATGAGAAAGTCATGTTGTGGGATGTGTGGGGCAATACAGTGATGTATTTTGAATTTCACGGACCAGTGTATTAAGAAAGTAGGAAAGAGTAAGTGATGAAGGAAGGCACTTTGGTTCTCAACATAGGTGCCAAGGGCTAAACAGGGGAAAGAGAGGTATTTCAGGCATGTAAAACAACACAAAAAAAGTAGTAGCGGGAGGAATAGATGGAAAACCCAAGGGAGGCAGATGAGATAATCAAGAAGACACATCTTTGAAATGAGAAATAACAAGCATGGTTTAACAAAACTTAATGGTGACTAATGAGCTGTGATGGCAAGGGACTTGAAAAAGGATAGGAAAGAAACTTTGAAAGACCTATAGGGAATAAACCAGGTGAGGAATGGAAGCATCTTCAAGATGAAAGAAAATACATAAACTACTGGACACATTTTAAAGCTGGAGGGTGGAAGATTCAGAGGTAATAGGATGGGGCTGTACTTTACATGGAGGATGGTATGTCCCTGGAGTAAAATACCAGCGAGAGATTGGTGGAGGTGAAAAAAGTGTTTGGGGGGGTGAGTCGTTTCAAGAAGACATGTGATAACCTCACTGGGTTCAAAGAAGAAATGGGAGGAAAAGTTCCCTGAAGGAAACAATGAGGCAGGTACCCACAACTAGGGCAGTGAGGAGAGGGGTTGGCCCAGGGGTGAGATGTAAGGTGGAGAGGGACAAGGCTACCAATGGGTAGGGGATGGGACAGACTTGATGGTCCATTGTGTTCCTTTACAGTCGACAGATTTCTATGTTTCTATCCAAGACACTGAAATAACAACTGCCATTTCAATTAGTATATCATATACATTGTACAATGGCAAATACAGATATCAGTTGACAAGAAGGACCATATTGTGAAACAGCACTGACATGACAATGGACATTATTTACATGGATTAAGAGAGAGAAATGACTTACTTATTGTTTTCTGAGTAATATGTAATTATTAGCTGTCAATATAACACATCTAAGCTAGTACATCACATCTGGCAATGGAGAAAAAGAGATGTCAAACCTTTGGACATATGCCATATGTCAAAGTCATATTTCAAAGTAATGTTGAATTTCTGGATGTTGTTACTTCATGAATGCATGGACTTGTATGTGGTGGTCCATTGCAAGTTGGTGAACCATTACATCCTTGCTATGCAGAGTTTAATGCTCTTGTCAAGCTGTTGCTAGCCCTGCTTGTAGAGCAGAAAGCAGCTAACTAAAAAGCTACATGTTCTTATTAATTTAAAATTTATATCTCAGCAGGAGTCATTGTCTGTTGAGATTAAGTAGACAGATACTTTATTAGAGGTAGAAGGGGTCTTATTTAGGGTTAAAAAAGAAAGAAAAGAAATAAAGTCAGTGTGTGTTCTGTGCTGTGATGGGTATTGTATCAGCTGACTTTGCTAAACCAGTAGGAGGAGAAAGAGCTTAATTGGGGGTGTGGCTTAGACACTATAAAAGCAGGTGACTCAAATTACAACTTCCTGTTGCCAGCCCTGCTTGTAGGGCAGAAAGCAGCTAACTAAAAAAGCTACATTTTCTTATTAATTTAAAACTTATATCTCAGCAGGAGTCAGTGTCTGTTGAGATTAAGTAGACAGATACTTTATTAGAAGTAGAAGGGGTCTTATTTAGGGTTAAAAAAGAAAGAAAAGAAATAAAGTCAGTGTGTGTTCAGTGCTGCGAAGGGTATTGTATCAGCTGACTTTGCTAAACCAGTAGGAGGAGAGAGAGAGAGAGAGAGCTTAATTGGAGGTGTGGCTTAGACACTATAAAAGCAGGTGACTCAAATTACAACTTCATGTTGCTAGCCTTTTTCTTCCTAATTGCCCTCCATCCCCCACCCACCCACCCACCCTAAGGCAGTTCTACTTTTTATAGTCAGCTGGATATGACTGTCAACAGGAACCTCCTGTTTGGCAGTAGGAAGGAAGGATCATAGAGAAACATTGGTTTTGTCAACCCTAAGGGAAAAAAGTAGCTCACTCTCCCCCCCTAGCTGCTGGTGATCTGACATTGAGGAAGGAAGAAGGAGGCTACTAAAGAATATAGGAAGTTGTTGTCCCAGGACAGGAAGGGTGAGAGTTGTAAGCAGAGGATAGAGTAAAAATACAGAGAAACAGGAAAGGGGACACAAAATAAGATATGATAGGAGTGGTGCAGTGCAAAGGCTGTGGGGCAGCAGTGTTCCGGGAGACATTCTTGAGGATGCGGTGCTGCCCTATTTTCAGGCACCTCTCTGGTCTGAGAGAGGAGGCTGCCTATCTCCAAGCTAACCTGGCTAGGATTCGTGAAACCTCCTCCCCCATCCAGGGACCACCAGGGCCAATGCAACTACCTCAGAGGTTGCCAAGAAAGAGGATAGGCTGGACCAGGGTGGTCTCAGGGAGGGAGAGGGTGGTGAAACAGAGTTGCATCCCTCCAGTTGTACCTCTCCACAGTTTATTCACTCTTCTGGTGGATAGTGGTTCCTCTATGGAGGCATCTTCAGTGGAGACAAAGGAGAATGCTGGGAACCTTCACAAAGGAGACCCACAGGAGGGTGGCATGGGACCCCACAGGGGAAGGAAACAACTCCTGGTGGGGGACTCAATCATTAGGGGGGTAGAAATGGGGGAGGAAGGGGAGAGGAAATTAAGGTGTCTTCCTGGTGCCACGGCTTGGAGGGACAGGAAGTGAATCCTCAGGATCGTGGGAGAAGCTGCACGAGGGAGGGAGCTGGATGTCACTGTCCACCTAGGAACAAATGACCTAGCTAGGAATGGGATCAGAGCAGTGCAAGTGGAGTTTATAGAGTTAGGGAGGGGCCTTAGACAAGTAACGCATACGGTAACCTTCTCGGAGGTGCTGCCTGTCTATGGCAAGGGTGATGCTAGGGCACTCCTCACCAGGGAATTCAATGAGTGGTTGAAAAACTGGTGTGGAGCTCAGGGTTTTGGCTTCATTGGGGACTGGGGAGACTCCTGGAGGGATGCAGACCTATACTGGTGTGATGGTCTGCATCTGTCCGGGGGGGAGGGGGAACCAGGATCCTAGGTGAGAGGTTTAAATGCTTTATTGGCAAGCATTTAAACTAGCCAAGGGGAGGCACTGAAAAGAAGCGGAAAATCCCAGCATCCCCCCACAAAACATGGTAATTAGTGAGGTAAACACCAAGGTAGAGAAGTTATTAGGGAGCAGGACAGAGGTAAATGTAAAAAAAGGCAAAGGCAGTAAGGACAGGAATGGGGCTAAAAGGGTAAGGCTATCAAAAAGTGGAGGGTGATGAGTACCAATGCCCGTGAGTCTGTGTAACAACTCCCTGAACTAGTGGCCTTGATGGAAGAGGGCTGCCTGGATATTGTGGCAGTCACAGAAACATGGTACACAGAAAACCATGACTGGGATGTCAACATACCAGGATACACAATCTACAAGAGGAACAGGGAGGGTAAAAGAGGAGGAGGAGGAGTAGCTCTCTATGTAAAGGAAGGGATCAAAGCAACAGAACTAAAGAGTAAACAGGGAGCAGATTAGGCACTCTGGGTCACCCTGGAGACAGGAAATGGCAGCACAATCCGCACAGGGGTTGTATAGAGACCCCCATCTCAGGGGGAGGGAATGGACAAGGAAATAATAGAAGGCTTCCTTAGAGTGGCAGAAAAAGGGGAGATATTGTTGATGGGGGACCTGAATATGCCAGATGTTAACTGGAGCACCTCTGCTGCAGGCACATCCAAGAGCAGAGTCATTCTTGATGCCCTACAGGGGGCATGCCTCAGACAGCTAGTATTGGAACCCACTCGGGAGGGAGCAATCTTAGACCTGGTACTCTCAAATGGGGATGGAGAAAGAATCTCAGATTTAGAGGTGGGTAGCCATCTGGGAACAAGCGACCACCAAACAGTGAGGTTCATGATAAACACAGCCATACAATTAAGCCATACAAAAGCAATAGTATTGGACTTTAGGAGGGCTGACTTTGGGAAAATGAGAGAGTGCCTTAGAAAAGCACTAGCAAACAGGCAAGAAGGAAGGGTGGAGGAACAATGGGGAATAATCAAAACAGCCATCACTGAGGCAACAAGCCTTCGTGTAAAGCAAATCAATAAAACACAATGAAGGAAAAAAACGCTATGGTTCTCAAAAGAGGTGGCAGGGAAGGTTAAGGAGAAAAGGATAGCATTCAGGAAATATAAGGAAACACTGAAAGAGCAGGACAGACAACTTTATCAGTTAAAGCAGAAAGAGGCTGGGAAGGCAGTCAGAATAGCAAAGGCCCAAACCAAGAAAAGGATAGCCAATTCTGTTAAGAAGGGGATAAGATCTTTTATAGGTACATTAGGGAGTGAAGAAAGACCAAAGGAGGGATACTGAGGCTTAATAAAGGGGAGGGAATGTGGGTAGAGGGGACAGTAAAAGCAGGGATACTGAACGAATATTTCTGCTCAGTATTCACAAAGGAAGAGGAGGGGGAGGTACCTAAACCAAACAAGAGAAACACTCTGAAGATGAGGGTCAATACCAGTCCATTTACAGAAGAAAGGGTTCTGAAAGAACTAATAAAATTGAAGGTGAACAAAGCAATGGGGCCTGATGGGATTCACCCAAGAATTCTAAAAGAACTAAGGGTAGAACTAGTGACACCGCTGTCTACTCTCTTTAACAAATCATGGGAGGATGGGGTGGTACCTGAGGACTGGAGGAGGGCAGATGTGATTCCTCTTCACAAAAGTGGGAACAGGACAGAGGCAGGAAACTGCAGACCAGTTAGTTTGACCTCAGTGGTAGGGAAAATGATGGAATCACTTCTGAAGGAAAGAATTGTTGAGTACCTAGAGGCCAATGGGGCACAGGACACAAGGCAGCACGGATTCACAGCAGGAAGGTCATGTCAGATGAATCTAATAGATTTCTTTGACTGAGTGACCAAAGTAGTAGACCAGGGAGGGGCTGTGAACATGGCCTACCTAGATTTTAGCAAGGCATTTGATACAGTCCCACACAAAAGATTAATACACAAGTTAGCCAGCCTTGGAGTGGGCCCCAAGGTGGTAGCCTGGATAAAAAAATGGCTAGACAACAGGATGCAAAGGGTA
This sequence comes from Neoceratodus forsteri, assembly GCA_016271365.2. Lineage (NCBI taxonomy): Eukaryota > Metazoa > Chordata > Ceratodontiformes > Ceratodontidae > Neoceratodus > Neoceratodus forsteri. The sequence continues at coordinate 982,069,910 of CM028131.1, read as the reverse complement.
GTAGTAAATGGAGTACACGGTGAAGAAAGGAGGGTTACTAGTGGGGTACCGCAGGGTTCAGTACTGGAACCGGTCCTTTTTAATGTCTTTATAAGTGACATTGCAGAGGAACTGGAAGGAAAAATATGTCTCTTTGCAGATGACACAAAGATCTGCAGCAGAGTTGATACACAAGATGGAGTGGAAAGGATGAGAAGGGACTTGGCAAGGTTGGAGGAATGGTCAAATGTATGGCAGCTCAGATTCAATGCAAAGAAGTGGAAGGTAATGCACATGGGAAACAAAAACCCAGGGGAAGAGTACACAATGGGGGGTGAGATACTGACAACAGTAAAAATGGAAAGGGACCTGGGGGTAATTATATCAGATGACCTAAAGGTGGGCAAGCAATGTGAGAAGGCAGTAAGGAAGGCTGGGGGGATACTGGGATGCACATGAAGAGGCATCAATAGTAGAAAACATGAAGTTGTTATCCCTCTGTACAGACAGTTGGTGAGACCCCATCTGGAGTACTGTGTGCAGTTCTGGAGACCCCATCTCTGCAAAGACATAGACAGAGTGGAGGCTGTCCAGAGGAGGGCAATCAAAATGATGCAGGGTCTGCACCACAAGACATACGAAGAAAGGCTAAAGGAGCTTAATATGTATACCCCTGAGGAAAGAAGGGAGAGGGGACACGATAGAAACTTTCAAGTACCTCAAGGGAATCAACAAAGTCCAAGAGGGTAGCATCTTTCAGAAAAAGAGATGTGCAAGAACAAGGGGGCACAATTTGAAGATAGATGGGGGATGGCTCAGAGGTAATGTGAGGAAGTATATTTTCACAAAGAGGGTTGTGGATGCATGGAACAGCCTCCCTAAGGAGGTTGTGGAGTCAAGAACAGTGGGGGAATTCAAGAATGCATGGGACAGACATAAAGCAGTCCTAGTGGGGGGTAGGAGGAAGTAAGCTGTTGGTTAACTAGGATCTGCAGCTTATCTGTTAGGTAGGAAAATGGGCAGACTAGGTGGGCCAAGTGGTCCTTATCTGCCATCAAATTCTATGTTTATATGTTTCTGTGTTTCAAGCTCCATGGCAGTTGAGTTATGCACTTCTGAAAACTGCAATTAAAATGAGAAACTGACCATACTGTATTAGACAGCAACATTGACATTCTCTATGACAACAGTGATGTAGGAAAGGCAACAGCAATAAACATTTTCAGGACAGTGTTTGTTTGGATGCATTGCTTACTGGGCCTTTAGAGAACCTGAGCAGACATTGTGGAAAAATGCACTGCTATGTGTGTTACTATATGCATCATCTATATCGTTATTAATTAAATATACTGTTAAACTGATGAAGCATGCTTCAGTGATGGATATGTGGTGATGTGCTGTAATATAAGCACAGCAGAAATGTGGATAGAGCCATCAAAGTATTGTAAGTACAAGCAATGTTGCCCTACATCTGTGGTAATCATGTAAGATATTGATGTGGCCTTTGCTAATACACATATTACAACTACAGATGCAAAAACATGTCCATCGCATAATGAAAATATAACACAGAAAATAAAGTAATATTCTTCATCTGTGCAAGTCCTTTGTATAAAACACAACTACCCTATTTAATGCACAGTTTCACAGAGAAAGTCATGCACAGTGCTAATGGAACTTCTGTCCTTCTGAGTGATGAAGTCAAAGGCAGCCTTTGTGAAGTGCAGAAGCGGGTGTCAGTGAGCTCTGTATTACTTTCTGCATGGTCTTGCAAGTGGCCTCACCCCCCATGTTCAATCACATTGTCCATTCTGCTGCCCCTCCAACACTGCAGTGTCCCTTGAGTGTGCTGCATGCCAAGGTGCTGTGGAAGAGGGAGAGGCAGCAGTAATGAAACATTTACAGCAGGACTCACTAGCAACCACAACCCCAATGATGTGAGGAAGTGGCAACCACCTTGATTAGAGAGACAGACAGCAGCAAAGAAGCAGTCAGAAGGAATGGATTGAGCAGGCAGAAAGCGAGCAGATGACAGACACAGACATATGCCAAGATATGAGTTCCGCCAGAATGTGTAGGAGGTGGGAGAGAATGGGATGGAAACCAGACTGTCGTCAGGTGGTTGCCCCCCCATCCCCCCCACACTGCACCCGCATAATATCCGTGAAGTAATGTGTCCATGAAGCAGGCAATAAGACTGTGAACCACAGGGGTATGCTGTCATGAGCAAATGCGTACCCACCCCCGGCTTGAGAGAGATATGCAGCACAGATACAGATGGAGAGAGGATGGGGGGGGAGGAGCAAAATGCAACCATGTTGGCAATGTAGCAAATGCTGTAATGCACAATAAATGTCAAAAGTCATCTCAGTAGTAGATCTCTGACATTTGTATGTGCATAAAAGCACTGCAAGATGGATTATTTAGTGGTGACTATTTTTTAGGTGGCAGATTTCAGTCAGTTATTTTTGGTTTTAAAACGGAGAAAACACCTTTATGTTGTTTTATCCTTGTTTTGCACATAACTCATGTTATAAGCACAATAACCCATGACATGGTATGGTGTTATGTGGTTGTAATGTGCAGCTCGAGTGCTATGAGGACACTCAGCCACTGGCCTACTGACTCACAACTCACCCGAGCCAAGCATCAAATCCCCATAACCCCATATCCTGCCTTGGTTTAGTGCTTACACATTTAAACTGTGTGAGTACACATGATGAAGACACCACCAGATATAAGGATCACAACTTTGACAACGTTGAAAAGCAAGGGCTAATAGTTGTTCTGTTAGTTCTGCATATCCACATATTCAACAATGGTCTAATGAGTTTAATTATTCGACTATGGTATTCTAATACATAGATATTACTTCTTGGACAACCATAAAAAAAAAAAAAACAGTGTGTACTGTCACAGTGGTGTTTGGCTTGCATCTGACATTACAATAATATAATAATAATAAAGCTTTATTTATTAAGTGCCTTTAAGGCACCAAGGCACTGTACAAATGAGGCAATAAAACCAGAAAACAAATATAAAATCAAAATCACAACAATCTTAAATAGTTAGCAATAAAAACAATAAAATATATATAAAATCAAAAAGTGACAGTCTTCAGTAATAAAAGCATGATTCCAAAGACGGGTCTTAAGTTCACGCTTGCAGGTCTCCACGGTCGTGCATTCAAGAAGCTGGCAAGACAGAGAATTCCAGAGGGTTGGGGCAATGAACATAAAAGCCCGAGCTCCAGAAGATTTTAAAGTAACCCTCGGAACCTCCAGCAACCCCTTGTCAGCTGAGCGGAGCTGTCATACAGGGGTATAAGGGATCAGAAGTTCTTTCAAGTAGTCAGGGCCAAGTCCGTGCAGGGCTTTGAAGGTCAAAAAACCTAATTTGAAGGTGATCCGCCACTGTGTAGGCAGCCAGTGCAGATCATACAAAACAGGGGTAATATGCATCCTTCTTGGTACCCCTGTCAACAACCTAGCAGCAGCATTCTGCACTATCTGCAAGCGACGGATATCAACCCCAGGAAGCCCCAGGTAAAGGGAGCTACAGTAGTCAAGGCGAGAGGTCACAAAGGTGTGGACCAACACAGGTAAATCGGAAGATGGAATGAAGTGCTTCACCCTGGCAATATTCCTAAGATGGTAAAAGACAGACATAATGACTGCTGACACCTGATAACGAAGGGTCAGCCCATCATCAAGTACAATTCCCAAATTACACACTCGTTCAGAGGTACATAGCTGATCTCCCCCCAGGAATAAACCAGAAGGTGGGTCAGACCTCAACCCCTGCATCCTACACCCTGGGTCCACAACCATAACCTCAGTCTTACCAGTGTTCAACTTTAGCCAGCTTGAATTCATTCAGTCATGGATTTCAGCGAGGCAGTTATTAAATACCGAGAAAGCACTATCCTGGTCAGGTGCAAAAGACAGGTAGAGCTGGGTATCATCAGCATAGCAGTGAAACCTCAGCCCATACCGCCTTACAATGTCTCCGAGGGGCAACATCTACACAGCAAACAACACGGGGGAAAGCACTGAGCCCTGAGGAACCCCACACTGCAGAGAGAATGGGTCAGAGGAAAAATTCCCCGACACAACTCTGTGTTCTCCCAGATAAAAAAGATGTAAACCATCTGAGGACTGTACCAGACAGTCCACAGATGGACCTAAGGCACTTGAGCAAAACCCCATGGTCTACAGTGTCAAAAGATGAAGAGAGATAAAGGAGAACCAAGATAGAATGATTTCTTCGATCTCTCGCCATCAGATCATTGAGCACCTGAACCAGAGCAGTCTCAGTGCTATGCCTGTTACAAAAACCAGACTGGAAAGGTTTGTAGATATTATGGATGGTTAAATGGTCCTCCAGCTGGATTGCCACTACCTTCTCTATAACCACCCCAATAAAGGGAAGGTCAGAGATAGGTCTGTAGTCAGCAAAAGTATCTGGGTCCAGAGAAGCTTTCTTCAAAAGGAGAGTTACCACAGCTTCCTTAAAGGAGCTAGGAAACCCGCCCGATTCTAAGGAGCACCAGACTATTTGCAGCAGAAGTGGTCCCACGATCTCAACACAACCCAAAATAAGGGAAGTTGGGACCAGATCTAAGCTACAGCACATAGGGCACATCCCCTGGACAATCCACATAACATCCTTGAACTTCGGTTGGTCAAAGGAACTCCAGGAAGCTCGGGGTACCGTGGCCAAACACTGACCAACTGCATCCCCCATAGAGTGTGACTGGCCAATCTCTGATCTCATATCAGCCACCTTATTAGCAAAGAATTGAGTGATCTCATCACACTTCTCTTGTGAAAAGGCTCGATGGAGCTGGAGACAGGCTGGGTTGCACAACCTGTCCACAGTTCTGAAGAGCTGAATTGGTCGATTGTAAGCTACAGTGATCTCCCTGGACAGGAATTTTGCCTTCTTACAGGAGATCTCTGATTGGTAGAGCTGATAATGCCCCTCCAAACTTAGGTGGTTGACTTGTAGGGCAGATTTCCACCAGCAATGCTCTAACCATCATCCCACATGTCGCAGCTCCCTCAAGGACCCATCAAACCATGGGGCCCGAGGGCAAAGCGAGAAGGGATGAACATGGACAGGAGCAATTGAGTCAAGGACCAAAGAAATGGCCTGATTGTAAGCCAAAACCAATGACTCTGGACTCTTGCTAGCAACTGGAAACTCTGAGAGGTTCAATACCGCCATCAGGTCTTTAGGGCGCACATCCCGTAAAGGGCGGAATTGAACCATCTCCACAGGGGCAGACCTACAAAGGGGAGAAGAAAAATTGAAGCCCATGGTGTAATGATTGGACCAACTGACTGGTTCCACCACCAAATCAGAGGCCTCAACCCCCAGGAGAAAGATTAGATCCAGGAAGTGACAGTGATTGTGAGTAGCTGAAGAAACAATCCGTGTGAAGCCCAGCGATAGCATCAGCTGGAGGAAGTGCTGACCAAAAGATGAGGATTCGTCATCAACCCAAGCATTGAAGTCATCCAAAACCATCAATCTGGGTGACACCAATGCCATATCGGCGATGAAGTCTGCCACTTCCTGCAGGAATCATCCCCCATCCCCTTGTGGATGGTAGACTAGGGCTATCCTGCAACCCACACTGGCTACTACAGTACACTCGAAGGACTGAGTATCCTCAACTGGTACACTCATGAGCCCCAATCTGGTCTTGAAACAGACCGCTACACCCCCCCCCCCAGAGATCCAATCTTGGGTGGCGAATCACCGAGTACCTGGCTGGAACTGCTGCCTCCCAAATGGGACCAGCATTTTGGTCCAGCCAAGTCTCGCTGATGCAAGCCAGATCAGCTGTTCCAACAAAGTCAGCAATAATAGCAAACTTGTTCTGAATAGATTTGGCATTGCACAACACCGCTCAAGTTGGACAGGGCTCCAGAGCTGTCCCAACTACTTGCCCATCAAAAGAGGTGGTGCCCTTGGGTATGAGGACTAAACATGGACCTCCATGTTTTAGGCTCCATTTGGCCCCAGGGTATCTTCTGGACCTAATAAGCCCTATGTGAGAGGTCTGTTCATTCGCCCTCTGATGTCCGCAGCCTCCACCAAACCCACCCTGTGCCCTCCTATGTGCAATACCAAGCACCTAACAGCGATGGTTGATGGAAGATGGGAGTGGAGGGGATGAAAAAGGACAGAGGGCATGGAGATCAAAGGATGAATAACGCACGACCGGGGAGACTTGCCAACACATAACGCAAGCTAAAAACAAACTAAATACCAGACACTTCAATAAAACCCTAACTACCTCGTGCAAAAACTACCCCCCAAAAAAGAAACCTACAGAATTACACTTTACACAAAAAATATAAGTACAGTAACTACAGTCAATAAACAACTAAACAGAACCAATTAACCTCCCCAACCCAGGATCCTCTCACAGCACTGAGGATGGTTTGGAAAAGAAAAACAAAATGCAATTAAAACAATTTTTTTCCTACAGGTCCTCTCACTACCAGAAGGAGAAAAACATTCAAGAAAAAACACAGTATAAGTAATCCATTTGAAGTTTAACGCACTCTCACTGACAGTGATGGTTAATCTTGCACAGAATCTGAGGATATAAGGCTAGTGAGGCCCCCTCACCACTCACACTTTCCTTCATCAGATGGTACCAGGATCCAGTAACAAGTCATAAGGCATTACTTAAAACAATATATAAGTTCGGTGCAGGTCCATAAATAGAGGCAGTCTCAAATATGGCAGAAGATGTCCGCAGGCCAAGTCATAGGGAAAAGGGGCCCCCCTCTCACACACCGACAACTTGCCTAATCAGGCTCTGTGTGCAATTTGGGCCTGCAGCTACTGCAGACCCAAGGCCTGACTAATCAGACTGACTCTGGAGCAGCTTAGGAGCCCCCCCAGTGACCCCCAACTCCTTAGAGAGAAAATGGGAAAAGTTTCTGCTCAGTCCCAGACCACACTACCCAAGATCACCCAGGCAAAGAACGGAGGGGGGGGGGAGCCTCCCACAACCAAGGATTCTACTGGGGGTCTGCTTCCCCGAGCAATATTAACATTTAAACTAAACAATGTGCAGTAAAAATCCTAGAGAAGGTCGGACACTGATCAATGAATCAGGTCACCACACTTGCAAAACTTCAAACACCATCAGCTGTCTATCCAAACAGGAATATTGCAGTAATCCTACAGTAGTACTCGTTTCTTTGCCAAAACTGCTGAATCCTCCAACAATTATCCAAGGTGTAAAATCCAGGATCACACAGTAATGACAGACAGTCCATTAATCCACCTCAAATCCAAAAACCAGTCAAACGGAATAAGAACTGATCCCTGGACACCATGGCCCCACACATCCTCTGCACCACTCCCAGTGAGAACACAACCCCCCGCAAGGCCACTCACTTCTCCATGGTGAGGAAGACGTTAAAGCTGGTTGGGGATTTTCAGCAGCAAAGCAACCGGCAGTACAAGTCCAATCATGATCATGAAACACCAAGCAGCAAAAAAGAAATAAATGCCTAGCTTAGTATCGATCCCCACAGTACAACTTGTTCCACAACTAAGTGGACGCCAGGCGACAACAACAAACAACAGATAATACCAATAATACAATAAATGGCCATGGAATATTAAAGCGGGAAAGAAAATAACATAAAAATCATTGAAAACAAAAACTGCAAAATAAAAATGAGTAAAATAAATTAATAAAACAAATAAATTATTAAAACAAGTGCAACAGAGCACTACAAGGTACTGAAGGCTGGTCCATCGTGACCGCCATCTTTTAACCAAAACAAAGCTCAAGACCTCATTTTGAGACTGAACCCCCAAGTAGCACATCAAACTGGTTGTGCATAAAGTTGTACACCATGAATTATACGGATACACTCAATGCCACAAAGTGTGCTGAAACTTATATCCTCATGCACAGTACTTAACACACGTCCACTGCCAGTGCAGTCTGCATCAGTATATACATGTTGTATACAAAAGGCATCATGCCTTTTGTATACAACATGTAACTGTTCAAATCCATAAGATGGTTGGTGAAGCGGGATGGCTGTGTAGAGCATACGTGCCAGAAGTTGTCTGCAGTACACTAATCAGCACGCAACGGCTTAAGCATGTAACAGGTGACGATGAAAAGTAAGCAAAAGGCAAAATACACACCTTTGCATTTATTGCAATTACTTTACAGTCCATTTGGAAATAGGAGTTGTCTAGCAATGTCACAAGGAAACAGTGTAACTCTCATATACAGATGAATTTGATTGAGGTGGTTAACAATTGCAGTCTCATTATTTAAAAAACATGCAGCTGCATGGTTGGGGTATGGGTAACAAGGTATGAGCAAAACCAAATTAGTAACTAGTCAATCAAATATTTGACACAACACCAGTAAGCGCTACAGATGTAATAGTCCATTAGTACCCTGTCTTTGTCTAGATGACATTTATCCAACAACACAATTAATTGTGTGATTAAGGTAAGTGAATGATAAGTACTATACCTGCACTAGAGGCATTGTGACCACATTTTAGTGTCCAGGTTCATTAGTGAGTAGGGGCCATACTTGGTGGAATGTTCTGGTGAGTCACATCTGGTGTCACCTCGTAATATAACAGTTTTGCTTTTTAATTCATCAATCAACTTTTGCTGGTGCCATTCCCACACCTTATTCACTGCTGGTAGTACACATAAATGTTGCACTTTATCATAAGTCTGAATAGATGGTACTGATAGCTTCATAAATTTAAGTAGTCAAAGAGCTTTGGACAGTGTAATGCCGCTACAGAATATTGGACTACAAGTAAAGACATTTCCCCCAGGCATTGCCCCATGAGTCTGCTGGCTGTCTCATATTCAGTTGTAACCGCGTTGACAAGCACAACATACCTTTATCATGGTACCAACAACATGAATTATATCTACAGCAGTCATGCGACTGCATTTTGGGCAACAGCTGAATACCTGTGACAAACTGCACTGTTATACCATATAATAGTTTTCTTTCTCCGGGTCCACATCACCATTATTTAAAGGTAATGCATTGCATGTTGGCACAAGTTTGGATGCTGTGTGACATGACCGTAGTCCCACTGGAGAATAATCGGGATCAGAGATGCATTCTTCTCTATCTGAATTGGACAGTGAAGTACTAATAATACAGTCATCATCAGTGTTAGTGCTGCTGTCTATATTGTCATGTGACATAGAGACTCCATCTTCTGCCTCAGAATCTAAATTGCATTGAATACAAATGGATGCAGTCATCTTGTTCCCAAATTCATTCTCTTTTCCTGTGTCAGCAGTTGTGTAGTCACATTGTGCCTGGCATGTTGAAAATATTGAGGTATCACACATGTTGCGGTCTAGAACTTCAGTGTCAGTTGTGTCTAAATAGACTTCATTAGATGCATGTGAAATGGTACTTGGTAGTGTAGAATTCAGGTCAAATTCCATGCTTGAATCCAAATATACTGTGTGTATATATATATATATATATATATATATATATATATTTAAGTGTATATATATATATTGTAAGTATATATATTTATATATATATATATATATATATATAGGCAGGGGTTTACCCATGCTGCATTGATAGTCGGCATGGAGACATCCCCGACAGTGACAACCGCAGTGCTGACTGTTAGCATTGCAGTGTCAGTGATGCCTGTGTGCATCCATTGGGGGGCTGCACCCCTGAACCTCCCCATGTGGGGTGCTCCACCCCCCCACACCCCTGGTCTCTAGGATTCTAACTCCTAGTCGGAGTTGGACCGAGGGGGAGGCAAACACTCAGCAAGGCAGTCCCAATTGCCAAACAGACCACCACAACGACAGGTGGATTTTGCCTGATTCCTGTCGCTGTGGTGGTCTTCGTGATATGGGAGTAGATGCGTCAACGGTATACCATATATGGGTATGGCCCACTAGACACGATTGCCTGTTTTCAGGGGTGACCTAGGAACGTTAGGCTGGTTAAGTTACTTGCTCAGAGTCACACAGTATACAAGCAGAGGTTTGGGGGAATCAAACCCAGGTTTGCTGAACCAAGCTCATTCACAGCTTATTACTCTAACCTTTAGGCTATACTGCCAGATATTCACACAGATATATATATATATATGGGATACATGATGAGCACGAGCGTGACATGGAAAATATTTTCACTCCTCTAGAGTGACCTCTGAATATTCACGAATGGCGAAGCCATGAGTGAGGTTTCAGAGGTCACTGTACAGGACTGAACATATTTCCCATATCACACGAGTGCACATCATGTATCCTATTTATACAATGGAGCCCCATTGTTGCAAAATGTACAAATTAAGTGGCTTTGCGTAGTTGTGCTGTTTGTGTGGGTTTTTGTGGGTTTGGGGTGCAATAAATGGCATTTATTTTAACTCTGCTGATGTCATCAGGATTTATTTCACTGCAGTGAAAATAACTTTTTTTATTTCACTGGAATATGTCTCACCCCCATTGTATAAATATAAATATATATATATATATATAATGTGTTTATGTATGTATGTAGATGTATGTATGTATATGTATATATATATATGTGTGTGTGTGTGTGTGTGTGTATGTCAAGCCATGTGTCTGACACACCAGAAAATCAGATGACATCATCTGGGTGAAAACCATGTCATTGCCTGTCTCTGTACTCATTGCTGCAGTACAAATTTCAAAATGACCCTCAGCAACACTGTCAACATTTGTCCATTCTCCTTCTGTGCTACTTTCACCCATATGATCATTCATTCAGGGAGTTCTCTTTTTAATTGGTGTGAAAATGGATTGAAGACTCTGACTGTTAAAAGAATAACAAATAATAAAATTAAAATTGTAACATGTCATCAGGGAAGTCACACAACCGAATATGTTCTGCATCATAAACAGTATTGTAGTCAGTGCGCAATTCAAATCACAATCAAACAGTGATCAACTAATGACAGTTCTTCGCATTCCATAGCTTAAAAATCTAGTGCTACAATCACCGGTCACACTGGTATGGAACAAAGGCACACAGCATAAAACACAGGCCTTGAGAAGCACACAGTGTGGTCATTGCAAGCCATGTCAAACTTATCTGGAAGATGTCTTTGTCTGGGTTACCAGGGAGGCTGATCAGGGGAGAGCAGTGTATGTGGCCTACCTTGACTTTAGCAAGGTATTCAACTCATTTCTGAATAGGGGGATTGTTAAAAAGCTGTGCAACCTGTAGCTCAAGGCAAGGTGTGGAACTGGGTTAGAAATAGGTTAGGGGACAGAACACAGAGGGCGGTGATTAATAGAGCTGTATCCAAGATATGGAAGGGGAAAAGTGGGGAAACACAAAGATAAGATATGGGGCCAGTACTGCGTAATATCTTCGTCTGCAACATGACATAAGGGCAGGAGAGGAAGATATGCCTATTTGGAGATGACACCAAGATCTGCAACAGGGTAGACATACCGTGAGGGGTGGGGAAGATGAATGTCGACAGGTTTAAGCTGGTGTTCTGGTCTATAGTATGGAAGCTTAGAAAATGAGCTAAGAAAATCCTGGGCTCTGACCGACTGATAGACCTGACAAGGTGGGCATCTGTCAGACAACAGAGCCCAGGCATTACAAGTGCCAGTCCCCACCAAACACATCATCAATATCAAGCTGTAATTGGAATTTTCAATATAAAATGCTGGTTCTACATCATGTCAGTGACTGCAAAACAGCATCGAACATCACAGCAAGTACAAGTCACCGAAAACCACAATGGCGACTTACACAAAAGCGAGCACAGCAACAGCTAGGATCAGGCACATGTTAAATGTAAAGAATTACAGCTTTTTTGTTTTATGCTGGGGGCTGCACCTCCTGTACCACAAAGCCCCCTGCACACCCCATTATTAATATAATCAGGGAGCCTGACACAGGGAAAAATTTTAAAAGTAAAATACAGCAAAAGTTCTGGCAGACCACAAGCTGCGAACCCAGAGCCTTCTGTGGTAGTGGCATACACTCTACCACTGCACTAGATGGCCAGCTTAATTTTGCCCTATCACTCTGACTCCCTTATTATGTGCCACCTCCTGCCATCTGTCATTCACCATATTTCTACAGTTGCTATTCATGTCCCCAAACCTCATTATCCACTCTCTAGCTATTGTTTCACACTTGCTTTTCTTACGGGCTGTCAAATTGAGTTGCTCATATTGAGCCACTCAATTGTGACTTGCCCATATCACTGCATACCAAAAAGGTCCACCATTTTTTTTTGTCTCACTTAGCAAGAGCTGAGGCCCGATCACAGTCCTCCATCTGTTCTCCCACTGGGCTCATTTCTACCTATGTTTTTTTTTTTTTTTCATTTTTTTTTTCAGCCTTGCCTCAGCATGTCCCCCAAGCATACCTGCCACACTTCCTGGTAGTGCTACTCCACCACTCGCAGATCCCTTCTGTCTACCACCATTCACCAAATAAACATAAAATGAAGCTGCAGTAAGTAATACAGTAGCTTCTGTGTGTCCTGGTTTGGGAGACTTCACAAGAAACAACTGCATCTCTTCTTCTGGAGGTTGTGGTTTGGGGGGAGAGAAGATAATAGCTGTGTGACCTGTACCTGTGTGTGTGTGGGGGGGTGGGGGCAACAGAAGATGCAGCACCACACATAGAGAGGAACTACTTTACCAAAAAAATGTTTTTTTCTAGCCTTTGAATTGTTTTTTAAAATAATTGCCTTTTTTATTTTATTACTTAATTTGAATTTACATACATGCCCATTTTCTAAGCGCAATAGTATTTGACAGGGTGAGCTGTGTTGGGCAATACCAGACCTTCCAGGAGCTGTAATGCCCTCCACCTGTGGTGCCGGGCCTCGCTACACCCCTGGGTGGTCTGGTATTGCCCAATACCACCCACCCTATCGGGTATTATTGCTTGCATGGATTCAATGCAAAGAAGTGCAAAATCTTTCACTTGGAGTGCAGGAACCTAGGGTAGGATTGCAGAACAAGTGGATTGGTATAATATGCCAAATAACAGGAAAGGGGTCTGTGGGTGTTCAGATCTGATGGCCTAAAGGTAGCCAAGGAGTGTGCCAAGGCAGTGGGTAAAGACAATGGGATGCTGGGATGCATAGGGAGCGGTAACAACAGAAGAAATGAGGTGTTGATGCCACCGTACAGATCATTGTTGAGACCTCATTTGGAATACTGTGTCTGGTTCTGGATACCACATATATGGAAGGACATAGACTAGATAGAGGAAGATCAAAGAAAAGCAACAAAAATGGTGCCGGGCCTACACCACAGATCATATGATGAGAGACTGGATGAACTCACTATGTATACCTTGGAAGTGAGGAGGGAGAAGGGTGACATGATGGAGACCTTAAAGTACATATAGTGAATAAATAAAATACAAGAAGGCAGCATCATTTAAAAGAAAAACATGTTCTCAAAAAAAGAGGGCAAGGAATGTCACTGGAGGAGGGTTGAATAAGGAGCAGTATGCACTAGATCTTCATCACTAAATGGGTGTTGTAAGAAGTCATTACCCTCCCAATGTAGATTGAGGGGACAGGGTCAATATAAGAGTTCAAGACTACATTTTTATTTTTTTATTTTAGTCTTTGGTAACCAGGAAAGGCCCACTAGGCTCAAATGCCTGTTTTCAGGGGCAGCCTGGGAGCACTGGGTGGTTAAGTAACTTGCTCAGATTCACACAGTATACAAGTGGAGGTTGTGAGAATCAAACCACGGTCTCATTTGCTGGATGTACCAAGCTTGTTCACAGCTCATTACTCTAATCTCTAGGCTATACTGCCAGCCCATGAGATAGGCACAGGGGAAGCAGAACTGTTCAAAACAGAAAGTGAAGCCAGAGATCAATCAGGCTCTGAGGTGTTCTTTAGTAGGAAGGGGACACGAAAAGGAACACTAAATGGACACAGTGGTCCTTATCTGCCATCAAATTCTATATTTCCAGGTTTCTATGTTTATGTCCCACCCTAATCCTCTTCCTAAGGCTCTGCCACAACCATCCCACCCTGTTCACTTTAATGCAATAGGTCCCACACTTACCTGACGCTATTACCTGCATGCACTTTACCTGCTTCTAACTATTTCCTACCGCATTGAATTCCCATCTCACAACATTCTGTAGTAAGTGTCTCATAACTACCCTCACAGCATTCAATCCAACCACCACATCTCATTTTACATTGCCTGATGAGCCACACATACATACTCATAGCTTCATCCTCCTGTTTACTCCATGCCATGTCTGCCTCATGGCACATCCCCACACCACCCTAACTGCTTTCTTCTCCTGGTTCACACTCCTTGGAGTATACCTCTCCTTCCTTCAACCCCCCACCAACCAGGCATCATTCTTCCCTCTCATCTCCAACACTGTGCCACCTCTCCTGACCCATCCCACCCCAACCCCATCATGATCTCTTCAGTATTGCATAGAGAAAAGAATGACGTTGAATGTCACTTAGTGTCTCTCTCCAAACAAATGTGACAATGGGATCACAACTATTACATATCCAAGGACAGGTACAGAGAGACACCAGAACTTTGTGATTCACAGCCTGTCATTCTTCCTTATCAGCAGCGCACCACCTGCTGCATGCTGTGCCTGTATGTGTGTGTTTCTGTCTCTCATGTTCTCTCACAAAGTAATGTCTCAGATAGTAGTAGTCAGGGACAGAAAGCGCCCACCAAAATCCAATGAAAACATCACAGTGTGATGATCAGAAACCCATAGAGGCAGAGTTCAGTAAATTTCAATCCAGCAGCTTTCCAGCTCCTTTCATGCAATGCTTTCTATGGCATGCTGTCTGTTTCCACTTGTCTATGTCAAAAGAGCTGAATTTCACCATGGCATTGCATAACAATCCCACTGCAGCAATGCTCCTTTCTAAAATAAAGGGTCATGCTGTGAAACAGTATCTCATTGGTGTGGGGGGGGGGGCAGCCTGAAAGGACCAAGCAACTGTCACTGTATGGTGCGAGTGAGAACAGGCTGCTGTAAAAGTGTGCAGTTCGAAGATTAAGTCAGAAAACCATAGTGTTGTCACTCATGGAGGAGGATGGGAGAAGAGTTTTTTGTTTTGACAATTTATTATGCTCATTGCGCAATACCTCCCTTTGCTCAGACCACGCCATCCTGAGCTCTGGCCATCCCCCTGGACTTACCGGCTATGGTGATCTGATCCCAGGCTTTCCCTCACTGGGTGCATCTGCCAGTTGGGTCAGGAACCATGGCCCTGAAGTCAGGACTCCTGCTGGAATCCACCCACTGGAGGAACCTCCTGGCTTGCCCAGCAGTGTGGAGTAACAGGACCAGGACCAGCCGGCCAATGCACTTCTATCCTTCACTGGCAGGGTTGGGGAACAGTCAGGCATGGAGTCCAGAGCATCATAGATGGAGGCAGCAGTACTGTAGTGTAGATCCATGGAGCTCATGCAATGACATCTAGCATTTGCCCCCCCCCCACTTAGGAGATGGCACCGGCTGATGTAGTATCCACAGCTTCCACCAGAGGTCCATAAAGTGCTGGACACCCTTCCACCCTTTTCCTGTAGAAGGAGATCATGCCCCCAGATGCTCAGTCCTTGTCCCCCCAACCAGCCCTACAACTCCAGAGTCCGTCCACAAACCCAGAATGTCTACACCACAAGCGGACACCTCGCCACTGCACCTGCAGGCCAGCCCTGAGTGGGGGTTACATATGCCTTTTACTTTTCAATATTTTGGGGGGGGCTTCTAAGTTATGGGACAGTTGGAAAGGGGAGTGCACCCAAGACACAGACTGTGAATGGAGAGCAAAGCGGGAAGGAATGGACAAGAGAACAGACAAGAAGTGAAGTGGATGCAGTCTGGTTGGTAATGTGGAACAGGTTGTAAATTACTCTGTTGGCTCATAGTTTGGTTGTCCAAGCGTCCCTGGAACATAGTGAAGGTCAATGGGAGTATGCAGGTATTTCAAAAGTTACGCAGCTCAGCTTGTGGGAGACTACTATTTACTGGGTATCCATCACACAGGTTTTTCACTTTGACATTCAAGAGGGTGGGGAGGGGAAGTGATTTGATCATGTGCGGTTACAAGATGCAGCTGACTGGCACCATTTCCCATGGGTTATGCCATGATTTACAGTGGATCAAAGGTGCCAGTGAGCCAATCAGATATCATCATTCTAGGACAACACCATATAATACACAATGCCACATCAGTCACCAGTTGTGATCACTATACACACAGGTAAGACTCAACAACAACAGTAAAGAAGCATTATAACCACAGCAAACAGCAGCACTTGATGCAAAGGAAAACAGAGTGATCGCTGCAACACCATGGCTAATGATCTATCAGTCACTACTACAGGCACACCAAACTCTCAGAAATGTCAATACCAGCACCCAGTCACAATAATGAACACCATAAGGGCATTCACATAATTGTGCTTTAGACACACTGGCAGCACCATTGACAGAAACCAGAAAACAACACGTATACCACATACATCACTCCCCCAGCCCAGACACAGGCACAGTACACAACCATCATACATTGACTGTTGTACTGTACTGACAAACACATTTCCACATTCATACAGCCAAGACAACATGTGCAGCTAGAAAATAATTATTTACAAACCTCAGTCCTGGGGCGCTTCACATAAGCAGTTCTTGACAATTGCGACACCTCAATGTCTGGCTCATGAACAGGGTCAAATATTCATGGGATGGCATCATGCTTCAACTTTGGTTTGGTGTTGATCCATCCAAGTTCAGCAAGCTTCACAGGATCCCAAACATAGCTGGAATGACTGAAATTTGCTGAGCAAATGGGACTGTACTGCGTCAGTTTAAAATCTTTTCATCTGCAAAAATTAGTCCATGCACGATGGAACTTCAATTCATGAGGGAACCCAAAGAAATGGATACTGCATCCGCAGCTGCTTTTATTTCTGCAGCCAAACACAGCACAGTATGGCATTATACGAACTTAAACACTTGTGTTATATCAAAGAATTCACTGAACACTAATAAACAACCAAAAAGATATATATATATATATATATAGACTGAAAAAAAAAATAATTAGAATGACTAAAGGAACAGAGGAAGTTTGTGAAGAGAGTATGTGCACAATGCCACCTTCAGTGCCTTCAGTACTCAATGTATTTTCCCCACAAAACCTGTCACGTGGAATCCTGACATTGGCTAGTGTTGCTGCTGTGTTAAAATAAATAAAAACAAGAGGAAACCAATAAAATGTAAACAGAAGCAACTTTTATTACAACACAAGCTAAAAATGAGTAAACAGCATTTTTAAACAAAAAATAAATTGTCAGCTTTGAGAATATGTTTGACTATGGGCTGAGAGGACACCACACTGTTTACATTATTGAGGTGCTGTGACATGGGAGATGTGTTCAGAATAACGCTGTCATGATCATTGTTGTCAACTGATGCAGCGTGACTGAAAAGGTACTCATTTTAGCAAGCTTCTGAAAAAATAGGTTTGATTGCACATATCAAAATACTACGTGATTCATCCTGTGAGATGACAGTGAGAGCCTTGATCGCCCGATTCACTGTCGCCTATCTCGGGGTTCTGCATCACTTTCTGCCACTAAACATTTGTGGTGCAGTCTCTGAAAGAAATGCAATGAAAATAATTACATTTCCAGACCGCACACACCATATTTATGACTGCAGTGAAGCTCAACATTGAATGTGGGGAACACTTTCTGTGATAACATGTGAAATGCAGTAAAATAACTGCTACTTTCTTTGCATTTCACATGTCACATTGAACATCGCTGACAGAAGACAAACCGCTCCATTCTCCCACTTTACAAGTTGCTCTCTGGGCTACACAGACTCTCACTAGAATGGCATCACTTAGGGCAGGGTTTCATGCCACAGGGCATTCGTGAGAGGTGAGCATGCACAGTAGAACAGGAAGAAATCAGTGTAACGGCCATGGAAAGTGAGAGGGAAAAATATTTTGTAGACTGAATTTTGAAATAAAACTGGCCTGACAGAAGTTCAGGAGATCAGCTACGACACACTGTAAGTCTAACAACAACAGCAGCCTCAATAAATAGTGTTTAGGTAGCCTTTACAGTAAAAACAAAAATCAAAGGGAACACAGAAACTGAGTGTTCTCTCTCTTCTCTCTCTCTCTCTCTCTCTCTCTCTCTCTCTCTCTCTCTCTCTCGGTTGAACAAGAACTGAACGGATCTCCTTCCCCGGGTAGGGCCTTTTTATACTGTACCACTGTTATGTGATTCTGCCTCTCCTACAACTCCTCCCTTCATCCTCCATTTTGTAAAAACACCACAGAAGCCAGACAGATCCCTAGGAAATTATGCTGTGACATCTTGCAGGAAGCCGTTTTTGAGGACGTTTTAAGAACAACCTGGGGTAAGAAAATATTACATTTTATATACAGAGCAATATTTCTAACTCAGCAATGAAGGTAATCATTTCCTAAACATTTTTTTCAGCACATTAAGTCATTTAGTGTGTTATTTATGTTTCTAAAGTAACATATTCACAAAAGTTACTTGGTCCAGGTCCTCTGTTCATTTATCCTGCATGGAGCCACCAGCAAGAAACAGAATCAAAGAGCCCTCTAGCCAGTGGTTGAATACCTTCAGGTTTAAAAACACAGTATTTTTTTTTTTTCTCTCACCCCTGATTATGTCACCCTCCTTCATTTTTTTTGGGGGGTGGAGTGATTATATGTTTGTCAGTTTCCTGGTTTTTACTAGCTGTGGGAAAAAGTGGGATACAACATAAATGGACTAGGCACAAAGGCTGACATTCCTGTTAGGGTACTAACCATGGTGCCAGGAACACAAAATAGACAAACAAGCAGATGTACAGGATGAAAGAGGTTGTTAAGACAGAGCAACAGACCTCCTCTGTGATTGGTGATATAGTCCCTAGAAGCATAGCTGTGAGGGGCCTAAATAACATGACAGAGGAAGAGTATAAAAAGGCCCTAGTGGGGAAGGAGCTCAGTTCAGTTCTTGTTCTTCACCATATAATTTGAAGAAATAAGGCTTTCTGTGCTATCAAGGCACTGTTATGTTCACCACTGTCTTGCACAGCCCTGACTTCTCATAGCCTTTTATGGTACAAGTGGATCCTCTAAATATGTTA
The DNA here is from genome assembly GCA_016271365.2 of Neoceratodus forsteri. NCBI lineage: Eukaryota > Metazoa > Chordata > Ceratodontiformes > Ceratodontidae > Neoceratodus > Neoceratodus forsteri. The sequence continues at coordinate 982,050,721 of CM028131.1, read as the reverse complement.
TTGGAGCTGTTTTGAGTCAAAAGGTTGGAGGGAATGAATATCCAATCCTTTTCATAAGCCAAAAGTTGCAAGATACAGAATGCAAATACTCTACCATAGAAAAAGAATGTTTAGTAGCCAAATGGGCAATTGGGTCATTAAGGTATTACCTGCCAGGACTGAGTTTTTATTGTTAACTGATCATCACGTTGTTTACATGCACACTGGAATCTGGTTCAAACTTCAATTTCAGTGGAATCAGTGTTGCATTCCTCAATTGCTAGCACATGTAAACTCATTTGGAGTTTGGTTCCAGTTTCAGCCTGAACCGGATTCAGCTGTAGTGGTTCAAGTGCATTGACTTTTGAACCTGGTTACCTTGTGCATGTAAACCTGATTGTGAATTGATTTTGCTATACTTACTGTTGAAGCTGTAGCAAAAGGAATGCAACAAGATTCAAAATCCTCAATTGCTGTGTGTTTGCATGCAGTGGGAATCAGTCACCTTGTAATTAATTAAGTTAATTCTCATCAATCCAACAGCATGCAAACCAAAAAGAATTACAATCTTAATGAAGTAAATTGATTATGAAGTAGTTGATTCTCACTACAGGTAAACATAGCAATAATCCATTGCATTTCTTACATAAAATGAAAGACAGGAATGCATAGAAAACTAGGTGTTACCTTGCCTTGCAGCTTACAAATTTCAGGTTAGCCACAAACCAGATGTCCAAAATAAAAATGCAGACTTAATGTCATGGTATGAGTCCGATGTTATTGAAGATGAAATGTGAATGATGTATCTGTGAAACTACAATGTGTAGATGAATATACAAGTATGGATAATTTGATACCAGGAACCTTTAAGGTTGGAAGGAATGCTCCTTGGAAAAAGATTGAACTTGGTATCTCTTAGGTGGGGAATTATTTTCTCACTATCCAAACCCTGATAGCTTTTTGAATCCAGGAGGTTTCTGCAACAGTACATGATAGAACAGATTCCCTATTAAGTGTGGGGGGCAATATGATAGGGTCCAGGTCCCTAATTTGAATCCTCTCAGAAGGAAACAGGCTAGCATAAAAAATAAATAAAAAGCACAAAACGAAAATCCTAGGTATTCAATTTTATCTTTTTGCTAGTCACAATCCTCTATTTCTGTCTTTCCTCTACTCTTGCTGCTGTTCTGTCTTTCTTTTTTCAAGGTTGGCCACCTGGTAGAAAATTTCTTTTTTACTTGGTATTTTCTTTCTCCCCTGCTTTCCCTTTTCTTTCCAAAAGACATGCTGACCTTTCTGTTGTATTTCCTGCTAAAGGACTGGCAGGCAGCAGAAGCAGCTTTTTGTTTAAATAAAGGAATGCGTGCATCATTCATCATAGGAAAACTGATGGAGACAATCCTGAAGAAGAGGCTGGTGTCCCTTCTGGAGACCAGTGGGCTACAGGACATTAGGCAGCATGGGTTTGTCATGGGCAGATCCTTTCAGACAAACCTGGTGGATTACTATGACTGGATAACTAGACAGTTGGACAAGGCCATGCAGTGGATGTCCTATTTCTGGACTTCAGTAAGGCATTCAACTCAGTGCCGGATGGGAGGCTGGGTAGTAAGCTAGCAGGTACAGGTGCAGGGGCGAAAATGGTGGGATGGGTTGTAAACTGGTTACAGGGAAGGCAGCAAAGGGTGTTGGTGGGAGTGGAGCTCTCATCTCCAAGAGAGTGACAAGCGGAGTACTGCAGGGCTCAGTGCTGGGACCAGTATTGTTTGGATTGTTCATGTCAGACATCTCAATGGGCATCAAGAGCAAGATCAGTTTGTTTTCAGATGACACCAAGATGGGAGCAATAGTGGATGACCTAGTAGGGTGGCATGGGTTGCAGGATGATCTGTCAAAATTGGAGACCTGGTCAGACTCCTAGCAATTAGGGTTCAATAACAAAAAGTGCAAGATGCTACATTTCATGCCAAAAAAAAACAAGAAAGAGCTACCAGTTGGGGGAAGGGAGGTTCAGCTAAACATGACAGAGGAGGAGAAGGCTCTAGGGGTGATTATAACTGGCTCAATGAACAACTGAGCACAATGCAGGAAGGCAGTGCAAAGGGTTGTATTGCCACGGGTGTATCTTCAAGGAGAGGGGACATGATCCTGCTGTTGCACAGGTCACTGGTTAGGCCACACCTGGAGCACTGCATGCAGTACTGGTGCCCATACCTGAAGAGGGACATTAAGTTACTGGAGGGGGAGTGCAGCGCAGGGCAATAAAGATGATCCAGGGACTGGGGACATCCCCTACTTGAGAAGGCTAAGGGAGTTGAACATGTACTCAATGGAGGAGAGGAGAGACAGAGGGGATAGGATTGAAACCTTCAAGTACATTAAGGGAATAAACAATACAGGCACTGAGGGAGTATTCAAGTTAAGAAGGCGTAGGGATACTCAAGGTCATGATCTCAGATAGGAGGGAGGAAGGTTCAGGAGGGAAATGAGAAGACACTTTTATATGGAAAGAGTGGTGTCTGGGTGGAACGCATTGCCTGTGGAAGTGATATCCTGTAGAACAGTGGACTGCTTCAAAAGAGGATGAGATAGGGTAAGATGGAGGGTCTGGGGAGAGGAGGAAGGGAGGGACAGCTGCAGTGTAAACGTTGCTAGCTGATCACCCAAGCAGACTTGATAGACCCTAAGGCCTTAATCTGCTGGCAAATTCTTACATTCATATGTATGTTCATATAGTGTATAGTAGAGCATTGTTCTATACAGACATCCATCCTTTTCAAAATGCTGTTGTACCACAGTTCAAAGGTCATGGAATGTGAGTGTACCCTTTTGTGGTAGAACAGCATTCTGGAACCTCTAGAGACTGCACAAGTCAGTTTCATTGTGAAAGAGAAAAAACACAATGGACACATTTCATATAATACTATACATTGTATAAAATACAGGATGAGCAGCTTTATGCATAACTAGTGTGTTCTGCCACCTCTGAGTTCTGATTTCCATGGACCTGCCGAGCTTGGCTGTTGAGGTCAGAGGGAATCAGAACAACATCTGTTGCAGAAAACACTAGTTGTACATAGTTACCCATACAGTATTCACTATATAATATGCTGCTGCTATAATGCTGCTACAGATTAGAACATAAATAAGCAAGGAAATGTTGCTGCTTATACACTGGAGTGCTGGCTGTGAGCCAGCTAGTAAAAACCAGGAACCTGAGAAACACATACCCCCCCCAAAAAAAAAAAAATTGCAGGAGGGTGAGTGAAAAAAATTAAAATCAAATTCCAAAGTCCAAGAGGGTAGCATCTTTCAGAAAAAGAGATGTGCAAGAAAAAGGGAACACAATTTGAAGATAGAGGGGGGACAGCTCAGGGGCAATGTGAGGATTTATTTTTTGACAGAGAGGGTAGTGGACACATGGAACAGCCTTTCTGAGGAGGCTGTGGAGTCAAAAACAGTGGGGGAATTCAAGAATGCATGGGACAGACATAAGGCAATTTTGGTGGGGGGTAGGAAAGACTGACTGGTTTCTCTCTGGTGTTTTTACAAAATGAAGGGTGAAGGGAAGAGTTGGTGAAGGGACAAAATCACATGGCAGAGGTAGAGTATAAAAAAGCCCTAGTGGGGAAGGGAGAGCAAATCAGTTCAGTTCTTGTTCAACCTTGAGAGAGAGAAGGTGAACACTGTGGGCAGGATTCACAACATGGTTTGGGACTAAGTTCCATTCCACAACCCCAGTGGCACTCTGAAATTGTCGCAGCTGCGGATTGCCTGATTTACAGCTGCAGCAGTTGCAGAGGGTGTTATGGTGGGTCCCACTATCCGTAGCAGCCTCCCTCGGCTGCGGTGCTATCCCTGGCAACAGCGCCTAAATGCTGCCGTAATCCATGGATCCTGTCTTAATCTGGCTCCACCTTTGTGAATACCCGCAGCTGCGGGTAACCTGTGGATCCACAAGTGGCAACCCACTTGCGCACGAGGTTTACCTGCAACTGCGGGATGTTCAGGAGTTTTGTGAATCCTGCCCTCAGTTTCTGTGTTCCCTTTGCCGAAGAGCCTCGACAGAACTCCCACTGGTGTTTGTAAGTGTAACTGAAGGACTTACATTAGCTGAAACCAGTGCTGATTGTCTGCTTTTGAATGGTATTTGAAGAACTTAAATAGACTCAGTGTCATGTGATTTTAGCCACCTAATGAAGGAAAGTCATTCTGAAGACCATCTTGACAAATGTGATAGACTGAACTTTATTTATTTTTTTTATTTATGTGAATAAAAGGACACGTTTGCACTTTGTACCATATAATTTGCTATGTTTTCCTTCTGCAACCACTCCTTCCTACAGTAAGGAAATCAGCTAAGAAGATACAGTATATTATTAAAATATCACTACAGTAACCATATCTATACAAAAAACATAAGATTTTTCACTAAATATTTTAAATCCTGTCATTTTCAACAACATAATATATTGACATGCACCTGCATTTAGCAACACAGAAGAACTGTTTTGTTAGGGTCTATATATGTTGATTGGACTCTGAGCTTTGACTTAGAAAATGAAGTTTTTATTATTAACAGTTCAAATGTAACAGCTCTCAAAAGATTGTTTCAAGCATTATGTAAGTAATAATACCCAACAGGGTGGGCGTTATTGGGATATAACAGACCACCCAGGGCGTAATGAGGCCCGATGCTGCAGGCGGAGGGCCTTATAGCCCCTGGAAGGTCCGTTATATCTCATAACGCCCACTCTGGAGGGTATTATTACACTTAGATAATGTAGTATAACTGTAATGTTTGAAAAACTATAGAACAATAAACATTTTTTTATGAAAACTACATAAAAGACAAAAAAAGTAACTTTTCTAGTAAAGTAATTCCTGCAGTACTGGAATTACCAAAGGAGGGCGCTGCCATGTTTGTATGTGTGCCATGAACTTGTGCTCTTGCTTTCAGTTTGCACACAGTGAGACAGGAGAGCTGTTTCTTTAGCTTGTTGCCTTGATTTGTGTTTCCCCTGTTCCTCAGACAGGCACAGAAACCGAGATGATAGGTATTCATTTTACTTTGTACTGCATGTTTGTAGGTATTTGAAGATGGGTACCTGTTTATTTTTCATTTTCTTGAGGTCTGAAATGTGGTGCAGCACGACTCTGGAACTCTGTGTAGAAGTATGTTAAGAGGGAGCGTGACCGCGCTGAGTAAGGAGATTTAACTTATTAAGACGGAAAAAAAAAGTTTAATTTTGTCGTACATTTATTTTGGAGTGTGGTGCAACGGTGTGTAGAGAACTCAGTTTGGCTAAGCGAGTGAGGGGAAAATGGCAGGTGGCAAGTTTCGATTTTGGGGTGCCCAAGGATAGTGTTAGTTATAGTGCAGTGCCAAGTGGAACTTGTTTTTCAGCGGGCCGTTATTGAGAAATAACGGCCCGGGTGGCAGGCTGTTTTAGCCAATCAGGATGCTAGTTTTGTTTTAGCCATTATCTAAAAAAATGAAACATGTGATTATGTTTGGAAATGGTAGAAAGATACTAGCTGTTGTTCAATCTAAGAAAAATAAATTATTTTCAAGTTAGTTTATTAATTTTTTATGTATGTATTTATTTATTAAATGTTGGTAACTGGGTAGGCTCACAGAGACAAAATGTCTGATTTCAGGAGTGATCTGGAATTAATTACAGAAACTATACAATAGGGGCTGCACAAGTTGAACAATAAGTTTACAAGGAAGGAGGGAATCAGTTGAGATAAACAATAACAAAACTTGCAACAGTGTTGTTAGAGACAAATAAATGCTGAAACTGGGCAATAAGAAAACAATGCATAAACAGATAATTACATAAACCCAGGGTATGATTCCTAGCACAAATAGGTACATTGTTTACACACAAGGAGATGGTGCTTAAGGGATGATTTAAAAGTCATAACATTGGAGCAGTCTTAGGTAATGGTGGGAAGATCATTCTACAGACTTGGTACTTTGTAGATGAATGATCTTTGACCAGTGCCAGATAAAGTCCTTGGAACAGTCGGCAACAACTGTGAAGGCAAATGGAGGATCATCCTCCGGGGTTTGCCTTTATGGATATTAGCAATTTTAGGAGAAGTTTGCATTATTTTGCATTATTTTGTAGGACAGGCAGAGCAAGGGGTAATTGAGTCTGCCTTCCAGACGAGGCCAATTTAGCACAGAGAGTACTGAGCAGTGGTATTCTCTGCCACTGGTACCAGCAGCGAAGTGAGTGACCCAAAGATACAAGGGGCTCAGTTTTCAAAGGAGCTGGGAGAGTGACACAAGCTGGGGCAAATGGCAGCTTGCATCAAAACCTGGTGCACCAGGGACCCTGCACCAGATTTTGCTATAGGAGGGTCCTGGTGCCAAACAACCCACAGTTGCCACAACTGCTCCTATGCATTAGACATATGGCACATGGGAGGGGATTACCACAAGCTCTGGGAGGGTTGTGCAGCACTGCAACCAGTGCCAGTGACTTGTTGGCTATATGCCAAGTTGGTTCACAGAGGCAGTGGAGGCCAAGAAGGGTTAAGTTGGGAGGTGGTGGGAAGCACCAACCCATGACAGGGCAACTGTGATGAACAGCAGTATGGCTAGTACCACTAAGGGATCCCAGGACAACACAGTCTGACTCCCAGAACAGCATGCACTGAGTTGGTGGGGGACTTCAGCCATGAGCCTGCACACAACACAGCTCTGTGCCCGAGTGTCTATGAGTACCATAGTCTCATCTGTGAATGGCCATACACATGACCCGCCCTGTCTGCTGTTCAGCTGTCAGTATCTCATAGGATAGTCCAAGTGGCATAGAGTAACCCATGCAAGCTACAAACTGGGAACATACTTCCCCAACTCAGAGGCATGTTGCACCAAACACACTGCAATTGATCCCATTAGACATGTAAAACTGTGGGACACTGTACACAGACTCTCTTGCATACCAATGGGATGGACTGTCCCCTCATGTACAAGAATCGCATACAATATGTTAATCACAGATAACACACCCCTCACAGAGTGTTGTAGTCTGGCATGATCAGTTGTGGCATTTCCACCATAATGTGGCTGTACCAGCTCTGGAGAAGACACAAGTAGGAGGATTGCTGTCTCCCCCACATGTTGGCCTTGTGGAGCTCCATGGTGGCAGGCAACACTGCCATTTCTGAGTGCCTGCCTGAGGCTTGTGTACCAGGTATGGCTGGTATGTATGGACTCCACTGTGCATGCTGTGGTGAGTTCAGCATCCACTGTCCTGATCATCACCTGTGTGCTGATGCCACTGGTGCCAATGCCACTCGGTTCTGCACACCTGCCATGGGATGGGGCATGGAGTTTGGTATGCATCCCCATGCCATTCAGCCAAGGACACTGGTGAGACACTGCATGGGGTCAGCTATGGGGTACCAATTAACCCTGGCAGCACATCCATGGGTCTTCACTGTGGGGTTGTTTATGGGGCATATCACTACCCTCTGTCAGTTTGCAAGGGACACTGTCATGGCTGCATACTTTCTTCAGTACCTAGCCATGCACCCTACTCTAGGGAGCCATTTGTATGGGGTGCAGTTCCTGGTCATGTCTGATCACAGCACCTCTCACAATACAGGCAAGGTGGTGGCGCATGAGGTGTTAGACCAGCTTTGGTGTTTGGGGGTTTTGTTTAGTTTAGGATTAGTTTGTTAGATAGAAACCACTTCTCAAGCAACTGAAAGTAAGCCTTAAGATCAGTCTCTATCAAAGCCAAGTTAAAATGACACCTGTAAAGCACTGCGTGACCTGCATAAAGCAGTGCTTTAGTTTCTCTACAGTTTACAGATAATGCATTAATAAATCATAAAAGAAGACTGAGCCCAGAATCAAGCCATGAAGTACTTCATTAATATTGCCTTTGCTGGAAGCCACCCCCCATTTAAGCATCTGATTTCACCAAGATAAGTAATTTCTGTACCAAAAACAATGACAGTTGATCAAGGCTTAACCCCCTTTGTTTAGACAGGAGTAAACTATAATTTATCAGGTAAAATGCCGTGATCAGGTCTATGAAAATGGCACCTGTTCCTTGACCAGCTTCCATGGTATTGAATGTATATCAGATAAGAAGCAAACAAGGACCGTATCAGTACTATGTTTTTTGCTGAGTCCATGCTGAACATCAGTTAAAAATGCATTTGCCTCAATGTAATAGAAAGGCAAAGTATTACTTAAATTGTACTGAATTAAAGAAGGAGGAGGAGGAAAGAGATTTAGATATTATAATTATATAAGACTTCAAACAGTGACAGCTGTGTGAATCAGTCTGAAAGAAAGCAGCTTAGATGTCAGGTTGTATAACGCAGCACTTTGTAAGCAGATTAAGATAGGTAATAACTCTCTATAGCGCGTGTATAATGCTTCAATTGAAGTACTGCTGCCAATTCTGGATCCCATATCACTGGAAGGATGTGGAAAGATTGAAGGGAGTTCAAAGAAGAGTAAAAAGAATGATGATGGGAAAAAATAGAATATGAAGATAGATGCTAAGTACTTTAGACACATAAAATGAGAACTAATGTAGTTGCCCTATATGGTTTCCTAAAAGAACCAGATTTCTGTGAGGAGTAGGGATCATATCAAAAAGAAACAAAATCCACAGTTAGAGGAAGATAGGAAGAATTGTTACTTCCCACAGAGAGTGATGGGAATTTGGAACTCACTTCCTAGCAATATATACAAACTCAATGAATAAAAATGTTTAAGAAAAGACTATATACATTGGTTGCCATTGTAAATGTCCCCCTTTCTGCAGTACCTCATTTGCTTAAGTGTTACCTTATTGTATTTAGGGAAGCAGCTGCAGGTTTTCTAACTTGTCTGTGATAGGAGTGGTAATGAGGTGTGAATCCTGTTTCGTGGTACCTTAATGAGATACCAAAGGTTTTGAGGTAAGACAGAAGTTTAGGATGGCTACCTCTGTAATTACAGGTAGCAAGCTTTACAACATAATACCACTGAAAGGTGTGGAGGATGGTATTGATGGGTGACATGTCTTACTGTATTATATTGTTTGTATGTGTGACAAACTTCTGCCTTGCAGGAACAGGACTGCCACACATACACATGCAAGATCAACCTAATGCCTGGGTGGTTCCTTCTATCTGAATGATGTTACCACCTGGCTGACTGTTAGGGTATGTCAATATTTTTGTATTTGTACTACTGACCACTGCTCACCCAGTAGAAGGCCTTCCTTTTGACACAGAACCTCCCCCATCACCCCAATCTCACACCTGTTCACACACTTTCACTGGGTTCCTCACCTTAGGCTAGTAAATAAGACAGAGAGCCCGGGGTTGGGACAGAAAAAAATAGATGGGTGGAAAACTGGCTGAAGGATAGAAGTTAGAGGGTGGTGGTAAATGGTGTGCATTCTAGGATAATGAGATTGATGAGCAGTGTGTGTGTGTTCTTCAGGGGTCAGTACTGTGACCAATTCTTATACTGTATAGCAGTGATATATCAGTGGAACTTGGAAGGAAAGTGTGTCTCTTTGCGGATGATGCAAAGTTATACTGTAGGGTTGACATAGCAGGAGGGGTTGAGGCCATGAAGAGAGATTTGAGTACCCTAGAGAAGTGGTCATATATTTGGCAGCTGAAGTTCAATGTTAAGAAGTGTGCAGTGATACATTTGGGGGGTAAAAATCCACTGGCTGAGTACTCACTGGGGGGAGAACTGATAAAGCAAACAGAACAGGAAAGGGACCTGGGGATTATAATCTGAAACAACCTTAAGGTAGAAGACCAATGTTTTATAAGAGAAAATTATAGAAACAATACATTTTAGAAAAATATTTACTCTTTCACTATTGATAGTCTGTATTTGCACACATGTTGAAGTAAAATTCAATTAATTCCAGTCTTAAAAGATGCTATTTTGTGACTTGGTTTAAAGTCTATTAAAATTAATTGGCTATTTTTTCTTTATTTTCCTTTTCTTTCTTTTCCCCCTTCCCACCTTCCTCATCCCCCCCTTCTCCACCCCTCAATTCTTTTTTCCCCACCCTTCATTTCCTCTTTCCCTTCCCCTTACCCAAATCCTTTCATCCCCCCATTTTCTCTGCCTTTTTTATTTTTTTTGTTATTTCCTTCATAATAATCATAATTTCAGTAGTATAACATACAACATATAGGATAGTGTATGGCTTAATGTTAACAACAAGGCAATTCTAACACGAGTGGTTGCTATGATGATTGTTGACCTCGAGAGCGCTGCTCGAGAAGTCACAATATTATCATAGCAGCCACAAGTGTAAGAATTTGTCTTGTTGTTAATGTTAAGCCATACACTTTTCTATATAGTGTATGTCATGGCCAATAACATGACAAAAGGGAGAGAGAGTGAAAAAGGGGGGAAAAATCATTGAACTTACAAAATAATTTGTTTCAATAGCAGCTACTGCAGGGTGATTCCGAGAGCTGACGATAGGTCTGCACTTGCTAACTACTCTCATAGAATCGCCCCCCCGGACCACCACCAGAGCACACTTCAACCTTTAACTGTCACCCATTACCCCTCACATCCACTGCAGACTCTTGGACATTGGCTATCAATCAATTACTCCAATTACAATAAGTTGATAGTGGCGCGACTTTGACAATGTGCTGGTGAATTTTTTTTCATTTTTGAAACTGCCACTTTTGTGGGTGGGAGCAATGGGAGTGATTGGTTACCAGAGCAATGCAGGTGTACGTGGGGGAGATAGTATGATGTCTGTACTGAAGCAGAAAGAAAAGTCATACTGCTGAAGTATGGACATCACTACTGCAGCAGAACGTCATTTTCCTTGAAACAGAAATCAAGTGACAACAACGTTCTAACATGCACTATATAGCAAGATGTGTCAAGACTGTTTTAATATTTAAATAAATACATGTAGGGTAAATGTAGTTAAAAAAATTAAATAGAAAAAAGTTGTGCTTCTAACATTAATGTTAACTATGTATGTGTATCACTTTAACATGGCTTGTATAAAAAGGTAGCACCTGCTTGTGTAATTTAGATTCATCCCTCAGTAGAAGGCCTGAGTGTGGGGCTGAGGTGCTAAGGGAGGTAGAAGGAGAAATAAACTCCAGCAGCTACGTACCCATTCCCTGCCTGTTATTTTACTGGGAGTGCAGATACAATGCATGCAGACACTATTGAACTCACTGGGATAGCCGTTCCAGGTATCGAAGCACCCAAGGTTTTCTGTGCACCTAAAAGTTTTTCTGGATAGTGCAGTTTTGCAGCTTGGCATATTAGGTGCAGCCGAGCTCCAACTGGAGTAATCCTTTAGGTAAAATTGAGAAAACGTCTGAATGGCTCAGAGAAGAAATCGAGAGTGGTTGCAAGTGGAGAAGTTATAATTATTTGAATTCTTGGACTGCTTGTGATTTAAACTAATCCAAGCATACGGCTGACTGCTGGTTTTTCAACAACAATTTCTCTTTTTGATGTACTGGCAATTGGTTTTCCAACACCCTGGTGTAGAAGAGCATAGCCTGTTCAGTGCACTCTTATTTTTTGGATTATTTGACTGAAATATTTCTACCTTGTGAGGACTTTCCAGTAAGAGTATGAGTTCAGAACAATCAAACACCACTACAAGTGAAGTAGGGGGAGCAGCAGATAGAGCCTTGAGTTCGGAAGAAGAAGAGGACATCTACAATTGCCTGGAAGATCAAGCAGCTACTATTAAAAGACAGGAGAATTTTAGAAGTAGTACTTTTAACACAGGATGCAGCATGGAAGATGATGGCGAGATTAAGTTTCTATTTCATAAAAATGAAAAATTGAGAATTCAAGAGCTGAATAAGTATTATAACAAAGTCTCACTAGAAGAATATTTGGAGAAGGGGTTAACACCAGACGGTTTGAGGATAGATAAAGAACCTTCGTGTGGTTTTGAAGGTGAAATTTTGAAACTAGAATGGGAATCAGCAATTGTTATGTGTATAAATGCTTTTATTACAGCGCTGATAAGAAAAGACGAAAGAGATGTAATATTGATAGAGAAAGAACTCCCTGCAGTACAAGAACAACTTAAAACCCTGAGAGAAGATAGAGACTTTGTTACTTCAAATAAAAAATATAAAGCTAGTACAAAAAGAATTGAAAATGAGCTGATTAAAAGAAAAAAGAACAAAGCTGTTAAGAGACACAGGGAACAATGAAAGAAATGAAATCTTTAAATGGGATTGTTCTATAAACAACACTAGCCCACAAAAAAGAGGGAGGTCAGGAAGTAAGCAAAGGTCACACAATTGGAGAAATCATTCCAAATCAGTGAATCACTGGAAAAAAAGGCAGTGACTATTGACAAAGACGTTTCTATTATTCCTGAAGAAAATTTGAGTATTTTTAACTCAAAGGCTTTTTTTTAGTACATCAGAGGAAGGAAGGAGATTATCCACCATCTGCCAAAACAAAACAGCAAAGCAGAAATACAAATGAAAAGCAACGAGAGGCAGACGAGGAAAGGGTAAAGGACAGATTGAGAAAAACCCCAGAAAGGCTAAGCAAAAACACCATTGCAAATTGAACAGAATTAAACATTACCAGACCCTCCTGTGAAAGTACTGGAGAGGGGGCTTTCATTTTCTTCAAGTCCAGCAGTAGATTTCTTTGGTATAAGAACAAATGTGTTTAAATTAATTCGAAAATTGAAATTAAAATATTATTTCGAGACAAGAAACACAATGGGATACACTGAGAATTTCAAGGAACAGGTTAATGGATTTAATGGTTACCATCTAAGTGGCCCGAACAGTTGAAATGACTCAAAGTATGGATGACTATTTAGGTCTGGAAAAAAATGCTGCACAAATATGTATGTTGGATTGTTCAGATTTGCAGGACATGTTGAATGATTATGCTGACTATGTTGAACCAAAAACAGAGCCAGGAACTATGGAAACAGAAAATGTGGTGACAATTAAAAGAACTGTTTGCTTTAAAAATAAATGCACTTTTACACCACAAATTACCAATGCAGCTATTTTAACTTTTGAAAAATTGGTAATGAGTCACATCAGTAAAACAGAGGCTGATCGGAAACCAAATGTGTTTAACAACTTAACTCTATTACAGAGAAATGCTTTAGCTGATTTTGAAAAGAAATCCAATGTAATAGTGAAGGAATCAAATAAAGGTGGAAACGAGGTGTTAATGAATGAAGATTTCTATGTGAGTAAAATGGAATTGCTTAATGACAGGAAAACATGTAGACCCAGATATTCAAAGGGATTGCGCATGGCGCAACAGAGTTGCGCGGGCGCAACCCCATATTGTGCCTTGGCAGGATATTGTCAGGATATTGAAAAGGCTGCCGGGCACAGCACAACTCCCGATGCACCAGGGCGCAATTTAATGGTATGAAGTACAGATGCAGGGGCATGCCCATGCATATGCGGCACATCCTGATATTCAGCCCAGGATGTGCAGTGTATGTGCTGGTGCAACCCTGCATTGCACTGCATGGGGGGCTCAAAGTTGAGCTCTTGCAGAGTAGGAATGACTCCAGGCCACCCAAAGGTGGGTTGCAGTATTGCAGGATGCAACACAGCAGCCCAGCCTTGGGTGGCCACCTGCCCACGCAGAACACTATCCACAAGCATACATTGAACACGGAACCCCCCCACCCGTTGCTGTGATCATGTGGTATATGTATAAAAAGAAATCCCTGGTAGTCTAGTGCCCCCCAGTCCCTGAGAATTATTATACATGAGCATCCCTAGTGGTCCCCCCTCCCACCCAAGTCAAATATATGTATATATATATATGTGTGTGTGTGTGTGTGTGTGTATATCTATATATATATATATATATATATATATATATATATACAGTATATATATATATATATATATATATATATATATATATATAGATATACACATATATATATGTCCCCACCTGCTCACTGCTGCAATCATGGTAAATGTAAGTTACAACATTCCCTGGTAGTCTAGTGGACCCCCTCCCTCCCAAGTCACTGATCATGGTAAATCGCCCACACCTACATCCCTGGTGATCCAGTGGCACCCCGCACACCTCCCACCCACACAGGACTCCTTGCCCAGCATGCCCCCCCCGTCCTCAGTGGGTGACTGCATCCCACCAGCATACCGCCTGGCCGCCTGCTGAATAACAGGTACAGTATGGGCTGTCAGGCCCATTGGTCCCCTGTGTGGACCAATGGGCTTGCAGGGCATACTGTACTAGACAGTCCCAAATATGTGAATGATTCATTCACATATTTGGGACTGTCTAGTACAGTATGCTCTGCAAGCCCATTGGTCCACACAGAGGACCAATGGGCTTACAGTCCATACTGTACCTGTCATCCAGCAGGTGGCAGGGTGGTATGAGGGTGGGATGCAGCCACCCGCCAATGACGGGGTAGAGTAGGGTGGGCAAGGAGTCCTGTGTGGGTGCCACTGGATCACCAGGGATGTAGGTGTGGGTGATTTACTGCCATCAGGGACTCAGGAGGGAGGGAGGTGGGTCCACTAGACTACCAGGGAATGTTGTAACTGAAATTTACTGTGATTGCGGCAATGGACGGTTGGGAGGGTTCCACTAGATCACCAGGGATGGTCTTATTAACATATATCAAGGAATTGGGGACTCAGGTGGGAGGGTGGACCACTAGACCACCAGGGTTGGTCATGTATAATAATTATTGGGGAATCAGGGACTGGGGGGGCCACTAGACTACCAGGGATTTTTGTACACATATACCCTGCAATTGCAACCATGAGGGATGGGATGCCCCAGGATCCCCACAGCACATGTCATGCTGTGCAGGGTGCCAGGCACAAGTCACCAGGCTACCCTGTGCAAGGCATGCAAATAGGGCCATAATGACATGCAAATGGCCCCATTTGTGCCTTGCATATATTATGGCCTCATTTGCATGCCCCCTGCTGAATATCATGGGTGATGCGCTTAGCGCAACTGCATTTGCTCTGGTGCATCCCATGCTCCCTATCTGTGGCTTGACCCAGTGCAGTGCCTCCGCACCATGCGCAGTATGTGTGCTGACCCTGATATATTCAATGGTGCTGAGCCATGGCGCATCCCCATTGAATATCACTTGGACCTGGACCTGGCCCAGTGCATCACAGTTGTGCTGCACCCAGGCTTGCGCCACTGCCTGGCGCAGTCTCAATTTCCCAGCCTTGAGGTATTAACAGGGGACCCAGCAGCAAAATATTTGTTGTTATTGTACAGCATGGTGGATGATGCCTATACTAATGGGACTTTAACAGGGGAAGAGGCCTCTTTTATTAGACCAGAATTTCCTATAATTCCCACATTGTATGGCCTACCTTAGGTCCATAAGAATCAGCAGTCTCCACCTTTAAGTAGTGTCAATAATTGATTCCATTACCTATAATTTAGGCAAGTACATTGATCACTTCCTCAAGAACTATATGAGAGGAATAAAATCCCATATTAGGGATTCTGTGCATTTGCTTCAATAATTGGAGGATGCAACATGGGAAGAAACATATATTTGGTCAACCATAGATGTGGTTAGCTTATACACCTCCATTTCACCTACTATGGGTTTGGAAGCCACAAAACACTATATTTCGAAAACCACAACGGGATATTGTACCAAAAGAATTTTTAATGAATTCTTTAGAATTTGTGTTACAGCATAATTATTTTGTGTTCAGTAAACAATTTTGCAAACTGGTATGTGGCACTGCGATGAGGGCCTCAATGGCACCATTATATGCCAATTTAACATTTGGAAAATGGGAGGAAGACACTATCTGGAACCCAGTACAGAATACTTTCATCAAAAAAATGATCAGGTGGTACCACTTTATTTATGACATTATTTGTATATGGGGATGGCTCAGAAAGTGAATTTGTGGAATTCATGATATACATTAATAACAGCTCCTACTGTTTAAAAATTCACCCACACATTTGAAAAATAAAAAAAAATCATTTTTAGATGTGGAATTGAAAGGCCAACAGAATGGGAGAGAAACAGCTGGTTATAGAAAAATAATGGCAGTAAATGCAATTTTGCTTGGGGCCAGTGCACATCCACAAAATTTGATTGACTCAATTCCATGTGGCCAACTATTAAGAACTTAGAGAAATTGTTCTGATACCTTAGAATTTGAAAAACAAGCAGGTGAAATGGCACAGAGATTTAGGGAAAGAGGCTATAAGGAAAGTACATTGTTAGATTCTCTTGATAAGACTAGAGCCTTAGAAAGAAAGAGCTTATTGAAACCTAAGCAGAGGGAAGTACAAAACACATGCATTACTTTCTCTAAGTCTAATAAAATCGCTGGCCATGTAAGAAGTACCATCCATAAATTTTAACACATTCTTAAAACAGATAATGTTCTAAGGGAAGGCATCGGAGAAAAAACAAGAATTGCCTTTAAAAAAGCAAAGAATTTGAGGGATAGGATTACTAGAAATCATTTTAAAACATCACAAGTAGACAGGCCTCAATCTTGATTACCCCCTCAACCTTCTGTTTTTTTTCAAATGCGGAAATTGTAACATATGCATTTTTGCACAAGAGGGTAATATATGTACACATTTTTTCAAATTAAAGAAAGGTAAAGATCAATGGCTTTATCACCTGTGCAACAGGATTTGTAGTTTACATAATTTGGTGTGAATGTGCCAAATGTTATGTGGGTAGAATGGTCAGAGCAGTAAAAACTAGGGTACAGGAACATGTAAGGGCTATCACAAATCATACTGATAGAAGCCCTTTTGGAGCACATTTTACAGAATTCCACAATTCAAATCCATCAGGCTTAAAATTCATGGTATTGGAGAAAGTTCCACTAATGGAATATGGAGGAGATTGTCTCAATAAATTAAACCAAAAAGAAACTATATGGATAGTATCTTCAAATACAGTTTAGCCAATGGGTTTTATTGAATCAGTAGATTTCATCCCCTATATTAAAGATGCATAAAAATAATCAAAATGTTATATGGTAAACTCATTCCCTTATTGAGAAAATGCTCAATAGGACTTTATGATACAACCTTACAAGTGTCGAATTTGTGTAGTTTGTTTTGCATTTAGATGAACAGAAACATAGACTTTGACAGCAGATAAGGCCCATCTAGTCTTCCCATTTCTCTACCTACAGGATAGGCCACAGATCCTAGTTAACCAACAGCCTATTTCTTCCTACCCCCCACAAGAATTGCCTTATGTCTGTCCCATGCATTCTTGAATTTTCCCGCAGTTTTAGACCCCACAACCTCCTCAGGAAGGCTGTTCCATGCATCCACTACCCCCTCTGTAAAATAATACTTCCTCACATTGCCCCTGAACTGCCCCCGCTCTATATTTAAATTGCGTCCCCTTGTTCTTGCACGTCTCTTTTTCTGAAAGATGCTACCCTCTTGGGCTTTGTTGATTCCACTGAGGAACTTAAAAGTTTCTATCATGTCCCCCCTATCCCTTCTTTCCTCAAGGGTATACATATTAAGCTCCTTTAGTATCTCCTCATATGGCTTCTCTTGCAGACCCTGTACCATTTTAGTTGCCCTCCTCTGGACTGCCTCTATCCTGTCTATGTCCTTGCAGAGATGGGGTCTCCAGAACTGGACCCAGTACTCCAGATGGGGTCTCGCCAACTGTCTGAACAGAGGGATAACAACTTCCTGTTTTCTACTGCTGATGCCTCTACCTATGCATCCCAGTATACCCCCAGCCCTCCCTACTGCCTTCTCACATTGCTTGCTAACCTTAAGGTCATCTGATATGATTACCCCCAGGTCCCTTTTCTTTTTTGTTGTTGTTACTACCTCCCCCCGTTGTGTATTCTTCCCATGGGTTCTTGTTTCCCAGGTGCATTATTTGCACTTCTTTGCTTTGAATCTTAGCTGCCATACTTTTGACCATTCCTCCAACCTTGCCAAGTCCCTTCTCATCCTTTCCATGCCTCTGGTGTATCAACCTGTTGCAGATCTTTGTGTCATCTGCAAAGGCATCTTTCCTTCCAGTTCCTCTGAAATGTCATTTATGAAGACATTAAAAGGACTGGACCAATACTGAACCCTGTGGTACCCACTAGTAACCCCTCTTTCTTCAGAGTGGACTTCATTTACAATTACCTTCTGTGTCCTGCTGTCCAGCCAATGTTTTATTTCAGGCTACCACCCTGGGACCCACTCCCAGGCTGGTTAATTTGGCTATTAATCTTTTGTGTGGACTGTGTCAAATGCCCTATAAAGTCTAGGTAGACCATATCCACAGCCCTTCCTGGTCTACTACTTTGGTCACCCAGTCAAAGAAATCTATTACCTGTCTGACATGACCGTCCAGCTGTGAACCCATGCTGCCTTGGGTCCCAGCCCCACTGGCCTCTAGGCACTCAACTATTTTTTCCTTCAGAAGTGACTCCATCACTTTCCCTACCACAGAGGTCAGACTGACAGGTCTGTAGTTTCCTGCCTCTGTCTTGGTCCCATTTTGTGAAGGGAATCACATCCACCTTCCTCCAGTCCTCGGGTACCACCATCCTCCCATGATTTATTAAAAGAGTAGCCAGTGGTTTCACTAGTTTCCCCCTTAATTCTTTTAGAATTATGGGGTGAATTCATCGAGCCCCATTGCTTTGTCCACTTTCAGTTTTAGGAGTTCTTGTAGAACCCTTTCTTCTGTGAAAGGACTGGGATTGACCCCCCTATTAAGAGTGCTTCTGTTAATTGGATTAGGCACTTCCCCCTCCTCTTCTGTGAATAATGAGCAGAAATATTCATTCAGTATCCTTGCTTTTTCACTCTCCCCCTCTGCCCACCCACCATTCATTCTATTCAGCCTCACTATCCCTCTCTTTGTCTTTCTACACTCGCTGATGTACCTATAAAAGGTTTTATCCCCCTTCTTAACCAAGTTGGCTGTCTTTTTCTCAGTTTGGGCCTTTGCTATTCTGACATCCATCCCTGCTTCCTTCTGCCTTAACTGGTACAGCTCTCTGTCCTGCTCCTTCTGTGTTTCCTTATACTTCCAGAATGCTATCTTTTTCTTCCTGACTTTCACAGCCACCTCTTTTGAGAACCACAGTGGCTTTTTCTTTCATTTTGATTTGTTTATTTGCTTCACACAAAGGCGTGTTGCCTCTGTGATGGCAGTTTTGATGATTCCCCATTGTTGCTCCACACCTCCTTCTAGCCTGTTTTCTAGTGCTTTTCTGAGGCACTCTCCCATCTTGCCAAAGTCAGCCCTCCTGCAAATCCAGTACCCTCACTTTTGTATGGCTTGACTCTGTAGCTGAGTTTAACGTGAACCACGCTGTTTGATGGTCACTTGTTCCCAGATGGCAACCCACTTCTAGATCTGAGATCCTCTCACTGCCCTCGTTTGAGAGTACGAGGTCTAAAATTGCTCCCTCACGAGTGGGTACTGAAACTAGCTGTCTGAGGTCTGCCACCTGTAGGACATCAAGAATGGCCCTGCTCTTGGATGTGGCTGCAGCAAATGTGTTCCAGTTAATATCTGGCATATTTAGGTCTCCCATCAACAGTATCTCCCCTTTCTCTGCCATTCTAAGAATGCCTTCTATGATATCCTTGTCCATTCCTGCCCCCTGACATGGGGGTCTGTACACAAACCCTGTGCAGACTGTGGTGCCCTCTAAGAGATCTGTCTATATAAAACCTTAAATGTTTGTCAGTTTATCAATATGAGACATTAAATGTGTGTTATTTCATGTGTATATATTGTTGGTGAAATAGGAACTAACCAGCCAGAATCTAAGTGCAGCATTAGTGAATGTTTTGGTTTTCAGAAAATAATTCTGATTGGTAAAACTGAGAAAAATTGAGAAAGGAAAAAAAACTAATCCCCTGGCATTTAATGAGAGGGACTGGAAAGAGGAATATCAATTCTACATATTTTTCTATAGACTCAATGTGGAAGAAATAAAAAGTATTTAATAAAAGATGTTTTGTAAAAGAAAATTATAGAAATAATACATTTTAGAAAAAAAATGATTCTTCCATTATTGATAGTCTGCATTTGAATACATATTGAAGTAAAATTCAGCTAATTCCTGTCTTGATAGATGCTATTTTATGACTTGGTTTAAAGACTATGATAATTAATTGACTGCTTTTTCTTTATTTTCCCTCCTTTCTTTTCCCTTCCCCATCCCTTCCCCACCCTCATTTTTCCACCCTTCATTCTCTTCCCCTCCCTTGCCCAGATTCTTCCACCCCATTTTCTCTGACTGTTTTGATTTTTAGTTATTTCCTTCATAGTAATCATAATTTTAATAGTATAACATACAAAATAGCAAGATGTGTCGAGACTGTTTTAATATTTAAATAAATATTTGTATGGTGAATGCAGTTATAAAAAAAATTAAATAAAAAACAGTTGTGTTTGTAACATTAATGTTAATTATGTGTGTGCATCACTTGAATATGGCTTGTTTAAAAAGGTAGCACCTGCTTGTGTAATTTAGATATATCCCTCAGTAGAAGTCCCGAGTGTGTGGTCGAGGTACTAAGGGAGCTAGAAGGGGAAATAAACTCCAGCAGCTATGTACCCATTTCTTAACTGCTATTTTACTGGGAGTGCAGATACAACATATGCAGACCAATGTAGTAAGGCAGTACGTAAGTCTTATAGAATGATGGCTTGCATAGGAAGGGGTATAACAAGTAGGAAGAGGGAGGTGTTGATGCCTTTATATAAGACCATGGTCAGACCACAGCTGGAGTATGGGGTACAGTTTTGGAGGCCTCATTTAAGAAAGGCTATAGATGAATTGGAGAGGGTTCAGAGAAGGGAAACAAATATGGTACAAGGTATGCAAGAGAAGCCATATGAGACTAGATGCAGAGAATTAAATATATACCAGCTGGAGGTTAGAAGAGCTAGAGGTGACATGATAAAGACTTTCAAGTATATGAAGGGAATAAATAAAGTGAATGAAGGTAGCTTATTCAAAAGGAAAGTAGGAATTAAAACAAGGGGTCATAATCAGAGCCACTGGAAAATTGTGGGAGCAATTTTTCCGCAATTTCCGCAATTTTCACCCTTCTCCGCACAAAATCCGCAATTTCTTGCAATTATGGAATTTTTGACTGAAATTGTATAAAAATATTTAAATTCTCAAGGAAATCTACTCAGATATGGTACACAGACTTGGATTTGACCAAAACAGTACAGTGTGAGGTGAGAAGGGGTCAAATGTGACTCTGCTTTCATGTGATTACTTCCCTGCTTTGGTTTCAGAATCCTCAGGTCATGCATATGTAGACTTGAACACTTAAAATCTGTGTTAAAGCAGACTATCAGAGAACTTTTTGCTGACACAGAGACTGAAACAATAGTTGTGAGAAGAGGTGCAAAGTGCCCCATTCACCTAAATGAAGCCTTGATCACAATGCTTGTTTTGAATGGTAGGTAGATTTTCCTTGTATAAATACTTTCAATCTGAAAGATTTTGATTCAAATGTGTCAAGAGTTTGGATGGCCCTGCTGATTATAAACTTGAATGTGCTTCTGAGGGGTTGGTGACAGGTTCTTACATGTCAGTCTGCCACAACTGTATACTCACATACAAAGCCTACAAAAGCAAACATTTCTGAAAACATGAAAAGGTTAAGTATAGTTAAACAGTTACCTTCAAATAGGCAAAATAATTGCAACCCAAGTAAAATCACTGCAAACAGAATAGAACAAAAGTACAATGTATTAAAAACTATTGTATGATGTAATGAAAAGCTATTGGTATGATTTGATACTTTTATCTTGTGATTTTAAAATGTACTTACAGTGCTGATTAAGAACAGTAATAATTTTAACAAAATAAATATTTTTCTTACTAGACCTTTATTAGGCACCCTGGTTATCTGTTTATTTTTTTCTTGCACCAAAGCAAGTAGTTTAAACAGGCTTCATTATTTAACATCTAGAAACTGGCAAAATATGTTATTTCAGGATGTATTCAGTACAGACTAACTGTAAATTATTGAATACAATCAAGTTAACACTGCATGACCTAGATGTCTTGATTTTTAGAAGATATGCTACATAATGATTAGTTTACAGTGCATTTCAAAAACACATATCTTTCTTCATATTAAAAGCATTTGCAAGTGGCAATACATTCATTTAACAATTTATGTGATCAATACATGCTGCAGCAAACAATAAAATATTTATTAGGGGGCAGTGGGGATATATAGTTAACCCCCACAATTTTCCCGCAATTTTTGCAAGAAAATCCCCGCATTTTTGGGTAAAATTTTCCGCAATTTTCCAGTGGCCCTGGTCATAATTTAAATCTGGAAGGGGACGATTTAAGAGCAATGTAAGGAGATGTTATTTCACTGAGAGGGTGGTGAAATCCTGGAACAGAATATCTAATGAGGTAGTATGTGCAGAATCCTTGGAGGACTTCAAGCAAGTGTGGGACAGACACAAGGGGTTGGCTAGTGGGCAGAAGTAAATATCCTTGGAAAATGGAGACAAGTAGGGGTGGGTGGGAAATGGGCAGACTAAGTGGACCAGGATGGTCATTTTCTGCTGACGCATAACTATGATGCTATGATACCTTCAGTAACTTAAGGACCTGTCACCTGCTCTGCATCCATCATAGGCCACTTTATACTCGGTAGTCGTGTAATCTGGAATCAGAACACCAGTTTGCTCATTAGCAATAGTTTGTTATCTGTTGCATGAAACACTGCACATTCACAAAGTATATAAATATGTAAATATTTAATATTTACACAGCTAAACTATAGAATATACTGTAGAACACAAAAATGATAAAACACAAGAGGGAAATGCAAATTAACACAATAATAAAGTAAAGATTACAGAGTAAAAAGCTTCTCTTTTATATATAGACTATAGCCTTACTTATCTTACACCACTACTGGTAGTTTCCTTGCTTAGGAATAAGCTGTCACTAAGGGGAAGATACAGGAGACACAGCCATCCCTTTTGCTTGCAGTGGATATCTACAGTTCTCTCTCCCTCAGATGATTCTACCTGTGCCTTGCTTGTGATGCCAATTTAGTCCTCTCAAGGTGTTCACCCCTTAACTCATCATCCTGTCAGTCACAAGGATCAGCTTCACTTTGTCCCTTTGATCCTAGAAGCTGTCCAAAACCAGTTCACAGATCAAACCTACTCCCAAGATGATGCTGCTTATTGGGGTTTTTACCTAAAATTAATCCAACTGCTTCAATTATCTGATATGATTTTCACACCGCTGGTGGTTATCCATGGGGGTGCCAGCCATTCAGATAAGCCCAGGAAGATGACAGACAGTGTGTGTGTGGGGTGGTGGAGGGGAGGAGTCAGGAGAATAGGAAGCCAAGCACTATTGTGTCCTTAGGAGTATAAACAGTTGAAGGGAAAAAAAAAACTTAGAGAACCCACCAGATCACACTGTTATTGCAAATCTAGGCTCATCACTAGAACCTATTTCCATTTTTGTTGACTATCATATTCAAAATTTGATAAAGGATATAACACCCTTTCTAAAATACACATAACACACTTTAGAGTGGTTGTAAATATTAAATAAGCCAGTCAAGGACTAGAGTAATTGTCTATTGGTCACCCTTGAAGTGAGGGAGCTATACACAAAAATCCCCACGAAGCAGGACTTGAGGCATTTAGAGAACTACCCACAAAAAAAAAAAAAAGATAAGGGAGGTCTTTCCCAGTCACTGTCTTATGGAATTGGCTGAATTGGTTTTAACAAGAAACCATTTTAAATTTGAAAAGAACTTCTGTTGGCAAACCTGGGGTACTATAATGGGATCTTCCATGGCATGAAATTATGCCAATACTTTTATGAAAAAATGTTAACAGCAGTACAAATATTACCAATATAAAAACAAATACCTGAAACGTATAGCAGTATGGACATGCTTTTTAGATGACATACTGTGTATATGAGAGAGAGATCTCAGGATGACCTGGAACAATTTTACACTACATTAATGAATGTACTACATAATGCACCTAAAATGTGTGATGACACATACCAGCACAAAAACAAACATTTGGGGCATTAACATCTTCAAGGAAGTGGGCCTTTAACTGACCAAGATACAATGTAAGGAACTGGACAAAAATGTCCTTTTACATGCTAAAGAAAAAAAATATGTATTATAGAATAAAATATATAAAAAATATTCTGTAGGGACAGATGGCACTTTTAAAATGACACTGCAATAAAGAAGACTATGTTGAAGCTGTGGGTGACTATGAACAGAGGTTCAGAGACAGGGGCTCTAAGGACAACATTATTGAAGAGGCAAGGAAGAAACTTGATGAAAAAACAAGACAAGAGCTACCAAGAGTTCAGCAGAAAGTGGAGGAAATGGAACAAATTAAGCTTTTCAACTTGTTATTGTGATTAGAGGTGGGCAAAATGGTCAAAATCTGCTCTGCGAAGCAATTCATGGATTAATGCAGTATCCACAAATAATCCGCAATGTGAAGGGGAGTACTTCGCGTCATATTGAGGAATGCCAAGTCCATTGAAAACAATGACTTCACATTACTCCACCTTCTGCCAACCACTTCTGCACCGATTTTAATGTGAAGTACATTGACACCAATGTACTTCGCATCACTTTGCCTTGTTGCTGAGCTCCAAGGCGTATTTTGCACTGATTCATGGTATTGCAGGTCACATGGGCTTCAGATTGCTCTGCACAGCCTCAGTTCTGTGTAGCATGTCTGTAGTGGTAGCTGGAGACAGTCTGTTTTCAGAGCTCTGAGATTCAAACCCTCTAAAACCATTCAAAAAGCCTTTTTCAGCCATTTTATTTCTCAAAATTTAGTACATCGATTGTAGGAAACCCTCCCGTGCTCATATCATCGAGTGTTTATTGTTTGTGTGTGGATTTTGAATGTTAATTTGGAACATTCAGTCTGTGTACTGACAGACACTTGAAGTGTGCTTGGGGGCAGGGCGTGTCTGTGGTGGAGGTAGATTAACTGGGAGAAAGGCAGTCTTTCTGTTTTGGTTATATTTTTCTTGCATAACTGTTAATGTACACACAGTAATGTTTTCAGTCATTTTTGTCATTTTTTAGCTGATTGTTGAATTTCAGTTTGTTTAAAAGATTTGGTTATGTTACTGAAGTTTTCAATTTGCTATGCATTACTTGTAGTGTGTGTGTGTGAATGTGAGCGCAACGCATGCCATCAAATCAGACACATTTTATTGTGCCACAGAATAATTGCAACAGTGTGAACCTGCTATACACTGCAACAGTGTGATTTTGTACTGCTTTGTGGTATCTTGGTTTTGGGTGGTTAATGCAGTGCACTGCCCACCCCACCCCAAACCAGCGAAAGGTATTCTTTTCCAGATAAGGATTGTGACTTGTGAGCACTGGCTAAGGTGTTGTTGTGACTTTGCGTCTGCATCTCTTCTTGATTGTGTAGTGCAGTCTTAATCTGTCTGTGCTTTTGCATCTGTCTGGTGCCCAATTTTACATCTGCAAGCCACAGTAGTTTTTTTGGCTTCACATTCACCAGGCCAGACTGAAAGTTCAGAACTCTAAATTTGTTGAGAATTTTCTTGCTGATCCCCAAAATGCTTGCAAAGACATGTGCAAGCAAAGCTGTTTCTGGCCATGGCACTGCTGCCAGTGTCAAGATTGTCCATGGGCATGGTAGTATACAAAAGTGCATAGCTGATGTCAGTAAAGGGATTTCTCCATCAGTGTTTTTTACAGTGCAATCTGTAGCTTCACTCATAGTTGGAGGAGATCATGTTGTCCCTGCTGGTAGTGTTAGTGCAGTTTCTGTAGTTTCTGCTGGCGTGAGTATTGCTGCCTCAAGTTCCACTTCTGACCAGTTAACCATTTCAAAAATAAATAGTTGAGTCTAAAGCAGTGACTGACAGTGTAGATGATTTCATACTCCCCATTAACATCCCCATGGTATTTGAACATGATTCTGATCCTGGCAATGATAACGCACAATGTCACATTTCTTCCACCGCTATTGAAGTCATGCCTTTGCCATCCAATGATTCAAAGTGTGGCACAAAAACATTGGATGATGATGATGATGCTGTGGTAGGAACATGTTCTCCACATGACAGCTTCCAAGCTGAAAATGTGGATGTGGATGATGTTGATGAATATGATGATGATGATGATGTCAGTGACCCCTGTTTAGAACCGGAGAAAAACAAAGTCAAGGTGGCTGTGTCTGGGTCTGTTAGTGTTAAATTCTTCCCCCTCCTCAAAAAAGTTGTGATTTAGCGGTCCCTGTTGATGATGATCATGATGACCCAGTAATAATCATAGGTAGTCGTGGTGGTCAGTTGGAGTCTAAGTGTGTCCAGCCTGAAAAATCATGTAGTACACCACCCCCCATTTCAGGGGTTAAAAAAATGGAGTCCAATAAGCAGCACCAGGGACATGTTAAAAGTAGGGGATAACAACTCCTTGTTTGGGATTTTTTTGTCTAAGATGCAAATGATGAGTCAGTTGGAATCTGCCAGCTTTGCCATGCATGTGTGAGTCGAGGTAAAAACCGGAGTCATCTGGGCATGGGGGGCCATCATACTCATCTTCAGAACAGGCACATGGCACTGTGGAGCTGGCACCAGAGGGCAGCTAATGCCATAGTGGGGTGTTCACCCTCATCACTGACCTTACTGAGCATGTTATCCCCTTCCATGAGTGTAAGACCAAGAAACAATGTCTGAAGTGGTAATGAAATAACACCAGAGGATTACCACAGGCATGATGAGGGGGAGGATTATGATTTAGAAATCTTGTCAAGTGGTGGTCAGAGTAGCAGTGGTGGTGGTGGTGATCAATGCAGTATGTCTAGTGTAAGTGGCACATCAACCCCTATACTTAAAATGGGGAAAATAACTTAATTTGTGTAGTTGTCACCCGCATCTTTCTTCATCACATGTCCACACCCCACCGCCAGTTATTCACAGAGCAGAGCCATTTATCACATCCCATGCAAAATGTGTAAGTCAGCCCACATTGGAGAGTGCCTTGGCCTGTAACCTGAAGTAGCCACCCAATCATGCAGTGTCATGTAAACTTACTGCTGCTGTAGCTAAAATGTTGTCAATTGATCTTTTGCCCTTCTTCTTTGTGGAGAATTCAGGATTCCAGTAGTTTGCAGCATGTGCCTGTCCAAAATTTAAAGTCCCATCCAGGACATACATTTCCACCCATGCTGTCCCCGAGTTATACCCTACTGTGGCTGACTCTGTGTAACCCCTCACCCCTGCCTTTTTAGCAAAATGACAGGTGGCATGCTGTTGAAGCTGACAGCAGTACCTGGTGGGGACTGGGTTCGGGGAGGATGAGGTTACTCGGCACAGGGGACCTAGGTTTGGCCACTCTGCACAGGGGCACCCAAGTAAATCCAAACACAGGAAGCAATAACTGTAATGTCCAGAACCAGGAATGGGATTCTTCAGTGTGGTTTTTATTCACATCCAAGCTGAACAAACAAAGCACAGACGGACCCCCATGGACCTACATTTCCTGGTGATGCAGATAAGAGACTACAGAACACTTTATCACTATTTCCAGCCCTCAGGCTCTAAACCCACTAGGCACACAGCCCGGACTTGCACGCAGCTTTGGGTACACAGCCTGACTTGTACTCTACTTGGGTTTTCCCCACTGGCCCGGCCCCTCCGCCGGCCACTTGATCCACGGTCCATTTGAGGAATGAACCAATCATCCTTTTGTGGCTCCCCAAACCACACTAGAGTCTTCGACTCCTAGAGAGAATTTTCCTTACAATCCCATATCTGGGTACTTCCCTCATCACTGGCCAAGTGCCTGAGGTAAAGTAGAAATCCACATAAGAAATCCGTAGAGGTGGACCTGGTCACTAAAGATGGGGGCCACCCACCTCCAGCTCCCACAGCCCATACCTGGCCATTTCTCTGGAAACTGAGCAATTCCTTTATTGAAAACTTTCAAATGTAGATTCTGGGTAGATGTCAGTCACATCTCTTCTACATATCATTTTCATCCCAACAAACTCTGGACTTGAACCTACTTTTAATTTGCTTAGCCCATTACTCTAGGCTTCCACTATTGTAGTAGTTCAATCCCCACATTGTCACACAAGTCCCAGGGTGAAAAACATAGGCCCTTTTAGCAAGAGCAGACACTCACCCTCATGTTGCAGGTGTCCCACAGGTGACTCATAAGTCTTCTTGTTCTCCCAAATAGACTCTGGAACACATAGGCAGCTTTTCCTTCACAAGCAGAACTAGGGGGTTGCCCCAGGAATCTGCAGGAAACCCTTTCCTGCCCCCCCCAGAGGGAGGGGGCACTGAGACCCATAAACAGCGGTCTTCACCACTTCAATTATCTTCTGTGTCTCTCTTTAAGGTGGAGACACACACCCTTTTAACCTAAAAGTAGCACTCTGTCAGGGCTGAGGCTCCTAGAGCCTTCACTAAGCTGCTTTCTCATCAAGCTCCCAACTTCACACTGAACACACTGACACTGACTTCAAAACCTCCCAATGTTCTATGCCAACTCCCTTGCTGCAGATTCCAATGTGGCTCATGCAGCTGCAACAGTTCTATTGGTGATGTCATCCCTTAGTCTCAGCTGAGACTGAGAACAGAGTGAGACAGTGTGAAACCCATTTAACTAGAGTTTCACAAGCTGCCTTCCCTGCCTACCACTAGGTATTACTGGGATTATAGTAACCCCGGGTAACAAGGGGGTTGTACTCGCCCTTGACCAGGAAAATGACTGTCCGCAGTCATTATTTACCTGGCTTTAGGCCATCCCACCCTATGTGTTACCTGCAGACGGGGGTGATCAGGCCGATCCTGCCATGTGCAAGCACAGGCAGGCAACACTATGGGCCTAGAGGCCTTTAGCTGACATATCAGCCTCCACACTATCCACTTACTATGGGCACCTAGTGGCTCTGGTAGAACTATCCAGAGCATAGCCCTGATAGATCAGCACTGCGGTCCCAATGGCCATTCAGGACCACAGCCTGTCCATCCCCCCAGCCCTCTAGGGAAAACCTATCTGCTTTTAACCTAATACCCCAAAAACAAAAACAACCGGGGACCTCCCCGACCTTGGGCAACCTGCAACCATACACCATTAAAATACCACATTTTGTACCATTTTAGTGTCTCCTCCCTACCCCCACAACCACACCTGTGGAAGGAAAGGGTTAATACAATAACAACAACCATAACAACACCACAGTACTTTAAATTTCTACACACTAAAGTGCTAATGAGGAACTCTGATGAGCTCCTCCTCCTCTTCTTGTCTTCTCTTCTGTCTTCCCAGGAGCACCTGTAAGAAAAAGAAAGACAACACACACTCCTAATCGGCATACACAGTCTACCTAGACCCCTACCATCAAAACACTGAAGAATCCCAAGAAGACTTTTTTAGAAAAGGTAGAAAAACAGTATTTACATTAGAAAACAACAACATTATTTACAATACACATTTGGAAGGACGGAGTGCCCTAAAAGTCCCAATTAGTGACCACAGTGCCCAAAGGCTAGTCCAATAAAGAGCTTCTCCTGGGCGGGCCGGTGAAGCACAGATTCTAACAGGCAAAGTCCGAAGAGGTCTTTGCAGACAGTTCACACATTTTGGAGTCTGCTAGTGTAGGGTGTGTACTGCAATGTCACAAAGATAGAAAAGTTCAGATTTACCAGCCACTTGTAGTACGAAAAATTCTGCACCGACCTGCACCATTGACAAAGACTCTCCCAGGCAGCATTTCTTCCGATACAGCTGGGAGGACATCTTCCGGGAACCACAGGAGGGCACATCTGAGAACAGCTGGGCTGATGTCATCTCTGGAGATGGAACCTTAGAACAGGAACAAAAAGAAAACAGTTGGTCCGATGTCATCCAATTACCAGACGATGAACAGGATACAGCTGGGCTGGTGTCCTCTCTGGATCTGAAGTCATCTGGTGGGCCAGTCAATGGATTCTGGAAAGGCCAGTACACTGTAGAACTGATGAATGTCGGGCACCTGAGTGCTGGATGTCCATACTGGCAGATCAATAAAGGCACTTCACAGGCTGGTGTGGCAGTATTGACTACCACTGCTCGGCTTTCCATTTAGTAGGCACGGGCACATTTGCTGGGAGGTCCTTGCACTGAGGCCAATAGTACCGGAGGTCAGGAGCTTGAATTATTACCCTGTCTGGGTGCACATAATTTACACAGTGGGAGATTTCATGTCCCTCTCTGTCCACTATTCACACTCTGTCTATAAACAGTGTCCTGCCTCTCGTCCACTGGGTATACTTCTCGTGAAACAGTCTGTTCTTTACATGTTTGTTGGCCCCAGGATGCACACTTTTCATTGCTTTGTCCCAGATCCAGGATTTCCTGCTGTTCTCAATCTCCTCCCAGACTTTCCGAGGAAAGGTAGGAAAGGTCATACCATAAATCTCATTTGCCTTCCTATGAACCAGTCTCTCCTCTTTACTTGCTTTGGTCAATCTAAGACTGCTGGCCTGGCTTGGGGGTGGCCAGTCCTGGTTCTGCCAGCTTCGCATCCTTAAAGAAATTAGAAACAGATCCCTGACTTCTTCCTCTTGCGAAGCCAGGGCAGTGGCACCACCACTTTCTTCCATGCATTCCTCCGAGGCAAGATCTTGAGGCTGTGTACCCGTTCCTTTTTCACAAGGCCACATAGGTTCCCCCTCATCTTCCTTTTCACTGAGGATCTGAGGCCAGGCGTGAGCAGTAATTCTCATTTCTGAGACTATCCACTCATCACTAGGTGCAGAGCTCGACACCTCCCACTCAAAGGCCTCCCACATCTCATCATCGCCTAAGAGACTTCAAGGGTCTATTGATGCTTTATCTGAACTTTCCTTCTGGGATCCAGCATCTGAAATTTCAACTTCTGGTTTTGTCTCTAACTCTGCACCCTCTAGCTTTGTGCCACACTCCCCAAGGGGCCTTCCTCCACAGGCTATGCCTGGTGCTGTGTGTTGCCAACTGCAGATTCCTTAACTTTTGTCCATGTGGGAGACAACCGAATTTGAGGTGCTTTATACAAGCCATATTTTTCTAGACATCCAGCATAGTGAGGAATCATGAAGACGTCCCTTCCAGCTCTCAAGCATATTTGACATACATGCACTGGAAATCCAGGAACCACCACATGAGGAGGCAGTTGTCCTCCATAGCACCACTTTTCAACATCCCTCTGTCTATTTACTGCTGCTGTTACTGCAACCCGTGCATGATCCGGGTAACGAGACGGTCCTGAGGCCATAACTGCAGAAAACAAACAATAGTTCAATGTAACTGAAAGTCCCAACTTTACTGAACACACTCTTTAGTTGTAAAATGGCTCTTCTGCTGCTGTGTTTACTTTAATACCCCACCCTGTAATGGCGGTGGCAGCACTCCTGTGTATCAACATTCAGAATCTGGGTCAAGTCACTGCGCACCCGATTTACACAAACTACTGATAACTTTTGCTCAAACTGCACAACTTGCTCTGTTCTTGCTTTAAACACATTTACAGGATTTTCCACAGATTTTTTACATGCTGGTAACTTTTCTTTTACTACAGTCCCTTAAAGCTTCAGGTTTTTAGCACAGGATTGCCTGTATTACTAGTGCTGCACATTGGCTACAACCCACAGTCTCTCTCTGGCTTCAGACTTTAAACTGAGGCTGAATTCATTACTATGCACACAGTCCATGGCTTAACAGACTTGCACTTGCTGGCAGGACTTGACACAGTCGTTACTTGCAAAGCGACTACACTACTGCACACACATTTATATGGCATAGGGCAGAAAATCACTGTTTAAGCAGATTTTTAGGTTGTTACTTGCTGTTATCAGTAGCAGTTTGCTGCGATGAGGAAAAATGGCCTGCAGCCAGTTCTTGGAGGCCTCAAAACAGAAATGGGTGGGCAGTCCTGCCGATCATCTTCTCGACCACCACTTCTGCAATTTCAGCGATCGATTAATGAGTCGAGCCTGATTTTAAACTAGAAAGTCTATTTTTAACAAGTTTACAGCAATTTTAACACTCTGCGATGCTCCTCCAGTAGCCAGTACACGCACTGCACTTACACTCCCTCTCAAATGCTGGGGCAGTCACTGTAGAGCTGGCTGAGGGGCGGGACTGATCTCAGCCTGACCAATCACACAACGCCATGCAAATGAGCCTCTTCTTCCTCGAGAGGGCTATTCTCCTCACAGCGATCGTTGAGCAGGCAAATTTAAACTGCAGAATGCAACTTTTTTTCTTTACCAACTGACTCCATGGTGGGAGCCCATTTCAGCCATTTAACATAGCCATTTACACCTGCAAGTCTCTCTTTTCATTCAAAAAGCATTTCCAACGTCCCGGGCACAATTTTCCTGTTGCTACCCCTAGTCTTCCACACTTTTCTTTACCACAACTCATTTTAAAAGCAGGCCAAAATGCTGTAAACAATTTGATGCAGACAAGGGCACGCTCTTTGGCTTTACTGCTCCTTGGTAAACAGTTGGCATTTTAAAACAGTAGCATAAGATCCACAGCACACAGCAACACACACTAGTTACTTGCTTCAGCTTTTTGGGCTACCCACTGCCAGATAGCCAAAACACTAGCCCCCTTGCCCAAGCACCTTCCTTCCAGAACAAAATCCAAAGTGGTGCCTCCATTTTTGTAACCCCTCACCCCTGCCTTTTTAGCAAAATGACATGTGGCATGCTGTTGAAGTGGAAAGCAGTACTTGGTGGGGACTGGGTTCAGGGAGGATGAGGTTACTCAGCACAGGGGACCTAGGTTTGGCCACTCTGCACAGGGGCATCCAAGTAAATCCAAACACAGGAAGCAATAACTGTAATGTCCAGAACCAGGAATGGGATTCTTCAGTGTGGCTTTTATTCACATCCAAGCTAAACAAACAAAGCATAGATGGACCCCCACGGGGCTACGTTTCCTGGTGATGCAGATTAGAGACTACAGAACACTTTATCACTATTTCCAGCCCTGAGGCTCTAAACCTACCAGGCACACAGCCCAGACTTGCACGCAGTTTTGGGTACACAGTCCGACTTGTACTCTACTTGGGTTCTCCCCACTGGCCCGGCTCCCCCGCCGGCCACTTGATCCGTGGTCCATTTGAGGAATGAACCAATTATCCTGTTGTGGCTCCCCAAACCACACTAGAGTCTTCGACTCCTAGACTGAATTTTCCTTACAATCCCATGTCTAGGTACTTCCCTCATCACTGGCCAAGTGCCTGAGGTAAAGTAGAAATCCACAGAAGAAATCCGTAGAGGTGGACCTGGTCACTAAAGATGGGGGGCCACCTACCTCCAGCTCCCACAGCCCATACCCGGCCATTTCTCTGGAAACTGAACAACTCCTTTACTGAAAACTTTCAAATGTAGATTCTGGGTGAGCGTCTGTCACATCTCCACTACATATCATTTTCATCCAACAAGCTCTGGACTTGAACCTACTTTTAATTTGCTTAGCCCATTACTCTAGGCTTCCACTATTGTAGTAGTTCAATCCCCACATTGTCACACAAGTTCCAGGGTGAAAAACATAGGCCCTTTTAGCAAGAGCAGACACTCACCCTCACGTTGCAGGTGCCCCACAGGCGACTCACAAATCTTCTTGTTCTCCCAAATAAACTCTGGAACACATAGTCAGCTTTTCCTTCACAAGCAGAACTAGGGGGTTGCCCCAGGAATCTGCAGGGAACCCTTTCCTGCCCCCCCAGAGGGAGGGGGCACTGAAACCCAAAAACAGCAGTCTCCCCACTTCAATTATCTTCTGTGTCTCTCTTTAAGGTGGAGACACACACCCTTTTAACCTAAAAGTAGCCCTCTGTCAGGGCTGAGGCTCCTAAAGCCTTCACTGAGCTGCTTTCCCAGCAAGCTCCCAACTTCACACTGAACACACTGATACTGACTTCAAAACCTCCCAACGTTCTATGCCAACTCCCTTGCTGCAGATTCCAATGTGGCTCATGCAGCTGAGATAGTTCTATTGGTGATGTCATCCCTCAGTCTCAGCTGAGACTGAGAACAGAGTGAGACAGTGTGAAACCCATTTAACTGGAATTTCACAAGCTGCCTCCCCTGCCTACCACTAGGTCTTACTGGGATTATAGTAACCCCGGGTAACAAGGGGGTTACATCTGTAAGACCTGCCCTTCAACATTCCTCCTCTCTATTCATCCGTTAAAGAATGGATATGTGGACAAGTGGCAAAATAGTGGGGAGTTCATATTTGTGCATAGCTGCACATTTGGCACAGGTGCCGGGGGTTGTTTGTGCTGGTGGTAGTGTGAATAATCAGTGTAGTAAGGCAGACTGTTGTGGAAGCAACCTTCTGGGAATTTGACAGCATGCAATGCTTGCGATGTGCAGTGTGGCCTGTTCCCACACTGGTGAAAACATACTGGACTTGTTACTGACCAAAATTGATGAGTGGCTGAACCCCCTGTCCCTGAGAGCTGGATTTATAGCAAGTGACAATGGGTCAGATGTGGTTAAATGCATCATGAATGGTGAATTTGTTCAGGTTCCATGCATGGCCCACTGTTTAAAACTATTAGTCCTGGAGTTTCTGCAGCACCCTGATATAAAGGAAAAATTGACAGTTGCATGCCACATCTGTTCTCACTTTTTATGCTCTGCAAAGTCCTGTGACCAACTTCAGCAGCTGCAGCTCCAAAACGGCCTCCCACAGCACCGCCTCAAGTTGGAAGTTGTCACCCGGTGGAACTCCACTTTATACACGGCAGAGAGGTTGTATGAACAATACAAAGCAATCTCTGAATATTGAATCATGCACACTCACCATGACACTTCTGGGGCCTCCATGTATCTCACAACTGAACAGTGGTGCCTCATGGACTCTGTTATAACAATTTTGAGGCTTTTTGAACATACCACACAGGCAGTGAGTGGTGAGTCTGCCTCCATCAGCCAATCAATTTCACTGCTGCGGGTGTTAAGGCAGACATTGCTGAATCTACAGAATAGCCTTGATAGTTCCAGAGACTGTGCTAGCAGTGTGTTGCTGAAACACAAGCTGACACTACTTGACCACAATTGGCACATCTTGAGCATTCAGCACAGTGCCAGCTTCACAACAGCAACAATGCTGGACCCACGATACAAATGTAGAATTGCATCACTACTAGAGAGAGGGCCTGAACAGGTTAAAAATGTCAGTGATCAACTGATGCACTTGCTTCATGGGGCACAGAAGTCACGTGCCAAGGTCAGCAAACCTCAGCAGCATAACCAGGCTGAAGGTCAGTTTGGAGTAGTACCAAGCACATCCTGTAAGGTGGCTGCAGTTCCAGGTGGTCTGTTATCAAAACTGGTTGCCATTAGCCCATTTTGGGGTGCTTTGTCTTAAGTCCGGATTTGTGATGCCAATGAATCTGGAGAAAAGGATGACGAGTCAACCACCAGACTTCGTGCAGCACAGCGAATGGTTGACGCTTATTTAGCTGAAAACAGTAAGTAATTGACAATCCTCTTTTATACTGGAGTGGAAAGGTCACTGAATGGCCAGAGCTGATCTCAGGGGCACTGAAGTACCTGACATGCCCACCCTCCAGTGTAAGTGTCGAGAGGGTATTCAGTTAAGCAGGTGCAATAGTTTGAGAGCATCATACAAACCTCTCTCCTTCAAATGCCAGCTTGCTGATATTCATAAAAATGAATCAGGGGCACATTCCAGCTCAAACTGCAACCTCTGTATTCGTACCCCAGCAGGGTCATAGTTGTGGTGATGTAAGAGAAGCAGACCATCCTGGTGACACTGGCAGAATGAAACAGCCTACTATTGAGGTAGATGATGACATCATAGAGAAATAATTCCCTAGGGGGCACAATTCAGATACTGATGACTGCGAGTGCAGTTTCCTATATGATGATGATGATGATGAGGTTGGTAGGTTTTAAGTTAAGTGGTTAAAAGGCTGTCACATTTTTGCAATGGTACATGTTTTGTTTTTCATAATGTTAAATCAATGTCCCACTCTGAATGAATCAAATTCCATATGTCACATTGGCAATCTGGCACAAGTAAATTCACAGTCCTTCTATTTTACCTTCCCCGCTTTTGTATTATTTTTGATTTGACTTAGCAGAATGTGTGCTGCTGTCATTAGCAAACACAGTCAGCCTCCTAGACACAACTGTCCATTTGTAGTACTAGGAGTTAGCCACTTAAAACCTGCAGATTCAAGATATCTGCCTCCTTACTAAGAGTGAAATACTGTAACACAGTACACACTATATCCAGCCGCCCACCTATGTGTGTCTGACAGTGAGAGGGAATGTGCTGCACGCTACAGCTGTTCCCATGACCATCAAAACCAGTAAACCACTGTTAAACAAAGTCACCATATACTGAGAGGGAATGTCAATATCATGTGCCCATGACCACCACCAGTAAATCGCTGTTAGCCAAAGCCACCAGATAGTGAGAAGGAATATCAACATCATGTGCCCATGACCACCACCAGTAAACCGCTGTCAGCCATAGCCACCAGATAATGAGAGGGAATCTCATCATGTGCCCACATGACCACCACCAGTAAACCACTGCCAGCCAAATACACCAGATACTGTCTCATTCAGAGGGAATGTGATTGTTTTCCATCCTATGCCCTGCCCATGCCATGGCAGATGGAGAGGAGGCTACATCCAGAAACCACAGCCACAAGGCTTCTTACTATCAATACTTTACAGTGAGTATGTGTACTAATTTTTCATACCATGGAACTTCCTTGGGCTGTGTTATGCTTCCCGTTGCATTTCTGAGATGCAGCTGAGAAACACATACGGTCAACTTATTTTCTTTTTTTGAAGGTTAACAATTTCAAGCACTGTCCTGGACTCGAGGACTATAGTACTGCAGTGTTGTCTACAACCACCTATAGGATATCCATTTCAGGTAAGTATATCAATTTTATTTAATCAGTTCTTTTTTGTAGTTTGTTTTTTTAAAAGAGTGCAAAACATATAAAGTAGGTAACATGTACATCAAATAATATATTTGCCATGCACATCAGACACTGTATTGCTGCAGCAGCCATGGCGGTGTTGAATAAAGTTTTATACAGGTCGTGACATGGCAAGACATCTTTTAAAATATAACTTGAGTTAAGACATTGGGACAGTGTATGGGTTACACATACTAAATTTGTGATTGTGATTTGGTCTTGCTGTGGCTTACTGAGAGGTTGCGATCTGTTACTCTGGATACATGACAGGAACAGCCACACTTTGAACAGAATATGTTACTGCAATCAAGTACTAATAATTTCTTGTTTATCTGTTTTTGCAGGAAACGTTCTGATGCTATGTGCTGTCATTGGTGCTTTCTCCAAATAACAAGTTCAACATCACACCCTGGGACACATGCAACAACTAGTATGAATCCTGACCATCAGTGCTGGACTGGAGGATGCACGGAAAACCTGTGAAGAATTAACAAAAAAGAAACCATTAATGAAACTTGCTTCCAAATGACCTCCCCCCCCAAAAAAAAAAATATATATTTAAATTCACTGGCTTGACAGTATTCCAATGCCAAAATTCCTCATCAAGCCCAGAAATGCACACCCCAAGTTCGACTATATCAAGTAAGCAAGCAAACTTTATTTATATAATTTATTTATATAATAATAATATATTTATTTATTTATATAATCAAGGAGCTGTACACAATATAAAATACAATATAAAACAGTAAGATAATAAAATGTTTAAAACAATTAATTAATTAGTCAGCTAATTAGGGAAGGCCAAGGAAAATAAATATGTGACCGGTGATACAGAAAAAGAAATGACTACATCATGTATATTTAGAATATATATATATATATATATATATATATATATATATATATATATATATAAACATTTAAGGTCTGGTTCTGTAGAAAACCATGGACGGTGCCAGCCAGGTACATTAACTTACCAAGGTAGTATTAGTGTACACACAGAGGGCATCCTTCCTGTTGGGGTCAGTGCAGCAGATTTGGGCAACCAACAGCATTATCATGTCATCATGGATTGTTAACTCAATAGTCAGGTTATCCTTCTAGCACATCATTTGTCAAGACACTGTGCATCAGCCCAGTTAGGTCAAAAAGCATTTCATAACATTCCAACAGCAGCAGCAGGGGACATAGTTCTTATTGGAGTGTGTGCACGCAAGATTGAGTGTGGCATGAATTAATGGAGACTTTTCATTCCATTTTATGCTATAATTTCTCTTCGTCTGGAATTGGAAATTTTCTGGACATAAGACAGCAGCATTTTGCAGGTGCACATTAATTCTGGGGACTGGGTGGGTGCACTGCATGCATTACTGAGTGCGGCATGAATTAATGGAGACTTTTCATTCCATTTTATGCTTTCATTTCTCTTCATCTGGAGTTGGGAATTTTCTGGAGGTAAGACAGCATCCCAAGACTTTTACTAACACTGGCCAAAAACATTCTACATAAAATAAGCTAAAAAAGTGGTGTCCATCCCTTCCTTGTTATATTCTGACTTAATAATCTCTGTTTCCAAAAATAAATTATTTTAGTGGTCTCAGTAATGTTTTATTTCTGTCTTGCTGTGTGCATGTGTGGAAAAGCAGGAGTGAACAGTGCAATAATCTGCTAAACAGCATGTGTGCAGTGCACTGTCAGATGCACACACTGTCCAGCACTCTGAAAACATATATGATAGCTGACTTGTTCCACTGTTGATGGTATAAAGAATAAAGAATATATAATGTATATTTTATTTGTACCATTATGAACAGTGGACCAAGTCATATAATATGTTTTCAGGGGGCTCAGTGGGTAGTGTGCACCTGACAGTGAACACATGCTGTTTAGTGGATCATTGCTGTGCTCACTCCAGCTTTTCAACAAACAAACCACGACAAAAATGAAACATTTGCTGAGGCACCAAAAATATTAATGGTAAACAGACATTATTAAGTAGGAATATTACAGGTCCAGTAGCACGATGTGCTAACACTGGGGCTGGGTACTGGTGGACAGCAGCTAGCTTCAAAAGTGCCAGACTAAACCAGAAAGCCACCACTCCAAACAAATAAATGCAAAGAAAAAATTTTCACTGCTAGTGCAAATTTCCTGATGGCAAACCAAGTCACACACAAATGATCCCTGAGCTTCAGCACTTAGGCCTTCATTAAGAGACCACCGAAAGAAGGCCTAACCACAAAAATGCAAGGGTCATTTGTGTGCCTTGTTTTGCCATCAATACATTTGCGCTAGCAAAGAACATTTTTGCTTGGCATTTATTCATCTGGACTGAAGTGGTGGGTTTCTGATTTTGTCTTGCACTTTTGCTGCTAGCTGCTCTCCACCAGCACCCGGCCCCAGTGTTAGCACAGCATGGTTCTGGACTTATAATATTCTGACTTAATAATGTCTGTTTACCATGAAATATTTTTGGTGCCCCAGCAATGTTTCATTTCTGTCATGGTTTGTTAGTTGAAAAGCAGGAGTGAGCAGTGCAATGATCTGCTAAACAGCATGTGTGCACTGTCAGATGCACACTGCCCAAAGAGCCCCTTAAAAACATATTATATGACTTTGTCTGCTGTTCATGATGGTATAAATAAAATATACATTATATATTCTTTATGCCATCAACAGTGGAACAAGTCATCTATCATATATGATTTCAGGGGGCTGGGCATTGTGTGCACCTGACAGTGCACTGCACACATGTTGTTTAGCAGATTATTGCACTGCTCACTTCTGCTTTCCAACAAACAAACCACCATGACAGAAAGGAAACATTACTGAGGCACCAAACATATTTCATGGTAAACAGACATTATTAAGTAGGAATATAACAGGGCTGCCAGAAGCACGCTACAACAACACTGTGGACGGGTGCTGGTACAGAGTAGCTAGCTCCAAAAGTGCACGACAAACCCAGAAAGCCAGCACTCTATACGAATACATGCCAAGAAAAAATGTTCAATGATAGTGCAAATTTATTGATTGCACAACAAGCCACATGCAAATGACAACCGCGCTTTGGCACTTATGCCTTCATTAGGGGGCACACTAATGAAGGCCTAACCACCAAAGTGCAAGGTTCGTTAGTGTGCCTTGTTTTGCCATAAATACATTTGCACCAGCAGTGAACATATTTTATTGGCATTTATTCATCTGGAGTTATGGCTTTCTGGTTTTGTTAAGTAGGAATATAATGAGGGCAAGGACACCACTTTTTTACTTTATTTTATTTCAGCTGTTTTTGGGCATGGTTCTCACTATTTTTGGGAGGTAAACAAGATTATGCAAAAGAAAGACAGAACACACACTTAACATTATTAGACACATAATGATGCACAATGTGGGGGGAGTCTAACAACAACAAAAATGGATTGTGACCTGTATCAGATGACCTAAAGGTATGCAAGAGAAATGCCAGAAGGAAGTAAGGAGGGCTGGGGGACAGGGTATACTGGGATGCATTGGGAGCCATCACATTAAAATGAAGTCAAAAAATGGCTGTACAAAGGAGGGGAACTAAAATGTTGATGGGTATGCACTGGAATGAAGCCAGATAAAAATACATTAAATGACTTTACATATAAACACAAGGAAGGGGAGGGGGGCATGATAGAAACTATCAAGTACCCAAAGGGACTGAACAAGAAGGTAACCTCATCCAGAACAAAAGATGTGCACAAAGAAGGGACCAAAATTT
Organism: Neoceratodus forsteri; assembly: GCA_016271365.2. Classification (NCBI taxonomy): domain Eukaryota; kingdom Metazoa; phylum Chordata; order Ceratodontiformes; family Ceratodontidae; genus Neoceratodus; species Neoceratodus forsteri. The sequence continues at coordinate 982,009,957 of CM028131.1, read as the reverse complement.
GAAGATAGAGGGAGGATGGATATGGGGCAACACTGCAAACTATTTTTTTCACACAGAGGGTTGTGGTGGGTGCAAGGACAAACTAAAACTAATAATCAATGTTGTGATGGGACAGCAGCAGTTGAAGCATCCCCATGATCTGTAGTTGGTGCCCCTAAATGTGATCCAGCTGTTGCTCAACATTATCCAGTTGGTGGTTTGCAGCATCCATCTCACTCCACAGCAGACCCAAATCAGCCTGTGTGGCAGGCAGTTGGAGAGGGTGGCCACCATCATCAGGAAGTGTTGCAGGTTGTGGTGGTGGAGCAGCTGGTTCTGCCATGGCCCTCCCCCACTTCACACCACACGCAGGTGGACGTCGTTCTACTCCCTCTTCCCCAGCAGGGCCAGCAGGTGCAATACTGCCCTGTTCTGTGACCTTGGCCTGCCACTCTAGGCAGTGGTGGTGATTATACATGTGGGTGCACTGACCCTCTGTGCCAAGGTGACTTCCTCTGGGCAAACGGCGTACCTCAACACCTCACAAATTACACTTTACTACACTGCTGTCCCTAGGCAGTGTAGTAAAAAACTCCCACATTAATGAGGTGCGGGGAGGACTAGGCACAGGTGGGGGGGGGCCCAGGTGTTGCTGGAGCCAGGGGCTGCTGCTGTATAGTTGGGGCCAAGGATGCAGAAAAACCTGCTGCTGCAACTACTGTAGCTCCTCCTCCTTGACTTTCTGCTGCCTCTGAGCTGCTGGCACAGGGGCCATAGCAGGTGCTGGCACTGGGGGGGCACTGGTAGTTAACACAGGAGGTGGTGCTTCCATGACACCAACTCCACTATCTTTTGCTTCAGGTGGGGAAACACTCAGGATGGTGCTCCAGTCCAGACACAGCCGGGCAAGACAATTGTGCACACCCACTTGATTTCCACCACATCTATGAAAACCACCTACTGTAGTCTCTCCCCCTCCATTCTGGGCTCTCTCTCACTCTCACAAGACACACACAAAAAATTAACAATAAACAAATACTAAACTGAAATACTGCACAAACACAAGTCCAGACAACAAATATGCAAAAATAAGTACCTAATTAGCAAAAAAATTAAAAGGTTTAAAGTAGTTTTCCGAAAGATTTTACTCTCTGCCTAAGTAGCATGCAACCTCTTTCTCCTACTACAAGGCAAAAATGAAACTCTCTTTCAAGCATGAGTCACTTCCTGCCTGCCGGAAGCATGTGACCTACACTGTGTAAGCCATGTGATGTGTGTGGGCTGCCTGTGAATTCTCACTGTGCCTTAAAGTGAAGTAAGGCGGAGTGAGCAACGCAAAGTCGTAGTTACAGTGTGAAGTGGTGAATTGAGGGTTTAAAATGGGCACATCATGTAGCGGAATGGTAATGTGAAGTGGTCACTTTGTGTCCACTTCGGGGGTGGAGTTTTACTTCGCTGCATCTGTAATTGCAATGAATTTAATGATAAAAAAGGTGATTTTATAACACTGCAAAGTACTGCAGTTAACAGCAGCAGGGTCAGATGTCACCTAGGACCAGTATGAGGACCCGACTCAGTACTGGACCCAGATGCCCATGCCAGGGTCCACATTATATAATTATCTGACTAGTTGTTTTGGTATATATAATAACACAAATCCAGGGTGTGTTCACCAAACTCAGGCAGTTTTATTATACCTATTATTACTACAATCGGGGTATTTGCACAACCAGTAAATCACAGAAATGCTAAATAAGTGAAAAAATATTCATGACAATTCTCATGAGAAAGTTTCTTACAATATGTCATAACAAATGTATATTTTTTCTTATATGGCACAAGCAATGAGCAAATATCTGTTATGTAAGTCTAACGGCCCTCTCCTAATGAAAATTCCTAACCTAAGAAAACAGAAGTGAGCAACCTAAATAAATCCTACCGTCTACTAAAATGACTGTTCTAAACTATATCCTAAAAACTTATTATCTAACAAGTCTATCCTAAAAGCCTATCACCTAACCAACCTACAGCATGTCCTGACAAACGTATGTGCTAAAAACCTATTATCTGAGTTATACATGCAGATTGCAAAGCAACGCCCCAAAAGTGGGCTTATTCGGAAATCTAGTCCTTGCCACTTGCTTTTTTTGTATATTGCCTCATCTGACATGCTAGAGGTAAAGAAAGCTCAGTCTTACCACCTTGCTGGGGTTGTCATGAGGTCTTAGATGAAAGAATGCCCACCGGGGACACTCAGTAGCAGCTTCTCAGGAACATACTCCGAGTGTCTCCTCAAGGGCCCAAAACTCTGGGATCTTTCAGTCTAGTTGGAAAGGGTCTCTCCAAAAGGCACCAATCACCTCATACTGTATATGTCTAATCTGCTGTTATTTTTCCTACCAATCAGACAGTAAATGCTGTTTCCTTTGCTCTGTTTCTACATGGCTGTGAAAATGTGGTCAGCTAAGGAGAATTGGTTGTACGCAGCTGGGAAAATGTGGTTAGGTAAGGACCAATAAAACGTATTAGAGATACCTAGTAAGTTTTCTTGTATATAAATACAAAGACATGAGAGAACTGGTTAGTTAAGAGGCAAATATGAATCAGAAACACTCAACTCATTTTTTGGTCTTGTCTGTATTTGTATGCAGAATAATTATTGGTCTTGTTAGGCCATTCAGGCCTGTTTGTCCACTGACATTGCTTTGGACTGGATTTATAGAGGTCCTTGTCAGTTAACTCCACCTGGACTATTCCATGTCTCTAGGGAGTGGGAGTCCATACTGTACCACCAGCACCATATTACTTACTGCTAAGACTAAATTGCTGCAAAGTTTTGGTTTGGCTATAATGCTTATGCCTGCACTGTTTCTATTCTGGTTCAGGTCATGGGGAAGTATTGCCCTGGTCTCACAAAGGCATATAGGGACAAACCATTAATAATCCCTGGAAAAGAAAAAACTTAGGGGATAGAGTAATGAGTTCTCAACATAAATGTCCTAAACTCAAAAGGAACTTGTTTCCAGAGAGCACCCAATTACTGGCAGTTACCCTTATGGAAATTGTCAGAAGTGAGACAACACAAGGTTTACTAAAACCATACAAAATCCATAAAAGGACAAAGAAATAAAAATGAAAGAAATTATAAAGTATAAAATGAAACAATTGGTGTACATGGTCACATGCCTTGAGTTATACAGGAAAGACACTAATGGAGTTACGTTTGAGAATCTACAGACATAAAAGTAACGTACATAGGGGAGATGATCATTCTCCAGTAACAAAACACAGTACTTCAGGGAAGTTAGATGTAATATGTCCTCCCTTAGATTTGTGGGTATTGAAAAAATGCAGACACTGGTGGGGTTGGGGGGAAGGGATGTGGCCAGGTTTCTTCTAACAAGGGAGGTGTACTGGCTAGAGAGAGAGAGAGAGAGAGATTTGGAATATTAGATCCCAAATATGGTTTAAAGCAGCACTGTGACCCTTTTTCTGAAAAAAAGTAAAAAAAAAATTACATACTCTTTTTAATATCCCTGCATGTGCATTACGAAATTCCATGCCCAGTTATGTAGTTTTGTAATTAAGTTTCCGACAGAAAATGAGACAGAATATAAGAATTTAAACCATCTGAGCCAGGTACACTCTCCTCTAATCATGACCATTTCTCGTACGTGTGCACTCATGTCAGATGGTTTACACCTGGTGAGGGGTGGGTGGAGGGTGCGAGCTGCTGTAAAGGAACTTCTAAGCCCTTCCATCATCGGTGTGCTGTTGTTTTTGTTTCAATGCAGTGAGGTTGCACATACCATATCCCTGTAGTCTATGCGAGCCTGATTCTGGTTCACATCATCTGTCACCAGCCCAGAGTGTCTACATAGATCGAGCTGCCCATCTGCATCATGTCTAGCCCTCTGGTAAAATTTGCATTTTTGTTGTGGTTTCTCTCAATCTAATTTTTATTTTTGTCATTACTTGGGTGTTTATTTACAGTGTTGCAAGGCGCTAGGCAGGGTACAAAGTCAGTATCAGCACACTGTGTCATTTGTAGCAGTCTCCATGCAGTTGGTTCTCAAACAGTGACATATGTCTTGCTAAGTCGTGGTACTTAGATTTCCTTTTTTTTTGCCTCATTGGCGGTGAGTGTGGGGATTTCTGACTTACGTTGGGACTGCAGTGTACTATTATTATTGGTTCCTGCAAGTTCTCCCCTTTTTAATCAGTGTCCTGTTTTTTTTCCACTACTGGTCCCTCACCAGTTTAATTTTGTTCCCATTTCTGAGACCTTATTATGCCGCGCTAGAATTCAAACATTTTTCCAATCACTACTGTCATGTACATTTGCAACCAATTAAATAGCACGATTTGATGTGGGAATTCAACAAAAAATATAACGCCCTGTCGGTTCACTGTCACTAACCTTCTCATGTCCATCCCCCAGTCCCTGCTCCTGGCTAATGTTACTGTATTCGTTTTGTTTACTACTGATAGCAAGCACTACATTACAGTAGTGCATTATTATCAGTCTGGGAATCTGCTGCCGTGTTGCTCAGTCTGACTGCAATAAGTGTTCTGTTATTCCTTATTTTGCGTTTGCAAGCAGGTGTTGAGCATTTACATGCACCACAAACTACAGTATTTCATTTGTATTTGTATTTACATGTTTGATGTTTCATCCATTGACCTCCTTGCCTTCAGTGTTGCGCATATTATGCATCTGTGAAATCAATGCCCATTCAATGAATGTTTGATATCCACTTGGGGTGGTGACTGGTGGTGATGTTAATCATTATTGACTATGCATATACTCCTGCAATCAATACCGAGGCTTTGTATCCTAAAGGCATTGCCCATGCATAAGGTGCTGTAAATTGGATTGAATGGTTCCAGCTGTGATTTGTCGGGAATAACATGATTATTGAGTCAACAAGAACATTGTGCAGAATGCCCATTCAGGAGTTACAAGAAGTAGAGATCAGGTATGCAGAACCACACGCTATGACAAGTGCTACTGCTTCTATGTTCATAGATGCTGTACCGAAGTGGTCATCTGTATACTCGGAGCAGTAGAGTATGAAATTGGTGGTGACACCACTCTTGAAGAAAGCTACCGTGGACCCAGACTGTTTCACGAACTACAGACCCATCTCTAACCTTCCCTTTGTTGGGAAGGTGATTGAGAAAGTAGTGGCAGTGCAACTGGAGGACCATTTAACCATCCATGACATCTATGAACCCCTCCAGTCTGGTTTTTGTAAAAGACATAGTACCGAGACAGCACTGGTTTGGGTGCTCAGTGATCTCCTGAGGGTGAGAGATCAGAAGAGATGCTCCATCTTGGTTCTCCTAGATCTCCCTTCAGCTTTTGACACTGTGGATCAAATGGTATTGTAAGCATGCCTGAGGCATATATGTGGAATATCGGGAACCGTCCTTAGATGGTTCACCTCATTCCTCACGGGGAGATCACAAAGAGCTGTGTCCAAGATTTTTTCCTCAGACCCAATGGCTTTGTTGTGTGGGGTGCCTCAGGGTTCTGTGCTGTCACCCATGCTATTCACGGTGTATATGATACCCCTTGGAGACACTGTAAGATGGTATGGGCTGAGGTTTCACTGTTATGCAGATGATACCCAGCTATACCTGTCTTTTGCACCTGATCAGGATGGAGCTCTCTCGGTTTTTAACAACTGTCTGAAAGAAATCCAGGAATGGATGGAGTCTAGCTGGCTAAAGTTGAACTCAGAAAAGGCAGAGGTATTGGTTGTGGACCTAGGTCGACAGATAAAGGAGTCGGGTGTTGGTACGTCTTCAGGAATTTTTCTTGGCGGCATCTCTCTACTGACCCCTGAATGGGTGCGCAGCCTGGGGGTGATCTTTGATGACAGACTGACACTGCAATCGCAGGTGTCAGCTGTTATCAAGACTTCCTTTTACCATCTTAGGAACATCGCCAGAGTTAAGCATCTGGTTCCATCGGACGACCTTCCAACATTTGTCCACGCCTTTGTGTCCTGGCACTTGAACTTGCAACTCTCTTTAGTTTGGGCTTTGAGGGGTTGAAATTCACTGCCTGCAGCTAGTGCTGAATGCAGTGGCCCGGGTTTTGACAGGCTCTAGAAGGTCCTGTTCTATTACCACAGAACTGCGCGAACTGCACTGGCTGCCTGTACGGTGGTGGATCACCTTTAAAGTCGGTTTACTGACTTTTAAAGCCCTTCACGGTCAGGGTCCAGCCTATCTGAAAGAACTTCTGATTCCTTACTCCCCTGGCCGATCACTCCACTCGGCCGACGAGGGGTTGCTAGAGATTCTAAGGGTGAACCTTAAGTCATCAGGCTCTAGAGCTTTTTCTTATGCTGTGCCCACCCTTTGGAATTCTCTACCCCATCGGTTACGGGAGTGCACCTCCATGGAGGAATTTAAGAGAGGACTAAAAACCTTTCTTTGGCAAATGACCTTCCTGGGAACTTGAACTGATTTTTGAATATGATTCTTATCTATATTTAAGACTGTGGATTTTAATGTTTGTTTTAATTGATGCTAAAGCTGTAAGGCACCTTGGAATTGGAAAGACGCCATACAGATAATGTTATTATTATTATTATGATATGGCAAAGGTAGAGGATACTGTCCTCAGTAAGCACAGCCACATTAGTATGTGTGGCGGATAATGACTTTTTAATGCCTATGGGCACACATCGTATTGCACTCAATGTCAGAATTGGTTCTCGCTTTGTGTCCTGCTGAATGAAGCATAGAATACACGGGGCAAGGACCAAGGAAGAACACATTACATGCATTTGATGGGGCAGAAGGCGCGACCAAATTTTAGCAGTCAGTTCAATGCGGTGTGTGGACATAGACATTAAAAAAGTAATTAACTACCACACACATTACTGTCGCAATGCTTATGGGGGACAGTATCCTCTACCTTCAACATATGTGTTATTTAGTGGCATTATAAATGTCGGAAAATTACGGAGTTATTTTGTCAGCTATAGGCTTATTATATACGTTCATCCAGCACCTCATAACTATGCATTGAAGCTTGCTTCTGTCACCTGGACGTGCACACATGCCTGTCAAATGTCATTGTCTGTTGTGCAACTAACTGCATTATAGTCTGTATGACAAAATTATTGTATGACAGCTATTTGAATTTTACAGCCACAAAAGCCAATGCAGCATTCGCAAGTGTGAACTGCACGTCATTTGCTCATGCAAATAGAATTCTGTAGCCCTCCATTGCAAACCTCCTTGTTGTCCACCTATACAACATTTTTTACTTTATTAGCCACTGCTTGGTGTACTGTTGTCGACTCTGGCCCACCCAATTGAACATTTATTTATTGTATGACTATGTGATTCAGTTTTGTTTGAGTGTGACTTGGGGGTGGGGGTGGTGTTAGGGGTTGGGTGTGTTTCTTTCTTTGAGTAAATGAAATAACCAAAAAAATATCACAAATGAGAGCATTGCGAAAATGAGCAGTTGTTTTTGCCTATGTCATTTGTGCCCCAGGCACCACTGTGTAACTGTAATCGAACGGTAAGCTTTTGACCTTGTGCCCTGTGTGTTCAGACCCGATTGTGCGACATAGATTTTGTTCTTTTGTTAGTATATTATGGCAGTATCCTTATGTCTTTGATGAATTCATCCATTTGCATATTGATCAGACACTACTCAAACTTCATTATTGGCCATTTTGCATGATGGCTTTGGTCTGGTATGAAATCACATTCTGTGGTTCTTGCCATTATTTTGCCTGCAGACATGGGGACATTTCTCCTGTGTTAAGTGGGTTTGCATATATAATGCCCTTGATCCCTCATAATTCAAAGACTACTCTGTTGCTTCCTGGAAGGAAGCTATGCCCAAGCCATTTTTGACTCTGCACAAATTCCCCACTGGCATTTGCAATACTGACTTTGATGTTATCACAGAAACAGTCCTGCATAATGTTTTTCCAGCTGACCAATGTAGACATATATTTTTCTCCCATTGCTGCTCTGTTTTCTTCACAGTTGTGCAAACACCAGGAGCTGCGGAGTTCTGTCACAATTAACTTTTTAGTTTTTTAACCTAGCTTAGTCATATCGTAGCATTGGACCACGTTCCCGCTGCTAGCAAAAATTAGGCAATTGCGCAATTAGTATTAACCACTAGTACAGGATGACCCTTTAATGCAATGTTCTGAACTTGACCATCAAGATGTGTAGTTTTTCTGATCAATAACAGAGCGTTTGCAGAAATGTGATTTGCAATGCTAAACGTACCTGGGGAATATCAACTACTTATTACCAAAATAGGAAAATGGCTGGTTAATTTATCAAGTGCAGTTATGTACTACTAAGGAAGCACCCTAGTTATGACATCCCTTTGTTTCTGTAACCAAGCAAGGTGCATTGATAAAGTAAATTCCACACTGTCTGATAACATACTAACATACTAAAATGCTAGCAGAATAGACCTAACGGTCTTTCGAGTCTGCTTGATTGGTCAGCCCCCACCCTGAGTGCTGACCTTGCTGCCCCCCTCGCCTTCTCTGGCTTCTCCCTTCCCAGTTCCAGATATTCTTGCTGCATTGGATTTTGCTTCCAGAACCCTTCCCCTGTACCTGTCCCACCCCCTCTTGAACCCCTCCACCGTCTGCCTCCACAGCCCCTTAGGCAGTGCATTCCATGGCTCCACCCTCTCAGTGAAGTAGCACCTCCTCCTTCTCCCCTGAATCTTCCCTCCAGCTTCCACCCATGCCCTCTAGTGGCCCCTCCTCCTTCCTTCAAGCACCCTGACTGTTCCTCCCCTATTTACCCTCTTCATGTACCTGAAGACCTCTATCATGTCCCCCCGGTCCCTTCTCCCTTCTAATGTGTACATATTTAGCTCTTCGAGCCTCTCCTCATAGGTCCTGTCCCCCAAGCCCCAAATCATTTTGGTTGCCCTCCACTGGACCCTCTCCAGGAGTTTAATGTCCCTCTTTAAGTGTGGCCTCCAAAACTGCAGGCAGTACTCAAGGTGTGGCCTCACCAAGCAGTTATACAGAGGGAGTATCACTTCCCTCCTTCTGGAGGTGATCCCCCTAGCGATGCATCCCAGCATCCTGTTGGCCTTGGCTGCTGCCCTCCTACAAGTCTCCGAGTTGTTCATCTTGACATCCATCACCACCCCCAGGTCCCTCTCAGCCATCGAGACTTGTAGCATTTCCCCCCCCATAACATGTTTTATGCTGACTACAATATGAGCATAACACTGTGCTGTGTTCAAAGTCACAATCAACAATATGGCTGGACAACAGACTACCAAATAAAGAGGGGGATCACTGTGAACTGGTACACCAAATTGTGACATAATGAAATATATAATAATGCGCATTATAAGCTGTAGTATGTAGAAGTATTGCTTGATCGGATGACCTGGTATAGTACAATATTCACGAAATTTAACAATGTTATTATGCCTCCCTGAATCCATGTTAGACCAGGATCCCACAAGAGCCACTGATCAAGGCAAAAGCAATCTTAGCCCAAACCAGTGTTCAGATGCATACTACCAAACTACATAGATGTGTATGATGCACACTGCAGGAAAACTACATTGATATATACTGCATCTGTAACAAATATATGTACTGTACTTTTGCAAATTCATTTCCAGTTGAGCATTAATTTGATCTATGTGGACCTTGAAAATGTAACAGTGAATTGATCTCGGCGTGACCTACCTCCTGAGACTTGTTTGACTGCAAGTAGTTTGCAGTTCACTGTGTGATCTACTGTATGTCACTGATCAAATACAGGTTGGTAGTATATATTGAATGGCAATTCTATCAAATTCTATCTTACTGATTTTAGTATCAGCCTTTCATTGGATTGTACCATTCACACACTAGTGCAGTTCAAAAAATTCGAGAAAAGACGATCCCAGCAATTACCATGTGCCCTTCTATCACACTGTGTCAGAAGTGTCTGCATGTATCATGCACATGATATGCACCCATTGTAAGTTACTAAATTATAGAGACAGACTGAAGCATAAAGAAATCCATACATAGTGAGAGAGAGAGTTTCAAATGTACAAACAAAGTATCACACAGACAGAGTGATACAGAGAGAGAGAGAGAGAGAGAGAGAGAGAGAGAGACAAAGGTCCTGTCCACACTGGTATCTTTACTTCGGTAATGTTTTCAAAAATGTTACAGCACTTACCGTACTAGCATGTCCACACTGCAGTCTCCATTTTCAAGCCCTGCTGACAAGTGTGTCCATACTCCTAAGTAAACCGAGCTATGGAGAAAATGATTCAGTAAGTGAGTTCCATCACGCAGCCCAATAGTGCACTGTGGGACATGCTAACGGCACCATGCAGGTCACAGCATGCAAGTGGGCATTGCCATGCAAAGGATGTTTAAACATGGCTAAGCCCACCACTGCTGGAGTGTGAGATGGGGACAGAGCAGGATCAACACCTGTAACTGAAGAGGAGCTTGTAAGGTAGGCCTCGGGCAAAACACAACTGCTGGGTTTTGGGAAATGCGGATGGATGGGAGATCACCAGCAGTGGGAAGGTATGGCTTACGGGAACTGGGAGTGATGGTGTTAAGGAGCAGTGCATTCTGACTCCTTGGAGGACCAATATGGTCTGAAGCACAGTGAGCACAGCATGGACTCCCATCCACACTGATCATGTAACCCTGTTTATTTTTAAACCATGTTGAAAACTGTGCTAAAATACGGATACTATTAGGGTTAAAACACGGTTTTCTGACATGGTTTGAAAACGTTACCAGTGTGGACATGAACTGTGCCTAGGAACTCCTGTAATGTTTTTACTTGCCTGTAATGTTACAGGAGCCCTAATGTGGGACAGAGCCAAAGAGATAGACAGACACACTGAAAAACATGCCATCATAGTGCAAAAATAAAACATCACAGCAGCACAAGGACCGTGAACAGTCCCAATAGATCATAAGCAAGTTCAGCAGGTAGATGAAGAAAGGGTGTGTATGGATGGATGCTTGCATACATACACCCAGTTAGGTAGGTAGGTAGTATGGTCTATAGTTATAAGGATAGATACACAGACAGGGTCACATATATGAACAGTTTTATGGACGCATATATAGACTGCCACCTATTCTGCCATAGATAGATGTGTAGTCACTTGTGTCGTTAGTGTTACACCAACTACATAGATACAAACACGTAGGGCGAAACATAGATAGATGGTCAGATAGACAGACAGACAGATAGGTAGATAGACAGATTTCTAGATTGATAGAAAGATAAATAGAAAGAGAAGAAAGAGGTAGGGTAGTGTAGTGTGGGTGGAAGGTAATTTCAATGTGCTGCAAACATGCAGACGTATTTTAATCCCATCACCAGACACCTGCAAACTATAGTAACCTGAGCAATGCACTGACCTGCTCAGAGATCTCAGTTCACAATGGAACCAGCTCTGGTTGATGGTCCCTTTCCCATTTTCCATGAACAGACATTACAAGATAAAAATGTTACTTTACCTTTTCTCCACTGTAAAAGGTTCCTGACATTGGTAAGTTTTATTTGGTGGCAGAATTTCATAGTTCCAATTCATCCCAGACACTTTATGAATGCCTGAATGTAATTTGTTATCAATGAAAAGTGTCCACCACATTTGTCAGAAAAATAGTCCTGCCGATCTGTCAAGGGTTACGGCTGAGACAATATAAAAAAAATCACAAAGTGTTACAGAGAAGGTCCATACCAAAGGAGGTTTGACAAGCATGCCAATATTGATTATTATCTGTTGCCAACACAACCTTTTTGGAAGCCACATTTTTATTGTGGAAGGACGCCTCACAGACATCCTAATGATCTGTGTGTGTGTGGGGAGGCTTGAGGAAGGGGTGGTTGCCAGGGTTGTGTGGATGGGGAGTGGGGAAATTGATAGTAGTCATACAGAAGTCAACTAACCACAGCTCAAAGCAAATGGCCAAGGACAGGAGAAAAAAAAGAGACCACTACGGTTTGAGAGGGTAGTATATAGATATATCATTACACAGATGTTGTTGCCAGATGAGAGCCTATGGCCCACCAAGTCTGTCCATGAACTCTAGTACTGTGCTTTCAAGCATCCCGCAAACTCGGTTGTCAGTTCCCAACCTCCCATCCCACAAACACAACCTGCCTCCACTTATATCTATCACATGCATTCTTGAATCCTGTGATTGTTGCTGTCACCAATCAACTACTCTGTCAGGCTGATTCACTTGTCCTCCACCCTCCCTGTGAAGTAGTTCCTCCACACATTCCCTCTTAACGTCCCTCCCTCCAGTTTGATCCTATGTCCCCTTGTTCTTGATCATGTATTTCTTTTTTCAAATAGTTTTTTGTTGCACCTTATTTTTCCCTATGCATTACCTAAATGTCTCAATTATATTCCACTCTCCCATCTCTCCTACTGGGAGTACATATTTAAGTCCTTCAATCAATCCTTATAGGGTTTATGATATAATCCCCATACAATCATGGTTAACTTCCTCTGAAATGCCTCAACCCTAACTATGTCGTTAGGATGATAATTCCTCCAGAACTTTACTCTGTGCTCAAGATGCAGCCTCAATAGTGTCCTATGTAGTGGAATTATTGTCTCCTTTTTCCGGCATATGATACTCCTGCTAATGCTTCCCAGCATCCTGTTTGCTTTTCCTGCTGCAATGTTGTAGTATCCTCCTACCTTGAGTAATCAGAGATGATAACCCCTAGGTCCCTATTCCTTCTTGAAGAATTCTGTTACACACCCCCCCCCCAGCTGATTTGTTGATCCTTGGTTCTTGTTCTCCATGTGCATTATCTTACTCTTTTTCACTTGAATCTCAGCTCTCGATTCCTTAACCAGTCCACACGCTTCTGCATATTTCTCCTCATTCTATCCACACCCTCCAGTGATTACACCCTGTTACAGAGCTTTGTGTCATCAGTGACCAGGAAAATGTTCCCTTCCAGTCCATCTGTTATGTCACTGATAAAAAGACTGAAGAGTACTGGACACAGCACTGATCACTGTGTTACCCCACTTGTCACTTGTCCCTCTGAGGAGTGAATACTATTTACCACCACTCTATGTGACCTGTTATATGGTGAATAAATGACCCATTTTACCAACATCCTACCCACTCACATGTTCCCCAGTTTGTTTAGCAACATTGTATGTGACACAGTGTCAAAGGCCTTGCTGAAGTCCAGCTATACCACATCCACTGACCTCCTAGTGGCTCAGAAGGTAATGGATAAATATGTGTCTTTCAGAAGATACAAAGTGACATAGAAGGATGAGAATAGGAAGGTGGACCAAGTAAAGTATATGGCAGCAGAGAAGGCAGTAAGGGGTGCAAAGGCACATACAGAGGATCAAGTAAGTGAAAAGAGGAAGACAAAGGGAGGAATTTCTAGGATAAGAAGAGCATAGGGAGTTTGCAAAGATGAGGATCCTGAAACAGCTGAAATCCTCCAAAGGTACTTCTGAGCAGTTTTCACAGTGCAGGAGTGCTTTCATCAGTAGCCCATGAAATGTGCATCACCGACTGGGAACCTGCAATAACGGCAACCCAATCCCCTGCGCATGCCGTCGGGGCTACCAACCATTCTGGGCAACCGGATTGGGTGGAGTGGCGAATATAGTGATGGGATGCCTATATAAGTACATGTTGGGGTGGAGTGAGTATGCACAGTGAGGGGAGGGAGGGACTGTGAGGCGGTGCCGCAGTGTGTTGCCGAGCTAGCCCCATGGCATGGTGGGTGGGTTGGAGGTTTCTGTGGTCATGGTGATTGGTTCTGGTCTGGGCGCTGGTTCTTTCTTTGTTGTGCTCCACCTGAATTTTTTTATTTTACATGTTTTTGCACCCTCCCCCCAACATGGACCCACCTGGAGTTGAGAATTGTTAAGTCAGAGGTGTGGAAGTACTGTAGATACCCTGTGGATTTGCCCCATAGCGGAGCAGAAGTGAGAGGGCTGTCCGCCTTCTGACAAATGATCTAGTGTTGTCTTGGAAGTGGAGTGGTAAGGTGAACTGTTGGGACACTGGCAAGGTATCACAAAACCCAAGCCACCATGTTTTTCACTTTTTCTTCCTCTGGGCCCATGGATGTGTAATAAGCAGAATGTGCATGTTCCGCCTTGGTATAGTTGCCACAGGCACGCTGAACATGAGATCCCTTCCCATATTGATTTCTGATCTATTTGTCTGCACTGTAGGGCTGTGTGGAATTGTAACATTCTTTGCCTGCTGTAATTCTATTGATTTTTGGCAATTCCACCTCATTCTCTGGAATTCTGTCTGAAGCTGTATTGCAAAATCCCAACACTGCAATCTCTTTTTTTTTTTTAAACTGTGGATAAGTAATAAACAGTTTGCATTTATGCAGTTTTCCACAGATTATGTATGGAAACGCTTTCCAGAATTTTGTAGAAATAAATTCTAAAATGAATTTTGGTACAGGAATTGTAATTTTACACAAATTCCAGTGGCAAAATTTCAAATTCTGGACAGTTCTATTGCATTGCGGTAAATATCTATAGCAACAGTTGTTTTTCAACAACAAATATTAAAAGTTACATGACAAACAATTCTATAAATAAAGACTGTTATTCTGTAAACATATATGAGTGGAAATGCTGTTTGCTAATGGATAGAGAATCAGAGACTTTACAACTGGCTAGGTACTTTGCATGCCACAATTTTAATATTTTACCAGTTTTCTGTACAACACTGACAGCTAGCATCAGCAGACTTCAAATCTTAGAATATTCAAAAAAGGTTACATTTCAGACCATTCTTCATTGCTAAAGACATTGGCCCCTCTGCAAGGACATGCAGAAAATAAGCGCTTGTGGCGCGTACCCTGCCTGCGTAGCTCTGAATCCACAGACAGGTGTGCACAGGATGGTATTCACCAACAGTCACCACCTGTCTGCAGGTCTGCACTCCCCCATGCGCAGGTCCACACAGGGTGGCCAGGGGAGGAGTAGCAGACCCAGTCAAGCATCCAATACGATGCCCGTCCTGGGTACCAAGTGGATCACTTGCACAGCAGGGCGCAGGTGGACACCCGGACCTGCACTGAGTCCTATGGGCTCCATGTCTCTCATCACCCAACATACGGCACCCCCCACCACAACAAAGTGCAGCCTCATCCACAGTCCTGACAAGCACCTCCCCAACATATGATGACCCTGTCACAGTGCTCTGCAAGAACCTCCCCAACTTACATGTCCCTGACCCTGGCTGCAGTGAACTGCCTATTCCACAGCTGAGCATCCACACCTGGGACGCTGCACCATACTGTACTGCCTTCCCACCCACTTGACCTGATCCCGAATGCCTCCCAGCACTGTAGGGTCAGTGTTCACCCCCATCCCTTGCCACTGGTAACCCACCCCCCAGCCCTTGTACCATACTGTCAGTGCCGGAGCTAGGAAATGGCCTGTGGCACAGCCCTCCTCACACCTCAATGGCCATCTGACTGCTGCTGGGAGCACACTGCCTATTTATAGAAGTGCACTCCCAACAGCAGTCGGACAGCTTGCGGTTGTGGAGGAGTGAGGAGGTCAGTGCCACAGGTCATTCTTAGCCATGGTACCAACACGAAGGTACATAGTCTGG
The DNA here is from genome assembly GCA_016271365.2 of Neoceratodus forsteri. NCBI lineage: Eukaryota > Metazoa > Chordata > Ceratodontiformes > Ceratodontidae > Neoceratodus > Neoceratodus forsteri. The sequence goes on along the minus strand of CM028131.1, from coordinate 981,994,337 downwards.
AAGGGTGGGTTGTCAATGCTGCAGGAGGTGTAGGGGACCACTGACCACCATTGTGGGGGTGGGGGTACCTGGGCCATATCTCGGGTTGTTGTGGCTGGGGCACCTGTGTTTGCGGTGGGGTGTTGTTTCATATGGCACTACTGTGTGGCACGGTCATAAATCCATTGGGGTGAGGGGCTTTTTGGCAGCTTACAGGTGGACCTGGCAAGCACATGCTGGGGGTTGGTGGTTTGGGCCAAGCATTGAGTTGTGTTGCCTTGTAGTAGAATGGGTAGTGTCTGCCGCCAGATGGGTGCAGGGCTGGCATGTGTTGGGGGGCTGGCATCTGACCTGGGCAAGCAGCTGGTCATGTCATGGGGGTTCCTACCTCACCATGGGGAATGTGAGTGTTGCCGCTGTGTGTGGGGCTGGGTGCATAGGGCACTTACAGCAGGTTCTTCGCTTGGCATAAATGGTGCACTCCTAGGCCCCCTGGTGCGTGGCAGTATGCACCTTAGTGCATGGCAAGTAGTGCTGGCACTCTCTCTGCACACCCCCTGCCTGCTCCTGGTGTGGGGTGTATGCCAGCTGCATGCCTCTTGTTGTGCATCCTGTTTGGGGGGCACAATAGGTGCAGAGTGGCTATGTGCCACAGATACACAGCATGTAGCCACTCCACAGAATCATGCATAGGGACTAATTGGAGGAAAATATGCTCTTTGTCCCATTATAGTTACTTCGATCATCATGCTGCTTTTCCTGCTTTTAAGTAATAATTAGAGCTCAGTGAATGTGGAATTTGGAATTCCAATAACAGAATTCATGCAAAATGGCAATTTTGCTGTCAAAATGCTTTTCAATATTGTTTTTCATGTATGCAGTGTTCTGATAAACATTTACGAAAATACAAATGTGCCAGCAGAAACAGACCACCTGGTCTATCTAAGTCTGCTCGAATGTGTAGTTAGCACCCCGAGTTTGCAGTTGCCCCACTGCCTCCCTTTTGTCATCCCGCTGCCACCTCCCACCTCCCCCACCCTCACTCTCCCCTGTTCCCTTTTAAAGCTGTTCACAGATTGACATGATATCACCCATTATGGTAGTATTCCATTTAACATACTAACATACTAAACATCAGCAGAATAGGCCTCATGGTCTGTCGTGTCTGCTCGGTAGCCAGCCCCTACTGAGTGCTCACTTCTCCACCCCCACCCCAGAGAGGGTCTTTCTCAGCTTCAGTTTCCCTTTGTACCTGTCCCACCCTTCTTGAAACCTCCACTGTGCCTCTTCCACCAGACTCCTGGGCAGTGCATTCCATGGCTCCACCACCCTCGCAGTGAAGTAGTGTCTCCTATGCCCCCCTGTACTTCCCCTCCAGCTTCCACTCATGCTCCCTTGTTGTTCCCCCCTTCTTTAGCCTGAACACCTCCTTTGCTCCACCCTTATTGGTCCCTTTTACATATCTGAAGGCCTCTATCATGTCCACCCTGTCTCCCCTCTCCACCAGTGCATACAGCCCAAGCTTTTCAAGTCTCTCCTCATAGGGCCCCCCCCCCAATTTCCTGAATCATCCTGGTTGCCCTCCTCTGGACCCTTGCCAGCAGTGCTATGTCTTTCTTAAGGTGAGGTCTCCAGAACTGCACACAGTACTCGAGATGCAGCCTGACCAAGGTATTATACAGAGGACGGATCACCTCTCTCCTCCTGGAGGTAATCCCCCTGGCTATGCCGCCCAGTATCCTATTTTCTTTTGCTGTGGTTCTTTGACAATTCTCAGTGTTATTCATTTTGACATCCACCACCACCCCTAGATCCCTCTCGCCCGATGTGGCTTGCAGTGTGCCCCCCCCAGGGTGTATACATGCCCAGGTTTCTGGCTCCCAGATGCAGCACCTTACATTTCCCTGCATTAAACTTCAATCACCACCTCCTTGACCACCTCTCCAGGGTATCCAGGTCCCCCTGGAGTGCCTCTCTCCCTTCCTCCCTGTCCGCCAGTGCTCCCAGTTTTAAGTCATCTGCAAAGAGACTCAGCCTACTCCTAACACCCCTCCCTATGTCTGAGACAAAGGCATTAAACAGGAGTGGCCCGAGTACCAAACCCTAGGGGACCCCACTGATGACCTTTCTGGAGGAGGAGACTATCCCACCAACCACAACCCTCTCTATTTGCCCTGTAAGCCACTTTTCTACTCACCTTAGCAACTGCTGCCTCCCACCCCCAACTTTGTTAGCAGGCCATTGTGTGGTACCAAATCGAACGCCTTGCTGAAATCCAGGTAGAGGACATCCACTGGCCTATGTCGGTCTAGGGCCTCTGTCACCCAGTTGTAAAACTCCACAAACTTGGTCTGGCACACTGTCCCTGGGACAAAACAGTACTGCTTGTCATTCAGGTGACCCAACCTTTCTAGCTGCCTCCAAAGCCTCTCCTTGATAATGCTCTCCATTACTTTTCCTACCACAAATGTTAGGCTGACAAGCCTGTATTTCCCCATCTCATCTCTAGACTCCCCTTTGTGGATAGGCACCACATGGGTCACCCTCCAGTCTTGAGGCACCCATCTTGTCTGCAGAGAGTTGTTAAAGAGTGCAGCCAGTGGAGCTGCCAGCACATCAACCAGTTCCTTCATAACCCCCGGATGCAGCCCATCAGGTCCCGGACCCTTATCAGTCTTCAGTGACTGGAGGGCGTCCCTCACCCTATCCAGTGTGATTTCTCCCTCCCAGCCCACCTCCTCATGCAACCACCCCTCCCCATCTAGATTTGACCCAGTCTCTACCATAGCCTCTTTCAGTCCTCTAGACTCCAACTGACCTCCCGATTTTGTGGGCTCCCCTTCCCTCCCATCAGGATGGAAGAATACCCTGTCTCCCTCAGTAAACATTGAGGCAAAGTACTCATTTAGCACCTCTGCTTGCTCCTCTGCTTCCTGAGCCCATCACTCCCTAGTCCTAATCCTGCTGATCTGTGCCCTCGCTTTTCTTGTCTCCCATATGTATCTTTAGACCCCCTCCCCCCCTCCGGATATCCCTGGCTAGGTTTTGCTCCATCCTCGTCTTGGCCTCTCTCACCACTCTGGTGACCCTCCTAGCCAGCAACTCATACTCTCCACACTCCCTTCCCCCTCCTTGAGTGCTTAAACCACACTTAGGCAGCCTTTTTTTCCCCTTACCACCTCCTGCACCTACCTGGTCCATCAACACAGCTTACTGGCCCTACATTGCATTCGTCTTACTTTTGCACAGGACCTAGTAGCCTCCTGCATCCCCTTCTTAATGGTCTCCCACAAGCTTCCAGCATCCATGTATTTGTTTATTAATAACATTACATAAGTAGACAGCATTGTGTGCCCATGAACAAACAGTGCTCAGTGTTACATAGTGTTCATGGAGTGCTTCAGGTCACTAGTCATCTTCACTGCCAGGTCCTTCTCCTCATTTTACCTTAACCTCCACATGTCACAAATGACCTTGTTAAGAAGGAACGTACCAATAACTAATCCTTGTGTTACCCCACTGTGATCTTGCCTCGCTTCAGATTACACAGCATCCACCACGTTGACATGACATCAAAACAAATCTATACTAGTAACAACATAGCACACTTGATACAACAGAGTTGAGTCATCACCTGCATGTCTATTGTGTTCATGGGGCCATGTTGCATAGCATAACACTATTCCTTTTCATTTTTGATATAGCCTTTACTCATGCTCATCAAGCTCTGAAGCCAGTGATTTGGATGACTCAACACATAAAAACATCAGTCCTGGACACCAAGCTAAGAGACTATGTGGATGTTTTGCAAGTATTCAAGATCCATCTGCCAGAGGTCGTGGTAGAGCATGTGCACACAGTGCATGGCGTGGAAGAGGGCGTGCAGGTAGCAGTGCTATTACAAGTGGTGGACACGGTCATGTTGACCCCACTGCAAGGATCAGGCAGCATTTGCATGATCTACTGGTACAGTATCTCATTCTGTAAATGTTTGACATTATGGGCTTATAAAATATATAGCATTGTGCATGCAATGGGGATAATGTAAATGGATTATATGTGTAGTAAACCCAATGTACATTGTTGTAGCAAAACAACTGCATCCGTGTGCAGTGTTGTAAGTCTGTCCTCAGTTGACATTAACAATTGCAGGCTGTCAACTCAGCTAACCATGTATATATTCTGTAGTTCAGAATATCATGGTCTTGTGCTTTGACTGGTAGTGAGCAGAGTGACAACTGGACATGCCATCCTCTATTCTGTTGCAGACATGAATCCATGTATGGCATGTAACTTTCAGACAGCATACCTCTAACCCTTTTTGACCCTGAAATGAGGGCATGGACATTTTGGTCCCTCAAAATGATGGACATTGAGGGACTAAGACTCTCATGCTAGGATACACATCCTTAAACATGATGATACAAGTTCAAAACACTGTTAGAATCAGTGAGTTAACATGAACAGGGCATAGTTTCACAGTACCATTTCAGAGAATGATTATTTGTTTTTGGTTTTTGTTTTTGTTGACCAGGAAAGAGAGAAAGACAGTTTTTGGCTATTATAAGCCTTGTCCCGGGTTCTGGTGATACAGATACATGTCAACTAAAATAGAACCTGATATTAAGCTGCTGGTGCAAATGTTACTGAATAGTGGAACTTTGTGCCATGTGATCTTTAATATCACCTGGAACAATCACCTGAACAGGCAGATGGTACCTTGGTTTACTATCAAATCTGAAAGATGGCTCCTCATGAGTGCACCACCCTCCTCATGCTGCACAACAGTGTCACTATTGGGATTTTACCCAAGTGCTTGGTGTGGTGTCATTACTTCCATTGTTGAATTCTAAATGTACATCATATTTGCTCTATGTGCAACATCGTTTTCATATGAGACATATGAGGTACAGGCAACTTTTATGAGGTTAAATGGTGGATGTTGCTCATAACGAGGGATCATTGAGAGGTATGCAACCTAGTGTGGGTCGTCACATGGTAGTTTTTTTTTTCTCTGGCTATTGCACAGCCTGTGTTGCACCACTGACCAACAACACAACTTTGTTACTTCTCTAAAAGCATTTGATACAGCATACAAAACATGACAGATAAATTGGGGATCTTATAATGGGAGATTTCAACATGCCAGATACAGATAAGTCAATAACAATAGGAACATTTGCCAGAAAGATACACATATTGGATTACCTGCAGGGGTAGGGCCTCAAACAACCAGTACAACAACCCACAAGAGACAGGGCTATCCTGGAGCTAGTCATGACTAACGTTGAAAGGATCACAGTTATCCCCGTAGAAGGTCACCTTGTATCCACTGACCATCACAATGTATGGTTCAGTTGTGCAGCTACAACTAAATTATCCCATTCCATGTCAAAAATATGGTACTTTGGATGAGCTGACAATCATTCAATGTACATTAGAGTTAAGCTAGCCCTGGCAAGAAGCAATACATGTGTGATGGTACAGGCAAAATTGGCAAGCATTAAGGATGCAATACTTGAAGTAACATCCCATTTTGTTTGGGAGAAAAGCAAGAGCAAATGAAGGAGGAAACCATGTTTGTTCTCAAAAACAGTAGCATAATAGCTCTGAGTCAAAAGGATGGACTTCAGGAAATATAAGTGAACGCAGTGGGACAAAGTTAGAGAGGCATACCAAACTACCCTAAGGTAATCATGGAAGGCAGCAAGGCAGGCAACCTTGTCCCACTGCAATGCCTTCATTACCTACATCATCCAGCCTTCTGTAACTACCATATATATCCTCTCTGGCTGCCAACCGCCACCCTTCCCCATCCACAGTGGTAGCTTCAGTCATAGTAGACCAAAGTTATCCACTATCACGGTGTTCACATTCCAAAAGATCCTCCCAGTACTCTCCGAGAAATCAGTGTCCAAGTTATCTGATATGGCTGGTGGTCTGTATACTACCACCTGTATAAGTTCCCTACTATTCAAATCCAGTAGCTACATTATAAATGTGTGTGGTGTAGGTGTTCTAGAGTCTTGTCTTTAATATGGTTGGATATTCGATTAATTATAATAATGCATGTTTGCCACACAGCGCGTGTAAAGAAGACCATGATATCTTGCTATACTGGATATATTCTGTAGCTGAGGTGGTGTTTTACTCATTCTGAACATCTATGTATTGATTCACAACACAAGATATTGTCTTCCACTACTTTTATCCAGAGTGTCTGTAAAATCATTATCAGTGTCACTTTATTTGTATTATACATTTTCGCTATGTCATAATATTTGCATTATGAACAGTCGCTTTGTCAATCCTAGGGATATGTGGCAATCTAAATATAAGATTTGAATGCAATGACTTGCCATGATGCTATGTGTTCTATGATGTCATTGCCAGTTATGCACATAATCAAGATAAGATAGAGATATATGACATTGCATACTCCCTGTGACTGTTGCATGCCTGTTACTCTCACAGTGCTTATTTCAGTTTCATACATTCCTATTTCTCTTTTAAAAGGCACACATTGACACTTTGCAAATGGAGGGACTACGTGACCTATGTCGCCAATGTGCTCTACAGAATCCAGGAATGGTGTTTAACATTATCTCTCTGAGGCTGCCAGACCTATCAGAGACACATGTACAACATTTTGGCAGTTGGCCAGAATGGTGTGTATGTCACAAGTGCAGAGAGATGCTCACTTCACTTGAGAAGCTGTGCTGTGGCTATCATCATGATTGTTGTCTATCCATGGTCCAGGTGTGTCTATCACATTGTGACTCTTCTGTCTCATCATAGATGCGCAACTTGCTTGGTCAACATGTTCACTTTTAGGTGTAGACATAGACAGTATGTAGGGCAGTGATTTGTGTCTATTGATACTCCATTATAAATATTGTAGGATCATACCAGTGCATTGCTCATTCGATGTCAGTTGATTTCTATGGTGTGATGTTATGGTGCCCAAAATACTGTAAGCATATCCCACACTGGCTCCCTTTATCTTACTTCCTAGTCACCCATTGTGCTCCAAATCAAACCCTTACAAAAAAAATCCATTTTTTGGATTGTTTTCATCTTACTTCTGTCTTAATGTAGTTTTTCTAATTTTTTGTGGATTACTCTGGTCTTCTTTTCTGAAAAGGATTTTTTTCCCCTCAACCACCGAAGATTTATTTAGGATTTAAAAATGCTTTGAAACTTGTTTCAAGAAAGTAAGACTAAACATGGCTTTAAAGTAGATTTTCTTTTTCCATTCAAAAGCAGTTTTTTTTAGGCCTTGAGACGATTTACATATTTACCACCATCTTTGCAGTAATTCCTATGTTTTGTTGCAAAATGCCCCACCTTGTGAGAATTGTATAGGCATATCAACATATCTTCAACCAGCTGTACCAGCAGATTTTGTGGACCCATGCCCTGCCCCAGCCAGAAACAATTCAACCTAAGGTAGGTGGAACTGTTGGCTTATGATCTTTTTATTAATGTGAGACTCTACTTTACTCATAATATCTGCTTTAACCTTCTACCCTTCAACCAGCAGCACAAGGTGGTGGCATTCGGGAACTCTTACAGCTTAAAATTCATGTCATAGCCACAGCTACCATAAAATCCACATGCAATTTATTTTCTGTCTCTCTGAAATGCATACTACTACTCCTCTAGACTGTTTCTCACCTGCTGACTCTTAAGACTGCTATTGGATGCTGGATTACTGAGTGACTGAGTTGAAGCCCCCACACACCCCATGAGGCAGTGGTTGCACAAAGCTGTTTGCTAAAACAGTGAGGGCCTCCCTGCTAGTGGTGCTCTTGAGTGCTCCAGCCAGCATGGTGGTGTCCAGGAACCCCTACTAGCAGCTCCTGGGTTAGCTGTCTGGTGAATGCCTCCACAGTGGTCACAAAGACTATGATTTGCTTGAAGGAATGAGGGTCCCCCCATTAGTGGGACTCTCAAGTTCTCTAGCCTGTGTGGTGGCAACCTGGAATCTCTTCTAATGGTTCCTGGATTAGCTGTGGGGAGAAAGCTTCCACATTAATTTAATTAATGCAGCCCAGTATTATGCCTTAGAACAGCAAGCAATACGCTTCTATTTAGCCCAGATGCCTCTCACCAATCAAACTCTCAATGGGAACCCCCCGGTACTGACTTTGGTCCATAATGGTGACCACGGCTTATCCATTACTTACCCATGATTTTCTGATCCTTTGTTCAGCCACTAGTAGCCTCTAGGTTATGGCAAATATAGTTCCCCTTTGTTTGAACTCCCACCGTGGCCCAGGCACTATTGGCTGTTGTGCATGCGCTGTGAATCACACATGCACGCTAAGCCCCAGTGGCTGTCTTGTGCAAGGCACTCACGGCAGACAGTGGGAATGGACCCTGCAGTCCGAAGCTCTCCAATAACTGGAACCAAGCGTCTTCACTGTTCTCTGCTCACTGCAGATCCAACCTTGTTAATGCCAAGAGTATGAGGGATCTCTCATTCCTGACAGCTACCCAGGAGCTCTAAAGCACGGCCCAAATGACTGTAAGTGACCTATCTGTCCAATTTTCGGAAGCCATGTTGTTAAGGGCAGTCCATTATTCAGGTTGCATACCTGCCACACTGGCCCTGATGATTCAAATAAGTTTGTTTCTTTACAAAGCATAATTTAGTTCAGATTTGAAGAAGATGCAAAAAAAAAAAGATGTAGTATGGTTTATACAAATATGTTGCAAGTAGTTTGTCATGGATGTGCCTTGCACACCAGGAGTTTTATTCTCAGTGGGATTTCAGACCTTTACACCCATTGTTAGTCTCCCATGCTTACTCGTCTCTATTTTCCAACCCTGCTGTTTGAAGGGGAAATTCCTCTCCTAAGTGTGCAGGCATGGACACTGGCAGGATTAATAACATTTTTAAACTCTAGTCCCTGCATACTCCTTCAAGACATTCTTTTAAAAAAGAACAGCATTGGAAAATGTATCCAACTCTATTTAGATGGCTAAAAATAGGTGTCCAAGTCTAAAATCCATTTGAAGCTGCCCAATAAGACCTTGCACATAACACTGGATCCCCAAGTATATATCTAACCACTCTGTTGAATATGGAGTAAAAAAAAACATTTATTTAATACAGCATCTAAAAACAGGTACGGTGTACAAAAATACCCAAGCAGACTGCTATATTAACAGTATATTAGCATGTAGATGGCCTTCTGACTGCAAAAATAGAGTTCCCTAGTAGTATTTTAGTAGTCAGTCAGTTTAGCATTCAGTTTAGCAGTCATTCTTAGCTGATTCTAATGTTAAATACTGCTAACCATGTTTACGGTTATTAAAAGTAATTAGCAAGCAGAAGCAGTATAAAGATTCCACAGAATAACCCATACAGAACTGCAGTTACCAATGCTTCACTCATAGTAGCCAAGCATCAAGAAAACATGCATTGATGTGATTTAAGTGCTAGGTGTTGAGCATTTAAACTAAACCAGCACTCGGCAAAAACTCAACTTATGCAGTTGAGTGCTTGTTGAATATTTAAATTAGTAACTGAGTACTGGTTCAGGATTTTAGTTTCAGAATATGTTAATTAGAGATGCATTTGAGCACAGATTGAGATCTTAAACTTTCAGAAAACACTCAACAAAAATTCAACTTGCCAGATTGCAGGATACTATAGTCCCCATCCTCCAATAGCTGCAGCTGTATACTGATTCCACTTAGCCTTGGTTGTTAGCGCCCGAAGACCCACCCAGCCGGCAATGGAATCTGGTTTGCCCACCCCCTTAGCCACAGGCTCCCAGACCCATCACCAAGCAAATGCTGGGACTCCACACATTGTCCACTACACGTGGGTGTCAATGTAATCACTTCTGACTCTAACAATTACAAGAAGTTGGCTCATCATTCATCAGTGTTCATCAAATGCTAAAGGACACTGCTGTGTTGCAGGACTGTAATTACATTTATTGAATTCAACGTACAGCATCACACACTCTCACAGCTGATATTTCACAGATGTTCTATGCATTTTCTCAAGGTGTGATGGTGAGATTGCAAAACCCTATATTTATAGTGCTTAATGGTAAGACATTTAAAGGGACAATGCCATTTCCCATCAAGATGCTTATGTATAGTAGAAATATATATTTTTTTTTAAATCATACAAAGGGGCTGGATTGGTGGTGCTGAGGATTGAGGCACTGGATGCCGCATGTCGCTCCATGCTGATGACCTGAGTTTAGAAGCAGATTCCAGTTGCTGGGGCCAGATGGAGAGAGGGAGACAGACTAAGCTTGGGACTGCTCTGTCTTTCTAGGGAGGGAGTGTTTGTATGCCCAGCCTCTGACTGGTAATAGCACACAGACTAGGGTGGCACAGAAGAGAGGTACAGTGGGCTAGTGATGCTTGCGTGCCTCTACATGTATGCCTCATGGTGGCTGCAGAAGGGATGAGAGAAAACTGGAAAATGGAACCTGGCATTTCAGTGAAGCCCTATATGTTTGTCTATGGATCCATACAGCCACCCTAACCATGGTCTGAACTAGATTGTGTCTCAGGTGGGGGGGTGGGTGTTTGGCACTTCCTCTCTTGATCGTGCCATGGGGGAAATCGTGGTGGTGCCTCTCCATGAGGTAGGCCCTGTGGAAGACAAGCACTGATCTGTAGGGAGAGGGACAGTGCTGAGAAGTCCCCTAAATCATCCTTCTGAATAGATTTAAAAAAAAAAACATGCAAAATGTAATGAGCTGCAAAATGCTTTTTGTGTCTTCGTCCGGTCACCATCTATTCGACCCTGCCACCTATCCCCATCTCCCAAGACTTACCCACACTGCTGGAATGCATCTTGACTTACCTCCTGGGTGGGGCTATTAGGGAGGGGCCTCTCATAGAATTATGGAAGTTGTAGATAGCCTGGCAGCACATTAAGGTGTCTGTCTGCAGCACTGACATCCCTGGTTCGGAGACGGACCTGGGAGTCGGAGGGCCGGCCGGGGAGAGAGGGATTGAGCATTCCACTGACTACTGTCCCTCTCCAAGGGAGAAGGAGGCAGTGTGTCCAGCGCATTGAGGACCCCTGGTGGAGGCTGTGGATCCTGCATGGCCAACATCTCACATTTTGTGAGGTGGATGCTGGTGTCATTGCATGTCCCCACCCCCAGGAGGAAACATCTGCAAAAAGCCATTCGCAAATTATGGTCCCTGCCCTGCTGCTCCTCATCAGACTGTAGTCCACTGGGTGAGGATCTCGCTCCTTTGACCTCACCCTAGGAGGAAAGTCAGGGCTTTGCAACCCATGTTCCCAGGGAGGGGTCTCCCACCTTGGCCCCATCCAGGGTGGGAAGCCTGTTGGCAAAGAGAGCAATTGGTGGGTTGAGTGACTGGAAAAACCAGGCCACAAAAAAAAAAATAGAAGTTGTCAGTAGAAAAGGACCTCTTGGTCAACCTACAGTGGTCTAAAATGCCTTCCTACTGTGCTATCACAGACCCAACTCTCTCCCCAAATGGATACTGCTTTGTTATCCTGGGGATTGGGGACTGCCTTAGTTGGTTGCATGGGTCTAGTGGAGGGTGGATGTCCTCCTGCACAGCTGATTTTTTTTGTTTATGCTGACTCACACAGAAGCATGGTGTGCAATGTCATAGTGGTGCAAAGAGCACTGGATGTCTGCCACACCACCCAAAGATCTCAAACACCAGCTGTCAGACCCCCAGTCTTCACCAGTGGTTGGTCAAAAGTCAGATGCTTCCCTCCCTCCTGTGGAGGAGAGCAGTCTATGGGACATTCAATCCTCCTCTCCCAAGCTAGTCCTCCAACATTCTGGGCTCACTTCCTATCCAGGACTTCAGCGTCACAAGTGAAAGCATTACCACTGAGTTGGCAGGCCAGCAAAGTGGGATTGTAAAGTGCTCAGCTGTGCTCTTCATTAATTTCACCTGGCAATATGTGGCAAAACACAATAATAAAAAAAGACAATAACAAATGATTTTTTGTAGCATTTTAATGTGTACTCCCCACACACCACATTTTGCTCTATGTATGCATCAACATTTGGTTTTGCTCACCAGTGTTCAAAAGTGAGCAGTATTCACTATGAAAATATCTTATCAGGAGCCCTGCATGGCACAGCACAATGTTGGCATCACATGTGACACAGTGCAATGTCTGCATTGCATGTGGCAAAGTGCTGTGTCAGCATGACCATGGCACAGCACAGTGTTAGTATGCCACATGACAGTGTTGTGTCGGCACTGCCTATGGCACAGTGATGTGCAAGCAGTGCAAGTGGCACAGTTTACTTACAACTGTGCAGAGTGTGGAGTTGGCAGTGTATGTAGCACCACACAGTATCTGTATGTCATCTAGCAAAATGCAATGTCTGCAAAGAACATGGCATCGTGACTGACAGCAGTGCATGTCATATTGTGTGTTATTAGCCATGCACATGGCACTGTGCATTGTTAGCAGTGCATATTGCACTGCAAAGTGTCAGCCCTGCAACTGGCACAGTGCTGTGTCAGGGCTGTTTGTGACACACTGTGGTGTCTGCACTGCACGTGTCCTGAAATGACGCTGTCACTACACATGGCCCAGCAGTGTCCGCACTTCATATTGTATAGCACATCTTTGTTTCAGTGCATGTGGCACAGGGAAGTGACAGCAGTTCTCATGGCACAGCAAAGTATCAGTAGCACATGTTGCATAGCAAAGTAACAGTAGTGCACATGGCACAGCATGGTACCAGCAGAGCATGTGGGACAGTGCAGTGACACTGGTGTGAGTGCACATGTGGTACAACCACAGCAAAGTGCCATGTGTAGTGCTTGCCACCAGGGTGGATTGTATCAGGAGTCTGCCATCTCTGTCGAGTGGATTCTGGGTGGGGGGCACTCCCCTATGTTGGGAGGAGTGGTTACAGGTGAGATGAGCCTGAGGTACGTGTGTCACTCAAGGATGGCTTCTACTCCCTTAAGCTGCCTGTATCTGTCCCCATGAGCTACTCTGTACAATTGCTAGACACATAGCATCCCTCAGTCAAAGCACAGTCTGTGGGTCTAGACCCTCAAACAGCCTCTCCCCCCACCCAAGCAGCACCCTCTCCCAGTACACAAAGCTGAGCAGCACTTCGCTGCTGTGGATCTTCCACTCCCTGGGCATCACCTGATGGGAGAGAGGGGGTGGAAGATGCAGGGGGTGGCTTGTCTATGGAAGAGGGGTTCTGCTGTTGGGTTGGGCAGGACACAGCACGTCATGCCTCCAAGTAGCAGTCATAGACATTGTAGGTGGTAAGATGGTCATCTAGCTGCAGCACAACCACCTTCTCAATAACCTTACCACAAAGGGCAGGTCTGAGATAGGTCTGTAGTTAGCAGGATGGTTCACATCAAGGGAGGGTTTTTTTCAGGAGTGGATGCACAACTGCCTCCTTAAAGGGATCAGGAAAGATCCCACTCTCCAGTGAACTCCAAACAATCTCTGCAAGGATTAAGCTGATCTCATCTACGCAGCCCACCAAAAGGCGCGTAGGGCCCAGATCCAAAGTACAGTAGGCTGGCCACAAAGACTGGATGACCCTCATGATGACGATGAGTTCCAGCCTTCCAAAATCTGTCCAAACTGACCAGGCATTTGCGAAATTCTATAACCATCACATCATCCACTGGAAATGGACTGGCCAGTCTCTGACCTGATGGAGGCAACCTTATCTGCAAAACATTTAACAAACTCATCACACATTTCTTGTGAAAACGCTCTCACAGACTGAAAATAGATTGGATTAAACAATCTGTCCACAGTCCAGAAGAGCTGAGCTGGTCAATTTCGTGCAGTGGCAATCTTCCTGGACAGGAACTCCGCCTTCTTATGGGAGATTGATGATTGATAGCACGTATAATGTTCCATCAACCTAAGTCTGTCAACATCAAGGCCAGATTTCTGCCAGACCCTCTACAGCCTTCACCCCACTCTTCTCAACTCCTTCAAAGTCTCATCCAAAAATGGAGACCTTGGACAGAGGGTGAGGTGGTGAACATGAACAGGAGCATTGGAATCCAGGGCCACAGTCACCATTGCATTTTAGGAAAGTACCAGTTCCCCTGGATCCATGCATTCCCTAGACCTATTTGATAGGTTCAGTACTGCCATTATTAGGCCATCAGGGGTCACATATCGCAAAGGGCCATACTGGACCATTTCCATAGGAGCAGGCCCATTAGCAGGAGCCCCAAAACCAAACCTTATTGTGTGATGGTCAGACCATCCAACTGGTTCCACCTCCAAGTCAGAGATCTCCATCCCCAGTAGGAACACCAGATCCAGTGAGTGACCCTTAATGTGGGTAGTGGAGGTAACAACCTGCATGAGGCCCAACAAGGTCATTAATTGGAGGAAATCACATCCAAATTGTAAGAGTTCATCATCAACCCAGGTGCAGAAATCCACCAGAATCAACCATATGGGGATCCCAAAACCATGTCAACAATGAAGCCAGTGATTTCCTGCAGGAATATTTTCCCATCTCTGGTTGGACGGTAGATAAGTAATATCCTGCACCCGATGCCCGCCACCATGATACAGGCAAAGGATCTGGTGCACCCCACTGGTACCTCAACAAGGCTCAGTTCTGATCTAAAACAGATGGCTACATCCCTGCCCCTATGATCCCTCCTTGGACGATGTATCACCGAGTAACCTGGTGGGACAGCCGAGGCCAATACTAGGCCTGCATTGCCATCCAACCAGGTCTCTGTGATGCACACCAGGTCTGCTGTCCCAACAAGTTCTGCTATAATAGCAGTCTTGTTGCAAATAGACTTGGCACTACATAATACCATCTGTTTACTTTAGGCATATTCTGCCCAAACAAGTAGCTAGTAGCCTCAGCAGTCCCCACTAGCAACTTCTGTGCCCAGTAAATTCTCCCACAGCTTGAGCACCACCTGTGTCAGATTAGTGATGGCCATGTCATTGTGGGTAACCATTCAACATCATCTGTCCCTACACAGTGACCTGAACTGTAGGTGACCATTGGCAGAAACTGGGAGGGTGCAAAAGCAGGAGAAAATTCCTCAGTTGGATGGCCCTCAGTCCCCCCCAAACTGTGGTTGCCCTCCTTGATCTCATGCCCCCCCTTCTATTCTTCTTTGTAGTCCCAGCTTAATTTCTTTGACTCCCCTCTCCATTACATTGAAGTCCTCACATCTTGTTCATTACTGTAGCCTCCAATTAATATTCTCCCTTTCACTGTTGTGCACTCTCTCTTAAAGTCCCCCTTTCACTATAGCCACATTTGTGTTTTTTTTTGTGCTGCACCTCCTTTTACCATACCCCCAAGTGACCCACATTTTGTGGGTCCAACCCAATTTTAAGCTAAAAAACCTGCAGGCCCATGCACCCCAGTCAGACCTGCTAAACCCTGAGCTTCCTGGTCCACACATGTGCAGAATGACAGCGTGGCCACATGCTCCTGGCACTCATTCCCAGTGCCTCTTTAGCTGCACTGCACAAGCACGGAATTGTCCTTGCATCCTGCGGACATCAGAGCACGGGCAAATCAGAGTGACAGGATAACAAGAACAAGCCCAGCTGGGCAAACTGACAGCGAGTTGGTTTGTTTTATGACAAGCCAAGAAGAGGAACAAGTTAAAAATATTTGTCTGGTTGCCACAATGTTGTTGCACATCATGGTAGCATCTTTGAAGGAGCTGGGGGGGGTGTTATAGTGAGGCGGAGCCGGAGGACTCGGAGGTTGAGGAGCAGCGAGAATCAGAGCATAGTCCAGGATGTTTCCCTGTGTGCAGCCTGTGAAAGGCAATGGGAAAGGTGTTCGGTAAGCCTACAATTTTTAATTGAATTCATTGCTGCCTCCAGTGATAAATTTGCTGGGTAAGTGAGCAGAGGTCGGAGCTAGACCAATGTCTGAGAGTGACTGCAGATTTTCAACAGATGGGGGGGGTAGGCAATCAGAACAGTGTGCTGCACTTGACTGAAATAGTGAGAACTGGCCCAAGTTTGAATGAAACATGAAAAAACAAATATTTAATTTAGTAGCACTATGAAAGCAGAATTTATAATATGTGAGTGGTGACAGGTTGGTGGCTACAACAAAAATTACTGCATGCAGACTGAAAGTTAAAGGGTACCCAAACAAGCAGTTTTTAAAAACTGCAAACTCCAACATCTGTATTCATAGCAAGGTAAAGTAAAGGCTGCTGTCTACATTTATGCTAAAACTGCATTTATGTAAATAACATAAATGCAGTTTCATAGCTTTTGAAAAATGCAAACATCAGCCTTTCACTTTCAAAAAACAGCCTTGGTTTCTCCCTAAGATGCCTGCCAAGTGTGTTAAGTGATGAGTCATGATGACATCATAGGAGCCAGAGACAGAGATTCACATTTATTTCTATAGTGCTAACTAGTCCTTCTTTCCCTCTTTATTTTGAATTGTTTTACCAGAATGATCAACACCATGTATTAACTTGTGGATTATTTTGATCATTAGAAATGTTAGGCTATGATTTTGTTCATTTTGTTTACCTTAACTTGCAGAAAATGTTTTGCAATCCAGCTGACTTTTTCTTTGGCAAACTGCATTACAGTACAACACTTCAAATGCCTGATGATCTAGTGGTTATATAATGCACTGAATTTTGTTTTTGTTAACCAGGAGAGACACACTAAGCTGAAAGCTTGTTTACAGGTGTGACTTGGGAGCACAAGGAAGTTTAGGGACTTGCTCAGGGTCACACAGCAAAGTACCAGTCTTGTTCAGTTCCAAAGCTCATGCTTTCTTGTTAATCCACATATAAGGCTTTCTTTTTCCATGTGAACCCACTGCACCTAGCCTGCCTTTTGTTGACCCCACCATCAATGCCCTGTCCTTAGTAATGCCTTGGGCCGCATATGAGCTTGCGGTCACATGAAGAGAATTATCAAACCTCAGATTGTAATCTTGTACCTCAGAGAGTTGTGCACACCTATACTGATATGCTTCATCAGCTGGCACTGTTAAAAAATGGCTCCCAAATCACTCTCCAGTCCACATTCTCAATGTTTAATTTCTGCTCTCATAGTAAACATTGAGTGGATCACCACCCTTCTGCACAGTGAAGGTAGTATGCACAGTTCCTTGCTGTGTTTTTTTCCCACCTCATTAACCAACAACTAGGTCTTCCTGGAGTGCCAAGCAATAAGCATCATGACCCACCAGAAAAACTGCTGTTCATGCCCTCATAAGGGCTGCACTTAAAATGGATAACCATATTATTAGCAGAAGAGGCATATTCATACCTTGAGCAAATCCACCTGACTGCCACTGTCACTCTACTCCTTTACCAGTGATCTGCAGAACCTCGAAGGACAGTTCCCAGCAATTCTTCTCCAGTACTTTTCTGTGCTCTACTCCACAATGCGAGTTGTCTGGCTACCACCCTTCCAAATCTTGAATGAGCTGTACACAACTCGCTCAATGCTGTCCTAACAAACATCAACATCCCCCCAACCGAGGATAATCTCCCTACACTGAATTCAGGTAACAGTTTAGGTGCAGCCCGGCTACTCTGAGTATTTGTCATTGCTGGCTACTCTCGCACACAGTCAGGTAGTGATCATGATGCTGGCAGCCCCACATTTCAGATCTCACAGTGATCTGCTCAGCGTCCTCCTTCATGTCTTCAGCTAACCTGAATATAGCTGTATCCTACTGGAATGGCCTCTTCAGTACCTCTCTGGCATTCATTCTTCTCACCTGCTTCCCACAGAAAACTGGCGAGTTCACTACCCTTCCGCATAATGAATGTGTTTAGTACAGTCTCCCTTGTTATATTTACATATTAATAATAAACATGATCTTCTGGTAAGCCAGGCTGATACAGGTAGCAGCATGGCACAAGTGAAAAATAGGCTTTCCTACCCATATAAGATCTAAGCCACCTATGATTAGGCACTGTTATATGACATGCATATTGATGTGCACACCCATCATTTAATGGTGCCTAGATCTTTTAAAGGATAGGAAAGCCCATCATTCCCCTTGTTCCCTGCTGCTATGAGCCTGACTTACTGGAAAGACATGTTTATATTAGATATGTCAAAATAAAACAGGGACTGTGCTACTTGCATTCATGATGCAGAAGGGTGATGAGCTCACCAGTTTTCAGTGTGAGGAGGAATAGTGAAGAATGAATACCAGAGCGGGATTGAGAAGGCCACTCTTGCAAGGTACTGCTATATTCAGGGAAGTGGGAAGACAGAAGGAGAGAAATATGAACAGACTACTGTGAGAAATAAGATGTGGGGCTGCCAGCACATTGATCACTACCTGACCCCATTGTCCTGGCCAACATTCCCCCTTCCCATAAAACCAGTTCATGCAATTGTCCAAGGCTGTGTATGGATATTAATGTATGAAATGGCTGCCACTACACGTTCAGTCACTTCCCTACCAGTTTAGTATTTCTTGTAAAGCACTTTGGGATACAATGTGTATGAAAACCACTATATAAATGTGGATTCTTCTTCTTCTTGGTGTTATTATTTCCCATTGAAAAAGAAGACAAGACAAGCATATGTTTGAGTTTCAAGAAAGTATTAACTCTAACATTGGACTGCACAAGAACTTTGCTAAAAAAATGTGGTGGCTCTAGGGGGTGGTGAAGGGTGAGGTTGTACCCCCCCCCCACATAGTAACATACTTGCTTGCTGCTGCTGCATTTCAGTTTGTTGAAGAAGTCTGATTTATTGATTGTACAAATGTTTACATTCAAACTATGGATTATATTTGTAGGTTCTGTCAAAAACATACTAGAAAAGAATAATAGCAGAAAATATAAAGGTTTAATAAAAATATAAAAAGTGCATATTAAGCATGCACACCACCCCAGCTCCCCTACTGTAGCATCCTGGATCCACCATAACCAGTAGACAACCAGGTTATTCAAGATTTGTACTGTACTGTAGTTTGCCACAGAGAAAGTCAGTTGGATTAAAACGCATTTTCAGCATGTTAAAGTAAACACAATGAACAGAACCATAGCCTAACATGTGTATTATACAAAATAACGCACATGGTTTTGACCATTTGGGTGAAACAATTCTATACAAACGGAAAAAAAAAACTAGTTAGCACTATAGAGAGCCATATATCTCTCTGACTTTGGCTCCAATTATGTCATCACATAACACATTTGGCAGCCATTTTAGGAAGCAGGTAAGACAGTTTTTTTGAATTTGAAAGGCTGATTTTACAATTTTCAAATGCTCTGGAACCACATGTAGGTAGATTATGTAAATGTAGTTTTAGCCTTAATGAATACAGCAGCCTTTCCTTTAGTCACCTATGGAGTCAGATTTTTGAATAGTTTGTTGTCAAAATGTTGTTTAGGTATCCTTTAAGTAAGGCAGACCACCAGACAAGTAAATCTGTGAGAAAACTAAGATAATTAGTGTGGCGTTCCTTAATCTGAAGTGCACCCATCTCAATAGTCAGTGCACCTATCAGGAGATAGCTTGTAGTGTTTATTTTTTTAGGCTTTGTTTAGGAACATTTTCCAGGGTTTAATGCTGCTCCCCATAAGACAGACATTTTTAAACCATCCCACCCCACCCCGCCACAGTGATCAGCATTCCAGATGGTAGAACATGGGACCTATGTTTTACTGTCATCTCCTTTGTCATTTCCAGGAGTTGCAAATACCATTTACAGCCACTAGCAGGCAGGGCTAGTTGACTGGAAAAGTCCACCTGCCTGACAAGAATTTCAGTAGCCCAGAACAATTAATTTCAATAATGCTGTTTTGTCATGCACAAAGCTTTCTTACCTTTTAATTGTTCCTACTTTTTACTGTTGGGGGCTTATTTAGGTTCCTTTTAACAAACACAGCAAAATGTAGAAAAAATATCAAAGAGCAAAAAAAGCTATAAATAAAATAAACAAGCATTTGTCAATGCTGAATGTTGTCTTGCTGCCATTGGCAGTGCAAGAGTTTGAGAGATGCAGCATAGGAGTGGCAGTCAAGTATTGAACTGATGCCAACTCACCCCCACCCTTCAGAGAGTGAGAGGCATTAGGGTGTCCCTGTGGGTGTTTGTTGGTGCAGTGCAGGAAAAATGCTCGGAAGGATGTGAAAAATGACAGCTGCACAGTTCATAAGGAGGTGTAATTAAATGCCAGTGCTGAAAATGTGGCATACAAATATATGGAATTTGGGAAGTTGCAAGGGTGCGTGGGAAATATGCAAGGCACTCTTACAGCACTGCCAGTTTGTGGGCATTAGGCACCAAATTTTCAACATAGGCATTTTAGCACCTCTGCTCATGTACAGTGTCACTGCCATTTCCTGAAAGTGCCCCAAGAAGTGATTTCGCACAGCGACCACGCTATTCTGCGCCGGAAGTGTGGAAACACATTTTGGGCAGGATATGTGAAGTGACAGCTGTACTGTTCATCAAGAGGTGTGTAAAATGGCAATGGTGAAAATCCAGAGTGAAAATATCACAAATGCACGACGTATGAGCATGCGTGCATCTGCCAACGCACGCCGTAACACAGTCATTTAATGGAGTATCAGCTCCAAATTTTCAACATAGGCATTCTAGGAGCTCTGCTCATGAACTGTGTCACTGTCATTTTCATAATCTGGCCCAAACACTGATTTCCCACAGCGACTGTGCAATTGTGCACCAGAAGTGCGGAAACGCATTTCGGGCAGGATGTGGAAGATGACAGCTGTACTGTTCACAAGGAGGTGCACAAAAATGCCATTGCTGAAAATACAGTGTTAAAATATTGCGAATGCGCGAAGTTACGAGCCTGCATAGCAACTGCGCAACACACGCTCGTAAAACAGGCATTTGTTGGATTTTTCCCACCAAATTTGGAACATAGGCTTTTTGAGATGCCACCTCATGAACACTGGCACTGTCATTTCGTTAATGGGTCCCGAAAGGTGATTTCATGCAGTGACTGCGAAATTACCTTCCGAGGCCAATTAACACCATGACAGTGACAGAATTCATGAGGAGGGGCCCCAAAATCCCCATGTTGAAAATTTGGTGCCAAAATTCCAAGAAATGCCTGAGATATGCAGCAGAGTTGGAAAAAACCCTATTCATTGCATTATACAACTTACCGGCATTTCCTCAGTTTGCGGTCGGCTTTGAAGAGTACAGACGTGTTCCCGGTCCACTGAAGATCGATGTGCCAGAGTCCGTAGGTAAGTATGGGGTGAGGGGGTGAGGGAGGCAGGCGGCAGTGGGTGTGCGGTGGGGGAAGGGGGATCTAGACTACAAGGACGGTTTTTGTTTTCCAGGTAAAAAAAAAAAAGAAAACCGTCGTGGGACATTTTTCCCATTGCAGGGCATTTGGCATGCTGGAGGGCTCCCAGTGTGCCACCTAAGTGGGTTTTGTGGGGGGTGTCAGTAGCTGACAGGGATTGGGCACCCTGGCCGGCACACAACAGGATAATGCCAGCGGGGATTGGGCAACCCCGCTGGCAAACAAAGAAGGGGGAGCGAGCCGAGGGATTGGGCACCGGCATTCAAAAGTTGGGGTGATGCCGACGGGAGTGGCCTCTGTCGTGTGCAAAGAAAGGGGGCATGAGCCGAGGATTGGGCACCCCTCGTATTCACATTTGTGGGGGGATGCTGACGGGAGTGGGCTCCCCTGTCAGCACACAAACGACGGGGTTGCCGACAGGGGATTGGGCACCCCGATGTCGAATAAGGTGAGGCGTGCACCGCTGTTAACTATGGCTATAATGGTGAGCAGCACGCTGCCAAAGGACCGCTGTGTATAACGATTGCAGTAGACCTCTGCTTTGATGTGCTCACCCCATTATGTATGCATGGTGTGGTGGTGGAGCATGGGCTGAATGGGATGAGAACGCACTACTGAGGAGAGCCCTGCATTCACCCAACAGCAGCCGCGCCCCCAAGACCCGCACTGTCGCAAGATGTTGCTTGCGCATGTGCGCAAACCAACATAAAAAAAGATGACACAATGACTGAGGGGGGTTATCTAACACTAGTTCATAGGAAGGTGTTGCATCAAAAATATGCCAGCTTGGAAACAGTAACACAAATATTAGGTCCAGTAGGAATATTCCATAAAGGGGATAGGTTTAGCTGTGCATGTGGGGACCCTTTTCATTGTGGCACAAAACCAGAAGTGATCAGGATGGGAGGTCTGGTTGCACCCTACTGAGCTGTTGAAAAGCCATGCTTCATTGAATAATTTGAGAGCTACTATAGACAGACTTCAAAGCTCTTACACCAAGCAACAAGAAATGTTCTGCAAACAGAAGAAACAGTTGGAGCAGACTATTGCACACAAGAACCAAAAGGTAGGAATTTTTTTGTCTTTCAAGCGGTAAACAATAATTTGATGAACACCATCTAGGCCAAACTGTACAGGGCAAGATCTGTTAGCTCTTAAGCAGGGCCACAAAAAGTTTGAAAATAATATACAAGTAAAAGTCAATCTAGCTCTTGCTCAAGAATCCCAGCCTTAGCTCTGAAAAGGCTGCTGCATCTCTGCAAATACAAATCTGAGTGAGGGGGAGGGGAGTTGGCTGTATTGGTTAATGTGGTAAATTAAACTTTGAGCTATGGAGGACTAGCTCTGAGGAGTCTGTACTGTAGTCTGTGAATTCAAACCTGAGACTAAGTAAGGGAGAAGGAAATACTTAGATCTTTCAGGAACTGCTGTTCTGTTAAAATTCAAACTTGAGGAAGGGAGTTGGGTTTAATTAGTGCAGTCAGCAGTGCACAGAAGTGTACCCTTCTTCCCAGCGCTTCAGCCAAACACTAGGTTTTCGGGGGGGGGCCAGTATTGGAATTAAACTTTGAGCTATTAATCTGTGGATCTGTCATCCCATTTAATAGCAGTGATGTGTGGGCTACAGGAATTCACTACAGAGCATGGGGGTTTGAGGGAGACAGGGGGTTAAAGGGTGCTGGGGGTGCATTAGCCTGTAGTTGCTGAGGGGAAAGAGGGCCAAGAGAGCCTGTAGATGCCAGTGGGGAGGGAGGCCAAGGGAACCAGTAGCTGCCGGGGGGAGCTTATCACCAACATGATCCATGTATCTGGGCAAATGATTGGGTCAGAGTCTGCAGGGCATGGTCACACTGTGGACATGCTTGGCATTCTGTGTTGAGTAGGACCTTGGAAGTATACACCACATTGTACCTTTTACACTGACCTGCAAACCTGGAGACCAAGGTTTGAATCCCACAGCCCTTTGTTACATACTATGTAACCTTGTGCAAGTCACTTAATTTTCCTGTATTCTTAGGTCACACCTGAAAACAAGCTTAGGCTTAGTGTGCTTTTCCTGGTTAATCAGTTTCTCCATCCCATTCCCCATTTCATTAAAACTGGGTTGTTAGCCCATCAGAAGCTCCACTAACCCACCTGGGCTTCTGTTCTGAAATACTGGCCACCTGGCCATCCAGCACACTAAGGGGAATGAGCTGAGCCCCTCTCCAAACACCTTCTCTTTTCTTTCCTGTATTTTATTTCCATTCTCTGTGTCTTTTTTCCCCGAGTTTGACCCAACTGTACCTTTAATTCTAAATTCACCCTTTTCCTTACTTCTCTGCTGTTCTATACTCCTTGCATTTCTCAGCTCTCTGTTTTTGCTCTTGCTGTGGTATTTTCTCCATATTAACCTGATTTTTCTTTATAGGTCTGACAGGACACACTGGACCTCTTCATCAGTTAAGTATCATAACTGGCAAGCACTACATACAGTAGAGCTGTGCAGTGGCTGATTAGTTAGCCCCTGGTGCTCTAAAGGATTAGCGGGAGGAAAAAAATGTAACAGCCATGAGGACCCATAATAAATAACACAAAGCAACAAATAGAAGGAGCCCTTATGTTTTACTGGATAATTTGAGTAATTTTGCTAGAGGAAATAATTATACAAGTGCTCTTGGCAGCTTGGTTGTGAATTAGAGGGACCTACCATGAGATTGGGTTGCCCGTGGGAGATCACGATGTGAGTGGGTCTGATGGTGGGATGTTGGCAGGTCTCTGGGGTCTCCTTCATCTCCACTGGTCACCAGAGGGTTTTTCCTATGTGATTGCCCCTCGGACTTCCAAACTTGCAATGATGTCTAATGGCACTACATGCTGATGCTCGCTGGAACTCTGCCACATGCAGCTGCAATGCCACTTGTTCCTTGCACTGCCCAGACCCCTGCCATGGGCTGCCTAAGAGCGGTGTATTCTCTGGATCCCTCCGGATGCTTGATCCCTTCCATCTCCTACCGACCCCTGACGGCCTGAGTTCATTCCTGAACCTGGATCACCGGCATGGCATGAGGTGTGGCATCCAGCACCTCAACCCCTTAGTGCCACCGGGCCAGCCTTGTGCTTTTTTTCTCCCAGTCCCAGTCCGTTCCTACTAAGCCCCTCAGGACTCTTACACTCAGCTGCCATGCCACTTAGTTAGTGTTTCTTGTCATTTCTTGCTGGCTTCCCTCTGGACCCTCATAGCAAGCCCCTTGTTGGTCTTCAAATAGGCACTGTGTGGCT
Source organism: Neoceratodus forsteri (assembly GCA_016271365.2). Classification (NCBI taxonomy): domain Eukaryota; kingdom Metazoa; phylum Chordata; order Ceratodontiformes; family Ceratodontidae; genus Neoceratodus; species Neoceratodus forsteri. The sequence goes on along the minus strand of CM028131.1, from coordinate 981,969,834 downwards.
GATCGGTAGAGTGAGGTATATTTGCCCTAGCCCCTCCACCTCCCAAAACATTCCCATCTTTTTTTTTTCCCACCCACATGTTGCAGGCCACAATTTGAACTCTGTGTGGGCTGAGACTTGAAAGCACCTACCAACACTGTCACTGTAGCGAACTAGCACTAGATGATGGCAACACAGCCACAGCATTTCTGATTGGCAGTTTTCAGACCAACCTACCTGCCTGCTTCATACAGTTGGATCCCACAGACCTCTCCCCCACTAGATGCCAGGGAAATGTTAAATATAGTTAAAAATTACTATCTACCACTGGCTACAGGGGAGGTAGCCCATAACACCACCAGGGCTATACCTTTAAACCACTGGCCTCCTGGGACAACTCAAGACCCCTGAACCACCAGTGTCCCTTTTTTAAATAATTTAGGGACCACTAGCATAGAAGCATTCTCACTAGCCCATCAGGGCTGCCACTTAAATCTGCTGGTCACCAGCTGGCCACCTTGGGGAGCTGTGGGGGTTTTGCTGAGCCCCTAATAACCCTTCATTCTCTTTTCTTACCTGTCTGCATGTTTATTTTCATTATTCTCCTTACTTTGACCTAAAGTGTATCTTTTTCTTTAAAACTCCCCTTCCTTTACTCCTATACTGTACTGTACCCTTGTTCTGTCTTTCCACTCTTTGTGTCTACTCTAGCTACTAGAAGTTCCCCATACTAATCAATTTTTCCCATTAATCATATAAATATCTTTGCTCAATTCTACCCCTCCCCAATCTCTCTCTCTCTCTCTAATCTCTCCTCTAGGATCTCTGACCCTTTGTGTCTCCTTAAACTTCCCTGTTCTTCCCTTTCAGGTCCTACCAGAATACCCAGACCCAGGATACCCCAGCTCTGGACTCCCTGACACAGCAAGTAAGTCCTAATTACTTAATTTCCCTTTAGAGTGAGTAGCAAATAACAAGGTACCCACACTCTTGTAGCAACTTGAGTTTATATATTTAAGCATGGAAAGGAGAATTATTTTTAGCCTAGTACCTACCTGACATTTGTTTGAGGTCTCCAATGACCAGGTCTGACCTTGCTTACATATGACATTTGATAAAAGGCTGCAGGCACATACAGGGAATAATAAACCCCCTCCATGCAGAAGCCACACTGACTGAGGTTAGTGACTTTATAGGCATGAGAGCAAAGCTCATTTGCCCTCATGATGTCAACGTTGTGAGGTTACCAGTGTATTCTGCAAGAAGACTGGTTCATTATATATAACAATATGAACAGGCTGTATTTGAAACATACAAGTGATTGGCAAACCCCCTCATGAGTACTGATTTGAAAACAACACCCAGTGCTATTGTTTTTACTGGGTGCTAGTTTGAAATTGGCACTCGTGAAGGGGGTTAGCTTGTCATAATCGGCTTGCACTCCAAGTCCTACGTCTGGTCTGCTGGAGTGTGAATGTGATTAGTGAAGAGAAATAATTCATGTTCTGAACAGTGAATTAATTTCTCTGTTTCCAAAAGGTGGAGTACTGGGTTTAGAAATCACCAAAGAAACCGGCTTTCTGTTGATGTTCAGGACAGCCCAATTGCTGTGGCCCCCCTCCCCAAACCCAGAGCATGACCAGCTGCAAAATACAGCATGAAAGCACCAATGAGTGAGTGAGTGAGTGATTGAGAGGGAGTGGCCAGAGAGGTGAGTGGTTTTGATAATGCTAGAAAATACTGATTTATGCATGCTGTAGCTTCATGAATGACATACACCATTCTGCCTCCTCCCCCCCCAATCATGCACACTATCATGTGTTGCCATTCAGCTGGTGTCAGACTGTGCTGTGGGTTAGGGAGGGGAGAGGAACTAGCTATATTGTTAGACATGGTCCCTATATCATGGCTTGGGGGATCAGGAAGGGAACCTGACATCTAAATAATGATGATTTGATAATGGGGTGGGGATCCATGTGGAAGAACAGGGAAGGAGTGAGGGTGGTTAAATCACAGGGGTGTGTAGGGTGTAGCCTAGGAACTAGCCTTTACCACCTGGGAAAGGACAGGGTCTTAATTATTTTTTTTTTAATCACTTTCCGAAGTACCATCAGTAGTGGAAATATTTGGGATGCCAGTTGCAGTTTTGTGGTATTTGGAATTATTGTTCAGGATGTGCACACATCTGCTGGTGTTTTGCTATGTACTTGTTTTACCTTTAACCTAATTTACAAGCATTTAAAAGTATGGACCAGAATTGAGATGCACTGAAACAGCACCGCAACACTGCTGTCAGGAGAGCTACTGAGCATCAAACCACACTGTACACTACAGTGCATCTGAGGTGGTGTTTCAGTCTGCTAATTACCATAATTTGTACACACTGAAAAAGCCCTGCAATACTGCTGTAGGAAGTGGAAAAATAACACTGCACATTGCAATGCGCTTGTGGTACGTTTACAGTGTTAACATAATTCATACTCACTGTATCAACACTACATACATACTACTGTACCATAACAATACATGTACACTGATTAACCACTCAAGGAAAACAGACTGAAATGAAGTATGCAGGAAGTGTACACTGCTACTGTAACTCTGAAATAACACTATGTATTGACTTTCTTGACACTCCACTTCCCTCCAGTTGGAGAAGATGGAGGGAGTGCTCCTACCATGGCCTTTTCCACCTCTTGCTGAGCTTCTGTCTCCCCTTCTCCCACTGGCATGGAGCTGGCCACAGCCTGAGCTCCGTGTGTGCTTGGAGTAACAAATGCCTTCACATTTTTAGTGTGTGTGCACTATAGGGATGTCTGCTGCAGCAGCAGCCCCAGCTTGTCCTCTTCCTTTACTCTCCTCCCTGTTGTCCAGCACAAAATCAGGACCCAGAAAGCCCTCTCCACCACAGGGAGGGGTTCTAATTTCATGTAACATCATTGGCAACTTGTCTGCAGGGAATTATAGCCCACCTGGGCTACCAGTTCTAGGAAGCAGGCCTCCTAGGCAATCCTAGCCCATGGGATCACCAGTGCTAACTTTATTTATTTTTTTTAAGAAACAGTATAGCACTATGGTTTAGGACACAGAACTGCAAACCTGGAGACCTGGGTTTTAATCCCACAACCCACACTTACAGAACGCGTAACCGTGAGCTTGTCACTCAACATCTTTGTGCTCCCATGTAACAGCTGGAACCAAGCTTCAGCTTAGTGTGCCTTGCCTTGTTTAACCATTTCCCCCTTTCCTTTTTCATTAAATCTGGGCCACTAGCCCACCAGGTCTACCATTATAAAATACTGTCCACTATGGCAAGCCGTTAGGGACATAATCCAGAATCTCTGGCTGTATAGTAAAACACACACTATATGGTGAAATACATACATCATATAGTGAAATATATACATTATATAGTGAAATACATACACAATGTAGTGAACCACATACAGTATCTACTAAAATATATACATTGTATAGTGAAATACATATACTGTATACTGAAATACATATATCATATAGTGAAACACATACACTATATAGTGAAATGCTTACATTGCATAGTGAAATACGTACACCATCTACTGAAATCCACATACTGAGTACTGAAAATCCACATACACTATATACTGAAACAAATGTACTATGTACTGAAACATATACACTACCTATTGAGATACATACACTGCAGACTGAAACATCCACATAAACTATCTACTGAAACAAATACTCTATACATTGTAACGCACACATTATATTTTGAGAAAAAACTGCATACACTATATACTGAAACAAATACATTATATATTGAAATGCATACACTACACACTGAAAAAGCATATACACTATATACTGAAACAAATACACTATATATTGAAACATCTACACTTTATATTGAAATACATACACTATCTATTGAAATAAATGCACTATGCACTGAAAAATCTGCATACACTATATATTGAAACAAATACACTGTATATTGAAACACATACATTATCTATTGAAATGAATATACTACACACTGAAAAAAGAACATACACTATATTCTGAAACAAATACACTATATATTGAAACATCTTCACTTTATATTGAAATACATACACTATCTGAATTAAATACACTATGCACTGAAAAATCTGCATACACTATATACTGAAACAAATACACTACATGGTGAAACACATACACTATCTATTGAAACACATACACTGTAGACTGAAATATTCACGTACTCTATATACTGAAACAAATAAACTATATACAGAAATGGACTATGTTCTGAAACTACCCATCCCCCTGCCCCCTCCCATGAATGTCCTAGAGCTGAACTCATTGCCTGTTGCATTCAGTTAGCTGCTAGCTTGATGAGAAGACGTCTAAAACTGCAGAGCTGAGGTAAACAAAACAGGGCTATCTCTTATTCTACTTCTTTATGGGGGTTTTCCTTTTGTTTTGCTTGCACACCTTTAGTCAAATTTCAGACCATTGTGATGTAACAAGAAACTTTTAAAACTAATTTAAATGCTGTAGTTTATTCTTTTAAATAAGTGCTGCCTTCATTTACTGTTAGACAACACATTTGTATAGGAAGCTAATACAGGATATTCCTAACATACCTGTATACATAGGGAGCTGCATGCATTTTTCCAAGTTAAAGTGTTGATTTGCTTTATGTGTAATTAATTACTGTGTAAGTCCAGCAACTTATCTGAGTTGAATGCCTGGGAAGCACTTCAGGAGCTGTGGAAGTGTAAGCCAAAATCATTGCTAGTTTGTACTCTATGGACTATGTTTTGATTAAGTTTTTATTTTAATGTTTTGTTTAATAAACGTTTTTTGGTTAGGAAACAAAAATATATAATTTTGCTGCAATCCCTCAGTATTCAATTCTCATCAGGAGTTTAGCTGGCATATGCATATAATTTGCATTGTTTTACTGAATAACTTTACTGTGAATCCTCACTGGAGGCATGCACAGTCTGTTTTGGGGTTTGAGCTTCTCAAACTGTGTTTTATTTTTTTTTTTTCCCCATAGAGATTTTTATCTCCTTAGTCACCCTGCTACCCCATTGCCCACTGACATCTCCAGCCCAATAACTTACCATCCACAGGACATATTTGCTCTGAGATCCCCTTCCCCCCACTCACATCCCCCGTGTTGGGGCCAGGATGGGGAGGGCCATTGACAAGGAGACACATATTCCGATATGAGCACAGCCTGGTTAGCAGTGCAAAGTCTGCAGCAGGTTGTTGGATCATTTTGCCATTAGGGGGTTTCTACCTTTTGTTTCATCCCCTGGGCAGCCAAGCATGGAATTATGAAATTGCGTATAAAGACACATGCTTGCTTTGTGCCTGCCTAAGCCCTCCCCCTTATGCAACTCCACTGTCCTGCCAACCCTCCTCAGCTAGGTGGATGTTGAAGAGCGGGGTGGTCAGACTTCCCCTCACTGAGAAGACAGCATTCCCCGAGATGCTCAATCATATCTCCCCCCAGCTAACCCTTGTACAACTCAATTCCACCCCCAAAACTGGGCCACTGGCATGGGAGGCAGTGCAATCACCACCAAGCTGCTAGGCCAGCCCAACAGACTGTGTTTTTATAAGTAAATAAAGACAGCATATAGGTAAAAGAAGAAAACAAACTGTATTTTAACTAGTCTGTTATAAACATTTTAAGTCACATCACAATGTTTTGAAATCGGATAAAGGTTCTGCAAGCAAAATACGATAAAACAATACATAAAGAGATGGATAAGATAAACCTTTTATGTTTACCTTCTGCATCTTAGGAGGCATCGGCCAGGATTTTTAGTCAGTTGGGGCCCCATTTTCAGAAGGTTAGCGTGCAGAGCTAAACATTACACTGTGGGAACAGCATGGTTGGATAGGTGTCGTATTCAGCATCACTTGATGCTACCCTGATCATGTGCATGTGCATATATACTACTACGGCCATGTAAATGAGTAATCCTCTCCTGCATACAGAGCACAGTGCTGTATAAAAGGTTTCCTTAGTGACCATAAGTACCTCCCTCTACATTTTATACTCAGCCTCTAGGCTTCTAGTACCTAGATGCTTGATTTTGCACTTTTTGGCTTTGAACCCGAACTGCCATGTCCCATAGCACTCCTTAAGTTTTCTAATGTCCCCACTCATTCTCTCCATCTGCACCTATCAATGCTATTACAGATTGTGGTGTCATCTGCAAAAAGGCATATCTCCCCTTCCAGTTCTTCTGTTATGCCACTTATCAAGACACTGAAGAGGATGTGTCCCATTACTGAGCCCTCCGGCACCCTACTGGTCACTCTTTCCTCACTGGTGGGAGTGCCATTTACCACCACCTTCTGTGGCTGTGCACTATCTCAGGTGCAGCACTTAGGAGTGCACAACACTAATCTGAAAATAGAGGCCCACATACCACTGTAACAGGACTAGCACTGCATTGTGATAAGCATGGTTGATACTATTTTAAAAAGCATTCTTCTGTGCAGTGCTAACCTGTTAATGTGGCACTATTTTTTTTTTTTTTGCACAGGATTACTAATTGCAACCAGGTGCTCATGCAGCTGGGGGTTACTCTAATGCATATAAGGTGTACAGGTATATTAAATGCTTTCTTGAAGTGTTAACACACTGTATGGTTAGTGCTAGTTAATGATTCTGGGAATCGTGTTTTAACTGCACACACACAGCCTGCCAGCAACCCCCCTCATACATACACACACAGTCAGTTCTGGACACAATAAAAAAAACAAGCATTTGTCAATGCTAAATGTTGATTGTGTTGGTCCGTTGAGCTCGATCACTGGCCCTCTGTCACTTGCTTGTTCTGTTTCTCCTGGTGCTGCAGGCTGCTGTTTTGTACTGAGCTCCTTCCTGCGTTGGCACCCTTTTTTGTCCACAAAGAAATCTGCAGATGGCCTGACAGAGCTCCGTTGAGGTGGGTCACTGCCCCCTCTGACTCCCTCATTCTGTTTCTCCTTGCGCTGCAGGCTGGCCTTTTGTACTGGGCTCCAACCTCTGTTGGTGGCTTTTTCTGCCAACAAAGAAATCTGCAGTAGTCCCAACACAGGTCCGTTGAGGTTGCTCACTCCCCCTCTGTCACTCACTCATCCGTGTCTGCCGGCGCTGCAGGCTGGCCTCTTGTATTGGGCTCCTGCCTGCGTTGCCGCCTTTTTCTGCCCACAAAGGAATCCGAAGCAGTCACGATAGAGCTCTGTTGAGCTCACTCACTCCCCCCTCTCCCACTGACTCGTTCTGTTTCTGCCACCGCTGCAGGCTGTCCTTTTGTACTGGGCTCCTGGGTGCATTGCTGCCTTTTTCTGCCCACAAAGAATTCCGCAGCAGTCCCAACAGAGCTCTGCTGAGCTCACTCACTCCACTTCCCTCACTCTGTCACTGGTTCTGTGTCTCCTGCAGGTGCAGGCTGTCCTTTTGTACAGGGTTCCTGCCTGCGTTGGTGGCTTATTCTGCCCACAACTAAATCTGCAGCAGTCCTGATGCAGGTCCGTTGAACTTGCTCATTTCCCCCTCTCTCAGTCACTCATTCCACTTCTGCCTGCACTGCAGGCTGGCCTTTTGTACTGGGCTCCTGCCTACATTGCTGCTTTTTTCTGCCCACAAAGAAATCCGCAGCTGTCCTGACAGAGCTCTATTGAGGTCACTCACTCCCCTTGTCTCACTCGCTCATTCTTTTTCTCCTGGCGCTGCAGGCTGACCTTTTGTACTAGGCTCCTGCCTCTGTTGGCACCTTTTTCTGGCCACAAAACAATCTGCAGCAGTCCCGACAGAGCTCCGTTGAGCTAGCTCATTCTCTTGTTCTGTTTCTGCCAGTGCTGCAGGCTGCCCTTTTGTACTGGGCTCCTGCCAGCATTGCCGCCGTCTTCTGTCCACAAAGAAATCTGCAGCAGTCACAATAGAGCTCCGTTGAGCTCACTCGGTCCCCCCTCTCACTGGTTCTTTCTGTTTCTCATGCTAATGCAGGCTGCCCTTTGTACTGGGCCCCTGCATGCATTGCTGCCTCTTTCCTGCCCACAAAGAAACCTGCAGCAGTCCCAACAGAGTCTGCTGAGCTCACTTACTCCCCATCCTTCACTCGCTCATTCTGTGTCTCTCACTGCTCCAGGCTGTCCTTTTGTACTGGGCTTCTGCCTGTGTTGGCACCTTTCTTTTCCCACAAAGAAATTCGCAGCTGTCCTGACAGAGCTGTGTTGAGGTCGCCTACTCTGCCTGTCTCATTCGCTCATTCTGTTTCTCCTGGCATTGCAGGCTGCCATTTTGTAGTTGGCTTCTGCCTCCGTTGACGCCTTTTTCTGCCCACAAAGAAATCTGCATCAGTCCCGACAGAGCTCCGTTGAGCTCGCTCACTCCTCCTCTCTTACTCGATCATTCCGTTTCTGCTGGTGCTGCAGGCTGCCCTTTTGTACTGGGCTCCTGCCTGTGTTGCCGCCGCCTTCTGTCCACAAAGAAATCTGCAGCAGTCATGACAGAGCTCTGTTGAGCTCAATCAGTCCCCCTCTCTCACTCACTCATTCTGTTTCTCTTGCTGCTCCAGGCTGTCCTTTTGTACTGGGCTTCTGCCTGTATTCGCACCTTTTTTTGCCCACAAAGAAATCTGCAGCTGTCCCTAAAGAGCTCTGTTGAGGTCGCCTACTCCACCTGTCTCATTCACTTATTCTGTTTCTCCTGTCGTTGCAGGCTGCCATTTTGTAGTTGGCTTCTGCCTCTGTTGGTGCCTTTTTCTGCTCACAATAAATCTGCAAGAGTCCCAACAGAGTCTTGAGCTCACTCCTCTTACTGATCATTCCGTTTTCTGCCGGTGCTGCAGGCAGCCTTTTTGTACTGGGTTCCTGCCGGCATTGCTGCCTTCTTCTGCCCACAAAGAAATCTGCAACAGTCACAGTAGAGCTCCATTAAGCTGGCTCACTCCCTCCCCCTCTCTTTTGTTCATTCTGTTTCTCCCGCCGCTGAAGGCTGTCCTTTTGTACTGGGCCCCTGCATGCATTGCTGCCTTTATCTGCCCACAAAGAAATCCGCAGCAGTCCCAGCAAAGCTTCGGTGAGCTCACTCACTCCCCCTCCCTCACTCGCTTGTTCTGTGTCTCCAACTGCTGCAGGCTGCACTTTTGTACTGGGTTCCTGCCTGCATTGGCAGCTTTTTCTGCCACAAAGAAATCTGCAGCAGTCCTGACACAGCTCTGTTGAGGTCGCTCACTCCCCCTCTGTCACTCGCTCATTCCTTTTCTGCAGGCGCTGCAGACTGGCCTTTTGTACTGGGCTCCTGTGTGCATTGCTGCCTTTTTCTGCCCACAAAGAAATCTGCAGCAGTCCCAACACAGCTCCATTCAGCTTGCTCTCATTCCCCCTCTCTCACTCACTCATTCCATTTCTGGCAGCACTGCATGCTGCCCTTTTGTACTGGGCTCCTGCCTGTGTTGCCGGCTTCTCATGCCCACAAAGAAATGTGCAGCAGTCATGGTAGAGCTCGATTGAGCTTGCTCACTCTCCCTCTCTCACTTGTTCATTCTGGTTTTCCTGCCACTGCAGGCTGCCCTTTTGTACTGGGCCCCAGCATGCATTGCTGTCTTTTTCTGCCCACAAACAAATCTGCAGCAATCCCAACAAGATCCGTTGTGCTCACTCACTCCCTCTCCCTCACTCACTCATTCTGTGTCTCCTGCCGCTGCAGGCTGCCCTTTTGTACTGGGCACCTGCCTGCATTGGTGGCTTGTTCTGGCCAGAAAGAAATCTGAAGCAGTCCCGACACAGCTCCATTGAGCTCACTCACTCCCCCTCTCTCGCTCACTCATTCCATTTCTCCCGGTGCTGCAAGCTGGCCTTTTGTACTAGGCTCCTGCCTGCGTTTCCACATTTTCTGCCCACAAAGAAATCTGCAGCAGTCACAATACAGCTCTGTTGAGCTCGCTCACTGCCGCTTTGTCACTCACTCATTCTGTTTCTCTTTGTGCTGCAGGCTGCGCTTGTGTACGGGGCTCCTGGCTGCATTGGCACCTTTGTCTGTCCACAAAGAAATCTGCACCTGTCCCGACAGAGCTCCGTTGAGGTCGCTCAGCCTCCCTCTGTCACGCGCTCATTCTGTTTGTCCTGGCGCTGCAAGCAGCCCTTTTGTACAGTGCTCCTGCCTGCATTGGCGCCCTTTTCTGCCCACAAAGAAATCCGCAGCAGTTCTGTTGAGTTCGCTCAGTCCCCGCCTCACTCACTGCATTGCTTCTCCCACCGCTGCAGCCTGGCCTTTCTACTTGGCCCCTGCCTGCTTTGACGCCTTTTTCTGCCCACAAAGAAATCCGCAGCAGTCCTGACAGCGCTCCGGTGAGTTCATTCACTCACCCTCCCTCACTCGCCCTCTCATACTGTTTCTCCCAGTGCTGCAGGCTGCCCTTTTGTTCTGGGCTGTTGCATTGAGGCCTTTTTCTGCCCACAAAAAAATCCGCAGCAGTCCCAACAGAGCTCAGTTTAGCTCGGTCACTCCCCCCCTCTCACTTGTTCGATCTTAATCTGTCCCAAACACTGATTTCCCACAACGACTGTGCTATTCTCGGGCAGGAGTGCAAAAATCTATTTAGACCATATGTGAAAAATGACAGCTGCATTCTTCATAAGGAGGTGTGAAAAAAGTGCCACTGTTGAAAATGTGGTGTGAAAATATTACAAATGTGCGGAGTTACAAGGGTGCATGGAAACAGTTCAACACACACTTGTAACACAGTCATGTTATGGAGTTTCGTCACCAAATTTTCAACATAGGGCTTTTAGGACCTCTGCTCATGAACAGTGCCACTGTCATTTTCTAAATCTGTCCCGAACACTGATTTCCTACAGCGGACTGCATTATTGTGTGCGGCAACTGTGAAACCACACATTTCAGTCAGGATGTGAAAATGACAGCTGTACTGCTCATAAGGAGGTGTGAAAAATGCCACTGTTGAAAATCTGGCATGGCAATACTACAAATCTGCGAAGTTACAAGGGTGTGGGGAAAATTTGCAACGCACACTTGTAATACAGTCATTTGCTGGGCTTTCATCACCAAATTTTCAACATAGGCATTTTAGGACCTCTGCTCATGAACAGTATCACTGTCATTTTCTTAATCTGTCCCGGACAGTGATTTCCCAAAGCAACTGCTCTATTCTGCGTCAGAAGTGCAAAAACACATTTCAGCCAGGATGGGAAAAATGATGGATGCACTGTTCATAAGTAGGTGTGGGAAAATGGCAATGTTGAAAATCTGGAGTGAAAATATAAATTCACGAAGTTACAAGCATGCGGCAACCGCGCAACACACGCCGTAATACAGTCATTTTATGGAGTATCATTAGCAGATTTTCAACACAGCCATTTCAGGACCTCTACTCATGAACAGTGTCACTGCTGGCTTTCATAATCTGTCCTGTAAACACCGATTTCCCAGCAACTGCTCTATTCTGCGCCTATAAGTGCGAAAACACATTTCCGCCAGGATGAACAATGACAGCTGTACTGTTCACAAGGAGGTGAAAAAAATGCCAATGTTGAAAATCTGGCATGAAAAATATTGCAACCAAGCAGTGAGCTGTAGGAGCAACTGCGCAGTGCACGCTTTACTAAACAGTCATAGTTTTTGATTTTTCCACCACTTGAATATTTTTTGAGACCCACCTCATGAACACTGGCACTGTCGTTTCATTAATTGGCCCCGAAAGATGATTCCACGCAGTGACCACGAAATCTCCTTTCGGGGCCGATTAACGCAATGACAGATCAAGAATTCATGAGGAGGGTCCCAAAAACCCTATATTGAAATTTGGTGAAAAAAATCCCAAAAATGCCCGAGATATGTACTAAAGTTGAAAAAACACTATTTATTATGTTATATGGCTTACCGGCATTTCCTCCAGTTCATGGTCAGATTTGAAGAGTGCAGACGTGTTCCCGGTCCACCGAAGATCATCGCGCCAAGCTCCGGAGGTAAATATGGTGTGACAGGGGGTGTGGGGAGGCAGAGTGCGCAGTGGGTTGGTGCAGGTTGCAGGTGGGGGCCAGGGACACTACGAGAAACCGTTTCCTTTTTTGCAGGTAAAAATTAAAATACTTATGGGACTGTTTTTCCCTTATAGGCATGTGGCACACTGGGATGGGCACCCAGCATGCCACTAATGGCTTACTTTTGGGGCAGCAGTAGCCAATGGGGATTGGGCAACTTGCTCTATTACGAATGAAAGCGGGTAGCAGAATGCTCGACGGGAGGGCCCTCGCACAAGAAACAATGGGGCACCGAGGTCGATGGGGTTTGGGAACCCTGCTGGCACATAAACATGGTGGGGGTTATATTGTTCAATAACACGGCGAGAGACCTGGGCTGCCGATTCACAAACAATATCAAGGTTTTACATCCCACCCTGCAATGACGGGTTACCTCTCATTGCAGCAGATGGCTGATGCTGCAATGACGCAGGTGGTCCCGACTGCAGCGGCGAAATTGTCAGCAGTTGGTGCAGATATTCCAAACCACTGTCACCAGCAGCCCGCAATGGCACTGGGGGAAGTGGGACAAGTCTTTGCAGGCTGTGGGGGCATTGGCCACAACAGTGCCGTGCCTCCACAGCTTGCTACTGAGACAGCTGCTGCAATATGTTATTTGCACTGTGTGCAATCAACATAAAAATGGTACATCCAGTCTGCCCCATTTCCCATATTAAACCTCAGAACCTACTGTCCATGCAGGGTAATAGCCCTCACTATCCACTCTTTTGTTCCCCTTCCTACTACTATCAGCCTGAGTAACCATTATACCCTTCACTTTGTCACAGCCATGCTTGAAACCGTTTATGGTTTTGGTGCCTGCCATCTCAGTTGGCAAACTATTCCACATTTCCACCACCATTTCAGGAAAATAAAACTTTCCAATATCCCTCTTGAACCTCCTTCCCATCAGTCTCTACTTGTGCCCCCATAACCTTGAACTGTTACTCATGCTAAGTAGTTCTCCATTCACTTTGTTTATTCCGTACAGGAACGTGAAGGTCTCTATCATATCATTCCTCTCTTGTCTGGTCTCCAGTGAAGACATATTCAGTGCCTTGAGTAGATCCTCATACGACCTGTTCTGTCAGCTCTGAATCACCCTGATCACCCTTTGTCCTTATCTTTCCTGAGGTGAGATCTTCGTAGTTCAGAACTCTGAACAGTATACCCAGTGCAGCCTCACTAATCGATCAATAAAGAGGCAGTAAACCTCTTTTCTTCTACTATCAGAACCCCTTCTGCACATCCTAGTATCCCATTTGCCTGTACTAGATGCCTTCACTGTACTAGCTTGATTGTTTAAGGAGTCACTAATGACGAATACTAGGTCCTTTTCTCAGCTGTAGTGCTCAGCTCTACCCCTCCTATCCAATACTCTGTCCTGGGGTTCTTGTTGCCTAAGTGAATCACCTTGCACTTTGGCATTGATTTTCAACTGCCAAACCTTAGGCCACCTATCTAATCTTTACATGTCAGTCTGTAGCTTCCTCCCCATCACTATCTACCTCCCATGAGCTTGGTGTCATCTTCAAGAGACACAGCCCCAGATTCATTCTCAAACATTGTTAATGAGCATATTGAAGAGAACAAGAGTCAGGATGGATCCTCTGTATTCCACTCTTGACTTCCTCATTTTCTGATTTGACACCATAATCACAACCCTCTGATGCCTCTCATTCAACTAGCCCCCTCACCTCCACCAAAACACTGCTTATATTTTCCTTCAAATCCCTGGACCTCACCCCCTTGCGCCGTGACCTAAGTCACTCTGATTGGTCCCCTATCTCATTGGTCTGCTCCACTGATTCCATGCTAACATATTTCAAAACAAAATTACTCTAAATATATATATATATTTTTTTTAGTTGTTTAACCAGGAGTAGCACACTAAACTGAACGCTTTTTTACAGGAGCGACCTGGGAGCACAGGGAAGTTAAGTGACTTGCTCAGAGTCACACAGTATGCAAGCGGAAGCTGTGGGATTCAAACTCAGGTCTGGTCTGCTGGATGTCACCAGATTTGCAGCTCAGAGCCTTAAAATACTGCACTATACTGCCTCCCCTTTATGGAACTGCCATGCCCCCCCAGAGCGGGACATGAGAAAAGGTACACCACCTCCCCTAGATCATGGCTGACCTCAGCTTACTTGCAAGTGCATGATTTTGCCTGGTCAAAAAATAAACGTAACCCATCCCACATGGCTTCCAGAGGTATCATCATCTCCGCAGCACCTGTATCATGGCAATAAGCTTGCCAAAGGTGAGAATTTTACATCTAACTTCAGTACCAACATTGGTTACCTGTCTAAATTCTTGAAAGGCTGCTACAATCTCAGTCTCCCTTCCACCCTTTGTTCCTGTCCTCAGAGTCAGTGACACCCTGTCTCTAACCTCTCCTTCATCACCATAGAGATGTACACTCTTTCATCACCTGTACCTCCTCTCTCCTCTCCTCCCTACCTCCCTCTCACCCCTGCCAGCCTGCATGATTGTCATCTCTTCCTTCCCCACTATTGTTTTTTTCTCTCCAGTAACTCCATCCTTTATCCCCGACACACTTCCCGCCTAATCCTTCCAAGGGTAGGACTCCAGATGGCCGGATAGCAAGCTCCTCCATCTGACTGCTTCTGCAACCTCCCCCATTGATGACCTCTAACTCTCTTGTGGTGTTCTCTCCAGCTCTGCTGACTGGAAGGCTGCCACTGTTACCCTCCTCCCAAAAGTTGGTGACCTGTCAGGTACGAACAGCTACCGACTCATTTCTCTCCTCCTCCAAATACAGGAACAAATTATCTTGTTACAACTCTCTCCTTTCTGGAGTCCTCTTCCTTTTTCATCCAATACAAGTCTGACTTCACAAAACCACTCCACCACCTGCTCAGGCTCACTCAATCCATCCATAATGTAGGCTGATCTGCAGCCTAGTCACTTTGCTATCTTCACGATATAGCCAAAGCATTCAACCCTGTCTACCACCCAATTATTAGCTACTCCAGGCTGCAGGCCTCTAACTTAGCCATCAGCTGTTCCACTCCTACCACAGGGTAGGTCCCAAGCAGTCAAAAGCGGTGACCCTCTCTCCTTCCCTGCCTGTATCCACTTGGGTCCCACAAGATCTGTGTTAAGTTTTCCACTACTTTCTCCATTTTCTTAATGATCTCCTCCTCCATGTACTTGTCTGCATCATTTCACATGTACATGGATGACACGGTCCTCTCACAGCAGGCCCACAGACTCCAGCTGGACTTTGATCAAGTCCAGCTCTGACCACACACATCACATTCCTCAATGCCAAGAAGGCTGTCTCCATGTCCTTTAGCACAAGGCACCAGACTTCTAGGCTCCTCCCTTCCTACTTTCCATACTCCTGGATGGCTTCCTGTGGAGGATGTCACCACCTTTTAGTTATCTTGGTATCTGGCTATAGCATCTCGTACCTAAACATTTCTGAACAAGTGGATGCTATAGTCAAAAAGCTACACCACAATTTGGTGCACTTTACAGGAACTGTGACTGTATCCTACCTCCAGCATACCATGCTATTATCCAGAGAATGATCCTCCAAATCTCTGACTATGGTGATGTGGTCTAAAGCGTAGCCCCATTCACTACCCTTGCCAGACTGGACACACTCTTCAACTATTTCTGCCATTACACTCTCAACTATCCTTCTTTGACTCACCATTGTTCTATATATAAGTCTCTCTCCTTTCCTTTTCTTGTGGACAGACACCATGCCCACTGTGCCAGCTTTCTGGGCAAATCCGGTTTGTTTTCCTACCCTCCTATCTCTCCGAAGGCCCCGTTATAGCCATACCATCAGAAGCTGAAATATTCAAACCCTAGCAGTCCCTTCAGTTTCCACAACCATCGGCAAAGTCTCGTTCAGCCACTGCTGCCCTAAAATCTGGAACTCCCTCGCCCCGGCCATTCACCAATCTCCCTCCTATGGATTCTTTCAAACCACTTCAGTGGTCTCACCTCTCCCTCCTGCACTTGCTCTAGTTTTCCCTCTTGCTCTCCTATTACTTGTTTCCAGTTTAGGTACAGCTAAAATTTGGCACCTATGCTTCCACTCTAGGCACTATGCACAAATGTTTATAGCTAATGTTGAAGTAAAAGGCTCTCCAGCCCTTTTGCATATCAGTTGTGCAGATGGAGCTCCCCTCCTAACTGTGAACTCCATCAAATACCTTGGAGTGACACTTGACCCCCAGTTGGACCTAGGGAGTCATATCCTAAATGTCTGTAGAACTGCAAACTGTAAATTGGGTCTGGCCTATAGGGCCAAAAATAACCTGACACCTGCTGCCGTCTGGCACTTGCAAGAGGTGTACTACTTCCCTCCCTTAGCTATGGTCTCCACCAATTTGCCTGTACTCCAAGCTCTTCTTACTCAGTGGCACACAACGCATATAACATCTGTCGCTTTGAACTGGCCGCCTCGCCTCACCCACCATTGTGAGCTTTATGATAAACTGGGTTGGCTTTCCCCGACCAATCACCTGAACTTTGGGCTGGGATGCCTTGTGGACAAAGTGATCAGGACCGGCACCCCCCCCGGGGCTGGCACAGCTTCTCTCACCTCCTGACCCCTCCTCTTACCCACTCAGGTCCCAGGGTCCTGGGATGCTAAAAGTACCCCTCACCCAAACCATTATGGGGGACAGAGACTTTGTTGCATGTGCTCCTAAGCTCTGGAGCTCCTTTTCTGACCATGTTCGTTCTGCCTCCTCCCATCAGTGCTTCCGGAAGTCCCTGTGGGGGCATCTGAAGCTGGTCTCAGTGTGCGAATGTCCTAAGCCTCCCTAGCCTAATTGTACTTGGAGCCCAACTGTTCTGAGGACCTGCCAATGATCTTTTGGTCATTTCTCATGATCCAATTGCTCTCCTAGGCATCTGACTGCACTATGTATGCTCTAGACAATATATTGTTGATTATATGTACTTCATCAATTTCTGTCATAGCAGTTCACTCCATGCCTTACCGTTTTGTGACTCAATGCATTTTGTTACTCTATGTACTTGTAGTTATGTTCTGATGTATCTGTATTACCTGTTGTACTCTCCCGGGAAGTTCCTGAAAATAGGCATATAACTTGTCTAGTGTACCTACCTGGTTAACAAAAGCTAAATAAATAAAACTGCTCTGTATTTGATCGCCAGCATAGGTTTGTGGCTCCTGACTGTGCTGTATATGCATTGTCGATTGTTTGCTTGTCACTCAAGTTCTCACATCTTGCATGTATTATTCCCAATGTAATTTGTGGTTGAGTACCACTCTGCTCCATGTATGTTATGTATTTTGAACCATTGTGCTACCTAAGACCCACTTGTACAAGTTCCCCTTCTCCAGGATGCATCTAGAAATGAGCTCCCAGCTTAGTATTCCTGGGTGGGGAGCACTAGACACCAAGGATCATTTTACTATAATAATTGGAGCCATTTAAACTGTGATCAGGGGTGTAGAACCTTTACATGCCAAGTATCATTTGGTATACTACTTGGAAGCATCATAATGGTGACCACAGGTAGGGTCACAATATGCACCACTGTGTGCTCAAATTAATTTATTTATTGAAAAGTTTCACCAGGGAAGGTACACTGAACAACAAGTTGCTCTCCCTCCGGCACGCACCTGGGAGAGAGGGTGGTGGGAGTTACATAGTAACAATGAGTACACACAAAATACACATATCATAAAAACATAGGTTACAACTGAATTACACATTAGCATGAAAAGCAACTCATTACAAGGGTAGAGAAGTGAAAACCAGTCGCAGTGAGCTTGTGGTGAGACAGAGAGAGAGAGAGTAATGTAATAGCAAGTGTGAACCAATGGCCTGCACTATGCATACTAAGAATAGCATAGGGTGGCAAGTGAAGTGAGTCAGCAGGGCATCAAACAGGATGTAGGACAAGAAAGGGGGGGGAGCTAGGGACAGGTGCAATTTACAGAGAGGAAATTATGAAGAGCTTGATTTAATGAGCCAGGCGAGGAAAAGGATTGGATATGTGTAGGAAGAGCATTCCACATTTTGGGGAGACAACAGGAGTGAGAGGCCTGTCCACTAGCGGTGGATCTCCAGGGAACGGACAGACAGAGTTCTATGGTCATGGGCTCTTAGAAGTTGAGAGGGATTGGGTTGGGGGGAGATTAGGAAATTTAGGTAGGGAGGGAGTGAGTGTGCCAAGCCAGTACTTAGAGATGAGATTTGCACAATGATGCAGTCACCTATTTGTTAGGGATGGGAAGGCTAAAGCTCGGTACAAGTGGCAGTGGTGGGTAAGGTGAGGTGCATCCAGAGCAAACCGACAGAATAAGTTGAAAAGAGTATCCCGGTTGGCTAAGGAGGTGGCAGGAGCAGAACAATAAGCAACATCGCAATAGTCAAATACCGGGAGGATCATTTTTTGAATTGGGACTTTGAGAGAGGAGGTAGGGTAGCCATCTATGTCTCCTCTTCCATCCATTTCACTTCCGTCTTTTCTAGCGCTCTACCAAAAGCCTACAAGGCTCTGCTGTTGCAAATCTCATTCCCCTTCTCAAACCTATCTTTGTTGTAGCAGGTGTCTACTGCTGTCCTGGCTCACAACCCAATATTGCTACTGAACTCATAACCACCTTAGTTAGCCACTCTTCTGCTGGCGAATTGTATATTATGGGAGAGTTCAACATAAATTGGACTACCATACCCAGCAAAGTGCTAAATGCTATACATGCACTCAACCTAACCCAAATTATCCAAGATCTGACTAGGCTAAATCACAGGACAGGAAACCATTCCCTCATCGACTGGGCCCTTACAACTCACACCCATAGGGTCATTAATTCCGGTACTCTAGCAGATGCCTTCAGTGACCATTGCATGACTTTCCTGGTGCGCAAAATTCACAAAGTCAAAGTCCCCTATAAAACTGTACAACCGATCATACAACCCTGAACATTGACCCACTTCTTTATGATTTGACCAACACTAATTGGGCACCTATATCTGTTGCTGTGTAACCCACATGTCACAGCTAACTACTTCAGAGAATGATTCCTTGAAGTCTGGAATCAACATGCACCTCTACGCCGGGTACGTGTCTGTGAAAACCACCTCCCCTGGATCTCCCTAGAACTCATTGCTTGTCTAAGGGCACGTGATACAGCCTGGAAGCTCCATAAAACAACAAAGCTCCTTAAAGACTATGAGGCATACCGGGTCCTCAGAAACAAATGCACAAAAGCCACTCGTTTGGCTAAGGCTGATTACTTCAGCTCTACTTCTAACTCTAATAAAAATAACCCATCCAAATTCTGGAAAGTAATCCACTCACTTTTCTCTCCACAGGCCCTTCCTTCCCTCCCCCCTCCTCCAAATAAACAATACTGTCATTGCCGACCACCCTAGCATTGCTGCTGCTTTCAACTCACACTTTACCTCATGTGCTTCTACTCTGCTAGGCTCCCTCCCAACTATTAACCAGTTATTCTCTGCACCCATTAGAAGTCCTCCAGCCCCACCTCATAGCTTTTCCTTCTCTAAAATTCTGAGAACTGACATGCTGGTGACCTTGGAAGCCCTAAACCTGAGCAAAGGTAGCTCCTCTGATGGACTGGACCCAAAGTTACTAAACTTGTCTGCCTCTGCCATTGCTCCCCCACTCACTGCTCTTTTCAGTCTCTCATTTCACTTGGCGGAAATTCCCCGTGAGTGGAAACATGCTTATTGTCCTCCTCTCCATAAGTGTGGCGGCGACCTCCCTGAGAACTACCGCCTCATATCGCCTCCTCCTGACGTTAGCCAAACTACAAGAACATCTAGTCCTTGACTTACTATCCTCGTACTTTCAGACAGAAATTTCTTCACCCAATATCAATCTGGGTTCCGTAAACATCACTCTACTACTACCTCGCTGCTTTGAATCACTGATGCAATCCTGACAGGCATGGATTGCGGTCACATAACCAATGCCATTTTTATTGATCTTGCTAAAGCTTTTGACATGGTTTCCCACTCCCTCCTGCTCCACTCCCTTTCATCAGCTGGGCTGTCTGAACATGCCATTAAATGGTTCAGCATATACCTATATGACTGCTCACAGTTTGTAAAAATATCCGACTACATCTCCCCTCCTCTACCCATATACTCTGGAGTCCCCCAAGGGTCCATACTAGGCCTGATTCTCTTCTCCATCTTTCTGAATGATCTTCCATCCATCTGTACCTCATCTTCTATACATATGTATGCTGATGATATGGTTCTATTCTCCTCTGGACCCTCACCCTTGGATGTCACCTCTAGGCTCCAGCGTGATTTCAGTAATGCCTAGAGCTGATTTCAATCTCACCAACTCTTCCTAAATGCCAAGAAAACTATGTCCATGACTTTTGGCACACGTCAGAAGCTGTCAAGGCTCCCTTCTGCCCCTACCTTCACTACCCTCGACAGAGCAACTGTAATTGCTACCGAGTCTTTCAGGTATCTGGGCATTTGGCTGGATAAACATCTCACCTTCTTGGCCCATGTAGATGCCATAATAAAAAAGCTTTGTCTCAAACTCGGCGCCTTATATAGAAACCACTCCTGCCTCCCGCCACAGGCAAGACGCGAACTGATCCAAAAAATGATCCTCACGGTTTTCGACTGTTGCGATGTTGTTTACTGATCTGCTCCTGCCACCTCCTTAGCCACCCTGGATACTCTTTTTCAACTCATTCTGTCAGTTTGCTCTGGATGCACCTCACCTTACCCACCGCTGCCACTTGTACCGAGCTTTAGCCTTCCCATCCCTAACAGATATGTGACTGCATCATTGCGCAAATCTCATCTCTAAGTACTGGCTTGGCACACTCCCTCCCTACCTAAATTCCCTAATCTCCCCCCACCCAATCCCTCTCAACTTCTAAGAGCCCATGACCATAGAACTCTGTCTGTTCCTTGGAGATCCACTGCTAGTGGACAGGCCTCCCACTCCTATCGTCTCCCCAAAATGTGGAATGCTCTTCCTACACATATCCGATCCTCCTCCTCCTCGCCTGGCTCATTAAATCAAGCTCTTCATAATTTCCTCTCTGTAAATTGCACCTGCCCCTAGCTCCCCCCTTTCTTGTCCTACATCCTGTTTGATGCCCTGCTGACTCTCTTCACTTGCCACCCTGTGCTATTCTTAGTATGCATAGTGCAGGCCATTGGTTCACACTTGCTATTACATTACTCTCTCTCTCTGTCTCACCACAAGCTCACTGCGACTGGTTTTACTTTTCTGCCCTTGTAATTATTTGCTTTTCATGCTAATGTGTAATTCAGTTGTAACCTATGTTTTTGTATGATATTGTGTATTTTGTGTGTACTCATTGTTACTATGTAACTCCCACCACCCTCTCTCCCAGGTCGTACCAGGAGACGAGCAACTTGTTGTTCAGTGTACCTTCCCTGGTGAAACTTTTCAATAAATAAATTAATTTGAGCACACAGTGGTGCATATTGTGACCCTACCTGTGGTCACCATTATGATGCTCCCAAGTAGTATACCAAAATGATCCTTGGCATGTAAAGGTTCTACACCCTGATCACAGTTTAAATGGCTCCAATTATTATAGTAAAATGATCCTTGGTGTCCTAGTGCTCCCCATCCAGGAATACTAAGCTGAGCTCATTTCTAGATGCGTCCTGGGGAAGGGGAACTTGTACAAGTGGGTCTTAAGTAGCACAATAGTTCAAAATACATAACATACATGAAGCAGAGTGGTACACAACTACAAATTACATTGGGAATAATACATGCAAGATGTGAGAACTTGAGTGACAAGCAAACAATCGACAATGCATATACAGCACAGTCAGGAGCCACAAATCTATGCTGGTGCAACAAGGGATAAAGGAATTTGTCCCTCTATTGCATTCTAACCTTATTTTTGGTCTAAAATATTATGTGCTTGTGTAGCAAATGTTGACCTATGAAGCTGGGTCATATGAGCTTGTAAAGCCATAAAGAGAAGCTAAACCACAGTTGCAATATTAAAGTGCCTTCTGACATTGTAGATGTAAGTAATAGCAAATATTTGACCTATGTGACTGCAAGCAGGAACACAGGACAGTGTCCAAATTCTCCTCTTGACTAATCATTAGTGTTTGTTGTTATATGGGCAGACCAAGGTGCTTGTTTGCACATTCCTAAGCTAAAACGTATCTCTTCCTCCTGGACTTTGGTAACTGGTAGTGCCAGATGTTACTAGCCACGTATCTATATTTGTGCTGACCAAGGATGAGATCATGAGATCATACACATTTTTTTTTTTTTTAAAACAAGTATTGCCTTATAGGTTGATGTTTGTGCTTTTTTTGAACCAATCATAGAAAACCATAAAAATTGATTATGCTGTCTTTCACTGTATAAGCAAGCCTGCATATCCTGTTATTTTGAAGAATGTACCACCTGTAACCTCTCGTTGTGATTACTATAATCATTAAATTCTTCCGCCATCAGTCTCGTCTCCGTTCGTCTCATTTTTAGTAACTTATAATTTTACAACTAAATACAACGGTACATTTGGCACCGTGACCCAGATCACTGGTGCTGTACACTGAGGAGGCTGCCTAACTGTGGGTCGGTTAGCCTGCAAGCCCCCTATAGCAGGGTGACGACGCTTGGAGATGTGGTGCTGCTGCTTGAAGCGAGAGAAGATGGTACACACAGACAGTTACAGCCACTTGACAATCAGGTGATGTATGCTTTGTATGCTTCTCAAATTGCTTAAAATAAAAAAGTAATGCTTAACTCTGTAGGAACTCATGGGGCAGAGTAGGTAAGTGAAGGTGCTGGGACTTGCAAGCCAGACCTCACAAGGGAGCCATAAGATGTAGCTAGACAGACCAGGGCACCAGTGCACGGGTGCACCTGGCTGTAAAGGCTAGGCAGGCAATAAGATTAAAAAATAAGTATGGAAACATTGATAGGTCATTTTCTAGGAAAACACCTAAAAGGAGGAGCATACGAGCCAGTGCCCGATGATCAACAGGCACAACTGTATTTTACTCAGCAAGTGTCCCTCCGTAATGAGGGAGTAAAAAAAATGAAAAGGAAATCATTGCAAGGGCTGTGGCAGTATAATCAGACTATTGTGTGTCACCGAAATAAAGAAGTGGCACAGTTGAGGGACAAAAGGGATCAAAATGCTAAATTGCAGTAACAACTAGAAGAGTTAACATTAAAGAATAAAGATAGCATCCCAATAGATCAACACCAAGAGTTAGAACAGCAGTGTATTAATTTTAGGACACAGCTAATAAAAGCACAAGGGGATCTGTGTCTGTTAAACAGGGATCATGCCCTCCTACAGATTGTTAGACCAACAGTCACAAGAACATGCTAGTGAGACTAGGCACCTGTACACTGAGCTCCAGGATGCTGCAAACAAGATCCAGTAGTTACAGGAAAAACAAGATGAGTTAAACAAGCTCCTTACTGGAAAAAGGGGTGGGACAGTAACCATTAAAATGGTACCTGTAAGCACACGAGGAATGACCGCAGCTGGGGGGGATATGTCAGCAGCAACCCGACATCAACAAGAGCAATATTTGCTAATGTTAATTACTAAATGAGCAAAACATCAGTTAAAAAAGGAGTATGCTGAAAAGATTGGGCATAAGGAAGAAGCTGAGAGGCATAAAAAAACAAGAGGAAAGTTATGACAACAAGGTTAAAAAAGTACAGGCAGCGTTAGGTGAGGATGACAAGATCCACAAAGCTGCGGAGGAGGGAAGCTCTGCTAGCAGCAGCCCGCCCACCTCCAACGCTAGTGATAAAACCAAAACTACAAAGGAGGAATGGGTCGAGGAGGAGGAAGAACAAGAATTGGAACAAGATGGAGAGGGTTGGAAAGAAGTGGGGAATAAGACCAAAAGAACTAAGAAAGTAGTTCGAGAAACCCCAGAAACCCCAGAAAAACAAGAAAGTCAGGGACCCATAGTTAAAGATTTAACTACAGAGGAAATAACAAACTTAGGTCAAATAGTAGGTCCAATTGATCACAAGACTAACCTACCTGAACTACGACAAAAAACTCAAACAGTTAACAACTACCCTCCGCTTAACTAACCAGGACGTATGTAGGTTGGTTATGTTTAAATTGTCTCCCGCCCTGGCGGAAGCCATGCCCGAGGAAGTCCAGGGGACACATGAGGGGGCAATGCAAAATACAAACTCGTGGGCAGATTATAATGAAGTAGTCAAGGCTATCAGAAAAGCGAGAGGGGAATCTGCAAAGCAAGAAGTTGACTGGGATAGAATACTGCAAACAAAGCCGCAGCCAGGAGAGTGACCATGGGTCTTTATCTCTCAGCTTTTCGAGGTTTATCAAAGGTACGGAGGGCAGGAGTGCCCCTCAGAAGATGATACCACCTTCCAAGACCTATGGATCAGGGCGTATGATTTGGACCCTACACTACTAACAGTTGTAAAACTGGCTCCGACTCAGGAGGAACGAATCACCCTCCTGGAAACTTATCTTAATGAAAAAACAGTGGAAAGCTGAAGTTGCCGCTGTAACGTGGACAAATGAAGGATCACAACAGGAATCCCGGACTTCTTTTAATTGTGGGAAACCTGGACATGTAGTGAGCGACTGTTGGGCTAAAGGAGGTGGCAAAGAGGGACAAGGGCCACGGCAGATGGGGAGAGGCCGGGGGCAAAAGAGGCAAGATGCAAAAGATAAACCAGGTCAAGGGGGTGATAGTGACCAGGATTTGCTGGATCAGTTAAAAATAATATTAGACGCAGTGGAATGAAAGAAACCAACCGCCCTTCCCCAAGAATTTGATGATGATGACATCATCAGGCGGCTGGCAGCCATTAGGCGGTTGGCTGAAGAATAGGGATGCGGAGGCCCCGGGGCCCCTGACTCATGATGGATATGTGCGCTAACATTTGATAAACAGGGGCGACTGACCATGCCACTTAAAGTGGGGAAAAAATGAGTAATGGCTTTAGTTGATACCGGGGCAGCCGTCTCACTTACTGCTATGCACATACCACTGGACCCCGAAAAACCTCCCTTACAAATAGAGGGTTGCACAGGACACACAGCACAAGGGTACGTCACTCACCCACAAATAGTTGCTTTAGGAACCAAGGTAGTTGGGAAGGAAGATTCATAGTGATGGAGGGAAGCCTCGCAGAGCAAAATATAATAGGGAGTAACTTTTTAAAGAAACACTGCTTAATTATTGATCTAGTCAATAAATGTTTGCGGCAAGTGACAGTTAAGGGGTATGGTACTACAACAGTACCTGAGAGTTACATCTGGGCCTCAGTTAAATCTAATAAAGTGTATAATCGGCCTGAAGTAAGCCAAACAGAATTACAACAAATAATAGACAAATATCCCAGCATCTGGTCGGTGTCTGGCACCGATTGCGGGACGGTTAGTGACACAGAAATAGCAGTGGAAGGTCCCGACCCTGGACATACTAAACAGTACCCCATCCAACAGGAGGCAGTAACAGGAATAGAGCCAGTAATAAATGATTTGTTGTCCCAAGGGGTACTATGACCCATTTGCTCAACAGCAAATAGCCCTATTTGGCCCGTTAAAAAACCCAACGGTAAATATCAGCTAACTATAGATTATAGAAAATTAAATAAAGTAACCCCACAAGTTAGCCCCATTATAAGTACAGCTATTGAAATGTTTAACAAACTTAAACCTACAAGTAAAGTTTTTTCAGTCCTTGATTTGGCAAACGGATTTTGGTCCCTACCCCTCAGATGGCAGGACCAGTATAAGTTTGCTTTTACCTTTTAAAGATCAACAATACACCTTTACCCACTTACCACAGGGCTTTCACTCCTCCCCAACGTTATTCCATCGCTATGTGCAACAAGTGCTCCAAGAGGAGGGGTTGGAACATGAGGTAATCCAATACGTGGATGATCTGTTATTGCAAAGCAGGAATATGGTGGAGTACACCCAATTATTTGTTTATTTTTGTTTATTTGGAAACAATCAGAATTACAACCCTTTGAGTCACAGACTCTTTTGCAAAGGCTCCACGTCGGTTACAAGGGTGGAGGGTAGACAAATACAGTTGAGAACATACATGTAACATTATTAGATCAAGTGCTTAAAGCCCTAGCTAAAAGAGGTCTTAAAATCAATCCAGAGAAGGTACAAATTGCTAGACCAGAAGTGACATTTTTAGGAACAATAGTGTCAGAAAAGGGTAGACGTATTGACCCTGCCAGGGCTACCCTTATACAAAAGTTACCTTTACCAACAACCGTAACAGGGCTTAGAAAACTGTTGGGAATGATGAACTTTTGCAGAGATTACATTGAAGGGTATTCTGAGATCACTAAGCCGTTGTATGCATTACTCCAAGACAACCCACAAAAAGAGGACAAGCTGATATGGGAAAGGGAAGAGTTGCAGTGTTTTAAAAAATTAAAGCAAGTGTTAATGCAAGCTCCAGCTTTAGCCATCCCAGATCATGCAAAACCATTTATAATACAAGCTGTAGCAACAGATGACACTATAATAGCAGTACTATTACAAAATCATTGGGATAATGTAGTCCCAATAACATATTTAAACCGACAGTTGTCTAAGGTGGAACAAGGTTTTAGCCAGTGTGAAAAAACATTGTTGGCAATAGCGTGGGCAGTACAAGCCTGTGAAGAAATAGTTGGTTTTAGCCCTATAATTATCCAAACAACTCACACGCCCATTAAACTGTTAGTGGAGGGAAAGGCAAAGGGAGTCAGCCATAGCAGACAGGCTAAGTGGCTGCTAGCACTACAGGATAAACAAGTCACAGTACAAAAACTTAGTAAGCCCCACATGATGCAGTACCTGGACTACCAAGGAGAATCCCCACGATTGTGGGGAACTCATGCACTAGGAGGCATATTTTTCCCCCTTTGTAGAAAGACATGGAGATGACCAAAGTTACACGATGTTGTATGTTGATGGATCATGATACTGGGAAAAAGGAAATGCCTATACTGGAGCAGCCGTGTATTTTAATACTGGGGATGATGATGAGATGAGGCCCCTAGATCAGCAGCAGTTGCTCATTAAGTTGTCACCAGGAGACTCGTCCCAGTATGCAGAACTGGTAGCCATATATGAGGCAATAAAAGCAATCCCATACGAACGCATCACAATTTGTACTGACTCGCAATTTGCTATAGGTTCACTAACCACATGGTTGCCCATATGGGCTAGAAGGGATATGAAAACAGCCACAGGGGAGCATGTGCAACATAGACAGCTTTTAAAAGCAATTTTAAAGGAAGGAGAGAAACACTCCCAGGAAGAATAGCCTTAGTTAAAGTAAAAGCTCACACTAATAGTAAGTTTGGGACCCCAGAGGAATGGGGGAATGAAAAAGCAGACAAGTGGGCTAAAATCGCTGCAGAAGAAGGAGACCCCTGGAAAGGAATCAGACCGCAAGACAGGCAAGATTCAAGTAGTGTAAGTGAGGTTAAAAAGGTAAATACTCCACCTAACTTACAGGAGCTCCAAAAACAGGACCAGTGGATACAAGAGAAAATAAAACAAGTGCAAAATGACCCAAAGGTCCATAGGGCCTTTACAATAATAGATGACATTTTATATCAAAGGGGGGAACCACATCTTCAGCACTTATAACTGCTCCTGTCTCTGAACATAGCCTCCACCTCTTTCTCTTGACAATGCCCCCGGGCAGCTCTCCACCCAACCGTCCCCTCCACCACTTCCCTGTACACCATGCCTAGGTTTAACCTGGCCAGTGCCAGCTGTTTTCAATGTTTATCTACCAGAATGCTCACTTGATACCGACTTGTGTAATACCTGTTATCAATTACATGTACCCTGTACCCAATTGTATTTGTCTGACCACAATGTGTCGTGGCACCTCTGGTGAATGCCTATTGATTTTTTGCAAATCTTTGCTATGTAATCGAAACGCAATGTATGTCTTTATGTGACGAAGTACCTTTGGAAATGAGCCTCTGGCTCAAAGGTTGTAAACTGATTCTTAAATAAATAAATAAAATAAAGATAAAATCCAAAAGTGGGTAGTGCCCGACTCTCTACAAAAGGATATTGTATTAGAAAACCATCAGTGGGCGGGACACCAAGGACAAGATAAAACCTGCCAACTTATTAAAAGCAAATACTACTGGCCCAACATATCTAAAACTGTTCGATCAGTATTACAGACATGCGTAATATGCCTCCAGCAGGACCCCAAGCAAGAAAAATACCCCCTACAGCGATTACCCTTAGCTGAAGGACCTTGGGATGCATTACAAATTGATTACGTTGGGCTGTTGCCCACCGCAAAGGGGGGATATAAGTATATGCTGGTGGTGATAGATATGTTCTCAAAATGGGTAGAGGCATTCCCAGTTAAGAGTGATAATGCTATAACAACAGCCCGAATTCTATATACGCAAGTTTGTGCTAGGTGGGGATTTCCTAATATCATAGAATCTGACAGGGAACTCATTTTGTAAACCAAGTGATGCAGGAAATGTGTAAGATAATGAGAGTTCAGCAGCGATTACACCTGCCCTACAGGCCTGAGGCCTCAGGGATGGTGGAAAGACTAAATCGGACTTTGAAAAATGCTCTTAAAAAGGCAGTGTTGGATGAATGAAAGGATTGGGTTACACACCTCCCAGGGATTTTGATGGCCATCAGAGGGACTGTCCAAGCTAGTACAGGATTAACCCCTTACGAGTTGATGACAGGAAGGAAAATGAGGTTGGTTAACCCACAGGATGTACCCCCGCCAGACTCAGCTACTCAAGATAAGGTCAAACATGAGCAGTTTTTAAAGGCAATACAGTATCAACTAGACAAATATTTAACCTTTGCCGCCAGGAATATAGCTGTGGCACATGAGCAAAATAAACAAGGTAGACAGCCAGTAGCAGGATGGGGGCTGCCTATAGAAGAGGGAGATGTAGTAATGGTGCGAAATTGGGAGCAAAAAAATCCATGGAAGGATGCTAATTGGTTAGGACCGTACCAAGTGTGCAAGCGGTTAGGTGAGAGTACGCTATATGTGGTTAGAGTAAGTGGCAAAAAGGAGCCGGAGGAAGGAAACAAGAATTCTGGGTACATGTTGATCAGTGTAAAAAAGTGTCAAACAAAGCTGGTTGAAAATTAAAATACTACACTTGATGTTTATAGCCATGAAGACCCAAGGCATCATTATCATCGGCTTGGTGACGGCCATAAGATTTTCTATAATCCTCAGCCTGCACATTAATGTGGAACAGACTAATGTTACGTGTGAGTATGAACAGCCCATTGTACTGTCAGTCAGCTGGAACTGGGACCCTGTTGATACAAACACCTACACGACACGAGCATGGAAAGCCACCTGGATCAAAAATAACCGTAGTTTTATATCTACAAATTGGTGTGTGGACATTTTTAATAGCTGGTCCAGCTGTGCCTCAGAGCTCAAGACTGGATCACAGCAAAGCTACATGGACTGGAAACAGAAAAATGGGTTTCTTGTTATAAACAGGGCCACACCAAAGGACAATGGTGTTTATGTGTTAATTCTATCCTACTGTCTTTGGGGTAACAATAGTGTCTGTAACTATGTTAGTGTAAACAACTCATTACGTTTTGCAGCTTCAGATGCCATATACTTAACTGTAACACCAACCGAATGCCCAAATGTGACAACAGGGCCAGAGAGTGGACTTACATACACACCTATTGATCAAATGCGTGTAAATAATGTGAAGTATAGTAGAGTGCATATAAATCTAGATTTTTCTGGTTGGAATATAAATGTCAACAGTAGTTGTGCTGACACTAGTGTGTCAGTTTTATGCCACCATGTTAATTGACATGTTAAGTGCCTTCCATGCCAAAACAGGGAATATGATGGCCCCTTTTATTAATAAAGAAAGGGTTAGTAATACTAGAAAGAAACGAGATCTATGGGGAGATCTGGCTGGACTTTTTGGATCAGGAATGAGTAGATGGAATAGGGCGGACCTAGAGGCCATTAAGAGGTACCAGGACCAGTTTAATACTAACACAGGAGAAAGGGTCTTGCTACCACTTACATTAGGCCAGCAAGGTTTGGCAATGGAAGAGCATTTATCTGTGTACAATATACATGAGGTGGGCCGCCTGTTTAAAGAGGTAGAGCATAAAATCAATGAAGTTGTGGCTGAGCATAATGAAGAAGTTTTTAATAACACCATAAATAAAGCTATAGTGTGTAGTGCTTACGGAGCTTATGTTTTAATCCAAGTTAGTCAACTGTTACAGGAGATTACTAATAATCAATTGCCTAATCAAATTTCTGATGCACAGTTAAAATTGAGGTATTGTCCAGATTGCCTTAATGTTAATGACAGTAAGTGTATAACTTTTTGTATTAAGCTCGAGCCCACCCATGTGGTGGATTCATGCAGGGTAACAAAGTATATGTTAAACCAAAGTATTTGGACCCAACAATCCACTTAGTTGCACCATGAGGGTGTCCCTCGTGGTAAGACTACCAAAGTTGAGTATGACAAGGAGGTGTACTCCCACATAGTAAAAGTACACTCCGTAGGGTATTTACAAGGTCAGTATTATGCATATCGAGTCTCTCCCCCAGAGATCCTAGTGCGCAGCAATGATGGGTCTTGGGTAGTGCCAAACTTACATTGCTGTGAGGAAATAAACAATCAATGGATATGCCAGTGTGACGTCATGTCACAAACGCAACCAATCTGTGGGGAAATTCCCATAGGCCAAGCTGAAAATAATACTGCCTGGTGCCCCATCCAGTTAAAACGGTGGTACACTCCACAGGTAGTGGTAACTTATAATGGTACTAACCAGTATTGTGTTGTCACAAATATACCCATCTTATCTTATGAAGGACAGACATGTACCATTCATAACCCAAACTTTAGTATCATTCCCAAACATAATGTATATATTGGTGACAAGGTGTTGCACCCTATTACCAACTCATAGGATAAGAGCTATAATGTGACATTTGACGTCCCCCACCAGGCGTATGATATTAACAAGTATGTGCCATCATTTGGAGCTGTTATACCTCCTCTGTCCCTTAACTTGCAGTCACTTCTAAACCGGAAAGATGCCCATCTAATACAGATCCAAAATTCTGCCAGCAAGGCACAAATGGCTGTAAAAGAGTTGCTCAGCGAAAGTGATAATGAGCACCTAATTTATAGCTATGCAGGAGGACCCTTGGGAGTCCTCTCTTTTAAAGCTTTACTTGTGTTGCAAGTGGTCTTGGTATTCTTGTTAATTACAGGCCTATGTCGATTAAGATTTACCATCCGTAATGTACGCAGGAAATGTACATGCTCCGTGGAGCAGCATTGCTGCATGAAAACTCATGAAGCAATATAGGGCCAAGGGGGGATTGTAACAAGGGATAAAGGAATTTATCCCTCTATTGCATTCTAACCTTATTTTTGGTCTAAAATATTATGTGCTTGTGTAGCAAATGTTGACCTATGAAGCTGGGTCATATGAGCTTGTAAAGCCATAAAGAGAAGCTAAACCACAGTTGCAATAGTAAAGTGCCTTCTGACATTGTAGATGTGAGTAATAGCAAATATTTGACCTATGTGATTGCAAGCAGGAACACAGGACAGTGTCCAAATTCCCCTTTTGACTAATCTTTAGAGTTTGTTGTTATATGGACAGACCAAGGTGCTTGTTTGCACATTCCTAAGCTAAAACTTATCTCTTCCTCCTGGACTTTGGTAAGTGGTAGTGCCAGATGTTGCTAGCCACGTATATATTTGTGCTGACCAAGGATGAGATCATGAGATCATACACATTTTTTTTAAAAAAACAAGTATTGTCTTATAGGTTGATGTTTGTGCTTTTTTTGAACCAATCATAGAAAACCATAAAAAATGGATTATGCTGTCTTTCACTATATAAGCAAGCCTGCATATCCTGTTATTTTAAAGAATGTACCACCTGTAACCTCTCGCTGTGATTATTACTATAATCATTAAATTCTTCCGCCATCAGTCTCGTCTCCGTTCGTCTCATTTTTGGTAACTTATAATTTTACAACTAAATACAACACTACAGCTGGCGATCAAATACAGAGCAGTTTTATTTATTTATTTATTTAGCTTTTGTTAACCGGGTAGGTACACTAGACAAGTTATATGCCTATTTTCAGGAACTTCCCGGGAGAGTACAACAGGTAATACAGATATGTCGGAACATAACAGCAAGTAAAGCAAGTACATAGAGTAACAAAATGCATTGAGTCACAAAACAGTAAGGCATGGAGTGAACTGCTATGACAGAAATTGATAAAGTACATTTAATCAACAATATATAGTCTAGAGCATACATAGTGCAGTCAGATGCCTAGGAGAGCAATTGGATCACGAGAAACGACCAAAAGATCATTGGCAGGTCCTCAGAACAGTTGGGCTCCAAGTACAATTAGGCTAGGGAGTCTTGGAACATTCGCAGGCTGAGGCCAGCTTCAGGTGACCCACAGGGACTTCCGGAAGCACTGATGGGAGGAGGCAGAATGAACATGGTCAGGAAAGGAGTTCCAGAGCCTAGGAGCACATGCAACAAAGTCTCTGTCCCCCATAAGGGTTCGGGTGAGGGGTACTTTTAGCATCCCAGGACCCTGGGACCTGAGTGGGTAAGAGGAGGGGTCAGGAGGTGAGAGAAGCTGTGCCAGCCCCGGGGGGGTGCCAGTTCTGATCACTTTGCCCATGAGGCATCCCAGCCCAAAGTTCAGGTGATTGGTCGGGGAAAGTCAACCTAGTTTATCATAAAGCTCACAATGGTGGGTGAGACGGGGGGTGGCCAGTGCAAAGCGACAGATGTTATTGCACGTTGTGTGCCACCGAATAAGAAGAGCTTTGGAGGTACAGGCAAATTGGTGGAGACCATAGCTAAGGGAGGGAAGTAGTACACCTCTAGCAAGTGCCAGATGAGCAGCAGGTGTCAGGTTATTTTTGGCCCTATAGGCCAGACCCAATTTACAGTTCACAGTCTCTACAGACATTTAGACATATGACCCCTAGGTCCAACTGGGGGCTCAAGTGCCACCAACGTGATTGATGGAGTTCACAGTTAGAAGTGGGAGCTCCATCTGCACAACTGATATGCAAAAGGGCTGGAGAGCCTTTTACTTCAACATTAGCTATAAACATTTGTGCATAATGCCTAGAGTGGAAGCATAGGTGCCAAATTTTAGCTGTACCTAAACTGGAAACAAGTAATAGGAGAGCAAGAGGGAAAACTAGAGCAAGTGCAGGAGGGAGAGGTGAGACCACTGAAGTGGTTTGAAAGAATCCATGGGAGGAAGATTGGTGAATGGCTGGGGGCGAGGGAGTTCCAGATTTTAGGGCAGCAGTGGCTGAACGTGACTTTGCCGATGGTTGTGGAAACTGAAGGGACTGCTAGGGTTCGAATATTTCAGCTTCTGATGGTATGGCTATAACGGGGCCATCAGAGAGATAGGAGGGTAGGGAAACAAACCAGATTTGCCCAGAAAGCTGGCACAGTGGGCATGGTGTCTGTCCACAAGAAAAGAAAAGAAAAGGAGAGAGATTTATATATAGAACAATGGTGAGTCAAAGAAGGATAGTCAAGAGTGTAATGGCAGAAATAGTTGAAGAGAGTGTGTCCAGTCTGGCAAGGGTAGTGAATGGGGCTATGCTGTAGACCACATCACCATAGTCAGAGATTTGGAGGATCATTCTCTGGATAATAGCATGGTATGCTGGAGGTAGGATACAGTCACAGTTCCTGTAAAGTGCACCAAACTGTGGTGCAGCTTTTTGACTATAGCATCCACTTGTTCAGAAATGTTTAGGTGCTGGTCTAGCCAGATACCAAGATAACTAAAGGTGGTGACATCCTCCACAGGGGAGCCATCCAGGGTATGGAAAATAGGAAGGGGAGGGAGCCTAGAGAGTCTGGTGCCTTGTGATCAAAGTCCAGCTGGAGTCTGTGGGCCTGCTGTGAAGAGGACCGTGTCATCCATGTACATGTGAATGGATACAGACAAGCACATGGAGGAGGAGATCATTAAGGAAAATGGAGAAAAGTAGTGGGCTTAAACACAGATCCTTGTGGGACCCAAGTGGATACAGGCAGGGAGGAGAGAGGGGGTAACCACTTTTGACTGCTTGGGACCTACCCCTGTGGTAGGAGTGGAACAGCTGATGGCTAAGTCAGAGAGGCCTGCAGCCTGGAGTTTGGCTAATAATTGGGTGGTAGACAGGGTTGAATGCTTTGGCTAGATCGATGAAGATAGCAGACGTGAAAAGGCTGTGATCCATACCATTATGGATGGATTTGGTGAGCCTGAGCAGGTGCTGGAGTGATTTTTGCGGAAGTCAGACTTGTATTGGGTGAAAAAGGAAGAGGAGTCCAGAAAGGGAGAGAGTTGTAACAAGATAATTTGTTCCTGTATTTTGGAGGGGAGGAGAGAAATGAGTTGGTAACTGTTCATACCTGACGGGTCACCATCTTTTGGAGGAGGAGGAGGATTAACAGTGGCAGCCTTCCAGTCAGCAGGGATGGAGGAACACCAGAAAGAGAGGTTAGGGAGGTCATTCAATGGGGACGAGATTACAGAAGCAGTCAGATGGAGGAGCTTGCTATCCCGGCCATCTGGGTTCCTACCCTTGGAAGGATTAAGGGCGGGAAGTGTGTTGTGGATAAAGGATGGAGTTACTGGAGAGAAAAAAAAACAATAGTGGGAAGGAAGGAGATGACAATCATGCAGGCTGGCAGTGGTGAGAGGGAGGTGAGGAAGGGGAGAGGGAGGAGAGGAGAGAGGAGGTACAGGTGATGAAAAGGAATTGCATCTCTATGGTGATGGAGAGGTTAGAGACAAGGGTGTCACTGACTCTGAGGACAGGCAAAGGAGTGGGAGGGGAGAAGAGATTGTGGCAGCCTTTCAAAATTTAGACAGGTAACCAGTGTTGGTACTGAAGCTAGATGTAAAATTCTCACCTTTGGCAAGCTTATTGCCATGGTACAGGTGCTGCGGAGATGATGATACCTCTGGAAGCCATGGGGGATGGGTTACGTTTATTTTTTGACCAGGCCAAATCATGCACTTACAAGTAAGCTATGAGGTCAGCCATGATCTAGGGGAGGTGGTGTACCTTTTCTCATGTCCTGCTCTGGGGGGGCATGGCAGTCCCATAAAGGGGAGGCAGTATAGCGCAGTGGTTTAAGGCTCTGAGCTGCAAATCCAGTGACATCCAGAAGACCAGACCTGGGTTTGAATCCCACAGCTTCCACTTGCATACTGTGTGACTCTGAGCAAGTCCTTAACTTCCCTGTCTCCCAGGTCGCTCCTGTAAAAAAGCTTTCAACGAGTGTGCTACTCCTGGTTAAACAACTAAAATATAAATATATATATATATATATATATTTAGTAATTTGTTTTGAAATATGTTAGCATGGAATCAGTGGAGCAGACCAATGAGGATAGGGGACCAATCAGAGTGACTTAAGTCACGTCATGCAAGGGGTGAGGTCCAGGATTTGAAGGAAAATATAAGCAGTGTTTTGGTGGGGTGAGGGAGCTTTGTTGAATGAGAGGCATCAGAGGGTTGTGATTATGGTGTCAAATCAGAAATGAGGAAGTCAAGAGTGGAATGCCACAGGATCCATCTGTCTGTTCTCTTCAATATGCTCATTAACAACGTTTGAGAATGAATCTGGGGCTGTGTCTCTTTGAAGATGACACCAAGCTCATGGGAGAGTAGGTAGTGATGGGGAAGTAGGAAACTGCAGACTGACATGTAAAGATTAGAGAGGTGGCCTAAAGTTTGGCAGTTGAAATTCAATGCCAAAAAGTGCAAGGTGATTCACTTAGGCGACAAGAACCCCAGGACAGAGTACTGGATAGGAGGGGTAGAGCTGAGCACTACAGCTGAGAAAAGGGACCTAGTATTCATCATTAGTGACCCCTTAAACAATCAAAGCTAGTACAGTGAGGCATCTAGTAAGGCAAATAGGATACTAGGATGTGCCAGAAGCGGTTCTTGATAGTGAAAAGAGGTTTACTGCCTCTTTATTGATCGATTGGTGAGGGCTGCACTGGGTATACTGTTCAGAGTTCTGAACTTCTGAAGACCTCACCTCAGGAAGATAAGGACAAAGGTGATCAGGATGATTCAGAGCTGACAGGACAGATCGTGTGAGGATCTGCTCAAGGCACTGAACATGTCTTCACTGGAGACCAGACAAAAGAGAATGATATGATAGAGACCTTCAAGTTCCCTAAAGGAATAAACATGGTGAATGGAGAACTACTTAGCATGAGTAACAGTTCAAGTTATGGGGCTACAAGTAAAGACTGATGGGAGGGAGGTTCAAGAGGGATATTGGAAAGTTTTATTTTCCAGAAATGGTGGTGGAAATGTGGAATAGTTTACCAACTGAGATGGCAGGCACCAAAACCATAAATGGTTTCAAGCATGGCTCTGACAAAGTGAAGGGTATAATGGTTACTCATGCTGATAGTAGTAGGGAGGGGAACAAGGGAGTGGATAGTGAAGGCTATTACCCTGCATGGACATCAGGTTCTGAGGTTTAATATGGGAAGTGGGGCAGACAGGATGTACCATTTTTATATTGATTGCGCACAGAGCAAATAACACATTGCAGGCTGCTGGTGATAGTAGTTTGGAATATTTGCACCAACTACTGACAATTTCGCCGCTGCAATCAGGGGCCACCACGTCATTGCAGCGTCAGCCATCTGCTGCAATGAGGGAGTGACCCATCGTTGCAGGGTGGGATGTAAAAACCTTGATATTGTTTGTGAACAGGGCGGCAGGTTGCATCCTGTTCCTAAACAACTCTTCCTGTATTTATGTGCCAACGGGGTCCCAAACCCTGTCAGCCTTGGTGCCCCATTGTTTCTGGTGCCAGGGGAGTCCCTCCCGTCGGCATTCTATAACCCCCCTTTTTATCCTGCCGGCCAGGGTGCCCAATCCCTGTCGGCTACTACTACCCAAAGAAAGCCATTGGTGGCACTCTGGGTGCCCATCCCAGCATGCCACATGCCCCTGTAAAGGGAAAAATGGTCCCGTTAAGTATTTTTTTTTACCTGCAAAAAAGGAAACGGTTTCTTGTAGTGTCCCTGGCCTCCACCTGCAACCCGCACCAACCCACTGTGCACTTTACCTCCCCACAACCCCCAGTCACCCCATACTTACCTCCGGAGCTTGGCACGATGATCTTCGGTGGACCAGGAACACGTCTGCACTCTTCAAAGCTGACCGTGA
The DNA here is from genome assembly GCA_016271365.2 of Neoceratodus forsteri. Taxonomy (NCBI): domain Eukaryota; kingdom Metazoa; phylum Chordata; order Ceratodontiformes; family Ceratodontidae; genus Neoceratodus; species Neoceratodus forsteri. The sequence goes on along the minus strand of CM028131.1, from coordinate 981,932,547 downwards.
ACTGAAGAAATGCCGGTAAGCTGTATAACGTAACAAATAGTGTTTTTTCAACTTTAGTACATATCCCAGGCATTTTTGGGACTTTTTTCACCAAATTTTCAACATTGGGTTTTTGAGACCCTCCTCATGAATTCTTGAACTGTCATTGCGTTAATCGGCCCCGAAAGGTGATTTAGAGTGGTCACTGCGGCGGAATCACCTTTCGGGGCCGATTAGCAACGACAGTTGCCAGTGTTCATGAGGTGGATCACAAAAGCCTATGTTAAGTGTGGGAAATCCAAAAACTGATTGTTTCATGAGCGTGGGCTGCGCAGTTGCTACCCACGCTCGTAACTGCGTGAATTTGCAATATTTTCATGCCAGATTTTCAACATTGGCATTTTTTCACACCTCCTTGTGAACAGTACAGCTGTCATTGTTCACATGTAACCCCCAGGGGCGCTACCCTTAGGGCTACTACTCCTGCCTACCTCCACTGAGACAGGGTAAGGGGCCCAGATCCATAGACGGGTGCCTCCACCCAGAGGTTGGGGTTAGTACTGTCAAGATTGCCTTGGTCACAGCCCTCTGGGTTGCTGCAAACCCCCCTTTCATCCCACTAATGGCTCACACGAGGTACCAGCAATACTTTTCCCCAGTACACTTACCCCCAGGCTAGTATCTCTCAGCTCACTCCGGGGACCCCCTGTAAAGTAAGGTACAGTTACATCACAGTCACTATGCAGTAGTTCACCAGAAATGCACAAACTAGCCAGTGTGTAGTTGCAAAACAAACAATCTGATTTATTTAAGGGGGAGTAACAAGGACAGGGGGAAATCAAGTTGATTGTCTTATACTATACTTATCTACCTAGGGCTCTGTGCACAGGCCTGAACCTAATATTTACTGTCCCTGGGTAACCAAGCCCTAATGGCTAGTCCACAATGGCAGCTGGTTGGGGCCCTGACACAGATAGCCTTTACAGTCCTGCGTGGGTCAGAAGGGGAATAAAATTCAATTAGGAAATCAGCAGTATAACAAACAACTTGAGGCCACTATCAGCAAACTTGGCAGGGAGCTACCCTGATTCAGTACTCATGACTCCAACAAGTAACGATTCCTTCACCCCTGGCAGGGCTGAGCCTGAACTTTACCAGACTCCTCACACATTATATGGTAAACTACAGAGGGGTACCACACCAGGCAGCAGCTTCCAAGGCTCACATGAACTCACAGCCTGCTAAGGTGCTGCAACAGCAGCTTCAACTTTCCAAAGGACCGAGCATGATTCAGCAGATTCTCCAGTCCTCCAACAGGTTGAGCCTGGTGGGTAGCTGTGCTGGGCACAGCCTCCTCTGACCGCCCACCGACGAATTTAGTCCAAAACAAACACTGACTGTGCCAACGGCTGCCTCAGGCCTTTCCCGCGCTTCCCGCGTGAGCACTCAACGCCGCAGAAGCTCAGAGCTCCTTTCCCCTTCTCAGTCACAACAAATCTCACCCCAGAAGCATGGGGCACTCCCTCCAGTTCAGGCGCTACCAGATTCCATTGGCTAGCGGCACCTGCCAATCAATTGCTCCTGCTCTCAGTGGTGCGAAAAAGTGCCATAGCCCATAATGCCTTTCCCCAAGTACAAGCAGTTCCTCTATTGGCCAGCTGACTCTGTAGGGTCCCGAGGTATGGATTGGTCCAATTCAGCAGTTCTGGACCAACATGGAGGAGATAATCAAAAACAGTTTTTACTGCAAAGAAAACAGGTTAGAACAGCTACTTTATCATTGGTACTCCCTGTTATTATCAATGCCCAGTTACATCTGTCCGGAGGGCTCCTTCTGCACAATTAACGATGGCAGAATAGAGCGCTCACTCTGCAGCCCGGGCAGGACTCAAGCGTAGCAACACTCAAACCCCCTCTCCTACTAATTAAAACTGCGAGTTGGGCAGCCCTTAAAGAGGCAGGCATGGAGGCTTTTGGAAGCACTCCTGTCAACAACATTTAATTGGCCTTACACTGAACACTAGCCAGGCAGGGAGCACTTAGGCAAGCTCCAAAGAAGCTTCTAGGAACCCTCATTTGTAGGGGGGTTACACACATCCTGGCAGAAATGTGTTTTCGCACTTCTGGCGCAGAATAGCGCAGTCGCTGTGGGAAATCAGTGTTCAGGACAGATTAAGAAAATGACAGTGACACTGTTCATGAGTAGAGGTCCTGAAATGACTGTGTTGAAAATCTGCTAACGATACTCCATAAAATGACTGTGTTACGAGCATGTGTTGCACAGTTGGCACGCATGCTTGTAACTTCGTGAATTTATATTTTCACTCCAGATTTTCAACATTGCCATTTTCCCACACCTTCTTATGAACAGTGCATCCGTCATTTTCCCATCCTGGCCGAAAAGTGTTTTCGCACTTCCGGCACAGAATAGAGCAGTCGCTTTGGGAAATCACTGTCCGGAACAGATTAAGAAAATGACAGTGATACTGTTCATGAGTAGAGGTCCTAAAATGCCTGTGTTGAAAATTTGGTGATGATAGCCCAGCAAATGACTGTATTACAAATGTGCGTTGCACACTTTCCACACACCCTTGTATCTTTGCAGATTTGTAATATTGTTGTGCCAGATTTTCAACAGTGGCATTTTTTCACACCTCCTTATGAGCAGTACAGCTGTCATTTTTCACATCCTGGCTGAAATGTGGTTTCAGAGTTGACGCACACAATAAAGCGGTCGCTGTGGGAAATCAGTGTTAGGGACAGATTAAGAAAATGACAGTGGCACCGTTCATAAGCAGAGGTCCTAAAAGCCCTATGTTGAAAATTTGATGATGAAACTCCATAACATGATTGTGTTACAAGCATGCATTGAACTGTTTCATGCACCCTTGTAACTTTGCACATTTGTATATTTTCACACCACATTTTCAACGGTGGCACTTTTCACCTCCTTATGAAGAGTACAGCTGTCATTTTTCACATCCGGTCTAAATATGTTTTGCACTCCTGCGGAGAATAACCGCGAGTCGCTGTGGGAAATCAGTGTTTGGGACAGATTAAGATCGAACAAGTGAGGGGGAAGAGTGACCGAAACTAAACTGAGCTCTGTCGGGACTGCTGCTGGTTGTTTGTGGCAGAAAAACCCCAGCAAAGAGCCCAGTACAAAAGAGCAGCCTGCAGCACTGGGAGAAACCGAACGAGAGAGCGAGTGAGGGAGGGTGAGTGAGTGAACTCACCGGAGTGCTGTCAGGATTGCTGCAGATTTCTTTGTGGCAGAAAAAGGCGTCAAAGCAGGCAGGGGCCCATTAGAAAAGGCCAGGCTGCAGCGGTGGGAGAAACAGTACGAGTGAGTGAGACGGGGGACTGTGTGAACTCAGCAGATCTCTAGCAGGACTGCTGCGGATTTCTTTTTGGGCAGAAAAAGGCACCAATGCAGGCAGAAGCACCATACAAAAGGGCCGCTTGCAGTGCCAGGACAAACAGAATGAGCGTGTGACAGAGGGAGACTGAGCAACCTCAACGTAGCTCTGTTGGGACAGCTGCAGATTCTATGTGGATAGACAAAGGTGCCAATACAGCCAGGAGCCCTGTGCATAAGCGCAGCCTGCAGCACCAAGAGAAACAGAATGAGTGAGTGACAGAGCAGTAGTGAGCAAGCTCAACAGTGCTGTATCATGACTGCTGTGGATTTCTTTGTGGGCAGAAAATGCGGCGATGGAGGCAGGAGCCCAGTACAAAAGGTCAGCCTGCAGCACCGGGAGAAACGGAATGAGAGGGGGGAGTGAGCGAGCTCAATGGAGCTGTGTCGGGACTGCTTCAGATTTCTTTCTGGCCAGAAGAAGCTGCCAATGCAGACAGGAGCCCAGTACAAAAGGGCATCCTGCAGTGGCAGGAGACACAGAATGAGTGAGTGAGGGAGGGGGAGTGAGTGAGCACAACGGAGCTCTTTTGGGACTGCTGCAGATTTGTTTGTGGGCAGAAAAAGACAGCAATGCACGCTGGGGCCCAGTACAAAAGGGCAGCCTGCAGTGGTGGGAAAACCAGAATAAGCGAGTGAGAGAAGGGGAGTGAGTGAGCTCAATGGAGCTCTATTGTGACTGCTGCACATTTACTTGTGGGCATGAAAAGCCAGCAACACAGGCAGGAGTCCAGTACAAAAGGGCACCCTGCAGCGCTGGCAAAAACAGAATGAGCGAGTGAGAGAGGGGGAATGAGAGCAAGCTGAATGGAGCTGTGTCGGGACTGCTGCAGATTTCTTTGTGGCAGAAAAAGGCAGCAATGCAAACAGGAGCTCAGTACAAAAGGCTAGTCTGCAGCGCCTGCAGAAAAGGAACGAGTGAGTGACAGAGGGGGAGTGAGCGACCTCAACGGAGCTGTGTCAGGACTGCTGCAGATCTCTTTGTGGGCAGAAAAAGCTGCCAATGCAGGCAGGAACCCAGTACAAAAGTGCAGCCTGCAGCAGTGGGAGACACAGAACGAGCGAGTGAGGGAGGGGGAGTGAGTGAGCTCACCGAAGCTTTGCTGGGACTGCTGCAGATTTCTTTGTGGGCAGATAAAGGCAGCAATGCATGCAGGGGCCCAGTACAAAAGGGCAGCCTTCAGTGGTGGAAAAAACAGAACGAACGAGTGAGAGAGGGGGAGTGAGTGAGCCTGCTCAATGGAGACTGCTGCAGATTTCTTTGTGGGCAGAAGAAGGCAGCAACGCAGGCAGGAACCCAGTACAAAAGGGTCGCCTGCAGCACCGGCAGAAACGGAATGATCAAGTAAGAGAGGGGGAGTGAGCGAGCTCAACGGAGCTCTGTTGGGACTGCTGCAGATTTCTTTGTGGGCAGAAAAAGGCGCCAAGAGAGGCAGAAGCCAACTACAAAATGGCAGCCTGCAACGCCAGGAGAAACAGAATGAGCGAATGAGACAGACAGAGTGAGCAATCTTAACAGAGCTCTGTCAGGAAATCTGCAAATTTCTTTGAGCAAAAAAAGGTGCCAACACAGGCAGAAGCCCAGTACAAAAGGACAGCCTGCAGCAGCGAGAGACACAGAATGAGCGAGTGAAGGATGGGGAGCAAGTGATCTTAATGGAGCTCTGTTGGGATTGCTGCGGATTTCTTTTGTGGGCAGGAAAAGGCAGCTATGCACGCATGGGCCCACTACAAAAAGGCAGACTGCATTAGTGTGAGAAACAGAATAAGCGAATGAGAGGGGGGGGACTGAGCGGGCTCAACAGAGCTCTATCGTAACTGCTGCAGATTTCTTTGTGGGCAGAAGAAGGCGGCAACGCCGGCAGGAGCCCAGTACAAAAGGGCAGCCTGCAGCGCTGGCAGAAACGGAACGAGAGAGTGAGAGAGGGAGAGTGAGCTAGCTCAACGGAGCTCTGTTGGGACTGCTGCAGATTGTTTGGTGAACAGAAAAAGGTGCCAACAGAGGCAGGAGCCTAGTACAAAAGGGCAGCCTGCAGCGCCAGGAGAAAAAGAATGAGCCAGTGAGACAAGGGGAGTGAGTGACCTCAATGGAGCTCTGTCAGGACAGCTGCAGATTTCTTTGTGGGCAGAAAAAAGCAGCAATGTAGGCAGGATCCCAGTACAAAAGGCCAGCCTGCAGCGCAGGCAGAAATGGAATGGGTGACTGAGAGAGGGGGAGTGAACAAGCTCAACGGACCTGTGTCAGGACTGCTGCAGACTTATTTGTGGGCAGAATAAGCTGCCAATGCAGGCAGGAACCCTGTACAAAAGGACAGTCTGCACCCACAGGAGACACAGAACCAGTGAGAGAGTGAGGGAAGTGGAGTGAGTGAGATCAACAGAGCTCTGTTGGGACTGCTGCAGATTTCTTTGTGGGTAGAAAAAGGCAGCAATGCACCCAGGGGCCCAGTACAAAAGGACAGCCTGCAGTGGTGGCAGAAACAGAACGAGTCAGTGAGAGAGGGGGGAGTGAGTGAGTTCAACAGAGCTCTATCATGACTGCTGTGGATTCCTTTGTGGGCAGAAAAAGGTGGCAACACAGTCAGGAGCCCAATACAAGAGGCCAGCCTGCAGCGCCGGCAGACACGGAATGAGTGAGTGACAGAGGGGGAGTGAGCAACCTCAACGGACCTGTGTTGGGACTACTGCAGATTTCTTTGTTGGCAGAAAAAGCCACCAACAGAGGCAGGAGCCCAGTACAAAGGCCAGCCTGCAGCTCAGGAGAAACAGAATGAGAAGTCAGAGGGGTGACCCACCTCAGCAGGCTATGTCAGGCCATCTGCGTTTCTTTGAGGACAGAAAAGGTGCCAACACAGGAAGGAGCTCAGTACAAAACAGCAGCCTGCAGCACTGGGAGAAACAGAATGAGCGAGTGACAGAGGGCCAGTGAGCGAGCTCAACGGACCAATGCAATCAACATTCAGCATTGACAAATGCTTGTTTTTTTATTGTGTCCAGAACTGACTGTGTATGTATGTGTGTGTGGGGGGTTGCTGGCAGGCTGCGTGTGTGCAATTAAAACACGATTCCCAGAATCATCATCTAGCACTAACCACGCAGTGTGTTAACACTTCTAGAAAGCATTTAATATACCTGTACACCTTATTTAGTAATCCTGTGCAAAAAAAAAAAAATAGTGCCACATTAACAAGGTTAGCACTGCACAGAAGAATGCTTTTTAAAATAGTATCAGCCATGCTTTTCACAATGCAGTGCTAGTTCTGTTACAGTGGTATGTGGGCCCCCATTTTCAGATTAGTGTTGTGCACTCCTAAGTGATGCACCTGAGATAGCGAACAGCCACAGAAGGTGGTGGTAAATGGCACTCCCTCCAGTGAGGAGAGAGTGACCAGTAGGATGCCGGAGGGCTCAGTAATGGGACACATCCTCTTCAGTGTCTTTATAAGTGGCATAACAGAAAAACTGGAAGGGGAGATATGCCTTTTTGTAGATGACACCACAATCTGTAATAGCGTTGATAGGTGCAGATGGAGAGAATGAGTGGGGACATTAGAAAACTTAGAGTGCTATGGGACATGGCAGTTCGGGTTCAAAGCCAAAAAGTGCAAAATCATGCATCTAGGTTCTAGAAGCCTAGAGGCTGAGTATAAAATGTAGAGGGAGGTACTTATGGTCACTAAGGAAACCTTTTATACAGCACTGTGCTCTGTATGCAGGAGAGGATTACTCATTTACATGGCCGTAGTAGTATATATGCACATGCACATGATCAGGGTAGCATCAAGTGATGCTGAATATGACACCTATCCAACCATGCTGTTCCCACAGTGTAATGTTTAGCTCTGCACGCTAACCTTCTGAAAATGGGGCCCTAATTGACTAAAAATCTTAGCCGATGCCTCTTAAGATGCAGAAGGTAAACATAAAGGTTTAACTTATCTATCTCTTTATGTATTGTTTTATTGTATTTTGCTTGCAAAACCTTTATCCGATTTCAAAACATTGTGATGTGACTTAAAATGTTTATAACAGACTAGTTAAAATACAGTTTTTCTTCTTTTACCTATAAGCTGTCTTTATTTACTTATAAAAACACAGTCTGTTGGGCTGGCCTAATAGCTTGGTGATGATTGTACTGAATCCCATGCCAGTGGCCCAGTTTTGGGGGTGGACCTGAGTTGCACAGGGGTTAGCTGGGGGGGAGATATGATTGAGCATCTCAGGGAATGCTCTCCTCTCAGTGAGGGGAAGTCTGACCACCCCACTCTTCAACATCCACCTAGCTGAGGACGGCTGGCAGGGCAGTGGAGTTGCATAAGGGGGAGGGCTCAGGCAGGCACAAAGCACGCATGTGTCTTTATATGCAATTGCATCATCCCATGCTTGGCTGCCCAGGGGATGAAACCAAAGGTAGCAACCCCCTAATGGCAAAATGATCCAACAACCTGCTGTAGATTTTGCACTGCTAAACAGGCTCTGCTCATATATGTGTCTCCTTGTCAATGGCCCTCCCCCTCCTGGCCCCAATAAGGTGGATTGAGTGGGGAGGAGGGATCTCTGAGCAAATATGTCCTGTGTATGGTAAGTGATTGGGCTGGAGATGTTAGTGGGCAAAAGGGTAGCAGGGTGACTAAGGAGATAAAAATCTCTATGGAAAAAAAAAAAGAAATAAAACACAGTTTGAGAAGCTGAAACCCCAAAACAGAGTGTGCATGCCTCCAGTGAGGATTCACAGTAAAGTTATTTAGTAAAACAATGCAAATTATATGCATATGCCGGCTAAACTCCTGATGAAAACTGAATACTGAGGGACTGCAGCAAAAATATATATTTTAAAATAAAAACTTAAAATACAGTTCATAGAGTACCAACTAGCAATGATTTTGGCTTACACTTCCACAGCTCCTGAAGTGCTTCCCAAGCATTCAACTCAGATAAGTTGCTGGGCTTACACAGTAATTAATTACACATAAAACAAATCAACACTTTAACTTGGAAAAATGCATGCAGCTCCCTATGTATACAGGTATGTTAGGAATATCCTGTATTAGCTTCCAATACAAATGTGTTGTCTGACAGTAAATGAAGGCAGCACTTATTTAAAAGAATAAACTACAGCATTTAAATTGGTTTCAAAAGTTTCTTGTCACATCACGATGGTCTGAAATTTGACTAAAGGTGTGCAAGCAAAACAAAAGGAAAACCCCTATAAAGACGTAGAATAAGATAGCCCTGTTTTGTTTACCTCGGCTCTGCAGTTTCAGAAGTCCTCTCATCAAGCTAGCAGCTAACTGAATGCAACAGGCAATGAGTTCAGCTCTAGGACATTCATGGGGAGGGGCAGGCAGATGGGTAGTTTAAGAACATAGTCCATTTCAGTATATAGTTTATTTGTTTCAGTATATAGAGTATGTGAATTTTTCAGTCTACAGCGTATGTGTTTCAATACATTGTATGTGTTTCACCATGTAGTGTATTTGTTTCAGTATATAGTGTATGCAGATTTTTCAGTGCATAGTGTATTTATTTCAACATATAGTGTATGTATTTCAATATACAGTGAAGATGTTTCAGTATATAGTGAATTTGTTTCAGTGTATAGTGTATATGCTTTTTCAGTGTGTATTGTATGCATTTCAATATATAGTGTATTTCTTTCAGTATATAGTGTATGCAGTTTTTTCTCAATATATAGTGCATGTGTTACAATCTATAGAGTATTTGTTTCAGTAGATAGTTTATGTGGATGTTTCTGTCTGTAGTGTATGTATCTCAATAGGTAGTGTATATGTTTCAGTACATAGTACATTTGTTTCAGTATAAAGTGTATGTGGATTTTCAGTACTCAGTGTGTGGATTTCAGTAGATAGTGTATGTATTTCACTATGCAATGTAAGCATTTCACTATATAGTGTATATGTTTCACTATATAATATATGTATTTCAGTATACAGTATATGTATTTCACTATATGATGTATATATTTCAGTAGATACTGTAGGTGGTTCACTACGTTGTGTATGTATCTCACTATATAATGTATATATTTCATATGATGTATGTATTTCACCATATATTTTGTGTTTTACTATACAGCCAGAGATTCTTAATTATGTCCCTAACGGCTTGCCATAGTCCACCTGGCCATCCAGAGCACTAAGGAGTTTTAGCTGATCCTTTTTCCCAAACGGCACTTTCGCTACACTTTCATATCTTTATTATTTTATTTCCTTTCTCCTGTATGTCAATTTTCTATTTTGATCCAACTGTAACCTTTTAATTCTAAATGTCCCCTTTTCCTTCTTTGCTTTCCTATACTTCTTGTATCTCTCAGTTCTCTGTTTCTGCTCTTGCTACTACTTGTATTTTCTCCATATTAACCTAATTTTCTTTATTTTACATCTGACAGGATGTTGACTCCTTCCTTCCCCATCAGATAAGTATCTCATTCTCTATATGCCTAACTTTTCCTTTCCACTCTATTTACTCTAAGAACTGTGGATCCTTTGTGACACCCATTTTCAGTCTTCAATTTTACAGGTTTCAAGGACACCATCCCTTAAAGACTCCTACCTCTGGCTCCCTACTACTGTACTTGGGTAAGAGAATTTCGACTTATACGACTTTGTTAATTTGCCAGTAATGGTGTGGCCACACCCATTACTGTGTGTGTGTGTGTGTGTGTGTGTGTGTGTGTGTGTGTGTGTGTGTGTGGCCTCAGAGGGTATGAAAGTTACATGTGTTTTCTTTTTTGCTTTTTTTAAATGCTGTCCAAAACATGTTTTTGCATTTATGGTGTAAAATGACAGCTTGGCTAGTAGTTTTATTTATTATTTTTTTAATGACTTCTGTCATGAGCATAAGGAAGGAGTCCTAAAAAAATGTATTTAAAATTGTTGGTAAATATGTGGGAAAAACATGTCCAGTGCCAGCTATTGATTTAATGAGTACTGTGTTGCCCTTATGTGCAGGTGAGCTACAGTATGTTTTGGTAGAAACATAGTCAATGGCTGCAGAAAAATACCAGTGTTCCATACAGTCTGCCTGTAGTTCCCTATCAAACAGTGGCACCTGTTGTCCTTTCAGGATACTAATGTAACTATGCACCCTCCCATTCCCCTTCTCACTACTAGCATCCTGAACGACAACTATACAGTTCAATCTCTCCCAGCCATACTTGCATCAATTTATGGTTTTGGTTTCTACCACTTTGTTCACATGAACTGTTACTCATGTTACATAGTCCCTCACAATCACCATGTTTACACCTTTCAGGAACTTGAAGGTTTCTCTTGTATCACACCCCATCATCTGGTCTCCAGTGAGTACATGTCCAGCACCTTGAGCTGATCCTCAACAGATGTTCCCTGCTGATTCGGAATCATCCCAATCCATCTTCTTTCTTATTGCCCTTGTGATCCATTGGATATGCTTCCCATCCTTTAAGCCATTGTGCCAGGTAGGCACTTTACCTCCCTCTCTATCCCCCTTTCCTTCCCCTGGCTCAATCCCACAGACAGTAGAGTCCCCACCACAAGTTTTGTCCTCTTTCTCTCAGATTCTCTCCTCCACGTGGCCTCCATTAGGGTGTCCCCATCCTCTCTGTCCACCTCCTCTGATTCCCCTTCTTGGCAGTCCCACTTCACTAGAACAGTGTAGGACTTTCTTAGTGGTGTCAGTTGAGGAATGGTGCCTGTGACCAGCACCTCCCAGCCTTCCAGAACCCACCATCTGTGCTCTCCTTGAGCCCACCATGGTCCCAACAGCTACTGATTTCTGGCATCCTTTGAGGCAGAGGTGTCTGGCTAGGTGACCTCTGGATGGGAGAAATGTTCCCCTGACTCCAGATCAATGCAAGTTTGAGTCTAGTGACATTCTTCTGAGACTGAGACAGCAATGCCTGGAGCCAACAGACTTGTTCCCTTCACCCAGAGTGCTGGCACTTAGATGGGGCAGCATCATAGTCTCCAGAAGGTCTCTCTTTGAACTGCTGACCCACAACCACTGCATTGCATCCACTCCCCACATTTTCTTTTTTCCTACTCTTCTTTTGCTTTCTGTCCACCTGTCCCAAACCCCAGTAAGGCTGTCCTACTAACACCCAGCAATAGCAAGCCTTTAAACCGTAAAGCACCTTAATACCCAGTGTTCATTTAACATCAAGCTTATACTCAAAATTACCCAGCAATCATCTAACAGTAAGCCTCTAAACCACAGAACACTGTAATGCATAGTAACCGCTTACCAGCAATCCTCTAAATCCAGAAACATACTCATGCCCAGCATCATTTTAAATAGCAAGTCCCTAAGTCCACAATCACACTACTCTTCAAATGTTTACCAGCAAGCCCCCAAAGTACAGCCTCTCCACAGTGCAACCTCTCAATCAATACAGTTGCACCTGATATCCTAAGAGCAGGCGAAGGAGGATTATCCATCCCAGAGGATGCTGTCTTCTGGTGAGAATGGTGGTCAGAACCCACTGCAACACTGCCATCTGAGTGACTGTAGGGGCAGTGCAGGCAACAGTTGTTTGGGAAGGAGGACAGATTGAAAAGTCTGAGTGAAAAGCACACCCCATTACCCATACACTCCCAGTCTTTTAAATATGTGATTAGGCTGGAGACGGCTCCAAGCTTGGCTGGCTAAATTATTGGATTTTGGTTGGTTCAGCATATTTATCTATACCAATTCTTGCTACACCTGCAGCAAAGTAGAGGACACCTTGTGAAAGAAAGTCACTTCTCAGCTTAGCTGCTGTGTTAATTCTATTATAGGGAAATGTCATTGGAGCAAACCATGGCAGTAGCACTTTGACGGGCTGAAGCTCTCTGCACTCCCAGAAAGACCCTTTCCCCTACTTTTAGAAACAGGTAGGATTGGGGCCATTTACTTTAGTTCCATTTTTGTAGGGAGAAAGACTGCCGCAAAAGGTCACTTTGTGCTTTCCATGTAAAGTAGGAAGATTCCTGCATGTAGGCCATGCCATGTGGCACCATGTTGTGAGGTTAGGAGGACACTGGGTAGCATAGATCAGGGGCACAACTGGTGTACATTTTAAGATTTTCAATTTACAGCTGGTGATTAGCTGATGTTGAGTGACACCTACATTAAGATGTGTGGGTGTCTAATCTTGCTGGATGTGACACCATGAACTATATTGCAATCAGTGGGATGGGTGTTTCGGGGGACAGTTGTTTCTAGACACCAAGGTAAGTATGGGGAATGGGTCCTCTGGGAGGGTTGCCACTAGACACAAGGGTAAGTATTACCATCAAGGTGACAGGTTTGCAAGGGAGAAGATTCTCTGTACATGCAGGTAATATAGTCATGGCAAGGGAACAGTTGTTTTTTGGGGGTGAGGCAGTGGTTGCTGCTAGCAACCAGTGATGGATATTTCATTTCATTTTTATTTTTTATACTTGTAAGCAGGATGAGCAAAACTGCCCATTTTCTCCAGCGACAAGTCACGAAACATACTTTAACATACAGAATATTGCAAACATACAAAACATTTAACAATAATACAAAATTACATAAGACAAGAAAATATAGCAATCAAATATTTAACTTAAACATGTACAAACATTCTGATCCAGCATCCAATAATTTAGTCTAGTTTTAAAAGACCACACTGTCATACTCTCTATAATACCAACAGATAATGAGTTAAAAAACAAAGGAGCCCAATATAAAATAGATCTCTAAACCAAAAGCTGTGCAAAACAAGGGAGTTTAGAACGCAAATTTTGCCTGAGATCTAGTACCACTACAATTAATAGACCCAGGAAATAATAATGAAACTACTGGAGATATAAGACCATTCTTAACCTTAAACAAAATATTACCCAGTTTGTGCAAAATTCTATTTTTAAGAGATAAACTTTGAGAACATTTATACAATACACAATGATGTGTTCGAAACATCCAACATAAAGTGTAGAATGGAATTATACATTACCTGGAGTTTACAAAACAAATTACAGGAAAAGGAAGAATAAACAGTAATGCAGTAATGCCATAATCCAAGACACTCAACAAAAAGCTATGAGCAAGTAAAAACCTTGATTCTCTAGTCAAAAACTGCTTAACTCTATAAAGTGAACCTAATCTCTGAAGAGTTTTCCTTAATTTATTCAAATGAGGTTCAAAAGTTAATTTTGAGTCAAGAATTATCCCTAAGTATTTAAAACTATTTACTAATTCAATAACTTTTCCATCCTGAGTAACAATGGGATGTAAGCTACTAGGCTCAATAACCTTATTTGCAAACAGCATAACTATAGTTTTACTTGAATTAAGTACCATAAAATGTGTAAATGACCATTTCTGGAAGGAATCCAAGTCAGATTGAACCTCAGCCAGAGCATCATTAGGAGTTGAACCAACATGATATATCACTGCATTGTCAGCGTAAAGAATCATTGATGAATAGGAGTACACCAGGTGAGCAGAGTTTATATAGAATGAAAAAATCAAAGGGCTGAGGATTGACTCTTAGGGTACTCCACATTTAATGGCACTAGGGGAAGAAATGCTACCATCTATCCGGGTACGATGGAATCTGTTAGAAAGGTAATTACAGTACCAAGAAATAACATTATCAGAAAAATGGAAACTGGATAGTATACCATTTAATAGGCCATGTTCAACCAAATTGAAGGCCTTGGCGAGGTCCACAAAAAACACCGTAACAGACAGCCCTTTATCAAGGGCAGCCTGAATGGCACCTGTGAACCCCACCAAGGCCATCTCAGTGTTATGACATGGCTTAAAACCATACTGACAATCTGAGAGCAAATTATGGTTTTGTAAATGCTCAAAAGTTTGGTCCAAACTAATTAATTCAAGTATTTTAGATAATGGTGATAACAGAGAAATTGGATGATAGTTTGACAAGATAGTAGGATCGGCAGATTTCAGAATAGGTGTGATTATGGCCATTTTCCAAAGGCTAGGGAAAACTCCATTAAACATAGAAAAATTAAACAAAACTGAAAGGGGGTAAGAAAAGGAATTTATCCCTAACTTAATAATTTGGAAATCTAGTCCATCATCAAAAATATAGAGTTGAGGATCCATTTTTAGCACATATTCCTTAATCAGGTCAGGAGATACCTGGTTAAAGTGAAATCCAGAAGGGACCATCTCTTTTACCAACTTTGTAATACTATAAGAGCCACCGCAAAAGGAATTTCCATAGGAAGAGATTCTATAACTATCCAAGTTACCAAAAAGCCTATTAAAGGCTTTAGAGACAGGTAAAGTATCATTATTTAAACCTGTCTCAGATTGAACAGAAATATCAGGAACTTTTCTACCCGGCCCAATCAAACCATAAAGTATATCCTAGATTTTCTTGGGATTACCAAAGGATTTATTTTGTTCTGAGAGAAACAATGCAGTTTTAGCTTTACGAATGTCAGATTTACATTGATTCCTTGATTTATATTTCAACAAAAAAAAGAGGATCCAAACTTTGTTTATATAATTTCCAACTTTTGTCCCATAATCTCATAAGATGCAACAAGTAAGGAGAAATCCATTTTTATTTGGTGGCCCTAATTCTCATTCACCTCAAGTGGTGCAAGTTTGTTAATCACCCCAACATAACAAGAAACAAAAACATCCAGCATAGAATCAAGGTCCTTAATAGACTCCATCCCTGTCCAGTCAATACCAGAGCAGGCAGTATCTACCAGCTCAGATGTAAGGGACCTAATTTTGCTAAATACAATGTACTTAGGGGGATGCTTAACCAACTTGACTGACCACTGACAGAAAACTGAACAATGATCACTCAATACATCAGGCATCACACCAAAATCATTTATCCGATCTGGGTGGGTGGTTATAATCCAATCAAGTACAGTTACCAAATCAGTTTTAAGATTAAATCTGGTCACCTCATTTATCAATTGAAATAGGCCAAGATCCACCAATAAATCTGTAACAGCACTATATGACTCTGCTACCCAGTTTCAATTAAAATCACCAAGAAGTATCCACTCTCTATGGTCAGGAAGTCAATGTTTAACTTCTGTGATAAGATTCAATCCAGACTCAATCCCTTTAGGGGGAACATAAATAGATCTAATAATAAGATGTTTACTATGATCAAGAAGCAAATCTATAGAAATTAAGTCACAGCCAGAGTCACACAAAGAATGGGGGATAATAGTAAACTTTAAATTTATTTTTAACATAAGTCATAGACCCACCCCTATGTTTACCCACCCTATCTTTTCTACAATGTTCATAGTCTTCTAGGAAGATGTCTGCATCTTTAACATTATCATTAAGCCATGTTTCAGAAAGAGTGACAATGTCAAAACAATGCTGTTCAATCCAAGCAACAAATAAAGCCCATATCGCTGTTAGGCTGTGAACATTGAGATGAATGATATTTAAGGATGACTCAGATGGGGACATAACGTTCTTTACAGAATCCTTAACTGCAGAAAAAAATGGACCTTGGTGAGGATGCACAGAACCTGACATTAATAATAATTACAAAATGGGCTAAGAAATCTATGGGCTCTGACTGGCTGACGGCTCTGCCAAGGTGGGCATCTATCAGGTAACAAAGCCCGGATATTAAAAGTACCAGCCTAGCCTGCCCCATCACCAGTATCCTGCTGCCCACCCTGCTTCCTAATTGGTGCAAACCCCCAATCTGATTTCAAATCTCCTGCATTTTTTTTGTCTCGCTAAGCGAACCCTACACTAGGAGCTGATCTCCCCAGTACACAGTGTGAAAAAGTCACACATTAATTCAAATACTTCAGAAAAATGTCACTCTTGGACTGATCCACAAGTTGAGTTGAACAGGACAGAGGCCGCTGTGAATAAGAGCAATGGTATTTTTCTTTCATTTTTCTGAACTGCATATGAAGTGCTCTCTGTCACGTTGTTTCTCGCTCACCCAGTATCTGATTTGTAACAGAAGAAAAAAGACCCCCACCCCCGTCCAGCTCCCAGGCCCACTCGGTACTATAAACTAGAAACAGTGCTTAGATATGAAAATAAGCAAATAAGACTGCCGAAAAAGCACTTTTCTCTTTTTTTTTTTTTTGTAATTTTCTCTTTTATTTGTTGGCTATGCTTGTGATTGAATGAACAGCCGCCTGCCTGGCACATTCATAAAGCAGTTACCACACTCCAAACAGCCCATTGCAATCATGCTTCAGCTGTGGTTTGGTAATCAAACAAAAAAAAAAAACACAAACAGTTCCCTGGCTTGCGATTGCTCTCCTGCTGCCCTCCAGTCAGGATTCTCTTCACTATCGAAGCAGCATGGTTGTATAAAAAGCAACGGGAGCCTTTGCCAAACTGATTTCTTTTTTCATCATTTCAAGCACCGAGGGAAGATCTGGAGTCCACGATTGTCATGGGAGGGGATTCATACTCAATATTTGCTGTGCCGCACCCCACCCCACTCCGTGGCACCTCTGACTGCTGTTGAAAAAAACAAACAGAAACTGCCCTAACTTGGGAGTGCACTTCTCTCCCAATTTTCAATGTATTTATCTGCCCCACAGTGTGACTGCCCACCCACCACTTCTGCGCCTCTCATTTCTAATTAATTAATTCATCTTTTAAATGGCAGCCCTCCTTGACAGTAACCCAGCTCAAAACAAAAGGTAAGTTCACAGAAAAAACATTTACCTGTACATAACAGGCTGTTTTGCTGCTGGGGGAGGGGGGAGACCATTACAGCCAGCTGAAGCAGCTATCTGCAGAAAGGAACTATTTTATTACAAAGAAATCAAACTGCAAAGAGTTGTAACACTTAAAAAAATAAAAATTTTATTTAAAAATATTTAATGCAGTTGCCCATTTTCTAAGTGCATTAATACCCTCAAGGGTGGGTGGTATGGGCAATACCAGACCTTCCAGGGGCTATAAGGCCCTCCGCCTGTGGCGTCAGGCCTCATTACGCCCCTGGGTGGTCTGGTATTGCCCAATACTGCCCATCCTGTTGGATATTATTTCTTACTAAAGCTAACATCCCCCACAACCTGGTTTTATTCACAAAATATCTCTCCCTTCTGTTACGATGCTTAATGGATTTCAGACAACCTTGAGAAAATAAGCACTCAGATAACAATAGGGGGTAACATTGGAGGAAAACCTGTTTCATACTCAGATTTATCTGGGTGGAAACCCTCTAGAAACATTCTGGATAAAAAGGGGGAGGAACAACTAAAATTGAAAAACTCCAATTCAACGTAAGACCCCCCCCCTTCAGACATAGTGGGAATATTAACACCACCATTATTCAAAATAGTCAAACAACTCAAAACAATTAACCAAGACATGATTATTTCAAATAAAAACTCCTTGTAGTAAAAAAAAATTAAAAAAATAAAAAAAATAGGAATATATAAGGGACAGGTGTTCAGTGGGTGGAGCTGCCACTAGATGCAAGGGAAGAGTGTACCTGATGGTTACTGCTGTTCCCACACCAATGATGGACCCCCTGCTGCATTCAGCCGCCCACCACCATCACCCCACACCCAGACCCCCCCCATGATGGGTATAGAAAGAGGATGAACATCCAGCCCTTGACTGTCAGTCACTCTGGCAGTCCATCTCACTGTCAGTGTTGTAGGTGTGTGAAAGCTGGTGGTTCCGTCCTGCCCTGGTGGGAGTCAGTGAGTGGAGCAGCTTGCACCCCTCTCAGAGGAGAGGGGGCCCAGGGACACTGAATCCTGTCTGTATCCCCTACACTGACATCCTCGAGTCACCCAAGTTCCGAAACCTGAATCGCTGCTGTGATACTGGTATCTTCCTGACCAACCCATGTTACTACCCCCCCATGCAAACCCTTTCCACCTGACACAGCTCATAGGTATTTTCATTAGTCATACTATCTCACTAACCCATTTTCCACTTTGTCTACAGATCCAGTGGAACCATAAGACACCACCCCCAGTATTGGAGGACAATGACCACATGTATCAAGTGTTTCTTGTTTATTTGGAGTTCCTCATTTGTCCCAGTTAGTTGCCACATGTATCAAATGCATCTTGTTTTATATTTTGAATTCTCATTTGTACCTGTTAGTTGCTAAAGAGCTACAGATCCTTTGTGATCCCTTTGCTATTCGTATTTTACAGGTGCAACTAGATGTTCCCTCAAGCCACCCAAACCCCATCCCACAGTCTGCAGGTGCCAGGAAAGAAATCTTTGTCACACAACAGTACCTCAGTCACCACATTGGTGCATGTATATCCATGGAAAAATATCAAAGTAATGCAGAAAACCTGCACAACACCAGTCAAGAGTCATGTCAGCACTAAAAAACAGTATACACAGTACTTTGAGACTGATTAATATGTAGAAAAATGCATTTGACATTTATTTATATAAAAAGTCAAATGCAACCTGGTTGTATATGTGCATATGAAGCTGAGCTATAGAAAGTCTGTACTGTACCAGGCACTTATCCCTTTGGGGTTATTGCTGGGTGTCTCCTTGCAGAAATGCTGTCTGATATGAAGCTTTGCACAGTGCCTTTTGTGCTAAGTAGCAATTCTGTGTGATGTCCGATTCATAACACACAATGCAACATTGGTGTACAGAGCTTAACTTTTAGGAATGTAAATGGGTAAGAATGACATGAAAGCCATGGCAAAACACCCACAGGACCCGTAGCATGCACTGATGATTTAACATCAACCAGACTTAATCTGAAGATACAGTTTTGCTAGGAGGCCACCAGCAGTAGCTATTAGGGAACTTGCCTTGTATGGTACTGACTTCTGTATCGCAGCTTCATATACACTGATCTGACTACTTTTCGGTGGTGGGTTGCATTTTGGCACAAATGAATGCCAAATGCATGTTTGCATACATTTCTCTTGTTATGGAGTAGAGAAATCCAAATAGCTGCGGAGACCCTTTATCAACAAGTTTGCTTGCTTTTAAATGCAGTAATAACTGGTTGTGATGTCACACCCAGTTATTATGGTGGTTCATTAGAGAGCTGAAGCTCGGTGCCAGCATTTAAGAAGTGGCATTGGCAGTGGGCATTTTCTGATGTGAAGCACTCTAGGGAGAAAAGTCTTCACTACAACTCTCACGCTCCACTGCACTCCAGTCACACTGAAAACAGTTTAAAAAGAAGTGCAAGGACAGCAATACAGTACAGCTGATGCTCCTTCCTCTTCCCTCCCTGGATGACCACCAGCAACCTGGGAGCACTTCCAAAACACATGTTGTTGGTATGCTGGGCAATAGTGTTAGCACTGAGACACAGAGCTGGCACCAGCCTTTCCTTTTTATATGTGCAATACTTTCTGGTTGTGTTCTACTGCATATAAATTTGATTTGGTGTAAACAATAAAACCTGACAGTGAGCGCTAACATGATAATAATAATTTCACATCTCAAGTGCATTTAATGGCACTCTGCTGTGCCTTGTGCCTAACAGTGCACCTGAGGCATGTGATTATACCACCATAATGCATACCCTGTTGTGTTATGACTTAAATATTACTGTTTAAACATAAGTAGGAGTTTTGGTATTCCTTAGTAAGACTGTAATAGTGTGAGTACTTAAGAGGAGTAGTACACAACAGGTGTGCATTTTGTTACAGAATATATGCATGCCTAAAGTGTCTTGCACGTGAGTGAATCTCATACCTACAACCACTGCAAGCATGTGTATGTTCTATAACAGACATGCACCCTGTCTTGT
Organism: Neoceratodus forsteri; assembly: GCA_016271365.2. NCBI lineage: Eukaryota > Metazoa > Chordata > Ceratodontiformes > Ceratodontidae > Neoceratodus > Neoceratodus forsteri. Next base: position 981,912,445 of record CM028131.1, on the reverse strand, counting down.
ATTACTAAAATAAAAGTATCACAATTAAGCATCGTTCAGCCAGCTCTGTGGCACTGAGCAATATTTCATCACTCTGATATGCTGGCAACCCTGGGTCATGCCACAAGCCCAGATATCAGAAGCAGAGGCCAGCAGAGTGGGAGTTCAGAGCATCCTTTGGATGCTTCCTTCCTGGTGGAGGGCTCTGCTGCAGAATTTCACAACAGCTTCCGGTGGAGGGGTGCAGCAATGTCCTTGGCAGCGTGTGATCACATACTGTCAGATGTTCCCACCCCAGGAAGCCTCTTGGGCTACACATATTAGTGGGAGGTGGATGGGACATAAAAATGTAATTAAAAGCTCAGATATATATTTTTTTCACAGTTCAATTTTAAAAACTTGAATTCTGGGTACTTTATCACTATCTTCACACTGAACCATGTCATCCTTTTAGACGCATTGAGGTCTGATGTGATGGATACTACCCATGAAGATAACATTTTTAATATCCTTCAAGCACAATTGGAAAGGTACGATATCCTAGGATCTAGTTACAACGGGACTGAATTGTCATCATTCTGTCAGTGAGCACCAACATTTTCTTCTCTTAATCTTACCAACTCTGTTTGCTGAAGTGAAATAAAACACTTTGAAATGTGGGTTATTGCCTGATTAGATCACTTCATGTGCTAAAAGGAGCTTGGTGGAAACACATCATTCCTCATGGTGCAAACTGTTATCGATAACATACATTTATTATTGCTTAGATTCTGCATTATGTTGAAGGAGCAGGACAGAGAACTTTATCAGTTAAAGCAGAAAGAGGCTGGGAAGGCAGTCAGAACAGCAAAGGCCCAAACCAAGGAAAGGATAGCCAGCTCTGTTAAGAAGGGGGATAAGACCTTTTATAGGTACATTAGGGAATGAAGAAAGACCAAAGGAGGGATACTGAGGCTTAATAAAGGGGAGGGAATGTGGGTAGAGGGTGACAGTGAAAAGCAGGGATACTGAACAAATATTTCTGCTCAGTATTCACAAAGGAAGAGGATGAGGAGGTACCTAAACCAAACAAGAGAAATACTCTGAAGATGGGGGTTGATACCAGTCCATTTACAGAAGAAAGGGTTCTGAAAGAACTAATAAAATTGAAGGTGGACAAAACAATGGGGCCTGATGGGATTCACTCAAGAATTCTAAAGGACCTAAGGGTAGAACTAGTGACACCACTGACTACTCTCTTTAACAAATCATGGGAGGATGGGGTGGTACCTGAGGACTGGAGGAGGGCAGATGTGATTCCTCTTCACAAAAGTAGGAACATGACAGAGGCAGGAAACTACAGACCAGTTAGTTTGATCTCAGTGGTGGGGAAACTGATGGAATCACTTCTGAAGGAAAGAATTGTTGAGTACCTAGAGGCCAGTGGAGCACAGGACCCAAGGTAGCATGGATTCATGATGGGAAGGTCATGTCAGATGAATCTAATACATTTCTTTGACTGGGTGACCAAAGTAGTAGTCCAGGGAGGGGCTGTAGACATGGCCTACCTAGATTTTAGCAAGGCATTTGATACAGTCCCACACAAAAGATTAATACACAAGTTAGCCAGCCTTGGAGTGGGTCCCAAGGTGGTAGCCTGGATAAAAAATTGGCTAGACAACAGGATGCAAATGGTAGTAGTAAATGGAGTCCACAGTGAAGAAAGGAGGGTTGCTAGCGGGGTACCACAGGGTTCAGTACTAGGATCGGTCCTTTTTAATGTCTTTATAAGTGACATTGCAGAGGAACTGAAGGGAAAAGTATGTCTTTTTGCAGATGACGCAAAGATCTGCAACAGGGTTGATATGCAAGATGGAGTGGAAAGGATGAGAAGGGACTTGGCAAGGTTGGAGGAATGGTCAGATGTATGGCAGCTCAGATTCAATGCAAAGAAGTGCGAGGTAATGCACCTGGGAAACAAAAACCCAGGGGAAAAGTACACAGTGGGGGATGAGATACTGACAACAGTAAAAATGGAAAGGGACCTGGGGGTAATTATATCAGATGACCTAAAGGTGGGCAAGCAATGTGAGAAGGCAGTAAGGAAGGCTGGGGGATACTGGGATGCGTAGGGAGAGGCATCAATAGTAGAAAACAGGAAGTTGTTATCCCGCTGTACAGACAGTTGGTGAGACCCCATCTGGAGTACTGTGTGCAGTTCTGGAGACCCCATCTCTGCAAAGACATAAATAGAGTGGAGGCTGTCCAGAGGAGAGCAACCAAAATGGTGCAAGGTCTGCACCGGAAGACATACGAAGAAAGACTGAAGGAGCTTAATATGTATACCCTTGAGGAAAGAAGGGAGAAAGGGGACATGATAGAAACTTTCAAGTACCTCAAGGGAATCAACAAAGTCTAAGAGGGTAGCATCTTTCAGAAAAAGAGATGTGCAAGAACATAGGGGCACAATTTGAAGATAGAGGGGGGACAGCTCAGAGGTAATGTGAGGAAGTATTTTTTCACAGAGAGGGTTGTGGATGCATGGAACAGCTTCCCTGAGGAGGTCGTGGAGTGAAGAACAGTGGGGGAATTCAAGAATGCATGGGACAGACATAAGACAGTCCTAGTGGGGGGTAGGAGGAAGTGAGCTGTTGGTTAACTAGGATCTGCAGCTTATCTGTTAGGTAAGAAAATGGGCAGACCAGGTGGGCCAAGCGGTCCTTATCTGCCATCACATTCTATGTTTCTATGATAGGGTAGTAAACCATAAGTAACAAGATAGGCTGTGTAAATAAGTATATTTTAGTTTCTACAGTATATTGCATATTTAATTTATATAAAATAAGTATATGTTATAAAATTATAATCAGCTTTGGGATTAACATGGCAACATAAATATAGAGGGTAATGAATGGGGAACAGTTAGTAACAAAGTTGTGGTCCCTTAGAGAGGTTGTTTTGCCAACCTAGTAAATCTCGAGAGTGAAGCTTGAGAGGTTTACAGTTGGTATAGCAACCCTGACAAAGGGAACATAGCATTGTTGTTTAATGTTCCTAATTCATTGGTCTTTATATGGTTTTACAGTGCTCTCACTGACATCCCAGACAGCAATGCCACACAATGCAGAGTGTCAGCATTGTGCTGTCGAGATGTAATGTATTGAAATAAGGGGCTGCCCCCAAAAATCCACGGTCTCTGGATATCAACTCCCAGATGGAGTTGAATCAGGGAGGCGGTGCAACACTGGAAGCTGCAAAACCACTGTCTGCAAGGACCAGCACAGCGACCCGGCATTTTCAGGGGAAATCTGTTGAAGTGCTGGTCTTCGCAGTAGTGGTGTCGACCTCCTGTCAGCATACATCTTTATAGTGTATGGACAATATTCAAAACAGTACTGCCTTTGCCAACCCATTTTCCCTGTTACACTCTGCCTTTCTTCTGACAACAGACTGTGCCTCTTCCCCACACCATGTTCAAGCCCCACTCACATCTAAGAGCTATTTTGATCATGTTCATGCCTCCTCAATTTGTGTACCTGTAGGATCATCCATAGAATTATGTGGGTTTATCAGTAGTTGCTTGTCAGCAATACTTTCCAAAACAAACAGCCACAAAATCTGGGAGATTTGCATGTGTAAATGAGTTAATGTTATGACATCGTTGTGACATAGTCAAAAGGGTATGAGAACCTCTTGGTGTCACAGCGATACCATAATGAGTATAGAAATTCATCAAATTCAACCCTTATTAGTCTCTCCCACACAGTATAACAGCATTGCCCCAAACATTCAATTAACAGTAAAAGCCCATTCCTAAGCAATATTTTTAACCTTACTTTTAATAGTCATGTAACAAATCAAGGTACTCGTCTGCAGTACAAGCGTACTGCTACAATGCAGTCCATACCCATCATCCAGACAGCTGTGAAAACTGCCATCTTGGCCTTCTAATTTGCATCTCATTTAAATGTTTTATGCTATTAGCAGGCTAACTTAAGGCTTCTTACTGTGAAGGACATTGTGATGGCCCATTGTAATACAATCGACTGTTAAACATCGCAAAAGCAGTTTTAATGCTAATTTAAGGCTAATTTCATACTGCTATGTTAAGGTTAAGCGAAGGCTTACATTTTGATCCCCACAGTGCTAGTGGGGAAAGATTTTTGTACACCGTATCTATTTTTAATGCTTTGTATTAAATAAATGTGGCTTTTTTTTTTTTGTTACTCCATTCACGGCGAGGTCTCAGTTATATACAGTACTTGGGGATCCAGTGTTACATGTGGGGTCTTTACTTGTTTGAATTATGTGCTCTTTAGCCTAGATGACAATTAATATACCGGGGCGCAAATTTTTTTCCACTTTCTGACACTGAATATTCTCTTTCTTTCCATCTCCTCCTTAAATCCTGTATTTTTGGGTTGGGCTTCTATTAAGACTCAGTGTCCCAGTTTACCTTAAGGTTGAACCGAGCCACACCGTGTATGAGCGAGGGATGGTTGGAGACATGATTAGAGAGCAGGAAGCATGGGATGAGCTTGTCATTTCAAACTGCATAGTCAGTTTGGGATTATTTTTCTGCGTAAAGCAGAACAATTTTAGTGAGAGGGCCGAGCTGCAAGACTCATGGTGGTATGCAATTCTGATCTGATCTGGAAGCCAATACCATCCGTGCTGCTAAAAAAAATAATTGCTGGTCTGCAGTTTGATATAACTCACTGGCCTGCTGCTGAGGTTGGAGGAAGCGGCGAGTACTTACATGAGCAGCTGATGGGGCCTGCGACCTAGACAAACAGTGCATGATCCGTGCTTCATGAACCGCCTGATCAAGTTATCACTGGGCTACGGCTGGATGGACTGACTGGTCTGCTGAGGTTGGAGGAGTGTGGTGTGTGTGGGGGCATGTGTGCTGCTGCACTTTCCTGGGCCATCTGACTTGGCCTGAAATCAGAGTCTTTGCTGGACTCTGTGTGTGTGTGTGTGTGTGTGTGTGTGTGTGTGTGAGAGAGAGAGACCTGGGCCGCAGTGAGTGATACTGTATGGCGAGGTCAGTTTTGGTACGTTGACATAGCAGGGTAGTTCAGTTGGGTATTGGGTTCAACTGCAGTAACGATAGTGAAGGGAACCAACTGAATTCATGCAGGGGGGGCTCACAAACATAGGAATCCTGGCTACCTTAATTTAAGCTGAAGGAAGGGGCTTAGCATCCCACAGTAGAGCTCATCAGTCAATCAGGAGACTTAATAAAACGTAAATGCTGAGCAGGCACCTTTCTCTGTGATGATCTGTTGGTAGCTACTAGCTCCACTCACCTGTGGGGCCTGAAGAAAGTGAGATATCACACAGGGTGGCTGGTGCTGGGCAAGGAGAAGGGTTGAGCCAGGAGAGGGACTGGCACTGGTTTGACTAAAATGCAAAGTTTATGCTATTATCTCTGCTCTACATACTTCAGAACCAAGTTGAGACAGACATACCCCCAAAAATAATACCTTTCTGTGATGTCTGCCTGGGAAGTGGGAGCCGGGGGGAGTGGGCAAGGGAGCCAGGTAGGAGTAGAGCAGAGGGCCAGGTGGGAGTGTGGCCGGGGGAACAGTTGGAGTGTTGGGAGGAGTTGGACTGTGGGGCAAGGGCCGGGGAGGTTGGAGTTGGGGCCAGTGAGAGGGAAAGTTGGAGTGTGGAGCAGGGAGGAGGGAGAGTTGAGTGTGGGGCAGGGCCAGCGGAGGGAGGGCTGGAATGTGGGGAGAGTTGGGTGTCAGCAGGGACCAGGGAGGGGCAGGAGATGGAGTGGGGAGGCCGGGGAAGGGGTTGGAGTGGGGGTAGGGGCTTGGGGAGGGTTGGAGTGTAGGGCTGGGGGGTGAAAGGAGAGTTTGAGTGTGGGGCAGGGGGAAGGTGGAGTGTGGGGCAGGGGCTGGGACCTGGGGGGGTTGGAGTGTGGGGCTTGGGAGGAGAGTTGGAGTGTGGGGCAGTGGCTGGGGGGTTTGCCCCTTAATTTTAAAATACAATGTTGACACTGTAGACTGTGTAATGAGGGAGTCAAGACACTGGGAAAATCTGAAGACAGGAGAAATGGTCAAGGGTCTAGAAACTAAAATTCAAAGCAAAAAAGTAAAGAAAAGCTGTGCCCACAGGGGGTCAAAAAACTGAAACTGAAATACTGGTGGTAGAAGTGTTGGAAACAAACTACATGGGGGGTCTTTAATAACAACTTACATAATCAATGCAGTATAGTAGAGCAGTGTAGAAGGCAAATAGGTTGCTGGTGGTGCAAAGACAGGGGCATCCCATCAAAAGGAATGTGGTAATCCTTCCCCTGGGCAAATCTCTGATGCACCCACACTTGGAATCCTGCATGCAATTCTAGATCCACACACTAAAAAGGACAGGGAAGGAGTTAAAATGGTGCAGAGGAAGTTAACAAAAATAAGTGTGGGGCAGCAAGAAAAGTCCTACATGGAGAGGATATATCATAGCAGACCTCAACATATTTACAATGGAAACCAGTAGGGTAAGGGGAGAACGTTGTTGAACTATTCAAAGTTTCTTCACAGGACAAAAAGCATGAGCTGCTCAAGAGCAGGCATGGGGTGGGGGGGGGTGATTTACAATGGATGCCAGAAAAGCATTTAGGAACAGGTTGAAGAATGGGTGGTCCACCTCAGATAAGTGGAAAGATTCAAGCAAGGGTGACAGGTTTATGGGGCTAGTAAGGGCATCTGGGGAGGAAGACCTGGAGGAAGGGAGCGGGAGTGAATGACCACTAGGATATTTGCATCATACTATAGGTAGAGTGAGGCAGACATTTCTGTTTCAGTGTGGATAAAATTTATTCAAGCCATCAGCCTTCTGGCTCCACATCACAATCGTGCTATTATTTCTTCAGTCATTTAAGGGACTATGTAAACTATTGGCCAGACTGTAATGGTTCTTGGGGCCCAGTCCTCAAAGGTACTCCACATCCAAGTAACTTGAACATAAGTAGGGTGTGTTGTCCTGCAGGTCATGTTTATGCCTGTCTGCTTCCACAACCCCTGCCCTGTGAGCCACTTTTGTAGTGCCATGCATAGGGGCAGGTGTGGCAGCATTGGCTAAAGCTGGTACAGGCCATTGTCTACCAGTCCACTAGTACCAGTCCACAAGTGAATCCCTACCTCCATATGGTAGGATATGGTGAGATACATTGGATGAAAAAACAAATGTGCCAGGAAAATGTGACATGGTGCAGGTTAAGGGCTTGTGGCCCACTTCAAAGACAACCAACACAAAGTTTAACGCACTCCAGAGTAACATGCAACATATTTCCAGGATAAATATTCCAACACAGATAAGTAGCTACAACCTGAACAGTTTGTGTGTGCTTGCAGCATTTACGGACTTTTTCAAGCTACTTATCTGTGTTGGAATATTTATCCTGGACATATGTTGCATGTTACTCTGGAGTGTGGCTAAATTTTGTGTTGGTTATGGTGGGATACAGCCATCCTGCAGGACTTCCTACAGGCACAAACATTTAATTTAATAAATTCTTCAGCCGATGTCAGTTATGCCCTCAGCCCACCAAGGATATTAGGGACTCAAGAAGAAGGGGAGGTGACTGGGCTCAGAATCTTGGTGTATGGTCAAGCTGAGTGAAACAGAGTACAAAGACAAAGTACTTATTTCACTAGTAAAGTAACAGCAAAACACTTGGGTTCAGTTGATGTTTTTGAATCTGACAAATTTCATGTGGTGATCACTATTCATCCAAAGTAACTAACTAATGTAGCGATTAGTTAAACAAAATTGGGTAAAAAATTTTTTTTTTTTTTACTTTTTTTCTCACCTATCTGCTGGGGCATGTCTTGGGTTCTCTCTCTTGGCCTGCAGCTCCTGACCACCTGCCTGAAGAGCAGCTCTACTGAGTTCTGAATCACTATCAGGACTTCTATCTTTCCCCCGGGCCCTTGAAGAATCCAGGAGTCCCCAAAGGGTAGTGTTGGTGGGGGGGGCGGCATTGTGCATGTGGGCCTTCGCCTCTGGAGTTTGCCTTTGCCTCAGTCAGTCAGCAGTTTTTTTTTTTCCCTTGCTTATGTCCTTGATCCCACCCCCGCAGAGCTCAGACATGCAATGGTGTCTGGAGACACATGCCACAGCTCAGCCCCGCTACTCACTGCCCTGGCATGCACAATGCCTCCAGTCACCACCTGGGGCCACTGCAATCCCAGGCAAGCCTGAATCCCTCCCCACAAGAGGAGACCTGTCCTCCAGATGCTCAAACCTCTCTCTCTCTCTCCCCCCTGCCGACCCCGGTGGCCCAGGCTTGTTCCCGATCTCGGGTTGCTGGCGCAGCATGAGGTGTGGCATCCAGTGCCTCAACCCTTAGTGCCACCAGGCCGAAGACATGGGTTTTAAGAAAAGAAATGACAGTGGATTATTTATGACTTACAATTAGTTGCATATGCAGCAACATATGTAAATGAGCATGTTTTGCCTACATCTGGATTTTGTTAGACATATTTTCTTTATATTGGAATTGCATTCAATTTATGGATAATGCATTTACAATGTAGATAGATTCTTTCTAAAAGAAATGCAGATGTAAGTAAACCTTTCTCATTTACATATTTTGCTGCGTATGCAGCCAAAGGTAAGCCATAAAGGCTCTATTAGGATTTCTTTAGGCTTAAAACTAAAAACATTTCTTTTAGATTTATTAAACATCTGAAAGTAATTTAGGATTGAACATTTGCATATTTCTCTTCAAATAAAGCCAAAAAAAGGAAAAAAAAAATCCATTCAAAAAAGTAGGTTTTTTTTTTCACTTTTGTTTTTTCAGCCAAAAATAAAGAGGATTGAAATTTAGCATATTTTGTCATGTATACAGCCCAAACTAAGCCATTCGTAAAACAGGAAATTACCATAAAAGTTTTTCTGGATTAAATACAGTTTCAAGTGAATTTAGAGGGAATTTAAATCTTAAGAAAAAGGTAAAAGTAAGTCAGTGTCAATCTACAATTTTTGGTAAGGGAACGCCTCAACGAAGTCAAGGTGCAGGACATCTACCACATGCCCATTGTTCAGTTGCCTTGTCTCCCAGTCATAGTGCTTTACTAGGTTGGTCTGTCAGGATCTGCCCTTATGTTTATGCTGCCTACTGTCCAGTACCCCACTGACCTGCACCAGGATCACTAGCCTCTTTGTCTGGATTGTTTCCATTAGTTTCCACACTATTTATGTGATGCACACTGGTATATTTATTTAGTTTTTACCAGGTAGGTGCTCTAGCCAGCAGTGTGACTATTTTCAGGCAGGACCCGGGAAAGTACATAACATCATGAAAATAGGTACAGAACAAATCCAACAATGAGAAGTAGACCTTGCATCCTAGGGAAGACAAATCCTTATGCATAGAATGTAGGGAGTTTGAGCACGAAGCACAAGGGCAGCAATATAATTAACAGGGAAAGAATATTAGGTGCATCCTGTGGAGGAAATAAACAACATAGCAGTAGAACAAGCATTGCTAATGAACTAAGGTACAGGAAAAGTATTAACACAGAGAGTGCAGTAAATAGGAGATCCAGGTGGAGACTAACAGTTGAGGATAGAATAAAAGTGAGGGTGGGGGAGTAGCCAAGGCCAAAGAGAAATGCTGTCTGTCCAGGTCCAAAGATTAGTAGGGACTTGGACAAGTGCTTAGGGCATGGAACATGGGCATTGAGATAGGTGGCCTGACAGGCAGGAATTAGGGAGGATCAAAACAAGTACAATGGTCAGCCTGCGTAAGATAACAACGGAGCATAGTTTTAACGTGTAGGTGGGACCCAGTCTGCCTGACTTCCAGGGGGACAGTATTCCAGAACTGAGGAGCCACAAGTCAAAAAGCACCGGCTCCTTTAGAAGTAAAACATCTGGGAACTTTCAGTAAGGATTTTTCAACTGATCTCAGTTCATGAGAGGAGGTGAGAGGAAGTAACATCTCCGCTAGGGTTGTTGGGTTTTCATGCCTGATAATAGAATCAACAAGAGAACCCAGGTAGTATTGTCTAGTAGCCATAGGGGAGAATCAGCCCAAGTCCTCATAAACTTGGCAACGGTGCCTAAGTTGAGGGGAAGAGGACACATAGCGGCATATATTATTGTAAGTAGCATCCCATTTCAGTGGGGGTTTGGGCAGCACCAAGGATGGGGGCACAATAGTTGAGGGTAGGCAACAGAATTCCCCTGGCAATGGCCAGTTTATCTGATGGTGTTAGCATATAGCTTGTCTTGTATGCAGCACCCAATTTGATATTTACTGCCTTGCAGGTAGTTTGCATATGCAGGTTGAGATCCAGAGATTGATCCAGCAGGACCCCAAGATAGTTAAAGGATGAGGCCGAGTGGCTCTGGCACTGCTATCTGCTGGTGGCCAGATCTCTGCATCCAGCCTGCCACCCCCTAACCAAGGAAAGCAGCCACAAGTCCAAACCAAGCTCTCCACTTCAGCCACGTGGCCCTGGCACTGTTACTTGCTGACGGCTGGACCTCTGCATCCATTCCACAACCTTCTGACCAAGGAAAGCAGCCACAAGCCCAAACCAGGCTCTCCACTTCAGCCAAGTGGCCCTGGCGCTGTTACCTGCTGGTGGCCGGACTTCTGCATCTATCCCGCCATCCCCTGACCAAGGAAAGCAGGTACGTTTGGTCAGTTCCTAGCTCAGAACTGTGAGGCTTCAATCCCCGTAATTGGACCTGCTCCTGGGGACTGTGGCTGCTTCCCGATTGGATGCTGCAGATCCCCATTGAGAAAGAAAGCATACAAGGCACCTTTTTTAAAACACAGCTCGGCCACTGCCTTGCTGTACTGCTCTCTGGACAATTTTTTTCGCCCACCCCCCCTTTATTAAGTACACTTCCCCAGTGATCCTCACCCCATGAGGCCTCACAGTAGTCAATTACAGCAACTCCTTAAATAGGGCTCTCCTTTCTGTAACTTCTTAAAGGGGTAATCCTCTCTCATGCTCAAATAACTTATCATCCTCAAAGCATCTGGGATCAAGTGCACTGACACTGACTATGGTCCTCCTCCTACTTCCTATACCAGCACCACCTTATTTAGGACCATCGCCCTCTACTCATAGTACCCCCCTTATCTGCAACACCTCTGCCAGACCCTCGCCCGATGCTCGATCACCTCCACCCCTCAGTATCCCCCCAGAGTTCCACTCCTGCTACCTCTTACTTCCCACTCATACCTTGGTCTCTTCTCCTCAATCCCTTTCCCACCTTTCGTATTTTACCCACCCCTTGCACTCCAGCACCCGGCCCCATGTCCAGTCACAAGGGGAGATGCCACATTCACTACCATGCTTTGGTTCGCCTAATCACCCTCCAGTTGCTTCTATCAAGGAACATTAATCCAAACCCTGGCCCCGTGCTCAACCTTATGAACAAGCCTGCCCAGACTCAAGGACTCCGCAAAGTTTTTATGAATATTTGCAGCCTCCTTAAGAAGGCTGCTGCATTCCAATGCTGGGTTATTCAGCACCAACTGGACATTGTTGCACTTGTCGAAAACTGGTTATCCAAATCCACCCCTGACTTCTTCATCTCCCTCCCTGGTTACACCATTTTTCAGGGAAGATTGAGTGGGTAAGTGTGGAGGTGGTTGTGCTGTCTATATGCGTGACTCCCTCCTTGGACATGCACTTCCACCAACCAAGCTTGATAAAGGGGTGCAAGCCCTCACACTAAAAATCTCCCCCAACCCTGGTAAGGGCCCACTCTTTCTCACCATTGCCTATATTCTCCCCAGAAAGCAAGACCTCAGCATTCAGGCACTTGCTGACAACCTCTCTGGCCTACTGCCCAAAATGGCCCAGATAATTGTTGGTGACCTGAATATCAACTGGATCTCTGCCACGGCCTCCCAAACCAGAGATATCTTTGCCGCCCTTGACATGTTCCAGCTTGTCACCACCCCAACTAGATTCAACCCCTCTACTGGCTCCAGCACCCTCCTGGATATCACCATTACCAACCGCCCCCAGAGGGTGCTTGATATCAGTGTACTTCCCAACTCACTTAGTGATAACTCCCCGGTCGTATTCTCTTGGTCTGCTGCCAACAGCAGTCCTGCACCACAAACCACCCAATGATGTCGCCTACTCCCAGGCAGCCTGTATCACCTTAAACTGTACCTCTCACAACTGGATTGGTCCTCAATCAGGCTTACACTGTCCATAGACGAGGCATTATATTTTTTCACTCGCACTTTTAACACTGTCTGTGACCTCTATGCCCCTTCGTTAGAAATCACACCAAAAATCAAAACATGCCGTGGGTTACCCCTTCCCTCCTTCACAAACTTAAAATGAGAGACAACCTTTGGCACATTGCCATGGAATCTGGCAAGCCAGCTGATAGGCAAGCGTACAACACTGAGTGCAATAAGTGTACTATGGCCATTCGACAGGCCAAAGCCCAGTACTACCAATCTGCTCTTGTCTTCTCCTGGGAGTCGGTTAGAAACTTTTGGGATAAAGTAAAGGAGCTGAATGGGAAATCCCGCTCCCAACCCCCTCTCAACTCTCCTTTATTGGAACTGTCTGTTCGGACGCCCTTGGCATTGCAGACTGCCTAAACCACACTTTCTCAGACCTGAGTTCAGTCCTTCCAGTAACTTCTTTGACCCCATCCCAGTAGCACCCCTGCCCACTCTCCAGAGACCTCCTTTCTACCTATGTTCCTTCTCCCTGTTGGAGGCTAGACCCCTTCTGCAAAAAGCCATTAGTGGTAACAACCCTGGCACACACCTACTGGACACTAGGCTACTTCGTCTGACATTGGATGCTATCCTGGTCCCACTTACCAAGCTGCTCAACTGCTCTCTGTGCCTGGGGCAGTTTCCCAGCACATGGAAAACTGCCTTCATCACACCCATCCTAAAAAGCGGCAATCGAGTGATCCTGGGTAACTATCAACCTATCTCCATCCTCCCCCCAACTCCCTAAGGCCCTTGAAAAAGTAGTTGCCAACCAGCTTGCTGAATACCTGGCCATGCACAATACCCTGTGCCCTGGATAGCATGACTTTCATGCAGGTCACAGCACCACAACCGCACTACTTGAATTCTCCAACTTCCTGCACTCTGCTCTTGATGCCGGAAGTCCTGCCAGTGCTGTGTTTATTGACCTCTCCAAGGTCTTTGGCATGATTTGCCTTCTTTTCCTGCTTGACTCCCTCAGATGCCTTGGTTTCTCCCCTGGACCCCTTGCATGGTTCATCAGCTACCTCTCTGCCAGAACTCAGTGTGTATAAATCAATAGTACCCTATCTGACACACGACCTGTCTGCTCTGGGGTTCCCAGAGCTCCATTTCAGGCCCTCTCCTCTTCAGTCTCTACCTCAACTCCCTCCCCTTGGCCTGCCCACATAAGATCCTCCTCTACGCGGATGACGCTGTGCTCTTCTCTGCTGACCCCAAACCCAGCACACTCCAGGCCACACTCCAACAAGCTTTTGATAGAGCTGAGCATTGGTTCACATCATGAAGGTTTGTCCTGAACCTAGAAAAGACCAAAGATATGCTCTTCTTTCATCACCAAAACAAAGCCAGTGAGCAGGTTTCCTCCTACAAGTATCTGGACATTACCTTTGATTCGGCACTCTCCTTCCATTCCCATATCAATGCCCTTTCTGCTGCCACCAATGTCAGGATTGGACAGTTATACCACTGTAGGGACTGCCTACCACAAGATGCCCTTAGATTGGCAATCACCTCCTCTGTTCTGTCACTAATCAACTATGGGCTGCCCATCTATGCTGCAGCCGACAACACTGCACTTGCTAGAATCCAACTCTTTATAAACAAGGCCTGTAGGCTAATGCTGGGAGCCCCTAGGTGCACCCATACATGCCTGCTATACTCCACCACCAACTTGCTCAACCTTGAAGAAAGACTCTGCTTCCAAACCTGCCTTCTTGTAAAAAAGACCCTGCTAGGGCTCTCCCCCCTGGGGTCGCCACCTCGCTGCAGCGTGCCTCCCCCTCAGTCTCCACCCGCAGCACTGTCAAAACCTCCCTTATTGTCCCCAGGGTGAGGACCTCTATGCCCAGAGATCCTTTTGCTATCGGGCTCCATCCTGGTTCAATTCCCTCCCAGCCAATATAGCTGACTCCACTAAGCTTGGTCCTTTCAAGATCACCCTCAGAAGCCATCTGACAAGCACTTGCTGCTACAACTGCACATAATCCTCCACCTGCCCTTTATTTTCACCCGTAAACTGGGTCTGCCTGTCTACTTTTGCTGTATATACCCGGGGTCTCATGCAACATCTGCTGACTAATGTAATAAAATATCTCTGGTTGCTACCTAACGTGGTACTCGTGCACCTATATTATGACTACTGTGATCTACCTATTACCAAGCATGTACTACCAGTGAATGCCTGTAACACTGGTTGCTTTTTTAATCTAAGCATTATGTAGTGTACTGTACTGTTTGTTTGCTGTGATGTAGTGCTCTCTTGAAGAGGTGCCTTTGTAAATTAGTCTATGACATAAAGGTCTGTAAACCGATGATCAAATAAATAAATAATTGAGATCCACCCATGTCGAGGATCGCCAGTGATGAAGGACCGGTTCTGAGTTTAGAGACAGCACCAAAAATCATAAACATCATTTTCTTTGCGTTTAGAACCAGTTTATGTTCATTAGGCCAGTTTTGGATGTTCTTGAAGTCGTAGGAGAGGGCAGTGTTTAGATCATCAGCTTTGCTTGCACTGTTATAGATGACAGGATCGTCAGCATATAGGAGAGATGAGCAGTTCCTAAGGGCAGAAGGAACCTTATCGATAAAGAGTGAGAATAGGAGTGGTCCTAAGGTGGATCCTTGAGGTACCCCACCACTTTTAACTGCAGGGTCTGATATAGCAGAGTCAAATTTCACCATCTGATACCTGTTGTAAAGGAAGCTTTTAAACCATTTCACAACTGGTGTAGAGAAACCCAGGTTTATGAGCCCACTTATGAGCAAAGGATGGTCTACCAGGTCAAAGGCCTTTGTAAGATCGATTAAAAACAGCTCCAGTAAGGCGCCCTGAATCCATATTTGAGAAAATGTCAGAGGTAAGTTTCAACAGGGCCGTAGATGTGCTATGCTTCTTTCTAAAACCATGTTGAGCATCCGAGAGTAGGTTATACTTTGAGAGATAGTTGAGTGTTTGGGAGGCAACAGCCTTTTCAAGAAGTTTGGACAAGGCTGAGAGAATGGCAATGGGTCTGTAGATATTTATGTCCTTTTTGTCATCTTTTTTTTTAAATGGTGTTATCCAAGCTATTTTCCAAATGTCAGGGACAGTGCTGCAAGAAAGGGACAGGGTAAATATTTTAGCCAAAGGTGACGCAATATAGGAGGCTACAAGCCTAAGGAGGCGAGGCTCAAGGTGGTCCGACCCACCACAAGTATTCTCAGATATCAAATGAAGAAGCTTAAGGACCTCAGGTGCTGTTATAGCTTTGAAATACAAGGGCAGACTTCATCCATATTCCAGGGAGTGGGTGAAGGCATCAGGCATTTTGATCAAACCCCCAGGGTGGGGCGGATTTGCCAGAGATTTGAAGGAGGAGGTATAAGGAGACAGATCAGAGAACATCCTATTAAAAGCATTAGCGATGGTGAAAGGGTCATTACAGTTAGTCCCATTCAGTAACATGTTAGTTGGTGTGTTTATGCTTGGAGGTCCCAAGGAAGGATTTGATATGTGCCCAGAATTTCTTGGGGTCACATACAGAGCTAGTAAGCAGATCCTTAGAGTGCTTGCTTTTTGCTATTTTTATTTGTTTCCTACAGATATTTCTACAGGTCCTGTAGGTGTGGTAGTCGGACATCTGTCCAGAACGTTTAAACTGCTTACAGAGTTTGTCCCTTAAATGTAGCTCGGCTAGCAGGTCCTTTTAATCTAGTTTGTTTACCTCTGACTCTTCTGGTGACCTTTGGAGCATGTCTAGTCTGCACGTCGTTAAACTTGGTAAGAAAGATGTCTAGCACATGTTCATCGCAGTTTGAATAATAAATCTTGGACCAATCAATGGTGGAATTATCATGAAGGAAGGCCCTTACATTCAAATTAGCAAAATTAATAAATGTAATGTAACACAGCGGGGGAGATGGGGGAGCACCAGAGGCCCAAATACTAACAAATTGGAGCATGGTAAGTAATGGCATCAGAAAGGATTCCAGATATGTGTAGATGCTCCAGACAGTTGGTGAGTAACCAGTCTATCAGGGTACCCATCTGTTCAGGATTAAGAGTCCTTGTAGGTTCATTTATTACCTGGTGCAGGTTATAGCTGTTGGCTACTGATATTAGCGAACTATGGGTTGGTCCAAGCCAATTTAGGTTTTTGTCTACAAGGATTATGGCCTCATTCTGGTTGGCATTCACCAGAGTTATGTCAAGCAATTCTTCTAACCCAGTGACATCTCCTGGGGGGGGGGGGTTGTATTCACAGATGATGTGTAGTTTCTTTGACCCAAGTGTGACAGTAACATGTATTGGTTCACATAGCATGGGCGAGATCTGGTCACAGATGACAGTTATGTTAAGATGATCTTTATAATAGATCACAACACCACCTCCCCATTTAGAAGAAGGCCTATCCCTGTGGTTGAGGGAGTAGTTAGCAATTGAGCATGTGGAGCCAGGTATCTTGGGTTTCAGCCATGTCTCTGTGACACAAAGAAGGTCAGGGTTGTAATCTTTCATCCCTGCCTCGAGCTCATCCTTGTGGCATGTAAGGCTTTGAATATTCATGTGTGCAATGAGAATACCTTTGCTGACCAGCTTTGTTACATCAATAGCTGTGAAGTGAGCAGGTGGACCAGGATTAGATTCAGTGTCACCTGATCGTAGGATTTTGAGCAAGGCTAAGAAGTAAAGCCTAATACCATAATAAGCTGGTGTTTTTACAGACCGCCTCCTCCATCTTTCAAGGGCTAGTAGTACATAAAAGTAATATCCCTTAGAAGGGAAGAACTAGCCATATGGATACTGGCCACTGGTTAGAGAAATGGAAGTTTTGGAGGTCAGCTATCCCACACTGGTGGTCATAGGGGATCGAGAGAGAAAAGATGTTGAGGCAGAAGAGCCCAAGTGGAATAAGGATTCCCCCCCAGTTGGTAGCTAATCATAGCTTTAGGTTGCTGGTAGACAGTGAGGTGGCAGTCAAAGCATAGCCTACTGAATAATCGGAGAGGGGTATCAAAAAGGCAACAAGGTGGTGACAGTACCTATGATCACTGTGCAATATAAGGAACAGGAGCAAGAGAAAATTCCTAGGATAGTGGAGCAGAAGCAAAAAAGGGTTTACTCTGGCACAGCAGGGTAGGCCTCTACGGTGGTCAGATGACAGTGCAGAAGATGGGAAGCAGTAGCTCTAAGTCTTATTACAGGGAGCACTAAAGCCTGAGCGAAGCTAAGAGAGGCAGATAATAAGAACATACTGGAGCAACAGTCCTACTGGGAGTGTGGCATGGCGGCCCCCTAGTGGCAGAATTATACAATGAGCTAATGGAAATCTAGGCACTTAGTCATATGACACGGAGAACAAGAATATAACCCGAGAGCCCACCCAGGGTGGGTGAGGTGGGAGGGGGGGAGCCAGCGCAAAGTGCTGGCGGGGTAGTGGTTTACCCTTTCACTGCCCCTTGACCAAAAAATCAGCAGGGCTCGTGGTCCTCCACACTGGGGTGATTCCTGGGGCTTTGTGGCTCCTTCTACGAGGGAACGCTTCAGAGGAGCAGTGGTCTGGTGGAGATCTGGAGGAGCCATGCTGGAAACAGGCTCACTGGTGGGACTTCCCAGGTGGGTCTGAAGCCCCAGTGGGCTTAGGAGAGACCTAGAGGGCAGAGGAAGGGAGAGGGGTTAAGTAGTGGCAAGTGGTGGGTGGGATAGTTCAGACAAAAGAAACTGGGCGGGCAGAGGATTAGGTGGGAGTAGGTGATGAGGGTAGAGGGGGGAGAGACAGAGAGACAAGAAATTAGAGGGAAGTAAGCTTAACAACTAAAGAGCCTCCTAAGGCAATTTAGGCAGTTCAAAATTACATATCCTTAGCAGGTTTAGTGGTAAAAAAATGAAAATACAGTAAGGCAGTATAACAGGTATCTTAGAAGGGCTGTAATCACACTAACTGAGAGAAATAGTTCAGTAAAACAGGGCACAGTCTGTCACTTCAATTCCAGTAACTGAAAGGTGCAAAAAGTGAGGGCTGCCCCCTTGCTTGGTAATCCAAGTAAAGATTCAAAAGGCACTCCAATTAGAAGACAAGTCTAGAGAAGGGACAACCAACTGGGTGCAGGTCTCTTGCAGTTAAAAAGTCCAACTGAGTGCTAGTTGAAGAGAGAATGTACCTTTACAGCAGTTTAAGCTTTCACCGCCCGCAGACCGAAAAATCAGCTGGGCTCGTGGTCCTCCATGCTGGGGTGATTCCTGGGGTTTGTGGCTCCTTCTATGAGGGAACGCCTTGGAGGAGCAGTGGTCTGGAGATCTGGAGGAGCCACGCTGGAAGCAGGGTCACTGGCAGGACTTTCCCAGCAGGTCCAAAGCACCAGTGGGCTTAGGAGAGACCTTTATGGCGGTTTACGCTTTCACTGCCCCTTGACTAAAGAATCAGCCGGGCTTGTGGTCCTCCACGCTGGGGTGATTCCTGGTGCTTTGTGGCACCTTCTTGGAGGGAATGCCTTGGAGGAGCGGCAGTCTGGTGGTGATCTGGAGGAGCTGCATTGGGAGCGGGCTCACTGGCGGGAAGCCCCGGTGGGCTTAGGAGAGACCAGTTCCCTGGTGCATCCTTGGGGTAGCTCTGATGTAGGTGAACCATGTGATCCATCTTCCAATTGTGTGGTACTTATCATGAGTACAGTGAGGCATTCCATTTATATGCCAAGGTTCATGCAAGGACCTCTGCTAGCTTTTTCAGTACCCAGGGGTGTGTGCCATCTGGGCCTTATCCCTTGTCCACCCTTAGTGCTCTTAAAAGAGAGAACACTGTATCTTCTGTGATTTCCACATCCTTTACCCCCCTGTTCTTCTCCTCCTCCTCCTCTCCTTTTTGTGTTTCCCCACCCCATTCTCCTTAGTAAAAACTTAGAAGTAGTCATTACGTGCTTCAGTATTTTTAAACACCTTTTACAACAAGCCTTCCAAATCCTTAATATCTGGTCCTTACAACTCCTTTTATCCCTGATGTACCTTAAGACATCTTTTTACTTCTGTTTACTTCACTGTGCCAGCAACAGTTCACTGCACACCTAGGTTGACCTTACATCACTAGTCTCTTCACTTGCTTCCTTAACATACTCCTACCTGCCACCCCCCACCACCCAGTTTTCTTGTATCCCTTATAGGTTGCTTTTTGCTTCCTTACCCTTTCTCTGACTCCCTTGCTTATCTTACATTGTTTCTTTGCCCAATCCTTTTTACTATGGGTCTGGCAGAAAGATAATGAAAATACAAACAGAAACAGACCTCTTGGTCTTTCAGATCTGCTCGATTGTGCAGCTAGCCCCCAACATGCAGCTGCCATACTCTCTCCTCCCTTCTTCATACTACCCATCTCCTCACCCGGGTCCATTCCCTCTTAAAACTGCCCACCATTCTACACCATTCTGCCGGATAACACCCTCTGAAAGACATTCAATATCGTGCCCCAGGATGTCAATGTCATAGATTTTCACACCAATCACCAGTGTTGAACATCATCCTGTATTTTTTCTGCAAACGTGTAGTGTGTATTTTATAAATTACCTATGACCTGCACTGCCTCTTGGCAAGGTTTAGATGCGATATAATGGTCATCACTGTGATGGTGGTAAGGTGGAGGCATAGTTGTGCGCATACAGATTGATGAAAAAGAAACATATAATACATTACAGGAATGCTTTGGTGTTCTTGGTAGTTTACTTTGTTCTAGTCATTGTGGAAACATCAAAATGTACATGTTACTGAAGTATTGTAACTGTGTCAACCTGCACCACTCCATTCATCCAGTAGATGCTATCAATAGATATAGTGCCCGCGCTGACAATTTACAAATATACCATTTGCTTTGGGTTAATTTATAACGTTGTTATACAAATATACATGTGCTTTATTTATTTATTGCATTGTTTCACCTGGAAGATAACTGAACAACTTAATGATTGTCTCACGGTACGTCCTGGGGGAAGGGGAAGGGATATACAGAGTACAGATGTACAGATATACAGATATACAGAGTACAAATTCAGGTAAATACATACAGTTATAAAAAACAAGAATAAGGCACTTAAGGCTGTTGGTAGAGTATCAGTGCAAGCAGATCTTAGGAGCAGCATACAAAGTAGAATCAGTAAATAGGATGTAAGGTTGACAATGCATAAAATACAGACAGTACACTAGTGCAATATGCAGCAAGGTGAGCACGTAGGAGCCAGTTACCCCTATTTAAGAGCTGGTCTATAGGTATAAATGCAAGTAGGGGGGTGAGAGGGGGAGAGGAAGAGGGAGATGGAGAGAAAGACAGAGATGGAGACAGATAAGGAAGGGGGGGTCAGGAGCAGGTGCAAGAGGGTGTGAGGAAGTTGTGCAACACGGTGGTAAGGGAACAGAGGAAGGAGGAGTGACGAATTTGTGGTGGGAGAGCATTTCACATTTTAGGCAGGTGGTAGGAGAAGGCTTTTTGGCCAGAGGTAGTGGTTCTGTAGGGGAGTGATAGGGTGCGAGTGTCAGCATGGGATCTCAGGGAATAGAGGGAGAGGGTAGGGGTGCCAAGAGAGGAGGAGATATATGAGGGAAGAACCAAGCCAGAATTTATAGATGAGTTACTTTCCATGAAAGTCGCTGAGTGTAGGGAAGAAGGTTGAGGCGCAGTAGAGAGGTCACAGTGATGGTGCGGTAGGGGACATCAAGAGCAAAAGACAGAAGGTTAAAGAGAGTCCAATCTGGATAGGTGGGACTGTGGGGCAGCATCGTAGACTATGTCGCAGTAGTCGAAAATGAGCATGATCATTTTCGGTACCAGTTCATGCCTGGTGGCGAGAAGGATGCAGGTGCAGCTTCTGTAAAGTTCCCCAAGCTTGGGCCTTAGTTTTTTCAGAACGACATCAATATGTACAGAGAAGTCAAGGTGTCTGTCCAGCCAGATACCGATATTCCTGAAAGAGGAGGAGCCCTCTAAAGCAGTCCCATCAAGGGTGTGGAAGGACGGGACGTGAGTAAGCCTAGCGAATCTCTGCCTTGTGCCAAAGGACATGGATACCATCTTGTTGGAATTTAGAAAGAGTTGATGAGAACTAAACCAGAGTTGGACTTTGAAGTTGGACTGAAGCCTGGTAGTAACATCAGCAACAGAACTGCCAGTGATTAAACAATACTGTATCATCTGCATACATGTGGATGCTAGATGTGGTGCAAACCCGTGGTAGGTAATTTAAAAAGATGGAGAACAGAATGGGGCTTAGCACAGAGCCTTGTGGGACTCCAGTAGTTATTGGCAGGGGAGAAGAGAGCATCAGCAATTCTTGTTGATTGTGACCTGCCAGACAGGTAGGCACTGAACCATCCTGTAAGAGACAGGGATAGACCAGCAGCTGAAAGGCTGTGAAGGAGGTGGGGGTGAGAAACAGTGTCAAAGGCTCTAGCTAGGTCTACAAAGATAGATGAGGTAATATGCCCTTTGTCAAAGCCTGAAGAGATGGTGTCAGTTAATCTAAGGAGTGAGGTGGTGGTGGTAGAGTGGGATTTCCTGAAGCCAGACTGGAAGGGGTGACAAAAGCAGAGTCAGAGAGAAATGGAGAGAGTTGTTTGAGTACTATGTGTTCCAGTAGTTTAGCTAAGGTTGGAAGTAGGGAGATAGGACTATAGTTACCAGGGAAGGAGGGGTCACCACCCTTTGGGAGGGGGAGGACAACAGCATGTTTCCAGACAGAGGACACAGTGGCAGTCACAAAGGAGAGGTTTAGTAATGGAGAGAGAGGGAAGGCTATGGCAGGAGCAGATATGTGTAGGAGCCTGTGGTCAAGGCCATCAGGCGAGGAGCCTTTTGTAGGATTTAGGTCCAGAAGAGCTTGAAGGGTAGAAGCAGAGGTGACAGGGAAAAGGAGAATGGGGAGGTGTAAGGGGTTCGGAGGAGGGGCAGGGCAGAGG
Organism: Neoceratodus forsteri; assembly: GCA_016271365.2. Taxonomy (NCBI): domain Eukaryota; kingdom Metazoa; phylum Chordata; order Ceratodontiformes; family Ceratodontidae; genus Neoceratodus; species Neoceratodus forsteri. The sequence goes on along the minus strand of CM028131.1, from coordinate 981,890,345 downwards.
AGCAGAGGGTGGAAGGAATGCAAGGAGGGGTGGCCTGGGGCAAGGGAGTAGGAGTAGGAGTAGGGGACAGTGCAAGGGGTGCAAGAGGGGGCCAGCGAGTCAGGGGAAATTCTAGGGAGGGTACATAGCAGAGAAGAGGCACAGGTGGCGAAGTGGGAGTTGAAGCAATCAGCAGTATCAATAGGTTCTGAGGGAACAGAATTGTTGTTCCTGGGGGGGAGGGTGGAGAGGTGGAGGAAGATGAGAAAAGGGAGTGAACAACCTTCCAGAATTTAGAAGGGCTATTTGTATTGGTTTGGAAGTTGGATTTGAAATGCTCTGCTTTAGCAAGGCAGATTGCTTTAATGCAGCCATTCCACAATTCACGGTAGCGTTGGTGATCTCCAGGGCAGTTGGAGGCTTTGGCTTTGCGCCATGCCAGGTTGCGAGCACATTGGTAGGCTAGAAGCTCAGGGGTGACTCCGGGGAGGTGACCACCGTGAACCCAACTTGCATGGTGGTACACAGGAGTTTCAAACCTGCAGAAACTTAGAGGTGAAGTAACAAGGGCATTGTCCACAGAAGCTGCTGTGATAAGGGGTGACCAGTCAGTTTGTGTAAGGTCATGAAGCAAGGATTGCAGATCGAGTGATGTGAAGGGATGAATGAGAATAATTTTAGGAGGGAAATTAGGCCTACGTGTTTTCTGCACTATGAATGTCATATGGTGGTCACTAATAGAGTCAGGGAGTAGCCCTGAGGCCACTACTCGATGTGGATGGGAGGTGAGGACCAGGTCCAGCAGGGAGTGGCTTAGTGTTTTAAGGTTTAGACGAGTGGGTTCCTGGATCTGCTGATGGAGGTTTAAGGCTTTGATAGTGGAGCGGATGTTAGCCAGTGATGGGGCCAGCCGGTTTAGATTTAAGTCACCCAAGATGAAAAGTTTGCCACCGCAGGTGAATGAGGAGAGCTTAGAGACCAAGTCAGTGACGTTGGAATGTGGCTGACCAGGGCGACAGTAAACTCCTGCAATAAAAATGGGGGCTGTGTGGGGATAGGAAAATGTTAAAAAGAGAGTCCTGTGAGATGTCTGGATAGATGTGGTGAAGGAGGGAGTAATTTGGAAGGTGGAGAAGGTATATATAGCCACCCTGCCACCTCATCCGGACCTGTCCTGTCTAGATACAGTAAAGCCAGGGATAGCTATTGCCTGATCAGGAATGGATTTGGATAGCCAGAATTCAGTGATCACAATGATATCAGGGGTGTAGTCTTGGACTAAGGGTCGTAAAAGGAAGATTTTGAGACCAAGACTTCTTACCTTTAGGTGGATGATCTTAAGTCCATTTAGTAGAGAAAGTGGCAAGTGCCATACCTGGAAGGCTGAGGATCCGGGCAGGAGGACTCGGGTGGCAGCCTGAGGAGTGCCATCGGTCCGGTGGCCAAGCGGGTTGGCAGTTGAGCCTGCGGTCCCTAGAAGGGAGGTCCCAGCTGGAGCGAAGAGAGGGGGGGAGATTAAGTAGCTGGCTGAGTGCAGGAGGCACAGACAGCACAGCAGGGAGCCCACTTAACACAACAATGGGACCAGAGATTGGGCGCCAAAAAGTCTAGACTTCAATGGAGCAGCACCAGTTCTCTAGGAGAGCTGTAATCACAACCCTTCTCAGAATATTTTAACAGCTTAAACACTAGTACAGTTACAATTGAGCATACATTTTGGTAGAATCTTGTAAAATTGAGCAAAATTGGCTGTTTAGTAGGAGCAGAGACCAGGGAGAGCATCGGACCAATAGGAGCAGACACAGGAAAGATGCTCACGTTCCAATTAGCTGGTGGCAAGTGTTGTACATGGAAGGCTAAGGATCCAGGCAGGAGGACTCGGGCGGTGACCTGAGGAGCACCATCAGTCCGGAGGCTGAACGGGTTGGTGGTTGAGCCTGCAGTCCCTAGAAGGGAGGTCCCAGCTGGAAGGCTGAGGATCTGGGCAGGAGGACTAGGGTGGTGACCTGAGGAGCACAGTCAGTCCAGGGGCTGAGCAGGTCAGCGGTTGAGCCTGTGTTCCCTAGAAGGGAGGTCCCAGCTGGAAGGGTGAGGATCCAGGCAGGAGGACTCAGGCAGTGGCCTGAGGAGTGCCGTCAGTCCGGGGCTAAGCAGATCGGCGGTTGAGCCTGTGGTCCCTAGAAGGGAGGTCCCAGCTGGAAGGCTAGGATCTGGGCAGGAGAACTTGGGCGGTGGCCTGAGGAGCACCATCGGTCCAGGAGCCAAGCGGGTCGGTGGTTGAGTCTGCGGTCCCTAGAAGGGAGTAACTTGTGTTACTGGCATTGCACCGTGGTGCTGCTGTGGGCTGGTTCATGTATAGAAACATGCTGTGTAATGTAGTCCACAAGGTTGCAGTGTGTTTGCCATGGAATAATTTTTCTTCTCTAGTTTGATTACATAATGATGTACAATTGCACTTGTCTTTTGCCAATATCTTGAACATCTATACATGTGGTCTATACCCATACAACACCTTGACGTTGTACCAATATTTACTATCATAGGTTGTACTCTTATCTAGCATGCATTTTATCAATTGTCCTATCTTTCTGTTGTAGGAGATGAATCATCTTGTCCTAGACCCAGGCATATTGGCACTTGCATCATCATATCGAGAAGATATCTTTGCATTCCCACCAGATGCAGATCATAACAGGTCTTGCAGACAAAGTGCATACTGACAGTTTATTCTCTGGAGACTTGGTTGACTCAGGAGCCATGCGAGAACTCCCATTCAAAGCTGCTGTGTGTGGAGCATTCGTGACTCCTACCCTGACTCATCTGGTCAGTACACTGGATACAGGACTGATAGACTGTTATAACAGTAATGCAAATAATGAATATGTGTTTCCTCACTTGCATTAATCAAAGCTCAATATAGCTTAAAAAATATTTGCACGCACTTTTCCAAATTTAGGATTTTGTACCTTAGATCTGCTTTATGTAATATGAACTGTTTTGCAGTATTGTTACGTATGCGGCAGTACTAGAAACGTTCTGTGTATGTTGATATTGTGGAACCCTTTGACGTAATGTCATGCAATGTGATTGAATCAGCAACTGTGCATGTAATAAAACATTTGAATTGTTGTAGTGGTCATTTTCGTTTTCGTTGTACTATAACTAAGGACTTAGGGTATACAGATCATGGAGGATTTGCATTGTGTCAGGTTGGCATGATGCATGGATGTAAATGGGGAGTCAAGGACACAGCCAACTACAGAAGATGTCACGGAATGAGGAAGGTAGTCCATGGGAGTATATAGGCATTTTATTTCATTAGCAATGCCTATCACATTCTAAAAAACACTAGTTGTCATGCACGATAAATTCAAGGGGGCATCACGTGGTGATGTGTGATACAAACTGGTGAGTGTGTGGAAGGACATGTGTGAACCAAGCCATGTCTGCTCAGTGCAGGCTGCACCTTACTACATGGTGCATAGCTTTCATAGAGAAGCTGTAGGTGGACTACATTACATACCAGTACAATTGCAAAGGTTTATTTTGTTGGACAAAGCACAAAGTGTGTGCACCACATCAAGAGTCCATGTAATGTCATTTTTTTCCTCCATTTTGTTTAACCAGGTAAGCACAATAAATGAAACCAGATGCCTATTTTCCAGTGTAAACAGGCAGTTTACCAGTGTATTCTTGCAACTATAAAAATGGACACGGTTCAACATGGCATATACCAGAGTATATTGTGTGCACTGTACATGGAAGTAGTAGCACCTTGGGTGGCCATGGGCACCAAGTTTGTCAACAAGGGTGTGACAGGGTGAGACATTTATTCTCTAATAAAATATCTGTTTACTTTATCCTATCTTCTCTTTGCTTTCTTGCTCTCCTTTATTTCCTGTCAGGGTGGTCAACCTGGCAGTTCTTTTCTTATCTGCTCTATTCTTTAAATAGTTCCATATAAATGTTGAAAATATTCCACGTGAAATTAAAACCTAGCCCTCATATGCTTACAGCCTGGTGCTATATGAACCATGTTGTTTCCAAATATCTAAATGGAGTAAATATTGATAATGTTTTGCCAAAGCTGTGTCCTGCTAGAAATGAATAGCGATAGTGCGCAGTATCGCACCATCGCACTGTCGCACAGGAGTGTGCTCATGATAATGAGGGAAGTGTGCACATCTCTGTGCGGCTAAGCTAAAAATAAATAGAAAGCTCCAAAAGCAACAACTTGCTCTCAAGAGCTTAAGTGAAGCGAGTGAGTCACTGAAAAGGGAGAGCGAGCATTTTGGCTGTTGCCCTGAAGACTGTAATCAGAACCTACAGCTGCTTGTTGCAACGCTTGCTCTGCTGACTGAGATTAGAAGGAAACATGAAATAAAATGTTGAATAATTGCTGTAGAGGGTGTGCAGGTTTCAGTAATGTTAAAAACGAATGAGTTTACGGCCGGCCCGTCGGCACAGCGGTTGGATTTCGCTTGCAGCGCCCGGCGATCGAACCGAGAATGGACCAGGGTCGTCAGAGGGCTGGCCAGGAGAGGAAGGATTGAGCGACCCTTGGACAGCTCTCCTTCCTTGGGGGGAGGGCAGGGTAGCACTCGGCGTATGAGCGGCACCTAGCGGAGGCTGGGTGGCCGCAACACGTCGGCGCATAACAGTACATCAGGATGGGATGGACGCTGGTCGTCATTGCACGTTCCCATCCTGCTTGGGGATAAAAATCCCGAGCCTCGCCGTCTTAATGGCACTCTGCCCCTGGGAACCCTAATAAGCCTCCGGAGCCGATCCCCCGACTAGTCATAGTTCCGCGGCCTGATATAGGGGGTCGGAGCCGCGGCCCCGCTCTCTGGTGAGTAAGTCAGGGATGACCGAGGGGATGCGGTGATATCCGGAAGTGGGGGCAAATAGGGGTCTGTGACCGGAGCAGATAGTCGATGGGAGCAGTAGGGGGCAATAATAGATAATAGGAAAAAAAAAAAACAGAAAAAAAAACGAATGAGTTTAAGGGTCTGATTCATTGTTATGCTGTATAAAGAATCAAGGAAGTGAAAGTACAGTATGGGGAGTAAAATCCTGAAATGTTTGCCAATGGCTGAAATGATAAAGCAGTCAGGGGGCTGTAATATAGGAAATAAAACAAAATAAAAATGTGCAACTCAGTAGAATAATGTTGAAAGATTATACAGAGCTTGAAAATGTATTAACATGAATTAAAAGGTATAAGTGCAAAGACTAAGACAAGAAAACAAATTCTAGGAATAAATTGAAGGGATAAATAAATAAGGCTGAGTAGTAATAGACTAACTCTAGCTTTACAGAATAAATAGAGAGGGAGCACACCCCTACTGTTTTTATCTGGGAAGATTAGAGTCCTCCATCAATAAGTTTAATTTTCTTGGTTTCTTTCTCATACCTCTCAACTGTCACACATTATGAGGTATGTCACTCATTTTCCCCTCAGAAATTCTTTGTCCCACATGGGAAAGGTGATATTCCACATTTCCCACTGAGACTTTAAAGCATAAATTCATATTGCTCTATTATGTTCAGTTATCAGCAAACATGAAGAACATTAGTGCACTGATAGCCATAGTGTTCTGAGCTTGCAGTGCCAGGTTTGAAGATACATCACACATTTTGGTCATTTGTCACACATCTTGTCACTCATTTCGGTGTAGAAAGGTTGAGAGGTATGCTTTACCTGATTATGGTGCAGCAAGAGATGGCTTTTATAGGGCTGGCAGCCCAGAAAATGGCTGCTAATATAGAAGTGGTGTGGTGATGTCACTAAAAGGGAAGGGGCTAAAAGGTCCCTGACGATGCTTTCACCACCAATTAAGGTTCCTCTAAGTTTAAAATGAGTACTTATAGAGTATTACTTATGTTATGTTGAAAGAAGACATAATAAGCTTTAGACTTAGATAATTTGAAGCTTAGCCTTAAGTTCCAGAGTAGAGGAATAAGGTTTTTGGTATAATTGCTAGTCACATGTCAATGATGTCATAATTATTGTACTATATAAACCTCCCCACCAGGAGGCTAAGAGAGAGGTGCTGGTCAGTTCCTTCTGACAAACCAAGGGAGAGGAGGTGTGAGTGCCTACACACAAGATTAAAAAAAATATTGAATATACAGAGAAGAGCAGGGAGTCTGAGGAAAGACTTGCCTGCATTTTTGTTTTGCTTTTATTTAGGAAAGTTTAAACACCCATTTATTTTCTGTAAATATGTTTTTGAACAGTTAATTAAATTAGTTATCATTTTTGGAAAATAAAATTATAAATGCTATACCAGTGTTTTTTTATGTACTCAATTTAAGGATTGGTGTCTGCTATTGAACCCACATTCTTACAAAGGGATGTTCTCCAGAAGACGTGCTGAGGGCCCATGCTGTCCCTCTTGATAGAAAGCAGCAGTAGTGGTGTATACGGGGCACTATAGACCAGGAAGTCTTGACTCTGCCACCTACCCTACCGCTCTACCGGCACCTTTATTTTACCCTGTGCACTCACATCCAGTTAATTTCTAGCTCTTCTCACCTTCCCCCAAATTGCTCCACCAAAATGGGATCCCTTGATGTCTCACAGAATGTCAAGGAACACAAATGCTCCCCATGGGTCCATGCATCCTCATGGACTATTGATTATGCCCTATTTCCTCCACTGCTGTGAATTCCCTCTTCCAAAAGGGTTCATTTCTCACTTTCACTCTCCTATCACTCTCTTAATCCCTGTCTACTGACCTTCTCCAACCTACAGCCCAGGTGCCATACATGTTCAAGGATCCACTCTTGAGTCTGGTCTTATTCCCCCTAACAGCATATAAGTCACATCACATCCTTCTCTTTCTCCTGCAACTTTAAGTCACTACAGCCTTATCCCCCTTTCTGTCTAGCCACATAGTCCCCTTTCATGGTGGCAGAACAGAAGCCTGGTGGATGCAATTCCTTGACACCAGCAGTTGTACTCTTAGTAAGATTGCTGTACCCAGTCTGCTGGCTACAGTGGAGGTCCTGGACAGGGTGAGAAATGAACAAATTAGGAAGGTATACGTGACAGTTGAAACAGTGATAATGGTGGAGAGCAATCTACCAAGAGTGCATTGAGGTTTACCAGTTTCCACATGCACCAGAGAAAAGCTATTGAAAGCCTTCCAGGATGGCTTCCTGGCATAGATTGTCTGTTTGCAGAAGACATGAAGATCTGCAACACAGTAGATGATTCAGATGGGATGGGCAGAACGAGAAGAGATCTGGATAAACTCACAAAATGGTTGGAACAGTGGCAAATGGGGTTTATCGCAAAGATGTGCAAGATCATGCACATAGGGAAGAGAAACCCTGAAGCCACTTATAGGGTGAGAGGGGAGTTGCTGCCAATCACAAGGGAATAAAGAGACTTGGGCATCATCATCAAAGATGACCTGAAATCATCCAAGCACACCACTAATGCAGTAGGTAATGCTAGAGGGATGTTGGGGTGTATTACTAGGGGTATCACAAGTCATAAGAGGGAGGTAATAATCCCTCTTTACAAGACCTTAGCTAGGCCCCATCTGGAGTACTGCATGCAGTACTGGAGGCCGCACCTGCACAAGGACATTAACAAAATGGTGGCAGTGCAGAGAAAGGCAACAAAAATGGAGCAGGGACTGTATCAGAAAATGAATGATGACAGATTAACGGAGCGCAATATGTATACCCTAGAGCAAAGGAGGTAGAGAGGTGATATGATTGAAACATTCAAAGATCTTAATGGCATTAACAAGGCGAAAGAGTCTAACATGTTTCAATGTAAGAAAAAAAGCAGAACAAGAGGACACAGCATGAGATTAGAGGGAGGCCGATTAAGCGGTAATGTGAGGAAGTTATTTTTCACAGAAATGGTGGTGGATGCATGGACTGGCCTACTTCTGGAAGTGTTGGATATGATTACAGTGCAGGGCTTCAAACAGACATGGGATGGGTATAAGGGAGCAATACAAATGAGTATGACTAGATAGACCACTGACAGAGGACAGGCCTATAGCACATTCATAAGATAGAAAAAAATGGGCAGACTGTATAGGCCTCGTTGTCCTTATCTGACATCAACTTCTACATTTCTACATTAATATGGATGAAATCTTAGGAGGTGGTGTACCTGAGTGGAATTCATCCACCCGTCATATTATTAAAACCTGCACCAAATTGCAGAGCAACTAGGGAACATCTCAGAAACAAAGAGGGATGCAGAGTGAAGTCTTACAAACCATAATGACTTAAAAAAGAAGCATTCAGAAGTATACTTGAAATCAAGGAATGTTACAGAACGTGTAGAAGTCTGTGTAGAGTTTCAAAGAAGTTACTAGTGAAGTGTCATTGCAGCCACTGCTTCATGGAATTTGATGCTTGTACAGAGCATAAAAAAATGGGTAAAATGACCTCTTGAAAATAAATACTAGACAGGAGGAGTGACAAGGACCAGGTATTGAGAATAAGTAAAGATGGTGTGTCGGAAGAGAAAGTGGTGGACTATTTAGAAGCACTACATGACTACTTCTAGTCTGTATCCACAACTGAAAATAGTGGTCAACTTGTGCCAGGTGTTTGGATGTTGACCAATGGGTAGTAGTGTGTAATGGATGGTGTGATCACTGAGGGCAAGGTATTGTACTGTCAAAGGGATCTGAGGGTGCTGGCCCAGTGGCACTGAGAGTTGAGGTGCTGGACACCAAACCTTGCGCCACACTGACGACCCAGGTTCTGTAGCGAGCATGGGTCATCAGGGGGTTGGGAGGGGAGGGACAGGATCAACCATCTGGAGGATGGCTCTCCTGTCCCGGGTAGTAGGGGAACCAAGATCCCATGCTTTTGGCACTCCTGGCAGAGGCTAGGAGTACAGAGAGCCCGAGATCAGAAACTTACAAGGATTGGCTGTAGTAGCAAGCCTGAAGGCATGCATGGGAGTATGCGTGCCTCTGCTGGGATGTATTGCACATACGAGCCTATAGGGGAAGAGACTTACAATGAAAAATACAAGTCCTCCCTCCCGGCAAAAGGCTCCTTCACCTCTGGTCCACACTCCAAATATCAGTTGCTCATCTCCGCTTCCCTTCCCCTGGCCCAGAGCTCAATCCTATAGATAGATCACCCTGGGTGGATAGGGAGGCCCTTCCCTGGTTACTTCAGACCTGGGTGATGTGCCGGACTAGGGGGTACGAAGTAGGGCAGGCAACAAGACAGGAGGTAAAGAACTGAGTTCCAGGATGACACTGGAGAGACAGCACCAGGCAGGAGGTGAATAAACAAAGTTTGAAAAAAAAGGGGCTATGAGGGCAGATAAGGCACATGGAATGCATGGCATGCATCGCAAGGAGATGCAAGACATGGTGGAGGTTCTGGCTTGGCCAATGACGAACTGCTTGATACCTCCATGGGTACTGGATGTGTAACACATGCACTTATGATGGCATATGTAGTACACTACCATTAAAGTGAACCAAATAATGGAAAATGTTATAACAGACAAGTAAGCCTAACATCCATTGTGGGAAAAGTGATGGTGACAATCCTAAAGGAGAGTCTGGTGTCCTTCCTTGAACATAATGAGCTCCCAGATGGTCTTATACATGGTTTTGTCTACTGAAGATCCTGTCACACTAACCAGGTTGATTATTATGTCTAGGTAATATGGGAATTGAACAAGGCCCATGATGTAGATGTCATATATTTAGTCTTCAGCAAGGCATTTGATTCAGTGCCACCTGGGAGGTGGGGTGTAAAGTTGACATACATAGGGTCAGGGACTAAGATGGTTACAAGAATATAGACTTGGCTGCAAGGCAGACAACAGAGGGCAGTGGTGGGGAGGGGAGGTTTATTTCTCATCTACCAGGACTATGATGAGTGGGCTTCTGCAGCGATCAGTAATGAGGAGGGTGCTGTTTGGGTTATTCATACCTAACATGGTGCATTGCATCAGCAACATGAACTGTGTGTTCTCTGGTGAGACCAAGTTGGGGTCGGTGGCGGATGACATAGCAGGAATAGCAAGTGCTGACAGTACTATACCAAAATATAACAGTGGTCTGAAGCATGGGAGTTTTGGCTCAATGCTAAAACTGTAAAATTACTGCAATAAGGCACAAAGAACACAGGGAGGGGTTATCAGCTGCGAGGAGTGCAACTCACTAGCAGTGAGGATGCAATGGATCTAGGGGTGGTTTGAACATGGAAATTGAAAAATACAGAGCAGTGCATGAAGGCGTAGGCAACAGCCAACAAGATGTTGAGATGTATAGCAAGCGTATTCTCCAGGTTCGTGGATGTAATCATGCCACTCTACTAGTCACTGGTCAGGCCACACCTGCAGCACTGCCTGCCATTCATGAACACATATCTGAATAATAGAACACTCTATCATATGCATTTCTATAATTTTGGATTGTGTGTATTTTCAAAATGGGATAGGACAGTGTAGGGGGGTGATTGTGTTGGCTGGAGAGGAGGAGGAGGTACAACAGCATGGTAGGTCATGCTCACGGCACAGTTGAGCATACTTGATTGATCATGTTTCTTCTGGCAAATTCATATGTTCTTACCCTCATAATTGTGCTTGGGGTTGTGTCATGCGATGGGAGGTCACACTAGAAGACGAGGCAAGGTAACTTGGATGAATGGACATTGCCGATGTGCATCACTCGCCACCGTGACAACAGCTAGCTTCCATCACAAACACAAAGCAGGACTACAGTCCTAGTGGAATCACTGCTTGGTGGGACACAGGTAGTGATTACCATTCCTGGACAATTATGAGGAGCAACATGCAGTACTATATACTGACCAGTTTCCTTGTCCAACGGATGGATAACAAATTACTGGATGGTGTCTAATATGTGCTGAAAACTTAATTGGTCTTGAGAAAGAATAATAGAGAATCTGTGTATGAGGTGCATGAATCCCACATTAACTTTCTTGAGGGCACAAAAGTGGATAATGGAGATGATGGAATGCTCTATGTACATTATATTGAATTTTTCAACAGGTTGGATTGGGACAGCAACACATGGTGATAGTGCATGTTTTGTTTTTTTACACACAATACTGAAATCTTTGATCAGTGTTTTTTTATTAATAACATTATGTAAGAAGACAGCAGTGTGTGCCCATGAGCAATCAGTGCTCAGTGTTATATAGGGACAATATCAAGCCAAGCTCTCTTCGCCATAAAAAAAGAGGACCCACACAACACTGATGCACAAATCGTGCACATTCAGGTGTACAGTAGTTAAATATTATATTTGGACACTGCCCAGCTTGTATTGTCCATTAGTTTGGCATTTAAAATACTCATTATATATCACTGTGGTCATTTGTACGCAAACAGGAGTTCTGCACCCGCACCATTATGCTATTCCATCTTAAATGTCACTCCCTGAACACATAATGCACTACTGGTGACTTTGCAGTTACTACCATGGAAACAGACTGATATATCACAACAGAGGATTATAAGTGGAAGTAGGTGTGACGTGACTGAGGCAGATGTGATCAAAATAAACTCTAAGGGACACTAATCAGATAGTCATACATAGGTCCTTAGTAATCAATTATTTGGAAGGAACAATATGCAGATTATACATAAAATGAATGCATACATGCACCAAAGTATTATTTTTTTTTGCTTTTGCATTGAGGCATCAGTAGCTATTGAGTGTTGGAAATGTAATGCTGCAACTTACAATTGGCTTATAAGGTGCACTGCAATGCGTGTTTTCGCATTCACAGTTATACAGCAATTGCTGACTACTTACACGTTGCTGTGTCCTCCATACCTGCCCAATGAGCAATGTGCACCACACACAAAGTGAATAGTTTTAACATTGTCTCAAAAGACAGGCAATCAGCTCAAAAGTGTCCATAGCTGAAGCACTGTCACAACAGTCATTTACATAGACAAGGCACAGTTGGCTAGGATGACAGTGTAGTTCAGTGAACAAAATATATGTAATAGTGACAGTGATGATTATGTAAGAGGCAATGGTTGTATTCATTCACTGAGTCAATGATTGTGGGAACTTGAACTGTGTCTTAGGAATTTGTTTTCCTGAATAAATGTTAGCCACACAGAAAGGAGCAAAACCAAATGTAGAGCACTGTATCTCATAGTGCACGTTGATAGAATGAAATAAATCACAAGTAGACACATGCAATTCACATCCATGTTGCCATGCAAGGCCAAATGAGAATGCCCAAAAAATGCATTTCAGCAGTCTATGTAATGATGTTATGGCAGTTCAAAGTGTGAAGTCTTCATACCCTGACAATTATTGATGGGTGGTTCTAAGGATTTCCCACAGAGAGGCATCATGACCAACAACAACAAAAAAAAAAACCTAAACATGTGTCACATGTCAAAGTTCATTGAGAACTTCATGTACAATGTTCAATTTTGACATAGGCATGCACTGGTTGTGAGTATTGACATTACTCATTGGTGGACTATGGCTGCATCTTCATACTTCCCAGCAAGTACAGTATATTTGCAAGTGGCAGTGGGCAGTTTAACAACACACATGAATGATGACACTGGTGCAAAGTGTACTTCTGTTAAAATGTAAGTTGGTAAATCGTGACATTAGCTGAGCAACTATGTCCTTTGTATCTGGTGGGTCAACTGCTGCAATTGTGCCCTTAATGCGGTGTAGGTCATCGTTGGCCAATGCTGTGCAAGAAGTAACACAAACAGTTGTATGAAGGCACACCAGCAGTATTTGTTGCATGATAGTGGGAATGTATGCATAATCCTTTGCAGTTTTTTCACAACCACTGTCTACCGAGCACTTTCTTACTGAAGATGAGAGGTTGGTGATTAACTCTATTTCAGCAAAATAACAGTGATCAAACGCTTCAATAAACTAATATTATATAAAAACACTGTATGTTGTTATAATGAAGCATTTAAAATGATAACAGTGGCTGGTGACACTGCAATCTATGCAGGATGGAACAAAGGAAACATTTCTGATGGCAACATTGAATCAAAGACAGAACCTTGCACTGTGGCTGGTGCACTGTGTTTTTCAAAGTGGCACTGGCAAACAGTTTTCTGTTCACCACAGTGGATAGTAGATAGTGACAAAGTTGACATGCTTTACATCAATCTGGGTTAATTTATGCATTCCCTTTGATTTGGACACACAGACTTCCTATACTTACATCTTTTCCCCTTTTTGATTTTGTAAGTAGGGGTGTGACAGTTGGTGATTGTAGTCTAAAGCTGCAAGGTAATAACAAGATCTGAACACTGGAAAACTGTAGGCATATCTACTTGCAGCATACATGAGTATGTGTTGCTGAAATTGCTCTAGTTCAGTGGTGCTCCTTCAAGACACAATCTGTGAAACTTAAATTAATTGCATATCAACACTGAAGCATAATCAGCTACAGCAATGCAACATGGAATAAGTGCAGTTGTTGATCAACACAATAATTACTGTCCTCACGCACACTTGTATTGGAAGTAGCAATTAATTGATGCAAGGAACTGCTTGCTAACCAAAACCGTAAGCAGTTCTCTATGTGGAGCTGAATTTGCAATTAGCCACTTCTTCTGCTGTGGAATCTCCTCCAGCGAGTGCTCACATTGTCCTGCTTCATGAGTTGTCCCCACTGCTCATTCATGAACATTAATGACATGGTTTCCCACACCATGCCATCCTGCCTGTAAGAAATAATGAATGTTTGGCAAGCAATGGTCACACAATAAACATTGGACACTGAATCTAAGAGACCATCTTGTTGTAACAAGCAGAAAATGAACTGACACAATCATATACATCTCAGAAGACATATGAACAATGTTCTTTACACTATGAAAGAATGGAAGCATCACATTTCCATGAAGCATTGTGAATTTAATATAACAGCTATATGTAACCATCAAATAAGAACTCTAAATTAATAAATTGCATGTGCCATGTGTTTCTGTAAACACTGATCATCCATTAATTGCATGCAGTTTGGAAACTGTGAGCCTGTACCATTAGAAGACATGCCAGGTGCATTAGAAGTGTGGAACCTGATATTTCATGGGTAAGTATAACCTGGATTTTGCATTTGTTATCCTATAACCTGTACATAGTACTTTAACATATGCTTGATAGGCAAACTTCTGTCTTCCTGTACCTTGTGATGTAGGACCTGCACCAATTTGGTTGCCCTCCATTGCACTCCCTTCACAGTGTATATATGTTCTTTCAGAAATGCGTATAAAGTGTTCTGCAATCTCTGACCCTTCATTAAAAATGCATCTTAGTAACATGTGTGTAGATGCACCTAGCGTGTGACTAAACAAAGTCATATAATGAGGGTAGTAGCGCCACCCTCCAAAAGACTCACAGACACTGTGGCTTTAAAGCATGCAAAAGTATCAAACAATTACATAGCCAATGATTGGCAGCAATAAACTACATGATCGGATGGTTTGCAATTCATTGTTAAGGAAGGGCTTAACACTATAGAGCACTGTAGAGCATGCCTAGACTTTGCCATGATTCCCGATACACAAGTTCCTTCCATATACATATATATATATATATATATATATACATATATTTATATATATATATGTGTGTATATATATATATATAGATATATATATATATATATATATATATATAGTAAAACAAAATGGTTATATTAAATGCATGCTGAAAATAGAAAATAGGTTAAAATCACGTTTCGAACTTAGGGTCTTCTTCAGGAAATATCTAAAAGAAAAAAATACAAGTTAGTGTAGAGGAGAGTAAATGAGAGAGAAATATATGTGGAGAAAGAAGAAGGGGAGGCAAAGGAGAAGAAGTGATAAAATGATAAGATTAAGAGAGAATCTTGAAACAAAAAGGTGATGATGGGAAAGATAAAACATAATGGGAGAGAAAGAGCTGGGAAGATCCCAGGTAGAGACTGATTAACAGGGCCTTGTAAGAAGGCTGAAAGGTGACAAATGTGTGAGAAGGAGACAGAAATGGAGACATATGGTGAAAATGAAAAATAAATCAGTACAAAAACAAATTGACTTTAGGGAAAAAGGGAGACTGAAAGATGTTAGTGGAAAATAAGTCTATCATTTAAACCAGAGGGCTGCTGGGGGCCAAGGCGGATGATCAGCTTGGCTTCCATGTTTTTTCTATGGTTAGGATCCCGGAAGCCCTGCTGAAGGACACAAACAGAAAGGTCATTGACATTGTGGTCCCTGGAGATAAAGTGGGATACACGCAGCGCCTTGTCTTTGTTTTTTTATATATAGTAAAGGTTCCTCCCCAGGATCTATTAAAAAGTCATTTTACATGAATACATGATCTTTATCCTTCAGAGTTCACCTGCATCAATGGTTGACAACTTTTATTCACACATTCTGTTAGTTACACAGACTGGATGAATGTGATACGAGGGTGTGCCTCAATTAAGTAACAGTGGACACATACCACGAATTCATCATATGTGTTGGATTTTTGACAACAGTACCAGATGTGGGTCACAATATCACAATACCATGTCCTTAGAATTTTACACCCAGCCTGCATCCCCACCTAAAAATTGAGAAGGCGGTCATGGAAACAATGCAACAGATGTGCTGCTGCAACCAAAAACAAACAGTTGTGATAATGTCATGAAAGCATATGAAAGAAAAAGAAAAGTCCTACTGCCATTATGCATTTGGTCAGGACTTAGCACCATGCCACATGTCTTGTGTGTGCTTGATGGCAGGGAAGGTGTTACCTACAAGAAGAAATGTAGTCAGCAGTGCTTGGTTTTGGAGTGTCATTTCACTAGACTAGATAATCTCTGCCCCCTCAGTGAGCCTGCCCAAACACTATTAATAAATTTGTCATCATTTAGAAGGCAAGTGCTGCAAATGCCATACTCCTATTTTCCACATTGATTACAGTCTGAACTGCTTTTATAGTACTCTATAGGACACAGAGTAGCAGTTTAATGAGTGACAGCAACTACTGTGAAAGAACACTAGCTGTACAGCACTCAATAACTATGATAAAGGCAAAACGATGTGAGTTATGGCAGTCTTCTACAAGAACTGTACAGCAATGTGTAGGGTGACATTGCGTGCATGCACCATATGTGACTGACAACATGCGATTCTGAAACAGCACTGGCATGAGAAACACCAAATACTTACACATTAAGCATGCACTCTGCACATGGGTATCTGTGACCACCTCTGACACATGCATGTTATTATGGTTGAGGTGATCCATTGCACGCTGAAAAGCAAATTTCTCCATATTGGTTGACTTGAGGGATGTTTCACACTCATCAACTACAAGGACACCGATGATTTCTTTGCTGTTGTAATCCATGCACATATAGGTGCAGTACTGTGTGGAATGCCCAGGATTGTCCTTCCTACCATCACCTGCAACCAAACCAAACAAATACATTTGCAGTGTATAAGCAGAAGTAAAATGTATGCTAGCAACTTTCAACAGCAATCCTTAGATAATCCCTGGAAAAACAGCATGCTAGATATGTAACATGGAGTGCCATAAAACAATATCATACCCATTATGACAACCTGTTTTCCTACACAGTCTTTAAGTAGCTTTGACTCCATTGCTGCCCATTAGGGCTGTGCGAATACCTTTTTTTGAATATTTGGCCAATTATTCATTATTTGGTGCCGAAATATTGGGTATTCGGTATTCATTATTCGGGTGGCTAAGAGGGGGGGTTATTTAAAAATAAAAGAACACCCTCCTCCTGGCCAGCAGTAAACAAATATTTTATCCCTGGTGTCTAGTGGCCCCCCTAGCTGATTATCTGTCAAAAAAAAATGAATCCCCCCACCCAGACTATCAGCAGTACCCCCATCTCCTGTCCCAAAATGTACTGTATAAAAATAAAAAAAAATCACTCATTTCCATAGTGTCTCATGGTCCCAGCCCCTCCCAGTTGATTGTCAGTCCAAAATGAAGAATCTCCCCAGACTCTCAGCAATACTCCCAGTCCCCCATTCCCAAATGTATAAAATTGAAAAAAAAATCCTCATTTCCCTGGTGTCTAGTGGTCCCATCCCCCAGCTGATCGCTGGTTCAGACTGACGTATTCCCCCCAAGACCATCAGTAATACCCCATTCCCTCATTGCCAAATGTATAAAATAAAAATATATTTCTCATTTCCCTAGTGCCTAGTGGACCCCTCACCCCCCTGTCAGGTAGTGCCCCACCCACGACCCCAGTGGGCCACTCTGGCACAGCCCTCCCTTCACCTCCGTGGCCGGCAGCCTGGCTGAGTTTTCAATGAATAAGCATGTGCTTGTACAAGCATGCACTCATTCATTGATAGATTCAGCCACCAGTGGCTAGCACTATCAGGCACTAGAGGGGAAGGGGGAGCTTCTCCAGTCACCAGTGGGGGGTGGGAAGGGATAAGCATTTTGGACCCTTGGGGTCCCAATGCCATCTCCCCCATCCGCCCCC
This sequence comes from Neoceratodus forsteri, assembly GCA_016271365.2. NCBI lineage: Eukaryota > Metazoa > Chordata > Ceratodontiformes > Ceratodontidae > Neoceratodus > Neoceratodus forsteri. Next base: position 981,872,882 of record CM028131.1, on the reverse strand, counting down.
ACTGGTGACCAGGCAAGCTCTCTCCCTCTTATCCAGCCCCTGGTAGTGTTAGTCACTGCTGGTGGGTAAATCTGGTGTCAATGAATGAGCTCGTGCTTGTGCAAGCACTGCACGCTCATTCATTGGAAACTCAGCCAGGCTGCTGGCTGTGTAGATGAGTGGAGGGCTGTGCCAGTGGCCCACTGGGGTCGTGGGTGGGGGCACAACCTGATGGGTGGGTGGGTCCTCTAGACACCAGGGAAATAAGAAATTTGTTTTTATTTTATACTGTATATTTGGCAATGAGGGAACAGGGGTATTGTTGATGGTCTGGAAAATACTCATTCTGAACTGACGATCCAGAGGGCCACTAGACACCAGGGAAACGAGGGATTTTTTATTATTTTATACATTTGGGAACAAGGGACCATGGTTAATGCTGAGGGTCTAGGGGGCATTCTTCATTTTGGACCAGCAATCAGAAGGGTGGAACCACTAGACACCAGGGAAATGAGGGATTTTAATTTTTTTATTTTATACATTTGGGAACGGAGGAACGGGGATATTGCTGAGGGTCTGGGGTGCGATTCATTTTAGACTGGTGATTGGCCGGGAGGTGGGACAACTAGACACCAGGGCTAAAATATGTATTTAATGCTGGCCAGGACGGTGGGAAAGGTTTTTTCCATGTACACCACTGAATACCAAATACCAGCCAAATAGTGAACTATTTGATATTAGGTTTTGAATATTGGGATAGCCCATTATCCGTGGTAGTTAGAAAATACTATTCAGTATTTGCACAGCCCTACTGCCCATACATTGTTAATAACAGGTACGATATAGTGGCATTGAAATCTAAAAAATGAAGATTCACTAATCATGGCCATGTTGAGGAAATGAAACATTAATAATATTTTGCCAAAATTGTTGCCTTATAGAAGGATGGCACATGCAACCATAAGACCACCAGCATTGAATCCATGTTTTAACTGGAGTTGACTGCTCCACTTGAATGTAATATGATTGTTTCTGCAGCTCTGTCAAACAGAAGTGGGAAACATTACAATTTATGTGAAGATAAATGCACATACACCAAACAGTTGTCTAGTGGCATCACATGAACAATGACATACCCATGTCAATGACAAGCAAGTGCCAGTACTTCATGATTGTATTGCCAAAGCATATTTGCAGGTTGCACAATTCTTTGTTATGCTTGTGTTAGCAAGTATCATGGGGTTGTCATGTTACACAACAAACATTTTCTTGCTGCAAATTGATTTGGCAAAGGTACTCTCTGAGTCTGTGCTGTCACAGATGACTGAAAGGTAATCATTGTGTTCCTCATCAGATGCTCAGTGGAGTGGAATGGAGAAGTGGTGTTTGGATGATTGGGGAGTTGTGAGTGGCTTCTTCAGTTACTAGATCATACCTAGGCAGCATGTAAGGGAAAGCATTTATCAGGCACCATGCACTGATGTGATAACATAGTGGATGCACAGCAATGAAATTTTTGCATGTTGTTTGCTCTGTTTGATACCATCAAAATGAACATGCATGGACAACTGGCATGTCCAACAGTGCACCAACTATACCATGTGGTTCCACAATCTGATGGATCACTTTAGATGTTCACGTCAGCCACTAAAGCAATGCATAATATTGGACCACCATGTGAAACATGCTGAAGTTGCACTATACTAACATCTTGACAGTACACTGCTACCATTTCAACACAATGTGCACCGTGCATCTCACATGTCCAGTAGGAAGAGTGCCACAGCAGAATGAGATGGCAAGTGATAAAATTCCTTTAGTGACATCCAGCACACCTTTTCACAGCCAATTGAGATACAGCAAATATTGCGGTTTTAATCCAGTATTTTCTTTTGTCTTTTTCTTGCTGAGTCAGTCACAGTGCATGGACAGCCACATTTTGAATGTATGGGAGTATGCATGTTAGTCTTGTGGGGAGTTGTCATCTTGAAGATGGCAGATAAACCCTGAAACACAAGAAATGAATACACAAACATTGAATCATGCACTGGAAAGATGTTCCAAAATAGTCTTGCTTTTGAGAATGTACATGATGCTTACATACATTGAATCCCACCCCCCAGACTAGGTGGGCCAAGCGGTCCTTATCTGCTGTCAAATTATGTGCTTCTATGTTTCTATTGATGTGGCGCTGTGATTGCGACAGTATTGGGTGAACACAATTCTGCCATTGCACCATGCATAATTCAAGTCATATAAAAAAATATTATTGTGATAGGAAGTTTGACATGGCAGATTTTGTCATTGTGAGGAAGTGGATCACATAGGCCATGGCAAGGTGGGGAAGATAGGCAATGGAGTTGAAATGCTGTGGGCATACCAGAACTGATCCATTTAAGATCTGAATAACTAATGTATGAAGTAGTAAGCAAAAGCAGGTAAAGAATAGTGATATGACTCTCAACAGAGGATGGCATGAAGGTCAGGGAAAACAAAAGCCATTTCCAAAAAAATATATGGATATCACATGGAAGTGCACAATGTTGCCTCCCGAAAAAGTACAACAAAACCATGAAAGGCTGCCAGGAAAAAAATGGAGCTGACCAAAGAATGATTAGCAGAAAGGTTGAACAATGGAAAAAATACATTGATTAGGAATATGATTGCTCAATGGGATGATGGGTGGGAGCATGTAAGGCTTTGAGTGGATGCAGGGGTGTGTGTAAAGATGGAGACTGGCATACTCCTGAATTATGGAACAAAATACATCAGCCCAGTATTCATCGCATATGGTGCACTACACAGAACACAACTGTGTAGTGTACATTCAGGTGGGTGGTGGTTATTGAAACTGGACTCCATTCACTGTGCATAGATACTGGAAGTGAACATTAAATTGCAGTTGTTAAAAGAAAGGTTAATGGCATACATCCATGGCTAATATGTGAGGGTACAATGGTACATAGACATGTTTACCCGGGCACTCATATACAGAGTGGTCATAGTGGGTGTAGATACCCCCTTTGCCTTTTTGAAGACAGCACCAAAATCAGCAACAGGGTAAAACCCCATGAAAGAGGTGGTGGAGCCAATAAAGAATGATCTAAGATTACTGGAATAGTGGACTGAAACATGAACGGTGAAATTTAATAGCAGGAAAATGCACATTGATGCACCTGGGGAGGAGGAAACCAAATACCACATACACACGGGGGGGGGGGGAGAAGCAATAGGTGCATCAGTACAGGAAAAGGATCTCCTAGCTATAATCATTAATGACGTTAGTGTGTAGACCATGTGCAGCAAGACAATAAGAAAAAAGTAACAGCATGGCAGTGTGCATAGGGATAGAGATAGGGATAGGGATAGGGATAAGGATAGGGATAGGGATAGGGATAGGGATAGGGATAGGGGATAGGGATAAGCAGCAGCAGGATTGAGTTGCTGATGCCACTGTACTGATCGATGGTGAAGACAAACCTTACATTTCTGGAGGCCACATCTACGCAAAGACATACCTGACATGGAAAGGGTGCAGAGAAGGGCCACTAAAATGGTGCATGAGCCAAGTGGGAAGACATATGAGAGGTGGAGATAGCTAAATTTGTTAACTCGGGAGTCAAGAAGAGAGACAGAGTACATGAGGGAAACATTGAAGCCTGTGAAGGTGATCCGTAAAAATACAAATAAATCATTAAACAAATTAATCAAGATACCAGAACTAGTGGGCATGGACTGAAGTTGGAGGGAGGAAAGGTTTATGGGAAACTTTATGAAGTAATACTTGACATAAAGAGAGTTGTTGATCCCTGGAACAGACTGCCGGTGGTGGTGGTGATGGCCAGTACAGTCAAAGGTTGCAAGAGGGCTGCGGAGTAGCACACTGTGTTGTCAAAGGGAGGAAGGAAGTAATCTTGGAGGGAGGGGTGCTACTTGAGGGGTGGGAATGGCCAGACACTATGGGCAAGGAAGGTCCTTTTCTGCACTCACATGTCTATGATTCTATGAATCTACATAAGATACTTAAACAATACCCAGTTGAGAAAAATATGTTATGAATCACTGGTGTTTTCTGACAGATTGTGTCTGTCCTTCACAAGAACCGCTAGAGTGCATTCAACAGCACAGCAAAGCACCACTGCATTGTTGACGAAGACACCTGTAGTACATTATTATGAATACATTATCCTAAACAAAATTCAGTGTTCTGGTACTGCTCTGTATACACACATGAAGTGAACACAAGATTCACATCAAGTTATCAGAACAATAACAAGCATTTGTCAATGCTGAATGTTGTCTCTCTGGCATTGGCATTGGTAGTGCAGGAGTTAGAGATGCATAATAAGAATGGCAGTGAAGTATTGAACTGACGCAAACTCCACCCCCACCCTGCAGAGACTGACAGGCATTGGGGTGTGCCTGTGGGTCGTCAGCTGTAACACTCATGCCGTTTTACCTCACCCTACCTTGTAAGCATTAACAAGTGTCATGGTGTGCTTTGGGGTCTTTGGGCCTTATACTTACCCCATTCCATAAGGAAATATGCTGAAATGGGTGTAGTATAGGAGAATGGGGTGAACTTTAGGGCCAAACACTCCAAGGCACACCTTGATGTCTGTCACTGGCTGTAGGGTGAGGGTGGAGGTGGAATGGCATGAGCATTACAGCCAATGATCACAAGTCACACCCCTGACGCCTGTCAGTCTTGACAGGGTGGGGTGTTACAGTTAGAAACCCCAACATAGTAGGCGTTTGTTGGTATTTTCACTCCAAATTTTCAACATGGACTTTTTGTGATCCCACCTCATGAAGAGCGGCACAATCAGTTTGTTAGCTGAAAGGTGGTTTTGCACAGTGTCTGTGCCATTTGGCGACACAGGGACGAAAACACATTTTGGGCAGGATGTGAAAAATGACAGCTGTCTTGTTCATGAGGAGGTGTAAAAAAATGGCAAAGTTGAAAATCTGGAGTTAAAATATGAAAAATTGGTGAAGTCATGAGCATGCATAGGAACTGCAACACATGTCCGAATCTAATCATTTTTTTGATCCGATACATTTTCAACATAGGCATTTTGGGACCTCCCCTCATGAACAGGGGTGCTGCGATTGTGTTAATCTGCCACAAAAGTTGATTTCTCACAGCAACCATGCCATTGTGCACCACAAGCATGGAAACACATTTTGGGCAGGCTGTGAAAAATTACAGCTGTACTGTTCATAAGGAGGTGTGAAAAAATGCCATTGTTGAAAATATGGCATGAAAATACAGTATACGCCACTTATAACGGCTCCTGATGTAACGGACTTCCGCTTCTAACGGACATTTAGCCCATGCCAAAAGCCATTCGCTATTCCCGCTATGTTAAAAATGACTGTTAAAGCGGACCTTTAATTCCTGCAGTACCGTCCAATTAAGATGCAATACAACAATGCAATTAATGACGTTCAGCTGAATGACTGCCTTCTAATGCTCGTTTCAAAACCCCCCATGATGTTCCTTTCCTCTAGCTGCTAACACTGTTCTTAGAGTTGTGCTGTGCTTCTACTGCCTAGATCATGAGTGCCACCAAGAATGCTGCTGGTAAGAGAACATGTCTCAGTCTTTCAAAAAAAGTGGAGATACTAAAGGAGATAGAGAGACTGCCAAAGTTAAGTGTTCGTGACCTCTGCACACATTTTTCTATCCCCAAGTCAACCTTGTCTGACTTGCTTAAGAATAAGGAGGTGCTCCTGTCAGACTGGCATTGTAATCAAAACCCCAATAGAAAAAGAAAGCGTGAAGGAAAAGATACCGATGTTGAAGATGCACTATTGCGTTGGTTTACTAATGCAAGGGGAAGGGAGGCTTTAATTAGTGGCCCCTTATTGTTGCAGAAAGCTGACCAGATAGCTGCTGCCATGGGAAAAACTGATTTTAAAGCCACGGATGGGTGGCTGAGTCGTTGGAAAATGCGGAACAACATTTCATTCTGCAAAGTCCATGGCGAGAAGCTCACAACTGACACACAAGCTGCTGAAGCGTGGCTACAGGAAGTTTTGCCTGATCTCCTTGAAGGTTACACACCAGATAACATCTTTACTACTGATGAGACTGGGCTGTTTTTTCGTTGTGTTGGTTACGGTACACTTGCCTTTAAATCAGATAATCCCTTAGGTTTAAAAAAAGCTGAAGAACGCATCACGGTACTCCTTACCTGTAACATGTCAGGAACGGAAAAGCAAACACCAATAGTGATTCGTAAAAGTGCTCAGCCAAGGTGTTTCAGAGGTGTGCAGCATTTACCAGTCATTTATAAAAATAACAAAACAGCGTGGATGACTTCCGAGATCTTTTCAAATTAGCTGAGGAATTGGGACCGATCACTGAGAACTCGGAAAATCGCCTTGCTGTTAGACAACTGTACCTCCCACCCACCAATAGCTGGTTTAAAAAACATTAAACTTGTGTTCCTACCACCCAACACCACATGTTTAATGCAACCCTTAGATCAAGGGATTATTTACAGCTTCAGCGCCACTATGTCAGACTGATGAGGGAAGACTGCTGGATATCCTGGATGTTGAGGAAGAAATCACTGCTTCTGTCTCGCATGGCACAAATTAACTTGCTTGATCCGCACGCCTTATACAGCAGCATGGCACATTGTCTCTCAGGAGACAATACAGAGGTGCTTCTGAAAGGGAGGATTCACCAATGACCCCCTAATTGGTGTTGTACCTGAGGAGGATGAGGAGCCAGCTGAAACTGATTTGCCCACTGAGATCATGAATGAGCTGTGTTTGCTAGGTAATGACACACCTCACTCTGATATTGATGACATTGCACAGGCAATCAGTGCATCGCAGGGAGCACGAACAGACGAGGATGATGAGGAGATTTTATCTCAGGAAGAGACCGAGGATGATGAGATGCCTGTAACACCGGAGGAAGTAAAGAAGGCAATTCTGACTCTCCGTCGTGCCATTGAACAGCGAGACGATATTAACCCCCAGTGGGATCTGGTTGCAAATGTAGAGATTGCCTGGCAATGCTACACTATAGGGAAAAAACGCCAAACTACAATGGAGGATTACATCAAGAAGTAGATATTGCAGTAGATAAGTACAGCACAGCATAACTGAGAACAGCGCTTTTGTTTGTTTTTTATTTTAAAGCACTTTAAATAAAGTTTGAGTTTTTTTGCAGATCGCAGTTATGTCTGAAAAGGGACTGTAAATCACTACCTTCTCTTTACACTCTGCGCTCGCTCTGCTCGCTGGCTTTTTAGGTGTTGAGTAGCGATATTGATGTAACGGACGCCGCATTTAATGGACAGATTGACGGTTGTCAGATCAGTCCGTTACAAGCGGCATATACTGTATTGCAAATTTGCAAAGTTACAAGGGTGTGTGGAAACTGCTCAATGCACGCTTGCAACACAGCCATTTTATGGACTTTTGCCACCAAATTTTCAATACAGGCATTTTACGACCTCTACTCATGAACAGTGTCACTGTCATTTTCTCAACATGTCCCAAACACTGATTTCACACAGCAACGGCACTATTCTGCGTCTGACATGCGAAAACACATTTTGGCAAGGATATGTAAAATGGCAGCTGTACTGTTCATGAGGTACAGAAAATGCCAATTTTGAAAATCTGGAGTGAAAATATTACAAATTCTTGAAGTTATGAGCATGCATGGAAACTGGTCAATGGATGCTCGTAAAACAGCCATTTTGGGTATTTTTTTTCACCAAATTTGCAACATAGGCTTTTTGAGAGCCCACCTCATGAACAGTGGCACTATCATTTCATTAATTGGTCCCGAAAGGTGATTCTGCGCAGTGACTGCGAAATCACCTTTCAGGGCTGAATAACACCATGACAGTGACTATATTCATGTGGAGGGGTCCCAAGAACCCCATGTTGAAAATTTTGTGCCAAAATTCCTAATAAAGGTCCAAGATATGCACCATGCTGAAAAAAAAAGATTTATGCTAGTATACAGTTTACCTGCATTTCTCCAGTTCACGGTCGGCTTTGAAGAGTGCAGATGTGTTCTCAGTCCACCAAAGATCGTGGCCCAGACTCGGAGGCAAGTATGTGGTGGGGGAGGGTTGGGAGGCCGTGTGCACAGAGGTGGGCACGAGTTGGGAGGAATAGGACAGACCATGAGGACTGTTTTCTTCTTTACAAGGAATAAAAAAAAACATTGCAGGACTTTTTTTTACTGGGGCATTTGGAACACTGAGTGGGCTGGCAGCATGCCACCTGAGTGTTAGAGGCTAGCTGATGGTGATGTGCTTTGTGTTGGCATATAGCAGGGGCAGAGCCGAGGCGGGCAGGTACCCCCTCGACACAGAACAAATGGGGGGGTCATTATCCCAATGGGGAGTGGGCTCCCCCGTTGGCACATGAACTGACTGACAGCATGCCGACAGGGGGATTGGGCACCCCTGAAGTCCACTCTCCATGCAGTGGCAGTCAGCACCACCATTTTTCTTGAAGGGCTTCAGGAAAGGCACATAGGAAGGGCGTGTTTTGGTGCCGCTACATGACGCCTGTGACTGTAATTGCAGCGGAACTTTTGTTTGATCTGCTCACCACATTATGTATTACTGGTGTGGTGCCTGCATGCTGGCTTATTGTGGAATGAGGGAAGCACCTACTGATGCATGCCCTTCATTTACCCAACAGTGACCGCACCTCCAAATCTGCCACTAATGTAATATGTTGGCTGGTACACAAGTGCAAGCCAACATAAAAACAGCACTTAGCCATCTGGTGGTGCAACACGCTGTGGCAAGGCATGTAAAGTACTGTCTTAACTGTACAGATATATTGTGCAATACAGAAATTTGATTCTGAAAGCATTCATAGAAAAACTGAATCTGTTGCCAGATAAGGACCATACAGCCCACCGAGTCAGACCATTGCCATACTTGGTTTGACAATCCATACTCTTATGTGGACTGCCTTTCCCCAGATCTGATGTACAGCATGGTGCCTTAATGATTATCCCATGCACTTTTCAACCCCTGTACTGTTTTCATTGCCACCAGCATCGCAGGTAGGCTATTTCACAGATTTCCCACCCTCTTTGTGAAAACATACTTCCTAGCATTCCCCCTAAGCCTCCCTCCCTCCCACCAGCATCATATGTCCCCTTGTCCTTGTGCACTTTTGTTTCTGAAATATGCTCCCATCCTGTGCCCTGTTATTCCTGGAAGGTATTTGAAAATCTCTATCATATCCCTCCTGTCCCTTCTCTCATCCAGTGAATAGATGTTTAGTTCCTTGAGTCTTTCCTCATAAGACTTTGCTGCAGTCCATGTTTCATTTTTGTTGCTCTTCTCTGGACTATGTCCATTCTGTCTATGTCCTTCCTGAGATGCAGTCTCCAGACCTGGACACAGTATTCCAGATGAGGCCTCACCAGTGTTCTATTCACTGGCATCACCACTTCAAACCTCCTACTGGTTATGACCCTTCCTATGCACACCAGCATTCTGCTTGCATACCTCACTGCTTTTTCTCAGTGTTTGGCTGACTTCATGTCATCAAATATGATAGACCCCAGGTCTGCCTTCTGATTTGTGGAGACTAGAACCTGCCCCCCACATCCTGTATTCATCTCTTGGGTTTTTGTGTCCCAGGTGCATTATATTGCACTTCTTAGCTTTGAAACCCAACTGCCAAACCCTTGACCATTCTTCAAGTACTACTAGTTAGTTTCTCATTTTATGTATCCCCTCCTGTGTGATGAAGCTGTTACAGATATTGGTGCCATCTGTGAACAAGCATACTTTCCCCTTCAGTCCCTCTGTAACATCACTTATGAATGCATTGATTAGAACTGGACCCAGCACTGATCCCTGTGGAACCCTGCTGACCACCTCCCCCTCTTCTGTTGTTATGCAATTTACTACCACCCTCTGGGTCCTGCCTTTTAGTCAGTTACCAACCCATGCTACCACTTTAGAGCCCACACCCAGATTCCAAAATTTGTTAAGTAACCTTCTATGAGGAACAGTGTCAAAGGCCTTCCTGAAATCAAGGTAGGCCACATCCACCACCACTCTCGGATCCAACACTCTGGTCACCCAGTCAAACAAAATCACTAAGCTTAGTCTTTCAGGACCAACCCTCAGTAAATCCATGCTGCCTTGTGTCTTTTGCAACACTTGACTCCATGAACTTCACTACCCTAAACTTAAACAGGGACTACATCAGCTCCCACATCACTGAGGTCAGGCTTAGAGGTCTATAATTACGTGACTCATCCCGACTTCCAGTCTTGTGCAGGGGGACCACCTCATCCATACTGGAGCAAAATTGTTTTTGTTTTTGTTCTTTGTATCTGGTATTACTTATGGTTTGCAAACATTCCATACAATTGGTGGAATACCAAATGTCGCAAGCTATTATCTGCAAGACAGTAGCCATGAAAGGCTAAAAGTACAGAGAGCAAACTAGTTGCAAAGCACTCTCACTGAACTAGACCATTAGATGTTCATCACAGTTGTGTGAACACATAACTTTTGACTTCATAGGCACAATGAGGATCTGCCACATATACAGTTGCATTTGAAGAGTCAAACAAGCAGTTTTTTACGTACAGGAAAAAAAAAAAAACAGTCATGTTTAGGAAGTGGGGGATAAGGGTGATAGCCATGGGTGTCCTTAGGAATGGGGTCAGCTAGATGGTTTTTACTTCTATTTACCCATATCTGATGACATTTTTATCTGTACAGATAAACCCACTTCCCCATAAGCAACCAGTGCATTAAAGCTAATTATTGGAAAATCATGCATTGCTTATGTTCCCTCAAGTGGAGCACTAAACCTCATAATATGATGTATCAGCATGATATGGTTAGTGCACAGTACATGCACATATGGTCAGATACCACTTGTATGTTGTATGTTTCCCAGCTGCATCATTGTGCAAGAAAGTCATGGCAATAGAGAAGGGTGACAACACGATAGAGCTATATACTGTTGAAGCTTTGTAGTACTACACAATACATATATATATATATATATATCTAGATACATTTTTTTTAAACCAGGAGTGCCACACTAAGCTGAAAGCGTATTTACAGGTGCAAACTGGGAGCACAAGGAAGTTAAGTGCCTTGCTCAGGGTCTCAAAGTATGCAAGTGGAGACTGTGGGATTCAAACCCAGGTCTCCAGATTTGCAGCTCCGAGATGCGCTATACTGCCTCCCCTTACTTTACAAGGTCAGTGCTATAGCTAGTAACACACTTCAGACTGTCTGAAGTGACATTGATCGATTCTCCTGGATGATCTGCCTTTAGGCCAGCCCCCCCCCAACCACACACACACACACACACACACACACACACACACACACAACCCAGAAAAAAGCACAACTGACACCAAGGGAACATTAGTGATTCTAAGAAACATAACTGGCATTCTAGAAAGCAGCCTGATGCAGCGATTATTTGAGCAGATTTCCAATAAATATGGCTAATTTGCTTAGCTTGGTTTTGATTAGATAATATTATACTGCAAATAATTTAACCTTCAAAAGGGTGGTACAAATATTGATCTTAGTATCACTCTCAAATTAAAAATAAGTTACAAGTCCAGCATTGTATTTTGAAAATAATTACCTCCTATGTATCTGTCATATATAATGTCACAACACACTAAAATATGGGGTCCTGACACTGCTTTTTATTTAGTTTTGGTCTTTGGTAACTTGGTGAGGACCACTAGGCACCACTGCTTGTTTTCTGGAGCAACCTGGGGTCACTGGGGAGGTTGGCTGACTTGCTTGGAGTTGCACAGAATGCAAGTGAAGGTTGTGAGACTCAAACATAGGCCAGATGGATGTATCAAGCTCACACACAGCTTACTACTTTAACATCTAGTCAATACTTCCAGTTCCTCTTATGAAGTTTATTTGATTTATTGACCAGAGGTAGTCTTACTGAGATGCATCTCTCATTTTCAGTCCGTCCCTGTTTAGTTGCTAATAAGGAGAGATACTACACATAACCCAGACATGGAGCATGACTCAAAAGGAACTCCCCTTTCTGTCAAAAAAACATTGATGAAGTACAGTGATAGATAAAATAATTAATGATTGAAAAATGTGTGTTCATATTTTAGACATTAATTCGTTTTATCTATGTATTTCCATACATAGTTTCCAGTCTGCCTTGCAACTGAAACAAACAATACATGCTGGTTGAAATAATTGGTTTCTATGCTGCTATTTATTACATGCCACATATTTTAAATCCAAAAATGTGCCATTGGAAAATGTGATGGTGTGCAAAAATAAAAATATAGAAAAGCATGCAACAGGTATCGGGTGTAGCATAAGGAGCTTAGTAAACTGGGTGTGGTCTGATACAAATGCGGGACATGCTGAAGTAACTATAATATCCCCAAATTTAGCATGTGCTACCAACATTTCATACTAATGACAAAGTCACTCATGATTGATCATCTGGCTGGCACATCGTCTCTTCATAGGCAAGTTGTAACAAAAAAATTAAAGTAAATGTGCCTGCAATGCTGCCAGAGCAATCTATCTATCTATCTATCTATCTATCTATCTATCTATCTATCTATCTATCTATCTATCTATCTATCTATCTATCTATCTATCTATCAATCTATCTGTCTGTCTGTCTGTTTGTCTCTCTGTCTGTCTGTGTCTGTCTGTCTCTTTCTATCTAGCTCTCTATACAGTATCTATCTAGTTATCTAGCTCTCTCTCTCTCTCTCTCTCTCTCTATCTAGCTCTCTATATCTATCTATCTCTCTCTCTCTCTCTCTCTCTCTCTCTCTCTCTCTTTCTCTATCTAGTGATACATTCCCAACTCGTGGGAATAATCTCTTGGATGTAATCTTGCATCAGGATAACTTGAATATATTTGAGGTGAATAAAGAAGCCCCTCTGGGAAATAATGACCACTGTGTAATCTCATTCAAATTGCAGTGCCCAATTGAAATGATACCTGAATCTTCCCTAGTTTATTGTTATGATAAAGCTGACATTGGTAGAATGTTCCAAACTCTTGACCAGGTTGACTGGGTTCATGAACATTCCAAACTTACTTTTGAACATTTTTGGGAGTTACTCTTTAACAAATTAAATTTCGTTAGAGATAACTACATTCCTTGTGTTAATAAATACAAAAATGGTAAAATTCAACCAAAATGGTTAACACCTTCCATTAAGAAACTTGTTCAACAAAAGAATAAGAAATATAAAAAATTTCAACAAAATGGGAATTCGATAAATTGGGCAGTATACATTTCAAGAAAAGGGAATGTAAGGTTGAAATTAAAAAATCTAAACAGAAGTATGAATATAATCTAGCAAGTAAAGCTTCTAAATCAAATAGTAAGGTGTTTTTCTCATGCATTAACTCCTTAAATAAACCTGTCTGTAAAGTGGGTACTTTACAGGATAACAACAAGATTTATTATGATTCTAAATCCATGGCAGACCTATTTAATCAAACGTTTTGTAAACAATTCTCACTCGAATACTCTTTTGATGTTGACTTAGAAGTCCTCGATATGGAACCAATAAAGTTCAGAATCAAGGACATTGAAAATAAAACAAAACTTCTAAAAGGCAAGACTTATTTAGGTCCAGATACTATGTCAGGTCATTTATTGTTTTTGTTGTCTCTGAGTTTACTGATTCCATTTAAGATATTGTTCGAAGCCTGTTTATTTTATGGGTTTGTTCCTAAACAATGGAAGTGTGCAAATGTTGTTTCCATTTACAAAAGAGGCCTTAAATCTGATTGCTCCAATTATTGACCAATTAGCTTTACATCTCCAATTTGTAAGTTGATGGAAAGATTGATTAAGGACATTTTATCTACCTTCCTGATATCAGCGGATAATGAACAGCACAATTTCAGAAAGGGTAGAGGTTGCCATTCTAACCTGATGTGCTTTTATGAGAACATTAGTTCCTTGAATGATCGTCACATACCATGTGATGTTATTGTTTTGGATTTTAGTAGGGCATTTGATGTGATGCCTCATTGGGTTCTTGTGGTTAAATTAAATACTTTAAAAATAAATCATTACATTATCTTATGGATTAAAAATTGGTTAACTGAGTGCTCTCAACAGGTGTGCATAAATGGAGTTTCTCTGAAGTTGGATGTGTTCTAATGGAGTCCCTCAAGGGTCTGTGCTGGGTCCATGCCTTTTTCAAATTTTTGTATCAAATGTAACTTCCCACTGTTTATCATCATCTGTTAAATACACAGATGATATTAAGATCGGAGGTCCTTGCACTAATATGGAGGATTTTAAAACTATTCAGCAGGATCATAATCATATAAATGATTGGGTTATTCATTGGAGTATGCAGTTAAACTATTCAAAATGTAAAGTTATGCATTTGGGTACCTCAAACCCAAAAAACTCATATATATTAGGACATCATCCCTTTAGTGAGACTAAAGATGAGAAAGACCTTGGTATTATTATTTCAAATAATTTGAACTTTTCACATCATATTAATGAAGCTATAAAAAAGATGAGTAAAGTTATTTGGAAAATAAAACAAAACATTACTTCTAAACATCCCAATGTGTTATTGCCATTGTTTAATGCGTATGGAGACCCCACCTGGATTATGTTTCCCAGCTACGGTGTTCTTATAAAAAAGCTAATGTTGCTCAGTTGGAGAGGGTGCAGCATAGGTTTACAAAAAACTTAGTAGTACTGCACCAACTATCATATGAGGATGGACTGACTAAGCTTGGGTTGATTTCCCTTAAAACTCTAAGATTAAGGGGAGACCTTCTGTTCTTATATGATGTACAGGACCCTCATCTGATGGTTGATTTAGGTTTGGTCTTTAAAGATCATGCGTATAATATTAAAGGTCACCCACTTCAATTAGTTAGCAAAACTTTTAACAATAATAGACGTAAATATTTCTATACTTTAAGAATAATTAAACCTTGGAATAGTTTGCCCTTGTCTGTTATTATTAGTAAAAACAAAGATCAATTCAAATCTAGATTGGATAATTACCTTAAATCTAGGAGGCCATTATCATATTATTGATTTTGACAGTATATGAGCCTCATGGGCCTTCTTGGCTTTTTGCTCCTTCCTCTTCCTTAGTATGATCCTTAGCTCTCTATATCTATCCATCCATCTACCTATCTATCTATCTATCTATCTATCTATCTATCTATCTATCTATCTATCTATTTTCCTATCTACCTATCTATCTATCAACATCTTTATGTATAGGCTGATACATGGTAGGCATCCAGTACTGGTTACTGTTCAACTCGTGCTGTACTGTGTATGTCCAGCCCCTAGTTATGGGTCCTGAATCTAGTTATGTGTTACTGCAACAATTATATGCCTCAGGTGCCACAGTATTGGTATTGTTTGTATCTACATCAGACAGTAACTGTCAAATGTGTTATAAACTATGCCTACAAATGCACACAGTGAGATATTAGTTACAATTTTTGCCATAAGCAACAGTAAAGAAAACATATAAAAAAACACAGCATTGAAAAGGCTGAAAGGTTTATTTGGCAAACTAGTTGTTTACAATTACACTTTTCTTTTTGGCATTTTCTATCTGTCCCACAATTTTTTATGAGGACGCACTTGCACAGCCAACATCTTGCAGTAGTGCGGATTTGGAGGCACGGTCACTGTTGGGTGAATGTAGGGCACGCACCAGTAGGTGCATCCCACATTCCCCAATTAGCCAGCAACAGGGGCCGACACCCTGCCTAGCTAATGAGGTGAAGACATCACAGAAATGGTCTGCTGCAATGAGAGTGAAGCTCTCATGCAAAGTGACCACAACACACCTCCCTCTACAAGCAGGCAACATGGCGGCAGTGACTGCCGCTGTTGCCTGTCAACCCCCCCTTTATTGTGTGCTGACGGGGGTGCCCAATCCCTGTCAGCATCATGTAACCCCTTTGATTGCGAGGGGTGCCCAATCCTCATCAGCATGTATCCTCCCTCCCTTAGAATTTGCTCCACCCTGCTCGGCATAATGTGTTACCCCCATTTTTGCTTATGGAGTGGCTGCCCAATCCCCCTCAGCTCCTGTGGCCCCCCTTTCCTTGTTTTACTATGGGGATGCCCAATCCCCAGTCAGCTAAAGCACCCACCCACACACACTCAGGTGTCCCACTGGGAGTCCACCCCAGTGTGCCAAAGCACCTATTAAAATGAAAACGGTCCCCTGTTGTATTTTATTTATTTTTTTAACCTATAAAGCAAAAACAGTCCCTTGTACTCTTCCAACACCCCCTCTCACAACCTGCATCCACCCACTGCACACCCTGCCTCCACACACACACCCCCACCCCATACTTACCTCCGGAGTCTGGCACAATGATCTTCGGTGGACTGGGAACACGTTTGCACTCTTCAAAGCTGACTGCAAACTGAGGAAATGCCGGTAAGCTGTATAATGGAATAAATAGGGATTTTTTCAACTATAATGCATATCTCAGGCATTTTTGGGAATTTTTACACCAAATCTTCAACATGGTTTTTTTGGACCCATCCTCATGAATTCTGGTACTGTCATATCGTTAATCAGACCTGAAAGGTGATTACATAGTCACTGCATGGAATCACCTTTCAGGACTGATTTACAAGATGGCAGTGCCACTGTTCACGAGGTGGGCTCTCAAAAAGCCTATGTTGAAAATTTGGTGGAACAAATCAAAAAAATGGCTGTTTTACAAGCATGCATTGTGCAGCTGTTATGCAGGCTCATAACTTCACACATTTGCAATATTTTCACACCAGATTTTCAACATTGTCATTTTTGTACACCTTCTTGTGAACAGTATAGCTGTCATTTTTCACATCCTGGCTGAAATGTGTTTCCGCACTTCCAGCACACAATAGCATGGTCGCTGAGGGAAATCAGTGTGTGGGCCATATTACGAAAATGACAGTGACATTTTTCATGAGCAGAGTTCCTAAAATGCCTATGTTGAAAATTTGATGACGATACTCCATAAAATGGCTGTGTTATGAGCTTGCATTGGCAGATTGCACACACGTTCGTGACATCGTGCATTAGTAATATTTTCACTCTGGATTTTCACCATTCACATTTTTCCATGCCTCTTGATGAACAGTACAGCTGTCATTTCACATAGCCTGCCCAAAATGTGTTTTCGCATGTCAGGCGCAGAATAGCACGGTCGCTGTGTGAAATCACTTCTTGGGACAGTTTGAGGAAATAACAGTGACACTGTACATGAGCAGAGGTGCTAAAATGCCTATGTTGAAAATTTGGCTCTGAACTTCCATAAAATGACTGTGTTACAAACGTGCATTGCGACTGTAAGGAAAGTTGGGCTCTTTATATTTGTATTTTAAAACTGAGTGTGTGAATATATCATTTTAATTTTGTGTGCTACTGCAGCCAATAACATTACTGAAGGAGCCCTACCTCCTGTTTTACAGGAAGCAGGAAGAGAGTGCCCATAGTTTTTCTGAGTATTGGAGAACTACAAGGCACTGTATTTGCCCCTAAAACTCAAAAAGGACTAAAACATCAACCTTTTGGGGGGATTCTATAGTCCTGGTGTTTCTTTTGGGACATTTAGTGCAACATTTGCAAAGTTTTGTTTGCGCGCGCGTTTCATAGCTCACTCTGTCACTTCCGGTTTTCCCCCGAGCTTAAAACTCGGCCCTGCAGTGAGCGGGAGAGTTAAAAGAGTGACTGTAAGGAAAGTTGGGCTCTTTATGCTGGGAGTCACTTTCTAATTGTGTTTTAAAATTGAGTGTGTGAATATACCATTTTAATTTTGTGTACTACTGCAGCCAATAACATTACTGAAGGAGCCCTACCTCCTGTTTTACAGGAAGCAGGAAGAGAGTGCCCGTAGTTTTTCTGAGTATTGGAGAACTACAAGGCACTGAATTTGCCCCTAAAACTCAAAAAGGACTAAAACATCAACCTTTTGGGGGGATTCTATAGTCCTGGTGTTTCTTTTGGGACATTTGGTGCAACATTTGCAAAGTTTTGTTTGCGGGCATTTCATAGCTCGCTCCGTCACTTCCAGTTTTCCCCTGAGAAACATAGAAACATAGACTTTGACAGCAGATAAGGACTGCTTGGCCCATCTAGTCTGCACATTTCCCTACCTACAGGATAGGCCGCAGATCCTAGTTAACCAACAGCCTATTTCTTCCTACTCCCCACAAGAATTGCCTTATGTCTGTCCCATGCATTCTTGAACTCTCCCACAGTTTTAGACCCCACAACCTTTCTCTAGGAAGGCTGTTCCTGCATCCACTACCCTCTATGTGAAATAATACTTCCTCACATTGCCCCTGAACTGCCCTCCTTCTATCTTTAAATTGTGTCCCCTTGTTCTTGCAAGTCTCTTTTTCTGAAAGATGCAACCCTCTTGGACTTTGTTGATTCCACTGAGGTACTTAAAAGTTTCTATCATGTCCCTCTCCCTTCTTTCCTCAAGGGTATACATATTAAGCTCCTTTAGTCTCTCCTCATACTGCTTCTCTTGCAGACCCTGCACCATTTTAGTTGCCCTCCTCTGGACTACCTCTATCCTATCTATGTCCTTGCGGGGATGGGGTCTCCAGAACTGGACACATTACTCCAGATGGAGTCTCACCAACTGTCTGTACAGAGGGATAACAACTTCCTGTTTTCTGCTGCTGATGCCTCTCCCTATACATCCCAGTATACCCCAGCCCTCCCTACTACCTTCTCACATTGCTTGCTAACCTTAAGGTCATCTGATATGATTACCCCCAGGTCCCTTTCTTTTTTGTTGTTGTTACTACCTCTCCACCCATTGTGTATTCTTCCCTGGGTTCTTGTTTCCCAGGTGCATTATTTTGCACTTCTTTGCATTGAATCCTAGCTGCCATACTTTTGACCATTCCTCCAACCTTGCCAAGCTCCTTTTATCCTTTCCATGCCTCCTTGTGTATCAACCCTGTTGCAAATCTTTGTGTCATCTGCAAAAAGGCATACCTTTCCTTCCAGTCCCTCTGCAATGTCACTGATAAAGACATTAAAAAGGACTGGACCCAATACTAAACTCTGCGGTACCCCACTAGTAACCCCTCTTTCTTCAGAGTGGACCCATTTACAATTACCTTCTGTGTCCTGTTGTGCAGCCAATGTTTTACCTAGGCTACCACCCTGGGACCCACTCAGGCTGGTTAATTTGACTATTAATCTTTGTGAGGACTGTGTCAAATGCCTGTAAAGTCTAGGTAGGCCATGTCCACAGCCCTCCCTGGTCTACTACTTTGGTCACCCAGTCAAGAAATCTATTAGATTCGTCTGACATGACCCTCCACTGTGAACCCATGCTGCCTTGGGCCCCTATGCTCCACTGGCCTCTAGGTACTCAACTATTCTTTCCTTCAAGTGACTCCATCACGCTCCCTACCACAGAGGTCAGACTGACAGGTCTGTAGTTTCTGCCTCTGTCTTGGTCCCGCTTTTGTGAAGGGGAATCACATCCGCCTTCCTCCAGTCCTCGGGTACCACACCATCCTCCCATGATTTATTTAAAAGAGTAGCCAGTGGTTTCACTAGTTCCTCCATTAATTCTTTTAGAATTCTGGGGTGAATTCCATCAGGACCCATTGCTTTGTCCACCTTCAGTTTTAGGAGTTCTTGCAGAACCCTTTCTTCTGTGAAAGGACTGGGATCGACCCCCATCAAGAGTGCTTCTGTTAATTGGATTAGGCACTTCCCCCTCTTCTTTTGTGAATACTGAGCAGAAATATTCATTTAGTATCCTTTCTTTTTTACTGTCCCCCTCTGCCCACCCACCGTTCATTCTATTCAGCCTCACTATCCCTCCCTTTGTCTTTCTACGCTCGCTGATGTACCTATAAAAGGTTTTATCCCCCTTCTTAACTGAGTTGGCTATCTTTTCCTCAGTTTGGGCCTTTGCTATTCTGACTTCCCTCCCTGCTTCCTTCTGCCTTAACTGGTACAGCTCTCTGTCCTGCTCCTTCTGTGTTTCCTTATACTTCCGGAATGCTATCTTTATCTTCCTGACTTTCACAGCCACCTCTTTTGAGAACAATAGTGGCTTTTTCTTTCATTTTGATTTGTTTATTTGCTTCACACAAAGGCTTGTTGCCTCTGTGATGGCAGTTTTGATGATTCTTTTTAACTTTTTTTATTTTCACATTCCATATGATATAGTACTGAGTACTAAACTATAGTACTATGTAAACATTTCGGATTCAACCTTCATCAGTACAGTACCATATCTAAAAAGTTCAACATATACATAATGTTGAAAGTAGTCCTTAATTATTGATATTAATAAAATAAATTAATATAGATTCCATTAGAGACATGTTCACCACTAAATCCTCTCAAAGTTGTAAACTGAAAATATAACTTCCTGTATATCATATACTCCTGAAAAAAAAATATACATACAACAAATATAACCATCTTAATAAATGATAAAAATATTCAATGGTTTAAATATACTCCATTCATAATCCTTTAAATTGCTTTAAATCTATGCTTACCCTAGAGCGCTAATGCTTCTTTTTAATTCTTAATACATCATTTTTGCTGCTTTCATTCTAACTATTCTTGTAATATACATTTATCTGTAAAACATAAAATGATATTCTTAGTTGAAATATTCTCAGTATAAACTTTCCTTAACAAGCCATCAAAGACATATATATGCATATATCAGATCGAAAAATAAGTTTATAATAAAGTTTCAACAAAATCATATAATGTCTTTCTCATTTTGAATTTAACATATCATATGTCGATCTGGTGCTGCATATTTATCCTGTGGGAGTCGGGCATTGAGCCATGCATGATAGCGCACTAATCATCTGACCAGCACGAAACCCGCATCAACCCTATGCGCCCGACCTGCTGAACCAGCAGCTCTATAAAGAATTATAGAGTCCCTTGGCATTGAGTTAAATCATACCATTTAAAGTACATAAAAAACTTTATTGTAACTCAAATATCATAAAATCTCTTATTGATTCAAATTCATTCATTCATCTTCCGTATCACTTTAAGATTTTTTTCTCCTGCATACGATAGTAACAAAATTGCTTTATAAACCCCTTAATGTCACTAATTACAATAACTCTTATGTTGAATTAGGTAACAATGTAATCTCGTGCAACCCAATATGTCTAGTTAGTAATAAACATATGTCTCTATCTATCGTAGTTTGGAAATAGTATATAGTTAGTCAGAAAGTTGCTATCACTTGTCTTGTCTTTAACTCTCTGCAAGGATTCAAAAGAGATTGCCGACTTCATGCTGCATTTTAAATATTCCAAAGATGTTATTATATTCATTGTTACTTAAAATGCCAAGTTCCCACAATGGCTATCAGAATTACGTGTGGCCCATCTATTTAAAATAACTATAACTCATGTATTTAACTTCCATCACAAATAAAATGTTGGTTAGTTTAAGTTCAGGAATTTGAGGTAAAATTGGATTTAAATCGTTTTTTCAGAAAATTAAAATTAAAATATTTCTTTGGGACACAACCAATGAAGCTACAAAATGAAACAGAACAAAATATAAAAATTACATTAAGTAAGAAACTGAAATTAAAATCTCATTTTATCCCATCGGTGACACCACATATGATTGAGACTTATATGACACTAGTAAACAAAGATATTGATGAAATCTTGAAAAATGAAGGAAATCTTGATAGCAGGAAGAGATTTAATTTATCTGCAAGTCAATTTGCAGCATTACGAAATTTAGAGAATGATCATAATATCATAATTAAAAATGTGGATAAAGAAGGTGCAATAGTTGTCATGGACTATGAACAATATCGGTTGATTTGTATGGAATTATTACAAAATAGAGAGAATTATATATTGTTAGAACATGATCCAACTACAGCCATCGCAGCACTGGTAAAAGCATTGCTGATGAATGCATATGAAACACATCAAATGACAGAATGGGAGAAAGAAGCTTTATTTAGAATTAATCCTACAATACCGGTATTTTATATACTTCCAAAGATGCATAAAAATCTTCAAACACCTCCAGGTAGATCTATTGTAGCTGGAATAATTCAATTCTAGAACCATTATCTATCTTTATAGATTACCAAATAAGACTATATGTAGAACAAATTGAATCATATATCCAAGATTCTACTGATGTTATGGTTAATCTAGACAATTTTAACATTAATGAAATAGATATACGATCGTATATATTGGTAACATGGGATGTAAAAGACTTATATACATCTATTCCTCATAGACAGGGATGTGAAGTATTAAGAACATTTTTGGACAGACATAGAAGTGAGGAGAAACCGTCTAATGAGACCATTGTTAAATGGTGTGAGACGGTTCTAAATCAGAATTATTTTAGTTTTGAAAATAAATTTTACTTACAAATAAAAGGGACTGCCATGGGGTCAAGTATGGCCCCATCATATGCTAATATATATATGGGACATTTTGAAAATGAATATGTGTATGGACATCAGAACGAGTATAAAGATAAAATAGTGTTTTGGAAACGCTTTATTGATGACATTTTGGTATTGTGGTCTGGCACTGTCACAGAATTAAATAATTTCAATCAATATTTGAATCAATGCACTGACCATTTGACTTTTAACATGACATGTGATGATAGTCAGATCCCATTTTTGGATTTATTAATCTATAAAAATGATGATAAATTGATGACAAAATTATACCATAAGAATACTGATAAGAACTCGATTCTACATGCTAAAAACTTTCATCCAAAGGGACTTATAGAATTTATACCTTATGGACAATTTATTAGAGCAAAATGAAATTGTACTGAAAACACAGAATTTATTAAGGAAAAAGAAAACATTTCTGATAGATTGAAATTTCGAGGCTATAAACAAGATACATTAATAAGAGCTGAACAGAAAGCTTCTAGAAGAGACAGGAATGATTTGTTACAACCTAATGTAAAAGAACCATTCGAACAAGATCGGATTGTGTTTTCTACTATTTATAATGACAGAATTTTCCAGATGAAAAATGTTATCAAAAAACATTGGCATATCTTGCAAGTAACTTCTATGAGCCAACAGATTTTTAAAAATTCACCACTTATTGTACCAAAAAGAAATAGAACATTAGGAAATCGGTTAATAAGAGCAGAACATCCAATACCGCAAAGTAGACCTTCACATTTTTTAAATCTATCTGAAGTAAAGAGGAATTTTCCATGTGGACATTGTATTAATTGTAACAATACAAATAGGATTTAAAGTATTAGAAATACAGCACGAGATGAGGAAATTAGTATAGAACAGTTCATTAACTGCTCAACAGCAGGTGTGGTCTATGCTCTAAAATGTCCTTGTGAGAAAATCTATATAGGTAAAACTGAAAGACCTCTCAAGATCAGAATAACAGAACATAAAAGTGATATCAGAAGAAGAGATTTATCATCTCGAGTAACTAGGCATTTTATAGAACAGGGGCACCAACTTCCACAACTTAGATTTTTTGAAATAGAAAAGATCTTACCCACCCCAAGAGGTGGGGATTATAGGCAGAAAATATTATTACGAGAGGCTTTTTATATTGATCGGTTCGAAGCAACTAATCCTAGATATGGACTCAATGATTCGATTGATTGGCAGCCAATTATATAGTGATAAAGTTTATTCAATTATAAATATATGTTATAGGCATGTATACAGTGGCGTGAAAAAGTATTTGCCCCCTTCCTGATTTTCTCTATTATTGCATATTTGTCACACTGGATGTTTTCAGGTCTTTAGACAAAATATAATATTAGATAAAGGGAACCTGAGTGAACAAATAACACTTTTTTTTTTACTTATTTCATTTATTTAATGAAAAAAGTTAACCAACACCAACTGTCACTGTGTGAAAAAGTAATTGCCCTAGTTAAATCAACCCAATTAAAGGGATAATTAGAGTCAGCTGATTGAACACAACCAGGCTTGATTACAGCCAGCCCTGCTCAATATAAACCTCACTTATTTTGGCCCTTACCATCAGAGTCATGTTGCCAGCACAAAGATTCAACAAGCACATTATGCCATGATCAAAGGAAGTTCCTGAAAAGATCAGAAAAAAATTTGTTGCCCTCTATCAGTCTGGAAAGGGTTACAAAGCTATTTCTAAGGCTCTGGGACTCCATCAAACCACAGTGAGAGCCATAATCTCCAAATGGAGAACACTTGGAACAGTAGTGAACCTTCCCAGGAGTGGGCGGCCTGCCAAAATTACTCCAAGGGCGCAGTGTAAAATCATCCAAGAAGTCTCAAAGGATCCTAAAACAACATCCAAAGAACTGCAGGCTTCTTGCCTCAGCTAAGGTCAGTGTTCATGACTCCACAATCAGAAAGAGACTGGCAAAATGGGCTTCATGTGAGAGTAGCAAGGCAGAAACCACTGCTAACAAGAAGAACATAAATGCTCGTCTCTCATTTGCCAAGAAGCACCTGGATGATCCACAAGCCTTTTGGGAAAATGTTCTATGGACAGATGAGTCCAAAGTGGAACTTTTGGACAACATGGATCCCATAATATCTCTCAGAAGCAAACACAGCATTCCACAGTAAGAACACCATACCAACAGTCAAACATGGTGGTGGTAGTGTGATGGTGGGGATGCTTTGCTGCCTAAGGACCTGGATGACTTGCCATAATTAAAGGAACCATGAATTCTGCTCTGTACCAGAAAATTCTTAAGAAGAGTGTCCAGTCATCCTTCCGTCAGCTGAAGCTGAAGCGTAAGTTGTCATGCAGCAAGACAATGATCCAAAACACAAAAGCAAGTCCACATCAGAATGGCTAAAAAGAAGTAAAATTAAAGTTTTGGAGTGGCCTAGTCAAAGTCTAGACTTAAACCCAATAGAGATGCTGTGGCAGGATCTGAAACGAGCAGTTCATGCTCGAAAACCTACCAAATGTTACTGAATTAAAGCAGTTCTATGAGGAAGAGTGGGTTAAAATTCTCCACAGCGATGTGAAAGACTGATATTGAATTATAGGAAGTGTTTGGTTGCAGTCATTGCAGCTAAATGTGGCATAACCAGTTATTAAGTGTAAGGGGGCAATTACTTTTTCACACAGTGCCAGTTGGTGTTGGTTAACTTTTTTCATAAAATAAGTGAAATAATAAAAAAAAACAATTGTTATTTGTTCACTCAGGTTCCCTTTATCTAATATTACATTTTCTCTAAAGACCTGAAAACATCCAGTGTGACAAATATGCAATAATAGAGGAAATCAGGAAGGGGGCAAATACTTTTTCACGCCACTGTAAGTTTAAAATTTAATATTTTTAGTACTGTTTTTGAAACATGTGACATAAATAGCGACATTTGGGTTCACAGCAAAGATTTTGTACAGCTTCACCGATCAGAAATAATGAGAGCAATGTATATTAAGAAGGAATTTTAAGATGTAACAAATATCTTGACTTATGACATGAAATAAAAATATAAGGCGCGCCTATTCTATATAGGTTGGTCTTATAGAATGTTTAGAACTATCGTGATAGACTGCTGCTTCACGTTATGACGTAGATAGCCAGACCCCGGCAGTATTTAAAATCCAGCATTTAGTCGGCGCATCACTTTTGAATCTTCGTTGATAACAAAAGACAAGAGAGCGCTAGTATTTCTTGACCAAGCACTCACAACGTTCAAACATCTAGAGAGAGAGAAAGAGGTATGTGCCTGTTGCTACTTGGATTTATATAGCACCGGAATACAATATTTAAAACTCATATATACACAAGTGCTGATATATGACGTCAGACGCCAACATTACGGTTAAATTATACCCATGAAACACAGGATGTTGTGCTACAAATTGATTTTATAGCTTGTGGGTGGTTAATACTATTCTTACAAGAGTAAATCAAAAAAGATTTGAAGCATATAGCTACACGTACATAAAAGTTAGGCTGTCATGACGTAACCAACATTTTATTTGTGATGGAAGTTAAATACATGAGTTACAGTTATTTTAAATAGATGGGCCACATGTAATTCTGATAGCCATTGTGGGAACTTGGCATTTTAAGTAACAATGAATATAATAACATCTTTGGAATATTTAAAATGCAGCATGAAGTCGGCAATCTCTTTTGAATCCTTGCAGAGAGTTAAAGACAAGACAAGTGATAGCAGCTTTCTGACTAACTATATACTATTTCCAAACTACGATAGATAGAGACATATGTTTATTACTAACTAGACATATTGGGTTGCACGAGATTACATTGTTACCTAATTCAACATAAGAGTTATTGTAATTAGTGTCATGAAGGGGTTTATAAAGCAATTTTGTTACTATCGTATGCAGGAGAAAAAAATCTTAAAGCGATACGGAAGATGAATGAATGAATTTGAATCAATAAGAGATTTTATGATATTTGAGTTACAATAAAGTTTTTTATGTACTTTAAATGGTATGATTTAACTCAATGCCAAGGGACTCTATAATTCTTTATAGAGCTGGTGGTTCAGCAGGTCGGGCGCATAGGGTTGATGCAGATTTCGCGCTGGTCAGATGATTAGCGCGCTATCATGCATGGCTCAATGCCTGACTCCCACAGGATAAATAAGCAGCACCAGATCGACATATGATATGTTAAATTCAAAATGAGAAAGACATCACATGATTTTGTTGAAACTTTATTATAAACTTATTTTTCGATCTGATATATGCATATATATGTCTTTGATGGCTTGTTAAGGAAAGTTTATACTGAGAATATTTCAACTAAGAATATCATTTTATGTTTTACAGATAAATGTATATTACAAGAATAGTTAGAATGAAAGCAGCATAAATGATGTATTAAGAATTAAAAAGAAGCATTAGCGCTCTAGGGTAAGCATAAATTTAAAGCAATTTAAAGGATTATAAATGGAGTATATTTAAACCATTGAATATTTTTATCATTTATTAAGATGGTTATATTTGTTGTATGTATATTTTTTTTTCAGGAGTATATGATATACAGGAAGTTATATTTTCAATTTACAACTTTGAGAGGATTTAGTGGTGAACATGTCTCTAATGGATTCTATATTAATTTATTTTATTAATATCTATAATTAAGGACTACTTTCAACATTATGTATATATTTAACTTTTTAGACATGGTACTGTACTGATGAAGGTTGAATCCGAAACGTTTACATAGTACTATAGTTTAGTACTCAGTACTATATCATATGGAATGTGAAAATAAAAAAAAGTTAAAAAAAATTAAAATACATGGGGTGAGTGGGCCTTTATTCACCAATCTTTATTCTTATGATTATATGTTATTGATTGGTTTTGGCTCCTCCCTTAAAGAAGTTTTTCTACTTTATATTGAGGTGGCTGTGCCGGATCCATACTTTCTTCAAGTTTTGATGATTCCCCATTGTTCCTCCACACCTCCTTCTAGCCTGTTTGTTAGTGATTTTCTGAGGCACTCTCCCATCTTGCCAAAGTCAGCCCTCCTGAAGTCCTGTACCCTCACTTTTGTATGGCTTGACTCTGTAGCTGAGTTTAATGTGAAACACACTGTTTGATAGTCACTTGTCCCCAGATGGCAACCCACTTCTAGATCTGAGATCCTCTCACTGCCCCCATTTGAGAGTACGAGGTCTAAGATTGCTCCCTCATGAGTGGGTTCTGAAACTAGCTGTCTAAGGCCTGCCACCTGTAGGGCATCAAGAATGGCCCTGCTCTTGGATGTGGCTGCAGCAAATGTGCTCCTGTTAACATCTGGCATATTCAGGTCTCCCATCAACAGTATATCCCCTTTTCTCTACCATTCTAAGAATGCCTTCTATCATATCCTTGTCCATTCCCTCCCCCTGACATGGGGGTCTGTACACAACCCCTGTGCAGATTGTGGTGCCCTTTCCAGTCTCCTAGGTGACCCACAGTGCCTCCTCTCCTTCCTGTTTACTCTTTTGTTCAGTTGCTTTTATCCCTTCCTTTACATATAGAGCTACTCCTCCCCCCCTCTTCTCCCCTGCCTGTCTCTCCTGTAGGTTATGTACCCTGGTATGTTAACATCCCAGTCACGGTTCTCTGTGTACCATGTTTCTGTGACTGCTACGATATCCAGGCATCCCTCTTCCATCACGGCCTCCAGCTCAGGGAGTTTGTTGCCCAGACTACGGGCATTGGTACTCATTACCCTCCATTTTCTGATGGCCTTATTCCCTTTTGCCTCATCCCTGTCCTTCTTGCCTTTGTCACTTTCTCCATTTACCCCTGCCCTTCTCCCTATCAACACCTCTATGTTGGCGTTTGCCGCACTTACTACTGTGATTATTTGGGGGGACTAGGATTTCCCTGCTCCTTTCCAGTGCCTCCCCCCCTTCGGCTAGTTTAAAAGCTTGCCAATGAAGCATTTAAACCTATCACCTAGGATCCTGGTTCCCATCCCGGACAGATGCAGCCCATCATGCCAGTATAGGCTTGCATCACACTGAGCTTAAAACTTGACCCTGCTGTGAGCGGGCGAGTTAAAAGAGCGACTGTAAGGAAAGTTGGGCTCTTTATGCTGGGAGTCACTTTCTAATTGTATTTTAAAATTGAGTGTGTGAATGCAGCCAATAACATTACTGAAGGAGCCCTACCTCCTGTTTTACAGGAAGCAGGAAGAGAGTGCCCGTAGTTTTTCTGAGTATTGGAGAACTACAAGCACTGTATTTGCCCCTAAAACTCAAAAAGGACTAAAACATCAACCTTTTGTGGGGATTCTATAGTGCTGGTGTTTCTTTTGGGACATTTAGTGCAACATTTGCAAAGTTTTGTTTGTGGGTGTTTCATAGCACACTCTGTCACTTCCGGTTTTCCCCCAAGCTTAAAACTTGGCCTTGCGGTGAGCAGGGCGAGTGCAGGCAGGGTGCACATCACAGTGCGCAGAGACACACGCGTCAGTGCATGTCTGCTGTGTCTGCTGGGACACTGGGCACAGGGCCCTGAAACTTTCTGCATGATAAAATAATGGCTGAATCAGCAAGGGATTTTAAAAGATGTCTTATATGCAGTATGTATACAGATAAGTTTGTATGCTCAGATTTCTCATGTGAAAATTGCAAAACGATTGAAGGGTCAAGGGCTCAAATTGTTAGACTCGAGCAACGGCTACAAACCCAATTGGAAATTAGCAGTCTCGAGGACTATATTGACTCTGTTGTGGGTACTTTGGTTACTGATTTACCTACACAATCTATATTAGAAGGTGGTAACTTAAATGTGGAAGAGGAGTGGTGCCAAGTTCCAAAAAATATTGAAAAAAGGGAAGGTGAAATATTGGAGGAAATTCCAATATAACAAACATTACACTCACTAATAGGCATAGTGCCCTGGAAGTTACACTTTGCAGTAAAAATCCATCAACAGATACTATACCTAACAAAAGCCAAATGGAGGTAGCACAGAACATCAGTGAACCAAATTATATGGACATTCTGGGAGATGTTCTGGTCATTGGTGACTCAATGCTGCGCTACACAGACCAGACCTTATGCAAAAATAGAAACATGTATACCACTGTAAGTGCTCTGCCAGGAGCAAGTATAGGTCATATTAAAAAATTACTACCAGGGTTACAAGAACATATGCAAAATCCACTCACCCTTATACATGTGGGGGTAAATGACTTGGGTAGACAACCTATTACTGAGATACAAAGAGATTTTGAATCAGTAGGGAATACCATAAAAAATCAAGGTGGAGATCTAATCATTTCTGGACTATTACCCATCCCTAGAGTCAATCCAACTAAAAGAAAAAATATAATTTTCTTAAATGAGTGGTTCAAGCGATGGTGTCGAAGAGAAGGTTTTGTATTTCTTGAAAATTGGAATGGGTTTTTAAAACAGGAATTGTTCACAAGGGATGACATGCATTTGAACAAGCAAGGAAAATGGATATTTGCAAACAGGCTAAGGAAACAAATTGATAGCAGTTTAAACTAGAAAATTAGGGGGTATCCACTTCAACAGACATGAAGACTAGCATGGTTGGTTTAAACTCACCAGACTGGAACTTTTTACTCATTAGCGTTAGGAGTCTAAACAATAAGTTTGATATACTCTGACTCAATTAATTATTCATGTATGTGCAATAACTGAGACATGGTGGAAAGATATTAATATATGGGAAAAAGATATTACTGGCTACACCTTGTTCCACAGGGACAGAATCTGTGCCAGGGGAGGGGGAGTGGTCTTTTATGTTTCTGACAGTATCACAACTGTAAATATTGAAATGACCCGATGGCCCAGTATTGAAGCCTTATGGATTAAAATTCTCCCAAAATCAGTGAATGCATAAATTTAGGTGTAGTATACAGATCTCCATCTATTTCCCTGAGAGATGATGTCTAACTACTTGAATTTGTAAATGAGTTTTCATCAACATCTAATGCCATTCTTATGGGGGATTTAAATTTACCGGGTATAAATTGGAACACACTACATACAAATACCATTACTGAAAACAATTATTTGGAATTATTTTTGGAACATAATATGGAACAAATAGTAAAGGAAAACACTAGGGGTGAAAATATTTTGGACTTAGTCTTGAACAACCTGGGTACTAACATAACCAATTGTAAGGTTATTCCACCACTTGGATCCAGTGATCACTCCATGGTCTGTTTTACTTATAAAATAAACCTGGAATTTGACCCCAGCAGTATTTCAATTTATAACTTCAAAAAGGCTAATTTTGGTGATTTTCAGAATGAAATGGCCAACTGGGATTGGGAATCTGACTTTATGCATAATACACTTTTAGAAATGTGGCAGTCCTTAAATACTAAATTAACTATTACTACAAAAAAATATATTCCCCAAATAAAGAAAATAGAAAACAATAAACCTAAAACACCTTGGATGAATGCAACAGTTAAGAAGCATATTAAAAATAAAAACAGGGCATTCATAAAAGCAAAATTAAGTAATTCTCAAAAAAATTGGCTTGATTATAAACAACATTTAAAGTTGTCAAAAAAGAGTATTAGAAAAGCAAAACACAATCATGAGTATAGGTTAGCAGTAAACGTTAAAGATAATTATAAAACCTTTTATACCTATATAAATAATAAGAGGGGTAGTGCACCTGTTATAGGCCCAATAAAAAATTTAAATGGTGAACTACAAACTGATAAATTACAAATGGCTACAGTTTGTAATAATTATTTTTCTTTAGTTTTCAACAAAAAAAAAAACTAGCCCAATCATTAGTCACAATAAGCAATCTACAACTAAACAATATAAGATTGAGAAAACGGAAGTGGAGAAATTACTTTTGATATTAGATCCCAATAAATCTGCTGGTCCTGATGGACTCCACCCCTGTATTTTGAAAGAATTAGCAATTCCTCTATCTGGTCCAATAGCTGCCCTATTTACAAAATCCTTTATAGAAGGACAAGTCTTAGAAGTATGGAGACAAACCACAGTTATTCCCATTTTTAAAAAAGGATCCAAACAAAATGTTGCTAATTACAGACCCATAAGCTTAACATCTGTTTTGAGTAAGATCATGGAGGGTATAGTTAAAAATTACATTGGGATCACTATGCAACCAGATACTGCACAGAACAGTTTTGTAAAATCTAGATCTTGTATGACAAACCTGCTAGATTTTTATGGCGGTGTCAGTATGGCACTGGACAGAGGTGAAGCTGTGGATGTGATTCTACTGGATTTTTCAAAGGCCTTTGAGAAGGTGCCACATGGTGAATTAATAGATGCAACAATAAAAATGGGATTAGATGGGAATATTCCCAGATGGATTGAATCATGACTGTCCAAGAGAACTCAACGAGTCTGTATAAAGGGTTATTATTCAGAATATGAACACGTTACTAATGGGTTCCCTCAGGGGTCTGTTCTGGGACCCTGTCTTTTTAATATTTATATCTCTTCATTATCTTCATCAACAGATGTCTGGCTAACCAAATTTGCTGATGACACCCGCATTGGCTATGCAATTAATAAATCTGAAGATGTAATTACTTTACAATATGCATTAAACAAACTAGAAAGTTGGGCATTAACAAAGAAACTCATGTTTAATATTGATAAATGTGTTGTAATGCATTTCGGGAACAACAATCCAGGAGAAAATTATTAAATAGGTAACATTGCTTGAGGTTGTTGAAGATGAGTGAGATTTGGGAATCAGAGTGAAAAATGATTTAAACTTTGGTTTACATTGTCAGAAAATAATCAAAAAAGCTGGGGGTATTCTCCATTGTATAAGTAAACACATAACAAGTAAAAGTAGTAAGGTTTTGCTCCCGCTGTATTCCTCACTTGTTAGGCCTCACCTGGAGTACCGTGCCCAGTTTTGGGCACCAGGAGACAAGGGTACTATAAATGCCATAGATCGAATCCAGAGAAGGGCAACAAAAAAAATGGATGAGGTACAGGGTTTAGAATATGATGATAGACTCACTAAACTTGGACTCTACAGTCTGGAATATCGTAGATTAAGGGGAGACTTCTGTTTGGTGTATCTTGCCTTACAGGATAATAATTTAAGGGAAACCTTGGGATTAGTTTTTACAGATGTGGTTTATGAAACCAAGGCTCACCCGATACAATTAATGATAGAACATTGTAGAACAAAACAAAGAAGTTCATGGTTCTCAGTCAGAGTATCTAGAATATGGAATGGCCTACCACTTTCAGTGGTGTCCAGTGAAAGTATGTATTTATTTAAAAATCGATTAGATACCTTTTTGAGTACTAAATTAATAAAGGGGTACAATCAAAAAAAAAACTGGTGAGCAATATGGACCATGGTCTTTTTGGCTCTGTTTTGGCTATGATACCTATGATACCTATGATTTCCCATGCACCCTTGTAACTTCGCAAATTTGCAACATTTACAAGCCACATTTTCAACACTGGCATTTTTTTGCACCTCATTATGAACTGTACAGCTGTCATTTTTCACATCCTGCCCAAAATATTTTTCCGCACTGCACTACCAAAGCCAATGCCAGCGTGACAACATTCGGCATTGACAAATGCTTGTTTTTATATATGATGAAACAAATATCATATTTTAAAATTATAATACATTATTGTTCACCCAGCGGCAGCATGAAAATCTTTATAAAATTTGGAATTCTTTGAATCTTGCTGATCTGGTGGCTGCCATGCGACATGAACTGAGTCTTCAACCCCATCCTCTGCATAATCACTCACAGCTCATGGCCATTTTATTTATTTTTTTTGGAATCGGTCGCTGCCAAATTGCAACACCAAATCATATGAGTGGGGATTGGCAAGCTCAGCTTTGCAGTGTACTCTGGAATGACAGAAGCAAGGATTACCTTTATATATGCCGCTTATGTCTTCCACAGAAGGTACTGATATGGGCATGGTATAGGTTTGTTTGAGTGTGGTGGGGGGGGTCCTGCGACTTCTGGACACTTTTACTAGTGTTACAAAAGCTACACCCTATTCCATGTGAGATGTTTTACAATATGAATGAGGTTAGGCACAATACAGGAAAAATAAAATGAAGGTGCACACGATTGCAAGCCACACACATGGTGGTAGGAAAGCACAATGTGTCAGCTATGGTATGGTCCACAGTTAAGAACAGTCAGATGTTTACAGCAAGAATGGCACATTTATTTGACATAATGTGATGAGAGTAAAGTGTGTGTACAAAAACAATAAGCCATATATGCAGTGACACAAGAAAGGGCAGAACAACAATGGGTCAGTTTCCTTGTGTGTGTGTATGTGTGTTGGGGGGCACATTTTAAGGAGACATATACAAACTGTGGCTTTTTATAGTATTTGACCACACCAGCACACAACCCAGCACAATATGTGGCCATGGCACATCGGCGAGATAATTAGATCCATACAAAGGGGTAATGTTATATCTGGTATGAGTTCATACAGCAGGATCATTTGGTTAACAGTAAGAATTTAACCATCCCATTTATAACTAACTGTTGGGACAGAGTTTGTGTGCTTGCCGCAGAACTGAACTACTAATGCATAATGTGCTGCCATTGTCAATGGTCATTTAGGTGCATTGATTGTGTACAGCCAATGGAATGTTGCCTATCTGGTTAAAGAAATATTTATAAAATCCTATTTGGGCTCAAGCAATCAATGGGACTGTAGGCTAATGATTAATGAAGCTAAAGGAATACATAAACCATCACAGTATACTGTAGCATACCTACAAATTCACAAATCTGTTACCATAACATAAGCGTGCAAGCAAGTTGTCAAACTTCACAAGTGGAGACATGAAAAAGAAAAGCAACAAGGGTATCAAACCTCAGGGTGCAAGTTCAATGAAAGGCATCCCAAATAATTTACGCATTGGTCAGAAACAAGTCAGGTACCAAGTGAATGTATATTAGCGGAGGACAGGACAAGTATTACTAGTAATGAAACTTAATTTGACCATTGCATTGGAGCAAGTCACAACTGAGGGCATCGCTATGGAAAGGCAACTACTGTACCCCTGACAATGTGATAGGTTCAGGACAGCTATAGGTTTTAGGTACCTTGCTTTTTTATTCATTTGTGAATTTTTTTTCCAAGGTTATGGCACTGTGATCAGAGTGAGAGAAGACATTGATGACAACGGACAGGGCAGATGCCTGAGACTACTCTCTGTAAAATGCACAGACAGGATAAACAAATGCAGACTGTGTAGGCTAATTTAATTATTTAAAATTGCACCCCAGTTAACTCTGTTCTTTTTGGGAAGAGAAGGTAGAAATGGTAACAGGTTACTTAAATAAAATAACTACCAACTGATAAGAAAAATGACAATTAAAACATGCCTTACCGAGACAACACAGAGCTGCAAGACAGCCAAAAGTGAGTTGCAGCCAGTTTGAAAGCTGGGAACAAAATCATCCCAGACTATGTAGGAGTCAACAACTAAAGAAGCCTTGAAAGTGTCATCCATCACAAAGGAGCATGCGGGTACATGCCCTGTGGTAATTATAACAGCTTTAGAGTGTGGTGGGTGGGCTGCATTCGGCTAAGATTTCTTTAATCCAGAATGAAAAGATGTGGGGATAAAACAGTGGCCACCATATCACTCCTTACTGCCAAAAACTCCATGGGTATGAATTTTCCTCAACAAAGCTGACAGTGCCACTTTAAATGGAGCCAATGATAGGGTACAAGTTTTTTTTAAACAGAGGGAATGGGCCCTGCTGAAGTCCCTTCTGGTTTGAGCTGAGGTTAATGGGGTTAGGTGGTCATGAGCATATTAATGTATGGTAGTGACAGTTCTTTTAAGGGATTAAAGGTTTTATAGGGGGGTCCAGTGAGGGGGGGGGCCGAGGTGAAAGTAAAAATGTGACATGACTATGGAGAAAAAATCCTGGTACAATATGATGATGAGGCAATCTTTTTGATGTCAGAAATAATCTACTGTATAATATTAAAGTAGAACTGAGAAGAATGGTGTGGAGAGGGGAGTTATAAACCACCAATGGATACTGTGTATGACAGATAAAATGTATAATATTTAAATACAGTGCATAGACCAGTGGGGTGTTATGGAAGTTGCCTTACACCATAAATTTTAAATAAAAATGGAACGATTTGTATAAAATTAATTGAATGGATTGAGTTCAGGCAGTTTGCATAAAGCTTGTGATATAAGAAGTAATGAACACATGGGACTCAAGTAAAATAGGCAGGACCAAAAAAAAAACATGCTAAATAAGTATGTATTTATTGGACTATCTTCAAATGACAAGGACAGTTCTCAGTATGATACGATAATTCAAATACGGCATGAATGTGGACTTACAATATAAAATCAAAATGGAACTGGGTTTGTAACCAAAAAAATAAGATACTTAATAGTGAGATCTTGATCTTAAGAGAAGATACACTGACTTTATAGGACAGTGTAGATGGCAACTGAATTCAATTAGTCTGTTTTGATGCACTTAGCAGGTATGAACATTTGCAGCCTTTAAGAGGTATCTTAGCAACCCTGCAGCCTATAAAAGGGCTGGGCAGCAAGGGGATCTTGCTACTTGATCATAGGAGAATGCTAAGAGTGGTTGTAAGTATATCAAAAGAAGAGTTTTCTAATTCATTTGCTATTTAATGCAGATAGAGGCAGAATAATTCTAAAGTAAAGAATTTTGTCCTCCTTCCATATGTGATGGTGTTGGTGCCCACCCTCCCCCCATCCCATGACAAGCACTCCTGGGCATTCCCCTTTCCCTCTTTTTAAAGTCTACTGCAGTAGCACACTTTTCTTTAAATATATCCTTTATTTCCTTTTCTACTTCAGCGGCTCGGCCACCCACTGAAGTATCTTCTGCCTATACTTTCCCCTCTTTGTTTTCCTTTCTTCCTGCCCAGAATGCCTGCAAACTAAAAAGTTTCTTCTTGTGCCTTGTATGGTAAAAATTAGATGTGCTCCTGTAATGTTGCACCATATTAGTACTTTGAAGCGTGTAATTTGTGCTGAGCGATCTGGTGCTGCAAGATCCAAGCTCCTAGAGATATGTCCTTGTATCCAATATGAAGTTTCTGCTGTGGAACACGCAGGACGCGCCTCACAACTGTGAAAGAGATAAGATGTGCAAAATGCACTCTGCGAGTTGCAGGAGTGGAGCTTTCTTGCCACATGTTGCAACCTGCAAAATAGCAAATGCCAGAAGTTGAAACCACAGGCATGCAGTTACTGTTTTACATTTCTCTTTCTCCTCCCTCTGTATGTAAAATGAAATAAAACACTGGTTCCTTCTTTGGGAGGACAGAGAGACAGAAATAGTAATGTAAACAGTGTGCAGCCTTTTCAGAAGCCCTGTCTGTTGCATCCATTAGCATTACAGAACTTCCTTGCTGTTATTTTTCTGTTTATTCTTACTATTATTGTGTTGATTAAAAACAGAAACAAAATCAGTGTCATGCTAAAGGAAAAGTGCTAGATAATGTTTTGCCTTTGAATTATAATGTTTAATGCAAGTTTCATTGAATAAAAACAAAGAAACCATGGAGCAGGTAACTAAAAGAAGATTAGGGTGTTTGTAGCCTACCTTTTACCTCTGTGTTCTGGGTGCTTCTATAGGAGTCAGTGGCCCCACTCAGAGACTATATTATAGGAAGCCATCAGTCAATCTCTTGAAAGTGGGTGGAGTAATGAATCCTTAGTTTTGCTCATTAAGTGTTAGAAATGTTTTCTTTAATGTATTAACGTACTTTACGTTCTTTTTCTTGTAAATATATAACAATTGTGATGTTTTCCCTGTCCACCAGGTTCATCAGACTATGTATTAGTATAGTTTTATAATAATTTGTATTAGAATAGGGGTGGAGCAGGTGGATCAGGTGACCAGAGATCCCTATAAAAGCCATCCCTAGAAGCTAGGCATGGTCAGTTCGACCTGTGCTGCTGTGAAAGGAAGATCTCTGCCAGATGATTGTGGAATTGCTGCTGTTGATATTCACTCTGCAGTTGGTTATATTTTGTTATTTCCATTTTATTTTCTGTTCTTATTTTCGCTTATGTTTAAAATAAATACTGCACTACCAGTATGTTTTACACTTTAAACGTTGTCTGTGTCTCAATACCCACACTACAGGACACCATACCATTAGAGAATTGAAAGACTTTATTAAGGGTGGAAGTGCTACATGTAAGTGCACTCTTAGATTGTGGTTCAGTTTCAGTTGGCTTCCATCTGTATCCCCCCTCCCTGACAAGGCTGAAAATTGGCAAACTTTTCTAGTCCTCCTTTCCCAGTCAACAAAAACTAACTACATACTGTACCACATTACTACATACAGTACATAATTAAATACATACATACATACATGCATACATACATAGATATAAACCAAAGGGGAGCACAGTTTATATGTGGGAATGATATGTTATTTTCTGATTTTATTACTTTAAAGGAGTACTAAACATTCCTAAAATTATATTTAGCAGTCTTGAAGTGTGAATAACAAGAAAACAGTAAGTGTGATTGCTTGATTAAGTAAGTAAATGAATGGCATGTATGAATGCAGTGGTGTACTGGACTGCATTAATAAGGTATCTGACATATAGAATAATACATGAGTGGGTGGGTGGGTGTAATTTTACACACACCTGAGGTATGGGATGCTAGTTTAATCCCAGTTCTCAATAAATAAATAAATAAAACATAACCCTAGAGTATTT
Organism: Neoceratodus forsteri; assembly: GCA_016271365.2. Lineage (NCBI taxonomy): Eukaryota > Metazoa > Chordata > Ceratodontiformes > Ceratodontidae > Neoceratodus > Neoceratodus forsteri. Next base: position 981,834,658 of record CM028131.1, on the reverse strand, counting down.
TGGCACATACACACACACACACACACACACACACACACACACACACGCACACATACACACTGCTTGTCTATCCATTTTGAGTGCAGGCATTTATTTTTTTTTCTCAACTCTATTTTATTCCTCCTACTCACTGGCACCATAGGTCTCTCTCCAGCATGGACCACTGGGCACAGCATTCTCCCACTTTACCTGAGATCATCCAGTCCAACCTCCATTCCAGGGAGGTCTCGAGCCTCACCCCAGCCTACCAACCCCCTGACTCTGAGTTCCCAACTCCTCCAATGCTCTATCTTGAATCTCGATGGTGGCCAGAGTAAGGGTGAGAGCTGGAAACTGACTGGAAGGATCCAGCAGTGAATGTGGGTGCTGTCCTCAGGGTCCTGCCATCACCTACCCAGGTATCAAGGTTTTTTTTCCAGTTTCTGTTTCCCCAGGGGTGCAGATATGCAATGATGTCCAGTGAGCAATGGGCATGCTCCCTCACAAATGTGCAGGATGTCCACCAACACCCCGGACCCCTTGTACATGCCCCTGTTAGCTGCGATGCCACCAGTCTCCACTGGGAGTAGCCAGAATTGTGGAGTGCACCACCCTCCCTCCCCAGGATGGGAGAGCAGTCCTCTGGATGCTCAATCATCTCCACCCTGGCCCAACCCCCTTTGACCTGAGTCCACTTCCAAAACCGGGTTGCCAGCATAGAGTGAGGTGTGCCATTCAGCGCCTCAACTTTTACATCTGAGTCTAAGAAAGACACCACTATTAGACAAGTATCCAAGCAGCAGGGTTACACACACACCCCAGTTTCAAGCCCCACCTTAAAGTCTGGTTCCTGGAAAACTCATCCTGCTGATGCTCCCAGGGGTCTCACACCAACCCACACTAGTCAACTCCCCAGCCCAGGGGTTACCCTCCTACCCACACTAGTCACCTCTCTTGCCTACAACTGTTATATTGCATTTTTCACAGTAATATTTGACTTCCTAGCCTGTACGTATTGTATATACATTTTTTTACTGAGTATTCTGTGTATTACTTGCTCACTGGACGATGCAGTCTCACATCGTACACTGTGCCTATGATTTGTTTGTCTGTTTGTATCAAGTCTTCTCATGTCTGATATTGAAACCTTGTATTCACTGTTCTCAAATGGACCTATGCATCAAACCTGTATATTGTGTCTACAATTGTTGCTTGTATCAAATCTGTTTCATGTGTATTACTGTTACCTTGTACTCCACTGTCACCCTGCGCCATGTGTTATGGCCCGGGTCATGCCTGAAAACGGTCCCTGGGATCAGTGCATTCACCCGGTTATCAAAGTCATAAATAAATAAATAAACCCTCAGCACCACCAAGCCAGCTATTCATCTTTTTTTAATTGCAGTATGAATCAGAACTAGTCAGCTGTGGTCTGTTAGAGATGCAGTTGCAGTGTGGAGCCCCGCTTGAAGGGTAAGAATGGCAGGATCAACCAGATAGATTTTTAACATTGTGAAGGCAGGATCAACCAGATAGATATTGAAAAATATAAAAACAAATACATGACATGAAGTGTACAGCAAAAGATGACTATGGGAACTCAGTTACTGAGCAACAGAGCAGCCATGTTGGCAGAGATGTTCAGCCCACCCACATAGAGACTAACAGCCAATGAGCTGTGTAGTGCTTTTTTGATTGACAGGCACTGATTACAACTGCCCAGTTGTAATGTGAAATATCAACTGGACAGTTGTAATGGGAAATAAAAGCTTGGTTATTCAGATGTAAAAAATGAGGACCAGTAATTAAAATACTTTTACATCTGAGTCTGTCCAAGAAAGACACCACTATTAGACAAGTATCCAAGCAGCAGGGTTACACCAGAAACAAGCACACTGGATCAGTATACTTCAATGTGAGGGTAGTTTTTTAAGTCTTATAGAATGTTAACACTTCTAATTTAAGTTGCCACTTCAGAGTTGATATAATGTAGAAACAGATAATTATTTCAAACATGTCATTTGAAAGATGAAAAAATGAAAGATAAAAATTATGTTATTTTCATACAAATATGGAAGCATGAATTAGAGGATTATATCACTGTGCTGCACTTTCTTTTGACGTACCAAAAGGGCTATAAATGTACTATACTAACAGTGGTAAAATAAGTTCCAGTCGAATAAGAATAAATATAAAACATTATGTAATTTATAATTAATTTAGGTATCATGTTATGCTGTTATAAATCCTGAAAAAGTAGTCAAGTGACAATGAAATGTTGATGGTTTCTGATTGATGAATTATATTCTGAAAGTCAACTAAATCAGATCCATAAAAATTGTACTCATGAGAGGGTCTTTACTCCATGGAGAGATTGGTTTATATTTGAGGATTGTGGATCAGATCACTCCCTGGTGTTTGTTTCTTTGTTCTACAAGTTGGGTAAGCCACACGTCTATGTGCTTGAAAATATATTCACGCCTCAACTGCTTAATGCTTCTTCCACATTCTTTAATGGGAAGAATAAACTTCATTAAAATGAATATTTTACCCAGAATACTTCTTTTCTTCTTTCAGACCATTTCCATTAAACTGAATCCCATGTTCATCACCACAATGGAAAACAAAAATGAGACTTCTCTGGTTACACAAAAGGCCTCGACTATCTCTTGATAAGGTATACTGTTCTCAAGAACAAGGGGGACTTGCTCTACCTAATCTCTTGTGGTATCATTTATCTGTACAAACTGAATCAGTTTGTTTAAGGGTTAAGAACTCAACTTCCCTGGTCAAGTCTCTCTGTAGAGAAACATCTTCTCCCCTGTAAAAGCCTTTGTTCACCTACTGAACTTGACTTAAAAAAGGGTATTCATCAGAATGCTTCACAATTCACAAAAGCTACCTCTTATTCTTGGCAATGAATATACAAATTGTTGGGAACTACAGTAAAAGAAGGTGACAAGACTTTCTATAGATACGTTAGTGAAAGGAGACAGTCCAGAGGGAGTATTGCTAAGATCAAAGGAGATAAAGAGGGCATGTAAGGAGGAGGACCATGTAAAAGCATCTATCCTAAATAGATACTTCTGCTCAATATTTACTGATGAGAAGATAAGGCAGGGCCCACAGCTCAGCACCATGGACACAGGAGAGAGGGAGGGAGGGAGGTGTGCACTAGTCCCTTCACAAAGAAAGGGTCCTACAAGAGCTTGATAAGCTCAGGGTGGACAAGGCAATGGGACCTGATGGCATACATCCCAGGGTACTAAAGGAGCTAAGGGTGGAACTAGCAGAGCCATTAGCAGAACTGTTTGGTGAGTCTCTGAGCACAGGAGAGGTCCCAGAAGACTGGAGAAGGGCTCATGTGATCTCGCTCCACAAGAGTGGTAGCAGGCAGGAGGTGGGGAACTACAGACCAGTCAGTCTTACCTCAGTAGTGGGCAAGATTATGGAGGTACTCCTTAAGGAAAGGATAGTGCAACACCTGAAATCCATAGGAGTACAGGATCCAAGACAGCATGGGTTTACAAAAGGAAGATCCTGTCAAACTAATCTCATAGATTTCTTTGACTGGGTAACCAGAGTGGTGGACTAAGGGGGAAGCAGTTGATGTCACCTACCTTGACTTCAGCAAAGCTTTCGATACTGTTCCACATAGAAGATTGATTAATAAGCTGGGTAGGGTCGGGGTGAGTCAGAAGTTGGTCAACTGGGTGGCAAACTGGTTGATGGGCAGAAAACAGAGAGTGGTGGTAAATGGTATAAAGTCAGAAGAGATGCAAGTCACAAATGGGGTACTTCAGGGATCAGTCCTGGGGCCAGTCCTCTTCAGCATCTTCATCTGTGACATTGCAGATGGACTGGAGGGTAAGGTTTGTCTGTTTGCAGATGACACCAAGATGTGCAACAGAGTAGATGATCCAGATGGGGTGTGCAGCATGAGAAGAGATCTGGATAAACTGGCAAAATGGTTGGAAGAGTGGCAGCTGGGGTTGAATGCAAAGAAGTGTAAGATCATGCACATAGGGAAGAGAAACCCTGAAGCCACCTATAAGCTGGGAGGGGAGTTGTTGGAAGTCACAAGGGAAGAAAGAGACTTGGGCATCATCATCACTGATGACCTGAAATCATCCAAGCAGACCACTAAAGCAGTAGGTAAGGCTAGGGTGATGTTGGGATGTATTAGTACGAGTATCACAAGTCAGAAGAGGGAGGTAATAATCCCTCTTTACAAGACACTGGATAGGCCCCATCTGGAGTACTGCATGCAGTACTGGAGGCCACACCTTCACAATAACATTAACCAAATTGAGGCATTCCAGAGAAGGACAACCAAAATGATGCAGGGCCTGCATCAGAAAACATATGAGGACAGATTAACGGAGCTCAATATGTATACCCTAGAGCAATGGTTCTTAGACTTTGTCACAGTGAGCCTCCCCAAATCTATGGAAAAGATTTTGAGCCTCCCCCAAAAACTGAAATAATCTTGGGTCTCCCCAAGGAAAAATAACATGCAGTACTTTGCGCAGTACTGGGATTTATCTAACTCTAAAAATTGATTAGCGTTTTGCTCATAAAAGTGCTAAATCTTTGAAAATGCATAGCTCTTGCCTCACTATGTTTAACAAACACAGCACTTCTAGAAAACCTATATAAATACTTTCTGTGCCGTTAGTATGGTCCCAAGAAAAACTGCTAATCAATTATTTAAAACCCTGCAGTACACCATGAATAAATTGAAACCCTCTGAGTACTTGGCTCACATTCCGTTCTTTGTCTTATACTGATGTGGAACCTTTGAAAAAGAGCTCTTGTGCTCAAAGGTGTTATCTGAATAACAAATAAATAAAATAAACAAACATTATTATTCAGTTTATTGTAACAACCCTCCCCCCCCGGCAGCCTACTTGCTCCTTATTTTCATTCTTGAACCATTGTTGCCCCTTGTTGCAGTACCTTCTTGGGTCAGACTACTTTCTCCGTTTCCTCGCTATATGAAATAACCTTTCTGCGTACTTTACATCTCCCCCTCCTTCCCTGCTCCTAAGCAACATCTCTGGGATTACTTTGCTCCTTCCTGCTATTGCTCTTAGCACTTCTATGCTCAACCATTGTATTTGGGCTTTTCTGCCATCAGTCTACAAATTGATCAATTACCATCACTCATTATCAGTTTATTGTTCATATTTGTTTGCACTATTGTTCACTGTGCATTTCTTGATTGTTTTGTAGTTACCTTTTGAAATGTATTCACTCCCTACCCTTCCCCGGGCACACCTGAAATGAGCTTTGGCTCATTCACCTTCCTTGTCACCTATTAGTAAATAAATACATAAAATTCACCTACTATTATCCTATTTCACTTTGCTTCATCTCTTCACACAAAATACATAAAATTCAAAATTTAAATACAGTACTTTTCAGACTTGCTTGAGCCTCCCCTGGAACAGGTTGGGGCCTCCCCAGGGAGGCTGGCCTCACCATTTGAGAACCCCTGCCCTAGAGCAAAGGAGGGAGATAGGTGGTATGATCAAAACATTTTAGCACCTTAAGGGCATTAACAAGGTGAAAGAGTCTAAAACATTTCAATATAAGAAAAAAATAGGAGGACAAGAGGACACAGCATGAGATTAGAGGAAGGCTGATTAAGGGGTAATGTGAGGAAGTTCTTTTTCACAGAATGGGTGGTGGATGCATGTAATGGCCTACCTCAGGAAGTGGTGGATATGAATACAGTGCAGGACTTCAAACAGGCATGGGATAGACATAAGGAAGCAATACAGATGATGATGAATAGATAGGCCATTGACAGAGCAAAGGTCGATGGCACATTTATAAGGTAGAAAAATAAATGGACAGACTGGATGGCCTTGTGGTCCTTATCTGCTGTCAACTTCTATGTTTCTATGTTTCTAACTAAGAATTATCTCTCATGCCTCTCACCATTTTTTCAGTCTACATTCAGCCATTTCATTTAAAGTAATTGCAGCTCCTTGTCTGAATATGTAAGGTGGGGCAGACGCTGAGGCACCACAGGACCCCCCCCCCACAGTCCTTTGTAGTGCAGATTTGGTCAGTGACGCTCAGAAAAAGGCTTGCTACTGCCTTTATTAATTGCTGCACCCTCCTCTGTCTCTCTCCAGCCTGCTTCCTTCAGCCCACAGCAACCAGCTGAGCGCTGGGGCTTCGCTCCTCCAGCGGGCGGTCGGCGGCACCTAGCCAAACTTGGGAACCACAAGGCTGGGAGGAACAGTGAGGGAGCAGTCGGGAAAGGCGCAACATTTTTGCCCACCCGCCCTTCCCCTTCCTGTGTGTTAATTTAGGCATCTTCCCAGAAATCTCTTCCCGCCCACAGCACTTTTTCTAAACCAATAGACATTCACACCAGCTTGCTGACCCAACCAATCAGCAACTTCGCTACTCCTATTGCCAACTATCAATATCCCTCAGAATGGGGAGCTTGCTACTGATACTCCTGTCACGAATAGCCATAGGGTTCCACAATGAAGATGACCCTATTATACAATCTAAAGTGGTCAACCCGCCTAGTTTCTCTGGAACATCCCCGTGGCTGACACCCATACCCTCATATATGTCTTGCCATTGCTGCATCGACTACAGTGGTACAATCACCATAAAGTTACACACATCACCACATATATGTCTCAGACAAGGCCCCACTACTGGTATATAGATCCCACTAAGCCTAGTCATCAAACTGCTAATTGGTATCCCGACACACTACCTTAAATCCACAGGGAGCACCCAAAACAAAGAGTGGCAATGGAATAAAAAGGAGGACCAAAGACAGCCCCTCTCCTATCACTGGCAGCCCTTATGAAATTACTGATCTTCCTATTGCTCTGTATTGGTAATGTAGAAATCAACCCTGGACCTCTTGAAGCATCACCTCTCCTCAGACCTATCCTCAATTAAAGGCCTCAGTTTTCTGCATATTAATGTATGCAGTCTGTTGAAAAATTTACATTGCTACAATCCTGGGTTGCCCATACCTTGCCAGACTTTCTTGTGATAACTGAGACATGGCTCAAGACCACCACAATGGACAGGAAGTTAACCTACCTAACTATCAGCTATTCAGAGCTGATCGCCAAACAAGGGGAGGCAGAGTAGCCATATATGTAAAAGCTGGTTTAGTTGTATCCTGTACTGCTGCAACATCTATGCCCAAGGAATTTGAATGTCTATCTCTAAAAGTCTCTCTCCCCAATACAGCAGCTTTCCATTTAATTGGATGCTACAGACCCCCCTCTGCTGAACACAAGCTCTTATCCCACCTGGGAAACCTGGTCAAGTCCTGTACTGAAGAAGTCATTATCATAGGGGACCTGAATTTCAACTGGCTCACCCAGGCAGCTACACCTCTGGTATCATTCTGTGACACCTATGGGCTCACATAGTTAATTAATGAACCAACAAGACTAAATGCAAGGAATAGTAGTAACAGTACTCTACTTGACATCATACTAGTGAGTAAACCATATCTATTCACACACACTGGAGTGCTCCTATGGGACATAAGTGACCAGTGCCCCATCGCAGGGGTAAGATCCAACAACATTAAAACAGATCCTGCAAAATTCCTCATGAGGAGATCCAAGAAAAACATCAATATTGAAGGATATCTGCATGATCTAGCCTACTCTCCACACTGGCAAAAGTTCTATCTTGCACATTCTGTAGAAAAAGCTTAGCAGGTGCTAAATAGCATTATATTAAATGCCCTTAACACCCATGCCCCAATCTCTAGTATCCGAATAAAAAACAAATCCTGTCACTGGTTCTCAGCTGACCTCAAAGCTGCACTGCTGGAGAGAGATAAACTTTGGAAAGTAGCAAGAAAAACTAAGAATATCATGGACTGGCTGATCTTTAGGAAAGCCAGGAATAAATGCACTAGGAAAGTTAGGGATGCAAAGGCTGCCTACTACCTGGCCCAGCTCGACTCCTCCTACCATAATACTGCTAGATTTTGGGGCACCATCAAGGGTATGATGGGCCAGGATGTTAACAACCCCCTTCCAACCCATTTACACAGTAACTATGGCCCCATTACTGGCACATTGGAAATCCTGGATGCATTCAACAACCACTTCACAACAGCTGGCCTTGCCTTTGACTCATCCCCAGCTAACCTATTAAGGATCATTTAAGCTCCCACTATACTGGTGAACAAAGTTGACTCCTCTTTTAGCTTCAAACCTATACTGTTGAAACAAGTTGAGGATCTATTGTGGCATCTAGATACCAAAAAAGTGCAGGAGCAGATCTTCTGGACCCATTCTTTCTAAAGATTGCATGTCATGTGCTTGCAGTCCCCTAACTCACCTCTTTAACCTTTCCTAAACTCTGGCTCTATTCCCATGCTGTGGAAGAAGCCCATAGTCCCCTTCTAAAATCAGGGGACCCTATGGATCTTAATAACTACAGGCCCATTTCCATCCCACCTGTGTTATCCAAGATGCTGGAGAAATTAGTGAGTATTCAGTTAAGGGAATATCTGGACAATGCTAATCTATTAAATCCAGCTCAATCTGGATTCAGGGCCAAACATAGCATTATCACTGCATTAGCCAAGGTCACCAATGATTGACAAACCGAACTGGATAAAAAGAACAATGTCTGTGCAGTATTCCTGGACCTGAACAAAGCATTCGACACTGTGGACCATGAACTGCTACTTCTCATCCTACACTCCATTGGCCTAGATCCATCCTCCCTTAAGTGGTTCAGATGCTACCTCTCCGGTAGATCACAGCAGGTAAAAGCTGAAGGTGACCTCTCCCCATTAAGACCACTGTCAAAAGGAGTCCCCCAAGGCTCTATTCTGGGTCCTATCCTTTTTGCCTTTTATATAAATAAAATTGATTCAACCCTTACCAAGTCCTCAGTACATCTCTTTGCTGATGACACTGTCCTGTATGTCAGCAACCCTTCACCTAAAGTTGCTCATGAAATCCTACAAGCAGAATTCTCCCTGTTACAACATCAGCTTCTCGAGAAAAAGCTTCTGCTAAATGCAAAGAAAACCAAAGCAATGATGTTCACAACCCAAACTCCACCAACACATCCTCTTCAATCAGTCTCCCCAGATATGCACTATACTTGGAGAAAATCTGGAGTATGTTGAAAATTTCAAATACCTAGGTGTGTGGTTGACAACAGACTTGACTTTTACTCAGCATCTAGAAAACTGCTGAAAAGCTTAGCCAAGGCTTGGCCTCCTCTACAGATTAAAACCCTTCCTTAATAGAGATTCAAAGATGAGATTAGTCCAGGCAATCTTTATATCAGTCATTGACTATGCAGACTTCCTCATGTCACTGCTCCACTCCCTACCTTCAAAAGTTGGATACCTTATACCATAGAGCAATAAGGTTCATTACAGACCTGTCATATAATACTCACCATTGTTCTCTCTATGATTCAGTTGGATGGGTTTCTCATGTCAGAGGAGCAGAAATGCAGCTCTATGGATCTACAGAGCTTTATCAAAAACTCCCAAGCTATATCCTGGACTGCTTCAACCTGACCACTCCAGCTCCTATGCCCTAAGAAGCAACAATATCATACTGCTCAAATTGCCCAAAGTCAACACCAAAATAGGGAGGGCAGCAATCAGCTACTCTCTAGCCATAGCATGGAACAACCTACAAAAATCCCTAAAACTGTCCATTATCATTCCATTTACATCCTTCAAGCAGCACTGTACAGCCTTCTTCACAGAGAAATGCAGTTGCTACTGCTAGAGATATAGTCATCCCACAAAACCTTATTCCAATCACATATGGCATATTCCTTCCAGCCAGACACACGCCAGTATATGGCACCCAATATTCCCTTCACCATCCTTGTACTCATTATGTGAGTGACTGTCATGGCCCTCATTGTGATATATATGTATTGTACATATTGTAGATGTTAGTTTAACTTTCTCTTGCCAAGCTTTTACATGTGAATTCTCTGTATATTATTGTGTTATAAATAACATTTTCTTGTTTCTGTATGTATAACTGTCTCATAAGTATGTGATGTAATTGCTGTGCACCAACTCGAACCTTGACCTTATCAGGTCCATCTTGTAAATGAGCCTTGCTCAATGATGATCGCCTGAATAAATAAAGATTTGATTGATTGATTGATTGATTGATTTATTCCTACAGATTTCCTAAAGGATCTTTACATATAAATAATAAATTAATTTCTTTTGAGCAGCTTTATAACCTACTTAATCTTCAACCTGGTTCCTTTATGAGATATTTACACCCTAGAGAGATCATTTGGAAATGCATAGGTGACATGAACCCCCCCACAGCAGACACTGCTTGAATTACTAATAGGGAAAGTACTTCCACACAGAAACTTATAGGGTAACATGTTTTACACCCCAGAAAGATTACATAAGTTCAATAACTCCATCCTGTATCATTGCCCCAGATACAGAATAGGGATGGGCAGACCCAAAAAGGTCCTGACCCTTATTATCAGGACCAGGATCCATGTCAGAGTCCTGATAAGTTCTGATTGATCCTGATTCAAATCAGAACCTTAAGAAAATTAACAGTAATACTTGACAACAATCACAAAAGCACTGAAAAATAGGAAATAAAGTAGTTTTTCATACCTGAGTGTGTTGGTCTGTTGCTGACTCCAATTCTGTTTCCTCATCTGCTGGCTATAGCTTACCCACTTGTGCTTCTTATCTGCTGTGTGAGCCATTGGCATACTATCACTCCCCCATTCTCCCCCAGTAATTATAAATATCCCCAGCCTGTACTGTCTTATGAGCCCCCCATATGCAGCACACCCTTAATTCCCCCTATCTGCTTGACACCTACACTTCTCCAGTATCTACATCCTGCCCCCTCCATCTGCCACCAACCACCCTGCCCAGTATGCAAACCCCTGCCCCTTCATCTGCTGCTACCCACCCAACCAGGACCATGAATAACCCTACCCCTCCTCTCACTGGTTTATATCCACCATGCCCAAGAATGAATACTTTACCACCCTGTCCTGCAGTGGATGCATCTGCCCTTTCCCTATCCCAGTATCAAATATCATGGCCCTTCCATCTCCATCTGCTGAGACCCACCGTGTTCTAATATTATATATATATATATATCACACTGCCCCCTGCTCCTATCTGTGGTACCTACCTACCCTGTTCCAGAATGAATACCCCTGCCCTCACTTTCCATCTGCTGATACCCATCTTCTGCTAGGATGAATGCCTTATTCCCTCCTCCCATCTACTAATAACCACCCAGAATAAGATGAATATCTCTCCCATCTGCCAATTCCCATGCATCCTGTCCCAGAAGTAGTGGGGCTCAGGCACCCAATGACGCACATGCCATTGCACTGAAAGCACAAGCAGAGAAATGTCTGAATCATATACTGATAAACTATTGCACACAGGGCCGGCGTTAGGCACCCACCAACCCCGCAGCCACGGAAGGCCCCCAGGTGTATTCCGTGACCGTGGGAGGCCCCCAAATAGCACTAGCACTCAGCGAGCTGCAAGATGAGTCCGGAGCTACAGTACTCTAGGACTAAACAGCTAAAGAGCCAGATGTTCCCCTGCACAGCATTTGGATTCCCCTGTCCCATTTTATAGCTGCAGCAAATGTGTAACAGTAGCAAAACAGCACTCATTAAATGGAGTCATGCTGCGTGGCTGCACCCACCTGCCCAATTTCCCCAAACCATGCTGTCCTGCTATCTCATGCCCACGCCATGAACGGCAACTTAAGGATCACCAACACTCATACAAAATCATACCTTAAACCTTAATGTGGTCATGGATCGATGATGTGGGGCCCCAGCACTGCCCTATTTGCCCGTCACCTGCCATCGCTGCAGATTTCCCCGGACCCCAAATGCTAAAAAATAACTCTGTGCTGGCCTCCTGTCTGTAACCTATGCCGTGCTCGCCATCACAGAACTTAATTTTCTGTTTCTTCATGTTCCCCCTATTGTGCTGCACATGCTGACGTGATATGGAAGATGCTGTTGGAGTCAGTCACAGGGCTCCACTCTGTACTGGGGTAAAATCACACCTCCTCCCACTGGACCTGACAATTTTTGTTTCCCCTCAGGTCCGTAGCTGCAGCATAAAACTGATCCCTCCAGCGCTCTTGGAACCATTCAGCCGAGGACCAGTTCCAGAGTGTTGGAGAGAAATTTACTGTTGAAGCTGCTGGAGGAGCGAGAGAGAGAGAGAGAGAGAGAGAGATAAAGAGAACCACAGCCCACTTGAGCTAGAAGCCAGCTAGACCTTTCCGGTTCCTGATCTGACTGCTGCCATGCTGTTGCCGACCTGCTGCTGGCCTGCTACTGCTAGAGCTGCTTGTGAGAACAAGGCTGTAAATCATTTTTTTTTAAAGAGCTATGCAGCACTGCAGCAAGCAGCTGGAAGCCACCTGCAAATCCTCCAAAACAGCCATAGAAAACTGCTGGTGCATGGTGTTGAGGAGAGACCCAAAGGAGGAGGATTACACACCCACCCAGAGATAGACCAGTGTCTTGCCATGCTTCCTTTTTTTAGATATGTACATGTAAATACTACTGTCAGTAGTCTAGTGATATAACTAAGAGATTGGCTAGGAGATGAGATGGTCTGGACTGGAATGGACCATAATTTGAACTGAAAAATAAATGGTTTGAATAGTTTTTAGTCTCACTCTCTGACTCTGACAACAACATACACATGATGACAGTCAATAACAGAGCAACCGTGTCATCATGTGTATCTGTTATCAGAGGTTCTATTCTGAACAGTTATTTCAGTCCAAATTATTGTCAGTTAGAGTTACATATATAGTAGTATACCTTGCATTTTATTAGTGGGATTCGAGAGGAGACTGCATAGACAGAGAGCAGCAGAGCTAGAAAAATTAGTGACAGCTGGAGGAACACTTTTTGCAATATAGTATAAACATAAATGTATTTCTAGATTAGTGTTGCTTGCCTTTAGGTTAATAATCTGTGTGTCTGGGGGGCGCGTGTCTAAGGGGGGCACGTGTGGGGCCTCATCTGTGGGGCCCCAGTCATTGTGTTTGCCGGAGGCACTCAAAGTCCTAAAACTGGCCCTGATTGCACAGACGTCTTCTCATGAGTTAAAGTGACAGAACTCATCCACAGAAGATATAGAATAGGAGAACATGAGTGGACCACAGGGCTAGTAAGGAAGGATGGTCTAGTGTAGAATGAGTTTACTAAAATGACAAGTGCTTTAAGAAGATTAACCAAAGGACAGTGTTCCATTGATTTTTTTCTTATATCTTTACACATTTCAAAATAATGTAAACCCCTCACCCTGGTGAGGGCGTACCTGTTTTCATCCTCACTGCACTACCTATGAAGCCTGCCTATGGAATGCTCACTCTGGACAGTAGCCTGTGATGGTAGGATGAAGAAGCAAGAAACTCTGAGCTGCTGCCTGCTCGAATGTGCCAGTTACCACCTCACACACTGCCTACCATACTCAGTGCACCTGCCTCGACCAAGATCTGAATCTCACCACTGCAACTTTGGCTCATTTGTTCCCCAAAGTTGTGCCCCCATGACCAGGTCCACAACTTTCTGACTGGGTCACCTTCATTGGGTTGCCTGACTGTCACTATTCGTTGGGTCACCACAACTTCCAAGAACACCTCAAGTGTGCTCTGGCCCCCAAACAGTTTCTGCGCTCACTTTCTCATGCTATAAGCATGCACATGCACACTGGAATCCCTGTGTAAGAGCCCACTTAAGCAACAGACAGGAAGAAAAAGAAACAGAAAAAAACACTTTTTTTTCTTGTCACTGTGGGATCCAAGGTGGGTGTTTGGGAGAGGTGACTCTGTTTTGTATTTGTTTTAAAATAAAAGATTTTTTTCAGGGAAAGCATTGTCAGGTGGATCTGGTACACCTCGACCATTGTTCGGATCTACCCGAGTCCAACGGACATTGGGTGATCCAGGGAAGGGGGGGTTCTGATCGTTGTCGGACCGGTCCGCCCATCCCTAATACAGAACTATGGCAGGCTCTATCATGCACATGTTTATAAAATGTCCACAACTTTCTTAATATTAGAACAGAATTGTCAAACCTGACATTATTCTTTTGGCATTATCAAATAATTGGTTTAATTCACTTATAGTTCATTAATGCAACAACAACAAAAAAAGAAGGACCTGAAACCTCCCACTTTTGAAAATTTCTTACATTTCACTGTTGAATTGTCAAAAATTGAATCTGCACATTATGTTATGACTGGGGAAATCAATAAGTATAAAGAGATGTGGTTTCCATTCTTGGACACTCTGCGTTCTCATCTTTCCTTAATCTCAGCTTGGATTTTTCCTTCGATATTTTTTTTTTCTTTCTTTTCCTTTTCTGTTTCTGATTTTTATTATTAGTACTATCTACCAACACTCCTTATGCCCAAAAAACATATTTGGTAATAATGACTGTGTCCATATTGATTGACTAAGGCAAAGCTTTTAACAGAGATGAGAGCTTCTCAGTTTCTTGCTTTTTCCTAGAGATGATAGACACCTATGAATCAAACAAAAAAGCAGACTGTTCAAAACCTCATTAGTGGTCACAAACACACATGCAGAAATTCTATTCCTTCAAAATAGTTTTCTGGCCCCCTTTAGTAGTTTGGACATTTCATCTCAATTCGATGAGACTTTATCAAGGGCAGCACTTCTATGTTATAAACACATATACAGTAGTAGCCAGAGAAATTGCCAGCTATTTCCAGATATTTCCCGAAATTTCTGAAGAGTTTATCTCAGCTGCCACTACTGTGGAAATGCAGAAAGCAGGGGATATTTCTGGAAATATCACAGAAATTTCTGGAAATATCTGGCAGTGTCTGTGACTGCTACTGTACACAGGTTTACAATACAGTTTATGAATCTGCGTGGCTAGCATAGTCCCTTACTATCATTTTTTTTTCATCTGATTTTTGAATAGTGAAGCTCATGCACCAATAAACTGATTTCTTGGAGTGCCAAACATATTCCCTCCATGAGAGTTTGGTTAAATGTTGCAGCACAATCTCCATGTCAGTGAGTCATGCTTGCTGTCATCTTCTTCTGTTTCCCCCTCATGCTCCTTGCTAGAGATGCTACAGACATTGGCATCATGACACCATATGATGATATCATGATGCCATACATCCTCTGTGCAGTGCTCAGATCAAGTATTCATCAGTAAAGTCTCAGTACATACCAAGATGACTCCCACCAAGTAAAAGGCTCCATGCAATTCTAAAAATTTCCATTCATAACACATTTCCTTCACTTTAAATACATACAGTGTTCTGTGGTAAATTCCTTTTAAAATATTAAACCTACAGATTGACATTGCCTCAACACTGTTGTAAACAAACTAGAAATACATATAAGATAGAATGGTTCAACCTTTCTGTTTTACATTTCTTTTCTAGTCTGCTTATTGTTTATTTTTGGGTTTATGTTTTTCGCTTAATTACTAAGGAGGTCACACTGCTGGAGCATAGGGTTGTCTGTGTGTTTTGCCACTAACCTTGCTCAACGTAACCTCCCCAGACTGCCTGATTCCTGCCCACAATGTTTAGGCAATGTTAACCTGTAGATATTGTATTTTAAAATGCATTTCCTATAGAACATTGTAGTATTTAAAACAAATGAGCATGCGTTATGACTGTAAATCTTTATAATGATACAGAGTCTTTTTTATCATTTCAGTATGTACTGAGACTTACTAATGGATGGAGGATGTATAATGTCATGATGTCACATCTCAAGTGGCATCATAACATCATCACACAGCATGATGACACTACCTGTAGCATTGCTGACAAGGAGCTTAAAGGTTATCTCATGTGTTACAAATCCAAGAGTGGTCATTTATCCCTTTCTGCTCTTTTAAGCCCACATTAAATCAGTTCATAAACTGTCTTTTCATCTTAGGAAAATTGCATGCCCAATAAGTACACTTACATAGACTTTCTGAATATGCTAATAGTCATTTTTTGTATTTATTTAAAATTGGTGACCGGGAAAAGCATGCTGAGCTGAAGCTCTTTTACAAGTGCAACCCAGGTATAAGTACACAGTAGTAGAATGAAGTGACAGTAAAAATTATTTACAGAATTTTACAGATATATACAAAAGTGATAATATGGTTTGGGCACAATGTATACAAAGGTAAGATGCAAGTATATTTAACAATTAGGGAGGTGTAGTGGATTTCTCTCCTCTCAGATAGTGGGATAAGGGAAAGTGGAGCATAAAGGAGACAGTGATTGGGGAGGGGAGGCTGTGACAAAGCAGAATAAGGAGTTGATAAGAGTTTCTAAATTGGAGAGGGAAGAGGTTGGGGCTGTGCCATAGACTACGTTGGTGTAATCCAATACTGGCAAGATTGTTTTAAGTACTAACTCATTTTGGGTGGGAAGAGGAAGGCTGGCTTTGTGGCAGTGCAGGACTGCAAGTTTGGGTTGGAGTTTGGTGCAGATGGTGTTGATGTGTGTTGAGAAGTCGAGGTGACTGTCCAGCCAGATGCCCAGGTATTTGAAAGTAGAGACCCTCTTGAGAGGTGAGCCATCCAGGGTGGTGATCTCAGGGGGGACACTGGTGGAGGACAGCTTCAGTCTGGTACCAAAAAACATGGTAACTGTATTTTTGGTGTTGAGTTTTAACTGGTTTAATTGGAACCAAGACTGTACTCTGTCAAACTCATTCTGAGGTTGGGGAGAACACTGTGATGGGATGGGCTGGGCCGGAGGCATAGATGACAGTGTCATCCACATACATGTGTATGTTAGAGACATAAGAGACTTGAAGGAAGATCATTTATAAAGAGAGAGAAAAGGATGGGGCCAAGGATAGAGCCTTGAGGGACTCCAGAAAGGATGGGGAGAGGAGAAGAGAATGCATCACCTGTTTGGACTGATTGCTGTCTATTGTGTTGGTAAGAATGGAACCAGTCAACTGCAGGTTTCACAAGGCCAAAAGAAGTAAGTTTGTGAAGAAGGAGTGGGTGGGTGGGATACAGAGTCAAAAGCTTTTACCAAATCAATGAAGATGACAGCAGTGATATGGCTTTGGTCCATCGCGGTGGGGATGGAGTCAGTGACATGCATCAGAGAGGTGATAGTGGAGTATTTTTTTTTGAAAAGCATAATTGCACAGGTGATAGGGAGTTATTAGAGGAGAGAAAGTTAGAGAGCTTTGCAAGAATGAGGGATTCCAGGACTTTTGCAAAAGAGGGGAGGAGTGAGATGGGCCTATAATTTCCAGGTGATGGGGGATTGCCACCCTTGTGTAGATGTAGGACCTTGGCCAATTTCCAGGCTTTGGGAACAGTAACTGAGGTAAGCAAAAGGTTTAGTATGTATGTCAAGGGGTGGCTATTTTGGGTGTGGACAAGTGGAGCAGTTTAGGGTGGAGACTGTCAGGGCTAATTTGGAGAGGCTGAGGGACATGAGTGCAGTGTAGACTTCTAGAGGTGTGAAGGGAGGAAAGAAGAAGCCAGTGGGGGGGGCGGGGGGAGATTTAAGAGGGCAGGGAGAAGACTCAAGTGAAGGGGGAAGGGGAGTTGAGTAGGGCACAAGATTTAAAGAACTTGTTAAACATGTCGGTTACTGTGGCAGGGTCAGAGACCGGGGAGCTGTTGATTTTAAGGACTGGACAAGCTTTTTGGGAAGGGGGATCAAGGAGGGAGTGAATCACCTTCAGAATGAAGCAGGGGAGTTTGCTGTGTTGGTTTGGCAGAGGCACTGTGAGTGCTAGAAATTTGAATAAAGGACTAAATCCTTTATTTGTTTTGGATCATTTCAATGTGAGTGTGTGCCGAGGTTTCTTGGTTTTGAATTGAAGCAGGGGAGTGTTGGCTCTGTTCAAGCTGAGATTTGAAACAGGAGGCCATTGACAGGCAAATAGCCTTGGTGCACCTGTTTCTAAGTTATTTGTAAGATAGGAGGTCGCTTGGGGTGTAGGATGTTTGTAATGTCTCCATGCTTTGTCTCTGGTGCAACACAAGGTGACAAGATCAGGAGTAATCTAGGGGTGGTGGTATCATTTACCCTGACATTTCTAAGGGGTGCATGATGTTCTCAGCTAAAGTTAAAGATGTGCAGGAAGTGGGATAAGGCAAGATCAACATCCGGGGCACTGAAGACAGTTTGCCAGTCAGCATTTAGGAGATTGTGCTGCAGGGCGATAACGTTGAGAGAGTGGAGGGGGCTGGTCTATATGAATGTGGGAGGGTAGTGGGGAGTGGGGATTTTGCAAATGTAACAACTAATACAGTGATTGCTGAGGGCATCGGAAGGGATGCCCAAAGCAGAGATGCGGTGGTGGTGGTGGGAGGATAATATTCAGTTGAAGAGGGAGTGATTTTGGGACCGAGGGTTTAGATGGGTAGGTTCCTGAATAAGTTAAGAGAGGCTGAGGGCCTCAATCATTAGAGTGGTAGACTTGGCAGAGGGAGAGAGCCAGTTGAGATTAAAGTCACCTAAGAGCAAATGTTCACCATTTTTTATTTTTATTTTTTGTTTTTGTTGAACGGGAAGGAGGACTAGAGAATTGTTTGCCTATTTTCAGCCTTTTTCCAGGGGGAATGGGGATACAGATGGAAGCCAACTGAAATTGAACCATATTTTAAGTTGCTGGTGGTATTTTAGTGAATGGGGGAAATTTGGCCAGGACACTGGGGAAATTCCCCTACTCTTGCACCAGGGGGCTCTTCTTTCTGTGAGCAAGGATGAAGGATCCCAGTTTGGAGCCAGACAGAGGAGGAGGAGGTGAACATATTCAGGTGAAAAAAAGTCTGGGCTTGGCTTCTCAGGCCACAACCTCAGGAACTGGAATGAAAGGAGGAGGAGGTGTACAAGCTTCTGAAACATCAAATGAGATGGATGGAATGCACCAAGAAGGTGGCCAGCACAGTGTCTCACCAGCAGAACCTGATATGCACACAGCAGCAGAAGAAGACAGTTTCAGTGACAAGAGTAATAGTGACTTTCAAGCTTCAGTGCTCACTTTGCAACAAAAACAAAAATGTTTAGAAGGGGAGTTGAACAGTGTGGGGAAACAGTTGTTGGAAACTAAAACTAGACTGGGCAAAGATAAGAAAAGGAAACACACTATTGACTTGTCTCCACACCCAGAGAATTCTGGAGTGAGGACATTTTTTGCAACAGAGGCACCAACAGAGGCCACAGTTTCACCTGATGGAACCACACCCAACAATGTTGACAGAAGTGCCACAGACTGCAAAGGGTGGTCTCCAGAAGTGGCACTGAAAAATGCTGTATGAACTCCAGCTCAGATCAGGACATGGGTCTCGAATCAAGATATCCCCCTACCCAGCAATGGAGCCAGTTCTATGGAATGAGAGGAACCATTTGAAAGACAAGAGCGGGTGGAGCAGTACACATTGGACATTGCAGGTACTGTTTTCAATAATATTCAGTGTGATTCATCTGTATCTCAGGCACAAACTGAAAATAATGCTGAATACAAAACTGTAAATTCAAATGACATTCCTGTATCATTAGAGCATAGGAGTGAAAATGCACAAGGGATGGGGCAAGGGAGTAATTCTAACCCCCCTCCCCTTTGTGAGTCTCTTTCATAAGCCAATGGAACTGGCAAAATGGCGGAAGTCATGTGGCAGCAATATACTGGCAACAAAGAAACCTTACCTGATAGGTATTGTGTGGGCAAGATGCTTTGAAAACAATCTGTAGGCTTTATGCCCTCTGAAGTATATGCACTCATACATGCACCAGGGGAGGCAACCTATGATGTTAGTTTTCAGAACTCTGAGATGCTAGAAAGGTCCTGGTAAAAATATACTAGTTTAAAAACAAATCCTCTCTGGTCACACTTTATTGCCTTACCCCTGATAAAATAACCCTTTCGGGTAATAACAATACTCTTTTGGAATGAAGGGGTAAATATCACAGATATGTTATACTGGCCAGAAAAGCATTGTGAGATCCAAGGAAAACCTGACCCAATCTTATGTACCGAAGGTTTTTGGAATGGAGGTTTGAAACTAAAAATTAAATTGCATCAGAACTTGAAATAAATTCTCCACTTCCCAAATTGCTTCTATATTGGCCAGGACAAAGGTTTTCTGTTCTACCTGGGGCAACTCCATGTCTGTTTCAAGTGCAGATCAAGCAGACATATCAGTATGAACTGTGAGATGTTGAAATGCATCCATTGTGGTGAAACTAAGCACCCCAGTGCTCACTGCTTTAATAACCCTGCTGTAACCCATGTGACAAGATAGGACGGTAACTTTAGAGACTGCCCCTGGGCTTCACAAAATAATGAGGACTCAGATTTTGGGATTCAGGATTTCTACATTAAGAAAGCTTCTACACACAATACAGCAAACTACCACCCCCCCCCCCAAAAAAAAACACAGGGGAGTCAGAGGAGGGTAACAGGACCAAGGGAACAAGGGGAGCCTTCTTCCTCAGAACTAGTGCTGCCAATTGTACAGGCTGCTGTTATAACTGCTCCAGCACTGGAAAAGGTCAACATCCCTCCCAAATAACAGTATAGAAAGGGAATGTTTTCACAGAGGTTCAGAAGAAAAAAGTGAAAATATTAAAGAAAAAAACAAAAAAAAAATCTGTTCCTCAAGATTCTTTAGTAGTAAACACTAACAAATATGTACCTTTGCAATGGGGGGAATCCAAGACTGAGGGAGATTCAGACAGCATGTCAGTGCAATTGTCTCAGCATGGAATTGTATCAGACATGGAAACTATGGATGATTCTAGCTCCCCTACTCTGAAAGTGAGCAGAGTTACAAGGTCTTCGAGTAAAATAAAATGACTTCTTTTGTAATTGCTGGACTCTATTCCTTACACAGTTAAAGTGGCATCTTTAAATATCAACAGCTTACAATCTGAGCAGAAATGCTTAAATACTGTACACGTGCCTATTTTCAGCATTCCAACCTAGACTGTGTTTTCTTTCAGGGTGTATGTTTACACTCCTCAGTAGATAGAGAAACAGTTAGTAAGGGGTGGGTTTGGGGGCAAAGTTTTTTGTCTGAAGAGAAGAACTGGTTTCTGGGGTAGAGATATATTTTTTCACAATGATTCAGGTTACAAACATGATAGATATTGTCTATGGG
This sequence comes from Neoceratodus forsteri, assembly GCA_016271365.2. NCBI lineage: Eukaryota > Metazoa > Chordata > Ceratodontiformes > Ceratodontidae > Neoceratodus > Neoceratodus forsteri. The sequence continues at coordinate 981,813,511 of CM028131.1, read as the reverse complement.
AGGGCATTTCTGTTGAATGTTTGTTTAAAAGGCTTTGCTTTCAGTTTACTTAATGTCTGTGCTCCTCAACTAAAATTTCATAGTAAACACTGTCTAATAAAATTAAGCCTTATCTAGTTACATCAAAAGATATAATTATGGCCGGGGATTTTAACTATAGTATGCTCCCATCAGATAGAGGTTTGCAAACAAAAAACTGTTTACAAAACATTATTCAGGACATGGAACTAGTGGATGTTTTTTCTGCCTTGCATTCAGTGGCACCACAAACTTACTTTTGTGGGAAAAGATCTACTAGGATTGACTATTTTTTTGTATCTGAAAATCTACAGTTACAAAAAGCACAGGTGTTGCCAGTAGCCACCACAGATCACGGGCTGTTACAAACAGTACTGGGTGACCTGGACTGTTGAAATTGAACCTTAGTCTGCTGGAGATGGAACTCATTGCACTACGGTTTAAATATGCTTTAGAAGTCAGGCAGTTAGTGTTTTTTTTTTTTTTTATATGATGATAGTAATGAATGGTGGGAGGACACTAAGATGAATATTATTTCCTAATTTAAAACTGTGGGTAAATTTAATGGTAAACAGAAATCAGATACTTATAAAAGTCTTCGGGAACAGTTGATGCATTTTTTTATGCTGCAAAATGAAGAGGTAGGGGATTTTTCCCAGCACGTTAAAGAATTGAAAGAAGCAATGATGCAGATACAACAGGAGAAAATGAGGACTCCAGAGAGGAAACAACAATATGGAAAACATGGATGGGAAGAACATACAACTCTCCTAGATAATAGTAAATCTGTTAGAGAGAAAACAACCTTATCATATGTGAATACACCATCAGGAAATATACTCACAAATCAAATGAAAATAATGCATGAAATTGAGAAATTTATGCAATATATGTTTTCCAGTTAGGACTTGCCCCTGGAAAGGATACAAGATTGGTTAAACACTTGTGACCTCCCAACTATCCCTCTGAATCTGAAACAGTTATTAATTACCCCAATCATGAAATGGTAAATTAGAGAGGTGATCTGGTCTTTAAATTTAGGGATGACTCCTGGTTCAGATGGACTACGCCAGGAAATATACAAACAAATCTTTGAAGTTCTAGGGGATGAACTAGTTGCCATGCATAATAAAGCATTACCATTTGGTATACTCCCCAGCACTATGTATACTGGGGTATTGGTGCTGTTTTTTTTAAATCTGGAGAGAAAGGGGAATTAAAAAATTGGAGACCCTTCTTCTTATTAAACATGGATTGTAAAATTTTAATGAAAGTTTCCTGTAGTAGGATATCATTAGTTCTGGAGTCCATTATCCACCGCACTCAATTTAGTGGGGTTCCTTCATGGAAGATATCTGATGCACTGACATTACTCAGAGAAGTAATGAATAAAGGGACAGAAGGTGAGCTCATGAAGTATTTATTAAGCCTGGATCAGACAAAGACATTCGATCAAATAGAACACCCATACTAATGGGAAGTGTTGAAGGCTTATGACTTTCCACCTACATTTATAAACTTGATTAAAATTTGTTACAAACAAGCATGTATTATTCCCAGTGTTAAGGGGTGGGTGGGTAATAGTTGCTAGATATGGAGAGGGGTCAGACAAGAGAGCCCCAAGCCCCCTTTTATATATTCAGACCCCCTTTTGCACAAATTGAATCTGGCAAGTGATATAAGAAGGTTATCTGTGAGATGTGACGATCTGCCTATTTGTTCTATCATGTATGCAGATAATGTAGATCTGATAATAGCAGATAAAGCATCAGGCGTAGCTGCTGGGCAACTACTGTCAGATTTTTCTAGGATTTCAGGATCAGAAAGTAACTTAAAAAAAGTTGTTGTATTCCTATTGCAATGGATCATGCGTCACAACCTGAGATGCTAGGAATACTAATGATAGATGAATATCATAAAATATTGGGCAATTATTTTGGAACAAATAATGCAAAATGTTTGTAACTGGGAGTTAAAATTACATGAAGCTGGTAAAAAGGCAGAGAGCTGGAACCAGTGGTGTATGTCGAAAAAGAAATACAATTTTATGATTAAAACTTTCTTACTCCCAATATTTTTATTTTTAAGCATAGTTTTTCCTCCCTCTAAGGCCCTGGAGACAACATTATTTAATATTTTTTCAATGCCTCTGGGTAGCTGACTCAATCCGATCAAAAGGGGAACTACTTATTTATCATTAGCACAGGGAGGCCTTGCTATGGTTAAGCCATTAGTTTTTTTTTCATTGTATCTTTTTTTACCATAATATACTGTAGTTCCTATTTTTATCCAGACTGGTAAAATTTGGAGACCCTGGGTATGGGATAGTATAGGGCCCTTGCTGGAAAGTTGGAAGAGTTCTTTGCCCATACCCAAAAAAAAAACATATTTCAACATTGCCAGCTTTTTTTTCTGACTCAGTCAGTAAATTAAAATTATGGAAAATTACTAAATATGAACTTTTGATAATTCCTAGAAAATAACTGTATGAGACAATATTAGTGAAATAGTATATAGTGGTACCATAGTAAAATGAGAAACTCCAGAAAGAGCGAAAATTGATATCCAACAGGTTAATCTGTAGCAGGATGCCAGTTTATATGTGGGATTTCTTATGGTTATGTGTCCACCATAGCTTGGGAATGAGAAATCATTTGAAACAAAAGGAAGTAGCAGAGAGAGTGTGCCCAAGATTGGGACTATGTGATGGGAAACTGGAAACAACGGACCATTTATTTCTTGAATGCCCCTTTGTTGTTTCCTTTTGGTCTTACTTACAGAAAGTATGGATATTTGCCCCTTTCCAGAATCTAACCCCAGAAATGTTATATCTAGGAATTTTCTCCTCTAGGTGGTCCAAATATTATGCAAGTACATTACAGTTGATTCTCTTAAGTATTAAGTACCAGATATAGCATGCAAGATGTGCTGTGACTTTGAGGCAACAACAGATATCAGTAGATCAGGTGTTGTATACTGTATAGCAAGATGTTCTGAGACTACAGCAAAAGGATAAAAGGTTCTTTCCCCCTGAACTGTATAAATTATGGTGGAGAAATATGAATTGGTTGGACACTGGCTAATGTGTTTCTTATCTTAAACAACTTAGTTTTAGCCTGTTTATTGAAGTTTAGAATTTTCCTTAGAAAATGTTTATTTTTCCTAGTTTGGGATTTCAGGATGTGGATCTTGGTGGGACTGACAATAGTTTTTGGTATATGCGGGTTTGGAGAATGTTTTTTGTCCTTGTTGGGGTTGGTTATTTTTTCACTATTACCAAGAGACTGTAGGAGGATAAACAAAAGGGGACTGCCTGCAATATGTTTTTGATTTCTTTTTTGTATTAATTTACTTGTTTCCATTTTCTATGTATTGCTTATTGTTTCTGTATATAGTAAACACTATTTGTACTACAATGTTTTTTGGAATTTACAATAAAAAAATTCCCCTACTCTTTTCAAGAAGTGCCATGGGATCCTTAACATCCACCTGAACTACCACCAGAACAGGCAGATGGGGCCTCGGTTTAATGTCTCATCTGAAAGATGGCACCTCAGGAATGAAGCACCCCCTCATTCTGCACCGCAGTGTCAGTATTAGGATTTAACCCACAGTCTTCTAATCTTCCGGCCTCAGAAGTGAGTGTGCGAACTGCTGAGCCATTGGAAGTGAAGGTGGTGAATGAAGAGATGACCTTGATGATGGAGTCAGGTGAGGCTCTAGGCAGGGCATAAAGGGCACCAATATAAAGGGTGGGAGACGAGGGAAGGGATAAGTTGGCCAGAATGAGTTTGTGGGAGGAGGGGCTGGATTCTTTGATGATAAAGAAACTGGAGATGGATTGTCTAATGTACAATGCTACTCCACCACCTCGCTTGCCTCTATCTTACCAGAATAGGTTAGAGCCAGGAATGGTAAGGGAGGAGTTGGGGACTTTGGCAGATAACCAGGTTTCAGAGATACAGAGTATGTCAGGGTGATATTGGGTAAGTCATACATCTAGCACATCAATGTTTGGGAGGAGGCTCCTGGCATTGAGGTGAAAAATGTGGAAACCCTTGGGTGGTGAAGACGAGGTCTGGGATGGGGACAACCAATGTCCCCATCCTTGACCAGCAATTATTATAACCTGAGCATATTAATATAATGCATTATTCTCTTGGCATCCAAATTCCTCTCTGAACAAACTCTAGCAAGTGATAAATTCAACTGACTGATTTTTAGAAGACTTGCAAGATCATATCACACCATTTGATTTATGAATGTCTTCATACTGTAGAAATGGTCCCATGATCACGCCCAAATTTCTAACACATGAGATACCCTTGATTTCAGATTATAATTCAACCTAAGAAAAAAGAGTAACTTGGCCATTTAGACAATAAGGTTTTTGTTCCAAAGACTATACAGTAATTCTATTTTTTTTTTTCAAATTAAGGTGTATGAAATCTTCTGACAACCAAATTTTCAATTCCATCAGGCAGGTGACCAGATTTCTTAAAGCATCATCAGGCCAGGAATTAATTTTACAATAGAGCTATATATGCTCAGCATACACATGAAATTTCAGGATTTGTCTATGGAGAATTCCTCAATTGGAAAGACATACTTAATATATTAAACAAGATAGAGCTGCATACCCACCCCTGGGGGACTACTGAAATTAAAACCCTGGATTCTGGAACAAACAAAACTAAATACATCTGTCTCTTTGCAAATTATCCCATCTCCCACCCGGACCCCCCACCAAAACCCTGGACCCCAGTACAGAATCAGGACCCCTGTACAGAATCAAAAGTCATTTCTGCTCCATCCTGATTCCTTCTATACCTCCAACTCCTTCTGGTACAGAAATAAATACCTCTCTTATTCTTCCTGTTGAGTCTTTGACCACAACCCTGCTCCCCACCTGTCATGGGGTTGTGAGTTGCAGAGACACATAGATTATAGTGGTACATTTAAATTCTTTGGTATTGGGTATATCTTTATTGGTCAGCAACACATTAGCCAGGAAAAGATAATAGCAAATAGAGCAGTTGTTTCCCAGAATAATTTCATTCAGCACACAGGTACCATGTGACTTGGCTCACCCTTAGGGATAGTTTCAGAATTCTGTTGGAGTTTATGAGAACCTATGACCAATTGGCTCCAACCTACTGATGCTTCTATGTACAGTACTCATAGAAGTAGGCCTCAGCCTATTCTCTTGAGGCCTATGCTCTCGCTCTCTCTCTCTCTCTCTTTCTCTCTCTCTCTCGCTCTCCCTCCTATCCAGGTCTGATCACAACAAAGAACATTCTACTGAGAACACTCTCACACCAGGGATTCACTCCCCTTTCATGCACCACAACAGGGATCCACTCCTTTTATGTTCCTCTTCCAAGCAATTAGTCACATGGTCTACCACTGACATCACAACATGCAATTAGCAATATAACTTTCAACCTATATTGAGCCCTGTGCATCAAAAAAGTAGGGGTGTTTTTATTAAATGAAAATATCCCAAAAGAATTCAGTATTTAATCAAACATGAGCCAAAAAACAATCATACAAACAAAATTACAAACAAGAGATACCCAGAAAAAGGAAAACCCTTCACTTTGTTAAACACTAGTAGGTTCAGTAGATGTCTCATAATCAATCAGTATTTTTATCGCTAAGTAACCCACTTCCAAAAGTAGTGAAAGGAAAGCCATGGTAATATGTTAAATTCTTTTTTGTAAAAAGAGATGAGCTCATGCTGAATATTCTGAATCAGTGTTAATAAAAGAACCTTCTTCTGCTGGAAAACAAAAAGGCATCTATTGTGCCCCATGTATGCTTTATTACATGCCATGATAAGATACAAAGTACTTTGGTTTTATGTTGAATTTGCAATAGATCAGTTTTCTACCAGTTGCCCTGGCAAAATCTTTCTGATTCTAGGTGTTTCCCAGCACTGTCCAAAAGCGCTTAATATAGAAACATAAGGAAAAAAAAGATGATCCATGCTGTTCTCCTCCCAACAAGGAGTACATCTGGTGCAGAGTCTGTCAGTCAGGCTCTTGCACTTGTGGTTGCCTTTAACATGACGTCTTGTGTGTGTGCAGTGACATAACATGTCCCACTTCTTTTCTTGAATTCTGAAGTCCATGAGCTGCTTCTTGATGATATACAAGGAATGCAAGGACTTTTCTCGAATACCGGATATGTAGTGTATGCTTGTTCAAGAAAAGCTGTAATATATAAAGTTGTTTCCTAGACAGTGTTAACTAATTCTGTGATACCCTCCATTGCTTAATTGCTTGATTAATTGGTAGGGGAATTTCTCCAGTGTTCTGCCCAAATTTTCCCCTCTTGTTAAAAGTACCACCAATAACTTATTCTGATTCAATTTCAGTTGTTTTTTTTGTCAGTACCCCCCTCCCCCCACAAGGCTAAACATAGGTGGTATTTTCTAGCTCCCCTTTCCTGGTCAACAAAAACTAAATGTCAATGCCAAATGTTTGCATGCTTGTTGTTGTATTGGATCCTGCTTCTACACATTATTATTTTTCATTTACCAAAGATAGACCAGATGAGAAGCAATAGGTCATTTGCAACAGGGTGCTGATTTTATACATTTGTATATTGCATTTACCCAAGATAGTAGAGATGAGATGTGATATTTTCTTTTTAGTGTAATCCTGCTTCTATAATGTAATTTTCCAGGACATATCATCTTAGATGCACATCTCTGTTTCAGTAGAGTTCTGCTGTAAGGTCCTGTTTTTACACAGTTTTGCAATATATTTACCCAGGATAACCCAGCTGAGATAAAATATCGCATTTTCAATGGAGTCTTATTTTGACACATTTTTGTACTATATTTACCCAGCTGCACAGCTCAGATGCTATTTTGTTTTGAGTGGGATCCTGTTTTATTCCATTTTTACACTGTAATTATCTAGGAGAGCACAGCTGAGATGTGATATCTTGTTTTCATTGGGGCCCTGCTTTTACCATTTTTGTAATGTATTTACCCATGATAGCCAGCTGAAAAACAAGTTACATTTTCAGTGGGATCCAGCTTTCACAATGCATTTTTCCTGTGATACAGCAGCATGCTCTAAATGCACAATTCAGTGGAGCTCTGCTGTGCTGGGGTCCTGCTTTTATACATATTTGCTGTATATTTATGTATGATAGACCAGATAAGATGTAATATCTAATTTTACGTGGTTTTCTGCTTTTACACATTTTCGATTGTATTTACCCAGGACATGCCAGCTGACAGGCAATATCTAATTTTCACATTTTAACTCCAAATTTCCAACAGTCTTTTTTTGACCTAACAATATGATCAAGACAGGTGGAATTTTTTAAATCCCATCAGAAAAGTGATTTTGCAGCGTGACTGTGAAAACATGTTTTGGTGGGAATTTGAAAAATAATGCCTATTAAGCCTAGTATGTTTATGCAGTGGGGCAAAACAAGGGATATGTTGAACATTAGGGACCACAATCTTCAAAAATAAGGTCCTAAGTAAACACTGGAACAGTTCAACATTTCTTCATATCTTTGATATTGATGCTGTACTATCTGTACTCAGATCAGGCAGGCAGCGCAGACAAATAACCAGCCTGACCAAAACCAGTTTCATGGTTTAAGTGCTGTCCAGACCAGGAGAGGAGACTGAAAGGGTATGGCTTGGCAAGCCAAGCATAGTGGCAACTATAAATGCCAGTAGAGCTGTGCAGCAGACTTCACTGAAAAACCTGGGTTCCACAAGCAGAGGAACATTTTGTGTAAGTGGTTTTATTTAATAAAACTCAGTTTTTGTCCACATAAACAAAAGAGGAGTTTACATCAAGGGCTAATAATAAATAATTATAACAGGAAGAGGAATATGGGATGGTTATAGCAGAAGAAATGATAAAGGAAGACAGGAGGAAATGGGAGCCACACACCCAGATTTAGTTGTGGCCAGCTCTCAGTCTGATAAAAGAAAGTATTGTTTTAACAGGCTTAGAAGAGGCAGGACAGCTTCCTCAGGGATAATACAACTAGAAAGACCAGGACATTGGCTCTGACCCTGTCATATATCCACTCCAGAAACAAATACCCCTCCCCACTGCATCCTGACTCTTGCCCCAGTCTCTTAACCTTGGTACAGAAACAAATACTCTGTCTTTTCACACCATGTCCCCAACTCCTGCATCACTCCTACCAATCCTGGACACTGGTATGAAAAAAATATCCACTCCCCTTTCCTGCTTCATCCTGATTTCTGCAGTCCTACCCTCCCATTACAAACTCTTATAGAATAAAACTAAAATTCCCTCCTCATTACTGAGTCCCAAACTGCCACCCAATTCCTCACATCCAGCCCCAAAATGTAGTACAGAAATGGACACCCATCTCCTATTTCTGTGGAGTCCCCTACTATGACCTTCCCTCACCTCCCACCTTCCCAAACTAAATCATGGTACAGAAGCAAATATTTCTTTCTTTTCCCACTGAATGCCCAACCCCAGATGTCATGCATGGCTCAGAACACCTAAAATTTCATGTCCAGTAGCTCTCCCCATCCCCCATGTTACTCACAACTTCAGTCCACTGACAGCAACCAGCACAACCTCACTACTTGCATCATTAGCTGCCTATCATCGAATTCCCATTTCCACTACCACAATTACTAATGTAAAAGACAGGCCCAGGGAGACATAGTATACCAAGGAATACTTGATGGTTTTAGGAGTCTGGGGCAAGATTGGTGGAACAGTGAAATGGAGGAGGCGGCACTTGATACCATGGTGGTATCTGGATAGAATCTTAAGGGTGCCCTTACAGAAATACAAATGTGCTGCATCCTTGCACAATGCATGCCACATACTTAATTGTGCAATGTTTGCATACTGTTGGCATACACAAAGTGAACCTAAGTGAACCAGATCTAAAATGCACATCAGGTTTAGATGTTGCAAGCTTAACATGCATGCAGCCGCTAAGCTGGTGTAAAGATCATGTAATAATCACATCACATTTGCATGTTGCTCGTTGATATGCATTCAGCAGCTAAGCTGGTGTGAACATAATTTAAAAATCACATACAGTTCACATGCTTCACGCTTGACATACATGCAGCAGTTAAGCTGGTGCAACTGTCATCTAAAAACACATCAGTTTCTACTTCTCATGTTAGTGCAAGCAATTAGAGCCATTAAAATACAATTTCCATTGATTTCCCATTACAGTTAGGCAAACTCCTTAATTCTCACCATTAAATCCTTTTGCAAATTGTTTAATGGCTTTTGATTTTTGTCATTAATTTGCCATTCATTTGTAAAATATTGGTTGCTTACAGCTTTAAATGCCTAACACGTGAACCCATTAATCTTTGCTCTTAGTAGTCAGCCAACAACCCCCATTCCAGATGTGTGAAGAGGGGCCTCTGTTGTGTAAAGTTTGACCTTTTTGTTTCAGGCTATGCAAATCCTTTTATGCATATTTAGTGCTCCATATGTGTTTCTCCATAACTGTTTGGCTCCTTTAGTTTTACTTTGTCATTCTGTATGGAGGATATACACTATGGCCATGCTTGGCACTTTTTGTGAAAAGTAAGGTCCTTGGAGCATGCACCATACCTCACTTTTTATCACTTACATGTGGGACATGGACACTCAAAATGAGGGACAATGAGGGACACTAACCGTCATAATGAGTGACACATCCTGAAACATGGAGATACCTCAGAACACAGTGGAAACCATTGTGTTTACTTGTACAAATATTAGCACCTAAGAATGAATTTCTACCATAAAGCAGGGGCATCTTTAGGTAGGGCAGAGGGGGGTGGATGCTCACCCCTGCAATTGTGCCTAGGTTGTTCTTAAGATGTAGCAATAATGGCATTAAATTTGGGTTTAGTTTTCTGGACAATAAATGCACTCCCTGGCCTGTGTGTGCTTTTGCTGCAGCTGTGAGTACACTCCTGACTTGACTGTGTCTGTGTTGTGTTGTCCACTCTCTCCACCTATTAGCAACGGCACCATCACACATGATGTGGAGGAGCTTCAAGCAAACAAGAAAGAGAGTACGAGTCATGTGAGTGCAACACTGTCTTTTTCACCACAGAGTAAACATGCTACACACTACAGCTCAGAGGAGTCAGTGAGCACTGAGCTCTTAATAGCAGCATCGCAGCAGTGTATTTTTGCTGATCTAATCTTAGTGAGTCTCCATCTTCCTTTGAAGGGGCAAGGGGTGAGCTAGAAGCTTGATCAATGACAAGGCTACTGACCTACACTACTAGGTTTACCTCACATTAGAAATAGTATGGGTCAACCGCTGCAGCAAGCTGTGCCTAGCAGCAACAAGTACAGCAGTATTCGTGGCTTTCTCAGGCCTTGATCAGTGTGGCATGGCAGCAGTCAAGCAAGAAGCCAGAACACAGATTTGTTTGGTCAGTGAGGTGACTTGGTCAGGGGTGGCAGTCAAGATCCAGAATGTTCAGTTCCAGCATCCAGTTACTGTCAGAAGGATGAGTGAGGAGTGGCCTGAAAACTGGACTGGTGGCACACTGGGCCAGACCATAGGTTTCGGCTGGATGACTGGGTAAATAAAAGTAAATCATTTTTTTTTTGCAGGGGCATTGTAGAAGGAGGACAGATTGAAATATCGATGTGTTTTTCACATACCTGAACTTTCAGGCAGCCTCATGATCCATATGGGATGAGTATTGAATGGAATGAAGTTGGAGAAGGAGATCGGGGCAAGGTTTTCTTTATTGGGGTTCAGAACTTCAGCCAGGAAAAAAAAAAGTTAGTAACTAGGAGAGTTTAAAACAAAATCTGATACACTGCTCTGGGGCATGGGCTTGAAATTTGTGTGAGAGAATGACAAAATGTGCTAAATGTATAAATCAAAAATTCCTGAGTGATGAGAGAGACTGACTGAGTGAAGTAAAAAGAGTCAGCTGAGTGAGTGTCAAGAGAGACCTGAAGGTTGTAGTGGTGGTTGAAGCCTGAAGGTCAACTCATTAAAAATGTGTTACTGTTTTGTGATATTTCTAGCTGAAATGAAGGCTGTAAGCAAGACTGTGGTGTGCCTTGACCCGATAATATAAGTTTGCTGCTGTTTGTAGCAGAACGTGCCGGGTGGCTCTCCCAGTCTGCAGAGATGAACATTTGAGCTAGAATCAGCTTGCACATTTGGGCAGACAGGCAGCAGCTGTCTGCTTGAATGTGCATACACACAGTACCTGTGCGAATGTGCAGAAGTTCTTGACGTGTGGTTACTGTTACAGTCTCAGGTTTTGTCTATCGGTAGATGGATGAATCTTATACATTTGAATGTCTCCTGTTTTGCATACCCCTTTTCAATCACAACAGACAAGTTTTGCCTTTTAGAGATGTTCTAGACATTCCAGAGCTTGCCTTCTGGGGCTAACTGGCACCTGGTCTCCACTGGTTGTTGCCCCCCCCACCGTAGAAATCTGAAATGGCACCCCTGCCATAAAGTCTAAATTTACAGGACAATGTCTGTGTGATCAGCATATTTTCCATGAGGGATGGATGAGGTACAGAGCAGTTTTCAGGATGATGGATGCCCCTTGCAATTAGGGACAGTTGAAAGGTATGGTATGCACAGACTATTGGAGCCCCATTATAATCAGGCATAGCCACCCCCCCAGCCACACCCCTGCACTCAACATGGTGTGACATAGGGCAAGGGAGAAGGTGGGGCATGTGCCCCACAGAATTTTTTTTTTAATTTTCTTTTATTTACAAATTTTAAATTCAGCAAACAACTCAAACCCCACCCACAAGACCCACCCCCATCCCTCCTAATACAAGGGAACAGAGTACATCAAGATTCATGCCAGGCTAGAGACAATAAACAACACAGCATAACAAGGGCTATCCACCAGAGATTATTTTAAGGCAAAGCAGCAAAACAATAATACAATTTCCACCATAACCAACAGAGTTATAGGGGGCTCTTCCCCAGAACAAGCTAAAGAGAGTAAAGTGTGTGCAACCTGCTCCACTTCTTGACATAAGAATAGGGTTTGTTGTGAACATTGGCTATCATCTTCTCCAAGTGGTGATTAAAAAGGAGTTCATTTAGCCACTCCTGATAAGAAATGGTATCCTGATCAGCCTGTGCATGAGAACTATCCGTTTCACTGAAACTGAGATCATGACCACAGAATACCTCCTTCCTTTCTTTCTTTCTTCCTTTCTTTCTTTCTTTCTTTCTTTCTTTCTTTCTTTCTTTCTTTCTTTCTTTCTTTCTTTCTTTCTTTTTCTAAGTTTTTGTTAACTGGGTAGGTGCACTATTCATGAAATGACTATTGTCAGGCACGACCCGGGACAGTACAACAATTAAAGACAGGTACATAGCATGAGTACAATTAAATTACAATAGCGCAGGTAAAAACAGTTAGTAATGAATACATGCAGCCAGGACAATAACAGTCAATACAATTCACATAAATTTGGGGCAGAGAAAACCTACACAGTCTAGGAAGAGATACCTTAACATAGCAGCAAAGAAATATTGTTCAAATTAGTCACAACAATGAAGATTCAAATAGGCAGTGAAACGAGGCAAGGGCAAATTCCTGACTGGGCAGGATGCATTATCACGGCCTCTAAAACAAGATTCAGGTGTGGGGGGGCAGTTGGGGGTAGATTAGCTCTCAAAGAGATAGTAAGGGTAAGAAGCACAATGAGGTTGGGAGGTTAAAGTTAGGCCAGGCAGCATCTGGCGGGTTAATGGATTAGTGAGGATTAAAACAAGTGCAGACATCAGCAAGGGATAGATGTAAGTGCAGCTCCTTTTTGAAGCTGTCATGGGATCCAGATATTTGAAGTGCTTGGGGGAGAGAGTTCCAAAGCTTAGAAGCAGAGTGATTAAAGGCAACAGAGCCTTTTGATGTTTTACATCTGGGTACATTCAGCAGGGATTTATCTACCGATCGCAGTCTATAGGAGGAGGTTTGAGGTACCAGCAATGTTGTGAGCACTGAAGTGGTCTGGTTTCTGAGTATAGAGTCAATCAGGGAGCCAAAAGAGTATTGATGGCAAGTTGAGGTGGATAACCAGCTCAGGTCCCTGTACAGTTGGCAGTGGTGCTTAAACCGTGGTGATGAGGAGGCGAATCGACAGATATTATTATAAGTGACATCCCACTTATGGAGGATGATTTTGTGTGTGGCAGCAAAGGGATTTGTTGGAAATCTCCAGCATAATCCATCACAATGCACACTTCTTGTATAAAAAATGGATCGATACCGGAAAGGGGATCCACTTGAGATTTGATGCTCTCACATAAGGCACGAAGTTTGCAGAACCCCCAAAAAATGTGGAGCAGGGAACACTCAGTTCTGCCACAATGAGTGCAAACCAGCAATCGAATATTGTCTACTGTAAACAGTCTTTGGGGCTTATAACATAAATTATTAAGAATATTAAACTGTGCAGGCAACAATGACAGAGGCTAAACTGGACATAGTAGCCATTAGCAAGACATGGTTTACCAGTAACCACACTTGGGAGACTTCAGTACCTGGCTGTGTACTGTTCAGAAGAGACTGAGGTGCAAAATTGGGGGGGGGGAGTAGCCCTTTATGTCAATGAAAAAAATCAAAGCTACAGAAATTCAGAATACACGTAAGGAGCCAGAAGAACTGTGGGTCACCCTGGAAACAGGAAATGGGACAGCCATATGATCTGGGGTTGTCTACAAGCCTCCAGAGTAGACCAGGGGGGAGGACATAGACACATTATTGTTAGAAGATATACAAAACATGACAGCTAAAGGGGAGGTTTTGATAATGGGAGACTTCAACATGCCAGATACAGACTGGTCAATACCAGCAGTAACATCTGCCAGAACTAGGCACATAGTGGATTCTCTGCAGGAGGATGGCCTCAAACAACTGGTGCAACAACCCATGAGAGACAGGACTATCCTAGATCTAGTGCTGACTAACGGGGAAAGGATCACAAATCTCCCGGTAGAAGGTCATCTGGGGGCCAGTGACCATCACATGGTATGGTTCAATTTGGCAAATAGAACTAAATCATCCCATTCCAAGGCAAAAATATGGGACTTCAGAGGTGCTGACTTTGATAGGATGGCCAACAGAGTTAGGCTAGCACTGGCAAGAAGAAATACAAGTGAGGGGATACAGGCAAAGTGGGCATGCATTAAGAATGCAATACTTGAAGCAAAGTCCCACTGTGTTAGAGAGAAAAGCAAGAGCAAAAGAAGGAGGAAACCACTTTGGTTCTCAAAAATAGTAGCAGAAAAAGTCAGAGCCAAAAAGCTGACTTCAGGAAATATAAGGAGGCATACCAAACATCCCTAAGGGAAGCAAGGAAAGCAGTAAGACAGGCAAAGGCCCAAACCAAGGAAACACTAGCACAAACAGCAATAGAAGAGGACAAGACTTTCTATAGATACATTAGTGATAGTAGACAGCCCAGAGGGGGTATTGTTGAGATCAAAGAGGATAAGGGGGAGTGTGTGGAGGAGAACCAAGGAAAAGCATCTATCCTAAATAGATACTTCTGTTCAGTATTTACTGAGGAGAAGGCAGGGCAGGTCCCACAGCTCTGCACCATGGACACAGGGGGGAGGGAGGTGTACACAAGTCCTTTCACAAAAGAAAGGGTCCTACATGAGCTCTCTAAGCTCAGGGTGAACAAGGCAATGCTACCTGGTGGCATACATTCCAGGGTACTAAAGGAGCTAAGGGTGAAACAAGCAGAACCATTATCAGAATTGTTTATTGAGTCCCTGAGCACAGAAGAGGTCCCAGAAGACTGGCAAAGAGCTCATGTGTTCCTGCTCCACAAGAGTGGTAGCAGGGAGGAGGCAGGGAACTAGAGACCAGTCAGTCTTACCTCAATAGTGGGCAAGATTATGGAGGCACTCCTTAAGTAAAGGATAGTGCAACACTTGGAATCCATAGAAGCACAGGATCCAAGACAGCATGGGTTTACAACAGGAAGGTCCTGTCAAACTAGTCTCATAGATTTCTTTGCTGGGTAACCAGAGTGGTGGACCAAGGGAGGTGCAGTTGATGTTGCCTACCTTGACTTCAACAAAGCTTTCAATACTGTTCCACATAGAAGATTGATTAATAAGCTGGGTAGGGTCAGGCCTGGTCAGAAGTTGGTCAACTGGGGTCAACTGGGTGGCAAGCTGGTTGGTGGGCAGAAAACAGAGAGTGGTGGTAAATGGTATATAGTTAGAAGAGATGTAAGTCACAAGTGAGGTACCACAGGGATCAGTCCTGGAGCCAGTCCTCTTCAATACTTCATCAGTGACATTGCAGATGGACTGGAGGGTAAGGTTTGTCTATTTTAAGATGACACCAAGATCTGCGACAGAGTAGATTATTCAGATGGGGTGGGCAGAATGAGAAGAGATCTTGATAAACTGGCAAAATGGTTGGAAGAGTGGCAACTGGGGTTTAATGCAAAGAAGTGCAAGATCATGCACATAGGGAAGAGAAACCCTGAAGCCACCTATAGGTTGGGAGGGGAGTTGTTGTCAATCACAAGGAATGAAAGAGACTTGGGCATCATCATCACAGATGACCTGAAATCATCCAAACAGACCACTAAAGCAGTAGATAAAGCTTGAGGGATGTTGAGGTGTATTAGTAGGGGTATCGCAAGTCGTAAGAGGAAGGTAATAATCCCTCTTTACAAGACACTGGCTAGGTCCCATCTGGAGTACTGTGTACTGTACTGGAGGCCACACTTGCACAAATACATTAACAAAATGGAGGCAGTCCAGAGAAGCACAACCAAAATGGTGCAGGGACTGCATCATAAAACTTATGAGGACAGATTAATGGAGCTCAATATGTATACCCTAGAGCAAAGGCGGGAGAGCGGCGATATGATTAACAAGGTGAAGGAGTCCAACATGTTTCAATATAATTAAAATAGCGGGACAAGAGGACACAGCATGAGATTAGAGGGAGGCAGATTAAGGGGTAATGTGAGGAAGTTCTTTTTCACAGAAAGGGTAGTGGATGCATGGAACAGCCTACCTCAGGAAGTGGTGGATATGAATACAGTGCAGTGTTTCAAACAGGCATGGGATAGGCATAAGGGAGCAATAGAGATGAGTATGAGTATGAATAGATAGGCCATTGTCAGAGTACAGGCCTATGGCATATTGATAAGGTAGAAAAAATGGGCAGACTGGTGGGCCTTATGTTCCTTATCTGCCATCAACTTCTATGTCAACTCAACTTCTATGTAACCTATCACTGGTTGTATAGGTATACAACTAGGACAAGAGGACACAGCATGAGATTAGAGGGAGGCAGATTAAGGGGTAATGTGAGAAATGTGAGGAAGTTCTTTTTCACAGAAAAGGTTGTGGATGCATGGAACAGCCTACCTCAGGAAGTGGTGGATATGAATACAGTGCAGGGCTTCAAACAGGCATGGGATAGGCATAAGGGAGCAATACAAATGAGGATGAATACATAGGCCACTGACACAGTACAGTCCTATGTCACATTCATAAGGTAGAAAAAATGGACAGACTCAATGGACCTTGTGATCCTTATCTGCCATCAACTTCTATGTCAAATCAACTTCTATATAACCGATCACTAGTTGTATAGGTATGCATACTGTATCCTGCCAAATATGTTTCAAATTAATCTGTCTATTAGGAAAAGCCTTGTTCCAATTGTGACATGCCCCAGATATGTGAGAAAGTATACCGTTGAGAATTAATGAACATAAATAAGATACCGCATGGGACTGACAGATTATATCCACAGCCAGATCCAAGAAATCCCTATAATCAGGGCCCCTACTTTTCTGCGGCACAGTGGGACCAAGTTCTGCGGCAAGACTACCATTTGCCGCAGAACTTCTGCGGCGGTGATTTGTAATTTCTGCGGAAGTTCTGTGGCACTAACAAACTACCACATCACAGTGTCAGCTTGTCATCCTGACTTCACTTTCATGGCAGTGGTTATAGCAATCAGGATGGTGGAAAGCACAGTAACACTAGTTCAAAAAATAACAGACTTATAAAAATAATTTTATATCTAAAAAAGCAAAATAAATGTCTCTCCCTTAAGGTCCTATCCTGTTACATAAATGACATATGCAGATGGGATCTTGTGTGATGAATAAGGTATTTCTATATGCATGTTATCTATCCCACTAATGAGGTTTCCACTATCTGTCACTTATATATTTGTATGTGCTTTCTACACCACTCATGAGGTTCCCACTGTGTATCACTTATATATTGTGAGGGAATTTTTATATATCCTAAAGCTATATTTGCTATTACATGCCTTGAAGCTATGCTTGCTTTGAAAGCCATGCTGTAACAAAGTCATAATGAATGTAGTAGAAATTTCTGAGTTCATGATTTCTTTTTTTAAGGGTTATAGAATTTGTACTAAGGTTACTTGAGGTACATTTGTAAAAACAGAAAAATAGATAAAACTGAGCAGAACTGGTTGTACCAGCCTAAAAAATGGGCCTGGTCAAATATAATAATAACAGCACGTAGTGGCATTGAAGGCAAGCTGTACGTTGTTATGGTGAGGAAACCATTGTCTCTCTCAGGTCAGCTTGACCCAGGCATATGTATCAAGCAGTAATGGAAAGAAATGAAATAAGCAAGTGGAAAAGTACTCATGCATATCAATGTGTTTTTACATTGCTGAAAACTTGTTATGCTGTTTTATGATTGGTTTATACTGAAATGTTGGTATTTTTCAAGATAAGAAGTGCAAAATCTAGCTTATAAAAAGCTGCTGTAAATTGTAATCGGAGAACTCTCCGTTGTAGAAGTCCCACATGCATGTGTGTTTGATCAAATAAAGCGACGTTAAGACAAAACCCAGTGGTGTGGTTTTGCCCGTGACGACGGGAGTGGTTGCTCAGGTAATACTTACAGTGAGAGAATTTGCATCACAGTTTTGGCGAGTCGGCAGGATGAGTTCTTCGTCCGTCACCTCATGATCAGGTTGTTTCCTTGGACAAAAGAAGGACATTTTGTGGAACCCCATCAGGATGTGACGCTTAGGCTGCGACACTCATCATCACTGTAAGTACAAGAATACCTTGGAGCGAAAAGTGTGCACTATAAAGGACAGGCCTAGATAATATGGGAAACAAGGAAAAAAATAGCTGGGTCCAGAGTTAGTATTATCTGGACCGCAAAATGTATGGTTTGATAAGTTTGACTAAACAAATTACAAGGGCAACTGCACTGCCCTTGTACTTGTAATTTGTGCTTGCTGCAAGTATATACTGTTAGAGCCAATGATGGCTTTCACAGTTCAGGCTGCTTTAGGAGAAAACACAGGCTGATTAAGTAAAGTTAGATAAGCAACATCTAGAGAAAGAAAAATAAACTACTGTGGATGTACGCACAGTAGGTGACTACAGACGGGATGATTTGAAAATCCCCCATGTTGCCTATCTGTGTAGTTTCAAGTTTTTCTGTATCAATTTCAAGTTCCCTTGCCTCCTATAGAGGCTAAAACATTTGATCCCAAACCCAAGTACTGGGGACCTCTACCAGATGGATCTCAACCTAGTACTGTTAGAGATTTTTTTTGTTTTGTTTTTAAACTGCAAACCAGAGCTCTGGAAAAAGACTTGGTTTGGCAGGTTATAAAATGGCCAAAAGAAAACCTTTGAAAGGGTTAATAGCTGCAGTGTTTGGAAATTATCATGAAGGTCCTGCAGTCAGTTTTCTTATTCAGACTAGTGTATCGGAAAAGAAGAAGAAAAATACCTTGGCACCGGGTAAGTCTGAATTTTTTTTATTTAAAGCTGTTTTATGTCTGTCTGTTTTATTTCTGTAATACATATACTAAACAAGGTAATGCTCCGTCTTTCTCGTGCATATTTTCTAGCTTATATCTGTGTTCTGTAATTATGTTCTGTTGTCAAGGTTGTGAGATAGGACTGACTGCCTTCAGTGCACATGTTACAGTAAAAAAGAAAGAAGCTTCTTTGCCTCATAGCTGACTGTTTTAATTGGCTTTATTTTAATGGAACATTTGTGCTGCCTAGATAGGGTCAGTAAAGAACTTTTGTTTGTAGTTGTTGGATTGGAGCAGGTAGTGTTGATGGTGAAGAGTTATGACGCTATAGATTGCAATGTGCAGAAAGATTTGTAGTTTGCAAGCAATGTGCCAAGCCACTGCTAGGTGAAATGTAATGTGTTAACAGCTATAAATGGCTTTATCATACTTCTAGTTATAACCAGAAACATTTTGCAAAATGGCAGGGTGCCATATTTTGGCTATGTGCCAAAAGGTGTAAACCATGTTATACAAGATGTGTTCACTTACAGATGATATGTTGTGCTGCATTTTAACGGAGTTAAAATCTGTTTAAAAAGTGTTTTGTTCTGGAAAGATGGCATGGCGATATGTATAAATGTGTTGATTTAAAAATTGTCAGTGTTACAAGACAGGGGAGGCACATATATCTAAAACACGACAGTTTTCTAATGAAACTATGGGCATTACCTCAGCAAATTGGTGTGAAACAATGTCAGTCTTATTTTGTGTTAAGTATTTCTTTTTGTGTATGTGTATGTGTGTACTGTCTTGGCCAGCAGTTTATTCTATGCTTTAAAGATATTTAATATCAGTAGTGTTCAAGGACACTAAAAAAAAAATAAAAATAACTGGGTTTGAACGACCTTGCATGCACACCTGTGACCTTTTGCACGTTATTTGACCTTCTTGTGTTTCAACATTTTATGTTACCACCAGTTCAAACTTGATGTGTATTCCATACCTAAAGCACAACTTTTCACACAAAATGTATGTTTTCATGAAAGCACACCAAGAGGAACCATGTAATTTGACTTTTATTGCAAAACTAGTATTCTAAGTGAAGAGGAACAAACTTTTCTTCTCGTCTCACTGCTTCTGACTTGCAGCCAACACAGGCAATACTCCAGCTGGAAGGGGAGAATTATTCATCATCTCCCCATATTTTTATTATATATATATATATATATATATGTATATATATATATAGTACGCTTTTGAAAAAAGGACTATTACAGCTGTTTTTGAGAGTTTACCATCTACAGTTAAAAACAATGGCTTTTGTTTTTATGTGTGACCATGGTGTAATCATTTTTTTTTTGTCTTTTTGAAATGCATTCTAAGAGATACGTACGTACGGTATTACCATCAATCTGGATTTTTTATAAACTCAGCTGACATTTTGTCATGCTTAGGATAAGCGAACCCAGGAATGCTTGGCTTCTTTTATCCTATGGAAATAATCTTGTTTTATTTTTAAACTGGTGTGTGTTTGTTTTTGTTGTTTGTGTTTCTTCTCTTCTTCTAGAGAAAAGAAGTTCCCATCTTTATAGTAAGGTATGAAACTTACTAAACTAATTGTAATATTATCTTGTTATAATTTAAAGTGTAGTAGGTGGGGATCATGTCACCATCCACAGCTAACCTTTTTATTGCTACAGTATTCGAGCTGTCTCTTTCACTTCGAGCTGTCTCTTCCACCAGTAGGAGCTTGGGGGGAGGGGGTAAGCTACCCTTCCTCTATCCCTTCCAGTGTAGTACCCACAAAGGTTGCAAGGTACATCACTGTTCCCCCAAAGGGGTAAATAAAGAAAATGTATATTTGCCAATAATTGTTTCTTATTTACAGGTTTTAAAAAAAGACCCAAGGTATTTTAACAGCATAACCCAGCTCAAGCCCTTCTGTTTTTCTAGTGCAAACAGTTAAATCTCACACCTATTATTGGTACAGGGTTTCTGCCTCAGCAAGTAATCAGTTACCTGGAGGGTGAAGTTGTGTATGTATGTCCACACATATTCATTCTTTTGATTGTCTTTTCAGCTTTCTTATCCTGTTAAAACAAATGCAAAACAACTTTTGTCATTGCCTTACAGCAATTAATGAATGCATTTTTTTTTCAACCAGTAAATTCACAGTACTCTAACATTTCTGGACTCTAAGCTAAGTTTACAGTCTATATGTGTTGTTTAAAATGTATTTTATGCATTATGCTCAATACTGAAATTGTTCTATTACAAACATGCTTATGTTTCATGTTTATGTTATAATGTTTTGATATACATCTTGCTACACTGTATCATGTGTGTATTCAGAAAAGTGCTCCACATGTATAACGTTTTTAATGTTCATAACCAAACCTAAATACTGGGACCAGCATTGCTGACCCACCCCTACAATATGTTCCAAAGCAAAACCAAAAGTAAAATTAATGCTCTGTTTGTCTTATTGCTCACAGGTACCCCTGAAGAATGAGTGTACTCTATGCAGGTTTTGTCATTTTAAATTTTAACAATTATAATATGCAGAATTTAGATTGTACTCCAAACCTATGCTTCAAGCCTTACCCCACTCAGTACTTTGGAGTATTTCACTATACAGGGTAAAGAAGGTAGACCTTTTCACTTGTCACAGGTGCAATAGGCACTGTTATTAAATTGGCATAGGCCAACAACATATGTATTTGTCCCACTAATTGCATTGTGTAAAAGGCATATTGTTATGAACAATATGTTTGAAGCGTGTAACTGCATTAAGCAGGTTAGCAAGAGGAAAAGGAAGAGGAGACCATTATGGTTTTCCAAAGAGGTAGCAAAGAAAGTGAAAGCCAAAAAGATAGCATTCAGGCAATACAAAAAGACACAGGCAGAAGGGGATAGGGAGAAGTACCAGGAGAAACAAAGGGAGGCAGGGAAGTCAGTAAGGGAAGCCAAAGCTCAGACAGAAGAACACATTGCAAAATCAGTGGTTAAAGGGACAAAACCTTTTACAGGTACATAAGTGAAAAAGAAAGACAAAGGAGGATAGTGAGACTGAAAGGGGAGGATGGGAGTCGTGGAGGATGACAACAGTAAAGCTGACATATTGAACAGGTATTTCTGCTCAGTCTTTACTGAGGAAGAGGGGTAATGGGTCTGAAGGGAGTACAAGGGGTGAGAATGGTGCAGAAATGGATTGCATCACAAGTCCTATGAAGACAAGTTGAAGGAACTGAACATGTACTCCCTGGAGGAGAGGGAGGAGAGAGGATATGATAAGAGACATACAAGTATCTTACAGAGAGAAACAGAGTGCAGGAAAACACTATTTTTAAGCGAAAAAGATGTTCCAGGACTAGAAGGCATGGGATGAAGTTGGAGGGAGGACGATTCAGAGGAAACATGAGAAAGAATTTCTTCACAGAACGGGTGGTGGACAAGTGGAACACCCTGCCAGAGGAAGTGGTGGGGGCTGAAAAATCAGGATTTAAGAATACATGGGATAGACATAAAGGAATTCTAGAGGTCAGGTAAGTGGAAACAGACTTCTAGGAAAACAAACTGAACTTACAAGCTCAAATGGGCAGACTGGGTGGGCATAGGCCCTTATCTGCCGACACTGTCTATGTATCTATGTATCTATGTATTGTAACATTACAAGATTTTATAACTCAGGTCTCAGTCAGGCCTGCTTGCAACAGACAAGGAAATAATGTTCATCACTGTCATAACTGCTTCTGTAATTTAAAAAGCAGGAGGTAACCATAACATTGTCATGATTTACAGATGGTCAAATGGTATAATTGAACTCGCCTGCACCCCAGGTGTGCGTTAATGTCCCATTTTTATTTTTTATTTTCTAATTGCCAGAATTTAGGCTCTGTCACACCACTCTTTACAAAACAAGAAGTTAATGGTTTAAAAGATTGTTATTTATGTGTTTTTTAATTCAGTGTCTAACACACTTTGCAAGTTTGCAGGTTTCCAAGGTGTGGCACACATAAGATCTCCACGTTCAACAGCAGTAATACTTTCATCTAAGTTGCCAAGACCTTCATCTTTTTCCTTAAAAAAGAAAAACAACTGCCACAGTTTTAATGTTATCACCATCTTTGTGCCTGACTGGTTCCTAATAAGGACTATTGCATGAATCCGGTTATTATTTACCTCTGCAAGTGTAATGTTTTCAGCAAAATTACACCTATTTGTAGAACTTTAAATCAACTGAAGAAGGTCCAGTCAGTTCAGACTCTGCAATCAAGCTTATTGTTTCTGCTTACTATGAAGTTAAGTCTGGGGAAGGGCACTCCCTAACTCCAGCGAGAAGATTCTGCTTCAATTGACCTTCAAGCAATACATACATTTTCTTCACTGCCTTGTTCCAAACATGGCTGGTACTTTCTACAACCCTATTGCTCTGTTATGGACTGTGTTCTTAATGGTTTATTGTCAATTGTTACCTTTTATGGACTGTTAATCTTTATGCTGGGGTGTAATCAACTACGACAAAACAAATGCCATGCCAGTGTGTGTGTGTGGCTACTCCATTAAAAGGACTCAATGCACCCCTGGCCAGTGTGTCTACTAATCAGCCAGCCAGCTAAATGAACACTGACTTTTCTACTATGCTGGTGTTTTGTTTTTAAATTACTGTCTGCATTGCCTCATATGCCTTGTGGGGTTACCACCATTCTGCAAATGACATTTCATCTGTACTGTAACTACATCAACCTGTGGATACTTATATGAACTTATGAACTGTTCATTTCATGGACTGTTATGTTTTATAAGGACTTATCTGTCAAGAGACATTATCAACAGATTCTTCAATCAAGCTCCCAGGGTGTGCCACACCTCAACACAAGGTAGCATCTACCTTATTCACTCTCAAAGTGAATTCCATGAACTCTTTTTCATCAACAAAATTGTTATGTTATATTTTGTTATATGTGGTGTCACATGTTAGCATTTTTTCACATATTTCAATTGTGGTGTTGACATCCCTCAATTCTGTATTATGTTTTACAAACTCACGATTTGTGTTCCGTCTGTAAGCACCCCTGTACCAACTCCAGAACAGGATGCTTTTTATAAATGCCTTGACTATCTGTATGCTGGCAACCAGTTTTAAATCATATACCTATTCACCTAGTCTAACAGTCTAAAAGTAGAAATGTTTAGTTTTGTTTTTTTAACCTTCAGTTATTAACTAATATCTTTACATTTATGTTCAATTTTTGTGAATGTTCGAGTCTCTCAGGGGCTTCCTATCTTCAGGGTGGAAGTTATTAACAGTGGTCAGTGGCCAAGGTTTCAGTAATCAGTGACCAAACTTTTATCAACAATGTGTAGTTGGCTAACCATAAAACTGAGGAAATAAAAAGGTGTAAAATGGCTAGTGTAAATTGCTAAAGGGCTAGTAAGAGGTAAAATGGTTAGTAAATGACTAAATGATGCCAACATGTAAATTAGTTTATCTAGTAGCAAAGGCTGCAAGTGGAAAATACCACTATGTCACTTAATATGTGTCGTGTAAGACTTTAAAAGGGTTAATTGTAAAATTCTATACAATGAAAAAAATAGCTAAAAAGCATAAAATGAGGCCGTTAACGAGATATGCCAAATTCCAGCCTTGCATTTTTTCTAAGCTTCTACATAAATATAGGGACCCATGGTCATGGCTTACAAGTGTAGTTGGTGACTGGGTGCTACTCTCTTCCATTGGGTGACAGTACTTGTAAGTGGTCATATTGGCACTCTGGCTACTGACTGTCCTAATCAAACTTCTCCTACAATGCCTGTGCAAATACAATGGTGTCACAGGACGCCACCCACCTGCCCCCTTGCTACAACCCGAATAAAAAGGACCCCATTAAACTGAGGTGTTTCATTACAAAACGAGCCAAATTGTGGCCAAAATATAAAGTGAGAAAAGTAAAAGGAATCGGTTAGTTGATACATAGTATCAAAAGGGGAGAGGTGAGGGAATTTTATATATCCTAAAGCTATATTTGCTATTAAATGCCTTGAAATATGCTTGCTTTGAAAGCCATGCTGTAAAAAAGTCATAATGAATGTAGTAGAAATTTCTGAGTTCATGTTTTCTTTTTTTAGGGTTATAGAATTTGTACTAAGGTTACTTGAGGTACATTTGTAAAACAGAAAATAGATAAAACTGAGCAGAACTGGTTGTACCAGCCTAAATAATGGGCCTGGGCAAAATATAATAATAACAGCACGTAGTGGCATTGAAGGCAAGCTGTACATTGTTATGGTGTGAGTGAAACTCATTGTCTCTTCCAGGTCAGCTTGACCCAGGCATATGTATCAAGCAGTAATGGGAAAGAAATGAAATAAGCAAGTGAGAAAGTACCTCATGCATATCAATGTGTTTTTACATTGCTGAAAACTTGTTATGCTGTTTTATGATTGGCTTATACTGAAATGTTGGTATTTTTCAAGATAAGAAGTGCAAAATCTAGCTTATAAAAAGCTGCTGTAAATTGTAATCGGAGAACTTCTCCGTTGTAGAAGTCCCACATGCATGTGTGTTTGATCAAATAAAGCGATGTTAAGACAAAACCCAGTGGTGTGGTTTTTGCCCCGTGTCGACGGGAGTGGTTGCTCAGGTAATGCTTACAGTGAGAGAATTTGCGATCACAATATTTATATGCAATCTGTAACATACATACAAATATGCATGTGTGTGCGTGTGGTGAGAGTGACAGAGATACCGTGTATGTATATGTGTGTGTGTGTGGTATGTGTGTGCGTGTGTGTGTATATATATATATATATTTTTTTTAATTTCCATGAACTTGCATCCTCATTCATACAGGTCTCATTGGAAATGGAATAGAGGAGTTATTGCAAAACTCATTTTTCATGTCAACTAGCTTTTCCTGACACTCTGCGTAACACCATCAGGCCATGATATGCATGAGAACCAATTGTGAGATACAGCTCTCCGGCCCATCACAGTGTGTCCACCATGTGACAGAACACTGCACCATACCTTCCCAGGCTCCGAGCAGTGATGTGTTCCACCAATCCTTGTGCTGCCTAGCCAGCTCCCAGAGCTAGTCGCTGAACCTGAGTTGACGGCATGGAAACACAGCATGCTACCCTCTGGCCCAACAGCTGTCCCTGCACACAACATTTCTCAATAACTTTTAGTTGATTATATCAACCAATGACAATATGTAATCAATAACCCTGGCAAAAATGCATACAGTGCAATTATTTATTTAATAGTTCTATTCTTTCAACAGGTCTACACATTATTATATTTCACTTTTCTGGGCATAATTACTTTATTTTTCTTAAAAATTTAGACAAATTCATTTTACCAGTTATTAATTTCAGATAGCGTCTCTATACCTTAAAGGCACAAATAGGTTTGTACAAAGTGAGGTATGGACTTAACAGGTCTGTGCTATTGACAAGGTTTTGTTTAAGTTGGCCCAAGTGCAACAATGTAATACTGAACGTTGTATTAAGTTGTAGTGCAGGTTGAGCAAATATCACCATGCATGATGTGCTGTGCCACCATCTCAGGCAGTGGGAGATCTGGTAGATAAGTGACTTTCCATTTCTGTTGCAGAATGCAGACCATTTCATTAGCTAATGTATGATGTTATAGCAATGATAAAATCACATTCTGAGCATATAGGGGGGGTTTGGATATAAAAAGACGGGAAGGGAACCAGATTCTATGTATAAACAGAAATATTAATAAAAAATCACCAAGAAGAGTGAATTCTGCAAGCCAGAGAAGTTCTGTATTGCAAGTTTCATACCCTAAATGTCAGAGAATTCTAGGGGCCTTGCCTATAATTAATGCACCCAGGTGCAGCACCAAAATGTGACCTTTATTGATATTTAAGCTGAAAGAGCTTCAAAAGAGACCTAGGGCCTTGTTCTCAATTCTCCCAGTGCAGTATAAGGTGTTTGCACCACAAGGAATGGTGCAAAGTGCCCTTTGCACCAAAAGATGCACCAGAAGTGAATCTCAAACTCAGCCTGCATGAACTTCCACATCATTGCCATCAATCTGCATGTATTGAATACAGTAGAGGACTCATTGAGAGCTCAGTTAGCAACTGGCCATGGTGGTGAGTGGTGGGCTGTGCCAGTCACCGGCTTGGTTTTGAGATGGGGGGAGGGGGTGATTAAACACTGCCTGCCAGGGTGGGGCTTCACTAGACCACCAGGGAAGGGGTTTTCTATTATTTAAATAGATGGGTAGCACCAGGGATTTGGCAGGGGGGTACACTAGACTACCAGGGAATTCTGTATATAGTACCTACCATCACCATCGAGGATCGGCAAGAGGAGGTCCACTAGACCACCAGGGAATTATCAGAAAACTATTTATTGGGAACTTCAGGGCTCAAGAAGGGCAATATGCTAGACGAGCAGAGAATTATACAAAAAACTATTCACTGGGGACATCGGGGCTCAGAGAGAGCAGTCCGTTGGACCTCCAGGGAATTATAAAATATGCTATTTGTTTGGAACACCAGGGATGGGGGAGGGGAGGTTCACTTAATCATCAAGGATTTTTATATATAATAATGGGAACAGGGCTTGGGGGGCTATAGCTAGCCACTAGAGATGTGCTAGAGTGGAGCACAGCCACTCCATAGCTTGTGGCTTACCCTCCAGATGCACAGTCTGTTTGGCGCATGGCCAGAGTTGCTGCAAGCTGAGGTACTTTGCTTGTGGGAAATTCTATGTGGGCTGCTCTAAAAGGAGGTTAAGATTAAGGCTTAATGAACATATTCTCATTATAAGAAATCAGCACTGTGAATATGCAATGGCCATGTATGTTAAAAAAGCAGCTGACAACACTAACCACAAAGTAAGAGCAATCAGTATATAATCTATTCCAAAAAATGTAAGGGGTGGCGATGTTGAAACTATTCTAAATCAGAAAGAACAAAGGTGGATCTTTATACTGGGGGCAATAAAAAATCCAGGTCGTAGAGATAAATTTGAACTGAAACCATTTCTAAATAAAAGGAAGTAAATTGAGACCCTCCCTCCCCCTTACAGGCTTGCTCTGATTGAAGGAAATATATTGGTTAGTTATTTAAAAATTACAGGCAACATGCTTTGAACACACACATCTTGAAGGGGTAGAAAAACAGATTGTTGTAACCTGTTTTTTTACATTTCTTCTGATGTCTCTTTCAGTTCAGGATCCCTGGATCAGTGGACAAAATTGAAACTGTTAAATCAAGGAAAAAAGCAAGACAGGAGAAATAATTTTACAATGTTTGTTTATTATAAATTGAACTGTTTATGTTTAAACATTTTGAATTTAATTTGAAGCACTGTGATTGGGTGTGTATAATGAAATACAAAATGGTGATTGATTAAAACATTTTTTGTCATGTATTGTTGAGATACAAAGCCTGTGGATTATAATTACTTACTAGTGTCTGAAGAAGCCCGAATAAGTGGGTGAAATGTAAGACAGCAGTGCTAGGCACTGCCTGTACCTGATTGTACTGGTATTCCATGCTTGGGATGTAATAAAGAATTTAAACCACACATTGTAATCACATTTGACTCTATTCCAGTACAAAGGTGAGTGTTCTCATTTCTTGGATGAAATTGAGCTGCATTATAAGAGAAGCATCACCTTCCTAGTGATCACCATTTACTTTACACGACAGATTGTATCTGAGCTTATGCCCCATTGAAATGAACGGGTATTTTTTAAATTATTTTATACATTATGATGATGAGTCGGAGATTACTGAAGGTCACGGCTTGACTAACAACAGCCTTGTTAGTTGAACAGTGGCCTTTATTAATATCCGATTCCCGTCATGATCTATAATATAGTAATAAAAAATAACCTCATTAATTTTAAGGGGCCATGCCCCCACACTCTGTCTCGTGGACATCATCTATTAAAAGACTCCTGCCTCTCGCTCCCTAGTACTCAGGTAAGAATCGTGACTTATATCTATACTTGGTGGGTTGTCTGTAATGGAGTAGCCATGCCCGTTACAGTATGGGTGTTTGTGGGGGGGGGCTGGGAGCTGGTCGTGCAGGTGGGTGAGTGCAGAGTAAAGGTGGGCAAAGTTGGCAAACTCTGTTCCACCAAAAATGTCACAAAATTCATGCATTGTGATATTTTTTTTGCAGACGCAAAATGCAAAATTTCGCCCATGGAGTGTGAAATATTGCCAGTGGAGTGCAAAATTTCACCCCCAAACAGAGTACTAGCCCTCAATATTCCCTCCCTTAATCTTTACCCTACACAGGATGGCAGTATTTCCAATATCTTCAGAATTTGGGGGCCTGTAGCATCAGTCTAATATTGTGGTTTTACTACTGGCAGTGGTCTTCAGCCAGATAGACTATGTGTATGCGTCTATGCTTAATTTTTGTCTCCAATGTCTATTACATCAATAGGCTTTTTTAAATAGCCTGCCAATACCCCTCCTCATTTGTGAGCCTTGTCTAGCCTAGGGGAAAAAAATCTTGTATTTTTGTTTCCCAACTTTTAATATATGGATTTTGAATTTAATAGTATACTAAAGTATACAAAAAAATCACGGTAATACCACTGAAAACAAAGTGATAATACTACTGTTTCCCACTGGTAACAGTATCATTGAAAAGTGATGATAGTATTATTCAGGTGCCATAATAGTATCGTTCAGGACCTGAACAATAGTATTATCATTAAAATTCAAGAGTGCAGAGACAACTCTCATAACAATATCATCCTTAGCGTGCCTTCAGACTGGCTGCTTTTTCTGTGTAGCCAGGCAAAACATTTAAAAAAAATGGTGGTTCCCCATCTCACTTAGCGAGATTGCACTGCACGTCCCCTGGCATCTGCATGATTCTTTCCTTTTTTCTTCAGAGGATAATAATGAAAGAAGCCTCTGGGTACTAAAAAAAAAAAAGAAAAGGTAGGACTTCCTAGAATTTGTACAACTCCGACACGAGTGAGAGCAGGGACGGGGCTAAGAGTGGGTCGAAACACAGTTCTGCGGTCAGCCAGAAACAAGAATCCTTCACTGCAGCGGCCAACCGCTGGTGCCCATAAAAAAACAAATGGCCTTAAATTCAAAATCCACATATTAAAAAAAATTGCCTATAGGTGCTGGTGCATTACTGGCGAATGATACCATCTCGAGGTTCTAGACATAGGAACCTCTTGAGCTTCGCTCTCGAGGTTCCTATGTGTCCAGAACCTCTCGATGGTATTACTCACCAGTAATGCACTGGCACCTATACATTATTCTCTTTTTATTTGCTTCTCACCATGTTTCTGTAATAAGTACAATTTATGGGCATTCTTTGGCAAGTATGGTTTCCAGCACCTCTTTTCTCACTGTTTAGACCGCATACACTAATTAGCATTACTTTCCAGCCCACATTCTGGTTTTTGTTTATTTCTTTGGCCTGACATTGGGATATTATCTGATCCTTCCTTTTCTTTGTGATGTTTTTATCCACCCCGTTTGCCCCCCAACTCTCTAGTCTAAATTCTAAGATTATGAATTAAGCAATTTGATACCAAAACAGACTTGCTCCTTTTTTTCACGGTGCATTCCATCCACAGCATACATGTCATTTAGCACTGTTTATGTGAGTATGGTTTCAGCTTAAAAGTTCCTCTTTGAAGAAGCCCTTGAGAAAACCGGTCACGGAACTCAATGTGTCGTTCTTTCTGTTCATGCTACACAACTGAAACTGTAGGTATATACACTGCTTGGTCTCACTACTGATTAATTTGCTGTCACTTAGCTGCCATTTACTTATATACTTAGTCTAGAATTGTTTTTGGGGAAGCTTTTCAGTGGGAGTGGGGGGTTGGGGTATGGTTTTATTAGTTATAGTTTGGTTGGGGGGATTTTGGGATGGTGAGTATTTGTTTTAATATAAGTAGTTTAGTTTGTTTATCTTTTTTGTCATTGTCTGTTGGTGTGAGTTTTAGTTATGTGCTGGCAGAGGTGCCCAATGATCAGGCGCTACTCTCCCACTGAGTTCCTTGGCCTCCGCCCATTGGACTGTCCCCATTTGCCTGCCGAGGTTTATGGTTGATGCTGAGCATTGGGGATTATGAGGAGGAGTCATACGGGTGGGGGCTGTGGACCTTTGGGGAGTGTGGAGCCAAGTGGTTGGATTGGGATGGTGGAGTCCAGAAGATTCCCTCGGGCAAAATGGGTCCCAGATAGGGGTCCTCCCTGTCTGGTTCCCATACCCAAGGGCTCCACCAAGAGTGGACAGAGGGGTTGACTGGCCTCGGGGTCCCATCCTACTTGGGCAGTGTTGTGTAATGCCAGGTCCATTAAAAACAAGACAGCAATTATTGCTGATCTTGTTGGGTCATTAGACCTGACTTGTATCACTGAGACCTGGTTGGGTGAAAATCTGGCCTAGTTATTGAGTCAGCTATTCTGGACAGGTTCTCGGTGATACACCACCAGAGGATGGATCCAAGGGGTGGGGGTGTTGTCATACATTTTAGAATGGAGTTGAGCCTTATGGGTGTGTCAGGGAGAACCAGTCCTTCAAATGTATCATGGGTGCAGGTGCAGGGTACAGAATTCTTCTTGTCTACCATCCACCAGAGTGCGAGAAGCAATTCCTGCAGGAAGTCACGGACTTCATCATCGACATGGTATTGGTGTCCCCCAGATGGATGGTTCTGGGGGACTTTAATGGCTGGGTCGATGATGAACTATCAGAGTTTGATCAAAAATTCCTCCATTTGATGAATTCATTGGGCTTCACACAGGTGATTACCTCTGAGACCCATAATCATGGTCATTCCTTGGATCTGGTCTTCCTACTGGGTATTGAGACTACTGACCTGGTGGTGGAGCTGGTCAGCTGGTCTGATCATCACATCATAAGGTTCAATTTCCAGGCTCCCCCATAGGCCTGCCCTTACAGAGATGGCCCAGTACCTCCCTTTAAGGGGTTTGACCCCAATGGTCTGGCAGCAGTAGTGGACCTATCGGGTCTCCCGAGGACTAGTGGAGATCCGGATACTCTGGTACAGAGATATAGTAGAGCTGTGTCTGAGGCTCTGGACCTACTTGCTCCTGTCCATGTTCACCCCCTCACTCAGCACCCTCAGTTTGCTTGGTTTGATGGGACTTTGAGGGAACTGAGAAGAGTGGTAAGAAGGATGCAGCATTGCTGGCAGAAATTGGGCCTTGATGCTGACAGACTTAGATTGATGGCTCATTACAAGGGCTATCAATTGGCTATCTCTCGTAATAAGGCAGCGTTCCTGTCCAGGGAGATTGCTGCAGCACAGAATCAACCAGCTCAGTTCTTTCAGATGTTGGACAGACTGTACAATCCAGCCTGTCTGCAGACTCGGAGAGCATTGTCCTAAGAGTAATGTGATGAGTTTGTTTAATTGTTTGCCGATAAAGTTGCTGACATCAGGTCTGAGATCCATACAGCTCACTCAAATGTGGATGGCGGTGGTCGGTGGGAGGTTGCAGCCACTCGTTCTGTCTGGTCTGACTGCGGCCATCTGGCGATCGAGGATGTTGAGAGAATTATCCAGAGTATGCAGATGACCTGCTGTGGTTTGGACTCGGGCCCAAAGTGCCTCCTTGTGGGGTGTGTTGAGGTTATCAGCCCGATCCCAGCTGAGATCATCTGATATTCATTAGAGTCAGTTGTGTTCCCAGACACTATGAAGGAGGCGGTGGTGACCCCTCTCCTTAAAAAATCCTTTCTTGACCCAGCTATCTTGCAAACTACACACGTCTATAACCTTCCCTTTGTGGGTAAGGTTATTGAGAAAGTGGTCCTGTTGCAGTTGGAGGATCAGGTTACCACCCTTGACATCTATGATCCTCTCCAGTATGGATTTCAGAAAAGGCACAGCACTTAGACGGCCCTTGTTTGGGCTCTTAATGATCTCCTCTACCTAGGGCTATGGGGGGTTGACATCCATCACTTGCAGCTGGTGCAGAACATGGCAGCTAGGCTGTTGACTGAGCTATTTTGAGGTTGCCATGTCACAGTTGTGCTGTGTGATCTGCACTGACCGTTTATTCTGGGGCAGATCACCTTCAAAGTCAGCTTGCTGACCTATAAGGCCCTACACAGACAGGGGCCAAGGTATCTGCAAGAGCTTCTTTACCCCTATTGCCCCCTGCCCACTCCACCCCACCTGCGAGGGATTGCTAGAGAGTCCCAGGGTTTGTTTAAAGACCTCTGGGGCCCGGGCATTTGAATTTGTGGCCCCTACCCTGTGGAATTCTCTACCTCGTCTGATAAGAGAGTGCCTGATGGTGGAAAGTTTTAAATCTGTGTTAAAAACTCATCTGTTTTATCTTGCTTTTTCTGTTGTTGTGTGAGTTTGATACTTAATAGTGATGAATGGAGTTTTTAGCTGTGATTTTATGATTTTATTATTTATTGTACTAGCGCAATGGTCCTTTATGGTGAATAGCACTATTTATAAATAAAGTTGCTTATGCTTGCTTATGCTTATTAATCCAGTAGAGCTTACCTACCTCCTTAGCTTACCTCTAAACCATCACTCTTGTATACTTGTCTTAGGTGCTAGCCTGTTTTCTCTTCTCTGCCGTTTGCCCATTATACCAAACTCTCATTAGTACTCCAGCGTGCCTAATGATGATTTTTCTCCTGTTGCTTGTATATATGTATATTTTTACTGCTTTATCCAACATTGCTCTATGTTTACCTTGTAGTACCACTATAATTATTCCTATTTATATTGTTTATGTATATATCATCCTTATGTATTGATGATATGTTTCCCAGCATTGGCTATTCACCCCTGCCTCGTATAGCTCATATTGTACATTTTTTAAATGGTGTCTGTTAATTAATTTTGTATCCCCATATTGACTGTATGTATGTTTTTTATTGTTAAAAAATGGTCCTCCTTGAAAATGAGCTTAACAGAGTTATCCCTTCACAATAAACTTGAACTTGAACAACAATGGACATTACCATTGCATTTTGCCAGTGGGATTTAAAAATTTCACACCTGCAAAATATTTTGCGGAATGCTCGAATTCCGAAAAATTTTCCAAGTGGTGAAATTGGTGATTTTACGGTAACTTTGCCCATGAAATTAAACTTTGGACCATCTCTAGTGCAGAGTTATTGCTACTTTTATGTTTGCCTCATAACATCTGTTTGTGTGGAAGCATTCAAAACTAGGGAGAGAAAATAGGATGACAGCCGTGATTTAATAGTTCTGTGGGTCAGTGTGTGTACAGGGGGTGGGAAGAACCACATGTGTTTCTTATGGTATGTGTGCTATGGTTCAGTTGTGTGGCTGCAATGGGTGGGACACAAAAACTAAAAAATATGGCAATATGCGTGCAGATGTGTGAGATTTTGTACTGAAGTACAAGCATACCTTGTAGATGTAGACAGTATAGTGTAGTGGTTAAGGGAACTGAGCTGCAAACCTGGAGACCTGGCTTTGAATCTCATCAACCCCCACTTGTATACTCTGTGATCCTGAGCACCTGGAAATAAGCTGCAGCTTAGTGTTCCTTTCCTGGATAAACATTTTGTCCCCTTATGTGTGCAGTTATAAGTGACCACTTGCTTGTTGCATGCATGCAATATGTGCCAATTTAACATAAAAAAACATGCTTGCAGCACACATGCCTCATACTGTAGGTAGTGTTATGTGCACAGCATGTAGAAAATTCACATAATTATTTCTGTAAGGGTGATGCCGTCATAGAGGAGAGGTGGACATGGTGAAAGAAAATGCAAGTTAAGTTTAATTTACAGAACATTTCACAAACAATTGCATAACATTTCACAAACAATTGCACACAGCAGCATGAAAAGTGTCTAGGTCTGTCTTTCTTTCTTTCTTTCTTTCTTTCTTTCTTTCTTTGCTGGTTCAGAGAGTGGGTACTTTAATCCATCACATTGTATGATCAGTACCTTACTTCTCATGATAGCCAAAACACTTGTCCTGCTGCCTGTACCTTCCTATTTAATGCATACCTGTTGAACACAAGAATGGAAGCCAAATTTGATATAATCTAACTAACTGATTTTGCATTTTATAATGTGCACATTTCACCTTGTGATCAGCCATCAACTGAAACCACTTGACAAAATGCAATTGCTGGGAGTCCTTCCAATGAATCAAAATGGGTTTTGTTTTGCTACTATCATCCCTAAGTTTATTGAGTCCACAACATCTCCTAAGACCTCATTGTCTTTTACAACCTCAAACAACACAATTCCAGGGTCAAAGGGAAAATTCCTTCGTATCAACTTACGAAAAAATTAAAAAAATATCTTCCCAGAACTGAGCTATTTTTTGACATGATACTAACATATGTACCAGAGAACCTCTATTGGTAGTGCACCTTGGACACATTTCTGAAAGACTTTCATCTATTTGGTGCAATCTTGTTGGTGTATAATATGTCCTATGAAGGACATTAAAATAAATGTGTTTTAATCTATTATTTTTTGCATTACATTCTCTAATATTAATCAATGCATCCCAGTTCACACTTTCTAACAAAACCTCGCCATCTTTCTCCCATGCCTGTTTAGGCTTCTCTGATGTATTCCCTTGATACCTATTATTAACCATCTTATATAATTCACCAATCAAATGCTTGGTTGTATTTCAAATTGCAAAGAAAGATTCAAAATCCCCTTGTTTTAATGTGTAAGAATTATTATTTCTTTTATAAATAAAACTTCTTACTTGCAAATAGGGGAAATATGCATTCTGGGATAAACTATGCTGTATTGCCAGCTCTTCAAATGGGGCCAGTGTATCTCTTACCAAAAAGTCTTGAATTGTTTTTAACCCTTTATTGACCAGTTATTTCTGGATTAAACCCTGCCTCATAGATGGGGGGAAATATATGTTATTCTCAATAGGAGTAAAGCGCGAAATCAAGTCCTCCTCTGAAAACAATTTTTTTGATAATATTCCAAGCCCAATTCGTAACTCTAGTTGTATTCAACAAAGCTGGATAATATGCAGATTTGTTGATATTATTCGTTAATATTTGTTTCAGATCTGAAAATGGGATGTAGTTGATTCCATATCAAAACATGCTATTTGTTCTTGGTTGTGTAAAAACCAATGACCCACACATTCTAATTGTGCCACCAGAAAGTAATGATAAATGTTACGGAGTGAAAGATCACCATTTTCTTTTGGCAACTGAAGTTTTTTATAGGCTTTTCTAGGTGACCTTTGGTTTCACAGAAATCTTTTTATAACCTTATCCAGCCTTGAAAAGAAAGTTTTTGGGATCATGATAAGGAGGGACTGGAACAGGAACAATAACCTCATCAGCACATTCATTTTTATAACATTCACCCTACCTAATAATACCAATGGTAAATTTTGCTGCCTAATTAGATTTAGTTCTATTTTTTTCCAATACTGGCTCATAAGCCTCAGAGAGGCAAGAAACAAATGCACCAGGGCCATTAGGCTTGCCAAGGCCAACCACTACAAGCTAGCCCTCACCTCAACCTGGGGCACAGGAAGCAAATTCTGGAGCAATGTCAAAGAACTCTGTGGGAAAACTGTTAACCAATCGCCTACCCAAATACTTACAAATGGTGCCCTCTCTCAAAACCCCTCCACTATCGTCAACGTCCTAAACAATTCCTTCACAGACCTCAGCCATATCCTCCCATCAAATTTCTTTGACCCACCCTCCAGTGTCCCACTGAACCCTATTCCCAGTCATACCCCAGCACCATTTCGGCTCAAAACAGTCTCCTGCAGACAGGCCAAACACTACCTGGCACACGCCCTATGGAATAAAAGGTATAGCAGTGAGTCTGTAGACCTTAAAATAATCCGTCTAGCTCTTGACATGACCCTCCCACACATCACCAAGATTTTCAACCTATCTCTCCACCTAGGGCAATTCCCTGCTCTATGGAAAAGGGGAATTATTACACCTATCTTAAAAAAAGAAGACCCTTTGGACCCCAGTAACTACAGGCCCATTACATTACTCCCCCCACTCTCAAAAGCCCTTGAAAGAATTGTATCAGACCAAATCACGGAGTACCTCAACAGGCACTCCCTGCTATGCCAAGAACAACATGGTTTCCGATCAGGACACAGTACAACATCGGCACTCCTAGAACTCACATCATATGTACATGAGGCTCTGGACAGGGGTGAAATTGCAGGAGCAATCTTCATTGACCTAACCAAAGCATTTGATACCGTCAGCCATGACCTCCTATTATACCTACTCCCCTCCCTCAACCTTGCACCAGACACACTTCTCTGGTTCAAGAACTACCTAACAGGTCGAACACAACAGGTCAAAATCAATGCCACTCTATCCTCTAATACCCCGGTTCAATCAGGTGTACCCCAAGGATCAATCCTAGGCCCCCTATTATTCACCCTCTTCCTGAACTCCATCCCTAAAGCTTGCAATAGGAAACTTCTGCTCTATGAAGATGACACAGTAGTCTACTGGAAAGACTACTCCCCAAACTCCCTCCAATACAAGCTGCAAACCTACTTCCATGAACTAGAAGACTGGTTCTCAAAGCACAGGCTCACATTAAACCACACCAAAACAAAATCCATGATCTTTGCACACCGGCAAAGACCCCATATGAAAGCCCACCTAAACATCATCAACAACCAGAGCATCTTAATTGAACAAGTCACGGATTTCAAATACCTAGGCATCACCCTAGACTCATCTCTCACCTACCACACACACATCAATCAACTGTCCTCCTCATTAAACACTAGACTAGGGATCCTCTACAGGCACAGAAAATGCCTCCAACCGCATGCCCTTTGTCTGGCAGTGACCAGCTCGGTCATATCCTTGATAGATTACGGAATAATAATATATGGGACGGCTGACCCCACTGCCTTGAAGCGTATCGACCTTGCCCTCAACAAAGCCAGCCGGCTAGTCACTGGAAGGGACAACCTAACTCACACCTGCGACCTCTACAAATTAGCAGACTGGCTGACCTTTAAAGGAAGGCTAAAATACCATACCTGCCTACAGGCTAAGAAAATCCTACTGAAATCTGCACCCCTGGGCCTTCACTCCCTAATACAAACAAACACCCACAAGAGCACCCCAAGGCACCTAACAAATGTGCCCATCCATGTCCCCTGTCGAAGGACTGCGCTAGGTCAAAGGTCTTTCAGCTACCGTGCAACCGTCTGGCTCAATGAACTCCCACCTACTATAACCCAGGTGCCAACCTTAGGCCAATTTAAAACCAAAACCATGAGACACCTCATAGCCTCAGAGAAATGTAGCTGCAATTGAGCATCTAACCCCTCCTTGACGCAGGGTTTCTATTCTACCCCTAGAACCTACCCAGAACCTCAAATGTAGTCTCAGACTGAGGATAAGATAATCCATACACCATTTGTGGGATCTTAATCTTGCCTAGGGCTGGAAGTAACTAAGTATTGTAACCTACTTTGTATATGTTTGTTGTCAACTTGTAAAGCAACACTGTGTAACACTAAGCAATGATGCTTGTTCACATGATTCTGTATACTGTTGTATCACAAAACTGTCGTTTGTCCAGACGTGGAGCCTTTGCAAAGGAGTCTTTGACTCAAAGGTTGTAATTCCGAAAATCAATCAATCAATAAATAAATAAATAAATAATTCAAAGTGTATAATAATGTTTTATCTGTTGATATTTGTACCCCCAAATATTTCAAAGATATTTTATGAAATTTAGGAAGGGGGTGAACTTGATTCACTATTATATCCACTGATACCACTGTAGCCTCTGTCTTAGTCCAATTAATTTTTTACCCTATCTTCCCAAAAGATGAACAAATCTGCATCATATAGTGGTAATTTTGAAAAGGACAATCCAAAAACTACAAAACATCATATGCACAAAGAGATACTTTATGCTCCTGATCTCTCACCTTCAGTCCCTTAATCCTATTATCTTTTCTTATTATTGATGCCAAAGGCTCAATAAATAAAGAAAACAATAAAGGAGACAATGGATGGCCCTGTCTAGTCCCTCATGTTAAATCAAAATATTAAAATACATATTGTTTGTCTTAATTGAAGCACATGGTATGGAATAAATCATTTTTACTCACTCTAAGTACTTTCCCTCAATGCTGAAAGCCAGTAACAACTAGAATAAGTATTCCCAGTGTACTGTATCAAAGGCTTTTTCAGCATCGAGGGAAAGCACTGCAAAATTCCCCCTCCCCCTGGCCAATCCCAAATATTCAATACTCTTCTTATATTATGTGACAGCCTCCTGCCCATCACAAAACCTGTCTGATCTTTATGTACTATACTTGGCACCATTCCCCCTAATCTATTAGCTAAGATTCTTGCAAAAATTTTATAATCATTATTCAATAATGATATTGGCCTATTTGAAGAGCAGTCATCTGGGGTGTTATCCTTTTTTAATAATAATATTATTGTGGCTTCATTAAAGGTAACAGGAAAATCAGCCTGACTATGAAAACTTTTGAATAGTGGTTCCAGATCTTCTTTAAATGCCTTATAAAATTCTGCTGAGTAACCATCTGGTCTTGGTGATGTATTACAAGGCATATTATTAATTACATTATATATTTACATTTCCCTAATCTTCCCATTTGAAATTGACCTTTCCTTCTCTAATATTTTAGGGGGCTCACTTTTTTCTAGGTACTGCTGAATTTCTTGTAGAGAAATCCCTCTCTCACCCTGATATAAAGTTATAAAAACATTTTTCAATTCCTGATTGATTTCCAAAGGGTTGCATGTAGAACTCTCATCATTTAACTTAACTTTATATATCCTGTTCTGGTTTTCTTGTACCTTCAACTAATAAGCCATAAGTCTAGTAGGGGAATTAGCTAAAAAAAATAATAATTTGCCCTGGCTCTATACATCTGTTTCTCAGCTCTGTCCTGATTTAATCTCTCAAGTTTTTGTTTAGTTAATAGCATTTACATCTTGTCTGCTTCCCCACCAGATGTTGCAAATTGTGCCTCTGCCAAAGTCAAATCCTGTTTCAGCCCCTTCAAATAACTCTTGTATTTCCAAAGTGTATTAGATTCATATGATATTATATAACCCCTCAAGTAAACTTTAAGGGTTTCCCATAATATCGTCCATGAACAGCCTTCCCAGGGATTCCATCCCAAGAAGAACTTGACTTCATGCTTCACCACCAAAACAAATTCAGAATCCTGTAATAATAAATCATTAAATGTCCACTTCTTAGGGGGTAAATTATTAACACTACCCAAATCTAGCTCCATGTAGCTTGAAGCATGATCTGAAATCAAAATTGAATTATACTGAGCAAATCTTACCTTGTGCATCAGAAAACTGGATAACAGAAAAAAAATGATTCTAGAAAAGCAGTTATATGCTTTAGAGAAGTACGAAAATCTCTTCAAAGACAGATATTTATTCTTAAAAGGATCCATTAAGCCCAGTTCTTGCACATAATTATTAATTAAATCTACTGCTTTATCTTCCTCTCCAGAACTGAATGTGCCCTATGTAGCAAAGAATTAGCCACATTGAAATACCCCCCTCAACAGTAGCATGCTCCAAATTTGAGACCCTTGAGAACAGGTCAGTAAAAAAAAAAGC
The DNA here is from genome assembly GCA_016271365.2 of Neoceratodus forsteri. Lineage (NCBI taxonomy): Eukaryota > Metazoa > Chordata > Ceratodontiformes > Ceratodontidae > Neoceratodus > Neoceratodus forsteri. The sequence goes on along the minus strand of CM028131.1, from coordinate 981,773,077 downwards.
AAATCCTCCTCATTAGAAGCATACACACTAACAAATGATATTATTATGTGTTCTATATCAATAGTGGCTATAGCCCATCTACCCTGTGGATCCACCTCTGAACTAATCAACTTCAAATTAAATCCTTTCTTAATAAATATTCTCGCACCTCTAGCATTCCCTGCAAATTTAGTAGATATTGCTATTGCACCAAATAGATTAGCAAAATATATAGAGCCAATTCAATTCAATTTTTCAATTCAATTGTCTTTTTTATTGAACAATTTAAAAACCATTACAATATAAAAGAAAATACATAAATATGTCCATATACATATAAATAACTGCCCGGATATTCAGAGCAGTTGTGCATAGTGCAACTGAGTTGAGCCAGCACAAGTATGGAGATGTGCTGAGGAGTGATATTCAGTGGGAGCCAAGGCACCACGCAAAACCCATTGCGCCAATGCACAACTATAATATATGCCACACAAGTGCAGGGGATATTCCCATGAATATGCAGCACAATGGTATATTCAACCATGAAGCCATACCACAAGTGTGGAGCAACTCAAAGATGCACCGACCAGACTTGTTCCTATAAAAACAGGGTGCAAACACACAGTCAGAAGTTGTGCCAAGAGTGAGAGAGAGAGACAGAGAGAGTGAGAGTGAGAGTGAGAGATGGCGAGAGAGACAGACAGGCACAAGAACAGACACAGAGGGAGAGAGACAGAGTGGTGGTGTGGGAGAGGGAGAAGGAGAGGGGGCAGAGAGAGAGAGCGAGAGAGAGAGAGAGAGAGAGACACACACACACACACACACACAAGCACACACACACAGAAAAGCAGTGTGCCAGTGTGGTACACAGACAGCAGCGAACTGCCCAGGGGGACACTGGACTGAAGGAGTGATGGAGAGTGCACCATTCCTGATGGAGGCAGTAATGAGGGGTGTAAGAAAGCAGGAGGAACAGCTACATGGCCGAAGAAGGGCCCATCAATGGTATGCCTGACACAGGTAGTACCGTGCCTACATCACCTTTGAAAACTATAGCGACACCGAGATTGTGGGCTGGTACCACCTGAACAGGGCCATTCTGAGGCAGCTCTGTGAGCTGTGTGGTGAGGAGATGCAGGCACCCACCAGACAGAGTCACACCATGTACGTGGAGACCAAGATGACCGCCATCATGCACCTGCTTGCTACGGGCACCTTTCAACGACCAACAGGGGACACCACGGGCATCACCCAGTCAGCCACATCCTGCCTTCTCACACAGTTCCTCAATGCACTGCTGCCACATGCTTTGGAATTCATACATTTTCTGAGCTCACAGGTGGAGTGTACAGCAAACATGCAGGACTGCCACAGGGTTGCATGCATGCCCAGCATGATTGGGACCATTGACTGCACCCACATGGGCATCTGCATGTCACCTGGCCCTGAGGGAATGGCGTACATCAACTGGAAGGGGAGCCTGAGCATCAACTGCCAGGTGGTGTGCGATGCTGTGGGGGCGCATCATCAATGTCTGCGCCACATGCCCTGGGAATGCACATGATGTATTCATCTGGCACAGCTCTACACTGTGCCACAGGTTTGAGCATGGGGACATCCCCATGGGCCACCTAGTGGTTGAGCATGGCATGGGCAAGGGGCGATGGGCATAGCAGACCTGGGGATGGGGGTGGGCAAGGTGTACATGGTGGCATGGGCACCAGGAACAGGCAAGGGGCACAGTACAGAGTGGCATAGGACTAACCATGTCATTCTCCACACAGGTGACAATGCGTTCCCACTGAGGCCATGGCTGCTCACCCCCTACCAGTGACTGTCATCCCTGGCACAGGAACAGTACAACGAGGCACATGCTAGCAAGCGAAACATCATTGAGCAGATATTTGGCATGCTGAAAGCATGATTCCATTGCCTAGAAAGGTCAGGCGGTACCCTACAGTACAGCCCCTCAAAAGCCTGTGGCCTATTCCTGGCCTGCTGCATGCTGCACAACATGGCCATTGACTGTGAGATGGCTGTCAAGGCAGATGAGGGCAACAGTAGTGGGGACGATGGAGACAATGGGCCTCAGGGTGGTGGACAGCCACCCCCTGGGCAGAGTGAACCCCGACTCCAGAAACAGGCATGATGCCACCGCGATACTGTCACACAGGAACACTTTGGCGAATGCAGATGGGTGGTGTGGTACTCATTCCTGGGCCTCACAGACAAGTAAAGCACACACGCAGGGATGGGAATGGTGAGGGGCATGCAAACACCGAGGTTCGATGCAGGGGTAGCAGAGGCAGTGGCACACAACCACACACAGCAACACACAAACGCACATACACGCATGCACCCACCCACACAGGTGGTGGAACGTGGCGTGGCTCAGACGCATGGCACCAGTGCACAGGTGCAACTGGTGCTAGACAGCCCTCATCACACACATGCCACACAGTCCAGCAGTCAGGCATGCACACACACAGGCAGCACGTGGCACGACACACATGCATGCCACCACAGGTATGGCGCATACACACCGCCCATGTGCACACAGGGCATCAGCAGCAGACTGCGGTCAGGGCAGCACACAGCTCAGGGGAGCCACACGGTACCATGGCTGCCACGGGTACGGGGCAGCTGCGCTGGGGCCAATCAGCAGCTGCAGGCTGCACATCAGCCATGGGGAGTCCGGCAGCCCCCCAGGGGTGGAAGTGCAGGACTGCGACCATGTCCTCGAGGGAGGGTGTAGGCGGCCAAACAGCCCAGCCCTGGGCATGCCTTGGATGCCTATATCTGAGCCTGGAGTCCACTGTGTTGGGGTCACCTGATGCCGGGTCTGTTGGGTGGACAACTCACTGCAGGGGTCTCCTATGCATGACCCTACCCTGTGGTAACCAGCAACACAACGCCATCTGCAATTGCACTGGCAATGCAATCCAAGGCTGCAGTCATGGCCTCCTACATGTGTTGCATCCCCTTCTGGATCTACACAGTGCCCCTGTCCTGCTGCTTGGCTAACTGGTGCACCTCCACCCACAGTGCACGCACCTCAGTGGCGAGTAGCACCTGTTGCTGAATGGACACCCACAGCAGCTGGGTGTGCTCTGCCTGAGGGTCCTCATCATGGGACTTCCGGGTGGGTCACAGATCAACAGTGGGTGACCTGCCACACTGTACAGCCCCCCACTCTGGTGGATGCTGCACAGTGGGGTCTGCAGGGAGAATGGGTATGGCAGGCACACCAGCGGTGGGCCCTGTGTCCAGCTGCCCTAGTGGCACCCACTGTTTGCTGCTGTCACCCATCTGGCAGCTGTATGCCACCATGCACCTGCACGGCTGCACCACCAGCAATGCAGGGCACAGCAGAGACAATGCACAATGCTGCACCCACAGTGCTGGCAGGCAGCAGTGCCACTGCTGGTATTGTGCTGGGCCCTGGCACTGCCTGTGATGCTGGCAGGGGTGACTCATCCACAACATTGCCCATGCTGTCATCATCGGAGCTGGACCCCACTCAGATCTGTGTCTGTGCACAGGACACCAAGGCTGGAATCCTGCAGAAACACATCCAGGGCCTCATCCGACCCTAGGCCAAGGACACCCACAGGCACCGTGGTGCTCATCTGTGGCCTGTCAGGCCCCAGAATGCTGGTGGACATTGACGGTTCATCCACTAGGGCCGTGCCAGTGTCCACAGGTGCTGCAGTCATTGCTGATGCCCCATCCTCTGCATGTAGGTATGCTGATGCTGCAAGAGAAGGATGGAGTGTCAGTGATGCATTGCCCACATGTGCCCTGTGTACACTGCTCCACATGTGTCCAGCAGCATGGCATGATCGTGGGTGCACACATGTGCACATGACATGAGGACAGTAGCATGCACAACAGCACACCCATGTACGCACCCTCTGGGCCACCACCTGTGCGTGGCTGACATACATACGATGCATAGACATAGAAACATAGACTTTGACAACAGATAAGGACCACTTGGCCCACCCAGTCTGCCCATTTCCCTTCCTAGTGGATAAGCTGCAGATTCTAGTTAACCAACAGCCTACTTCCTGCAACCCCCCACTACAATTGCCTTATATCTGTCCCATGCACGTTTGAATTCCCCCACTGTTTTAGACCCAACAACCTCCCCAGGAAGGCAGTTCCATGCATCCACCACTCTCTTCATGAAAAAAATTCCTCACATTACCCCTGAGCCATCCCCCCTCTCTTTTTAAATTGTGCCCCCTTGCTCTTACACATCTCTTTTTCTGAAAGATGCTACCCTCCTGGACTTTGTTGATTCCCTTGAGGTACTTAAAAGTTTCTATCATGTCCCCCCTGTTCCTCCTTTCATCAAGAGTATACATATTAAGCTCTCTCAGTCTCTCTTCATATGGTTTCTGATGCAGAGCCTGCACCATTTTAGTTGCCTTCCTTCCGACTGCTTCCATCCTGTCTATGTCCTTGTGTAGATGGGGTCTCCAAAACTGCACACAGTATTCCAGATGGGGTCTCACCAACTGTCTGTACAGAGGGATAACCACTTCCCTTTTTCTACTTGTGATGCCCCTTCCTATGCATCCCAGTATCCCCCTGGCTCTCCTTACTGACTTCTCACATTGCTTACCCACCTTTAGGTCATCTGATATGACTACCCCCAAGTCCCTTTCCATTTATGTTGTTGTTAGTACCTCCCCTGCTATTGTGCACTCTTCTCCTGGGTTTTTGTTTTCCATATGCATTACTTTGCACTTCTTTGCATTGAATCTAAGTTGCCATATGTCTGACCATTCCTTCAACCTTGCCAAGTCCCTTCTCATTCTTTCTACCCCCCCCTTGTGTATCAACTCTGTTACAGATCTTTATGTCATCTGCAAAGAGGCATACCTTTCCCTCTAGACCTCTGCAATCTCAGCTATAAAGATGTTAAGGAGGACTGGACCCAGTACTGAGCCTTGTGGTACTCCACTAGTAACTCCCCTTTCTTCGGAATGTGTTCCATTCACTATTACCTTCTGTGTCCTGTTGTGCAGCCAGTTTGCTACCCAGGCTACCACTCTGGAACCCTCTCCCAGGCTGGCTAACTGGATTATTAGTCTTTTGTGCGTGACTGTGTCAAATGCCTTGCTAAAGTCTAGGTAGGCCATATCCACAGCCCTCCTTGGTCTATTACTTTGGTCACCCAGTCAAAGAAATCAATTAGATTTGTCTGACATGTCCTTCCTGCTGTAAATCCATATGCTGCTTTGGGTCCTGTAGCCCTGCTGGCCTCTAGGGCACTCAACAATTCTTTCTTTCAGAAGTGATTCCATCATTTTCCTACCACTGAGGTCAAACTTACAGGTCTATAGTTTCCTGCTTCTGCCTTGCTCCCACTTTGTGAAGGGAATCACATCTGCTCTTCTCCAGTCCTCAGGTGCCCCCATCCTTCCATGATTTGTTAAAAGTTGGTCAGTGGTGTCACTAGGTCCTCCCTTAGTTCTTTTAGAGATTCTGGGTGAATCCCGTCAGGCCTCATTGCTTTGTCCACCTTGAGTTTTAGGAGTTCTTTCAGGACTCTTTCTTCTGTAAATGGACTGGTGTCAACCCCTCTACCCAGAGTGCTTCTATTGTCTGGTTTAGGTAACTCCTCCTCATCTTCTTTTGTGAATACTGAGCAAAAGTATTGAGTCAGTATCTCTGCCTTTTCACTGTCTCCCTCTGCCCACCTCCCCTCTCCTTTGCAGTGATGGGCTGCCACCTGTCTGGAAGCCCCTTCCAGGCACACCCTCCACTGGGGTGCGGCGGATGGTGGCTGCCACCAACAGTTCTATTGGCGTCAGTGTGGGGGCATCCACTGACCCTCCTCCAGTGGCATTGCAGGACGCTCTGATGGCTGGCACCTTCTCCTTAAAGCACCACCTGTCAGTCCCGACCTTCTTGTAGCATTCATGCGCTGACCGCTGGTGGCTGCCGTGCTGGTTGACATAGGTCACCACCTCCTCCCATCCACTGGCCCTGTCCTGTGGTGTGCCTGTGGCACCACTCAACAGGGCCTCCCTGTTGAGGTAGGTCTCAAACAGGGCATCTGACTCTCCCTTAGTGAAGTTGGGCCTCCACTGACCCTCCTCCAGTGGCATTGCAGGATGCTCTGATGGCTGGCACCTTCTCCTTAATGCACCACCTGTCTGTCCCGACCTTTAAACTAGCCAAGGGGGGAGGCACTGGAAAGAAGCAGGGAAATCCTAGCCCACCCCAAATAATCATGGTAGTAAGTGCAGCAAACACCAACATAGAGGTGTCGATAGGGAGAAGGGCAGGGGTAAATGGAGAAAGTGACAAAGGCAAGAAGGACAGGGATGGGGCAAAAGGAGTAAGGCCATCAGGAAATGGAGGTAATGAGTACCAATGTCGTAGTCTGGGCAACAAGCTCCTGAGCTGGTGGCCTTGATGGAAGAGGGATGCCTGGATATTGTAGCAGTCACAGAAACATGGTACACAGAGAACCATGACTGGGATGTTAACATACCAGGCATAACCTACAGGAGAGACAGGCAGGGAGAGAAGAGGAGAGTACTCTCATGTAAAGGAAGGGATAAAAGCAACTGAACAAAAGAGTAAACAGGGAGGAGAGGAGGCACTGTGGGTCACCTTGGAGACTGAAAAGGGCACCACAATCCGCACAGGGATTGTGTACAGACCCCCATGTCAGGGGGAGGGAATGGACAAGGATATGATAGAAGGCATTCTTAGAATGGCAGAGAAAAGGGGAGATACTGTTGATGGGAGACCTGAATATGCCACATGTTCACTGGAGCACATTTGCTGTAGCCACATCCAAGAGCAGGGCCATTCTTGATTCCCTACAGGTGGCAGGCCTCAGACAGCTAGTTTCGGAACCCACTCGTGAGGGAGCAATCTTAGACCTCATACTTTCAAACGGGGGCAGTGAGAGGATCTCAGATCTAGAAGTGGGTTGCCATCTGGGGACAAGTGACCATCAAACAGTGTGGTTCACGTTAAACTCAGCTACAGAGTCAAGCCATACAAAAGTGAGGGTACTGAATTTTAGGAGGACTGACTTTGGTAAGATGGGAGAATGCCTCAGAAAAGCACTAGCAAACAGGCTAGAAGGAGGTGTGGAGCAACAATGGGGAATCATCAAAACTGCCATCACAGAGGCAACAAATAAACAAATCAAAACGGAAGAAAAAGCCACTATGGTTTTCAAAAGAGGTGGCTGTGAAAGTCAGGAAGAAAAAGATAGCTTTGTGGAAGTATAAGGAAACACAGAAGGGGCAGGACAGAGAGCTGTACCAGTTAAGGCAGAAGGAAACAGGGAGGGAAGTCAGAATAGCAAAGGCCCAAACTGAGGAAAAGATAGCCAACTCATTTAAGAAGGGGATAAAACCTTTTATAGGTACATCAGCGAGCGTAGAAAGACAAAGGGAGGGATAGTGAGGCTGAATAGAATGAACGGTGGGTGGGCAGAGGGGACAGTGAAAAAGCAGGGATACTGAACGAATATTTATGCTCAGTATTCACAAAGAGGAGGGGAAGTGCCTAATCCAATTAAAGAAGCACTCTTGATAGGGGTCGATCCCAGTCCTTTCAAGAAAAGAGGTTCTGCAAGAACTCCTAAAACTGAAGGTGGACAAAGCAATGGGTCCTGATGAATTCACCCCAGAATTCTAAAAGAATTAAGGAGGAACTAGTGAAACCACTGGCTACTCTTTTTAATAAATCATGGGAGGATGGTGTGGTACCCGAGGACTGGAGGAAGGCGGATGTGATTCCCTTCACAAAAGTGGGACCAAGACAGAGGCAGAAAACTACAGACCTGTCAGTCTGACCTCTGTGGTAGGGAAAGTGATGAAGTCGCTTCTGAAGGAAAGAATAGTTGAGTATCTAGAGGCCAGTGGAGCACAAGACCCAAAGCAGCATGGGTTCACAGTGGGAAGGTCATGTCAGACGAATCTAATAGATTTCTTTGACTGGGTGACCAAAGCAGTAGACCAGGGAGGGGCTGTGGACATGGCCTACCTAGACTTTGCCAAGGCATTTGACACAGTTCCACACAAAAGATTAATAGTCAAATTAACCAGCCTGGGAGTGGGTCCCAGGGTAGCCTAAGTAAAACATTGGCTACACAACAGGACACAGAAGGTAATTGTAAATGGAGTCCACTCTGAAGAAGGCGGGTTACAGTAGAATTGCCCGCAGGGGTTCAGTATTGGGTCCAGTCCTTTTTAATGCCTTCTTAAGTGACATTGCAGAGGGACTGGAAGGAAAAGTATGCCTCTTTGCAGATGGCACAAAGATCTGCAACAGGGTTGATACACAAGGAGGCATGGAAAGAATGAAAAAGGACTTGGCAAGATTGGAGGAATGGTCAGAAGTATGGCAGCTAGGATTCAATGCAAAGAAGTGCAAAATAATGCACCGGGGAAACAAGAACCCAGGGGAAGAGTACACAATGGGTGGGGAGGTAGTAACAACAAAAAGGAAAGGGACCTGGGGTAATCATATCAGATTACCTTAAGGTTGCAAGCAATGTGGAGAAGGCAGTAGGGAGGGCTGGGGTATACTGGGATGTATAGGGAGAGGCATCAGCAGCAGAAAACAGGAAGTTGTTATCCTCTCTACAGACAGTTGATGAGACCCCATCTGGAGTACTGTGTCCAGTTCTGGAGACCCCATCTCCAAGGACATAGACAGGATAGAGATAGTCAGAGGAGGCAACTAAAATGGTGCAGGGTCTGCAAGAGAAGCCGTATGAGGAAAGACTAAAGGAGCTTAATATGTATACCCTTGAGGAAAGAAGGGGGGACATGATAGAAACTTTTAAGTACCTCAGTGGAATCAACAAAGTCCAAGAGGTAGCATCTTTCAGAAAAAGAGACTTGCAAGAACAAGGACACAATTTAAAAGATAGAAAGAGAGGCACTTCAGGGGCAATGTGAGAATATTATTTCACAGAGAGGTAGTGGATGCATGGAACAGCCTTCCTGGGAGAGTTGTGGGGTCTAAAACTGTGGGAGAATCCAAGAATGCATGGGACAGACATAAGGCAGTTCTTTTGGGGGGTAGGAAGAAATAGGTTGTTGGTTAACTAGGATCTGCGGCCTATCCTGTAGGTAGGGAAATGGGCAGACTAGATGGGCCAAGCAGTCCTTATCTGCTGTCAAAGTCTCTGTTTCTATGGTTCTGTGCTTCCGTGCAGGCCAATGCTTCTCGCCCTCATCCTGTCCAGACATGTTGCCTCCTGAGAACATGGACAGCACAGTGTGTCAGTGACAGCATCTTCCTGGTCCGTCCCACCTTGCAGTGCTGTCTGCTCCCAGTCTGCTGCTGCGGCATCCCCCACTTACCTGTCAAGGTTCCAATACCGGTCCATGGCCAGTGCAGTTCTGTGCTGCTTATGAGGTGCAATGCATGCAAATGAGTATGTGCGCATCGGTAATGATATGCTAATGTACCCCTCCATGCTGCACATTGGCTGATGAGCTCATTTGCATGTGGGGTCTGAATATCACAGACATGCACCAAGTGCAATGGTGTTGTGCCTGAACTTGCCAGGTGCAATACCCGTGCATGCATGGTGCACAGGCCTGCAGTGTGCATGTGTGCTACACTTTCATGGTTCCAATCACACACCATGTGCGGACTGCGCAATGCATCGGCACTGCACATGTGGTGCATAGGTGACTATGCGCATGATCACGCATGCTGTCATATGCCATATCACACACTTGCGCAACGGTGCACTGGTCGGTGACCTCTGACCACTGATACACCTATGTGACTCTGCTGGGCCATGCTCAGTGCGCATGCCCATCAACGCACGATGGTCGAGCACTGTGCATTCTCCCATGCATCACACATTCTGCACCAGTGGCAGCCACGTGCACCTGTCCCCTTCATTTTCACTGCACACTATGTGGAAACCATTGTGCAGGGTAGGGGATGCCATTCTAGTAACTGGAATAATTTGGAGGTGATCAACCTCATGGCCTGTGTGCAGCCATACAGTGACCAGCTGTTTGGCCAGGTGCCCCTGCAACAGGCCTGGGGCAGGGTGTGGCACACCATAGCCATCCACCTGGAGAGGAAGACAGGAGTTCCCTGGATGGCAGAGCAGTGCAGGCACCTGTATGGTGACCTGCAAAGGAGGGACCCAGAATGGCTCCAGAGGCTCCAAGCACATGTCGGCTGTGATGCAGTGCCACAGCCAGGTAAGTGCACGCATGTTGCATGTCAGCCAGGGCACTGTACTGTGGTGGTGGCATCATTGTCTGGCAAGCCTTGCAGTGGGATGCACTGTCAGTGTTCACACCACTGACTGTCATGGCCAGCTGCTGCTTGTGTTGCATTGCAGCCATGCTGGCATGTGGGACATGGCGGGCAGGGGTACAGAGGGCTGTGTGGTGGTGGGGGGGGCGGCTGGTGTGGTCGAGTACTGATGTGCGCCTGTCTTCTTTCCATTTCCAGGGCAAGAGGACCACAGGCGGGCCAGGGCAGAGGCCAAGCGCAACCAGGTGGTGCACCCTGATGGGGGCTGACCCACGCAAGCTACACCACAGGGTGCAGGTAAGCACTGTTATGGTCATTCTCACTGTACAGGGGGCTAGCAGTGGGGTGTGGGTGTGGGCATGGCCACCTGCGTCATGTGCCATGACAGCTGTGTGTGTCACACTGTGCGTTGTGCATGCCACTGTGGCACGTCTATTGGACCCATATGCTGGCTGCCACCATTGTTGCTGCAGTGCTGCCAGTGAAGTGTGCCATGTGACTGTCACTGTGTGGTCATGTGGCTGTTGTGTGGTGGGGACCACCTCTCTGACACACCGTGGTGTGCCATGTTGCTCGCTGGCATTGGCCCACCCCCACTGCGGGTGTCCCTTCGGGGCCCTCCAGGGGTGTGTGGTCCCACTGACCATTGTGCACTGTTGGTGGGCTTGGTTCCTTGGGCCATTGCACTGATCACCTATTTTGTCCCTTGCCATAGCTGTCAGGTGTCAAGTGTCAGGCATCCAGTGTGGAGGCCGCCTCAGTTGATGCTGTCAAGGATGTTGCGGCAGATGCTCCTGGTCATGTCCAGTATTCTGGAGGTGGTGGTCACCATCCGGCAGATGGTGGCGGCAGACAGAAGAGAGAGGAGGCTTGCTGGGGTGACTGGATGGGGCTGCCATTGATGTTGCAGTACATAGTCCCTGTTTTCCCTGTTGCACCTTCCCTACAGTTCCCCCTTCTGTTGTACAGTCCCTGTTCCCTGTCCCCTTCCTTCACTGTACCTACTCTTTCCCTGCTCCTGTTATCTGTTGTTCACACTTATCATTTTATAAAGTGTTTCTCACATACCTGCATGTGTCCGTGTCTGCTTTGCAGGTGGCATGTGGAGCCATTCTGCAGTGGCCCAATGTCTGTCCATGGTGTGTGCACGGGAGGCAACGTGTGTTGTGCTTCCGTGGTTACCTTCTGTGTACTGTGGTGTGTTCTGCTGTGGTGGTGTCCATCCCCTGGTTTGGTGGCTATGCTATGGGGCATCCATGGGGCGGCAGTCCAGGGTGTGTGGTGGGTGTGTGCATGGTGGTGGCATATGGCCTTGGTCATTGTTCTGGTCCTGTCCCCACACTGTGTTAGGGTGCTCTGCTTGGTGTTGGGCAACCAGTCCACGTGGTCTGCCATGCTGCCTGCATCCTGACTCATTCAGTGCCTGGTGTGTGGGCTCCCTGTGTGCCTGTGTGGTGTGTGTGTACCTGGCCGCATGGTCCTGGGTGTGGCCTGCCATGGTCACATTGTGGAGGGGCATGACCGGTAGCCTGCCTGTGGGGGGCACCCTTGGTGCCCTTCCATTGGCCATTGGCCCCTCCTGTCACCTACTGTCCATGCCACTGTTGTGTTCTGGGGTCCGGTACCTGGGTGCCTGTATGTGCCCTGCTGTGCACTGCTGGTGGGGGGGCTCCTGTGACCGCTGTCACTGTGCTTGCATAGCTTTGTCCCCGGGACTGTTCCCTGTGCCCTGCCCCCTCTGTTACTGTGCTGCTCTGTGCTGCCATGGTTGCGCCAGCACATCTCTGTGCCATGGCGCACCTCTGTTAGCACCATGGCACAACTCTGCCATATACAGTTGTGTTGCACTGGCACTGTTTGGCCTGCACAACCTCTGAATATGGCACCCTTTGTGCCATAGCTCATCAGATTTGCACTGTGACAGACTTGTGCTGGACTTTTGCGCATTTCTGAATATCTGGCCCAACATATCAACAGCAACAAAGACCGCAAGGGCACCTGGACACTTCCACTTTTTACATTCAAAGAGGAATATAGTCTTTACTCTCAAAATGTGTCTCTTGTTTAGTACCACATCTATTTTCTTATTGTTCAAATAGCTCACGTCCTTCTAATTTTTGTCCTGTTCTTGGCTCAATTCAGGTTCCAGGTTGCTATCCTAAAATTTACCATATATGTTAGTAATTAATTCCATATAACCCCTTCTCCCACAGGTAGCAGGACTCATTTGCCCCTTAATCTTGCCCGAACATAAACATTGTTAGTACCCATGCTTACTTAAAATTCCAAATCGATTACCTATCTTATTTGCAGATTTTACAAAACTTTTACCTCCCCCCCTTAAATGTTAACACTGCGTATACAAAACATTTGTGCATGTGTACAGTGGTGTGAAAAAGTATTTGCCCCCTTCCTGATTTTCTCTATTATTGCATATTTGTCACACTGGATGTTTTCAGGTCTTTAGACAAAATGTAATATTAGATAAAGGGAACCTGAGTGAACAAATAACACTTGTTTTTTTTTTTTATTTCACTTATTTAATGAAAAAAAGTTAACCAACACCAATTGGCACTGTGTGAAAAAGTAATTGCCCCCTTACACTTAATAACTGGTTACGCCACATTTAGCTGCAATGATTGCAACCAAACACTTCCTATAATTCAATATCAGTCTTTCACATCGCTGTGGAGGAATTTTAACCCACTCTTCCTCGCAGAACTGCTTTAATTCAGTAACATTTGGTAGGTTTTTGAGCATGAACTGCTCGTTTCAGGTCCTGCCACAGCATCTCTATTGGGTTTAAGTCTGGACTTTGACTAGGCCACTCCAGAACTTTAATTTTACTTCTTTTTAGCCATTCTGATGTGGACTTGCTTTTGTGTTTTGGATCATTGTCTTGCTGCATGACCCAACTACTCTTCAGCTTCAGCTGACGGAAGGATGACTGGACATCCTCCTTAAGAATTTTCTGGTACAGAGCAGAATTCATGGTTCCTTTAATTATGGCAAGTCATCCAGGTCCTTAGGCAGCAAAGCATCCCCACACCATCACACTACCACCACCATGTTTGACTGTTGGTATGGTGTTCTTACTGTGGAATGCTGTGTTTGCTTTACGTGAGACATTATGGGATCCATGTTGTCCAAAAGTTCCACTTTGGACTCGTCTGTCCATAGAACATTTTCCCAAAAGGCTTGTGGATCATCCAGGTGCTTCTTGGCAAATGAGAGGACGAGCATTTATGTTCTTCTTGGTTAGCAGTGGTTCCTTCCTTGCTACTCTCACATGAAGCCCATTTTGCCCAGTCGCTTTCTGATTGTGGAGTCATGAACACTGACCTTAGCTGAGGCAAGAGAAGCCTGCAGTTCTTTGGATGTTGTTTTAGGATCCTTTGAGACTTCTTGGATGATTTTACACTCGCCCTTGGAGTAATTTTGGCACGCCCACTCCTGGGAAGGTTCACTACTGTTCCAAGTGTTCTCCATTTGGAGATTATGGCTCTCACTGTGGTTGATGGAGTCCCAGAGCCTTAGAAATAGCTTTGTAACCTTTCCAGACTGATAGGGCAACAAAATGTTTTTCTGATCTTTTCAGGAACTTCCTTTGATCATGGCATAATGTGCTTGTTGAATCTTTGTGCTGGCAATGTGACTCTGATGGTAAGGGCCAAAATAAGTGAGGTTTATATTGAGCAGGGCTGGCTGTAATCAAGCCTGGCTGTGTTCAATCAGCTGACTCTAATTATCCCTTTAATTGGGTTGATTTAACTAGGGGGCAATTACTTTTTCACACAGTGCCAGTTGGTGTTGGTTAACTTTTTTCATTAAATAAATGAAATAAGTAAAAAAAAAAAAGTGTTATTTGTCCACTCAGGTTCCCTTTATCTAATATTATATTTTGTCTAAAGACCTGAAAACATCCAGTGTGACAAATATGCAATAATAGAGAAAATCAGGAAGGGGGCAAATACTTTTTCACGCCACTGTATATGGCCTAACTGAATCTTCTGTTCTCAGAAGATCCTCCCCTGACCCTAACAACTTTACAGATGACTAATCTTGTGCTGTGTGGCAGCTCTTTTTACTGTTTGGGTCCCCCCATTCATTTATCCAAATAGCCCAATGTATTACTATCCAGCCCTTTATCCAGCTTGCAGTAATTATAATTATTATTGTTCCCCCCCTCCCCAGCAACTTAAGTTGCAGATGCCGAATAGGCCATAAACTCTTTATCTTTTTTTGTTTGCAAAAAGGCATAAGCTTCCTGTGGAGTAGAAAAAAAACACTGGTCTTCTCAAAAGTGTCTAATTTCTGAAAATGCTGACCTAATGCCCCAACACTTTGAGCTGATGAAAAGCAAGAGCTCAACCAATTTTTATAAAAGAATCTAGGCAAAATTGCACAGATAATAGACCAGTAAGCTTGATGTCTCCGCTGGACAAAAAAAATATTGTAGGGGCTCATTAAAGATCAAATTGAGGACGCTGTCCTAATTCAGGGCTTAGCAGATAAAACACAACATGGATTTACTGTGGGGAGATCTACCCAAACCAACGTACTAGAATTTTTATAATAAGGTCAGCATGGCATTGGATAAAGGTAAAGCAGTGGATTTGTTTTTTCTGGACCTGAGTAAGGCCTTCAACACAGTCCCACATGATCTTCCTCTTAAGGCTTTACACAATATAGGTTTAAATGACATATTGATCAAATGGGTCAAAGCATGGCATTTAGGTAGGAAACAAAGAGTAGCTATTAGAGGTTACATGTCCAGCTGGACAGATGTTAGGAGAGATGTACCATATGGCTCAGTCCTGGGACTGGGTTTATTCAACTTACATGTTTCAGCTGTGCCTATAACTGATGGAACATGGCTAATTAAGGTTGTTGATGACATTAAAGTGGGGGAGGGTGGTCGGAAACTCCAAGGATGCAAACAAACTGCAAGAGTCTTTAACAGAGACTGAAATGCGGAACCAAAATAACAAACTTGAGCTAAGCATAGAGAAATGTGCAGTTATGCATCTAGGGAAAACTAACAAATGTCACAAAATAATTGTTGGCAGACAAGGACCTCAGAGTAACTAAGGAGGAGAAGGATTTGGGTATAGTAATATCCAGGAGTTTAGAGACAAACAATATTACAATTCCATAGCCAAAAAGGCAAAGTCCATCTTGAAGTATTAGGAGAAATATCAGGAGCAGGAATAAGAGTGTGGTGCTGCCAAAGTATACATCACTTGTGAGGCCTGGCCCTGAGTACTGTGCTCAGTTTTGGGCCCCGTACAATAAAACTGAAATTAAGACACCGGAGAGGGTGCAGCATAAAGCTACCAAAATGATAAACACAGTGAATCATCTAAACTATTTTGAAAGAATCAGGGAACTAGAGCTGTACACCCTGGAGTACAGAAGATTAAGGGGGGACCATTGTATGGTGCACAAAACCTTACATAATAATGATTTGTGGGACTGTTTGAATCTGGAGTTGAGAGACCAGACATAATACCAGAGCCCATGTCTTTCAGTTGAAAGGAGAAACTTGCCACACTAGAAAGAGGGCACTGTGGTTCAATCAAAGGGTGTTCAGTCTCTGGAACTCACTGCCATTTGAGGTGGTGGGCAGCGGAAACATGGTAACATTCTAGAAAAGACTAGACGATTACTGCATCACAAGAATACCAAGGGTTACTCTTTTTAATAAGCGAGCTGTTATGGGCATTGCCTACTTGGCTCGAGTAACCTATGAAACCTGCATACTCATTTTATGATGGCAGTGTTCTTCTTTCTTCAATGAGTGCACTCTTCTGAGTGAACCTGACCACATAAAGCTGGATCGTATTCTGCTCTGCTGGTGCACTGTACTGCTATAGTAGTGCAGTTATCATTTATTTTCAGTGTTTGGTATTGGGAGAGGAAGGGGTTGCCAGTGGATACCACAAAATGCTTGGTACAGTACAGGTGGAAGGATAGAGTGCTACTATATACTAGAAAGTATTCCGTGAGGGACAGAAAGAGGAAATTAGGTACCACAGGACAACAGTGAGTTATCAGAATGGACTAGGGTGAGGAAGGTGGTGCCAGTGGACACCATGAAATGCCGGACACATGAATGTGAGAGGGACAGGAGTGCTACTAAATATCAGGGTTTAGATGGGACTTGGAAAGAGGCCAGAAGTGTTTGGTTGCTGTCCCCAGGGTCCCACCAGACCGAGTGGGCAGGTAGCCATAGAGGCTGCAGAGCTTTCCAGTCCCCTTAGGGCAATGCTTTGCAATGCCAGATCAATCAGAAATAAGACTGCAGTTATGGTGGACTTCATTTCTATGGTTGATCTGGCTTGCATTACTGAGACCTGGGTGGGTGATGATGCCGGGCTACTTTTGGAGGCAGTTGTCTCCCCCCCCCAGGTACTACATAGTGCATTGCCCTAGGGTGGAACACAATAGCAAGGGAGTGGCTCTCTGTTTTAGATCCTAGCTGGGCTTAACTGTGCACCCAGTGGGAACTACCAGGTCATTTGAATGTGTGGCAGTCTGTGGGGGTCTGGGTGCAGGCTGCAGGATCCTCCTTATTTACTGCCCTCTTGGGGTGGGGGGAGATTTCCTGCAGGAGGTGATGGATCTCGTCATTGGTGAGGTGTTGGAGTCCCCCAGTTGTTTAGCACTGGGGGACTTCAATGCTTGTGACAATGATGAGCCATCCATGCTTGGTTTCAGCCTCCTCCAGATGATGTTATCACTGGTCCTGACACAAGAGGTAACTTTCGTAACCCACCACGGTGACATGTCGGACCTGGTTTTCTCACTGGGGCTTGAAGTAGTTAACCACAATATTGATCAGGTCATTTGGTCTGATCACTGCACAGTGAGGTTCTCATTCAGGGCACCCTCCCCAAGTCCCTCCCCCTGTTGAGATGGTCAGCTAACACCCTTTGAGGAGATTTTACCTTGAAGGTTTTTTGGCAGTGGCTGACTTATCTAGTTTAGATGCTGCATGTGTGAAGGGCATGAGTGAGGCAGTCGCCACCTATGATAGGGTGATGTCCGCAGCACTCGGAGCACTTGCACTGATCCATGCACAACCCAAATCTTCTCACTTGAGGTCTCCGTGGTTTGATGGGGAGCTCAAGGTGATGACGATTAGGGGTCAGAAGTTGGAGCATTGCTGGCAGAGGACCAGGCTAGAGAATGACAAACTGGCCCTGCATACTCACTATGGTGAGTACCAGGGAGCAATCAACCATAAGAAGGCAGAGTTCATACTCAGGGAGATTGCTGCAGGGAAGAACCGACCAACTGTGCTGTTTTGGACTGTAGACAGGCTGTTACATCTGGTCTGTCTGTAGCCAAAAAAAGCTTTTTCTGTTACTTTGTGTGATGAGTTTGCTCAGTTCTTCATTGACAGAGTGTCCTCTGTCTGGCAGGGAATCAAGCCAGTGAGTCGTATGATGTCTTGCGGTGATTGCCTTTGTTGTGGCAGAGGCACTCCGCCCATTTGGACTGAGTTTAAACCAGTGAGGTGGCCGAGATCATTGAGGTTGCTTTGAAGCTGAAGCACGTGTATTGCAAACTAGACCCGGTTCTGACACATTTTTCAATGGGATGTATTGGCTTTGTAGGCCTGGTTTTTGCCTTGATTGTCTGGTGTTCGTTGTTGGAGGGAGCCTTCCCAGATTCTTTGAAAGAGTCTCTGGAGAGGCCCTTTCTGAAAAAAAACATCTCTCGACCCAGACATCTTGGCGAATTACCAGCCTATCTCCAACCTCCTATTTTGGGGACAGGTTGTTGAGAAGGTCGTGGTGCAACAGCTTGAGGAGCACCTTATGACCTTTGACACCTATGAGCCACTCCAGTCTGGTTTCTGAGCCAAGCATAGCACCTAAATAGCATTAGTTCAGGTGCATAATGACCCCCTTAGGGTGAGGGATGGGGGAGAAGGGTCAGTTCTTGTTCTCCTCAATCTCTCCTTTGCTTTTGTTACTGTAGGCCACTGTGTGATTCTGGACCATCTCAGAGATTACTGTGGACTTGCTGGCACTGTCATCCACTGGTTTGAGTTCTGTCTTGCTTAAAGGAAGCAATGGGTAGTGATGGGAAATTTCTCCTTCTCCCTGAAACTCCAGTCGTGCTGTGTGCCTCAGAGATTGGTCTTGTCACCGATGTTGTTTGCAGTATACATGCTGCCCCTAGGTGAGCTCAATAGGAAGTACAATGTGGGTTTTCACTATTATGCAGATGATATCCAATTGAACTTATCATTTGTCCCTGGAACATCCAATGCTGTGGAAGTGCTAAATATTTGCTTGGCTGAGATCAATGATTGAATGTCCTCCAGTTGGTTGTAACTGAACCCTGATAAGAAGGAGATACTGGTGGTGGAACTGGGCTGATGGCATGATAGGAATGTCTTTGGTGTGGCAACTGATCTTTTTCTGGGAACCACACTGTTGAAGGCTTCTTCTAGGGTGCAAGATCTTGGCATGTTCCTGGACAATGGATTGACATTTGAATCTTAGGTGTCATCAGTTGTCCAAAGTGTTTTTTACCACTTGAGGAATATCACCAGGATGAAACCCCCTCAGTCTGCCTGAGTACCTTCCTACCCTGGTCCACACTTTGTAACATCCAGGCTTAATTACTGTAATGCCCTTTACTTTGGGGTCTCAGGAGGAACCCTCTACCGACTGCAGCTAGTGTAGAACTCAGCTGACAGATTACTGATGGCCCTTTCAAAGTTCTGTCATGTAACTCTGGTGCTGTGTGAACTGCACTGGCTGCCAGTCAGATGGACGGTTATCTTCAAGGTGGGCTTGCTCACATTTAAGGCCCTACATGGAGTAGGCCGTGGCTATCTGGCTGATCTCCTAACACCTGCTGTCCTAGTCTGCTCCCTCCGTTCCTTCTCTAGGGGCCTCCTGGCAATTCCCAGGATGAGGTTAAAAACTGCTGGTGACAGGGCTTTTAGTGTTGCTGGCCCCATCCTGTGGAATTCGCCTTGTTCTGCCATCAGGGAGGCCTCTTCAGTTGAGGTTTTTAAGATCCGCCTTAAGTCCCACCTCTTCTCGCAGGCCTTTCCAGATGTAGTTATTTAATCTGATATTATGAATTATTTACTGAATTTATTTATTTGAAGTAGTTTATCCGATTCTATGATTGTTTTAAAATTTGTATGCATACCCTTGTTCTTCTCATTTAATCGTTCCTATGTGAGGTGCCCAGAGCCCCCAGGAATGGGCGCCATATAAATACATTTTGCCTTACCTTGCCTTGACATTGGACAGGGATTGTGTGAAAATGAACATCAGCAAGTGCCTGTCAAGGGATGTAGAGAGGTCAGAGGTCCCACCTGACACAAAGCTGTGTTGCACAAAAAGACTAGAATCAATCATACAAATTACTATGCATCCATTATTAAATATATTTCTTAAAAGGTTGAAAATTAATTACAAATAGTCTATTTAGACAGCAATTATTGTTGCAATACAACAGCACAAAGGAAAATAAAAGAGTAAAAATTAAACATAGACATAGAACATAGAATCTGATGGCAGATAAGGACCGCTTGGCCCACCTAGTCTGCCCATTTCCCTACCTAACAGATACGCTGCAGATCCTAGTTAACCAACAGCCTACTTCCTCCTACCCCCCACTAGAATTGCTTAATGTCTGTCCCATGCATTCTTGAATTCCCCCACTGTTTTTGACTCTATGACCTCCTCAGGAAGGCTATTCCATGTATCCACAACCCTCTCTTTGAAGAAATACTTCCTCACATTACCTCTGAGCCTTCCCCCTCTCTATCTTCAAATTGTGCCTCCTTGTTTTTGAACATTTCTTTTTCTGAAAGATGCTACCTTCTTGGACTTACTTGATTCCCTTGAGGTATTTGAAAGTTTCTATCATGTCCCTCCTCTCCCTCCTTTCCTCAAGGCTATACATCTTTAGTTCCTTCAGTCTTTCTTCATATATCTTCTAATGCAGACCCTGCATCATTTTGGCTGCCCTCCTCTGGACAGCCTCCACCCTGTCTATGTCTTTGTGGAGATGGGGTCCTCAGAACTGTACACAGTGCTCCAGATGTGGTCTTACCAACTGTCCGTACAGAGGGCCAACAACTTCCTGTTTTCTACTAGTGATGACTCTCCCTATGTATCCCAGTATTCCTCCAGCCCTCCGTACTACCTTCTCACATTGTTGGCCCATCTTTAGGTTATCTGACATGACTACCCCCAGGTCCCTTTCCATTTTTGTTGTTGTCAGTATCTCACTCCTCATTGTGTACTATTGCCCTGGTTTTTGTTTCCCAGGTGCATTACTTTGCACTTCTTTGCATTGAATCTAAGCTGCCATACATTTGACCATTCCTCCAACCTTGCCAAGTCCCTTTTCATCCTTTCCACCCCACCTTGTGTATCAACCCTGTTGCTGATCTTTGTGTCATCTGCAAAGAGGCATACTTTCCTTCAGTCCCTCTGCAATGTCCTTATAAAGACATTAAAAGGACTGACCTCATACTGAACCCTGCGGTACCCCACTAGGAACCCTCCTTTCTTCACTGTGGACTCCATTTACTATTACCCGCTGTGTCCTGTTGTCCAACGGTGTTTTACCCAGGCTACCACCTAGGACCCTCCTAGGCTGGCTAATTGTTTATTAATCTTTTATGCTGGGACTGTGTCAAATGCCTTGCTAATGTCTAGGTAGGCCATGTCCACAGCCTCTCCTAGTCTACTGCTTTGGTCACCCAGTCAAAGAAATCAATTAGATTTGTCTGACATGACCTTCCCTCTGTGAATCCATGCTGCCTTGGGTCCTGTGCCCCACTGGCCTCTAGATACTCAACAATTCTTTCCTTCAGATGTGATTCCATCATTTTCCCTACCACTGAGGTCAAACTGAAAGGTCTGTAGTTTCCTGCCTCTGTCTTGCTCCAACTTTTGTGAAGGGGAATCACATCCACTCTCCTCCAGTCCTCAAGTACCACCCTATCCTTCCATGATTTATTGAAAAGGGTAGTCAGTGGTGTTACTAGTTCTTTCCTTAGTTCTGTTAAAATTCTGGGGTGAATCCCATCAGGACCCATTGCTTTCTCCACCTTCAGTTTTAAGAGTTCTTTCAGAACTCTTTCTTCTGTGAAAGGATTAATATCAACCCCTCTATCCAGAGTGCTTCTATTGACTGGATTAGGTATTTCCTCCTGCTTTTCCATTGTGAATACTGAGCAGAAGTATTCATTCAGTATCCCTGCTTTTTCACTATCATTCTCTGCCCAACCACCTTCTTCTTTGTTCAGCCTCAGTATCCCTGCCTTAGTCTTTCTTTGCCCCCTAATGTACCTATAAAAGGTTTTATCCCCCTTCTTAACCGAGTTGGCTATCTTTTCCTTGGCTTGGGTTTTTGGTATTCTGACTGCCTTACCCGCTTCCTTCTGCTTTAACTGATTCAGTTCTCTGTTCTGCTCTTTTCTTTTGTTTTGATTTGTTTATTTGCTTCACATAAAGACTTGTTACCTCTGTGATGGTGGTTTTGATGATTCCCAATTTTTGCTCCACCCCACCTTCTTGCCTGTTTGCTAGAGCTTTTCTGAGGCACACTCCCATTTTGAGAAAAATAAGCCCTCCTGAAGTCCAGTACCTTCACTTTTGTGTGGCTTGACTCTACAGCTAAGTTTATTGTGAACCACACTGTTTGGTGGTCACTTGTTCCCAGGTGGCTACCCACTTCAAGATCAGAGATCCTCTCTCCATCCCCATTTGAGAGTACCAGGTCTAAGATTGCTCTCTCCCAAGTGGGTTCCATAACTAGCTGTCTGAGGCATGTCCCCTGTAGGGCATCGAGAATGGCCCTGTTCTTGGATGTGGCTGCAGCAAAGGTGCTCCAGTCAAGATCTGGCATATTCAGGTCCCCCATCAGCAATATCTCCCCTTTCTCTGGCATCCCAAGGATGCCTTCTATCATTTCCTTGTCCATTTCCTCCCCCTGAGATTGGGGTCTGTATACAACCCCTGGGTGGATTGTGGAGACATTTCCAGTCTCCAGGGTGACCCACAGTGCCTCCTCTCCTCCCTGTCTACCCTTTAGTACTGTTGCTTTTATCCCTTCCCTTACATGGAGAGCTACTCCTCCTCCTTCTCCCCTTCTTCCATCCCTGTCCCTCCTGTAGATTGTGTACCCTGGTATGTTGACATCCCAGTCATGGTTTTCTATGTACCATGTGTCTGTGACTGCCACAATATCCAGGCATCCCCCTTCCATCAAGGCCACCATTTCAGGGACTTTTTTCCTAGACTACGAGCATTGGTACTCATTACCCTCCATTTTTTTATGGCTTTATTTCTTTTTGCCCCATCCCTGTCCCTACTGCCTTTGTTTTTGTCTCCATTTACCCCTGCCCCTCTCCCTATCGACTGCTCTATTTTGGTGTTTAGCTCACTAATTACCCTGATTTTTTTGGAGGGGCCAGGATTTCCCTTCTCCTCTTCAGTGCCTCCAACCTTGGCTAGTTTAAATGCTTGCCACTGAAGCATTTCAACCTATCACCTAGGATCCTGGTTCCCCTCCAAGATATATGCAGACCATTGCACCTGTATAGGCCTGCATCCCTCCAGGTGGAGCCCCAGACCCCAATGAAGCCAAATCCCTGAGCTCTGCACCAGCTTTTCAACCAGTCATTGAATCCCATGGTCTAGAGGGCCCTAGCCTCATCCATGCCATTGACAGGTAGCACTTCAGAGAAAGTTACAGTGTGAGATACTTGTCTAAGGGCCCCCCCAACTCTACAAACTCCTGTTGCACCACTCTGATCCCATTCTCAGCCAGATCATTTGTCCCTAGGTGGATAATGACATCCAGCTCCTTCCCCCTTGCCACTGCTCCTACAATCCTGAGGATTCGTTTCCTGTCCCTCCAAGCCTTGGCACCAGACAGGCACCTTACCTCCCTTTCCCCTCCTTCCACCAGATCTACCCTTCTAAAATTCTAAATTTTAATGATTATGTAGTGTGGTCATGTAGTACCCCAAAATTTGCACTCTCTATCAGACATAACAAAAATATTTGTTGATGTACAAGTAAATTTCCAGTCTTAAAATACTGAAGAGATGGCAGTGGTGGAAGACTTTACAGAAGACCAGCATTTATAACATAGTGTGACTACCCCAGGTCCCTTTCCATTTTTGTTGTTGTTAGTACCCCCCACTGTGTACTCTTCCTCTGGGTTTTTGTTTCCCAGGTGTATTACTTTGCACTTCTTTGCATTGAATCTAAGCTGCCATACTTTTGACCATTCCTCCAACATTGCCAAGTCCCTTCTCATCCTTGCTAGCCCTCCCTGTGTATCAACCCTGTTACAGATCTTTGTGTCATCTGCAAAGAGGCATACTTTTCCTTCTAGCCTCTCCACAATGTCATCAATTCCAGGGCCTCCACCCCACAAGTCAGAATACCATGCCCCACCCACTGCCTGCCATGGAAGAAGCCATGCCGGTGCCATGTGTGGGTCTGTCACCACACCCCACCTCCCAACCTGCCCTGGCCTACCCTCCACAGACCCTGCCAGCCACTGGCTGTATGGGCAGCGGTCCCCCCCGTTGCCACCAATGATGCCTGAAACTTCTGCAGTCTACAGTATTCCTCACCTGAGTGCCAGTTGTTCAGTGCACAGGACAACTTGCTGCAAACTCAGGCAGTTTGGCACCAGGACCCCACTTTTTACAAAATTGGGTGCAGGGACCCTGGTGCACATGAGTTTGCAGCAGTCAGGGTGGCAACACAATATGCCTAAATCTAACAGGGTGTTGAAAATTGAGCCCAGTATGTTTACCTCTCTTTTAATTTGTTTGAGTTGGGGCTCCACCACCCAAATAAAAAAAAATAAGCATGGGCTGTGGGAGCAGAATTGGACAACTTAAAAATAAAAAAAAGAAAATACTGCAACCATACCAGCAAACCCTATGTAAAACTGCAAATAGTGTAGCATACTATGCTATACTTTAAATGCTGGTCCTTAGTCTTCCACCAGTGCCAAAGAGGTCAAGGTAACATCAATTCTGCATTGATTTGCTTTGTGTCTGTGCATCTCTCCAAACCACACTCATGCACTCAAAACCCTCTAACCTAGTGCAAAGCATCATGGGTATGCAAATGCTTGTGTTGAGCAGGCTGGCAAACATGATGCCCTGCATTGTGTATGACAAGAAGAGTGCACTGAAAAACTGAGTGTTTTCACTGTACAGCACGTTTTGCTATATTCATTAAATGTGATGTTTGAATGAAAATAGAAGGGTACTTGGTTGGCCCAGTGGTGAAGAGGGCTGAGGCACTGGGAGTCTCACCTCCCGCCTGCTGGTGACCTGGGTTCAGAATCAGATGCGGGTTGCTTGAGAACTGGCCAAGGGATGGTGGACTGAACATCTTTAGGACAGCTCTCCTCATTGAGGAGGGGGCCATCATGGCTTTCTGCTTGTTTGCCACCTGGCAGTGTCCAGGTGGCAAATCATGCTTGCACACTCACAGGGAAAGAGCCCCATGTTCAGGGCACAGGGTATGGCTCCATGGAGGCTGAGCTCATACACTGTGCCAATTTTGCCCACTGGTGGGCCCAGCAATGAAAATCAGCAGAAAAATCCCCAATGAGAAGATGAAGGCCAGCCTCTTTCAATCTCCACAGTGATGACTGGGCACCCCTCACAGGTCCTGTGGCAGAGGACAATGAGGGAAGATAAGTCCCAGAGAAGCCGCGTGATGAGGAGAGGATGATCAGTCAGAGTGGGGTTATCAGGAGAGTCAGAAGATAAATATCTGTATAAAAAAAATACAGTGGTGCTAACTGCCTGAAATTGGGCATTTTTAATAAAAATAAATTAAGCACTAATTGCTTAGTGCTAAATTAAATTAGTGTGCATTCAGTCAATTAGGGCCATGTGCTAAAATAACTCAAATGTAACCTATTCTACATCGTTTGTGTGGTTTGAAGAGAGGCACAGAAACCAAACAAAGAGAATATTTATCTTCTCCTAGTAACTCTCCCACTCACTGCTCTTCTTGCAAACTAAAAGAAACAGAAGAGAGAAAGAAGTGTCTTTGATGGGATATATTCTTGCAAACTGCCTCCTCAGCGTGCAGCCTCTGGGTGTAAAGTGCATGATTTCTAAGACTACTTTTAGTAATTGTTTTAATCTTAGGATGACCACTTAGTGACAGTTATCATGACATTTTACACCCCCAATGTACCACACAAATGGGAGCCACAGTCCTTCGATACAAGGTCACAAATCTCATTGCAACCATGTAGGGAAGGAGATAGGAGTAGCCATGCAAATTGCTTGCAGGGCTTTACACAAAGCATGGCTACCCTAACTAAGCCTGTAGTCACGTTTTTTTTGACACCCCACACTTATAAAACTGTTGCTAAAAATGCAAATGGCACAAAGGGCACAGCAAGGGAAGGGGTTGTGGACTGACAATGGTGGTGAGTCACAGATCGAGCACTCAGTGCTAGGGAGTGGGGAACAGTTGAAAGCCAGGAAATTAGTCTATTCTCTGAGTGTAGATTAGGGACCACTGAACTGCCATGCACTGGACAATTGCACCAAGGAGTTGCCCTGTCCATCCGGCCTGGGAGGGCCCTAAGATACAGTAATGTGGGGAGAAAGTGGGGGGGGGAGACAACTTCTGGTGATTACACAAGGTGAAACAGACTACTGACATGCCATAGCACCATGCGGACTGTGGTATGTCATGCTTCATGTGTGTGTGCGCATCGCTGAGCAGCATGTTAGTGGGTACAAACCGCATTTGATTCAACTAATGTATAATGATAGTCTACCAGGTGACAATTTTATATGCGGTAATCGTGCTGTTTGCTGATACATACAGATGGGGGATGAATTCTCTGTTGAAAACAGTGTAAAGTTTAAAATTTGAGACTTTGTAACTTATAACACCAAATCAGTCGTTTATTTGGGTAAATGCACTTGCAACAGCTTTTATGTGGGCAAAACCAAACGAAAGTTAAGATACCACATAGTGGAACATTTAAGACATAATAGACTGGGAACAAAAGAAAATGCACTTGCAGTACATGTTAAGAAATGTGGTCAAGGCCATTCTTTTAGATTTTGTGGCATAGAACATGTACACATTGGTATATGTGCTGGAGACTTGGACAACTTACTGCTCAGTAGAGAAACATTTTGGCAATTTAAATTAAGAGCAAATGAAACACTAGGTTTAAATGGACATTTTCATTTAGCACCATTGCTGACTAAAGGAAGTTAAAATACTATAGCATCATTTCAATGTTGCTACATCTGTAATTCTTGTTGGGAGGGTATGCATAAGGTATTTTTGTAGATTGATTGAATATAAAAATGTTAACATCTGCTTTTTTGAATATGTGAATATTATTTTTGATATACCAGATATATTGGGTAATAGATTGCCACTTGGTATTGTGCTTGAAATGCCATTTGGATATTGGGCTTCTTTAGTGCAATAGACAGATAGTATTTCACTCTATATTACAGTATATAATATAGAATGAAATATTATAGTATATATTAATAATAGCAATATTTAAGGTATGGTGAGGTGACACTCCCTGTATTTGATGTTTTGATAAACAATTATTTATATTGTTTAATAGTTAAGAGCTATATATCCTATGGATATGTGTAGAGCTACTTTAGATAGGTGACTGAACACCATTATATATGGTGAAGGGTATTGTATTATAAATTTTAAAGTGTTGCAATATTTAAGCCTGAACAATTGAGGGGGCAATTGTCTTGATAAAGAACAAGTGGACTTGAAATGTTGGCGGTATGATTTGGTGGGGTGCTACTAAGAATTTTTTTTAAATAAAGTATATTTATAAATGTGCCCTAGTAATGGGATTATTTCCTTTCTCTATCACGAGTAGCCGTATATGTTGGGGCATGTAACATATATTAACCACAGTTGCATTGTAACTGATGTAGATGAGGGGACCTACCTTTTTCGTAAGAGTCACTTTTGTGTATAGTCTCTAAGCCTTGCTATACACTGGGTGGCAGTTTGCATACTGTTTCTATCCACCACAATTGGAGAACTGGGACAACAGCACTTCCAAATGACAAAAAAGAAAAGCATTTAACCAGTTTATGTAAGTCACCAGCAAGGCAGCAAGATTGCTTCTCTATTGAAACCCAGAAGCCTGTTCCATTGTCTACAGGCTGTGACCAACATTGCCCAATCCACAAAGTCCTCGAAACAGATCTGGGGCAGGATTCACAAAGCAGCAGTATGGATAGAAAGTCAGCTTGCATCCATGTAGGATGATCTCATATGCAAACCACCCTGGGACAATACTCACAGCCCCACCCTACATCTGTATGCCTGGCTCTCTGATTCCCTACAACAATCTGTGTCCATAGTTTGGATTTAGGTAGGCCATTGCTTCCAAACTGAGGACCAGGTGGTTGCACCATCCCCTACATTGGAATACTCATCCCAAGCCACTTTAGAATTATGTGCTGCGACAGTCACACCACCTAGAGTAGGTTTTTCTGCTCTAGGTGGGACACAGACATCCTCCAGCAGCCTTAGCTATGTCAGCCCACACTGCACCCTTGACACTCTGCCTCATACTTGTTTAACCATCCCCACCAACATTTCAAACACTTGCTAAGCCCAACCTTCCATTGTAGACCATCTGTCCCCATTAAGCGTGTAGAAAAATTCCACATCCATGTCCCAACAACTCATTAAGTCCATCCTTTGCTCAAGACTCTTTCCCACTCAAATGTGTACTAGGCTATAAGCATCCTCTATCAGTGTCCCTAACACTTAATAATCCCAATCTACACCTTGGAATCTCTACCCACTCAGTGTTGTACAAGCATCGCCCTATGCTTCACAACCAGCTGCCAAGCCCACCCGTCACCCTGAGAGGAACCAACAGTATATTTATGATTTTTTGTGCTAACTCATCTGTGCCCCACTGAGCCACTGAATGAAGTAGTGCAGCCATGGGGGAGATATGTGACATTGTGCAATAGCTTATGTCAGTGGCAGATGGGGGCAGAGATGGCAAGGCTTTAGCATCCCTACTTAAGAACATTTTGGATAGAAAATCACAAAATCTTGCACATCTCAGGACTCCTCAGAGAGGGGTGGACTTTTTGAGTGGTTGGGATCTGGGTAGGGAATGCTTATACACACTTCAGAGGGGAAAAATGAGTTCATAGAGCAGGATGTATTTGCTGAGGGGTTGAAATGTGGAGTTGGGGGATACTTTGTACACACATTTTACGGTGGGATAGGGTCCAGGGTTGCTTTGTGCTTTTGGGTGGGTTAGGAAGTAGGTGGGGGATGCTTTGCTGCTTTGTACTGATTTCAGAGGGATATAGGATCTGGGGAACAAGGTGGGATTACTGAGTAGGTGGAACAGGGGAGGTGACTTTCCCATGGTGTCCCCTGCATAGAATGCACATAAACAGTGCATTTAATTTGACAGTCCACCAGTCACATGGACATGACATATTCCAGGATGACTGTGGAATGTACTTGCATTGACTTCATGGATGCAGCTATTTCTTAGTAAGGTAATGATCCCCAGCAATGCCAGCATGTGTGCAATTTGTACATTGCTGGCCCATGCAACTGCACCACCCCAGGTACTGATCCATACTGAGTGACATCCTCAATAACCAATTGCTTGTGACTGCACACCTTAAACATCATACTGTGATGGGGGACATCCAGTGGTAGAGCTGAGCCAAAAATCTAACATCCAATAGGATGCCAGCGAACACCACAGATTTCATCCCTCTGCTGCTTGGAGCAGGGGATTGTGGCAAATAGCAGTTCACCTGGACTACTGTATCCTTTTAAACAGTAATTAATATTGTATAAAACATAAACCATTTGTCTGTCATGCCTAAGAGGCTGGAGCAACTGTAAAGTGGCATGCTATGTGCTCAGACACTCTCCTTAGTGGTGTGGCTAGATTTACAGATCAATTACAGCAAGGGTCTTCCTAGCACAACCTCTGTGCCCTCCCAGTAATATTCACAGGATGTACAGTATATCATGCTGTGGATGCATGTGTAAGTCACGCTACTGATTTACTCTGACCCAACTTCCCACATAGATTTTTTTACTTTTTATTTTAGTCTTTGGTAACCGGGTAAGGCCCACTAGGCACAGGTGCCTGTTTTCAGGGGTGACCTGGGAGCAATGGGCGGTTAAGTGACTTGCTCAGAGTCACACAGTATGCAAGTGGAGGTTGTGAGGATCAAACCCAGGTCTGGTCTGCTGGATATGCCGAGCTCATTCACATCCTATTACTCTAACCTCTAGGCTAACTGCCAGCCCAATCCATGGATTGGGGTAGGGTCTCAGTCTGCAAGTGGTAAAGTTTTATATTAGTATGCATGCAGGCCTCCATAAAAGGGTCTCTGCATGTCTTCAGTCACCATATATACCCACATTACAGTGTGTATGGCACTGTGGATTGGCCCTCATTGCCAATCTGGACACAAGCCATTGTGTCCAGATTTGTGAATCCTGCCCCATAATTATAAACAGCTAGTTAACAGCCTCTTCTTTAACTCTTCACTCCAGGGATTCCTGAACCTTCTACATTTCCAGCTCTCACTCCTCTGCTGGTCAAGCAGCTTTCTCCTACCACCACCCTTCCCTCCTGAACCACCTTGCCTCTCCCCCTCACTTCTTGCTTTTAGATGCCAACTATGACATCTTTCTTCTCCTCCCTGTTCTTGCAACCCCTCCCCCCTTGACTCTTTAGTGTCTCTTCTGTCAGCTTCTCTCACTTGGCCCCCCATGTCACCTTCTCTCACTTGGCCCACCAGTACTGTTGCTACTGTGATTACATCTTATATGTGTACTCGGATGTTGTTAGCACTGTCACCTTCCCCTTCTGGCACTGAGCATTTTTACTGACTCTCTCAAAAATGACCATTTATTATTGTGATTCATGATGTTACTGCTGTGACATGTGGTACCCATGTGCTACTTGATCTGTAAAGGTACCTATTGTAACCACCTTTTGTTTTATTGTATTCTCAGATATTTTGTTTAGATATCCAGATATAATTCTCAGAGTTTGTGTGATATTCACTTTGTATTCTTCTCCCATACTCAGGTCACACCTGAAACAAGCCTCAGCTCAATGTGCCTTTCCTGGTAACCAATTGTTATGTAAATAATTAAAACAGATGCTCCAAGGGAGTGGAATACTATATAGAGAACTGTGACAATCCACCTCTCGCTCTCTCTCGGCTGGAACAGCTTTTAGAGAGGTGTCTGTCCTCGGGTATTTGCTGCCACCAGCTGGAGTTCTCTCCAGCCCCCACCTCCAAGTTTACAAACTTGGGTAATCAGTCGTGCAATTGCACAAATCAAAGTCTGGTAGTGTGTCTCTCTTGGGTGGCGGATGCTAAACAGAGTTTTCCTCAGCCAGTGGAAACCATGTATTACCTTAGAATAATGACATCACAATCACAACTGTTGAGCAAATAAATAGCTTTTTACTTAATAGAAAGTGAACAGAGATTACAGGATATCTATTTACAAAACAAGAAAATAACACTGATACAGGAAAGTAAACAAATGTTTTTAAATAACAGATGGCAAAAGAAAAAGGCTATTACTGCAATATGCTAGTATTAAACTTACCCTTCTCCTGTCCTTTCAAGAGAACATTGGACCCTATGCTAACTGCCAGCTCCCATTGACATAGCTAGAAGAGTAGGCCCCAGTCTTAGTTCTTCCTTCAACTCCCAGAGAGTAATCAACAACAATCCCCCACTGTCTTTCAGCATCTTATATACTGTCTTAAGAATAGGTGATTCCAATTCCCCCTTTGAATGCACCAATGATCTACTACGTATGTATTTAACTGTCCCAAACAGATGGCACTCCTATCAGTTTCCACTAATATTCATCCTTATCTTGGGTTTATACTTGAATGATCCAATCCATTTAAACTGTGAGTCTGTGTGTGGACATGTCCACTCTGATATATGGCCCAGCTCTTATCTAGCAGCTAAGGAGGACAGTGAGAATTCCAGCTTGTGGGATTTCAGCTAGTGTTTTTTTCCCAGATTGCTAAAAAAAAAGCCATCTACAGAATCCACCATTAACTCCAACCTTCCCATTTCTGTCACAAAACCCAGT
Organism: Neoceratodus forsteri; assembly: GCA_016271365.2. Lineage (NCBI taxonomy): Eukaryota > Metazoa > Chordata > Ceratodontiformes > Ceratodontidae > Neoceratodus > Neoceratodus forsteri. The sequence continues at coordinate 981,741,641 of CM028131.1, read as the reverse complement.
ATGGTTAATCCATAATGGTTGTACTGGTGACTTTATCAACTCCAGTTTTCACAGTTTTGCCAGTCACAGTCAGATCAGCAGTATTAGTTACCAGCTTTGGATATTCTCATCCCTTCTTCCTATTCATCGTACTGCATTTGTCTTATCTTCTTTCTCACTGTTTTTCTCCAGTAAGTGATGGGCACCATATGCATCCCATAATCTCCTGCAGGTTTGCTCCTGCTGTTTTCCTCAGTTATGTTTCACTGATGGCTTTTTGTCCGTGTTACTGCACACTCTTTTAGTATTCCCTTTGGTCCTCACATGTACCATTTCCAATCCTGAGACTTATAAACTGCTGCCCACAGAATTATTTCTCACATTTTAATATTAGTTTTGCTGGGCACTTCCACATGGATGCATTATATATAGCCATGTGTGATTTATATTTATTATTAGACACAAAAGGTCCAGAACATTGTGCTTTCTGCCTTTTACTTTTTTGTTAGGAGAAGTTATGGCTCAAATCCATTTCTGTGAATTTTTAAATGTTAAATCTGGCTCAGATAATCTTCACTGAATCCAATCACTATTATATCCATCTCAGCATGTGAGTCATAGATACAATGCCCTTAAATACTGGTATGATTTTCTCATCCCTACCATGTAGTCTCCCAATGTTTTTTTTTGTTTGCTTGTTTTAACAGCAAGTTAAATCTAGTGCTGAACACAATGTTGTGAGTTTGTGGTTCAGTTTTCATTTTAACTTCTTTATTCTGGTATTTTCTATACATTTACTTGTCTGGGTAATCAAACAATTGCAGGAGCCACACACTCTGACTAGGATTTACAAAAGACATTGGCTCCAATTTTAGAAGTTTGGCGCAAATTGCCGCCAAAGGCGACTTGTGCCAAATGCCGTTGTGACATGGACCCTGCGCCTTATTCTAGAAGGGGAATGGTCCATGCGGCTAAGTCCCATGACTTACAACATATGGAAAAGTATGCCAGCCTATGGATGTAGCTGAAGGGCATGTCACAAGTCACAGCCTCCCCCAGCAAGCGTGAGTGACCCCCCCAAGCCCCACAGGGCAGATGTGTCCCCCCATCCAGGACCTGACCTGATGTTCTGCCGTAAACAGATAGTTATTTATAGCCTCAAGAGCCCTGGTAGTCTAATGACCCTCCACCTGTCCCACTCAGCAGTGCTAGTCCACCCACATCCCCCGGCCCATCCCCAACCAGCAACTGGCACAGCCCACTTCTCACCTCCACAGTTAGTCGCTGACTGAGCACCGTATGAGAGCTTACAGTAATGATGCACTCAGAAATGAATAAATACTCATTTATTTCTGAGCACATCTTTATGGTGAGCGATCATGCGGTGCTCAGTCGGCAGCTGACCGTGGAGGTGAAAGGTGGGCTGTGCCAGTCTCCGGCTGGGAATGGGTTGGGGGTGACTAACACTGCTGGGTGGGGTTCAGTGAGGGCCACTGAACTACCGGGGATCTAAGGGTTCTAATATTTACAACTGTGGCAACATATCGGGTCAGGGTATGGATGGTAAACAGCTGCCCTGCTTGGCATTAGCATTGGAGGTCAGGCATGATGTGTGTGGACTGTCCTGCAGGACATTAAGGGTTTGGGGTTCTGGGTGCGAGATGCCCAGCTGGGCACATCTGCTGTAGGGGATCGGGGGCTGGGGGGTTGTGGGCTGCCCTGTAGGGCACCAGTGGGGGTGTTCTGGGCATGGGAGGAAATCCTGGAGTGGGTGCAGCAAGTCACCATAACCCCCAGAGGATGTATGTACAGTTACACTAGCTAAATTCTGGTGTAACGTACATTGCCGGTTCTTCTCCGGGGGTTCTTGTAGAATCCCGACATTGGGGACTTTGTTGCTGCCCTACTAGAATCAGGCACAACTGCTACTGTAAACCCCCTAGCACCATGTCACAGGGGATTTATGGTACAACTGCTGGTGTAACTGCTCTTTGGCTCAAGTGGCCTGTGACACGTCGCAGGCCACATTGTAGAATCCTGTATGTCACAACTGCTAAGGTAACTTGCTACTTGCACCATTCTTTTTGGTGCAAGTGCTGTTATGCTAGGTGTAACTCTTTTAGAATCAGACCCCTTGGGTCTAAGTCCCACAACTCAATGGCAGTTGTGGCCAAAAATCCCTGCAGCTGCAGAGAGTGAAATACACAGCCGCTGCACTTGCAGCAGATGAAACAGCTGGTTCAACGAGCCATAACAGATCTCGACAGCTACAGAGTTCTCCGGGCAACATTGCTTGCAAGCCATCGTAAATCGTGGATCTGGTCATAATCCAGCTCCACCTTTGTGAATGCCCACGGCTGTGGTAACCTGTGGAGCCACAAGTGGCAACCCTCTTGCACCCATTTTTTTCCCACAGCTGCTGGTATATCGGGTGGTTCTTGAATCTAGCCCTCTGTCTTCAAGGTTTCTGACACCCACTGAGACTGACAAGGTGAAATGAAGTTCATTAACTCCTAAACTTTGAGGACTGTCCATAGACATCCATAACTTTCTCCAATGGTGCTTCTACTCAGTTCAAGAAAAAAGCTCATGTACTGTTCATCAAAACAAATTCTGTGAAGTTGCTGTATCGTTAATAGACACTGAAGTACAGTACTAAGAAAAAAACAAATTTGCACAACTAATTGGTACGTGGCTGCATTCTTGAAAACCTTGTACCAAAAGCAAGGATATTTGTTCAGTAAAATGAAAAATAAGCCAAAAGGAAATAAATGTTTTTTTGTTTTTTTTTAAATGCTGTCGTAAGCACTGATATGTGCATCCATATGATAAAGTTGTGATCCTCAGCTTCCTGTAACTTTATTTTATTATTTATTTATTTTTGGTCATCCCTCTGTTTAGGGGATGGTGGCGGCAGAGACAGTGGAGGAGTTCAAGACGGGGTGGGACAGGTACAGGGGAAGGGTTCTGGATGCAAAATCCTGTGCAGTCGGAATATCTGCGACAGGGAAGGGAGAAGCTAGAGAGGATGAGGGGAGCAGCAAGGTCAGCTCCCAGGGTGGGGGCTGACCAAACAAGCAGACACGAAAGACTGTTAGGCCTATTCTGCTAGCATTTTAGTATGTTAGTATGTTTATACCTATTTTCTGAAGCCAAAATGTGACATGGAATGTCATACAGTATGTTGTAGTAGTATGTGTAAACAGCAGTATGTGATGTACTGTATTTTGTTACAATAAAGGTTTCTTTGCATCAGTGTGCGTGTGTGTGTCTTTTCATCTGTATGCTTTTTTTTTAAATCAATTTCTCATATTTTAGGGACCTCAATAACTGGTTCTCAATGTTTCAGCTGGTGTCTGGTGCTGCCACATTCAGAACATTGCCCCATATTCATGCTTTTCTATGCTAAAGTTCATTTTTTGTATGCTCCCCCTTTTGCCACTTGTGCCCCAGTTATAATGACACTTGTTAACCTTTTGTTGGTGTTTTACTGAAAGAGCTTTGTTTGCCATTGTTCACAACCCACAATTGTGTCCATGCTTCCCAGATATATGTTCAGAACTGACTTCTCACCCACATTGGTCGTGTGCCCCTTGAGATTCCTGGGGCTTGTGAGGTGGCTGCAGTGCAGGGGGCTATAAATGACATTGATTTCCATGGTAGGCTTTCTCCCATTTCCTGACCACGAGGCAGAGACTGTTCCATGTCCTCTCACTTCACCACCTGTTGCACTACAAACAGAGTCACACCAATCTGATTTGCCCTTTTTACAATCAGAACCACAAATTACCGGCTTTAATGTAAGCTGATCATTTTGATAACTTGGTGGGGTAGAAGGTTCAGGAATGGTGGTTGGGGAAAACAACAAGGAGAATGTTGATGAATTCTCTCTGGAGATAGTTTTTCAAGTTTTTTCTCCAAAACGAATCACACACTTGGCTGAGTCTTTGAATGTTCATATCCAGGTATGTGACACCTAATTAAATTACCAATCTCCCTTGGTGATTTAGCCTTTCTCAACCTTGTGGTCTGGCTGCTTGTCTAAAATTTGATTATATGCTCCCTAAGTCCACATAGAATGATGTTGCATTCTTGAATGAATTAAACAATTTACTCAATATGCAGTATTCATTCTGTAGGGATTTTGGAGGCATATTGTTGGGTGGTGTGTGTCTGGGGGGGGGCATAGAATTTGTCTTGACAGTGCTTTACTGTTTATAAAGTGTTTACATATGGAGGCAGTATAGTGCAGTGGTTTAAAGCTCTGAGCTGAAATCTGGTGACATCCAGCAAACCAAACCTGGGTTTGAATCCCACAAATTCCACTTGCATACTGTGCGACCCTGAGCAAGTCACTTAACTTCCTCTGTGCTCCCAGGTTGCACCTGTAAAAAAGCTTTCAGCTTAGTGTGCTACTCCTGGTTAAACAACTTAAATAAAAAAAAAAAAAAACAACTTTTTTATAACATGGTTGGATGTCTAGCGCCAGACCTCGAATCCACCAGAATTTAACTAGTGTAACTGTACATATGTCCTCCTGGGGTTCTGGTGACCTGCTGCACCCACTCCAGGATTTTCCCACATGCCCAGAACACCCCCATCGGTGCTCCACAGGGCAGCCCACAACCCCCCAGCCCCTGATCCCAGACAGCAGATGTGCCCAGCTGGGTATTTCACACCATGTGGGTAGTGGGGTCTGTTGGGTGGATACGATGATGTAAACCTGCACATTGAATAACAGCACCCTTCAAAAAAGTCCAGATTGCACAATAGTACTGCAGAGTGACACCCATCCAAATTGCATGGGCACCAGTGTTTGGTCTTTGATGAGTAGACACATTGAGACCGTGTATGTGTGTGGGGGGGGGGGGGATTGGCTCCACATCGTTGTTTTGTGTTAGCATTTTTTCTGTTTTTCTGGGCAGCAACAGGGGCTATGAAACCAGCAAAGCGTGGTTTTAATATGGCTGCATGCTGAGCACCCCTTTGATTGATGCTCAACATTCAGCCATATTGAGACCATGCAGTGTGTGTGTGTGTGTGTGTGTGTGTGTGTGGGGGGGGGGGGAGTTGGCTCTGTATCATTGTTTTGTGTTTCCAGTGGTTTTTCTGTTTTGCTGGGGAATGTCAGAGACTTTAAAACCAGTGCTGCATGGTTTTAACGTGGCTGGTTGTTAAGCACCCCTTTGTTTGGTGTTCGATGTTCTGCCACATTGAGACCATGTGGTGTGCTTGTGGAGGAGGGGTGGCTCTGCATCATACTTTTTGGTTTGCAATGTCTTTCCTGTTCAGTTGGGCAATGTCAGGAACTTTCTAACCAGCACTGTGTGGTTTTAACATGACAGGATGCTGATCACCCCATTCCTTGTGCTTGATGTTCAGCCATGTTGAGACCACGTAGTGTTTGTGTGTGTGTGTTGGAGGGGGAAAGGGGGTTGGCTGTGCATCATTGTTTTCTGTTTGCAATATTTTTCCATTTTGGGGGGGGTTAATGCTGGGAACTTTAAAATCAGCAATGTATAGTTTTAACATGGCTGGTGCTAAGCACCTCTTTGTTGGTGCTAACCTTTAGCCATGTTGAGACCATGTGGTGCATGTGTGTGTGTGTGTGGGGGGGTCTGGCTCTGCATTGTTTTTGCTTTTTTTTACAATGTTTTGTCTGGTTTGCTGGATAACACTGCTGACTTTATAACCAGCACCCCATGGTTTTAACATGGCAGGATACTGAGTAGCCTTTTGTTTTGTACTCAGCATTCAGCCTTGTTGTGATTTTTGAAACATAGAAACAAAATTTGCTGGCAGATAAAGACTGCTTGGCCCACCTAGTCTGCCATGTTTCCCTGCCTATAGTATCACCACATATCCTACTTGATCTCAGTCCCATACAGCACCCATCCCCTTTCTCTACAGATTCCCTTATGCCTATCCTACGCATTCTTGAACCTCTCCACTGTTTTCACCCCCCCACCACCTCTGCCTGAAGACTGTTCAAGGAATCCACCACTCTTTCTGCAAAGAAGGGCTTCCTCACATCTCTCCTGAATTTACCCCATCCAGTATCTTGTTATTGGGTATTACTGGGGGTTTATAGACAAAAGAACGCAATTAGCCCATTGAGATTGTCTCTCACAAAAATTGTTGGTGAATTAGATCATAATGTGTTTTGAATGGAAATATTTGTCTAGCCCAATTTTAAACTCATTGAGTGTTGTTAATTTGAAGAGCTCTTTTGGCAATGCATTCCATAATTTGGCTGCCCATATAGTAAAATAGCCAGTTCCTTTGCTAGTATTAGCCCTGGGAATCATAACCTGTCTATCATGGGATCATAAGTTGACCATTCGACTATAGTATCTGAGTCCATATTTTGACATCAAGTTAGATGAAACTAGAATTTTGAATATGAATAATAGTTCCCTTCTTTGTCTTCTTTCCTTTAATTCAAATGTATTTGTTATGCCCCCCGTCCTTGAGCACCTACTTTCCCCTAAACCTTCCTCCTCCACCCTCAGTCCATGACCACTAATTGTAGCACCCACCCTTCTCATGAATAAGCTCCCCCCTACTTTATTAATCCCCTTCATGTACTTGAACATTTCCATCATGTCCCCTCTCTCCCTTCTGTTCTCCAGCAGGTACAAATCAAACACTCTCAACCTCTCTTCATAGAGCTTCCCATTCAAACCATGCACCATCTTAGTGGCCCTTTTCCGAACTCTTTTAATCCCATCTATGTTCTTGTGTAGGTGAGGTCTGCAGAACTGAATCCCGTACTCCAGGTGAGGCCTCACTATGGATTTATAAAGTGGCATCAGCACCTCCCTCCTTCTGCTTGTTATATCTCTCCTTATGCACACCAGCATTCCATTTGTTTTGCCCACTACCTTGTTGTATTAGGACCCTACCTTTAAGGTTGTCTGAATTTATGACCCCCAGATCCTCTCCTGCTCAGCTGCTTTCATCCCCCCATGTGTAATTTGCTTGCAGGTTATTCTGCCCCGTGTGTATCACTGTGCATTTTTTTGGCATTGAATTTCAGCTGCCATGTTTCTGACCATCCCTCCAGCAACCTTAGATCCTCCCTCATAGCCTCCTCTCCCTCTGGGGTGTCCACCTTATTGCAGATCTTTGCATCATCTGCAAATAGGCAGACCTTCCCTTGAAGCCCTTCAGCTATGTCACTGATGTAGATGTTAAACAGGATAGGCCCCAACAACAACCCCTGGGGGACTCCACTCAACACCCCTTCCTCCCTGGAATGTACCCCATTTACCACCACCCTCTGGCTTCTACCCACCAGCCAGTTCTCCACCCACCTTGTTATTTTCTCTTCCACCCCCCAAACCCTCCAGTTTATTTACAGGCCTTCTGTGGGGACAGTGTCAAAGGCCTTCCTGAAGTCCCGATAGACCAATCCATTGCCACTCCCTGAGCAGCCACTCTCATCACTCAATCAAAGAACTCAATCAGGTTTGTCTGACATGACCTCCCTTGTGTGAAGCCATGCTACCGGATGTCCTGCAGCTCTCAACGACCAAGTAGCTGACTACCCTTTCTTTTAATATTGTCTCCATGTGGATTATTTTGATCAATACACATGTTAGGCTATGATTTTGTTCATTTTGTTAACTTTAACATGCTGAAATTGTGTTGTGTTCCAACTGACTTTCTCTTTGGCAAACCACAGTACAGTACACCTCTTCATATTCCTGGTGGTCTAGTGGTTATGTGTTGTCCTGATGATTGTAGCAAAGTTCGGGTCTAATCCAATGCCAAAGTTCATGCTTTCTTGGTAATCCAAAAATTATGCTTCTCTTGTAGTCTTCTTTTTCCTTATGACCCCCCCCCCCACAGCTAGCCCACCACCCAAAAAACAGTCCACTGCTCACATTCTGTCCTAATTACTGACTGGGATTGCATATGAGCTTCCCAATCACACAAAGAGAATTATGACACTTCAGATTGCAGTCCTGTACCTGAGAGTATAGTGCACATCTATACTGATACACTTCATTGACTGGCACTGTTAAATGATGCCTCCCAAATCACTCTCCAGTCTTCTTTCATCAGTGTTTCATTTCTGCTCCCACAATAAATATCCAGTGGATCACCACCCTTATGCACAACTAAGGCAGTATGTACAGTCCCCTATTTTGATTTTTTCCCACCTCATTAACTAACAACCAGATCTTCCTGGGAAGCCAAGAAAGAAGCATTGAGACACACTGGGAAAACTGCTGTTCATACCCTCATAAGGGCTGGACTTGCTATGGATAACAATAGTATTAGGCAGGGGAGGCATATTAATGTCTTGACTGAATCCACCTGACCTCCACCGTCAGTCTACTCCCTTACCTGTGAACTGAAGAACCCCTCAAGACAGTCCTCAGCAATCCTCCTCCAGTCCTTTTCTGTGCCCTTCTTCACAGTGTGCGTTGGCTGGATCAGCAATGTTCTGAGTCTTGAATGCCGTATACACAGTCCCCCCAATACTGTCACAACAAATCTCAACAAACCCCTGAAGGGTAATCTCCCTACACTGAATCCAGGTAACAATTTAGGTGCTGCCTGCCACTCCAAGTATTTGCCATTGCTACCTGCTCTCATCTGTGGTCTTGCAGTGATCACAGTGCTGGCAGACCCACATCTCAGATCTCATAATGATCAGTTCAACTTTCCCTCCTCCTGTCTTCCCCCTACTCTGAATATAACTGTACCCTGCAGGAATAGCCTCCTCAATCCCCTCTGGCAATTGTTAATCACTCCTTCTCCCTGCATTGAAAATGGGTGCATGCACCACGCTGCCACATCATGAATACAGTTAGTACAGTCTCACTTTTTTTGTCATCTCAATAATAAGCATGATCTTTCCAGTAAGTCAGGCTGCTAGTAGCTGGGCACAAGGAGAAAAAAGGGCTTTCCTACCCTTATAAGGTCTAGGCTACCTATGATTAGGGACAATTAAATGATGTGCATAATGATGCAGGCACCTGTTATTTAATGTTGCCTAATCAGATGTAGCCTAGATCTTATAAGGGTAAGAAAGTCCATTTTACCTCCTCGTGCCTTGCTGCTATCAGCCTAGCTTACCAAAAAGATAATGTTTATTTTTAATATGTCAAAAAAATGGACTTTACTAATGGCATTCATCATGTGGGAGAGTGGTGAACTCACCAGTTTTTGATTTGGGAAGCAGGAGTGAAGAATGAATACTAGAGGGGGACTGTAGGATACAGCTATATTCAGGGACTGGAGAAGACTGGGGGGAAGGTGAGAAGATCATTGGTAGATCTGAAAGTATGGCTACCAGCACCATGATCGCTACCTGACTATGGATGAGAGCAGACAGTGATGACAAAATACTCAGAGTGACACTGTGGTGCCTAACTAGATACCTGGATTCAGTGTGGGGAGATTGTCTTGGGGGAGGTCAAGATTTGTTGAGGCAGTATTGAGGAGACTGTATATACCACATTCAAGATTCAGAAGGATGGGGAGCCAGACAACTACCATTGTGGAGGAGGGCATGAACAGGGACTGCAAGAGGACTGCTGAGGACAGTCCTGCCAGATTCTGCTGATCATAGGCAAGGGGGTAGACAAATGCTGGAGGTCAGGAGGATTCAATCAAGATATTAGTATGTCTCCCCAGCATAATAATGTTCTTATCCATAATAAGTCTAACCCTAATGAGGGTATGAACAGCATATTTTCTGGTGTGTTCTGGTACTTATTGCGTGTCTGTCCAGGAAGATGTAGTTGCTGGTCAATGAGGCAGAAAATAAAATGGGTGACTGTACATACTGCCTTCATTGTGCAAAAGGGTGGTGTTCCACCCAATGTTTATTATGGGAGCAGAAGCAAAAAAACTCATGAAAGAGGACAAGAGAGTGATTTGGGAGGCATCACTTAACAGTGCCAGTCAATGAAGAGTATTGGTATAGACGTGCGGTACTGTCTGAGGCATAAGATTATGATCTGAAGTGTGATATCCTCTTTGTGGGACTGGGAAGATCGTATGTGGCCCCAGGCAATACTAAGGACAGAGTGTGAATGGTGGACTGTTTGATGGCTGGTAGGCTAGCTGCAGCGGGGGTTTATAAGGAAAAAGAAGACAATAAAAGAATCATATTTTTGGATTGCCAACGAAGCATGATCATTTACATTGGACCAGATCAGAGCTTCAGTACAACCATCAGGACATCACATAACCATTAGACTACCAGTATTTCAAGAGTTGTACTGTACTGCAGTTTGCCATAGAGAAAGTCAGTTGAATTACAACACAATTTTGGCTCATTAAGGAAACAAAATAAACAAAATCATAGCCTAACATGGGTATTGATCAAAATAATCCACCTGTTAATTCATGGTTTTGATCATTTTGGTAAAACAATTCTAAATAAAGGGGGAAAACCGAACTAGTTAGCACTACAGAGTGCCATGTAGCTCTCTGCCTCTAGCTCCAATTATGTCATCACTTCACACATTTGGCAGCCATTTTAGGGAACAGACAGAGCAGGTTTTCTTAAAATGGGAAGGCTGATGCTTACTTTTTCAGATGCTGCACAACTATTTATGTTTTTCACATAAATACAACGTTAGCATCAATGTAAACAGCAGCCTTTTCTTTAGCCCCTTATGAAATTTAATTTTTGAATAGTTTGTTGGCAAAATGTTGTGTAGGTGTCCTTTAATGTAACCACTGATGCTTCCCACTCATCCATGAAGTGACATAGCACAGAGCCGTAGAGTACACTCATTCAAGAATGAGTCTGTAATTTTTGTAGGCATGTCAGTAAAAACTCTCTTCTGTTTCTAAGTTGTTCATTGAGCTCATCAGAGTTATCCTGATTTGAAAATGAGTGCTCTAACCATTTGAAATATGCACATAAAAATTCAAACTGGGTCTCTGGGTCTGCACAGAAGCATTGATCCTACTGCACATGACTGGAGTCCCAGCTTTAATTTTCAAGTGCATATATCAAATAGTTAGAACACTTGTTTTCAAATGGGGATAACGTTGATGAGCTCAATGAATGATTTAGAAGCAGAACGGGTTTTTACTAATATGGCTACAAAATTTACATACTCATTCCTGAATGAGTTTACCCCACAGATCAGCACAATGTCATGTCATGGCTGTGCTGGGAGCATCGGTGGTGACATTAAAGTAAAAATGAGTTAAATGTATTTTTAGTATAAAAGATGCTATGTGTTACTTTTGCAGATATATTGGTATCTTCAAAATTTGTGGGCAGAGTAGTTTGCAACAAGATCACAGGTCACATTTACTGTGACTGAACAGGAAATCATAAAAAGAAGCTGACAGTGTCCCTTTAAAAAGTGTTATTGTTTAGGTTATACAGTTTGATTGTTTTGTGTTTGATGTACAGAGTTTTATTTACTTAAGCTTTTACTGAAAGAAAGTTGATGTGCACCACTCTACTTCATTCTGTCATATGGGTTATTCAATTGTTTCTGTTGTGAATTTATGAATGCCTTTATGCCATCATACCTGTTGTGAGGCAATTGAGAGTGCTGTCCTTCATTCTGTTGTTTTATCTTTCCTGAAGCAATGGAATGTACTCTCATTCACTCTATCATTTCATCTGTTCTGAAGCAATTGATGCATGCCTTATTTCCATTGTGTTCATTGTGAAGCAATCAACGTGTTCTCTTCTTTGTTCCATTGTTTCATTTGTTCTGAAGCAATTGATATGTACTCCCCTTCCTTCTGTTGTTTCATCTGTTCTGAAGCAGTTCATCTGCACTTTCCTTTGTTCATCTGTTTTGAAGCAATCTACGTATGCCTTCATTCCATAGTATCTGTTGCGAAACAATTGATTTTTGCTCTCCTTCATTCTGTTTGTCCATCTGTTCTGAAGCAATTGATGTGTGCTCTCGTTCATTCTGTCCCTTCATCTGTTCTAAAGCAATTTTTGTACCGCTTAGTTCCATAATATCTATTGTGAAGCAATGATGTGCACTCTACTTCCTTCATCTCATCATTTCATCTGTTCTGAAGCAATCGCTGTATGCCTTTGTTCTGTTATGTGTGTTGTGTAGCAATTAACATGTACGCTCCTTCATTCCATCATTTCATCTTTTCTAAAGCAATAGATGTGTACTCTCCTTCATTCTGTCCTTTCAACTGTTCTGAAGCAGTCTGTCTGTGCCTACATTCCATCTTCTCCGTTGTGAATCAATAGGTATATGCTGTCCTTCATTTTCTCGATTCATCAGCTATGAAACAACTGATGTACTTTCTCCTTTGTTCTGTCTTATCTCTGTAAAATGAAAATAGTGTGTAATTGCTGACTAATGCCTGGATTGTGTGTTTAAAGATTTTCAGAATAATGGAACATCACCAGAGATTAAGACCATGCATGTCTGCTGCAGCCTTGCTCAGCGATGCATTGAGTATCACTTCCACACCGCTACACTCTGCAAAGGTGAAAAGAAAACACTGTACAGAAAGGGTGAAAAATGACTGCAAGCATTATGAATCATATCTGTCAACCTATAAAGCTCAGTCCTAAGCTTACCATGATAATTTGGTTGAGGGCATCTAGGCTGTGAATACAAAAGTACAGTGAATGGCAAAAGCAGAAAACATCAGAGCATGTTGAGTGTACAGTGCTAATCAAACTGACTACCACAGGAGATGAACCAAAACAGAATCACCAAAGAGACATTTGGAAAGATCAAAAAAGATAACAACTGTGGTGATGTCAACTTCCAATGATGTCACCAGGGCATGGTTGGATGGTGTTAGACCTCTGTCTGGAGGACCCAAAAAAATATCTCTAAATTTGTAAATGCCATAACAAAACTTACAATACTGCTGAGGTATTTCTAACTCTCCATAATAAAAAATCCAATATTACAAAAGAACTTCAGACAAGCAGAGGATGGTGGTGGATTTAGGATCTGCGACTAAGACTGTGAGGGTTTGCTGCATCAAGCCTCCTACAGCATGTTCTAAACATGGCTCACTGGCTAAACTACCTAAATACCTTAAAAAAGGCAAAATGTTGGATCACATCATGTAGAAACTGCAGCATTCTGTGCTAAAATGGAGACTAACTTTGAAACACTTAACAGAAAAGTTGCACACCTGTGGACAAGAATAGGAACAATGGACAAATATCTCATCACTACTGTTCCTGTATAGTGGTGGGCAGTGGGCTCAGTCCACTCCATGAAGCAATTCGCAGGCAAGGCAGATCGCAGTGCTCCGCAATGTGAAGCTTATAGTACTTGATGTTATAATGAGGAGCGTGATCCATTGGGCATAATGGCTTCACGTTACTCTCACCGCCCCAGGCCACTACTCTGCCAAATTTAAGGTGAAGTGCATTGCAGGCAGTGCACTTCGCCTCACTTCACCTTGTTTTTGAGCTCCAAAGGTGAATTTTGCAGTGATTCATGGGATTTCAGTTCACATGGACTCTATATTGATCTGCACAGCCTCAGTTTGGGGTAGTATGAGTAGGAAGGAGTAGGAGACAGTATGCCCTGATAGCTGTCTGTGATAGGAATCTTGTAAAAGCTGTTCAAAAAGCACTTTTGCTTTTTTTTGGGGATCCAACTTTAGTTCATTGATTGTAGGAAACCCTCCTGTGCTCATATCATCAAGCGTTTTGGTTTTTGTGTGGATTTTGAATGTTAACTTACAACATTAAGTGTGTGTGATGAAAGACAGTGAAAGTGTGCTTTGGGAGAGGGGTGTATCTGTGGTGTAGGTAGATTTAAATTGGCGAAATAGTGATTTCTTTGTTTTTTGGTTATAGTTTTGTTATATAACTGACTGTGTTACTGTACACATGGTAATATTGTCAGTAATAGTAGAAATTTTCTTGCTGTTTGTTGTGTGGATGTGGTGCAGCAGTTCATAAGTTCAGGTTGTCTACTCTACAAATTTACAATACAGAACATGGCATAGTACTGAACTTTTGTATTTGCGATGCATTTATCGTTCAGCATTGTACACAAAGGCCCAGATATTCAAACTGCACCAGGCTGTGGTGCAAGCATGGGTGCAGCTCAACTTGGCTGCATAGGGGTGTGGACTAAGCGATATTCAAAGGAGCTGCACCATGGCTCAGCAGCTTTGAATATCGCACCCTGACCACCCCCAGTGTGCATGGCACAGTGGCACTGTACCAGTGCAAGTGGCCAGAGTGGATCTTGGAGATGTGCTAGCACAAGTTCCATTGCACCATGCACAGCAACCGCGATATTCAAAACTTGACATGCAAATGGGACCATAATGTATGCAGGGCATACATGGGGCCATTTTTCATGTCATTATGGCCCCATTTGCATGCAGGTGCACTGATCCCTGATGACTTGCACCTGGCACCCTGCCAGGCAGAAGCCGTTGGGGACTAATGCCCCCTGCAGCCCGATCGCGGGCATCTGTCCAAAAATAGAAAACAGTCCTATATCCCTGGTGGTCCAGTGGACTGCTATCTGCCCGATCACAGGCATTTGTAAAATCCAGAGAAGTCCAATATCCCTGGTGGTCCAGTGGACCTCTATCTGCCCGATCGTGGGCAATTGTAAAAAGAAAATAGATCCTATATCCCTGGTGGTCCAGTGGACTGCTATCCCTGGTGGTCCAGTGGACTGCTGTTTGCCCAATTGTGGGCATCATTACAAAAAAAATACTTCCAACATCCCTGGTGGTCTAGTGGTACCCGCCCACTGAGCCCCACCGCCCCGCTCCCCCCGGTCAGCTAGCGGGCGGCAGCACCCAACCCATCTGCCGCCCCGCTGCCCACCGACTGACACCTCAGTAGGGCTGCACACCCATTGGTTCAGAGCGTGAGCCAATGGGCATCCAACCTACCCGTACTACACATTCAGATATGTGAATGAATCATTCACATATCTGGAATATGTGTACAATAGAAACTGCATGCCCGATGGCTCATGCTGTGAACAATAGACATCCCAATGAGGTGTCAGTCAGTGGGCAGTGGGCGGCTAGGCAGGTAAGTGCTGCCACCTGCATGGCTGGACTGGGGAGTGGGGTGGGGGCTCAGTGAGGGTGGGTGGTGGGGTACCACTAGACCACCAGGAATATTGAAAGCATTTTTGTAATGATGCCCACGATCGGGCAAACAGCAGTCCACTGGACCACCAGGGATATTGGACTTCTCTAGATTTCACAAATGCCCGTGATAGGGTCCACTGGACCACCAGGGCTATAGGACTGTTTTCTAGTTTTGTATAGATGTCCGCGATTGGGCAGATAGCGGTCCACTGGACCACCAGGGATATCAGACTGCGTTCTATTTTTGGACAGATGCCATCCTGATTGCGGCCCACTGGACCACCAGGGATGTTGGAATTTAAGGTTTTTTTACAAATGCCCACGATCGGGCATGGGGGGGCACCGCCAGGTGCAGCCAGAACTCGGTTGGCCACCCACAGGTTGTAGCTGATGTGTTGCACCCTGCAATGCGGAAGCTCACCTGTGGGTGGCCATCAGTTTTCCTTTTTTTTTTGGCTTAACTTTGTGGTGGCACAGGTAGTGGTTGCACATACATGGCTCTGCACATCCCGGGCTGAATATCAGATTGTGTAGGTTATGCATGGGCACAGCCCCCCCACCTGTGCCTGCATACATTACTGATGCGCTCCAGATCATCAGGATTTGTGCCGCGCACTTTTCCCTTTTGAATATGATGCCAGGGCGCATCAGTGGGTTGCGCATGGTGCAACACTGTTGCGCCATGTGCAACTCTTTTGAATATCTGGGCCAAACTGTTTTGTGTGTGAGTGTGTGTGCAGTGTTGCGTGCATCAAATAATACACATTTTATTGTGCCACAGACTAGTGTAATTGCAAGCACAGCAGTGTGAACCTGCTGTCCACTGCAGCTGCCTGATTTTGTACTGCGATCGTGGTATCTGTTCTTAGTTTTTCTGCTTGTAGTGCTGTAAAAATCAGCACTGTCTGCATTCAGTGCTCCCCCCCCACCCCCACGTTCAAAAGGTATTTTTTACCAGATTGGATTGATTTTGTGACCTCATCAGCACCACTGGTTACTGAAGTTGTTTTAATTCTGTGACAGTCTCAGAGTAGTCTCTTATCTGTTGCTGAAGCCACAGTTGTTTACTTGGCTTCACATCCAGCGTCCCTCCAATTAGAGAGTGAATGTATCAAAATCTGAATTTGGTTATAATATTTGTGGTTGATCCCACAAAATGCCTGCAAAGAGACGTGCAAGCAAAGCTGTTTCTTGCCATGGCAATGTTGGCAGTAAGATGGTCTGTGGGCGTGGTAGTAGTGCGCAGGTGCAGAAGTGCATTGCTGATGTGAGGAAAGGTATTTCTCCTGCAATGTTTTCTACAGCCCAATCAGTAGTTTCACTCTTAGTTGGAGGACATGATGTTTTCTCAGCTGGTGGTGTTAGTGTTACTGGTGTTAGCGGAGGCGGAGGTAGTATTAGTATTGTTGCGTCAAGTTCTAATTCTGACCAGTGTACCATATCCAAAAATATTGAGTGTGAAGCAGTGCAAGTGAGTAGCAGCATAGATGATGTCAAACTTCCCAGTAACATCTCAGTAACTGAACCTCAGGTTTCTGATGATCATGTCAACGATAGCATACAATGTGGTATTCTGTCCACCATGGCATTTAACGTTACGCATTTTCCATGCAGTGATTCACAGTGAGGTGAAAAAATATCAGGTAATGGTGGTGTAGATGCTGCTGATGAATGTGATGATAATGATGATGTTGCTGTTGTTGCAACATGCAGTCCACATGATAGCATCCAAGCAGAAGATGGGGATGTGTGTGACATTGATGAATATGATGATGATGTAATTGACCCCAGTTGGGAACCGGAGAAAAAGAAATTAAAAGTGGCTGTGTCTGAGTCTGTTTGCAGGAATCCCCCCCCGTAAAAACTTGTGATCTACCGGTTTTAGTTGATGATGATGATCACCCAGTAATCAATATGATAGGTAGTCATGGTGGTCAGTTGCAGTCCAGGTGTGCAGTGCCCAAAACATCATGTGCCGCCTCCACTTCAGTGCTTAAAATAATGGACTTAAATAAGCCACATCATGGACATGTTAAAAGTAGAGCATCACAATCCCTTGTTTGGGATTTTTTTGTTCAAGATACAAATGATGATTCAGTTGCAATCTGCCAGGTTTGCCATGTGTGTGTGAGTCGAGGTAAAAAGGGGAGCCATCTGGGTACAGGAGGACAGCATACGCATCTTAAGAATAGACACTTGGCACTGTGGACCCAGCACAAGCTGGCAGCTAATACCACAGTGGGGCATTCACCCATGTCTCCGGCAGCCATAGCCAGCTTGTTATCCCCTTCCATGACTGTTAAGCCCAGTAGGAAATTAAACATGTGCAGTAGTGCTGTAATAAGAGCAGAGGATTACTACAGGCATGATGAGGTGGAGGACCATAATGACTTTGAAATGTTGCGCAGTGCTGATGAGAGTAGCAGTTTTTGTGGTGGTGGTGGTGGTGGTGAATGCAGTATGTCTAGTGCAAGTGGTACATCAACCCCGGTTGCAAATTTGGCAAAATAACAGCATTTCTTGGTTTGCCATCATCACCTGTGCAACCGTCTTCATCAAATGTCCACACTCTATGCCCTGCCAATGCCATTCATCACAGAGCACAACCATTTGTAATCAGCACTCCCTGTGTAAAAAGTTTAAGTCAGCCCACGTTACAGAGTGTTTTTGCGCATAAGCTGAAGTACCCCTTGAATCATACAGTGTCAAGTGAACTCAATGCTGCTGTAGCAGAAATGCTGGCAATTGATCTTTTGCCCTTCTACTTTGTGGAGAATTCTGGGTTCCAGTGGTTTGCTGCACATGCCTATCCAAAATGGAAAGTCCCATCCAGGACATACTTTTCTACCCGTGCTGTCCCCGAGTTGTTCAGCACTGTGTCCGACTCAGAAAGACATGCCCTTCAACATTCCTCCTCTCCATTCATCCATTAAGTATGGATATGTGGACAAGTGGCAAAACAGCGGGAGTTCATATTTGTGTATAACTGCACACTGGGCCCAGGTGCCAGGGGTTGTTTGTGATGTTGGTAGTGTGAATAATTAATGCAGTAAGGTGGATTGTCGCGGTAGCAATCTTCCAGGAATATGACAGCATTCAACAATTGCTATGCGCAGTGTGACCTGTTCACACACTGGTGAGAACATGTTGGACGTGGTATTGACTTAAATTGACAGATGGCTAAACCCTCTGTCCCTGAGAGCTGGGTTCATAGCAAGTGACAATGGGTCAAATGTGATGAAATGCATCACGAATGGTGTTTTCTGTCATGTTCCATGCATGGCTCACTGCTTAAATCTTGTGGTTCAGGAGTTTCTGCAGCACCCTGATATAAAGAAAATGCTGACCGTTGCACAACATTTTTGCTCTCGCTTTTCAAGAGCTGGAAAGGCCCGTGACCAACTGCGGCAATTGCAGATATAAAACAGCCTGCCTCAGCACCACTTGAAGCTGGAAATTGTTACCCGATGTAACACCACTTTATACATGGCAGAGAGGTTGTATGAACAATATAAAGCCATCTCAGAATATCTTGCTATGCACACTAGCTGTGGCAGTTCTGGGGCCTCCATGTCTGTGATGACTGAACAGTGGTGCCTTATGGACTCTGTAATAACAATTTTGCTGCCTTTTGAACATGCCACACAGGCAGTGAGTGGTGAGTCTGCTCCATTAGCCAATCAATTCCACTACTGAGGTGCTGAGGCAGACATTGTGAATGTATAGCATAGCCTTGATGTTGCCGGAGATGGTGGTAGCAGTATGTTGCTGCAACACATGCTGACAGTATTCGACCAGAATCGCCACATTATGAGCATTCAGCGTAGTGACAACTTTGCATAGCAACAATGCTGGAGCCACGATACAAACGTGGATTGCATCAGTACTGGAGAGGGCCTGAACAGGTAAAAATATCAGTGGCCAACTGGTGCACTTGGTTCACAGGGCACAGAAGTCACATGCCAAGGACAGCAAACCTCAGCAGCATAATTCGGCTGAAGGTGTACCTGGAGGACCATCAAGCATGTCCTGCTAGGGAAGGGACTGCAGCTCCAGGTGGTCTGTCATCCAAAGTGGCTGGCATGAACTCGCTTTGGGAGGCTTTGTTCCAAGTGGGTATTAGTGAAATAAATGATTCAGGAGAACAGGATGATAAATCAACAATTGTACTTAGTGCAGCATAGAGAATGGTTGAGTCATATTTGTCTGAAAACAGGCATCTGTCAATAGCTGAAGATCCTCTTTTGTACTGGAGTGGAAAGGTCAGTGAATGGCCAGAGCTGACTGCAGTGGCACCGAAGTACCTCACATGCTCACCCTCCAGTGTAAGTGTTGAGAGGGTATTCAGCCAAGGCAGGTGCAATAGTCAGGGATCGTCAGACAAACCTGTCTCCTGCAAATGTTGGTTTGCTAACATTCAATAAAATGAATGAGAGGCACATACCAGCTGAGACTGCAACCTCGGTATTCATACCCCGGCCTAGTCATGGTGGTCTTGCTGATGTGAAAATGGAGCATCCTGGTGGCACTGGCAGTAGCTGCCTGAAACGGCCCACCACTGATGTAGATGACAACACAATGGAAAAGAATTTCCCAGTGGTCAGACTTCAGACATCGATGACTGTGAGGCAGCTTTCTTTATGAGGATGATGATGTGGTTAATGTTGGCAGGTTTTAACTGAAGTTTTAAAGGTGGTGTGCCCCCGTACCACCACCACTGGGACTGATGTTAGCCACTGCCACAATGAGTCTGTCTGCCCCGGCCACCACCACCACGGGACTGATGTTAGCCACTGCCATCATGAGTCTGTCTGCCCCTGAACCCACAGATCACCACTACCGGGACTGATGTTAGCCACTGCCACCATGAGTCTGTCTGACCACCGGACCACCACCACCGGGACTGATGTTAGCCACTGCCACCATGAGTCTGTCTGACCCCTGGACTACCACAACTGGGACTGATGTTAGCCACTGCCACCATGAGTCTGTCTGACCCCTGGACCACCACCACCGGGACTGATGTTAGCCACTGCCACCATGAGTCTGTTTGCCCCCCCGGACTACCACAACCGGGACTGATGTTAGCCACTGCCACTACTACCACCATGAGTCTGTCTGCCCCCCTGAACCACCACCACCACTGGGACTGATGTTAGCCACTGCCACCATGAGTCTGTCCGACTCCTGGACCACCACCACCGGGACTGATGTTTGCCACTGCCACCATGAGTCTGTCTTCCCCCAGACCACCATCACCGTGACTGATGTTAGCCACTGTCACCATTAGTCTGTCTGCCCTCCCAGACCACCACCACTGGGACTGATGTTTGCCACTGCCACCACTGCCACCATTAGTCTGTCTGCCCTCCCAGACCACCACCACCGGGACTGATGTTTGCCACTGCCACCACTGCCACCATGAGTCTGTCTGCCCCCCCAGACCACCACCACCGGGACTGATGTTTGCCACTGCCACCACTGCCACCATGAGTCTGTCTGACCCTGAACACCAGTAGCACTGGAACTGATGTTAGCCACTGCCACCATGAGTCTGTCTGACCACCAGACCACCACCACCGGAACTGATGTTAGCCTCTGCCACCATGAGTCTGTCTGACCCCGGACCACCACCACTGGGACTGATGTTAGCCACTGCCACCACTGCTACCATGAGTCTGTCTGCCCCCCAAACCACCACCACCACTGGGACTGATGTTAGCCACTACCACCATGAGTCTGTGTGACCACCTGACCACCATCACCGGGACTGATGTTAGCCACTGCCACCATGAGTCTGTCTGCCCCCCAAACCACCACCACCACTGGGACTGATGTTAGCCACTACCACCATGAGTCTGTCTGACCCCTAGACCACCACCACTGGGACTGATGTTAACCACTGCCACCATGAGTCTGTCTGACCCCCGGACAACCACCACTGGGGCTGATGTTAGCCACTGCCACCTTGAGTCTGTCTGCCCCCTGAACCACCACCACCGGGACTGATGTTAGCCACTGCCACCATGAGTCTGTCTGCCCCCTGAACCACCACCACCGGGACTGATGTTTGCCACTGCCACCATGAGTCTGTCTGACCCCCAGACCACCACCACCGGGACTGATGTTAGCCACTGCCACCACTGAGCCTGAGTCTGTCTGGACCATTATCAGCCAGAAACACAAAGCTTCTTAATATTTAAACCATAAAAGTGAGTATGTGTACTCATGTTTGTTATCTTCTTCACTTCCATTAGTTGTATGTTTTTGTTTTCTGTAGCTTTTCAGAGCCGCAATGGTAAAACACATACAGTACACTTCTTTTACAGGGTAACAAACAAAGGCTCCATCACTAAAACTCGTTGGGAATGGTACTGTAGCTGGACTTACAGAGAGGAAACTATGTAAAACCCATGTGAAATCCATTCTGGTAAGTATGAAGATTTTGTCTCATTGTTTTGTAAAGACTGCAGCAAATATTGCACACAGGTTGTGTTAGTTGGCAAGATGTGGGTTTGAAATGTAACTTGACTTTAGGGATTGAGATCTGAGAACCAGGGAGGGATACATAACAATTAAGTTGTATTCATTTATTTGTTTAGGAAACTTCCAGATGCTTTGTTGTTCTGACAAAGGGGTCTTATCGAAACAAGTTCTTCAACATTAGGCATACCGCTGAAGTCTAGGGTGCACATGCAACATGCAGAAGTCATTTCATTAGATGACCATGACCATCATTAACAACCAGACTCGAGAAGGATGCAGATGAAATCTGTAAAGAAGTAACAAAATAAGGAACCATTACAGATAAACCTGCAAATATGCTTCCCCCACCCAAAAAAAATATACTTACCTTCATGTGCTTGAGAGTTATCCATTGCAAATTTCTACATAAAAATTCTCATCGAGCACTGGAATGTGCACACCAACAGTATCTGTGACCTGTGATACAGAAGAATATGATGAGTACATGTCCATGTCAACCCCCCTCGCCTACAAAATACAGAAATATATATCTATATATCTCAACTCACCAAGGCTACTATTAGTGTACAGAGAAAGGGCACCCTTCCATCCTGTTGAGATGATCACATTGCATTTGATCGAATCGCAGCACACATTGGACCAGCAACAGTTCGCTCACGGTCATCATTTTATTCTGGGGCACTGCTCGCATGAGTGACTGTGCAATAAATTCTGGGGCACTTTGCATGTGGTGTAACAATCCCATTTCACTTCCTTAGCATTTGTCAATTTTCTGGACACAAGGCGGATACATTTTGGGCATGCAGAAAAAATCTGGGGACTCTGTGTGACCACTGCACACATGAGTGACTGCACAATAAATTCTGGGGACTTTGCATG
The DNA here is from genome assembly GCA_016271365.2 of Neoceratodus forsteri. NCBI lineage: Eukaryota > Metazoa > Chordata > Ceratodontiformes > Ceratodontidae > Neoceratodus > Neoceratodus forsteri. The sequence continues at coordinate 981,719,234 of CM028131.1, read as the reverse complement.
TGGTGTGACAATCCCATTTTACTTCTAGCACTTGTCAATTTTTCTGGACACAAGGCAGATGCATTTTGGGCATGCAGAAAAATCTGGGGACTCTGTGTGACCACTGCACACATGAGTGACTGCACAATAAATTCTGGGGACTTTTGTGTGGTGTGATGATCCCATTTCACCTCCTTAGCTCTTGTCAATTTTCTGGACACAAGGGCTGGATATTCAAACTGCACCATTTTGTGGTGTAAGCCACAAAATAGTAAGCGCGGTGTGGCGGTGATATTCAAAGGAGTTGCGCTATTGAGCGCTCCGTAGAATATCAACACCCAACCACAGCCGCATACGTAACAGTGGAACTTGCGCCACCGCAAGTGGTCAGAGTGGAGCATTCAAGTTCTTGAGTGGGCGCCAAGTACCATTCGCCGCGCGCAAATTTCCATATTCAAGGTGACATGAAATGGGGCCATAATTCATGCAAAGGTGCAGGGGGGCCATTGGCATATATTTATGGCCCCATTTGCATGCCATTAGCATGCAGGTGCGCCGATCCCTGAGGACTTGCGCCTGGCACCCTGCCAGGCAGCAGCCATCGGGGACCAACGCCCCCTGCAGCCCGATCGCTGGCAAAAGTGTAAAAAACCCCCTCCCCGACTGGCCGATCGTGGGCATAAGGTTAAATAACCCCCACTAGCCCGATCGTGGGCATAAGCAAATAAACCCCCACTAGCCCGATCGTGGGCATAATTGTAAATACCCCCACCAGCCCGATCGCGGGCAGCACAAAATCCAACCCCCAAGGACATATCCCTCGTGGTCCAGTGGACCGCTAAGCTCGATCGTGGGCTGCAAAATATTGCAACACCCCCAAGAACATATCCCTGGTGATCTAGTGGCCCCATCCACCCACTCTGAAGCCCCATCACCCCACTCCTCCCGTCAGCTGGCGGGCAGCAGCATCCACCTGCCTGCCGCCCCTCCACCGCTGACCGACTGCCCGGTGAGGCTGCATGCCATTGGTGCAAGCAAGAGCCAAAGGGCTACAGTGCTAATCAAACTGACTACCACAGGAGATGAACCAAAACAGAATCACCAAAGAGACATTTGGAAAGATCAAAAGATAACAACTGTGGTGATGTCAACTTCCAATGATGTCACCAGGGCATGGTTGGATGGTGTTAGACCTCTGTCTGGAGGACCCAAAAAAATATCTCTAAATTTGTAAATGCCATAACAAAACTTACAATACTGCTGAGGTATTTCTAACTCTCCATAATAAAAAATCCAATATTACAAAAGAACTTCAGACAAGCAGAGGATGGTGGTGGATTTAGGATCTGCGACTAAGACTGTGAGGGTTTGCTGCATCAAGCCTCCTACAGCATGTTCTAAACATGGCTCACTGGCTAAACTACCTAAATACCTTAAAAAAGGCAAAATGTTGGATCACATCATGTAGAAACTGCAGCATTCTGTGCTAAAATGGAGACTAACTTTGAAACACTTAACAGAAAAGTTGCACACCTGTGGACAAGAATAGGAACAATGGACAAATATCTCATCACTACTGATTCCTGTATAGTGGTGGGCGAAGTGGGCTCAGTCCACTCCATGAAGCAATTCGCAGAGCAAAGGCAGATTCGCGGAGTGCTCCGCAATGTGAAGCATAGTACTTCGTGTTATAATGAGGAGCGTGATCCATTGGGCATAATGGCTTCGTTACTCTCACCCCAGGCCACTACTCTCCAAATTTAAGGTGAAGTGCATTGCAGGCAGTGCATTACCATCACCTTGTTTTGAGCTCCAAAGGTGAATTTCAGTGATTCATGGGATTTCAGTTCACATGGACTCTATATTGATCTGCACAGCCTCAGTTTGGGGTAGTATGAGTAGGAAGGAGTAGGAGACAGTATGCCCTGATAGCTGTCTGTGATAGGAATCTTGTAAAAGCTGTTCAAAAAGCACTTTTGCTTTTTTTTGGGGATCCAACTTTAGTTCATTGATTGTAGGAAACCCTCCTGTGCTCATATCATCAAACGTTTTTGTTTTTGTGTGGATTTTGAATGTTAACTTACAACATTAAGTGTGTGTGATGAAAGACAGTGAAAGTGTGCTTTGGGAGAGGGGTGTATCTGTGGTGTAGGTAGATTTAAATTGGCGAAATAGTGATTTCTTTGTTTTTTGGTTATAGTTTTGTTATATAACTGACTGTGTTACTGTACACATGGTAATATTGTCAGTAATAGTAGAAATTTTCTTGCTGTTTGTTGTGTGGATGTGGTGCAGCAGTTCATAAGTTCAGGTTGTCTACTCTACAAATTTACAATACAGAACATGGCATAGTACTGAACTTTTGTATTTGCGATGCATTTATCGTTCAGCATTGTACACAAAGGCCCAGATATTCAAACTGCACCAGGCTGTGGTGTGCAAGCATGGTGCAGCTCAACGGCTGCATGGGGTGTGGACTAAGCGATATTCAGAAGCTGCACATGGCTCAGCAGCTTTGAATAGCACCCTGACCACCCCCATGTGCATGGCACAGTGGCACCGTACCAGTGCAAGTGGCCAGAGTGGATCTTGGAGATGTGCTAGCACAAGTTCCATTGCACCATGCACAGCAACGCGATATTCAAAACTTGACATGCAAATGGGACCATAATGTGGGGGCATACATGGGCCATTTTCATGTCGTGTAGCCCATTTGCATGCAGGTGCACTGATCCTGATGACTTGCACCTGGCACCCCTGCCAGGCAGAAGCCGCTGGGGACTAATGCCCCTGCAGCCCGATCGCGGGCATCTGTCCAAAATAGAAAACAGTCCTATATCCCTGGTGGTCCAGTGGACTGCTATCTGCCCGATCACAGGCATTTGTAAAATCCAGAAGTCCAATATCCCTGGTGGTCAGTGGACCTCTATCTGCCCGATCGTGGGCAGTTGTAAAGAAAATAGATCCTATCCCTGGTGGTCCAGTGGACTGCTATCCCTAGTGGTCAGTGGACTGCTGTTTACCAATTGTAGGCATCATTACAAAAAAAATCTTCCAACATCCCTGGTGGTCTAGTGGTACCCGCCCACTGAGGCCCCACCGCCCGCTCCCCGGTCAGCTAGCGGGCGGCAGCACCACCATCTGCCGCCCGCTGCCCACCGACTGACACCTCAGTAGGGCTGCACACCCATTGGTTCCTGGCGTGAGCCAATGGGCATCACAACCTACCGTACTACACATTCAGATATGTGAATGAATCATTCACATATCTGGAATATATGTAATGAGGCTGCATGCCCGATGGCTCATGCTGTGAACCAATAGAGCATGCAACCTAATGAGGTGTCAGTCATGGGCAGTGGGGCGGCAGGCTGAGTGCTGCCACCTGCTGGCTGACTGGGGAGTGGGGTGGTGGGCAGTGGGTGTGGTGGGGGTACCACTAGGACCACCAGGAATATTGAAAGCATTTTTTTGTAATGATGCCCACGATCGGGCAAACAGCAGTCCACTGACCACCAGAGATATTGACTTCTAGATTTCACAAATGCCCGTGATAGGGTCCACTGGACCACCAGGGCTATAGGACTGTTTTCTAGTTTTGTATAGATGTCACGATTGGGCAGATAGCGGTCCACTGGACCACCAGGGATATCAGACTGCGTTCTATTTTTGGACAGATGCCATCCTGATTGCGGCCCACTGGACCACCAGGGATGTTGGAATTTAAGGTTTTACAAATGCCCACGATCGGGCATGGGGGGGCACCGCCAGGTGCAGCCAGAACTCGGTTGGCCACCCACAGGTTGTAGCTGATGTGTTGCACCCTGCAATGCGGAAGCTCACCTGTGGGTGGCCATCAGTTTTTCTTTTTTTTTTGGCTTAACTTTGTGGTGGCACAGGTAGTGGTTGCACATACATGGCTCTGCACATCCCGGCTGAATATCAGATTGTGTAGGTTATGCATGGGCACAGCCCCCACCTGTGCCTGCATACGTACTGATGCGCTCCAGATCATCGAGATTTGTGCCGCGCACTTTTCCTTTGAATATGATGCCAGGGCGCATCAGTGGGTTGCGCATGGTGCAACACTGTTGCGCCATGTGCAACTCTTTTGAATATCTGGGCCAAACTGTTTTGTGTGTGAGTGTGTGTGCAGTGTTGCGTGCATCAAATAATACACATTTTATTGTGCCACAGACTAGTGTAATTGCAAGCACAGCAGTGTGAACCTGCTGTCCACTGCAGCTGCCTGATTTTGTACTGCGATCGTGGTATCTGTTCTTAGTTTTTCTGCTTGTAGTGCTGTAAAAATCAGCACTGTCTGCATTCAGTGCTCCCCCCCCTCCCCCACGTTCAAAAGGTATTTTTTACCAGATTGGATTGATTTTGTGACCTCATCAGCACCACTGGTTACTGAAGTTGTTTTAATTCTGTGACAGTCTCAGAGTAGTCTCTTATCTGTTGCTGAAGCCACAGTTGTTTACTTGGCTTCACATCCAGCGTCCCTCCAATTAGAGAGTGAATGTATCAAAATCTGAATTTGGTTATAATATTTGTGGTTGATCCCACAAAATGCCTGCAAAGAGACGTGCAAGCAAAGCTGTTTCTTGCCATAGCAATGTTGGCAGTAAGATGGTCTGTGGGCGTGGTAGTAGAGTCTTGGTGCAGAAGTGCATTGCTGATGTGAGGAAAGGTATTTCTCCTGCAATGTTTTCTACAGCCCAATCAGTAGTTTCACTCTTAGTTGGAGGACATGATGTTTTCTCAGCTGGTGGTGTTAGTGTTACTGGTGTTAGCGGAGGCGGAGGTAGTATTAGTATTGTTGCGTCAAGTTCTAATTCTGACCAGTGTACCATATCCAAAAATATTGAGTGTGAAGCAGTGCAAGTGAGTAGCAGCATAGATGATGTCAAACTTCCCAGTAACATCTCAGTAACTGAACCTCAGGTTTCTGATGATCATGTCAACGATAGCATACAATGTGGTATTCTGTCCACCATGGCATTTAACGTTACGCATTTTCCATGCAGTGATTCACAGTGAGGTGAAAAATATCAGGTAATGGTGGTGGATGCTGCTGATGAATGATGATAATGATGATGTTGCTGTTGTTGCAACATGCAGTCCACATGATAGCATCCAAGCAGAAGATGGGGATGGTGTGACATTGATGAATATGATGATGATGTAATTGACCCCAGTTGGGAACGGAGAAAAAGAAATTAAAAGTGGCTGTGTCTGAGTCTGTTTGCAGAATCTACCCCCGTAAAAAACTTGTGATCTACCGGTTTTAGTTGATGATGATGATCACCCAGTAATCAATATGATAGGTAGTCATGGTGGTCAGTTGCAGTCCAGGTGTGCAGTGCCCAAAACATCATGTACGCCTCCACTTCAGTGCTTAAAATAATGGACTTAAATAAGCCACATCATGGACATGTTAAAAGTAGAGCATCACAATCCCTTGTTTGGGATTTTTTTGTTCAAGATACAAATGATGATTCAGTTGCAATCTGCCAGGTTTGCCATGTGTGTGTGAGTCGAGGTAAAAGGGGGAGCCATCTGGGTACAGGAGGACCCAGCATCGCATCTTAAGAATAGACACTTGGCACTGTGGACCCAGCACAAGCTGGCAGCTAATACCACAGTGGGGCATTCACCCATGTCTCCGCAGCCATAGCCAGCTTGTTATCCCTTCCATGACTGTTAAGCCCAGTAGGAAATTAAACATGTGCAGTAGTGCTGTAATAAGAGCAGAGGATTACTACAGGCATGATGAGGTGGAGGACCATAATGACTTTGAAATGTTGCGCAGTGCTGATGAGAGTAGCAGTTTTTGTGGTGGTGGTGGTGGTGGTGAATGCAGTATGTCTAGTGCAAGTGGTACATCAACCCCGGTTGCAAATTTGGCAAAATAACAGCATTTCTTGGTTTGCCATCATCACCTGTGCAACCGTCTTCATCAAATGTCCACACTCTATGCCCTGCCAATGCCATTCATCACAGAGCACAACCATTTGTAATCAGCACTCCCTGTGTAAAAGTTTAAGTCAGCCCACGTTACAGAGTGTTTTATGATAAGCTGAAGTACCCTTGAATCATACAGTGTCAAGTGAACTCAATGCTGCTGTAGCAGAAATGCTGGCAATTGATCTTTGCCCTTCTACTTGTGGAGAATTCTGGGTTCCAGTGGTTTGCTGCACATGCCTATCCAAAATGGAAAGTCCCATCCAGGACATACTTTTCACTCGTGCTGTCCCCTTAGTTGTTCAGCACTGTGTCCGACTCAGAAAGACATGCCCTTCAACATTCTCCTCTCCATTCATCCATTAAGTATGGATATGTGGACAAGTGGCAAAACAGCGGAGTTCATATTTGTATAACTGCACACTGGGCCCAGGTGCCAGGGGTTGTTTGTGATGTTGGTAGTGTGAATAATTAATGCAGTAAGGTGGATTGTCGCGGTAGCAATCTTCCAGGAATATGACAGCATTCAACAATTGCTATGCGAGGTGACCTGTTACACACTGGTGAGAACATGTTGGACGTGGTATTGACTTAAATTGACAGATGGCTAAACCCTCTGTCCCTGAGAGCTGGGTTCATAGCAAGTGACAATGGGTCAAATGTGATGAAATGCATCACGAATGGTGTTTTCTGTCATGTTCCATGCATGGCTCACTGCTTAAATCTTGTGGTTCAGGAGTTTCTGCAGCACCCTGATATAAAGAAAATGCTGACCGTTGCACAACATTTTTGCTCTCGCTTTTCAAGAGCTGGAAAGGCCCGTGACCAACTGCGGCAATTGCAGATATAAAACAGCCTGCCTCAGCACCACTTGAAGCTGGAAATTGTTACCCGATGTAACACCACTTTATACATGGCAGAGAGTTGTATGAACAATATAAAGCCATCTCAGAATATCTTGCTATGCACACTAGCTGTGGCAGTTCTGGGGCCTCCATGTCTGTGATGACTGAACAGTGGTGCCTTATGGACTCTGTAATAACAATTTTGCTGCCTTTTGAACATGCCACACAGGCAGTGAGTGGTGAGTCTGCCTCCATTAGCCAATCAATTCCACTACTGTGGGTGCTGAGGCAGACATTGTGAATGTATAGCATAGCCTTGATGTTGCCGGAGATGGTGGTAGCAGTATGTTGCTGCAACACATGCTGACAGTATTCGACCAGAATCGTCACATTATGAGCATTCAGCGTAGTGACAACTTTGCATAGCAACAATGCTGGAGCCACGATACAAACGTGGAATTGCATCAGTACTGGAGAGAGGGCCTGAACAGGTAAAAAATATCAGTGGCCAACTGGTGCACTTGGTTCACAGGGCACAGAAGTCACATGCCAAGGACAGCAAACCTCAGCAGCATAATTCGGCTGAAGGTGTACCTGGAGGACCATCAAGCATGTCCTGCTAGGGGAAGGGGACTGCAGCTCCAGGTGGTCTGTCATCCAAAGTGGCTGGCATGAACTCGCTTTGGGAGGCTTTGTTCCAAGTGGGTATTAGTGAAATAAATGATTCAGGAGAACAGGATGATAAATCAACAATTGTACTTAGTGCAGCATAGAGAATGGTTGAGTCATATTTGTCTGAAAACAGGCATCTGTCAATAGCTGAAGATCCTCTTTTGTACTGGAGTGGAAAGGTCAGTGAATGGCCAGAGCTGACTGCAGTGGCACCGAGTACCTCACATGCTCACCCTCCAGTGTAAGTGTTGAGAGGGTATTCAGCCAAGGCAGGTGCAATAGTCAGGATCGTCAGACAAACCTGTCTCCTGCAAATGTTGGTTTGCTAACATTCAATAAAATGAATGAGAGGCACATACCAGCTGAGACTGCAACCTCGGTATTCATACCCCGGCCTAGTCATGGTGGTCTTGCTGATGTGAAAATGGAGCATCCTGGTGGCACTGGCAGTAGCTGCCTGAAACGGCCCACCACTGATGTAGATGACAACACAATGGAGAAAGAATTTCCCAGTGGTCAGACTTCAGACATCGATGACTGTGAGAGCAGCTTTCTTTATGAGGATGATGATGTGGTTAATGTTGGCAGGTTTTAACTGAAGTTTTTAAAAGGTGGTGTGCCCCCCCCGTACCACCACCACTGGGACTGATGTTAGCCACTGCCACAATGAGTCTGTCTGCCCCCCGGACCACCACCACCGGGACTGATGTTAGCCACTGCCATCATGAGTCTGTCTGCCCCTGAACCCACAGATCACCACTACCGGGACTGATGTTAGCCACTGCCACCATGAGTCTGTCTGACCACCGGACCACCACCACCGGGACTGATGTTAGCCACTGCCACCATGAGTCTGTCTGACCCCTGGACTACCACAACTGGGACTGATGTTAGCCACTGCCACCATGAGTCTGTCTGACCCCTGGACCACCACCACCGGGACTGATGTTAGCCACTGCCACCATGAGTCTGTTTGCCCCCCCGGACTACCACAACCGGGACTGATGTTAGCCACTGCCACTACTACCACCATGAGTCTGTCTGCCCCCCTGAACCACCACCACCACTGGGACTGATGTTAGCCACTGCCACCATGAGTCTGTCCGACTCCTGGACCACCACCACCGGACTGATGTTTGCCACTGCCACCATGAGTCTGTCTTCCCCCAGACCACCATCACCGTGACTGATGTTAGCCACTGTCACCATTAGTCTGTCTGCCCTCCCAGACCACCACCACTGGGACTGATGTTTGCCACTGCCACCACTGCCACCATTAGTCTGTCTGCCCTCCCAGACCACCACCACCGGACTGATGTTTGCCACTGCCACCACTGCCACCATGAGTCTGTCTGCCCCCAGACCACCACCACCGGGACTGATGTTTGCCACTGCCACCACTGCCACCATGAGTCTGTCTGACCCTGAACACCAGTAGCACTGGAACTGATGTTAGCCACTGCCACCATGAGTCTGTCTGACCACCAGACCACCACCACCGGAACTGATGTTAGCCTCTGCCACCATGAGTCTGTCTGACCCCGGACCACCACCACTGGGACTGATGTTAGCCACTGCCACCACTGCTACCATGAGTCTGTCTGCCCCCCAAACCACCACCACCACTGGGACTGATGTTAGCCACTACCACCATGAGTCTGTGTGACCACCTGACCACCATCACCGGACTGATGTTAGCCACTGCCACCATGAGTCTGTCTGCCCCAAACCACCACCACCACTGGGACTGATGTTAGCCACTACCACCATGAGTCTGTCTGACCCTAGACCACCACCACTGGGACTGATGTTAACCACTGCCACCATGAGTCTGTCTGACCCCGGACAACCACCACTGGGGCTGATGTTAGCCACTGCCACCTTGAGTCTGTCTGCCCCTGAACCACCACCACCGGGACTGATGTTAGCCACTGCCACCATGAGTCTGTCTGCCCCCTGAACCACCACCACCGGGACTGATGTTTGCCACTGCCACCATGAGTCTGTCTGACCCCCAGACCACCACCACCGGGACTGATGTTAGCCACTGCCACCACTGAGCCTGAGTCTGTCTGGACCATTATCAGCCAGAAACACAAAGCTTCTTAATATTTAAACCATAAAGTGAGTATGTGTACTCATGTTTGTTATGCTGCTTCACTTCCATTAGTTGTATGTTTTGTTTTCTGTAGCTTTTCAGAGCCGCAATGGTAAAACACATACAGTACACTTCTTTTACAGGGTAACAAACAAAGGCTCCATCACTAAAACTCGTTGGGAATGGTACTGTAGCTGGACTTACAGAGAGGAAACTATGTAAAACCCATGTGAAATCCATTCTGGTAAGTATGAAGATTTTGTCTCATTGTTTTGTAAAGACTGCAGCAAATATTGCACACAGGTTGTGTTAGTTGGCAAGATGTGGGTTTGAAATGTAACTTGACTTTAGGGATTGAGATCTGAGAACCAGGGAGGGATACATAACAATTAAGTTGTATTCATTTATTTGTTTAGGAAACTTCCAGATGCTTTGTTGTTCTGACAAAGGGGTCTTATCGAAACAAGTTCTTCAACATTAGGCATACCGCCTCCGCGGGCTGGGGTGCACATGCAACATGCAGAAGTCATTTCATTAGATGACCATGACCATCATTAACAACCAGACTCGAGAAGGATGCAGATGAAATCTGTAAAGAAGTAACAAAATAAGGAACCATTACAGATAAACCTGCAAATATGCTTCCCCCACCCAAAAAAAATATACTTACCTTCATGTGCTTGAGAGTTATCCATTGCAAATTTCTACATAAAAATTCTCATCGAGCACTGGAATGTGCACACCAACAGTATCTGTGACCTGTGATACAGAAGAATATGATGAGTACATGTCCATGTCAACCCCCCTCGCCTACAAAATACAGAAATATATATCTATATATCTCAACTCACCAAGGCTACTATTAGTGTACAGAGAAAGGGCACCCTTCCATCCTGTTGAGATGATCACATTGCATTTGATCGAATCGCAGCACACATTGGACCAGCAACAGTTCGCTCACGGTCATCATTTTATTCTGAGGGCACTGCTACGCTGAGACTGTGCAATAAATTCTGGGGCACTTTGCATGTGGTGTAACAATCCCATTTCACTTCCTTAGCATTTGTCAATTTTCTGGACACAAGGCGGATACATTTTGGGCATGCAGAAAAAATCTGGGGACTCTGTGTGACCACTGCACACATGAGTGACTGCACAATAAATTTTGGGGGACTTTGCATGTGGTGTGACAATCCCATTTTACTTGCTTAGCACTTGTCAATTTTCTGGACACAAGGCAGATGCATTTTGGGCATGCAGAAAAAATCTGGGGACTCTGTGTGACCACTGCACACATGAGTGACTGCACAATAAATTCTGGGGGACTTTGTATGTGGTGTGATGATCCCATTTCACCTCCTTAGCTCTTGTCAATTTTCTGGACACAAGGGGCTGGATATTCAAACTGCACCATTTTGTGGTGTAAGCCCTTGCGCTGCACAAAATAGTAGCGCAGGGGTGTGGCCGGGGTGATATTCAAAGGAGTTGCGCTATTGAGCAACTCCTTTGAATATCAACACCCCAGCCACAGCCTGTGCATGGCACAGTGGAACTTGCGCCGCAAGTGGTCAGTGGAGCATTCAAGTTCTTGGGTGAGCGCAGTACCATTCGCCCGCGCAATTTCCATATTCAAAGGTGACATGAAAATGGGGCCATAATTCATGCAAGGTGCAGGGGGGCCATTGGCATATATTTATGGCCCCATTTGCATGCCATTAGCATGCAGGTGCGCCGATCCCTGAGGACTTGCGCCTGGCACCCTGCCAGGCAGCAGCCATCGGGGACCAACGCCCCCTGCAGCCCGATCGCTGGCAAAAGTGTAAAAATCCCCCTCCCCGACTGGCCGATCGTGGGCATAAGGTTAAATAACCCCCACTAGCCCGATCGTGGGCATAAGCAAATAAACCCCCCTAGCCCGATCGTGGGCATAATTGTAAAATACCCCCACCAGCCCGATCGCGGGCAGCGCACAAAGTCCAACCCCCAAGGACATATCCTCGTGGTCCAGTGGACCGCTAAGCTCGATCGTGGGCTGCAAAATATTGCAACACCTCCAAGAACATATCCCTGGTGATCTAGTGGCCCCATCCCACCCACTACGAAGCCTCATCACCCACCCTCCCCGCCAGCTGGCGGCAGCAGCATCCCACTGCTCGTCGCTTCACTCGTTGCTGATGATTGCTGTCGCGGTTGCATGTTGGTAGAGCAAGAGCAAGGCGGCATGCAGCCCATATTTACAAGGCAGTCCAGATATGTGAATGAATTCTTCATTCACATATTGACTGCCTTGTATGGTATAGGCTGCATGTCCATTGGCTCTTGCCTGCACCAATGGGAATGCAGCCTCTACCGGCAGTCAGTTTGCTGGCAGGCGCAGGCTGGTGGGATGCTGCCTCCTGCCGTTGACGGGGAGTGGGTGATGGAGCCGTGGAGTGGGTGGTGGGGGCCACAGATCACCAGGGATATGTTCTTGGGGTGTGTTGCAACATTTTGCAGCCCGTGATCGGGCTTAGCAGTCCACTGGACCACCAGGGATCTGTTCTTGGGGGTTGGACTCTGTGCTGCCCATGGGGGTGGTGGGGGTATTTTACAATTATGCCTGAGATCGGGCTAGTGGGGGGTTATTTAGCTTATGCCCGCGATCGGGCTGGTGGGGGGTATTTTACAATTATGCCCGCGATCGGGCTAGTGGGGGGTATTTAACTTATACCTCGCGATTGGGCCAGTCGGGGGAGGGGGGATTTTACGCCTTGCCACGATCGGGCCTGTCGGGGAGGGGGTTATTATATGCCCATGATTGGGCTGCAGGAGGGGCACAAGGAGTTGGTTGAGGGCCAGCCACAGGTGGCAGCTGCTGTGTTGCGCCCTGCAATGCGGCAGCTCACCTGTGGGTGGCCCTCGACTTACTCCTTTTTTTTTGGCTCAAAGTTGTGCAGGCGCAGGTTGGGGATTGTGCCTGCACAACTCTGCACAGCCCGCTGAATACCGGGCTGTGCAGTTTATGCATGGTTCCTCCCCCTCCAGTTCAGCATGCATTCATTTGCATGGCGCCGTTGCTCAGCTTGCCTTGGGGGGTCGCAGCTGCCTCCTGCTGAATATGGCAGAATGGCGCAATTTCGGACTTGCGCAGGTGCAACCCTATTGTGCATGGTGCAACCCTTTTGAATATCCAGCCCATGGTGGATGCATTTTGGGCATGCAGAAAAATTCTGGGGACTCTGTGTGACCACCGCACGCATGAGTGACTGCTCAATAAATTCTGGGGGACTTTGCATGTGGTGTGACGATCTCATTTCACTTCCTTGGCACATGTCAATTTTCTGGACACAAGGCGGATGCAGTTTGGGCATGCAGAAAAAATCTGGGGACTCTGTGTGACCACTGCGTGAATTAATGAGTGACTGCGCAATAAATTCTGGGGGACTTTGCCTGTGGTGGGACTATCCCATTTCATTTCCTTAGCACTTGTCAATTTCTTGGACACAAGGCAGATGCATTTTGGGGATGCATAAAAAATCTGGGGACTCTGAGTGACCACTGTGCACATGAGTGACTGTGCAATAAATTCTGCGGGGCTTTCCATGTGGTGTAATGATCCCATTTCACTTCCTTAGCACTTGTCAATTTTCTGGACACAAGGCAGATGCATTCAGTGTGTAGTGATTGTGAGCACATAATGTCATACTTAAATTATTAATTAAAGCAGCATTGCAACAATGTGCTGACAATTTTGACCTATACTTTTTTATGCTATTTTACATTGCCGGCCACTAGTTACCTCCTGACTTGTATGATAGCCTTCTGTTCACAATTTGTGTGGGTTTTACTACTTTTTCTCATGTCTGAAAATAAAAAAGGAGCACGCCATTTAATATTGTTCTGTCCAGGTTCGTATCACTATTTGCAGCTGTTTTTGAACAATTATTGTTCTGTGAGGTCATAAAACACTGCCTGCTGCATAATTGTTAATTTGACAACAGAAGTAATATATAACAACTGATGGAGAAAAACAGCGCAAAATACTGATGAAGACCTGGTCTGCACCATATTAAAAGGAGTGCTCCTTTTATTATCTCAGACATGAAATAAAGTACTAAAGCAGACTCAAATACTGGAAAGAATAGTATCATACAAGTCAGGATGTAAGTAAAGTGGCAATGTAAAATAGCATAAAAAAGTGTAGGTCAAAATTTTCAACAGATTGTTGCACTGCTGCTTTAAAGAGATTCCCCAAGTTACATAATTATGGATGGTATTGCACCCAATATATTGGTGCCTTACCTCCAGGGGAATCTTTGTTGCACCACGTGTCCTTAAATAGTGCAATACTTTTCTAGCAAAAACTTTCATAATTTCGGTAAACTGGGTCCCGGAATACTTCCCATTCTGAAGAGCCGCCCAAGTTCTGCCCCCACATTTAGCAACATTGCGGTGAAACGTGGGCACGTTTTGACTAACAAGAGCCTTGTTAGTGGAAACATGTTCACATTTCACCACAAACTGACCATTATAACATAAAGAAACATTTGGAAAGCTGCCGGCCATTCACTATAATGGAGCATGCCCCCATGCTCTCCCTGGCATCACGTCATAACATTGCTGAGTGCAGTGGCGGAACTTGGGCGGCTCTTCAGAATGGGAAGTCCTCCAGTACCCGGTTTACTGAAATTTCAAGTGTTTTTGCCAGAAAAGTATTGCACTATGGAGTGTAAGGACATGTGGAGCAAGAAAGATTATCCTGGAGGTAAGGCACCCATATAAGGAGCATGTATGACTGTATATGTGCATGTATATATTTAAATGGAAGCAGTCAGCAACAGGAGCTCCTGCGTCCTGTCCAGTGCAAGGCTTACCCTCCGGTTAAGCCTTTTAAGTATGTTGCAGCGTTTTTCTCATGCCGCAACATACTTTATTTTAATAAAGAAAGGTCAGCGACCCAGAAGGATGGCAGATGCTATGGGGGCCCCATTCTGTGTAAAGGAAAGGTGCGGCGGGTATGCACCATGCGCTTCAAATACTTTTGTATTGAAGTGCATGGTGTGTTGCTGTTATACCTTTACACATAATGGAGCCCCCATAGCATATGCCATTCTTCCGGGTCACTGATGAATCTTTAGTACAGTAAAGTATGTTGTGGCATGAGAAAAATGCCACAACATACTTAAAAGGCTTAACTGGAGGGTAAGCCTTGCAGGGGGCAGGATGCAGGTGCTCTTGTTGCTGACTGCTTCCCTTTAAACTAATACTGTGGCCTTCTCTCTCTGTCTGGTATTAAACAAACAAAACAAAAAACAGTACAGCAGTGGGGAGGTGTGCAAAAAACAAAACCTAATATTCGATCCCATGATGTTTCAGCAGCAGATGAAACATCGACACTATTTGCAGCTGCTCTTGCTCAATCCACTCCATCTGCTGCTGGACAACACCCATCCTCTGATTGCTTTCCTCCATCACAGCCCACAGCAGTGCTATATCTGCCTACGTTGCAGACATTGTGGCAGGGTCCACTGCTGCAGGAGGAAAGCAAGGAAGTGGTGGTGGTGAGGGTGGTGCTGGTGGCAGTGGTGGGGGTAGAGGTGGAGCAGCAGCTGCTGCTGTGGCCCTCCTCCTGCTCTGGTGATGCATAGCAGCATCACTCACTGCCACTGCCACAGAAAGGCCAGCAGGTGAAGGCCTGGCCCGTTCTGTGGCAGCCTGCCACTCCACCTATTGGTGGTTAAGCATGTGTGTCTTCTGGCCCCCAGTCCCCAGATGTGTCCCCCGGGGGCCACGGTGCACTTGCACACCATAAAGCTGACACACCACAATGCTTCTGCTCCCCCAATACAGTTGAAAAACTGCCAGACTATCAAGCTGCAGAAGGGACCAGGCACAACAGGGGCAGATGTATTGCCAGCAGCACTGTCATGCACCTGGGGGCTCAACCTGCTGCTGCAGAGTGGGAGGTGATGCTGCTGGAGCTCCTGCAGCTGGTACTGGTGGTGGTGGTGGTGGCAGCAGACTTGCTGGATGTGGAGGTGGCACTGGTGGTGCTGCTGCTTCCGGAGGGGGGGGCAGGACCAAATAATTGGAAGTGGTCCAGCGACACCCACCCACACTGACCCCCACTTGTCCGCACTCCCCTCAGGCCACCACAGGCCACAGACTGTCCCTGGTCCATAATTCAACAAAACTCTCCTTCACTCTCCACTCCAACGCATCATGTGACGATGATGACTGACTTCACACACAGTAACAGACAGTCTCACACACACACACACACAGTCACACATAGGCACACACACACACACACACACACACACTTATACAAAGGAAAACTAATAAAACAAATAAATCAGTCACAAAAAAGAACTCACAAAACAATACAACAAAAACTAAAGAATTAGCTTTTAAAAAAGCTGTTGGTTTTTATGAAGTTTAAGAAAACAACAAATAAACACTCCTCTCCCACACTATCCTTCCTCCTTCTACCTCTGCAAAGGAGAAAGGGAAAGTATCTACTGGTATGACTCACTTCCTTCCTGCCTGGCTAAAGCATGTGACTTACAGTACTGTAAGCCATGTGATGTATGTGGCGGGCTGCCTAAAGTGCCTATTGTTGTCATTCTGCATTACTTCATGTTAAGGTGGAATAGCAATGTGAAGACAAGTCATAATCACAAGGCGAAGTGAGAACTCCTCAATGGCCACTTTACGTAGCATTACACTAATGTGAAGTGGCTACTTCGTGTTTACTTCACCTGCGGAATTTAAATTCGCTGCATCTCTGTTTCTGTACAGTGGTGTTGGAAGACATGATCATTTACTTGACAGAGTCTCAAAATCAGCTAACAGAGAAACTCATGGACCTAGAAGATCAGTCATGGCACAATAACTTGTGAATCTACAGACTACCTGAGGGTAGTAGGGATCAACAGTGTATCCCATTTTTGCAAGACATGCTCAGACAAATACTAACCCTCTTGCAAGACTGCAAGCTCAACATACAATGGGCACACTGAGCACTTGGCTCAAAGCCATTAGATCCAGTTACTCACCCTACTCAGTCTGCTCCGGTACACAGTTAAACAAGATATTTTTGCATAGGGTATGTCAACAAAAATCAGAAAAATATAAAGACTGCACCTTATACTTTAATAATGATTCTCCACCAGCCATGATGCAACATTGGAGAGCTTATATGCTCCTTCTAAATATTTTGTGCTGTAACAACATAACATTTCAAACATTATACCCTGCATAGTTATAAGTTCAATTCCCTGATGGCCAAAAGATTTTTGAGTCAGTCAAGTGTGAGGAAAGTTTTTGGGTGTCTTTGGTATAGCAGTTGCAAATGAACACACTAGACACGGTCTTTGGTATAAACTTTCCTGTTATGCAGTTTGGTACACAAATAACAATACAAAGCATAGCTTCCTAGATGGAATTCTATGTACAGTAGCAATCAGCATACAGAGATAAATAAAATTGACCAGAAATTATCTCTATGGGAGATAAGCTACAAAATGGGGTCCTTTCTGATGGAATGCATATCTCAAAATCCCTAGGTCCCTTGGCCCCTACTTATACCCAGCTTCATGTATAGTTTCTACACATACAAGGACTTTCATGTAACTGAGGCATCTCTGCAGCATTGTTCTGCTTGTCCACACCATGTGAGAGGCCTTTCACATGTTTGGCATTGGGTGTTCTCATCACTACCCCTTGTCAGTAGGTAACTAAGCAACCCTGCTCACCTCTTACAATGATAGATAAATCTAGTATGTAGAAAACAGCTAAATTCTCATAAACAGCCTGGGTAGGATTTCCCAATGCTTGTGAGTGTCACAAGCCTCGGTGCCCTGTATATACAGCACACTGAGTTGCGGCATTCACCCCCTGGCAATCGGGATTCACTGCCCTGTACAGCAATTGCTGCAAGCTAGACTAACTTTTTGTGGTCTAGCTTGCAGTAATCCTGAGAAATCTTTTTACGGAGCTTGCACCAGATATGTGGTGCAAGCTGCCTTAAATCATGGAAACTGTCATAGCTGTAACCGAGATTGTAAAATCAGTTAAATCAGTAAATCAGTTAATCAGTAAAATCAGATTGTGAAATCCAGTGAAGTGGTTTGGTGCACCACCAGATCTTAAGTGCAATGGTGCAGGGCTTGTTGCAAGCCCTGTGCCACACTGTGAAAATCCTGCCCCATGTCTTTGCAATTCTGGCCTAAAAGTGGATCATGAGTGTGTGTACCCTGCCTCAGCAGAGCTAATACACAGGAAAGCTGATAACCAGCTACACACAGAGGTCCAGAGAGGCCTAAGCAGTTGGTACATGTACTAATAAGCTCTATGTGTTTCATAATAATAATAATAATAATAGATGCAATAAGCTGTTTTCCTACGCATACCCCTTTGACACTGTTTTGCAAAATACGAGGTGAGTTTGCAATGTGGTATCACAAATAGAAAAATATGTGATATTTCTGTAATTGGAAAGCATTAGCAAATTGTGTCCTTATAATGTTTTTGCATAAAGGGTCTAATGGTAAATTCAATAAGCATGAAATAACCTGCAACATAATTAACAACTTAAAGCTAATCTCTATCAAAGTATTTGAGACTGAAAGATCAATATCACCATCATACAATAAAGCATTCAGAGGTTGTTGAGCATGTTGTATATCATTGCTAATTCTATTTAAATGTTCATCTTTGCAGTTTATCAAAAGTTTTAAGTCTTGAGAAAGTGGAGAAATATGCACATTAAAGTATGAAATGTAGTTTATGATGCCATTTTGATGACCAGGTTCACTAAGAATGTATTCTTCCTCTTCATGAATTTGGCACTGGAAAAATAACTGTTTTCTAATGACAGCGCAAGTAGGTGGTGTAAAATAGAAGTTTGGAATAGTTAATGGGAAGATTAGTGTCCCATATGTAAATTATTTAAGGATTGACTCTTACAAGGATTGAAACTATACTATATTGATCAGCCATGTTGTAAGTTATTTTAACCATAGGAAGGTGCAGTTTGATCAGTATTACTGGACATATGCTGTTTTGTACTGCATACCACCATCAAGGCTGCACACAGGTGTCACCAGAGCAAGCAGCATGGGGAACATGCCACAGGGGTGCAATAGGAATGTACACTACTAGGGAGTACTAGGGAAGGTGTGTCCAGCCTCTTCTTATAAATGTTGCCTCCCAAGTGACCAACAGAATGGACCATAGCCAGTTTGTGAAAAAAAACACCTCAGTGGGGTACAGAGTATTTTGTCTAGAACAGGATTCAGTGGTGTAACATTTGTTATGGTTGGGGTTTAAGGTAACATACCTCAAGTTACTAGCTGAGAAAAATGTCAAGACGTCCTGTAAGGATTTTTTGTGATCTGGTTACACATGCTGAGCAATAAAACTTGGACAAATAGTTATTAGAGATGAGGTCTGGGAGGTGCCCCTGTTTCTGCATCTCTGAGCCAATTACAAATCATTTTGAGAACATAGTTCCCATAGGCTGTGTGTGTTTCTTCTCTACCTACTATATGTGTTTGTATTAGGCCCTTAAAGATTTTTTGCAACCAATGCATTGCTCTCAGTATGTGTTTCAGTAAACAAACATGCATTCTCATACATATTATAAATAGCAGACCATTTCTTCTTTTGTGTTAGGCTTTCAAACTCATTTATCATCAAAATCAGCATTTTGATGCTTAAAGTAATATACGTGGTCTCCCTGTCAGATTTATTCCATAGGGCCAAGCCAAATTTCAATAAACACGAGATGGTATTAGTAAGTCCTTCCAGGTCTTGAACCTGTTAGATATAGAATACTCCGTCTCAGGGACCCCTTTCTTGCATAGCTGTGGGATCTTTGGTTCTAGCATAGCACGATATTAACACATCCAAAAGAAGTCATTGTATAATAAACATAAAATAATAGAAGCACATGAATGACTATGTACTGTCATATTACAAAAGTTTCTAAATCACCGGAATATTTATAAACTTTCTCAGTAAAGAACATTATCAGATTTTGCCTGATAAGTGCAATCTCATCTAAAAGCAAAGAAACATGAAACAATGATACCAAGAAGTTTGCAGATTCATACAACATGTTTATGCATAATCAGTACATTATTTTAAAAAAGTCCATAGGACAAAGTCACAGCCAAACTCCTGAGTGGGCCCCATCCCACTTTCAGGCACAATTCTCTCCAACCATTTGGGACACAGGTGGTGATATGTCATTGGAAAGTATCCCAGTTCATTGCAAAACCTTTAAACGAATGCTTTTTATCACCTCAGTATAATATAACATGGTACATGGGTTGCCCTTGTATATGTTCTTTAACTGTCAATGTATAAGTGCCTGAATATGGACATAGCACTGGGTCAATCATCAAGAAGGCATTGTCCAGAAAAATATGCATACAAAGAGTCCATGTAAGCAGAAACAATGTTGTCCAAACATGTGCCTCTTTCTCATAGATTACATTCCTTTTAAAGGAAAGCCTGAAATGTCTTTTAGTGAGTCTCTGCAAAGTACATGAAGGCAGGCTGTGAACAGCATGATGATGTCATAATTATTAGAAAGCCTCTGCCAGCAGATCACATGGGAGAAAAACAGTGGAATTACAGGTGACCGGAAGCATGGCTGGTTCTTCCACAGAAACTGTTGGTGTATCATCACCTGAAGTCCAGTGATCACAAGCCACAGGGCAGTCTTGATGTCCATTTTTGAAAGACAAAAGAAAAAGAGAAAGAAAGGCTTCACCTATTTCTGTCATTTGTATGTTAGTACTGATCTTTAAACTGTTTCAGCAGATTTTCATAAAATTACTTGTTACATGCTTTTTCTTGCCCCCCACTGGTAATTCTGACTTTGTACACAGTGGGATCCCACTGATCAATAACAGTGTATGGGCCCTCCCATAGTTTAGTAAAGGGTTCCTCCTAATCACAAATCTTGACCATAAAAAAACATGTTTCCTACCGCTAATTGCATTTCATGGACTGTTTGCCTATGTATATTTTATTTACGTGTTGAGTCACTCCAATGTTGGTAGTAGCAGAAAGGTAAATATCTTTCAGAGTTTTTCTCTATGTAGACACCATCCAGTTGTGGTGTGGACAAGCCGTCCAACCACAAGTGTTCAGGAAGTTAAATTTTCCTTCCAGTCATCACTTCACAAGGAGAAAAAAACTGTTATTTTGGAAGGAGTTGCTCTGATGCACAAACAATGCAGTTATCCTTTGTCTATGACAGGCTACCAGCCCATAGATAGTATCCTATGTTGTGCAACTTGCTTGCATGCATGCAAAAGATCTCCCCTTAACAGATGTGGTGCTACCCACACCCTCTACTCTGGTGAAGCATTAAAAAGTCTCCTTCTACCAGAGTTTATTTTTGTGGGAGTAGTATGCGTCTGCCACTATGTCTAGGGTGTTATTCTGAATTTAAACAGATTGACATTGAATCCTTTGTCAGTGGCTACTCTGAACAAACAATGTAATTGGCACAGTATCTGGTATGTCTCCCTCCCCTTTTTTTCTATAGACATATTTGTATCTGGCCACTGGCCACCACCCAACTGTTTGCAGTTTCAGAATAGTTGTCTTTGATCCTGACAACCTTCCACATGCACATCAGGTACTGTAGAAATCATATGCCGACTGAACAGTGACACCTGTACTGCCAATGTCAGTACAGTGACACAGCGATGGGTCACTCTACTGTCACTGCGGGACCCTTGCACTACTTTTTTGGGGTCTTGCATTCCCTCCCCAAATCAACTCTGCTCGGAATTGATTATATGAATTACGGGTGATGAAACAAAATTTTTTCAGATGGACTTATGCTGACCACAATTGCAGTCGACATAAATCTGTCACTGTAACACCGGTTGACAACTTTGTTGTCGAACCGGCATCATGGGTCCTGCAGAAATAAGTTGCAATTTCTTTTATGTGCTTTACATCAGTAAGGAATCAACTTCTGCCATGAAGCATTTAGCTAAATGGTCTTAATCTGCTTTTCTGTGAAGCTTGCCATAGGTTATATGGGTGTATTGAAGGTAGGCCCATGCCCCTCCCCTGATCATTTTACTTTGCAAGAAGACCAACTTGGGTCCTTCGGATACTGAAGAGAGTGTTTTTAGCTTTAGCCATGTAATCTCAATTGCATAAAATTAAGTCTGTAATAAAACAAAACAGCATAAAAACTCTGGTGCAGTGTAGCAAATCAAAGGTTGATGTCGCCCCCCCCGGCACTGTCATTTCCACACTACTGACTGTTTATGCATATAACATAGGACAACTTTAAAATAAAATGTTAAAACTTTATAGTGCTGAAAATAAAAGGTTAATTTCACAAAATAAACTTCATTACTTTTAATTGAAACTCTTGTTCAGAGAGAAAAGGGTGTTATCCATGTACTGCATTCCAGCCACTCTTTCATGAGCTAGGACTCAAAGCTGTCATACTGACCTCTAATGAAATAGTGTAATACAAAGCATGTCTTTTGTACACTTGCCACCCCCCCAAAAGAGGAGAAAAGAAAACCAGAAGTCAATAAAACAAAAAAAATCTAAATCTCTTATGCTAAACAGACTGTATGGTACAAGAAAACTTGATGCTTACACAATGGGAGTATACCAAGTGTTGGGACTCCCTTGCAACTGAGATGGCATGGATGGTGAAACAATGGAAAAGCTGTAAATAACTTTAAATGCACAAACATTAACAACCAAAGGAGAACCTTCTTGTTCAAGTTAACAGTCAAGTATTGTGTCACACCTTCCTTTCACTAGGTTTAAACAAGTGAAAGCTGTAGCAGGCTGGAAGCTGCCTAGAATCCATCCCCGTAAGGGGTGAGTACAGTGGGAATATAGAGTAGGAGTTAAATAACATTAGTCCATGTCACACCATATTTTTGCTGTAAAATACCTCTATGTATTGCATAGGAAACATACATACACATTCAAGCAGAGAATACTGCAAAAACATTCAAAGCAGAATATGGCACAGATATTCAAAGTAAAATATCAAAATAGCACTATCATCGAAAGCATCACTGTCATGACATATAAGGAATGGATTTAAACTACAAAACAAAAACATAACTTAAATAGCAGTATGCTCTCTGTCTCTCGTCTCTCTCTCTCTCTCCCCCATCTCTCTAAAAAAAGTCACTTAGCAATGACTGAGATAATGTTCCCAAAACATTGCAAAGCACTTGGCCTTGAACACTTTACCTGCTTTTCAGAGTAGAAAAAAATAAAATCTCAGTTCAAATTCACACAACACACAATGGAATGATCCCTTACAGAAATATATGTGCTGTGTACATGCAAAATGCATGCCACATGCTTAACTGTGCAATGTTTGCATGTGGTTCACATACACAATGTTAACTTAAGCAAACCAAATCTAAAAAGCAAATCATGCTCGCATGCTGAAAGCTTGACATGTGTGCAACAGGTAAGCTGGTCTGAACATCTTCTAAAAATCACATCAGGTTTTCATGTTGCATGCTTGACATGTGTGCAGCAAATAAATGGGTGCAAATAAAAAACGCATTAGTTTCTATTTATCATACTAATGCTAACAATCAGGGCCATTAAAATAAATTTGCCATTGATTTCCCACTAAAATTAGGTAAATTCATTAATTCTGATAATTTTCCAAGTTGTTTAATGGCTTTTGATTTTTGTCATTAAATTGCCATTAATTTGTAAAGTATTGTTTGCTTACTTTATTAAATGCCTGGGATGTAGCCAACATCCCCCATTCCAGATGTGCAAACAGGGGCCTCTGTGTTGTGAAGCCTGATCTTTTTGTTTTGGGCCATGCAAATCCCCTTAAGCATATTTAGTGCTACAAATGTGTTTCTCCATGACTGTTTCAGCTCACTTACTTTCCCTTTGTCATTCTGTATGGATCATATACACTATAGCCTGCAGCATTCTTTGTGCTGAATAGGGTCTTGGAAGCATGCACCATACCTCACATTTTGTCACTGAGATGAGAGACATGGAGGAGACAAAAAAGGGGACCAGAACCCTGTATTCCTTTGATTTATTTATTCTTTTCTAAATATGCATCTGCTTTAGGTACAAGATGGCTACCAGATCACATTATCAAGTGGTATATGACAGCTTATGCCAGCCAGGGTGGATGATCTGATGTTCTCATGGGAAAGTTAACAGGAAAGCTAGGGAGGAGATAATAAAGCAGTAAACCCAGTGGGGAGTCCTTCCTGGAGATGTCCCCATGTTGAACAAAGGACCCAGGTGGACATCATAATGTTAGCAAGGAGGTGCTGCAGGATGGGTGGACACACACACACACACACACACACACACACACACACACACACACAGTCAAAGAGGGGCTGGGACAACATGGAACTGTCACTCAATGTGAGTCAGACCTTTCCCCATATGGAGGGAGAAATATATTGAGGGGTTGTAATCAGGCTCTCTCTCTTAGGCTCTAAACATCTGAAAATGCTGATCCCTGCCGTTAGAAGTCTGGTAAGAAAAGACAGCTTAGGGAACAGTGTTTTCTTCAGACAGCAGTAGGTAAAGACATAGGTTAATGTGAAAACAGGTCAGATGTCTTCTATTTGCAACCTGTATCATCATAATACTGTATGATAGTAATCGCAAAGCATTATTTAGACTTTTGTCCTTGTTTGCTTACCATAAGTATAAGGTAGAAAAAGGACCCATTAATAATCTCTAACCTTAGTTTTACTGAATTCATCTAATCTAATTTTAAAAGTAACTATAGTTGGACTATTAACTATCTCATGTGGGAGAGAATTCCAACAAAAGACCACCCTCTGACTAAACCTATATTTTCTTGCATAACTTCCATTTGTTTTAATTTCTAGTAATCTGTAATCCTTTCCTTTGATTGTAAATAAATCATGTTGTAAATACTAGTAGTATTTTAGTAAAACTTCAGTTTTTATAGAATCAGTGACTGCTTGTTTTATTTAAAAGGGTAATTGTACTATTTCTGCTGGACTCCTCAGTCCATCTCTGAAGGGGCACTCTACCCATGGTTATTGTGTTGACCTTCCTGACCTTGAGCAAGGAGGAGGTAACAGATAGGTGTCCTGGATCCTGTTGGTAAAAACCATATGGTGGCAGTGATATTGAAGTCTTTGGTGAGAGGGATTTTTGTTACATTGATGACAGAGTGGTGGGATCCATGTCACAACTGATACCAGTCCAATGCAGAGCAGTGGACAGTGTGCTTTCCTGTGAGGCAGGAACTCTGAGAAAGAGAGAGAGAGAGAGAGAGAGAGAGATAGCACACTGGTGAGAGAGTGCCAGCAGAAATAGACCTTAACAGTCACAAGATAGCATTTCAAAAGGGTACATTGTTTACTACTGTTTTTTTGGGTTCTAGACAGATTAGTGCAGTGTAGCTAGAGAATATGAGCTCTTCAAGCTATGTCAAATTTCATGTTCAGCAGCTTCTTGAGCTGTGCACAGAGAGGGGGGACTGTCCATGAGGGTATGACAAAAAGTGCACTCATGGAATCCCTGTTGGTGCATAACTGGCTGCAGGAGGGGCAGATGGTCTCAAATGAGCATGGCCCATATCTGTTCAGCAAGTGGTCTCTGAGGACAGTGACCCAGGTAGTGAGACTGAGTCCCCAGTGGCTGAGCAAGGGAGGCACCCTGTGGCACAAGCTGTGGAAGCTGTGCAGCCAAATCAACCTAAGCTTGAGATCCTGAAGGCAAAACTTTCACTGAGGGATGTCAAACTGCAGAGGGCAAGGCTGGAGGCAGAGGAAAGAGAGTATTTGCCAGCATGAGATCCTTATGCAAGAAGAAAGGGAGAAGAGTCACCAGCATAAGATCCTTATGCAAGAAGAAAGGGAGAAGATTCACCAGCATGAGATCCTTATGTGAGAAGAAAGGAAAAAAGAGCGATGGCACATTGAGATGGAGAAACTGTGCCAGCAAACAGCATGGCAATTTGCAAGTAATGGCAAAGAGGGACCAATCCACGACACCACCATTAATTCTAAAATTTTCCCACAATACCAGGAAGGGGATGATCAAGATTTTTTAAAACTCATTTGTGAAGGTTTGTGGGCAATTTAAAGTAGACAAGGCTTTGTGGATGACCCACCTGACCCCATTGCTTACTGACTGTGCTTTGCATGCATTTGCTCATT
Organism: Neoceratodus forsteri; assembly: GCA_016271365.2. NCBI lineage: Eukaryota > Metazoa > Chordata > Ceratodontiformes > Ceratodontidae > Neoceratodus > Neoceratodus forsteri. Next base: position 981,693,486 of record CM028131.1, on the reverse strand, counting down.
TTAATAATAATGATTGCACAGATTATGATATAGTTAAAACAAACTGTTATTAAAACATTTTGAACTGACTCCTGAGGCTTACAGATAGAAATTTAGAGAGTTAATAAAAGGCCCAGCAGAGAGCTATGTTGAACTGCATGTCCACAAAATCTGGCACCAATTTATTACTATTTTAGGTTTATGAAGTGATGGATAGAGGAGACAAAAGGACAGTCTGATATTTAGGTGACAATGATGATAGCAAATGGTTCAGATTATATGAAATTATCTATACACCCATGCTCTGAGTCACAGTAAAACAACAACTGCATGTCCAAATGTGTTCTTATTTAGACCGTTGGGTAGATGGGGCTAAGGCAAGGACTGTAGAGCAAATTAAAGATTTAATTGTAGTGGAAGAGTTTCTTAAAATTGTACCTGATGACCAGCGCATTTGGCTCCTGGACTGGGCATGCAACTCTGCAAAGGAAGCAGCAGAAAGTGCTGATTTGTATGTGGCCAGTAGACCACATTTGCAGTGTAAAAACTATGGGAATGGGGCAGCACATGGTTTTAAGGGGACCCAGGGAGGGCAGCATAAAGGAACAAGCTTGCACCCAAGTCCAAAACAGAACCCACCGGTTCTCAGGGGAACAAGGAGCCAGGGGTAAAGGAATGCTGAATTTGCCAAAAAGTGGGGCTTCTATCCTATGACTGCCCTAAAAGCAGGAGAAAAGAGAAAAAGCCTTGTGGAGGGGATAACCAAGACATTACATCACAGATGGTAAACTGTGCACACACTGTAGTACCACCAACTCAACCAAGCATATGCACCCTATTCTAGTAAATGGGATGGTAACACAGAGATTGAGGGACACTGGTGCCTCCATCTCAATGGTAAGGCAGGATCTGATCCAGATGGAGCAGATTGTGCCAGGGCAGTTCTCCAAGATTTGGGGTTTCATGGGTCCAGTGGTCCAAGTGCCAATGTCTTCCTGAGCTGGGAGGGTGGCCATGAGGTACAGGAGCTGGGAGTCATACCTGATCTCCCTGTGGATGTGATCATGGGGAATTATTTTGACCAGAGGGAAAACCTAGCATGTGTTACTTCCCATAGCCAGGCAAAAAGGCCAGCTTCTGAGGGTGAGGAGGGGGCATACACAGCCTGTGCAGACCCATCCCTCAGCAGATGAGGAAGCGGATAGTGTGGGTGAAGGGCTAGCTAGGAGTAGCAGCCCTGAACCCCAGCTGCAAGCAGAAGAGATTGCCACCAGGGGCAGTTTTTCTCCTGAAGAGTAACTGGGAAGAGTTAGATTGGAGGAGCTGGGCATGGCACAGTGAGCTGATTCTACCCTCCAAAAACTGAGAGAGCTAGCAGACAGTGCTGAGGCCTCTCAAGGGACTAAAATGTCAGCATATTTTGAAAATGGCCCATTGTACTGGGAGTGTACACCACAGAGGGGGCTGGTGGGAGAGGTACTTCAGCAGCTGGTAGCCCCCCATGAATACCAAAAGCAGCTTCTGGCCCTGGCCTATGATATTCCTTTTTCAGGCCACCTGGGTATTAATCATACAAAAAGCAGCTTGCCAGTTTCTTTTGGTCAAGCATGTACACAGACATGGTAAATTACCATCAGACTTGTCCACAGTGCCAGCAGGTTGGAAAAGTTGGGTACAAGGCTAAGGCAGCTTTGCTTCCCCTGCCAGTTATTGATGAACCCTTTAAAAGGGTAACCATGGACATAGTGGGTCCCCTGATTACCTCAAGTTGCACAGGCAAATGATGCATACTGGTTGTTGTGGATTGCATGACTAGGTACCCTGAGGCAGTGGCCATGTCCTCCATTGAAGCAGAAAAGGTGGCTGATGAGCTCCTGGGAATCTTTAGCTGAGTGGAATTTCCTCAGGAGGTTTTATCAGATCAGTGGGCAAATTTCATGGCTTCCTTAATGACCAGTTTGTGGGAGAAGTGCAGGTTGAAACAGCGTTGTGCTTCACCCTATCACCCAGAGACAAATGGCCTGCTTTAGCGGTTCAATGGAACCCATAAAACTATGCTCAGGGCATTTTCTGACCAGCACAAAAGGCAGTGGGACAAATATTTGCCCCACCTCCTGTTTGCATACAGGGAAGTCTCACAGGGTTCAGAAGGTTCTCACCCTTCAAGCTATGTTTGGTCACAGGGTGCAGGGCAAAGAGGATTTAGTTAGGGATGAATGGGAAGGTAACAGTGCCACCCAAGGTGAAGTAGTTGTGTAGTATGTCCTAAATTTTAGGGCCAGGCTTAAAGAGGTCATGGGACTCACCCAGAAGCACTTAGCCACTGTGCAACAGCAACAGAAAGCCTGGTATGACTGTGGGACCAGAGCCCAGGAGTACAAAGTCAGAAAATGAGTGATGATACTTGTTCCAGTCTGGCACAATAAATTGCAGGCAGCATGGTAGTGCCCATTCTCCATAATAAGGAAGCTGAGTGATGTTAACTATATAGTAGGGCAGCCTGACAGAAGTCCCAGGCAGAGGGTATATCATGTGAACATGATGAAGCCCTACTATGATAGGGAGGAAATGATCATCACTATGTGCAGCACACTAGAGGAAGGAAACAAGGCTGATTCCTTGATGGACCTCCTTGGGGAAATCCAGGAGGGATCCTCAGTGAATAACCTCACTCTGTCAGGCTGAGGAGATGGGGCGGGTGCTGTGAGAATTTGAGGACATGTTCCCAGGAAATCTGGGGTACACCACAATAGCTGAACATTGCATGGACACATGGGTCCAAGTTCCACTGAGGCAGTCCCCCTACAGGGTACCCAAGGGGGTTAAGAAGACCATTCTGGAGCAACTCAGGGAGTTGCTGGCCCTTGGAGTGATCCAGGAGTCCAATAGCCCCTGGGATTTGCCTATGGTCCTTATCCCCAAGAAGGATGGTACCTCATGATTCTGTGTTGACTACCGTAGGCTCAGCATCTGTACAGAGTCTGATGTCTACCCCATGCCTAAAATGAGTGAGACCTTGGAACAGCTGGGGGGAGCCCAGTTCCTGACCACAATAGTCCTGATGAAGGGTGACCGGCAGGTGCAGCTAACCTCCACAGCCAGTGAGAGGTCTGCTTTCATTACTCCATATGACTTATTCGAATTCAGAGTAATACCATTTGGGATGAAGAATGTGCCCACAACCTTCCAGAGACTTGTGGATCATGTCCTGGCTGGGGCAGGTAAATATGCACTGGCTTACATGGATGACATCCCCATTTACAGTTAGACATGGAAGGATCACATCGGGCACATGAGTGAGGTTTTCAAGAACTGAAGGCCACATGGCTGACAGTTAAGCTGGAAAAATGCCAAGTAGGCATGGCTGAAGTGTCCTACCTTGGGCACTGGGTGGGCAGTGGAAGCATCCATCTAGAGCCAGTGAAGGTTGATTCCATCCAGGCCTGACCCACACATGCCACAAGGTACTGTTGGAAACAGACAGGTACTACAGGAGGTTTGTCCCTCTCTACAGTGATGTGGCAAATCCCCTGACAGACCTGATGGTAAAGAGAATGACTGAAAAAGTTCTCTGGACAGGGAGCTATGAGTCTACCTTCCAATAGTTGAAGGAGGAATTATGTAGGTCACCCATGTTTCCTTGCCCCAGTTATGACTTAAAGTTCATAGTACATCTGGATACCTAAGACCATGGGCTGTCCTGAGCCAGGTTACACCGCAAGGTGAGGAACACCTCATAATGTATCTGAGCTGGAAGCTTCTGCACAGGGAAGAGTCATATGCCACAGTGGAGAGGGAATGTCTGGGGATAGTGTGGACTCTTCAGAAGCTGCAGCCATATCTGTACGGGAGAGAGTTCACTGTTTTCACTGATCATAACCCCTTGACATGGCTCCATACAACTACTGGGCAAAACACAAAGTTATTGCACTGGAGTTTGGTACTACAGTCATATAATATGATCATTCAGCACCAAAGTGGGGCGCAGAATGCCAATGCAGATGGACTGTTGAGGCAAGGCTAAGTACATGGCATGTATCTTTAGGCATTTCCAAGGCCCTACATGAATGGCAGTGTCTCTTGGGGGTTGCCCAAAGGAGACACGCCTCATTTCTTGAGAGGGGGAGATGTGACAGAAAAGGGGGTCAAAGCCATGAATTCCTTTGATTAATTTATTCTTTTCTCAATATGCATTTGCTTCAGGTACAAGAAGGTTACCAGATCACATAATCAAGTAGTATATGACAGCTTATGCCAGCCAGGGTGGATGGTCTGATGTTCTCAGGAGAAAGTTAACAGGCAAGTTGGGGAGGAGGCAATAAAGCAATAAACCCAGTGGGAAGTCCTTCGTGTAGATGTTTACATGTAGAACAAAGGACCCAGGTGGACATCATAATGTTAGCAAGGAGGTGCTCAAGGATGGGTGGACACACACACACACACACACACACACACACACACACACACACACACACACATACACATACACACTCTCTCTCTCTCTCTCAAAGAAGGATGGGACAACATGGAACTGTCACTGAATGTAAGAAAGAACCCTTCCCATGTGAAGGGAGAATATATTGAGGGGCTATAATCAGGCTCTCTCTCTGAGGCTTGGGACATCTGACAATACCAGAGCCCTGCTGCTAGACGTCTGGTAAGAAAAGACAGCCTAGGGAATAGTGTTTTCTTCAGACAGAAGAAGGTAAAGACATACAGTGCTGTCTCCAGGATGAAACAAGCCTTTAAAACACTCTGCAGTATGCTAAAGAAGACCTACTGAATAAAGCAATGTAATTATAATGGCAGATAGTCCCTTTTCTCATGCAGGAAACTGTGGCATTCACTTCAACCAGGCAGTGTCACATTTTCTTGAATGACAAAGGGAACTAATTACCATTGAAATTAGATTGCTTTATTCAGTAGGTCTGCTGCAGCATACTGCAGAGTGCTTTAAAAGTGGGTTTCATCCTGGGGGGACACCACTGTAGGTTAAAGTGAGAACAACTCAGATTTCTTCTATTTGCAACCTGTCTTGTATAAATTCCATTTATTTTAATTTCTAGTAAACTGTAATCCTTTTGTCTGACTGTACACAAATCCTGTTGTAAATACTTGTAGTATTTTAGTAAAATTTCTATTTTCATAGAATTAGTGACTGCTTGTTTTATTTAAAATGATAATTTTACTATTTCTGCTGGACTCTGTTTGCAGTCCAACTTTGAAGGGGTGCTCTACTGTACCCACAGTTATTGTGTTTTCCTTCCTGACCTTAAGCAAGGAGGAGGTAACAAATGGGTTTCCTGGTTCCTGTTAGTAAAAACCATGTGGTGGCAGTGATCTTCAAGTCCCTGGTGAGATGGAGTTCCGTTACAATAGACACATAAAATGAGGGACAATGAGGGACACTAACCCTCACAATGATCAGGACACATCATGAGACATGGAGCTACAGTACCTCAGAACATAGTGGAAACCATTGTATTTACTTGTATTGATATTAGCACCTGAGAATGAATGTGTACCATAAACCAGGGGTGCCATTTAGATAGCAAGCAAGCAAGCAAAACTTAATTTATAAAAAGCACCTTTTTCACAACCAAAGCACTTGAACAATACAATAAATAATTAAAACAGATCAATAAAAACTAAATACAGCAATTTAAAATTCAATAAATACAGCAGCCGCCTAGAAGTAATGATGAGCTAGGCTAAATAAATATACTTTAAGTACAGATTTAAAACTTAGGACAGTCAGGCACTCTAGCATCAGATGAGGTAGAGACTTCCACAGGGTCAGGGTCATAAAAATAGGGCAGAGGGGGGCAGTTGCCCTCCCCCTGCTTTTGTGCCTAGGCTGTTCTTATGGTGTGTCAATAATTGCATTGAATTTGGATTTAATCTTTTGCACAATAAGTGTCCCCCTTGCCTGCGTGCACTCATGCTGCAGGTGCACTCCTGACTTGATTGCGTCTGTATTGTGTTGTTCACTCTCTCCTCCTACTAGCAGCAGTGCCATCACATATGACATGGAGGAGCTCCAGCCAAGCAAGAGCACGAGTCACATGAATGTTACACTGTCTTTCCCATCACAGAGTAGACACGCGGCACACTACAGCTTGGAGGAGTCAGTGAGCACTGAAATCTCAATAGCAGTGTTGTGGCAGCATACTTTTGTTGGTCTACTCTTAGTGAGTCTCCATCTCCCCTGGTGGCTGAAGGGGCAGAGGGTGAGCTAGAAGCTAACTTCAGACTAGGCTACCTACTTACTGTACTAGTACTGGCTCCCTGTTGCAGTAAGCTAGGCCTAGCCAGAGTGGTGACAGTGGTGTGATGGCCTTCATAGGTCTTGATCAATGCAGTGTGGCAGCAGCCACAGCAGCAGCAAAGCAAGAAGCAAGTGCAACATAGGTTGAGTGGGTTCAGTTGGTGAGGTGACTTGGTCATGGGCCACTTTGGGGACCTGGGATAGTTGGCTCTAGCATCCAGCTTTTGGCAGAAGGATGAAGGAGGAGCAGACTGAAACTGGGCTGGTGGCACACTGGGCCAGGCCACAGGTTCTTTCCAAATGGTTTGGTAAGTAAAAGAAAATATTTTTTTTTCTTTTCAGGGGCTGGGGAAGGAGGAAGGAATGAAATACTGATCTGTTTTTCACCTTTGGGCAGCATCATTTCCCATATGGGATGAGTATTGAATGGAATGGAGTCACAGAGAGAATCTTGACAGTCCTTTTTGTGGGGAGGAGGGTTCAGAACTTCAGCCAGGAAAATAATTGGTTAGTAAGTGGGTGGGTTTAAGCCCAAATCTGATGCACTGTTCCGGGGTATAGACAGATGAATCTTATACATTTTAATTTTTCCTGATTTGCATACCACATTTTAGTCACAACAAATAAGTTTTACCTTTAAGAGATGTTTCAGACATTCTAGAGTTTGCCACATAGGGGCTATCTAGTCCCTGGTCTCTACTGGTTGTTTGCTCCCTAATGCTGAAATCTGAAATGGTGCCACTGTCATAAAGTCTAAATTTACAGGCCATCCTCTGTGTGAGCAGCATGTTTTCCATGAAGGATAGATGAAGAGCAAATCAGTTTTCACGGGTAAAATGAGAACTGCCCACTGCATTTGGAGACAGTTGAGTGGTATGGTATGCAGAGACTATTGAACCCAACTATTTTCAGGCTTATGCCCCTCCTCCCAGTGAAGCTGACCTTCACATCCTCATGCTCATGCACATCTTGACATAGTGCAAGAGAGACAGAAGGGGTGTGCACCATTGAAATGAATGAGGGTATTTTTTTATTACTATTTTATACATTATTGACAGAGTGTTAGAAATTAATGAAGGCCACCGCTCGACTAAAAAGGGCATTGTTAGTAGAACAGCGGCCTTCATTATTCTCCAACTCACCTTCATAATGTATAAAATAGAATTAAAAAATACCTCCATTCATTTCAGGGCACTCTGACCCATGGACATCATCTCTTAAAGACTCCTGCCTGTGTCCCCCTAGTTCTCAGGTAAAATACTCTCAACTTACATATATACCTGGTGGGTTGTCTGTAGCAGCATGACCACACCAGCTACAGTGTGTGCATGGGGGGAGCTTGACATGTTGGTGGGTGTTGAGTTATTGATACTTTTGTGTTTGCCCCTTAAAGTCTGTTTGTGTGGAAGCATTCTAAAGTATGAAGAGAAAATAGGAGAATAGACCAGACAGAAGTAATTAAGTAGTTTTGTGGGTAAGTGTGTGTATTTGGGTGGGAAGAACCACATGTGTTTCCATTGGTATGTGTGCTACAGTTCAGTTGTGTAGCTGAGATGAGGGGGACAAGAAGACTAAAAAGTATAACAGTGGCTATAAGCATGCCACATACATGCAGATGTCTGCAGATTTGTATTGAAGCACAAGTGAGCCGGATGTGTGCAGGCTGTATAGCTTAGTGGCTAAAGGCACTGAACTGCAAACCAGGAGACATAGAGACCTGAAGACCTGGGTTTCAATCTCATTAACCCCCACTTGTATATGGTGTTATCCTGAGTAAGTCACTTAACTTTTATGTGTGCAGTCATCAGTGATCACTTGCTTTCTGCATGCATGCCACATGCATGTAGTCTATTTCAATACCCCCTCTACATCAAACAACGAGGAAGAGGTCCTCCTGGAAGCTTTCCAGGACAGCTTCCTGGTGCAGTTGGTAAGTAAGTCAACCAGGGATGGAAATATATTGGACCTTGTGATAACAAATGATGAGAGCATGCAAGGGTTGGAGGTGGGGTATCCCTTAGCAGGGATGGGTGTGACCACCACACAATGTGGTTTTCACTTGGGATGAGTAAGGAGACTGCCACTACCAGGAGAATCATGCTGGACTTCAGGCAGGCTGACATTGGAAGAATGAGGGACATTCTGGAGGGACACATCACCATAATCCAACCACATATGGGTGCCAATCAGAAATGGAGGATCATCAAAAATGGGTTAGAAGAGGCCACACACTCATGTTCTACACTCCAAAGCAGGATGGCAAAGGCTAGGAAGCCAAGTTGGTTTAGCAGAGAGGTATTACACAGTGTGAAGGAAAAGAGAGTGACCTTTAGGAAATACGTGAGGTCCAAAGAGCTGGAGGACAGGGAGGCGTACACGAAGAAATCAAGAGAGATGAGCAGATTGGTCAGGGCAGCCAAGTCAGCAAAAAAGCTTAGACTGCACAGGGCACCCAAGTCAGAAAGACAGTTAAGACTTCACAGGGAATAGCAGAGAGGGAGAAGGATTTCTTCAATTACATAAGAGATAAAAGAAGCTGTAAGGACCAAATTGTTCATATCAAGATGGCTGATGGATGGGCAGAGAATGGAGTGGAGCAAGCAGAAGCACTCAATGAATACTTCTGCTCTGCATTTACCAGGGAAAAGCAGGGACCTATGCCACAGGGAAAGGGAGCAGTGGGTACAGGTGGGGCAGAATCTACAGAGAGGGAAATATCAGAGAGCAGAGTGCTAGAAGATCTTAAGAGCACTGAGGGTCAATAAGGCACCAGGTCAGGATGGCATCTGACCCAGGGTGCTGAGGGAGATGGCAGAGATCCTGGTAGGGCCACTGGCAGACTTGTTCAGCACCTCCATGAGGATGGGTTGCATGCCCCAAGACTGGAGGATGGAGCGTGTGGTGCACATCCACAAAAGTGGGCCCAAGGATGAGCCAGGGAACTACAGGTCAGTCAGCCTCACCTTCATCATGGGGAAGCTCATGGAGACTATCCTCAAGAGAGGCTAGCAATCTTTCTGGAGGAAAATGGTCTTCAGGACAGCAAGCAGCATGAGTTTGTCACTGGTAGATCCTGACAGATAAACATGGTTGACTTCTATGACTGGGTAACAAGGCAGTTGACAGGGGTCAGGCAGTGGATGTCCTGTACTTGGACTTCAGCAAGGCCTTTGACTCAATGCCCAATGGAAGGCTTATAAGCAAGTTGAGTGATCTGTGTGTTGGGGAGATGATGGTGGAGTTAGTCAAAAACTGACTGCAGGATAGGCAGCAGAGGGTTGTTGTAGGGGGGAACTCCCATCCCCTAGGGATGTAACAAACTGGGTTCCAAAGGGATCAGTGCCGGGTCCAGTGTTGTTTGACATCTTAATTGCCAACATAGCAGATGGGTTAGAAATAAGATCAGCCTATTTACAGATATGACCAAGATTGGAGCAGTGGTGGACAGCACAGAGGGGTGGTTATGACTACAGAAGGACCTGGATAAACTCAAATGCTGGTCAGGCATATGGCAGCTTGGTTTCCATGCAAAGAAGTGCAATGTTTTTGCAAATAGTGGCCAGAAACCAAAACTTCCGCTACAGCCTGGGGGAGAAGTTATCCGGTACAGAAGAGGTGAAAGATCTTGGGGTGATAATCACAGGGTAGATGAACCATTCATTACAGTGCAGGAAGGCAGCAGCTAAGGCTAACAAGATGCTGGGATGTATTGCAAGGGACATCACCTCATGGAGGAGGGAGGTCATCCTACCAGTGTTCAGGTTGCTGGTCAGACTGAAGCTGGAGTACTACATGCAGTTCTGGCAGCATTACTTAAAGAAAGATGTCAAGTTACTGGAGAGTGTCTAGCGCAGGGCCAGCAGGATGATCACAGGAGTGGAAGACAAACCCTACAAAGACAGACTGAGAGAGCTTAACATATACTGCCTGGAAGACAGAAGCGATAGAGGGGATATGATTGAAACCTTTAAATATATGAGGGGCATAAACAAGGTTACTACAGAGGGGGCTTTTTAGAATAAAGGAAGGGAGAAGCACTAAGGGGCACAGTCTGAAATTGGAGAGGGAAAGGTTTAAGAGGGAGATGGGAAGACATTACTTCATAGAAAGACTTCACAGAAAGGGTGGTGTTGGGGAGGAACACACCACCGGAGGAGGTGGTAATGTTAAAATTAGTGGACAGTTTTAAGAGTGGGTGGGACAGGGTTAGGGGAAAGGTCACCACCATATGGGGGGTGCAGTTGCAGAGTAATACACTGCTAGCTGCACACTTGAGCAGTCTCGATAGACCTAATGGCCTGTATCTGCTGGCATTTTTCATATGTTTGTAATTTAACATAAAAAGCATGCTTTCCACACTTGCTTGCTGCATGCATGCTACATGCATGCAATCTGTTCCAATTTAACATTTAAATCATGCTTGCAACATGCACATCACATGGGTAGTTTAATGTGCACAGCATGAAAATATTTCATATAATTATTTCTGTAAGGGATAATATCTGAGCATTTTTTAAAGCACAAAATAACCTTTCAGACACACAGCAGTAAAAGTCAAAGCTTTTCTTAACAGCTGCTCTTCTTAAGCAATGTATATAGACACGTGTGTGTGTGTGTGTGTGTGTGTGTGCGCGTGCATGTGCATGTGCGTGCGTGCGTGTGTGTGTGTGTGTGCGTGTGTGTGTGTGCGTGTGTGTGTGTGTAAAGAGACAGTCAAACAGAACATTAGAAGATGTCTATCCTGGACTATCAAACCCAGATAGAGAGACAACAGATAGGATAAGATAAGAAGAAATTTGGACAGATACCCAAAACAGAGAAAGGAGAAAGTCCTGAAGTTAAAGGTTAAGGTTATTTGTTATGCAAATGTGCTGCTTCATATCTCTAACATTTGTCATTTAAAGCTAGCCCTTCTAATCTCCTAAACTTCTGGGCCGGGATATTCAAAGGGGTTACACCTTGCACAACCCCCCAATGTTCTCCAGGTGCAATATTCAAAGGGGAATGTTGCGTAGAGCAACATCGGATGCACCAGGGCTCAGTGTTAATGTATGCGGTGCAGATGCAGGGGGCGTGCCCATGCATATGTGGCACATCCTGATATCCAGCCCAGAATGTGTGGCACATATGTTGGCACAACCCCTACTCATGCCGCATACCGATGCGCAAAGACGAGCCAAACAAAACAGGCTCAACAACTGGCCACCCACAGGTGGGTGACTGTATTGCTAGGTGCAACGCAACAGCCGCCAGCCATGGATGGCAGCCCGCCCAGCAGGACTACTGTCCACAAGCACCCTGTCCCCCTGGTAGTCCAGTGCCCCTCCCCCACCCCACATGCCTGATCATGGGCATCGGTATATAATAAAGTGAACCTGGTGGTCTAGTGGTCCATCCTATGCCTGATCGCGGGCTGTCGTATTAAAAATATAACCCTGGTGGTCTAGCGGTCCCTCCCTATGCCCGATAATGGGCTGTTGCAATAAAAATATGATCTTGGTGGTCCAGTGGTAACCCCTCCCCACCCACCCAAGCAGGGCCCCGGCCACCCAGCACCCCCATCATCGCCGGGTGGCAGCACCCCATCCACATACCGCCTGCCACCGCCCGAATGATAATGTACAGTATGTTCTGTATGCCCATACTGTACTACACAGGACCAAATATGTGAATGAACACATATAGATCATACTGTATGCTGTCATTTGGCAGGTGGCTGGATGGTATCCGGGTGGGTGCTGCCTCCTGCCAATGGGGGTTGCTGGGTGCCAGGGGCCTGCATGGGTGGGTGGGGAGGCGGGGTACCACTGGACCACCAGGATCATATATTTATTACAACCACCCACGATCAGGCATGGGGGGACCGCTAGACCACCAGGATTATGTTTTTATTACAGCAGCCTATGATCGGATGTGGGGGGGGACTGCAAGACCACCAGGATTATATTTATATTACAACACCCCTCGATCAGACATATGGAAGCGGAGGCTGCAATAGCCCACCAGGGTGCTGACCCCAATGACAGCAGCACGGCAGGGCACCAGGTGCAATTCGCTGGGACCCAGCACGTCGCATGCAAATGGTGCCATAGTGATATGCAAATGGACCCATTTGCACCTTGCACATATTATGACCTCATTTGCGTGCCCCCAGTTGAATATCATGGGTGATGCACCTAGCACAACTGCACTTGTGCTGGCGCATGCCCATGCTCTCTTTCTGTGTCTTGCACTGGCACTGTGCCACTGCACCATGCACAGTATGTGTGCCCTCCATGCCATATTCAATGGTGCTGAGCAATGGCACATCACCATTGAATATCGCCTGGTCCTGGCACTGGTGCAGCCCAGTTGTGCTGCACCCAGGCTTGTGCCACTGCCTGGTGCAGTCTGAATATCCAGCCCCAGGTGTCTTGACACTGTGAGAATCTTCAAATATATAGGGGTCCTCCTTGATGAATCATTGGACTTTGACCAGCATATCCAAGCTACCTGCAGATTGGTGAATAACAAAATCTGCATTGCTTATAAAACAAGTAATGTACTCATCCCCTCTGCTAAACTGGCCATTGCCTGAGGCATTTTATTGCCGTCTCTTGCCTATGGTGCCATCACCTGTGTTAATGCTTCCAAAGCCATGCTTCATAAATGAGATACCACCTACAATAATATCTTCCACTATGCCTCTGCATCCCCATGGCTAAAACACCTCTGCTTGCTCTATGCCAATCTCTACTGGCCTTCCCCCTCGGCCCACTGGTTACTCTTCCTCTGCTCCCTGACAGACAATATAATCAGGTCTAATACTTCTTCATCGCTTAGCACCCTTTTAACTCCTCAGACCTTTTCCCATGGTCTTCGCTTAGCTGACAAATCCCTGCTTCACGTGGCTAGGTGCAAAACCTCCATGTGTTCCAGTGCCTCCTATCATGTGGCTCCAAAACTTTGGAACTCCCTACCCTTAGCTGTCCACCTAGTACCCAGTCATGCCACTTTCAAAAATAAGCTCTAAACCCACCTTGTCAACCCTGCACCTTGCACTTCCTTCAATCCTACTTGGTATGCTTGCCTTCCCTACAATGCAACCACTGACCTATGTTGCCCTCTCTGGTACTTTCTGTCTTCCTCCCCCTTCAATCACCTCCCTCTCTCTTCTTCTGAGACATCTTGCCCACTGGCTACCTCCACTTGTAATAAATTGTATACTTAGAAATTTCAGTCTTACTACCTTATCTCTGAGGATGGTCCCTGCTTAACCTGATACCCTGCCCACCCAAATGTCTGACTTATATTGTATACTGGTCCTTGTTGACTCGATGCCCTGCCCTCCCCAGTGTCTGAGTTCTGTTTCATATACTGTATTTTCTTCTTAACTAGGTGCTTTACTAGTGGACTATTTGATAATTGTAAACAATTTTAAATTGTAAATAGCACTTATATGAAACTCCATGCACCTAACCTGTTGCAACTTCATTATCTGAATCTGTGATTTGCTTTATACTACAGGTATTTGTTTTCCCCTACCAATTTAGCTCTATGGTTATTTATTACTATTCTTAACTGAAATGTGTATTCTTTTCTTTCTTGCAAAATGCCCTACTATATCACTGTTCCTTGCTGTCACATTATAACCTCCCGGGTCATGTCTGAAAATAGTCACTTTTGTGCCTAGTATACCTCCCTTACAGAAATAATTAAATGAAAAGTTTTCATGCTGCACACATAAAACTACTCAAGTGGTATGCATGCTGCAAGTATGATTTAAATGTTAAACTGGAACCAATTGAATGCATATGGCATGTGTGCAGCAAGCAAGTGTTGAAACCATGATTTTTATGTTACATTGGTAAAGACTGCATGCATGTGGCATGCATGCAAAAAGCAAGTGGTTACTGCTAACTGCAGGTGTAAAAGTTAAGTGACTTGCTCAGGATCACACCAAACACAAGTTGGGGTTGATGAGATTCAAACCCAGGTCTTCAGATCTCCAAGTCTCCTGGCTAATAGTTCAGTGTCTTTAACTACTAAGCCGTACTGTCTGTAGACATATGGCCCTCTTGTACCTCAATACATACTGTAATTACATCTGCAAATATGCATCATGCTTGTAACCACTATTATGCTTTTCAGTTTTCTTTTTCTTCTCTTACTCATCTCAGTTTCACAGTTGAACTGTAGCACACATACCAATGGAAACACATGTGTTTTTTCCCACCCACAAAACCTCTTAATTACTGCTTTTTTTTACTTTCTTTTATAGAGAGGGTATCATACAACATATTTTAGTTTTCCACATTGCAGTTCAGTACCAGCTACACACATATGCTGTTTGGTGTAGACAGAGTTACATCCTTCTTCAGGTATAAATGCTTTCATGTTACCCCCATATATTTACTCAGGCATAACTAAGTTGTTACCAAACTCATACAAATTTCATACCCTTTTGTTATACACTTAAATGGAAACTCTATAAATAACTCTATTCAATATTGAACAAGAATTCAAATTAAAAAAATACATAAATAATTACTGCTGCAATCTATACTCTTTATTCTCCAAGTATTCTCTACCAAGCTAATTTATTCTATAGCATATCCTGCTGTCCTTCCCAAGGAGTTTTTTTAATATATCTCCACTTGTGTCTTATTTAAGCAATACCTGTCCCTCAGTCTGGGTGCATTTCCCTTTTCCTAACAGACTCTCTCTCTAAATCCAGGGGGTAAGGACCTTGTCCCTCGCTTCTTGTAGGTCACATCTCAAGTTGCACCCAGGTTGGATATTCCATACATCTCCCACCAAGTCCAATGGTTAATATAATGGGCCTGTCTATGTTGTATGTTATATTGATTCTTTCCATCTCTTGTATTGAAGTAACTATGTTTACCCACTCCCTTATGGTCAGTGAATCCTCTTGTAACCTTTGCCTAGTGACAGTCTTTAGTGCAGCTGCTATCAGAACCCTTCAAAGGTACTTGGCTTCCTTGCCTCTTAATGGCTTTGGTTCAATTCCTAATACTAGCTGTTCTGGTCCCAGTATTCCCATCGCTCCACAAATACCACAGATATGTTCTGAGATTACCTTCCAATATGTTTGTATCAAAGGGCACCACCAGAAAACATGGGCTTGAATGGCCGTCATTTCACCACACTTTCTCCAGCTATGGGCAGTTGCGTTTTGAGATATTTTAGCCAGGATCTGGGGAAACCATAAAATATCTAATTCTAGTTCTCCAAATAAACTCTCTACAGGTTAGGGAGGAAGTAGTGCTCCATACTGTTGCCACATTTTGTCCCAGGACTCAGGACGTATATCTACTTCGAATTCCTCAGGCTACTGTGCCTTAACTTGGAGGGTGTTATACCCCAGTCATTAAGAAACTTGTTATATAAGACAGTTATTGCTCCCTTCCCTGTCGGGGACAACCATAGTTTCTCAAATGGGGGAGGGAAGTCTAGCTCCCCCACTCCCATTGGATGACTTAATTTCTCATGCACCAGGGCTCTAATTTGATAAAATCTATGTCTGTCGCATGGGTGCAAGCCAAATAGGTATATAGCTGTGTCAAATGCTATACGTGCTCCCCCATGCAGAATCTGCCATGGTGAGTGCAGGCCTCTTCTTGCTTGCTGTTTGAATCAGGGGTCCATAATTGCTGGGTGAAATTCCTCGTCTCATGCCCATCACTCATATTTCCAAATGGATTGAGAGGTAGGTCGCTTGCTAACTCTCCACCTCCACCCCTCAAGTGCAGCTCGTACCCCCTGAGGCAGCCACTCCCCCACTCACAGTTGCAACCCTTGACTGAAAGGCAATGCCCCCAGAGGGGGATCCTCAAGTATAGCCTCCTTTATGTACTTCCAATGTGATGCATATTGTGGATGCTGCCACAGCAATACTATTTTCATCTGTGCTACATTTCAAGCGCACTGGTGGTCTAACAACTCTGCTGTAAGTTCCCTAATACATTCAACTTTGTCCCATAAAGTCAAAAAAATAACTGTATTCTTATCTAATTCTAAACAAAACTGTTGCTTAACACATTTCCGTGTTTTTTTTTTTTTTACATCTAGCTTCCTTGCTTAGATTCTGAGCCCCAAGGCAACAAAAAATTCCTCAGTCCTGCCTGGTTAACTATGTCCTTTTTAACCATAAACTAGGCACCCTTATTCTGGAGCTATGCCTAGTTCTTCCCCTAGCAGAAGCAACAAGGTTATGAGCCTTTAAAATTGCCACCCCAAGATTGTATTGCTAACCGCACAACTGCATTCAATTGCAGGTGGAACAAAGCAATTGCATAGACCATGAGCTCCTTTAATTGAAAATAGCTCTTGGTACAAGATGGATGGGGCAGGGTAGATGGGTAATTCCCCAAGTACTTTTCTAATCCATATGGGAATATTGCACATCTCAATTTACACATTTTCACATACACTTTGGTAGTGGCTACTTCATGGCAATACTGGTGCTCGAGCTGTGTATAGGTGATGCATACTCTGAACCAGTGGAAAGTTAATTCCTGGAGAGGCTGTGTCTCTCCATACCTCTTCAGGGACTCGCACCATCATGTGTTCCTGAAATATTAACAAGCAGACTGTGACTTTGTCTTCTGTCATAAGTCTAAACTACATGCTTTATAGAGTCATAATCTGAATGCCTCACAACTGTGGACCATACTGAGGCAGTTTAAATGTTGATACTTTTTGTTCTCTCTCTCCTGCCTATGACAAACATATACAGGAATTGCATTATCCTTAGTCACTATGGACAGAGACTTGTATTATCAGGGACAGTGACTCAAACCAAAACTGTACCTGGAAATAATGGTAAGTTTCAGACCAGACAGAGGATCTGATGCTTAACATGGTGATTAGTGAAGTATAGTAAAATTATGACACTATGCTGCCTATATATTATTCCCTTACATGAAGGCCATTATTAGGCCAGTTTCTGTTATAATTTTGGGTCCTGGAAGGTGATAGAGATACTTAATGGTTTGAGGGTGTTTTATCTCCTCTTATTTCTCCTAAGGGTGGGGCTGGGGCAGACAACAGACCCCATCCACTCTATCCAACCACCTAAAGGTGGTGTCACAGTTTCATTCCAAAAACCTTCAGAGGTGTGCAGGATTTTTTTCCCAGCAGCTTTCCTCCAGCCTAGGGGTACTCACACTCCATCTGGCACTCCATCTAGGACCCTAGCATTTGCCTGGAAGCAAATCCTTCAGATGAAAATCTACTCCGTGTGTAATAGTTCCACTTAAAGACTTATAGCTTTTTATCAGCTCCTTGCTGCAGTAAGTTTTCTGCTGTCATTGTTGTTGGTTGAGCACATTCTATATTCTCTATATGTTTTCTGTTAAAAAAGGTACACATTAAACCACATGGCATTCAACTGATGAATATTTTATTTGTAAGAACTAGACTGGCAGAAGGGACCCATTCACCACTCTTAATAATATCACAATCCTCAGGAGATGACTGCAAAATTCTTAAGAAACTAAATGTATTTGCTGGTTCCTATGTTCCTAGCTCTCTGGACTTCATCTGTAGATTGTGGTGTTTCATCCTCATTACTCTGTTTTATAATTGCACCATTGTATTGCTTGCTTTATTGTATTGTCAACAAATAGGGTTGCCACCTGTCAGGTTTTTTACCTGGTGATCAGGTTTTCAGGGTCCCTATCAGGTAATCTGGTTTTGCTCTATGCTGGTTAGGTTTTTGAGCCATTTTGAGTGCTCACATACTTTAGAAACAAATTTTGTCATATCACTCATTGTTTCAGCTACATGTCTAGATTACAAACAAGTTCTGTTGTCAGTGTAGCCTTTTGTTTCTGAATGCAGTCACCCTGGGAGGTGTAAAGTATGGCCATTAGCACTTACTTAACCTAATCTTTCCACTGCAGCAAAGCTGCCCCCACCTTTTGTGACAGTAACAGAGCCAGTTGTCCTCCATTTTCATTTGCTGGTAAACATTTTCATCTCTAACAGAATCTAGGCATTTTTAAATGTTTTAAATTATTTTTCCCACAAGAAAAAAATATGGTAACTTATTCGGCTTTGAAATAGTACTGTGGACAAGAACATGAAATGGAGACAGAAAAAGATATAAAGTATGTATACCATTGTATGCTATTTACAGTATCCCCCTTGTCTCCCCCAGATCATATCTGTAAATGAGATTTCTTTTATCTCTGTATGTTTATCTGGTAAACCAATGTCAATAAAATCAATAAATAAATAAATAATTAGGAAGAACCTGGGAAAGTAACTTTAACAGGCGCAGTACAGCATCTTAACATTTTTATTTCACTGCTGCTTTAAGTGTTGTCTTTTATTGGAGGAACAGTGCATGATGAGTCATGAAAAGGGGTGTGGCTAGGGGCAGAGCTTAAGATCCGTTTTTTGCCTCATTCAAAGGTGGCAACCCTATCAACAAAGTTCTTTTTTTTTCCACTTGGTTTCCCTCTTGTCGTCAGTACTTACTCGGTATCTCTCCAGTGGGGGATCTCCTTGGTGTTGCCTCTACCACCCACCATGTCCCTCCCCGAACTGAGGAATCAGATGCTGGGCCCTCCCTGGGGAGGAATGGAGAGATGCGATCACAGACAGTCAAGTTGGGATCAGGACTGGCACTGGGCATGTGGGCTTCCACCAAGCAAGTCCACTGCTATCTCCTCCCAAAGTGCTGGTGGTTTCCTCTCTTGCTTGGTTATGTTTCCCCTGAGGTGTTGACATGCAATGACATCTGCTCCAAGGGCATACCCTTAGCAGACATCCACTGTCACCTCACCCCTGTAAGTGTCATGCTACTGTGTTGGCCCCAGTCTCCACCGAGGGTTACTGCAGAGCAGTACATCCCCAATCCCCACCCCAGGAGAGGAGAGCAGCCCTCCAGAAGCTCATTCCTCTCTTCCCCCTGCTGACCCCTGATGGCCCAAGTCCATTCCCGAACTGCCATGGTGCGAGGTGCAGTGTGCAGCACCTCAACCCTCAGCACCACTGGGCTGGCTATCAACAAAGTTCTCATAAAAAAATTAGCTGAAAAAAAAAAAAGAAGCCCAATGTGTACAACTTCTACATTTACCATTATCTCATAAAATGTTAATGGCCTAAAAAGCCCAAGTAAAAGGCCCAAACATTTGGCTACACTAAAAAAAAAAAATGGACCTCTTGCTTTTACAAGAGACCCTCTTATCACAAAAAGAACATCAAACATTGCAAATATTTGGTTTTAAAATGGTGGTTGCTGCCACCTTTTTGATTGGTAGAAAGAGAGCAGTTGTCATACTGGTTCCTCAGAACTCTCTTTTTGTAGTAGAAAAGACATATTGTGATAAAAAGGGACATATGACAACAGTGATGGGGTCATTGCAGGCAGAACAATACACCATAGCTAAGACTGTAAGAAAATCACAGCACACACGGATTTCACGATCTCCACGATTTTTAAGCTGTTCCATGAAAATGACTAATTTATTCATTTTACCGTGAATTTGATTGAACTGTTATAAAAAGCCCCAAAAAGCTCACAATCAAAGCTCACAGTCCTATCCTACCGTTCAAATAAATTCGTTGTTATGCCCCAGATTTTTGCCGTGATTTTCTTACAGCCTTAATAATGATCACATGTTATTCATACTGGTTTTGTGCAACAGGTCTAAGTAAAGAAGACGTTTCTATCATAACTGCAGAGGAGATCAGCGAATCAGCGACTCTGGTACTTACCTCTGTTTTATAGCAAGCCAACACAGTGAATCGAAACATAGGAGGGTTTGTACAAATACCATACAGGGAGCCAAGTCTGTCATCCACCTGCAACATACAGTACTGCTCCTGCTGTTACATTTTAGAATACATTGTTCCAGTAAACTACAATAGTTTAGATAATGTTAAGAATTTTCTTCCACAATGCAGTATTTGAAACAAAAAAAAAACCTATTCTGTTTACAATTGCCAAGAGTTTAAAAGTTTATAAGATTCATTTAATAGGGGTCTGATAGTAGTACACACATAAATCCATGCATGTGCTGCCTTAAATTTTGCTTTACTGTGAAAAGTGACATTTTTTGCTGTGCAGATGCCATGAAAATTGGCGATTTTTGCCATGATTTTCTTACAGCCTTAACCACAGCTAGTCTCTACATTCCATCAAACTCAAACTGATCCACAATCAAACAGCCCTTTCATCAAATTCTGGCACACCAATCAGACACACTCTGGTAATAGGGGTAATTTTAATGTGCCCATGGAATTTAACCAGGACACCGCAGCACAGCAGAAAGGTAGAGTTGCATCAGCCCATAAGTTTTGTAAATGTCTTTTGGAGAAACTGGAAATAATAGATGTCCGCTGGGAATAATAGTTGTCCAGTGTACTCTTTATCCTCACTGTAACCTCACTGTAACCAAGTTATTCTTTATTCACATGTTCACAAAATGCATATGGAGGCTGGACTACAGGTTCCTGTCTGCTCTGCACTTAGCTAATATGAATTCAGAGAAGATTGGTCAAATCCTGTTATCAGATAATGTCCCATTTTTTTTGATTTGGTATTGGCTGCAGAACCTAAGAAAACTGAATGGTGATTAAACATAGCTTTATTGAATGATCCCAAAATTTCAGAAACTCCTTGCAGAAAAAAATCCTACAATAATCTGGGATAATCCCATCACTGATGTATCCCAGGAAATTGTTTGGTATACTATAGAAAGGTATGCCCCCAGGATGGGGACACTATAACAGTGAAAATGTTGATGCCAACAACATCAACATTTTCACTATAATAGTCTGCCTGAGACCCCAGCACTCTCTCTCTCTCTCTCTCTCTCTCTCTCTCCAAGTCCTGCACCCCAGCCCCTATCCAACTCCAACTCTGAGTTAGAATCCTTTAGATCAGGAAGTGCGAGGCAGAGCCCCCCACATGGGGGTTTAGGGGGGCAAAGCACCCCATTGAAAAAACAGCCAGGGTCTCCAGTTGGATTTATGTCAACTGCAAGTTGCAGTTGGCAAATCCATCACTGTGATGGTGGTCGACAACTAAGTTGTCAAACAGGCATCATAGAACCCCATAGAAATGATGCTTATGGGAGAAATTGTGGCCTATGTCTGAGAAAGAAAGAAAGAAAGAAAGAAAGAAAGAAAGAAGAAAGAAAGAAAGAAAGAAAGAAGTCTCCTGATGGATAAATTAGCCTTTCTTCAAATGCTTCACTAGTCAATCATAGCATCTGTCCACAAATAATGCAAACTCAGGATGCAGTTCAGGATTTGCTTCCTGTAAAAGCTGAGATAGCCTTGAAATATGCAAGACAACAATATTATGAAGGGGAAACACATGTTTACAAATTGCTGGTGTTTTGATTGTGGAAGCAACAACAACAGGTAAAATCCCCTTACTAAACAAGATACTTACAAAACCCCACACATTTTGCAGATCTTAACTAATTACTATTCTGTACTCTAGTCACAAGAACCAGAAAAAGATCCAAGCAGGGGTGCCCCTAGACCCCACTCCTGTTTGCTCTGACAGCAGAACCTTTATCTCTAGTGCTCCATAATAATCCATAGAACAAGTTGGGGGTGCTAGAAGGAAGCAGGGAGAATCAAACTGCCCACCCCCACAGCATAGTGCAGTCAACATGGAGGACCATACATTTATGATATCGCAAGAGGTAACTAAACTCATGGGGGGGGGCAGTGGAGGAGAGGAGGAAAGAGGTTAAAAACAGGAAGGATAAATTGTGAAGGAAAAAGACAAAAGAGGGATGAGAAAAGGAGAAATGGCAAAACATAGAAGGTTGTGTACACTAATGCCCACAGCCTAGCAAATAAAATTCCAGACCTGGTGGTCTTGATGATGGAGGCTGATCTGGACATTGTAGCTATTAACGAGACATGGAATGCTGGAAACCATGACTGGGCTGTAGTAATAATAGGTTATATTCTGTTTTGGAGAGATAGGGAGGGTAAAAAGGGAGGGGATTGCTCATTACATCAGGAAGGGTATTAGACCAGCTGAGGTACAGGGAATGCAGATGGGGCGGAGGAACTGTGGGTCACTCTTGAGATGGACAATGCCACAGCTGTTCACATGGGTGTGGTATACAGACCTCTAGCACAAGGGGAGGAGGTGGACAGGGTCCTTGTTGAATCCATCAACATGATGGCAGCTAAAAGGGAGGTGCTGCTGGTAGGTGATTTCTATCTGCCAGATTTGGATTGGAGCATCCCAGTTGCTGCTTCAGCAGGAGCAGGAGCATTCTGTACACTGTTCAAGTGGCAGACCTCAGGCAGCTAGTGCTAGAACCAACCTGGGAGGGTGCATTTTTGGACCTGGTACTTATCAATGAGAACACAATTGTGAAAGTCAGGGTGGGCGAATACCTAGGGTCCAGTGATCATCACACGGTGTGGTTTAGTACAAGTACAGTGGCAGAGTCAAGCCACACAATGGCAAGGGTCCTGGATTTCAGGAGGGTGGACTTTACTAAGATAGGGATATGTCTCAAGAATGCCCTGGCAGGGAGCGATGAATGGGGGGAGTTGAGGAGCAGTGGGCCTATCTGAAAGTAACCATAGTGAAGGCAATAAACCTTTGCATTAGGCAAGTAAACAAGGTCAAGATAAAGAGAAAACCACTATGGTTCTCAAAGGTAGCGACCAGGAAAGTAAGAGTGAAAAACATCACTTTCAGGAAGTACAAGGAAACACAGAAGGAGGAACACATGGTAGTGTACCCGGATAAACAGATGGAGGAAGGGAAAGTGGTCAGGATAGCAAAGGTGCCAATGGGGGAAAAATAGCACAGGAGGTAAAAAGAGGGGACAAGACTTTTTATAGGTACTTTAGTGAAAAGAGAAAAACCAGGGCTGCGACTGTAAGACATAAAGGGGAAGAAGGGGAATGTGTGGAAGGGGATCCAGAAAAAAGCATCACTACTGAACAAATATTTTTGTTCTGTACTCACATAAGGAGAAGGTGAGAGACCATAGTTAGGCAACATGAGCAAATATGGAAGGGGGACACCAGTCCATTTATGGAAGAGAGAGTCCTAAAAGAACTTACAAAACTGAAAATGGACAAAGCAATGGGATTGGATGGGATACATCTTAGAATATTAAGGGAACTAAGGAAGGTGCTGGTGGCACCACTGGAAGCCATGTTTAATGAGTCACTCGATATGAAAGGGGTTCCAGAGGACTGGAGGAGGACAGATGTAGTCCCACTTCACAAAAGTGGGAATAGGGAGGAGTTTGGAAACTATAGTCCAGTCAGCCTCACCTCAACAGTGGGGACAATTATGGAATCACTACTTAAAGAAAGGATTGTGGAACACCTCAAATCCAGCAGAGAACAGGATCTGAGACAGCATGGATTCCAGCTGGAAGGTCATATCAAACAAATCTAGTTAATTTCTTTGACTGGGTGACTAGGGAAATGGATTGAGGGAGTCGTGGATGTGACCTACCTGGATTTCAGTAAGGCCTTCAATACCGTTCCACATAGAAGACTTCAGAGCAAGCTGGGCAGCCTGGCAGTGTGTCACAGAGTGGTAAACTGGCTTAGGGACTGAATGAGTGATGTAAGACAGAGGGTGGTGGTAAATGGAGCTCAATCTGAGGAAAGTAGGATGACCAGTGGGGTGCTGCAGGGATCAGTTCTGTGGCCAGTCCTGTTTAATGTCTTCATAAGTGTCATTGCAGAGGGGCTGGAAGAGAAGGTGTGCCTCTCTGCAGATGACACTAAGATCTGTAACAGGGTGGACATTCTGGGAGGGGTGAAAAAAATGAGGAGGGACATAAGTAAACTGGAAGAATGATCTAGAGTGTGGCAGCTGAGATTCAGTGTGAAAAAGTGCAAAATCATGCAGCTGGCATACAAGAACCCAGGGGAGGATTACATGAAGTGGTGGAGATACTGATGGTCACCAAGCAGGAAAGGGATTTGGGGGTAATCATATCTGGTGACATAAAGGTGACCAATGTGCCAAGGCTGTGGGGAGAGCCAGTGGGATACTGGGTTGTATAGAGAGAGGTAGCACTAGCAGAAGAAAATAGGTGGTAAAGCCAGTTTACAGATCATTGGTGAGGCCTCATTTGGATAACTATGTCCAGTTCAGGAAGCCAGATCTCTGTGAGGGCATAGACAGGGTGGACGCAGCTCAAAGAAGGGCAACAAAGATGGTACAGGGCCTGCAGGAGTCGGATTGCACAGCTGAATGTTAGAGAGGCTGAGGAGGAGCACTCCAGCAGGAGCACCAGAAACACTTGCCACTGCTCTAAAGCAGGTATGCCACCATTGCCTGAACAGAACTTAATTTTTTATTAAGAATCTGTAAAAATCATAGAACAGTAAGAAGCAGTGGTAGCGCTTTAATTCTGGTGTCTTTCCGGGCCAACCTGTGCTGTTGATTTATACAGACTTACTTGTGGAGTCCTCTTTCTCTCCCCCGATATCTGGAGACCAGATGGGGAGCCATACTGGAGGAGAGGACAGCCAAAGCGGTTCTGTGGAGGATCAGTATCCCTGAGGAAGTTCTGTATTTCCAAACTTAGGAATTGGAGACTCAGAAAGTACAGATTTTATTTGTAAAAATCTTCACGGAGAGTCACGTGATGCGGGACGCTGAGTAGCGGCTTCTCGGCGAAGCTCCGTCTTTTACCCTGCTATTTTAGCCAAAAACTCCTCTTAATCCGAATAACCCAAAGAACTTCCTAAGACTACAATAGCAGAGTGTGTGTAGCGGAAACCGATGGAGGCAGAAATGCGAAAACAGCCTCCGAAGCACACTCCGCCCGCAACACCTGAAAAGGCTGCAAAAAAATCCAAGGCCTCGACCTCCACGCTAGTTCATGGGGCAAGTGAAGGCAGCATTCGAGGAGCCTTTAACACTACGTGTTTTCTTGAGGAGATTGGGCTCTCAGAGCTACAATTATAGAGGTGGCAGGGAGCTCAAGAATATTAATACATCTATTGAGGACCTAGCCGAAGAGCTTCAGAAACGAAGCACAGGTGAAATCCTTAGAAAGAGGAAAAGAAACAATGGAGTCTGAAATGGTTAAAGTTTCTCAAAAGCTGCAAAACTGGAAACTAAGGTAGAGGATTTAGAGGGTCGAACCAGACGGAATAACGTGGTATTCATCGGATTGCCTGAGAGGGCTGGAAGCTAATGATCCTATTATGTTTGCCCA
The DNA here is from genome assembly GCA_016271365.2 of Neoceratodus forsteri. NCBI lineage: Eukaryota > Metazoa > Chordata > Ceratodontiformes > Ceratodontidae > Neoceratodus > Neoceratodus forsteri. Next base: position 981,668,049 of record CM028131.1, on the reverse strand, counting down.
AAAAATAACTGAAAAAATAGCAGGTCCCTCGCCTTTTGGGCCCAAATATATTGTGGAGAGAGCCCACAGGGCGCTGTGCTCGTTGCCATCATCGGATCGCCCTCCCAGGCCGTTCATCATAAAATTTTTAAACTACCAGGAGAAGCAATTGCTGATCGATAAGGCAAGAGAAGACAAGAAGATTTATTGGGAAGGTACACGGATCAGAGTGGCTCAAGATCTCCCACTCTCTGTTAGACAGAAGCGAGCTACCTATCATCCGCTCATCAAACGGCTATTAGCCCAGGTAAAGTTCAGAATGAGATACCTGCAAGATCCAGGTCTATATAGGGAGCAGTGGAAATCTTTCGACTCTTCAGATACAGCTGAAGCAGCTCTGAGGGAGCTTCTTCCAGATCTGTTCAAAGGCACATGAGACGGACAGAGATTTAGCAGTGGTTTAGCCCTGGTTTATTATAAGATGCTGCACTTAAGGAGTCTTGAAGCTGGAGGGAGGGGCCGATCTCGCCTTCGAAGACCCAAAGCCTTGGAGTTTTGAACAGGGTGCTGTATAGCATTTCATTTTCTTTTCTCCTGGGTATTGTGACTGCTCGGACCTGATTCCATATTTTCCTTCTGGATCGTCGTATTCACGTCTGAAGTTTGATGTTAAATGCATTTTCCGACAGATGAATACTATATTAGACTGAACGATTTTCATTTAACAGAATATACAGCTCGGACCCCTTTTCAGGGGGTCCTATATTGTTTAAATACAGTTAAACGATCATCTGGACAGCGGGACTTTAAATACTCCCCGCGTATCAGTATGCTTCATTTCCAGATAGGTGTATGAGCGAACGGTGTAACCTGTTAGCTATTTGTATTCTCATATAAATGACTAATTTCTAGCTGAAGGAAGCTCTGTTTGAGTTCTGAGTTCAAGTTTAGCCTAGGAGTTGTACTATTATGATTGGATTTTATTGGGGTATTAAAAGGATGGAGGCGAGCTGAGAGGGGCTAGGTATCCTGATATCATGGGCCGTAGAGTGAAAGGGAGGGTTAAGGGTGGGAGGGTGGGGGGATTTAGGGATACGTATAGACTTGAGGGAGGGATGGTTCTTATTCAGTAGGATAGGAATAGAGGGGGGATGGGGCTTCTGGGGTGTTGGGGGACTTTGTTTACTTTTATAGGGTGGGGGACACAAGGTTGCTGGTGCTGGTTGACAGTAGGGGGCTACAGGGTACTCGTTTTCTTGTATAATTTGTTAATTAGCTATGGGGACTGATACTCGTGTCAAGTTTTGTACATGGAATGTCAAGGAGGCTAGACACAAAGTAAAACAATATAGAATACTGAAATATTTAGAGGCAGCTAGAATTAAGATCGCCTTTTTACAAGAAACCCATTTGTCGCAAGATGAAAATAAGGGCCTGAGAAGAATGCAGTATGGGGAAGTTTTTTCATCTCCTGGTACCACAAAGAGTAAAGGGGTCTCGATTTTACTCCACAGATCGGTACCCTTTGTACCCAAGAACGTCATCCCTGACAAAGAGGGTAGATTTATATTGGTGGTTGGTACACTATATAGAAGGGAGGTAGTGTTAGGGGCTGTTTATGGGCCAAACTCCGATAGTCAAGATTTCTTTGTAAACTTATTGAGGGTACTGTTACCTTTTATCCACCTTCCCATGATTATAGAGGGGGACTTTAACTTGGCTCTAGACCCTTTAATGGATAGGTCCTCAGGGACACGCATGTATTCCTCACCAGCCACTCTGGCCTTAAGCGATCTAATGGATCGAGTTGGTTGGGCGGATGTCTGGATGGTCCTCCATCCACGAGCGCAAAGAAGTATTCCTTTTATTCGCCAGTACACAAGATGGGTTCGAGAACTGATTACATATTTCTCTCCCGTACATTACTTAAAGGGGTTATTGGTTCAGAAATAGTGGCAGCTCCCCTGTCAGACCATTCGGCGGTGGAGGTTGAGATCTCTTTTCCCTCTGCGCTGGGTAAAGGTAATAGGTGGAAAGTAAACAACCAGTTGTTCAGAGTGCCCAAAGTGGTCCAGAACCTGACTTCTCAAATAGAGGAGTTTATTTCTTTTAATGCGAGGGACGGAACCCGACCAGACATTCTTTGGTCAGCGTTCAAGGTATACATGAGGGGTCTCCTGATTAGCCAAGCTACCACAAGGAAAAAGGAGAGGAATGCCTATATGATGGAGTTATTGAGGCAGATTAAGGAGCTCCAGGCCACATTGATTCATAGTCCAAATGAAGAGGATGAATTTAAATTAATCAAGGCCAGGGACGAATATCTTAAGATACTTGGAGACCAGGCAGAGCTGGCCATTATAAAAACCAAAGCCATCTATGTAGATCAAGGTGAGAAACCTGGAAGGCTTCTTGCCAGGAGGCTTACGCAGCTAGAAGCTTCTCGGCTAATCGAAGGGGTTTGGTCGGAGCGGGATGGGTCCATTAAAACGTCTCTGGAGGAAATTGCCCTTGTCTTCCAGCACTATTTTGAATTACTGTATGGTGGTATGCAGTCTCCACCGCAGCTAAGTGATATTCAATCCTATTTAGATCGGATCCCACTCCCTAAATTGGAGGAAACAGACAGTAACTCTCTCACTGCTGAGATCACCTATACAGAGATTGAAGCAGCTATTAAAGCTCTGTCTATTGATAAGACACCCGGCCCTGATGGTTTCTCACCAAATTTTTATAAAACTTTCTCTCCCCAGGTGATTCCCTTGTTAGCCAATTTATATCGGCAGATCCTTTCTGGTGCAGACTCAGACAAGTATCTGTTTGAAGCATTAATAGTACTGATCCCTAAGCCCAATAAACCACTCGAGAACCCAGGTAGCTATCGGCCCATCTCCTTACTAAATTATGACTTAAAAATTCTAGCTAAAATCTTGGCAGAAAGGGTCAGCAAGTTATTGCCATATTTAATAGGCCCGGAACAAGTGGGTTTTATGAAGGGCAGAACATCTGCAGATCATTTTAGGACATTGTCCCATGTCTTCTCGGCCTCCAAAGAGACAGATCTCCCTTTGGCACTGGTCTCTTTGGATGCCGAGAAGGCATTTGATAGGGTACATTGGGCCTTCCTATTTCAGACGATGGAGAAGGTGGGTTTCCTGGAGAAATTTGTAGGGTGGATCAAGGCCTTGTACACGAATCTGACGGCAAGAGTTGCTTGTAATGGTGTTATTTCTGCGCCTTTTGTACTGCAGGTAGGGACTAGACAGGGTTGCCCGTTATCACCCCTGCTTTTTAATCTTTACCTAGAGCCCTTAATAAGACATATAGTGTTTAACTATAAGATCAGTGGGATTAACGTGAGGGGCCAGGTAGTAAAGGTCACCGCCTTTGCAGACCATCTACTGATCTATGTGTCATACCCGGCTTCCTCAGTCCCAGAATTACTGAATGCAATTAAGGAATTTAGCTCATTAGCCAATTACAAGCTGAATCAGGATAAAACAGCGGTTTTTCCCCTGACCAGTAGAGTTTTCAAGAAGGACATTGTTGAGCTAGGGCTGGGCTGGAATTCCAAATCCCTTAGCTACCTGGGACTCACTTTAGTAAATAGTTTGGATCGTCTCCGTCAACTTAATTTAGACGCCCTAATTAGGAATATAGAGTTAGACATGAAAAGATGGGCACAGTTCCCTTTATCGCTTTGGGGTAGGATTAATTGTGGTGAACCCATTAAAATAAAAAACTATTTAAAAGACAAAGAACCTCTGTGCGCAAACACTGAGGCAAGGGTTACCCCAAAGGGCATTTGGCTGGCCTTGGATCCACTGCCTTAAGGGTAGCTGGTCCATTCCACTGGGGTGTCAAACAGACGAGGCATACTGATGAGTCCTGGTAGGACGAAACACGTGTCTATGTCTTCTGTTAGCACCCTTTGCAAACTGTGTGAGAGGCCTTCCGGCACCATGCAATTCTGCTTAAAGTTGGACCAGCATAACATTCTGTGATGATTTACATATGCAGCCCATGATGCTTTGCATTGTGGGGGCATGTGTGATTTTGTATTTTTTTGAAACTTGGCTTCCCAGCCAAATGCCCTTTGGGGTAACCCTTGCCTCAGTGTTTGCGCACAGAGGTTCTTTGTCTTATATATATATATATATATATATATATATATATATATATAAAATCTTGGGATGAGATTGCTTTCACAGTCAAACACAGAATACGAGATTTGGATTCAAACCAAACATTTTCTTAATTGGCTCAGTCAAAATTGCATAATGATTACAAACAATTAAAAAGTCTTTGGGGTTTTGAGCCATATTTATCACATTTAACTTGCCCTAAAATTAGGAGAGCTTACTCGAGATTTAGAACTGAAAGTTACAATGCACAGTTCATTTTATATAGACAAAAAAGAAATAATGTTATGTCTCCTTTTTATAAATGTGGCAAACCTTCTAAAGATGACTTGAAACATGTTGTCTTATTATACCCTTTCTTTGAACAAAACAGAAGAAAATGGTTGGGTTCCATACTCAGTGGTCTTAACCTCCCATCAGATGAGATTCTCGAATACCTTTTTACTTGCCCTGAGAAAACTGTATTACAAAATGTAGCTAAGTTTCTGCTAACAATATTCTTTTAAAATTTAAACTTTATAAATTGTTAAATGAAAGGTTTTATGTAATACCAGATTTTTACAAATGTCCACAAGCAGTCATTTGTATGACTACGGAATACCTGTATTAACCTGATTTGTGATTATAATTAGTATATTGTAATAGCTTTGCTGAACAATAAAGAAAGATTGATTGATTGATACAGGCCTGCACCAAAAGTCATATAAGGAGAGACTGGGAGACGTCAATATATATAACCTGGAGGAGATGAGAGACTGGGGAGATATAATAGAAACCTACAAATACAGTATCTAAAGGGCATAAATAGGGTACCATATGGTAGCATCTTTCAGAAAAGGAGATGTTCAGGAACAAGGGGCATGACATGAGGTTGGAAGGGAGTATACACTAAGGGGTAATGGTATAGACTCCTATCAGAAGTGGTGGGGTAAACACAGTGGGGAAATTCAAAAATGTATGGGACAGGCATAGGGGAATCCTAACAATAGGAACATTTAAGATAAAGCCAGAGATCAAGTATGGTCTGCGGCTTTTGCAGTAGGAAGAGAAAATGGGCAGACTGTGTGGGACTAGTGGTCCTGATCTGTCATCAGTTTCTGTATTTCTATGTTTCTAAGGGTATTCACTATCCTGGAACTGTGCATAAATTAGCTTTTTGTGCAGATGATCTCTTTATCTATAGGACAGACCCTACTACATTTCTCCCACATTTATGGGAATCCTTCCTTCCTTCCTTCCTTCCTTCCTTCCTCTCCCACTCTCTTTCAGTAACTGGATTGAAACAATACGCATGAACACACTTCCCAGGTTATTATACCTATCTCAAACCCTCCCAATCTGTATAGATTCTAGAGGTTTTAACCATTGTGATAAAATGATCTCCAGGTTTGCCTGGTCTGGACAGAGACCCAGGGCTCAATGTTCAATGCCTTGTGAATGTTGCAAGCACCTGGTGCACTACATTGTTTGGTGCATGGGACTTGCAGTATTCTCCTGGCCTTCACTCCCAAGTGCCAAATACTGCAAGTTAGACTAGCTTTTCCCTCATCTAACTTGTACCATTTGGGGGACCCTATTTATGAGGCTTGTGCCAAATCTTTGATGCAAGTTGCCATAAATTGAGGAAACTGTTGCAACTGCACCCTATGTACTAAAAGGTTATGTAGTTCTGTCAAAGAAGTTTGGTGCAGCTGTGCCAAAAGATGGGTTTGATGCAGGGTCTGATACTAGCCATGCATCACTCTTTGAAAATTGAGCCCCCAGGTTCACATGCTGAACGTTGCAACCTCTGAAATAAAGAGAGAGACCGTCTTTACCAAACCTTTGTAGATATTACCAGGCAGCCCATCTGCAGCATGTTTGTGCATGGTTAGATCCAGGCTGTGCTGCCTACTGCATGACATTAGATAATAAAGACCTTGATGGGTTAGTCTCTAAACTGTTATTTTCCACTTCTGTCCCACAACTGGCAGAGACATCTGCTAATATATTTACAAGAGGCATTTTTTTCCATCGGTATATAATTTGGAAAAACAAAAAATTCTCAGCAGCATTGATCCCTCTGAGGGCCTTGACATGTGACAGGACATTTCACCCAGCTCAGATTGTCCCTAGGTTTACCTATTGGGGAAAAAACATGGAGTAATTCAACTATACCAATTTTTAGGAGACACACCACTCTCTTTTGCACAATTAAAAAAGCATTATCTGCTACCAAATGAGGACCATTTCAGGTTTCTTCAAATCTGCCATTTTTAAAATACTATATGGGGCACAAATAAAAGAATAGATTCCCCCACACACTCTAGTCACACAACTTAAAAATTCAGACCTAAGGGGCATGCCACTACATTTTATATATGTAGGTTATAAGGCCCTAACTTACTCCTTTTTGGTGTCATATGAAAAAAAGATAGCATATCCCAATTCCACGTAAACATTAGGAACATATTCATGCTCAGCAACATAAGGTCCCTTCATCATTGCAATGGAGGGACTTAGCATGGATGACATCAATTCTTTATATAAGACCCCATGCATTGAAGCAATTAAAGGAGGGGGTATGACAACTTGTTGAAGGGCATGCAGGGATATTGAGGCAACTCACTTCCATATAGAAATATAGAGGTTGACAGCAGAGAAGGACAGCAAGGCCCATCCAGTCTGCCCATATCTTCTGACTTTGTCCAGTCTTGAGAAGCCATTGGGACAACACAGAAAAACATAGAAACATAGACTTTGACGGCAGATAAGGACTGCTTGGCCCATCTAGTCAGCCCATTTCCCTACCTACAGGATAGGCCGCAGATCCTAGTTAACCAACAGCCTGTTGGCAATAACAAATCAATTTACTAATTTTCCAGCCTTGACTCCCAAATTTTCCCTTTTTCTGAACAGTATTTCTCACCAGGAATGTTTAATAAACATCAGGGGCCCAATATTCAAAACTTAGCTCTTGAGCAAAATTAGCCCGGAACCAATAGCACACTATATTCTAAGGAATAACCCAGGGGTTATATCAGTTGAATATAGTGTGCAAACAAAGGTGGGTAAACAGGGCTGAGAGTGCAGTGAAAAATTAGCCTGGCAAAGAATACAGCTCTGAAAATAGCTATGAAGACAGCTCTAAATATAGCAACTGAGCAGTTCAAACAATGACAGCAGCACAAAGCACTAAAGAACTATGTGTCAGCTGGGGGGCACATGCAAAGAAATGTTGCTTAAAATGTGAATATGAGAGCATACAGTAGTATACAACAGAAACAGCAGCAAATCAACCACCAAAGGCAATGCCAAGAAAAAGATAAACAAAATAATAATAATAAAAAACAAAAATAAAAAAATAAAAGAGAAATCCCAAAAAGTAGCAACACTGTATGGATGTGAATTGTGGAAAAGATGCAGAGATGCGACAGTGGTGATGTGACCCACAGAAAGGACAAACCATGCCTGTGTGGCAGTATGACCCCAACCAGTGCCCATTGTACACAAGGAGTAGACAAGGATCCCTGAAACAGAAGTGGGGACACCACACCACAGGAGGACACAGGAGGATGGACATCAGTCATGGTCACATGGACAAAGCCACACACAGGCCTGCAGGCTAAAGCCCCCCCCCCAATCAACAAGCAACACCATAGGGGTGCACCCAAGGAACAGAGAAAAGACCATGTCCATGGGCAGACACATGACAGATGTCATCTGTCACACACACACAGGTCATGCAGGGTAATGCAGGGTACACATGGAGAACAGACTGTCAGCCAGCTGGAGAATAAACCTTCCATACCCATAACAACCCACTGCCAGATGCACAGCCACAGACAGTGCAGGGAGAGCTGCATTGAAACCAGTGCCACGGGAAGGGTCAGAATGGCATCCGCCATGGTGAACAAGACAGTCAACTGATGCAATACAGCATGGCAGTGACACTGACTACAGTTACCCAAGAAAGAGACCACACAGAAATACAACAAGAAAAATATGTATTATGGTACTAATACACCAACTATGCACAAATATCCAGAAAAAGAAACAACAATCAAAACAGGAGGGGGAGTACAGGGAAGGGTGAATAACAAGGGAGTGGTGGGATTAAGGGCATGCAGCCTGGTTCTGCACAGGGAACCTCCATTCCAAAATGTCAGCAGTCATCCTTGTCTCATTACTCAGCACCACCTTCTGCTCCAGATTCACCTGATTCTGGTGCACAAGCCTTCTCAGGATGTCGTCTTGCCCTCTCCTTCCCCTGGACATGTGGGCCACATGTGGCCCACAATGTGCTCCTAGATCAACCTATAGGGGGATTCATGCCCATGTAAGAATGATGCACTGATACTGTGGTGCAATGCAGAGCTCAGGATGTGGCTCCAGTGAAGGACAGCATGTCCCAACCACTATGCCTGTGTGCCCACCAATGCAAACTGCACATGTCACTTGACACGTTCCTGTATGCAGCTGCACTAAACCCTATGGTACACACATGCCCACCTCAAGCAGCCATGAAGGCCTGTAAGGCCATTGCCACCACCATTACAGATGGGATGACACTCCATGCATACCCAAGGTAGGCCCTGCCACAGTACAGCTACACAGCCCCCCTTAGGTAAACCACAGTCTGCCCCATAGCAACAACAAATAAACTGTATCAACAGAATGACTGGGACATGCTGCCCAATGGAACAGTAGGTAGAGCCAGAGGTCATTGCGACATCACAATCTGAATCCTCACAACCACCGTCCAGATGTCAACTGACTGGCCTATACAGGCTGTCTACAGTGTTGTGTAGCAGACACTGTGCAGGTGTCCCCACACCCACCTGCACAGCCACAGACACCATCCATGACATGTGTTGTGTGGACATGCAATGGACACAGTATCCGAGGACTATGGTGCACCACTGAGCCATAAATTAGTAGTGACCCCCCTGGGAAGATAACAGGTCAGTGGCCACAGTGTACAGCACAGCCCTGACATGGTGGCACACTGTAACAGCATCGGTATGCACAGGTGATGCAGATGCCACACACATGCCCACACCGCTGTGAAAACAGAATGTCCTCAGGGACCGTGTCCAGGTCACAGGCACACCATGGGGTGTATGCATCCTGTGGGCAGACATGCTATCACAGAAACCTGACAATACACCCACCCAGTATCACACAGTCATAAGCACAACACATCACACAACCGCCGTACAATGTATATAGTGCAAATAGGGCTACGGCACATGTACGGGGGTTGTGCACCACAGTACACAGGAGAAGCTGGACACAGGCAATGGTACAATACAACCATGGAATTGTAGTGGATACACCATGCACAGCACACATGGAGAACACAGTTGGCTAACAGTGCTGCCTACACAGCCCATTGGTGTTGACTGATGTTCTCACAATTTACCATAGGCCACCATATGCATTCTGATGAGTAGGGTGTAATGAGGCAGTCACAGCAATGCCACCATGTCACAGACACAGATGTGACACAGGGTCACTGAATGGCTGGCATGCAACACGCAGCGTGCAGATGCAGCACAGCAGGACAGCGGCACCTTGGAGGGTGTGTTCCTATGTAGGCATTTGTAACATGCAGAGTACAACCCACAGATGGCTCCAGCATACAGGACACACCATGATGCAGCTTGCAGTACTGTAAGCAGCCATGTGCTGACACGACACAGGCCCATAATCTGTGTGGGCAGAATGGGCAGTGTCCATCTGCACCATATCACCGGTAGCAGTAGGTGTGTGCAATGCCCTCCCCAACAGCACAGCATTGTGGGCACCCATGGCCACGTGCCCTCTAGACCAGTCACATGACACAGGACAAATGCACATATGTTTGTGACCCAGTGCTGTATAGGGTACCAAAGATGCTCCACCCAGCAACGCATGTAGCACAAGTAGACAACATAGGGCTATACTCACATGTGGCATCCTGCTGCCCATCACTGCTGTCCCTCTTCCACTTGGTTTGATCCTGGGGCTTCTGGCTACACCCTTGCTGTCTCCTGGTATTGTGGTCTGCAGAGTGAAGGGAATATACCACTGTTAGTACCAGCATGGACATTAAGAACACCCCCCTAACTGTGCCAGGTAACCATTGTGCAACTGTCAAACAGTGTAATGTGCACACCTGAACAAGCATATGTCACATGGGACATGTGCACTGTAGGAGTAATGTACAGTGAAGTCACACAGGACGAAGCGCAGTGCTGCAGAATTCTGCAGTAGAGTTAGTGCAGTAAACAATGTAATTTCAATGGAAGTTAATCCCTTTTGTCATGCAGTAAACCTGTGACACTGCACTTCATCATGGTTGACTTATCTGTACATGTGCTACACAACCAGTGATGGACAACACTGATACCTGGCACATGAATTCATCAATGCACATCACATGTAGAACCACAGAAACAGGTACTGTGGACCCACACATGGGCACCACTGCACCCATATTATCGCACACAGTGCACTGCATGGGATATAGGTAGGTAGGTAGGCAAAACCTTTTATTTTTATACAGGACAGCAATGTCATTAGGGATAATTCCTGTAGGTTTTACGATAGCAAAAATTCCTTAGTTTTACAAATACAGCTAATATTACTAAAACTGTTTAGACACACCAACATACGCCTCACACTATACAGTTACAAAGTGCATAACTACGTACAATTAAATACAATAAAAAACCAATAAAAAACAAATATAAACAGACCCAGGTGCATTAAATTTCATAACTTTCAATAAAAACAAATGAAAAAATAAAAATAAAATAAAATGAAATGTACTACATTGAGTAATCCAAGGTGACTACTAAATATAACAATGGAACAGAATGTTAACAGTTACACACTACCCAAAACATTGGTTTTAAACCTATTTTAAATTTATTTGGTGATGCCACTCTCATTGAGTAAGGAAGTATATTCCACCATTTTGCCGCTTGATGTTTTAAAGTTTTTGCCCCAAATTTAGTTTTACTACTGTTTTCCTTTATTTTGTTAACATATACAGCACATATCTGGTCAAGGTCCGAACAGGCTCGGACATATTCATCAGTGCCTTAACTGATATATAGTCAGCAGGTTGCTTTGTGAAAAAATGATACAATACTTTCAACCATATCTCTCCATTTCTTTGTTCTAAAGTAGTCCAACCTAAAGTTATTAATAATGTACAATGATGTGTTCTATAATGACAACCCAGTATGAATCTCGCAAGTCTAAATTGGATTTTATCCAATTTGTCCCGCGTCAACTTAAGTACAACCCTGTATTTTACACTTCCACAGACAATGTTTGGCATCACCATCTATTCCACTATAGTTTTTCTAGTCTTCATGTCCAAACATCTTGATGTTCTCCTAAGTGCTCCTAATTTCTTATTAACTTTATTCAACAGTTCTTTAATATGTTCTTGAGAATTTAATTCAGCATCAAATGTTACACCCAAATATCGATATTCTGTTACTTGGTCTATTGGTTTGTCAGATAAAGATTTTAAGCCCAAAGCCAGTTTATTTCTATTCCCAAAATAAAGAAGTTGTGTCTTCTTTAAATTCATCACCAGCCCCAACCTGGCAAACCACTCCCCCAAACTGCTGAAGTCCCTCTGCAAATTAACTCTCAAGTCTGCAAGGTCCATCCCAGGAGCAACAAGAGCCATGTCATTGGCATACAGCTGGACACAAGATGTTAAAGCCACCTGGGGAAGATCATTGCAGAAAACCAAGAACAGCAAGGGCCCCAATATAGATCCTTGGGGAGCTCCTCTTATCACTGGATTAGTTGTTGACATAGCCTGGAACATCCACACTTTTTGAGATCTTCCAGTCAAACAAGATTTAATCCAAGCCCATGGCTCCTCAGTGATGCCCATAAACCAGAGTTTCCTCAGCAGTAGGGAGTGGTCCACCAGGTTGAAGGCATTCGATAAATCTGCAAACAAAACTGCTGTCTCCTTTTCTGCATTCAAGGAAGTTGCAACAAGATTGTTAAATTCAATTAAAGCCGAGTTGGTAGAAATTCCTCATCTAAAACCTGCCTGGTGTGGTGTGAGGATGTTACTAGATTCTAAATAGTCCATTAATTGCATATGTACTAACTTCTCTAGACATTTAGAAAGTACTGAAAGCAGGGCTATAGTCCGGTAATTATTTGGGTCACTTTGATCTCCCCTTTGTATAATGGAATAAGTTTACTTTACTTTGTTTCCAAGTGGTAGGAAAAAAAAAACTCCAATTAAACATGTATGCTATTGTTGGTGCTATATAATCAGCAGTCATTTGCAAAAACCTTCCTTCCAGCCCATCAATACCAGGGGATTTGTGGATCTTTATGTGCTTTAAGCATATTTTTACCTCCTTTATGTTTAGTTTTCTAAAATGAAAAGGTGGATGTAATCCATTAAACCCTAGTTCTTCTTGGGTCTTGTCTAATGGAACTCTTACATCCAAACCTGGGAGATTTACAAAAAAATCATTTAACAGATTTGCTATTTCTTTCTATTCCTTTACGACCTTCCCTTCATAGATCAGTTGGCTTATACTCTGTTTATTTTTATTGTCTGGGCTTACAATATCATTAACTACTTGCCAAAATATTTTTGGGTCATTATTCCTATCTATTTCTGTTCTGTAGTGATTTAATCTAGCTTTCCTTATCTGCTGCTTACAAAAATTCCTTTGATTTTTATAGGTGCTCCAATCCCTGTTTGTTTTTGATTTTGTTGCCTGTTTCCACAATCTATTCTTGATCTTAATACTTTTTAGTAAATTATCATTTTTCCAGGGTTCCCTGGCTTTTCTCTTACTAGCTTTTATTTTTGGTGCATGCTTATCACATATCTCTAGAAATCTGGCTACAAAATACTGTATTGCTTGATCTTGGTCTGGAATTAATTTACATCTCTCCCAATTTTCGGATTGCATGTCCAAAAAAAATATATCAATTGAGAAATGTTTCATATCTCTAACCAATCCATCCCCCATTTGTGTCCATAGTGGTACCATATTACCCACTATTGCCCAAATTACGTGGTGGTCTCCTAAAAGGGGGTGGGTTCTACACCTTTTGAATAAATAACTGACTGAGGTGAGACTAGCAATAAATATATTAATGTACCCTTAGCCATTGAATTAATATATCTAGTAGGTTCATCTACCAATTGTGTTAGGTCAAGGGGTGCCAACATTTCTTTTAATCTATTGCCTCTCTGATTATGCCAATCTGAGTTTAAGTCTCCCATCAAAATCAATAATTTATCCTTCACATTTTCTTGGCTATACCAGTAGTTGAATCCAGATCTATCACCTTGGCATTAGGGGGAGAATACCCAATGCCTATAGCAATTTTTAAATCTTGTAAGTAAAGCTGTATATGATCCACATTTCTTACATTATCTTTTGTTAAAATTCTTACTGATCCCAATGTGTTTTCTATATAGAGAATAGCCCCCCTTTTATTCATCATGTCTCAATGATATAATTGATAACCTACCAAACCTATTTCACCATCTTCTATTTTATCTATAAGCCAGGTTTTTAGAAACACCTGCTATATCAGGCTTTTGAACATCAAATAGCATTTTCACCATATCCATTTTTGGGGCCAAACTCCTTGTGTTATCATGGATTTTTACATTAGTCCTGAACTTCTCTGTAGGCCCTGGATTCAATTCTATGCCCCACCCCCAAAATTAAAAGCAAAGTAAGCACAGAGTTATCAGAATGCATACTTTTGTGCACTTCGTATACATCTAAAGGTTTGAAATGACCAGCATGACAGTATGCTGTCCATTTTCTTGTAAGGTCATTCCTGCACAATTTTAAATAACTATGACACCCCCCTGAAATCCTGTTACTGAATAAATTGGCTAATGATAACCCAATCTGCTGAAGTCACCGTCGGTTTGACAAAAATAATCCATTGAACATACAAGCGACAATGAGCACATGATTTTTTCTACATTCATTCTAGCACCTTGGGTCTATAAAAAACTAAATTTAAACAGATTATTTTACTACTCCTACACTTTAAGTACTAAGTACTTTGTACATAAACAATTTAAGTAACTAAAGCCCACACCTTACAAAAACAGCTCTCTATTAACACACTACCATACACTTATATAATTCAAATCCCAGTTGTAGTACAATGCTATCAGTATTTTGGAATTAACATCTACCCTTCTCTTGTTTTTACTTTTTTTTATAATAAACTAACACTACAAATTCATTAAATGCTTGTGTGGATTTTTCTACTAAGGTAGGCTCATGTACTCCACAACTCGCTCTTGCGAGCAATGCAATAATTAAAACTCCCAGTCACCACTTGAAGCGCAAATTAGAAGCAGCTGACCCTCCTCAAGCCCCCTCCTTGCAGAAACACACAATTACAGCAGTTAGTACAATGTCCAGAACATGTAATATAACATCCAGTCTCTCACCCTGGTGTTTTCTGGTCACTGTATCTGCAGGGGAATGCTCCTGATGTAACAGGCAGACAGATTGCAAATGTGTCAGCTCAATATAGCTGCTTGAGAGCAGTGTGGCAATTTAAAACTCCCAGTCCCCACTTGAAGTGCAAATTAGAAGTAGCTAACCCTCCTTGAGCCCCCTTCTTGCAGAACCACGCAATTACAGCAGTTAGTACAGTATCCAGAACATGTAATATAACATCCAGTCTCTCACCCTGGTGTTTTCTGGTCACTGTATCTGTAGGGGAAAGCTCCTGATGTAACAGGCAGACAAATTGCAAGTGTGTCAGCTCAGCAGCATGTCAGTCATGCATGCAGTGACCCTCCCTACACAGATATACCCACATGTGAAGTGTGTACATGGCTTCCCACACCCACTGACAGGCAAAAGATTCAGCTGTGAAAAATGTGTCCACTTACCTGGTGCAGGCACAGTGCCATCATGCACCACGTGTCTGAATGTCTCCAGCCGCTGTCTGTCCCAGTACTGCAGGTCAACTTAGCGATGCCTACATTGTTCACCAGTGCAGGCAATCCCTGTCCACTGCAGCAGGTAGTGCACAATTGATGCTCATACAAGTCTCTGAGGTCTGTCTCCCTCTTGAACATCCCGAAGAGCTAGCACTCCCTGCCCATGACCAGCTGGACAAGGTAGGCCAACTTGGCTTCCCCCACCTCTGGTCCCTCTGTACCACCTTCCTCACATGCCTTATGCCAACCATACTCATGAACTGCCCTTCTTGTGGCACCATTTTGTCACCAATGCTGCTCAGAGATGTGCAGGGCACAAAATGAAGTGCACGCACATTAGTGCCGTGCTATCTGTGTGTGGCACAGCACAAAATAATATAGCATCACACTAACCCAGATGTGCACCACTGAGCATGCATGACCCTTGTGTGACCACAACCATGATGACATCATCACGCATACACCCCAGAAGCAGCACTAAATGAATTTGCCTGGTGCGATATGATTAGTACTTTGCCACGGTGCAAACAATTTGTCCAGTGCAATCACATTTACCAGGTGATACATTTTGCAATATTCAGAGGGGGTATTCAAATGAGCCTCCTTAGAAGATTGACGTGCAAACCACCACATTAGTATTTATTATGGCCTCATTTGCATGCATTATCACGTGTGGACTGCCCAGCTGGGCTATTCAAGGTGTTCCTCAGCACCACCTGCAGAGCTTACTGGAAATGTAGGCAGAAGTTGAAATACTTTGCTGTCAACACTAGGCCTCAACATGTCCCAGATAACAACTTTCACAGGTATGGGTAGGTGTCCCCGAGTCATTTACCCTGCTATTGTGATCTTCAACAATGTGTGCAGTCTGCTACACTGTCATGGGGCTACAGTTAATGTGTGGAAACAATAGGATGTACTGTGTCAGGTACTGTAGAACATTGCAATCACAGATGCAGTAGGCCTAGCATGCAGGTGTGTACATTCATAGCACTGCACTGTTGTGTTGTGCCACAGGTATACGCTGTGAAAGTGGCTATGGATGCGCACATTGTGACACACATACAGATGCCCATGTGCATCCACAGGTACACATTAGTTTTCAGAGCGGGGCACAACACAAAACACAGCAATACTGTTCACATGGTCAGTTCTGTGCCACCATCATGTGTATGTGTACCCCATGCTATGCAGTCCAACAACCAGGACACATTGTGCACTCTGCCATCCCCACCAGTCCATGCAGCTACCTCATGTCACACACTGCTTGGTGTGCAGACAACACATGGGTCCTGGTGCCACCCTCACAGTGCAGGTTGCTGCTTGTATCTGTGTTGTGCATAAACACCCTCAAGTGGCAGCCAACACCTGATGGACATGTGGAGAGCATTGTGCTTGTACAGCATGTTGTGTGGGAGGTGACCCTACATCCCTGTGATGCATGCCCACAGTCAATGCCATGCTGTGACCCTTCAGTTCTGTGTAGTGTCTCTGTCAAAAACACACACACACACACACACACACACACACACACACACCTTACAGGAAAGCCACTGACCTCTGGCAACTTATATCCTCGCACAGGTGCCTCTGATGGATTGGTGAGGATTCAATGCCACAATATCTCCAGTGGATTGCTGAAGGCCCTTGTCAATGCTTACAAGTCCAGGGAGCAATGAATGTGGCAGTATAAAACTACCAATGCCACTGTGATGAACATGTGGGATCAGATAACAGTGGAGAAGAATGCCGTAGGTGGATGTAGCTGTACGATGGAAGTGGTATGCAAACAGTGGCATGACATGCAGTGGAGGTTAAAGGAGGAGGAGAAGGCAGCACACCACTGTGCACTGCAGGGAACAGGAGGTGAGCTGTGCCCAGCAGTACTTGCAACACTAATGGACCATATTATGGAGGTGTAGGCATCTATAGTCAGGTCTGTGCCATGGCAGGTGTAGATGGTGGTGACTGTGTAACACAATTGGCATTAGACCAGACATGTGAGTACATGGCCATGCACCATCATGATATGCATATCACTTCATGGGTATACGTCTTGCTCTACCTGTGTTATAGCACACTGCTGGCCTGGCAAGTGCACATGTGTGCATTGTGACAGCCTGTATGCACTATGGCACTGTTTGGTTGTGTGTTCAATGCAGTATCAGATCTGCAGCATGTGATATGATAACACAGTCCTGATGTACCCTGCAGATACTGTCCCTGTGCCTCTGCACAAAGTGTGTATCTTGGCAGCTGATGTACATTCCATGCTGCCATATATGTCACTGGATGCTAAACAGTTGTCACGTGTGTGTGTTGTGTTGATTACACTAGGTGCTGATCGTGTGCATGCCTGTGGGATCCACATTCAAACTGTGGGTGTGTGTGTACCCTGGCTTTGTAAGTGTGTAGGCTGGGGTCACCTTTTTGGGGGCTTGCATTGTGCATCATAGGCATCAATGGTGTGGTTTGCATGTGCTGGCACTGGTATGTGACCACAGAGTACTGTGCAGCACATTTACAGTATTTTTCTCTGTTCACAGTACAAGGTGATGGCCCTGCAGCAGATGAATGATAGGAGGAAGAGATTCACCCATCAGCGTCCAGGGTGCATAGACCACCAGCACACGCTGCTGAGAGAGTGTCCATGGCTACATTATTTGGAGATGTGTCAGATGATAATGATGAGGAGGAGGATACATACATCCTCACTGGGGAGTACCTTTCCACCTTTGCTGCTCTGGGGGGGATTCCCATCAGATATATGCCTAGGCACAGAGGTCCAGACAGGGACTGACAGTAGTGGCCTCATTGCTGCCTCTTCACAGTCACCTGGCAGATGCACGTTACCTTTGGTGCTGGCACGGTCTCCTGAGAGCCATGCCCCCAGTACTGCCACTGTCACCATCACCATCACCACCCTCACAACAACTGATATTGGTGTGCAACCATGTCAGCAGGCTCACCCACTGCCCAGATGACATAACACATTTCTGTGGGTGGCCATCCTGATGCCCCAGCTGATCACACATGCAACATGCAGGGTACAGGAGACAGTGAGGTTGTGTAGCACACAGTCACACAGAGTGTGGGCTGTTCTCATCTCACTGATCCCCACCACCCATCCACACCCACTGTCCTGGGTGTCCATGAACCCCAGGGACAGGATGGCTCTGGAGCCCAGCAGCTCCTATGGTCTGCAGTGTACTCGCAGACTGCCACACAGAGTGAGCTGCATGACTTCTGGAGGGAGATAAGGCAGGAACTTTCCCACTTCTGTAAGGCAGTGCACGCAGACCTTATGTGGGCAGAACAGCATGCAGAGAAGCATCAGGCATGGTTCCTGAATGCCCTTCACCAGGTCTTTGGTGATCTCACTGGGGCAGTGAGGGAGCATGCAACCTCAGTGAGGGAGGTTGGTATGGCTGGGCAGCGTTGCACCACCAGCTCATGCAATTGGCATGCTGGTAGTTTCCCCAGCATACCTCCAAATCACAGAGTGGCAGGTCAGGGTTGGCCATCACTGCTGCCATGCCATCATCTGTGGGCATTCCACAGAATGCTGGGCAGCAATTGTTCTTGCCTACACCAAGCCCACACCATGGCTGGAATCATCCCAGGGTGTCCGCATCCCCACAGTCTTTGCCTATCAGCTCACCAATTCACAGTACACCCCTCCATGTTCCCACAGTAGGGTGCCTGTGAGGTTACATGGTGGGAGATGGCAAAGATGCTGAGTGTGCGTGCCACACCTTCCTGCACTCTTCACCCTTCTGAACCCCTCACATGCACCTCTTTGTGAATAGCCACATCCCACCACATTCCCTGTATCACCTGTGTGCCATCCTTATATGTTTATTCTTTTTCCATCCGATCACCACCATGTTCATGTCAAACTACTGTTAGAGATGCAGCAAATTTAAATGTCACCGGCAAAGTGCCCATGAAGTGGACACTTCACATTGCCACTCCACTACACGAAGTGGCCAGTGCAAAAGGCTCACTTCACCTTGTAATTATTTCTTTGCGTTGTCATTCTGCCTTAACACAAAGTAAGGCGAAGTGACAACAATACTGGCAGCCCCTCACACACAGTCACCAGAATTAATGTGCATCCCCAAAATGCTACTGTCTTATGTCCAGAAAATTCCCCAGTGCTGTTGAAGTGAAATGAGAGCATAACAAGAAATGCAAAGTCTCACAGAATTAATGGTACACTCCATGATGCACACAGTGGTCACACACAGTCACCAGAATTAATGTGCATCCCCAAAATGCTACTGTCTTGTGTCCAGAAAACTCCCCAGGGCTGACAAAGTGAAAAGAGAGGGTAACAAAAAATGCAGTCTCCCAGAATTAATGGTGCACTCCGTCATGCACATGGTGGTCACACACAGTCACTAGAATTAATGTGCATCCCCAAAATGCTATTGTCTCGTGTCCAGAAAATTCCCCAGTGCTGATGAAGTGAAATGAGAGGGTAACAAAAAAATGCAAAATCCCCCAGAGTTAATGGTGCACTCCATCATGCACTCATTGGTCATGCTCAGTCACCAGAATTAATGTACATCCCCAAAATGCTACTGTCTTGTGTCCAGAAAATTTCCTAGTGCTGACAAAGTGAAAAGAGAGTGTAACAAGAAATGCAAAGTCTCCCTGAATTAATGATGTACTGCAAATGCAAAGACAAATTAAGATTGTGCTGTGCACGCAAGAGATGCAGATGCAAAGGCACAACAACACCTAACCAGTGCTCACAAGTCACAAATCCAAATCTGGAAAATATTACCTTTGGCTGGTTGGGGGAGGTAGTGACAGCAGTAACAGTCCACTACCAGTAAAGATACCACATAGCAGTATAAATAAATTCATGCAGGTGCGGTGGATAGCAGGTTCACACTGCTGCAGTTACTCTGTGGCATAATAAAAGGTGTCTGATTTAATGGCACGCACCGCACACACTCACACACACACACACACTACAAGTACTGCGTACCAAATTGAAAACCTTTAGTAATATAACCAAATGTTTTAAACAAACTGAAATTATACACTGCTGCACCACAACAATCAGCCAAAAAAGTTAAGAATTACTGAGAATATTACTGTGTGCACATTAACATGGTTATACAAGGAAAATATAACTGAAACAGAAAGACTGCCTTTTTCTCCCAGCTAACCAACCTATACCAAAGATATGCCCCTCCCCCAAAGCACACTTCACAGTACACAGACTGACTGTTCTAAATTAACATTCAAAATCCACATACAAACAATAAACACTTGATGATATGAGTACAGGGATACTTAGCGGATTCCACTTTACTCTGTGAATCACTTCGTGGAGCGAATTTCGGCCATTTCGCCCACCATTAACTACTGCACATAATGTAACTATACAACTGAAAACATGTCTGCTATCCATGTTGTTATCACTCACCTTCCCATCCATGTGAGGGTTTATATGCTGTCCAGCCTGTGCTCCTGGGCCCTCCTGGCCTTGCGTGGGTTTCGCCTATTGAGCTATTCCACTATCTCCTGGACCTCTGGCGCAATGTCACTGTCAGCATGTACCTCAGGTTCAAGTAGGCATATTCCATGGTTTAGAGCCATGTTGTGCAACATACAACAGGCTAGGAATATACGGCATACCTTCTGTGGGTCATATTTTAGGGCACCACTGGAACAGTTCAGGCATCTGATTCTCATCTTTAGCATGCCAAAGACATGCTCAATTATGTGTTGCAATGTATGCCTCATTATCTCTCTCCTCTGCCACATTTACTGGCCAGAGGACTGGGGTTAGAAGCCAGGGTCTCAGGGGATCTGCACTGTCCCCTGTGGAAACATTATCATTTGTTAACAGGTGTGTACTGTGTCACTCACTCTGACCTGTTTGCAGACCCTACTGTTTGGGTCATCCTGTCTACATGTATACACTCACTCCCCTCCCCAACCTCTCATGTCTGCAGTATTGTGGCACTGTCCAACCATTGGGGGGGGGTTGTGGTTGTGCCTGCTGCAGGTACTTACTGACAAGTTGTCCACTGGGTATTCAGGCAGCCTCAAATGCCTGGCACAACTGTGACTGATGCCAGATTAAGCATCATGAGCACTGCTGGGGAACTGTGCAAAGACATTGATGATGTGCTCAGTTGCATCACACACCACCTGACAATTAATGGAGTGGTAGCCCTTTCTGTTGAGGAAGGTATCTCCCACTTCACCAGGTGGTGCACAGATGGCAACATGTGTACAGTCAATGGCACAGAGTACTGCTGGTAGATGCACAGTCCCAATAGAATTGCTGCATTGTTTCTCTGTGCTACACTTTTATGCTGAGAAATACGATGAATTCACCAGAATGTGGCAGCAAGGCATCTAGGAACTGGGTCAGGAGGCACGATGTGGCAGACTGCGACATGCCGATGGTATTTCTAACCAGTGTCTGGAAGGACCTGGTGGACTGAAAGCACATTGCAACTGTCACTTTTTCCTTGACTGACATGGCATGGATGCATTGAGTGGTAGACTGAAGCTGCTCATGCAGGAGCTCACAAAGCTGCCTTAGCAGGACTCTGTGTAGTCTCTGCCAGCCCACAAGGTGGTCATCTGCCAGTGTCTCAAAAGATACTAGGGGCCAGTACATTCTGTGTGTGTCATATTTCCTCCTCGGCCTACGGAGTGGCCCAAGGTGAGCTTTGTCCCTCTCTTCCTCCTCCTCCATCATGGCTGCCATCAGATGGATCATCACAGGGTTGTTGCTGACCACCATGTTGCCTGTTGCTGTGTCCACACCCCCCTCTGTGGTTTGGTCTGAGTTAAGACAACCTTTTTATAGGCGCTAAATAGCGCAGTGTTGGAATTATGGGGGGGGGCTTGCCAGGGCTCAGCCCCAGTAGCTCTGAAGTGAGCCCCGGTAGCTCACATATCACTGCCATTGACTTATATGGGAAGGGACACTTAGTTTAAAGAGAAGACCCATATGGGTCTCCCTAGCTCCCAGCTCCCAAAGCTCATATAGTGTATTTCCAGCACTGAAATAGCTCCACGCTACATGTTGCACTAACACACATGTGGAGCTGTGGCGTTAAATATACCTTTGTGCCCATATTCATGTCCCCACCCCTCTCTTTGCCCCTTGCATACATTATCTTCCAGCACCAGCACTATGACTTTGCGCAGGTACTATGTGGCCTTTTGAATATAGAAATATCTTACTAGCACTACCTCGACCTTGACTAAAAAAGACATTACAAAACATTGTCTGCAATCCCTGCCTACCACAGTAGATAACAGGAAATCCACAATGAGACAAATTTATGAAATGGAAATAATGCCACAAGGAACAAGAGATAGCAAGGATGGATAATTTATATGGTAGACATTACAGATGACTGTGTTCCATGACAAGTAGTGGGGTGATATTCAGACATAGTTATGTCATGTAGAATAAGACACTTAGGACTGAGCTGGGAAAATTCCTGTAAGACAACAACAAACAAAAATGGATATGGAATGACTGAATTGTTCATTAATTATTTAATTAGCAAATGTATCAGTACAGTACTTTATATTTAAAGATGTATTTTGCTTTTGTATGGTTTTAACACTGTATGGTCCTACTAGTACCTGTAAAGATTTGTATGATGTCACTTGCTAATCTGTTGTCAAACAAATATTTGAACACAAACAGGTGCAGTGCCTTTGGCCCAGGCGGTCCCAGCCCCATGGACTTCTGCTCACCTGGTGGCACCTCTGTTAGCTGCCACCCAGCTCTAGCACACCCACTACACAAAATAGGTATGGACTGCTGAGCTCCACAACCACCAGCTCTCCTCTCATTGGCTGCCAGCTTTCTCTGCTGACTCCTGGTTGGCTATTCCCTGGGCTCCTGTGCTGCGACTGGTGAGACTTGAAACCTGACTGCAGCCTGGAAGCCAGAGTTGCAATGGCTTTCTCCAGCTAAGTGCTACTGGACTTTTGGGCCATGGTTTTCAGAAAAGGGGACATTTTTCAGCCTTCCCACCCACCCCCACGCTCTTTTAAATACACATACAATCTGCCTATTTCAGCCATGTCCTCTTCTGATTGGCCACTCCTCTCTCATACCCATCCCCCTATTTTGTAGCATGCCAGCCCCTTAAAGTGCCCTCTGTCTCCCTGATGTCTGGTACCTCTTCTCTCTAAGGAATTACAGCTGTAGCATTACCTGTGTCCTGTTCAATTAGCCCCAAAATGAAACCTCTTTCCCTCCCACTGTTTATGGTCTCTCTGACAATCACTCAATCAATCAATCAATATCTTTATTTAGCCAGGTGAAACACTATTGAGCAGGGCTCATTTACAAGATGGACCTGGTAGTTTAAACAACAAGTCACAATACAACAATTTGGAGTAGGCGTAGCAACACTAGCAGCCTATATACAGTCATTACAAGTGAGAAAGGTGTGGCTTGGCATGGTGTTGTACAATAATTTGGAAATCGCAACATAAAGCTTGATACTGAGACCAGAACAAGACAGCATAATTTACAGGCATGATACCAAACGCAGTCAGCATAATGCTATGTGCGAGTTCTATGCAAAGTAGGTCTCTGATGTACCGTAGAGTACAATATTATATTGGATGAGATCTAGACCAGCAAAGCATTACGTGGCTTTGGAGAAGACTATAAAGCAAGGGCACTGAGGGCACAGGATGTGCCGAGGTTAGTGGAGGAAGGAGAGGTAAGGATGGGTGGGACGGGGCAATTGTAATACCTTCAGGATTGACATAGCTGCTTTAGTCAGCGTGGTAGGTCTAAGGGTAAAGGGAGGGTGTGGGGGTGAAAAGGTGCCATTAGTAGGGGAATATGACAGACAGGTAGGAGGGAAAGTCAGAGATTAAGCACCAGAAGCAGTTGCAGGACTCCATAAATGATCATTGGAAAAGATTTTTGAAGGCAGCTAATGGTACAGGTGAAACGAGCTACAGTAAATTTTGAACAGTATTCCAGAGGATTGGTAAGGTGTGACTGATCGCCACCCAACCAAAGTGGGTCCTAATTCTGGTTATGTAAAGGGTGATATGAGTCTGGCTTCTCAGCAGATAGCTACCAGGAATGCAAGAAGGTAGGCAATCCTTAATATATTGAGGCAGCTTGTTAAAGATGGCCCTGTTGATCCAGAGCACAGTGTTCTTTTGTCATCTAAGACTAAGTGAGTCCCAACCTACAATGTTGTAGAGGGTACAGTGGTGCATTGAACAGGGGGCACTGGTAATGAACCTGAGTGCCTGGTGGTACAGAGTGTCTAGTTTGGCAAGGGCCACACTAGAGCAGTGCCCATACAGAAGGTCAGCACAGTTGAAGAGAAGCAAGAATGTTGTTTGTACCAACCTAGTTCTCCCCTCCTACATTAACAGATGCCTGATTCTGAAGAAAATCCCAATCCTCTGTTTAAGCTTTTTGGAGAGTTCCTCGACATGGACTTTGAAGGAAAGATTGGAGTCAACCCACACTCCCAGATATTTGAAGAAATCTACATAGTCCAGTGATTCGCCATGCAAGGTGTGGATTTGAGAAGCTGTCCCCACCATGATAGAGTAGGGGGAGTTTACTACAGGGGAGAAGATCATGACCTTTGTTTTCTTAGTATTTAACAGAAGTTTAGAGTAAAGGAGATTGTTCTGTAAGTGGTTAAATTCTATTTGGAGCTCTCTACATGTGAGTTCCAGAGAAGGTCTGTCTACATACAGCACAGTGTCATCCACAGAGAGGTGTATGTCAGCAAACTAGACTTCAGCATCTAGTTCATTTATGTAAATGGCAAACAAGAGAGGACCCAAGATGGACCCTTGTGGTAATCCTATAGAGAGTGCTTTAAGGGGAGAGAGACCTCCCCTCCAGCCTTGATCTGTTGGTGTTGATCAGAGAGGTAGTTAGAAAACCACTCTAGGGCCATGTCACTGATGCCAATATTCCATAGAGCAACCAGGAGCAAGGAGTGGTCTACCATGTTGAAGGCTTTGCTAAGATTGAGAAACAGAGTGAATACATAACTTCTGGCATCCAAGGCTCTCAACCAGTCATTCATGACCTTAGCAAGTGCTGAGGTGGTACTATGGTGGGGCCGGAAGCCAGACTGAGCAGGGTTTAGAAGGTCCAAGTCATTGATGTGCTGTCTAATCTGGGTATTAACTACTTTTTCCAGAAGCATAAAGAGGGTAGGGAGTAAGGACAGGGCCGTCGGCAGACATACGCTCAGTACGTCCAAGCATACAGAAAAAAAGAAGAGGGGGCAACAAAAACAGCTGCCAATGGCAATTTACACTTGTGCATTAGATTTTTGTTTTTGTTTTACTGTGAGTTGTTTCAGCCCGAGACAAGTCCAAGATTCCCACATGGGATGGGGGGGCACACAGTCAAGTCAGCACTGGGAGGTAGTCAGGAATCGGGATGTTTGTATTTGCCCTGCAGCATGTGTCATCTGTCAGTATTTGCAAACTATGCCTCTGCTGCTTTCCTTTTCCAGCAATCCAGTCATCGCATGACTTTTTCCAGTTTGGTATATGGCGGGAAGGATTGGGACTCAGCGCGTGAAATGCCCTGTTTTTGTCTCACTTGTCTGATCGGTTCCAGTTTCAGCAGTGGTAGGATACAGCACTGCACTGGGCGACAGTAGGGGTGAACGAACACAGATTGTACATAATCATTGTGACTGGCTAGACCATTAATTTTATTTGCTTATTCAGCCGACTGTCACTGCTGTGCTGTCAGTATTTTTTTTGCTTATTAAGGTTACTTCTCGGGAGCAGTGGTCACACGGTCCGTCTGATCAAGGGAACAGGCGCGGAACTGGCACAGAAGGAAGTGGCTAACTTGATAAGGTGAGATTCAAGAGCAGCATTGACTTTATAGACCATTCTGACCTGAATTACTGACTGACAAAATGTATATTCTTTTTTCTTTCAGCCATAGACAGCATAGACTGAGGCAGACAGGCACTGATCTGACAGTACTCAGAAGGTTTCTGGCTTCACTCTGTCCAGAATAAAACACAATTCTTGTTTCTGTCCATTTCTTTCATCAGCTTTACTGCTGTGCTACCAGTTTCCATACATCCTGTTGAGGAGAGGGCATACCAGGTATCGGTGGCATCAGGTTATATTCAAACATTTACTTGATAATGGGAGATTGGTAATTTACTCGTTTGTTTTTCACTGACTTCCCATTATTTGAAACTGAAATTTAGGAGCCCTACCTCTTTGAAGGATAGTCAGGACAGTTGTTTGCTTGGTCTATGGAGTTTTTATCAGTTATTTAGTTAAAATGAAAACTGTTGCATGTTATTAATTTAAACTGCCCTTGCAATTTTCCGATTGTTCTGATGTTGTCAGGGTTTGGATTTTATTAGGGAGTGTGAAGTGTGTGTGTGTGTGTGTGTGTGTGTGTGTGTGTGTGTGTATGTGATTGCCTTCTGAAAATGCATCTTCATGGATAAGCAATGTAGCTTACATTCTGTGAAGGAACACAAAAGTACTGCAAAGTCATCTGCGATCACATCTAATCTGCCCTCCCTCCTTAAAAAATCATGGAAGTGAAGTAATGAAATGCATGTAATAGGAAGCATATTTCGTTTTTGTTCATTTCATGAAAACGAAATACCATTTGTACATCACTAAGTCTGCTCCTAACAATTACAAAGACATCATAAACAGTGTCACATGTCACCAAATTGAAGTAATGAAATTCAGGGAATAGGAATCATTTTTCGTTTTCTGTTGTTTCATGAAACGAATTACCATTTGTATTTCACTACCTCTGCCCTAACAATTATTCTGACATCATCAAAATTGACACGTCACTGGAACCTGGTGGATTCAATTATTTATTTTACATCATATATACTTATTTGAAGGGTGAAAAATCAGATATAAGGCATCATTCCCTGTGGTCATAGTACTATCTCAATAGTATGTGTGTTGAGTGTCAATGTGATGCATGTTATGTGATGTGATTGGTATTGCAGATTGTGTTGTGATGGGTGTGCATCTAAACATTTGGCCAGCGCCTGTATAATGGAAGAAAATTAATTGAATTACTCATATAATTCATTTTAACATACAAGATAATGAGCTAGTGAGTTTATTGTAATCCTAAGTGGAGTATTTTATTGTTTCTAATCAGTGTGAAAATCAGTTATGCTGTCTATATAAAATGGGCAAAGAAATCCCTGTGTCCTGATTGGCTGAGACTTGATTCTAGCCATTGCAGTAAGAGAGTACCACCACTGGCTAAAACAAGTCCCTGCCAACCAGGGCAACTATTGGTAAAAGGTGCAATAAATAAGCAAAAGCATTTGAACTTCAGAACACTGACCCCCGAAGTTTTTGTATGAGTCACGGCTCTGTTTTTCTCACTGTGAGTCTCTTCTCGCACAGTAATAGATGGTGGTGTCTGCCACCTGCAGGCTATTCATCTGTAAATAGAATTGCTGCTGTCATTCGAGGCCCAGAACCTACCCTGGATCACAAGGTTATAGTTACTATAGATGTGGATCCTGTAGGTGACGAGCCACTCAAGTCCTTTCCCGGGGGCCTGCCTCACCCAGTCCATGTAGTGACTGTTGATATTGAACCCGCTAACCCCACATCTCAGCAGCACCGACTGACCGGGCTGTTTCACTTGGAATCATACTGGGTCAACACTACATCTGATTGGACACCTGGAAATATAGAGAAGGCAGAGTTATAGAAATAGCAAGTATTCCATGGTAACTGAAAATTTAAAAAATGTAGAATTTATTGAGTTCTTACATTGCAGTGAGGCAGAGAATCGGTGATCCCAAAACTGGCATATTAAAATGTTGACCTGAGTGAAGGGGTTATGAAAGACTCACCCTTCATAAGTGGGATGGATGGCATGTGTATTTTTATACTTTATGTTAAGTAATTTGCAGTGTATAACAACTGATTAGACAGCAAACTGCAAAACATACAGCTGGGTAATTAATTTACAATTAGTAACAGTAACTTCAATAACCAAACCTATTTATAACACTGTAAGGCTTGGCATCTGTTAGCAACAGTAGTCCATCGGGGCAGTACATCTTGTATTAATAAGAGCAGAGCCAGGCTGTAGAATTCAATGAAGTATTCACTAGGATGTGCTGAGATTTTTTTCTCACAGGGTACCACCCTACCATCACTGTGGTGAACAGCGGCGTTGCAGTGATCTGAGTCCGGTGGCTGCTGATGGGTACTCGGGTATGCTGGTGCTGTTGGGTCGTCAGTTCCTGAGGATGAGTCGGGAGCCACTGAAACAGCTATAGGTGCCATTTCATTGCCTATTTCCTGGTAAGTGAAACGAGTTATTCATTTTGAATTTTGAGTTATTGACTTGCCATGCTAAGTGGTGATTGCAAATGGTAACGGTTAGTTGAAGTTTACGGTGGCAGTGATATTTTTAGCGTGTCACGAGTATACATTGGCTGGCACCTTTTTCATTGGGTATACTGGGCGATTTATAACTGTTAGAGGGTGCCAGCCAACCAATCAGAATAAAGGGATTTTCTTGCTTTCTGAGCCCCATTGTATAATCATTGTTTTCTAAGCTGCTAACACAAGTATTTCTCTGCTCAGGTAAAAACATTTATTTTATTCAATATGTCAAAAACAGAAACATAGAAGCTGTTGGCAGAAGGAGATGGCTAGGTCCATGTAGTCTGCCCATTTGTCTTGGCCCTATTTTAACACTCTGGTTATCCTTTGTAATCAGGGCTCCCTTGTGTCTGTCCCATGCATTCTTGAATCCCCCCCACAGTGTTGACCCCCACAACCTCTTGGGGCAGCCTGTTCCGGGGAGGGGTTTGGGGTGGGCATGAGGTTATGTGTTGGTGGGTGTGATGGGGGTTGCCACTGGATCACCATGGCATTATGAGATGGGTCGTGGAGGGAGAATGTGTGTGTGTGTGATGGTGGAAGATGGGAAGTGTGTATATGTGTGTACGTTAGAGGCTGGAGTGACCAGGGCACTATGCATGCATGAATTCTAGTGTGAATGGACCTCTGTGAGGCTGGCTACCTTGGTGTGGTACAGAGGCTTATCACAATGTTTCCAAAACATTGTAACTAAAAGCCAGCCAACTTCTGTGTGAGATATGATAAAACAAAAATGTAACTCTATAAAACAGTAATCCTTTACTATTTATTGCTAAAGCATAGTCAACTGAAAGTGGGTTGGATAATTGTTTGCGTGGTGTGGCACTGCATTTCTTGATTAATGTTAACATAACAGAGGCAGCATAGACATACATGAGTTGAGGGACCCTACTCCTAGTCCTCCCTGTTAAAAGTCACAACAAAATTTAAGATGTATATTTTTAATTAGGAAATATGCAGCTGGAATCGACAAAACTATCCCTCCTAAATCAGTTAGTCTCATCTACTTGCCACTGTACCCATCCACCCAGCAGATAGTGACACACAACTTTGCTTCACTACCTCAGTCAGTCGATCAGTGTGCTCTGTCTTGGGTGGTCCAATTACAGGCAGATGTAGTTTGGCAACAAAATGTAGTCACATGCCAATTCACTGTGATGTTTGAAAACAATCTTCAGGTTCCTGCCCACTTATTGTCCTGACCAGGGTTAACTACTGCTGCTGCTACTGTGTGTGGGGGGGGGGAAACTGTTAAGAAATAGGTCATGTCTGGGAATAAATCAATCCCGCTCACTATGGACACTGTGGCGTGGGTAAATCCTGGCATCACCAACAACCTCTCATGGTATATTGCATAAGTATTCTTTTCTGTTATTTTCCCCATCCATCTACATGCTGCCGCAGCTGCAAGGCAATCTAACCTTATCCACAATACATGTTACAAAGTATGGGGCATATTATTTTTAATATTAAGCTAAGAGTCTGTTAATTAGCTCTAAAATGCAGGAAAATGCACCATTTACATTGACATTTTAAAAAATTTCCTGAGGGGGGCATGCCCCCAGACCCCCCTAGCTTTTACAGGATTTTTACCCTCTTTAGTCATTAACTGTGTTCACAGCTATGGGAACATTACCCTCCGGGAGGGGGGGGCAAGTTGCCTAAGTTTTGAGTACAACTTTTAAATTCCTGGCTACACCCCTGAGTAAGGAGAAGGGCCGGTAGTTATTAAGATTGCTAGTGCTGCCAGATTTTAAATAATGGAATAACGTGGGCAGTTTTCCAGATGGTTGGGAGTGAGCCCTGGGTAAGGGACAAGTTGAAGAAATGGGTGATTGCGGGTGACAGAAAGCAGTAGCAAAGTCTGAGGAAGAAGGGATCTCTCAGGTCTACCCCAGCACTTTTGCTACAATCCAGATGGAGCAGAAGGTCCTCAACTTCCTTTACTGTGACAGGGGAGAAGGAGAATGTCATGTGAGGAGGGGACGAGGTTGGGGCAGGACCTGGGCAAGTTGAACTAGGAGTAAATAATTGTGCATGTAGGCTAGAAGCGAGGGAGTCATCATGCTCTAGGCCTGTGGTGGCAAAGTGATTATTAAAGAGTTCAGGGATTTCTTGCTTGTCAATAACAACTGAGTTGCCTGAAGAGATTTTTGGTGGGAATGGACTTGCAGAACTGTGGCCTTGGATTTCCTTTAAGGTTTTCCTGAATTTAGTTGTACTGTTAGAGGAAGAGTTAAGTTAGGAACAGTAGTAACTAGATTTTGCATCCCTAACCATTCTCATGCAGCGATTTCTGACAGCTCTGAAAGTTGACCAATTGTTAGGCTGTTTGGTCTTCCTGGCCTTCTTCCAAAGTGAGTCTCTGTGGAGCAGCTCTTTATTCAAGCTCGATGGGAACCAAGGGCATGTTTTCTTATTAGTTCAGATTTTTACAAGAGGTGCATATTTATTGACGGAACTGAGAACAACGTTTTGGAAGACTGTGAAGGCTTCTTCAACTGAAGGGGCTAGGTAGAAGTCCTGCCAGTATGCGTATTACAGTTCAAAGAGGAAGGCTTTAAGGTCAAAATGTCATTTTGATCTTTTCAGGGCATAGCTAGAGGAGGAAATAAACCTAAGGTAGGTTCTCATGCAGGCTATAACACAACGGTCAATGAGGTCATTAAAGAAAATACCAGAGTGGGAGTATAGGTGAGGTTTGTTAACTAGAATAACATCAAGTAGGGTACTGTTTTTAGGATGTTTTTTGTTAGGACGGGTGGACTCCATTATGAGCTGTGAGAGCCCAAAGTTGTTGCGTAACTCCTTAAGGGGTTGTGAAGAGGTCGAGAACCAATCCATGTTAAGGTATCCTGCAATAATCACTTTGGAGGATAAGGAGGATAGTCTTCTGGATAGGTGCTGTAACACCTTATGCCCTGCAGATGGAGGCCTATAGCAACCTAGTATATAAATGGGGATTAAAGAGGGAAGCTGTACTTTTAGCATGGTACATTTGAAATCCAGGGGCACAGTAGTAGAGTTAATGATGTAGGCTGGGAATTTGTCCCAGACATAGATAGCAACACCCCATCCCCTAGTTGGCCAGTCGGTCCTGCGGATGGCGTAGGAGGGTATATTTATCTCATGGTCCATGGTCCACTGTAGAAGGCTTCAGCCAGGTTTCCGTTACAACAACAATATCTGGGGAGGCAATACTAAACCAGGACTGAATATTGTCTAGCCTTTTTAACAAGCTACAGGCATTAATGTGAATCAAACTTAGCCCCTTAAGGTTGGGCAGCTCGGAGGGAGCCTGGATAGGAAGTGGGGGGCCAGGATTGAGTTTGATGTTACATGCGCAAATTAGTGTCAGCAGCAGGAGTTTTGTGAGGGCACTTTACAGAAGCCTATGTAGGCAAGAATGTGCCCTTTTATGAGGGCTGGGGCAAGTGGGCATTGGAGTAGGGAAGTAAGTGTAGCTGGGGCACAGGGATGCATAAATATAAATCATAATGGATGTAACATAATAAAGTGTGGGAAGGGGATGGAGGAGGGATGTATATCACAAGGAGTGCAGGACAAGATGGCTGCTGAGCTATGCCCATGGTTGGGTAGGTCAGCTTGGGGAAGATAAAATATAGTGATGAGGGGGGAGACGGGACATACAATGTGTGCCCAGAGGCCAGAAATAGGGCTGGAAAAGGATAATTCACCCGTGGGTGCAATGGTGAAGTGCAGCTTGCAAAATGTGCAGACTAACAATAGAAGTAGAGGGCTCATTATGTTACCTAGTTAAGCCTAAAGTACCCAGCAGTCAATGGAAGGGAAGTGCGGGGGGGATAGAGGGCCACAAGTATTAAGTATCCAAAAGCCAAGGAGTGAGGATGTAGAAATTAGTTTAAGTTTGGGGTCTAGGGGACACTCACAGCAGGCTAGATGTGCCATCAGGGGGAAGGGGGTGGCTTGAAATGCAGAAGGTGGGATCTCTAAGCTTGCTGGAATGTAGACACACCTCCACACTTCTGGGGCCAGTTAGAAAAGACCAAAGGTGGTTTTAGAGAATTTAATTAAGGTGAGGAGAGGGGTGAGGGTGGGCAAAAACATGCTCAAAGAGCAGCACACACAGGGAGCTGAGAGCAGGCTACACAAGAATTGCGCCAAGTTCAAAATCTGGCTGAGTAGCTTGCTTGGGAAATTGTACATGCACTTGTGGAATTTGGCATTGACTCAGTTGGAAGCTGGGGAGGGCAGGAAGGTTCATTAACCTGCCTTCAGACCCTGGAAGGAAAGAGAGGAGATTTTAAGCTTGGGAAGTATTGTATAAGGGCAAGCAGGGGGCTGGGCTGAAATGCAGGGTGGGGAATGGAAGGAAGAGTGAGTGCAGGAGAAAAAGAGACAGCGAGAGAGAGAGAGAGAGAGACAGACAGAGACAGATGGACAGAGGGCTTGGAGGGGTTTGAGTACAAAGAAGTTAATAACAAATTTCAGGTAGCAGGTAACAATATTTTATGGCACCAGCAATTAAATTTAGAGCAGCTAAACAATGTAAAAAATTACACAATTTTCTAAGCTAGGGCTAAATGCAAAATCCTGAGCTTAAAGAGCAACTAAACTCACAGCCAAATGAAAAATGCTCAAAAAGCAGCAGCAGCACACACAGGGAGCGGAGTTCAAAATCTGGCCAAGTAGCTTGTTTGGGAAATCATACCTGCACTTGTGGAATTTGGTGTCAACTCAGTCAAAAGCTGGGGAGGGAAGGAAGGTTCATTAACCTGCCTTCAGACCCTGCACTTGTGGAATTCAGCGTCAGCTCAGTCAGAAGCTGGGGAGGGCAGGAAGGTTCATTAACCTGCCTTCAGATCCTGGAAGGAAAGACAGGTATGTTGCATCTTGCTGACCTCACTGCAGCTGTATTGGCCCATGACCAAGTAGGCCTATTGCATTTCACAGAGGAGTGCCCCGCCTCCCGATCCCCCCACCAGCTCCTTCTAGATGGGAATCTACCCCCATTGGTGCCCCCACTCATGCCATCCTCTTTAACCTCCAATGTCACCAACTAGCCTCCTTTCTTCTATCTCTCCCTTCTCCCCTCCTCTGCCCTCGGGTCCCATGCACTTAACTATTCCTACTCTCCTTGCTCTTACTGGCAGGAGACATTGAGACTAACCCTGGCCCCATGCAAGCTGCACTCACATATACTGACTCCATTTGGGCTAGCCCTCCTGGGTTAAAACTCACCCACATGAATATTTGCAACTTCGCAGCCAAATTTCTCGAAGTAGAAGCCTGGGTCTCCATCTGCAACCCCCAAGCATTATGCCTCCCAGAGACCTGGTTAAAGCCACAACACCCCGACACTATGGTCCAGCCAGCTGGCTACTTCCTATTATGCAAGGACCGTCCCGGGAAAAGAAAGGGTAGTGGCTGTCATTTTCATACGTGAATTGATCTCCACCACGCTCATCCTAAACTCCGACAACTCCCCTAGCAACTGGCTTATCACTGAAATTACACTTGGATCTACAAAAACTATTATTCCTGGGATATTGGTATAACCCTCCTGATGGTGGGGTAGATGGCCTTCAGAATCTTCTCACTGGCTATGGGTCTCTCCCCTCTGAGAGATTCCATTCTTTTTGGCAACTATAACCTTAACTGGTTTAGCTCACATGAATCTGATTATGCCAACCTCCTAAAGCAACAAAATCTGGTGCAAGTCATCAATATCTACACGTGACAACAATGTTACTTCCAGCCACACTCTCCTGAACTGGGTGATTACCAGTTGTCATGACAAGACCACTCATGACAGCACACTGTCCAACTCCTTGAGTGACCACTCCCCTATATACGCCATATGGTCTGCAAAGGCCCACTGCCCTCCCCCAAAGTACATATCTGTCCATAATTTCAATCACCCCAATTTGCCCCAACTCACTGAGGACTTTGATGCCATAAACTGGCAAGACCTCTATGCCATCTCCAATGTATCACTAGCCACCTCCCACTTCACCAATGCTCTACTGGCCATCCAAGACCTCCACTTTCCCATCACCACCTGGCACATCAAAGGTGGATGCAAATGCTGGATAACCAAAGAGCTCTTGACCCTCATGAAGTCGTGAGATAAAAAATGGGCTGCATACAAACTGGTCCCTCCCCTGCCCTTTGGAACGAGTACCACCTCCTGCGAAATAAATGTATACATGCCACTAAGTCTTTAAAATGTGAACAATCTATTAGGCTGCAGAGAAAAAGCCTAGGCAATCCCAGAAAATTCTGGGACACCATTGACTCCCTCTTGAATCCCCACACCCATAGTCCCAACATACTCTTGCACTCCCCTTCTGGCTTGCTAACTGGCTCCCCTTAAGTTGCCAAAGTGCTAAACACCAAATTTTCAGACTTGAGCCCTCCTCAGCAAGCTACCCGGTAGCCACCCCAACTCTCAGACTACCCCATCACCCCACCACTTTCCTACTCCCTCTCTCAACATCACAGCTACCCTGACCAGTATACGCTCTACCCCCTCTGCCACATCATCTCCTACTACTCCCCCAAATGTTTCCCTCACCACCCTTTTTATTTCTTGTCTATAACACATAAAGAGACCTATAAAATGCTGAACAGACTACCTAATTGGGATAGCCCTGTCTCTGACAGCCTCTCCCTGGTCTTTTTGAAACTTGTTGCCACACTGATCTCCAAACCACTCACCTTTGTTCTTAACCTTACCCTAGCTACCTCCACCATGCCGGCCTCCTGGAAATCTGCTAGAATAGTCCCCATTTTTAAATCTGGGGACCCCCACTCCACTGACAACTACCAGCCCATATTTATCCTTCCCCACCTAAGCAAATTCCTAGAAAGGGTCATACACAGCCAATTAACCAACTGCTGTACCTCTCCAAACACAATCTCTTATGCAGCCAACAGTTTGGCTTCCACAAGCATCACAGCACTGCAACTGCCCTTACCCTTTTTACAGACCACATTCTCTCTAATATGGACCATGGGTGTGCCACTAGTACAGTCTTTGTAGACTTATCAAAAGCCTTTGACATGGTCAGTCACACCCTCCTCATCTCTAGGCTATCAGCCTTTGGTTGCTCCACCGGAACCACAAGATGGTTCTGAAGCTACCTCTTGGGATGCTCCCAATCTGTGTGTATTGGAACCACCACCTCCGCTCCTCTAGCTGTCTTCTTGGGGGGGTTCCACAGGGTTTCATCATGGGCCCCATACTTTTCTTTATATATGTCAACTCCCTCCCCACCGACAGCCTCACCTGCAGGTCTCTGCTCTACGCCGATGATCTTGTCATCTTCCACAGTGACAAATCCCTCTTCTGCATATCCTCTGTCCGATCCGATAACTACTGCACAGCCTCACTCTGGTTCTCATCCAAACTCCTGCTAGTCAATGTGAAAAAAACAAAGGTCATATTGTTTGGTTCAAAACGTTATCTAGCCAAGACTATACATACAAATGATGACCTTCTCATTTACCCCTCTCATGGCCCTGCCCTCGAGAATGTCCCTATCTTCAGGTACCTAGGTGTGTTGCTCAACCCCTCTCTCACTTACAGTGATGACATAAACAACATAGTCAGAAGAGTTAACCAGAAACTGGGTGCTGCTTACCACCGAAAGCCCTACCTGACCAATGAGGCCAGCCTTGCCATAGTCACTGGTGGCAACCTACTCCCACTCTTTGACTATTGCTCTTCCATATGCTCTAGAAACCCAATCACACTTCAGGCTAGGCTCTTGGTAGTCTACAGCAATGCTTGTCAATTTTCCCAGTCCGCTCCTTTCACTGCTCACCATTGTGACCTCTATTGCTCTCTTGGATGGCTCCACTTGTAGGGGTGTGTTGACTATACCCTTGGTTGCCTTGTGGATACCACCACCAGAACTGGCACCATCTCTCCCTTCACCACCCTCTTCAACCTCAGAACCCCCACTAGGAACCTATGCTCCTCGACAGTGCCCACCCTCCAGGTACCCAAGACCCTCACCAGTATGGGTAGGAGAGCTGTGTCTAGTATGGCCCCTTCCCTGTGGAATGGATTACCCACCCCTCTTAAAGTATCAGATTCTCAACAAATCTTCAAACACAACCTTAAATCCCGGCTTCTGGATACATTTATTTATTTATTTATTTGAGTTTTGGTGACCGGGTGAGTCCACTGAGACAATACAGTTCCTTTTTCAGGGGCAACCCGGGTAAGGATTACATACAGTAACAGTGCAAATTAACAGAGTGGTAATACATTGGACATACAGTAATAGTGCAAATTAACAGAGTGGTCAATCATTCGACATTTAGAAGAACAATAAGACAAAACAATGATAAAATACTTAAGCAAGGTTCATCAGGGTAACAGATGAGTAAAAACAGGGATTAGGCATTGGCACATGATAATAGCTTCATCACAGCACTAAGTAGTGAAGTGCACATCAGGGGTACATTAGGAAGGGGGGGAAGGGGGACCTATTCAGGAGAAGCAAGAACAGGGTGAAGAGGGGGATAACAAGGCAGATAACTTAGATTGGAACAAATTGAGAGAGGAGCAAGACAAGATTGTCGGAGAAAGAGAGTTCCAATCTGAGAGAGCAGTGAATGAGAATGATCTCCTGGAAGTGGTCAGACATAGTTTCGGTAGGACAAGAAGGGGAAGTGAGGTGGAGTGAAGGGTGCGTGGTGCATGCCGGAGGCACACAAGTTCGTCTAGACAAGGAGGTGTAAAGTCATGGACGAGCTTGAATATGAGGCTCAAGGAGGAGTACCTTAATTTATAAATGTACGTAAACCAGCTAACCGAGGAGAGGACATCACAGTGGTGCGAGCGAGCATTTACCCCCAAGGCAAACCTTCCAATCCTGTGGTATGCCTGAGAGAGGGGGGGACATAGAGGCAGAGTTGGTAGAGAGGAGCAGGGGAGCACAGTAGGTTAAGAGTGATAGAAAGGAGGAGGAGGCAATTTTCTGGCAGGAGGCAGATGTGAGAAGTGCACGAATACGGTAGAGGAGACCTAGTTTCTGATTAAGAGATTTGGCAATGATTGAGGCATGGGAGCTGAAGGAGAGCATGGGATCCAGAGTGAATCCCAGATATTTAAATGAGTGAACTACCTCCAAGGTCTCACTCTTTATATAACTGTAACTGCCCCTCTCATTAGCATACACCCTGCCACTATGTGTCCTTAGCAATTCTCTCTCTTCATATCTTCCCTGTATCTCCCTACAATGAAGCCATCTTTCTACAGCACGTTTCCTTTTCAACTTTATCCAAGTATGCAATGCTTCACTATATGCAAATTAAATCCTGCTTGTATACATAAATGTACATTGCAATTACTACCTGTCTGTGCCATTATAGTGACCACTGCTGTATTACCTACTGTATGCACCTATCACCTACTGTATGGTACTTGTGACTACTACCTCTTACACTATTGTATGTACCATTACCTGTATTACACCTGTATTGTGATTTATCTGTAGGACCTATGTATGTTAACTGCCACTAGCTGGCCTGGGTCATGCCTGAAAATGGACCCCAGGATCAGTGCATTTACCTGGTTACCAAAGAATATATATATATATAAATAAATAAATAAATATTACAAGCACGTAAAGTGAACTGTAACTTGACCGTCAAAGTTTGGTGATGTCAGCATACGAACACATGAAATTAGCCAGCAGATAAAGGTCAATTAGTCTATCAAGTCTGCCTGATTATGCAGCTATCCTCGCTATTAGGTAGCTGCCACTCCTTCCCTTGCCCCTCCCTTCCCCTCCTCCTTTGACACCCCTACCTTACCCTATCCTATCCCCTTTTGAAGGCATTCACTTTTGTGAAGGCCACCACTTCCTCTGGCAGTGTGTTCCACTTGGCCACCTTTTTCTTTGTAAAAAAGTGCCTCCTCATCTCTCTCCTGATCCTTTCCCTTCCAGTCTCAAAGCATGACTTCTAGTATCCCTCCCTTTTGTTACTTTGAACAGCACCTCCATTCTGACCCTGTTTATGCCCTTCATGTACCTGAAGGTTACAATCATATCCCCCCATCTCTCCTCTCCTCTCCTCCAGTGAGTACATGTTCAGTTCCCTCAATCTACTCTTGTACAGTAAGAGTCCCAGACCCTGGATTATTTTTGTTGCCCTGCATTGCACCCCTCCAGTAACTTAATATATTTCTTCAGATACAGGCACCAGTATTGCATGCAGTATTCCAGGTGCGGCCTAACCAGCGATCTGTACAAGGGCAGAATAACCTCTCCACTCCTGGAGGACATACCCCTGGCAATACAACCCAGCAATTTATTGATATTCACAGCCACCGTCCTACATTGAGTTGCTCATTGATCCCATTATGAGGACCCCCAGATCCTTTTCTTCCTCTGTCACTGCAAGCTTAACCCCTCCTAGATGATAGCTCTTTTCTAGGTTTTTTTCCCCAAAATGCAGCACCTTGCACTTTTTTTGCACTGAACTTCAACTGCCATGTGTCTGATGAGGCCTCATCTTTGCTAGATCCTCCTGCAACCCCTTCTACCACTCCAGATCATCCACCACAGCCCCTATTTTGGTATCATCCTGAAACAGACTGATTTTGCTATGTCTGCAATGAATATCCCAAATAAAACTGGTCCCAGCACTGAGTCCTGTGGCACTCCACTAGCCACTATCCTTGGAGATGAGCTCTCCCTGTCCACCACCACTATCTGCTGCCTACCACTTAGTCAGTTTCTCACCCATCCCACCATGATAGCACTCACCTCTGTGCCTTCTAGCTTACTTATTAGCCTCCAATGCAGCACTGAGTCAAATGCCTTGCTGAAGTCGAGATACAGGACATCCACTGCATGGCCACTGTCCAGCTGTCTAGTTACCCAGTCATAGTACTCCAACAGGTTGGTCTGCTAGGATCTGCCAGTGACAAAGCCATGGTGTCTGCTGTCCTGCATCCCACTGGCCTCCAGAAGAGCCACCAGCCTCTTCTTTAGGACTGTCTTCTATCAGCTTCCCCATGATGGAAGTGAAGCTCACTGGCCTATAGTTCTCCGGTTCATTCTTGGGGCCACTCTTATGTAGGGGTACCACATGAACCATCCTCCAATCCTGAGGTCCATATCCTGGTTCCAAAGAGGCACTGAACATGTCTGCCAAGGGCACCACTAGGACCATCCACCAGTTCCTTCAGTTCCTGGGGTGGATGCCATCTGGCCATGGCACTTTGTCCACACTCAGAGCCTTTAAGTCCTCCAGCACCATACTTTCCATTATAGCCCCATCTGTCTCCCCCCCTTTCCTGACCTCCCACTCCCATGGATATCACCCTCTCCTTTTTCTATAGTAAATACCAAGCAGAAGTAGTCATTAAGAGCCTCTGCTTTTTCACCCCTTTTCCACCCACCCCTTCCTTCTTAATCCTCACTATCTGTTTTTTACATCCCCCTTTCTCCCTGAGGTACCTGAAAAAAGCCTTTCTCCCCATCCTTCATGCCTTGTGTCAGCCTGAGCTTCTTCAATGCTTTAGCTGCTCTTACTGCCCGTGTCACCTCCCTTGCTTCCTTCAGGTACTTCCCCCTGTCTTCCTCCCTCCCTGATTTTTTTGTATCTCCTAAAGGCAACCTTTTTCCTTTTCACCTTTTCTATGACACCCCCACTCATCCAACTTGTTTTTTTTAGCCTAACATTCTTACTCTGCACCTTGCTACAGGATTTGGTTGCTTTGCTAACCCCTCTTTACGAGTTCCCATCTCTGGTTCATGTCCATCTTAGGTTGAATTCTGGCCAGATACCCCCTTACTGTTTCCCCCATCCTTTAGAAGTCAGCCCTTCTGAATTCCAGTACCTTTGTGTTGGATACTACTCCCTCCTTACCCATATCCAGTATAAACCATACTGACTGGTGGTCACTCCCTGTCAGTGGTTCTTCCACCCCCAAATCCCTCACATATACCCCATTAGTCAGTACTAGGTCAAGGGTGATCCCCCCTCAGTTGGTTCACTGACTATTTGTATCAGGAAGCAGTCCTGGAATGTGTCAAGCAGTATCTGTTCCCACCTACTGTTGGTGGCTGGGATACCCTAATCTACTCCTGGCAGGTTGAACTCCCCCACAACCACCACAGCCCCCTTTCCACATGACCTCCTGATCTGTTCCACTAGTTCCCTTTCCAACTCCTCTAACTGGGAGGGTGGTCTATACACCACACCCAGTCAGACAGTCCTATTCCTGGAATCCTGGATTAGCAGCGATATTGACTCTGTACTGCCCTCCTCCTCCCCCCCCATTCCTCCCTTGCACGCTTCAGTCCTTCCCTTATGTATAGTACCACCCTCCTCCCATTTGCCCCATCCCTGTGGAATATACTTATAGTAAATGGCAGTACAAAACAAAGAGGAGAAATAATGCAAAAATATACCAGAAATACACAAAGGACCATCAACAACAAAAAAGATACAAACACTATCATCACTGTAACAGTGTAAGTTAATGTAACCAATAACCTTGGTATAGCTCCAAATGTGGACCCCTAATCTGACAGTGCCATGTGGAAGGCAGTTAATGGGAACATGCAAGACTACCACAGACACCCACATGGTTTTCAGCTACAATCTATAAAAAGTGATAATGTCATGTTTACCTACAAAACAGGCAGCACTGTCAAAAGAGGAGAAAACATGCCATGCCATAGAAACTTACAGAAGAAACTGGAGGAGATCATGAGCAAAAATGGCAAGAGTGAGGTAGTGTGTGTATTTTTCTTTTTAGGTATCTGAGTGAAAACAGGAAGATTAGTGCAAGAACTGTGAGGTTGAGAAAGGCAGTGGAGACTGTGCAGAGGAGGAGCATCAAAAAGCAAATATCCTGAACAAATGCTTTTGTTCAGTCTTCACAGAGGAAGGGAAAGGGGATGGGCCTGTCAGGAGGTCTAAACCTCACTTTCAGGTTCTTGGTAATATTGGAAATGCAAGTAATGGATTTACTTGCATCCCACGGGAAGACAGCCCATCTTCCATGGGAGGTAAGGAAGTTTGAGACATCAGGTCTCAGTTCTGCACAGATATTTGATATGGTGGCCATTGTGTGGGAGGGAATGAAAAATCAAACTGTGAAAAAGGTGCCGTGCTATGTATCGATCCACAGCAGGAACACTTCATACACAGCCGGTCTACTGCATAAGTTGTAGGCTCGCAATTCAAAGCTGTAATGGAGTGAGTCGAGTCGGCATCGACCACACCCAAAAGGAAGACAGCCAGACTTTGTAAGTGACTACAAACTGGTTTAAAACGGGAAAGGTGATATGGGAATGTACACCTACTGTCCCTGTGGGAAAGGGAAAAGTTATAGCAACAAGTGAAAACTTACAAACACAAAATATCGTCCTGCCACAGTCGCCAATTGCCAGGAGGTCTAAACCTCACTTTCAGGTTCTTGGCAATATTGGGAATGCAAGTAACCACAGACACATTGCATAAGAGTAATAAACTTGTTTATTACTACCAAAAAGGATAAAATCACAGTTGCCCTAAGCAGTTCTTACCAATACGAACCGGGAGCCAGTGCTAAGTGTTTCCTATACCGTGAGGTTTCTTTGTGTCTCTTGGGATCTCTGAGGTACAAGACTAGTGTATCACATTATATACCTATGATAATTACTATGGTTACTGTAAGATAGAAACATTTCTCGTTACAGAGATGAGCCCTATTGGCTAAATTAGAGGAGGTTCCACGGTCCAAGATAACATTATACAATTTTGTAGTAGTCATCAGTTTGTGAAACAAAACAGTTCTTATACAGAGTCTTACATAACTCAGTGTAATAGTGCAAATCACCAAACGGTGGCATTGCTGACTTACATATTATAATTATTCCAAGGACACAGGTGCCTTGGCATCTTACAAGTAAGAAATACACAGAAAATACATAGGAGAGTATATGTATTAGCAAGCAAAGTGTATTACAACAATACGCATACATATCCTGACATCTACTCTTGTACAGTAGATGCCCTTAGCCCTATATGTTAGTATAACATATGCTTAAGCACTAGCAGTCTATGGTGTACCTCTAAGGGTACCAATTAGGGTGCAGGGACCTCGTGTAACATTCCCCCCTTGTTGCCTCCAAGGGCAACACAGGCAAATCAAGGGAAAGGCCAGAGAGTAGTTGTCATTTACAAACCCAACGCGCAAGCTTTGTAAAAGGAACTCGAGCTGCTCACGGTGTTGGCATAGTGTGTACCGTAGTCAGCAGAGCATAATAATCAAAATAAAGATTAAAAATGCTGGTATAATAACAAAACCTTTAAAAGTAATTTCCAACCAGGTGTTAGTCAATGCGTCATTCATGTCACCATCATTAATCAATGAGAGGATAGCTTCATTGGCCTTGGTCATATTATTGCTGATGTGGATGAGATGTGTGTCTTTCCTGCTTAAAAGTAATTTTTATGTAAGTGTGAGTGGGTCTATGTGTACATTAAAATATGGTAAGTATTCAGACAGCGTGAGCAGACAATCGGGGTTACCATCAATGATGTCTGCATTGATGAGGGGGATGGGGGTTATGATAATATGTCCAATCACAGTCTTTTGGTGGGAGACAAAACAAAAATTGGGGTTATCAATAACACACGTCACAGATCCATAAGTATAGCTTTTAAAGTTAGTTACCACATAATGCTTCCCATCAGAATTATACTGAGAGCGAACAGTAGGGATTCTCCACTTTTACAACTGGACAGGGCAGGTGTAGGCCGTCTTCAAAATCCATGTTGACAGGCGATGAACCTCCTCACGTTATGATTGGTAGAGCTTATCCGAAGCCAAAGTCGAATCCAAGGAATCTGTGCCATTCTTGGTCATGCCATCATCCATGGTAAAAGTCCAGTCAATGCTATCTGGAGAATAACCACAAACAGGTTGAATAACATCAAATACATCACATCAGCACAAGTAAATATATTGCTTCTTCGCACAGCAGTCTGTGTGCGGAGCCACCCAGGCATACAGGAAAGGATGGAAAATGAGTAGAGGCGGTAGATCCAGACGTTCTCTGTAGATGTCTTCATCCAAATGCCCAATGGAGTGTACCAGTGCAATCTTGTCAAACAAGGCTGTAATGGGATCAAAACGTGGTAAAGAAACAGTAAAAGAAACAAACATAGTATCTCTTATGGAACATTTCTTAGTAGTGAAACAAGGATCAGTGTTAGGGTGTCTGGTCACAAACCCTAAGTTCCTAGCTGTGGAGAGAGGAATGGTTAAAGTTTGTTGCATACACATAGCAGTATAGCCAGGGGTTTTACATCATGGACAATACCATTTGGAAATGCATCTGTCATGTATGATATCCAGGATCCTTCCAGATTCTAGATCATGGAAGAGATTGTTGATGGTAGTGATAATATATGAGTCATGGGCAGAGCAAAGGAGTTCTCTAGCAATGTATTGTTTATCTGCTTCTTTGTTGTTTTGTTGTATTAGTGCATTAATCTTGTCTTTCAAATCAGTGAATGCCTTAGCAATATTGTGCATGTTGCATACAGTGTATCTTTCTTCCTGACTAAGGCCATCCACACCATGCAATAATGGGGGTAGCATATTGTTAATCAGGCCAAAGGAGAACTTGGCAGAATGAGATTTGATAGCAGCAGTGTCTGCTTTATTCCAAATAGACATAGCCGTACCAAAAGGGCCTGTGACAGTACCTGTTGCACCTGTGACATCAGAACTGTCAACTTCACGTGTCTTACATTTATGAGTTTGATCATCAGGAGTGGGTTTTATCCTGAAGTTGCCTCTATGTTCAGTAGAATGGACCCCAGCCATAGGGCCTTGAGTACGAATCTGAAATGCATCTAAACTATCAAGCAATTATGAACTATAAATTGCCGATGTATTAGTATTGTGACACATACCAAATTCTTCCATATTCCAGTAAGTAA
Source organism: Neoceratodus forsteri (assembly GCA_016271365.2). Taxonomy (NCBI): domain Eukaryota; kingdom Metazoa; phylum Chordata; order Ceratodontiformes; family Ceratodontidae; genus Neoceratodus; species Neoceratodus forsteri. The sequence continues at coordinate 981,623,598 of CM028131.1, read as the reverse complement.
GATTAAACAAAACAGGTATATGCAGTAACTGTAAGTTATTAATCAATGAACCTGGGAGGGCAGTGGCTGTTAGACCACTATGGGGACCAGGGGTGTGCTTTGGGAATTCCAAAAGCTGTTTATCAGTGGGTGGTAACACAGAGAGGTACATGGCTGCAGAAGCCATGTGGTGTACAGCACAAACTTTTTGAGCAGAATCCTCAGACAAAGAATTACAGTATGAAGGATCAATTAAGGCAGTAATGTTGTACAAACCAGAATGCCTTAATGCAGTTTGTAACAAGGACCGAGAACCATTTGGGGATAATTTAGCATTGGGCCAACCCTGGAAAGTTCCTTTGGAGAGTTTGGCAACAGGGAGAATTTGTCCTTGCAATGTGGTTTGCCACTCAGTTTGTAAGGTAGATTTATCAGGAGCAACAACTGAGGCAGTAAGGTAAGCATTGGAACCTTCCTGGACAGTAATCGGACTATTGGGTATATTGATGGATACTCCCTCTGAAGGGGATGCTGGCTGATCAAGGTGTGGTAGGAGGTTCGGTATCGTGCATTGGATGCAGGGGATAACTCCTGAGATGAGGAGATAATGGAACAAGATAACCATCTTGTCAGTGTATCTGAAAAGCAAAATCAAACATTAGTAAGTTAGTACTATTCTGCCCAATGAGGTGAGGAAAAGTAATTAAGCTCCTTTATACAGTTTCAGCTGGTTTGCATGTAACCATTTGTCAGTCAACTTATTGTTATGCAGGAGTCTAACCTGATAGACTGCCAGACTGAGCTTGTTGACGATAGAGAATGGGCTTTCCCACTTACTGGAGAAGGAATGGGTGGGATGTGCAAATCGATGTACCATTACCTGATCTCCAACCTGCCAATCCACTTCTTGTGCATGTTTGTCAAACTGTAATTTGGATTGTTGCTGGGCCTTACCCATACAGTTGGCAGCATACGAGTGTGTGTGTATAAGGTCTTTTCTGAGTTTTTCCACATATTGGTCTACAGACACATGGTCTGCAGTGGGGGTGTGCAGGTGAAACAACAGGTGTTCAGGTAATCTCATCTGTCTTCCATTCTTCACCTCAAAGGGTGTGAGCTGGGTAGTGGCTGAGGGTGTACCCCTAATTGCCATAAGGAGTAACGGCAGTAGGGAATCCCGGGTTTTGGGATTATCCTCAATGAATTTGGAAAGCATTTGCTTAATCCATCTGTTGGCTCTTTCTACTTGACCTGAGGATTGGGGGTGGTAAAGTATGTGGAACTTCTGTTGAACTCCAAGGAGTTCGAGGGATTCTTTCATCAATTCACCTGTAAAACTGGTTCCTTTGTTAGAGTCTGCCTTGAGAGGTAGGCTTTACCTGGAGAAAATCTGTTCCACCAGGATTTTGGCAGTGGTCTTAGCAGTGCATGTCTTAGTTGGGAAAGCTTCAACCCACTTAGAGAAGAGATCAGTTACCACAAGAGCATACTTGTTATTTCTGCTGGTGTTGGTCAGGGGGCCAATAAAATCAATCTGTATGGCATGCCAAGGGCCAGAGTGTTGTTGTGGTAAGAGTTTGGCATTTCACCTGATAGGGATGGGGTTGTTTTGTGCACAAATGAGACAATTGTCTATGTACTGTTTAACATCTTTGGTGAGACCAGGCCACCAGGCGGTGGTCTTCAGCCATTGAAGGGTGTTTTCTACTCCCTGGTGACCACCAGTGGGTGTGTCATGCACTTGGTGCAAAAATTCAGACCGGAGGTTTCTGGGGACCACCCACAACTTGGTGGTGGAATCATCTGATTGGTACCAGATGAGCTTTACATCTGGTGACAAGTGTAACTTACCTTCATGCCTCCAGTAGGGGTTGTGTGTGGGAAGTTTCTTTTCGGTACTCTTGTCAAGAAATCTGAACACTTCTTTGAGTTCAGTGTCAACATGTTGGGCTGCTGAGAGGTCCAGGGGAAAAAACAGTTCAGGTTTCTTCCTGTGCTGCAATTTGTATGGCCGCATTGGCCTCTGGATGGTCCATCATCCAGGTGTCCCCACCTCAGGCCCCTTTCTTGGCAAGAGTGTCTGCTGTGTCATTGAAGGCATGATAGGGGTCATGGAGAGAATGAGCTTTGACTTTAAGTACATAGAGTTTGTGTGCAAATTTTTGTGCCAGTGAATGTATGTATATTACCAATTCCTTGTACTTCACTGATTGCCATCAGAGGAGAGGAAGGAGTTCTTCTGCCAGAAAGGAAGAAATTCTGTAAGAGAACAACAAACCCAGTTAGAGTCTGTAAAAATGATAGTATCCTTGGTCCCATGCTGGATGAACTCAAAGGCACAGGCCACCGCTGCCATCTCTGCATACTGTGATGATGCTACACTACAGCATTTAGATATTTTAACAGTGTTCCCGTAAGGGTAAATCACTAGAATGCCCATCCCTGTGATTTGTTCTCCCTGATAGTAAGATGCTGAACCATCAGTAAAGACACGACACAAAGAGGTGTTGTCAAGTATTTGTGGCGTGGCAGGGAGGAAAGGACCTGGATCTGGAAGATCAGGTGACTGCAGTGTACAGTCATGGGGTTCTCCTTTGAAAAGGAGTCCATGAGCCAGCATAGATGGAATTTTTGTTGGGTGTACCTGTATGTCTCTATCCTGGAGAAGAAGTGACCAGTGTGTCAGTCTGGTGTTGGAGACTGACCCATCCTTCACTCTGTCTGAGAGCAGAAAGGTAGTTGAGGTATGATTGGTATTGATGATCAGTGGAGAGTACCCAATGATATACAGGAAGTGCTTGACAGCCCAGTAGGTGGCCAGAAGGTTCCTTTCACAAAGGCTGTACTTCTGTTCCACTGGGGTCAAGAGCTGTGATGCATATGCAGTGGGTCTCCGGGTGCCATGAACCTTCTGAGCCAACACTGCTGACATGGCAATGTCAGAGGTGGTACATTCTAGATGAAATGGTAGTGCTGGATTGGGGTTGACCAGATCTGGGGCAGATGCCAGGGCCTGCTTCAGTGACGTCACAGCCTGGGTGTGTATAGGGCTCCAAGTCCATGGGATATCCTTTTGGAGTAGCTCATACAGAGGAGTAGCTTTCTGAGCAAAATCACAAATAAAATCTCTCAAATAATTCACCATACCTAGAAACCTTCGAAGAGTAGCCACGCTGGTAGGCAATGGCAAGTCTTGCAATCCCTGTATCTTCTTCCAGGTAGGGCTTCGACCTTGGTCAGTTATTTTCAGACCCAGAAAGAGTACTTCTTTCTGACATAGTTGTGCTTTTCCTGGATTGCATTTCAGGCCTGCTCTCTGGATGATAGTCAGTAGTTCATCCAAGAGATCCAGATATTGTTCCAGTGTGCCAGCAACAGATTGTCCACATATTGCAAGAGACATTGGGGAGTAGAGAAACTCTCGAGGGCATCCATCATGTGCAGACTGTTATGGAATCCTTGCAGCAAGCAAGTCCACGTGTACTGTCTTCCTTCAAAGGTGAAGGCAAACTTATATTGACTCTTGAGGGCCAATGGTAATGACCAAAAACTATCGGAAATATCCAGGGCACTGAACCATTTCAGGTCAGGGGTCAAGAATCGTAGCACATTGGGTGCTGATGCCACAGTTGGGGAACAACTGGGGGTGACCTGATTCAGTTTCCTGTAGTCAATAGTAAGTCTCCAGGTGCCTGTGGGTTTTTTCATGGGCCACACTGGGGAGTTAGCAGTGGAAACACAAGTTCTGATTACTCCTTGCTTGAGGAGTGACTTGATTGTTTCTCTAAGAGAAGGCAAGGTCTCAGTTGGAAAAGGGTACTGCCTTTGCCTCTCATGTGCTGGGCCTGGCACTTCGATGACAGTGTGCATTCTGCCACAGTCATGTTTGTTAATTGCAAATGCCTCCAGATGTCATTGCAAAATGGGGAGGAGCTTTGGGAAAAGTTCATGACCTTTGAACAAATCTATGACATCATACTCCTTGTCATTGGCAGAGATTGTCACCACAATGTGTGAATCAGGGATCAAAATGGTATGGTATTGACCCTGAATCTGTATTAGTAGCATGTTAGCTAGATCCACCACACAGCTGTGTGGTGCAAGGAAGTCAATTCCTATGATACTGGGATGATCATGCATTACCATCAGTTGGAAAGTGTGTGAGGCCTTTAGATGGCCTAGCTCTACTGGTAGGGATAGAGAACGGTATGCAGGTAACCTAGTACCATCAACTCCTGACATGTTGGTCCTCCATCCAGTGGACCAAGAGGATGTATCTGGATGTTCATCATGTGATACAGATACGGCTGCACCTGTATCTAACAAGACTACTAGTAGGTGGCCCCTGACCTCGGCCGCAGTGCAGGGCCTTCCATTTGTATCCAAGACCAGCTTGTTTACAATCCAGACTTGGGCCTGTAATTGTCAATCTGTACTACTGGGAGCATGGAGAGGTTGGGCCTGACTCCTGTGAATCACTTTACCATGCTGCACTGATGCTATATAGGGAGGAGCTTCTGGGTTCAGGCCTGTATGGGCCTGAAGGCCTGCACTTCCAGCATTTTCATGACATGTTGGGGTCTGAGTCACCGGTTTTACCACTGCAAGGGCCTGTGCAGGAACAGCATCTGCTACAGAGTGCACTTGTCCCAGGAGCTCTTGGAATTTCTGATTCTCTTCAGCTATCCCCCTATATGAAGTGTCTGTTCTTTGTTGTTGCAGTTTCTTTTACCCTTATGCTTTTTATTCTTATGCCAATTCTGGTTCCCACCCCATTGTTGTTGCTGTTGCAGTTGTTGTTGGTTTTGGGTCTGTTGGGGGTGTTGGTTATCAGCTGGAGGGGCCTGCTGATGTTGGGCCTGTTGGTGTTGGGCCTGCCCTTCCACAGTGTAGTGTGTCGTGGCCTCTGAAGCAGGCTCCACGGCGGCTACCTTCTTGGAACCGGAGCCCAGGTCACGGATATACAGTTGGTAAACTCTCTTGGTTTTCCAAAGGATGTCGGCAAACCTATCCATATTGGGTAGGTGGTTGGTTCTACCTTTTCTCGTACTGCAGGAATCATGTTCCTAAGGAACAGGGTCTTATACTCAATAAGATCTACATCTGCAGCTTCTTGTGCCAGGTGCTTTCCTGCTCGGTGGGCCATACAAAGCCTCTGGTGGTAAGTCACTGGACTTTCTTTAGCATTCTGTTTTACAGGGTATACAAGCATCACTCCTACTACACCTGGACTGTGAGCAGAAATTAGCTCAGCTGCAACCTCATCAAAGGTGGTGTTCCCATCCTGGCGGATGGCATTAGGGAGTTTGGCCCACCAACTAGGATCGATGGTCTGGTGTAGTATTTGGACCTGGTATTCTGCAGCGAGGCTAAGCATCTCGCATTTAGAAGGCACCTTTTCTAAGTGACAGCTGAGGTTGTCGGAAGGGTTCATCCGACCGATACTGTCAGCTATTTGCTGAACAGAGTAGGCTATTTGTAGGGGATTACTGGGTCGATCAGACAGAAGTAAATTGTCTCAGGCACCATCTAGTGCGGCCTGAGCTACAACCTCAGCCTCAGTATGAATAATACGATCCTGAGTGACAGCCTCCTGCAGAAGCTGCCTAATCTGGGTTTTAATAGCCTGTTTACTTCTCTCAGGAAGACGTACACTGCCTATTGCAGTTTCAATCATCGTTTCTATCTCTTGCCTATCTTCCACATTAATAACCGCTATCGGTGGTGTCGTTGGGACCAGGCCTGAGCCTGCTCCCCTCCTATCATGGGGGCCACCGTGTTGGCATCTCCCATGATGGGCATCACAACATCGATGACGTATGACATGGTGAGGGTGGAGTGGGGACCTGCCCTGTTGTGGATGGCTGGGTGGTGTTTCTGGGCCATAGTAGGGGTGTGACTGGGCATTGTACTGAGAGAAGTCATCGTCTGATACCTCCCCTTCAGATGATGTGTGTAAGGCAGGGGCTACGCCTCCCATTGCCTTAACATGTCCAGCCAGAACCTCCTGCTGATGGTGCAGTTTCACCATCTTGGTTTTACATTCAGCATGACTCACAGTTGCAGCATCCATATCACCCTCATCTTGCATTTGCTTCTGCAACACTCTATACACGGCGCTCAGTTCACGATTGTCCCTAGTAGCCACTTTTAAGTCATTACATACCTGGTTCATCTTGTTCTGTAGCTCTCCCATCTCCTCACTCAACTGAGCATTTGCAGCACATAGCAAATCATTCATATGCAATACCTGTCCCTTATCCTGTCTCAAACTTTCACACTCCTGCTTCAACATGCAATGTTCCTGTTCTCTAGCTTGAGCTGAATGATGCAAAAAGTGAATCCTTTTCATTTCGCAGAATTTGGAGTTCAGACTCCAAGTTCTGCTGCAGTCTAACGTATTCTGTTTCCTGCAAACCCATCTGTTGCTTAAGAGATGAAATTTGCTGATCAAGGGTTTGAAACCTCACTTCAGAGGCTTCCAGAGCAGCATAGAGAGCCACGAACATCAACCCTTTAGCATGATGCTTATTGGTTGATTGTCTCATCTCTGTGTACTGGGTTGAAATCCCCAGTATAGGGTTTTCAGATTGAATTGCATCCTGCGCAAAGTCAGCCCATCCTCCATGGGAGGTAAGGAAGTTCAAGACATCGAGTCTCAGTTCTGTACAGATATTTGATACGGTGGCCATTGTGTGGGAGGGAACAAAAAAATCAAACTGTGAAAAAGGCACCGTGCTATGTATTGATCCACAGCAGGAACACTTTATACACAGCTGGGCTACTGCATAAGTTGTAGGCTTACAATTCAAAGCTGTAATGGAGTGAGTCGAGTCGGCATCGACCACACCCAAAAGGAAGACAGCCAGACTTTGTAAGTGACTACAAACTGGTTTAAAATGGGAGAGGTGATACAGGAATGTACACCTACTGTCCCTTGGGAAAGGAAAAACTGATAGCAACAAGTGAAAACTTACAAACACCAAATATCATTCTGCCGCAGTCACCTAGTGTCAGGAGATCTAAACCTCACTTTCAGGTTCTTGGCAATATTGGGAATGCAAGCAACCACAGACACATTGCATAAGAGTAATAAACATGTTTCTTACTACCAAAAAGGATAAAATCACAGTTGCCCTAAGCAGTTCTTACCAATACGAACCGGGAGCCAGTGCTAAGCGTTCCCTATACCTCGAGGTTTCTTTGTGTCTCTTCGGATCTCCAAGGTACAAGACTAGTGTATCACATTATATACCTATGATAATTACTATGGTTACTGTAAGATAGAAACATTTCTCGTTACAGAGATGAGCCCTATTGGCTAAATTAGAGGAGGCTCCACGGTCCAAGATAACATTATACAATTTTGTAGTAGTCATCAGTTTGTGAAACAAAAGAGTTCTTATACAGAGTCTTACATAACTCAGTGTAGTAGTACAAATCACCAAAAGGTAGCAATGCTGACTTACATATTATAATTATTCCAAGGACACAGGTGCCTTGGCATCTTACCAGTAAGAAATACACAGAAAATACATAGAAGAGTATATGTATTAGCAAGCAAAGTGTATTACAACAATATGCGTACATATCCTGACATCTACTCTTGTACGGTAGATGCCCTTAGCCCTATATGTTAGTATAACATATGCTTAAGCACTAGCTGTCTACGGTGTACCTCTGAGGGTACCAATTGGGGTGCAGGGACCTCAAGTAACAGGTCATATAAAGGAAGCAGGATCACGGATGTAGGGAGAGAGATCTCCTTTTACAGAGGAGAGAGTCCTGAAGGGACTCACAAATTTGAAACTGGAGAAAGCGATGAGGCCCGATAGGATACACTCAAGGGTATTGTAGGAGCTCTGGGAGGTACAGGCTGCAATTCTAATAGCCCTATTCAACAACTCACTGTAAACAGGAATGATTCCAGAGGACTGGAGGAAAGCAGCTGTAGTCGTGCTTCATAAATAAGATAACAGGGGGAAAACAGACAACTATAGACCAGTAAGTTTTGACATCGGTTGTGGGGAAGGTAATGGAGTCACTGCTAATGAAAATTATTGTGGAGCATCTTGAAACCAGCTGGTTACAAGACCTGAGAAACTTGTACTTATGCAGGGAGGACATGTCAGACAAATATGATTGATTTCTTTGACTGGGTGACTAAGAAAATAGATCAGGGTGGGGTGGTGGAAATGGCCGACTTATATTTTAGTAAGGCTTTTGACATTGTTCCACATAGGAGACTCATACAGAAATGGGGCAGCTTGGGGGAGTGGTGTCCTAAGGTTGTAAACTAGGTAAGAAACTGGTTAAGACATAGGCAACAGAGGGTGATGGTAAATAGAGTTCACTCTGAGGAAGGGAGTTGAACAGTGGGGTGCCTCAGGGCTCTTTACTGGAACCAGTCCTCTTTAATGTCTTTATAAATGACATTGCAGATAAGTTGGAAGGAAAGGTATGCCTCTTTGTGGATGGCACCAAAATCTGTAATAGGGTGGACACACCAGAGGAGTAGAAAGAATGTTCAGAGACATGAGAAAACTCAAGGAGTGGTCAAGGACTCAAGGACTGGGTTTCAATGAGGAAAAGTACAAAATCATGCATTTGGGGCACAGAAAGCCAGAGCTAGAGTGCAAAATAGGAGAAGAGGTATTGACAGACACCAAGCAGGAAAGGGACCTGGAAGTAATCATATCTGACTACCTCAAGGTGGCAAGATAGTGCAACAAGGCAGTTGGTATGGCCAGTGGGATGCTGGGATGCATAGGTAGAGGTATCACCAGTAGAAGGAGGGAGGTGGTGTTGCTGCTGTGTAGATCACTGGTGAGACCTCACCTGGACTATTGTGTCCAATTCTGGGGACATCTCAGGGAACATGTAGACAGGGTGGAGGCTGTCCAGAGGAGGGCAACTAAAATGGTTCAGGGGCTGCATCAGAAGCACTATGAGGAGAGACCGAAAAACCTCAATATGTACACCCTAGAAGACAGTAGGGAGGGGGAAATGTGATAGTGATCAATAAATACCTCCTGGGGCTAAACAAGGTGCAGGAGGGGTATCTTTTTCAGAGTAAAAGATTCACAAGAACAAGGGGATATGAAATGAAGCTGGAAGGGGTAAATTAAAAAAATATGTGAGGAAGTGGTTCTTCACTGAAAGAGTGGTGGATTTCTGGAACAGCCTTCCAGCAGAGATGGTTGGGGCAAAAACAGCAATGAGGTTCAAGAATGCATGGGATAGACACAATGGAATCTTAGTGAAATGCAAGGGGGGAGTCAAAGATCAAGTAGGATCTGCAGTGGCATTATAGGCAGGGGAAAGAAATGAGCAGACTGGATGGGCCGAGTAGTCCTTATCTGCCAACAAATTCTGTTTCTGTGTTTCACAACAAAAATGGGACTGGGTCAGAACAGTTCAGGTTTTGAAAAAATATAAGCCGCTATGAAAGGTAAATGCAAATCTTGGTATTAGCCTGACAACCCTTATGAATGCATCATGAAATGAACAGAAGCATGGGAAAGCCATACACAAATCTGCAATGCATTAGGAAACTGGCAACAAAGTTCAAAGCTTTTTTGAAAGAGTTGCCACCCTACTGTCTCACAAGTAGGGATGTTTTAAAAAGTCAACATACCAAAGCCTTCCTCTTAAAGCCCCTGTATGAACTGCATACAGAATTTTGTAAGCAAAATCCAAAGTGCAACATTGGCACAATTAAACTGGCTGTGACTAAGACACATTAAACTAGCCAAAGAACAGAAACTTAACCAGTGTCTTTTGTAGTTCTGCACCAATACCTCATTAAATCTGCAAGCATTAAATCGCATGGCTGAGCTTTACAAAATGACTGCGTGTTAAGTCCTCAATATTTACAAAGCAGTGGAGCTGACAATGTGTACAATGGCAGGAAGTTGCAGCTTCTTTGGAAAAGACTGTGTGGAGAAGGTGTGCAGCAATTGTACAGTAAATGCTGTAAAAAAAGTCATATGAATTACTGAAGAGACATGGGGCAGAAATGGTGAGACGGAAGCAGTGAGAAAGCATTATTGTGATGAAAACGATGGATGCCATCAAAACAAAAACATCCTGAAAAGTACTGAAAAGCAAGAAGACAACCCTTCAACAGCTGGTGAAGATGCTGAAAGAAGATTTCCAGTTTATTGGTCACCACTAGCATGTGGCTGCAAGGCAGCAGCACCAGTTCAGCTCATTCATGGAGAATATACTACAGGGATGGGTCCTCATGGTGCTGGATCATGCCAAAAACTATACTTGCAAGTACCTGGATGAGATCCAGTCCTGCCACTGGCAGCATGAACAGGCTATAGTGCACCCAATAGTGACATACCACAGAAGTGCTAATTATGGAGACACCGTCACAGACCTCTCAAAGAACCTTACATGTGACCAGCATGCTATTTGGCACTTTGTGAACATGGCCAACACACACCTGTTAAAGGCCAGCCACCTATGCATAAAAAAGGAGGTGCAGTATATATTACAAATGGCTGTGGAAGTCAATATAAATCCAAGTGATCTTTCAAGGCAATTTCAATGGTTCCAACAAAATTTGGATTTCCTATTGAACTGACCTATTTTGGATCATGGCGTGGGAATATCCCCTCAGAAGAAGGTAGTGTTGTGATTAAATCAATGACAACAAGGGCCTTGCAATCCCATCTCTGTCATTTCCACCATGGAATGCCTTTTAATGTCTTGGCATGATAACCTCACATGAGAGCCTCCAAATGAGGAGTTCAGCCACCTCCAAAGAACTTTTTTCTGGGTACCTGGAAACTGCATACGAAGGCCAAAATAACTGGATGTTAAAAGTATTCCTGGGACCTGACGCTTCCAAAGTGGAAGGTCTGTTTTGGCTACTGTGGTTGCATCAGAGATGTGACTTGCCTTTACACATACTGGCAAAAAGATGATGGCCCATGTGTGATCCTTGAACGTGTTTTTTTTTTTTCCAAATTAAATAAACTTTATTGATATTTTAGAAAACAACATGAACAACTCACAAAAAAAAAAAATCAAGGGATATTATAAAAGAGGTCTGAGAAATGGAGCTTTCTGATTGGCAGCAAACATTCTAACAGCTTTATATTAATCTTTTATTAACATATATGTAGCGCTTAATCGTATGCTGAACAAGGTTTAACACTATTTAAAATATGTTTTATTATAATAGCAATAAGGCAATCCCAGGGGTTATGGTAATGGTCAGTTAGTCACCCTCTAGGGGTATGTGATGCTTGGCTACACCTCATGCCACATTGCACCCCTACAGGGTGATTTACATACTATTAACATAACCCCAGTCATGCCTTATTGCTTAATACAACTCATGTCATCTTTAACAATTGTTAATAGTGACAACTAAAGAACATTTAGATGACTCCTATACTATGTAACCCCAAGACCCTCTTATAAACCCCTTCCCTCAACCCCTCAACCCACTCACCCTCCCACTCTGGCCCAGAGGAAATTAAGTGGAACTTAGTGATTCTATATACAACTAAAAAGTGATCTATATACAATTAAAAAAACACTGAAATCCATTCTCTTCTAAACCCAGCACAATCCAGCTTTCGCCCTAACCACTACACCATCACAGCTTTGGTCAAATTTACTAACGCTTGGGTCTCTGCAATGGATTCTAAGAAAACAACCGGAGCAGTATTCTTAGATCTCAGTAAAGCCTTCAACACCGTAGATCACAACTTACTAGTGAATTGCGTTATTAAAATAGGTTCTACCCTATCCACCACTAAGTAGTTCAACAGTTATTTATCTGGAAGGACGCAGAAAGTTAAAATAGGAGGTTTGTTTTCCTCCTCTCTGCCTATTGCTAGAGGAGTTGCACAAGGCTTCATCCTAGGTCCCATTCTTTTCTCCTTATATATCAACAATCTTGACCATCAGATTACCAAGTCAAACCTGCATTTCGTTGCAGATGACACAGTCTTACACACCTCTAGCCCCACATTATCTACAGTCAGGGACCTTCTCCAAGCTGACTTTGCACAATTAGAAACTAATCTAATTAATGCCAAGCTGCTCCTAAATGCCAAGAAAACTAAAGCCATGATTTTCTCTCCATGCACTTCCCTCACTACTACTCTCGCCCCACCTAAAGACTTTATCGTCACCTCCCTAGGACAACCTCTGGAAATTATCTCAAAATTCAAATATCTTGCCATCTGGCTCAATAACAAGCTCTCCTTTATCAATTATCTCAATGACCTGTCTAAGAGACTAAAAGTCACGCTAGGTTTTTTCTTCCACAATAGGTCTTTGTTTCCTTTGGAGATCAGAATCAGGCTTATACAGGCCACATTCCTCCCCCAACTTGATTACGGTGACATAACCTACAACTCTTCCACAATTACCAACCTCCATAAACTAGACATCCTCTACCACAATGCCCTGCATTTCATCACTAACTCCCCGTACCGAACTCACCACTGTGATCTGTATGCAACTCTTGGCTGGACCTCACTCACCACTAGATGGACGCTCCATGCTGGTATCTGGACTCTAAAACTTCTTCTGAATAAACTCCCGAGCTACCTAACTTCTCTAGTCTGCATCTTCCACAGTGTTTACTCACTCAGAAAGTCAGACTTTATCCTCTTTGATGTACCCAGGACTCGTACCTCCTTTGGCAAATGCGCCATCTCATGTTCCCTTCCAACCATTTGGAATCGGTTACAATCCTCACTGAAATTATCCAGTATTGTCCTTGTTAACATCTTCAAAAGGTTAGCTGTTGATAAACTAAAAGTTACTTGTAGCTGTTCCTAAACTACATTCCTCTTCTTAGTAGTCCCCACTTTGGTACCACCCAATCCTTTCCCCTTTTACTTTTCCTGTACTTCCAATTCCTCTTGTTCCATTTGCCTCCCCATAGGGTCACACTCTTTATACCAACATTGTTACTTTTTATCCTGAACATTATGTACCTCATGGCATTTTTATTGCATATTAAGTGCTGTTATGTTATTCTCTGTATGTATTGTGTACTTGTCTGTACACCTGTCTCAGGACCTCCTTGTGAATGAGTTTGCTCAATGGAGTTTTCCTGCAATAAAATTGAACTTGAACTAAAGCCCAAAGAAAGGAAATAAACTGAATAGTATACTAGGGTCTTTAGGAATACATAATAGGAGAGTACAGGTCCACAGATGGACAAAACATTATAATACCATTCCCTATATGATGGACCAAGATAAATGTGTCATCGTGCCCAATCCAATTAGTATGAAGTGCCCAAGGGATAGGACTACAAGTCTGGACCAGCCAAGCTTCCTATGCTGAATTCAAGCCACCCCAAGAGGTCATGGAACAAAGGTTACTAGAAAGCTATAACATTAATAAAACACACAGGGGTTTCCATTTCTTTTTGTATCTCTCAAAGTTATCTGTCAGGCTGGTGATGTTCTGCTCCACCTGCAAGGTGAACAAAATTTCCCTAAACCACTCTAAGTATTGGGGAACTAAGGAATCACACCAGTGCCTTAAAATAACCTTCTTAGCACAAGCGGCAATTAAAACCATATGGTATTATTGATTCCCTCCTAGGAGGTCTGCCAAGTCACCAAGCAAACAAATTTCAAGCAGAAAAGCATTTTCCAAGCCCAGTAAGGGGTCTAATAGCTGATGAGCATTGAACATGTGGAACTGTGGACATTAAGGAGGCTCAAAATGTCCCAGAACTACATACAAATCACATCATAGAGTGCTCGAATGTCTGACCACAGGATGAACCCTGACACTGTTCTGGGCACTTCAGTGATGAACCCCTCTGCTCCTGCTTGTATTTGAGAGATGGACCCCTTCATTGCTCCTGGCACTCCAGTGGCAAACTCCTTTTCTGCTGCATGCACTCAAGAGACTGACCCCTTTGCTATTCCTGGCACTGCAGCGATAGAGCTCTATGCTTCTTCGAGCACTCAAGTGATGGACCACTCTACTTGCTCTTGTTACTTCTGCCTCCACCACTTCTGTTTCTAATGTGTACAGTATAGGTCCAGAAAATGAAAAAAAAAGTGAAATCCAGACAATATACAGTACAACTGAATAAATGTAATGTCGTGTACTACTCAAAAAAATGTTCTATTGGACAAGTGCTTGTATTTAATTAACTGAAATGTGCTTTTACTGTGAAATTCTTCGATCAACATGTGGATGGGTGTTCCCACATGGCCATAACAACAGGTCACTGATGTGGTCAGGCAACAGAGACTTTGTCATGAGCCAATAAATCTGTCTGGACAAGGAATTTTTCAACTTGCACCTGACGAATGAAAATGATCCCAAGAAGATTTGAGAAGCTTCAGAAGTGCTTAAATTGAAGTGTTTTTATTATTGCACAAAAGCACCAGTTGCTATAAATGCACAATTTTCAAATATTTATTACATTTTCTTCAGTTGCCACAGTATTGTAGTAGCTGTTCACAACATGCATCACAATTCATAAACCTTTTAACAACTCGGGCTTGGTGTCCACAGTTACATTAAGAGATAATGTTTGGTATCCACTGTTACATCCTCAGGACGCATCGCGAGACTAGCAACTTGTTGTTCAGTGTGCCTTCCTGGTGAAACATTTCAATAAATAAAATTAACAATTTTGAAGACTTTTTTCTCTGACAATTCAAAGTGCATCATCTCACAACATAGTCCACTTTCAGTGTTGGATCACTGGATCTTGAAATATTGAAAAAATTGATCTGTTCTTGATTTGAAAATTGAACCTTCATGTTACACTTTGGTTCAACAATTTTATGAACATACCCATATCAGAATACACTGTTTTTCACTTTCAGTGATCTATATAATCACATAATCACCACTCTTACAAGTTAAGGGCCTGAACCACAGTGAATCTAGGATGATTGTGTGACCACATAGCATAGGTGCATAGGCATCTGCACAAGAAAGTGCAATCAAAAAGAACAATCCACGGACTGCAGCTGCCCAGTCAAAAAAAAAACAGAAGCAACAACAAAAATACTGGCACCAGTATAAGCTGCAAAAATCATTTATTCTTATAAACACATTGTAAGAACAACACAGAGTGTACTCACCTATAAGCTAGGCAGCAGCAGCACAGGAGAAAAAAGGCCCCCAACCAGTTTTGCCAGAAGCTTCGTCAGCAGAGGGGTGGGTTGCTGACTGGTAACTGTGTCACTTAAATACCAACCAAATTAAGTGTTTGAGAAGACAATTGAATACCACATAATCATATGATTACTCTATTAAGAATGAATTCTCACAGTCATCATAGTAAAATGACATAAACAAACAGTAATGATTAAAAACAGTTGCCAGTGTAACATGTGGGAATATGCAGATATAGCAGAAACAAAAACTGAGAGTCCAAATCTGGTCTTCAAGTTATTAATAAGATGTCTCTGCATTTCCAGTTTGCCCATAGGTCCAACCGCCTCCAGGAAACTGCTGATAAACAAGGAACATAGAGAACAAGTTAATTATTTGGAACAAACACACCTAATATAGAACCACAATACCCTATCTATTACTTTGTTTAATCAATGACACAGAATCAATTGTCTCATTAAGACCCAGAGGTTAACGGTCTCCCACCTGTACAATCCACAATGCTTCTCTCATTAGGATCAATTTATTCAGATTCCCACCCCGTCTGCCTAGCCTCACCCTTTCAATTCCACAAAATCAATTCAAATTCAAACTTGTTCTCTATTTTCCTTGTTTATCAGCAGTTTCCTGGAGACCATTGGACCTGTGGGCTAACTGGAAGTGCAGAGATATCTTATTTCTGCATATTACCACATGTTACACAGGCAATTGTTTTTAATCATGACCATTTGTTTGTCATTTTACTATGGTGACTGTGATAATTCATTCTTAATAGATTAATCATTTGATTATGTGATATTTGATTGTCTTCTAAAACACTTAATTTGGTTAGTATTTAAGTGACACAGTTAGAAGTCACCAATCCTCCTCTGAAGAAGCCTCTGAGCCTTTTTTCTCCCATGCTGCAGCTGCCTAGATTGTATGTGAGTACACTCTGTGTTTTTGCACTGTGTTTATATGAATAAATTATTTTTGCAGCTCACATCTGCAGAAGAAAGCAATGCTGACCAACCAGGATGCATATATACAGTTTTACAGTACACATGGCATGGAAGTGATCTGTGTACTGTACATGCACATCTACTGGGTGAAGTGTCAGCTTGGAGCATGGTCAGACCTGCATTCATACTCTATGTGTGGATGTTGTGTGGATATTGTCCACAGCATCAGATAGGAGTCTACATGAGTGGCTCTAGGTCCATCCAAACAACACCACCAGGGGGCTACAGTGACAATGGTACTGTACATCCCTGTCACAACAGTGAATAATACACATGAACTGATACACATGAACTGCAGGAATACTGTAGAGCATAGTCAGGAATAACAAGCAAACACACACGTTTGAACAAAGAACACACCATGCAGAGGACAACACCCTCAGCACACAGTGACACCTCAGCTCCACCACGACCAGTCCCATTATCGCAAGCAGGACAAGCATGCATTGTCAGAATAACAAGACATACCCACAGTAAATACAGTATTACAAATATGTTTATTCATATGTTGCAAACACAGCAGACTAGTGGCACATGGTATTTGTACCATTAACTGAAACATGGCACATAAAGGCCCGGCGAACATGGGTCTCTGGACTAAAGTATAGCTATGGCCCATTGGTGTTTGTCCTAGTAAGCAGAGTCATTACACCCTGGTCTGGCCCACATGCCACCCTGGACATGTTTTCAGCTGCCTTTGACCAGCCTCCCTTTGTTGCTAGAGGTGTCATGCCCACAGGACATAGGTAGCATTAAGTCCCCTCTTTGTCAGCGGTTCAGCAGGTTGCACACTTGTGTCTGAGGTCATGAAAAACAGCTAGCAATCCTAAAAACTAATACACATAAAAGGGATAGTTATTTTACAATCAGGGTTGCAAAGTTATGGTACATACTGCCACATGATGTAGTTGAAGCAGAAAACTTTAATATGTTCAAGGACAGACTAGATAGATATCTGAACTGGGTTATGGGACACAACTGATTTAGACACAAAGTTGTGGGAGACACTCTTGATGGTGACCTTCTTGTGTCTTATACACCTAGTAACCTAGAAAACTTTAAGGCTGTGAGTTCCAGACCCACACCAGGCACTAGGGTTAAATCACAATAGTGACACTGTAGTGCAGCATGAGGGGAGTGCTGCACTCCTGAGGTGCCGTCTTTCGGATAAGACATTAAACCGAGTTCCCATCTGCCTGTTCTTGTGGATGCTAAAGATCCCATGGCACTTCTCGAAAAGAGTAGGGGAATTTTATTAAAAGAGAAAATCATACAGACAAAACAAAAGATCTGTATATAATCATTATACAAAAAAAATACAACTCAATAACCATCACAGTACTCCCTCTTATACATAATATCTCTTTCTTACAGGGTTTCCAAATAAAAGCTTATATTACATTTTGCAAAAGAAATCACTTTTGCCATAGCAGGTCAGATCATAATAACTGTGTCATAGTTTTCCATAAATCTATTTTTATTTGAGCTGGAAAATTATTACTTTCTGACAAATATACTTTCCTTATGGTTTTAAGTAGCATTTGATCCTCAGCATCAGGGTTGCAATGCTTCTGTTGTAATAACTTTATACATCCAGCTTGCCAGATGTAAAATCTTCAATGCACAAATACCACTTGTAGTGTGGGAGGATGAAACTTTTTCCAAAAGCCTTGATAAATTCATAACACTACTGCCTAATAATTCACAGAATCCAGTCTCAAGTCTCCCAATGTTCTACTTAGCCTATCCCAAAATAACTTAACTTAAGGACGTTCTAATAGGAGGTGAAACTGTGTTTCTGGAATATTAGGACAACTGTCCCTGGGATAGTACAGTACCTCTCTGCAAGACTTTTGTGTTTTATTGAGTCATCTTCCAATGCACCCCTAACCAAGTAATGTTCTGCTTTTGACAGGAAATCATCAGGTTTGTTAATTGTGCAGTGGCTAATGACTGTTGACCAGTGGGATAAAATTTAAGATCTAATGGCAGTGAAAAATAGTGACCAATAATATGGGAATACAATTATTTCTGAGTCAGGGACACCAGAATAGTAGGAGTAAGTCTCCTACACTTTAATTTAATCATAGAACAATAAATATAGGACAGGAAAAGGTATATGTAATCCTGTAACTAGTTTGCCCATTCTCCTTTTGCCAATCAAAAAAAAGGTACTAACCAATCCATTCTAGAGGAAACCCAATATTTTCAACCTTCTTTAAAACAAGAATACAGTTAAGTTAAAAAATAAAGTTAATGAAAACACATAGATATGAAAAATACTACACAATTAACAATCCTCTAACCATTTTCCCCCCATCTTTATAGCCTCTATACATATTTGACTGGATTCAGGGGACTGCCCCAAAGTCCTTGAAAGAATATGCTAAACAGCTTTCTCTCCAGTGGCATGGGGTGGGGAGACATAGTAACATGGAAAAAACAAGGGAGTAATAGGGAATGAATTTAAAGAAAAAATTTTGTTTAGTAAGAGACCTATTTCACCAAGTTAATTTATTTTTCTCTGCTGTTAATATACTGTACAATCCTTTGAATTCTTTATAATAACATCCACAGCTGCAGCATTTATTCTCAAGATTTTCAAATGTACAAATGATTACATAATTCCTGCAATTACATCCCCTGTGGTATAAGTACTAGGGTATCCAATCAGAATACTGCAGCTTTTATTATGATTAACCTTAGCTCCTGCTAGAGTAGAACATTTCTGTAAGGTAGTATGGACCTCCACACCGGAATCTTTATCTTTAATCACTATGCATAAATCATGGGTATATGCTACCATTTTTAGTTCAGGTAAATCTTGTGTCAGCTGAATATCCCTAATTCTTACATTTTGTTGTAATAAACCAATAAGTGGGTCTAATGGAAATACATATAACAGAGGGCTGAGGGGGGCATCCCTGCCTAATTCCTTTCTTAATTTGAACCATGGGACCTAAGTTGTAATTAACATATGGAAACACAAAAACTTAACTAGTAGGTACCATGATCTAGTCTATAAACTGCTTAGGCAGACCATATACAGTAGTTGAAACACCTTTCTTAGATATGCATGGAGGACCCAGTCAAATGCCTTTCTTGTTCAATAGAGAGCAAATAACCTTCCACTAAGCATTTCTGCCTCTGTTCCCATAATTGTGTTATTAAAATTATGTTATGTGAAACAGACATCTTCTTTATGGCACAAGTCTGCTATTCATTGGGGACCACTGGTGTGGCATCTGACATGATAGACAAAGTGTTAATATTTTAGACAATATCTTTAAATCAGAGTTTAATAAATTCAGTGACTTCAATTTAATAAATCTGATTTATCCCCTTTCTTATAAAGAAATATCAGTAAGGTCTTTAGTAAAGATAGTGGTAAATTTCTGGTTGCCCAAATTACCTCATGTGAAGCAGAGACTAAGTGAGTTGAGAAACATTTCTAAATCTGTCCTTTGGAACCCATATAACCAATGTCGCTAAATCCATGAATACTAGACTGGGCTTACTCTACCGGCTTCATCGGCACCTGACTAAAGAGGCCCTCTTTGCCACAGTTCAAAGCTCCATCATCTCCCAGATTGACTATGGTCTTGTCATCTATGGCACTGCCACTACCATTGCACTCAGACGGATTACTACCACCCTAAATAAGGCCTGTCGACTCATCACTGGGGCCAAACGACTCACACACACCTGTGACCTCTACTCACAAGCTAACTGGCTTCAACTTGACAATAGAATTCAGTACTAAACCTGCGTGGTTGCTAAGAAAATACAGTTGGGATCTGCCCCTCCTGGGGTCTGTTCATTCCTTCAAATGAAAACCAGCTCCAGAATTACCAGGGGATCAAAGCCACAACTTTTCCATATCCCTCGCTGCCACACAGCCATTGGCCAGCGTTCATTCACCTACAGGGCACCCACTTGGTTTAATGGTCTTGCCAATGATGCTATCAATACCACTGGGCTAGGGGCCTTCAAATCCAGGGTCTGTAACACCCTGGTTGCTTCCAGCATCTGCGACTGTCATGGATAATGTCTATGCAACTCCACTCCACTACTAATCTTTCCTATATCTAGCCCCTTACATAATGCACTTGCCTAGTTCAGCCTCTACCCCACACGATCTACAGCACCTGACAATGCCACCTTCTTGGCAGCTCCACCCCACCACCCGTCCTTATCCTTACCTACCCCCACCTTCTCCTCTCTTCTCATTTTCTTACCTCCCCCTTGCCCCTCCCATTTCTTTCTACCACCCCCCTATTGTCCTCTTCCTTTCCACTTTACCCTCTCCCTGTCTGTTCAAAATTAATTTGATATCATTTACCCTTATTTGTGTAACAATTTTGTATATTGTCATGTGATACCTATGTCTTGACGTGGAACCTTTATAAAAGATCCCTGGCTCAAAGGAAATAAATAAATAAAATTCAGATGGAAGCCCATCTAACCATGGGGTCGTACTACCTCCTAGGGATTAAATAGCCCATTCTAGCACCTTCACCTGAAAAGGATGTAAAAGTTGCACTTTATGACCAAGAATTTCTTGAATATCCCAATTTTAGAAAATGGTCTTTTTGTTTCCTGGCATCTAATTGGCTCCTACCAGGGGGTACATTGACTTTCAATAGATGCCCAGGAAATAAAAAGTACCAGCCTACCATGCCTCTTCACCAGTTAAAGTATATTACTACTCATCCTGCTTCCTAATTGGCTGTAACCACCTAATAAAAATATGAAATCGCCACCATTTTTTCTCTCACTTAGCGGGCAAGTAGATAGCCAGGGTAAGATTCTCTTCTCATTTTTGTTCACTATATTTAAACTACTAAATATGTCCCGAGGAAAGAAAGTATCACAAATAATTTAAAGCAATGGCTTACATTTTCATTGCTGCTGTCTGTCACAGACGTGACACATGCCCCTCTCCGATCGCCTGCCTGCTCTCTCCAGTGACCCCTCCCCTCACCATTCCACCACCACCACAAATTAATCTGCCAACTTCTAACACCTGTAATGTGTGTGCATTACTGTCACTGCAGAAGAGTTGCCAAGTTAAAGAGAAAAATCATACGGCCTCCCGCTTTGTCAGTCTTCTCCTACTGCTGGATGTTGGCCACCCGCCTGCCTGATTTCTCCATTTTCCATTCACCAGAGTGTCACTTCAGTAATAGCCTCCTTCATGCTACCCCCTTCCTGAGACAGCACAACACTTCTGCAGCTTACAGAAAAAAACTGCAACTTGCGGTGTGAACTGTGCCTATTCTGACAGTCTGTTGCCTCCCACGGCAAAACAGGAGTACACCATCTGCTGTCTTCTCTTAAAAAAAAAAGATTAGAACACGATAAATTGACTGATCAGAATGTAGTGCCTCCATTTGTAGTCCTAGAAAACAGTACCTAAGTGATCTTCTATGTTGGTAGAGCTGTTTGGTTTTGTGACTCCTCTGGTTCAGTGCCTCGATGCAGGCTGACTCACTGGAGAAAACAGGTGCTCCTCTTCACACTCCCAGTCCTCATGGAAGGCAGTGAGGACTGGGAACTCATAAAACGACAAAAAGAAATAAGTCAGTCACAGCAGGTGGCAAGGACAGAAAAGCTTAAAAAATGCAGGCTGAACAACTGGATCTCAATCAGACTCACTCTCCCACGACAGAAAAACATGTAGTTTCTCAAATTAAAATAAAACAAAAAATGTAGAGGTTGGGCAAAACTGTTGGGGGGATGACTAAAATGACATAGTGTACTATGGGGCTGGTAACTGCATACAACTGGCTTCCTAACTAGGTCTGCAGTAGGAAAAAAGGCCATTATTCTAATGAACATGGAGGGACTATTTAATTACAAAACTTATTTACAATTAATTATTTATTAACAATTTTATTCCCATACTTTTTTTTTTACAGTGCCCATTTTCTAAGTGCAATAATACCCTCCAGGGTTAGTGGTATTGGGAAATACCAGACCTTCCAGGGGCTGTAAGGCCCTCTGCCTGCGGCGTCAGGCCTCATTATGTCCCTGGGCAGTCCAGTATTTCCCAATACTGTCAACCCTGTCAGGTATTATTGTTAACCTCTACAACCTGCGAGTCCCATACTGTAGGTGCTTCCCTACCAAAACTGAGTTCTGTATGACTATGAACCCCTCCGTAGTATCGTTTAACAAATAGACCAGACTACTGTCCTCAGAGTTGTGTGAACTAGTCATAATTCTATAGTACATCCTATCTGGACATCGCTTGTATGTACCCAAACTGTTGCTATTTTGCTAGAGTCCCATATTTTAATTCTATAGCTAGAGAAAACACTCTGTAACACTGAACATTCCTCATTTCCTCTTTAATACATTCTGTTTGTTCTAAAACTTCCCCTTCTTCTTCCTGCAATTGTGAAATAAGTTTGTGTAACTTTGTTCTAAGTCTCAGGTAATACAAGTACTTATTATTATTAATAGTAAAACTTAATTTCCTAAAAATGAAAGCAAAATTCCACTTGGAATCCTCTTGCCAATCACTCATCGTAGGCGCCGGGTTGTATGGGCCTGTTGGGCATGGGCCCCAGCAATATTTTGTAACTTGGGCTAAACCCCAGCAATATTTTTATGCAAATACACTTTTTTTTTTTTTTCCCACCATGGTTTTCTGCTAGTGACTGTGACAGCGTGACACTGTATATGGTCCCCCATTTTAACAGGGCTAGAAAAATTTGTCCAGAGGCGGCAAAGCATTTTTGTTTTGTTTCTCTGCATTCCATCCTCATTGGGCAAGCTGTAAGTATTTAAAATGAGCTCGCTTGCATCTTGATTTGTCACCCCCCCACCCCAGAAAATCACTGGAGGTTCAGCGGCATTTTTCATGTTGCCACACTGTGATTGGCCGGGGAGAGGACTTATTCTTTTGGGTGCGATACTCATTCGGGCATCGAGGCAAGCGAGTCAGTGATGGATTCATGTGGCAACTGCGGGGAGAGTAGGGTGCACAGCTGAGCCAAGAGAAGAAGAAGAAGAGCCAAAGAGGGGTGGTCATCATGGTTTGACCATCCAAGCCCAGCCAGGCGATAGGAGCCAGCCAGCCAAGCCGAGGCAGAGGAAGAACAAGGAATGCAGAAGGAAGCAGGTGTTAGGCCCAGGTGCAGCACACCAGCTGCCAGCACAGGCAGAGCCAGTGAGTCTCTCATACAAGACCGGTGCATGCAGTGAGAGTCGGCCAGGAGTGACTGTGGGGGACACCAGCTAGCTCAGCCAGACCAGCCAGTGTCCGAGAGGTCTGAAGAGGAGTCACATTGACATAGAGTGAGAGGGAGTCTAGTTGACTCAATTTGTCCAGAGAGGGAGCCAGGTAAGGAGTTAGACCAGAAGAGCACACGGTACATCAGTGGGCAGCCGACAACCAGAACAGCAGCAGCAAATGAGATAGGACAACTGGGTCACCGGGTGGGGTCCTTCATCTTGGTGGCAGGCATAGCAGCTGTGCATGGGGCAACAGAGAGCAGCCAGCAAAACCAACAGCCAGGCAGCAGGACAGCGAATGAGCCCAGCAGCACATCAGAGGAAGTAGCCAGAGTCAGACAGGAGCATTAGCCAGCCAGGCCACCAGCAGTAGCAGGCAGCATCAGGTGGTAACGTTACTCTCCTCCACTCCCTTAAGGCCCAGACCGCACAGCAAACCAGGTAAGGTGTGGTGAGGATGGGGGGGTTGGATGCTGAGTCCAGCAGATGACTGGGAAAAAGAGGTGGTCTGTCTCTGCAGCAGCCAACAGACTGTGACTAGTGGTACTAGCTACTCTCTGATGGGGCCATGGGGTGGATGAACTGTGTCTCTGGCTCTGCTTCTGACAGCTCTGCAGTGTCTAATGCATGGGGGGGGTACCTGACTGGGCCCTGGGAAGCTTCAGGACTGGAACAGAGAGCAAGCCTACTGGCTAGCTTGCTAACTTGCAGTGTCAGTGGCTCAGTAGGTAGCACACTTGCCTCTGAGGCCAGGAGATCAGAGGGCTGTGGGTTCAGTTCCCACATCTGGCACTTGGGTTACTATCCTAGTACTGACACTGTAGTGCAGCATGAGAGGGGTGCTGCACTTCTGAGGTGCCGTCTTTCAGATGAGATGTTAAACCGAGGTCCTATCTGCCTGGATTGGGGGTAGCTCAGGTGGATGTTAAAGATCCCATGGCACTTATCGAAAAGAGTAGGGGTAATTCTTTATTATAATAAAGCATGTTACAATTTATACAGGAAAAGAAGAGAAAATACAAATACAACTAATAGCAAAACAAAAGTAAACATCCAAGAAAATTATTTAACCAAGACATTAAACCTGATTACAGAGACAGTATAAAAAGTTGTTTATGTAGGCGAAATATTTTCCTATTTAAACTTAATAATATGCGAGAACCCTTTCCACCATTTCTTAACTTTCTCAGCATTATACAATTGATAATCTTTAATTTTTTTTTTTTTTTTTTTTATTTACTCCCCGAGCCTGTCAGCCGCCATATACCTCAGCCCGGTCACGGGCCGCCTGCCTCTGTCCCCCAGATCGGCTGCTGTCCCCCCAATACCCCGTGGCTTTCCCCCCATGGTGGGGCCTGTGGCACACCCCCCTTATGCACCGCAGGCACTGGGATTAGGTCGGGGGGCCCAGCCTGGGGAACACATCGAGGCCTGGCGGCGGGCTTCACTCTCGGCGGCAGGCAGGCTCCTTCTTTTTCGCTTTTTCCGGGGATGCAGGGTCGTGCCATGATGTCATCATCCGCCCCGCCTCTGATGAGCTTACCAAGCCACAGTCTGCGCCAGGAACCCGGTCTCTCCTGGGGTTCCCATGCACCGCTACGCTGCCGTACTCCTCCCCGGAGAAGGAGAGCTGTCTGCAGAGCCGATCCTACTCCTCCCCGGTTGGTCTCTCCATGACCCGAGTCCATTCTCGAACCCGGGTCGCCGGCATCGCAAGCGGAAATCCAACCGCTGCACCGACGGGCCGGCATTTGCATATCTTTAATATAAACTTTTTGTAATTCATTGACAATATACTGGCAAAACCCTTCCTCTGTGGTCTTATTTTGGTACAATACCCATTGGCATCGCACTTGCCACAAACAAAACTGTAGACTAGCAATAAATACCCATAATGTTCCTTTCTCATAGTTCTTTAACTTTAAAGGAAAAATCCCAATGACCAATCTCATAAATTGGTTTTGCTAACCAATCCATTGACCATTTCCTTGCTAAATAACTCCATAATGTTGTGGAAAATGAACAATACAGAAAAAAATGTTCCATAGTTTCCTCCTTATTTACACATTCCAGATAGGGACAATTCCTCTCCTCTTTTGCCTTATATTTTGCTGTTCCTCTAATATTTAGACGGCCATAGATAATAAGCCACTGCACCTCCCACATGTGGGGGGGTAAGCGAGGGTTGTTCAACTGATCTAATATATTATGATTCAAAACTGAGGGACAATTTTTAAAATCAGGAACCATAGAATAAACCAGAGTCATGACCTCTTTATACAGTTTTTGGGAAGAACTCCCACTAATTTGGGTTTTAGTTAGCTTCCATTTATAAAGCTTTTGAGCTGCAGGCCTAAAAAATGTTGGAAGGGGAAAATTTATAATTTAATTTTGGAGCACAATGCAGCCACGCAGCGAAATACCATCCCAATACTTCCCGAAACCACAAACCCTCCTGCTTGACAGGAACTCTAAAACAATTTTTTAAAGAATGGGAAAAAAACAAGGCATGGCAGAAAACAACTGGATCAACCATACCTACTCCACTTTTATTTTTATCTAAATATGTGTAACATCTTTTGACCGGGTTAAGTCTATTACCCCAAAACAACTGGAAACAAAGGCTATAAAGCCTTGTTTCCAAGTGAGAGGCAATGGATAGAGTACAGCTATGTACTGCAAACAGGGTAATATAAATTGTTTCAATATCTGTACCCTCTTCAATTTTGTAAACCGAAACTGTTTCCATCTCATTATTTTCTATCCCACATTATCCAGTACCTTTACCCAATTATCATCCGGAAGATTTTGTGTACCATAAACAACTCCCAAAATAGTAATGGGTTCTGTTGATATCTGAATAGTCTTATATACTACAGGAGTCTGATAAGAACAGCCCATCAACAATCCCTTTGATTTGGAATAGTTAATTTTGGCATTGGAGAGAGCAGCATATTTCTGAAACTCCTGAAAAAAACTTCCTAGTTGATCTAGATTTAAAAAAAAAAATCATACGTCATCTCATACGCTTAAATTGTCAAAAAAGAGTTTGAACCAGGTATTAGAAAACATTCCCACTTAGGTATTATACTGACCGCTCTAACAAGCGGTTTCAATGAACAAATATATAATAATGAACTTAAAGGGCAGCCTTGCAGAACCCCAGATTCCATGACCCACCCTTTCTCGATTCTTCCTTTAATAACGGGATGTATCTTAGCCGATGCGTACAACTTTTTTATTAATGAAAGTAATATGATAGGAATTCCTAAAAATTCTAATGTTGCAAACAAAAAAGGGTGACTAACCCTATCAAAGGCTTTTTCAAGATCAAGGGCAATCAAACCTCCAGAACAACCCGTCGTAGTCAAATACTCAATCAAGTCCCTTATCAAAAAAAGAACGGACTGTATTTTCCTATTGGGTAGACTGCAATGCTGTACAGGTGAAATGACAACATTTGCCCATGTCTTAAGCCTATTTGTTATTAGCATGGCAAAAATTTTATAGTCTGAATTTAACAGAGTAATAGGTCTCCAATTTCGTATGTCCCCTTTATTTCCAGATTTAAAAATATAAATCTGCAAACCTACTGAGAAACAACTTGTAATCGGGTCCCCCGCCATAAATTTATTAAAAACTAAAGTTAGCCAAGTTACTATTTCCGTGTGAAAGGTTTTATAAAACAAATTGGATAAACCGTCCAAACCCGGAGCAATATCATTCTTCAGGTTAGAAATATTAACCTCAATTTCATGTGATCAAAATGGTTTCGTCATGTTCTCAACCATAGCTCGATCTGCACCAGGGTGGGGAAAAGGCCCTAAGTAATCCTGGATTTTTATGAGAGATGGGTAAGATTTAGGCCGAAGCTCCTGAAAAAAAGTTGCAATACAAGTGCTTATTGAACTGGTATCTTCTATTCTACCTGTGTTGGAGTCTAAATACTCCAAATTTGAGGAATCTCTAATTGTTTTACATAGAATATACGGGTCCCCATTACAGATTTTTTCATATGATTATTAATTAATGCTTGCAATGTTCTAGCCCAGTCGTATTGGAACTGCCTCATTTGTAACTTGATTTTCTCAATTTGTAATGAATAATCTTGCCTTGAAGTATTGGCCACCGAAAGTAGATATTGTAGATGGGCTCACAACTTTAAATAGGACAAAAAATTCAAATTCTTTTGACGGGTCCCAAAATTTTAAACCAGTTGATACAATCCTGCTTTGTTTCTTCCCACCATACCCCTAGGTCTGAATATAAAAAACCTACTGACAATCTGGCCTGTAAAATAAGTCTAATTGAATTTTTTACAGACTGGTCCTGTAAAATGGAAGTATTCAGCTTCCATCTATGTCCCCTGTAATATTGTTTAGAATTAACTTCCACCTCCACTCGAATCAACATATGGTCTGAGAACTCCACCGGTGTTCTTCTGAAATCTGTAACCAGGAGGTTTTTAGAAGTAAACAAATAATCAATACAAGACCCCTTAATGCCTTTAAAAAAAGGTGCATCAAGGACCCTTAGTCTCTAACTGATTACAATTTGTAAAGTCTGCCAACTTAATAATCGATTTCAAACAATTTGAATCACAATAAACTTTTGTAGAAGTAGCCTTTGTAGACATTATACTACAGTTGAAGTCTCCACCCCAAAGCATAGGTAAAGTAGTGACCAAAAAAGGCTGGACCTCTTTCATAGAGGAGATCCTGGATGCTTTCGTCTGGGGATTATAGGTGTTAATCAACCTGAAAGATTTAGAATTCCACCGACCATCTATGATTAATACCCTTCCGGGAACTAAGTCAATGAGTTTATGTAAAACAAACTGATAAGAGTTAAACATAATCCCAACACCATCCGCTTTCTCCCCACCAAAGGACCAATAAGAAGGTCCCCACGGCCAATCGTACTTAAAAGAGCAGATCTGATCCTTAGAGAACATCCAGGTCTCCTGCATAAGACAGATGGAAATATTCTCCTCATGTACCAAATGAAAAATAGCCTTTCGTTTGGTGTTATTTAAAATACAATGCGTATTCAATGATGCCCAGAGAAAGCCCATAATAACAACTAAATTAGAGAAACTACACCTCATTTTTTCCTCCTTTTCTTTTTCTTTTCTTTATAATCTTCCCTTGGGACACCTAAAGTATCTTGCACTGATTTTTGGGAATCAGAGTCCCCCATATCCATTTCCAAGTCTCCCCATGAAGTAGAAAGGGCAGTGTAGGGGTTCTGAGATTCAAATGGCTCAGCAACTGGAATTGGAACCACTTTCATGTTCCTATTGGACCTCCTTGGAGGTAATGGTGACTGGTGAGCTGAAACAACCAATGGTTTGTCCACTGTATCTGTATAACAGACAGGTTTCAATAAGTCTGCGTCCTGAGCAATGTTCTCTACTTTAAGTGGTTTAAATATTACCTCGGGGGGGAAGGGTAAAAGAAGATTTACTTCTGCCACCGAGGGCAGTTTTACTGGTCTAGAGGGTAATGAGAGGGGGCCCATATCAGTAATTCCACCTAACTTTCCTTCCAGAGCCTCTTGTTCTTGCTGGATAATCAGGTCAGTGCTTCCACAAGAGACCTTGTTCTTCACAGCCCAAAGGCATTCTTTAAAGGAATGCTCAAAACCTTCACAAAGATCACATCTAGTGTGGTTATTACACTGTATTGTGACATGACCCACCTCCCCACAATTATCACATCTTGGATGGTCACAAACACTAGAAAGTTGAGTTTTGGAACCGCACTTATAACAGGCTCTGGCTACACTAAAAAGCATACCCTCTATCCTTCCCAACAAAAAGGAATTGGGATATGTTCAACTCCACCTCTGACTGGCGTAATTTTACTTTATATTTCCATCCTCCAGTCCAGAACTGTTCTGAATCAAAATGGGCTCGGATCACCCTGAATGTCACATTTCTGGGATAACCAGTAAGTAATATCCTCAACATGGACTCCTTCATTCCTAAACATAACTGTAACATGTTTAATTGAAGGTTGTGAAAGGGAACAACTAAAAGGGAGTCCATGTTGGAGAAAACTTTACTTGGCTATATCTTTCCCAAAACAAATCCAATAAATTAGCAGAGCGGAAACTGATGTCATAATTATCTTCCCCTGAGATGTTAATGAAAGCAAACACATCTCTGGGAGAAAACTGTAAAGATTCTTTAATTAAAAATTTCCCCACAAAATACCGGTCTGGCCTCTCAGCCAGACCCCCTTTGTATCTTATACGGATGGCATTACGCCTAGAAGCCGCCTCCCTTTTAGCCCGAGTAAATAATTCAGACATTAGGGGTTTTTGAGTAGGCAGTGTCTTACTGGTTTCAAGTGTCTTAACAACATTAGTATTGTCAATACAATCCGCCATAGAATCAAGTCCCATATGCATATTTTATGTAGGGAACTGTTATCCACAGCCCCGTCTGTTACTGTCCCCTTATATGCTCCACTCAGTTTCCACCCAGGAGAATGACTACTTAAGTCAAACGATGAGTCCCAGTCCAAGTCAGGAGTCCAAACGCCATTTGCCTGTCTTTCCCAACCAGCTGCTAACAGGGCACCCTGTGGAGACCACGTCTGATCATGAAGTTGGGAGTCTATTCCAGTAGAAAAATGAGCGACAGGCACTTCTGAACAAAGCTCTTTGTTTACTGCCTGTAAGGCAGAAGTTCCAAGTCGCTTTACTGTATCCACTGTAGGAGTAGCCTTTTTACCAAATCTAAACTCCGTTACCCCATCTTGGTTATTTTTATCAGTTTGGTATACCGTAGCAGATCGAAATTTTAAAGTCAAGTCTCCAACTGCAGCAGGGTGGAAAACAAAACCCACTTCTTTATCCAAGTTCCCTTGCATAATCCCAGACTGAACTTGCAATGTACTCACCGGTACCTGTAATGGCGAATTGGGGGAAACAGGTTTTGTATCCACCAGCCGAATTTCAACAAGCGGCTCTTTCAGTGGCTCGAAACCCAGCCGCCCTCCTGACTGAGCAACTCCGGGTAAAGAATTGGGTTGCCGGGTAATCTCATTCACCAAAGCGGGCTGCACCGCACACGTAGATTTCAATGAAGTTGTAGCTTTCATTTCTGCATTCAATCTGTCAGACCTGACCACTCGTGTGACAGAGAAATCTGTCGTCGACAGGCTCACTTCGCTAGCGGGTGGATTTAAACACACAGGATCCTCCGCTGCTCCAGCTATCAAGGAACTCCCGTTTTTACTGTTTTCCTCCGAAAAATCCAATGACAACGCGAAATCATCACTCGTAGATATTGCTTCATGGTAAATCTCTTCACCTTCAGCCTGTAGTGTAGAAATCTCTTGCAATACAGACTCAGTACGCTGCTCAGCTACCTCTCTCATAGCATCCACCTCCTTCTCCTCCAAACGTTCTCCAGAAGTGGCCATCTTGCAACAAGATAGCCCGTCCCCCTACTGGCCAACGAGTAGGGGAATTTCCCCGGTGTCCTGGCCAAATTTCCCTCATTCACTTAAAATACCACCAACAGCTTAATCTGATTCAAGGTCAGTTGGCATTCATCTGTATCCCCCTCCCCCCCGGGTCATGCCTGAAAATATGCAGGATTTGTCTAGTGCACTTACCTGGTTAAAAAAAAAAATTAAAAAAAAACTTGCTTGCTGTCTTGCTTAAGCCTTCAGTTAGCAAGCTAGCCAGTAGGCTAGGTCTCGGTTCCCATCCTAAAGGCCCTGTCATGGGGGTAAGCACTTCAATAAGCAAAATGGGTAATAATAAGGTGTCTATGGTGGCTTATGGGGATGGGTGGGATGCTGGTCTGTCTCTGCAGCAGTGTGCGACTAATCTTATGGTCATGAGGGTGAACTCTATTTCTGGCAGCTCTGCAGTGTCTGATGCATGGAGGTGTGGAGATAACCTGGCTTGGCCCTGTATAGCTTCAGGACTGGAACCAAGAGCTAGCCTACTGGTTGGCGTGCTAACTTGCTTGCTGTCTTGCTGAAGCTTTCAGCAAGCAAGTTGGCAAGCTAGTCAGTAGGCTAGGTCTCAGTTCCCATCCTAAATGCCCTGTCAGGGGTAAGCAGCAATACAGCCAGGACATGTTTCATCTCTCCTCCTCCTCCTGGAAATACAAGAGCAGAGTCATGTACTACTAGTACTTAGTGTCTGAAATATGAGCGTCCTTTACCTTTCCTGCCAGTGCGATCATAGCCCTAATCAGATCATTGTTTTGCATCTATCTGTCTGACCTCATATTCAGCTAACAAATTATTGCCAGTACCATAATTGAATGTACTGTGTATCACTTCCTTGAAAATATCACAGGGGATAAGAAAAAATACTTACTGGCAATAAGGAATGAAGAATATTTTTTCCAGGTGTCAGCCTTGTGGGGCATAAAACAAACTGCAAAATTCTAACTACAGGTTGTTGGCTTATGTGTTAGATTTGAAATATGTATCCACTGACAAACGAATACCCAGTTTTTGCATTGGGATTCAGAGATTTTTTTGTCCACCATAAATCAAAATCCGAGTCTTTCTCATGTTTTAGACTGTGACCAAAATTTTAGGAATCCACTTAAAGCTATAATTCAACATTTCAGACTTGTTCTCAGTGAGACACATGCTAGTCAGAAGAAATAAACCCCAATTCAGTGATATTTGTATTGGGCTGAAAACTGTACAACGTTACATTTGTTTTGTAAAATGTTTATCAATGTTGACCAACAGAGATTTCGAAGGGGCTCCGGGGGAGAACAGTGAAAGCTGCTGGGAATCGGAGAAGATGGCAAGGTGATGAAGTGGGGTTTGTGATCCCACCTCATCACCACTCCATCTTCTCCCAGGTAGCTCAATCCCCCTCCCCTTTTGAAATCTCTGTTGCTCAATGTTGACAAACGTTTTACCAAAAATGTCACCTGAGAGGGACAAAAAAGGTCAGGTGGAGAGTATGAGCATTATAACATAATGAGAAAGTAAAACAAAAAATAGTGAGCCACATTCCTCATTGAACTGCACAGTGAAGCATGAATAAGCAACAGCTGCCAGCCAGCTGAGTTATTTTTAGTGTTCTTATTACTTCACCATTATGTGGGCCTATGGCTATTGAAAAGCTGGTTCATTGTATATAATGGCTCTTGGATTGCTAGGACACAACTGTGCCACTGGAAATGTGTCTGTTGGGCCAGTGTATTTTTAGTCACTGTCCCTTTTGGCTAGTGGCCATAAAACTTAATTTTGACCCCTGGTCTTCTATGTGCCCATGGGCATGTCTAAAAAAGTATATATAAAGTATCTCTCCTAGAGAGATGCAGTACTTTATGCTTTCTTTGGACATGGCCATGGGCACAGAGAGACTCTCTGACTCTCTGTCTGTAACTAACTTACCTAGTGATAATGGTGTATGTGGGAATGCAGTGAAATGCAGTACTTCATTTATGCCACACTCTCTCCTGACCACTGCTAAACACATAGGGCAGCCAGGAAGGGGGTGCACTGCGCTCAGAAATTAAGTGTGTGTGACTTGATGTGGGGGACCTGGGTGTGTGTGTGTGTGTGTGTGTGTGTGTGTGTGTGTAAGGGAGGGTTGGGTCTTCTCATGTCTACTGCCTCCTACTAGCCTACAGATAACACAACCTGGTGTTTCCTGCTCTGTTTTGGACTTTGTTCACTGGTAACTGGTTAATGGGGTGCCCAGTCTCCAGCTCCAGCCAAAGCAAAGCAACTGAATTTTTGTCTGTTTTGATGTCGGGAGTGTGTGGTGCAGCAAAACTTAATGTGCAGGAAATAGAAGTGAATCAATGATTGTGGTCTTTGTAGCCAAATGGGGGACATCCCTCACCTGCAGTGCTAACTTTATCTGCTGTGTAGGTGTTTCAACAGGCCTTGTATGTTGTGTAATTGTGAGATCATGTCTGGTGAAATGCCACTGTGTAGGTTTGGGGGCCAGGTCAGGACACTTTTCTGAGCCACAAAGTTTTTTGTGATCTTGAGGGATACACAGTATATCACAGCTGGTTGTGTAATTACAGGGTAGCATTACATTTCTAGACTAACTTCTTGTCATCACACATGCATATGCTTTTACAGCTCTTAATTGGGATTTTCATGATGATTAATATGGGGGCATGGGAAGAGAAGGCCTGGGTGGTGATCACCTTCTCTCTCATCCTGGTTGTGCATGTGTGGTGTGTGTGTCTGTGTGTGTGTGTGTGTGTGTACCTAACAACACTTGCTCCATGCTGTTTTATTATACAAGTCGATGTCATGGTGGCAACAGCAGATGTGGCTATTTTCATTTGGTGGGGGTTGTGTTTTACATTACCCTCCCATGGCATTTGCTGCTGGACAGTTCAACATGGGGGTTGGATGATGGACACTTTGGTGTACATCCATCCAGTCTTGCTGCTTGAGTGCTGCCTTCCTGTGAAGGGTGACTGTGCTGCAGCACTGAACATGTAAGTCATTTTTCCTAGAGGCTGTTTTCAAATATTTCTTCAAATTCTGTTATTGATTCAGCTATCAAGGCTTCTTAGTCATCCTTTTGGGTGTTTATGAATTACATGTTGCTGTTAAGAACCATTTCTGAATTGTATAATGTGCTTTCTGTCCCTGTTCTACTCTTCTATTCTTGGCATGATGCTTTCATGTTTTATAGAACAAACTCGGGGGCTGAGAGGGGTATCAGCTACATCATACAGTCCTAAAATGGCTGGGACACTTAACACCATGCAAAGCAGAAACACCCACTGAGGTTACTGAGTGGCATGCAAAGATGGAATAATAACATAATTTTATCCAGTACACAAAAAACAGCTTCTATTTGGGAAAAAGACTTAAGCACAGTTCTCCTTTAAATGTCAACTGTGTCATGAAATGTGTAAGTCAAGAAGTGTGGTGGTGGAAGTCAGGAACTGAGTTTTAGGGTGCTCGTCTGTATTTAACCCCTGTGGGGATGAGCACTAGCCTCCAGGGTTACACTGAGGTGGTGGTTGGGGAATGGAAAGATGACAGTCTGGTCCATGGTCCCATGCACCTACCCTGGAGTTCTGGAAAATCAAGAGGGGAGGTCCCAGGGTCACAGACTACCTACCCAGTGGCACATCATTGATCTGATGTGCACAGACATGTTGTACCAGTCCAGACACTGGAGGGAGCTCTGGGCATGGGTGATTGTGCTGGCTGGTGGCTAAGTGGGAACTGGGGAAGGAGTGATGTTAATGGGATAAGTGATGCTCCCCAGTCACCATTCCCGAAACCTGACTATCCGATTTAGTGTTTTCATATGAAAACACTTGTTTGTAAGTAAAGTGCCTGCACTTACTGACGGTCTCAGTCCCCTCATAAACTCTGCTGCGGTAGTTAGGCAACTTGGTGGTTGCAGTGCCATGCCCGCTCATGTTTGTGTTTGACAACGCCACTGTTTGCTCGTGAAGCATGCCAAGAGTAATGTGTCAAGTTAACACACACCAACATGAGATTGCACCATGCAGCAGGGCCTGGTATGCTGCCAGGCCAGCTGATGAAGATTTAGGATGACCATCACCGTAAGCATCTTTGTGAGAATGGGCATTAATGTTTTTCTGTTTTTTTTGAGAAGTCTACTGGAGCTGTCAGGATTCAGGGGGAGGGGAGGTTACTGGGTAGTGTCGTGTTGGCTAACTAGATTTGTTTTAAATCTGTAAACTTTTGCTGAATATGTTGACATCCCTACTTATTCTCTCAGTTGCATGCTGTGTGTGCGTGTCTCCAGATTCATATTCTTCTAACTTGCTAGTGACAGCATGGCTAATGTTAATGTATGTTCTTTCAAAGGCAAGCAGCTGAGCTTGAATCATATTTATATAATACCTACCTACATCTATTTACAAGTTGTAAACTGAAAATGCATTTAATGGAATTGTTGTGAAATAGAGGATGTGTGGTTTGTTCAGGAAAAGTATGGTATATTTTGGAACAATGTCCTGTCACCTTACCAGTACTCTTTTTGACTGTGGCAGTATGTGTGCACTGGCAAAGAAATCATGACATATTTCTGACATCGTATCTATGATCATGCTTAGTATATTTCTGTTTTTCTCAGGCCTTTTTATGTCATTAAAGATAGCCCCACTGACCACACACAATTATTAAAGCTTTCTGGTCACTGAGGTTACCTGTGAAATGTATATGCTACAGTACATTCATACTGTGGATGTATTAGGATAATGATGTCACATCATGCTTCTGATGCTGGTTATAATGCATGCTTCATTTTGCAGTTGTAGCACTTGGTGGAGGGAGTGTATTCTGGAGAGGATTGTGTGATGTGCCTGACAGTTGGGCCCCCCTCAGGCACATCACACAATACTCCTTCCCTGGTGTACAATTGATGCCCTCCCTTCCAAGCCGGTTGCCATATAGTAGTGAATGTGTTGCTGGTTTGTGTAGTGATGCATCCACTGACTCCTCCCTCTGATCCCTTTCTAACCCCTTATAGAGAGGAACGTGTTCCTCTGATCCCTTCCCAACCCCTTATAGAGAGGAACATGTTCCTCTGATCCCTGTACCCCAAGGAAGAAAGAAGACCACAGCACAGTAAAATATGCCACATGGTAATTATAATATTTATTGACATTCACACACAGCAGCGAACCAAATATCAAGTTTCTTTGGGAAATCAAACCCCAAAATGCCTCTACCCCCCAAAAAAAAAGTCTTCCTGTTAAAGTTTAAAAACAAGCCTTTTAAATACTGCTTCAATTCCTTTCCCATACTTGAGGCCAAGGGCTTAACCCCCAGACCCTCACGTTGTGGCACAAGGTGCTCTGCTCCCATGAACCCCGGTGATGGTGGGTTGACCTCTGACCTCTAGCCCATGGGGCAGGGCTTTGAACCCTGACCCCTAAACCCTAGTTGGTTGACCTCTGACCCCTGGACAAGGGGGTGGAACGTTCACCCTGGGCCAAGGGGCAGGGCTTTGACCCTTGACCTCTGAGCCCCACCAAAAATTTTACTAACCCAGCTCCTATGTCACTCATGGTATCATACACTGAAAAAATTGAACACCTTACCTTAAATAATTCTAGCCATGCTTGTTTTACATCTCATTGCTCTAGTAATGATACACTCAGTCTCCAAGGTGTATCCTGTAGAGGTGCAAGTTGTCCTTGTATAACAGTGACAAACAACTGCCTTATGGTCAGATGACTCTGGCAATGGTGTTGGTTGCCTTTGTATGCAGGGGGTAGACAGTAAACACAATAAAGAAATCAGTCCTGGTTTTTAAATTCCCCTTCTGGAAAGTAGTAAGATGTTACTGTCATAATATAGAGAATGCATCTAAATGTCCTGCAGTTCTCATAATTTCCCTTAAAACATAGAATCACTATACTGTATATTTTGTTCCCCCCCCCCGTGCCCCCAATGCCAATCCAAGATTAAAATCACCACTAAGAATCACCATTCTTTGATTATGTAAATAAGGATGTATTTACTGAAATAATGCCACTCTTGCATCCTTGGTTTGTGGTGCATAAATACTAATGAGACGTATTTGTTGCCCACCTTGGTCTATATCTAACAAAATAGCTCTGCCCAGTTTCACTTTCTATTAACTTAATATAATTTTATTACAATATCCTTAAATGAAATTCCCACACCATTTCATTTCTCAGCCCCTTGCGACCAGAAGGATGGGCTGTGTGTTCAAAATCTCTCTGTAGCCAAAAGTTCAAATAATGGCTTAATATAGGTATCCTGCAAAATCATAATACTCACTGGTAAAATGTATATCATGGACATCATAGTTACCCTCTTTTAATATGTCTAAATGCTATTAACACTGAGGGTGATAAGGAAACAGTGGGCCCTATACACACGTTAGATTAATTATGAGGGTTCTTCATTTTTGGATCTTGCCTGGGACCACGTCATCCTGCAGCAGGAGAAATCACCATTGCTTCTTTATTATCAGAAGACATTTCTCTGATTTAGGAAGGTAAGGAAGAAGCCTTAGAATCTGTCTCCTCTTCCTCTGTGTCTGCTTGATTTTTAGCCTTCGCCAAAGCACTACACTTATTTGACACATAAATACTGGAGGACTGAGACTTTTTTCTTTCACATTTTTTTGACAAAGACTTCTTTCTCTGGGACTTAACTACTTCAGTGATAGTATCCTCCGGGGTGGGGGGTGGGAGGCATTTCAGATGGAGTTTCTGCAGCTTATTCTGTAACAGTCTCCAACCAGCTCCTCATTCTGAGGTGCTGCAGAAGATTCAGGGCCTCCTACAACATTACTTAGTTCAGCAAACATTCTTGCTGATGCATGAGCAGCCACCTTAGCCTGACTCATGGTTATAAGGTCTTATTGAGTCAGATCACTTATTCAATTATGTGAGGCCCAGGGGCAATTTCTGTAAAAATGTCCTTTTTTCTTCACATAAGTTACATTTAAAGGGGTCTAGGCACTGAAAGCTAAGATGCTCATATTCTAGACAGAGGTTGTACCATCCAGTGTCACAAGCTGCACTTAAGTGATTTCTGGCCCCAATTTTGTGGCAAGTTTGGGGGTTGT
Source organism: Neoceratodus forsteri (assembly GCA_016271365.2). Taxonomy (NCBI): domain Eukaryota; kingdom Metazoa; phylum Chordata; order Ceratodontiformes; family Ceratodontidae; genus Neoceratodus; species Neoceratodus forsteri. The sequence goes on along the minus strand of CM028131.1, from coordinate 981,585,688 downwards.
CCTAGATAAAGACACACACCCCTGCCTAAATAAAAACTGACGTGCAAATTGCAGACCTTGGTATAAGTCTGGTGCAATTTGACTCAGAATTTCTTCCCATCTGTCCAGACCTGCTCAGTGTCAGTAATTGGGGTTGGATTTTCCAGCACTTCACATTGCTGTTTTTATCAATAAATGATATTGCACATGATCACCCCCTTCGGAATAAGATAGTAATGGACCTAACTATAGGTTTTTAACAGGGATATAGCAACGAAAGGGGATCATACGTCAGAGCCCTTTAACTTGTCATATTTTATCCAAAACCTCTCCAAAGATTTTGAGAACTTGAAACTATCATATGTAGTCTCTCCATATATATTTAAAGCAGAATACAGATATGCAGTGACAATAATCATATAAAAAAATTGTTAATTACAAACGCTCTTCAAGGGAGGATTCTGTTCCATCCATATATTTTAGCATCACAGCATTTCTTCCCCATGCAGGCCCCCCTGTGCTGCAAACAAATTAGCCATTATTTTTTTTTAATCAAGTATTCTTTATTAAAATTTAAGCCATACATCAGAGGATATGCAGACAAGATCATTGAACAGGGTTGGTATTTAACAACCACATAAAACACACACACACAAAAAAAATTAATAAGCCACCCCCCACTCCCAATCTGCACTCTTCAAGTAGGTGACTTACTGATATGGAATAAACTGCCAACATGATAAAGCTGATAAGAGCAGCCATGATCAGCCAGACCTATATATAGATTTAAAATCTCACTAACATTAACATGGACAAGAGTGGCTCCCATACCTTTGTGAATCTGTGGTGTAAGTGTTGCAGATTCGATATGTGCCTCTCCACTTGAATTGCCAGTAGAATTTCTCGGTACCATTCGATGATGGCAGGAAGGGTTCTCTCCTTCCAATGTCTTAGTATGTACAGTTTTGCTGTGGTTGAGATCAGTGATATATGTGCTTTGTGTATCTGGGGAGTCCCCGGGGGAAAAATTGCAAGTATACAACTCTCTGGAGTAAACAAGGCATCTAATCCCAAAATTGGATCTAAGGCCTGCCATATAGCCTCCCAAAATTTCTGTATATATGGACATTGCCATAACATATGGTGTAACGACCCCGAGGCCTGGCAGCCTCGAGGACATAAGGGGGAGGATGCCAGGCCCACCTTAAACAGCCTTTCCGGAGTATAGCAAATATGTAAAATATTAAACTGGATCAATCTAAGCTTGTCTTGTTTAATGTTTTTATAGATCCCCTTCCATACTTTCTCCCAATAGTCGGGGTCTTCGGGCAGGGACAGCTCATGCGCCCAGTAATAACATACTCCCCTAGGGAGGGATGTATCTAGATCCTGAAGGTGTTTATAAATCTTAGAGACTGAGTGGGGTTGCCCTGCTGCTTGAAGAGCCTTTAGGAGGCCATCGGACAATTGTGATGCCCATTCTTGCTTTCCTCTAAATGCCCGTATTGCCGTTTTAACTAGCAAATATTTAAAAAAGTCCTGAGATCTTAATTGAAAACTACTCTGTAGTTCTTTAAATGGAACCAGATCTGTACCCTGGAGAAGATCTTCCAATTTACAATGTCTAAATTGTGGGAGAAAGGAGGGCAAGATAGGCCTACGACCAACTTGGATGTGCCAATTATTAACAAGTGGTTGGGCCCTAGATGTGTGCCATTTTTCTGAAAACTGTATTTGCATTTGCTGGAAAGTTTTAAGAGACCAGGCCATAGGAAATGCTTTGAATTGGCTGGGGAGGCAAAAGGGTTTCATGAATGCCAATGCATAGAGAGTACTTGCCGCACCCCGGACTAAACTACGCTCAATATCAAACCATATTGGTGTATAGGATAGTTCTGCCCGTGGGGTTTTGTCATTCATCCAGTAAGCAATCCTATTTAGGTGTTGGACACCGTAATACAGAAACAGAGATGGGAGTGCAAGGCCTCCTTTAAATCTTGGTGCCATTAATTTAAGATAGGCCCTTCTTACTGCCTTACCCCACCATAAAAATCTATTACATATTCTTTGAATTTGCAAGAACCAGGACTTAGGGAGGACAACGCCCAACATACCCAAAGGGTATAATAATCTTGGTAAGATGTTCATTTTCAGGATATTGACTCTGCCCCAGAGTGATAATGGAAGGGCATTCCATCTCTTCAAATCAGACTGCACTACTCGTATAAGATTTGTTAGGTTAAGATTGACCATTAAAGGAAAGCTCCTAGAGATTTTAATCCCAAAGTACGATAGCACCTTAGGCTCCCATGATAGGCCCACAGTGGAACATATATTTTTGTCACAGAGATGGTTTAGCGGAAAAACTTTTGTTTTAACAAGGTTCAGTTTGTACTCTGATACCACGGAAAATCGATTTAATTCCTCCAATAATACTGGGATCGAGTCCTCAGGATTCTCAACGTGTAATAGGAGATCATCAGCATATGCTGAGACCAGATACCTTTCTCCTTGAATCTGGATGCCTCTCAACAATGGGGACGAGACTAGTCTTCGTATTAAAGGCTCTAGATAACAATTAAAAAGAAGCGGGGAAAGCGGGCAACCCTGGTGGGTGCCTCTCTCCAGAGTGAATGGATCTGAGAGATATCCATTACACAGCACCCTAGCTCTGGGAGAGGAGTAGAGTATTCTAACCCACTGTATAAAACTGTCAGGTACTCCAAATTGTCGGAGGGATGTAAACAAGAAACGCCAGGATACCCAATCGAAAGCTTTCTCTGCGTCGAGGGATACCAAGGCCGCCGGGGCTTCAGCGCCCCTCGAAGCAGCTATTAAGTACATTATCTTTCTCATATGGTCCACCGAGGAGTGCCCTGGCATAAAACCCACTTGTTCCCATCCAATAATCCCTCCAAGTAATGGAGCTAAGTGATTTGCCAAGATTTTGGCCAGAATCTTAACATCCGAATTAATCAGTGATATCAGTTGGTAACTACCAGGACATAATAAGTCCCTATCTGGCTTTGGAATCAAGGTAATCCATGTCATTAGGAAGCATGGATCTTTTATTCCTTCTTGAAACCAAAAATTAAAAACATCCTTTAGGAGGAAGGCGAGCTGAGGGAGGCAACTCTTATAAAAGTTATTGGGCAGCCCATCCGGCCCCGGAGCTTTATCCAAGGGTAACTGGCTAATAGCCTGCTTTACCTCAGTTAAAGTGACAGGTGCCCCTAGATTCTCTGCTTCTTGGGGAGAAAGCCTAGGAAGATCGGATATGGCCAAATAGTCTGTGATTTCGCCTTGTCGCTACCCTTGAGTCCGCCATGAATAAAGGGACCTATAGTACCTACCAAGAACACCAACAATATCTTTAGGGTGAGAAACCAGATCTCCATTTATAGGTGATCTCAACGTGGGAATAAATTTAGACATTTCGGCCTGTCTTAATCTTAATGCAAGTAGTTTTCCTGCTTTCTCCCCTGCCTGTAGGTATTTTAACTTAGTGCGATGAATGGCCAGCTCAGCCTTTTGTGCCATTAAATCGTAGTAATTAGATCGCAATTGTTGAAGCTTTGCCCATTCCTGCATTGAGGAAGTATGCTTTAATTGGCCCTCTAATTGCTGAATCTCTTTATTAATGAATCTAGGGCAAGTCTGTCCATTCAAGCCCGTGTGGCCGAAATGTATATAAACTCTCCCCATAATGCACACTTCAGAGCGGCCCACACTGTATCTATTCTTTCAACTGTCCCCAAATTCCATTTAATGAAATTAGCTACAAAATCTTGGATATGTTTCAATGTCTTAGAACATTTGATTAATCGGGTATTGAGGCACCACCTTTTTCCCTCTCTATCTTTTGGGTGTAACATATATGTTACCTTCATGGGGGAGTGGTCAGAAAGTACTCTTGGAAGGATAGATGCATCCTTCACTTCTGAAAGTGCGAATGAGCTCACTAGCCAAAAATCGATCCGGGAGGAGGTGGCATGCGGTGGGGAATAATAGGTGTATTGCATCTCTGATGGATTAAGAATCCTCCATATATCAACCACCCCAACCCCGGAAACAAGATCGCCAAGAGCTCTCTGTGCCGGTGATAACCCCACTCTCTTACTGTCCGTACGATCTATCACTGAGTTAGGGACTAAATTCCAGTCCCCTCCAATGAACGTTAGGAGGGGGGGTTCGAGACTAGTAGCGGTAGTAACCTAATGAAAAAAGAAGGAGAATCCATGTTAAGACCATGTATTGATGCCAGCATTATTGGAGTGACCCCAAGCTACCCTGTACTATAATATATCGCCCCTCCGGTTCCCACCATTCCCTGCACATGACAAAGGGCACCTTTTTAGCAATTAATATAATGGTACCGTTGCGCTTAGTGGAGTTGCCAACTCCAAAAACTTGACCCACCCAACTTTTTTTGAATAGTGAAATATTATCTCTCAAAAGGTGCATTTCCTGTAAGCAAGCAATTCCCACATGGAGCAGGGATAGGTGCTTTAGAATCATAATCTGCTTGTTTTTACTTTGAGCCCCCTTAATATTCCAGCTAATAAAGATACAGGAGCCACTCATTCCTTAACAGAGATACCAATCACACTGTGAGATGAGGAGAAACCACTGGAACCACTGCTCCTCTTTTCGTACTGCTCTCTACTGTACATGATCAACAGAAACTCCCACAAAGAGCGCAGGTTTGCTCCGACCCCCAAACCCATCCATAGAACCAAGTTCAAATTGAGACCATATAATAAAACCCCTTCAAAGAAAATCCCACTCCTCCAATAATTCCCCCCCAATCCTGCCACAAAACAAACGATTAATCATTCTAAACTACAACTCAACTATTTACAAATCTTATCTAACCCGGTTCTAATAACCAACCTCCCACAAAATATAGAGGCACGCGAAACCTCCTTCTAACTGCCAATGGAGGCCACCCTCCCTCCCTCCTCCCGACAAAGGGAAAAGACTATGCTTACTCTTAATTTAAGCCATATTACAATAAATCAGTAATGGCTATTAGGAAATCTGATACTGGTTTCTTCACAAAAAAGAAAAGGGAATTAGGCCTGTCCCTAGCATAGTGCAGGGGAGATATAGTAAAATAAAGTATAAGGTATTGCCCCCTCGTGGCTGCCATTATAAGTGACATTCTCACTTAGTCATAATTAGAACACATAATTATTTTTCAAGAGAGTACTCATATTGTCCCCGCATGTATTTAAAACCCCAGCAAAACTAAGCTATAGAAAAGAAAAATATTCCCCTTCTCCCTCAGACATCTACTTCTTATTCAACAGGCTAGTTGAGAGGGAAAGAGAGTTCACGGTGAAACACTGTCTATGTGCCTTTTCCAGTGTTCTACATTCAAATTCTTAAGTATACAAGCCAAACGTGCTGTTTCCCAATAGGAGGATGAACTGCACATGTGCCAGACCGCAAATGTCTCTCAAGATATTAGCAGGAGGATTGCCTTAGTTTCCAAATGAACATATTCAGAAAATAAAGTCTAGTTTTGTTCCGAAATAAAGGATGACACTAACACTCTGGAAATTATGCTGCACAGTCACAACGTTATAAGAAGGTGTTTCACTTACATCCGCAACTGAACACTACATCATTTAAAGAGATCAGGAAAAAGATTACGCAGTTCCTCTGAGGCTTTAGCTGGGGTTTCAAAACTGACCCATTTTTCATTATACCTCACGTATAAGGTTGTGGGGTAGCGCATTCAGAATGCTTTACCAGCTGCGACAAGTTTAGACACCACCGGATTAAATTCTTGCCTTTTCAGATGAACAGACTGGAGTAGATCCTGTGATATTCCTAATTTGCGGCCCTCCCATTGTATTGCCTCAACTTCCTTGACCTTAGCCAAGATATGCTGCTTATCCAGGTAACTGAGGAGTTTGAAAACCAGAGGTTGAGGAGGGGAGCCTGGCTGGGGGGGGATGCAAGGACGGATACGCTATTTCCACCACATAGATAGTACCATTAGGGGAGGGACCGGCTACTCACTCACAAAGTTTTTGTACAAAAGCAATAGGGTTACTGCCTTCTTCCCTCTCAGGTAACCCAAATACTATTAAATTGTTGCACCGACTGCGTCCCTCTAGATCTTCAAGTTTACTCTCCATCTTCTGAATCTTTTGCCTTAGTGTTGCATTCTCCAAATTAACTTTGTCCCTCCATTTGTCCAGAGATGTGATTCGGGTTTCAACATCACCCATCCGCAAATTAAGTGCATCTAGATTGCTTTTGATAGATTGAACATCCTCTGAGATCATCGCAATAGCATTCTGTAGGGGCTGCATCACTTCCAGAAAGCGCTCCTCCGTGAGCCCTACCGCGGGTACTGGAGAGCTACTCGATGCCATGGATTGCGATTTGGGCCTCTTGGGGGCCTTCTCCTTCTCTGGAGTTAGCAGTGGTGTGTGGCGCAGCGTTGCCTTCCGCATTTCCACCTCCATTTGCCTTCTCAATTTCATTGTTTGGGCACTCTAATAATGGTGAAGACAGGAGTCTGCTCTTGCAATTGCTGGAAAAAGCTGCTATCAATTAAAAATAATTAGTTTTGCCGGGGAGCGAGGGTAGGCAGAAGCTCTTATGCAGGCAGCCATCATGTGACCAAATTAGCCATTATAAAAGTCTTCATTTGCTCCTCTGCTGCTGATTTGAATCTGTTCGTGAATCTGCATCAGAGAAATCTGATGCCTCAAACTTGTCCTGCTCCTTAGAAATATACCGATGCCTAGAGTTCTCAGATGGTGCAGATAAATCAGTAATCACAACTTCTGTGGCAGACCTATATTTCTTTTTCAATAGAAAGAGCATTATCAGCCACAGACTGTTTTTGTAACACAACAGGATTACTTTCATTTTGAACAGTAGCCGCCAACTCCATTGTCTGTTTTTCCCCACAGTTACTCTGCTGCCTTTTTCCTTACTCTCTTGTATGCCAGTACTCACAGTCTGCTTCCCTCTAGTTTCTGCAGTCATGGTTTACATATCACCTGGGAGCCATGAGTTCCCATCCGACGTTGTCACCCAGCCTGCAGCCTGTAGGCAGCACTAACTCCACAGACTATTCTAAAGATTTATGCTGTAATTCTGTAGATTGTGCCTTAGGAAAAGGTCATCCATGCCTGATCCCAAGACTTTTGTTCCTTTTAACAGTTCCTGATTTTAAAGGAACTTTCCCTTTCCCTGAATATTTATTTGTCTGGAACCTAGCTGATTTTGCGGCACTCTGTCCTCCCAGTTTTATCACTCTGTCTTTCTGGCCACTAAGCTCTGCAATTCCATCTGCCATTGGGACACTGTGGACCCTGACACTCCATCTTTGCTGCTGCTCCAGTACACTAAAGCCCTGATTACACTGTTGACTTTACAGTGCATCAACCCATGCATACAGGTTGATGCACTGCAAAGCTAGCAGTGTAAATACTGCCAGGAGCACGTTAAGTGCCCGTTGGATCCTTTTTTGATCCGATACAATTGTGGGATCAGTAGCGGAGCAAGTGCATTAAATTGCAGTGCGAACATTTTGCTGCGCTCGCTCCACTACAAAGGCAGTTTTTACGTCAGCCTCCAGTGAATTCAAAGGCCCCCCCCCTTAGAGTGACCTGCAGCACTGCAAGGGCAGGCTATATAAATGTGAATGCAGCAGGCAAATCAGAAAGTGAGCAGTGCACAAGCCACAATGCTACTGCTATGTAAACAGGGCTATTGACTCCATTGCTCCTCCAGAAACATAAGTTGCTATTTCCTTGGCATTTCCTCATAAACAGTTTAAATCACATTCTGAACTGTAATGTAAAACAGAAATTCTGTGATAAAAGAAAAGGCATATTAATTCATACTGGTTCTATAAATACCCCCAATCCCACCCCTAAGAGTGGGTAACTTATTAATTCTCAAGAATCAAACAATGTTGCAAGAACTGGGAATATCTATTTATCCAACCAAGACACAAACTTAGTAAGGTAGTACCTCATAGTTCCCTACCCTGCTTTCCATCACTCAAATAGTGAGAGAATCTCATGAAAACCATGATTCAGGTCTTACATTACACAAAGTATTTGTTAAAAATTTAAAGTAAGCTGAAAATATATACTATCCATATGCAACTCAAGACTTGGTTCATCAATAGCTAGATTCTCCTCAAACCGGAGTAGGAAAGAAATGAGCCACTGTTATGCCTTCCACCAAAAAGAAGAAAACACCTCTAAGTGTATCAACCACTGATCAGTTGCTTTTTCTATTTTTTAACGTGGTAACCATGGGAAATGTTGCCACTATGTGTTGACAACCTTTTCTGGCAACATCTCAACATCTTTTCAGTAAAGACCTTGAATTTCATGACAAATCATTTGTTGTAGTCCTTCCAGAGGAGTAATTTTCTGTTGCAAACTAAACTGACACCTTACACGCCAAATACACCATTTATTATAATTAAACACCAGTCGTAGTGTCCCTGGGTAGAAATGTAACCACCTATTCTGCAAGGTAACATATACCAATATCTTATATGTCATTATGGCCAATTCAGGGATCAACCATGCCCGTGCCAACATTGGCCATACATTCTGTACATAGGGACATTTTATAAATAAGTGTTGCATAGTTTCTTCTCTGTCTATGTATGTAGTACGTAGGCAATACTGTTCACTTTGCTTTTTGTGATGGTGATTACTTCTAATGCTCAATTTTTTGTGGCAGCATAAACACACAAAATTCCACATTTTCTGAGGCAGTCTTGGGTCTAATATTTGATCCAATAATACTTGCTCCTCTATTAATGGTTGACATTTACAAACTAGATTGTAGTTAAAATGTTCATTAATAATTCTTTTGTAGCAATCCTTTCTAGTAGTTTGACAGATCATTGTTACTGTTACCGTCCAACACTTGTTTATTTAAAATGAGAAACCAAATCTTTTCCTATTGCTGGTTCCAAATTTGTAAATCCCCATTTATTCATCTCCCGTTTTTAAAGAGACTATGACATCTCCTGTGAAACAAAGTTCACCCATGGTAATTGTTGCTTCTTAATAACTGGTGAGAAATTATTATAAACAAAAACAGAAAAAGAAAAAAAAATATGTGATTCACCATATTTAAACCACCTAATTTAATGGGTTTAAAAGTGATTGCTCTCTTAATAGGATTTGATTGGCTCCCTCAAAGTAAGGGAAAAAATATACTGTATAATCTAACCTCTAGTTTAAAAGGTAATGGAAAAATATAACTAATATATAAAAGGATGGGAATAAGAAAGGTTTTAACTAGAAATACTCTTTTTTTCTTTGTCATTGGCCATCCCTTCCATTTTTAGCCTGTTGTTCAGCAGTGTCTAATGCTTCCATCCAGTTTATGTAAGCCAAATCTCCATCACAAAACAGGATACCCAATACTTTTATGGGGCTGGGGACCACATGTGTTCCTCTAATTAAAGGTACATTGGTACCACTCATATTCTTCAGCCAAAGGCACTTGCTTTTTGATATATTAAGAGAAGCACTTGATAGTCTAGAAAAATGTGACATAATATCTATCACAATGTCTACAAAATGATTATCTACTACCATTAAACATAAGTCATCAGCATAAGCCATAACACATGAGAATGCCAGACCCTGATTGTTTGCAATATGACATATTGATGTACTACGTTCTAACTTCCTTACGTAAGGATCTATACAAAAAATCTATAAAATGGGACTTAAAGGGCACCCCTGCCTCACACCTCATTCCAATGGTTTCGATGTCCCTGGTTGGCCATTAATCATGGGCTTAGTCATTACACCACTGTATAACAGCTTTATCCAATTCATATACTGTAAAGGGATACCATAGGTTTCTAAAACCACAAAAAGAACATCATGAGACACAGCATCATATGCTTTCACTTAGTCCAAACTTACAGTTCATCCTTGGGTATCATACCCAGAACAGATCTCTCTTAATAATAACAAGTTGTCTTGTGAAGATCTTTGTGGAATTGCGCTTGTCTGCATTGGCAAAATCAAAATTTGAGCTGTGTTCTTTAAATGATTACCTAGAATTTTACTCAGAAGTTTCCAATCCACATTTAATAAACTAATGGACTACCAGTTATCCAAATTTATTTTATCCCCTTTTTATACAGAAAGATTAAATAAGTTTCTGATATATCTCCCGGTATTTCTTGATGTGTCTCCAGAATATAATTAAACAACTGAGGATTGAGGAAGTGGGAAGGTTGTGTGAGGAGACTGGGGAGTCTGTGGCCTTCTCTGAGGTGCTCCCAGTACCATGTGCAAGCACAGTGAGAAAGGAGAGGATTAGGGAGTTGAACACATGGTTGGTAGAATGGTGTCGAACTAAGGGGTATGGGGTTATGGGTGGCTGGGGCAGTACTTGGGATAATAACAATCTGTTTGAAAGGGATAGGCTGCACCTGAGTTGGGAGGGGAAGGGGGTATTAAAGCAAAGACTGGGGAGGTATGTTGCAACAAAGGTGGATTTAAACTAGATAAGGGGTGGCAAGTGGACAGCAGGTAGGCAGGGATCCAATAGAGTGGAGTCACAGCCTACCTCCCAGGCTAGCAGAAAAGGACTTGGGGTGGCCAAAAAAGGAGGGAGTAGAAGGAAGGAGATGGAGGCCAGTGAAGGGAAGGGGGTAGGATGGAGGGTGGTCTAGTTGAGTGCAAGAAGCTTAGAAAACAAATTGGTTGAGATACAGGCACTCTTAGCAGTGTGGAGAGTGGATATTTCAGCTGTCACAGAAATGTGGGCAACTGAGCACCAGGACTGGGATCTGGCAATCCAAGGATACAAATTATACAGGAAGAACCATAAGGAGAGGAGGTGGGTGGGGTGGCAGTCTATGTGAGGGATGGGATCAAATGCACAAGGGATGAGGGGAAGAAAGGATAACAGAAGCAATCTGGCTGCAGCTCCTAGACTCAAGAGGTAGGAAACTGAGGTTTGGTGTAGTATACAGGCCACCATCCCAGTCTGAGGAGCTCGACAGGAAATTAGCAGGACAAATCAGAAAGGTATGTAGAAAAGGGAAGATGGTCATCATGGGAGATTTCAACTTGCCGGGATCTGACTGGAGCATTTTGATCGCCTCCAGTGCTAGGGAGCAAGTGCTCCTGGACGCGATCCAGGAGGGTCTCCTGACACAGTTCATTAGTGTATCTACTAGGCTAAAGAACACTTTAGATCTGGTATTGGCAAATGGGGAGGCAGTAAGGGAAATAAAGGTGGAGGACCCACTAGCTGACAACAATCACCAAACGGTGTGGTTTAATATCATAATGTGCAGGGAGCCAGAGAAATTAGTTACTCGGGTGGTAAACTTCGGGGGGGGTGGACTTTGGGAGGACACAGGAAGTACTGAAAGGGAAACTGGAGGGCATAAGGCAGGAGATGGACGTAGAGTAGAAATGGGATATTATTAAACAGGGGATTATTGAGGCAACAGAAACCTGCACCAAGACACAGAGTAAGAGGAACAGAGCAAGAAAACCATGCTGGTTGAACAGCGAGGTTGTGGAGGTGGTGAGGGCAAAACGAGTGACGCACCAGAGGTATAGGAGGATGGGGAAGGAAGTGGACAGGGAGGAATATGTAAAATCGTCCAGGGAGGTGACCAGAAAAGTGAAAGAAGCCAAGGCCCAGAGGGAGCTGAGATTAGTGCAGGTAATTAACGGGGGGAGGACTTTTGGATACATCAGGGAGAAAAGGAAGTGCAAGGAGACAATAGTGATGATAAAATGGGTGGGAAGTGTTTGGAAAATGGGAGAAGCAGGCAGAAGCACTGAATGCATACTTTTGCTCAGTGTTCACAGAAGAAAAGGAGGGACCACTACCACCATGGGCTGGGAGGGTGGGGACAGGGGAGAGGAGGTGACAGATGGAAGAACTGAGGCAAGTAGAGTCCTAGAGGGACTGAAGGCACTGAAGATAGACAAGGCACCAGGGCTGGATGGTATCCACCACAGGGTGCTGAGGGAGATGGTGGAGGTGTTAGCGGAGCCACTGGCGGATCTGTACAGCACCTCATTGGAGTCAGGATGTGTGCCACTGGACTGGAGGATGGCACATGTAGTACCATTACACAAGAGTGGGCCAAGGGACAAACTGGGCAATTAACAACCAGTAAGTCTCACCTCCATAGTGTGCAAACTCATGGAAATGATACTAAAGGAAAGACTGGTGTCATATCTGGAGGACAATGGCCTCCAGGATGTGAGGCAGCATGGGTTCATTTAAGGGAAGTCTTGTCAAACCAACTTGATACAATATTATGACTGGGTGACAGGTGAGCTGGATAAGGGTCATGCGGTGGATGTTTTTTACTTGGACTTCAGCAAGGCCTTCGATTCGGTGCCTCATGGGTGGCTTGTGGGGATGCTAATTGGTGTAGGGGTAGGGGCAAAAATGATGAACTGGATTACAAAGCTGTCTGAGTGGGAGGCTGCAATGGGTGGTGGTGAGAGGGGAGCTCTCAACTCCAAGGCCGGTGATGAGTGGGGTGCCACAGGGCTCTGTGCTGGGTCCAGTATTATTTGGTCTCCTCATTTCAGACATTGCACATGGGGTGGTGAACAAGGTAAGTCTGTTTACTGATGACACCAAAATTGGAGCAGTGGTGGATGGAGGGGAGGGATGGAAGCAGCTGCAGTGGGACCTAAACAAGCTGGAGGAATGGCCAGAAAGGTGGCAGCTGGGTTTCAATGCAAAGAAGTGTAAGGTTATACACTTTGGGGCGAAGAACCAAAGCAGAGAATACTGGCTGGGAGGGTTAAGCTGGGGATCGCTGAGGAGGAGAAAAACTCCAAGGTAATGATAACAGGGACCATGAACAACACTGCTCAGTGCAGGAGAGCAGCTGCAAAAATGAACAAAATGCTGGGGTGCATAGTGGGGTGGTTTTCATCCAGGTGAAGACAGGTACTCTTGCCCCTCTTCAGGTCGCTGGTAAAGCTGGACTTAGAGTATTGTGGGCAGTTTTGGAGGCCATACCTAAAGTGTGACATCAGGCTACTGGAGGGGGTGCAGAGGAGGGCAACAAAGATGATATGTGGAATGGAGGGGAGAGACTGTGAGAGCAGACTGGGATTCCTGAATATGTACACTTCGCTGGATAGAAGTGACAGGAAGAGACATGATAGAGACATTCAAGTATCCGAGGGAAATCAATAAGGATGAGGCAGATGGGGTCTTTAAGCTAAGGAGGGGGAAGGACACCAGGTGGCATGGGCTAAGAATAGAGGGGGGAAGATTTAGGAGGGACATGAGGAGACACTATTTCACAGAGAGGGTGGCAGCAAAATGGAACACACTACCAGAAAGGGTGGTATATCTGTGAACAGCTTCAAAAGGGCATGGGTCAGGGAACAGGGGAGAGTGAGGGTGGGGAAGATGGGAGTGGCAGTGGGATGACAAAGGGGAGGAGGTGGGGCAGCTGCAAACTAGGGGTGCTAGCTGCACACTCGAGCAGATTTAGATAGACCAGATGGTCTGTTTGTGCTGGCAGATTCATATGTTCATAACTGTGTTAAAAGTGGTACTAACACCTCCAATAATTTCTTATATATTTCAATGGGCAATCCATCAGGGTCCAGAGCAACCCCCCCAACCCCCCGGCTTGTTTTAATTGCTTCCCGAATTTCACTTTCTGAAATAGAAGCTGTCATAATCCCCTGTATATCTTGTGGCAAGACAGGTATATGGAGGTCCAAGAGAAAACTTTCAAGTTCATTTTTGTCATTCACTTTTCTAGCAAAAAGATTCATAGCATAATGGGAGGCTATGTTGTTCATTTCCAAATTATAAGATGTCATAGTCCCATCCAAGTTTTTTAAACCAGACAGATATTTGGAAGCCACTCTGTCTTTACAGCTGTCATATGGATTACCCTGGGTACCATATTTTTGTTCAGCCACTAAAGAGGCAGCACGATTATATCGTATGGTACTCATGTCTTTTTTGATGCGTATGATTTGATCCCTAAAATCCTGGCCTATCTCAAATGCCTGAGAGATTAAAGATTGTAATTGCCACCAGAGTTCCAAATACTGATGGTATTTTGTAGTATGTCGATATTTAGCCCATACTTTGAATAAGTTCCTTATTTCAAATTTGTTGTCTACCCACCATTCTGTAGTTGTGTCATATAAATCTAGAACAGATTTTCTCGCATACATCAATCCCTGTAATTCCATCCATATTTCTTGAACTTCCATTAAAAAATATATTTAGTCTCCACATTTGAGGTGTAACTGGTTTACTGACAGCAGCTCCAATTGAAATAACCAAGATACCATGATCAGTGGTTTCAATAGGGATCACCCTTAACCCCACACAGGTCACCCATTGTGAGATAATGAAATAATAAACTCTAGACTGTAAACCTTTGAAAAAAGTTTGGTCTGTAGGTCTATGTCCCCCGGCAGCCCTGTCCCTAAGGGATGCCCCTGCTGTCATCTTGTTTAAAAAATTTGAATCAGTGTATTATTTCTTGGTTAGTCCTGTCTTATCTCGTAAAGCTAAAATACAATTAAAGTCTCCACCAAATACCACCATTTTTATTTTAAATAGATATGGTTGTATTAATCGAAAAAGTTTTGTTCTGGTTGTATTTACTTGAGGTGCAAATATAAATTAATAAATCTACATTCCTGATGTTGATAATAAGTATCCAATAATAAAACCCTTCTGAGAGCCAAATCCAACAATCTATTAATTATTATCCCTGAAGTATTACTGTAAATAAAATACCTACCCCCAAAACTAAATCTTCCCCTATAGACCAGAAAGAAGGCCTTCCAAACCATTCCAGGGAATCTTGTGAAATGTCATGCACTGTGCATAATCTGGTATACTGTAAAAAAATAAACATGACAATTAAAACCCCTTAATACTGAACATGTTGTCTGATGCTGTTTATCATTCTTAATGCTATTTGCATTTAATGAGACTAATCGAAAATCTGCCAGAGAGTCAACCAAGTATAACTCCGATAGCATTTAGTCTGGGTCCTTCGTAGAGCTTTTCATTTGGACCTTCTTTTTGGTGGATGATCGTGAGTCCGTAGATAGTAAGTTAGTATCAGTTTCCACACAAGAGGCCACTGATGCCGTGTCTGATTCATCATCAGAATCTCCCCAAGACTTACGCTTTGTTAAGGCAATGTATTTATTCTCCGTGGAAATAGGGGTTTCAGCATTTCCTTGGGAGATTTTCAAAGTAGGTTTATTCCTAAAACTTCTTTTTAATGGAACTTGTTTCCACTTTTGGGGGGGAGGGGGTGGCATAGCATTTTCAGGCATAGGAAGGACTGAGATTTCCTCTACTTCCATTGATGGAGCACTGATCATGATGTCTGTCGCTTGTGCATCAATATTCTCATTGTGCATCCAAGTTAGTCATGGAGGCAGCATGCCCCATGTCATCTCCATGATTAGAGGTGGAATTGTCATTCAAGAAGGACTGGCCACGTGGAATGAATTCTGGTGCATTATAAAAATGCTTCTGCACTCTGCTCACAATGTCCTCCTGATATTTTTGTTCTTTTGATGTTTGATTATGGGCAGCTTTCATACAGTTGTGAAAAAAGTGTTACACTTCTCCACACAGGTTACAGCACACCTGTGTTGGACATCCTATGCTTGTGTGACCTATGCCCCCACATGAGGAGCATTTCAACTTGTCACATGAGCTACTAATGTGACCCCATGCCCCACATCAGAAGCTGGATTTAGGCTGGCCTGTGTAGAAGATGAATCCCATATCCCACCCAAGATGAAAGCAACTTGGCAAGTGTTGAATGCCACTATTCATGATTGGTAGATGTTCTTTTATTCTCCAGCCACCTATCCACAATTGTTCCTCATCCATGATGGGATCTGGACTATCTAATACATAACATCTCACTTGCAACCAGTGCAGGATATCATTAATGCAGACTCCTTCATTTTTAAAGAGTACTGTGATGATCGAAAAAGCTGGCTTTGTCAATGGAATGACAGAAAATGGTGACCAGAGTGGTGTGTATTGATCTTGCTGGTTCCTAGTCCAGAATAGTTCATGGTTAGCTGCAGTTTTAAGCTAACATCAAAATTAAAGTCACCAGCCATGTGTATCAGGAACTTCTTTTGCTTGAAACTGTAAACTGCCCTTAATCAAAGATCTTCCTACATACAATCAGGGAAAACCCCCAAGCCTCCCCTATAGCATTTCTTCATTTAGCTGACATTGGTGGGGCATTAAACAAACCTGTATATGATCTAGGAGGAGGAGCATTTTGATGTGATGCCTCCTGTTCAGGTTTGTTTATAGGTGTTTGTTCTATGGGGTGGGGGGCATTTTCTTCTCATAAATTTAAAGGTTTGTCAGTTTCAACCTGACCTGCTGGGGAGACTTCCTCTGTCGTCAGAGGAAGACTAGCATCCATTCTATCCCCATTCTCTGAAGGTAGGATGACAATGGGTGTTATTGGCATTTGTAAATCTGCTGTAAGATGATGGGGACTCTCCCCACCCAAAACTATTTCATTTACACCCAGCTGGTTGGCTAGGACTGGGCCCAGTGACATCTAGGGCTGATCTTGTTGGAGACTATGCACCCATCCAGCCTGCTCCAATGCATTGGCAATAGTTATACCAGAAACTGAAATGTTTGTGTAGAAATAGACATATGTTAATGTGTCCATTTCAGTAGAACCATTATAGGCGTCTTTTCTTTCAGGTTCCTTCTCTCTGACAGTCTCCCCAAGAGCCCCCTGAGTAAATATGTTGTCAGAAATAGACTCATTATTGATTGCACTATCAAATGCCTCCCATGTATCCCTGTGGTCTTTCCTTATCCACTTCTTTTCTCTTTTCTTTTTTCTTTAGCATTCTTTTTAACATGCAACAGTTGCTCACCCTGTTCTAAACACACTCCAGCATTTCCTTGCATGTCTGACTAGGTAGGCTGTACATCATGACAAATCATTTCATTATCCTGTATGTCAATACTATTTTGTAAAAGGTCATTTTCACCCATTACCTGTACTGTAAGTCCAAGTTATTCCATGTCCTTGGACTGAAATACTCAGTCACTGTTTCCAGTGGGGAAAAATTCCTGTGGTGCTGTTTGCAGTCCATCCTGTTAAGCAGTCCCTGCCTCAAAGTGATCCGAGGAATCACTCAAGTCTTGGGCTCTCAAGATTCATTCTTGTGCTGCTATAACATCCAGAAGTTGGCGCATTCTGTCCTCAAGCTCTAAAAATAAATCATCCTCCAAGTCCTGACTCATCTTCCCGACGTCAGGTAATACATTTCTTGGGTGTAGTTGCAGCTGCACCTGCAACTCGGTTTGTGGTACTCCTTTTACTTCTCATGGGCTAGAGGTTTTCAAGACAGCTTCATTCCCCATGCTTCCTTCTTCTTTGACCTCCATCTGTGGACTGCACAGGGCCATCACCAGCAAACTTGGCAGCAGCACTCCCTACTGAAGAGTAGGGGAATTTTCCCAGTGTCCTGGCCAAATTTCCCCCATTCACTAAAAATACCACCAACAGCTTAATCTGGTTCAATGTCAGTTAGCTTCCATCTGTATCCCTCCTTCCCCAGGACGAGGTTGAACATAGGCATAATTACCTAGTCCTCCTTTCCCGGTCAACACAAAAAAAATAAAATAAACGTATGCCAAATCAATGCCATAATTTTTTTTTTACTGACCCTTTTACCACTGGCCAAAATACTATGGCCCTTTTCTATAACTTTTCATTCATATGTGTGTGTGTGGGGGGGTTACTGTCAGCATCCACCCTACCCCATCCTCAATGATTTCTGTGGCTTACAGCAACCCTGTGCCCCACAGCACAGTTGCAGCCAAAGACATGGTCAGATATTTCCTAAAATGTCTGTGATCTCTCTGGAGAAATTTCTGCAGTACCGCTAAAAGGCCATTGGAGAGAATCTCTTTAAAAATATTGTAAAATATCTGGATATTGGCTACAACTGTATCATTATTTGGCTGGCAGAAAGTTGAGTGGACTCATAGACACAAGGCAAACTGTTCATGTGGGGATTCTTGTCAGCCAGGCAGTCAAGGTAGTGCTGACTGCTGCCTGAAACTACAACCAGATTGGCTGCTGTTCCCCTCTGAATGGATCCTTTAACCTTAGTGGCCCAATAAGATTAAGGGAACATAACTATTGGCTTTCATGGCTCATCACAATTTTCCTACTGTTGAAGTCATGTATATGCTGAGATCCTGGCTCAGTGAGGTGAGGTGAGAGACAGCTAAAGATCTAAGACTGTAGCTCATGATGCAATACCTATCACTATCAGCTCCCTCACTTAATCACTAGCTACAATTGTATTATAGTTGCCAGTGCCACAGACCCACAGTTGTGTTAGTGTTGCCAGTGCCACCGACCTAGGGCCAAGGCTGAGAATTGATTTCCTTTCACAGATTTCCAGACTCACACATCTAGCAGTCATGGAAAAAAGAGATTTGTCTGGCTGCCCAAACACTGAATGCCATCTGGATGCTGTGGTTGAGTAAGCCATGCAATTGTGAAGTGCTGCTGAGAGGATATCTTGAATAAAAATGTAAACGTTCAGAGACTTGGTGCTGTGCTTTGGCTGTTTGCTTGGGGTTCTGGGCAAGCCTGCCTGCCAGGGTGTCATAATGTGCAGCACAAAAAAAAAATGCTCAAAAAATTATTTACTGAATTTATTGTATTATCTGTAATTCATGACAAGAAAACAAACAAACTTCAAATTGGAGAGCCTGTCTAACTTTTGCGACTCTACACAAATCCCCAAAAGTAAATTACAAACAATGGCCATAGCCAATACTGACACATTGGACAATGAGTGCAGAACAAAGCTGGAAATCTGTGCAGAGAATTTGGACCAGAAGGCAATGTTGCTATGCATACTAGGCCATGTTAGTCAGGTCAGAGTCAGACTACATTAGTGTGAGTTTAATTAAAATCATTGCTTTCTGTGTGCCTCAGCATTCTGCTGGCACAGAGGCCCTGTAAAGGCTATATAACTTAAAAAGGTTTAAGGATCTTTAAATCCCAATTTTTAAACACCATGATAAAACCCTGCTAAGAACTAGGCTTTAGCACATTTTTTAAAACATGATATTTTTATCTATAGTACCGATGAGCGCAGTGTTGTTTTCAATTTTTTAATCATTTGTTTGTTCACCTTGGGATGCCAAGCCACCCCATCTGACTAATCCAGGGCTTATATTGCTCCTTCTCACCCTCTACCAGAGGGTCTCTTCAGAGGTGCCTAAGTCACCAGTGCAGAGCCTGCATAGGGTCAGGCATCATCCTAGGCTGTGGCTATTTCCCCTTCACACACTTTTTCACCCCAGTAACCACCATGCATGTCATGGGCACAATGTGCATACTCCACCTCTGTGGCAACACCCCCAGCATCCAGTCTGCAGTCTGTCACCCCATGTAATCCCTCTATACTGCTGCCTGAATTTGTCTAGGCAGCAGACAAGCAGTGGGATGCTGTAACCCCCCCACCCCAAGGGAGGAGAGCTGTCCTGGGGATGCTTAATCTTCCCCTGACCAGCCCCTGAGTGAGTTCTACCCATTTAAAAAACAAGGGTCACTAGCATGGCAAGAGCTGATGCAGGAGGTGAGGCACCCTGCGCATTAGCCATCCATGCCATTGGGCCAGCTTATGGTCACATTGTTAATCCTCAGTTAACCACACAGTGGAAGTGTGGCCCACCCAGTATCTGCAAAATAAATGAAATACCCAAGAGGAATCAAGCTCTGATACCTATGAATAAGTCTATGCCACACATGGAGACATAAAGACCCACTCTCTAGAATCTGTTTTCAAATTTTTTAATAAAATTATTTCAGTATGTTCACCAAAATAATTATCAGTGTTTTGTAGTTTGCTCACTCCTTCCTTAGGATCTATGAACAAGTATTCTACATTTAGTAAAGTTATTTTCAATTTTTTAACACTTACATAGAAAAAAAGAAAAATCCTGAATATATGTTTTTCTATTATGAACATTTACACTTTCTTCAAAGTAATACATTTAAATTAAATAGTTTGCTGAATGAGGGTATAGGGTGCCCCATTATGAAATCCATTTAGCTATACAGCTAATAATTCCTTAAAAAATGTATTTCATCCAATGTATATCACATTGTAAGTTTAAATAACATTTCCATCTTTTTTGGTAGAGCTGGATCTCCCAAAGTATTTATTCTAATTTAATTCCATACACAACTGCAATAGAGTGAAAATGGAGATTTATTTTGTGTTGCTTATTTGTACGTTAATAGCAGTTACAGTATATAAAAAAATATTCAAGGTTTTATAAATACTGTCTCACCTGTTCTGTCTCTTTACATTTTTCATTTTGGTTTGTGTGTTATCAAAAAAAGGGGTTTTACTGTTTTTTTACTGCACAAAGACAAAAATATAGTACGTTACCTTTCCATGTTGATAAGGCTGAATGCAAAATATTTAAATAATTCATAATACTATTACATTTTCACTAGTACAACTTTCCAAGAGAAGCCTCTGGCTTCTTCTTGGCCCACACTTGTTGAAAATAAATCATTATACAATGGCATAAAATAATCTTGGACTCTGATTGGTCCATCTGTTAGTTCAGAGACTGAGCCAGCGAGCCTGCCCAGGAAATGGATGAATCAACAAGCACATCCATTATCGCGTGCCCGTAACACTCGTTCGCACTTCAAACCACTTTCCTCATCTGTTTTCCTTTTTAACTGCAGCATGTAAAATCACTGGCAAAACATCCTTCCTATCCATTTTTCATTTCATTTTTACACATCCACTCAGCAGCGGCACCAGGTAACGGAGCTGAACGGGGGGCGAGGGGTGGAGCGATATTCTGGCAATGTCCGATTCAGAAACAGCATAAATGCTTACTAACAAAAACACAGAAGGAAACAAACTGTAAAACATGCCAAAACAGAACATAAATGCAAGACATAAGGGCATACTAACAGTGAGTGACAGCACAGCCCTGAGTTAAGGTTACCATGCAGACTGCAGAGGCAGAGGAAAAACACAGCTCCACCTGCTGACTAAAATAAATCAGCACTTTTTTTTGTGAAGTAACCCTACCCATTCCAAAAACTGCTTAAAAATGTATTTTAAATGTAGTTTTTAAAAAATTATTTATTTGTTCTACACAGAGCTATTGTATATCATATTGCACTCCAGGTGGTGTTGTGTTAGACATCGCCACTTCCTGGGTGATTAGTCACACTTGGCCTGTGGCCTCGTGCCTAATCACCCCAGGCGTGACGTTATCCCAGCAATACACACACCCTGGAGTGCATTATTGTTTAATTTAAGTCTCTTAAGCAGGGTTTTAAATAATTGATTAACAGTTTTTTCTTGGGACTATACTAACTGTACAGAAAGTATTTATATAGATTCTCTAGAAGTGCTGTGTTTGTTAAACACAGTGAGGCAAGAACTATGTATTTTCACAATGATTTAGCACTTTTATGAGCAAAACGCTAATCAATTTTTAGAGTTAAATAAATCCTTGCTTAAGTGTTCAAAAGAACATATCTCACTCTATATGAAGTGACAAATAAAAAGCATACAGTATAGTATGTTACCTACCCCAACTGGGTCTTCAGTGCTTAATAGGTTATGGTTAACTAATTCCCCCTCCCCTCCCTCCACTTCAAGCTCTCCTCTCCCTATTGCCACCCTCCAAATACTACTCCCCTATTACATTTTCCCTCTCTCCTACTCCTCCTTCTTCCCATCCTACTCCCCATTATGCCTATCTTACTGTAATAAGCTAACTAATACCTGACTCCAGCGTACATTGTACAATGCCTCTGATATGTAAATGTCGCACCCTCTTATTTAATCTGTTCATTCATCTGTCTTGTTTGTACCAAGTACTATCTCAATTCTAACTTTATCTTTATTAGTTTCTACAGGTGCCATTCTGCCAATTCTTTCTCCCTTGTAATTACTTGTACAGTATCTAGGCCTACTAACACATGCATTGTATCCTATGTAATCTTTTATTGTTACCCTGAATGTACTATCTTCTGACGTGGAACCTATGTAAAGAGCTTTCACTTAAAGGCATTCAGTTCGAGATTCCAATAAATAAATAAATGTATGTGCTCTCGTGAATTTCAATCTATTGCTCAGTGGCTGCTATTTAAATTTCCCACTGTTTAGTGATGTACATGCATTTGCTCATTCCCTTAGATAGCAGTGTGAACTATTGCTGTGGCTTTCTTTTCTGTTGCTACTTGTTACATATGTACTAAAATAATGCTTAACAAATTCCATGTCAGTGTGTAAATGTTAGCAGAAACATAATGCTACAATGTTTTATCTTAGTCTCTCATGGTTCTATTCTTATTACAGTGGTTTAAAGTTATAATTTATTTAACATCTCACCTTCTTATGTTTTTTGGTTTTTCTCGGGTGTGGATGCTAACTGCTGCACCTCTCCATCTTTAAATGATGCCTGGTTACCATAGAGCTATCATTCAACTGCACTAGACCCATGCATATGTGAATTGAAGCAATTTTAGGACTTAATCAATTCATTCAACTTTTTTGTCCGAATGACTTGTGCAAATGCATAGGGCATTCATGAATACTCTGTTTCCTATTTTCAATACTTGAATGTTTTAGACAATAATGTATTTTTAAATGGAGCTAAAGGAAGATACAGGTGTTAGTTAACATAGTGTTAATTACATTAAATCCACAATGGGGCACAAACCCATCTAAGGGCATTCTTTCAAATGTGAACTAATTTAAAATTGCATATTTGTAATTTAGATCTCTGGACCAGAGGACAGAACTGGAACCACAAAGCTAAACTCTAGGGTGAAGCTCTGAGTCCCAACCCATCCAGTGACACCACTTGTGTGTAACTGTAAGGTGGCCAGCTCCCTGCACTAGTCAAATTGCTATGTGGACCAGAGGTGGTCAATCATTGTCACGTGGATTGGGGGTCTCTAGTTAATGTGTGTTGACAAGTCTTATGTTTGAAAAATAAGGCTAGTAATAAACAGGGGATAATAGACATGTAAACATCTTTTAAATTATATGCTTATTCAAAAATCACTTCTTATACCTGTTAAAACTTCATTTAGCTCGACAAAATCTACCCAAACTATTTTTTCATTTAATCCCTATCGTTTGTCTAGTGTGCCAAAGTGATCTATCCAATGGGCTTCCTTAATAGAAGCCACCTCTCCAAATTCTCCCCTCATGGGATTATCAACTTTTTCAAGTCCTCAAATCAAACAGTTGTCACACTGGGACCAATTCTCAAAGCCCTTAGAAGGATGTAAGGTGCCTGCAACAAACATTTGTTATGCAAGTGGCACCTTGCATCAAAAGATGCACCTGTTGCTATTTGAAAAAGCAGCCTACATTACACACAGGCTGCTTGCATCAAAGGGAGGGGTTGCACCAGCCTTGACCCACAAAATGGGCTGTGGTATGGTGCTAGGGGTCTAGCGGCAAATGCAGGCTGCCTTATCCCCTCATTTAGAATTCCAAAAACCCTCCCAGAGGGCAACGGTCTAAGTACCATTAAACCAAGCAAGGGCTGATCAAATGGTACTTTGAAATCGTCTGGGATGGTGCACCTATGTGCTGCCCCAGCCAAGTCCAGATCCCTGGTACCATAAGAAAAAGAACCCTCCTGATGGTCTAAGAGATCCCTGATCAGACCCAATCCATATGTAAATAAATGTAACAAATGTTCCCTGGTAGTCTAGTGACCACCATCTCAAGACCCGATCTCTGGTACCATAAGAAAAAGAAACCCCCTGGTGGACCAACAGACCCCCAATCAGCCCTGATCAATATATAAATAAAGTATAACATGTTCCCTGGAAATCTAGTGCTTCCCCCAAGCCCCAATCTCCCATTATATTACTTCGAATATCCCTGCTGGTCTAGTGGACTGCCCTGGCCCTGATCCCCTGGTAAATGAAATTCCCCAAAAATAGGTGATACCCGCACTACCTGACCCAGTTACCCATTGGTTAGCCCATGCCTAACTGTGATGTCTTTAGTTCCCTAAATTGGCACTCTTATGAAGGAAGGTTCAGTTATCTGCTCCATTGTCTTGCATTCAAGTCCCTAAAAGCCTTTTAGATCAAAATACTTCTACTACCCGTACCCACTTATTCTCACAGGACAGCAGATTTGAAAGAAACTGTAATCTCATTTCCTACAGGACTTAAAAATATTTTACAAAGCAAATAATAAAATTAAAAAAGAAAAACATTGGCTGGGTGATACATTTGTTACACTAACATACAGGGAGAACATCATTGCTTGAATAACAGATGTTACTGCCTCTAACCTTCCAACAGAAACAAATGATAAGGAACATAAACACTGTTAGGGTTTGATGTTGTTAGATATCTTTATAAAGGCAGTTGACCATTTTACCATAAAAAGGCATTCTGTGTCTCATACAGCTGTAACATTATTCTCAAGTCCTTTGTGTGCTACAGCTTCTAAAACGGACTTTGCAGTTCTCTTAGAAAAAAACCTGAGAATTCAGTTGTTAAATAATAAGAAACATATTAACTATACCTAAACAGGATATAGGGGCCAGTATTATAGCCTAGAGGTTAAAGTAACAAGTTTCAAACTTCCAGCAGGCCTAGGTTTGATTCTGCAAACTCTATTTGCATGTTATGTGTCTCTGAGCAAGTCAATTAACCTCCTCAGTGCTCTCAGGGTGCCACAGAAAACGAGCATTGTGGCCTGGTGGGTCTTACCTGTTTACTGAAGAATAAAAGAAATGCAACAGACAGGGTTTGATGTTGTTAGATATCTTTATAAAGGCAGTTGACCATTTTACCATAAAAAGGCATTCTGTGTCTCATACAGCTGTAACATTATTCTCAAGTCCTTTGTGTGCTACAGCTTCTAAAACGGACTTTGCAGTTCTCTTAGAAAAAAAACCTGAGAATTCAGTTGTTAAATAATAAGAAACATATTAACTATACCTAAACAGGATATAGGGGCCAGTATTATAGCCTAGAGGTTAAAGTAACAAGTTTCAAACTTCCAGCAGGCCTAGGTTTGATTCTGCAAACTCTATTTGCATGTTATGTGTCTCTGAGCAAGTCAATTAACCTCCTCAGTGCTCTCAGGGTGCCACAGAAAACGAGCATTGTGGCCTGGTGGGTCTTACCTGTTTACTGAAGAATAAATGAAATGCAACAGACAGGCTAAAATATTATATTTATCTTAAAGTGTGAGGTTTTATGACCATAACTACTGAGTTATAGTGGAAGGAGTGAGTTATGAAAATACTGCCCCCATCACAAGCAATGATTAACAGTGTATTTTGAGTTAGGCCTTTGCATACCTGACTTCTGTGACATCATTTTACACAGTCAGCCATGTAAAGGGGATAATTTAGCCCAATAATTTACCAGTAAAAAAATTCTGAATTCACAGTTATAGATTTTCAATCAGATCTTTGTGTGAAGATGTACATGTTTCTTTTGGAGTTCAATGGCGGCCTTCAGTGCTGTACATGCATATTGTGATTTCATCACCTTAGTGAATACTGCTCTCAGATTACACTCATAATTGCAATAACAACCTCACAATTGGCTATCTCCTTGCTCAATACCTCTAAGAAATTTCACTTTCCTCCCAAACGAGCCATTTACCTTAGGCCAGAGAAAGGAGGCAGCATACATTCCTTTAACCCAATTTGCAAAGGTTTCTGGTATTCCAAACCCTAGTAATGTTGAGAATGAGAAGTGATGGGACAGTCTGTCGAAGGCTTTCTCCTGATCCAGGCTCAGCACATAACCCTGCTTCCCCTTTCAAGTTCCCTTTATAAAAGGTTTCCTATAATATGACCAAGTTGTCCTGTTGCTTCCTATTCTGAATTGCACATGTTTGGAAAGGACTGATCAAAAGATGGGCTACCTTATTCAGTCTTGCTAATAATATCTTGCTCAAGATTTTAAAGTCTGAATTTAACAGGCTTGAAGACCTCCAATTTTCAGTGTCTTCCCTTACACCTTTCTTGTGTATGAGCACTAACACTGCATCCATCAAGGAGGCTGAATATGTGGAAGTCTGCAACATATGGTTATACAGAATCACTAATGTGGGTGCAAGATTGTCCATAAATGTTCTCTAAAACCCTGTTCCCAAACCATCAGATCCAGGAGCCTTAACTTCCTCTATTGTAGCTTCTGTAATTAACTCCTGAGCATCCTTATCCTGGTCTCTTGGCAACCCTAAAGATTCCAAAAGTTCTTGAACCTTTGGTTTGGGGGGGGGGGTTACCAAAGGTTTGGGTAATCCGCTCCTCCACTACTCCTAGTAGGTCTAAAGGGAAAGTAACTAGTTCTTCTGAGGATGAGACTAGATGAGTTATTACCCTGTCCTCAATTCTTCTTTTGGTTCTCTTTATAAGGGTCAGGACCACCTTTTGTCATCTGTGTCCCAAACCTGAGTTCTTGCTGTAGAGTTTTTGCCCTATCATGTTATAGGTCTTTCATCTGGGTTTTCAGATTACTAACCTGCTCATTCAAGTCCTGCCCTGTCAAGTCTATTAAGGAAATAACCCTTTGCAACAGCTGTCTAAGCTGCAAATATGTTAGGTATTCAGATGTGGATCTAGCCCGTGCCCTTTGCTGAAAAAAGGAGCACCATGTTTTCTTTGAGTCCTCTCACTAGTCTACGAGCTCAGAGTAGCACTCAACCACTGTCAGCCTTGCTGCCTTCTCCCTTTCCCACGCTTTCTTTACCCGGGGGTCAGTTGGCACTAATTCATCCAACTTCCAATATTGTTTTTTGCATTGTGGGGAAGTCCCTGCTTGTGTACCTATTTTAACAATCATCTGGTCAGAAAACTTGCAAGCTATAACTTGCGCCTCTTGTACCTTTAACTCTGATGAAAGAAATATAAAATCTATCCTTGTTTTTAACACCCTGTTATGGAGGGTAAAGCCACCCTTGGGGTGTATTTCCCTGTAGGCATCAATGAGCCCTGTATGATTCAGATTGTTATTCAAAGCATTTGAGTCAGAAAAGATTTTCTCTGTTTGCATGTCTCTATCTGCCCTGGAAAGGCCACAATTAAAGTCCCCTAGCCAATACACCAGTCTGGAAGTATGCAAGAAAGGCTGAATTTCTCTAAATAATGCTACCCTTTGGGCTTTTGTCTGTGGGGCATATATAGCTATAACCCTACACCTACAAGGGTGAATGTCCACCAAATGAGACACTTTGAACCGATAGTTTGAAAATAAAATACCCACCCCATCACATACCTCTATACCTGATGACCAGAAGGAGGGATCTAGTGGCCATGATTTTGAGGCTTGCTATAATTCATAATTAGTCTTCAGCCAGGTATCTAGTACACAAATGATGTCACACTGAACTCTCCTCAAACATAACATAGCTCCAGAACACATCCTCTCATTCTTTATGCTGTTGATATTAATAGTACAGATGGTTAGTCTGTCAATCAGGAGGTTTATTTAACCCCTGAAATGAAGTTTAAGGGGTCTTAGAGGTCCTACGCTGCCTGGGCCATTTAGCTATGGACCCCTCCCCACTCCCTTTTGTGTCTGTATTGGATGCAATAGAGGAGGAATCTGATTCCTCACAATCTGAATCTCTGTCAGTTCCCTCTTTTGATAATGTAGCATATTTATTCCCTGATTTCCAGGACCCTGCTCCTTGTCCTATCTTGGGTACATTTTGCTTGGCTTTCAAAGTTCCTATTCGACCTGCTCTAGGTCTCTTTTTGAAGGAGACTGTTTGAAAGGCCCCATCCTTGTCCACTTGGGGGGTGGCATTTCCCTTTTCTCCACATACACACTCTCTTTTGGCCCTTCTGCAAGAGGCCCTGGGGGATTCCCTTCTACCTGAGATGCCTCCAGGCCTTGCCCATCTACTTCAACCTCCATTTGGTCTGTCTGTATTGTTTCTGCCTGGGTCTGGTTTGTATGCGTGGCACTATTTTGTAAGGCATGAGTAGCCACCCTTTAGGCCTGTTAATGTTGGGCCCCATTTAGTATCCCTTTCTGAGATGGACAATCTTTCTGTTGTGAGACGCCCATGGGCATTGCCCATAGGCATATCCTGTTCGTTCACACAAGTTGCATTTACACATGTTCAGACATGCAGAGGAAGCATATCCGAACCCTAAGCAGTGGCTACAACAAGAAGAGTCACAGGCCTAGCTAAGATGAGCTCTTGAGCCACACTTGAAACATGATCGAGGCTGTCTATTATAGAAAATTGACCCCCTGTCCTTCTCCCCAAAAAAGGAGCTGGGCAAGTACATGGGGCCTGCGTCTGATGAGTGCAGCTTGAACTTTATATGCCATCCCCCATCCCATATTAGTTCTTAATCTAGTGTGGGTGTGGGTTTCACCATGATATCACAGTGTTGCCGTAACCAAAACAAGATGTCTCCTATATGGACCCCTTCATTTCTGAACATCACAGTAATTGTTTTTATCTGTGGTTTCTATCTGCGGTTTCATTAGTGCTATAGCGTAGAAGGGCAAAGAAGTGCAAAATCATGCACATAGGAAAGAGAAACCCTGAAGCCACCTATAGGCTGGGAGGGGAGTTGCTGGCAGTCACATGGGAAGAAAGAGACTTGGGCGTCATCATCACCAATGACCTGAAATCATCCAAGCAGACCACTAAAGCAGTAGGTAAGGCTAGAGGGATGTTGGGGTGTATTAGCTGGGGTATCACAAGTCAGAAGAGGGAGGTAATAATCCCTCTTTACAAGACACTGGTTAGGCCCCATCTGGAGTACTGCATGCAGTACTGGAGGCCACACCTTCACAAGGACATTAACCAAATCAATCAATCAATCAAGTCTTTATTTAACCAGGCATTCATCGTTGAGCAGAAGCTCATTTGCAAGATGGACCTGGGTGGAGCATGAACAATTGTATATACAGGTCAACACAGGTATTTACAAGGCAATACAGATAATACTCTTTACAGAGAGGAAGAGAAAGAAGATCATGTGTACATAGAATTATACAGATATTATACAGATTACACAGTATTTACATACATAGAAGTGTCTATAGGAAGATAAAGCAGGTTATCTAAGGTTGCAGGAGGAAGTAATGGAAGAAAAAAATAAAAATAAAAATATACACCAGGTAGAGGTGAAGGTAGGGGGGAAGAGAGGGAGGGAAGTAGGGGGAGAAAGGCTAGGAGGGCACGGTGCACAGAAAGGAGTTGGTAAGCTGGATGTAGAGAAGGTGGACGGAGAAAGGAGTATGTGTGAGCCCCAGGATTGAATGCTATAAGACACGTGGGCATGGTAGGATGTCACAAACTCCAGGGTAGTGAGCTCCTATCCGAGGTTGGGAAAGCAAGAATAAGGGATGGATGGCCTAGTGTTGATAAGACAGGGGGATAAGAGAGAGAACAATTAGGCTGGTGAGGAGCAAGCTGGGGGGGTCAGTACTTAAAATTGGGTCTAGGCGTGGCTATATACCAGTACTGGGTCTGAGTGGGTGAAGCAGTTACATACTTCTCTGATTGTATGGAAATAAAGCATCTTGAAAGCATTTATACCGATTAGAGTGCTTAATTTGAGGGTTTTTTGTAGATCGTTCCATAAGGTAGGTAACACGAAGCTTATGGCTGCCCTGCCGAAGTGGGATTTTGCTTTGGATACTTTAAGTGTAATAGCTGAGTAACTTCTTAACGCATATTTCCCAATTATACTCAGGGGAAGACAGCAGGAGATATAGTAAGGCAGCTTATTAGAGATGGCTCTATAGGTCCAGAGAGCGGCGCTTCTGTGGCGCTGAACTTTAGTGATGTCCATCCCACTGCCGCATATAGGGTGCAGTGATGTGTGCTCAAGGGGAGTCCCGTTATAAACCTCAGTGCTCGGCGGTAGAGTGTGTCCAGTTTAGCCATGTAAGAGTTGGGGCATTGGCTGTAGAGGAAGTCAGCGAATCAACCAATGATAGAAAAATGGATTGGACCAGTTGTTTCTTGGCATCTCTGATGAGAAATTGGCTGATTCTAAAAAACAGTCCAAGCCTTTGCCGAAGTCGTTTTAGCAAGTCCTCGATATGTTCAATGAAGGAGAGTCTTTGGTCTATCCAAACTCCCAGATACTTAAATTTTGTAACAAATTCTAGTTTTTCACTTAGAACTGTGGTAATTTGGGGAACTGTCCCACTGGACACAGGTTTAGCTGTACGGATAAAAGGAGAGAGGACCATCGCTTCAGTTTTTTGGGCATTAAGGAGTAGCTTTTTTTGGAGGAGTTGGCTTTGCAAAAGGTTGAATTCTGACTGTAGGTCATTGCAGGCAGCTTCAGGTGTTGGGCGACTCACGTAGAGAACTGTATCATCCGCAAACAGATGGATGTTGGCTTTTGGATGTTGGCAAATTGAGGCAGTTCAGAGAAGGGCAACCAAAATGATGCAGGAACTGCATCAGAAAGCATATGAGGACAGATTAAAGGAGCTCAATATGTATACCCTAGAGTAAAGGAGGGAGAGAGGTGATATGATTGAAACATTCAGATACCTTAAGGGCATTAACAAGGTGAAAGAGTCTAACATGTTTCAATGTAAGAAAAATAGCAGGACAAGAGGACACAACATGAGATTAGAGGGAGGCCAACTAAGGGGCAATGTGAGTAAGTTCTTTTTCACAGAAAGGGTGGTGGATGCATGGAACGGCCTTCCTCAGGAAGTGGTGGATATGAATACAGTGCAGGGCTTCAAACATGCATGGGATAGGCATAAGGGAGCAATACAGATGAGTATAAATAGATAGGCCATTGACAGAGCAAAGGCTGATGGCACATTCATAAGGTAGAAAAAGAAATGGGCACACTGGATGGGCCTTGTGGTCCTTATCTGCCGTCAACTTCTATGTTTCTACAGTATGTTTCTATGATCAAAGCAGGGGTATTCCTAAGTCTCTGGTGCTGGGCCCATAACTGTTCTAAATTTGCTACACTCTTGAAACTGATGTCATAGTTCCCATTTCCTATACTTATTAGGGCAAAGATTTCGGATGAGAAATATCTCATGGATGTTTTTAGTAGGTTCCTGGCTATGTGCATTCTGCTAAGTGGTTCCTCCAGTCGTCCCTTGTATAAGAGCCTGACCATATTGCACTAGGGGACCGGCTTTCCCCATGTGGCAAAGAGGTCAGACATCTTAAGGACTGGTGCTGGAATTTCATTCTCTACAGTACCTTCCTATCACCTTCTATCTGCTTTACAGTGTCAATTCCACCTTCAACAGTTTCCCCTGCATCAATTCCCCCTACTGCAGTATCAATTATGTTTTTTTCAACCACCTGTATAGGTAAATTATCTTTGTTAATATCCCCCCCAACAAGTACAGTGTCTTTTAAAACTTTACCCCGTGGTGTGGTGGAGCTCTCTTGTTGCATCTTGTTGATGGCCACAGAGTTCAATAATAAATCCTGGTGTGAAGAGTCCTTTGGGTCAGGTGACCATTTTCTACTCCCAACCTCCAGGCTTTAATGTGATTCTGGACCAGTTTATTGCCTCCAACTTTGCTTCCATAATGTCCCCCCAGTCTTTATGACACAGTCTATCCTTGAAGGAGAAAGTTTGTTCTGCTACTCCTTGCCTCGGTGCACATTTGGGTGGCTCCTGCCTAGCCCTGGAGTGTGTGTGAGCAGCTGATCCAGGCCCTAAATGCTGCTTTAGGGGTTTCTGTGTTTTTTCATGCTCCTCAGGACTAAGAGGCTTTCGGCACACAGGCAGATCTCTGTTTAAGCTGCCAGCCTCTGACCATTCTTCTCCCTTCATTTTCTCCACAATTCTCATTTCCTCAGGACTCCCCTGCATGCCTGAGGGATGAGTCATTTTAGTAGACGCTGTCTCCTTTACACTGACAGCATCAGTCGGAGCTTCATTAGATGTCTGACTGTGCTGCAGGGAAGAGAGCATGTCCCCAAGCTCTCGCAGCCTTCTCAATTGTTTTTCTTTTTCTGCGGTTAAAAACTCCTTTCTCATTTGTTTTATCAACATTTGTTCAGTATCATGGGAGGCAATGAGTACAGCTCCAACCTTGTACTTTGCATTGTTCTCTGTGCCTAATTCAGACATTACCTCCATTCCTTTGGTAAATTCCATCTCTAAAACATTCAAATCATTCTGGGTTCCAGGGGATGATTCAAAATCCATGCTTTGAGAGGAGATTTACACAGAGTCCTCCTCGCCCTCCTTTTCTGTCAGCATCTCAGCTGGACTGGCCATAGCGTAGGCCAGACCAGAGGTTCTCCCTACAGTTAAGTTGGGGAGTTTTTATTAAGGAATAAAATATTGCATACAGTATTACATAAGAAAACTCATAAAGGAGAGAAGAGGAAACAAAAATCACAATGAAAGTATATATACCAAGCAAAACAAATCTGAAGGGTATCAAAGAGAAACAACTAAAGAAAATTATATATCTAGTTAATACCCCTCTATCAAAAATGAATAATCATCATATCAAACTATTTTCTAAAATTTGATTTAAATAGGAACAACCTACTTAATAAATTGTGTTTCTCTTCCAAATGAAATCACTTCCTCACTTATATTTTATAAATATTTGAAAACATTTCCACCATTTAAAAACTTTATCTCTTGGGTATGACAATGAATCATTGGTATACACTTTATCCATTGCTTGAGAAACCAAATGACTAAATACAGTGTAGGACATCATCATTTGATGGATAACCCATTGACATCTTGCCTGCCACACATAAAATCTCAAACAACAAAGTAATGACATACATGTGTCTGGATGCAAATGACAGTACCGATAAGGAAGAATACCTATTATAAAGATTTCATAAGTCAGACTCTGAAACCACTCCATGTTCCATCTGGAACCTAAAAATGGCCATAAAAGTTTTGAGTAGGAACAGGAAAACAAAAAGTGGTCCATAGATTCTTCAATATTAATACATTCAAGATAGGGACAATTCCTCTCTGCCAATCCCTTATGTTTGGCATTACCTCTAACATTCAATCTCCCATACACTGTGAGCCACACAATTTCCCACATGTGTTGCAGAACTCTTTTGTTAATAAGTTGCTTCAAAATTAATG
The DNA here is from genome assembly GCA_016271365.2 of Neoceratodus forsteri. Lineage (NCBI taxonomy): Eukaryota > Metazoa > Chordata > Ceratodontiformes > Ceratodontidae > Neoceratodus > Neoceratodus forsteri. Next base: position 981,552,541 of record CM028131.1, on the reverse strand, counting down.
GAGAAGAGCCAGGAAGGCAATTCTTAAAACAGGGTTCAGTGGGATACACCTGGGTTAGAATGTTTTGAAAAAAAGTTTTCCTAGCACCATGTGAAATGGGTATTCCAGAGATTTTCCATTTAAATAGTATTTGGGCTGCAGGCCAAAAGTATTAAGGAATGTATAACTGTGAATGTAATTTTGGGTCCACATTTTACCATACTGCTAAATAATGTCCCAATACAAGTTTCACCAAATCCTGAGCCCCAGTAGTTATGGGGGAAATACCATATTGCACCATATGAAAAAGAGAGAATGCAAAAAAACTATAGGTTCAATCATGCCTAGGCCACTTTTCTCTTTCCATAAATAAGTATAACATCTTTTAATGGGGTTAAGTTTATTGCCCCATAACATTTGGAAAAACAGTCCATATAGTCTAGTTTCAAGAGAAAGTGGAGGTGGAAAAATGTTAGCCATGTATTGTAACTGGGGGATAATAAATTGCTTCAATATTTGAATTCCTTTACGTTTTGATAATTTCCAGTGTTGCCATTGCTGTATTTTACACTGTACTTTATTCAGGGTTATCTACTAATTATCTAAGAGAAGGTTATATGGCCCAAAAATAATACCTAACATTTTTAAAGGGGCTGTGGTCAAGGTAATACCTTGTATCTGACAAAAAGTGGGGTCTCCAGCACCCAGTATCAGTCCCTTACATTTAGCTAAATTTAGTTTCGAATTGGATATGCAGGCATGAAGATTTAGTTCATGTAAGAATAGGGGAATTTGGTCATAATGAGAAAAAGACAAAAACAAATATCATCCACATATGCCTGCAGTAAAAAAGGTTGCTGACTGTCCGACCCCAATAAACCTACCCATTTAGGTGTATTCATTAAGTGTTTCAATAAAGGGTCCAGAGAAAAGATATACAGTAGTAGACTTAGGGGGCACGACTGCCTAACCCCAGCGGAGATTGAAAATCCCTGAGTTATATGCCCTTTTATAAGAACCTGAACATGAACAGAAGAATAAAACAATTGTATTTGTCTACAGAAGGTACTCCATAAGATTTAAGTGTTGCAAACAAAAAGGAGTGACATACTCGGTCAAATACATTTTCTTGAGCTACTGAGAGTATGCAGCCTGTCAATTCAGTAAGGGAAATATGTTCTACTATAGCCCTAATAATTATGAGAGCATCTTGGATTTTCCTGTTGGGGAGCCCACAGAACTGCTGTGGAGAAATAACTAATTTAGCATATTGCTTCAGTCTATTATTAAGAATATGTGTAAGGATTTTATAATCAGAGTTTAATAAAATAATGGGTCTCCAATTTTGTATTTAAGCCCTGTCTCCTGATTTATATAAATATACCAACAAACCTTCAGTAAAGAACACAGGGATATTATCAGATTGGAAAAACAAACGGTATACATGTTCTAGGCAAATTGCAATCTCAGAAGCAAAGACTCTATAAAACTGATTTGGGAGACCATCTAGACCAGGTGAAGTATTCGCCCTGAAGAGGTTTTTATAGCACCTTCTATTTCCACAATGGTAATTTTATTTTGGAGAAGAAGAGTCTCTGCAGGAAAAGCCAGAACCCATATGCCCTGTAGATAATCTGGTATACTGTGTTCCAGAGGAGCCTTAGTTGGAAGCAAGGATTGTTAGTGTGCTTTCATAACATACTCTATGTCACTAACTGCCTCAATCTTTTTCCCATCTGAATCGGTTAAATATTTTATAGTCATATTGTCATGCAGCTGTTTACATGCTTCAAAGGGGTCCCCCACTGGTGTTTTCTGTGTGCCTCCATAAAGCATTGCCTGAATAGTCTTGGCTCTATCATACTGGTACGCCTGCATGTCATGTTTTAGTTGAGAAATCTGTTCTGAGTAATCATGTCAAGAAAAGTAAGATATTGTGTAAAGGTGTTGGAATTGTTTATGGAGAGATAAATATTTCAGAAACCTATGATTCCCGGACTGTTTACCATAGTTAATAAACCACGACTTTAAATCTGTCTTGGTATCTGTCCACTATTCCCCAGTAATGGAGTACAAGCATAGTACCGATAGTCTAGCTGTAACAAGGAACAACATACATTTTTTAACATGAAAATCATTTAACACTGAAGTGTTTAACTTCCATCTATTCTTGGTTTTAGTACTACTATAAATTGTTGGTATGGTTAAAGTCAACATCAAATGGTCCGAAAATTCTATAGGGACTACTTTAAAGGTTCCTTTAGACAAATGATTGGAAATTAACATATGATCTATCATGGTCTTAAAATTATTCTGGGTATATGTAAAACAAGGGCCATTGTTATAAATATTACAGTCCAGTAGGCACACAGTATTGATAACTTTAGTTAGCATGTTGGAATCACTTTAAATCTTTTTTCTTTTGCCATTAGGTTTCTGCACCCTGTTAATAATACAGTTAAAATCCCCTCCCAAAAAATATCATAGGAAGTGACTAAATATGGCTGTACAGTTTGCAAAAGCTCCACCCTATCAGCTTTAAGTTGTGGACAATATGTAGTAATAAAACGATATGCCATAGATTTCCAAAAACCATCTATTAGGTGTACTCTACCCGGAATCAAATCCACCAGTTTTGTTAAAGAAAAATTAAAAGATCCAAACAAAATTCCCACCCCATCAATGCAGTCAGGGCCAAAAGACCAAAATAAAGGGCCCCATAACCATTCTTTTTTATAAATCATTACCTGTTACCTAGAACGCATACAAGTTTCTTGGAAGAAAAAAAAATATCAAATTTAAATTCATGTACATAGGAAAAAACAGTCTGTCATTTTATACTATTTAATAAACTATGAACATTTAAAGAACCAATAGAAAAGGAACCCATCAAAAAAAGGAAAAGAGTAGCAAGGAGCCAATTATACAATCTTTTTACGTTTTTTCTTTTTTTTCCCTTTGTAGTCACCTTGTTCTACCCCTCTAGGAGGTTGAACAAATCCCGCCGATTGAGAGTCAGAATCCCCTTGCTCTATCTTGGAGTAACCCTCAGGTAAGAACAATGCTGCATAAGCATTATCTGATTCAAAGGATACTGAGGTGGGGGGGGGGTTGATCTTAAATTTCTGGCAGATCGTCTTCTAGGCAAGCGCTGTACCGCTACAGAATTCAAAGGACCTCCTTCTGTGATTTCAGATTCTGAATAACAGACAGGAACAAGTAACTCAGAGCTAGCCAAAGCACTAGGTTCCTGGACCTGGAAGAGGGACCTGGGTGGTGGTCATCTGAGATAACTACAATCTCTGACCCATCCAGGGTTTGAGAAGGAGGAAGGGGGGGGAGCAAAAACTGGGCTAGTAGAAGAAGGCAGTGGAGGAGGATTTTTAGGAACACAGGCAGAGTCCTAAGCATGCTGAATCAAAAGCTCAGGACAGATACAAGAAGCCTTATTTTTTGCAGCCCAAGGACATTCTCCCAAAACATGACCATACTCCTGATATAGGTCACACTTTGTACGGTTAACACAATGCATAGTAATATGTCCCAATTCCCCACAACTGTCACAGCTAGCTTTATCACAAGTGCTGGATACGTGTGTCCTGGAGCCACACTTAAAACAAGCCTGAGCTTGTCCAGCATAGAAACACACACTCTGATCCCTACCCAGCATAAAAGAATTAGGGATGTGTTCCATACCAGAGACAGAAAGCCTCAATTTAACCTTGTATTTCCATCCCCCTGTCCAAAATAATTCTGTATCCAATATAGCTTCAGGCCCACTTAAGATGTCACATTTCGGGGACAACCAGTACATGATATCATCCACATGGACCCCCCTCATTATGAAACATGATTGTAACATATTTTATAAGTGGTTTAGTAAGAGGAATCACTAAAAAGTGTATCCATGTAGGAAAAAATGTTACCTGTGAATAACATTCCCAGAATAATTCTAATGCATAAGCAGTTCTAAAACTTGCACCATAATTATCCTCCCCCAAAATATTGATAAATGCATAAACCTCCCTAGGTGAAAAGTGCAAAGACTCTTTTAACAAGTTTTTCCCCACAAATAACCTATCCGGTCTTACAGCCAGCCCCCCCCTTTATAACGGATGCGAACTGCATTCTGCCTAGGAGCTGCTTCTTTTTTTACTTTAGAAAATAAGTCAGAAAGAAGTGTTTTTTGAACCCGTAGATCATCTGATGGTGTCTCCTGCAAGTTTATTAAAGGATTTCTGGCAGCAGAAGCCTGTTCAGGCTGCCTAGGTGTCTTATCATGCTGTTGGCCTACATTCATAGGGCCTGGAGGAAGTTCTAGTATAAGCGGTTCAAGTCCCCCTGTGACAGTACTAATGACAAGAGGCTTGGGCCTAGAAAGTTCTGCACTATGTCCAGAAACCTGTGGCTTCCATTCAGAAGAAGATTGAGAGAAATTCAAGTTGGGGCCCAAGCTGGGTCAGGAAACCAATTCTCTCTGGGTGTCTGTAACCAGCCTGCATTTTGCAAAGCTTTCTGAGGGGACCAAGTCTTGTCAGGAGAAATTGGCAGAGGGTAATTAATTCCAGGCTGTACAACCACACCATGCAAAATGTTAGCAGCAGAATTAATCTACCTACTGTCAGAATCCATCTCAATATTCCTATTAGCAGAAATAATTGCAGCTCATTTCCCATTTAAATCTTCCGATATCCCTGGTTTCAATGTAGTATCTTTATTAGAAAAAGAAAAGGCAGTAACCCCTTCCTGAGAATCCTATTTGGATTGATATGTTACCTCCAGAGCTGTAGCTAAGGGATTCTCTACCCCCATAGGGCCAGTGGGTTGCTTGAAAACAAAGCCAGATGCCCACATCATAGTTTTAGGATTTCTGATATGTTCATCAGGATGAAAAGGGTTTGGGACTCCCTGTCCCATCTGGGGATCCACTGGGGAATCTGACCGCCCCTCTGTGGTAGTACAGACAAACAGAGGAGAATGCGAATCAGAAACAAAGGGCTCAAGGCACACACCCACATCGGTTTTGAACTGTCAGCCCGAGAATCTCCATCAGAAGTACAAATAACTCTGTCAGTGTTTTCTTGCAAAGTTAAAGAAGGTTGTCGGCATGCGCGTTTAACAGTGCACAAAATGCCAGCCTGTACCACAGGAAATAAAACAGCAGTAGATGCAGAGGTAGCATTCCTTTAGTTGACTCACCTGGCCCAAGTGGGGCCTTTGAAGTGACTGCATCAGATGTCAGTTTGACAGTCAGAGCGGGAGCTTGCAATTCAGAGACAGGAGCAGGATTTTCACATAGTGCAAGCTGGGCTTCCAGATCATCTTTCATTTGCAAAGGCTGTTTCACCTCATCATCAAGGTTTTGCATGACTTGAGTCAGTTTATTGGATTCCTCTGCAACAATAAATTCTCGTCCAGCTGTGGTAAGATCTTCCGTTGATACAAAAAAATCACTTGCTTCTCCTTCAGTTTCATCAATCTCATGCACATCCATAACAACAATGTCTCTGAAGCATTAAAGGCAGGAGAGGAGACCAGCTCCCCTACCTCTGCAACGTCCATTCGGTCAGGAGTCTCACTCCAAGTGGCCATCATTTCGGCCACGTGGCCCCCCTCTGGAGAGTAGAGGAATTTCCCCGGTGCTCTGGCCAAATTTCCCCCCATTCACTAAATATACCACCAACAGCTTAATCTGGTTCAAAGTCAGTTGGCATTCATCTGTATCCCCTTCCCCCGGGTCATGCCTGAAAATAGGCAGAGTTTGTCTAGTGCACTTGCCCGGTCAACAAAAACTAAATAAATCAACAACTTGTCACACAGACACGAGATTGTTGTACCATTGCCTTACATTGTCTCTGTCTTGGTCGCTGTCTCTCTCTCTCTGCATCAAACTGCACAGTGGGATCACTTCACCTGGCTTGTCACCATTGCCCTTCCCCAACTTGGGGGTATAATCTGTCTGTGCTGCTGGATTGCGGTATAAAAATGCAATCTGACTGCACACAGCATGGACTAGGGCCTCGGAAGCTACAAATTGTGCAGGGCAATACTGATTTCACTGTGGACTTGGTGCCCAGTAGTCTTTGGGGTGGCTGAGTGTGTACTCAGAAGTTGTTAACTCTGCTTTGGTTGCATGGAGGTCAGCATTATTGCACTGTCAGGTGCTGCCACACATTCAATCAAATCCATTCAAAAGAAGAATTGTATGGATTCGCTTTAAGAAAGAAAGTGTATTCTTAGAGCCTCAGGAATATTTGGAGTGCTACAAAAGTATTCTGCTGTTCACAAAATGCATTCACAGTCTGAGTCGGTCATCCACTCTGGCTCTCAGAGCATATCAGGTTTCAGCTCTTACAGCAATGTTTGTTCCACAGAGCACTAGGCGGTTTTGTGGTGCATCGTTTACACTAAAGCTTTTCTGGTTCCTCCTGCACAGCTGAGCCAGTCACGTTAGCATGGTCACTGGAGCCTGACTAGAAGAAATGCAAAACATGAGGAGACAGGAGGGTCAGAGGGACAACAAAGGAGAAATGAGGTACGGGGAACACACAAGACAAAAGGTGTGTGCAGGGGAGGAGGGAGAGACAGCAAGGAAAACAGAGCAATGGAGAGGAGGGGGGAAGGCTTTATGTACATGAAATGGAAGAAACATAGAAACATAGAATTTGATGGCAGATAAGGACTGCTTGGCCCACCTAGTCTGCCCGTTTCCCTACCTAATGGATAGGCTACAGATCCTAGTTAACCAACAGCCTACTTTCTCTCATTGGAGCACTTCATTTGTTTCAAGTACACAAAGTTTCCACCCATAAGCTGTAAATCATTGTCATACTTCGCTTGCATGATAATTGGTCTGTCAAGGATGAGCCCATTGCAGCTTGACCTGCATTGGGCTAGTCAGTGACACACCTCTGCAATGCCATTCTCTGCAGCAAAACATTTCTTGTGCAAGCGCAGGCAATGCAAAAAGGAAGAGAAAGGTAGACAATGGATGTAATTAGGGAGAAAGTTCAGTATTCTGAAGCTTTGATAGGTGGAGGAGGGGAAGGCCCCCTGCCCTCAAAGCCACCTCACAGTTCAGACCGATACCAATATGTTTGCTTGCCTTGCAAATGATCACACACATTTGTCAATGCTGAATGGCTGCTTGCGGCATTAGCAGTGGAAAAGCAGGAGTCAGACAGATGCAGTATAGTATATGGCAGTGAAGTTTTGAACTGATGCCAACTCCACCCCCACCCTGCAGAGATGGACAAACATTGGGGTGTGCCATTTGGTCGTCATCCATAGCAGTCACGGCATTTCACCTCACCCTAACCTGCAGACAATTACAAGTGTCAAGGTGTGCCTTGGGGTGTTTGGGCATTACACTCACCTCATTCCATAAGGAAATATGACGAAATGGGTGCAGTACAGGAGAATGAGGTGAACTCTGGGGCCAAAGAGTCCAAGGCTCACCTTGATGCCTGCCACTGGCTGCATGGTGGGGGTGGGGGTGGGGGAGGAATGGCATGAGCATTACTGTCGACAGTCCCAAGTCACACCCCTGATGCCTGTCAGTCCCTACAGGGTAGGGCATTATGGTTGGAAAACCTAATGCCCTGGATGTTTCTTAGTATTTTTACTCCAAGTTTTCAACATGGGCTTTTTGTAAGCCCACTGCATGAACAGTGACACTATCAGTTCATTAGCCGAAAGGTGATGTTGCACAGCGACTACGCCATTTAGCGCCACAGGTGTGAAAACACATTTTGAACAGAAAGTGAAAAATGATAGCTGTACTGTTCATAAGGAGGTGTAAAAAATGGTAATGTTGAAAATCTGGAGTAAAAGTATAAAAAAACTGGGGAAGGCACGAGAAAGCGTAGAAACTGCATAACGCACACTCATAATTATTTTGGGGATTTTTTACATCAGGTTTTCAACATAGGCATTTTGGGACCTCCGCTCATGAACAGAGCCACTGTGATTTTCTTAATCTATCCCAAACTCTGATTTCCCACAGTGACCGTGCTATTCTGTGCTGGAAGTGCGAAAACACATTTTGGCCAGGATGTGAAAAATGACAGCTGTACTGTCCATAAGGAGGCGTGGAAAAATACCAATGTTGAAAATCTGGAGTGAAAATATTACACATTTGTGAAGTTACAGGGGTGCGTGGAAACTGCGCAATGCACGCTCGTAACAGAGTCATTTTATGGACTTTTGTCACCAAATTTTCAACATAGGCATTTTAAGACCTCTGCTCATGAACAGAGTCACTGTGATTTTCATAATCTGTCCCTAACATTGATTTTGCACACTGATTGCGCCATTGTGTGCTACATGTGCGAAAACACATTTTGGGTGAGGTGAAAAATGACAACTGTATTGTTCATAAGGAGGTGTGGTAAAATCACAATGTTAAAAATCTGGACTGAAAATGTGAAAGATTCTCGAAGTTACATGTGTGCAAAGGAACCGTGCAATGCACACTCGTAAAACAGTCAATTTTGGGAATTTTTTCACCAAATTTTCAACATAGGGTTTTTGGGGGCCTACCTCATGAACTATGACACTGTCATTTCATTAATCAGTCCCTAAAGGTGGTTCTGAGCAGTGACTGCAAAATCACCTTTTGGGATAGAATAACAAAATGACAGTGACTGGGTTCATGAGATGGGGTCCCAAGAACCCCATGTTGAAAATTTGGAGATCAAATTCCCCAAAATGGCCGAGATATCCACCTAAGTTGAAAAAACCCTATTTTTGCCATTATACAGCTTACCAGCATTTCTTCTGTTTGCGTCAGCTTTGAAGACTGCAAACGTGTTCCCGGTTCACCGAAGATCGTCACACCGGACTCCGGAGATAAGTATGGGGTGAGAGGGGGTGTGAGGAGGTGGGTGTGCAGTGGGTGGATGCGGGTTGGGAGGGCACGAAAGACCGCGAGGAACCATTTTCTGTTTTTACAGGTTTTACAAATAAATAGATGATGTGGGATGCTTTTTTGCATGCTGGGGTGGACTCCCAGCATACCGGCATACCTGGGTGCTTCTTTTTTTGGGGGGGGGGCTGGAGCCGACTGGGATTGAGCACCTCATCAGCCATACATTGTGCTTGGGGGGGCTGCATTAGCCTAGGGGTATTGGGCACCCCCTTGGCACACAACAAATGGGAGGGGCATCATGCCGACGGCGATTGGGCTACCCCATTGGTGAATCAGGTAGGGTGCATGCCGACACATGGATTGGGCACCCTCGGTTGGCTTTCTTTTTATTTATTGAAATGTTTCCCCAGGAAGGCACACTGAATGGCAGGCGGCGGCTTTCTGTCAGCCTCGTGAGGACTGTGAGAGGCCGATGGAGAAGCCATCACCATGGGAACACAACACAATGCAGCTGTGTAGCTGGCTGCTGCAGTCAGGGAGGCCCCGCAGCAAAACCAGCTGATTGCGTAGTGATGGGACCCTCCCTGATTGTAGCAGCTCGGTTTCATAGATCCTAGTGGCATGCTTATTAACTGCCAGTGATTGACAGCATGCTCCTCTATTGGCCGAAGCAGAGACCAGCCCATGAATGGGCTGCTGTCATTTGGCACAACACTGCCGCATCTCCACAACCCACTTGTGAAGGAAGCCTGATGCAATGTGTTTCTTGCACATGCATGCAAGCAACACAAAAATGGCAAAGTTATATGCATACATTTACATTTTTCTATGCCCGCTTGTAATGTTGGCAATTTTAAATATTTTGACCCCAGATTTCCAACAGTCTTTTTTTTTACACCACATGAACATGACAGCTGTCATTTTTCAAATCCTGCCAAATCTATCTTTTCACAACAGTGCCATTGCAGTGGTGCAGGACCATATTTTGCAAGGGATTTTGAAAGGTTCTGTACTGCATACATGAGGTGCGGTGATAGGAAGGCTATGCTGACAATTTGGTTGTTATTGTGTTACAAATGGAAGCACAGGGCCCAGAGGGCCATAGGCTTCAACAACATACATATATGCATTTATTAAGTGTTGGGAGCACAAGGCCCAGAGGGACCTGTGCACACACAGGAAAATAAGGCTAGAATTATACTATGTCAAAAATTATGGATGAATAGACATGCAGGGCCTAGAGGGCTTTCCCCTGTGCTCTGAAAGGGAAATAAGGATACAATTATTCTGTCTCAAAAAGTAAGGAAATTCATTACAAAAACATTGTTAATGCATTAGTTATGATTAAAGCAAAAAAAGAAGGGAAATGTGGCATTAGGGTTTCTAACCCTAACACTCCACCCCACCCTGCAGGCAACAAACAAGGCATGTGGTGCCTTGGGGTTCGCAAGCCTAACACTCACTCCATTCTCATACACTGTACACATATAAGCTTATTAACTAATGCAATGGGGTGGGCATTAGGCTTAAGGGGTCTGATTCCAAGACAGTGGGGAGAGCATGGCGCAAAGTACACTAGTGCGTAAAATTAGGCCAAAACCCCTGTGACATGCGATCTGTGCCATATTCCAAGAGAATCACCAGATACAATGGAAATTTCTGAATTATGCATGTCACAAGTTATGCCTGCAAGACATGGCGTAACCCACAATGGCAGCGTAGCATAACGCATGTCACAACCTGACGACCATATAAAAGTGTGTAAGATGCAGACATGGCGTAGGAGCTATGGGAGAGATGGTAGGTAGCTGTGGAGAGGTGGCAAGCTTGAGTAAAAGATGAAAGAGGAATTTCACACATGAGGAGGTGGATGTTCTCCTCAATGAACTGGAAGCCCAACCAGAACTACTAATGGGCAAGGGAGGGGAACAGAAGCAGTGCCTCAGGTGGAAGGAGGCATGGGAGGAGGTGGCCAGGAAGGTCAATGTCATGGAAAATGTGAGGCATACCATGCATGACATACTAAAGCTGCTAAATGACCTCAAGTGCCATGCCAAGGCCAAGGAGGCCCAGAACAGGTGGCAGGTGGTGGCCACAGGAGGTGGGACACAGGAGGTGAGACCCCCTCAGTGGACACGAAGAGAGGGTGCTGGCATTTATGAGTCAGCACAGTGTCCATGGTGGCACGGACCTTGACATGTCATGGATGGACGTAGGGAAGGGGAAGTGGATGGCTGGTACTGCCTGCAGTGGGTGAGACAGTGCTGCAGGGGTGTGAATGGTGGCATGCATATCTCCCAACCAGCTGTCCCCCTAATGTGGAACAATGCCTCACACAATGTGAAACAATTGGGCAATATGTGGAACATTTAAGCAAACTTTCCATAAAAAGCCTAGGACACTGTGTAAATGTGTGCTGCATGGTCAGAATATCTATAAGGAAGTAAAGGAATAATCCCCAACAGGGTGGGTGTTATGCTGGGATAACATCCCACCTCAGATGGTTGGGCCCGAGGCCATGGGCAAAGAGTATCCAACACTCGAGAAGGGACGTTATCCCAGCATAACACCGACGCTGCAGGGCAGTAGTCCTATCATACAATGGCGTGGTAATGCAGACAGACAACAATAATATTCAAGCATGTTTTAGATAGTGTGTTACAATATTGTCTTGTTCTAAGAGACGATGCAAACAATCATCAAGTGGCAACAACAAATGTGGCAACAGAGCATCACAGTGATCAGTAGGGATGTCATGCCAGAATAACATCCCTGCTGTGATAGCCAACTGACCAGTCAGACACCAGGATTCATTCATGCCAGTGTATAATGAAAAATAAAATATATGCATCATGTATAATAGAGTGTTGCTCTAGGAGCATAACAGCGAATGTGGGGCAAGGCCACTCAATGTGGAACAGAGAACAGATGGGAAGTAATATGAGGGACCCCATAATGTGGGACAGGCGAAAGGTATGCATGCATAGTGGACAAGATATAGGGAGGCAGAACTGATGCAATGTTGTTCCTTCCACAGGTGCAGGAGCAGCAGATATGGGGACAGGTAAGCAGATGGCCAGCGCTGCCCACAGTGTGTGGGACAGAGATGCTGGGGTGGGTATGGAGGCATGCGCAGTAGGCATGAAATGGTGTTGCAGCACTGATGCACTGTTGTTCCCCAACAGGTGCAGTGCCAGAGGACACCAGAGCAGGTAAGGCCATGGCCAGCGCTGCCCCCAGTGTGTGGGACAGCGATGCAGGGGTGGGGATGGTGGCAGGTATGGTAGGCATGACATGGGAGGTAGCACTGATGTCTCCCCACAGGTGAAGCAGCTGTGGAGACAGGACTGGTGGACAGTGATGACACAGGTGCAGAGCAGGAACACAGGCTGCTGACCACCCGACAGGCTACCGTGACACACGCCCCTGGTGCTGCTGATGTGGCACAGCAAGACGCAGCCTGGACACCAGTGGGGGGGGCAGTGTGAGGCATTGGGGGAGCAAAAGTGGGAGGAGGAGGGGCTCAACATGAGCAATTTCCTCATCTGTGGAGGCCTAGTGGGTGAAATTGCACTGGACGTGAGCTCCGTGTCATACCACAGGCTTGAGAAGGCCCTGGAAGGGACCACACCATCCCCGGAGGACAACCACCTGCACACACCCACTGACTACACAGGGTTCTGCCGGACACTTGTAACAGCAAATGCCAAACAGTGCACCATGCTGTGATGGAAGAGCACAGGGGCACCCTGATAGCGGTGCTTGAGACAGGGACATGCACCATGGAGGCAGCCATAGATCACCTGGTGGACACCATGGTCACCTCCCAGGCCTGTGCCAGACACAGACAAGAGCCATCACCCATCTGGCCATGGCTATGGAGGGGTTGGTGGCCCAGCAGACAAGAAAGGCAGATATACTGTCCACCATGCTGCAGGGTGCACATGCAGACCAGCAACTGCGAGGCACAGTGGTGAGGGATGCCACCATATAAGCACCACAGGTGGTGCACCTGCCACCAGCACCACCACAACTGCCACCAACAGCAGCGGTGACATTACCACCTCCACCAGGGGCATTGGGCCCAGCAGCAGCACCCTCCCCACCACCGCCACCACCACTGGTACCCCTGGAGCAGCAGAACCCACCACCACCACCACCAATACCCCCAGATGGACCAGTGCAGGTGATCCCACCACCACCACCACCACTGGTACTACCAGCAACACCTGCACCAGAGACACCACCACACCCTTTGCCAATAACACCCACAGTGTCAGTGCAACAGCATCCAACACCGTACACAACAACAGGACCAGTAGCACCACAGGTGGCCAGAGCACCAGGGCGGAGCAGCGCAGCAACACCCGCCGCCATGGCCATGAGGTGGAAGGCACAGGATGCAGGACCAGTACCAGACAACAAGGGTCAACACAGGTTGTGGTGCAGCAGCAGGCTGCAGAAGACAGCGGGCCACAGGATACAGGACTGGGGACTGTGCCAGGATATGCATCAACCACTCCAGGGAGGCATGGAAGACCCCAGAGGCTGGCAGTGCCAGCAGGACCATTGGACAGTGGTGACCCAGCGGTCATGCATCAGGGGCAGGGTGGGCCCAGTGCTACCACTGGGGCAGCAGAGCCAGCAACACAGGGAGCAGGACAGGGCATGAGTGCAGCCAAGTGCAAGAGAGCTGGGTGGTAGCAGCAGGTGACAGACTGCTGAGCCACTATGGCACACCGCTGCTATGGGAGGTGAGCAATGGGCAGCATGGCAGTTCAGGAGGGCACTGGGTCCTGATGTGTGGTGTTTGTGTTGGGTGTGTGTGTGTGTGTGCGTGAGTGCACTGTGTGGGGGTGTGTGGGCACTGTTGCACTGTCAGTGGGTGTGGGTGTGTGTGTGAGAGATTGTCACAGCTGTACTGTTAGACTGCACTGTGTCATATTCTTTGTCACCAGCACTAAGTAAAACACTATGTGCACTATGCATCTGTGTGGACGCACTCATTCCAACCACTGTTACAGGACATGTCACATGTATCACACATCCAGCGCATGTGTGAGGTGCATATCCCATGTCGCACATGCACGAGCTACGCATAGGCCACATGTGCGTATAGGCCACAAATGCAGCCTACAGTTGCATATCTGCGGTGTGCATTGGCGCATGACGCATATGCGTGGTACCACTCTGCACTGCACATGTAGCCTGTACGTGTGACATGTGTAAGGTGAGGCATGTAGACAGAACCTAGGCTGCAACACAAACACGCCGATGAGAAAGGGGAGGATCTGGCAGCAGTGTTACACAGTACATGCCATGTTGGAGCCACAGAGATCCCTGACACACTGTAGGCCCAGGTGGGACACACCTCTCCAAATTGGTAGGTACTGGGACAGTGCACTGCCTGAACTTATGCTACAGACAGTACTACATGCATTTGCTAATGTTGCGTTACAATCTGTTAGTCCAGGAGAGTCACACCCTGATTATAGATGAGTATTGGACAGTTCACTACCTGCACACATGCAACAGACTGTGCTACATACAGTTGCTAATGTTGTGTTCCAATCTGGTTGTCCAGGAGAGACACACCCTGAACTGTGGCAGGTAGTAGGACACTGCAATACCACCACATATGCAACAGTCACTGTTTATACTGATTGTTAATGCCTTTTTGCCAATTGTTTATCCAGGAGAGACACACTAGACTGCACGTCTGCTCACAGGTGAACACTGGGATCACAGGGAAGGTAGGTGCCTTGCTCAGATTCACAAAGTTTGCGTGTGGGGGCTGTGGGATTGCAACCCTGGGCACAGGTATCAGAGCAGAGCCATATACCACTGCACATGCAGCTGCACATCCCAACTGCAAGGTGGTGAGCAGTGCCGTAGGAAGGCATTTTGATGCCCTGGGCAAGAGACTAATTTTGTGCCCCCCTTAAAAAAGAGCCGTGGGTCTGGGGGCCGCAAGGGTGTTTACATGCTCTTTGGTGGGTTTTGGGGCTTTTCCTGAACAGGAAGCACACTTTTGTTACATGTTCCCTACCCCTGATTTCAGGGAGTATTTTGCTGTCATGGAATCTGAGATGTGGGAGCCTCTGGCTGACTGACATCACAGTGTGCAGCCGCAATTGTTGTGGACAAGTGACTGACCAACAGAGCCGCACTACTGAACCACAAGTTATAGTAAAAGATAGAGGATGGGTGAGGTGTTTACATTGGGCCATTAGGGAGTCAAGCCACTAGGCAATGAATGATCTGGAATCAGTGACCCACAAGGGCTGTATGTTCCAGGATTATAGGTTTAGGGTTTTGGGGCTTTTCATGAACAGGAAGCACACTTTTGTTACATGTTCCCAACCCCTGATTTCACAGTGAAGGACTGGTGCACTGCACATTACACAGACAAATAAATAAATTATCTCCCCACCCCAGCTGTTAATTTTGCCTTTCTGTAGGTAGGTTGTTAATTTCAGTCAGTGGATACCTACCACCACAAATCTCTTATCTACCACAAGGAATCTACACCTGCGTAGCTATCATTAAATAGCCTCACATATTTTGCTGAACGGATTTCTTCTTTTCTAATTACCCTAAAGAAAATTCATAGTATGGTACAGGAAGACTGCAAGCTGACAGCTGCTTTGTGCTACGTTTCAAGCAGGTGAGAGTGAATCAGCATTGAATTCAAGATCCCATTAAATCACTCAATGAACAGCTAAGGCCCAAACCGAGGAAAAGATAGCCAACTCAGTTAAGAAGGGGGATAAAACCTTTTATAGGTACATCAGGAAGCAAAGGAAGACCAAGGGAGGGATAGTGAGGCATAATAAAGGGGAGGGAGGATGGGCAGAGGGAGACTGTGAAAAGGCAGAGATACTAAACAAATATTTTTGCTCAGTATTTACAAATGAAGAGGGGGAGGTACCTAAAACAAACAGCAGAAACACTCTGGATACAGAAGTTGATACCAGCCCATTTACAGAAGAAAGGGTTCTGAAAGAACTCTTGAAACTGAAGGTGGACAAAGCAATGGGGCCTGATAGGATTCATCTCAGAATTCTAAAAGAACTAAGGGTAGAACTAGTGACACCACTGACTACCCTCTTTAACAAATCATGGGAGGATGGGGTGGTACCCGAGGACTGGAGGAGGGCAGTTGTGATTCCCCTTCACAAAAGTGGGAGTAAGGCAGAAGCAGGAAACTACAGACCTGTTAGTTTAACCTCAGTGATAGGGAAAATGATGGAATCGCTTCTGAAGGAAAGAATTGTCCAGTATCTAGAGGCCAGAGGGGCACAGGACCCAAGGCAGCATGGATTCACATCGGGAAGGTCATGCCAGATGAATCTGATAGATTTCTTTGACTGGGTGACCAAAGTAGTAGATCAGGGAAGGGCTGTGGACATGGCCTACCTAGACTTTGGCAAGGCATTTGACACAGTCCCACACAAAGATTAATATACAAGTTAGCCAGCCTGGGAGTGGTCCCAAGATGACAGCCTGGGAAAGAATTGGCTGGAGAATAGGACACAGAGAGTAATAGTACATGGAGTCCACTATGAAGAAAGGGGTTACTAGTGGGGTACCGCAGGGTTCAGTATTAGATCGTCCTCTTCAATGTCTTTATGCTTACATTGCAGAGGGACTGGAAGGAAAAGTATGTCTCTTTGCAGATGACACAAAGATCTGCAACAGAGTTGATGCACAAGGTGGGGTGGAAAGGATGAGAAGGGACTTGGCAAGGTTAGAGGAATGGTCAAATGTATGGCAGCTTAGATTCAGTGCTAAGAAGTGCAAGGTAATGCACCTGGGAAACAAAAAACCCAGGGGAAGAGTACACAATGGGGGGTGAGATGCTAACAACAGCAAAAATGGAAAGGGACCTGGGGGTAGTCATATCAGATGACCTAAAGGTGGGCAAGCAATGTGAGAGGGCAGCAAGGAGGGCTGGGAGGATACTGGGATGCATAGGGAGAGGCATCACCAGTAGAAAACAGGAAGTTATTATCCCTCTGTACAGACAGCTGGTCAGACCCCATCTGGAGTACTGCATGCAGTTCTGGAGACCCAATCTCCGCAAAAACATAGACAGGATGGAAGCTGTCCAGAGGAGGGCAACTAAAATGGTGCAGGGTCTGCACCGGAAGACAATGAAGAGAGACTAAAGGAGCTTAATATGTATAGCCTCGAGGAAAGGAGGGAGAGGGGGGACATGATAGAAACTTTCAAGTACCTCAAGGGAATCAACAAAGTCCAAGAGGGTAGCATCTTTCAAAAAAAGAGGTGTGCAAGAACAAGGGGGCACAACTTGAAGATGGGGGGGCGGCTCAGAGGTAATTTAAGGAAGTATTTTTTTCACAGAAAGGGTTGTGGATGCATGGAATGGCCTTCCGGAGTAGGTTGTGGAGTCAAAAACAGTGGTGGAATTCAAGCATGTATGGGACAGTCATAAGGCCATTCTAGGGGTTGGGGGTAGGAAGAAGTAGGCTGCTGGTTAACTTGGATCTGCAGCTTATCCAGTAGGTAGGGAAACGAGCAGACTGGGTGGGCCAAGCAGTCCTTATCTGCTGTCAAATTCTATGTTTCTATGTTTAGGAGGGAGGATGCTTTTGAGCTGGATGCCCCTGCACTGGTCATTACGCCTGATTAACAGCATGGCATTCACTGACATTAGTACACTTCCAATCTGTGACTTGGTCCCAAGTGCAATCCAGCCCGTGTTTACACCCTCTAACAACTAGATTAATTCACCCAGCATCGTGTATGGCACAATCATGGAAGCACAGTAGTGCAATCAGTTTCCACCCATGAAGTGCGGCTACCCATGGTTACTGAAAATTGGGACCCTGAGGTTAAAAAGAAAAAAAAAACAGACTTCTGTGCTGCACCAAATAACCAGACGTGAAATTGATTTACTTGTTTGTAGAATTTGCTCTTCTTCACAGTGAAGGACTGGTGCACTGCACATTGCACAGACAAATAAATAAATTACCTCCCCACCCCAGCTGTTAATTTTGCCTTTCTGTAGGTAGGTTGTTAATTTCAGTCAGTGGATACCTACCACCACAAATCTCTTATCTACCACAAGGAATCTACACCTGCGTAGCTATTATTAAATAGCCTCACATATTTTGCTGAATGGATTTCTTCTTTTCTAATTACCCTAAAGAAAATTCATAGTATGGTACAGGAAGACTGCAAGCCGACAGCTGCTTTGTGCTACGTTTCAAGCAGGTGAGAGTGAATCAGCATTGAATTCAAGATCCCATTAAATCACTCATCACTTACTAAATGTATGCCCATAAGGCCGATTCTTAAATCTTTTAATTTCAATTTTCTGTAAACACCTTTATTGGCTATTATTACTGATGCTAAGTATAAAAGCTGAACTGTTCAGCTTTTATAGCATCAGTTAAACTAGATAAGTTTCTGCTCTGAGTAGAAGCCTAATCATTTTATTCAGGAGTGGAACGATTTATTATTCAGAAGTTTCCATGTCTTTTAATATTTTTCTTTCTCTGCTTTGAATGTGACATCTCTGAAGGGTCCTGTTTAATAAAAGCAACATTTCTGATATTCTTGGCTTGACACACACACAAAAAAAAACGGTTATTATTTTACAGCTTGAGCTTTCTGAATAGCGTTGTGTTGTGCACTGAGACAGAAGAAATATGTAGACTCCTGAGGCCAGTGGCACCGCCCGCCAGGTGCCAGGAGTATCAGGATGGGAAAGCAGCTTGGGGGAGCCTGCTTGATGTGGAATGGGCATAACGCAAGATGGTCAAGAGGAGGAGAGAATACGACATGGTGGCTGGGAGGGATGGTGCCATGCGACTTGCCTGTGCCATGGCAGTCAGTCAGCCCAAAGCAGCAAAGGGAAGGAGGGGCAGATGGCAGAAACTTCTTCACTCCCATCCCAGTCTCAGATTGGGCCCGCAGCTCGGCTTGCAGGTGGGTGGCGTGGCGACTGGCTGCTCACTGCTGTATCACAATCAAATTTGAATCAAATCAGATTTCTCACTTCCCAGTCCTCCTGATGATTAGTGCATTTACAGTCGAGAAACACGCCCCCCGCCACCACCCAATACACTCACATCATCTCACTTCAGACTCACTGACACACAAAAACTAAACAGGACACAAATTTGAATTTTCTTTTTAAAAAACAGTATCGGCATTCAGGTCACATCATCACACACGGCGGGAGACGGGACGACTTATTACTTTGCTTATGCATAGCTGACACTAAAATTCTTCAAGATGGACTTACCTGACTAATAGATGGATCTCAGTCTTATCTGTCTCTTGTCTCTCCTACTCCTTTTTTCTCTACACTCACTCTACGTTTATCTCTCTACTCTCACAAACATTAACTGTAGTTACTAGTCTGTACTATGTCTGGCTTCACTGTCTCCAGGTTAACTGCCTCTCGCTCTCCATGCCACACGCTCCCGTCCTGAACATTTTATATTAATGGGCGGCAGCCGCAGCACTGACCCACCCACAGTTTATCTTTCTTTCTTGACTGTAAGCAGCACCACGTGATTATTAATTTATTTGCCTGCAGCTGATGTGAACCTTCCCTGACTTGTTGGTCTTCTATAAATCAAAATGTGCCCCTGCTGACAGCCATTATAATTGCAGTCTCTGTCTGAGCAAAAAAAAAAATAATTTAAAGTGGTAGCGCGAGTGAATGAAAAAAATGAGCTCCAGTTTAAAATTGCGTCCCTTGGAGGCTTGCGCCCAGTGCGGGCGCACCACCCGGCCCACCCTTCCTACGGTACTGGTGGTGAGTAAGGGTGTCGGCAGCCATTCACATTATACACAGCTGTGCCATGGCTATGTGACTGTTGGGCAACATGTGCCATGCCGTGTCCCACCACATGACAGCCAGATATCATGCAGCTGGACTAGGCCACTGTGCACAGATACAGTGCAGGCCGCTGTCATGTGGGGGACAGTCATGTGCCTAGGTACTCCAGTGAGTGGGAATGGCAACAGGGCAGTGTACAGATGGGTATGGTAGGTGGTGATGTGGGGGAGTATGGTGTAGGCAGCTGATGTGGGGTTGCCATTGCACACTGTATGTGCATGGCACCACACAGCCCTGTCATGCAGTATGTGGTGTGTGATGGCAGCATGTACACTGTCAGTAGGGGGCGTGGCCCACAGGGGCATGTATGTGCAGCACAGCATAGCCGCACCACATCTCTGGGATGGCGCATGGGGATGCTGCACCCATTGCCACTCTAACCCAGCCCTGTATGTCATGCTGTCCACTGCCAGACACATTGGGCAGCATGTAGAGGGGAGTGACTGTATGGTCACCACACTACTGTGCACTGACACGTGTGCTGTGACATGTTGCCCTGCAGATCAATATCACACATGCTGTACACCCCTATGCCAGGTGCCACAGAGCAGACAGCATGCCATGCAGCACAGGCCTGACTTTGAGCAGGAGGAACCTCGACTTCACCCCAACAGAGACAGCGCAGCTAGTAAACCTCATCCAGCAGTGGGGGACAACACTCCTCCTGCTCAGGTGCAGGAGCCACACAGACGAGGAGCATGCCAGGTTGTGGAGGGGAATAGGGGCATGCCTATGTGCCAGCAGCAGCATGCCTCACACCGTGAGACAGTTGCAGCACCACTGGCAGGACCTGGCATGGCGGGACCCAGGGCTCCTTTAGTGACTGGCAGACATGGCATGCTGGAGGGATGTGGAGATGCTCACAGTCCAGGATGCAAGCGCAGGTGGGTATACCAATGTCTTGCTGCACATTGGTGTTAAGCTGCCACACAGGCCATGGCCAGCACTGGTGCACACATGTACCTGTGTTCCCCTTCCCCACAAGTGCAAGATGCAGTGACCAGAGACCACAGAGACAGCTGAATGTTGGTCAGCAGAGGAGCTTAGAACTGACCAACTGGCATCGTAAGCAGTGATGGGTTAGGTTACCAGTGTGGTGCAGCCGAGCCCCACAACTGATTTTTTGTTAGAAAGACTGTATTTTATTCACTTCGATTAGGCGACAGCGAGTTTAGTGACCAGCATTTCATGGTTGTGGTGGTAGTTGTGAGGGCATAACTTACTTCCTAACCGATGAAAAAAAATGGTGGCAGTTTAAATTGTGTGCCCTGTGCTTCATTCAAATGAGGAAGCAGGCTATGCACAAGGATTCTTGGTTGGGCATGAGGCAGGATTGGTCTGCCACTTTTTATTTGGTGGGCATCTATTGAAAGTTACCGTACCACTGTGGAATGGGTACCAACCAATCAGATGCCTCCAAATAAAAAGCCCATTCTCTAATGGATTATACTAAATAAGATGAAGAGATTATTTTAAATTGTTGACTCCCAATTAAATTTATGCATTTTATATGGCTGTTGTTTACTTGTATTGCATTTGTATGCACAGCGCTCTGAGCCCCCATAAAGGGGCGCTTTATAAAAAAAGTATCTATATCTATCTATCTATCTATCTATCTATCTATCTGTCTGTCTGTCTGTCTGTCTGTCTGTCTGTCTGTCTGTCTGTCTATCTATCTATCTATCTATCTATCTATCTATCTATCTATCTATCTAATTCAATCCAGTGAAAGCTGTGACAGACTGGCAGCTGCCTGGACTCCATGCCACTGAAGGAATGATTTCAGTAGGAACATAAGGTAGGGGTTGAATCACATTAGTTTATACAACACTGTATTTTTGCTCTAAATCATCACTTTATACTTTTATAAGAAACATGCATACAAATTCAAGCACAGAATATTTCAAAAATATCCAAAGCAGAAAATCATTTAGTGCTTTTGTCAAAATCATCAATGTCATCATGAAGTCAATGATACTATGAAACACACATGCTGTGTAAGGAATGGCTTTAAACTGCAGAACAAAACCATATCCTTAATTGCAGAACACTTTCTTTCTCTCTCACCAAAGATCTCTCCATCCTGACTGAGATAATGTTCGAAAACATTGCATAGCACTTAGCCTTGAACATTTTTACTTGCTACTTAGTGTAGAAAAATAAAATCTCAGTCCAGATTCACACAACACATGGTGATATAACGTCTGAGCATTTGTAAAGCATAACATTCTTATTTATTTACCCTCTGACACAGCACCAAAAACCAAATCTTTTCCTAACAGCTGCACTTCTAATGTAGTGTATACTAATGTGAGTGTGTGTGTGCATGCATATGTGTGTGTGTGTGCTTGTGTATATGTAGAGACAGAAAAGTCAGAACATTAAGAGGCTTCTAAACTTTGGGTGATCAAGCCAAGTTTAGCTAGGATGTGATAGGAGATAAGATAGGACAGGAAGGATAGTATTAGACAAATGTGGACTGCAGCCCAAAACAGAGAAAGGACGAAATAAAGCTGAAGGTTAAGATTATCTTGTAAACTGATGTTTTCCTTCATGCCAATAGTCATTGTCATTTAAAGCTTGCTTTTGCAACCTCCTAAACTGGGAGTCTTCCCCTTCTTTACTGTTTCTTACATCATATTTGTGCTTACTTCCCTCTTCTGTTCTCCTAGAGGACAGTGTGACATGGAGGGAAGAGGGCATTCTGGGCTGTGGTATTCTGCCCTTTCTCTCATAATCATAACCATTTTCCTCACACCTCCAAGCCTCATTATCTAGGAAACCTCCCAATCTATGTCATCCTCTTTATCTGATTCTTATGGTGCCTGGCGAACAGCAGCAAAGGTACCCCGCTGCATAGCAAAGATTTGCTATAATTTTTGTATCACCTCTCAGCAGCTGTGGTGTTACTCCAGGGTTCCTACTTTCATTTTAGCCATCTGATTGCTCCAATGTTTGTAAACTATTTTAACTTCTTCTAACTGAGTGCATAATGTCATCTGCCAGGTCCTCATTCCATTTTCTGAGAGACTCATTTTCTAATTTAAGCTTGGCACAGTTCTCTCTAACAGAATTAAACTTTGCTTGTAAGGCAGACTTAGTCATGCAAAGTGCTTGAATGCACATCGCTTTTTGTATCTTTTGATTGGACTTTTTCTCTGCCTTCCACTGATCAAACTGTTCCCTATGGCAGTCTCATGGATTTGCCTTCTGTGGAGCATCCTTGCAAAAGTCATCTAGCTCATGTTTAGCCCAAACTTCTGCAATAGTATCCTCCATCCTTCCTAGCAAACTGAGCCCTCTCAGACCACACACCAAGATGCCCTGGCTCTCCAGTTATGTCTAGATCTTCCCCTAGCTGCAGCAATGAGGTTGTCACCCTTCTGCTTACCACCCCGCTTAGTATTGATCACGGCACAACTGCTTTTTGGGCCCTGAACCCTTTTTTAATTAAACATTTTCAGGATCCTGGCAGAGTGTCAGGTGTAAGAAAACTGAGGTGTTTTGGTAAAATAATTACACACAACACAGATCGTTGGTGCAAGTTTCCTTGTTATGCAGTTAACTCACAGCAATACAGAAGTATATCATAATCTCATAGACTAAGACTATTTAACAGCTAGCATTACAAAGAATAAAGTGATTGGCCAAGTTACCCTTTTCTGAGAGGGCAGCAGCAAGTTAGGAGGTCATCTTTGGATGGTATCTGCATCTCATGTGCCAAGCCCTCCTGGGCTAATACTTATACCTAACTTCATGTGTAGCTATGTGACAAGTCCCATAGACCAACAGAAAACTAAGGCTTAATACACATTATACTCTTTTGCTATCTCAGCAGAGCTGTACAAGGTTTCCTGTTGTTCTGCAGCATGTGAACTGCATCTCACATGCTGGCCTTGGGCATTATCAGCAATGGAGGGAAAACATGAATTTAACACCTTCTTCAACTACAAATTAAATATAGAAAAAACAGAAGTTCTACCTTTGAATAATTACCCCCGAGACAGGATATTATAGAGCTAGGTTTTTCTTGTTCTCCCAATAAGTTGAGGTATCTATGCATATACATGACAGCAGACTATAACCAACTTATGAAACTTAATTTGGATGACTTAATCATGGTCTTGAAACAAGACATGAAAAGGTGGCAAACTCTAACTCTCTCATTCCTGGGGCAGGTAAATATAGTCAAAATGAATATTTTTCCCAGACTATTTCATCCTATCAACATGCTTAATACATTTATACCTCTGAGCTGGTTAAAAAAATTTCACTTGGAAATTAATAGATTTATATAGGGTGGAGAAACCCCAAGGATAGCTGTGGGAAAACTGCACCACCCCAAGAATCAAGGTGGACTAAAGATGCCAAACTTCATTTTATACTATATGGCCACTCATATAACTAAGTACATTAGATGGCTTCATACTCCACAGAAACATACAGGCTATATTCCAATATGGTTGGACCTGGAGTTAAAGTTACTGACAAAATGTAAAATTCATCCAAAGGCCATCCTGTATTTTAAGTACAAAGCTCTCTCTGCCAATTTGAAATTATCAGTGAAAGGGACCTCCCTTAAGGTTCATCAACATATTTGTTCCTGTGTAGGTTACCCTTTCCATCAGGACATCAATCAACCCATCTTGGGAAATAACAATTTTAAGATCAATGAAAATTGATTCCTCATATGTGGATTCCATGTAAGAAAAATCCCATGGTTAATTTATTACTAAAGGATGGTTTTCTACTTCTTCTTAATAACATCTTAGAAAATTTACAATTAAGCAAAAAATATCTGTCAAAAATCTTATTAATCAAAATAGCTCTGAAATCCTTTTTTTGGAAAGACCCCATGGCTTTCCAATTCTCTAGAGTTACTAGAAAAAAATGATACATTGTTGTTTAAAATTGCACCCCATACCTAATTTGTACCACCTGATTTTAACTTTGAAATAAGCCCCAGACCTTATAATCACTTCTTATTGGTGTAATGAAATGAAAAAGAATCCACAGAACTGGTCCAAGTTATGAAAAAACACATATCAGTACATTCCTTTGACTAGAAATACAAAATCATACATGACCCCAAAATGCAAAGCATCATGGGCTGCATATGCAAATCACCACAGAAATATAATGCTGGTTCAACTTCACGTTTAATTAAATTTAAGATTCTGCACAATGCATACATGCCACCTCAGAAATTGTGCAAGTTTGGTTAATTGGACTCTAATAAATGTCTCAAATGTGAATTAGAGGACGGCACCATCAGTAACATTTCATGGTCCTGTCTCAAAGCGCAGCTAATTTGTAATTTGGTT
Organism: Neoceratodus forsteri; assembly: GCA_016271365.2. Classification (NCBI taxonomy): domain Eukaryota; kingdom Metazoa; phylum Chordata; order Ceratodontiformes; family Ceratodontidae; genus Neoceratodus; species Neoceratodus forsteri. Next base: position 981,527,490 of record CM028131.1, on the reverse strand, counting down.
AGGAAGGAAATTGGCATTAAATTACTTCTAAGACATTCCTTCTGTTATGAACTGTGTGTTTTAAGCAATTTGGATATGTTACAAGATCCTTCTGACAAATCAACTATGAATCTCATATCCATCTCAACAAAACAATTAATAATAAAGCATTGGTTGGATAAAGGAAATTTAACACTCAAAGAATGGTCATCAAATACTATATTTAATCTACAAATTACAAGGTTAATTTATCTATTTAATAACAACATAACTTTATTCCAACAAAATTGGGGGAAACTTTACAATTTAATTGTACAAATTGTTATTCCATAATCCATTGCCCATTTCTTTTCTTCTTAGGCTTTGAGGGAATCTGAGGCATCTATGAAAACATTTTAACATGAGATAGGAATTAATACCAATCTAATTTATTGATTATGTAGGCCTACCACATATAAGAGACACTACTTAAGTTATTCTACATACTTATTATAACATCAAATTCTATTCTTGCTAGTCTTTCTTTTATAAATCTTACATGCCAGAATGATATGTCACAACTTTTTGTAATTCATTTTGTAGGTGGGGGGGGGGGTTGAGTGAATATTGTGGATAATATATAGAATAAAGTATGGGTCGGGGTGTGTAACGAGATTTTACACACACCCGAGTTGTGGGATGCTACATAAACCCCAAGGGCGAAGCCCGAGGGGTTTGTGAAAAGCATCCCACAATGAGGGTCTGTGTAAAATAGAGTTTGACACTCGACCCATTTTTTATTTTATATAATTGCTGGGTTTCCCTTTTTTGCCTCAGCAATTATATAAAATAAACAGCTCTGTATATCATCCCAGTGTATGCTAAGGTCGGTCCTTTTACTCCAGTGCCAAGATTTTTGTATTTTAAACTGTTTTTTCTCCATTTCTTCAGGTCTTTCTGTGCAGGGTATAAGGGGGGAGAAAAGAAAAGGACTTACCGCCGAGTTGTTCTGGCGGTTCTGTTTCATGTAACAGGGAAGCAGTGAGTGCTCTTGGCTGATCGCGCTGCTGCGTGAGCATGCGCAGAGGAAGGGAAATTGTGCTCGTGTTTGCCGTTATAAATGCTCCTTTATAACGGCAAATTATGCCACAGTTTTCCTATGGGAAAAAGGCAGAGCCAGTTATTATGTATGTAAGTATATATGTATGTATTTATGTTTTGTTACATTGTGGACTATTCATGTTCTGAATTTGTGACTTTAGATGTTGTTAATGAGATTTTTTAATAAAGAAAAGAAATAAAATGGAGATAAAACATTCTTCCCCTTATTAATAATGGTTAGTCTTCTTAGTTTTATTTTAGTTATTTAAACATTTGATAACTGGGAAAGGCACTCTGAGCCAAAGCTCATTTTCAGATGTGACCTGGGGAATGGGGAAAGGGATATACAGCAGAAAATACCTAATAGATACATAAGATAACTATTCAGTTACATAAATTATATAGTGAAGAATTGTACATTCAGATGGACTATATACAAATAGTATCGTACAGTTCTGAGGATTAGATTAATATCCACAAAAAACATTTGACATGAGACTGGGCCTGTGAGTGGTTGGGAGCAGCTGCAGGTGGGGAGTGGAAGTTGTTGGATTTGGTATTTGAAGCATTTGTGGGAGGGTGAGTTTCTTAGGTGGGATGGAAGTTGGTTCCATAAAGAGGGGAGTCTGTAGGTGAAGGTGGATTTGCCAGTGGATGAGAAAGGTTTGGGGAGGGATAAAGAATGACAGTCCCTTGAGCACAGTGACTATGGGAAAATGGCAGCTGGTGTTAGCCTCTGTGCCAGGTAAGGGAGGAGCAGATTGAACCAGAATTTGGATATGAAGGAGATGGAGTGGCTGAAGTAACAATTGGATAGGGATGGTATACCGAGGGAAGGAAGGAGAGTGCAGTGGTGGGTTCTGAGAAAGGAATTTGTGGCATAAAGCATAGAGGAGGGAGTTGAGCCTGGATAATGAGGAAGAGGGGCCAGCGCCATACACTAAGTTAGAGTAGTCGAAGATGGGAGTGATCATTCTGTGAATAATATGCATCTAATGGGCAGTGGGAGGGCATCATGATTTCTGTATAGTAGGCCTAGCTTAGGGTGAAACTTTGATGTGATGGCATATATGTGATTCGAGAAGTTTAACTTGGAGTCAAGCCATACTCCTATACAGTATATTCATATGTAGAGACAGTGTTTAGTGAGGTCCCAACTAGGGAGGTGATAGCAAGTGGACAGAATATTCTCATGAGTCTTTGAGCAGACCTTGAAGTCATGGAAACAGTTTTGGATGAGATTATTTTGAGATAGTTTGCGTGAAACCAAAACTGCATGTTGTGATAATCGTGTTGCAGTTGTGATTGAACATCACTTAGAACTGGGCCAGATGTGACAAGGATAGTGTCAGCCACATACATGTGGATGAGGGATCTTGAACAGACAGAGGGGATGTCATTAATCAATAGTGAGAACAGAATGGGGCCTAGAATCGAGCCCCGGGGGACACCAGCTAGAATGTGGAGAAGGGGGGGAAGTGGAGTCTGCAATTCTGACTGACTGGATCCTATTTTCAAGGTACGATCTGAACCACTGAATTATAGGAGGGGTGAGTCTTGCTACCTCGAGCGTGTCAAGGAGCAGGGGATGGGAAACAGAAATGAAGGCCTTTGCCAGACAAATGAAGATTGCAGTAGTTGGTTGGCCTTGGTCAGTGGTGGACTGGTTCCGTCTGGTGATGTGAAGGAGGGAGAATATGGTGGGGTGGGGTGGTGCTTTCTGAACTCATACTGATATGGAAGAGGAAATTTGTGGATATGAGAAAGTTAGTCAGTCTGGACTGGGCAAGTGCTTCTTGCAGTTTGGCAAGAGTGGGGATGAGAGAGAAATTGGTTGGTAGTTTCCAGGTACTAAGGGGTCACTACCATTGTAGAGATGGATGACATAAGCAAGTTTCCAAGCTCGGGGGACATTGCCAGAGGAGAAGGACAGGTTTAGCAGGCAAGTGATAGAAACAACAATTGCAGGTGCAGATATATGCATAAGTTTGGGGTGGATACTATCAGGGCTGGATTTTGAGATGATCAAGAAGTAGCGGGCATTAAGGACTTCTTCCAAGTGAGGTGGGAGTGAAGAGGAAATTGATTTGGGTAGGGTTTAGGTGGGCTGCGTGAGGACCCTAGGGGAGAGGTCAGATCAGGAAGGGCACAGGTGGTGAAGAAGTTGTTTAGGGTTTCTACTATTTTGACATGGTCAGAAATTGTTTTGCTTGTTATGCTTGAGAGTTGGAGTGGTGGTCGGGGGGGGGTGTTGAAAAGGGAGTGGACCACCTTCCTGAAGGGGAAAGGATGGCTGGTGGTTAAACAGGACTTAAATTATTCGGCTTTGGTTTGTCTTATAGCCTGGTTGCAGGCAGTTCTAGCAAAGTAGTAGGCCTGTCTAGACTGGGGCATTTGTGTGGTTTTAAACAGTGACCAGGCCTTGTCATGAGCTCTACAGAGGGCAATTAATATGCTGGAGAGCCACGTGTTGTGGCTCTTCTTGACCCTAGCTTTAACCTGGGGAGGGGGTGTGGGAGTTGCAGACCTTATTGAAAGTATGTAAGAAACTGGACAGGGCTGATTCGACATCAGATGCAGAGTAGACAGGGTCCCAGTCTTCATGTTTTAGGTTATGCAGAACAGAGCTGGTGTTTAGTGAATTTAGAGGATGGGTAATGATGTATTTAGGGGCTGATTTTGGAAGTTACATTTTTCTGGTGCAGTGTGCATACAGGCGTTGCTTAGGGCTGTGTCCATTACAACAGCAGTGGAAATTCTATGTGGATAGGAAGCAAGGATCCAGTCAATTTGGGAGTGGTTTTGCTGAGCGAGTATTATAATGGGTAGGCTCAGTAATTAATTGGGTGAGGTTAAGATCCTCCAATTTGGATGCATTCCCTCGGGTTGTAACTAAAGTCATGTGTAACCCTGACATGCTGCATCTGCTGCTACATCTGAGAGAAACAGCTTATATTCTCATGGTCAACAGTTTTGCAACCCTAGCAAACTTCCATCACCAAGTTTCCCTGAGACAGGCCATAGCATACTGTGCGTTTCTCATTAACGGTATAGTTCTGTATAAAACAATGACAGATCCCAATAAGCTGTATGCTTACAATAGAGACGTGGTATCCTGTGATAATAGCAAACCAAATTGAGTGACTCACAGCCAAGCACTTCAATTTGGTCACTTTTGAGATCAGCGATGGGGAAGGAATAGCGTAGGGAGGGAATAATGAGGGAGGAGAGGAATAATGACAAGAGGAGGAACAGCGATGGAAAGGAGGGAGTAGTGGGATGGGCTAAATGGGTTTGAGAAGCATCACTCCTCTGAGCTACCCACCTAGTGTAGTGAGTAGGGACATGGACTGCAGTGCTAGTGGTCCTGGGTTCATGACTGTACCGAGGTGCGGTTGCTTTTCTTTTTGTTTTGCAGGTGTTCGTGTTTAAGTATTGCTGTCTTCAGTCCCTCTTTTTTCCCCAGTGTCCGCACCCCCAGAGGTGATTATTTAAGTATGGGGGATGCAGGGGGCATAGCCCCTGAAGTAAAATAATTATTTAAAAGTTTGTGGAGTTGGTGTTCGGCATTTGTTGTTGTGTGCTGAAGTGGATTTCAGCAAGGTGCACTCACTGTTTTGTGAGTCGCTGACTTATTTTCACTATCGTGACATGGAACCTAGAGAGGTTTATTCCAGTATACCCACACCGCAGCTACACTGCTGAGCTACAGTAGTTAGCAGATGCAGGGTGGCTACACTACTACATCAGGTACAGTCTAATCTTCTATTATCAAGCATCTATACTGCTACTGCTTCACTTACCAAATTCCCACTATATTAACAAATTAATTCAAATAGCTTTTCCCTCTGTACCAACCCACTTATGACTGTGTCTGCTGCTGCTTGTACCTAGCAGAACCCCATTCCCCTTCCACCACCACTACCAGAAACCAAAACTGTTACAGCTTTAATGGCTCAGGTTACCTTCTATGCAGGTTTCATGTCTTCAGGTAATGCCTTAATCAGACTCCCCAACCAAATTACAACTTACAATTTAAAGCAATCCCTTTCAAGCACTGCTTCTCCCTACAACACCCTTCACTCCTACTGAAGTTATAAATTATCTATCTGTTCCACATTTTCTAATAAAAACAAGCACAGGAAAGCAGCAGTAATAAAATATTGAAATTCATTTGTAAAAATCATAAAGACATGAACACACAAACATACTAATTTGCCAGAAGAAGGTCTTATGGTTTATCATCTTCTTGACTGTGATGCTCCTAATCCAGACATTAGAGTGGGCCCTGCCCCTGCTTTCCTCCAACCCTGCTTCTTTGAGAATGCACCTTGCGTTCTCATTCTTCCTTCTTACAGTATGTGCATGACCTTGCACTTCTCTGCATTGAACCCTGGCTGCCAGATGCCTGACCACCTCTCCAGCTTAGCCAGGTCCTCCTTTAGGTTCTGCACTCCTTCATATGAGTCCACACTCCCACAGAGTGTGGTGTGGCTTGCAAAGAGGAAGGTTGTATCTTTTACTCCATCCCCCATGTTGTTTACAACACTGGTCCAAGCATTGACCTCTGTGGTACACCACTTGTCACCCCTCCATGTATCTGAGAGTTCCTCCACCACCACTAACCCCTGGGTCCTACCGCTAAGCCAATTTACCACCCATTTGGTCTATTTTCTCCTTGCCTCTATGAGGTCCTCCAATTTCTTGATCAACCTCTTATGTGGCACCGAGTTGAAGGCCTTGATGAAATCAAAATAGAGAATACAACTGCCTAACACTTATCCACCACTCTCATTACCTAGCTAAAGAAATTAATCAGGTTCATTTGACAGGACCTCAAGATATGAAACCATGCTGATTCTCATCCTGTAGCCTGTTGGCCCAAAGAAACTCCACTATTCTTTCCTTCAGAATGATCTTCATGAGCTTACATGCAATGGAGGCCACACTGAGCAGCCTGTAATTCCTTGAGTCATCCCTGGGCCCACTCTTGTGAAGTAGTACTACATGTACAGTTCTCCATTCCTGCGGTACCACACCCATATCCATAGAGCTGTTGAACAGTCCACCAGTGGACCTGCCAGCTCCATCACCAGGTCCCTCAATGCCTTTGGTGAATGCCATCTGGGCACTGGAACTTGTTTACCTTTAAGGACATAAGCCCTTTCCTAACCCTGTCCTTTGTTATCCTGTCTTCGGTCATGAGGCCCCTTTTCCTGCTGTCCTTTCTTGAAGCACTGGTCCATCCTTTTCATTAGTAAAGACAGAACAGAAATATTTGTGCAACACCTCTGCTTCTCCTTACAGCCTTCCTCCTCCTGCTTATTTACCTTAACTGTACCAGCCTTAGTGTCTCTCTTTTTACTGATATACCTAAAGAAGGATTTATCCCCCTCCTTCTACCCTCTGCAATCTGTAACTTCTTCAAAGCCTTGGCCTGCCTGACTATCCTGCTGGTCTCTGTAGCTTTCTCTGGTAGACCTCCCCCCATCCTCATCCTTTGGGACTTTTTTAATGTATTTATTTATCTATTTAATTCTTCGGAAAAGACCTTTGAGCAAAATGCACTTTTTCAAAGGTTCCACGTCAGGACACGTACATTTACAATACAACATAACACAACAGATATGACCTGTTAAGGTTAAACATGGCATAAAGGAACAATAAGGATGGTATGATAATACTACATGTGGTTATAAAGTGCAAAGCAGGTAGAACATGTTCTAAGAAGATTGGAGAAGTGGTAGAATGGAGAGGTATGGTTGAGAGACTTGGTAGTCAGGTAATTCCTTGGGGCCCAGGAGGCATTTGATGATGTTAATAATCCATGGGGTAGGGCTGCCAAAGTCAGGCATTGTCATGGAAAACAGAGGGAGAGAGGGGAAGTTGTATGAGTTAAGAGGAGTGGCAAGATTGGCCAGGAGGTATCCCTGAGAGGATTAGGCATCATCTTCCAGGATTACCTACAGGTGCAGGTGGAGGCATCAGAGAAGTGCTGCTTCAGCAACAGTTTAAATGCTGAGATGCAGGTGTTGCTAGTGATGAGGGATCTCATTTAGCCATAGGGGTGCTCTGTAGGCAAAGGAACTTTGTCCCAGAAAGGTTCTCCTGAAAGGGATGGCTAGAGAGTTTCTGGCCACACCCCTGATGTGGTAAGAGGTGTGGGTAGTCTGAAACATGGGTTTGAGAAAGGGGAGAGCTTTCTCTAGCAGGATTTTCTTGCCCTGATGGCATGTCTAGTACTTTATCTGGCTACTGAGGTTTAGCTAGTTGGTTTGTTCATAGAGTGAACATGTGTGAAATCTGTTGTCGACTCCCAAGGCTAAAATGCATGCCTTATTGAGTGCTATCGTGATACACTTAAGCATTGTATCTGATGCAGCACCATAGACTACCAGGCCATAGTCAATTATTGACAGTATAGAGCTGAAGACTGACAGGCGGAGGGCAGCAGGTGTAAGGTATTGTTTGTGCCTGTGTAAAATGCCCAGCTTGACATTGACTGTTTTAATGACATTATCAACATGTTGAGAATAGGAAAGGGTGTCGTCAATGAAAACCCTCAGGTACTTAAAAACACGTACCTGTTTAAGGGGAGTGGCCTTATTATTGACTAATGTCAGGTATGTGTAGAATTTCTTAGCTGAGAACTGGAGAGCAGCACTGTTTTGTAGTTTTTGTTATTCAGGAGCAGTTTCTATACACTGAACCAATCTTCCAGACAGTGGAAGTTGGACTGCAGTTCGTACTGTAGCTGATCAAGCTGAGTACTGCTAGCCAGAATGAAAGCATCATCGACATAAAGAATAATCTTGCTATTGAATGCATTTGGTAGTCTACTCAAGAACAGACTGAAGAGGAGGGGACCCAGGATGGATCCCTGTGGGACTCCAAGATTGATTTCCCTGGCAAAGGAGATCACTGACCTAATCCTGACACTTTGGGACCGGTTAGAGAGGTAATCTTTTACCCAGTGGGCAGCTGCAGAGGAGAAACCTAAGTGGTGTAATTGTTGCAGGAGTATGGTATGATTAACAGTGTCAAAGGCCTTGGTGAGATCTATAAATATGGATCCCACTAGTTTGCTGTTGTCCAAGGCCTTATGGACATAGTCTATGAATTCAACAAGAGCCGTTGTTGTACTGTGACCCTTGTGAAAGCCGTGTTGCTGCTGACACTGTAGATCATATTTCTGGAGGTGTTCAGTGATCTGATCCACTGCAATTCTTTCCAGGGCATTCGATAATGGGGGGGGAGAATGGAGATAGGCTGATAATTGGCCGTACTAGAGCGATCCCCACTTTTAAACACAGGGGTCACCAGTGCTAGCTTCCATGCTGTTGGAAATGTAGACAAGGTGAGAGACTTATTGAATATTTTGGTGATAGGAACAAGCAGCTCTTCAAGTGCAACTGACACAAGCTTCATGTCAACACTATCACTCCCCAAACTGGATTTGCCAAGTACCTTCTTGACATAGATTCTGACCTTACTGATCGAGACACCCCTGAAGTAGAAGTGGGGGGTGACAGTATCCTGATTAGGGGTTGACAATGTTGGGCTGCAGGAGGTAAGGTAGTCAGGCAGGAGGACCCCACTTAGATCTGTAAATGCTGCATTGAAGGTTTCTGCGATTGTGCAAGGATCCATCGTGGTGGTGCCATTGACATTTAGTAATGTAGGGTGCTTCTGATCCTGTTTGCCCAGCAGTCCCTTGATGTTTTGCCAAAATCTTTTACCATTCCTCCAGCTACTATTTAATTATTCCTTGTAGTAGTTTGCCTTTGCCAGCCTGGCAAAGTATGTACACTTGTTCCTGGCAGCCCTGTAATTATGACAGTCTGTTAGGTTTCTATATGTGGCCATCTCATCCCTGATTGCCCGACTCACCTCCTTGCTGAAACAGCTAGGTTTCTTGGTCTTGGACTTCTTTCCCTTCTGTTTTACAGATGTGTTAGTGGCTGCTGCAATACCTCCCTGATCACTATCCACCTTTGTTCCAAATTCATATCTTCCTCAAGTCTAGCTAGATGTCCCTTCAAAATCTCTCCCATCCTACCATAGTCAGCCTTCCTGAAATCTACCACTTTTTTTTTTATTTGGTGACCCCCTGATACAGGGGTGGTCCTGGAGGACAGGAGAAGGACAGACGTAGTCCTGTTCTCGAACAGCAGCAGCAGCAGAGGCAGCAGGGAAGAGGCTGGTACCTACAGGCCAGTCAGTCTGATATCTGTAGTGGGAAAAGTAATGGAGTCACTTCTAAAGGAAAGACTGGTACATTACCTTGCATCTGGCAGGTTACAGGACCCAAGGCAGCACAGATTCATGAGAGGGAGATCATGTCAGACAAACCTGATAGATTTCTTTGAATGGGTGATCAGAGAACTAGATCAGTGAAAGCATGGCCTACTCAGCCTTCAGCAAGGCCTTGAACACTGTGTGACATAGGAGGATTATAAAAAAAACTGGGAAGCATGTGGGTGGGAACCAAGGTTATACACTGGATACATAATTGGCTGATGGATAGGCAACAGAGGGTGGTGGTTAAAGGCATTCACTCCAAGGAAGGGAGAGCGACCAGCAGGGTTCCTCATAGCTCAGTACTGGGTCATGACCTGTTTAACGTATTTATAAGTGACACTGCAGAAGAACTGGAAGGAAAAGTGTGCCTCTCTGCAGATAGCACCAAAATCTGCAATAGGGTGTGCATTCAGGAGAGGGTGGAGAGAATGAATAGAAACCTGAAAAAGCGTGAGGAATGGTCAAGGGTACGGCAGCTGGGAATCAATGCAAAAAGTGCAAAAGCATGCACCTTGGGTGCAGAAACCAAGAGGCAGAGTATAGAATGGGGGGGAGGTATTGATGGTCACTAAACAGGAAAGGGAACTAAGGGTAATCATAATGACTTATCTTAAAGTGGAAAAGCAATGTGACAAAGCAGTAGGGAAAGCCAGTGGGATGCTGGGGTTCACAGGAAGGGGTATCACCAGCAGAAGGGAGGTGGTGTTGTCACTGTATTGGTCGTTGATGAGACCACTTTTGGAGTGCTGTATCCATGTCTGGTGACCGCACCTCGGAAAGGACATAGACAGGGTAGATGCCATCCAAAGAAGGTCAAAACATCGTGCAGGAACTGCACAAAATGTCCTTTGAGGAAAGACAGAGGGATCTAAACATGTACACCCTGGAAGACAGGAGGGAGAGATGGACACGATAGAGATCATTAAATACCTCACAGGAGTGAATAAGGTGCAGGAAGGAAGTATTTTTCAGAAAAGAAGGTGTACAATAACTAGGGGGCATGCAATGAATCTGGAGGGGGAAGTTTAGGAGGGATGTGTGAAAGTATTTTTTCATTGAAAAGGTTATGGAGTCCTTTAACAATCTTCCAGCAGTAGTGGTGGGGATGATAACAGTGGTGGGCTTCAAGCATGCCTGGTATAAGCATAAATGAAAACTGATATCTAAGTGTGGGGGGGTGATGACCAGAGAGCACATAGGGTCTGTGGTGGCAGAATAAGCAGGAAAAATAGGCAGACAAAGTGGGCCAAGTGATCCTTATCTGCAGACAAATTCTATGTTTCTGTTTCATGCTTGGTGTTACTTTCCCCATGTCAGCTCAGAACCAAACCATCTAGTGATCACTATTCCCAAGGGCTACATCACCGTGATGTCCTAGATGTGATTTTCATTTGTAAGTACCAGGTCCGGGATGGCTTCCTCCTATGTTGGTTTGATGACGCCCCGTGCACCAAGAACACATCCTAAACAGCTTGTGGTATCAGTGGGCTCCTGGCACAGGTGGAGGATGGCCACTCAAATTCACCTTAGGTAAACTGAAGTCTTCCATCACCACCATTTCTCCCCATTCACCTGCCATCCTGATCATGGCACACAACCCCCTGTCCCATTCCTCATCCTGACTTGGTGGCCTATAAACTACATGCATCCTTAATTTCCTTCCTGCTGCCATTTGGATTTGAACCACATTGTCTCTCATTTTCCATCCCCAGATTCCTCCGAAGTGTCAATAATGCCCTCCCTGATGTGTAGTGCCACCCCTCCTCCATCCCTTTCTCTCTGTCCCATCTATAGATAAAACACCCAGGAACAGAGAAATCCCAGTTGTGATTTGGGGAATACCATGCTTTGGTGACTGCTGCCAGAGCCTCCCTTCCCTCTGTCATCATGGCCTGTAGGTCATCCATCTTGTTCCTGACACTTTGAGCATTAAGTGGCAATACAAATGCCACCCTCTCCCTGTACTTTATGGCTTGCTCATCCCCTCTTCTCCTTCTTGCTTGTGGGCACCCCAAACCACTCCCATTCCCTCCACTCACCCTCTTTACTGTTCCCTCTGTGCTGTTTACTTGAGGTGGGGGTTGATCATCCCCCCTCCGAAAATCCCTCCTTAAGTTTCCTCCTGTGTGACTTCTCTGTGTACTCTACCAGGGTAGCCTGTATGCCCATTCCTCTGGGAAACTCTTGAGTGTTGTGACTCTTGCTGCCTCCCCATCTGGTTTAAATTTAAACTCCTGTCTATATATTACCCAAACCATTCCCATAGTAACCTAGTTCTGCTTTTACTTAGGTGCAACCTATCAGGTCCACAAAGGCTATTGTCTTCCTAGGCAGCTGGCAGTCCCCAACATATCCAAATCCCTCCTTCCTACACCATTCGTACAGCTAGCCATTGAACTCCTCTATCCTTTATTTCCTAGCAGTCCTGGCTTCAGGTACTGGAAACACTTCTAAAAAGGCTACTAACCTTGATATCTCCTTGAAGACCAGACCCACCAATTTGAACCTCTCCTGAACCTTCCTACTGTGCATTGAGCTAGGTCATTGGTACTTAGGCGAACAACAAGATGTAGCTTTCCCCATCCCATCTGTGAGTGGGCCTACCTTTGGTCCTAGGCACTCAGCTGTCATTTTCACAAGACACACCAACCTCCTATCTTGCTGCACTCCCCCTTCCTAGACCATCTAATCCCATTAACTATTGAATCCCCTATCACTATGACTCCGCCTTTATCCCTCCTTCCCACCCCTCCTGCTACTGAATTGACCTTTACCCATCCCATCCAACCTACTTCCCCCTGCTCCTATTCCCTTAACCCCTCCCTCCTGCCCTCAACCTCTGTCTGCTTACCATCACCCCTTCTTCTCTTCTACTATCCCATCCACCCCAGCTCCTTTTGAACCCTGCCCTCTGTCTCTTCACCCCCTCCCCTCTAATTTATCAAGGGTGCCTCTTCTCCTTCTGTTGTCCTTGCTTCACCCTTGTTTCCTTCTCTCCTCCATGCAGACTTCCAAACCCCTTATTACACACTAGCTGCCACTCCATCATCTGTGTCTCACCTATACCCCCCTCTCCTAAAGTACTTAGCAGTTGGAAATGATACGTTACTACTACCATCATGGGTGGTCCTGCTACTTTCCTCCATCCTAAACCCATCATCTTCCCATGGTCCTCCTTCCCCTTCCCTTGGCTTTCTCATCCATTAAGGCAGTGGGTCCCAGGGAAATTGGATCCATGACCCTCTGCATTCTACATTCTACAGTCTACTCCTTGTTTCTACCTCTGGCCTATTCCAGCTCTTCTGCCACTCTGCCAATATACCCAGCTCCTTCCTTAGCAGCTTCACCTCATCCATCAAGAAGCCTAGTCTCCTACATATTTAGGCAGCACCTTGCCTCACACATTTTTCACAGGAACACTGCAGCCCCACTCCTTCTACAGCATACCATCCTTCCCCTTTCTATCTGCTGCCTCAGCATTTTATCTGAAACCCTACCCCACCTGCCTCTGCAGTTTTACCCTACTGTATATCTGGCTAGGTCTAATCTGTATCTCCATCTGCCTTTGCAGGCCTACCCCAGATAAAGAGTTGTACCAAACAATAACCACATCTGCCTTTGTAGTCCTACCCCCAGATAGGGAGTAGTTTCAAAAACAGTGCCTAGTCCACCTCCTCAGGCCTACTTATCCTGTCTGTTTAACTTAAACCATAGCCCCCTTCCTCTTTTAGCCCCAGTTCCTTTACCTGTCCTCTGTTGTGTAGAACCACTATGAAAGTTCCTCAGTCACATAGTAAGATGCCACTCCTGCTTCACGGCACTCACAGTATGTGGTCTCTCATGCAAGGGGTCACTTGGCCCTCTGGGACTTTTCAGAGGACTACAGCCACCTTATTGGTGGGCTGCAGTCATGTGGTTGGGCCAACCGCCAATGGCACTGCTTGTGGCTGCTGAGTAACCTTGACCTAACCCATTCTCTGTTCTCCTCTTCCCTCTTCCCCCTTCTCTTCCCACAAGTTCAATCCTCCATCAGCAATGCAGCAAAATATGGAGAAAAAGAAACAAAATACTCAAATCAATTTAAAATACAGCACTACTTGTGCCCACTTAGCTGGAACACTGACTATTTCCCTAACCTTTCCTGGCTGTCTGGTTTTTCAATTATCTTCTGCATGATGAAAGTCTGTTGATTAGTACAGGTGCACAGTGCAAAAACTATGTTACAAATTGTGAACGTTTTTGCCACATGTAGAGTAAGAATATGTTTTGAAAGCAGAGACTATAGGGTTGAGATATTGTTACATTTTTTGTTATAAAAGCTTTGATGTGCCTTTTTAATTGTACCAAATATTAATTGTGCCCAGCTGTTACTGCATCTACATCTGGTCTTTTCAGGGAGCAGATTAAGTCGTAAGTACAAGTCAAGTCACAGTTATGTGTGTTATTTGTGCAAAATCACACAGATCAATACTACTATTGAAAATTGTTGTCAGCCTAATCATGTGTCAGCTATTCCTTTAAACTGATTCAAGAACCTGCGGGGCAGTTGCTTTCCTTTCTTTAAATGTCAAACAGTTTTAAAAATGAAATAGTGTAAAGTCTCAATTTTGATTTCATAGCTTGGACTGCATTACAGTACTGTATGTACCCTCAGTGAATATCATACCCAGATATTTATAGTGTGTTACATTTTCCAAGAGCATGCCTTCTAAGTAGTGCACTCTTAGGTCAGTTTGTATTTTTAGATTGTTCTTAGAACTAAACAATAAGACCACTCATTCAGTTGAGGACAACTATTGTCAATAACCCTGACCTGAAATACAGTAAAAGACCTGCTGTATGTTTCCTATTTTCCCCAAAATTCCGTGTGTCACAATATAGGGACACAAATTTTAAAACCCCATCATGAGGGAATTCTGATGACTGTGGTCATGCTTTGACAGAGATCTGGAGCCAACGTTGCTTAAACTCCTCAGAAAATTCATATTTCTGCATCAGAGCCTTGCCAAGCTCATTCCAGCATACCAAGAACTTTACCTGGCATCAGTTGATCTAATTGTACCAGTGTGGCTCAGCATGATTGAGATCTCTCAGCCAGTGCCAGTCCCTGTGCTCTTCCAGGCCCCAAAACACCACAAGACTGACTCATCACTGCTCACTCTGCCAGGGCGGGCAGAAGTCATATCACTCTTGGAGTGATTGCTGACAGAACTGACCTCAGTCAAAATGATAATAACAGCCAGTGCAAAAGACTTAAAGATGGTAAACAATCCCTGAACACACTGCTTGATGAGTGGGAGATGCTGAGGCTAGAGTAAGCTCCCTCGAGGATAGGGCTGCCTGAGAAGAGAGATAAGTGGTGATTCTCTGCAGAAAAGTTGCCCACCTTGAGGAAAAGATGGATGACCAGGAGAACTGGTTTGGGTGTAACATCATGCCCATGGTGAGTATTCCTAAGGTCACTGAGGGTAAAGACCCTGTACTCTTTGTTAGCAATCTCTTCCTTCATCTGGCAGGACCCCCAGACCACAGCACCTCATAAGTTATTGAGAAGATACACAGGGCATTGAGACCAATACGCAGAAAGGAGAATGTCTGAGGACACTGATCTGCAAACTACTCACCTTTCAGGACAAATTGAAAATATAGCAAGCTGCAAGAAACTGCCCATCTCTGTACTGGAAAGTTTTCAGGTGTTTCATCTTTAATGACTGTTGTATCATGAAAAACCAAGCAATCTGCACAGGGACCTTCTTTAGGAACTGCATAGCTTTATTACATGCTTCTAACAAGGCAGCCATCTTCTGAATACAGAGAGAGAGAGAGAGAGAGAGAGAGAGATTCTGCATCTTTCATAACAACAACACTACTATTGCTCAAGATCTGTATTCTCTTAAGAGTTTGTAAAGTCCATGCCACCCTCTAGCAGCAGCTCATAAAACTACTCTACAGTTGCATACTGTATATATCATTCCATCCCCCCTTAAAGAGACTACAACTTTTTTTTATAATTAAGATTATTATTATTTAACGTTTATAGTCCTTCAAATAAGAGGGGGGTCTTCTGTTTCTTGATGAGCATCTAAGCTCTAAATCTGGTACTGAACTATCTACAGATGAGGAATTTCCAAACACAATTGACAAAGTCACTTCTTTAATTTTCTGCACAAATGGTACAGATGTTATGTCAGTGACAGATGTCTCTGGATTACTTGGGACTTCCGTGGTAAGTGGTAACACTCCTGATTTCTCATGAATCTCTAAGGAATTGGGTTGGTTATGGAAACTGGCCCCTTTCACAGGGTTCTCAGCCTCTATGTCCACAGCTGTGTCCAGCTCGCTGTACCTCATGTGGATTTGATCCACATGACAAAGCACTACTCTGCCATCTCCCAGCAACACTTTGTAGGACAGAGGTCCTGTCACTTCATGAACAATTGCAGGTATCCATCTCTTTCCTTGACCAAAGTTGCGGCTGTATACTGAATCTCCTGCCACAAAACGTACTTTTGTGTGCTTATCATAATTTCTCTTGCTTTTTAACCGTTTCTGTCTCACCTTTCCTTTAAAATCAGGGTGTAACAAATCCATGGCTGTCCTCAGTTTCTGACCCATTAACATCTTGACTGGTGACACTCCTGTTGTTGACTGTGGTGTTATTCTGTAGCTGAACAATGTGCAAGCTACTTTTGTTTCCAATGTACCTCCAGACATTTTCTTTAAACACTCCTTGAATGTTTGTACAGTGCTTTCTGCTAACCCATTTGATGAAGGGTGTTATGGAGCAGAATCTATGTGGGTAATTCTTCTATTCCTTTCCATAAACTCTTTAAATTCTACTCTAACAAAAGGAGTTTGATTGTCAGCTACTACCATCTCAGGTATGCCATGGTTACTGAAGCTCATTCAGAGTTTCTCTACAGTAGCTGCTGACATTGCTGAAGTCATTAGATAAACATCTATGCACTTGGAATATGCTCCACAATAACTAGGAACATTTTTTCCAAGAAATGGACCAGCATAATCAAGATGTAATCTCCTCCAGGGTTTCTCAGGCCACTCCCATGGGTGGAGTGGAGCAGTGACTGGAGCATTCCTATGTTCCAGGCATGTGTCATAACTTTGAACCTTACTTTCAATTTCTTCATCCATCTTGGGTCACCACATATAACTTCTAGCCAGTTCTTTCGTTCATGTCATTCCGGGGTGGCACTGGTGCAACTGCTCAAGGACAAGTTTACGACCTTGGGGTGGCACTACAACATAAGATACATCTACCCTGCACACGGAGCTCAGTTTTTCTGGAGAAGTATGGTGCGAACTGAGTTTCCGGGACTACTTTGGGCCATCCTTGCAAGATGTACTCCCGGACCTTTGCCAGCACATGGTCTTTTTCAGTCCAAAACCTGATCTGAGCAGCTGTCACTGGTGAGGCATCCATGTGGTTCATTAACAACACTTGCTCTTCTCAAGAAGCTTTGGTTGGGTCCTCTGGTAAGGGAAGATGACTTAAGGCATCAGCGTTACCATGGTCCTTACCTGCCTTGTACACTATGGTATAATCATAAGCTTGAAGTGTGACAGCCCACTTCCGGATCCTTGGTGAGGCCATTTGTGGTACAGCCTCATCTCATTGAAGAGAGAAATCAAAGGCTTGTGGTCTGTGCAGATGACAAAATGTCGCCCATAAATATACTTATGAAATTTCTGCATCCCAAACATCACAACCAACCCCTCCTTGTCTAGCTGTGAGTAATTTCTTTCAGCAGCTGTTAAAGTCCTTGACACAAATCCAGTGGATTTGTCTGTTGTATCAAGCATGCGGTGCGATAAAACCACACCAACACCATATGGTGAAGCATCACAGGAGAGAATGAGGTCTTTGTCTCCTTCATAGTGAACTAACACATCTGATGATTGGAGTAACTTCTTGGAAGCCTCAAAAGTTTTCTCTTGCTTGGCTTCTCAATGCCATTTCACTCCTTTCCTCAAGAGCTGATACAAGGGCATCAGAAGGGTTGATAGGTTTGGTAAGAGCATGTTATAATAATTCAACAGTCCCACATACGCTTTTAACTCAGACACATTATTGGGTGTGGGGGCCTTTTGAATTGCCTGTACTTCTTCTTTTATAGGCCATAGTCCTGTTGCATCTATTTCATTTCCCAGGAACACTACTTCCTTACCTAGGAAAGTGCACTTGCTCTGTTTTAACTGAAGTCCTGCTTTTCACAGTCTGTTTAATGCTTCTTCCAAATTTTGCTGATGCTCCCCTTCTGTCCTGCCTGTTACTAAAATATCATCTAGGTACACTGCCATATGGGGAACTCGTAATAACAAATCCATGGTTCGTTGAAAAATAGCAGGAGCAGATGAAACACCAAAGGGTAAATGGTTATACCTGAACAGACCCTTGTGGGTATTGACAGTAACATACTGCTTGAAGTCTTCATCCAGCACAATCTGTTGGTATGCATGACTCATGTCTAGCTTTGTGAGCCATTTTCCTCCTCCAAGGACTGCAAACAAATCTTCAATTTTTGGAATCGAGTACTGTTCCAAGCATGACACCCTATTAGCAGTCAGTTTATAATCTCCACATATTCTCACAGAGCCATCAGGTTTCAGTACAGGAACAATGAGTGCTGCCCAGCTTGAAAACTGGACCAGTTCTATGATCTCTCTAAGAAGACGATCAAGCTCAACCTCAGCTGTGGGTTTCATTGCATAAGGTACAGATCTCGGTTTAAAGAAACATAGAGTTGCACCACTGTCCACATATATTTTTGCTGTGGTACCCTGTAAAGACCAGATCTTCCTTGAACACTGCTTCATGTTTTGCAAGCACCTCCTGCAGTATCTACTGCTGTAACGGTGTCACCTGATTGACTGTTCTCCAGTCTTCTGCCAGTTCAGCAATCTAGCATTGGCCTAACAAGTTTGGGTCTGTCCCAGTCACCACTACCAAATGCAATTCTTTAACTGTCTCTTTGTACATCACTATTACTGTCACTGACCCCAGTATCTCTACTGGTTCCCCTGTATAAGTTTTCAATTTAATTTTACACTTTTCCAGCTATGGCACTTCCTTCCTATTCCATAACTCAGAATATTCTGCTTTGTTCATGATGGTGACACTACAGTACAAGTCACATTAAACTGTTCCTCCAATGAGTTGCTGTAGCATTTCTGATTGAGTTGCATAAGTGTTTCTGGATCCAGCATAAAGCCTTGCACAAACTGTTTCTTAAGAGTTAAAATGCAGCTTTGCATTGCACTGTGACTGGACTGCAGATGCATTCCAACTGAGTTGCAAAAACATTCAACAAACTTTGCTCTTCAGCTGGTTAAGCATTGAAAAATAATGCAATATGAGTTGACAATGCATTGCCAACTCATAAAAACAATGCTAAACCTACTCATTGATGGAACAGTTTAATGTGACTTGTACTGTACATCCAGGCCCAGATATTCAAAAGGGGTTGCGCCATGCGCGACATGGATGCGCCAGTGCAAGTCCGAAAATGCACCATTGTGCAATATTCAGCGGGAGGCAGCTGCACCCTCAAATCACAATGCACAAGAGCACAATGGTAATGAATGCATGCACAACTGAAGGGGGAGGAACAATGAATAAATGGCGCAGTGCGATATTCAACAGCATGCTCCATGCGCAATAGGGGAGCAAACAGAAGTTGCGCGATAGCAGAAATGATCCAAAATAAAAAGGAACAAGAGAGAGATGCAAGAATGCTACAGGAAAGCCACATGTGGGAGCAAGCTAACTGCAAGCAGGCACACAGTAGCTGTGAGCAGGACAGGGCAGGAGCAGAACAGAGCACCTGGAAACTACCAGGAACAGGGAAGGAGTGGGGAGCCTGTGCCACTGTGCAGGAGGAAAGTGGGAAGTGCCACATAGGACTGAGGGCACAGACAGGGGGCAGTACATCCAATACTGGGAAGTGTTCCCAGTGCAGGGGGAGTAGCAGTAAGAACAGTGGGGGGGAACGGTAATACAGCTGCCAGGGGGGTAACACAAGCCAGAGACATGGCCAGTGCCACCATTCAGATGGAGGCAGTAATGAGGGGTGTGAGAAGGCAAGCAGCAGGGGGGCGCAGCCATGGAAGGGCCCGTTGGTGGTATGCCCCCAACAGGCAGTACCGAGCCCGCACCAGCTTCGAGCTGTACAGTGACACTGAGATTGTGGGCTGGTACTGCCTGAACCGGGCGACCCTGAGATGGCTCTGTGATCTGTGCAGTGATGTGATGCAGGCACCCACATGATGGAGCCATACTCTGTCAGTGGAGACCAAAGTGACAGCTGTCATGTGTCTGCTCACCATGGGTATCTTCCAGAGACCAACAGGGGACATGACAGGCATAACCCAGTCAGCCGCATCATGCCTACTCACCCAATTCCTCAGGGCACTGCTGCCACATGCTGCGGAGTACTTCTGTTTCCCTAGCACACCGGCGGAGCACACAGCACAGATACAGGACTTCCACAGGGTACCATGTATGCCTGGCATGCTTGGGGCCACTGACTACACCCATGTGGCCATCTACATGCCACCTGGCCCCGAAGGGCCAGCATACACAAATCAGAAGGGGTATGCAAGCATCAACTGCCAGGTGGTGTGCGATGCCAGGGAGCACATAACCAATGTCTGTGCCACGAACCCTGGGGGAGCACATGATGCCTTCTTCTGGCACCAGTCTGCACTGTGCCACAGGTTCGAGAGTGGGGACATCCCCACTGACCACCTAGTGGATGAGTATGCAAATCATGCAGAAAGACATGGAGCTTGGGAGGGGCATAGTTAGAGGTGACATGGGTGCTGGCCTAGATGGCCCACGGCAGGGCGACGCTGATCACCAAACTAATGTCCACCATCTACACACAGGTGACAGTGGATACCCACTACATCCATGGCTGCTCACGCCATACCGGCGGCCCTCAACCCCATCGCAGCAATGCTACAATGAGGCATATGCCTCCACACACAATGTCATCGAGCGGGTGTTTGGGATGCTGAAGGCACATTTCTGTTGCCTGGACAACATCTGGTGGTACCCTACAGTACAGCCCTTCAAAGGCCTGCGGGCCAGTCCTGGCCTGTTGCATCCTGCACAACATGGCCAACGACTGTGGGATAGCTGTACAGGTCAAAGGGGGGGGACAGCGATGTGGACGATGAGGACGCTGGTGAAGATGGTGATGGGCAGCCCCCCCTTGGTCGAAGGAACCCCCGACTGATCCGGATGGTGCTGCTGCACCAGAACACCATCACAGAGTAGTACTTCAACCAACCCAGGTACGTCATGGGGCCATGTGCAGCCATCAATGACAAGGGCACAACCCACAAACACGTATGGTCAAACCTCGGGGTGCATGTCGTAAAGGAAATTGGCTGAGCATGGAACCGCACATGCCATCAGGGATGGGCAAGGTCTAACACAGCATGCGGTCACATACTCATACACACACAAACACACCCGCCCACCCCCCACAAGACATGCACAAAGGGTACAAGGCACGCCAACCCCAACCACCACCCCTAGCCACACACACGTCCACAGACCACCACACCCAGTGCCTGTCATTGTACGTGTCTCAGTCGCTGGGCACCATTGCACAGCAGCGGACAGCGCAACGCAGGCATCATCATGCACACGCCACAGTGGCCAGCAGCCAGAAGGGTGTACAGATGGAACGTGTGTGTGTGTGTGTACAGGGCCGGGTACCCCATCTGTGCATTGCACATTGAACAACACACTGCATACAGGGCAGCGTCAGACAGTAGCCTTGGTGGGAGAGAGGTCAGTCACGCGCCACAGTGCCACGGCTGCCACGGATGCATGGGTGTCCCTGCCGAGACCCGCCAGCTGTGACAGTCTGACCAATGGCCTCATGGGGTGGCACCGATGGTTCCCAGGGGTTCCACTACGTGAACGCAACTGTTCTCACGCAGGGGTCTGCAGCACACTGAACATGCCTGCGCCAGGCATGCTCGGGATGCCCACAGCTGAACCTGGTGTCAACAAGAAGGGTGTCGCACAATGCTGGGAATGGGGGGTGGACATTGCACTGCACAGTGTCTGCGATGCATGGGCAAATAACTGTGTGCCCACTTTGGCCATGACAGCTGTGATTGTCTGTGTCAGCCTGTCAATGGTGGTGGTCACATCCTCCTGCAGACGGTCCATCCCTGCCAGGAGCAGACCAGTATCCCTGCTATGCCACTCCTCTGCATGGCACAGGGCCACACTGAGTGCATCCACCTCCGTCACAAGCTGCAACTGCTGATCAACTGAATCTTGGAGTATGCGGGTGTGCTCATCTAAGAGGTCATCCGCCTGATTGGCATGCTGTTGCTCACGGTGTTCATGGCCCTGATGGGCAGCACCCCACGAGGGTGGGCACTGCACACCAGGGCCATGCCTGGGCATATCCACAGGTGGTGCAGTGATGCTGCCCCCCGACACTGTAACCCCATGGCCATTGGCCGACTGCTGACACTGCCCCTCTGGCTGCCACTCTCCAGGGCTCAACAGTGCTGCCGCTGCGGCCACAACAGCCCCACTGTCCTGGATACACACCAGTGCTGCCCCACTGGTGCAGACAGGTACAGGCTGGGACTGTGATGTCATGCAGGCCTCCATGGTGGCACCACCCACGGCTATGCCCGTGCTGTAACCTGCTGTTCAGCCATCCTGCAGCCCACATGTATCACTGTCAAGGATGTGAGCTCCCTCATCATCAGTGATGGATCCAGCACCAGTCCGAGTCTCAGCATGCTGGCATCCATGGAGGCTAGCACGCTGGGACACGGGAAGGGCCTCCTCCGCACCTGCTCCACCAACATCAGTCTGGACAGCCAGGTGGGCCCAATGTTGTCCTGACCCTCGGACATCTGTGGAGGTGGATGGGCCTTCCTCTGTGTCCAGGGTATCACCCTCAGTGGATGAGCCCACCACCGCTGACCCATGTAGAAGCTCAGGAGCTGTAAGGGAACACAGTAGCATTAATGTATCTGCTCTTCCCTGTGTCACCCCCCCCCCAGTGACAGATTAGGACCTACCATGCAGTGATGAGCTACCACCTGTCTGGAATCCACCACCTGGATCACCCTCGATGGCACAGCGCCATATGCTGCCAGCAACCCGCTCTTCTTGTGGGGTCAGGCGTTGCACAGCCAGCTGTCCCCCACCGGTCGCAGCCCATGCTGCCCTGATGGCAGCCACCTTATCTTTAATCCTCCTCCTATCTGTAACCATCTTCTTCTTGCACTCCTGCATGGACCGCTGGTGGCTGCCATGCTGGTTGATGGCACATGCCACCTCTACCCATGCAGCAACACAGGCCTGTGGTGTTCCCCGCTGTCTGCTGAGCAGCGACTCCTGGTCAAGGTAGGCCTCAAACAGGGCATCTGTTTCTGCCTTGGTGAAGTTTGGCCTCCTCTTCCTCCCACGTCTCTGTTCCTCCTCCTCCACCTCTCAATCGCTCATCACTGATCCTGTGGGAATGACAGGTGTTACCTCTGACTGTACAATCCCATGCGTCTCCCACACACCACAGTCCACACTCCCAAACAGCATGCAACTCACCACAATAGACTGCAATACCAGACTATGGCCTCTGCAGCCCAATGTCTCATTTATATACTGCAACTCATGCAATGGAGGAGAGGCACAATTTTAACTGGATGCTAATGCAGTATCTGCACCATTGAATAGCTGATTAGCTGATTTGCATATGCCGGTTGAATATCTCGCTGTTGCACCTTGTGCAATTGTGTTGAACATGCTCAGGCAAGGGCACATTTTTGTGACGTGCACAGTGGACACCGAATAGTGCATGCTCAGGATGCTGACACCGATGCCTGCTGCACTGCTGATGTGTTGTGTGTGGGAGGCAGTGCAGGGCATGGCCACCATTGTGCCAGTGGCACTACTGCACTGTTCACATGTATGGCGCTCTGACACTAGGGCGCTGTAGGCACCCTGGAGCCACAGCACAGTAGGCCACTACAGGAAGTGCCACACAGGCACCCTACTGTGCTACACACAGTGAGTACCAATTGCGCTGTGGCGGTCCGTCCGTGAGAGACCCCTGATCCTGTGCCGACCTTTGCCCCTAGGCGCCATGAGTCCGCATGGGTGTGCATGGGTGCACCTCTATCATGCTGTTCGGTGACAGCGCAATGGGGAATGGCAGCACAGTACCGCGCAACATCCACACATGGTGGGTATGCACTACAGAGCGCCGTTTTGATACTGAATGCTTGGAGGATGGCACAGAGACGGGCACCAATCTGGAGCCAGGTCAAACTGACCAACCTAGTGTCCCTGGTAGAGCTCCATGCTGCTGCTCTATTTGGGGAGGCACCCCTGGACAGGGCCAGGAGTGCCATGTTGGAGGAGGTGGCAGTGGCCCAGGAGGAGGCCATGGGCATACAGCGCATGGCAGAGCAGTGCAGGCACTGCTATGGGGACCTACAGCATAGGGACCTGGACAGGCTTGCCCACCTGCAGTCACACACCAGGAGAGGTGTGCAGTTCCACAGCCAGGTAGGTGCCCCATCCATACACTGTTTATGTCCATACGGGTATCACAGTGGCATGTGTCCAGCACATGGGCGGGCCATCCAGTGTGGGCTGTGGTGGTGGTATACGGGTAGGGGGCAGATGGGTATGTGCTGTGTGGGATCGCACATACCCGGGGGTGGGGGGACTTTGCTACCGGATTGTACAGATGTTCCTCTCTCCATGTCTGCACCCTAGGCCCTGAGGAGCACGGCGTGCTAGGGAGAGGAGGCTGCTGCATGAGGCACATCATGCTGCAAGGGCAGCCGTACAAGACCAGTGTAGAGACCAGACTGATGATGGTGAGTGCCTTACATCCAGGATTTTTTGTGCATGCTGTGTAACAGGGCGGGCAGTGGGGCATGGCCACCATCCATTGACACCACTGCCATGCACACAACATGGTACAGTCAGCACTCTCCAGTGGCACTGCATGTCTGGGAGTGCATCAATGGTGGTCCACGCCTGCACCGGGTACATGGCTGTGCCACTGCCTTTGCACCACATAACCATGTCACTGTACAGCCATGGTGGTGCTGTGCGGGACTTGGGCAGTGGTTGTGTGCAGTGGTCCGCATGGCTGTGTGCACCTGGGTGGGCAGGTCTTGTGGACACGATCACTGTGGGTGGTCGCACCCTATCACAGAGTCATGTCCCATGGCCATATGACATGCACAGTGGGTGGGCTGCAGGGGCTGTGCATTCACACCTATTGACTCTGCCCCTTTGTCCTAGGTGGACGGCAGTTGCAGACCATTGAGCGGATGCTGCAGGAGATAACTGCAGGTGGCCAGGGCCTCCCTTGAGATTTTGCAATGGATAAACCATCTGGGAGTCCGAAGGAGGCATGGCAGGAGGCGCATTCAGAGCGGAGAGCGGGGCTCCCGCTGAACATGTTTCACCCCGTAATTTACCCTACCCCTCTGTACCCACCCTCACACCCCTCCTTCCCTCTACCATTTGTTCACCCCTGCCCTCTTACCCACCCCCACCTGGTTTATGGCCCCCCCACGTTTTGTACATATATGTAAATAGCTGTTTTTGATCTTTTAAAATACATTTGCTTTATTATGTCTACTGTGGTGGTCTCTGATTTGCAGTGGGCTAAAGGTGCTCAGCTGCAGTGGTGTGCATGGTGTCAGGGGTGGTGCAATCATGGGCATGTTTGTGTGTCCATAGGGGAAGTGACTATGGTGTGGGAGTAGCTATCAGTCACTGTCTGTGGTTTGTGTGTTGTTCCCTTTGCACTGGATGACTGTGTGCAATGGTCCACTGTGTATGCACTGTGTCCATGGCACACCTGTCAGACCATCCATGGCCTGTGCAGCAGACACTCTTGCATGTCTGTGACCTGCATGGTCTGCTGGCATGTCAGTGGTGCCTGTCCATGCTGGACAGCCACTGTACCCGGCACAATGCCAGGTTGCCTCCAGTCACTGGTGTGGTGCATGTCTGCCTCGGGTGGCACTGTGGCCTGTGCTGTTGTCCCACCTCCATGCTGTCACTTGTGTGTGTCACAGGGGATGTGCACCACTGTCTGTCCCTTGTGCTCTGGGTGCATGCTGGTGGCATACAGCTCCATGTGCCTGCGCAGGGTGGCTGGCACTCCTGTGCCATGGAGGGGTGCTGGTCATATGTACACAGTTTCTGTGGCCACACGCTGGGGGCTTGGTTTCCCTGCTACTGTGTCCCTGGGTTGGTGTGCCCTTGAGTATGGGTGGGTGTTTGTCCATGCACTGTGTTACATCCTGTGTGGCGCATGCTTCCATGCATCACTGTGGGTGTCTCCTCTGGCTGTTGTGACCAATGCTGGGTCAGGGTGTGTCCTTGGAAGGGTGTGCAGGGTGCTGTACCACTGATGGTGAGGTCCGGGGCATGCCCTGTCATGTGTGGGGTACCTCGTGTGCTGACACATGGTCGGTCTCTCAGCTGTACCCTGGGGGGGACATGCTTGGTGGTGCTGTGTATGCAGTCATTGCATCACTGTGTGCTGCCACGTGCTGATGGGTGCTCATGGTGGGGCTGCCTTGCATGGTTCTGTGGTGCACAGGGTTGCATTGGTACAGTGGGGGTGGTGGCATGTATGGGGTGTCCTGCACTGGTGGACGCTGCTCCTCGGCAGGGTGTCTTGGGATCATGGTGCAGGGTGTGCTCGGCATTGGTGGGATGGTGTGGCACAGGGTGGTTGGACCTCCTTGTGTGCCAGTCACAGCTTGCCAGGAGGTGTGCTGGGGCACCATGCCCCGGCTGTGGATTTGTTGCTGGTATCCATGGGCCGGTGGTTATTCCAGCTCTCCCCCAGTTGTGCAGTGCATGGGATTTGGGGGGCGGTGTCTTTTCTGCTGTGTGCTCCTCTGCCCATCTGTAGCATGGGTGGTGGGCCCCTGCATCCAGTCCCTGAGCATCCCTGGTTGTGCTGTTGCACTGCTGCCCTGCTCCACTGAGCATCTTTGGTTGTGCTGTTGTGCTGCTGCCCTGCTGCACTGAGCATCCCTGGTTGTGCTATTGTGCATCTGAACTGCGCCACTGCACATCCCTGGTTGCGCTATGGTGCAGGTGTCACGATATTCAGTCGTGTGCCACAAGCGCATCTTGACCTGCGTAGTTTTTGAATATTGCGCTTATTGCGCATGGGAGCAGTGGACTTGCGCTTGCTCCTGCTGTTGCACACTTCTTTAGTGCAGTTTGAATATCTGGGCCACAGTGTCCACCTCAGATTGTACAGTTTTGCCATTAATGTCCAACATTTGAATGATTGGT
The DNA here is from genome assembly GCA_016271365.2 of Neoceratodus forsteri. Lineage (NCBI taxonomy): Eukaryota > Metazoa > Chordata > Ceratodontiformes > Ceratodontidae > Neoceratodus > Neoceratodus forsteri. The sequence continues at coordinate 981,500,783 of CM028131.1, read as the reverse complement.
GCTACTTTGGGAATATCTGCCCCCTTTACACTATGCATTGCATAAGCCTGCTATCCCTCCATGTCCTCGCTTTCTTCGTCGCCCTGCAAGTGGAAGGTACACTGGAAGCTTTTGGGACTGCAATTACTCTGTTTCCCTATCTTTCTTTGTGCATGTGCTTCCCTTTTCTCTTTAATCATATTTCTACAGGCTTTACTGATGTGTTCTTTCATTCCACATACAGTATGTGGCATCTTTCATCTTTAACGTTACACTCCTGTGGGAAATGCTGGCCCTCACAATGGCAGCAATTTTTAACTATGTTCTTATTTGGCTGCTCTTTGTTCCTAAACATTTGGTTTAGAGTCCTGTAGCTTTTGTAAACTACAACTGGGCCCACACAGTTCTCTTGATTGCAGCTGTAAATCTTTTACATTTTGACCATCAGATTCCACAGCTTGCGTCAACTTCAATGCTGTTCCAAACGTTAAATCTGTTTCTGACAATAACTTTCTTTGAATTCTATCATCAGTCATCCCACAAACCAATCTATCTCTCAGCATTTACTCTAAAGTTTCTCCATAATTACAGCCATGAGCCATTTTTCTCAATTTTGCCACATATGCTCCCCCAGTCTCTCCAGCTTGTCTATTTCTAGAATTAAATTTGAACCTTTGTACAATTTCACTCGGTTTTGGGTTAAAGTGATTTTTCAGCAATTTTCCTAAGTCTTCATACAATTTGCCACCAAGCTTTTCAGGGCTCAAAAAATTTCTCATTAAGCTGTATGTTTGTGCACCCATTCCACTTAATAAAATGGATCTTTTTTTACTAGCCTCTGTGATATCATTTGCAATAAAGAAATATGACAAGATTTCACAGTATTCCTCCCAGGTTTGAATTTGAGGATTAAAAGAAGCCACAGTTCCTACCATGCCAGCCATTTCCTCTTTGAATATAGACAGCCTCTTACTGCATGCATAGCTCCCACTACTTTCTTTACTTTGACTTTCTGCATAATTTTCTTTTGCTCACTCTGGGCAAAAATGTCCTCTTTCTTTTATCCTTGTCTCCAAATAATATGTTATATGCTGAAAAACCAAGCAATCTGCACAGGAGACTTCTTTAGGAACTGAATAGCTTTATTACATGCTTCTAACAAGGCAGCCTTCTTCTGAATGTAGAGAGAGAGAGATTCTAGATCTTTCTAACAACACTACTATTGCTCAAGATCTATATTCTCTTAGAGTTTGTAAAGTCCATGCCGCCCTCTAGTGGTGTCTCATAATACTACACTACATTTACATATAGTAAATATCAATGACCTGAGTCAATTAGTCTGGGAAAAGCAAAAGGTTTATAAAACATTAAATCAAAGTTACACACTGGCCACTTAATGTTCTGCATAGTCTTTCTTGCATTGCTTATTCTCCATCTACCTACAGGAACCCACATCTTTGAGTCAGTGGCAACTGCTTCTCAACAATTGTCAGCAGTGCTTCCCATGCTGTTCCCCAGCAAGCCAAGCTCACACTTGACTTTCACAATGGAACAGTAACTTTTGATAAATGTTAATACTCTACTCAGATCACTTTTGACTTACCCAGCTTGAATATTGCCCTGGTGCTTGCTGTTGTAGGAACTTAGCAGTGTGTGTTATTTTCAATTGACTATCTTTAAACGTTGCTTGAGTTAGTTTCTTTGCAGAGGGGAGACGCTATGCCTGCAATCTATTTCACCAGGAGGTACAGCTGAGAGGGGTGCTATACTCCTGACCTGAACTGAATTGCACCACGTTATCTTCCAATGTGGTGCTCTCACTGTTAACTTTTCCCACTACTCACGCCCTCTCCGGTCCAACTGCACAGAAGCGCCATCCCTCCAGCTTGTACATTCATGATGAGACTGCCAGCTCATATGTTTGTGCATCACTGCTCCTCCAGCAAGACTAGCAAAGCAAAGTCACTAAATGGACATGGAAGTGAGTGGCAGTGTCTTATTCCCACTGCAGGCAGAGCTCCTGCTGGATTCAACAGGACAATGGCCTCAGATCTGGTACTACATGGAAGTACAATCAGTCAAGACTGGCCCTGCACTGACAACTGGCTCAGGACCTACAGCCATGCTCTTTGAACTGCTAGGCTAAGAGATGCATCGTTGGAGTCCTACACATCATGGAGTCCTGCACATCACAGCACCTGGACATATGAAATGGGACTAGAATTGTGCCTATCACATTCCTTTTAGCACCTTTGTTGCTCTGACCATTCTACATAGGAGACTGGTAAGCAAGCTGGGTAGATTGGGGGTTGGCAACAAGGTGGCAACCAGGGTAAGAAACTGGTTAGGGGATGAGAGACAGAGGGTAGTGGTAAATGGAGTTCACTGCAAGGAAGAGAGGGTAACCTGTGGGGTACCTTAGGGTTTAGTAATGGGACCGGTCCTCTTTAATGTTTTCATTAGTCACATAGCAAAGGAGCTGGAAGAGAAAGTCTGCCTATTTGCAGATGATACAAAGATCTGCAAGAGGGTGAGCACTCCAGGGTGGTGGTGGTGGAAAGTATGGACAGAAATCTGAAAAAACTGTAGGAGTGGTCAAGGGTATGGCAGCTGGGTTTCAATGTGAAAAAGTGCAAAACAATGCACTTGTGCCATAGAAACCTGGGGCAGAGTACAAAATGGGGGGAGTGACACTTAAAACAACCAAGCAGGAAAGAGATCTGAGGGTAATCATATGGGATAATCTGATGTTGGCCAGATAATGTGACAAGGCAGTCAAGACAGCTAGTGGAATGCTGGGGTACATACGAAGGGGCATCACCACCAGAAAAAGGAAGGTGATGTTGCCTCTATACAGATAACTAGTAAAACCCCGCCTTGGGTACTGTGTCCAGTTCTGGAGACTGCATCTCAGGAAGGACATAGATGGAGTAGAGGCAATCCAGAGGAGGGCTATCAAAATGGTGCAGGGTCAGCATCAAAAGCCCTACCACGAGTTGATAACTGAGTTCAATATCTACACACTGTAGAACATGAGGGAGAGGTGGGATATGATAGCAACCTTTAAGTACTTAATGGAGGTTTATAAGGTGCAGGGAGGAGTATTTTTCAGAATAAAGATGCTCTAGAACAAGCGAACATGCTATGAAGCTGGAGGGGGGTAGGTTCAGGAGGAATGTGAAGAAGTATTTCTTCACAGAGAGAGTGATGGATTCCTTGAACAATCTTCCAGTGAAGGTAGTGGGGTAAAAACAGTGGTGGGGTTAAAAAAATGCCTGGGATAGGCAGAAGGAAATTTTATGGGTAAGGTGGGGGTATGGAAGAGACAGCACTGTAGATCAAGTGGATCTGCAGCTAAAATAAAGGTAGAAAAAAATAAATAAAACTGGGCAGACTGGGTGGGCCAAGCAGACCTTATCTACCATCAGATTCAGTGTTTCTATGTGTTAACTGCTATTGACTGGCAGATAGCCTGGAGCACAGTCTTTATGCATTTGACTCTGCATGAATCTGTATGACAGTCTCGCCTCCTGCCTTTACAGCATATGCTTGATTGATGCTGCCCACTTAAAGCAGCCTTTTAATGTTTTTAACTGTGTTGTGTTTTATAGTTACAGTTTCATTAGTTCTAGACAAGTTTCCCTTCTAGACCTCAGGGGACACAGTTAAACTAACTTTCAGGAATTTAGTTTGTTATTTGAGGTCTTCAGTTTTCCCAGGTTTGGTTCATGATTCTTTATTATTAAAATTGAGGTGGGGTAGATGTCTCTCTTAATGAGAATGTGCACCACCATCAGCTCTGGACTTGGAGTAGGAATAATGATCAGAGGATCCACTGCAGCTGGTGTTCACAGCATGACAGAAGACAAAATGCCTCCTTTTCTCTAAATTTCAGCTATCCCGTAGCCACAGAATGAAAGCATATGGACTCATGGCAGGGTCCAGGCCAGGCTAAGGCTGACCAACCCAGCCACTGTAGAGGGGACCGTGCACTTAACTCAACAGGAGGTGATAGGGTATTTGTGTATTTGTTGTTTAAGATTGCTTTTTTTGGTTGGGACCTGTTTTGGGGGAGGGGTGTCTCAGTGTGTCATATAGCAATCTCATGCATGCAAATGTTACTTTTGCACTGATTCACAGGGGGTAGAATCTATGTCTTGTACTTACTGCATGTTGGGGCTTTGGGGGGGCACTACTCAGCAGGTTGCTCAAATGATTTCACTGCTACTAGCAGTATGTGTACTCTTCCTTCGTATGGCACCACTTTGGAGGTTTTTAACCACAACTAATGGCTAATCTCGCAGGTGGAGTAACCACCTGTCCTGATTTTCACAGCGCAGTCCTGATTTGGGCTGCTGTATCCTGCAAAAAAAAACATGAAAAATACTACACATCCTAATTTTATAGTAGAAAAAAATATCTTCCAACATTCCTCTAAATGTAGCACAAAACTATAATACCTTAACTAAAATATCTTAAAATGATTAGAGACAATAGAAACAACTAAAAACTGCAACACTTAGTCTTAATTCTGATTATATAGACAAAACAAGTTTGTTGTATTGGTCAAGGTTACCTATTGTCCTGCAAAAAGTCATGTTTCAGTAAGAAATGTCCCACTTTGGGCTTCTTAAATAGTGGTAACCCTATTCGCAGGTTTCCTTAGAACTACTAATGCTGACTCATTGGGTGAAGGTCTTTATCTGGAATGTTAAATAGGCAAACTGCTCACAGAAATGTGCACAGATTCTGACCCACTTGAAACATTATGCCCCCTCAATAGTTTCCCTACAGCAGACTCACCTCTGTGAACCAAAAATGATGCTCCTTAGAACAAAATGGACTGTCCAGTTTAGGAAGGTAAGAATTGACTCCAAGAAGGTAGGGGTGGCTAATCTGATAGCCAGGAACACATCTTTCCAAATGCAGGTTGTAATAACAGATCCACGGGGCTGGTATATATTGGCAAAGGGTATGTTAGATAGGTCCACAGTGGTTCTAGATAACATTTATGGCCCTAACAACAGCAATCTTGCCTTCTTTATCTCCGTGCTAACCCATCTAATTGCTTGGTCTTTCTTCCCTTTAATTCACAGACAGGACTGGAATACAGTCATGGACACAGATCTGGACAGCTCCCATGTACAGATAAACCACCTTTCTCCAGACTAAAGAGCCCTACTGGAGCTGCAGAACTTCTGCACTGTCTGGTCACCTGGAGACTCCTTCATCCCTCCCAGAGGGAATACACCTTCTTCTCAGCACCATGTGGCACCAGCTCTAGCCTAGACTATTTTGTATTAGCTTTTAGTCTGATTCATGGTGCTGCACACGGTGGAGATTCTCCTTCATGTTATATCAGATCATGCCTCAGTACAGCTATACCTCAGTTGAGACCCCACTGCAGAAGTGGACAGGACCTAGAAACTTAACAATAATATTATTAAGAATCCTACCACTCTAAAACCCCTTAAAGATTTCACTGAAAAGTTTTCCCAGGACAGCAACAGCCCTGTCCCTCAGAACACCACTATCGGGAATTCCTTTAAATGTGCAATTAGAGGGGAAATAATTTGCTTTACAGCCAGGAGGAAGAAGCTCAACCAAGAGAAGGCTAACACCTTTCTCACCCAGATCAAGGCACTAGAAAGAACTCTATCCAGTTCCACAAATAACTCTACCCATCATGATTTGGACATTCTCAGGGAAAGGTACCAAAGCTAAATTAACATTTTCTATATTTTTTCTAATTTTTAAATATTTTTGTGTATGGTTTGTGGATTAAGGAGGGCATTGTTGCCTAAAGGAGGCTGTCCAGTGTGTAAGAGCCTGGAGCAGCCAAGGGCTGAAATGAGGATGCTGAGATGGGACCTGGGGATGATGGTGTGAGAAGTCAGAGAAGCAGAGCAGTGGAGGGAAAGGCAGACGGGTGGTGCCCAGGGGCACAAGGGCATCAGGCAGGAGATGGAAGCGGAGGGGACCACACCGTATACAGGAGTATCTCTTCCTCAGAGGACCAGGGAGCCCAGGGTGGAGGAATAGCAAGTGGTAAGGGGAAGGGGTGGGAATGTGAGGGTAGCATCAGGGGTAAGAACTTCAGAAGGGGTGCCTTTATTGAATAGATTTGCACCATTGTCTGGAAGGAGGGGGGGGCAGCAGGAGGTGAGATAGAAAGCTGGGTTGAGCCAGGGATGAGAGTAGGAGTACAGGGGAAGGGAGAGGGAACTAGTCAGGGTGCACAGGGAAGAGGGAGCAGGCAAAATGGTGTGGAGAATGGGGGGAGGGAGAGAAAAGGAAAGGAAGAGGGGAGGGAAAAATGGAAGCAGATGCAGATAGTCAGAAGGGAAGGGGCAGAGTGGGAGATGGAAAAACAGTCAGGGAGATAAATAGTGGATGCAGAAATAAGTTCACTAGGATACAGAGGGAGCAGTTTTGTGGGAGAGCAGCTAGTATCAAAGGTAGGAAAGGAAGGAAGGGGAGTACAGGTGCAGGGGATGGAATGGTGGCAACCATAGGGGCCTCCATAATTATGGGTATTCACTGGGGAACCTGAATGCAAGCAGGAGGGTGGTTTGTTTGCCAGGGATGACAGTGGGAAAGGTGTGCCCAATAATAAGGGAAATAGTAAGGGAGGTTGGGGGTGATCCTAATTTAGTTATACACATTGGAACCAATGACCTAGCTGGGGAGGAGGTTGAGCTATTGCAAAGTAGATTCAGGGAGTAAGGGAAGATCTGCAGGGAGAAGGCAAGTTTGCTGGCCTTCTCAGAGGAGATACCAGTACCAAGGGTCAGCACAGCAAGGAAAAGAACAATAGAGGATTTTAATGACTGGCTGAGGAAATGGTGCAGGGAGGAGATGTTCATCTGTATTGGGGACTGAGAGGAGACCTGTTCAATCAAAGCAATCTTTTCACCAGACAGGATACCCCTCAGAAGGGAGGCTTGTAGGGTACTCAGAGACAAACAGGGGGAATACATAACCACTACACTTAATTTAAATTATTGGGGGGGGGCAACGGGCATGCAGGCCCAAAGACCGTGAGAGTAGGAGGTCAACAAACCTCCCCTCTACAGTGATGGAAGAGAGAGGGGAGATGGAAGCGGTGAGAAAACAGCAAAAGATGGAGGGGGAAGGAACACATAACAAAAGTAGGTGAGGGAGTACACACAGAGGAGAGAAATGTGAAGAAAAGAATAGAAGGAAGGGAAGAAATGTCAGATTCTAGGTGGAGGGTTATGGCTCTGAATGCATGGACTCAAAAGTCTGGCTGGCTCGTGCAAATGAAATTGCAAACACCTAATTCTTTGAAACATTCAATTTTCTTTTATTATAAAATTCAAATGTTTCGCCTGGTAATCAGGCTTCTTCTGGGGAACTGTAAAAGTATACAAATAATATTTTTAATATTACATATCAAAATAATGTTTTTGCTAGTGGAGAAATAATTAATGATGTAGACAACTAAAGAAGCAAGCTAAAGATAATTACTAGTAAGTAACATACAAGCAAGGCTTTTCTGGTCGCTGCTTTGAACTAATAGTTGCTGGTCTTTCAAAGAATTAGGTGTTTGCAGTTTCATTTGCATGAGCCAGCCGGACTTTTGAGTTTGGAATTTACTAGCCTTTATTTGGCCAGCTCCACCGCAATGAATAGATAAACTAACAAGAGGCAATTTCTCAGAGGCATGTGTCTTTCATCTGAATGCATGGAGTCTTGGAAACAAGATGGATGAGCTGTGGGCACTGTTAGCAGACAGGAGGGTGGACATAGCAACAGTAAACGAGACTTGGACAACACCACACCAGGACTGGGATCTTGCGATCCCTGGATAAAACCTATACAGGAGGGACAGGGTAGTCAGGAAGGGGAGAGGGGTGGCAGTTTACATCAGGGAGAGAATAACTTGCAAGAGGGCGGAGTCGGAGGAAGGGAATGTGGAGGCATTATGGGTTCAGTTACAGTCCAACAGAGGGAAAAAGGTGAGGTTTGGGGGGGTTACAACCACCCAGCCAGGATGAGGAGAGGGACAGGTAACTGAGCTCACAAATACTGGAAGCTGCAGGGAAAGGTGAGGTGGTAATTGTGGGGGACTTCATCATGCCCAAGGTGGACTGGAGCTTACTATCCATTACATGTGCTAGGAGTCAGGTGATTCTGAAAGGACTCCAAAATGGGTTCCTGACTCAGGGCATCACAAAACCAACAAGAGCAGAGACAATTCTTGATCTGGTGCTCACAATTGGGGAAGATGTACAGGAAGTAATGGTCAGGGAACCCCTGGGTTTGCGTGACCATCACAGTGTGGTTCTACATGGCTATGGGAGAACCAAAGGTGTTTCATCATTAAGAAAGGAATACTGGTTGCTACAGAGGAGTGCGTTAGGCTCAGGGGGAAGAACACAAAGGCCAAAACATCCATCTGGTTCAGTTCTGGAGTTGCCCAGGCAGTAAAGGAAAATAGGTTAGCCTATAGAAAATTCATGAAGATCACATGAGAGGTGTATAGGAAAAACTACCTAAGGTTTGCTAGTGAGACAGGTAAGGAAGTCTGGCGAGCTAAAGCACAGAAGGAGATGCAGATAGCCGAAGGAATTAAGAAGGAGGAGAAGGCCTTCTTTCACTATATAAGTGAGGAAAGGGACAAGAAGGACAAGATGTTAGAATTAAGAAAGGGGAGAAGTGGGTGGAGGATAACAGGGGAAAAGCAGAGATACTAAATGAATACTTCTGTTCCGTCTTCACCAGGGAGAAGGATGGACCAGTGCCTTCAGGAAGAGAAGAGGAGCAGGGGGAGGGGAACACAGACGTTGTGATAGAGGAGGATAGATTGAGGGAGGGGTTTCTAGCATTGAAGGTGGACACATCACCAGGCATTGACACAGTACATCCAAGGGTATTAAAGGAACTGGCTGAGGAACTGGCAGGGCCACTGGCAGGCCTATTTAATAGTTCAATAAAGTCAGGCATGGTACCACAGGACTGGAGAACAGAGCATGTGGTGCCCCTCCATAAAAGTGGCCCCAAGGATGACCCAGAGAATTACAGATCAGTCAGGCTGACCTCAGTCATGTGCAAACTCATGGAGATCATACTTAAGAAAAGGCTGGTAGAATATCTACAGGAGTATGGCCTCCAGAATGTAAGGCAAAATGGGTTCATGGGGGGATCATGTCAAATGAATCAGATTGACTTATTTGACTGGGTCACTAAGATAGTAGACAAGGGCCAAGTGGTAGACATCCTCTATCTGGATTTTAGCAAGGCCTTTGACTCTGTGCCCCACAAGAGGTGGATCTGGATCAGGAAGCTGGCAGTTCTCAGGGTTGGGGTGAGATGTCCAGATGGGTGGAAAACTGGCTAAGAGACAGAATCAGAGGGTGGTTGTGGGGGAGAGTTATCTGGCACTAAAGAAGTCACCAGTGGGGTCCCACAGGGCTTGGTGCTGGGACGGTGTTCAATGTTTGCATCAAAGACTTTGGGGATGGCATTAAGGGCAAAATGTGCCTACTCACAAATGACACTAAGCTCTGTGGAAGACTGGACACAGCTGAAGGTATACAAGAGCTACAGGATGATCTGGAAAAGCTGGGGGAGGTGGTCCATGATCTGGCAGCTTGGCTTCAATGCCAAGAAATGCAAAGTTATGCACATTGCAGCCAAGAATATCCCAGGGCAGAGTACTATCTTGGCAGAGTCCAGGTATCGGCATCAGAGGAGGATAAGGACCTGGGAGTGATGATCACTAATTGTCTGAAGCACTCCACGCAGCACAAGAAAGCAGCAGCAAGAGCAAACAAGATGCCAGGATGCATAGCTAGGGGGATCAGTAGGAGGAAAGAGGAGATCATACTACCCTTGTACAGGTCATGGGTAAGGCCAAATCTAGAGTATGGCATTCAGTACAGGTACCCACACTTCAGAGAAGACATTACCTTGCTAAATAAGGTCTAGAGGAGGGTTACAAATATGATACTGGTTCAACAGAGTAAGGCACATGAGGAGAGGTTGAGGGCACTGAACACGTACTCCCTGGAGGAAAGGAGAAAGAAAGGGGACATGATTGGGACTTTCAAGTACCTGAAAGGGATAAAAAGGTGGAAAAGGAGGGTCTCTTTAAACTGAGTGGCAACCATAACATGAGGGGGTACCTATAAAAGGTTTTATCTCCCTTCTTAACCAAGTTGGCTATCTTTTCCTCAGTTTGGGCCTTTGCTGTTCTGACTGCCTTTCCTGCTTCCTTCTGCTTTAACTGGTACGGTTCTCTGTCCTGCCTCTTCTGTGTTTACTTATGCTTCTTGAATGCTTTCTTTTTCTCCCTAACCTTTCCCGCCACCTCTTTTGAGAACCATAGTGTTTTTTTCTTTCATTTTGATTTGTTTATTTGCTTCACACAAAGGCTTGTTGCCTCTGTGATGGCAGTTTTGATGTTTCCCCATATTCCTCCACCCCTCTTCATTCTTCATGTGATAATATTTGCTTGTCAACCAGAATACCTGTCAAACATCATAGGTCATTGAGTAGTACTGAGTTGGGGGGGTGGTCTGTCCAGTATGATTTTCTGTATAGTCTATGATTGTTTTGAGATGTAGTTTGGTCTTGTTTGGTCTTATTCTCATTATGAAATTTCAATGAAGCATATTAAACATATTAATTCTGAAAAAAATAACCCCCCATCATGTCAGGGTCTGTAGCCAGAGACAATACACTGTCAATAAGTTCCTAATGATATGATAATGGTTTATTGAATTGTTAATCAGTTATCAATACATTGGTCCTGAGTTGTTAAGCAGAGGAATTGGAAGGAAAGTTCTGCCTCATTACACCTCCTGTGGTGCAGAGGACAAGGCACAGGAACAAGACATCCAAGGACCCTGGGTTCAAAACCAGTCTCTTCATATTTTAGGAGGCAGTTTAGCATAGTGGTTATGGACACTGAACTGCAAACCTACAGACCAGGGTTTGAATATCATCAGCCCCCACTTGCATACTGTGTGACCCTGGGCAAATCACTTAACTTCCTTGTGCTCTCAGGTCACACTTGGAAACAAACTCCAGCATAGTGTGCCTTTCCTGGTTAAACAATTTCCCCTTCCTTTCCTTCCCTTTGCACATGACACCAAGATCTGCAACAGAGTGTACAGTCTGGGGAGGGAGTGGAAATGATGGGTAGGGATCTGAAAAGACTGTAGGAGTGGTCAAGGGTATGGCAGCTAGGTTAAATGCAAACAAAGTGCAAAATAATTCACTTGGGCCATAGAAACTCAGAAGTGGAGTACAAAATGGGTGGAGTGATACTGACAAAGATCAAACAGGAAACAGACCTAGGGGTAATCATAAAGGTGGCCAGGCAGTGTGACAAGGTAGTTGGAAGAGCTAGGGGGATGCTAAGGTGCATAGAAAGGGATATTGCCAGCAGGAAGAAAGAGGTGGTGCTGCTCCTGTATATTGCTGGTAAGACCTCACCTTGAGTACTGTGTCCAGTTCTGAAGCCCTCATCTCAGGAAGGACATGGACAGAGTGAAGGTAATAATAATAATAATAATAAAACTTTATTTATTTAGCGCCTTTCAAATACCAAGGCGCTGTACAAATGAATTGTAAAATCAAAATATACGTATAAAAACAACAGTTGATAACAACATCAGTCCACAAAAGCCTTGTTCCATAACAGAGTCTTAAAATCCCACTTAAAGGCCTCCACGGTCGTGCATTCTCTAAGCTGGCGAGGCAGAGAGTTCCAGAGGGTTGGGGCCACGAACCCAAAGGCCCTAGCCCCAGAAGACTTCAATATAACCCTTGTAACCTCTAGCAACCCCTCGTCGGCTGAACGGAGCTGTAGCACGGGGTGGTAAGGGATCAGAAGCTCTTTCAAGTAGTCAGGACCAAGTCCGTGCAGGGCTTTGAAGGTCAGAAGACCTACTTTAAAGGTGATCCATCACTGTATAGGCAGCCAGTGCAGATCGCGCAGCACAGGGGTAATATGTGTCCTTCTAGTCACCCCTGTCATTAATCTTGCTGCAGCGTTCTGCACTAGCTGCAAGCGGCGGATATCAACCCCAGGAAGCCCCAAGTAAAGAGAGTTGCAATAGTCAAGGTGAGACGTCACGAAGGCATGGATCAACATGGGAAAATCGCTGGACGGAACAAGGTGCTTCACCCTGGCAATGTTCCTAAGATGATAAAATGCAGACTTAACAACTGCTGACACTTGATGACGAAGATTCAGCCTGTCATCAAGTACCACTCCAAGGTTACGCACACGTTCAGAGGCAAGGATCAGATTCCCCCCCCAACAATACGCCAGAGGGCTGACCGAACCCCAACCCCTGACCCCGACCGGTCCACGCTAAAACCTCAGTCTTACCGGCGTTCAACCATAACCAGCTCAAAATCATCCAGTCCTGGATTTCAGTGAGGCAGCTATTAAATACCGAGAGAGCACTAACCTGGTCGGGGGCAAAAGAAAGGTAGAGATGGGTATCATCAGCATAGCAGTGAAACCTCAGCCCATACCTTCTTACAATGTCTCCGAGGGGCAGCATATACACTGCAAACAGCATGGGGGAAGCACCGAACCCTGGGGGACACCACATTGCAGAGGGAAAGAATCGGAGGAAAAAATCCCCAACACCACTCTGCATTCTCCCAGATAGAAAAGATGAAAACCATCTGAGCACTGTACAAGACAGTCCACAGATGGACTCCAGACGTTCGAGTAAAACCCCATGGTCTACAGTGTCAAAGGCTGAAGAGAGATCAAGAAGGACCAAGATAGAACAGTTCCTCTGATCTCTCGCCATCAAGAGATCATTGAGCACCTGAACCAGAGCAGTCTCGGTACTATGCCTCTTACGAAAACCAGACTGGAGAGGTTCATAGATATTATGGATGGTCAAGTGGTCCTCCAGCTGGTTTGCCACTACCTTCTCGATAACCTTCCCAATAAAGGGAAGGTTAGAGATCGGTCTGTAGTTGGAAAAAACATCTGGGTCCAAAGAAGCCTTCTTCAAAAGGGGAGTCACCACAGCTTCCTTTAGGGAGCTTGGAAACTCACCCAATTCCAGGGAGCACCAGATTATTTGAACCAGAAACAGGCCAACAATCTCAACACAACCCAGGATTAGGGAGGTAGGGCCCGGATCTAAACTACAGCATGTAGGGCGCATCCCCTGGATGATCCGCATAATATCACTGAAAGTTGGCAGGTCAAAGGAACACCAGGAGACAGAGGATTCTGTTACCAAATGCCAACCAGAAGCTTCCCCCTTAGAGTGTGCTGGACGGATCTCGGATCTGATGTCGGCAACCTTATTCACAAAGAACTGAGTGATCTCATCACACTCCTTTTGTGAAAAGGCTCGACAGAGCTGGAGACAGGCTGGGTTGCACAGCCTGTCCACAGTTCTGAAGAGCTGAGCTGGTCGATTCTGAGCGACAGAGATCTCCCTGGACAGGAATGCTGCCTTCTTATGGGAGATCTCTGATTGGTAGAGCCGATAATGCTCCTCCAAACTAAGGCAGTCGGCATCCAGAGCAGATTTCCTCCAACGACGCTCTAACCGTTGTCCCACACGTCGCAACTCCCTCAAGGACCCATCAAACCATGGGACCCAGGGGCAAAGAGAGAGGGGATGAACACGGACGGGAGCAATTGAGTCCAGGGCCAAGGAAATGGCCTGATTATAGGCCAAAACCATAGCCTCTGGACCCAAGCTGGCAGTCGGAAACTCTGAGAGGTTCAACACCGCCATCAGGTCTTCAGGGCACACATCCCATAAAGGGCAGTATCGAACCACCTCCACAGGGGCAGACCTATGAAGGGGAGCACAAAAATTGAAGCTCACGGTGTAGTGATCGGACCAACTGACAGGTTCCACCACCAAATCAGAGGCCTATTCAGTTGATGAATTCACTGGGCCTGACACAGGTGGTTACCACTGCTACTCATAAACGTGGCCATTCCCTTGACCTGGTTTTCCTCCTGGGGATCGAGGCCTCAGACATGGGGGAGGAATCAGTCAGTTGGTCTGATCACTACATGGTGAGGTTCAAGTTTGACATCCCCCCCTTGTAGGCCGGCCCCTGTGGAGATGGTCAAAGGTAGAATGTAGGAGGGTCTGCATCAAAAACCTTATGAAGAGAGGCTTAAGAAGCTAAATATGTACACCCTGGAAGAGAAGAGGGAGAGGGGGATAAAATGGAGACCTTTAAATACATCACAGGGGTTAAGTAAGCACAGGAGGAGGATATTTTTCAGAGAAAATGTGCTCTAGAACAAGGAGGCATACTATGAAGCTGGGGAGGTAAATTCAGGAGGAATGAGAGGAAGCAGTTTTTCACTGAAAGGGTAGTAGATACCTAGAAGAGCCTCTAAAGGAGGTGGTGTGAGTGACCAACAGTGGTGGGGTTCAAACTTGCCTGGGACAGGCAGAAGGGAATTGTAGCGGAAAGAAAGGAAGGGGAGAGATGGTTTCATACAGAAGATCAGTTGAAAATCTGCAGCAAAAAATGAAGTTAAAAGAAATGGAGAGATTGGATGGGCCCAGTGGCCCTTATCTGCCCTCACATTTTATGTTTCTGTGTTTCGATGTTTCTATGTTAACAAGCAGTTAAACAGTTGACACAGAGAAGTTCAATGCAAACTATACTGTATGTACTGGATGGATACCTCGTAGAACCAAACTGTAGTAACTCATAAAATGGCAGACTCAGCCATACTTCATGCACATTTGCTATAGAATAACTGATCTGCAGAGAAATACTGTCACTTATCTTAATAATTAATAACCTGGCCAATGTTAATTCTGATTTCAGTGCACACTACTAGCGTTGCAGGGCTTTAGGTATTGCCCGCAGGAGTGGGGGTGAGGAGGTGGGTTGGGGGATGAACAGCGGAGGCTGGAAGAGCAGAGTGCTCTATTGGGGTTGTTAAGTTCAGAAGACGCCCTGGGGCAAAATGGAGTCTACAGCGTGGGCCACCATACCTGGCCTCCATACCCAAGGGCACCATCATTGGGGATGGGCTGGTAGTCGGGGCATCCCAGGAGTTCAGTCCACCTCGGGCGGTGTTGTGCAATACCAGATCTGTCAAGAACAAGACCGCAGTGATTGTGAATCTTGTCGGGTTGGCAGATCTGGCTTGAATCATCCAAACCTGGCTGGATGACAATGCGGGTCCCATATTTGAGGCCACAATTCCGGCCAGGTACGCGGTGATACACCGCCCAAGATTGGACCACGGGGGGGGGGGGTTACGGTCTGTTTCAAGACTGAATTGGAGCTCACCAGTGTTCCAGTTGAGGTGACCAGCTCATTTGAATGTGCTGTAGTAGCAGGTGCAGGCTATAGAATAGCTCTCATCTATCATCCACCCAGAGATGGGAAGCAATTTCTTAATGAAGTGGCGGACTTCATCATTGATATGACATTAGAGTCACCCAGGCTGATGGTCTTGGGTGACTTCAATGCCTGGATCGACGCCGAACTCTCGCAATTTGGACACTTCCTCCAGTTGATGAATTCACTGGGTCTGACACAGGTGGTTACCACTGCTACTCATAAACATGGCCATTCCCTTGACCTGGTTTTCCTCCTGGGGATCGAGGCCTCAGACATGGGGGAGGAACCAGTCAGTTGGTCTGATCACTACACGGTGAGGTTCAAGTTTGACATCCCCCCCCTTGTAGGCTGACCTCTGTGGAGATGGTCAAGTTCTGACCTTTATGGAATATTACATCTGATGGCCTAGCAGCAGTCCTTGACCTATCAGAACTTCCTGTGGATTGCAAGGATCCTGAAGCCTTGGTCTTGGCATATAATATTGCCATCACCTCAGCTTTGGATACCATTGCACCAGTACATGTACGTCCTCTCTCCCTCTGCCCTTGGGCTCCATGGTTTGATGGAGCCTTGAGGGAGTTACGGCAACTAGGTCACAGGTTAGAATGTTGTTGTCAGAAATCCTGTCTGTATGCCGACCACCTTAGACTACTAGAACATTATCAGTTCTACAAGTCAGACATTTCCTATAAGAAGGCAGAGTTCCTGTCCAGGGAAATTTCTGCCGCTCAGAATCGACCAGCTCAGCTCTTCAGAACTGTGGACAGGTTGTGCAACCCAACCTGTATGCAGATCCAAAGAGCTTTTTCACAATTGCAGTGTGATGAGCTTGCTCGGTTCTTTACTGATAAGGTGGCTGACATCAGGTCGGAGATCCTTGCAACACATTCTATGTGAGTTGCGGAGGACCAGGACTTGGTCACAGTCCCTCCATTCTCCTGGAGTACCTTTGACCATCTGGAAGTCACAGATGTTATGTGGATTGTCCAGGGGATGCACCATACATGCTGTAGTTTAGACCTGGGCCCGACATCCCTGATTATGGGTTATGGAGATCTTATTGGCCCAGTTCTGGCACAGATAATCTGGTGCTCCCTTGACTCCAGTGTTTATCCCTGCTACTTGAAAGAGGCAGTGGTGACACCGTTGTTGAAGAAAGCTTCTTTTGACCCAGATTCGTTTGTTAACTATAGGCCTATCTCGAACCTTCCATTTTTGGGGAAGGTGATCGAGAAAGTAGTGGCTGCACAACTGGAGAACCATTTAACCATCCATAGCATCTACGAACCTCTCCAATCTGGTTTCCAGAAGAGGCATAGTACTGAGACTGCGCTGGTTTGGGTGCTCAGTGATCTCCTAATGGCAAGAGACCAGAGAAAACGGTCCATTTTGGTACTTTTAGATCTGTCATCAGCTTTTGACAACGCTGACCATGGGGTGCTGCTTGAGCACCTGAGATCTATCTGCAGACTCTCTGGGTTGGTCTGCAGATGGTTTACATCATACGTCAAGGGAAGAACTCAGAGGGTTGTGTCGGGGTGTTTTCCTCTTATCTGATCCTGCTGTCATGTGGGGTTCCCCAGGGCTCAGTGTTGTCCCCCATGTTGTTTGTGGTGTATATGCTTCCCCTTGGAGGCATTGTAAGATGGTATGGACTGAGGTTTCATTGCTATGCCAATGATACCCAGTTCTACCTGTCTTTTGCTCCCGACCAGGAAGAAGCAGTCTCGGTATTTAATAACTGCCTTGATGAAATCCAAGATTGGATGAAGTCCAGTTGGTTGAAGTTGAACCCTGGGAAGACGTAAGTGATGGTTCTGGACTCAGGCCGCCGGATGGGGGTCTGGGGGCAGGCTGCGCTCTGGGATTGTTCCTAGGAGACCCTGAGCTCCTGGTCTCTGAACAGGTTAGTGACCTGGGGGTGTTGTTAGATGTGGGACTGACACTTCAAGCACAGGTGTCGGCAGCCGTAAAGTCATCTTTTTACCACCTAAGAAACATCTCTAGGATCAAGCACCTTGTTCCATCCGTAGATCTGCCTACATTGATCTATGCCTTTGTGACCTCATGCTTAGATTACTGCAGTTCGCTTTACTTTGTGCTACTGGGGATTGATATCCGTCACTTGCAGCTGGTGCAGAACTTAGCAGCCCGGTTGTTGATGGGGATTTCAATATCTTCCCATATTACACCGATGCTGCAGGAACTGCACTGGCTGCCAGTCCAGTGGTGGATCTCTTTCAAAGTCTGGTTACTGACATACAAAACCCTACACGGACTAGGCCCTGACTAGCTGAAAGAGCTCCTAATTCCTTATCACCCTGAGCGACCACTTCGCTTGGCCGATGAGGGGTTGCTAGAGATTCCAAGGGTGATTTTAAAATCTGCAGGAGCCCAGGCATTTATGTTCGTGGCCCCGACCCTCTGGAATTCTCTACCTCATCAAATTAGGGAGTGTGCAGCTGTGGGGGGATTCAAACAGGACTTAAAAACATTCCTGTGGAATAAGGCACACAGTGAAGATGTTGGCTGACATGTTTGTGTTTATTGAATGTAATGATGTTTTCATATGTTTTAATTGCTCTGATTGTTACGTGCCTTGGTTTAGAAAGGTGCACTATAAATAAAGAATTATTATTATTAATAATACTATAAAAACACATCTCAAAGTATCACAGTTGCTAATATTGCAATTTTATTAGGCCAGTGTTTCTTGGCACGATTTTTATTGATCTCAAGAAAGTAATTCAGTTCCCACCTCCTACTAAACAATTGGTTATAATCCAAGACAGACGTTTTGGATGACCTACAGTACATCTCAAAGAGAACAAAGGCCCTATGGTAATACCAAGAAATTGGGCATGGCTTGTTCCAGATCTTTTTCCTCAGCAGCCCCTTAACTCTGTGAAGGAAATCTACAGTATATTGGAACTTAGTTTAATACTGTATTTACATTTTGTTTTAAACTAAGCATGTGAACCTATTTTGGATGAAAACTTTCATAGTTACAGGACATGAACTAGTTCATTTAGTATTTTCCATTTGGCTTTAACTATGGTGTGACCTAAACTGTATTGCATTTGCTTGTTCTATGACCACCTCAGAGGCCTAGGAACTGTAGATCTGCAATATGTAACTGTTAGTTTTATCCAAAGTATTTGTTCAGTAAGGTATGCTAGATAATTTGCTTAAAGAGGGCATGAAACTGGTGTAGTAATGAAGCTTTTGGAAAAAAATGTATTTTCCTTTTGAGATAGTTGAATCGTATCCTCATTCATACAGGTCCCTTTGGGACCTGTGTAAACAGGTGCAGATGTGTAGGGCCTTTTGAGCTGTGCACCATGGGAAGACTCTGTCCACCTACAGAAGGGCAGGACCTGACACATTCACTCTTCACACATTCTCTCTTTACACATTAACTCTTTACACATTCACTTTTCACACATTAACCCTTCATACATTAACTCGCCACACATTCACTCTTCATGCATTCACCTGTTACACACTCACTCTTTATGCTATCACTCTTCACACATTCCCTTGTTTTTTTTTAATTTAATTGTGTCCCTGCATGAAGTAAGGAGATCACATTTGATCTTGTTTGCACAGGAAACAGAGAGGGCATTAGGGCTGACATCCCCAAGGAAGGCCTCACCACTGATTTGCCAAGACTCAAGAGACCCAAAACTCTAATATTTTTCCTTTGCTGATTGGGGTTGGGGGTGGGGAGTTAGGGTTGGAAACCCTAACACCACATTTCACTACTTTTGTGGCATTAACTTGAACCCTAACTGGTGCATTAACACTTCATTTCTTTAGGAGGTACTTGAATCATATCCTCGGGATATACCCTGCAGTTACATGCAGTAAAATATGCCAGGAATTCAAAAGGTTGTCAGGTGGGCTGTGAAATCACAGGGTCTATGTTTTCTGTGCTTCAGTGTACTGTAGTGGTATATCCAGATGTAACCCCAGGCTGGTATGCTGTTTCTATCTGACAGCAATACAGGTGGGCTGGGTTCAGGGAGGATATGTCACTCAGCACATAGGCTAGGTTTGGCTACTCTGCACAGGGGCACCCAAGTAACTCAGGACAAAGGAAGCAATAACTGTAATGTCCAATACCAGAAGTGGGATTCTAAAGTGTGGCTTTTATTCACATCCAAACAGAATAAACAAAGAATAGATGGACACCGACGGGGCTACACTCCTGGTAATGCAGATTAAATGAGACCAGAACACATCCTCATCACTTTAGCCCTCAGGCTCTGAAACACACTGGGCTCATAGCCCGAACTTGTACAAAGCTCTGGGTTTTCCCTGGCTCGACTCCCACGCCAGCCACTTGGACACTTTCCATACATCATAGAAACATTTACTGGTGGCTTCCTAAACCTCCTAAGAGCACCTCTGCTCCATAAGGGAATCTTCCTATCAATCCCACATCTGGGTACTTTCCTCAGGCACTGGCCAAGTACCTGGGAGAAAGCAACAGATGTCTCAGAGCAAATGCGTAGAGGTGAATTTGGTTACTACTGATGGAGGGTCTCCCACCTCTCGCTCCCACAATTCATACCCGGCCATTTCTCCGGACTGTAACACCTCATCCTTTAAAATACTTTGCTGTGTAGGTTCCTTTTAAATGTCTTTCACATTCAAGCTACTGTCTTTTCCTCCCATTTGTGCTGGACTTGAACATACTTAAAATAAGTGGCATTGTCCATTACTCTAGACCCCCCCCCACAGAGTTAAGCAGTCCAATCTTCACATTCTTTCCTTCCATTTGTGCTGGACTTGAACTTACTTATAAGTGGCTTTGTCCATTACTCTAGATCTCTCACAGAGTTAAGCAGTCCAATCCCCACATCTTCCAACTGTACTTGGCTGTCTTTTCCTGACCCCACAGTAAAAGTCCCTTTAGTTTCATTCTGTTTCAGGTGAAAACACTTGTCTCTTTTGCAGAGTGAACTCACCTTTTGGTTGCAGGTGCCCCACAAGCATTTCCTCCTAAAGGAATATTCCTTCCAGAGCTTCTGGTGCCTCAGCACAAACTTAAACAGGCAGCTTCTTTTCTCCCTAGCTGGACCAAGGGTGTTGCCCCTGGAAAACAGGCTGATACCTTCCCCCATCCCCTCAGAGATGGGGCCCTGAACCATTGAGAGCAGTCTCCACCACTTCAATTGGAGTTCCTGTGTTCCTCTTCAGGTGGAAACACACACCTAAAACAAAAGTAGCTCTTTAACAGAGCTTAAAGCTCTGAGAGCCTGCACACATTCTGCTGCACTACAGACTCTCTCTCTCTCTGAGACTTCCCACAGACTGACTTCAAATTCCCCAATGTTCTACTCTAACCTCCAACTGCAACATTCCAGTGTGGCTTATGCAGCTGCAACAGTTCTAAATGATGTCATCCCTCAGTCTCAGCTGAGACTGAGAACAGAGTAAGACAGTGTGAAATCCATTTAAATGGAGTTTCACAAGCTGCCTTCCCTGCCTAACACTAGATCTTACTGGGATTCTAGTAACCCCAGGTAAGAGGGGGGTTACACTCACCCTCAGCCAGGAAAATGACTGTCTGCAGTCATTATTCATCCGGCTTAGGCCATCTCACCCTATGTATTAACTACAGGTAGGTAGCGCTACCTTCTTCCCTACCATGTGCTCGCTCAGGCAGGCAACTCTAAGGGCCTAGAGGCCTTTGGCTGATGCATCAGCCTCTACCCTACCTGCGGGCTATGGGTACCTAGTGGCTCTGGTGAACTGTCCAGAGCATAGCCCTATTAGATCAGTACTGTGGCCCCTATGGCCATTCAGCACTACAGCCTGTCTATCCCCCCTAGCCCTCTAGGGAAAACCTGTCTGCCTCTAACTTAAAATTCCCAAAACAAAACAAACAGGGGGCCTCCCTTGATCCTGGACACCATGCAACCACACACCAGGAGCTAATACCATACACTATGCATTACTCCCACACTCCCCCACAACCATACCTGTGGAAGAAAAAGTTACTCACACTAACAACAACAACAACAGTGCTTTAAACACTACACTCTAAAGTACTACTGAGGAACTCCGATGAGTCCCTCCTCCTCTTCTTGTCTTCTTTTCTATCTTCTTCAGGAACACCTGCAAGAAAAAGAAAGACAACACACACTCCTAGTCTGCATACACAATCTATCTAAACCCCTACCATCTAAACACTGGGGAATCCCAAAAATACTTTTTTAGAAAAGTAGAACAAAGTATAAACATTAGAAAACAGTAGAAAACAATGACATTATTTACAATACACTATATTTGGGGGATGGAGTGCCCTAAAAGCCCCATCTAGTGACCACAGTGCCCGAAGGCAAGTCCATTAAAGAGCATCTCTTGGGCAGGAGCCCGGTGAAGCATAGTTCTAGCAGCCCAAAGTCCCAGAGGGGAGATACTTTGAGGACAGTTCAAACATCTGGAGTCTGCTAGTGTAGGGTGTGCACTGCAATGTCACAAGAATAGAAAAGTCTGGACTTACCAGACCCTTGTAGAATGAAAATGGCACCAAACCTGGTCTACAGCCGAAGACTCTCCCTGGCAGCATTCTCCTGATACAGCTGGGAGGACATCCTCCGGGAATGACAGTAGGGCACATCTGGAAACTGCTGGGTTGATGTCATCTCTGGAGATGGAACCTTGGAACAGGAACAAAAAGGAAAACAGCTGGTCTGAAGTCATCCAATACCCAGGTGATGAATCAGGATACAGCTGGGCTGGTGTCCTCTCTGGATCTGAAGTCATATGGTGGGCCAGTCGATGGATTCTGGAAGGCCAGAACACCATAGAACTGATGAATGTGGGGCACCTGAGTCCTGGACGTCCAGACCAGCAGAACAACATAGGTACTGCAACAGCTGGAGTGGCAGCACTGGCTACCACTGCTCTGCTTTCCATTTGGTAGGCATGGGCACATTCACAGAAAGGTCTTTGCAGTGTGGCCATTAGCACAACGGGTCAGGCGCTTGAATTATTACCCCATCTGGGCACTCATAATTCACACTGTGAAAGGTTTCATGTCCCTCTCCATCCACTATTTGAACAGTGTCCATTAACAGTGTCCTGCCTGTTTTCCACTGGCTGTATTTTTTGTGAAACATTCTGTTCCTGACATGCTTGTTTGCACCAGAATGTGCACATTTCATTGCTTCTTCCCAAATCCAGGATTTCCTGCTTTGTTCAATCTCCTCCCAGACTCTCCAAGGAAAGGTAGGAAAGGACATCCTGAAGATTTCATTCACCTTCCTACAAACCACTATTTCCTCCTTACTAGCTTTGGTCAACCTGAGACCTCTGGCCTGGCTTGGGGGTGGCCAGTTCTGGTTCTGCCAGCTACGAATTCTTAAAGACACAAAAAATGGATCCCTGGCTTCTTCTTGCACAGCCAGTGCAGTGGAATCACCACTCTCTTCTATGCATTCCTCTGAGGTAAGAGCTTGAGGCCATGTACCAGTTCCTTTTTTCATAAGGCCACATAGGTTTCCCCCTCTTCTTCTTCCTCACTGAGAATCTGTGCCCAGGAGTGAGCAGTCATCCTCACTCCTGAGACTGTCCACTCTTCGCTGGGTGTGGAGGTCGAAACCTCCCATTCAAATGCCTCCCTCATTTCGTCATCACCTATGAGACTTGGGCTAGGCCCCTCTCTCCATGGGTCTACTGCTGCTCTTCCTGATATGTCTCTCTGTGACTCAGACTCTGAGACATCAGCACATCGTTCTATCTGTAAATCTGCACCCTCTAGCTTTGTGCCACACTCTGAGGGACCTTCTCCAATAGGCTACGTCTGGTGCTGTGTGCTGCCAAATGCAGATTCTTGAACTTTTGTCCATGTGGGAGTAAAAAAGAATCTTGGGCACTTTAAACAAATCATATCTCTCTAAGCACCCAGAACAGTGAGGTACCATGAAGACATCCCTTCCAGCATTTAAGCACATCAAACATACTTGCACTGGATATACAGGAATTGCCACATGAGGAGGCAGTCATCCTCTGTAGTAACATCTCTCAGTGTCCCTTAACTTGTTAACTTCTACTGCTATCACAGCCTAGGCATGATCCGGGTAGCGGGTTGGTCCTGAAGCCATGACTGCAGAGAAAAAACAAACAACGCTCACTGTTATTTCAAGTCCCACATCACTGAAACTTTCTTTTTCTTTCAAAATGGCTCATCCGCTGCTGTGTTTACATTACTACTTCACCCTGCAATGGCAGTGGCAGCACTCCTATGCATCAACATTCTGAAACTGGGTCAAGCCACTGCACATCCAATTTACACACTCTACTGATAACTTTGCTCAAACTGCACAAACTTGCACTGTTCTATTTCCTAGCACATTTATATGATTTACCACAGACTTTTCACTTGCTGAAGACATTGCTCTAGCTTACGGTGCCTTAAAGCCTCAGTATTTCATAGCACAGGATTGACTGTGTTTCTTGCTGCATATCTGATACAACTCACAGTCTCTGTCATGGCTTTGAAACTTATACTGATGCTGAACCTATAATTATGCTCACAGTCGATGACTTAAAATGCTTGCTTTTGCTGATAAAACTTAACACAGTCCTTATTTGCAAAGTGATTACACTGCTACACACAGATTCAGCTGGCTTTTGGCAAAATCACTTAGCTTGAGCAATGATTTCTGTTAGTACTCACTGTTATCAGTAGCAGTTTGCTGTGATGTAAAACGGCCTGCAGCCAGTCTTGGAGGCCTCTGGAAAGAAGCGGTTTGGCAGTCCTGCCGATTGTCCCTCTGAACACCACACTCACAGTCCAGTCAATCAAGATACAGGTTGAACCTGAGTTTAAACAGAAAAGTCTGTTTTTTACACTTTTACAGTGCTTTCAGTCACAGCGACGCTCCTCCTGTAAGCCAGTTCACACACTCCACTCACTCTCCCTCTCAAATGCTGTGCAGTCACTCTAGAGCTGGCTTGGGAGCTGGACTGATTGCAGTCTCACCAATCACTTGATGCCATGCAAATGAGCCTCTTTTCCTCTCATGTTCTTCTCCTCACGGTGATTGTTGAGCAGGCAAATTTAAACTGCAAAACCACACTTTTTTTTTTTTCAACTGACTCCATGGCGGGAGCCCATTTTAGCCATTTTTCATGACCATTAAGCACAACAAGTCTCTCAGTTCACAAGAAAGCATTTCCAACATCTAGGGCACAATTTTCCTTTTGCTACCCACAGTTCTCCACACTTTTCTTTGTCACAAATAGTTTTAAAAACTGGCAAATGTTGTAATTTGATGCAGAACAAGGGCATACACCCTCAGGCTTTACTGCTCCTTGGTAAACAGTTGGCATTTTAATAGCAGTACATGGATAACAGCACACAGCAGCACATTAGTTAAACGTTGCTTCAGCTTTTTGGGCTACCCACTGCCAGATAACCAAAATGCTAACCCTTACCCAAGTGACCTTTCTTACATTCCTCCCTAAATTCCAAACCCAAATCCTCAGCAGTGCCTCCATTTTTGTAACCCCAGGCTGGTATGCCATTTCCATCTGACAGCAATACCAGGTGGGCGGGGTTCGAGGAGGAATATGTCACTCGGCACATAGGCTAGGTATGGCAACTCTGCACAGGGGCACCCAAGTAACTCCGGACAAAGGAAGCAATAACTGTAATGTCCAATACCAGAAGTGGGATTCTAAAGTGTGGCTTTTATTTACATCCAAACAGAATAAACAAAGAATAGATGGACCTCGACGGGGCTACACTCCTGGTAATGCAGATTAAAGGACACCAGAACACATCCTCATCACTTTAGCCCTCAGGCTCTGAAATACACTGGGCTCACAGCCCGAATTTGTACACTGCTCTGGGTTTTCCCTGGCTTGGCTCCCTTGCCAGCCACTTGGACACTTTCCATACATCATGGAAACATTTACTGGTGGCTCCCTAAACCACCTAAGAGCACCTCTGCTCCATAAGGGACTCTTCCTATCAATCCCACATCTGTGTACTTTCCTCAGGTACTGGCTAAGTACCTGAGAGAAACCAACAGTTGTCTCAGAGCAAATCCATAGAGGTGAATTTGGTTACTACTAATGGGGGTCTCCCACCTCTCGTTCCCACAATTCATACCCGGCCATTTCTCTGGACTGTAACACCTCATCCTTTAAAACACTTTGCTGTGTAGTTGCCTTTTAAATGTCTTTCACAATCTACTGTCTTCTCTTCCCATTTGTGCTGGACTTTAACATACTTATAAGTGACTTTGTCCATTACTCTAGACCCCCCACAGAGTTAAGCAGTCCAATCCCCACATCTTCCAACTGTACTTGGCTGTCTTTTCCTGACCCCACAGTAACAGTCCCTTCAGTTTCATTCTGTTTCAGGTGAAAACACTTGTCCCTTTTGCAGAGCGAACTCACCTTTCAGTTGCAGGTGCCCCACAGGCATTTCCTCCTAAAGGAATCTTCTTTCAAGAGCTTCTGGTGCCTCAGCACAAACTTAAACAGGCAGCTTCTTTTCTCCCTAGCCATACCAAGGAGGTTGCCCCTGGAAAACAGGCTGATACCTTCCCCCATCCCCACAGGGATGGGGCCCTGAACCATTGAGAGCAGTCTCCACCACTTCAATTGGAGTTCCTGTGTTCCTCTTCAGGTGGAAACACAGACCTAAAGCAAAAGTAACTCTTTAACAGAGCTTAAGGCTCTGAGAGCCTGCACACATTCTGCTGCACTACATACTCTCAGGCTGCCCACAGACTGACTTCAAATTCCCCAACGTTCTACTCTAACCTCCAACTGCAACATTCCAGTGTGGCTTATGCAGCTGCGACAGTTCTAAATTATGTCATCCCTCAGTCTCAGCTGAGACTGAGAACAGAGTGAGACAGTGTGAAATCCATTTAACTGGAGTTTCACAAGCTGCCTTCCCTGCCTACCACTAGGTCTTACTGGGATTCTAGTAACCCCGGGTAACAGGGGGGTTACGCAGATGCACAGGGAAAAGAGAGCATCTGTAAGCTAATACACTCAGGGCCCTCTGCTACCCATGGGTGCAGATGTTCAGGGTCCTGTGATAAGAGAAAAGTTGTCTTCACTGTAAGTGCAATCAAATTTCATGACAAGAAACCAATTTAAGTCGCAAAACTAAAAATTACAATGCACAATCAAATTTCAGGTTGAGCAGCCAGTGTAAGAAATTAAAATTTATTGTCAAGCAACCAAATTAAGTCACACAATGCAAAATTTTATTTGCAGTGCAATTTCATGTCAAAGTATTAGTTTTGAGTCCTGGCACAAAAACATTAGGATCAACACTGAAAATGTAAAGTTGCGAAATCAATTATAGTTGGGCAACAGGAAATTATGATCCACAATCAAATTTCATATTGAGCAGTTTCTGTTTTCACAAGTACAAGTTATGATCCAGAATGAAAATGTGTTCCCAACAGACTTTTTTTGAATGACAATTAAAAATAGTATCACAAGTAAAATTTAGTTTCACGTTTCTCACCACGGAAAACTAGAAATTATAGACTGCATTCAAAGTACATGTCCAGCAACAATTGGACACATGCAAGGATAAATTATGATCCACAGTGAAATTTCATATGGAGCCACCAATGTGCTTTGCCGCAAAAAGGAAAATTAAGATGTACAATCAAATTTCATGGCAAGAAATCAATGTAAGTAGTGAAAAAAAAATTTGATGCACAAACAAATTTCAAATCAAGAAACCATTTTTGTTTTGCTGTAAAATGAAGAATTATGGTGTACAAACAAATGTCATGCTGAGAAACCAGTGTAATGCCGTGAAACAAAAAAAATCAAGTTGCGCAATCAAATTTCATGCTGAGAAACTACTATTGTGCCGTGAAATTAAAAAAAACTATGCTGGGCAATCAAAATGTGTTTCCAATAGACTTTTTTTAATTGCAAATAAAAAATTGTTTTGCAAGTCAAATTTAGTTTAGTTTAGTTTACCGGTGTGACACAGAAAAGCATGTCTTGATTCAAACACAGGAAAGATGTTAAAATGACCAGGAGAAATATGTAAAACATACTGATACAAGCCTCAGAAACTGAACCAGCTTGTTCTAATGAGGTAGATTCTTTTTTTTTTTTTGCATTATGGCTGCTGTAATAAAAGTTTATATTAGTAGTTTGTAACCGAGGTGAGAAGAAAAAGAGTCTGTCACAACATGAAAAAAATTGTGTCATGAGCATAACGTCTCACAAAACTAAAACTGGTGTGGTGGCTCCAACGTTTTGGTGTTGTATCAGAATGTTATCCCAAAAACCCTACTGAGCATGCTCAGAACAGAAAAACATAAAACTTTAAATCCTTGTAGTTCTGGAACCGTTTAATATATTTTTTTTCACAAAACATTCTAAAGGTACTATCTTTCCACAGCATGCTTCTACCCTGAATGTTTTGGGGAAAAAAAATTCCATTCTGTGTAGGCTGTAGGTGAGAGAAAAAAAAATCCCATGCTAAGTATAGGAAAAAAATTGATGTTTACAGGAAAATGACATATGCAGATCTCAGAAACCTCATAAGGTGCCAGCAATAAACTTTCCACTGGTCTAGAACTTGCCACTAGACAACATATGCAATATTTCAGCAAATTTTGTCAAATGCTGCCAAAGCTATTAAGGTACAAAGTTAGGGATTTAATACTGAACACCTTATTCAACCCTAACTATAGAGATGCTACCACACCCCTATAATATATACAGTGTATATTATACTGGTGCCATAGTGCCAGTGTAGTTAAGGTTGAGTAAGGTACTCAATGTTAAACCAAATATTTGCACCTTAATAAGTTTGGAAACATTCAATAGGATAACTAAAAATGTGGCATTCGTGGTGTGGTTAGCAGAGTCTCAAGAAGTGAAAACCTTCAGGATGGCATCTTGTGTAATTTCTGAGATACAGAACATTGATTTTTGGAAAAGTGAAGATTTTTTTTACTATACTTAATATACAGTTAGAGATGCAGCGAATTTAAGTTCCACTGGTGAAGTGAACGCGTAGTGGGCACTTCGAATTGCCACACCGCTACGCGGAGTGGGCAATGCAAAGTGCTCACTCTGCCTTGTCATTACCACTTCACATTAAGGTAGAATGGCAATGCGGAGTAAGGTGAAGTCATTGTTTTTAATGGACTTCGCGTTCCTCATTATGATTCTAAGTGATTCACTTTGTGTTTCAGATTTGGCAGCCCCCCCCCACACATCACATGGCTTACAGTACTGTAAGTCACATGCTCTTTAGCTAGGCAGGAAGAAAGTGAATCATACAAGCAGACACTTTTACTTTATCCTGTGCAGATGAAGAGAGAGAGAAGTGTGTTTTGTGACTGCTGATACTTTGAGATCAGAATTAGGAGGAGGAGATTTAAACTTTGATTTAGACCCAACAGCTTTTTTAAAATCTACATTTTTTTGTCTTTTCTGTCTGTACTCTTTTTTACTTAATTTGTTCTTTCTGTAAATGTTATTTTTCTTACATAGAGGGACATCAGTTGCAAATTATGTCCATGCTGGAACTGCTGCTGGATCACCATGGGATCGCAGATAAGTTTTTTTTTCCCTCACACCATGTGCCCCCCCACCTTCCTTGCTGTGTTATAAAATGTATTCCTCCACCATCCCAACCCTTGTATATAATTATGCCCTTTTTTTGTTGTCTTCCATATGTATTCTGAGCAGTGGAAGTATACTGTGCTAAACTGCATGGGTACAGTTTTCTTTCCAGTCTGTGTTTGTACTGCAGACACTGTCCAACTCCCTGACTTAAAAACACTTATTAATGAGTACAATGGTGGAGTGGTGAAGCCTGGAGAGATACTACAAAACAGGCTTACAATACATCCAAGTAACTAGTAAAAATATTAATGTTGTGATTTGTGACGTAATCGTAAATCATGATTTGTGACTGCATTTGTGATCGTGATGATGAAGAACTTGATTTGTATCACAAGTGACTCCTGATGATGGTCCTGACTTAAAAATGCATATTAATGAGTACAATGTTCATGCTGAATTGTGCACCACACCTGTCCAGTACTCTGAAGGGAAGCCAAAGAAACAACTGTGACTTAAGTTAAAGATGGAGATTGGGCCCTAAAAGATGCAAATATACAGACAGATTAAGATTGTGCTGCACACTGAAGAAATGCAGCTGCAAAGGCAGTACACCTAACTAGTGCTCACCATCAGAAATTAAAATCTGGAAAAGAATATCTTTGCCAGTTGGGCGGGCCATGGGGGGGTGCAGTGTACTGCACTGCTGCAGTAAGAGTCACTAGTACGAGTACCAGTAAAGATACCACAAAGAAGTACAAAAATTACACAGCTGCAGTGGATAGCAGGTTCACATTGCTGAAATTATGTGGCACAATAAAAGGTGTCTGATTTGATGACACGCATCACACACATACTCACACACACACTAAGTAATGCATAGCAAATTGAAAACTTCAGTAATATAACCGCATATTTTAAACAAACTAAAATTATGCACTGCTGCACCACAACAATCAGCAAAAAAATGGCAAGAATTATTGAAAATATTACTGTGTGTACATTAACACAGTTATACAAGAAAAATATCACCAAAACAGAAAGCACTGTCTTTTTCTCCAAGTTAATCTACCTACACCACAGATACACCCTTCCCCCAAAGCACACTTCCACAGTCTCTCAGTACACAGACTGAATGTTGTACATTAACATTCAAAATCCACACACAAACAATAAATGCTCGATGATATGAGCACAGGTGGGTTTCTTATAATTGATGAACTAAAGTTTCAGCAAAAAAAAATACTCAAAAAGGCTTTTTTAGCAGCTTTTAGAAGGTTTGAATCACAAAGAACTCTCAGAGCAGATTGTCTCCTACAGCTTCCTACACACACTACCCCAAACTGAGGCTGCGCAGAACAATCTAGAGCCCATGTGACCTGAAATCCCATGAATCACTGCAAAATTCACCTTTGGAGCTTAAAAACAAGGCAAGTAAGGCAAAGTACATTGTTTTTAATGTAGAAGTACATTGTTTTCAATGTACTTCACCTTAAGAATTAGTGAAGTAGTGGTTTGGGAAGGCGGAGTAACGCAAAGTCATTGTTTTCAATGGGCTTCGTGTTACCCATTAATAACGCGAAGTACTCTGCTTCACGTTACGGAGCACTCCTCAAATTCGCTTTCATTCCACGTTCCACTTCGCGGAGCAAATTGGGGCCACTTCGCCTATCAACCACAGCTATAGAT
Organism: Neoceratodus forsteri; assembly: GCA_016271365.2. NCBI lineage: Eukaryota > Metazoa > Chordata > Ceratodontiformes > Ceratodontidae > Neoceratodus > Neoceratodus forsteri. The sequence continues at coordinate 981,470,186 of CM028131.1, read as the reverse complement.
GGTATAGATTTTTTTCATGAAACATTGAAGATAGAAGCACCCTGTGATAAGGTAGTGCATTTTGAAGGTTTTGCAAAAAAATAGCAAACGGTTCCAAGTTTAAGGATTTTAAGTTGTTTTCTGAGAGTGCTCTGAAGGGTGTTTAGACAGCACTGATACAAACTAAACATTGTTGGTCTTTGACAGTATTTTATGTTCACATTAATAATGTGTCAGGAACTGAAAAACAGTTCTCACAAACCCAATTTTTCTCCTGGTTTCGTGATGGTTGCCATCTTGTTTTTCTTTCTAGACCAAAAAATGTAAAATACTTTAATGAAATATTTTTAAAAACAGACACCTGAACCTAAGTAAAGTGGTCCTGTTTAGCTAGGTTCTGGTGTTAGTTGTTGAAAATATGCCTTGAATATGCCTGAAAGTAAGGCTTCTGGGCACCCACAAATCATACATGCCCAGCTAAGTGAGAGGAGCCGATCACCTGCATTCTCTGAATAAGAACAGCAGGACTTTTTGGAGTTGTGCTCTATCTATCTATCTATCTATCTATCTATCTATCTATCTATCTATCATACCATGCGCATACACTTATAGATGGACCAGAGCCACAGGTGCGGGGGGGGGAGTCTGTGGATTGCAGACAGTGGGGCTTGCATAGTAGCACGATGGCACAAAGGGGTACTCACAACAGTGGGGAGGTCAGTGCTGGTATTTATAGTGAAGTTTTGTTTTTCTTGCTGGGGAGGGATAGAGGGGTGATGCAGCTGCTTGGCCCTCATTTCCAGGTGTCCTGACTTCGAGAGGTATGCAGAGACTGAAGAGGTACCAGAGCACACAACTGGGAAGGAGTGAAGCACAGTGGACTACTAATAGGGAAGTACTGCATACTTCTTATTTCAATGGCTCTGCATTGAGCATCATAGTTTGAACACTGAGAACAGGAGGAATTCTGAATGTAAACTGTAGTGTTTAGTTGTTTGTGCAGGTGGAGTTTAAGCTGCAGTCCTAACTGTCTTACCAAGCATGGATACTCTTGTCTGAGGCTGAATTCAACTTTGTAATTACAAAGTTATAATTTACCTGGCAGCAGTAGAACCTGGATTGTAGCAAAGGGGAGGATTATGCAGTTCCACTTGCTGTATTTTTTTCCTCTTACTGTAAGGGGGAATACTCTTGATTGTAGGACGCTGCTGGTTAAAGGAGTAGAGTAGAGTTTTTGGATTTAAAGAGATGGCAATTATTGTATATAGAAATGTACTATCTTGAATAACTGTATGCCATGAATCTCATTGTATTACTTGCAACACTGTTTTCATTCTATCATTTTGCTGTTGGCTATTTTGTACTGAACACTGTTTGTACTAAATATTTGTCACAATTGTTCCTTACTTTTGACCACCATTGTTGTATTGTCCCGGATTCCCCCTTTCCCCCACAAATGACAAACTCTGTATATGTTGTTGTGCTCAGATTGGCACTTAATTTATTATATATCATATTTCCAATTACAATTCCAATCATCATTTATTGTCTCTTCCATAATTGCATTTTTATGCATCTATATATATATATATATATATATATATATATATATATATATAATATTAATCTGTGATCATCCTCTTTCTTTCTCTTCTCACTCCCCCAGGTGGAAACCTGGGTGCCTTCTTCTTCTCTTTTGTGGTAGGTAACAGTGAGAACTGAGACCACTTTTTCTCCTTCAGTTCCTTCTTCTTCTCATTGTATTCATTTTTCCTTCCCCCCTCTCCTCCTTCCTCCTCCTTTTTCCCTTTCCCCTTTTTTTGCCATCTACCTCTGGCAGCCTTGTCCATCCTATTGGACATCACTGCCATCCACCTCTGGCAGGCCAACCCGTTCTCTTTGTTATATACCTACTTTCTTCTGATGGACAGGTGGGAGGCAACAAAAACTTCAGCAAAAAGTGGCTGAGCCACCACCGTGCTGGTCCTTAATTACCCCTTCTAGCCCCTCTCCTTCCTGTCTACCTGCCCATTGTTCTGCTCCCCCCAGTCCCTCCCCTTAGAGCCTCCCTTCTTTCTGAGCACACCATGCTGTCTTACAGGGTAGGGGTGCACCAGGACAATTTGGTCTGCCCCATAAAAGGGGCAAACTCTATTCTCCCAGGTCATGCCTGAAATTAGGCAACTGATTTTTCTAGTGCACCTACCTGGTGAACAAAAACTAAATAAATAAAGATATTTAATTCCACAAAGCTGAGCATAACTTAAATAGTCTAGCCCATTCCCATCAGTCAGCTGCAGTGACAAGGCTCCTGTAGGTGGGTTGTGGTCTATAAATTTAATTTTTATTAAGCTGAGCATAATTTAATTAGATATTATATTAACAGCATAAGGGGTCTGAGTTTTGATTAATAATGGGTTGTGTAGAATTATATTTTATTTTAACTTTTTTTCTTTTTATGGGATATGGTAACATTGATATGGGATGTACACATGATCATCTGTGGTCAGATGAATTATTCCATGTAGGATATAAAGTACATAGCAGTATTGTAGCACATCTAAATGATGACTGGAATGCTGTAAAGACTTATCTTGGAGAGAAAGGCAAGGTCTCACATTATCCACCATTAACACCTCAATGTTTTGATTAAATTATGGGGAAGTGCTGAGAGTAATAATAACAGTTGTGGAAGTTAAGCAGCATAATGGGGGTGGGACAAACAATAGTCAAAATTTTGGAGTAAAAACTTTGAACAAGAACTTTAATTTATTTACTGTATTGATATCTGGAAACATTCATGTCAACCCATGGCAAGGTATACAACAGAGTACTGACAATGATAGGAAAAATAGGTCTAAGTATTGTACTTTTAAATATTGAAAGTCTGTTATCACAACATACAAAGTTTTGTGCCTGGGTTGATATATTGCATCCAGATATTATTGTCTTAACTGAAACCTGGTTGACAACAAAAGTTGATTATGCTACAGTGGTTTGGGCATATTATTGCTTACTATGAGCAGATAGAAGTGGAAAAGGAGGCAATGGCTGTGCACTCTATATTAGAGATCATCTACTTGCAGAAAAAAATTAGTATCACAGGGATTAGGCCAGAATGTGAATTGATGGTCATTGGTCAAACTTTAGGAGGAGTAAAAACATTAATAATTGATGCCATATATATTTACCCAAAATATAGTGAAGTAGGGATAAACCACTTTTCTAATTATGTTACCCAGATAAATACCAACTATGAAAAAAAAACTTGGGGGAGATTTTAAAAATGCCTGGTTAAAAAACAAACAAGCAATAAATTAATAAGGGATAATATAGCATCGCTGAATATGGTGCAGGAGGTGAAGGCAGTAACTAGGATGAATTACAAAATAAATACTTGTACACTATTGGACAGCTGTACTAAGCGGTCATGTCCCCACTTTGTATCATTGGTCAGCTAAAGTAGTGAGAGAAACCTTAGAATAATCAGTAATAGGAGAATCCCAAAGACTAAAACAGCTCAATTTTAACAAATAAAAAATAATGTTTATTGATCATACATCAATTGTATTCCAACAGTGGATGAGTCACTTGATTATTTTATTACTGAATGTAATCAGATCTGTGATAACTTTGCACCTATGGAGAATTAAGAGGAAGGGTAGGCATTAAACTCAGTAACTGGGGAAATTAAGGATACAATGAGAGAAAGAGATAAATGTGGATACAATTTAAAGACATTACTTCACAAAGGGACAGAATAACCTAGTAACAACTAGAGAATAGGTGTAGGTATTCATATCGGATATTGCATATGGGGTTGGGAGCAAGATCAGTTCGTTCGCTGATAACACCAAGATGGGGGCTGTTGTGGATAACATGGAGGGGTGGTAGAAGCTACAGGGTGACCTATACAGACTTGAGGAGAGGTCAACAAGGTGGCAATTGGGATTTTAATGCAAAGAAGTGCAAGGTTTTGCACTTCGGGGCAAAGAACCTGAGGAGGGAATATTGGTTGGATGGGTTGCGGTTGGGTGTCACTGAGGAGGAGAATGATCTGGGGCAATAGTAATGGGAGCATGAACAACTCTGCTCAGTGCAGGAACTCTGTGGCTAAGGCCAACAGGATGCTGGAATGCACTGTGCGGGGGTTCCCATCCAGACACAAGATGTGATCCTGCCCAAGTACAGGTCCTTGGTAAGGCCGCATTTGGAGTACTGCATGCAGTACTGGCATCCATATCTGATGAAGGATATCAGGCTGCTTGAGGTGGTGCAGCATAGGGCAATGAAAATAATACAGGAGATGGAAGGCAGAACCTATGAAGAAAGGCTGAGACACTTGAGTTTGTACACCCTGGAGGAGAGAGAAGGGATTGAGGGGATATGATTGAAACTTTCAAATACTTAAGGGGGATCAACAAATCTGGCACAGAGTGGTTGTTTAAGCTGAGGACGCAAAGGGACACAAGGGAGCATGGGTTACGACTGGAGGGTGGCAGATTCAGGAGGGAGATGAGGAGGTATTATTTCACTGAAAGGGTGGTGTTAAAATGGAACACTCTACCAGAGGAGGTGGTGGCATGCAAGATGGTGAGCAGTTTCAAAACAGCATGGGACAGGGCAAGAGGGGCTGGGTAAACAATGCTGAGTAGTTTCAGAGGGTGAGAGGTGGATTGGGGTGGGGCAGCTGGAGTATAGGAGTACTAGCTGGGCATTCAAGCAGACTTGATAGACCATGAGGCCTGTTTCTGCTGGCAAGTTTCATATGTTCACATTAATTCAGACTACAAAAGCTGCCTATTTTCAGAAAAAAAGGAGAGGAGGCAAAACACCCTTATAAATTATGTGAAATCATAAATCTGATCCTAGGTACGGACAGAAAAATGGTAAAAAAGATTTTACAGAAGGTGATGCTTTAGTGACAGGCCATTTGATGTTGCTAATGAGTTTAATAAGTTTTTCAGTTTTTGTCTGCAGAAGTGTAGTACCTAATATAAAAACAGGTAAGGTTATAACTGGGGATAGGGCTAGGAAAGTAAATAGGGAGCTTTATTTTACAAAAAAGCAACAAGAAAGGATGTTGTCTAATACCTAAATAAATAAATACCAAAACTAGAATAGCAGTGATGTGTTAGACATCAAATTGCTAACAATGGTTATAGATGAGGTGATGTTTCCAGTTATGGAGTAATTGAATCTTTCTTTGTGCACACAAATAGCACCTGGACTTTGGAAACAGGCTATAATTGTCCTGAATTTCCCAAGAAAGAGGCTTACACAGTAGTGGTGGGTGCTCAGATCAGCCAATATTTATTTGTTTTTATATATATATATATATATATATATATATATATCCCTATATATCATAATTTCATAAAATCACATTTACAAACTTGAAGATCATTGGTCCCAACTTTCCAATGTCTTCCCAATTTTATACATTATTTTCCAGCTTATGTGCATTTCACTTTATACAAAAGTTCCACACATTGATTATTCATTTCTTTTGTACTCCTCTTTCTTCATTTTTCACCCCCGATGTAGAATCTGGGGGGAGGGGGCTTCTCCTTCTTCTTGGGAGGTAACAGTGTGACACCCATTACCACATCTCTTCTCCTCTTTTCTTTGTTCTCCATTTGTGTGTGTTCTCCCCTCCCTACCTCTCCACTCCCCCCTCCCTGCCTGGCAGCTCTTATAATCTTTTCATATGCACTCTTTTCACTTGTATCCCCTCTCAGCCATCCACCTTTGGCTGTCCTCCTCTTTTGTCATTCTTATTTTCCCTCTATTTATCCTACCCAGCCTTCCACCTTAGGCTGGGCCCAGACCTCGCTTTCTTCCACTCCCTTTTGGGTGGGTGGGTGGGTTTATAAATCTGGTGAGTAGCAAGCTACAAAGAGAGCTCTTCCTTCCCTGAGGCTCCTTGAAAGGCCAGCATAGCCCCTCATCTTCCTGCCTATCCTAGCCATTTACTTCCTTGTTCCCCCTTCCCTTCTCTTCCTCTGAGTCACTCCCTTTAGCTCCTCCTCCCCTTTTATTTTTGTCATTCATTTGACCCTTCTTGGGTGGTCACCAGGACAACCTGGTCTGCCCATTAGAGGAGCACTCTATTTTCCCACTGCCTAATAGGGGTGAGGCAATGGTTGCAACTAATTACAGGCCAACTTCAGTTCTGTCTAGCCTCGGTACAAGGTATTGGAAAGAATAATCTTTAATTAATTGGTTGGTTATATTGAAGAATTTAATATCCTAACAGCTTTTGCAAAGTATTCTGCCTCTCCCTATCCTTCTATTTCTAATGCTGTTTAGCCTTTTTAATGATGTGTAACTGACAATGCCTTCTAGCTGCTTCTGTTTTTCTCCACTGCCCATGTACTTGATGTTCCCCCACCCTCTGTTCAATGAGGATACTTTATAAATGAGGTTTTAGCTCAAAAGTTTTAATTCTGATTTTACAATAAATAAAAAAAATAAAAAAACAAATAAATACTTATCATGGTTTTAGGAAAAAGCATAGCACCACAACTGCTTTATTGGTGCATACACATTTCTTCAGTGATTCCTTGGACAATGGAGACATGGCTGGGGCAATCTATGTTATACGATGGCAAGAAAAATTCTAGCAACCTGCAGAAACTTGAAGAATGGTCAGGGGTTTGGCAGTTGAAATTCAATGCAAGGAAGTGCAAGATAATGCATATGGGGCACAAAAACCCTGGCACAATATATCAGTTGGGGGGTGAGGATATAGCATGCACCAAGCAGGAAAGGGATCTTGGAGTTATCATCTCTGATGACCTCAAGGCAGGGAAACAGTGTGACAAGGCAGCAGGTAAAGCAAATAGGATGCTGGGATGCATAGGCAGGGCATCACCAGCAGGAAAAGGGAGGTCATAATTCCACTATACAAGACACTAGTGAGGCCGCACCTGGAGTACACTGTGCAGTTCTGGAGACCTTACCTATGTAAGGACATAGACAGGGTAGAGAAGGTTCAGAGGAGGGCAACAAAGATGGTGCATGGATTGCATCACAAGTCCTATGAGGACAGGTTGAAGGCACTGAACATGTACTCCTGGATGAGAGGAGGGAGAGGATATGATAGAGACATACAAGTATCTTACAGGAGGAACAGGGTGCAGGAATGCACTATTTTTAAGCGTAAAAGATGTTCCAGGACTAGAGGGCATGGGATGAAGTTGAGGGAGGACGATTCAGAGGAACGTGAGGAAGAATTTCTTCACAGAATGGGTGGTGGACAAGGGAACACCCTGCCAGAGGAAGTGGTGGGGCTGAAACAATCACGGGATTTAAGAATGCATGGGATAGACATAAAGGAATTCTGGAGGTCAGGGGTAAGGGGCGACAGACTTCCTGGAAAACATAAACTGAACTTACAAACTTAAATGGGCAGACTGGGTGGGCCATAGGCCCTTATCTGCCGACACTGTCTATGTATCTATGTATGTATGTATAACCTGCTTGTCTGCTGACCCCTAGACACAGTGATGTTATTAGACAATAACTTCACTGTATCTAGGGCAGGCACAGAGAAGACTGCAGAACCATCAAATAAATCCCTCTCTGTGCAAACCACCAGTAAGCCAATGACAGTTGCTGCACAACAAATCATGCCACCAATCCATGAGTTACCACCGAACTGAATCCACACTGAAACTGTCAGCTTAACACTGCTCCTTAAAAAAAAACACCAATTCTGTCTCTCACTCCAGCAGTGACACCAAACAGCACAGCTCAACCTATAAATTCAATTTAATTTTCCTGCCTGCATTTTCTGCCCAAATTAAGCTACTTCAGTAAACCACGCTGACCATAACTACCAGTCCCTCAGCTCACTGAAGCTGCTCACTTCAAGGAGAAGATGCTAGCAAGAAAATTAAATTCACTTTTCGTCCTGACCCCCTGCTCAGCCACTCACTCTTCCAGCTGTCACAAAAATGTTTTTGTACTAAAGCCCTCACGGCTTCGCACATTTTTGCTGCTCCATCTTCATGCTGATAGCAAAAAAAAAAGACAGAAAAAAAAAAGTGAAGACATGACAACCACCATGAGCATGTGTGGTGTTTAAATCATGCTCTGCTTACTGACTGTTGGCTCTGTTTTCCTTTCACCACAGAGAGACACTGTAACAGTCCAAAGACCCAAATGTAAGGCACAATTAAAAAAAAACTGTCTAAAAATGAAGTCACAACACCAAACAGCTTTCCAGTCTAGCCAAGAAACTCTGCAGGACTGGACGAGCAGAATCAGTCAGGCAGCAGCTCCACCTGCAGATGGAAAATAATATTGTGGACTTTTTTTAAAACACGTACCTCCACACAGAAAAAAAAATCAAATAAAAATACATAACAATGTACTTGTTTCCCTTTAATCTTTTTTATTGGCAAATGAGCCATTAAATAATAGCAAAAAGGTACTCCAGGGTGTGTGTTATTGTGTAATAACATCACTTCTTATGTGTGGAATGTACTCAGCCTACGGCTTCATGCTTCAACCATCCAAGGCTTGATATTATTACACAATAACACACACCCTTTCATGCCTTACTGATAGATTGGAAACATTGACACATAGACAATGATAGCAGAAAAAGACCAGGGGTCCATCCAATTGACCCAAGTTACCTACAATCCTTGGAATCTACTGTTCCTCCTGGGTAGCAACCCTTCCCATCCTTTCTCTATTCTCTTCCTTGGTCCTGTCATCCCCAGGAAATACTACCAGTATTCCCTTCATTATGTCCCAGCCCTGCTTGAATCCCCTGACTGTTTTGCACACACCACTTTAGCCGTCGGACTGTTCCAAGGTTCCACCAACCTTTCCATAAAGTAATACTACCTCACATCTCTTCTGAACCTACCTCCTGTTAATTTCCATTCATGTTCATGTGACCAGGAATTGATATTCAGGCTAAATAGTTCCCCACAGTTCACTTTGTTAACTCCTTTAGGAAGCTGAAGCTCTCTATCATATTTCCTCTTTCCTCTCTGGTCTCCATTGAGTACATATTTAGTGCCTTGAGATGTTCCTCATAGGATCTGCCCTGCTGGCCCTGAATCCTTTTTGTTACCCTGCACTGAACTGTCTCCAACCTGTCCTTATCCTTTCTGAGGTGAGGACTCCAGAACTGAGCGCAGTAGTCTAGGTGAGGCCTCACCAGGGATCTGTAGAAGGGAAGTATCACCTCTTTTTTTCTGCTATCAATACCTTTCCAATGCATCCCAGCATCCTGTTAGCCGTGGTATAGGCCTTGCTTCACTGACTCAATTGCTTAAGTGAGTTGTTAATGATAACTCCCAGATCCCGTTCCTCAGCTGTAGTGCTAAGTCTCTCTTGTCCCATCCAGCACTCTGTCTTGGGATTCTTTTTCCCTAGGTGCATTACCTTGCACTTTCTAGCATTGAATTTTAACTGTCAGACCTTTGACCACCCCTTTAGCTTTTGTAGGGCTCTCTGTATTTTTATGCAGCAAAAAGGGTTCTGCTCATATGCTCCAAAGGAATAGGCTGCCAAACATATAAAGTTTAGATATTTTAAAATTTCTTTAATCAATTTTCACACATAAAATACAGGTACACTACCCCTTAAGGATAAAAAGAACACCTAACAATTGTTTCATACCTTTACAGATGCTTGAAAAATGATTGGCTCCATTTGTATTTTTCAGAATTCTTTCTGCATTTCCCTTATTCCCTTGTGATTATCCACCCTCCCACATAGTTTTGTGTCATCTGAAAAGAGACATAACCTGCCCTGGATTCCTTCTCCAATGTCACTAATGAACATGACGAAGTGGACGGGACACAGGACCCATCCCTGTGAAACCCCTCTCATAACCTCCCTCTCCTCTAATTTAGCCCCATTGACCACCACCATCTGCTGCTTCCCCTCTAGCCGGTTACTCATCCAGTTCACTATGGGTTTAGCTGTATGCAGGTCTTCCATCTTCTTAAGCAATTGTTTGTGAGGTACTGAATCAAAAGCCTTGCTAAAGTTAAAGTAGAGCATACCCACAGCATGGTCCTTGTCTAATTCCTTTGTCACCCAGTCAAAGAAAACTATCAGGTTAGTATGAAAAGATCTTGCTGCCACAAAACCATGCTGTTTACTATCCTAGAGCCTGTTGTTCTCCAGGTAGTTTATGAGGTCCTTTGGTTTATTGATTTATTAAAAGCATTTGATTTGGTAAATCATAAGATATAGATAAACAGATTGTTTACACTTCATTTATTACCAATGTTTGTATTTGGTTTCAAGATTATTTAAACAATAGACATCAGAAGGTAAAACTGGGTAACATTATGTCTATATCTAGGCCTGTTAGTATAGGTGTCTCATAAAAGTCCATATTGGGACTCCCTGTTTTTTAGGCTTTTTCTGAACAAGATCCACTCAGTTTGCCGGGACTGCAGAGTTATCCTTTATGCTGAAAATGCAGTTCTGGCAACAAAAGGTGAAAGTATCCATGCCCTAGAAGAACCACTTCAGGATAATTTTGTGAGAGCGCAAAATTGGTTTAATTGTAATAAACTAACAATGAATGTAAAAAAAAAAAACGATCAAGGAACATTGGATATTGTGACTAACTAGTAATTAAGACTGAGGCAGGAAATATTTTGAAGCAGGTACAATATTTTAAATACCTGGGAGTTTTTCTGGATAGCACTCTGTTCTACACTAAATATATATTTTATATAGTTCAGAAAATTAGTATGAGACTGGGCCTGCTATACAGAAATAAAAGGATTTTTGACCAAGAAACAAGAAGTTTAGTTGCCAGGAGTCTAATCCTGTCCATTATTGATTATGGCCTACAAATGTATTTCTCAGCAGCAGACAGTGTGCTTTTGAACCTGAGGGTAGCATGTTATCAAGTTTGCAGGTTTGTACCTGAATCTAGAAAGGATACTCATCACTATAAACTTTATGAATGGGTAGGATGGTTGCCCTTAGATCTTCATATAATTTTATGGAGTCTGTTACTGGAAATCTTTGCACAATGTTTGTACTCAAAGACTGTATTCAAATATTCAGACTAGTATACTATAGGATCAATGATGAATCTGAAATTAGTAATACCTAATAAAACAAATGTGAAACAAAATTGTTTTAAATATAGGGCACAAAGGTGCAGAATTCATATCCTGTGAATGTACTGATAGGCAACAATTTGGACACTTTAAAATGATCTTAGAATGAATCTTTAAGATCTTGCTTTGTTCAATTATTTTAAATGTTATTTTATTGTTTGTAATGACAAAGTATAATTTATTCTATATATTGGATGCGCTTTATGTATTTGTATGACTGGGATACCTTTAAAATAGGCACTTGCATAAAGGTATTTTCCCAAACAGTAAAATCTAAATCTATTTCATAGTAAATCCCTAGTCATTAAAATGAGATTTCCTTTGATATATCCATCACTATCTAGCTTTTTATTGAGATGTTTCTCTGGCTACCACTGTACATAGGGCTGAACTATGGAGTCCATAAGTGAGAAGGTTATTGGATACAGTACATAATTTATTTTTTAGACAGATGCAGGGTCTCCCAATGTATATTCCATTCCGTTATGCTTTATGCAGATCAGTTTGATATTTGAATAGAAGTTAACAAATTACATCAGGCAGGTAGGCTTCCAAGACTTTGCTGATGATAACAGACATTTAGTACACATAAAGGTAGCATGCAGACCTACTGTAAAGAAATATACCAGGGTAGTAGAAGCTTAGGCATACTACAGAATTAAGCAATAATGACCGAAGAGCTGGTCATTTCCTAGAGATTAATGACCAGCTGGGGGGGATGGGTGGCTCGAGGTGCAGCCAAGGGTCACCCCCCCAGCCAGTCATTAATCAAAAGAAAATGACCAGTTCTGAGGTCATTATTGTAATTATAAGTCTAATCACAATAATGATTTATTTGCTTTCTTTTTAAATTGCTTCTTTTTTTACGTTGGCATGAGCACCACTCGCTATGTGAAGTAACATAGAGGGAACCATTTCTGTGGTGATGCGTGGCACTCTCTCTGTAGCTTCATGAATATTCATAGGGTGTATGCTGATCACATGCAGTACAGCATACATACCCAATAGGAGGAAACGGTGATTGTGACTTTATTATTATGTATGAGGGATCATGATGTTTTCGAATGTAACTATCAGTTTTTATTTTAGAAACAGGGTAACATCAGACATCTAAACTTTTTTTATTCTGTAGAAAAAAAGTAAGGCAACAAGTATAGTAAATGCATCTAATCCTAACTATTAGTTTTTATTTTAGAAACAGGGTGACATCAGACATTTAAACTTTTTAATTTTGAAGAAAAAAGTAAAGCAACAAGTACAGTAAATGCTTTAACTTGCATAAAGTAGTTGCCGATTGTGTTCTGAGATTTGGCACTGACGATTTTCTGTCTGATTTGCCCTATGATTGAGCGGTTTGCAACACACTTCAGTAAAAAGCTTGGGTAGTGGGAACAGATGAGCGAATGCCATGCTGGTCACTTCTAAAAGGTTTCAGACCAGAGTGGCAGCCAACCAGGGAACTAGCTCAGTTTATGAATAATTAATTAGCCTTCTAGTAATAATTCAAATAAACCAAACAATCTGCTTTTTTAAAAATAAATGGATTTGCGGGAAATACAAGCAGCTTGAGCACTACACTGTAGCATTCTAAATATTGTATCTGATGAAACGTGCCATTAATGAATGCTAATTTGAAAATTAAACTAGCTATCCATGACATGGACAGAACAGGAAGGATACTAGAGGAAGGGGAAGGGGAGCTTGGTATACTGATATACCTGGTCACCAATGATCTGGTGAACCAGCCTACCTAGGCAGTGAAGTGCAACATTCTAAGGTGGGGGGGCAGATCGAAGTCACACTTATCTTCTCTGGTCTTTTTGTATTCCTCATTGTGTAGTAGGAGAATAGAGGAAGGGTAAAGTGAGGAAGGAGGATACTGAGGAGTTTAATGTGTGGTTGAAGGTATGGTGTCTTGAGGAAGGGTACTTTTTTAGGAGACTGTGGGCTTCTGGGGCAGAAGACTCTGCAAGGGTTACAGTCTTTAACAAATGAGAGAGGGGCTAGTGTATTGTACTTGTGAAGCAGTTTGATGTCTACACTGGTACTAGTGGTCATTTAAACTGAGTGGGGATGACAGCAGCTGAGGAAATGAAAGAGGACGGAGAACAAAAGGGGTACCTAGCTAGGACTCCCTTTCAGAAATGGGGGCTAGGAGCAGTGGGAATGGAAGTGGCAAGGCAGTGATCCATGATACTGTAAATTAAAAGAGGATGCCTGGGAGGTGGGCTCAGAAAGCTTGTAAGGGACAGAAAATTGGGAAACAAATATCAGGAAATTAAAGAGGGACAGGCTGGACTAAGGGAGAGGAGATGACAAAATAGGAAGAGTAAAGGCATAGGCTAGAAGGCAGTCAGCCTAAATGCCAAAAACCTAGCAAAAAAATTAGTGCGCTCCAGGTGATGGTAGCAGATATAGGATTAGACCTTGCAGCCATACAGAAACATGGGCTCCTGGGAATAATAACTTGTTCCTAGCAGTACCAGGGTACACCACACATAGGTGAGATAGGGGTAAGTGAAAAGGAGGTGGGGTGGCCCTCTATGTCATGGTAGGCATAGAGAAAGTAGAGGACTGGTCAATCAATGGAGGGAATGTAAGATGTTACACAGAGGGGGTGTCTATAGACTGCAGGGACATGGGAATGAGGGTGACAGGAAACTAGGAGCGCAAACTGAGATGGGGCCACAAATGGGGAGGCAGTGGTTGTGGTGGGGGATCTCAATCAACCAGACATAGATTGGAACATTCCAGCAGTGAAGAGCAGCAGGCACTGCTAGATACATCTCTGGACTGTCTGCTGGTTGAGCTAGTCAGAGAATCCAGGAGACAGTCTGCCAATCTTGACATGGTGCTCACTAGTTTGGAAATAATAGGCAGAATGTGGGTTGAGGAATCTCTGGGGTCAAGTGACCATAACACCACGTGGTTTGAACTGGACCTGGATACAGGGGTTCAGTTAATTTATTTTTTGTGGAAGTCAAATACTTCCATAAGTCAAAATCTGGAAGTCATTCCCATTTTTTGGGAGTCAACATACTTCCCAGATCCCATAATTTGAAAGCCAGTATTCTAAGAAGGATCAATTTATGAATGTTAATACAAATATTAGTGGTAAAATACAATTTCTTTTAGAAAAATCCATAATTTCTTAGGTTCTGTGCCTTCAGTTTTGGAAGTCATCCAATTTTGATTTTTACATTTGGAAGTCAATGACTTCCTACCCATTTATTTTGGTAGTTTTTGCCTTGTTTTTGGGAGTCAAATACTCCCAAAATTGAGTTAACTGAAGCCCTGCCTGGATACCAGTATGTCCTTGTTAAAAACTGAGATTCTGTATTTCAGATGAGAGGACACTGACCAGTTGAAATTAGTAAAGGGTAGGTTTTTGGAGTGGATAAAATCAGGGGGTGGAGTAGAGGTGGGGAGTAATCAAAAGGGGCATTCTTGAGGCAACTAAGTAATGCTTGAGAATAGTAACCAAGAGTAGCAGGATCATGAGACCAATCTGGTTTCTAAGAAGGTTAGGGAGGCAGTAAGGGCCAACAAAAGTTCTTCATTAGATACAAGGGGAAACGGGGGAAGAGGAGTGGAGTGAATACCAGGTGAAGATGAGGGAGGCCATGAAGGCAGTCACAAATGCAAAAGCAAACATAGAGCTGCATACTGCACAGTGGATAAAGGGAGGAGAAAAACAGCTCTTCAGATACATTAGGGTAAAAAGAAAAATGAGATGTGTCATTGTAAGGCTGATGGGGTAGGGTAATAGATGAGGACAGGCAGAAGGCAGTCATTCTTAACAACTACTTCTCATCAATTTTCACATTTGAAGATAGTGGGCCTTTGCCAAAATGTGGCATAAAGGTTGCTGTGAGGGAGATCCCAGAAATTGTCCAGGTGGTAATTACAGAAGAGAGTGTCAGAAAATAGATAAGCCTTCAGGAAGAAATGGGATGCACCTGAGGTTACTAAGGCAATTGGCATCAGAACTGGCTAAAAGCCTGCAAGGGCTAGTCAGTAACTCACTACAGTCAGGGATGGTTCCAAAAGATTGGAGAGTAAAGGATGCAGTTCCACTCCACAAAGGAGGTGACAAATAGCAACTAGGTAACTACAGGCCCATCAGTCTTATCTTCATTGTGGGTAAACTGATGAAGACACAAATCAAAGAGGACCTTGTGGACTACTGGGTGGCTAGGGAACTGGACAGGGGCCATCCAGTAGATCTCCTCCACTTCAGCTTCAGCAAGGCCTTTGACTTGGTACCGCATAATCGCTTGTTGAAAAAGTTTGAGGACATGAGTACCACAAGGGAATTGTTAGATGGGTAGGAAACTGGCTTAAGGACAAAAAGCAGGGAATGGTTGTCAATTGGGAGAGGTTGGATGAGGGTGAGGTCATGAGTGGTGTACCCAAGAGCTCAGTCTTGGGTCCAGTCCTGTTTAATGTATTCATCACTGACATTGGGGTAGGTATTGTCAGGAGGTCTAAGCCCTCCACCTCAGGTTCTTGGTAATGATAGAGATGCAAAGAAGTCACAAACAAGTTGCATAAGCATAATAAATCGTGTTAATTACTACCAAAGGAAAAATCACAGTTGCCCTAAGCAGTTCTTACCATTGGGAACTGGGAGTCAATGCTATGCATTCCCTATACCTCGAGGAGCGTAGAAATCTCAGGGGTCTCCGAGGTAAAAGGTGTAATGTCTTACATTATATACCTAAGATAGTTACCATAGTTACTGTAAGATAGAAACATTTCTAGTTACAGAGATGAGCCCTACTGGCTAAATTAGAGGTGGCTCCACAGTCCTAGATAACATTATACAATTTTGTTATAGTCATCACTTAGTGTGAACAATGAAAGTACAGTTCATTGTACATAGTTGTGTAATAATACAAATCATCAGAAGATGGCAGTGCCGACTAATATATCATAATACTACAGGGACACAAGTGTGCTAATATCTTGCAAGCAAGAAATACATATGTGTATTAGAAAGTAAAGCATATAGCAATCATGTGCATATGTTTCTTGACATTTACTCTTGTATAGCAGATGTCCATAGCCCTATATGTTAGTATAACATACCTAAATGCTAGTTGTCTGCGGTGTACCTCTGGGGTATCAATCAGGGTGCAAGGACCTCATGTAACATTCTCCCCCTTGTGCCTCAGAAGGGCCAACCCATGACTAGGGAAGTGGAGATGGAGCCGGGAGCATTTACAGACCCGATGCACGAGCCTTGTAAAGGAATTCCAGCTGCTCACGGTGTTGGTGGAGTGTACGCCATAGGCAGCAAAGCATAATAATAAGAAAAAATATTAAAAATGCTTGAATAATAACAAAACCTTTAAATGTGGTCACTAACCAAGTATTTGTAAGTGCATCATTAAAATCATCATCATTTATAGGATCATAAACTGCTTTATTAGCTATGGTCATATTATTGCTGTTGTGGATGAGATGTGTGTCTTTTCTGTCTAAAAGTGATTTAAGTGTCAGTGTCAAGGGATCTATGTGAACATTGAAGTATGGTAAATATTCTGAGAAAGTAAGCAAATAGTCAGGGTCACCATCAATAATATCTGGGTCCACTAGGGGAACAGGTGTGATAGCTGTGTGCCCAATAATGGTCATCTGGTAGGGTACAAAACAGAAATTAGGTTGAACAACATTACATACGGTTTCTCAATTTCTGAACATCTTGAAATTAGTAATGATACAATAATCGCCATCAGAGTTGTATTGCATTTTGACAGTTGGCAGTCTCCATTTTTGTAGCTGAAATGGGCAGTTTTAGGTCTGGTTGGAAATCAGTGTTGACAGCCGATGAACCTCCATCTGGTAAGCTTGGTACAAGTGAGAAGCGTCTGGAGCAGATGTGGAGTCCTGGTATCCTGTGCCATTAGTGGTGATGTCAGTGTCCATGGAAAAGGACCAATCAATGCTATCTGGGGAATACCCACATACAGGTTTAACAACATCAAATACGTCACAATGACACAAATAAATACACTCTTTCTTAGCACAACAGTCCGTATGAGGTGCTATCCACACATCCAGAATAGGATGAAAGACCAGATGAGGTGGCAGGTTGATGCATTCTCTGTAGATGTCTTCATCGAGGTGCCCAATGGAGTGTACAGATGCCAGTTTGTTGAAAATAGCTGTTTTGGGATCAAAACGTGGTAAAGACACAGTAAAGGAAACAAACATAGTATCTTTTATGGAACATTTCTTAGAAGTAAAGCAAGGACCAGTATTAGGGTGCCTGGTCACAAACCCCAAGTTTCTAGCAGTAGAAATAGGAATAGAAACAGACTGTAACATACACATGGCAACACAGTTAGAGGATTTACATTGGGGGCAGTACCATTTGGAGATATGCCTATCATAGATAATGTCAGGTATCCATCTGGATTCAAGATCATGGAAAAGGTTAATGATCATGGCAATAATGTAAGAACCATAAGCAAAACATAAAATTTCATGGGCAATATACTGCTTGTCTGCTTCCTTATAAGTGCATTAATTTTCTCTTTAGAGTCTAAGAATGCCTTAGAAATGTCATGCATGTTATATACAGTGTATCTTTCTTCCTGACTAAGGCCATCCACACCATGCAATAATGAGGGTATGACATCATTGATAATAATAATAATAATAAGAAGAATAACTTTATTTTTATGGTGCCTTTCAAAACCAAGGTGCCTAACAGAAATAAAATAACATAATTAAAAATCCCATAACAACATAACCCATAACAGATCTTAAAATCCAATAATACAATCTTACAGTCATTAAACTCTTTCTGCCTATTAAAAGCCAAAAGCTTGGCTCCATAGCCAAGTAGTCAATGCTTTCTTAAAACCCTCCCCGGTCTTGTGCTCATGTAACCAATGGGGTAGAGAATTCCAAAGGGTAGGGGCCGCATACATAAATGTTCTGGCCCCAGAAGATTTCAAACATACCCTGGTAATCTATAGCAATCCCTCACTGGCTGAGTGGAGTGATTGCTTGGGGCAGTGAGGAACCAGGAGCTGTTTCAGGTAGTCCAGGCCAAGTCCGTGTAGGGCTTTAAAAGTCAGCAAGTCGACTTTAAAGGTGATCTGTCACTGAACTGGCAGCCAGTGCAGTCCGCGCAGCACTGGCAAAATATGACAGGACTGTGAGGATCCCATCAACAGCCATGCTGCAACGTTCTGCACTAGCTACAAGTGGTGGATTTCCACCCCAGGCAGCCCTAGGTACAGGAAGTTGCAGTAGTCTAAACACAAGGTCACAAAGGCATGAATCAGAGTAGAAAGGTCATCGGACGGAACAAGGTGCTTGATCCTGGCGATATTCCTCAGATGGTAGAATGAGGAACTGATGACAGCTGACACTTGAGAGTGCAGGGACAGCCCATCATCAAAGATTACCCCCAGATTCCGCACCCACTCAGAGGTTAGGAGTGGCTCACCCCCAAGATATAACCCAGAGGGCGAGCCTCCCCAAGCCTGTCTATCCGCCGACCAGGATCCACTACCAATACCTCAGTCTTATCAGAGTTCAACTTTAGCCAGCTGGTATTCATCCACTCCTGGATTTTGGCAAGACGGTTATTAAAGACCGAGACAACTTTGTCCTGATCAGGAGCGAAAGAAAGGTAGAGCTGGGTATCATCAGCATAGCAGTGAAACCTCAGCCCATACCTTCTTACAATGTCTCCGAGGGGCAGCATGTACACTGCGAACAACATGGGGGTCAGCACTGATCCCTGATGAACTCCACACGTTAATGGGACCGGGTCAGAGGAAACCCCACCCGACACCACCCTTTTAGATCTTCCTGTGAGGAATGATGTAAACTACTTGAGGACCATACCTGATAGTTCACAAATGAACCTCAGTTGATCAAGCAGCACCCCATGGTCCACAGTATCAAACACTGATGAGAGATCTAGGAGGACCAAGATAGAATGGCTCCTCCCATCTCTAGCCATCAGGAGATCATTGAGCACCCAAATCAGCGCTGTCTGGGTACTATGCTTTTTTCGAAAACCAGACTGGATGGGTTCATAGATGGCAAGGATGGTCAAGTGATCCTCCAGCTGTGTGGCCACTACTTTCTCAATCACCTTCCTCACAAAGGGAAGGTTAGAGATTGGTCTCTAGTTAGCAAGTCAGTCTGGGTCCAAAGAAGCTTTCTTCAGGAGTGGTGTTACCACCGCCCCTTTTAGGGAGCTTGGAAACTCACCCATCTCCAGGGAGCACCAGACTATCCGAGCTAGGACCAGGCCAATAACATCTCTACAACCCCAAATAAGGGAAGTGGGCCCCCAGATCCAAACTACAGCATGTAGGGTGCACACTCTGGACAATCTGCATGACATCCACGAAAGCCAGCCGGCCAAAGGTACTCCAAAGATGGCCAAGATATGCGAACCCACATTGGTCCACCACAGTGCCCATACAGTGTGCTGGATGGATGGCTGATCTGATGTCAGCAACCTTATTTGCAAAAAATCGTGCAAGTTCATTGTACTCTTTTTGCGAAAATGCTTTCTGAACTTGTAGACAGACTGGGTTGCACAGTCTGTCCACAGTTTGGAACAGCTGAGCTGTTCGATTTTGAGCAGCTGCAATCTCCCTGGACAGGAACTCTGCCTTCATATGGGAGATTTCAGATTGATAGACTTGATAATGGTCCATCAATCTAAGGCAGTCGGCATCAAGGGTGGACTTCTCCGAGGGACGCTCCAACCTTTGTCCAAGTCACCACATCTCCTCAATGTCCCATCAAACCATGGGAATCGAGGGTGAAGGGAGAGTGGACGAACATGGACAGGAGCAATGATATCCACAGCCACCTTAATGGCCGAATTATAAGCCACCCCGAGGGCTTCTGTATCACTGTTTGCCTCTGAGAGGCATGAGAGATCCAGGACTGCCATCAGGCCTTGAGAGCTTATATCTCGCAATGGGCGGAACTAAGTCATCTCTACAGGGGTTGGCCTACAAAGGGGAGCACTAAAACTGAACCCCACAGTGTAAAGATCAGACCATCCAACTGGTTCCACTCCCATGTTGGAGGCCTCAATCCCCACGATGACGACTAAGTCACGAGAGTGACCTTGTTTGTGAGTGGCAGTGGAAACAACCTCTGTAAGTCCCAGAGATGTCATCAACTGGAGGAAGTGCTGACCAAAATGCAAGAGTTTGTCATTGACCCAGGCGTAAAAGTCACCCAGGACCATCGGCCTGGGCAACTCAAACACCATATCAATGGAGAAGTCTGCCACTTCCTGGAGGAAACATTTCTCATCACCAGGTGGACAGTAGATGAGAACGATCCTACAGCCTACACCCGCCACTACGGTACACTCAAATGACTCCTTCTCCCCCACTGGTACATTTGTACGGTTAAGTTTGGACTTGAAACAGACCACTACCCGTGCCCCCACAACCCAATCTTGGGCAGTGTATCACTGAGTACCGAGCAGGAACTGCAGCCTCCAAAATGGGGCCAGAATTCTCATCCAGCCAGGTCTCAGTGATGCACGCCAGGTCCACAGATTTAACAAGATCAGCAATAAGTGCAGTTTTGTTATTAATGGATCAAGCATTGTATAACACCGCATGAGTTGGGTGAACCTCCGGGGCTGCCCGGATCACCTGCCTACCATAATTTGTAGTGCCCTTGGGTATGGAAACCAGGCATGGCAAACCATGCTCCTGGTTCCATTTCACCCCAGGGCATCTCCTGGATCTCACTACCCCGATGTGGTGGCCCCCCTCAGTCATCCCCACTGTTCATGCCCCCACCCTCCTTGCCTCCTCTGCAGAATACCCAGTGCCCTAAAGAGCAGGTAGGTTGTAAACTAAGTGTGGGAGGAAAGGTGCAAGAACGCGAAGATCGGAGGGCGAATAACGCAGGTACGCGGAGGTAAAACCCCAACACATTTTAAAACAAAGAACCTTCTTCACACTATTCAACTGTTCAAAAACAAAACCCAAACAAACCAAAACCTTAAAAGAAATATAAATCAATACACAAAAAGAAATAAAACACAATTAACATAAATAAACATAAAAATTAATAAAACGTAAAGTCATTTTGGGGGAAATTTCACAGGTCCAAATAATATACCAATAATATAATACCAGCTTCAAACTTTTGTGAATGTGCTTTGATAGTAGCAATGTCTGCTTTGTTCCAAATAGACATTGTAGTACTAAAGAGACCAGTGAGGGTACCCGTGGCACCAGTGACATCAGATGTGTCACGAGTATTTATTTTATGGCTTTGTGAATCATCTGATTTAAAAGTAGGTTTTCTCCTAAAATTACCCCTATGCTCGGTGGTGTGTACCCCGGCAATAAGGTCCTGATTATAGACTTTGATGGCAGGTAAGGACCGCTTGGCCCATCTAGTCTGCCCATTTCCCTACCTACAGGATAGGCCACAGATCCTAGTTAACCAACAGCCTATTTCTTCCTACCCCCCACAAGAATTGCCTTATGTCTGTCCCACGCATTCGTGAATTCTCCCACAGTTTTAGACCCCACAACCTCCTCAGGAAGGCTGTTCCATGCATCCACTACCCTGTCTGTGAAATAATACTTTCTCACATTGCCCCTGAACTGCCCCCACCTATCTTTAAATTGTGTCCCCTTGTTCTTGCACATCTCTTTTTCTGAAAGATGCTACCCTCTTGGACTTTGTTGATTCCACTGAGGTACTTAAAAGTTTCTATCATGTCCCCTCTCCTTCTTTCCTCAAGTGTATACATATTAAGCTCCTTTAGTCTCTCCTCATACGGCTTCTCTTGCAGACCCTGCACCATTTTAGTTGCCCTCCTCTGGACTGCATCTATCCTGTCTATGTCCTTGCGGAGATGGGGTCTCCAGAACTGGACGCAGTACTCCAGATGGGGTCTCACCAACTGTCTGTACAGAGGGATAACAACTTCCTGTTTTCTGCTGCTGATGCCTCTCCCTATGCATCCCAGTATACCCCAGCCCTCCCTACTGCCTTCTCACATTGCTTACTAACCTTAAGGTCATCTGATATGATTACCCCCAGGTCTCTTTCCTTTTTTGTTGTTGTTACGACCTCCCCCCATTGTGTATTCTTCCCCTGGGTTCTTGTTTCCCAGGTGCATTATTTTGCACTTCTTTGCATTGAAGCCTAGCTGCCATACTTCTGACCATTCCTCCAACCTTGCCAAGTCCCTTCTCATCCTTTTCATGCCTCCATTCATTATGAATCTGAAAAGCAGATAAACTATCCAATAACCAAGTACTGTAAAACAATGAAGTATTAGTAGTATGACACATTCCAAATTCTTTCATATTCCAGTAAATTAAATTAAACAAAACAGGTATATGCATATACTGTAAATTGTTAATAAGTGTACCAGGTAAAGCAGTGGCAGTTAAACCATTCAGGGGGCCAGGCTGTTGTTTGCGATGCTCAAGAAGTTCTTTCTCAGAGGGGGGATAACACAGATAAGTACATGGCGGCTGAGGCCATGTTGTGAATGGCACAAAATTTCCTGGCAGAGTCTGGGGAAAGTGAATTACAATAAGAAGGATCAATAAGAGCTGTAATATTATGTAAACCTTAATGTCTCAGTGAGGTTTGGTGCAAGGACAGGGTTCCATTTGGGGATAATTTTGCATTAGGCAATCCATGGAAAGTTTCCTTGGAGAGTTTGGCCAAGGGGAGTATTTGTCCTTGCGACTTTGTCTGCCATTCAGTTTGTAGGGTAGATTTGTCAGGAGCCACAACCGAGGCAGTGAGGTAGGCATCTGAACCTTCCTGGACTGCAATCAAATTATTTAGATATTGATAGAGACTCCTTCTGGATTTGCAGCAGGAGGATCAAGATGAGGAAGGATGTGCTTTACCGTGCCTTGGATGCAGGAGAAAACTTCTGCAATGAGGAGAAAGGAGTACAAGATAGCTATCTTGTCAGTGTACCTGAAAAGAAAAGTAAAACATTAGCACAGTTAGTACTAATCAGCCCAACGGGATTAGGAAAAGTATTTAAACTCCTTTATACAGTTTCAGCTGGTTTGCATGTAACCATTTGTCAGTCAATTTGATGTTTTGTATGAGTCTAACCTGATAGACTGCTGGACTGAGCTTATTGACAATGGGGTAGGATCCTTCCCACTTATTAGAGAAGGAATGTGTTGGGTGAGCAAATCTGAGAACCATAACCTGATCTCCGATTTGCCAATCCACTTCTTGTGTATGTTTGTCAAACTGAATTTTGGACTGTTGCTGGGCTTTGTCCATGCAGTTTGCAGCATACAAATGAGTGTGTACCAGATCTTTTTGCAACTTTTCCACATATTTGTCCACAGATACACAGTCTGCAGTGGGAGTGTTCAGGTCAAACAACAGGTGTTCAGGTAATCTCATACTTCTACCAGTCATCACCTCAAAGGGTGTCAACTGAGTGGTGGCTGAGGGTGTACCCCTAATTGCCATAAGGAGTAAAGGCAGTAGGGAATCCCAATCCTTGGGATTGTCCTCAATGAATTTGGATAGCATTTGCTTAATCCATCTGTTGGCTCTTTGTACTTGACCTGAAGATGGGGAAGGTAAGGAATATGGAACTTTTGCAACTCCAAGGAGTTCAAGGATTTCTTTCATCAACTCACCTGTAAAACTGGTTCTTTAGTCAGAGTCTACCTTGAGAGGTAGGCCCCATCTGGAGAAAATCTGTTCCACCAGGATTTTGGCGGTGGCTTTTGCGGTACATTTCTTAGTGGGGAAAGCCTCAGCCCACTTGGAGAAAAGATCAGTGACCACAAGGGCATATTTGTTGTTTCAGCTAGTATTGGTCAGAGGGCCAATAAAGTCAATCTGAAGGGCATGCCAAGGGCCAGAGTGCCTTTGTGGTAGAAGTTTGGCATTTCTTTTGGTAGGGATGGGGTTATTTTGTGCACAAACAAGGCAGTTGTCAATGTACTGCTTGATATCTTTGGTGATACCAGGCCACCAAGCAGTGGTCTTCAATCTTTGGAGTGTGTTTTCCACTCCCGGGTGTCCACCAGTGGGTGTGTCATGCACTTGGTGCAAAAATTTGGGCTGCAGATGATGGGGAACCACCTACAATTTAGTGGTGGCATCAGTTGGTTGGTACCAAATGAGTTTGTCATCTGGGGACAGATGTAACTTATCTTCATGCCTTCTGTATGGGTTATGGACAGGTAGGTTCTTTTCAGTCTCTTTGTCCATGAATCTGAACACATCTTTGAGTTCAGAGTCAGTATGTTGGGCTTCTGACAAATCCAAGGGGGAGAAGGGTTCATGCTGCTTCTTTCTGACAGCTGCTATATGCACAGCTGCTCTGGCCTCTGGATGGTCCATCATCCAGGTGTCCCCCTTCGGGTACCTTCTTTAGCAAGGGTGTCAGCTGTGTCATTAAAGACATGGTAGGGGTTATGTATAGAGTGGGCCTTAACTTTGTGTACATAGAGTTTGTGTGCAAATTTCTGAACCAGTGAATGAATGTATATTACCAATTCCTTGTGCTTCACAGGGGTTCCATCAGAAGACGTGAAGGAGTTCTTCTGCCAGAAAGGTAGAAATTCAGTTAGAGAGCAGCAAACCCAATTAGAGTCTGTGAAAATAAGTGTCTCGGGTCCCATGCTGGATGAACTCGAGGACACAGGCCACCGCTGCCATTTCTGCATACTGTGATGATGTCACACTAAAATGTTTGGAAATCTTAACAGTGTTACTGAAGGGGTAAATTACCAATACACCTATTCCTGCTATCTGCTCTCCCTGATAATAGGAGGCAGACTCATCTGTGAGCACATGACACAATGAGGTGTCCTCAAGTAGTGTTGGGGTGGCAGGAAGAAAAGGACCTGGATCGGGTAGATCAGGTGGTTGTAGTGTGTGGTCATGGGGCTCTCCTTGGTAAAGGAGGCCATGAGCCAGCATGGATGGTATTTTAGTTGGGTGGACCTTGATATCCCTGTCCAAGAGAAGAAGAGACCAATTAGTCAGTCTGGTGTTGGAGACTGATCCGTTCTTCACTCTGTCTGAGAGTAAAAATGTGGTAGGCGTATGGTTAGTGCTGATAATCAGTGGTGAGTACCCAATGATATACAAGAAGTGCTTGACTGCCCAGTAGGTGGCCAGAAGGTTCCTTTCACAAAGGCTGTACTTCTGTTCAACTGGAGTCAAGAGCTGTGATGCATATGCAATGGGTCTCAGGGTACCATTAACCTTCTGTGCCAAAACTGCAGACATAGCAATGTCTGAGGTGGCAGATTCCAAGTGGAATGGTAAAGCTGGATTGGAGTTAACCAAAGCTGAAGCAGAGGCCAATGCCTGCTTCAGTGATGTCACAGCTTGGGTATGTATGGGGTCACAAGTCCAGGGGACATCCTTTTTCAGTAATTCATACAGAGGAGCGGCCTTCTGAGCAAAATTACAAATAAGACATCTCGAGTAGTTTACCATACCCAAGAATCTTCTGAGGGTAGCCACACTGGTGGGAAGTGGCAAGTCTTGCAATCCTTGAATTTTCTTCCAGGCAGGGCTTCTGCCTTTGTCTGTTATTTTCAAGTCAAGAAATAGTACCTTCTTCTGGCACAGTTGTGCTTTTGCTGGGTTACATTTGAGTCCTGCTGTCTGGATGAGAGTCAGCACTTCATCCAAGAGGTCCAGGGGTTGTTCCTGGGTAGCTGTTGCCAATAGCAGATCATCCACATACTGCAAGAGGCACTGGGGGGTAGAGAAACCCTCAAGGGCATCCATCATGTGGAGATGGAATAGGGAGGGGCTGATGTGGGACCCCTGGGGTGAGTAAGTCCATGTGTGCTGCCTACCTTCAAAGGTGAAAGCAAACTTGTATTGACTCTTGGGAGCCAATGGCAATGACCAAAACCATTGGAGATATCCAGGGCACTAAACCATTGTTGGTCAGGGGTTAGTACTCTTAGCACATCTGGTGCTGATGCCATTGTTGGTGCACAGCTGGGTGTGACCTGGTTTAGCCTTCTGGTGTCAATTGTAAGCCTCCATGCACCTGTAGGTTTCTTTACAGTCCACACAGGGGAGTTTGCAGTAGAGACACATGTCATGATTACACCTTGCTTGAGGAGTGATTTTATTGTTTCTCTAACAGATGGCAAGGCCTCAAGTGGAAAAGGATATTGTCTTTGCCTCTCATGGACTGGGCCTGGCACTTCAATGATAGTATGCATTTTGTCACAATCATGATTATTGATGGCAAATGCCTCCAGATGCCTTTGCAGGATGGGGAGAAGTTGGGGAAAAGCTCATGGTTCTTGAATAGATCAATGACATCATACTCTTTGTCATTCGCAGTGATTGCTGCAACCACATGCAAGTCAGGGATCATAACGGTATGGTACTGTCCCTGAATCTGTATCAACAACATGTTGGTTGAATCCACTACACAGCCATGTGGTGCAAGAAAATCAATTCTGATAATGCTGGGATGATCATGCAGTACCATAAGCTGAAAGGTATGGTACACCTGTAAGTGGCCCATTGTCACCGGTAGTGGCAATGAACGATACGTGGATGACCTAGTACCATCCACACCAGATGTGTTGGTCCTCCATCTGGTAGACCAAGGTGATGTGGTTGGGTTGTCATCATGTAGTACAGACACAGCCATGCCTGTATCCAACAGTACTGTAAGTAGGCAGCACCCCCCCGACCTTGGTCTCTGTGCAAGGCCTTCCGTTTGTATCCAAGGCCAGCTTGTTTACAATCCAGGCTGGGGCCTGTAATTGTCAGTCTGTACCAGCGGAAGCATGGGGAAGCTCCTTGAAGAGCATCTGGGCCTGGTCCCTGTGGACCATTTCACCATGCTGTACCGATGCTACAGTACAAGTTACATTAAACTGTTCCCCTCAACTCACTGGTGTTGCATTGTTCAATGAGTTTCCTAATCTGTGCAGTGTTTAATTCAATGAATTAGTAAAAGGTTAGTATTGGTTTGCAACTAGCTGTTATGTACTATAAGCTTTATTTTCAGCTGAGTGGTTATAAGTTTCATTTCACAAGGCAGACTAAACAACTCTTAAGGAGTGCTGTGATATTTATAAACAATGCCATGAAAATGCATTGCATAAACACTGCAAAACAGCTACTGCCATTTCACTAAACAGTTACAAGTGAGTTGAATAGGCAGTGAAGGATGGTTGGAAAACAGTTGAAAGCTTCAACAGTTCGAGTTGCCACTGCAGTATTATCACAAAAAAAAAATGCTACACCAGTGAGTTGATGGAACAGTTTAATGTGACTTGTACTGTATATAAGGAGCCACTTCAGGGTTCAGGCTTGTGTGGGTCTGAGGGCCTGGGCTTTTGGTGTCCCCATGGCCTGTTGAGGCCTGACCTCCCTGTTGTACTACAGCAAGGGCCTGAACTGGGACAGCATCTGCTACAGAGAGCACTTGCCCGAGAAGGTCTCAGAGGCTTCGGTTCTCTTCAGCTATTTCCCTATATGAAGGGCCTGGTCGCCATTGTTTACTCTTATTGTTTTTATGGTGTTTCTTGTTTTTGTGGTAGTTCTGGTTCCACACCAGGATTGTTGTTGTTGGGCCTGCTGGGGCTGTTGGTTGTCCACAGGAAGGGGCTGTTTCTCTTGGGCTTGTCCCTCCACTGTGTAATGCATTGTGGCCTCCGGAGTGGATTCTATGTTGGCTACTTTCTTAGAACTAGAGCTCAAATCATGGATGTAGAGTTGATAGACTCTCTCCATTTTCCGAAGGATGTCAGAAAACTTATCCAAGGTGGGATAGGTGTTTGGCTCTACCTTCTCTCGCACTGCAGGAATCATGTTCTGAAGGAACAAGGTTTTGTACTCAAGGTTTGCATCCGTGGCATCTCCTGCAAGATTCTTTTCTGCTTGATAGGCCATCTAAATCCTCTGGTGGAAGGTCACTGGACTTTCCTTTTCATTCTGTTTCACAGGGTATGCGAGCGTCACTCCTACCACACCTGGGTTATGTGCGGTAATGAGTTCAGCTACAAATTCGTCAAAGGTGGCCTGGCTATCCTGCTGAATAGTTTCGGGGATTTTTGCCCGTAGGCCAGGGTCAATGGTCTGGCATAAGATCTGGACTTGGTAGCCTGCAGCAAGACTAAGCATTTCACATTTGGAACACACCTTTTCCAAGTGGTAACTGAGGTTGTCGGACGGGCTCATCCGACCAATGCTGTCAGCTATCTGCTGAACAGGGTGGGCCATTTGTAGGGGATTGCTGGGATGATCACTCGGAGGTAGATTATCTCAGGCACCCTGCAGGGCTGCCTGAGCTGCACATCAGCCAGAGTCCAGACCATCTGTTCTTGAGTAGCACTCTCCTGCAGCATCTGTCTGATCTATGTTCGGAGGGTCTGCTTGCTTCTCTTGAGAAGTGTGACAGTTCCTAAGGCATTATCAATCATTTATTCTATCTCTTCCCTATTGTCCACAGAAATAATGGTGATTGGTGGTGCTGTTGGGACTAGGCCTGGGCCTGCTTCCCCCTATCATGGGAATCGCTATGTTGGCATCGCCCATGATGGTCATCATGCCATTGATAATGTAGGGATGTGGTGTCATGTAATGGGGATCCACCATGTTGTGGATGGTGGAGCGGGGTCACTGGGCCAAAGTAGGGGCATGACTGGGCTTTATACTGGGAGATGTTGTCATCCTTCTCCTCCTCAGATGACGTTGTCAGGACGGGGACCATGCCACCCATCACTTTGATGTGACCAGCCAGAACCTCTCGCTGATGGTGCAGTTTCACCATCTTGCATTCACATACATCATGACTGACTTTTGCAATAATCTACTCCACACCCTCCTGTAACTGTTTCTGTAACACTCTATACGCAGCGCTCAATTCGCGATTGTCCCTAGCAGCTATCCCTAAATCATTACGTACCTGGTTTATCTCATCCTGGAGCTCTCCCCACTCATCTCGGATCTGATCATTTGTTCTACTTAATATATCATTCATTTGCAATGCCTGTCTCTTGTCCTGTCTCAAGCTTTCACATTCCTGCTTCAACATACCAAGTTCCTGCTCATTTTCCTAAACAGAACAATGCAAAAGTGAATCCATTTCATTTCTCAGGGTCTGGAGAGCTGAATCCAAATCCTGCTCATGTTTCAAACATTCGGTGGCCTGCACTCTAATCTCTTGCTTAAGAGATGAGACCTGCAGTTCAAGGGTTTGAAACCTCACTTCAGAGGCTTCTAAAGCAGCATACAGGGCCGCGACAAACAGTCCTTTAGCCTCACATTTCCTGGTTGTCTGTCTCATCTCTGAGTACTGGTATGAAATCCCCAGCATGGAGTTGTTGGATTGACTTGCATCCAGTGAGAAGTCAGCCCAACCTCCATGGGAGAAAAGGAAGTTCAAGACATTGAGTCTCAAGTCTGCGCAGATATTTGATACAGTGGTCATTTGTACCGGTAATGGGATGGAACGTAAAATCAACCTGTAAAAAGATGTGCCATAGTGTGTATCAATCCACAACAGGTGCACTTATAAACAGGTGGGCTACTGTGCTCTTGTAAGCTTGCAATTCAAAACTGCCGTGGGGTGCGGTAAGTCGACATCGACCACACCCAGTAAGCAGCCAGACTTTGCAAGGAATTATGGAGTGCAGATTAACGGGAGAGGTGAAGCGGGTGTGCACACCTACAGTCCCTGTTGGGAAGGGAAAAGTTATTTGCAACAAGTGAGAACCTTGCAAACTCCAAAAATCACCTGCACCCGGTCGCCAATTCGCAGGAGGTCTAAGCCCTCCACCTCAGGTTCTTGGTGATGATAGAGATGCAAAGAAGTCACAAACAAGTTGCATACGACTAATAAATTGTGTTTATTACTACCAAAAGAAAAATCACAGTTGCCCTAAGCAGTTCTTACCATTAGGAACTGAGAGCCAATGCTATGCTTTCCCTATACCTCGAGGAGTGTAGAAATCTCAGGGGTCTCCGAGGTAGAAGACATAATGCCTTACATTATATACTTAAAATAGTTACCATAGTTACTGTGAGATAGAAACATTTCTAGTTACAGAGATGAGCCCTATTGGCTAACTTAGAGGTGGCACCACAGTCCTAGATAACATTATACAATTTTGTTACAGTCATCACTTTTTGTGAACAATGAAAGTACAGTTAGTAATACAAATCATCAGAAGATGGCAATGCCAACTCATATATCATAATACTACAAGGACACAAGTGTTCTAACATCTTGCAAGCAAGAAATACATATGTGTATTAGAAAGTAAAGCATATAGCAATCATGTGCATACATATCTTGACATCTACTCTTGTATGGTAGATGTCACTAGCTCTATATGTTAGTATTACATACCTAAATGCTAGTCATCTGCGGTGTACATCTGAGGTATCAATCAGGATGCAAGGACCTTGTGTAACAGTATACAGGGCAAGCTTTCCCTCTTTGCAGATGATACTAAGTTAGGGGAAAGGGTGGACAGTGAGGAAGCAGTTAAGATCTTTGAAAAAGATCTGCAATGATTGGAAAAATGGTCTAGTGTCTAGCAGCTGACGTTCAATGCCAAGAAGTGTAAAATGATGCATCTGGAAAAAAAGCCCTGGAAGACTGCATATTGGCTTAATGGGATCAGACTCAACACTTCTGAGGAGGAAAGGGACCTAGGTGTTTTCATCTGTGACACCCTTAAACAGATCAGCCAATGCAACACAACTTACAGCAATGCCAACAAAATGTTGGGGTGTATTGGAAAAGGATTTGACTGCAGGCAAAGGAGGTAAAACTGCCACTCTATAGGTCCTTTGTGAGGCTCCACCTGGAGTGCTGAGTCAAGTTTTGGAGTGGATACCTTGGGAAGGACAAAAAATGGCTGGAAACCTGGCAGAGAAGGGTGGCAAAAATGGTACAGGGCATGCAGGGGCTTTCATATGAGGGGTGCTTAGAAGCTTTGCATATGTACTCACTGGAAACTAGGAGGGAGAGGGGGGACATGATAGCAACTTTCAAGTTCTTGAAAGGAATAAATAAGGTGCCCTGCTCTAAACTATTCAACATGGCTTCCAGCTCTATTACTGGAGAGCACGAATGGAAGCTGCAGGGAGGGAGCTTCAAGAGGGAACACAGGAAACACTATTTCTCAGAAAAGGGTTGTTGAATCTTGAAATAGGCTGCCCACAGAGGTGGTGGGAGCCAAGAGAGTGACAGCAACAGGTTTGAAACAGGGCTGGAAAAAAGAGAATGCTCAAACAAAAATCTGTGGGAGTGGAATGGGTAGGGGTCAGAAGGGGGGATATGACCTGGAATCTGAGAAGGTCTCAGTTAACTTTGAGCAGACTAGATGGACCCTTGGTCTTTTCTGCTGTCAATTTTTTTATGTTTCTACCTGGAGAGAAATGGGCTTGGGATAGTGAGCAACACAGGTGCAAATTAGGGAGGTCATGTCATACCAGCCTGACAGTATTCTTTAACTGGGTAACACGGGCAGTGAATAAAGGACAAGCAGTTGATTTACTCTACTTCAACTTCAGCAAAGCATTCAACTCAGTACCACAGATATGGTTGCTGAAGATGTAACAGAATGCCAGCCTGGTGGTGTTGAGGGTTGAGGCGCTGGATGCCACACCTTGCAACATGCCGGTAACCCGGGTTTTTGAATGGACTCAGGACACTGGGGGTCAGCAG
The DNA here is from genome assembly GCA_016271365.2 of Neoceratodus forsteri. NCBI lineage: Eukaryota > Metazoa > Chordata > Ceratodontiformes > Ceratodontidae > Neoceratodus > Neoceratodus forsteri. The sequence goes on along the minus strand of CM028131.1, from coordinate 981,438,392 downwards.
GAGAAGGAGATGTTTGAGCATCTGGATGACTGCTCTCCTCTCCTCTCCTGGGGTGGGTTGGGGAGCTTGCCTTGCTCTGTAGAGGCCCCTAGTGGAGACTGGGAGCACTACAGAGTGGCGCTACAGTTGGGCCAACAAAACCAGAGGAAAATGGTGTCTCAACCAACCAGATGATGGCTGCCCAGACCTTTGCCATCACAGAGACCCTGGACAGCCGAGACCAACCTCAGCAGCACCCAGGGCCAAGAAAGATAAGTCACAAGGCACTTTTTCTCTGGAAGGAGAGAACCCATCCAACAAAGGGATATGTTGGGTTACCCTGGGGTGGCTGCAATATGAGGCAGGGATGGGGGCTCCCAGGGAGGTCAGCACAGTCCTTGGTGGCCCAAAGGAAAGGATGGTCAAGACATAGGGGGAGTGTAAAAAATAGATAATACAAAAAAAGATGTTACAGGATCTGGGAACAGTGAAGTATGTAGTTAAATGAGTGTAGAGTTGGTTGGGGGCAGACAGCTGAGGGTGGTGGTAAACAATGTCAAATTGGGTGAGAGGGAAGCCAGGTGTGGGGTGCCACATGGGTCACTCCTAGAACCAGTCCTATTCAATATGTCCATCAGTAACACAGGAGACAGAATACAGAGCAAGACAAGTCTCTTCACAGGTGACATTATGGACTTTGGCAAGGTAGATAGTGAGGAGAGAGTTGGGGAGTTGCAGAGGGACATGCAATGGTTAAAAAGGTGATCCAAGGTTTGCAGTTGAAACTGAATGCTAAAAAAAAAAGTCAATGTGATGCACATAGAGTACAACACCCCAGCATGGAATTCTGGATAGGAGGGGGTTATGCTGAGGAAAGAGACTTGGGAGTTATAAGAAACCCCCTAAACAAAATAGCCAATTCAGCAATACATACAGCAAGACAATCAGAATGTTGTGGTGTACTGCAAGCAAGCCAACTGCATGCAGGTATCCTCAACTTAAAAATGGGAGATGAACACAAAGCATTAGCATATGCTGATGAAATAATGCTGACACTTATGCGATCCCAAACCTCTGGACCTTCTACATCACTTTGACACTCTATTCAGCTACAAAGCCAATGCAGCCAAATCCCTAATCTTAGTCTCATCCTCTGAGACCCAGTTACACCAGAGATTCCCCCGGGGACTCCAGGAGGTTTTGGGTAATCTGAAATACCTTTGCATTAACTTTGCATGAGACATCAGGAGCCTAAGTAGAATTAGCTTACCCCCACTGTTGGCCTCCCTGGAAAAAAAAGCATCAGATGGAGCTCCCTTCCCACCACACTGGGGCAGAACACAAGCCTATAAAATGATGGCAGCCCCAGAATACCGTACGTATATCCTCAACAAAGTAAATGGAAAGTTACATACAGCAACATATGCTAGTTTTCTCTTTCAACAAATAGACTTGCTCACCATTGCACCCTTTATGAGAGGATGAAGTGTCTCCCTCCCAATGATATGTGTAACTTAGCTATGGGTGGCATAGTCTACAATATTCTGAGAAATTAACAGCCTCAACATCTTGCTGCATTGCTTCTGCCACAGAACTACCCTTATTCCTCAAGATCTATAGACCATGACCTGCTTACTGTGCCTAAATTAATGACTAATCTTGGGGTTGCTGCATTTCAGAACTTTGTTCCTAGGCTATGGAACAATATTCCTCCTGATATTCATACTAGTTCAACTCCTTGGGGCTTTTGGCATGCCCTTCATAAGCATTTACTATGTACTATCAAATATAACTGCTCTTCTTAGAGGTAACAGGTGTCAGTGGACACTACATAGTCCTATATGGATTATCTCATAACATGAGGTTTCTATTTTCCATACTCTGATAGTTTACACTCTTGTTCTAAAATTTTAGAATTCCTACCCTTGTAAATATTGTAACTCTATGTATTCTGTGATGTGATGCTTTTGTTCCAACTACTGTAATTCCTACCATCGTGAATATTGTATATGTATATAGACATATACTGTATATATATATATATATATATATATATATATATATATATTTATGCAATGGGGTGAACATATATTTAGTGTGATAAATGTGTTTATCTGAGTCACTGTATGTATAAATAAATTTATACATACAGTGACCATTTATACACACAGTTACTATGTCACAAATCTCTTTAGAATTCATTTAGAATGTTCGGCCTCAGAAGCAGTACTAACCATATTCAAATGGGAATAACTTTAAAATGAAAAAAGATAGCATGGTACTGTGAGCACGAAAATTGTTCAGCACAAAATTACAAAATGAGTGGTGTTTCATGTATAGATACCTTATAGATTTTTTTTAATTAGCAAAAAAGCAGAAGAAAATGTCATTTTTTGTTCACTTTTTTGACAAACAAATGTGAATAACTTTAAAACCCAAAATGATAGCATGGTACTGAGAGCACGAAAAATGTTCAGCACGAAAATATCTACAAAATGAATGATGTTTCATTTATAGATACCTTTTATTTTTTTATAATTAGGAAAAAACAGCATAAAATGTAATTTTCTTTTCCCTTTTTTGAAAAACAAACGTGAATAACTTTAAAATGAAAAAGGTAGCATAGTACTGTGAGCATGATATTTGTTCAGCAAGATGTTTTCTACAAAATGAGTGGTGTTTCATTTAATAGCAACCACTATGCTAGGCAGACATACTCTAGGAAAGTTAACCAAAGTTCCCAGAAATTATCATTTAAAATAAAGATAAACAGCCAAAACCAAATGTTCCTGCACTGATAGAAAGCATCCCTACTGCATAAATGAAATATACAATGGTGTGCTGTCAGATAAATGATTTATCTACACTTGTGCTGTTTGACCTCGGACACCTTACTCGTGGCTTACACCACTCGTGAGGTCAAACAACACTTGTGTAGATAAATCATTTATCTGACAGCTCACAATTGTATATCACATATATATATGTATACTGTTGACATGTGTGCTCATCACTTTCTTTTTTGCCATACAACATTTTTGTTTAGGTTTTCCATTTAACAACAACAATAACAATAATCAATATGTAAAGATATCCAGCAAGAAATGAACAATAATTTAAGGCAGAGATCAAGTAAGGAAAAAAGAAAACAATTAAAAGGTAAAGAATAATCCATCATGTACACACAATGAAGCCACCCTGGTATCCTATTCCAATCAAAAGAGAGTAGACCAGGTAAGCAATCACAGACAGAATCTATCTAAAATGACCAGTATGTTATATGGGCCCTGTTAATAGAGAATATAGATCGGGGGGGCAGTCAAAGAGGCAGTTAAGGAGGGTGGGCAGTAGGCTCTGGAGGGAACCTGTCACTAGGGGGTAGCTCAAATGCACAGTAAGGAGTTATGACCAAAGGATTGATGAGGAAGGGCCTCAACCATTTGACCTGATCTGGAGGGTCATCCGAGGGAATTTATCTAGGAAGGGTTGCCAGATACTCCGGTAAACTGGGAGCTTGCCCAATATTTGATGAGAGGTTTTTTCATCTCTGGCAGTGAGAGACAGAAGGTGGAAGCATTCCTCATAAGATGGGCTGTTCAAGGTCTCTCCAGTGCTTAAGTAGCACACTTTTAGCAGCTGCCAGTGCTCCATTCAGCCAAAGAAGCTGGGGTTTAGTCAAAGGAGAGTTCACTTGGGGTAAACCTAGAAGAGCCACCTGAGAGTCCCAAATCCCAAAATTGGGAAGGGCGGGAGAACAAGTGGCCCATACCCTACTTCAGAAAGGATCAATTTTAGAGCAAGACCAGAGGACATAAGTTAGTGCTGCTTGAAGGGAGAACACCTCCAACAATCACTATTGTCCAAGAGGCTTGCCCTATAAAGCCATGGGGGAGTTCTATAGGCCCTGTGCAGAATTTTGAATTGAAGGGAGTTAGCTTGCAATTCCCTAAAGGCCTGCTATGTATTGGTCCACACTTGAGCCCACTGGAAGGGAGGGATTGTTAAGCAGAGTTCCAGTTCCCACTTACATTTCAAATCGGATGGGGAGGATGGAGGATGGGTATGTGCCCACAAGGCCTTACGTTTAGCAGTGAAGTGTTGGGGACTATCCAGGGTAGCGACCCACTAATCAAGGGTCTGTGGCTAGGAAAGCACAAGATCACAAAATATCTTTTAGTTTATGAGGTCACAGAATTGCAAGTATTTCCAAAAATGAGTCCGAGGTAGACCTCATTTCAATTGAAGGGCAGCAAAAGAGTAAAAATGGCCTGTCACCGAGTTAAAAAGTTCCTGAATGACAGTGATACCACTTTTCTCCCACTCCTTCCAATAGACAGGTTTTCCATCTCTGAACAGATTGGGGTTGCACTAGAGAGGCCTAGTTGGAGATGTTTGAGAGTTCCAGTCCAGCTGGCTGGCATATCAACCCCAAATATAATTAATATAGCATGGACAAGGGGAGATTTCAGTACCAAGGGACCACTCTGGAAAAATTAAGGCTGGTGCCAATGGCAAATGACCTTGAGCTAATTCCAGGGGGATCCACATGTGTGGAGGTGAAGCTAATGGAGGTATTGCAAATTACCACCTTACGGAGAAGATTATCATTCATGATACAGTATCTTGCCAGGAAGTCCAAAAATCTCCTTCCTTCCAGGGTCTTTGCAAGGTCTGGAGCTTTATTTTAGGGGGTTTACCATCCCCTATAAAAGTAGACATTTTGGACGAAAGCTTCTGGAAAATATTACGTGGGAGAGAAAGGGGTAAACTGGCCAAAATGTACAGTATCTTAGGAAGGGCAACCCGATTGAGCACATTAACCCTAGACCCCAAGGAGCGGATAAGGGACTTCCAATGGGATATATCATATTCTAAGGTAGACATCATTGTCTAGGTATTAGCCAAGAGCTTTGCACATATCGTAGGCTTGAGAATAATACCCAACAGACAACACTGTTCGACGTCCACTGACAGAGATAAGCCAAAAACATAATTGCTGAACAAGCATTGTTTAGAGGCAACAATTGGGACTTTGTACCATTCAGTCTATAGCCATATAAAGAGGAGTATTGGGAAATTATTTCCTGTAAAGCTGGCAGGGGGGAGGCAGGATTGGTGAGAAAAAGGGTAATGTCATCAGCAAAGAGTGAGATTTTATGGGAGGTGTCTCCTACTATGAGGCCAGGAAAATGAGCATAGGTCCTGATTTTAATAGCCAGGGGCTCTACTGCTAAAAGAAAAAGAAAAGGGGAGAGAGGACACCACTGTCTGCTTCCTCTGTAATAGGGAAAGTAGAAGGGATAGAACTGAATTGGTGAGGATAGTAGCAGTAGGTGCAGTGTACAAAAGTCATACCAATGAGATGAATGGGGGGACCAAATCTGGCCATAGCAACAAACTGGTATGCCTACTCCACCCTGTCAAATCCTTGTTGAGCATCAAGGGAGAGGGTGGCAGTAGGCTGGGAGATGGTGGCAGCCTCCTGGCCCATATCAAATCTGGGGTTCTACGAATGTTATCAAACCACAACCTCCCAGGTAAGAAACCAACCTGATCAGAGTGGATTAAGAGGGGCATAACGTGTTACCTCTGTTTGGCTAAACTTTTTGCAAATATTTTAACATGAACATTAAGTAAGGATATAATCTGGAAATGGGAACATAAAATACTGTCCTTGCCTTTTTTGGGGATAAGAGCAATAATTGCTTCAGCGAACGTGGGTAAATCACTTGAGCAACATCCTCTATTTGGATGAGAGCTACAAGAGCTGGGAGAAATTGAACCTGAACTGTAGGCAGATGTAAGCCAGCATAGAAGGTGGAGTATTGGTCTAGTGTGAGACTAACCTGGGAAGAGTAAAGGGACATGTAATAGTTCTGGAAGGCCTGATTGATATCCTTTAGGGCAATCAACTTATTTCCAGAAGAATCACTAATAACTGGAATATACTTTTCAATGGCCTGAGACTGGAGTCTAGATGCTAGCAATTTTCCTGGTCGCTACCCTGCATCCTAGTATTTTTGGTTCAGTTTATATAGGGCATATTCCATTCTATACTGCAGAATGTCTTCTACAGTATTTCATTTTTTAACTGAGTACTTCAGTCTCTAACATGGGAACTCCTAAGGGGATCCTGTGCAACTGAAAGTTCAAGGGTTTTCAATTCTGTTTCCCCAAGTTTAAGGGCAGAGTCCTGGCATTTCATAAGATGAGTGGCATGGGCTATCAATTTACCCAAAAAAACTGATTAAGGGCCTCCCGGAGGGTGGCCTGGGAGCAATCAGAATGATCATTATGGGAGTAGTATTCTTGGATAGCATGCTTTAACCAGGTTTGGGTATCCTCTAGGAGTAGAAGGAAGGTATAAAGATTACATGTATTACATCTGCCCATACAGACACCCAAAGTGAGGGAAAGAATTACTAGGTCATGGTTAGAGACCAAAATACCCTCCAGAGAAACCCACCAGGTTCTAGAAAGCAAATCCCAGGAAGTCAGGTTGACATCAATCTGACTCTATGAGTTATTGGGGGGGTAGAGTAACAGGTAAAGTCAGTGTCAGATGGGTGGAGGGTCTACCAAATGTCATTTAAGCGGAAGTCCAATAAAAGAGCAGACAGCTGGGTCACTAGGATGGATTCATAGAAACATAGAAACATAGACTTTGACGGCAGATAAGAACCACTTGGCCCACCCAGTCTGCCCATTTCCCTATCTATTGGATAAGATGCAGATTCTAGTTAATCAACAGCCTACTTCCTGCAACCCCCCACTATAATTGCCTTATGTCTGTCCCATGCATGTTTGAATTCCCCCACTGTTTTAGACCCCACAACCTCTCCAGGAAGGTGGTTCCATGTGTCCACCACTCTCTCCATGAAAAAGAATTTCCTCACATTACCCCTGAGCCGTCCCCTCTAACTTTAAATTGTGCCCCTTGTTCTTGCACATCTCTTTTCTGAAAGATGCTACTCTCCTGGACTTTGCTGATTCCCTTGAGGTACTTAAAAGTTTCTATCATGTCCCCCCTGTCCCTCCTTTCATCGAGGGTATCATATTAAGCTCTCTCAGTCTCTTTTCATATGGTTTCTGATGTAGATCCTGCACCATTTTAGTTGCCCTCCTCTGGACTGCTTCCATCCTGTCTATGTCCTTGCATAGATGAGGTCTCCAAAACTGCACGCAGTACTCAAGATGGGGTATCACCAACTGTCTGTATAGAGGGATAACCACTTCCCTTTTTCTACTTGTGATGCCCCTCCCTATGCATCCCAGTATCCCCCTGGCTCTCCTTACTGACTTCTCACATTGTTTACCCACCTTTAGGTCACCTGATATGACTGCAACCAGATCCCTTTCCATTATTGTTGTTGTTAGTACCTCCCCGGCTATTGTGTACTCTTCTCCTGGATTTTTATTTCCCAGGTGCATTACTTTGCACTTCTTTGCATTGAATCTAAGCTGTAATATGTCTGACCATTCCTCCAACCTTTCCAAGTCCCTTCTCATCCTTTCTACCCCCCCTTGTGTATCAACTCTGTTACAGATCTTTGTGTCATCTGCAAAGAGGCATACCTTTCCTTCCAGACCCTCTGCAATGTCACCTATAAAGATGTTAAAGAGGACTGGACACAGTACTGAGCCCTGAGGTACTCCACTAGTAACCCCCCTTTCTTCAGAATGTGTTTCATTCACTATTACCTTCTGTGTCCTGTTGTGCAGCCAGTTTACTACCCAGGCTACCTCCCTGGGACCCACTGCCATGCTGGCTAACTTGATTATTAATCTTTTGTGTGGGACTGTGTCAAATGCCTTGCTAAAGTCTAGGTAGGCCATATCCACAGCCCCTCTCTGGTCTATTACTTTGGTCACCCAGTCAAAGAAATTGATTAGATTCATCTAACATGACCTTCCTGCTGTGAATCCATGCTGCTTTGGGTCCTGTGCCCTGCTGGCCTCTAGGTACTGAACAATTCTTTCTTTCAGAAGTGATTCCATTATTTTCCCCACCACTGAGGTCAAACTAACAGGTCTGTAGTTTCCTGCTTCTGCCTTGCTCCCACTTTTGTGAAGGGGAATTGCATCTGCCCTCCTCCAGTCCTCGGGTACCACTCCATCTTCCCATGATTTTTTAAAAAGTGTGGTTAGTGGTGTCACTAGGTCCTCCCTTAGCTCTTTTAGGATTCTTGGGTGAATCCCGTCAGGCCCCATTGCTTTGTCCACCTTGAGTTTTAGGAGTTCTTTCAGGACTCTTTCTTCTGTAAATGGACTGGCGTCAATCCCACTACCCAGAGTGCTTCTACTGTTTGGTTTAGCTAACTCCTCCTCTTCTTTTTTGAATACAGAGCAAAAGTATTCATTCAGTATCTCTGCCTTTTCACTGTCTCCCTCTGTTCACCTCCCCTCTCCTTTATTAATCTTCACTATTCTTCCCTTAACCTTTCTATGCTCCCTGATGTACCTATAAAAGGTTTTAACCCCCTTCTTAACTGAGTTGGCTATCTTTTCCTCGGTTTGGGCCTTTGCTTTTCTGACTGCCTTCCCCACTTATTTCTGCTTTAATTGATACAGTTCCCTGTCGTGCTCCATCTGTGATTCCTTATACTTTTTGAATGCAGCCTTTTTCTCCTTAACCTTCCCTGACACCTCTTTTGAGAACCATAGTAGTTTTTTATTCCGCTTTGTTTTCATTTGTTTCACACAAAAGCTTGTTGCATCTATGATGGCAGTTTTGATTTTTCTCCATTGCTCTTCCACCCCTCCTTTCTGGCCATTTGCTAATGCATTACTCAGGTATTCACCCATTATGCCAAAGTCAGCCCTTCTAAAGTCCAGTATCCTTGTCTTTGTATGGCTTGTCTCCATGGTTGTGTTTATTGTGAAGCACACTGTGCAGTGGTCGCTTGTTCCCAGATGTCTACTGACTTCTAAATTTGTGATCCTCTCTCCATTAGAGAGTTCCAGGTCTAATATTGCTCCCTTCTGAGTGGGTTCCACCACTAGCTGTCTAAGGCATACCCCCTGTAGGGCATCAAGAATGACCCTGCTCTTGGATGTGGCTGCAGTCCATGTCGCCCAGTTAACATCTGGCATATTCAGGTCCCCATCAACAGTATCTCCACTTTTTCAGCCATTTTGAGAATTCCATCTATCATTTTCTTGTCCATTTCTTCCCCTTGAGACAGAGGTCTGTATACAACCCCTGTGCAGATTGTGATGCCATTCCCTGTCTCCAAGGTGACCCAGAGTTCCTCTTGTCCTCCCCCTTTACTTTTTAGTTCTGTAGCTTTGATCCCTTCCCTTATGTAGAAAGCTACTACACCTTCTCTTTTACCCTCCCTGTCCCTTCTGTAGATTGTGTACCCTGGTATGCTGACATCCCAGTCATGGTTCTCCATGTACCATGTTTCTGTGACTGCCACAATATCCAAGTGTTCCTCTTCCATCAGGACTACTAGCTCTGGAAGCTTGTTTCCAAGACTATGGGCATTGATACTCATTGCCCTCCATTTAATGTTGGCTTTATCCTTTTTTACCCCATCCCTGCTCTTATTGCCCTTGTCCATTTTTCCATTTACCCCTGTCCTGCCCTCTGTCAAGCTCTGTACCTCAGTGTTTACCCTACTACCTGCCATGTTTTGTGGGGGGAGGCTTGAACTTTCCTGTTTTCTATCAGCACCTCCCCCCTTGGCTAGTTTAAAAGCTTGCCAAGGAAGCCTTTAAACCTGTAACCTATGAGCATGTTTCCCTTCCTGGACAGATGCACACCATCATGCCAGTATAGACCTTCATCTCTCCAGGTGGGCCCTCAGTCCCCAATGAAGCCAAAGCCCTATGCTCTGCACAAGATTTGCAACCATTCATTAAACTGCATGGTGTGCAGTACCCTAGCCTCACCCCTGCCATAGACTGGCAGCACCTCTGAGAAGGTTACAGTGCTTGCTATCTGTCTGAGGCTCCTCCCTAACTCCACAAATTCATCCTGCACTGCGCTGATCTCATGCCTAGCTAGGTCATTTGTCCCGAGGTGGACAATGATATCTAGTTTCCTCTCCTATGATGCTGCTTCTGCAATCCTGAGGATTTACTTCCTGTCCCTCCAAGCCATGGCACCAGGAAGGCACCTTACTTCCCTCTCCTCTCCCTTCCCCAGGTCTACACCCCTAACAATTGAGTCTCCTATCAGAAGCTGTTTCTTTCCCCCGTGGTGTCCCTTGCCACTCTTTTGTGGGTCTCCCTTGTGGATGTCCCTAGCATTCTTCTTGGTCTCTAATGAGGGTGTCATCATAGAGGCACCTTGATTTGCCAGACTGACATATGATTTGTGTAGAGGTACAACTCAGGAGCTACGCCTCTGTTCCACCACCCTCACCCTCCCAGAACCTACTGTGGTCCATCTGCTCTTCACACATGGCAACCTCTGAGGCAGTGGTTGTGGAACTGGTACACTTTGGGTGGGGGAGGCCTCCTTAGTCCTTGCCAGTTCAACCTGGAGGTGGGCAACCTCCTCCCTCATAGCTGACAGTTGCCTGCAAATAGGGAAGCAACACAGTTTCCAGAATGTCTCCCAGAAAATTGCTGCCCCACAGCCAGTGCATTGCACCACTCCCCACATGTCCCTCTTCCTTATAATATGCAATGAGTAATATATATATATATATATATTGTGTGTGTGTACTTACTCTTTATGCACTGTGCTGAGTAATTAAGAATATGACAGTTCTGCCCCAAGACCTGTTGAGGAAGTGATGTCAGAACCTTGGCTATAAAGGAAATGCCATGCCTGGGGTGGGCGGGGTGAGGGAAGGGTGGGTGGGTAGGTCACAACCACTGGTGACTGTTAGAAACAATCAAATACACCACTGCTCCACCACCTGGTGAGTACTGCCCTTATAGTAAGCCAACCAACACCACAATTTACTAGACCACTGCCCTACACAAACCACTCTACTGAGACCAGGGATAAAAACGAACTCGCTGCTCAGCCAGCAGGACACTTCTAAAATATTGCACAAATATCCTTCCAAATCCTATGTATCTAGCACAGAAATCAAGCAACTTCAGTTGTATTTCACCCCCTCTGGTTATAAAATTACTACACTTTAATGGAATCCTGCAATTCTTAATCCCAATAAGAAAATAATGAAACTTTCTGTAGAAAGCATAGCTTACTTTCCTAACTAGTCCCCAACAATATTATGTTTTACCAGGTTCCCAGTTCCTCAAATGCTTTCTAGTTTGTTCTCTGCAGTGTAACAAGTTTCTCAGCTTCCAACAGAAGCAGGCAAGTCTTTCCTGACTGGCTTCTCCCTGTGTAGTTTGCCTAAGACAGCTCAGTGATAAAAGCCCCACCCAGAATCAACTGATAGTGACACCTGTGATGTAAGCAGGCCTTTCAGTGAAGACAATTTGCTATGTCTGCTTCTAATACACACGCAAACCCTTTATCTGAAACCAGGGATAAACTCACTGCTCAGCCAGCAGGACACTTCTAAAAATATTGCACAAATATCCTTCCAAATCCTACGTGTCTAGCACAGAAATCTGTATTTCATCCCTTCTGGTTATAAAATTACTACACTTCAGTGGAATCCTGCAATTCTTAATTCCAATAAGAAAATAATGAAACTTTCTGTAGAAAGCGTAGCTTACCTTCTTAACTAGTCCCCAACAATATTATGTTTTACCAGGTTCCCAGTTCCTCAAATATGTTCTAGTTTGTTCTCTGCAGTATAGCAAGTTTCTCAGCTTCCAACAGGAGCAGGCAAGTCTTTTCTGACTCATGATGGGGACCTGGGCCTGTCTGGTCCATTTGGGGGTCCAGAGCTAAGTTCAGGACACCCTTAATTATAATGAAGGTAGGAGCTTTTGGGATCTCAGCCAGGACTGTTTGGGAACACTGGAGGTCCAGTGCACTTGGGGGCATAATGGATACCCAACATGATAGGAAGACCTAGGTAGCTACCAGATAAAAGTAAAAATTGACCTTCAGCATCCTTGAACTCCCAAGAAATTCCCAGTGGTAGGCCCTTTTTACACCAAATTGCTTCCCCTCTTTGTAAGGTAAAATAAGCACTGTGATAGTATTGGTCTACCCACATATGGCCTAATAGTTTTGAGTCTCCCTCCACCAGGTGCATCTCCTGCAGGATGGCTATGTCACAATGAATATCCCAGAGGAGTTAAAGGACTGTCCAATGCTTCATAGGGTCATTAAGGACCCTCACATTCAATGTCACAATTTTTAGATGATTAACACTGGTCATGGTTACAACAGGCACATACATCAAAAGAGTTACTACAAGTTGAGGGGCACACTACCAAGTCTCTACCCCCCCACACAAAAGTCCCAACAAGTATTATACTAAAAATTACCTAGGATTAGCCAGTAAAAATGCATGAGAAAAGTATATACAGATGATACATAAACATTCAACGAGTAGGTAGGAGCAAAAATAAAATCCCAAGTTAGAGAGGGTTTAATGAGGAAATGGAACAAAACAAATAGCTAAGGCTGAGACAAGAAATCCCACTTTCAGTGAAGGAACACTGTTCACTTCCCTAATGGAATGTATTGGGGGCTATTAAACTGTTGCTTACACAGATCCTGGAGACTTCAAAAACCAAGGGGGAACCCCTGCCACCCCTTGTGTTCCCCTCCCCATCTGACCCAGTTAGGCAAAACAACTAGAGAGATAGGGGAAGCAAAGATCATGGCAATATTAGATGGGGACCTAGCTCACTGGGTCCATCTAAAGAGGGAGCACATAACTAACAATTGACCAAGGAAGAAAAAATGCCAAAGAGCCTATTTCCTCATGGCACCAGTCAAGACCAAGGCTGGAGAGAGATGACTCATAGGTGGTACACAGCAGGATATAAACCAGTTGGGGTTGGGGGGGTGACAATAGCATATTACACAAGAAACATGGAAAAGTGATGGCAGAAGTGGATCACAAGGTCCATCTACTCTGCCCATGACCCATATTAGTTGGGAACGACAGAATACAAATGTTAGAGAGGAGAAAACTTGCCTTCAGGCATTTAAGAAAAAGAACCATAAAGGTGCAAAACAGTAAGCAGATAAAATTCAAAACAAGCATAAAACCCCATAAATATCAAACACGGAAAAACAGTAAAACAGCAAGAGAGGCTATGCATAAATTAAAACACCCCCACACCTCTCTAATACAGAAAAATTCACCCATGGCATAACACGGGAATAAAAGAACAGTATGCAAATGTAATACTAGTCCAAGGAAAGGGCTATATGGGTCAACAAACAAAGTAAAACTGAGCTGAATATATGGAAAGACTCTCTCACCTGGCAGCAATCAGAGCTGTCCAATCTCAGGGTGCATAGTGGAGGCCAAAAGATGGAGCTGGAATCGTATACCATTACAACAGTGATGTATCTATTTTGCAGCATTTACAGTGACTCACTTTTGTTGACACTGACAGGGGTGACCCTGATTTCTGGTTGCCCTCTGTCAAGTCGACTTTTGTACCCTAATGGGTTTTCCTCTTTCCACGACATGCATTCCAACCAGAGTTTGTTATATAAAGTCTGTAGGGTGCAGGTGGTAGAGTCCTGTGCATGGGCAGTGTGGGGGGCATAGCCTCCAGAAAAAAAAACAGTTTTCCATACAAAGTGATTTGGCGCTCTTCCATCAGGGAGTTACACTGCCTGGCACTGTAAAGACAGGCAGAGGATTCCCTGCACCTATGTTGTTTAACAAAAATGTTGTCGCACCGACATGGTGGAACCAAGGCAATTAACTCAAAGGTTAGCCATCCAGATGTAAAGGGGCTAGGGCACAATGAAACTGGCCTAGCTGTGTCCCATTGAGTCATGTGGGTATATCCCTGCTCCATATGTAAGAAGAGCTGGAAAACATAGTAACACACAGCCAAAGTCCCCAAGTTACCTCTAGTCCATTGTCAGGTCCTGTAAGAGGAGCAGTCCTTTCTAGAGCACCCATAACACCCAAAAGAGGTCTGTAGACAGCAGGCAGAAAAGTTGTATATCTGCAATGAGGGAACACACTCTCGCTGTACCATCTTCACCAGAATGAAGAACGGCCAAGTCCGGGGAGAGGGAAAGAACCAGCAACAATGTAATCGGCCACAGAAGAGTCACTGAAATAATCCAGAGGGCTGGAACCCTGGCTCAGGGCAGTTTACATGCTCAGCCAAGTCCAAGTCTTCAGCCCTCATATTTAAAAGTCACAGAAAAAACAGGGAACATGACAGGGACCAAAGAAATGCTATGCTACATACTGAAGGAATAAGAACAGTGCAGCAATTATAGTATATGGCTGGCTGCATGAAATTCAGGCAGCATCCTCGGAACAGTAAAACAATAGTTGCAGAGCAGGAGAACAATACATTTAAAGCACCTGGTAGTGCCATTACTTACAGGGGTCAGGAGCACCTAGCAAGTTGCCACAGTAGCAGGGACTTGATTCCCCTCGGGTATTCAGTGATCCCTTGTAGCCAATTGTGAGGTAGATGGGCAATCCAATGAATAAACTGGCCTGAGGTTTAGTTGCAGACACTGGTTGGCTTCCTCAGGGGCCTAAAAGTACACTACTTGCCCATTGATTGTAAGCACTAGTGTGACCATGTAAAGGAGGGCATAAGTAATTCCCCAGTTGTGCAGACTCTGTTTAATTTTGTCAGATGCCTGGCATCGTTCCAGATAACCCCTCGGATAATCAGGATAAAAGGAGATACGTGACCCTCCCACCACAATGTCTCTGAGCTCCCAGGCTTTGACCATAATCAGCTCCTTATCCTGGAACCACAGTAATTTGAAAAGGAAAGTTCAGGGTTTTGTAGAAGATTGAGCAGTCTGAGCTCTACAGATCCAGTGAGCCTGTTTGACCTCAAAGTCATACTCCTCAGGAGGCAGTTGGAGCCATTTAGGCTACTGAACAGGATCACTGCACATTAAACCCTCAGGGAGACCTATGATGTGGAAATTATTCCATCTCCCTCTGTTTTCCAGGTCCTCAAACATTGCCATCAGCCAAGAGATTTGGGCCTCCACAGCCTGAATGTGATGGTCCTGCATGGAGATGTACTCCACAACTTCTGTGAGTGAATGCTCCATTTTATCAACACAAGCAGTAAGGTCAGTAAGACTAACTTGGGTGTCAGTCACTGTGGTCTGGATAGCTTCAATGTTGGTAGTGATATGCTCAATTAATAGCATCTGGCTCATCGTGTCTGGAGGTTTAGCATTGCAGTCCCTTGTAGCCACCATCTTCAAGTCCAGTAAATGACTTCAGGGGGTGACATGTTGATGCATTTTCTGCACTTCTGTAGGGCAAGTTGAAAGTGGAAGACTGTAATGTCCTCCCACTGAACCTGGGGGACCACAACCCCATCCAATGCACTATATTTTTACAGGGAGCTCAGAGTGGTAGTAAACAAGATTATTGGGTATGGAATTTGGAGAAATTTAATAAAGGATCATTTAGAAATAGAATTAGCGACTTTGACTGGTCCAGAGTATATTTAATTCCTGACTTAAATCTAGCCATTCAGGAATTTACTGATTCCTTCTTGGAGATTGTACAACTGAATGCCCCCAAAAATCAAAAAGATAAAAAACAACAAAAATTTACCTTGGTTAAATGAGAAATTAAAAACTCAGCTACGTATAAGAAACAGGGTATGGAAGAAGGCTAAAAGAACCAAATCAGTGGAGGATTGGAATGTATTTATACAATGTCATAACAAGTGTAAACAGAATGTAGTTTTAGCAAAAAAAAAAGGTACTATCAAAATAGATTTAATAGAATGCAGGACCCAAACAAGTTTTGGAAAAACATATCTGACTTAAAAAATCCGGTAAAAATAAGAAGTCCAATTAACTTATTAGATGGGGATAAACTAATTGATGAACCTTTAGAGGTTGCAAATTTATTGAATAATTATTTTAAAGAACTACCTGACCTGTCGATACCAAAATTGACTCAAAGTGAAACTCACTCTAAACAACAGAACCTAACCGGCCTTATGAACACTACCGGAAGATTTAAACTTAGGGAATTTAAAGTAAAAGAAACTGAAAAAGAGCTAAAGAATCTATCAGTTCTAAAAAGTGGTGGATTGGATGGTGTTGAAACAAGATTTTTGAAAATAAGTGCTGACCTTATTGCCCCTCTAATTATGTATTTTTATAACTGGAGTGTCAAATCTTCCTCTGTGCCTGACTTTTGGAAGAGAGGGGAAATTGTTCCTATATACAAGAGTGGAGATCCCTTATCCACCTCTAACTATAGGACCACAACCCTTTTACCCATTCTCTCCAAGGTCCTGGAGAAGCTGGTTAATTACCAGCTTGGCCAGTATCTTGAACAAGAAAGGCTTATAACAAAATTTCCGTATGGATTCCGTGAGGGAAGGTCGACAAATACTGCCCTAATTGACTTTAACAACCTGGTGACTACATCTTTAAACCAATGTAGAAGCACGGGGCGGTGTTTGTCGACCTTAGCAAGGCCTTTGACTTAGTACAACATGAGATTTTGATTCAGAGTTTGTCTGATATGGGGTGCAACAAGAAGCTTTGGCATGGTTTCAGTCCTACTTAGGAGGACGCAAGCAGTGTGTCTTGTGTGGGGCCGCTGCCTCAGGTCTGGTGGACATACAAAGAGGTGTCCCACAGGGCTCAATATTGGGTCCTATATTATTTAACATCTATGTGAACAACCGTGTTACAATGATGACCTACGCTGAGATTAAGCTTTATGCAGATGACACTGTACTTGTGGCCTCTGCAGGAAATTTACAGAACCTGAGACAGCAGCTCCAGACAGACTTTTCCCACCTGGAAACATGGATGGGAGATTCCTGTTTAGTAATAAGTAAAAAAAAAAAGACACAATACATGACGTTTTCAGTTGGAACTCAGGCTAAAAGTAAACATACTCCAGATTTGCAGATAAGATTCCAAGATGGGTCACTGGTACAAAATGTGACCTCCTATAGGTACTTGGGAGTCCTTGTAGACTTTCGATTGACTTTTACAAATCATATTCAGATTCAGATTAGGAAAGTAAATCAGAGGTTGGGTGCATTATGGAGGATATCAGGTTGTTTTTCTAGAGATAGCGGAGCTAGACTAGTAAAGCAATTATTTCTTCCAGTTCTTGAATATGGCTCTTCACTCTATATGCACTCAACTCAGAGGTCTTTGGCTAAAGTGGATCAATTGTACTATAGGTTGGGAAAATACATATTAAATAAAGGGCAACAAGTTCACCACTGTATAGTATTTCAGGAACTTGATTGGCAACTCCCAGTAAAGAGGAGAGATTATCTTTGGACCTTGATCTGTCATGGACTTATTTTCCCAAGAATAGATCCGCACCCACTGTCATACTTTGTGATATTAGAGCCACATTCACATCATTTATCTATACTTAGGAAGTCATCTGAGAAGGCTCCCATGTAAAGAATTTCAAATAGGATGGGGGACATGACTTTACAAAACAGCCTGGCTAGAAGTTGGAATAAACTACCTCATGAACTGATTAAAATTATGGATTTGCACATTTTTAAATGTGAGTTGTTTAAATTATGGAAGGTTAACTGTGATTGTTAATTATATTTATTATTGTTTGTGTAATTCTGTTTTGTCTGATTATTTATGTATTGTATATGTGTACCACAGGAATATGTTGTAAATGAGGTTCCCCAATCATAATCTCCTGTATAAAAATACATTTTGTAACAACAACAAGTTGGTTGGCACTCAGCACCTCCCAAGATTGCATACTGTCTCAGCTTCTCAAATGATGTAAAATGCAAATGTCCCACAAAATAAAAGTAGAGGATGGAGTGAAAAACACAGAAGGCAGCTTGGAGCTACGGGATCAAGCTGTCATTTCTTCCAGGTGCTCATGTGACCACTGTGCTCATCACTCTCTATTGTAACCTCCTGGGTTGTGCCTGAAAAAAGACTTTCTGTCTACTGCAAGTACCTGGTTAATAAAAACTAAATAAATAAGTATCCCTCTCATAATATAGCCTGAGCTACTGAAGGCAGTCCACCAGAAAATGCTTAACTTCTTTTGGTGTAATGGTCGAAGACAAATCATTCACTCAAAACATGCTATGCCACATGAGAAAAGCAGGCTAAATCTTCCCAATTTCCATCTAAAACATATGGCGAATGTACGTTTACAGCTATCACAGATCTCCCTCTATGGCACCACATTTGTGGCCCAAATAGGCAGACTGCAAAGCTCACATCTTAGGGAGGGACCTTCTGAGAATGGTGCAGTATGGCAAATTGCCCCCAGGGATAAACATGCACCCAACGATAAGCTTCACAGCTAAAGAATGGTCCTACATACATGGACCACAGGCTGGCACATTGGTGGTCACTCTTGTCTGCCATTCCTGAACAACCATGGTCTCACAATTGGAGGCAAGCCTGTGGACTGACCTGCCTGGTCTACCACATTTATACATCACCTGATTCACCTAAGTGATGGTACATAGTGGCATTTAAAAATCTTCAGCCAGCTCCAGGAGGAGTTTGGACTAGGAAAACATCAACACTGGCAATATCTCCAATTGCGCCATACACTTATTCTGCTATTGGGGAAGGGGTTCTCCCTGACTCCATTAGTGACCACAATGCTGTTTTCTGTAACTGGTCAGCCAGAGCCCCAAAATCTACCCCTAACTACATCTTCTCAAGACAATTGAAAAAAGCAAACTTGGATGAACTCTCTCTTGCATTCAGATCAGCTGCCTGGTCTTTCACGTTGGATATTAAAAACATAGACCTCACCCTAGATGATTTCACCAAAACATTTAATGCTATTTGTAACTCCTACACCCCCAAAAAGAAAAAGAAAAAGAGTCTGCGGATGATCTAATGAGTGGATCACACTGGACCTCCTTAAACATATGCATGGTAGAGACAAGGCATGGGCTAAGTACATGAAATCACCCTTCACCGTGCTCCTACAAGATTATAAAGCACTCTGCAACAGATGCAAGTCTGCAGTTCATACTGCAAAAATCAACCACCTCAACAGCAGCCAACTTTACAAATGAGAATACTCCAAACAGCACTGGGGGACTTTAAACTCTTATTTGGGTAAAACCAAAAAGTGCAAGAAAATCACACTTCTGGCAGAAGGGAAATTAACAAACAACCCTACAGGCATGGCTAAATTGTTCAATTCCTTCAGGGACCTTGAAAAGTACAAGACCCCCCTCTCTTCAGCTGCCCCCAAACAGCATCCAAAACCCACTTTCTCTCCAAGTGCTTCCTACCCCACATTCTATTTCAAAGCGCTCTTGCCTGCTGATACTATTAAACTTATTAGGAAAACAACCCTAAATCCAACACTGGCCTGATGGTCTTGATTTTTGCATCCTAAAGCTCTTAATAAAGGACGTTGCCACCCCTCTCACCAAAATTCCGAATTTCTGCCTCTGTACCAGGACCATCCCAGTGGCCTGGAAAACTACTTCCATCAGGCCTCTTCATAAAGCTTGGTACAAACAGGAAGTGAGCAGTTATAGACCCATCTCACTTTTCCCTCATTTCTCCAAAATCATGGACAAATTAGTTCACTCATGAATCACTGAGCACTTAAACAAAAATGACATACTGACCAAGGCACAACCTGGTTTTAGGGGCTAAACACAACATGGAAACCGCTCTTGTTAGGTTTACACAGGAGATTTATAAGGCCATGGACGATGGTCTATACACGGGTGCTGTCTTCCTGGATTTTACCAAGGCCTTTGACTTGGTGGACCACAACCTGCTACTAAGTACAGTAGGTTAATTGCAGATTACTCACTACTTCAGTGCTATCAGAATGATCTAATAGTGCCACACTGAGTTAAGTGCCTTAGGGATTGTAACAACCACATATCTAGTATCCCTCATAAACTTAAAAGTAATCCTGAAACCAAAGGTGAGGCTCCTACCACTGTGTTAATCGGGCAGTCTTCCTCATCTTATTCTCATCTCCCTTCCTAATCTTGCATCTACCTTGACTCACCATCAAATAGTTTTTGCACTGGGTTGACCCCCCCAGGAGTAAACTGTCCACACCCCTGAGGCTAAAGCCTGTGTTGTCCATAGCACATTATCTGTGGTGGTAGCTCTAGGCAACACGACCATTCAGTTATTCTTTTATAATGGGTCCACTTACTTAAAAATAAAGTTATTTGCAAAAAAAAAATAATGGGTCCACTTAGCATCTGGCTCCTGTTAGTTCTACTATCAGTTATCCCACCACTCCTGGACACTGAATCCCACTTTCAGATGTCTGCCACTTATGATTCACTGCCTGACCTCATATTATGCCAAAAAATTACCTCTACCCCTGCCATCACTACTTTCAGCCCTGCACTGTCCTTTACAATGTG
Source organism: Neoceratodus forsteri (assembly GCA_016271365.2). Lineage (NCBI taxonomy): Eukaryota > Metazoa > Chordata > Ceratodontiformes > Ceratodontidae > Neoceratodus > Neoceratodus forsteri. The sequence continues at coordinate 981,417,998 of CM028131.1, read as the reverse complement.
GTATTCACAGTAGGGCTGCCCCCTCTCTCTTCCTTCCCTCTGCACTATTCAATGTAATAATCTCCGACAAAGGCAGGAAAGTTTGTCCAACAGTCCGAAACAATACAAAGATGCTAAAGCTCCTTAAATGGCATGCAATAAGAATGGTCTGCTGCTCCTGTTACTCTCAGTTAACATCCATTCCAACCCCTGCTCCTCACCCCCTACACCAGCTCCCCTAAAGAGATCTGATGGCTTAACAATAGCATTCATTAACATCTGCAGCCTCATGGCCAAATCTGACTCATTGTAAGTCTGGGTATCTCAAACATAACCCCAATGTGCTCTCCATTGTATAAACGTGGCTCTCACCAAGAATTTCAGACATGGACATTCAGCTGTAGGGGTATATCTCCTTCAGGCTGGATAGGATTGGGAAGCAGGTTGGGGGTTTTCTCATTTATACTAAGGACACTATCCTAAGATACATCCTCCGATGCCCTTCCACCAGCAGAAATCTACAAATGCTGGCAATTAAACTTATGGTAGCAAAGGTCTAACAATTGTTACTGTATACATATCCCCCAAAAAGCAATCAACAGGCTTTGCTGAAATCCTCAACTACCTCTCCAACCTGGACCAGAACTCAGAGGTTCTTGTTTTAGGTGACTTCAGAATCAACTGACATTCGCCTGATGTAGCACCATACAAAGATGCTATCTCCTCCCTACATGTCACAGCTAGTAGACTCTCCCACGAGAAGGAATTATGAAACCAGTTCCATTTCACTGCTGGACTGGCTGATTACAAATTGGCCCAAGACAGTTACCAACCCAGTTATCCTCCCTGACTCTATCAGTGATCATTCACCTATAATTTGTACCTGGTCGAATAAATCCCCCAGAACCCCTGCTAAAACACACACTTCCAGAGGGTATCCAGTTATAACCATGCTACCACAGTAGCGCTAGTCAAAATAGCACTACCAAAATCATGCAAATACAAACATTGCTTGCGCAAAAGAGCGCGTATTTGAATAGCGCAATGTACCAGTTAGTGGCAAATAATGAAAAAGCTATAGCCTCTTTAGGAAATAACACTGCTCCAGGACCTGAAAGTATGATGGCCACATTTTTTAAGGAACTCACCGAGTAGAGTATTTTAGGCACAGTTCTGCTTGAATAATTTAATGATATATTAGACACCTCTGATATAGTTGAGTGACCATCACGGAGCTGCTGAATCTGAAGGTTGGTGTGGGAAGGGCAGCAGAAGAGCACCCCATAAATGTCAAAATTTGCCCCTCAACTCAGGTCCTGTTTGTATGCCTACTGTGTGCATAAACCCATGAGGACTGCATATAAACATAGAAATATAGAATTTGATTGCAGATAAGGACCACTTGGCCCATCTAGTCTGCCCATTTCTCTACCTAACAGATAAGCTGTAGATCCTAGTTAACCAACAGCCTACTTCCTCCTACCCCCCCCACTAGAATTGTCTTATGTCTGTCCCATGCATTCTTGAATTCCCCCCACTGTTTTTGACTCTACAACCTCCACAGAAAGGCTGTTCCATGTATCTACAACCCTCTCTGTGAAGAAATAATTCCTCACATTACCTCTGAGCCATCCCCCCTCTATCTTCAAATTGTGCCCTCTTGTTCTTGTACATCTCTTTTGCTGAAAGATGCTACCCTCTTGGACTTTGTTGATTCCCTTGAGGTATTTGAAAGTTTCTATCATGTTCCTCCTCTCCCTCCTTTCCTCGAAGCTATACATCTTAAGCTCCTTTAGTCTTTCTTCATATGTCTTCTGGTGCAGACCCTGCACCATTTTGGTTGCCCTCTTCTGGACAGCCTCCACCCTGTCTATGTCTTTGTGGAGATGGAGTCTCCAGAACTGTACACAGTACTCCAGATGCAGTCTTACCAACTGTCTGCAAACAGGGCAAACAACTTCTTGTTTTCAACTAGTGATTCATCTCCCTATGCATCCGAGTATCCCCCCAGCCCTCCTTACTGCCTTCTCACGTTGCTGACCTACCTTTAGGTTGTCTGATATGACTACACCCAGGTCCCTTTCCATTTTTGTTGTTGTCAGTATCTCATCCACCATTGTGAACTCTTCCACTGGGTTTTTGTTTCCCAAGTGCACTACTTTGCACTTCTTTGTGTTGAATCTAAGCTGCCATACATGTCACCATTCCTCCAACCTTGCCAAGTCCCTTTTCATCCTTTTCACCCCACCTTGAATGTCAAACCTGTTGCAGTTCTTTGTGTCATCTGCAAAGAAACATACTTTTCCTTTCAGTCCCTTTGCAATGTCACTTATAAAGACATTTAAAAGGACTGGACCCAGTACTGAACCCTGTGGTACCCCACTAGTAACCCTCCTTTCTTCACTGTGGACTCCATTTACTCTTACCATCTGTGTCCTGTTGTTCAGCCAGTGTTTTACCTAGGCTACCACCCTGGGACCCATTCCCAGGCTGGCTGATTTGTTTATACATCTTTTGTGTGGGGCTGTGTCAATTGTCTTGCTAAAGTCTAGGAAGGCCATATCCACAGCCCCTACCTGGTCTACTACTTTAGTCACCTAGTCAAAGAAATCAATTAGATTTGTCTCACATGACCTTCCTGCTGTGAATCCATGCTGCCTTGGGTCCTGTGCCCCACTGGCCTCTAGGTACTCAACAATTCTTTCCTTCAAAAGTGATTCCATCATTTTCCCTATGACTTCGGTCAAACTGACAGGTCTGTAGTTTCCTGCCTTTGTCTTGCTCCCACTTTTGTGAAGAGGAATCACATCTGCCCTCCTCCAGTCCTCAGGTACCACACCATCCTCCCATGATTTATTAAAAAGGGTAGTCAGTGATGTTATAGTTCTTCCCTTAGTTCTTTTAGAATTCTGCGGTGAATCTCATCAGGCCCCATTGCTTTATCAACCTTCATTTTTAAGAGTTCTTTCAGAACCCTTTCTTCTGTGAAAGGACTAATATCAAACCTTCCATCCAGAGTGCTTCTATTGACTGGATTAAGTATCTCCCCCTGTTTTTCCATTGTGAATACTGAGCAGATGTATTCATTCAGTATCCCTGCTTTTTCACTGCATTTTTGAGATACACGCTATGAATTGCAGCTGATATTTTGCTTCAGCGTGAATAAGAAACAGCACTTAAATGGAAGTGCTGAAATATATAGCGCTAATGTGGTTATGCAGTTTTGACACTGAACCCTTCCAGAGTACTAAAAAAGGGAAGATGGCCTCTTTCAGAGTGCACCTTTTGCAACTGGACTGGTCATATCTTTGCTCAAATAATGACATTGATTCCGCTCTCGATTACTTCATCCAGACCTTCAATATGGTCTATAATGTTTATGACCCTCTCATCAATTGCAAAACCAAGGGGTGTAGTAAGTCTTGAATCATCTCGGCCCTCCTTGAGCAAATGAAACTTATGGACAATCTCTTGCATAAAGCCAGAAACACCGGCTCCTCCATAGACTACCAGAGCTACAAAACTACTTGAAATAACTGCACAAGGGCTATTCACTTAGCAAAGAGTTGTTACTTTATGAATGAGTTGTCTAGCAGCTGGGGAGATAACTGCAAGTTTTGGGATAATTTGAAGACTCTCACTGGTAAACCCAATAAATCCTTCCCAACCCTGCTCAATCTAAATGGTACAATAACCCAGGACCCTGTGACTGTAGCTAAAACCTTTAATAGGGCTTTTACATACCTAAGTAGCATACTCCTTCCAGATGTCTTTCTGTCTCGAGATGTCTCCAACCCCTACAACCCATCAGTCTCCCCAGCTGGCCCCACCCCACCTTCCCACTTTAAAATTATCTCCCGGGCCAAAGCAAAAAAATACCTCTCACAAGACTTTGGGAAAACTAGAGTGGGCAGTGATGCGCTTGATCTCAAGCTTGTTGCCTTAACCCTAGATGAAGTACTACCACCCTGTATCAGAATCCTGAACCTCTTGCTCATTAACAGCAAATTCCCTTGGGCATGGAAGAAGGCTGTTGTCACCCCCATCTTCAAAAGTGCAGATAGAGCAAGCCATACCAATTATAGGCTGATCTCTATTCTCCCTCCCTATCAAAACCACTGTAATGAATTGTATGTGACCAGCTCATTGACCACCTTGACAAATATCAACTGCTATGTCCAGAGCAGCATGGCTTCCAAAAACAACACAGCACCACCACTGTCTTGGTGGGTTCACAGGCTATATCTACAATGCTCTTGACAAGGGCCAGTTGGTGGGGGCGACTTATATCGACATCACCAAGGCCTTCAACACAGTCAACCATGAACTTCTACTGGACCGGTTAACCCACTTGGGACTTTCTCCCGAAGTTGTATGTTGATTTAGGAGTTACCTCTCTGACAGAACACAAGAAGTGAAAATTGTTGACATCATCTCTGAAAGCTGGGTTGTAGTTACAGGGATACCCTAGGGGTCAATTCTGGGCCCTGCTTTTCAGCCTGTTCTTGAACCACCTCCCCTGAGCATATCTGGACAAGATCCTCCTCTATGCTGATGATGCAGTGCTTTTTTCCAGCCGGTCAGACTCAGTAATGCTGGAAAAACTGATGCAACTTAATTTTGCTGCCACTGAGTCCTGGTTCATTAACTCTAAGCTCCTATTAAACTACAAAAAAAAATCTATGCTGTTTGCCTCCCCCCATAGCCGGTACAAATCCTACCAACTGCACATAATCAACTCTCAAAAATGCCCCCCACCCCAGAAATGGTTCAGAGTTTCAAATACCTCGAGGACATCTTGGATAAATCCAAATGTCAGTGTCTCAGTAGGTAGCACACTCGTCTCTGAGGCCAGGAGATCAGAGGGCTGTGGGTTCAGTTCCCACATCTTGCACTTGGGTAAATATCCCAGTACTGACACTGTAGTGCAGCATGAGAGGGGTACTGCACTTCTGAGGTGCCGTCTTTCTGATGAGATGTTAAACTGAGGTCCCATCTGCCTGGATTAGTGGTAGTTCAGGTGGATGTTAAAGATCCCATGGCACTTATCGAAAAGAGTAGAGGAATTCCCCCAGTGTCCTGGCCAAATTTCCCTCATTCACTAAAAACACCACCAACAACTTAATCTGGTTCAAGGTTAGTTGGCATTCATCTGTATCCCCCCTCCTCCAGGTCATGCCTGAAAATAGGCAGGATTTGTCTAGTGCACGTACCCGGTCAACAAAAACTAAAATAAAAAATAAAAAAATATTGACCTAGTAGCTAAAGCAGCCAATGCTAGGACTGGCCAACTATTTAGGCAAAAGTGCTGCCTAAAGGATGGTGTCATAAACCCAGTCGTTACCAGTTCTGTCCTATCTGTGATTGATTACTGACTGGTAGTATACTATGCTGATGCTGATACAACCCTCAAGAGGGTCAAAGTGGCACTCAACGAAGTCAGTCAGCTTGTTCTTGTAGGTCCCCACCTAACACATAGCTGTGACCTCAATTCCCAGTCAGGGTTGCTAAACGTGGACTGTAGAATTCTGTATCAGGTATGCATTTTAACTAAAATGACTATGCTAGGGCTTGAATCTTCTAGTGTTCAAAGACTTCTCTCCCCCATCAACAATACCCACACCACTAGGGGGTCCAAAATCCTAACCTTAAAAGTCCCTTTCTGATGCACCACTCAGGGCCGTACTTAACTTGGCCCATTTTAAGCTAAACTTCATGACTACCTTGAAACCCTCAGCTGTTGTAATTGCTACCTTTAACCTGCTCAAGCTCTTATCAACACCTCCACTGTCCCCCTCCTACATCCCCCCTGCCTTCATATTTCTCTCAATGCCTCCCTCAGTTTCCCCAGCCATGTTTCTCCATCTCCACCCAACCAGATCTACTGGCCCCTGCCCCATTCCCCCTCGCTCTCCCCTCTATCTACTCTCCTCATCTGCTAAATTTTGACAAGGCCTACTTGGCTGCTCCAGTCCTCCCCTCATTCTCCTCTCTTAGTCCTTCCATCACCATCCCTCTTCTCCCCTCACCCAATTCTACCAGTCCCTTCCCATCTATGGTCCTCTCTCCTTCTCCTGCCTTGCATTATTAGTGCACTTATGTTACACATGATTTTGTTGCTGCATATACTGTACCATAATATCTGTACTTTTATAATCCTACATGATAAACAGCTGTATCTGAGTTGCCTGCTTGTTTTCTTTATTAACACTGTTTTGACTTGTATAATTTATCTACCGTATCCCTGTTTTGTCATGACGTGGGATCATTGTAAACGAGCTTCCAGCTCAAAGGTTGTAATCTGAGATTCGAAAAATAAATAAATAAATAAACTATCCTCACCCTTTTGAATTTCTCTACTAACACAGTCAACGGGTTTGGTAATTATCTCCACCTAAGGTACCACAAAATGGCCATGGAGGAACAGCCATCATCTGAATGCCTTATTAAGTATGGAGTTCCTCAAAGGTCAATACTAGAGCCCCTCCTTGTTTATCTCTTCGTAAACAACATATCAACAATCTGCTCATATACAAACATCATCCTTTATGTGGATTATACTGTAAGGATGCCAGTTCCTCTTCCTTTCTATCCAAACTGCAAACACATTTCCACAGCCTTCACTCCTGGTTCATCACCACTCAAGGAATGGTCCTAAACTAAAAAAAAAAAACTAAATGTATGATTTTTGCTAGCACACATAAACCAACTAATTTCGATTTCACCCTCCATGATGATGATGATGGCATGGTCATTGAGAGAATTCATGAATTTAAATATCTTGGCCTAACACTGGACCAGCACCTCTCATTTCTCCCCAACATTACACAATTAATAAACAAAATTCACCAGAGACTTGGGATCCTCTCCAGGATCAGGCAATTCCTTATCCCCGAATCAAGATGCAGGCTGGCAACCAGCTTACTACTACCTCTCCTAGACTATGGATCCATCATTTACTCGCCTCAAAGTAATTCTGTCACATTCAATAAGCTCAAACAGGCATACAATAACATTATCAGGTTTGTGACTGGTCTACCCAATTTTACCTACATTTGTGCTCTCTACAAGTCATTACATTGGTTCACCATATAGGACAGGTTCACATGGAAGGTGTCCACATTTCTCTACAAAATCCACCACAACCATCTACCTCACAGTGTCTCCTCTCTTTTCAAGAAGGCCTGTCCCACTCAGCTAACTAGGAGTGCTACCACATCCCAGTTTTGTGTCCCTCACTGCAATACCTCTTTGGGGCAGAGATTGCTTACCTACGGAAGCCCCAAACTCTTTAACACTCTCCCTACTAACCTCGTGGGCAGCCCCTCTCTCAGTACTTTTAAGGCTGATCTGAAGGAGCACCTGCTTAATAAACTGCCCTGCATTGTGCTAGGTAGTATATTATGGTTCCTTTACTTCTGCCTGGGTCAAACCTAAAGGGCACCTACTTAATCCCCACAATTTTGCTGGTATTTTGCCATCATCTTCTTGAATCCCTTTCCTCTCAAATCCTATCCACCTAACTATTCCCATGCCTACCTCCCCTCTAAGCTTTTTTGTCATGGTTTAATTTCTCCCACCCTCTCCCATTGGGATTACTAATGTATATTTGTACATATTGTTTTTGACTTGCTGTTTAGATTGTGGTTTGATGTACATAAGCAGCTTTTTCTTCTCAGATAATGTGTGAAATGTCTCATATTGTATATACTTTCATCCTTTGTTTTGTGCCAAACTTTCCTGCATCTTATATTTTTCTCACATTGTATACTTATAACCTTGTGTTTTTTTTTATCATTGAATATTTTTTCCTCCTTGGCCAGAGCTGCCCCCAACCATGGCCACCTGCACCCACACCCCTGGACCAGGTTGGTCATGAAGATTTATACACCCACTCACCGGGCTGGCCAATGACAGGACCCTCCCCACCCGTAGGGACCTGCAGCACATACACCCAGCGACTATGTCTTTATGGGTTTGGGGGTGCAGGGCATGGCCATCAGCCAAGCAGTCACCCCATCATTTTCCTCCAGGACTAGATCCCGGAGGAGCTGGATGTGCAATGGTGTCAGCGCACATATGTGCAGATGCCCACCATGCTCCACCCAACTTGTCATGCCCACAGCTTGCAGTGCACCCAGCTTCTTCCAGGTGCCACTGCAGTGTGGTGCAGTGCCCTCACCCACCCCAGAGGAAGGAGAGCAGTCATAAGACACTCAATCTTTCCTCTCCCCTGCCAGTCCCCGGTGGCCTGAGTTCGCTCCCGAACCCGGCTCACTGGTGCAGCATGAGGTGTGGTGTCCAGCGCTTCAACCCTCAGTGCCACCGTGCTGGCTATAACCTTGTGTTTTATTAAAAATTGTATAGTTACACCTCTGTAAAACTGGACAACTGGACTCTTGTGAAAATGGGCATTTTTCCCACATGCCTTTCCAGTATAAAATAAGAATGAAATGAAATGATGAAATACATGTATGAGGGCTCAAACAAGTTAGTTGACCTATTCTTCCCAGACTCTAGGGACCCCCCAATAAGTCACATTTAGAAGACACTGTGTGATACAAGCTCATCTGAAATGGGGAAGCTACTATTGGCATGGAGCATGGAACTGGGAATGGAGCTTTCTTAGCGAGACTGAGACTCATGCTGGGCTACCGTAAAAACAGCCATGTGAGATACAAGCACTCACTTCATGCAGTTTAAGATCTTACATTGATGGCATAGAACCCCACAAAAGCTATACAGCTGGGGCCTTTCCCCTATAGACCTCTATTGGTAATGTTCTCTGCAGAAGATAGGATCATCCCCTTGTTATGGTCTTGCCCCAACCTCCAACAGTACAGGACCAGAGTCCAACAAGTCTGTAGGGACCTCATCAACCCATGTCTGGTCCTCTCCCATCTGTTAGTGATGTTAGGTCTCACGCAGAATATGGTCACTCTCCTGAAGACCCCTGAAATAACTCTGTGCTGGCTCCATGGTGCTCTGGTCATTGCAAAAAGAATCTTACTCAGGCACTGGAGAGATGACTCTTCCCCACTGCTCACTGAGTGGCTACTAGAATGGGGCAAAGCAGCCAGCCATGAAAGGGTTCATTATGTCACAGGGAACAGGTTCGACTTATCTGAGGAAACTTGGGGCCTTTCTTGACCTCTAAATATTTTAAGATCCCACATGGATGTTATATGTCCTCCAAGTCCTGCTGGGATGGTTCTGATAATGCTGGAAACCCTGTGTAGTTAGCATGTACATCCTTTTGAATATGCTGATAGTGATTGCCACCTTGGTGATATGGACACGGTACTCTCTCTCTTGGACAAATGGCTATTTACCTGTACAGTATGTGGATACTGTTGTGCAAGTTCTCTTTAATTCTACATGTACAGTAAGGCGGGCCAAATTCCAGGTACCTGCTGGTAGATATAGCTACTGTATTATTCTCTAATACTGGTTAATTGTTGTTACTGTTGTATATTTATAAAAAGTTCCTACTGACCACATCTATTGTTGTAACTCAAAGGTGTAAGCCCCAGCCAGGAAACCTTCTATTGCTCCAGTTGTCAATGTTGTAGTGTTTATCTCATGTTATAAATGCAAAGAAAATATATATTGGGTTGTATTGAGAGGGGGTTCAATAGCAGGAGGAAAAAAGTAATGCTACCCCTCTATAGATCACTGGTCAGTTCCCCCATCCAGACTTTTTTGCCCAGTTCTGGAGTCCCCACCCAAGGAAAGACAAACACAAGCTGGAGATGGTGTAGCATAGGGTGACCAAAATAATTCAGATCCAACAGGGCAGATCCTACAAGGAACAACTTAGGGCAATGAACATGTACATGCCGGAGGTCAGAAGGGAGAAGAGCGACAAGACAGAGACCTTCAAGTTCTAAAGAAATGCATGAGTAAAACAGTATGGAACTACTCGGCAGGAATGGTTAGTCAAAAACAAGGGGACATGAGTGGAAGCTGGCAATGAGGAGATTCAGGACAGGAGGTGTGTGAAAGGATTTATTTAAAGAGTGAGTCGCTGTGCATGTAACTACCTACTGGCTGAGGTAGTGACTGCAAAAACAACTGATTCAAGCATGCCTGGGACAGAGTCGTGAGTTTAATTGCTGCTCAGGGTGGAAGCAGCAAGACAGCAAGCAAAGGGTAGGCAAGGGCAAAAACACAATCTTAACAATAGGTCTCAGGGTAGAATCGGATAAAACAGGGCAGACTGGATGGACTGATGGTCTTCTTCTGCCTGCTTTGTCTATGTTTCTGCGTAGACTGTTATAGCAAAAGGATCAATAAATTTAGCACCAGCAGTTTTGATCTACATTATGCCATGATTCTGTATTTTTTTCCAGTAAGTCATCTCATAACAGTTTAACGTTGATTGTAGTAGTTTTCTTTACATTAATAAACTAGTCTGCTTTACCCAAACATGAGCATCTACTGGATTGTTTTATTAGTGTTCTGCATCACTTTTATAATATAATTTCAGTAATGAATTATGTACAGCATTTTTTTGTTTCTTGCATGTACATATTCCAAGCATGTTTAAGTCATAAATCTGCATATAAGTGATGAAGTTACTAATACTAGTAATAACTTAGTTCATAAGACCCCAACAAAGTTTAAAAAAAAAAAGATACATTTGGATATACAGTATCTGGTAAATAAAATTATGTTTGCTGATTCACTGTTGCTCATTGCAGAATGTTTCTAATTGTGGAAACAAAAAGAGCTAATCAAATGCATTTGGACATGTTGTGGGACTTGGAAAAGGTTTTATCAAAGTCTGGCAGGTTCTCATGCTACTAAAATCATAAATCATTTCTTGAGAATGCAGCAATCTCTGGTTCTTATTTAACTCCAGTTAAGTTCATTAAGGCATACTGTGGATTCTGTCTTCAAATTATTACACTTCAGTGCTTTCACAGGCAAAGCATATGAAAGCAAGAATAATATATATATATATATATAGATATATATATATATATATATATATATATATATATATATATATATATATATGATAGGGGTTAACATGTGGGACGTAATTAAGGATATTACATTAAGTGTCAATTATTGTAAATTAGTATATAACTTGTTTACATAAGCTGGACCTGAAACAGAAATCGGTAAATACTATATATAAAAAAAATATTTTATAATGTCACAGGAATGCCCTTAGTTTGACAATAACCTCATTCTATCAATCACAATGGCCATATATTGCAACCAGCCTCCATGTGTGTATATATATATATATATATATATATATATATATATATATATATATTTAAATTATGTATTTGCCACATAGTATATTGTGAGTTCTCCTCAGTTAGGGCCAGTGTTACTGAAATTAATTTTCACTCTGGGCTTCCATGCAATGTATACTGCCAAGTAAGTTAGTAAAGTCTCTATTAACCCAGAATCAGACTACAGTGGTGCTGAGCATCATGTTCAGTTGTGATTAAAGATATCCACATACAGTAGTACTGTCACAATGTCCCCAGTAAGAACTACTTGAAATACTTGATATCATTTGGCATCAAAGGGTGGTGTTTTCAAACGTACCCCAAAATGGCTGTGCAAGGACAGCCAAAATGGTGGGGGGGGGGAACCAGCCATAGCCCCACCACTCTGATTTACTGGGTAGACTAAAAATACCTCCCCCCCAACTTTTACATGGAAATGGTAATGTTGCTGCAGCTGCATTGTACACATCAGGCTCTTGCTCATACAATTTAATAATCAAAATTGTGCAGAAATCAGTTAATTCTGACAGGCACAATCTGCTTGATAACATACTGCTGTTAGTAAAGACATGCATTGTACTGCTTGCCATGTCACTATGAGACTATGCATAGCAACCTCATCTGTTGACTACCAAGTCACATAATTACATAGCAAGCAGCACTAATTGACTCTCCCAGTAGGACTCTTGCTGCTGGTGTGGCCAATGAAATTGCATTAGTAATTGATTGTAGAGGGAACAGAGTTTACTGATGTTCAGATGGAGTCAGATGGTGGGCTGTCAGTGCAAGAGTCTGTGGTAGTTGAGGTAAATTTTGTCAGACTTAGATCCCAATATTTACATCATTTATAGATTGTTTTCTTCAGCAATGTGATCTGTCAGTTGCCCATGAATTGTGTTTGCCCTGTTGGCAAAGTAGCAGACTGAGATGGTCCTCCTTTAGTTTGACACCTGTTGTTCAGGGCATTGTGTGGAGGTAATAACTGATTTCCATAAATGTCATGTCATTGATGGATCATGTTAAATTATTCATCCATCTTAATTAGTTTTCCATTTGTGCTGCTCTGTGCAAATATGGGGGTAATAACTCCTCTTTAGTTCTTGCTGGTATTATTGAACTAAATGGAGATTGGTCTGTTAGTAATCACTGGTGATTTAATAACTGACTTATTCCCTTTTAGTTCAGTAACAGTTTTGCTGATAGAAATCAAACTCATTTTCAGTAACTACTGTGTGCCCAGAGAAGGGCAACTAAAATGGTGCATGGTCTGTATCAGACCCCCTACGAGGAAAGACTCAGGGAATTAAATATGTTGTAGAATGTGGTGGAGATATGCAATTTTGTAATGTGCCCTGGATATACAGTATACTATCAGCATGTGGTGGTGATGTACAATTTCAGAATGTGGTGGGGATCCCTGATTTCAGACTGTGGTCACAGCATGAAATTTCACAATGTGGCATGGACACAGAATCTCAGAATGTGAAGTGTATACATAGTTTCAGAATGTGGCATGGATGCACACTTAAGGAATGTGGTAGGATGTGTAATATTGAAGTGTGGCAGGGAAATATATTTTTGGACTGTGACGGGTATGCACAATTTTTAAATGTGGTAGTGATGCAGTCTCCTCAAAAAGCAGGATATGATCCGGGCTTGGATCTGTCACACCAGGCCTGATGTGCTGGTGATATCTGAATCTTGGCTAAGAGGCTTTACCCCCAATCATGACATCAACATTCCCTCATATAATATATTCAGAACCAACCAGCCATCGGGGGGGGGGGGGTTGCTATTTATATTCTGAATAAATTCACAGTTTCAGTCATTGACTCTTCTACCATGCCCAATAAATTTGAAAGCCTCACACTAACGGTGTCCTTACCATCTGAGAAGACTAAATCTAGAACAGGTTGTTAAAGACCTCCATCAGGGGGCCTAGGGGTATTACCCCACCTTCGCAAACAATTAGAAGCTACTGATTCAGAATTTGTCATTATGGATGACTTTAACCATGATGACCAGAATGGACCTGAATGAGCAGCAAAGTGTTGGAGGGGGTGATGGCTAAGAAAGTGACTTTTAGGAGACTGAAAAGAACTGGGAGGAAGGAGGACAGGGACCTGTACACAAAGAGGCCCAAGTAATTAAGTGAGTAAGAGAGGCCAAGGCCTCCAGAGAGCTGAGGCTGGCCCAGGGCATGGGGGCAGGATTCTATAGATACATAAGGGAGAAGAGGAACTGCAGGGACTGGATAGTTCAGATCAAGAAAGATGGTGGGTTGGTGGAGAAGGAGGTGGAGCAAGCAGAAGTACTGAACAAATACTTCTGCTCTGTGTTCACAAAAGAGGTAGGTGGTCTGCTACCTCCGTGGACTGGGAGGGTGAGGAAGGGAAGAGGGAAGAGGTGACTGATAGGACAATTCTGGAAAGCAAGTTATTGGATGGTCTGAAGGCATTAGGGTGGATAAGGCACCAGGTCCTGATTGCATTCACCCTAGGGTGCTGAGGGAGATGGCGGAGGTGTTGGCTTGTTGGCTGGGCCACTGGCTGACCTGTTCAACACCTCTCTGGACACGGGGTGCGTGCCACAGAACTGGAGGTTGGCTCATGTGGTGTTTATCCCCATGCAGCCCAAAGGATGAGCCAGGTAATTACAGGCCTGTCAGATTCACTTCCATAGTGGGTAAACTTGTGGAAGCAATCTTGAAAGAAAGACTGGTAACCTTCCTGGAGGTCAATGAGCTGCAGGATGGGCAGTAGCATGGGTTAGTCTCTGGGAGATCATGCCAGACCAACCTAATAGAATATTACAACTGGGTAACAAGGGAGCTGGAGAGCGGTCATGCAGTGGATGTCCTGTATTTGGATTTCAGCAAGGCCTTTGATTAAGTTCCTCATGGGCAGCTGGGGTGAAGCTGAAGTATGTTGAGGTGGGGGCTAAGATGGCTAACTGGATCATGAACTGGCTGCAGGGTAGATAGCAACAGGTGTTCTTTTGGGGGAAACTCTCATCTCCAAGACCAGTGACCAGCGGTGTGCCACAGGGCTCTGTACTGGGGCCAGTGTTGTTTGGCCTGTTCATATCGTATATTGCACATGGGGTTGGGAGTAGGATCAGTTTATTCACAGATGACACCAAGATGCAGCTAGTTGTGGATGACATGAAAGGGTGGCAGGAGCTACTGGGTGACCTAACCAGTCTGGAGGAGTGGTCGATGAGGTAGCAATTGGATTTTAATACAAAGAAATGCAAAGTGATGGACTTCAAAGTGAAGAACCCAAAGAGGGAGTATTGTTTGGGTGGGGTGTGGTTGGGTGTCACTGAGGAGGAGAAGGACCTAGAGGTGATTGTGACAGGTAGCATGAACAACTCTGCTCAGTGCAGGAGGGCTGCAGCTAAGGCCAACAAGATGCTGGGGTACATTGCATGGGGGTTCTCATCCAAACACAAGGATGTGATCTTGCCCCTGTACAGGTCTTTAGTCAAGCCACATTTGGAGTACTGCATGTAGTACTGGCATCCGTACCTGAAGAAGGATATCAGACTACTCGAGGCAGTGCAACGTAGGGTGACAAAGATGATTCAGGGGGTGAAAGGCATAACCTATGAAGAGAGGCTGAGACACCTGAGTTTGTACACCCTGGAGGAGAGAAGGGATCAGGGGACATGATTTAAACTTTCAAATACTTGAGGGGGATAAACAAATCTGGCACAGATAGGTTTTTTAAGTTGAGGAAGGGAAGGGACATGAGAGGGCATGGGCTAAGTTTGGAGGGGGCAGATTTAGGAGAGAAATATGGAGGCATTATTTCACTGAGAGGGTGGTGTTGAAATGGAACACTCTGTCAGAGGAGGTGGTGACATGTAGGATAGTGGGCAGTTTCTAAAGGACATGGGACAGGTTAAGGGGGACTGGGTAAGCAACACAGCAGTTTCAGGAGGTGAATTGGGGGATGGGGTGGGACAGCTGCAGTGTAAAGGTACTAGCTGTGTATATGAGCAGACTTGATAGACTGTGAGTTCTGTTTCTGCTGGCAAGTTTTGTATGTTTGTATGTTGACTAGAATTCCCCTTGCTCCAAACCCTTAAAATATTTTTATGACACTTACGGCCTCTCTCAGCTTTCTCCTGACATTATTCGCCCCAACATCAAAAACCCTGCACACAGCACCATTCTTGATCTAATCCTCATCAACAGATCTCATAATTTTTCACTCTCCAGGGTATTTCACAATGACATCAGCGATCACCGGGCCATGGCATGTGTAAGGATTACACCTGAACTTGCTTCTACCTCCTGCTTCAGAATAAAATGAAATCTCTGAAATTTCAGTTGCTCAGATTTTCTAGCAGATTTAAGACAGATTAGATGGCAAAACTTTTATCTGGCGCCCTCAGTCACAGAGGCCTACAACATATTTCAGAACCTTGTCCTGAGGGTGATCGACAAACAAGCTCCACTTGTGAAAACTAGAACAAGGAAAAGGTCCTATCTTGGTTCACTATTGCACTAAAATCAGCCCTACATGATAGAGATATGCTATGGAAGAGGGCACACAAAACAAAATTAACCTCAGATTGGGTGGCTTTAGAACTTCTACAAATCTTTGCACTAACCTCATAAGGGCTGAAAAAGCAAAGTACTTCCAAACAGCTCTAGATTCATCCAAAAACAATGCTGCCAAGTTTTGGGCAAATTCTTAGGGAAATAGAAGGGCATACTTCTTCTTCATACCTGCTGACCAAAATTGTCACTGGCAACAACACCTTAATAAGCGAATCTTGTATTTTAGAACAACTCAACAATCACTTTGCCACTACTGGTTTGGCTTTTGATACTTCACCAGCAAGCAAGCTTCTCAGCCAGTCCAACACTAATGATCCTTCACACCCTTATGCCAAGAACCCCCCCATCATTCAGCCAAACTTAGTTTCAGCCCAATATCTTACAAACAAGCTGAAGATCTCTTAGCTATTTTGGATACTAAAAAAAAGCACCGGTGCTGATCTGCTCAAACCCTTTTTCCTGAAACTAGGCTACCACTTCCTGACATCTCCCATCATGCACTTTTTTATCTGTCCCTATTCCAAAGAGACCTCCCAGCTATCTGGAAAATAGCACACATTATCCCTCTCGTCAAATCCAGTGACCCATGTGACCTCAACAACTACCAGCCTATTTCTCAGCCGCATCTTGTTGAAATTACTAGAAAAACTAGTCAACTCTCAATTGAGAGAGTATCTGGAAACCCACAATCTGTGTAATCGCCTACAGACTGGCTTTAGGCTAAAACATAATGCAGTTCCTGCCCTCACCAAGGTCACCAACGATTGGCAAACTGCACTTGATTCTAAGAAACATGTCTGTGCACTCTTCTTGGACCAAAGCAAGGCATTTGACACTGTCAACCATGATCTGCTTCTGTTTATGTTGTGCGACCTTGGCCTAAATGACATTGCCTTGAAATGGTTCTTCTGTTACCTGATAGGTAAAAAACAGCAGGTCAAAGCACAAGGAGATCTTTCCCCTCTTAAAACTTTGCCGAGAGGGGTGCCGCAGGGGTCAATCCTGGGGCCCTTTTGTTTGCAATCTATATCAATTTTTTGGTAAAAAATTTGTTGAAGTAATTAAGTTTCATTTAAACTGGCTCGGGGGGGCACTGATAACAGTTTAAATGGATATTCACCTTCTTCTCCTAAAACCACTGAATGGAATGCAATACTTCTTAATGCATGCAGTTTTCTAAACAAATTTGATGAGTTCAAAATAGTATTGCTAAAACATAAGATACGTATTGCATTAATTACAGAGACATGGTGGAACGAAAATGATCAATGAGACAAGGAAATTGAAGGGTACAAATTATTTTTCCGATGTAGAAAATATAGAAACGGAGGAGGGGTGGCACTTTATATACATGAGGATATTGTATGTGAGGAAATTACATAGGATACTGGCTCACTTGAACTTTTATGGGTTAAGTTACTTCCTTATAACAGTCCCAAAATTATATTAGGACTATTATACAGGCCCCCCTCCATAACACAAGAAGCTGATATGGCTATATTACAAATTCTTGGTGATCTCGATCCAACTAATAGGATTTTATTAACAGGGGATTTCAATTTACCTATTATGGACTACAGAAATAGTACAGGTTCATGTCCCCTTGAGAGACAATATATTGATGTTATAGACCATGGGGAATTAGAACAGTTGGTACTGGAAAATACTAGGGGAAGTAATATTTTGGATTTAATATTTACTAATATGGGGGCCTCAATTAATTTAGTTGCGATTAGTACTCCCTTGGGGAACAGCGATCATAGTTCAGTTCTATTTAAAGTAAGTGAAATACGATCCCTCAAACCCACTGGAACCACTACCAAATTGAACTTTCGTAAAGCTGAATTTCATAAAATGAAAAATAATCTTCTTTGTTGGGACTGGAGATTAGAATTCATAAATAAGCCAGTACAGACTATGTGGGATTCTTTAAAATTTAAGATTGAGACACTAACCTCAGATTACATTCCTGTCACCATTAAATATCATATTAATAAAACAAAAAAACCTGTCTGACTTTCTGCCACTATCAAAAATTAATTAATAAAAAACAGATTGTATAAGAAACTAAAACTATCTAAATCAGTAAAGATACATACTAAATATAAAGACTGCCTCAGGAAAATTAAAGTGAATATTAGGAAAGCTAAAGCTCAAAGTGAGGTGGATCTTGCTGAGAATGCACAAGATAATAAAAAAGCTTTTTTTTCTTATATTAATAATAAGAGGAAGGTTCAAAGTAATATTGGGCCATTCATTACTGAGTCAGGACTTGCCACTACAAATAAACAAATGGCCAACATCCAGAATAAATACTTTTGTTCGGTATATAATACAAATGATATTGACTCATATAGAAGTCGTAGTTCTTCCATACCTGGTACTATATTATTAAACCCTGATATTGTCCATAAATATCTGGTTGACCTTAATGTTAATAATTCCCCTGGACCAGATGGAATGCACCCTAGGGTTCTGAAAGAATTGGCAGATGAGTTGGTACTGCCAATAACTTATATTTTCCAGGCCTCTATTAATTCTGGGTTGGTTCCCAATGACTGGAAACTAGCTAATATTGTCCCTATATTAAAAAAAGGGCCTAGAACTTTACCTGAAAACTTTAGACCCATTAGTTTGACCTCGACATTAGGAAAGATAATGGAAGGTCTACTTAACGACATACTACCAGAACATCGTGTTAGTAATGATATGATTGATCCCCTACAACATGGGTTCGCAAAGACTAGATTCTGCCAGACTAATTTACTGGCATTTTATGAAAAGGTCAATAGGGAACTAGATGTGGGCAATTCTGGGGACGTGATCTTTCTTGATTTTGCAAAGGCCTTTGATAAACTGCCTCATGAAGATTTATTGTCTGTACTAGAGGGCATTAATCTTAATAGCAATATTTGTAATTGGGTCTTGAATTGGCTCTGGGATAGAAGGCAGAGAGTGGTTATCAATGAGGAATTTTCCGCCTGGGCTTTTGTTTTCACTGGAGTCCCCCAGGGTTCAGTATTGAGGCCTAGTCTATTTAATATATACATCACTTCATTAAAAATTAATAACCGTAATATTTGGATGTATAAATTTGCGGACGATTGTAGGTTAGGGTCAGTAGTTAAAGATGCTGAACATAAGGCTACTTACAACATGCCCTGGACTCAATACTTGAATGGACAAACCTAAATAAACTGGTATTAAATATAGTCAAATGTAAGGTTATGCACCTAGGTAAAAATAATAAAGAAGAGACATATCTACTGGACAGTACCCCCTTGGGGAACGTGAAAGAGGAAAGAGATTTGGGGATTACAGTCACTAATGATCTAAAGTTTAGATCACATTGCAGGATTCAACTTAGAAAAGCAACCCAAAATTTAAATTGCATACTTAAAACACATAGCTAGCAGAGATAGGAAGGTACTAATTCCACTCTGTAGTACTCTGGTTAGACCACACTTAGAGTATTGTGTTCAGGTATGGTCACCACAAAAAAAGGGAAGACAGTAAATCCTTAGAAAGGGTGCTGAGAAAATTAACAAAACAAATTAAAGGATTAAAGAACAAAAGCTATTATGAGAGATTGGTCAGCCTACATCTATTTTCCTTATATTATCGTAGATTAAGAGAAATCTTTGTTTATTTTACGAAATTATGAAGGATTAAGTCCTTCTGGATGAATTGGGTCTTATACATAATTTAGGTAGGACTAGTACCCCAAAGCATAAAAAACAACTATATCAGCAAACCTGGAACCATCATTTTCAAAAACATGGGTACAGTTGTAGAATAGTTGGAGTATGGAATGATCTTCCATCAAACATTCTTGATAGTACTACCATGAATGAGTTTAAGATCGGGTTGGATCATCACTTTGGTAATAATATATTTTTATTTTAAATTATGGATAGGCAAGCCTTATGGGATAGGATTATATCTTCAGGCTTGCTCATACCTATGAAACCTATGAAATGACATTGACTCTAAAATCAGTACAGCAAGTGTACATCTCTCTGCAGATGACACAGTACTCTACGCTGCTAGGCCTACCCCTGAGCTTGCATGTGCAGAGCTACAGCACAAATTCAATATCCTTCAACATACAGTAATCTAATACAGTTGAAATTGCTGCTCAAGGGCAATATAACAAAAGTTATGTTCTCTTCCCCATGCTCAAGCTAACTCACGGAGCACCAACTTGCAGTTACTGACCATTTTAGGGGAACCACTTGAAGCGGTGGATAATTTCAGGTATTTGGAATTTTGGCTCAATTGTTAACTCTCTTTCTTGATGCATATTGATGAACTATCTAAAAAATTAAAACAGAGATTAGGCCTTTTCTACCTCATCAAACATGTACTCAACTACGAGGCTGAACTAAGATTGGTTCAAACCACATTTCTCTCTCTTGTGGACTACGCTGACCTTCTATACAGCCACTGCCCCAAAACTACCTTAACCTAGCTAGGTACCTTGTATGACAGAGCATTAAGATTCATTACTCAGGTCCCTTATAATAGCCCCCACTGCTCGCTCTACACGCAATTAGGCTGGTCCTCACTTAACACTAGCAGGTGGAGAAATGTCTCCCTCTGGGTCTACAGAGCCATTACAAATAAACGTCCCCCCTACATCACCGACCTCTTCAAATGTACTACCAGCATTTATTCTCTTAGAAGATACACCATATCCACAAGATAAGAACTCATTGTGGAGCTTCATCCATAAGCCATGCCCTTCCCACATTATGGAATACCCTTCAAAAATTGTTAAAACTTACTCAAATAATTGGAATGTTCACATTTAAATCTCTGCTAAGACACTCACTGTAGGAAACTTGCAGCTGGTATCCCTAATCTGAATTGCATCTTCAAACAACCTGTACTATATTTTGTCTTCAGCACTTATCTTCCTACTCTGGTTGGACATTGCTACCACTGTAGTAGCCTCCACCAGTTGTGCCCTTTTGAACTCCTACCCTTACATGCTCCCCTCTCTGCCCGTTCCTCTCTCCCTTCTCTCCGCACCCTAATTGAATGCTTTTGCCCTGTATCCCTCCCCACTGATCCTTATATTTACTCACTCCTTCCCCTCAGACCCCCACTATTGTCCTTCTATGTCCCTCCTAGAGTACCAGAATATCTTTACTGTACCTGTCCTTGTCTTCCAAATCTTGAATTATGCCATTAGATACTCCTTATGTGACATAGCATTGTCTTTCATGTGTAAAATACATTGCCACTGTTTTGTGTATGTGTTTTAATGTGATTTTGCCTTGTAACTGCAATTTGATTGTATTTTGCCTTACATGTGCCCTCCCAGGACTACCTTGTAAATGAACTCACTCAATGGTGTTTTTCCTGGTTAAATAAAAATTGAATTGAACTGAATAATGCACAATATCAGAAAGTGTCAGGGATGCTCAGTTTTAGAATATGGCTTGATCATGCAATTTTGGAATGTGGCAATGACAATAATTTTTGAGAATGCAGTGGGTATGTGCAATTTTGAATATGGCGGATGCGCATTTTCAAAATGTGACAAGGAACAGAAATTTAGGAATGTGGCTGTAACATGCAATTTCAGAATGTTTTAGTGGCATGGTTTGATCCTTGCCAAGATGGCTGCTTTGGTCCATTGGTCCTCTCCCTCTGCCTAAATCTGTCAGCATCCTTCCTTCTTCACATGTCTGTCACTCATCGGTTTGCCTCACGCTGTGCTCAGTGTTGCCATTATTATTTCCTCAAACTCTATCTATGGAGATTTCAGCTTGTCTCTGCTTGTTTACAGACCTCGGGCAACAGTTCATTGAAGAAATGTTTGCTAAATTGCTCCAAGAAATTGTGGAAACCAAAGTCTCTTCTCTTCTATCTGCACAAGCTCCACACAACTGGACAGCAGGCAGCAGCAGAGAGGAAGGTTGACTCCCCAGCGTGGCTTTGCAAGAACTCCATGCTTCTCCCTGGGAACAAAATCATCTGATCCACCAACTGCAGAACAAAGTGGATGATCTGGAGAACCAGAGTCAATGGAACAGCCTACATTTTGTAGGATTCCCAGAAGGTGTTGAGCTACACAACCCAGTCTCCTTTCTGCAGCATGCACTCCCCAGTATCCAGTTCACAGGTGACCAGCCCCTTGAAATAGAATGGGTACACCACTCCCTGGCACTGGTGCCACACCCTGGTGAGTGCCTACAGCTGTTGGCTAAATTCCTGAATTTTTTTACAAAGGAAATTATCTTAAGGAGGGTGAGAAAACTGGGTCTTCTGAGCATCTCCACTGGCAAAATCACCAGATCAAGATTTTTTAAGACTTTTCAAAGAAGTTAGACAACCAAAGGTGGGCTTATACGGAGGTGAGAAGGCTCATGCATAGAATCTGGCTGCAGAATTGGCTTGCAATTTTCCCTCCATTACCTGGCTATCATGTGGGTGGTGCACAATAGGATCCCATTGCTCTTTTCCACCCCAGGCTCTCTTATGTACTTTCTGGGGAAGTATTGGCTCCAGGAACTTTGGACCCCCACCATGATTCTCTGGATATAGTGCCTTCCTCCACTAACCATATGGACACTGGTGTCCCCTCCACATCCTGAACTGTGGAGCCCCTGCTGATGCCAGATCTGAGACCTGGACATTGCCACCAAGGTCCCACAAGAGACAGCACACTCAGCAGCACCTTATGAGGGATCATCTGACACAGTCGCACTGGTACCAGAGCAATAGTTGCAAAGAAGTGGATGCCTGCAACGGCTCTACAGATGGCACCCAGATCCTTTGCACTCTGAATCATTCTTTACCACCTTGTCCTCAATCTCCATGGCCAGATTCACTGCCAGAGCAGGATCCATCTCCCTGGGGTTTCACCTCTGCAACCTCACTCAGATGTTGCACCCCAGAAGCCTCAGAATATGTGGGCTGCTATTGTCTCTGAATCACAGCCCAGCCCTCTCTCTCTCTCTCCTGTACCAAGCCTCAAATGCAAACTGCAGAGCCTTCTATATCACCTCTAGATCCATCCTCTCTACCACACCAGTCTCAGCACCAGAACCTGGTTGTGAACTTTCTTGACAGGTACTGTGCTCTGCTTCTTGTTTGTTGCCCCCATGCTGCTCCTTCTTTCCATCTCTTCATCAGGTATGCAAGCTACTTTGCCTGATTTTGGGGTGCTATTGTCCTCTTCCTTCTAGGCTTGTCTATACCAGTACTATGTCTGTGTTTCATGGATGTAGCTCCAGCTGGTTTTCTGTTCCCTTCATTCAGCTCCATGGCTTGTTTGTCCACAAAGCTCCAGTGATCAATCCAGCTCTCTTCTACTGTGATTTTCTCATCTGGCTCTGTATTCTGTGACAGCTGCTGTACTCACATATGTACTGTGGCAGCAATCAGAACTACACTGTCCCTTGCCAGCTTTTTTGGAAACTTACCTTGGCACTGTATGCTACCTCATGGTTACTATATCTGTGATCTGCTGCTGTTTTTGTCTGGGACCACTTCCAACTTGGACTGCTGGTATAACTAGTGGGGTTGCCCTATTGATGGAGAGGAGGGGTGTTCTGTCTTTATCTGCCCCCACCCGTGTTGCTGCTTACAATGGACAAGGACTGCTCTGTGCAGTTCTGGGGACATCCGTTTGTTGTTTGAGAGTACTCTTAAGCATTTCTACAGGGGTGGGAAGTTTTATGCTGTGCTTTGGTTCCTTATTGACTGACATGCTGTTACCTTTGACTGCTAGATACTTTGTCATATTATGTTTGGTCACATGCCTCTTCCTACTTAGTTACTGTTTACCGTAAGTTGTCTGGTTTTGTCATATGGCTTTTTTGGGACCTCTAGTGACCTGTCGCCTTACATCATTACCCCCAAGCAGATTTCACCACTCTAATATTGCACCACATAGGTCAGTATCATAGGACCCCTCACACCCTGAGGCCTTTTTCAACCATTCTGCAACTCTGCAACAGAGTAGATGATCCAGATGGGGTGGACAGAATGAGAAGAGATCTGGATAAACTAGCAAAATGGTCAGAAGAGTGGCAACTGGGATTTAATGCAAAGAAGTGCAAGATCATGCACATAGGGAAGAGAAACCCTGAAGCCACCTATAGGCTGGGAGGGGAGTTGCTAGCAGTCACAAAGGAAGAAAGAGACTTGGGCATCATCATCACTGATGACCTGAAATCATCCAAGCAGACCTCTAAAGCAGTAGGTAAGGCTAGGGAGTGTTAGGGTGTGATTAGTAGGTGTATCACAAGTCATAAGAGGGGTAATAATCCCTCTTTACAAGACACTGGTTAGGCCCCATCTGGAGTACTGCGTGCAGTATTGGAGCCACACCTTCACAAGGACATTAACCAAATTGAGGCAGTCAGAGAAGGGCAGCAAAATGGTGCAGGTACTGCATCAGAAGACATGTGAGGGCAGATTAACAGAGCTCAATATGTATACCCTTGAGCAACGGAGGGAGAGAGGTGATATGATCGAGGCATTCAAACACCTTAAGGGCATTAACAAGGTGAAAGAGTTTAACATGTTTAAATATAAGAAAAATAGCAGGACAAGAGGGCACAGCATGAGATTAGGGGGGCTGATTAAGGGGGAATGTGAGGAAATTCTTTTTCACAGAAAGGGTGGTGGATGCATGGAATGGCCTACCTCAAGAAGTGATGGCTATGAATACAGTGCAGGGCTTCAAACAGGCATGGGATAGGCATAAGGGAGCAATACAAATGAGTATGAATAGATAGGCCACTGACAGAGCAAAGACCAATGGCACATTTATAAGGTAGAAAAAGAAATGGCAGACTAGATGGGCCTTCGGTCCTTATCTGCCGTCAACTTCTATGTTTCTATGTTTCTATGTTTCTATCTTCTGCCAGGAGACTACATTTTCTACCTTGGCAGTCCATGGACTACCTGTATTTTTCCCTTTTCCCCTACTGTTTCAGGAGGGTTTTGACTTCATGACCCCTGGCCTCCTTTTCCCCTTAGCTGGTGCAGACCCCTTGCCTTCCTTGCAGCTATTGAGGGACCCCCTCTCTCCCTTTTTCTGTTCCTATCTTTGCCCTGTATCCTGATATGCAGCTTCCCTGTCATGGCAGGCTGACTGCATTTATGTCTGCTCTCTTGGCAAACTGGAGCCTTTGCCATTATCTCTCATGGTGTGATTTTCAGTCTGCCCTCTTGAGGGAAGGGGCAATGTGGTGATCCACTTTTGTGTCTGGGCTCTAGTATAGCACTTCCCTGTGCTTGAGTTGTGTTCTTGTACTGCAATATACAGTTCCATCCACTCCTGTACTGGCTTCTTTTCTACTGCATTCATACCCTTGAGAAGCCCTATGAGGACCTTGGTCAGCTGCTTTGGACTGGTTCTTTTCCCATACTTCCCCATGATGGTATCTTTTGGGTATCTTTGTTTGGTTCTTATTGAGCTGTTATGGTTTCCTTGTGGTTTGTTCATGTTGCAAGTGTCAGTTGTCCTGGACCCAAGTGTCTTATTTTGCTCCCTATATACCTGGTCCTCCCCTCCTTACCTACCCTTTTGCATTCTCTGGGTTCCTTCCATTTATGGGCCTAGGATGCTCAAACCACTGTTTATCCATCTTAACTGGCTTTCATCACCCCTGGTCATGTTCTGGCCTGCTCCAATTTTTGGACCCCAGTTCAAAAACAAGTACTATTCAAATCAGCAGAGACACACTCAAACAAGTAGTTTTCAAGCAAAATGCCATTTACTATTGAAAATTCAGGTTACCAGTTGAGCAGTTCACCCAGTGTAGAATGGGCCTTTCTACACTGAATGAACTGCTCAACTGGTTACCTAAATTTTACAGGAATAAATTATACATTTTGCTGGAAAACTACCTGCTTGAGTGTGTCTTTCAGCTAAGTTGAGTAGCACTGTTTTTTCTGAACTAGAATTTGTCTCGGGCTGGCCGCCGGTTACAGCGTGCCACTTTCCATTCAAAGTGGAGGATACTAACTGTTTGGAACTATCCAGTTTCTGGGCCATGGGTGATGTGATCTGCTACATGTGAAATATTCACGGTTTGAATTCCATGATTAACCATAAACAAGTTTTATCCCACCTTAAGCGCCTTAAAACCACGGTTGCTTTTCTTGAGAAAATTAAGCTTCTTGACAATGACCACTGCCGTCTTCAATCTGACTGAGTGGGTTAAGCCTTGCGTGCTGCTGCCCCTAGCAAGAAATTCAGTGTGGCAATCCTTCTTCATAAATCCCTTCCCTGTGCCATCTCTACTGTGTGAAGTGACCCTCTAGGTCAGTGACTTTTGGCTCTTTTGACTACCTCAAAAGGCCCAGTTCTTCAAGGAATGGTGTATGCCCTGAACATTAATGATCCTGAATTTTTTAATCACTTTGCATAGAAGGTTCCTGATCTTCACATATGTGATACCTCCCTATTAATCTGTGGGGACTTCAATTTAGTTTGGACCCACATCTTGATAAAGTCACTCTGACTCTGAAGCCCGCATGAGGGATGCCCAAGCCGTTGCCCTATTTATGTTGGATCATGCTTTGGTTGACATTTGGCACCTTTTACACCCCCAAGACCAGGATTATTTCTGTCACTCAGTGGTCCACAATACTTGCAGTATAGCCACCTGGATTTCTGGTTAACATCCCCTCATGTTACACATGTTGCTATCAGTTCCACCACTATGCCCCTTATCCTTTCAGAACATGCCCCTTTGCAACTTCACTTTATCTGGGGTGAGGTTACCCCTAAATCTGCCACTTGGAGGCTCGACCCCCTGGTACTCCATGACCCCGATATCTTACCCTGGATTAAGGTGGAGACTGCCTCCTTTCTCCAACTCAACCAACCCCAGTACAGTTCTGATGGGAATATCTGTGAGACCTGGAAAATCATGATATGGGAGAAAATAATTATACAGCCCACAGTCAGTGATGATGCAAAGTTGAGCTTCACTGGCTGGAGATGGAACTTAAAGGTAAAGATTCAAGATATAATGCCACTCCACACTCTGACCCACATTCTGCACTGCATTTGGATATTCTGAGGCTTTGGATGGAAATCAACAGGTTCCTCTCAAGGAAAGCAGAGATTGCTATTCTACACCTCGAACATAAGTATTAGGAAGGTGGAAAGAAAGGCAGCAAGGTCCTGGCCTACCATTTACACAAGCAACAAGTGAAGTGACACATAACCAGCTTAAGAGACTCAATAGGGGTGGTACAGACCTCTTCCAATTCTATTAACTCCATGATGTAACAATTTTATGTTATACTGTATTTGTCCCTCAGACCACCAGATCCCCACAGTGTTCAGAGTTTCCTTTCCTACCTGCAGCTGCCTAGCCTCACTGCTGAGCAGGCTGTGGCCTTGGATTCACCCCTCTCTGTCAATGAAGTTGCGGATGCTTTTGCCTCCCTTAACTCTGGAAAATCCCCCCATGGGGATGGGTGTCTGGCAGAATTTTTTAAGCCACTTGCCCTCTTGATTTGCCCACTTCTCTGTGAGGTGTACAAAGAAAAAGGGCATGTTGGCTCCCTTCCTCCCACCACGTGTAAGGTGATTATCACAGTGCTGCCCAAGAAGAGCAAGGACCCCACCATGCCCTCGAGTTACCACCCTATATCTATCATTAATGTAGACAGCAAAATTTACACTAAAGCCCTCACCACCTTGCTGGACTCCCGGTTACCACAACTTGTACATCCTTCCCAAGTGGGCTTGGTCAAGGGCCAGTTAAGCTCAGATCACCTGCAGTCCTTAGTTGATCTTATCCATGTTGCCAAATCTTCCTCCATCCCTACTGCAGTGTTGGCCATTGATTTTGAGAAAGCATTTGATTCAATCAGCTGGCAATATCTGCACCTTGACTTAGCCCACCTGGGACCTGGCCCCCATTTGAGGTCCTGTATCCAAATTTTGTAATCTTCCCTATTGACCCAGGTCCTCACCAGTTGCTTACTCTTTCCCCCTTTTTCCCTGATGAAAGGCACTCAGCAGGCCTGCCAATTGTCTCCTCTGCTTTTTGTCCAGATGATAGAAATGCTGGCGGCCACCATTCACTAGCACGTGCAGATCAGGGAGATTCTAGTGGGCCACAATGAGTACTCTACTACATTATATGCAGATGACTTGCTTGTCCTCTTGGGCAACTCTCATGCTTTGTTGCAACCCTTGCTGACCCTCCTCTCCCACTTCATTTTTCTCTCTGGTCTCCAGGTGAGTCCATCAAAAATGGAGGTTCTCCCTTTAAATCCTCACTGACAGTCAGTTACCTTTGAACCATTTGGTCTTCCCTGGTCCCCTTAATCCATCTCATATCTGGGCATACAGGTCACCGCAGACCTTGCCAGAATATATGATGCCAAGCTCCCCCCCCTTTTGACAGAACTCAAAACAGATTGGGATTGATGGAAGGCCCAGCACCTTACACTCCTGGGCAAGATAACTGCTGTTAAAATAATTTTCATTCCCAAAATATTATATGTATTATCACACCTTCCTTTTAACATCCCTCCAAAATGGCTGTCCCTCCTGGACAAATATTTCAACCACTTCTTGTGGAGGGTGCCCAAACATGTTACAGTCAAGCTAGGCAATGTATCCACTGGTCAGGGGTTGCCTTCCTTGGAGTACATACATTACAGTGGTTTTACTCTCCATTATCCCTCTGCCCAATGGATCCACATTGAATGTCACTCAATCGGTGGGAAGGCTCTTACCTCACTAATATACTGCCCTCTTCCCAAACATTTAAAATCCCATCCTGTAATTACAACCCTATCTCTTGCTGGTTTAAACTGAACAAATGGCTGGGCACTGATTCCAAACCCCAGGCTGTGCCTCACTCTGGGATAATTCTCAAATCCAAATAGATACCCCATCCCTCAATGGTCTCCTGGCAAAAAGGGTAACTGATATATCCATGATATCCAAGTCCACAAAGAAGTTGCTATGACACAGTGGTGCAGGGCAGGTGCAGGAAAGGAGCCAGACCCACAGCAATAAGAAAGTCAAGTACTTGCACTCACTTGGACAATAAGCACACAAAGGCAGATCAAGGAATTCAATTCAGTAGCAATTTATTGTGCTTTAATATCAGTTGGACAATGCCAATACCCCAGCACTTCAGCACTAAGACTTTGTCAGGGGGTGTGGCTCAGACAATTACATACACTTGTTAAATTCCCCAAGCATTATGACATCATCATCATATGGTACAAACGAATTCAAAAACTTCAAAGTAACTTATGTCAATTAAAGTAAAAAGTTGTATACAAAAAATGAATACAGAACATATCTACCTTCATTTTAATATTTTTAGATACAGTTATCTTATTCTAATTTCATGTATGTCCTGTAATAACAATAAAGCATAAAACT
Source organism: Neoceratodus forsteri (assembly GCA_016271365.2). NCBI lineage: Eukaryota > Metazoa > Chordata > Ceratodontiformes > Ceratodontidae > Neoceratodus > Neoceratodus forsteri. The sequence goes on along the minus strand of CM028131.1, from coordinate 981,388,807 downwards.
AAAAAGCAAAAGGCAAAAGGTGTCAGTGCTTGTGATTAATATCTGAGGATCCACAATAAAGCACTTAGGAAAAATGGGAAATGGAATAAGTAAGCGCATGAAGAAAGAGAAATTGTAAGATTAGGTTCACTGTAGTGATCAATTTTATGTTTGCTTGCATGTGCAAAAACATAAAATGCCTTCATCAGGAGAATTTCGGAGGTGTGTCACCTCCTCCTCCAATTCAGTCAGTGGGCTGGCAGAGGCGGCCCCTGTAAGCCAATGCATTTTGGAGCTGTCTATGACATGCTCAAATGCAGTAACGCACAGTTGAGGGAGCTGCGGCTTGAGTGAGCACCGATAAGATATCGGCCGTCACGCCAAGCAGCTTCCCCCACGCGACAGACAGACGGGCATATCCTCGCACTGTACAGCCACTGGGGTGCCCAATCCCTGTAGGCTGAGCTGCGTCCACCCCAGTTGCTGAGCTCGTCCCCCACCCCCGTTGTAGGTGCCACGCTGGGAGCCCACCCAGCGTGGCAAGCCTGTAGTCCTTTGGCGGTGGGGGTGCCCAATCCCCGTCGCTGAATGCCCCCAGTCCTGTGCCATGCTGGGAGCCCACCCAGCATGGCAAACGCCCCAGACGTCTTTTTTTTTTTAAACCTGTAAAATAAAACTGTCCTTGCGCGTCTCCCAACGCCCCTCCACAACCTGCACCCACCCACTGCGCCCAGCCTCCCCACCCCCTCTCACCCCTTACCTCCGGACTCAGCGCGGCGATCTCCGGTGGACCAGGAACACGTCTGCACTCTTCAAAGCCGACCCGCGAACTGAAGAAATGCGGTAAGCTGTATAATGGGTTACATAGGGGGTTTCAACTTTGCATATCTGAGGCATTTTGGTAATTTTGCAAATTTTCAACATGGGGTTTTGGGACCCCTTCTCATGAATTATGTCACTGTCATGGCGTTATTCGGGCTGGAGGGTGATTTCGCGGTGACGGAAATCACCGCTGAGCCTGAATACCTGCCATGACAGTGTATCGATCATGAAGGGGCACCAGTATTAATTGAAATCCAAAAAACTGTTACTGAGTGGTGCTCAGTTCCTCATGAGCTCATAAGTTCATGAAATTTCAATATTTTCACTCCAGATTTTCAACATTGCCATTTTACCACACCTTCTTATGAGTAGTATAGCTGTCATTTTCACATCTCACCCAAAATGTGTTTCCGCCCATGTAGTGCAGAATGGCGCAGTGGAGTGTCTTGAAATCAATGTACAGGACAAATTAAGAAAATCACAGTGACACTGTTCATGAGCAGAGGTCTTAAAATGGCTATGTTGAAAATTTGGTGAAAAAATTCACAAAATGACTGTTTCTGACGTGCATTACGAGTTCCTGTGCACACTTCGTAAGTTCGCGATGTTTAATATTTTCACTCCAGATTTCAACATTTGCCATTTTACCACACCTCTTATAAGTGGTATATTTTGTCATTTTCACATCTCACCAAGCGTGTTTCCGTATGCTTAGCTTACAATGGCACGGTCGATGTCGCGAAATCAATCATCACCGGGACAAATTAGAAAGTCACAGTGGCACCGTTCATGAGCAAAGGTCTTAAAATGGCTATGTTGAAAATTTGGTGAAAAAATTCTAAAATGACTGTTTTCACGAAGGTTACTGCATGCAGTTCCTACGCACACTCATGAAGTTCGCGAATTTTCAATATTTTCACTCCAGATTTTCAACATTGCCATTTACCACACCTCCTTATGAGCAGTATAGCTGTCATTTTCACATCTTGCCCAAAATGTGTTTCCACCCATGTAGTGCACAATGGCGTAGTATGTGCAAAATCAATGTATGGGACACATTAAGAAAATCACAGTGACACTGTTCATGAGCAGAGGTCTTAAAATGGCTATGTTGAAAATTTGGTGAAAAAATTCCTAAAATGACTGTTTCTGAGAGGAGTTCGCAGTTCCTATGCATGCTCGTAGTTTGCAAATTTAATATTTTCACTCTAGATTTTCAACATTGCCATTTATTACACTTCCTTATGAACAGTACAGCTGCCATTTTCATATGTCACCCAAAATGTGTTTTCGCACATGTAGTGCACAATGGTGCTGTTGGTGTCGAAAGCAATGTTTAGGACAGATTAAGAAAATCACAGTTACACTGTTCATGAGCAGGGGTCTTAAATGGCTATGTTGAAAATTTGGTGACAAAAGTCCATAAAATGACTGTTACGAGTGAGCAATAGCCAGTTCATGCACCCTCATAAGTTCATGACTTTGTAATATTTTCAGTCCAGATTTTCACCAGTGGCATTTTTTCACACTTCCTTATGAACAGTACAGCTGTCATTTTTCACAACATGGCTGAAGTGTGTTTTCACACTTTCAGCGCTGAGATGCATGGTCACTGTGGGAAATCATTGTTTGGCACAGATAAAGAAAATCACAGTGACACTGTTCATGATAGGAGGCACCAAAATGCCTGAGTTGACAATCTGCTGTAAAATATCCCCAACCTAATTATATTAGGTGTCGTTAGCACAGTTTCTATGTACGCTCATGACTTCACCATTTTTTAAATATTTTACTGCAGATTTGCAACATTGCCATTTTACACCTCCCCATGAACAGTACAGCTGTCATTTTACATCCTGTTCGGATGTTTTTGCACCTGTGGTAACTAAATGCCGTAGTCAGCTGTGCATAAGCAACTTCTCGTAACAAACTGATATTCCCCTGTTCATGAGGTGGGGTCACAAAAAACATGTTGAAAATTTGAGTGAAAATACCAATGAATGCCTGAGGTATTAGGGTTTCAAACCATAACGCCCAACCCTGTAGAGAATGACAGGCATCAGGGGTGTGACTTGGGATTCTTGCCTGTGATGCTCATACCATTCCACACCCTGCAGCCAGTGAGAGGCATCGAGGTATGCCTTGGACTCTTCGGCCCCAAAGTTCACCCCCATTCTCCTATATCGCACCCATCACGCATTTCCTAATGAAATGGGAGCGGCATAAGGAAAGACCCAAGGAACACCGTGACACTTGTCAGTGTCTGCAGGGTGGGTGTGGTGAAATGGCGAGGCCATTATGCCTGATGACCCAAATGCACACCCCAGTGCCTGTCACTCTCTGCAGGGTGGTGGTGGGGTTGGCTTCAGTTCAGTACTTCACTGCCATTCCTATTACACAGCTCTGTAACTTCTACATTACCACTGCCAATACCAGCAAGCAAACATTCGGCATTGACAAATGCTTGTTATCTGTGCAGTTAGCTAGGTGAAGAAAGAAACTGTGAATTGGGGGAGTGGCTTAGAGAGAAGAAAGTCAGGTGTTTGTATTTAAAAACTGAACTTGATAGCTTGTGGCAGAGAACAGCAAGAGGAAGGAGCTGCTCTTACAACTTTACTTAGACTGTATTGCCCTCCATCCATCCCTCCACCCCCCCACCCATAGCCAATTCTTCTTTTATTGGTACAGGACTTGACTGACAACAGGAACTTCCTGTTTGGGAGCAGAAAGGAAGTGATCACAGAGGCACAAAGATGCACCATCCTAGAAGGAAAAGAGTAGCTCTCCATCCACCCCAACTGCTGTAGGTCTGACTCTAAGCAAGTAAGAAGGAGACTACAGAGGTATATAGGAACTTACTGTCCCAGAACAGGAGGATCAGGAGTTTTAAGGGCACAGAGGGAGTAGGAAACTAGGGAAAAAAAAATTATATAAAAAAAAAATTAAGAGAGAGAGGAAAGAGTAAGTATGCAAAACAGCAGTTAAGGGGCCACAAATAAAACATGATGGGAGTGGTGCAGTGCAGTGGCTATGGAGCAGCAGTCTTCTGGGAGACATTCTGGAGGATGTGGTGTTGTTGTCCCACCTGCAGGCACCTCTCTGGGCTGAGGGAAGAGATTGCTTATCTCCAAGCTGAGTTGGCCAGGATTTGAGGAACCTCCTTTCCTACCCAGGGATCACCAGGGCCACCGCCACTGACTCAGAGGTTGCCAAGAAAGAGGAGTGGTTGGATGACAGTGGACTAAGGGAGTGTGAAGGTCGTGGAGCAGAGGTGCATCCATCCAGTTGTACCTCTTTACAATTCAGTATACCATTTTGGCAGAGTGTGGTTCTTCTATAGAAACCACATTGGAGATCAAGGAGGATGTTGGGAACCCACAAAGGAGACCAGAGGAGGATGTCATGGGACTCCACAGGGGAAGGAAACAAATCCTGGTGGGGGACTCCATTGTTAGCAGGGTAGAACTGGGGGAGGAAGGGGAGAGGGAGGTAAGGTATCTGCCTGGTGACATGGCTTGGAGGAACAGGAAGTGAATCCTCAGGATCATGGGAGCAACTGCATGGAGGAGGGAGCTGGATGTCATCGTCCACCTAGGGACAAAATGACCTGGCTGGGAAAGGGATCAGAGCAGTGCAGGAGGAAGTTTGTGGAGTTGGGAAGGGGCCTTAAACAAGTAGCACGAATGGTAACCTTTGCGGAGGCACTGCCTGTCTATGGTATGGGTGAGGCTGAGGTGCTTTGCACCATGTGACTCAATCAGTGGTTGGAAAACTGTGCAAAGCTCAGGGTTTTGGCTTCATTGTGGACTGGGGGTCCACCTTGAGGATGCAGGCCTATACTGGTGCGATGGTCTGCATCTGTCTAGGAGGGAACCAGAATACTAGGTGATATGTTTAAATGCTTCATTGGCAATCATTTAAACTAGCCAAGGGGTGGCACTGAAAAGGAGAAGGGAAACTAGCCCCAAAAATCAGTGTAGTTAGTTAGGTAAACACCAAGATAGAGAAGTCGATAGGAGAAGGGCAGGGTAAATGGAGAAAAGACAAAGACAGTAAGGACAGGATGGGGCAAGAAGGGGTAAGGCCATGAAAAATGGAGGGTAATGAGTACCAATGCCCATAGTCTAGGTAACAAGCTCCCAAACTTGTGGCCTTGATGGAAGAGGGATGTCTGGATATTGTGGCAGTCACAGAATTATGGAACACAGAGAACCATGACTGGGATGTCAACATACCAGGGTACACAATCTATAGGAGAGACAGGAAGGGTAAAAGAGGAGGACGAGTAGCTCTCTATGTAAGGGAAGGGATCAGAGTAAACAGGGAGGAGAGGAGGCACTATGGGTCACCCTGGAGACTGGAAATGGCACCACAGTCTGCACAGGGGTTGTATATAGATCCCCGTCTCAGGGGGAAGAAATGGACAAGGAAATTATAGAAGGCATCCTTAGGATGGCAGAGAAAGGAGAGATATTGCTGATGGGAGACCTGAATATGCCAGATGTTAAATGGAGCACCTGTGCTGGAGCCACATCCAAGATCAGGGCCATTCCCGATGCCCTACAGGGGGCATGCCTCAGATAGCTAGTGTTGGACTTGGTACTCTCAAATGGGGATGGAGAGAGGATCTCAGATCTAGAAGTGGGTAGCCATCTGGGAACAAGTGACCATCAAACAGTGTGATTCATGATAAACTCAGCTGTAGAGTCAAGCCATACAAAAGTGAAGGTACTGGACTTCAGAAGGGCTGATTTTGTCAAACTGGGAGAGTGCCTCAGAAAAGCACTAGCAAACAGGCAAGAAGAAGGGGTGGAGCAACAATGGGGAAACATCAAAACTGGCATCACAGAGGCAACAAGCCTTTGTGTGAAGCACATAAATCAAAACAAAAGAAAAAAACACTATGGTACTCAAAAGAGGTGGCGGGGAAGGTTAGAGAGAAAAAGACAGCATTCAAGAATTATTAGGAAACACTGAAGAAGCCAGACAGATAACTGTACCAGTTAAAGCAGAAGGAAGCAGGAAGACAATCAGAATAGCAAAGGTCGAATCCAGTCAATAGAAGTACTCTGGATAGGGGGGTTGATTATCAGTCCTTTCACAGAAGAAAGGGTTCTGAAAGAACTAAAACTGAAGGTGGGCAAAGCAATGGGGACTGATGGGATTCACCCCAGAATTCTGAAAGAACTAAGGGGAGACTAGTAACACTATTGACTACCTTTTTTAACAAATCATGGGAGGATGGTGTGGTACCTGAGGACTGGAGGAAGGCAGATGTGATTCCCCTTCAAAAACATGGGAGCAAGACAGAGGCAGGAAACTACTGACCTGTCAGTTTGACCTCAGTGGTAGGGAAAATGATGGAATCACTTCTGAAGGAAAGAACTGTTGAGTGCATAGAGGCCAGTGGGGAACATGACCCAAGGCAGCATGGATTCACAGCTGGAAGGTCATGTCAGATGAATCTAATTGATTTCTTTGACTGGGTGACCAAAGTAGTAGACCAGGGAGGGGCTGTGGACATTGCCTACCTAGACTTTAGCAAGGCATTTGACACAGTCCCACACAAAAGATTAATAAACAAATTAGCCAGGCAGGGGGTGGGACCCAGGGTGGTAACCTGGGTAAAACATTGGCTGGACAACAGGATGCAGAAGGTAACAGTAAATGGAGTCCACAGTGAAGAAAGTGGGGTTACTATTGGGGTACCGCAGGGTTCAGTACTGGGTCCAGTCCTTTTTAATGTCTTTATAAGTGACATTGTAGAGGGACTGGAAGGAAAAGTATGCCTCTTTGTAGATGCACAAAGATCTGCAACAGGGTTGATACACAAGGTGGGGTGTAAAGGATGAGAAGGGACTTGGCCCCAGTGGTGGCACTCTTTGAAAACAATTATACCCATGCTCATCTGTACATTGTTGAAATGACACCTTTCCTTGTTTTTACTGTCCAAGAAACTGATCCCTTAATACAAAAACAAGGAGTTGGCTATGTCCTCCAACCCCCCTTTTCACTTGAAGTGAGGAACGTGATTATCGGTTTGTATCAGATGCACTCATGATGTTGTTAAACAGTAATCAACTGTATGTAAAAACTTGTTTATATGTTTTGAATGCATGCTTTTCTTAAATATGTTTACAGTGCTTTATGGTAATTTAAGTAAGCCTAGTTATCAGTCCTGTAGTACACAATATACCCAGATTAATACTTTCTATTTAAGGGTCCATGCCAAGCTTATATAAACTTCACAGACCCCATAATAAAGGGTATACCCCTACCTTGACGGTATGATATAATTTACCTGACTGTTACTGCAGTAAATACACCACATTAATGTATTATACAGTAGTGGAATAGCCTGTAGTAAAATTATCTGGTGAAAGTATCTCAGAAATAATCAATAAAAATCCAGCAACCAAATATGTTGCTGAGTGTTTTTATTGAAAACATAACACCTGAACTGCCTGGTTCGGGTGTCATTCACACACCTGTTCACACACCACACACCGCACGCCAGGACCACACACCCAGACTGCACTTAAGGAGATAGGAAATGATTTACAGAAATTTGCAAGTAATAAATAAATAACACATACCAAGCAGTGGTCTCAGTATGTGTTTTTGATTGTTGTAGAAGTGCAAAATGCAGATTTATGTGCTGCCCTGTTAATAGTAAAGGCTGGCATCAGCACCTGGGCCACATGGGCATGTGCCCGAGGCCCTGACACCAGAAAGGGGCCCACGGGGCAGGGGGATCACAAAAAAACCCAGTGTCCTCCAAAGTGATGCACACTCTGAATCTGCTCTATCATTTGTTCTGAGTGAGGACAGACAGAATTAAAATTTGTTTAAGCTACCAGCAGGCAAGCAATCCAGGGCAGCCACAGCATCTGTTGTCCCTGTGCAACTGATGAGACAGACTGAGCAAGCGAGCGCGATACTGCCTGAACCGTCCCTTCTGTCACTATGTGTTTGTTGCTTACTTGCTCTGTGATGCTGCTGCCAAGGAGTCGGACCCATTCAGAATCTTTGTGTATCCTGACCTTAGTCCAGACCAGTCCAGCTTTTTCCTTCCTGCAGGATCATCATCTGCCCCCCCACCCCGATTGCCCAACATGCCACATCAAGCATCATCTGCATCTGGAATTGGAAGATGAGCAGAGTTGTTTTGGCTCATTGTGTGCGGTGCCGCTCTCTCTGGGCTTCTGCTCTGCTACCAGAGACCGACCTTATATTGCTTGTCAAGCAGTGAAGCAGCAGAGGCAGTGATGAGCCCCCTGGAGCCCTAGATATTATTGCATTTTAGTCCAGTCCAAGTGGAGACAGAGAGCAGAGGGGGCATGCCAGAGAGGGCAGTGAGGGCAAATATGAATGATATGGGGAAAGGCGGGAATGGGAACCAAACCAGCAACCAAAAACCCTGCCTGTTTGTTTCACAGCCCCCACCAGTTGCCCAGTGGCCCCACTCCAGGCTAGTCTGCATAAACCCTAAAACCCAGCCCAGAGACTGATTTGTTTTTTAAAATTAAATCCAAAATAACCACTCTGAAGTTTCAGTCCCATCCCAATTGGTGATGTTGCTCATTTGCTGGACAGGACAGAGTCACTGAAAAAAAATAGTTGATTGTAAGACAAAAAGACAGTCGGACATTGATATTAATTTTTTTAAAACAGTCAGATTCTGATTGGATGGTGTTGCAGGCTTGCTTGCAGTTGCAGCTGTCTCTTTGTCAGTCAGAGGCTTGTTCCTTCAAAACTTGAATGTCTCCATTCCAGCATATCTGATGCATCTGAATGTCAAACATTAAAACAGTGAATTGTCTTCTCTACTCAAGGTCGCAGACCAACCCCATTCTGTCTCGAGAATTTATAGTGAATTACAGAGAATAGACGATGGCCTACCTTCTAATGTTAGCCCATACTGGAGACAGAAATTAGGGATGGCAGTGGATAGTAGAAACTGGGGACGGATATGGGTTAACATTCATAAATACATTAGACAAGACAGGTATAAACTACAGCATTTTAACATTATGCATAACCTATACTATACTCCAGCTAGGCTCTACAAGATGGGCAAGTTATCATCACCTAATTGTAATAGGTGTTTAACTAAAGAAGGGGATCTGTACCATGTTTTGTGGGAGTGTACGGTGATACAGCCCTTTTGGAGGGCAATCTGTGCCTCATTGCCATCAATATTAGACCTGGAGCTTTTCTTCACACCGGAAATCTGTTTGTTAAACAACTTCCCTAGAGGCGAGACCAGGCAAAAGAGGTTATACATGACTATCATATCAACCATGGCCAAGGCGGTTATCCTTAGACATTGGAAGCACGCCTCCGCTCCATCAAACCTAGAATGGCATAAAGAAATTATATTGGCTTTATAGCTAGAGCAACACATAGCCAGAATGTACAACAGGATCCAATCATATAGCTCCAAATGGGGCCTGCTGGATGCAGTCCCAGCCTGTTGGCAAGTTTAACCTCCTTGGCCGCTGGTAATGTCCTGCTATTAGATGTATCTTCTCTTTTTTTTTTCTTTTCTAGTGCCCTTTTGTTTCTCCTCTAGAATAAGTACATATAAAATGTTTCAATGTAACTGTAGATGCTGCTGGGGATGGGGTAGCTGGGTGGAATGAGCGGTGGGTAAGTTTCTTTTCTTTTTTTTTTCTCTTATAAGATTACTTGGTTAATGTGTCATGTTACCTGTTTTGACTCTTATTTCAGTCAGTTGCTATTAGCATGTATGCTCGATAATGGCTTGTCTGACTTTTAACTATTAGATTGAACAGAATGACACTTTTCGTGTAATATCAATATCCTAATAAAGTAAATTGAATTAAAAAAAAAAAAAAAAGAATCTCCCACTGCTGCAGCTCTGCTGTGACATCATCTGCTGGGGATTCTGGCATTTGTAGTTAAACAGAAAACGTCAACTTGAAAGTCTGCAGAATCAGTCTGACACAATCTACCACACAGTAGTAAACAGTAAGTAAAAAATGTTTTTGCACACAAAGTGAAAACAGTTTTACTTTAAATGTTATGCATAATTATGTTAAGGGATAATTGCAGAATAGATTATGTTGATAGTTTTAAGTTATACTAGTTAGTTAGAGATGAATGATAAGGACTGTAACATGTGTATGGTTACACTCCACTAAGCATTAAAGTGAATTCCCAACCTTTTGAAAAAAAAAAAAAACATTAAAACAGTACCCCACTCCACTCATTTACTCATATATTAGACAAAAGGGATGGCGATTGCTACACTACCATGTGAATGAATAGTCCCCAGCAACTGGCAATAAAACAATTAATTTGTTATAATAATAATGGTACTGTTTTCTTTTATTCATGTAGTTAATACAATACATATTTTTTTAGAGCACTAGAGCTGTCAGTGACTGCTCTATTGTTCTGAAAAAATATTGTTTTTTATTGTGTCATTATTATTCTAACAAATTAATTAATTGCTCTATTGTCAATTGCTGGGAAGTGAACAACTCGGGAACAACTATTCATTCACATAGACAGTAGCAAGCAGAGTTTGGGTAATTTGTGTGTTGTTTAATTTGACTTTGACAATCATGTAGACACTGTACTGAACAAAGAAGTTTAAGTTCTGAAGGAACAAATGCAGTCTGATAAGACAGTTGAAAGCAAGACTGCAACATCATTCAATAAGCTAAATCTGACTGCTTAAAAAAATATCTTCACTCGCCACTCCAATCTCAGGTGGTTAGGTGGCACTGGACTGGTTGAAACCAGTTGAATTCATGCTGCAGACAGCAGTATTTTATTTTATTTCAGAAGGACTTATTGCCTAGATGGCATCCAGACAGGAATAGAATAAATACAAAAGATAAGTATCCTCTGATCTGCAAGCTGCAGTCCAAATTCATTTTAGTTTTACAAACACACACAGACAGGTGGCGTGCAGCGTGGGGGGAGGGGCTGTATATCAATATCACCAAATTCAATTTTAAAAATTAACATAAAAAGCATGTGCTTGGTCTGGATGTGGATGGTGGTGATAAATAATGTTCACAGTCTTCTCTTTTCAGCCGGGCTTTTCAGACTGACTGTTGTTGCTTCAGTCTGCTGCTGCTGCTGAGCCATGCTAGTCTAGCTAGCACAAAGTGAAAATCGAGTGCCTGACATAAAACCTCTACCAATTTGACAAGCTTCATTTTCAATTGGGAGTCAGCACCTGCCAATCTGAGAAGGGGCACATCACTGACTCTGATTTTAGACTGCCGCAGTGTGCGTGCTGGACTAGCAATGGTTTAAAACAACTGCTCCATGACATAATCAGAGTCCTGCTAGCCCATATAAGTAACACCAGAATAAAAGCAAGTATGACCCCTTCCATGCATAAACACACTTGGCTGGCCATACAAATCACTTAGATTTCAGAGGTGCTTGAGGCTTATGCCCAGGGCTTATGATAAAAAAAGAACATCAAAAAAAGAGATGCCGGTGAACCATGGCCCCGCAAACCACCTCCTTGCCCGCCTCCTTGTCTGTGTCTTCTTGGCAGCCTATGTGATGAGTTACTTGGGTGAACTGGCAGATGGTGATCAGAATCTAATCTCTTTTATCTTGTCTGTCTCCCCTTCTTTCTTCATTTATTCACTGCCAAAGTGCCTAAGCAGCTGGCTCTACGAGTCTGAAATAGAATTACACAGTCCAGCCCAGCTCTTCACTAACAAAAAAAAAAAAACATAATAAAACTGAGGATGTCCAAGAGATTTCTATAAATGAAATTACCACTCAAATGATATGTGAGTTGTGCTGTGCTTATGTGAGGGTCACCAGCAAGCAAAATAAAGTTAAGATACTAATAAACAAGGTGTCTCAGGTGAGGAGTTACCAACTTTCACAGGGTGCTGTGTTGGTACTGGAGGCTGTCTGCTGTCATGTGCCTCACCCTCACTTTGAGAACCCACTGACCGCTACCCAGGACCACTGAGACCTGCAAGTGGCAAGAATTCGGCATGAGGAAAACTACATGCAATATTATTTACAAGCTCGCCAAGACTTGATTTTATTTTATTTTATTTAAACAGCAGTTTGGAGAACCTTTGAGCCATAGGCTCATTTACAAAGGTACCTTGTCACAAGTTGAAGTTACTGCTGTCCAGTTGTGTGTTCTCTCCACTCTCCAGGAGACTTGAAGTATCTGAATAAGGAACAGCACCCAGAATTTTGTCTTCACCTCACATCATCTAACAGGACATTTTTACCTGGGACAGGTGCACAATGAACGAAGTAATGGACTTATATATAGTTTTCCTCATGCCGCTATTTTGTGACGTATGTCTGCTGTAAGCTGAGGCTCAGTAGGTGTAACTGTAACTCTAGTAGTACAATCATTTGTCAATGCAAAATTCTTGCCACTTGCAGGTCTCAGTGGTCAGTAGGTTTACAAGGACAATACCAGGAGAGCTCCCATTTTTTTGGGGGGGGGGTTGAGCCTCAAAAGACATTTGTTCCATGAAGTGAGGCACATGACAGCAGACCACCTCCAGTACTACTAGTGCTAACACAGACCCCGTATCCCTTTTGCAGGATTCCAAAATCAGTTGTGAAAGTTGGTAATTCCTCATCTGAGACATCTTGTTTATTAGTATCTTCTTAACTTTATTTTGCTTGCTGCTTGCTTGCTTTTACCTGTCACAAGGGAGGCCCACAGGAAGGAGGCAGAGGATGCCACAAGGAAAGGAAGCAGCTCCTGGTGGGGGACTCAATTATTAGGGGGATAGAACTGGGGGGAGCGGGAAAACTAAAGTAAAGCGCCTGCCTGGTGCCATGGCTTGTAGGGACAGGAAGCTCATCCTCAGGATCACGAGAACAGCTGCACGGGAGTCTGAGCTGGATGTCATTGTCCACCTAGGGACAAATGACTTGGCTCAACATGAGCTTAGAGCAGTGTAGAAGGACTTTGTAGAACTGGGGAGAAGCCTAAGACAAGTAGCACACACAGTATCCTTCTCAGAGGTGCTGCCTGTAAATGGCATGAGTGAGGCAAGGGTACTTTGCACCATGCAGTTTAATGAGTGGTTGAAAAAATGGTGTGGACCACAGGGGTTTGGCTTCATTGGGGACATGGGTTCCACCTGGAGGGACACAAGCCTATACTGGCAGGATGGTCTGCCTGTCCAGGAAGGGAACAAGTATTTTGAGCAATCAGTTTAAATGCTTCATTGGCAAGCTTTTAAACTAGTCAAGGGGGGAGGCACTGATAAGCAGCAGAAAAATCCCAGCCTCTCCCTACAAAACAGGGTACTAAATGGGAAAAAGACAGAGGTAGAAAGGTCAGTGGGGGATGCTGCACCAGAAAGTAAAGCCATCAAAAAATGGAGAGCAATGAGTACCAATGCCCGTAGTCTGAGTAACAAGCTTCCTGAATTAGTGGCCTTGATGGAGGAGGAACATCTGGATATCGTGGCAGTCACAGAAACATGGTACACAAAACCATGACTGGGATGTAAACATACCAGGATACACTATCTACAGGAGGGACAGGGAGGGTAAAAGAGGAGGAGGAGTAGTTCTTTACATAAGGGAAGGAATCAAAGCAACAGAACAAAAGGGTAAACAGGAGGAGAAGAAGCACTGTGGGTAAATTTGGAGACCGGCAATGGCACCACAATCCACACAGGGGTTATATACAGACCCTTCTCAGGGGGAGGAAATGGACAAGGAAATGATAGAAAGTATACTTAGAATGGCAGAAAAAGGGGAGATATTGCTGATGGGTGATCTGAATATGCCAGATAACTGGAGTGCAGTTGCAGCAGCCACTTCTAAGAGTGGGGTTATTCTAGATGCCTACAGGGGCATGCCTTAGACAGCTAGTATTGGAGCCCACTCAGAGGGAACAATCTTAGACCCGGTTCTCTCAAATGGAGATGAAGAGAGGATCAGAGATGTAGAACTGGGTAGCCATCTGGGAACTAGCGACCACCAAACAGTATGGTTCACAATAAACACAGCAATAGAGTCAAGCCATACAAGACAAAGGTACTGGATTTTAGGAGGCTGACTTTGTCAAAATGGGTGAGTGCCTAAGAATGCACTAGCAAATGGGCAGGAAGGAGGGTGGAAGAACAATGGGGAATAATAAAACTGCCATCACAGAGGTAACAAGCCTTTGTGTAAAGCAAATAAACAAAATGAAACGAGGTAAGAAACCACTATGGTTCTCAAAGGAAGTGGCAGTGAAGGTTCAAGAGAAAAAGAAAGCATTCAAGAAGTACAAGGAATCACAGAAGGAACAGGACAGAGAACTGTATCAGTTAAAGCAAAAGGAAGCTGGGAAGGCAGTCAGAACAGCAAAGGCCCAAACCGAGGAAAAGATAGCCAACTCAGTTAAGAACTGGGATAAAACCTTTATAGGTACATCAGGGAGTGAAGTAAGACCAAGGAGGATAGTGAGGCTTAGTAAAGGGAGGAGGGTGGGCAGAGGTGACTGTGAAAAGGCAGAGATACTAAACAAATATTTTGCTCAGTATTTACAAAGGAAGAGGGGAAGTACCTAAAACAAACAGTAGAAACACTCTGGATACAGAAGTTGATACCAGCCATTTACAGAAGAAAGGGTTCTGAAAGAACTCTTAAAACTGAAGGTGGACAAAGCAATGGGGCCTGATGGGATTCATCCCAGAATTCTAAAGAACTAAGGGTAGAACTAGTGACACCACTGACTACCCTCTTTAACAAATCATGGGAGGATGGGGTGGTACCCGAGGACTGGAGGAGGGCAGATGTGATTCCCTTCACAAAAGTGGGAGCAAGGCAGAAGCAGGAAACTACAGACCTGTTAGTTTAACCTCAGTGGTAGGGAAAATGATGGAATCACTTCTGAAGGAAAGAATTGTTGAGTATCTAGAGGCCAGAGGGCACAGGACCCAAGGCAGCATGGATTCACAGCGGGAAGGTCATGCCAGACAAATCTGATAGATTTCTTTGACTGGGTGACCAAAGTAGTTGATCAGGGAGGGCTGTGGACATGGCCTACCTAGACTTGCAAGGCATTTGACACAGTCCCACACAAGATTAATACACAGTTAGCCAGCCTGGGGTGGGTCCCAAGATGACAGCCTGGGTAAGGAATGGCTGGAGAATAGGACACAGAGGTATTAGTAAATGGAGTCCACTCTGAAAAAAGGGGTTAGTAGTGGGGACACTGAGGTTCAGTATTAGACTTCTCTCAATGTCTTTATAAGCGACATTGCAGAGGACTGGAAGAAAAGTATGTCTCTTTGCAGATGACACAAAGATCTGCAACAGAGTTGATGCACAAGGTGGAGTGGAAAGGATGAGAAGGGACTTGGCAAGATTAGAGGAATGGTCAAATGTATGGCAGCTTAGATTCAATGCTAAGAAGTGCAAGGTAATGCACCTGGGAAACAAAACCAGGGAAGAGTACACGATGGGGGTGAGATACTAACAACAACAAAAATGGAAAGGGACCTGGAGGTAGTCATATCAGATGACCTAAAGGTGGGAAAGCAATGTGAGAGGGCAGCAAGGAGGGATGGGGGATACTGGGATGCATAGGAAGAGGCATCACCAGTAGAAACAGGAAGTTATTATTCCTCTGTACAGACAGCTAGTGAGACCCCATCTGGAGTACTGCATGCAGTTCTGGAGACCCAATCTCCACAAAGACATAGAGAGGATGGAAGCTGTACAGAGGAGGGCAACTAAAATGGTGCAGGGTCTGCACCGAAGACATATGAAGAGACTTGAGAGCTTAATATGCATAGCCTCGAGGAAAGGAGGAGAGGGGAGACATGATAGAAACTTTCAAGTACCTCAAGGGAATCAACAAAGTCCAAGAGGGTAGCATCTTTCAAAAAGAGTGTGCAAGAACAAGGGCACAATTTGAAAATAGAAGGGGGCGGCTCAGAGGTAATTTAAAGGAAGTATTTTTCACAGAGGGTTGTGGATGTGAATGGCCTTCCAGAGGAGGTTGTGGAGTCAAAAACAGTGATGGAATTCAAGCATGCATGGGACAGTCATAAGGCAATTCTAGGGGGTGGGGTAGGAAGAAGTAAGCTGCTGGTTAACTAGGACCTGCAGCTTATCCAACAGGTAGGGAAATGGGCAGACTGGGTGGGCCAAGCGGTCCTTATCTGCCGTCAAATTCTATGTTTCTGTGTTTCTATGAGTGACCCCCATATAAGAACACCCAGGTAGCAACTGGTAGCGCAACGTTAAAATATGTGGTTATAGACTAAGTCTATGCTAAAGTACTACAGGTGAAGAAACCACTGCACCACTACATTCGATGATTAGTACTGTAGCACAAGGCAGCTCTTATGAAGGTATGTGGTGGGAGTGGGACACAACAGAACTGAACTCAGAATAAATGAAGAAGCCTTGAACATACTGTATCCTGTATGTCACTTTGCATGTTGGCATTGCTGTGATTATGTGCATGCTTGCAGTTTGCTGAGCACTGTTTATTTTTCCCCTTAAATTTACCTTTGCATCACAGACTGATGTTCTTTCTCCCCGGGAAGCACACCCACACTACTTGCATCTTATGTTAGTGGTGATTTTGTTTATAGAAACCCTCGGTTTCATAATTTTTTTTTTATTTTGTTATGACCTAAAGGTGGACAAGCAATGTGAGGAAGGCAGTAAGGAGGGCTGGGGGATACTGGGATGCATAGGAAGAGGCATCAGCAGTAGAAAACAGGAAGTTTTTATCCCTCTGTACAGACAGTTGGTGAGACCAAATCTGGAGCACTGCATGCAGTTCTAGAGACCCCATCTCAGCAAAGACATAGACAGGATGGAGGCTGTCCAGAAGAGGATAACCAAAATGGTAAAGGGTCTGCACCAGAAGACATACAAAAAGAGACTAAAGGAGCTTAATATGTATACCCTTGAGGAAAGGAAGGAGAGTGAGGACATGAGAGAAACTTTCAAATACCTCAAGGGAATCAACAAAGTCCAAGAGGGTAGCATCTTTCAGAAAAAGAGATGTGCAAGAACAAGAGGGCACAATTTGAAGAAAGAGGGGGGACAGCTCAGAGGTACTGTGAGGAAGTATTTTTCAGGGATAGGGTTGTGGAAGCATGGAACTGCCTACCTGAGGAGGTC
This sequence comes from Neoceratodus forsteri, assembly GCA_016271365.2. Taxonomy (NCBI): domain Eukaryota; kingdom Metazoa; phylum Chordata; order Ceratodontiformes; family Ceratodontidae; genus Neoceratodus; species Neoceratodus forsteri. The sequence continues at coordinate 981,371,881 of CM028131.1, read as the reverse complement.
ATGGAATCAAAAACAGTGGGGGAATTCAAGAATGCATGGGACAGACATAAGGTAATTCTAGTGGGGGAGGAAGAAGTAGGCTATTGGTTAACTAGGATCTGCAGCTTATCCATTAGGTACGAAAATGGGCAGACTAGGTGGGCCAAGTGGTCTTTATCTGCCATCAAATTAAGTGTTAAATTATATGATCACCCCTTGTGACTTTTCATGGCTTCACAAGTCTTCTTAGTTTTCAGGCCAGTTCCATGTAGAGACCTAGAGTAAAAGAGAGAAAGAGAGACAGAAATATTAGAAAATAAGTATACATCAGGAGCAAATTCAAACATAATTATCTTTTCTCTTTTCACAAATGGCTTTAAATCCCTTGATTATTTAGCCCATCTGATTTGGCAGTTTGTACCTGTAAATCCACTGACTTTCTTTTGCAGTGACAAATTGACTCTATCTCCCCCATATCTGGGTGATGGCACAAATTAATTTCCTATAAATGTCATACCACTCGGGTCTGATGCATGTTTGTTTAGGAAATGTACCCCTACTGGTGTATCCTTCGTTTTAGTTATTATAGACCTCACATGCTCTTCTATCCTTATTTTGAGGTTTTGAGTAGTGTGTCCTATGTGCAATATTTTACATGGTCACCAGAGCACATAGACTACAAACATCATATCACATGTTATACACTCCCGTACGTCAAATTTAAGATCTGGTTTTCCTGGGTGTACCAGCAATTTACCTCTTCTACAGTTTTCACAAATGTTACATCTTTGCCGATTGAAACAACCTCCTGTTCACTTTGGTAACCATGAAATGTTAAAAGACAAAGAACCTCTGTGCAAAACACTGAGGCAAGGGTTACCAAAGGACATTTGGCTGGGAAGCCAAGTTTCAAGAAAATACAAAATCACACATGCCCCCACAATGCAAAGCATCATGGGCTGCATATGCAAATCACCACAGAATGTTATACTGGTCCAACTTTAAGTAGAATTGCATGGTGCCGAAACCCTCTCACACAGTTTGCAAGGGTGCTAACAGAAGACATAGACACGTATTTAGTCCTACCAAGGACTCATCAGTATACCTCTGTCTGTTTGACACCCCAGTGGAATGCTTTCCATAGGTAGCCTGTTCTGGACCAGTTTGTATTTGAGATTACAGCCTCTGCTAAGAGTGACACTAGGTTTGGGTCCTACAGATTCTGCCACCAGGGGATCCCCTATGTGAATGGGCCAATTTTTGTGGATGATATTACCTACCTTGACAGACCAGTTGTTGAATTCAGTGATAAATGATATAGGTCCTTTATTGTTCAAGCCCTACTTTCTGTCTATTAATAAATCATCCCTATTTTTAAGGTAGTCCCTATTTATGGAGTCATCTAGTATCTCCTCTGAATATCCCTGTTTAGAAATCTAAGTTGAAGTTCTATGGCTTCTTCAAAAAATGTACTATCCTCAGAGCAATTCACAGAGCCCTAAAATTGGCTGCTTATTCTAAGAATATTTTCGGACCTTGAGTGTGTACTTGTCTCTCAACACTGAATTGGTAGCTGCCTGTTTCCTAAAACATTTAGTGGCAACATTTTGCACATTACTATCGGTCTACTTAGTGTATGGTCCAAAAATGTATACTGTTTCTATCTGATGTAAATGTAAATCTTAAATTCAAATAATTAATCTGAAGCCATTCCGTAAAGGACTTAATTTCACTTTTGTCTCCCTAGAGACACAAATAACATTATCTATAAAGTGGTGCCATTTTAGGATGTTATGGAAATAAGGATTAACTTCAGCATTGAATGCATACATTTTCCAATATCCTAAATGAAGGTTCACATATGCCAGGGCCATAGATACAGGCCTTCAAGTATGCACTACTGCCACTTGACAGTGCTGCATACTGAAGGTAGAATGTATTTTCAAACTCAAAGTAATTATGAGTTAGTATGAACTCAAGAGCAGTTAAAATGAACTCAGTTGGCATATCTGCTTTTCAGATTCTTTCTAGAAAGTATTTATATGCCTTCAGCCCATCCTATATGTTGTGCTGACGTGTAAATGGCTTCAATGTCAGTACTTAGCCATATCATACCCTTGTCCCATTCCAAATCCAAGAACTAAGTACATCAGCAGTATCTTTTACATATGAACCCAGGTTGGTAACACTTTTCTGTAGGAAACAGTCAACAAAGTGTCCTAAATCCTGTGTAAGGGACTCTACCCCAGATATTATAGGTCTCGCAGGTGGATTTTACATATTTTTGTGGATTTCAAGGAGGATATACAAACAGGCTGTAATTAGATGTTCTTCCCAAATAAACTAATGTTTGTTCTCTAAAATCTGACCTTGTGCAACAGTGTGTTGTAGTAACACATAGAGATCTCTCTTAAATTTACTTAGGGGTTGCCTGGTAGTTTCTTATAGTTGTTATCATTTAACAAAGAAAGTGCTATGTTTTTTGAAATACCACCATGGCAGCAGAGTGAAAGAAACTGTACACAGTCAGTGGAACAGTTCTAATTGTTTCATTGTGGGTATTCAGGGCATGCAGCACTGAGGTTAGCTGACTCAGATACTTGTCCTTTTCAAAAGAACTGGCTGAGTTGCACATCTACGTGCAGGAAATAAGGGAGAACTGAGCTTGTCAGCACAGGACTGGAGAGCTGACAGGGCATAGCAATCAAGCAGTTATAGCAGCAAGTGGCAGCTGGTGAACAATGAGCTAACTGGACCACCTACAGTGCAGTGAGGGAATGGAAAGCTTTAGAGGGGGCTATATAGTACTTCCCACCCATCCGTCCCAACCACCTGCCCACCCAGGTGTTGCTCAATATATAAACAGCAACACTGATTAACAGGGTGAACCTCCTGCAGTAGCAGGAAGTGGAAATCAGAGTTTTTCCCTCCTACTAAAAAGGGACAATGGCATTCTGTTACCAATAAGTAAAAAAAAAAAAAAAGAGGGCAGATATTGTGATTAGCCCACCGTGAGGGAATGGAAAGCTATAGAAGGTTAGTAGCTGACAACTCACTCACCCATGGACCAGCACTGAGAGAGCCTCAATTGCCATTGGTAGCCACAAGGAACACTGCAGAGGGAAGCACAATCTTGCAGGGGACTGGACTCTCTACACTTTGTGAATTCATCAAACAAAGTGGGGATGTTTGACATGGGATTAGTAAACTGCAAAGATTGTGGGGTACTCATCTCCAGGGTGCATTTCTGGAGGGTGGGACATTGCCCCATATATAGAGACCCGTGTTTTTCTTAAATAAGAAATAACAAGAAATAACAAGAATTCAAAGTATAAAAAGAAATAATAAGAAATTCAAGGTATAACAAGAAATTCAAGGTATAACAAGAAATAACAAGAAATTCAACATAAAAAAGAATAAAACAGAAAACACATGAATAAAGTGAAAATATGTTTTTTTTGGAGGCAAAAACTAAATAAATGCTTACAGCAGTTGTTGTTTAGGCTTCATTAGTTACCACAGAGCTGGTCCACAAGGAAGCGACAGCAGAATTGATTCATTCACAAAACCTTTCAAGACCATAGCATAATGCTGTTTAATACAATGTAGTATACTAAGAATGTGATTTCTAGTGTGTATAATGTCATTTTAAGGTAGTTTATGAATGTAAATGTAATAACAAGAAATAAAACTACATTTTCAATGAATAAAAAGAAATATCAAGGAATTGCAGAAAAAGAAAAAGAAAAAGAAAAAAGAAAAAGAATTTCATGAATCTCTATATGCAAGAGGATAAATGAGCTGGAATCCAGGTGGAGGAAGCCTGGGGGGAAATATCCAAAATGAGTCATCAACTACATTCGGGCCCACCCACGCTCCCTCAGAGGTCCACTAGCCCAGGGGACTAGAGGGTAGTGGGTAGAAGAGGTGGGAAAGTAAAAAAGATCAACCAGGAGAGTACGCCTCTGACCACCCCCATACAGATGGCAAACCATTTTGAGCCCCTAGTGGAGGGACAGGAGTCAGTCCCTGTCAGGAAGGATGATAATCCTGTCAGTGGGACAAAGAAAAAAGGGGATTCAGCATCTGGTGAAAGTTCAAAGAAGGAGGTGACGGTTATGTGCCTTCCTGTTGCCTCAGCAAAGATAGACATCAAGCGCATACGGAAAATGATGGACAGAGTGGAGGAGGATCTGGCAGTACTAGTTCACATGGGAACAAATGAGGTGGAGGATGCCAAACAGAGCTTCCAGAAGCTAGCAGATAGGCTCTCAGCAGGATCAGCATCCCTGTCCTTCTCAGAGGTCCCATCTGTGTGGTGCAGGTACTGGAGCAAGAAGAAAATCAGACAAACTGAAATAGAGAAATTCAATGGATGGCTAATGGAATTGTGTCAGTTGAAGGGCTTCCACTTTATTGGATCCTGGGGGAATTTCTGAGAGAGATGGCTCTTCAGATGGGACTGACTTCATCTCACAAAAGAGGGATTAAGGGCACTGGCACAGAAGTTTGAAGTTTACTTGGACCATTTAAACTGAGTGGGGTGCTTGGGTAACCACCAAGATCTGGGAACAGGTGGCATGCCAAGCTGACTCTCCCCCAAAAAGGAAAACGAGGAGGAGACTAAAAAGTTCCATACAGGTAAAATTTAGGGAGGAGCGTGAGGGGGAACAGGTGACACAGGACTGTATGGGAGAGGCAGCTGGGAGAAAGGTGGAAATGCTAACAGCCAGTAGAAAGTGCACTACAGGCTCCTGGTGGGGAGTCTGCCTCAATGGCAGATCTTGGGCAACAAAATAAGGGAACTCCAAGCTCTGGTGGCAGATGCTAATATTGACCTTGTGACTATTACAGAGACCTAGGCCACAGGTAACAATGACTAGGACCTCGCAATACAAGGCTATATATTATTCAGGAGGGATAGAAGAGTGGAAAAGGGTGTTGGGGGTGGCCTTCTGTGTGAAGGAAAACATTGAGGTGGCAGAAGATGTAAGTGCCAAGATCTGCAGAGAGGATATAGAGTCACTATGGATACAGATAACCAATGCATCAGGAAGAAAAGTGCACATGGGGTAATACACAAGCTCAGCACCTCTAGGGCAGGGAAGAAAAGACAAATAGCTGAGGCAATAAAAGAGGATAGTTAGGAAGGGAGGACTTATATACATGAGGACATTGCATGTGAGGAAATTACGATAGAAAAAGCTCACTTGAACTTTATGGTTGTTACTTCCTTATAACAGTCCCAAAATTATATTAGGACTAATATAGCCCCTCCATAACACAAAACCGATATGGCTATAATACAAATTCTTGCGATCTCGATCCAACTAATAGGATTTTATGAACAGGGGACAATTTACCTATTATGACTACGAAATAGTACAGGTTCATGTCCTTGAGAGACAATATATTGATGTTATAGACCATGGGAATTAGAACAGTTGGTACCGGAAAATACTAGGGAAGTAATATTTTGGATTTAATATTTACTAATATGGGGCTCAATTAATTTAGTTGCGATTAGTACCCCTTGGGAACAGCAATCATAGTTCAGTTCTGTTTAAAGTAAGTGAAATCACGATCCCTCAAACCCACTGAACCACCACCAAATTGAACTTTCGTAAAAGCTGAATTCCATAAAATGAAAAATAATCTCCTTTGCTGGGATTGGAGATTAGAATTTTTAAATAAACCAGTACAGACTATGTGGGATTCTTTAAAAATTAAGATTAAGACACTAACCTCAGATTACATTTCTGTCACCTTTAAATATAATATTAATAAAACAAAAAAACCTGTCTGGCTCTCTGCCACTATCAAAAAATTAATCAATAAAAAAAACAGGTTATATAAGAAATTAAAACTATCCAAATCAGTAAAAGATATATACCGAATATAAAGACTGCCTCAGGAAAATTAAAGTGAACATTAGAAAGCTAAAGCTCAGTGTGAGGTGGATCTTGCTGAGAAGGGTACAAGATAATAAAAAGCTTTTTTCTTATATTAATAACAAGAGGAAGGTTCAAAGTAACACTGGGCCATTCACTACTGAGACAGGACTTACCACAACAAATAAAAGAACATCCAGAATAAATACTTTTGCTAGGTATATAATACAAATGATATTGATTCATACAGAAGTCTAGTCCTTCCATACCTGGTACTATTTTATTAAACCCTGATATTGTCCATAAATATTTGGTTGACCTTAATGTTAATAAATCCCTGGACCAGATGGAATGTACCTAGGGTTCTGAAAGAATTGCAGATGAGTTGGTACTGCCAATTACTTATATTTTCCAGGCCTCTATTAATCCTGGGTTGGTCCCAATGACTGGAAATTAGCTAATAGTGTCCCTATATTAAAAAAGGACCTAGAACTTTACCTGAAAAACTTTAGACCCATTAGTTTGACCTCGACATTAGGAAAGATAATGGAAGGTTTAATTAAAGACTTACTATCAGAACATCTTGGTAATAATAATATGATTGATCCCTCACAACATGGGTTCACAAAAGCTAGATCATGCCAGACTAATTTACTGGCATTTTATGAAAAGGTCAATAGGAACTAATTTGCAAGGCCTTCAATAAACTGCCTCACAAACATTTATTGTCTGTACTAGAAGGCATTAATCTTAATAGCAATATTTGTAATTGGGTCTTGAATTGGCTCTGGGATAGAAGGCAGAGAGTGGTTATCAATGAGGAATTTTCCGCCTGGGCTTTTGTTTTCACTGGAGTCCCCCAGGGTTCAGTATTGAGGCCTAGTCTATTTAATATATACATCACTTCATTAAAAATTAATAACCGTAATATTTGGATGTATAAATTTGCGGACGATTGTAGGTTGGGGTCAGTAGTTAAAGATGCTGAACATAAGGCTACCTTACAACATGCCCTGGACTCAATACTTGAATGGACAAACCTAAATAAACTGGTATTAAATATAGTCAAATGTAAGGTTATGCACCTAGGTAAAAATAATAAAGAAGAGACATATCTACTGGACAGTACCCCCTTGGGGAACGTGAAAGAGGAAAGAGATTTGGGGATTACAGTCACTAATGATCTAAAGTTTAGATCACATTGCAGGATTCAACTTAGAAAGCAACCCAAAATTTAAATTGCATACTTAAAACACATAGCACTAGCAGAGATAGGAAGGTACTAATTCCACTCTGTAGTACTCTGGTTAGACCACACTTAGAGTATTGTGTTCAGGTATGGTCACCACAAAAAAAGGGAAGACAGTAAATCCTTAGAAAGGGTGCTGAGAAAATTAACAAAACAAATTAAGGGATTAAAGAACAAAAGCTATTATGAGAGATTGGTCAGCCTACATCTATTTTCCTTATATTATCGTAGATTAAGAGGAAATCTTTGTTTATTTTACGAAATTATGAAGGATTAAGTCCTTCTGGATGAATTGGGTCTTATACATAATTTAGGTAGGACTAGTACCCCAAAGCATAAAAAACAACTATATCAGCAAACCTGGAACCATCATTTTCAAAAACATGGGTACAGTTGTAGAATAGTTGGAGTATGGAATGATCTTCCATCAAACATTCTTGATAGTACTACCATGAATGAGTTTAAGATCGGGTTGGATCATCACTTTGGTAATAATATATTTTTATTTTAAATTATGGATAGGCAAGCCTTATGGGATAGGATTATATCTTCAGGCTTGCTCATACCTATGAAACCTATGAAATGACATTGACTCTAAAATCAGTACAGCAAGTGTACATCTCTCTGCAGATGACACAGTACTCTACGCTGCTAGGCCTACCCCTGAGCTTGCATGTGCAGAGCTACAGCACAAATTCAATATCCTTCAACATACAGTAATCTAATACAGTTGAAATTGCTGCTCAAGGGCAATATAACAAAAGTTATGTTCTCTTCCCCCATGCTCAAGCTAACTCACGGAGCACCAACTTGCAGTTACTGACCATTTTAGGGGAACCACTCGAAGCGGTGGATAATTTCAGGTATTTGGAATTTTGGCTCAATTGTTAACTCTCTTTCTTGATGCATATTGATGAACTATCTAAAAAATTAAAACAGAGATTAGGCCTTTTCTACCTCATCAAACATGTACTCAACACTGAGGCTGAACTAAGATTGGTTCAAACCACATTTCTCTCTCTTGTGGACTCGCTGACCTTCTATACAGCCACTGCCCCAAAACTACCTTAACCTAGCTAGGTACCTTGTATGACAGAGCATTAAGATTCATTACTCAGGTCCCTTATAATAGCCCCCACTGCTCGCTCTACACGCAATTAGGCTGGTCCTCACTTAACACTAGCAGGTGGAGAAATGTCTCCCTCTGGGTCTACAGAGCCATTACAAATAAACGTCCCCCCTACATCACCGACCTCTTCAAATGTACTACCAGCATTTATTCTCTTAGAAGATACACCTATATCCACAAGATAAGAACTCATTGTGGAGCTTCATCCATAAGCCATGCCCTTCCCACATTATGGAATACCCTTCAAAAATTGTTAAAACTTACTCAAATAATTGGAATGTTCACATTTAAATCTCTGCTAAGACACTCACTGTAGGAAACTTGCAGCTGGTATCCCTAATCTGAATTGCATCTTCAAACAACCTGTACTATATTTTGTCTTCAGCACTTATCTTCCTACTCTGGTTGGACATTGCTACCACTGTAGTAGCCTCCACCAGTTGTGCCCTTTTGAACTCCTACCCTTACATGCTCCCCTCTCTGCCCGTTCCTCTCTCCCTTCTCTCCGCACCCTAATTGAATGCTTTTGCCCCTGTATCCCCTCCCCACTGATCCTTATATTTACTCACTCCTTCCCCCCTCAGACCCCCACTATTGTCCTTCTATGTCCCTCCTAGAGTACCAGAATATCTTTACTGTACCTGTCCTTGTCTTCCAAATCTTGAATTATGCCATTAGATACTCCTTATGTGACATAGCATTGTCTTTCATGTGTAAAATACATTGCCACTGTTTTGTGTATGTGTTTTTATGTGATTTTGCCTTGTAACTGCAATTTGATTGTATTTTGCCTTACATGTGCCCTCCCAGGACTACCTTGTAAATGAACTCACTCAATGGTGTTTTTTTCCTGGTTAAATAAAAAATTGAATTGAACTGAATAATGCACAATATCAGAAAGTGTCAGGGATGCTCAGTTTTAGAATATGGCTTGATCATGCAATTTTGGAATGTGGCAATGACACACTTTGAGAATGCAGTGGGCATGTGCAATTTTGGAATATGGCGGGATGCGCATTTTCAAAATGTGACAAGGAACAGAAATTTAGGAATGTGGCTGTAACATGCAATTTCAGAATGTTTTAGTGGCATGGTTTGATCCTTGCCAAGATGGCTGCTTTGGTCCATTGGTCCTCTCCCCTCTGCCTAAATCTGTCAGCATCCTTCCTTCTTCACATGTCTGTGCACTCATCGGTTTGCCTCACCGCTGTGCTCAGTGTTGCCATTATTATTTCCTCCAAACTCTATCTATGGAGATTTCAGCTTGTCTCTGCTTGTTTACAGACCTCGGGCAACAGTTCATTGAAGAAATGTTTGCTAAATTGCTCCAAGAAATTGTGGAAACCAAAGTCTCTTCTCTTCTATCTGCACAAGCTCCCACACAACTGGACAGCAGGCAGCAGCAGAGAGGAAGGTTGACTCCCACAGCGTGGCTTTGCAAGAACTCCATGCTTCTCCCTGGGAACAAAATCATCTGATCCACCAACTGCAGAACAAAGTGGATGATCTGGAGAACCAGAGTCAATGGAACAAGCCTACATTTTGTAGGATTCCCAGAAGGTGTTGAGCTACACACCAGTCTCCTTTCTGCAGCATGCACTCCCCAGTATCCAGTTCACAGGTGACCAGCCCCTTGAAATAGAATGGGTACACCACTCCCTGGCACTGGTGCCACACCCTGGTGAGTGCCTACAGCTGTTGGCTAAATTCCTGAATTTTTCTACAAAGGAAATTATCTTAAGGAGGGTGAGAAAACTGGGTCTTCTGAGCATCTCCACTGGCAAAATCACCAGATCAAGATTTTTTAAGACTTTTCAAAGAAGTTAGACAACCAAAGGTGGGCTTATACGGAGGTGAGAAGGCTCATGCATAGAATCTGGCTGCAGAATTGGCTTGCAATTTTCCCTCCATTACCTGGCTATCATGTGGGTGGTGCACAATAGGATCCCATTGCTCTTTTCCACCCCAGGCTCTCTTATGTACTTTCTGGGAAGTATTGGCTCCAGGAACTTTGGACCCCACCATGATTCTCTGGATATAGTGCCTTCCTCCACTAACCATATGGACACTGGTGTCCCTCCACATCCTGAACTGTGGAGCCCTGCTGATGCCAGATCTGAGACCTGGACATTTCCACCAAGGTCCCACAAGAGACAGCACACTCAGCAGCACCTTATGAGGGATCATCTGACACAGTCGCACTGGTACCAGAGCAATAGTTGCAAAGAAGTGGATGCCTGCAACGGCTCTACAGATGGCACCCAGATCCTTTGCACTCTGAATCATTCTTTACCACCTTGTCCTCAATCTCCATGGCCAGATTCACTGCCAGAGCAGGATCCATCTCCCTGGGGTTTCACCTCTGCAACCCTCCACTCAGATGTTGCACCCCCCCCAGAGAAGCCTCAGAATATGTGGGCTGCTATTGTCTCTGAATCACAGCCCAGCCCTCTCTCTCTCCTGTACCAAGCCCTCAAATGCAAACTGCAGAGCCTTCTATATCACCTCTAGATCCATCCTCTCTACCACACCAGTCTCAGCACCAGAACCTGGTTGTCGAAGCTTTCTTGACAGGTACTGTGCTCTGCTTCTTGTTTGTTGCCCCCCCATGCTGCTCCTTCTTTCCATCTCTTCATCAGGTATGCAAGCTACTTTGCCTGATTTTGGGGGTGCTATTGTCCACTCTTCCTTCTAGGCTTGTCTATACCAGTACTATGTCTGTGTTTCATGGATGTAGCTCCAGCTGGTTTTCTGTTTCCCTTCATTCAGCTCCATGGCTTGTTTGTCCACAAAGCTCCAGTGATCAATCCAGCTCTCTTCTACTGTGATTTTCTCATCTGGCTCTGTATTCTGTGACAGCTGCTGTACTCACATATGTACTGTGGCAGCAATCAGAACTACACTGTCCCTTGCCAGCTTTTTTGGAAACTTACCTTGGCACTGTATGCTACCTCATGGTTACTATATCTGTGATCTGCTGCTGTTTTTGTCTGGGACCACTTCCAACTTGGACTGCTGGTATAACTAGTGGGGTTGCCCTATTGATGGAGAGGAGGGTGTTCTGTCTTTATCTTCCCCCCGTGTTGCTGCTTACAATGGACAAGGACTGCTCTGTGCAGTTCTGGGGACATCCGTTTGTTGTTTGAGAGTACTCTTAAGCATTTCTACAGGGGTGGGAAGTTTTTTGCTGTGCTTTGGTTCCTTATTGACTGACATGCTGTTACCTTTGACTGCTAGATACTTTGTCATATTATGTTTGGTCACATGCCTCTTCCTACTTAGTTACTGTTTACCGTAAGTTGTCTGGTTTTGTCATATGGCTTTTTTGGGACCTCTAGTGACCTGTCGCCTTACATCATTACCCCCAAGCAGATTTCACCACTCTAATATTGCACCACATAGGTCAGTATCATAGGACCCCTCACACCCTGAGGCCTTTTTCAACCATTCTGCAACTCTGCAACAGAGTAGATGATCCAGATGGGGTGGACAGAATGAGAAGAGATCTGGATAAACTAGCAAAATGGTCAGAAGAGTGGCAACTGGGATTTAATGCAAAGAAGTGCAAGATCATGCACATAGGGAAGAGAAACCCTGAAGCCACCTATAGGCTGGGAGGGGAGTTGCTAGCAGTCACAAAGGAAGAAAGAGACTTGGGCATCATCATCACTGATGACCTGAAATCATCCAAGCAGACCTCTAAAGCAGTAAGTAAGGCTAGGGAGTGTTAGGGTGTATTAGTAGGTGTATCACAAGTCATAAGAGGGATAATAATCCCTCTTTACAAGACACTGGTTAGGCCCCATCTGAGTACTGCGTGCAGTATTGGAGCCACACCTTCCAAGGACATTAACCAAATTGAGGGCAGTCAGAGAAGGGGCAACCAAAATGGTGCAGGGACTGCATCAGAAGACATGTGAGGGCAGATTAACAGAGCTCAATATGTACCCTTGAGCAGCGGAGGGGAGAGGTGATATGATCGAGGCATTCAAACACCTTAAGGGCATTAACAAGGTGAAAGAGTTTAACATGTTTAAATATAAGAAAAATAGCAGGACAAGAGGGCACAGCATGAGATTAGGGGGGGCAGATTAAGGGGGAATGTGAGGAAATTCTTTTTCACAGAAAGGGTGGTGGATGCATGGAATGGCCTACCTCAAGAAGTGATGGCTATGAATACAGTGCAGGGCTTCAAACAGGCATGGGATAGGCATAAGGGAGCAATACAAATGAGTATGAATAGATAGGCCACTGACAGAGCAAAGACCAATGGCACATTTATAAGGTAGAAAAAGAAATGGCAGACTAGATGGGCCTTCCGGTCCTTATCTGCCGTCAACTTCTATGTTTCTATGTTTCTATGTTTCTATCTTCTGCCAGGAGACTACATTTTCTACCTTGGCAGTCCATGGACTACCTGTATTTTTCCCTTTTCCCCTACTGTTTCAGGAGGGTTTTGACTTCATGACCCCTGGCCTCCTTTTCCCCTTAGCTGGTGCAGACCCCTTGCCTTCCTTGCAGCTATTGAGGGACCCCCTCTCTCCCTTTTTCTGTTCCTATCTTTGCCCTGTATCCTGATATGCAGCTTCCCTGTCATGGCAGGCTGACTGCATTATGTCTGCTCTCTTGGCAAACTGGAGCCTTTGCCATTATCTCTCATGGTGTGATTTTCAGTCTGCCCTCTTGAGGGAAGGGGCAATGTGGTGATCCACTTTTGTGTCTGGGCTCTAGTATAGCACTTCCCTGTGCTTGAGTTGTGTTCTTGTACTGCAATATACAGTTCCATCCACTCCTGTACTGGCTTCTTTTCTACTGCATTCATACCCTTGAGAAGCCCTATGAGGACCTTGGTCAGCTGCTTTGGACTGGTTCTTTTCCCATACTTCCCCATGATGGTATCTTTTGGGTATCTTTGTTTGGTTCTTATTGAGCTGTTATGGTTTCCTTGTGGTTTGTTCATGTTGCAAGTGTCAGTTGTCCTGGACCCAAGTGTCTTATTTTGCTCCCTATATACCTGGTCCTCCCCTCCTTACCTACCCTTTTGCATTCTCTGGGTTCCTTCCATTTATGGGCCTAGGATGCTCAAACCACTGTTTATCCATCTTAACTGGCTTTCATCACCCCTGGTCATGTACGGCCTGCTCCAATTTTTGGACCCCAGTTCCGAAAAACAGTACTATTCAAATCAGCAGAGAGACACACTCAAGCAAGTAGTTTTCAAGCAAAATGCACCATTTACTATTGTAAAATTCAGGTTACCAGTTGAGCAGTTCACCCAGTGTAGAATGGGCCTTTCTACACTGAATGAACTGCTCAACTGGTTACCTAAATTTTACAGGAATAAATTATACATTTTGCTGGAAAACTACCTGCTTGAGTGTGTCTTTCTGCTAAGTTGAGTAGCACTGTTTTTTCTGAACTAGAATTTGTCTCGGGCTGGCCGCCGGTTACAGCGTGCCACTTTCCATTCAAAGTGGAGGATACTAACTGTTTGGAACTATCCAGTTTCTGGGCCATGGGTGATGTGATCTGCTACATGTGAAATATTCACGGTTTGAATTCCATGATTAACCATAAACAAGTTTTATCCCACCTTAAGCGCCTTAAAACCACGGTTGCTTTTCTTGAGAAAATTAAGCTTCTTGACAATGACCACTGCCGTCTTCAATCTGACTGAGTGGGTTAAGCCTTGCGAGCTGCTGCCCCTAGCAAGAAATTCAGTGTGGCAATCCTTCTTCATAAATCCCTTCCCTGTGCCATCTCTACTGTGTGAAGTGACCCTCTAGGTCAGTGACTTTTGGCTCTTTTGACTACCTCAAAAGGCCCAGTTCTTCAAGGAATGGTGTATGCCCTGAACATTAATGATCCTGAATTTTTTAATCACTTTGCATAGAAGGTTCCTGATCTTCACATATGTGATACCTCCCTATTAATCTGTGGGGACTTCAATTTAGTTTTGGACCCACATCTTGATAGAAGTCACTCTGACTCTGAAGCCCGCATGAGGGATGCCCAAGCCGTTGCCCTATTTATGTTGGATCATGCTTTGGTTGACATTTGGCACCTTTTACACCCCCAAGACCAGGATTATTTCTGTCACTCAGTGGTCCACAATACTTGCAGTATAGCCACCTGGATTTCTGGTTAACATCCCCTCATGTTACACATGTTGCTATCAGTTCCACCACTATGCCCCTTATCCTTTCAGAACATGCCCCTTTGCAACTTCACTTTATCTGGGGTGAGGTTACCCCTAAATCTGCCACTTGGAGGCTCGACCCCCTGGTACTCCATGACCCCGATATCTTACCCTGGATTAAGGTGGAGACTGCCTCCTTTCTCCAACTCAACCAACCCCAGTACAGTTCTGATGGGAATATCTGTGAGACCTGGAAAATCATGATATGGGAGAAAATAATTATACAGCCCACAGTCAGTGATGATGCAAAGTTGAGCTTCACTGGCTGGAGATGGAACTAAAGGTAAAGATTCAAGATATAATGCCACTCCACACTCTGACCCACATTCTGCACTGCATTTGGATATTCTGAGGCTTTGGATGGAAATCAACAGGTTCCTCTCAAGGAAAGCAGAGATTGCTATTCTACACCTCGACATAAGTATTAGGAAGGTGGAAAGAAAGGCAGCAAGGTCCTGGCCTACCATTTACACAAGCAACAAGTGAAGTGACACATAACCAGCTTAAGAGACTCAATAGGGTGGTACAGACCTCTTCCAATTCTATTAACTCCATGATGTAACAATTTTATGTTATACTGTATTTGTCCCTCAGACCACCAGATCCCCACAGTGTTCAGAGTTTTCTCCTACCTGCAGCTGCCTAGCCTCACTGCTGAGCAGGCTGTGGCCTGGATTCACCCTCTCTGTCAATGAAGTTGGGATGCTTTTGCCTCCCTTAACTCTGGAAAATCCCCCCATGGGGATGGGTGTCTGGCAGAATTTTTTAAGCCACTTGCCCTCTTGATTTGCCCACTTCTCTGTGAGGTGTACAAAGAAAAAGGGCATGTTGGCTCCCTTCCTCCCACCACGTGTAAGGTGATTATCACAGTGCTGCCCAAGAAGAGCAAGGACCCCACCATGCCCTCGAGTTACCACCCTATATCTATCATTAATGTAGACAGCAAAATTTACACTAAAGCCCTCACCACCTTGCTGGACTCCCGGTTACCACAACTTGTACATCCTTCCCAAGTGGGCTTGGTCAAGGGCCAGTTAAGCTCAGATCACCTGCAGTCCTTAGTTGATCTTATCCATGTTGCCAAATCTTCCTCCATCCCTACTGCAGTGTTGGCCATTGATTTGAGAAAGCATTTGATTCAATCAGCTGGCAATATCTGCACCTTGACTTAGCCCACCTGGGACCTGGCCCCATTTGAGGTCCTGTATCCAAATTTTGTAATCTTCCCTATTGACCCAGGTCCTCACCAGTTGCTTACTCTTTCCCCTTTTTCCTGATGAAAGGCACTCAGCAGGCCTGCCAATGTCTCCTCTGCTTTTTGTCCAGATGATAGAAATGCTGGCGCCACCATTCACTAGCACGTGCAGATCAGGGGAGATTCTAGGGCCACAATGAGTACTCTACTACATTATATGCAGATGACTTGCTTGTCCTCTTGGGCAACTCTCATGCTTTGTTGCAACCTTGCTGACCCTCCTCTCCACTTCATTTTCTCTCTGGTCTCCAGGTGAGTCCATCAAAATGGAGGTTCTCCTTTAAATCCTCACTGACAGTCAGTTACCTTTGAACCATTTGGTCTTCCCTGGTCCCCTTAATCCATCTCATATCTGGGCATACAGGTCACCGCAGACCTTGCCAGAATATATGATGCCAAGCTCCCCCCCCTTTTGACAGAACTCAAAACAGATTGGGATTGATGGAAGGCCCAGCACCTTACACTCCTGGGCAAGATAACTGCTGTTAAAATAATTTTCATTCCCAAAATATTATATGTATTATCACACCTTCCTTTTAACATCCCTCCAAAATGGCTGTCCCTCCTGGACAAATATTTCAGCCACTTCTTGTGGGAGGGTGCCCAAACATGTTACAGTCAAGCTAGGCAATGTATCCACTGGTCAGGGGGGTTGCCTTCCTTGGAGGTACATACATTACAGTGGTTTTACTCTCCATTATCCCACTCTGCCCAATGGATCCACATTGAATGTCACTCAATCGGTGGGAAGGCTCTTACCTCACTAATATACTGCCCTCTTCCCAAACATTTAAAATCCCATCCTGTAATTACAACCCCTATCTCTTGCTGGTTTAAACTGAACAAATGGCTGGGCACTGATTCCAAACCCCTGGGCTGTGCCTCACTCTGGGATAATTCTCAAATCCAAATAGATACCCCATCCCCTCAATGGTCTCCTGGCAAAAAAGGGTAACTGATATATCCATGATATCCAAGTCCACAAAGAAGTTGCTATGACACAGTGGTGCAGGGCAGGTGCAGGAAAAGGGCAGCCAGACCCACAGCAATAAGAAAGTCCAAGTACTTGCACTCACTTGGACAATAAGCACACAAAGGCAGATCAAGGAATTCAATTCAGTAGCAATTTATTGTGCTTTAATATCAGTTGGACAATGCCAATACCCCAGCACTTCAGCACTAAGACTTTGTCAGGGGGTGTGGCTCAGACAATTACATACACTTGTTAAATTCCCCAAGCATTATGACATCATCATCATATGGTACAAACGAATTCAAAACTTCAAAGTAACTTATGTCAATTAAAGTAAAAGTTGTATACAAAAATGAATACAGAACATATCTACCTTCATTTAATATTTTTAGATACAGTTATCTTATTCTAATTTCATGTATGTCCTGTAATAACAATAAAGCATAAAACTAAAAAGCAAAAGGCAAAAGGTGTCAGTGCTTGTGATTAATATCTGAGGATCCACAATAAAGCACTGAAGGGAAAAATGGGAAATTGGAATAAGTAAGCGCATAGAAGAAAGAGAAATTGTAAGATTAGGTTCACTGTAGTGATCAATTTTTATGTTTGCTTGCACGCATGTGCAAGAAACATAGTGCCTTCATCGGAGATTTCGGAGGTGTGTCACCTCCTCCTCCAATTCAGTCAGTGGGCTGGCAGGCACGGCCCCTGTAAGCCAATGCATTTTGGAGCTGTCTATGACATGCTCCAAAATGCAGTGGCATACAGTTGAAAGGGGGAGCTACGCTTGAGTGAGCACCGATAAGATATCGGCTGCTCACGCGCAGCTTCCCCCCCCACGCACAGACAGACGGGCATGTCCCCGTACTGTACAGCCACTGGGGTGCCCAATCCCTGTAGGCTGAGCTGCGTCCACCCCCAGTTGCTGAGCTCGTCCCCCACCCCCGTTGTAGGTGCCACGCTGGGAGCCCACCCAGCGTGGCAAGCACTCAGTCCTTTGGCGGTGGGGGTGCCCAATCCCCGTCGGCTGAATGCCCCCAGTCCTTGTGCCATGCTGGGAGCCCACCCAGCATGGCAAGCATCCACGTCTTTTTTTTTTAAACCTGTAAAATAAAAACTGTCCCTTAGCGCGTCTCCCAGCGCCCCTCCCACAACCTGCACCCACCCACTGCGCCCAGCCTCCCCACCCCCTCTCACCCATACTTACCTCCGGACTCAGCGCGGCGATCTCCGGTGGACCAGAACACGTCTGCACTCTTCAAAGCCGACCCTTGAACTGAAGAAATGCGGTAAGCTGTATAATGGGTTACATAGGGGGTTTCAACTTTGCATATCTGGGCATTTTGGTAATTTTGCAAATTTTCAACATGGGGTTTGGGACCCCTTCTCATGAATTATGTCACTGTCATGGCGTTATTCGGGCTGGAGGGTGATTTCGCGGTGACTGCGAAATCACCCTTAGGCCTGAATACTGCCATGACAGTGATATCGTCATGAGAAGGAAATCCGTTAGTAATTGGTATCACTAAAAATGACTGTTTCTGGTGTGCTGCTCAGTTCCTCATGGCTCATAAGTTCATGAAATTTCAATATTTTCACTCCAGATTTTCAACATTGCCATTTTACCACACCTTCTTATGAGTAGTATAGCTGTCATTTTTCACATCTCACCCAAAATGTGTTTCCGCCCATGTAGTGCAGAATGGCGCAGTCGGTGTGCGAAATCAATGTACGGGACAAATTAAGAAAATCACAGTGACACTGTTCATGAGCAGAGGTCTTAAAATGGCTATGTTGAAAATTTGGTGAAAAAATTCCTAAAAATGACTGTTTTTCGAGCGTGCATTGCGCAGTTCCTGTGCACACTCGTAAGTTCGCGATGTTTAATATTTTCACTCCAGATTTTCAACATTGCCATTTTACCACACCTTCTTATGAGTAGTATAGCTGTCATTTTTCACATCTCACCCAAAACGTGTTTCCGCCCATGTAGCGCACAATGGCACAGTCGGTGTGCGAAATCAATGTACGGGACAAATTAAGAAAGTCACAGTGGCACCGTTCATGAGCAAAGGTCTTAAAATGGCTATGTTGAAAATTTGGTGAAAAAATTCTAAAATGACTGTTTTCACGAAGGTTACTGCATGCAGTTCTCCTACACACTAATGAGTTCGCGAATTTTCAATATTTTCACTCCAGATTTTCAACATTGCCATTTACCACACCTCCTTATGAGCAGTATAGCTGTCATTTTCACATCTTGCCCAAAATGTGTTTCCACCCATGTAGTGCACAATGGCAGTATGTGCAAAATCAATGTATGGGACACATTAAGAAAATCACAGTGACACTGTTCATGAGCAGAGGTCTTAAAATGGCTATGTTGAAAATTTGGTGAAAAAATTCTAAAAATGACTGTTTACGAGAGTGCTGCGCAGTTCCTATGCATGCTCGTAGTTTGCAAATTTAATATTTTCACTCTAGATTTTCAACATTGCCATTTTCACTTCCTTATGAACAGTACAGCTGCCATTTTCATATGTCACCCAAAATGTGTTTCGCACATGTAGTGCACAATGGTGCTGTTGGTGTGTAAAGCAATGTTTAGGACAGATTAAGAAAATCACAGTTACACTGTTCATGAGCAGGGGTCTTAAAATGGCTATGTTGAAAATTTGGTGACAAAAGTCCATAAAATGACTGTGTTACGAGTGAGCAATGCGCAGTTCCATGCACCCTCATAAGTTCATGACTTTGTAATATTTTCAGTCAGATTTTCACCAGTGGCATTTTTCACACTTCCTTATGAACAGTACAGCTGTCATTTTTCAACATGGCTGAAGTGTGTTTCACACTTTCAGCGCTGAGATGCATGGTCACTGTGGGAAATCATTGTTTGGCACAGATAAAGAAAATCACAGTGACACTGTTCATGATAGGAGGCACCAAAATGCCTGAGTTGACAATCTGCTGTAAAATATCCCCAACCTAATTATATTAGGTGTGTTACACAGTTTCTATGTACGCCATGACTTCACCATTTTTAAATATTTTACTGCAGATTTGCACATTGCCATTTTACACCTCCCCATGAACAGTACAGCTGTCATTTTACATCCTGTTCGAATGTTTTTGCACCTGTGGTGCTAAATGCAATCGCTGTGCATAAGCAACTTTCGGCTAACAAACTGATATTCCCCCTGTTCATGAGGTGGGGTCACAAAAAACATGTTGAAAATTTGGAGTGAAAATACCAATGAATGCCTGAGGTATTAGGGTTTCAAACCATAACGCCCAACCCTGTAGAGAATGACAGGCATCAGGGGTGTGACTTGGGATTCTTGCCTGTAATGCTCATACCATTCCACACCCTGCAGCCAGTGAGAGGCATCGAGGTATGCCTTGGACTCTTCAGCCCCAAAGTTCACCCCATTCTCCTATATCGCACCCATCTCACCGCATTTCCTAATGAAATGGGGTGCGCATAAGGGCTAAAGACCCCAAGGAACACCGTGACACTTGTCAGTGTCTGCAGGGTGGGGTGTGGTGAAATGGCGAGGCCATTATGCCTGATGACCCAAATGCACACCCCAGTGCCTGTCACTCTCTGCAGGGTGGTGGTGGGGTTGGCTTCAGTTCAGTACTTCACTGCCATTCCTATTACACAGCTCTGTAACTTCTACATTACCACTGCCAATACCAGCAAGCAAACATTCGCATTGACAAATGCTTGTTATCTGTGCAGTTAGCTAGGTGAAGAAAGAAACTGTGAATTGGGGGGAGTGGCTTAGAGAGAAGAAAGTCAGGTGTTTGTATTTAAAAACTGAACTTGATAGCTTGTGGCAGAGAACAGCAAGAGGAAGGAGCTGCTCTACAACTTTACTTAGACTGTATTGCCCTCATCCATCCCTCCACCCCCCCACCCATAGCCAATTCTTCTTTTATTGGTACAGGACTTGACTGACAACAGGAACTTCCTGTTTGGGAGCAGAAAGGAAGTGATCACAGAGGCACAAAAGATGCACCATCCTAGAAGGAAAAGAGTAGCTCTCCATCCACCCCCCCCCAACTGCTGTAGGTCTGACTCTAAGCAAGTAAGAAGGAGACTACAGAGGTATATAGGAACTTACTGTCCCAGAACAGGAGGATCAGGAGTTTTAAGGGCACAGAGGGAGTAGGAAACTAGGGAAAAAAAAATTATATAAAAAAAAAATTAAGAGAGAGAGGAAAGAGTAAGTATGCAAAACAGCAGTTAGGGCCACAAATAAAACATGATGGGAGTGGTGCAGTGCAGTGGCTATGGAGCAGCAGTCTTCTGGGAGACATTCTGGAGGATGTGGTGTTGTTGTCCCACCTGCAGGCACCTCTCTGGGCTGAGGGAAGAGATTGCTTATCTCCAAGCTGAGTTGGCCAGGATTTGAGGAACCTCCTTTCCTACCCAGGGATCACCAGGGCCACCGCCACTGACTCAGAGGTTGCCAAGAAAGAGGAGTGGTTGGATGACAGTGGACTAAGGGAGTGTGAAGGTCGTGGAGCAGAGGTGCATCCATCCAGTTGTACCTCTTTACAATTCGTATACCATTTTGGCAGAGTGTGGTTCTTCTATAGAAGCATCCACATTGGAGATCAAGGAGGATGTTGGGAACCTCCACAAAGGAGACCAGAGGAGGATGTCATGGGACTCCACAGGGGAAGGAAACAAATCCTGGTGGGGGACTCCATTGTTAGCAGGGTAGAACTGGGGGAGGAAGGGGAGAGGGAGGTAAGGTATCTGCCTGGTGACATGGCTTGGAGGAACAGGAGTGAATCCTCAGGATCATGGAGCAACTGCATGGAGGAGGAGCTGATGTCATCGCTCCACCTAGGGACAAAATGACCTGGCTGGGAAAGGGATCAGAGCAGTGCAGGAGGAAGTTTGTGGAGTTGGGAGGGCCTTAAACAAGTAGCACGAATGGTAACCTTTTCGGAGGCACTGCCTGTCTATGGTATGGGTGAGGCTGAGGTGCTTTGCACCATGTGACTCAATCAGTGGTTGAAAAACTGGTGCAAAGCTCAGGGTTTTGGCTTCATTGTGGACTGGGGGTCCACCTTGAGGGATGCAGGCCTATACTGGTGCGATGGTCTGCATCTGTCTAGGAGGGGAACCAGAATACTAGGTGATATGTTTAAATGCTTCATTGGCAATCATTTAAACTAGCCAAGGGGGGTGGCACTGAAAAGGAGAAGGGGAAATCCTAGCCCCCCCAAAAAATCAGTGTAGTTAGTTAGGTAAACACCAAGATAGAGAAGTCGATAGGGAGAAGGGCAGGGGTAAATGGAGAAAAAGACAAAGACAGTAAGGACAGGGATGGGGCAAGAAGGGGTAAGGCCATGAAAAAATGGAGGGTAATGAGTACCAATGCCCATAGTCTAGGTAACAAGCTCCCTGAACTTGTGGCCTTGATGGAAGAGGGATGTCTGGATATTGTGGCAGTCACAGAATTATGGAACACAGAGAACCATGACTGGGATGTCAACATACCAGGGTACACAATCTATAGGAGAGACAGGAAGGGTAAAAGAGGAGGACGAGTAGCTCTCTATGTAAGGGAAGGGATCAGAGTAAACAGGGAGGAGAGGAGGCACTATGGGTCACCCTGGAGACTGGAAATGGCACCACAGTCTGCACAGGGTTGTATATAGATCCCCGTCTCAGGGGAAGAAATGGACAAGGAAATTATAGAAGGCATCCTTAGGATGGCAGAGAAAGGAGAGATATTGCTGATGGGAGACCTGAATATGCCAGATGTTAAATGGAGCACCTGTGCTGGAGCCACATCCAAGATCAGGGCCATTCCGATGCCCTACAGGGGCATGCCTCAGATAGCTAGTGTTGGACTTGGTACTCTCAAATGGGGATGGAGAGGATCTCAGATCTAGAAGTGGGTAGCCATCTGGGAACAAGTGACCATCAAACAGTGTGATTCATGATAAACTCAGCTGTAGAGTCAAGCCATACAAAAGTGAAGGTACTGGACTTCAGAAGGCTGATTTTGTCAAACTGGAGAGTGCCTCAGAAAAGCACTAGCAAACAGGCAAGAAGAAGGGTGGAGCAACAATGGGAAACATCAAAACTGGCATCACAGAGGCAACAAGCCTTTGTGTGAAGCACATAAATCAAAACAAAAGAAAAAAACACTATGGTACTCAAAAGAGGTGGCGGGGAAGGTTAGAGAGAAAAAGACAGCATTCAAGAATTATTAGGAAACACTGAAGAAGCCAGACAGATAACTGTACCAGTTAAAGCAGAAGGAAGCAGGGAAGACAATCAGAATAGCAAAGGCCCGAATCCAGTCAATAGAAGTACTCTGGATAGGGGGGTTGATTATCAGTCCTTTCACAGAAGAAAGGGTTCTGAAAGAACTAAAACTGAAGGTGGGCAAAGCAATGGGGACTGATGGGATTCACCCCAGAATTCTGAAAGAACTAAGGGGAGACTAGTAACACTATTGACTACCTTTTTTAACAAATCATGGGAGGATGGTGTGGTACCTGAGGACTGGAGGAAGGCAGATGTGATTCCCTTCAAAACATGGGAGCAAGACAGAGGCAGGAAACTACTGACCTGTCAGTTTGACCTCAGTGGTAGGGAAAATGATGGAATCACTTCTGAAGGAAAGAACTGTTGAGTGCATAGAGGCAGTGGGGAACATGACCCAAGGCAGCATGGATTCACAGCTGGAAGGTCATGTCAGATGAATCTAATTGATTTCTTTGACTGGGTGACCAAAGTAGATCAGGAGGGGCTGTGGACATTGCCTACCTAGACTTTAGCAAGGCATTTGACACAGTCCCACACAAAAGATTAATAAACAAATTAGCCAGGCAGGGGGTGGGACCCAGGGTGGTAACCTGGGTAAAACATTGGCTGGACAACAGGATGCAGAAGGTAACAGTAAATGGAGTCCACAGTGAAGAAAGTGGGGTTACTATTGGGGTACCGCAGGGTTCAGTACTGGGTCCAGTCCTTTTTAATGTCTTTATAAGTGACATTGTAGAGGGACTGGAAGGAAAAGTATGCCTCTTTGTAGATGCACAAAGATCTGCAACAGGGTTGATACACAAGGTGGGGTGTAAAGGATGAGAAGGGACTTGGCCCCAGTGGTGGCACTCTTTGAAAACAATTATACCCATGCTCATCTGTACATTGTTGAAATGACACCTTTCCTTGTTTTTACTGTCCAAGAAACTGATCCCTTAATACAAAAACAAGGAGTTGGCTATGTCCTCCAACCCCCCTTTTCACTTGAAGTGAGGAACGTGATTATCGGTTTGTATCAGATGCACTCATGATGTTGTTAAACAGTAATCAACTGTATGTAAAAACTTGTTTATATGTTTTGAATGCATGCTTTCTTAAATATGTTTACAGTGCTTTATGGTAATTTAAGTAAGCCTAGTTATCAGTCCTGTAGTACACAATATACCCAGATTAATACTTTCTATTTAAGGGTCCATGCCAAGCTTATATAAACTTCATGTAGACCCCATAATAAAGGGTATACCCCCTACCTTGACGGTATGATATAATTTTACCTGACTGTTACTGCAGTAAATACACCACATTAATGTATTATACAGTAGTGGAATAGCCTGTAGTAAAATTATCTGGTGAAAGTATCTCAGAAATAATCAATAAAAATCCAGCAACCAAATATGTTGCTGAGTGTTTTTATTGAAAACATAACACCTGAACTGCCTGGTTCGGGTGTCATTCACACACCTGTTCACACACCACACACCGCACGCCAGGACCACACACCCAGACTGCACTTAAGGAGATAGGAAATGATTTACAGAAATTTGCAAGTAATAAATAAATAACACATACCAAGCAGTGGTCTCAGTATGTGTTTTTGATTGTTGTAGAAGTGCAAAATGCAGATTTATGTGCTGCCCTGTTAATAGTAAAGGCTGGCATCAGCACCTGGGCCACATGGGCATGTGCCCGAGGCCCTGACACCAGAAAGGGGCCCACGGGGCAGGGGGATCACAAAAAAACCCAGTGTCCTCCAAAGTGATGCACACTCTGAATCTGCTCTATCATTTGTTCTGAGTGAGACAGACAGAATTAAAATTTGTTTAAGCTACCAGCAGGCAAGCAATCCAGGGCAGCCACAGCATCTGTTGTCCCTGTGCAACTGATGAGACAGACTGAGCAAGCGAGCGCGATACTGCCTGAACCGTCCCTTCTGTCACTATGTGTTTGTTGCTTACTTGCTCTGTGATGCTGCTGCCAAGAGTCGGACCCATTCAGAATCTTTGTGTATCCTGACCTTAGTCCAGACCAGTCCAGCTTTTCCTTCCTGCAGGATCATCATCTGCCCCCACCCCGATTGCCCAACATGCCACATCAAGCATCATCTGCATCTGGAATTGGAAGATGAGCAGAGTTGTTTTAGCTCATTGTGTGCGGTGCAGCTCTCTGGGCTTCTGCTCTGCTACCAGAGACCGACCTTATTTGCTTGTCAAGCAGTGAAGCAGCAGAGGCAGTGATGAGCCCCTGGAGCCCTAGATATTATTGCATTTTAGTCCAGTCCAAGTGGAGACAGAGAGCAGAGGGGCATGCCAGAGAGGGCAGTGAGGGCAAATATGAATGATATGGGGAAAGGCGGAATGGGAACCAAACCAGCAACCAAAAACCCTGCCTGTTTGTTTCCAGCCCCACCAGTTGCCCAGTGGCCCCACTCCAGGCTAGTCTGCATAAACCCTAAAACCCAGCCCAGAGACTGATTTGTTTTTTAAAATTAAATCCAAAATAACCACTCTGAAGTTTCAGTCCCATCCCAATTGGTGATGTTGCTCATTTGCTGGACAGGACAGAGTCACTGAAAAAAAATAGTTGATTGTAAGACAAAAAGACAGTCGGACATTGATATTAATTTTTTTAAAACAGTCAGATTCTGATTGGATGGTGTTGCAGGCTTGCTTGCAGTTGCAGCTGTCTCTTTGTCAGTCAGAGGCTTGTTCCTTCAAAACTTGAATGTCTCCATTCCAGCATATCTGATGCATCTGAATGTCAAACATTAAAACAGTGAATTCTTCTTCTACTCAAGGTCGAGACCAACCCCATTCTGTCTCGAGAATTTATAGTGAATTACAGAGAATAGACGATGGCCTACCTTCTAATGTTAGCCCATACTGGAGACAGAAACTAGAGATGGCAGTGGATAGTAGAGACTGGGGACGGATATGGGTTAACATTCATAAATACATTAGACAAGACAGGTATAAACTACAGCATTTTAACATTATGCATAACCTTTACTATACTCCAGCTAGGCTCTACAAGATGGGCAAGTTATCATCACCTAATTGTAATAGGTGTTTAACTAAAGAAGGGGATCTGTACCATGTTTTGTGGGAGTGTCACGTGATACAGCCCTTTGGAGGGCAATCTGTGCCTCATTGCCATCAATATTAGACCTGGAGCTTTCTTCACACCGAAATCTGTTTGTTAAACAACTTCCCTAGAGGCGAGACCAGGCAAAGAGGTTATACATGACTATCATATCAACCATGGCCAAGGCGGTTATCCTTAGACATTGGAAGCACGCCTCCGCTCCATCAAACCTAGAATGGCATAAAGAAATTATATTGGCTTTATAGCTAGAGCAACACATAGCCAGAATGTACAACAGGATCCAATCATATAGCTCCAAATGGGGCCTGCTGGATGCAGTCCTAGCCTGTTGGCAAGTTTAACCTCCTTGGCCGCTGGTAATGTCCTGCTATTAGATGTATCTTCTCTTTTTTTTTTCTTTTCTAGTGCCCTTTTGTTTCTCCTCTAGAATAAGTACATATAAAATGTTTCAATGTAACTGTAGATGCTGCTGGGGATGGGGTAGCTGGTGGAATGAGCGGTGGGTAGTTTCTTTTCTTTTTTTTCTCTTATAAGATTACTTGGTTAATGTGTCATGTTACCTGTTTTGACTCTTATTTCAGTCAGTTGCTATTAGCATGTATGCTCGATAATGGCTTGTCTGACTTTTAACTATTAGATTGAACAGAATGACACTTTTCGTGGTAATATCAATATCCTAATAAAGTAAATTGAATTAAAAAAAAAAAGAATCTCCCACTGCTGCAGCTCTGCTGTGACATCATCTGCTGGGGATTCTGCATTTGTAGTGTTAAACAGAAAACGCTCAACTTGAAAGTCTGCAGAATCAGTCTGACACAATCTACTACACAGTAGTAAACAGTAAGTAAAAATGTTTTGCACACAAAGTGAAAACAGTTTTACTTTAAATGTTATGCATAATTATGTTAAGGATAATTGCAGAATAGATTATGTTGATAGTTTTAAGTTATACTAGTTAGTTAGAGATGAATGATAAGGACTGTAACATTGTATGGTTACACTCCACTAAGCATTAAAGTGAATTCCCAACCTTTTGAAAAAAAAAAAAAACATTAAAACAGTACCCCCTCCACTCATTTACTCATATATTAGACAAAAGGATGGCGATTGCTACACCATGTGAATGAATAGTCCCCAGCAACTGGCAATAAAACAATTAATTTGTTATAATAATAATGGTACTGTTTTCTTTTATTCATGTAGTTAATACAATACATATTTTTTTAGAGCACTAGAGCTGTCAGTGACTGCTCTATTGTTCTGAAAAAAAATTGTTTTTTATTATGTCATTATTATTCTAACAAATTAATTAATTGCTCTATTGTCAATTGCTGGGAAGTGGGAACAACTCGGGGAACAACTATTCATTCACATAGACAGTAGCAAGCAGAGTTTGGGTAATTTGTGTGTTGTTTAATTTGACTTTGACAATCATGTAGACACTGTACTGAACAAAGAAGTTTAAGTTCTGAAGGAACAAATGCAGTCTGATAAGACAGTTGAAAGCAAGACTGCAACATCATTCAATAAGCTAAATCTGACTGCTTAAAAAAATATCTTCACTCGCCACTCCAATCTCAGGTGGTTAGGTGGCACTGGACTGGTTGAAACCAGTTGAATTCATGCTGCAGACAGCAGTATTTTATTTTATTTCAGAAGGACTTATTGCCTAGATGGCATCCAGACAGGAATAGAATAAATACAAAAGATAAGTATCCTCTGATCTGCAAGCTGCAGTCCAAATTCATTTTAGTTTTACAAACACACACAGACAGGTGGCGTGCAGCGTGGGGGGAGGGGCTGTATATCAATATCACCAAATTCAATTTTAAAAATTAACATAAAAAGCATGTGCTTGGTCTGGATGTGGATGGTGGTGATAAATAATGTTCACAGTCTTCTCTTTTCAGCCGGGCTTTTCAGACTGACTGTTGTTGCTTCAGTCTGCTGCTGCTGCTGAGCCATGCTAGTCTAGCTAGCACAAAGTGAAAATCGAGTGCCTGACATAAAACCTCTACCAATTTGACAAGCTTCATTTTCAATTGGGAGTCAGCACCTGCCAATCTGAGAAGGGGCACATCACTGACTCTGATTTTAGACTGCCGCAGTGTGCGTGCTGGACTAGCAATGGTTTAAAACAACTGCTCCATGACATAATCAGAGTCCTGCTAGCCCTATAAGTAACACCAGAATTAAGCAAGTATGACCCTTCCATCAAACACACTTGGCTGGCCATACAAATCACTTAGATTTCAGAGGTGCTTGAGGCTTATGCCCAGGGCTTATGATAAAAAAAGAACATCAAAAAAAGAGATGCCGGTGAACCATGGCCCCGCAAACCACCTCCTTGCCCGCCTCCTTGTCTGTGTCTTCTTGGCAGCCTATGTGATGAGTTACTTGGGTGAACTGGCAGATGGTGATCAGAATCTAATCTCTTTTATCTTGTCTGTCTCCCCTTCTTTCTTCATTTATTCACTGCCAAAGTGCCTAAGCAGCTGGGCTACGGAGTCTGAAATGGGGTACACAGTCCAGCCCAGCTCTTCACTAACAAAAAAACATAATAAAACTGAGGATGTCCAAGAGGATTTCTATAAATGAAATTGCCACTCAAATGATATGTGAGTTGTGTGCGTGTGCTTATGTGAGGGGTCACTCAGCAAGCAAAATAAAGTTAAGATACTAATAAACAAGGTGTCTCAGGTGAGGAGTTACCAACTTTCACAGGGTGCTGTGTTGGTACTGGAGGCTGTCTGCTGTCATGTGCCTCACCCTCACTTTGAGAACCCACTGACCGCTACCCAGGACCACTGAGACCTGCAAGTGGCAAGAATTCGGCATGAGGAAAACTACATGCAATATTATTTACAAGCTCGCCAAGACTTGATTTTATTTTATTTTATTTAAACAGCAGTTTGGAGAACCTTTGAGCCATAGGCTCATTTACAAAGGTACCTTGTCACAAGTTGAAGTTACTGCTGTCCAGTTGTGTGTTCTCTCCACTCTCCAGGAGACTTGAAGTATCTGAATAAGACAGCCCGAATTTTGTCTTCACCTCACATCATCTAACAGGACATTTTACCTGGGACAGGTGCACAATGAACGAAGTAATGGACTTATATATAGTTTTCCTCATGCCGCTATTTTGTGACGTATGTCTGCTGTAAGCTGAGGCTCAGTAGGTGTAACTGTAACTCTAGTAGTACAATCATTTGTCAATGCAAAATTCTTGCCACTTGCAGGTCTCAGTGGTCAGTAGGTTTACAAGGACAATACCAGGAGAGCTCCCATTTTTTTGGGGGGGGGGTTGAGCCTCAAAAGACATTTGTTCCATGAAGTGAGGCACATGACAGCAGACCACCTCAGTACTACTAGTGCTAACACAGACCCGTATCCCTTTGCAGGATTCCAAAATCAGTTGTGAAAGTTGGTAATTCCTCATCTGAGACATCTTGTTTATTAGTATCTTCTTAACTTTATTTTGCTTGCTGCTTGCTTGCTTTACCTGTACAAGGGAGGCCCACAGGAAGAGGCAGAGGATGCCACAAGGAAAGGAAGCAGCTCCTGGTGGGGACTCCAATTATTAGGGGGATAGAACTGGGGGGAGCGGGGAAAACTAAAGTAAAGCGCCTGCCTGGTGCCATGGCTTGTAGGGACAGGAAGCTCATCCTCAGGATCACGAGAACAGCTGCACGGGAGTCTGAGCTGGATGTCATTGTCCACCTAGGGACAAATGACTTGGCTCAACATGAGCTAGAGCAGTGTAGAAGGACTTTGTAGAACTGGGAGAAGCCTAAGACAAGTAGCACACACAGTATCCTTCTCAGAGGTGCTGCCTGTAAATGGCATGAGTGAGGCAAGGGTACTTTGCACCATGCAGTTTAATGAGTGGTTGAAAAATGGTGTGGACCACAGGGGTTTGGCTTCATTGGGACATGGGTTCCACCTGGAGGGACACAAGCCTATACTGGCAGGATGGTCTGCCTGTCCAGGAAGGGAACAAGTATTTTGAGCAATCAGTTTAAATGCTTCATTGGCAAGCTTTTAAACTAGTCAAGGGGGGAGGCACTGATAAGCAGCAGAAAAATCCCAGCCTCTCCCTACAAAACAGGGTACTAAATGGGAAAAAGACAGAGGTAGAAAGGTCAGTGGGGGATGCTGCAACAGAAAGTAAAGCCATCAAAAAATGGAGAGCAATGAGTACCAATGCCCGTAGTCTGAGTAACAAGCTTCCTGAATTAGTGGCCTTGATGGAGGAGGAACATCTGGATATCGTGGCAGTCACAGAAACATGGTACACACAAAACCATGACTGGGATGTAAACATACCAGGATACACTATCTACAGGAGGGACAGGGAGGGTAAAAGAGAGGAGGAGTAGTTCTTTACATAAGGGAAGGAATCAAAGCAACAGAACAAAAGGGTAAACAGGGAGGAGAAGAAGCACTGTGGGTAAATTTGGAGACCGGCAATGGCACCACAATCCGCACAGGGGTTGTATACAGACCCCCTTCTCAGGGGGAGGAAATGGACAAGGAAATGATATAAAGTATACTTAGTATGGCAGAAAAAGGGGAGATATTGCTGATGGGTGATCTGAATATGCCAGATGTTAACTGGAGTGCAGTTGCAGCAGCCACTTCTAAGAGTGGGGTTATTCTAGATGCCCTACAGGGGGCATGCCTTAGACAGCTAGTATTGGAGCCCACTCAAGAGGGAACAATCTTAGACCCGGTTCTCTCAAATGGAGATGAAGAGAGGATCAGAGATGTAGAACTGGGTAGCCATCTGGGAACTAGCGACCACCAAACAGTATGGTTCACAATAAACACAGCAATAGAGTCAAGCCATACAAAGACAAAGGTACTGGATTTTAGGAGGGCTGACTTTGTCAAAATGGGTGAGTGCCTAAGAATGCACTAGCAAATGGGCAGGAAGGAGGGTGGAAGAACAATGGGGAATAATAAAACTGCCATCACAGAGGTAACAAGCCTTTGTGTAAAGCAAATAAACAAAATGAAACGAGGTAAGAAACCACTATGGTTCTCAAAGGAAGTGGCAGTGAAGGTTCAAGAGAAAAAGAAAGCATTCAAGAAGTACAAGGAATCACAGAAGGAACAGGACAGAGAACTGTATCAGTTAAAGCAAAAGGAAGCTGGGAAGGCAGTCAGAACAGCAAAGGCCCAAACCGAGGAAAAGATAGCCAACTCAGTTAAGAACTGGGATAAAACCTTTTATAGGTACATCAGGGAGTGAAGTAAGACCAAGGAGGGATAGTGAGGCTTAGTAAAGGGAGGGAGGGTGGGCAGAGGTGACTGTGAAAGGCAGAGATACTAAACAAATATTTTGCTCAGTATTTACAAAGGAAGAGGGGAAGTACCTAAAACAAACAGTAGAAACACTCTGGATACAGAAGTTGATACCAGCCATTTACAGAAGAAAGGGTTCTGAAAGAACTCTTAAAACTGAAGGTGGACAAAGCAATGGGCCTGATGGGATTCATCCCAGAATTCTAAAGAACTAAGGGTAGAACTAGTGACACCACTGACTACCCTCTTTAACAAATCATGGGAGGATGGGGTGGTACCCGAGGACTGGAGGAGGGCAGATGTGATTCCCTTCACAAAAGTGGGAGCAAGGCAGAAGCAGGAAACTACAGACCTGTTAGTTTAACCTCAGTGGTAGGGAAAATGATGGAATCACTTCTGAAGGAAAGAATTGTTGAGTATCTAGAGGCCAGAGGGCACAGGACCCAAGGCAGCATGGATTCACAGCGGGAAGGTCATGCCAGACAAATCTGATAGATTTCTTTGACTGGGTGACCAAAGTAGTTGATCAGGGAGGGCTGTGGACATGGCCTACCTAGACTTGCAAGGCATTTGACACAGTCCCACACAAGATTAATACACAGTTAGCCAGCCTGGGGTGGGTCCCAAGATGACAGCCTGGGTAAAATTGGCTGGAGAATAGGACACAGAGAGTATTAGTAAATGGAGTCCACCTCTGAAAAAAAGGGGGTTAGTAGTGGGGGGCACCGAGGGTTCAGTATTAGACTACCTCTCAATGTCTTTATAAGTCGACATTGCAGAGGACTGGAAGGAAAAGTATGTCTCTTTGCAGATGACACAAAGATCTGCAACAGAGTTGATGCACAAGGTGGAGTGGAAAGGATGAGAAGGGACTTGGCAAGATTAGAGGAATGGTCAAATGTATGGCAGCTTAGATTCAATGCTAAGAAGTGCAAGGTAATGCACCTGGGAAACAAAAACCCAGGGGAAGAGTACACGATGGGGGGTGAGATACTAACAACAACAAAAATGGAAAGGGACCTGGAGGTAGTCATATCAGATGACCTAAAGGTGGGAAAGCAATGTGAGAGGGCAGCAAGGAGGGATGGGGGGATACTGGGATGCATAGGAAGAGGCATCACCAGTAGAAAACAGGAAGTTATTATTCCTCTGTACAGACAGCTAGTGAGACCCCATCTGGAGTACTGCATGCAGTTCTGGAGACCCAATCTCCGCAAAGACATAGAGAGGATGGAAGCTGTACAGAGGAGGGCAACTAAAATGGTGCAGGGTCTGCACCGGAAGACATATGAAGAGAGACTTAAGGAGCTTAATATGCATAGCCTCGAGGAAAGGAGGGAGAGGGGAGACATGATAGAAACTTTCAAGTACCTCAAGGGAATCAACAAAGTCCAAGAGGGTAGCATCTTTCAAAAAGAGGTGTGCAAGAACAAGGGCACAATTTGAAAATAGAAGGGGGCGGCTCAGAGTAATTTAAGGAAGTATTTTTCACAGAGGGTTGTGGATGTGGGAACGCCTTCAAGAGGAGTTGTGGAGTCAAAAACAGTGATGGAATTCAAGCATGCATGGGACAGTCATAAGGCAATTCTAGGGGGGTGGTAGGAAGAAGTAAGCTGCTGGTTAACTAGGACCTGCAGCTTATCCTCAAATAGAGAAATGGGCAGACTGGGTGGGCCAAGCGGTCCTTATCTGCCGTCAATTCCTATGTTTCTGTGTTTCTATGAGTGACCCCATATAAGAACACCCAGGTAGCAACTGGTAGCGCAACGTTAAAATATGTGGTTATAGACTAAGTCTATGCTAAAGTACTACAGGTGAAGAAACCATGCACCACTACATTCGATGATTAGTACTGTAGCACAAGGCAGCTCTTATGAAGGTATGTGGTGAGGGAGACAACAGAACTGAACTCAGAATAAATGAAGAAGCCTTGAACATACTGTATCCTGTATGTCACTTTGCATGTTGGCATTGCTGTGATTATGTGCATGCTTGCAGTTTGCTGAGCACTGTTTATTTTTCCCTTAAATTTACCTTTGCATCACAGACTGATGTTCTTTCTCCCCGGGAAGCACACCCACACTACTTGCATCTTATGTTAGTGGTGATTTTGTTTATAGAAACCCTCGGTTTCATAATTTTTTTTTTATTTTGTTATGACCTAAAGGTGGACAAGCAATGTGAGAAGGCAGTAAGGAGGGCTGGGGGGATACTGGGATGCATAGGAAGAGGCATCAGCAGTAGAAAACAGGAAGTTTTTATCCCTCTGTACAGACAGTTGGTGAGACCAAATCTGGAGCACTGCATGCAGTTCTAGAGACCCCATCTCAGCAAAGACATAGACAGGATGGAGGCTGTCCAGAAGAGGATAACCAAAATGGTAAAGGGTCTGCACCAGAAGACATACAAAAGAGACTAAAGGAGCTTAATATGTATACCCTGAGGAAAGGAAGGAGAGTGAGGACATGAGAGAAACTTTCAAATACCTCAAGGGAATCAACAAAGTCCAAGAGGGTAGCATCTTTCAGAAAAAGAGATGTGCAAGAACAAGAGGGCACAATTTGAAGAAAGAGGGGGGACAGCTCAGAGGTACTGTGAGGAAGTATTTTTCAGGGATAGGGTTGTGGAAGCATGGAACTGCCTACCTGAGGAGGTCATGGAATCAAAAACAGTGGGAGAATTCAAGAATGCATGGGACAGACATAAGGTAATTCTAGTGGGGAGGAAGAAGTAGGCTATTGGTTAACTAGGATCTGCAGCTTATCCATTAGAGTACGAAAATGGGCAGACTAGGTGGGCCAAGTGGTCTTTATCTGCCATCAAATTAAGTGTTAAATTATATGATCACCTTGTGACTTTTCATGGCTTCACAAGTCTTCTTAGTTTTCAGGCCAGTTCCATGTAGAGACCTAGAGTAAAAGAGAGAAAGAGAGACAGAAATATTAGAAAATAAGTATACATCAGGAGCAAATTCAAACATAATTATCTTTTTCTCTTTTTCACAAATGGCTTTAAATCCCGCTGATTATTTAGCCCATCTGATTTGGCAGTTTGTACCCTGTAAATCCACTGACTTTCTTTTTGCAGTGACAAATTGACTCTATCTCCCCCATATCTGGGTGATGGCACAAATTAATTTCCTATAAATGTCATACCACTCGGGTCTGATGCATGTTTGTTTAGGAAATGTACCCCTACTGGTGTATCCTTCGTTTTAGTTATTATAGACCTCACATGCTCTTCTATCCTTATTTTGAGGTTTTGAGTAGTGTGTCCTATGTGCAATATTTTACATGGTCACCAGAGCACATAGACTACAAACATCATATCACATGTTATACACTCCCGTACGTCAAATTTAAGATCTGGTTTTCCTGGGTGTACCAGCAATTTACCTCTTCTACAGTTTTCACAAATGTTACATCTTTGCCGATTGAAACAACCTCCTGTTCACTTTGGTAACCATGAAATGTTTAAAAGACAAAGAACCTCTGTGTGCAAACACTGAGGCAAGGGTTACCCCAAAGGACATTTGGCTGGGAAGCCAAGTTTCAAGAAAATACAAAATCACACATGCCCCCACAATGCAAAGCATCATGGGCTGCATATGCAAATCACCACAGAATGTTATGCTGGTCCAACTTTAAGTAGAATTGCATGGTGCCGAAACGCCTCTCACACAGTTTGCAAAGGGTGCTAACAGAAGACATAGACACGTATTTCGTCCTACCAGGACTCATCAGTATGCCTCGTCTGTTTGACACCCCAGTGGAATGCTTTCCATAGGTAGCCTGTTCTGGACCAGTTTGTATTTGAGATTACAGCCTCTGCTAAGAGTGACACTAGGTTTGGGTCCTACAGATTCTGCCACCAGGGGATCCCCTATGTGAATGGGCCAATTTTTGTGGATGATATTACCTACCTTGACAGACCAGTTGTTGAATTCAGTGATAAATGATATAGGTCCTTTATTGTTCAAGCCCTACTTTCTGTCTATTAATAAATCATCCCTATTTTTAAGGTAGTCCCTATTTATGGAGTCATCTAGTATCTCCTCTGAATATCCCCTGTTTAGAAATCTAAGTTGAAGTTCTATGGCTTCTTCAAAAAAATGTACTATCCTCAGAGCAATTCCTACAGAGCCTAAGGAATTGACTGTATTGTACAGAATATTTTACGGACCTTGGATGTGTACTGTCGGCTCTCAACACTGAATTGGTAGCTGCCTGTTTCCTAAAACATTTAGTGGCAACATTTTTGCACATTACTATCGGTCTACTTAGTGTATGGTCCAAAAAATGTATACTGTTTCTATCTGATGTAAATGTAAATCTTAAATTCAAATAATTAATCTGAAGCCATTCCGTAAAGGACTTAATTTCACTTTTGTCTCCCTGAGAGACACAAATAACATTGTCTATAAAGTGGTGCCATTTTAGGATGTTATGGAAATAAGGATTAACTTCAGCATTGAATGCATACACATTTTTCCAATATCCTAAATGAAGGTTCACATATGCCAGGGCCATAGATACAGGCCTTCAAGTATGCACTACTGCCACTTGACAGTGCTGCATACTTGAAGGTAGAATGTATTTTCAAACTCAAAGTAATTATGAGTTAGTATGAACTCAAGAGCAGTTAAAATGAACTCAGTTGGCATATCTGCTTTTTCAGGATTCTTTCTAGAAAGTATTTATATGCCTTCAGCCCATCCTTATGTTGTGCTGACGTGTAAATGGCTTCAATGTCAGTACTTAGCCATATCATACCCTTGTCCCATTCCAAATCCAAGAACTAAGTACATCAGCAGTATCTTTTACATATGAACCCAGGTTGGTAACACTTTTCTGTAGGAAACAGTCAACAAAGTGTCCTAAATCCTGTGTAAGGGACTCTACCCCAGATATTATAGGTCTCGCAGGTGGATTTTACATATTTTTGTGGATTTCAAGGAGGATATACAAACAGGCTGTAATTAGATGTTCTTCCCAAATAAACTAATGTTTGTTCTCTAAAATCTGACCTTGTGCAACAGTGTGTTGTAGTAACACATAGAGATCTCTCTTAAATTTACTTAGGGGTTGCCTGGTAGTTTCTTATAGTTGTTATCATTTAACAAAGAAAGTGCTATGTTTTTTGAAATACCACCATGGCAGCAGAGTGAAAGAAACTGTACACAGTCAGTGGAACAGTTCTAATTGTTTCATTGTGGGTATTCAGGGCATGCAGCACTGAGGTTAGCTGACTCAGATACTTGTCCTTTTCAAAAGAACTGGCTGAGTTGCACATCTACGTGCAGGAAATAAGGAGAACAGAGCTTGTCAGCACAGGACTGGAGAGCTGACAGGGCATAGCAATCAAGCAGTTATAGCAGCAAGTGGCAGCTGGTGAACAATGAGCTAACTGGACCACCTACAGTGCAGTGAGGGAATGGAAAGCTTTAGAGGGGGCTATGTAGTACTTCCCACCCATCCGTCCCAACCACCTGCCCACCCAGGTGTTGCTCAATATATAAACAGCAACACTGATTAACAGGGTGAACCTCCTGCAGTAGCAGGAAGTGGAAATCAGAGTTTTTCCCTCCTACTAAAAAGGGACAATGGCATTCTGTTACCAATAAGTAAAAAAAAAAAAGAGGGCAGATATTGTGATTAGCCCACCGTGAGGGAATGGAAAGCTATAGAAGGTTAGTAGCTGACAACTCACTCACCCATGGACCAGCACTGAGAGAGCCTCAATTGCCATTGGTAGCCACAAGGAACACTGCAGAGGAAGCACAATCTTGCAGGGACTGGACTTCTACACTTTGTGAATTCATCAAACAAAGTGGGATGTTTGACATGGGATTAGTAAACTGCAAAGATTGTGGGGTACTCATCTCCAGGGTGCATTTCTGGAGGGTGGGACATTGCCCCATATATAGAGACCCGTGTTTTTCTTAAATAAGAAATAACAAGAAATAACAAGAATTCAAAGTATAAAAAGAAATAATAAGAAATTCAAGGTATAACAAGAAATTCAAGGTATAACAAGAAATAACAAGAAATTCAACATATAAAAAGAATAAAACAGAAAAACACATGAATAAAGTGAAAATATGTTTTTTTTTGGGGGGGGCAAAAACTAAATAAATGCTTACAGCAGTTGTTGTTTAGGCTTCATTGTTACCACAGAGCTGGTCCACAAGGAAGCGACAGCAGAATTGATTCATTCACAAAACCTTTCAAGACCATAGCATAATGCTGTTTAATACAATGTAGTATACTAAGAATGTGATTTCTAGTGTGTATAATGTCATTTTAAGGTAGTTTATGAATGTAAATGTAATAACAAGAAATAAAACTACATTTTCAATGAATAAAAAGAAATATCAAGGAATTGCAGAAAAGGAAAAAGAAAAAGAAAAAAGAAAAAGAATTTCATGAATCTCTATATGCAAGAGGATAAATGAGCTGGAATCCAGGTGGAGGAAGCCTGGGGAAATATCCAAAATGAGTCATCAATACATTCAGGACCTCCACGCTCCCTCAGGGTCCACCCAGGGGACTAGAGGGTAGTGGGTAGAAGAGGTGGGAAAGTAAAAAAGATCAACCAGGAGAGTACGCCTCTGACCACCCCCATACAGATGGCAAACCATTTTGAGCCCCTAGTGGAGGGACAGGAGTCAGTCCCTGTCAGGAAG
Organism: Neoceratodus forsteri; assembly: GCA_016271365.2. NCBI lineage: Eukaryota > Metazoa > Chordata > Ceratodontiformes > Ceratodontidae > Neoceratodus > Neoceratodus forsteri. Next base: position 981,333,811 of record CM028131.1, on the reverse strand, counting down.
GATGATAATCCTGTCAGTGGGACAAAGAAAAAAGGGGATTCAGCATCTGGTGAAAGTTCAAAGAAGGAGGTGTCGGTTATGTGCCTTCCTGTTGCCTCAGCAAAGATAGACATCAAGCGCATACGGAAAATGATGGACAGAGTGGAGGAGGATCTGGCAGTACTAGTTCACATGGGAACAAATGAGGTGGAGGATGCCAAACAGAGCTTCCAGAAGCTAGCAGATAGGCTCTCAGCAGGATCAGCATCCCTGTCCTTCTCAGAGGTCCCATCTGTGTGGTGCAGGTACTGGAGCAAGAAGAAAATCAGACAAACTGAAATAGAGAAATTCAATGGATGGCTAATGGAATTGTGTCAGTTGAAGGGCTTCCACTTTATTGGATCCTGAGGGAATTTCTGAGAGAGATGGCTCTTCAGATGGGACTGACTTCATCTCACAAAGAGGATTAAAGACACTGGCACAGAGTTTAAAGTTTACTTGGACCATTTAAACTGAGTGGGGTGCTTGGGTAACCACCAAGATCTGGGAACAGGTGGCATGCAAGCTGACTCTCCCCAAAAAGGAAAACGAGGAGGAGACTAAAAAGTTCCATACAGGTAAAATTTAGGGAGGAGCGTGAGGGGGAACAGGTGACACAGGACTGTATGGGAGAGGCAGCTGGGAGAAAGGTGGAAATGCTAACAGCCAGTAGAAAGTGCACTACAGGCTCCTGGTGGGGAGTCTGCCTCAATGGCAGATCTTGGGCAACAAAATAAGGGAACTCCAAGCTCTGGTGGCAGATGCTAATATTGACCTTGTGACTATTACAGAGACCTAGGCCACAGGTAACAATGACTAGGACCTCGCAATACAAGGCTATATATTATTCAGGAGGGGATAGAAGAGTGGAAAAGGGTGTTGGGGGTGGCCTTCTGTGTGAAGGAAAACATTGAGGTGGCAGAAGATGTAAGTGCCAAGATCTGCAGAGAGGATATAGAGTCACTATGGATACAGATAACCAATGCATCAGGAAGAAAAGTGCACATGGGGTAATACACAAACTGTACCTCTAGGGCAAGGGAAGGAAAAAGACAAATGGCTGAGGTAATATGAAGGATAGTTAGGAAGGGTGAGATAGGGGTTGTTGTGATTTAATCCTGCCAGTCATGGACTACAGGGTTCTGGTAGCCAGGAGCTCTAAAAGTTAGGCTTTACTGGATACAACCTAGGACAGCTTTCTAACTTAAATACTAAAGGGTCCCACCAGAAGGGATGCTATCCTGGATGTGATTCTCTCTAATTCAGATGTAATTGGATCAGTCAAGGTTGGGGAGCCATTGGCGAGATACAAGAACAACCTCTGAGATGGAGGTCCTGTGTTTTAAGGAGGCAGACTTTAGCAGATTAAGGCAGTTAGTGAGGGAAAGGTTAGTGAGCATCATGGATAGGTTAGGGGTGGAGGAAATATGGGAAGATATAAAAAGGCAGGCTCTGTATCAGGACAATAACCAAGAGAAACAGATATAAGAGACATATATTTTTCTCAGCCACTGTCAGAGAGGTGCTTGGGGCCAAAAGAAAAGCATATGAAAATTTCAGATGGCACAGAGGTGAGGGGGAAGGGAAGGAGTATGAACAGAACAGCAAGGAGGCTAAAAGAGCTATAAGGGATTCCAAAGCAGCCGAAGAGCTTCAGATTGCAAGGGGAATTAAATCAGGAGAGGAGCAATTCTTCTGCTATATCAGTGAGCAAAGAAAGAAAGGAAGGGGGATTGTAAGGATAAAGGATAAGGATAAGGAGATATAAGATGATGGTGAGAAGGCAGAAGCCCTAAATTAATACTTCTGTTCAATATTCATGAGGGAGAAACTAGGCCTACTACAAGACGGCAGTATCAAGGCCTTAGCCAAAGGGAGCCAGAAAAAGACCGTAAAGGAATTCACTACCAACAGAGTCAGGAAGAGCCTTTCTGGCATCAAACTGAACAAGGCCCAGGGCTCAGAGAGAATGCATCCCAGAATTTTAAGGGAACTGGCAGATGAGCTGGTGGCCCCCTGACACACCTGTTCAATAGGTCGCTTCAGTCTGAGGTTGTACTACGCAACTGGAAAATGGCAGATGTGGTGCCACTCCATAAGGATGACTACAAGAAGGAGACAAGTAACTATAGAACAGTTAGTTTCACGTCTATCATGGGTAAACTGATGGAGACCATCATAAAGCAAGATCTTGTTGAATACCTTGAAGTAAGAAACCTCCATAACAGTAAACAGCATGGGTTTGTGGCAGGTAGGTCATGTCAAACAAACTTTATTGTATTCTTTCATCACATAACCAAGGAGCTAGATAAGGGACATGCCGTGAACTCTCTTTACTTTGATTTTAGTAAGTCATTTGACTCAGTCCCACACAGGCACCAATTGAAGAAGATGGAGGACCTGGAGGCAGTGAGCAAATAGATGGGTGGGAAATTGACTTGGAGGCAGAAAACAGAATGTAGTGGTAAATGGGGTAAGATCTTCTGAGTTGTCACTAGTGCAGTGCCTCAGGATTCGGTCTTGGGACCGATCCTTTTCAACATGTTCATTATCAACAATGAGGAGGGTATTAAAGATAATCTTTCCATTTGCCAATGACACTAAGCTCAGCAGAAAGGTGGACAGCATTGAGGGCATCAGAAAGCTACAGGAGGACCTCAAAAGACTGGAAAGGTGGACAAATGTATGGCAACTGAGGTTCAATGTGAAGAAATGCAGAGTGACGCACCTGGAAGAGCAAACCCAAGGACGGAATACTGGTTAAATGGGATCCAACTTAGCTCCTCTACAGAGGAACAGGATCTGGGGATCATCACTCCTGATGACTTCAAACAGCAAAGTTAATTTAATAAGGCATACAGCAAGGCAAACAGGGTACTGGGATGTATAAGGAGAGGCATAGATAGCATAAACATGGAGGTGATACTCCCTCTCTATCAATCCTTGGTGAGACCTCATCTGAAGTACAGTCTTCAGTTCTGGAGACCTCACCTTAGAAAGGATATAGAGAGGAGGGAGGCTGTCCAGAGAAGGGCTACAAAGATTATACATGGCCTGCAAGGAGTTGCCTATGAGGATCATCTGAAAGAACTGAAGATGTACTCTTTGGAGACTGGGGTGGGGAGGAGGTATGATTGAAACCTTTAAATTCCATAAAGACATTAACACAGCGCCACACTTGTCACTTTTCACCAGGAACACCAATTCCACTACATATGGTCGTGGCACGAAATTGAAGGATGGGAGTTTCAGAAGGGAAGTCAGAAAATATTATTTTTGGGAAAGGGTGGTGGAGTCTGGAAAGGTTGGTAGAGTCATGGAATGGACTACTGCCAGAGGTAGTGGCCACAAAAATGGTATCCAGTTTCAAACACAGGTGGGACAGGGTATGGGCACAGTCTAATGGCAATGGGCAGTGCTCGGTCAGGATATCATGAGGGGATAAGACCCCGGAGTGACAGTAGGTCCTGGGACATTCTTTGGGCAGACTTGATGGCCCCTAGGTCTCCTTCTGTTCACACTTTCTATGTTTCTATATAATAATCTTTATCTAAAATCAATATGTTCCCTCCTTTGTCAGCTGATTTTACTACAATATCAGAACATTCAGTTAGTTCAGGCAGTGCTGCCCTTTCATCTTTACTCACATTATTGTTTTTAGGCTGAGTGGCATTGCTTATTTAATTTTTATTTATTTATTGAAATGTTTCACCTGGAAGACACACTGAGTGACAAGTCGCTCATCTCCTGATGCAAACTTGGGGGGAAGGGGTACAATAGGAATGAGACATTAAACATTCAAGTTACAAGATCAACATTAACATACAGTTGTGAGGCAGGTGTTACAAACAGTGTTACAACAGTGTTGCGCATAATAAGTAGAAAGAATGGACAATAGTAAGTGCCGGGTTAATAAGTGAACAAGTTCTTACGTGAAAGAAAAGGGGGAAAGTAGAGGGAGGGGTGAGGTGGGGAAGGGGGAAGAGTTGTGTCCCTGGAGATCCCTTCAGGATGCGAGGAACCCTGTAAGGGGACTGGGGGACCATAGAGAAGGGGATAAGGCAGTGTCACAGAGAGACCACTTCAGGATGTGGCAAACCCTGCAAGGGATCTGTGGGGCTAGATAGAAAGGGGGATAAGGCTGTAGGGATTTAAAGAGAGAAGAGAGAGAAGGAGGAGATGTGACTTAATGCTAGGAGGGTGAATAAGACCTAACCCAAGAGAGAACCCTTCAGGATGTGGGGTACCCTGCAAGGGAGATGGGGAAGGTCAGTACATAGGGATTAAGAGAGTGATGGGAGAGGGAGAGATTGAGAATTAAACCCTTGAGGGGAAGAGAATTTGGACCTTTGGAGGGGATGGGGACTACTCAAGAGTCCATCGGAATGCATTAGACCTTGCTAGTAGTCATGGAAAGCCAAGACAGTGGCTAGATAGAATTGGGGAGATATGCTTAGGCTGAGCCGAACCCTTTCAGGATACTGAGAACCCTGCAAGGGGACCGTGATGGCCGGGGAGAAGGTAGATGGGGAAGGGGAAGGAGAGGAGACAAGCCTAGGTGTAGTATGACTCTCTCAGAATGCTGAAAACCCTGCAAGGGGGACTGCAAAGACTAGAGAGAAAGGTAGATGGGGGAAGGGAAGGAGAGGAGACAAGCCTAGGCCCAGTAGGACCACTTCAGGATGCTGAGAACCCTGCAAGGGAACTGCAAAGGCTATGGAGAAAGGGTAGAATGGGGGATGGTTCAACATTTCATTAACCTGTTTAGTTGCTACCTTCTCAAAAGCTGTTATCACTGGATTAAATACATTTGGACAGAATGAAGAGTATGGTTTGAACAGCAATTTTCTTATAATTTCTCTTTCTTCTACAAGCTTACTTATTCCAATTTCCCATTTTTTCCCTTCAGTGCTTTATTGTAGATCCTCAGATATCTAGTTTTGAAATTAAGATAGTGATCACAAGCACTGACACCTTTTGCCTTTTGCTTTTTAGTTGTATGCTTTATTTTAATTACAGGACATACATGAAATTAGAATATGGTAATTGTATCTAAAAATATTAAAATGAAGGTAGATATGCCCTGTATTCAGTTTTTTGTATATAACATTTTACTTTAATTGACATAAGATATTTTGAAGTTTTTTAATTTTTTGTACCTTAATCCGATTGGTCTACCATATGATGATGACATGATTTTTGGGGTCTTTAACAGGTGTATGTAATTGTCTTACCCACTTCCCCTGATGAAAGCTTAATGCTGAAATGCTGGGGTATTGGCACTGTCCAACTGAGATTTAAGCACAATAAACTGCAACTGAACTGAATTCCTGGATCTGCCTGTGTGTGCTTATTGCGCAAGTCAGTGCAAGTACTTGGACTACTTTTATATCCATGATATACTGGATGCTAACAGGCCAATTGTTGCCACCTTTCAGGAGCTGTAAACTACTTGGGAATTTCTCAGATATGATTTTTGGCATTTTCTGCAGATTTTCAGAGCACTACAACATTTATAAAATCCTCAACCCCTGTACATTTGTCTCTTTCTATAAGGAAGTGGTTTATCCATATGAGAGGTCTCTGTGGATGTATCTACCAATGGATAAGGGCTCAGATTCCCAACCAATCCCCCGACGTTAAGGTCAAACAGGAACATATGCTCTCCTTAACCATCTCAGAGGGGAATGGATTGGCTGCTGATCCTTTTGCCACAAGACCTTTACAGATCCATGCAGTATTTTTTATTCAAAATAAAATACTCAGATCCTGGTACAGGATGCCAGCTGTCATGTATGCCCTACAGCTCCTCCCAGATGACTCCTGTTGGAGATGTAACTCCTCCGAGGGTAACCACCTTCATATTCTCTGCTTCTGCCATAAGATGCAACCTTTTTGGGAACAGGTTGGTAAATTAGTCTCTACAGTTTTGGGCTGCCTTATCCCACTCTCTATCCCGCTCTACTTCCTGGGCCTTACTACAACTGAACTGCACCTTGACCTTTTCAGTCATCGTTAGTTGGCCTTACTCAGCATGCAAGCCAAGTGACTCCTGCTATGCCGATGGCACTCACCATTGCTACCTTCCTGCTCTGAACTGCTAGCTGGCCTAGCTCAGGTGGCTTCCTTTGATCACCTGTCTCACTTAGCTAAAAAAGACCTTGAGAAGTTTGCTAGTTGTTGGACACTGTTTCTGCAGTATCTCACACATAGAACAGGTGTGGGGTAACTTGTAGACTGAGTTCCTAGGTTCCCTTCTACTCTTGACTTGAATCCTGCCCCTCCTTGCTGACCTACACTGGGTACTTTGGAGAAGTTTTTGGCACTGACACCTCTTTGAGTTGTTTTTTGTGTACTGTTGCTTGTTCTTTTCCTGTATACAGTTTTCTTATAGCATTGCCATTGTAGCATTGTTATATTCTTACCCTGCAGATTTTGGCAGAGTGGTGCATTTCCTTGCATATTCATTATTTATCATTGCATTATGCTAGCTTTGCCAGTTATTATATTTCAATTTTCTGGACTTAATCTGTTGGTTCTTGTGTGATACCTTTTCAGTCTTATATTCCTCACAGTGCCTTTGTATTGTTTTGTTTTGATATATTGTGAAAAAGTTTCAGTATAAAGATTAACTGCAAAAACATAAAAAAAAAGAATGTTACAGGAAGGTACAACTCCAGATAATGACTGCTACACATATTTTTAGCATGTGGTGGGGATGCCAGTTTTGGAATGTGTCTGGGACATTCAATTTCAGAATCTGCTGGAAACACATAATTTTAGAATGTGGTAAGGATAAACATTTTTGGAATGTGATAGGGATGCACAGTTTTAAAATGCAGTTGTGACACAGTTTCAGAATGCAACAGGGATGAACAGTTTTGGAATGTGGTTGAACCACACAATTTCAGAATGTGGTGGGGCATGCAATTTTGGAATGTGGCAGGGATAACAATTTCATATTGAGGTGGGGATGCACAATTTTGGAATATAGCAGGGATGAAGAAGTTTAGAGTGCGACTTGGACATGCAATTTTAGAAGGTAGCAGTGACACTTATTTTCAAAATGCGGTGGTGATGCACAATTTTGGAATATGCTGTGATGCACATTTTCCAAATGTGACAATGATGGGCCATTTTGGAGTGTGGCAGTGATAGTTTCTTGATATCATGGGGAGGTTTAATTTCAGATGTGACAAAGATGCACAGTTGCAAAATGTGGCAGTGACACACAACATCAGAATGTGGCAGGTATGCACAACTTTGGACTGTGGCAGTGACACAATTTCAGAATGAGGAATTGACACACAGCTTAATAATGTGGCGGTGATGTGGAACTTTGGAATGCGGAGAGGACATACACTTTTGGAAGGTGGCAGGAATGCACAATGTCAGAATGTGGTGGGTGTGTACAATTGTGGAATGTGGCAAGAGCAAGCAGTTTCAGAATAAAATGATGTGCCCTGTCACATTCTGACAGTGTATATCACCACTAGATACTGAAATTGTCAGGCCTTGCCAAATTCCTAGAGGTGTGGTGTGTTGCTGTTGCATTCTGAGAGTGAGTGTCCACACCACATTTTGAGATTACGCATCTCTGACACATTCAAAAATTACATGCCCCCAATGTTCTGAAATTGTGCACCGCCTTGACATTTCATAGCTTTGTCCAGTGCTGCATCCCAAAACCACCTCTTTTTGCATTCTAAAGTACATTACCATGCATCTGAACAATCTGGAAATGCATGCACTGCACTCAACCCAGTGTATGTTATTTTTTTCAAATGACTACTAAAACTAGTTTCTTAAACATTGGAGAAATAGGTCGTATAAGGTTGTTGACAGGGAGGACTAGTCTGTGAGTTATGGTTATAGAATTTTCAGTAGCTCTTCTCTTAAACTGGCATTTTTGAACAGCAAGTGAAATCAGGGTTACAAAGTGGCTCACAACATTTAAACAAAGTAACTTAGAGCTCTATATTTTGGTATGAGGATTACTTGGGACATGCTGGTTCTAATGCTGCAATGTAGCACTTTTTGTTTTACTCCCTGTTTAATATAAAGGAGCCTGACTTAATTTCCCCTCGCAGTCTCCTTGTATCCAAGGTGAAAATTCTGGGAGAGAAACTAGATGTAGACATTAATAAGTTTTAAAAGGGGGGGAGGAGTCTACTGATCTGATGCATAAGAACACTAACCCAAGCAAGAAAGGCCAAACTGGCTCTCCCCTGACTGCAGTAGATGGGACAGGAAGAATGAATACTACTTGGATAAACAAGCTCTGGCAGAAGCCAAGGGTTGCAGCTGAGTATGATACAAGACAGGTGTCACATTCATTAGATGCTGTAAAGAAATGGCTATGTTGCAAACTTGGGGTAAAAAAAATGAAAATTATCAAAATTATGAGCCTGTGTTAACAAAGTTCAAAATAGGCTCATTACTTTGTTGTTTTTTTAATATTTGTATGCCAAATTTTCAACATAACCTTCTTATGACCCCACCTCATGAACAAGGGCACAGAAAATTTTGACTCCTGCCCAAAAGTTGATTTTGCCACTGACTGTGGAATAACATTTCAGAATGAAAAAACATATTTTGACCAGGATTTGAACAATGACAGCTGTCACATTAATGAGGTGCTGTAAGAAAATGGCTTTACTGTAAATTTGTGGGGAAAATATTGCAAATTACCAAATGTATGAGCCTGCATTCACAAAATTCATCATAGGCTCATAACTTTGTTTTGTTTTTTATATTTTTACATCAAATGTTTAACATAGCCTTCTTATGACTCCGCCTCCTGAACAAGTACAGAGAAAAGTTTCAAATCTTGCCCAAAAGGTGATTTCACACAGGGACAATAAAATCACCTTTTGGGACATATTTGCCTAATGTCAGAGCAATTGTTCATGAAGAGAGGTCCCAAAGGAGACATGTTGAAAATTTGGGGAAAACAATATGCAAAAATGGCCAAGTTATGCCACAAGTTCAAAAACCCACTGAAATACATTGAACCACATACTTGTTTCATTAATTCATTGTCATCCTTTGAAGAGTGAAGATATGTCTGCAGTCCACAGAAAATTATGGCACTGGACCCTGGTGGGTAAGTAAGGGCTTGGATGTGTGTGTGATGGTGGGCACTGAGTGGGAGGGCTGGGTTGGAGAACAGTAATGACCACAACAGACAGCACTGTGGGTGTATTTGCACCACAATCCGCACAGGGGTTGTGTACAGACCCCCATCTTAGGGGGAAGAAATGGGCAATAAAATGATAGAAAGTATCCTTAGAATGGCAGAAAAAGGAGATGTATTGCTAATGGGGGATCTGAATATGCCAGATGTTAGCTGGAGTGCATTTGCAGCAGCCACTTCTAAGAGTGGGGTCATTTTAGATGCCCTACAGGGGGCATGTCTTAGATAACTAGTATCAGAACCCACTCGAGATGGAGCAATCTTAGACCTGGTACTTTCAAATGGAGATGGCGAGAGGATCACAGATTTAGAAGTGGGTAGCCATCTGGGAACTAGTGACCATCGAACAGTATGGCTCATGATAAACACAGCAATAGAGTCAAGCCATACAAAGGCAAAGGTACTGGACTTCAGGAGGGCTGACTTTGCCAAAATGGGTGAGTGCCTAAGGAATGCACTAGCAAATGGGCAGGATGGAGGGGTAGAAGAACAATGGGAAATAATCAAAACTGCCATCACAGGGGCAACAAGCCTTTATGTGAAGCAAATAAACAAGCAAAACAATGTAAGAAACCACTATGGTTCTCAAAGGAGGTAGAAGGGAAGGTTAGGGAGAAAAAGAGAGCATTCAGGAAGAACAAGGAACCACAGAAGGAGCAGGACAGAGAATTGTATCAGTTAAAGCAAAAGGAAGCAGGAAAGGCAGTCAAAACAGCAAAGACCCAAACTGAGGGAAAGATAGCCAACTCAGTTAAGAAAGGGGATACAACCTTTTATAGGTACATCAGGGAGCAAAGGAAGACCAAGGGAGGGATAGTGAGGCTTAATAAAGGGGAGAGGGGTGGGCAGAGGGTGACTGTGAAAAGGCAGAGATACTAAACAAATACTTTTGCTCAGTATTCACAAATGAAGAGGGGAAGGTACCTAAACCAAACAACAGAAACACGTTGGTTGCGGGGGTTGATACCAGCCCTTTTACAGAAGAAAGGGTTCTGAAGGAACTCTTAAGATTGAAGGTGGACAAAGCAAACTAAGGGTAGAACTAGTGACACCACTGACTACCCTCTTTAATAAATCATGGGAGGATGGGGTGGTACCTGAAGACTGGAGGAGGGCAGATCTTATTCCACTTCACAAAAGTGGAAGCAGAGCAGAAGCAGGCAACTACAGACTTGTTAGTTTAACCTCAGTGATTGGGAAAATGATGGAATCACTTCTGAAGGAAAGAATTGTTGAGTACCTAGAGGCCAGAGGAGTGCAGAACCCAAGGCAGCATGGATTCACAATGGGAAGGTCATGTCTGTCGAATCTAATAGATTTCTTTGACTGGGTGACCAAAGTAGTAGATCAGAGAGGGTCTGTAGACATGGCCTACTTAGACTTTAGCAAGGCATTTGACACAGTCCCACACAAAAGATTAGTATACAAGTTGGTCAGCCTGGGAGTGGGTCCCAAGATGGTAGCCTGGGTAAAGAATTGGCTGTAGAACAGGACACAGAGGGTAATAGTAAACGGAGTCCACTCTGAAGAAAGGGGGGTTACTAGTGGGGTACCGCAGGGTTCAGTACTAGGACCGGTCCTCTTTAATGTCTTTATAAGCAACATTGCAGAGGGACTGGAAGGAAAAGTATGTCTCTTTGCAGATGACACAAAGATCTGCAACAGAGTCGATACATAAGGTGGGGTGGAAAAGATGAGAAGGGACCTGGCAAGGTTGGAGGAATGGTCAAATGTATGGCAGCTTAGATTCAATGCTAAGAAGTGCAAAGTAATGCACCTGGAAAACAAAAACCCAGAGGAAGAGTAGACAATGGGGGGTGAGATACTAACAACAACAAAAATGGAAAGGGACCTGGGGGTAGTCATATCAGATGACCTAAAGGTGAGCAAGCAATGTGAGAGGGCAATAAGTAGGGCTTTTGGGATACTGGGATCCATAGGGAGAGGCATCACCAGTAGAAAACAAGAAGTTGTTATCCCTCTGTACAGACAGCTGGTGAGACCCCATCTGGAGTACTGTGTGCAGTTCTGGAGACCCAATCTCTGCAAAGACATAGACAGGATGGAGGCAGTCCAGAGGAGGGCAACTAAAATGGTGCAGGGTCTGCACCAGAAGACATACAAAAAGAGACTTAAGCGTCTTAATATGTATAGCCTTGAGGAGAGGAGGGAGAGGGGGGACACGATAGAAACTTTCAAATACCTCAAGGGAATCAACAAAGTCCAAGAGGGTAGCATCTTTCAGAAAAAGAGGTGTGCAAGAACAAGGGGGCACAATTTGAAGCTAGAGGGGGGACGGCTTAGAGGTAATGTAAGGAAGTATTTTTCATGGAAAGGGTTGTGGATGCATGGAACAGCCTTCCTGTGGAGGTTGTGGAGTCAAAAACAGTGGTGGAATTCAAGAATGCATGGGACAGACATAAGGCAATTCTAGGGGTGGAGGTTGGAATAAGTAGGCTGTTGGTTAGCTAGGATCTGCAACTTATCCATTAGGTAGGGAAATGGGCAGACTGGGTGGGCCAAGCAGTCCTTATCTGCTGTCAAATTCTATGTTCAAATTCTATGATGGATGTTTTTTTTTAAAGGGTTTATTAAAGAAAAAAAACTACAAGGGAAGGTTTTTTTTTGTTTCAAGTCATGACAGTGGGTGATTGGGCACCCCCAGTGTCAGGATTATGTTTGTCAGGGATGGTGGTGGGTGCTGACTGCTGAGGGGGAGGGAGGGTTGGGTTGGTGGAACAGTTTCAGGGAGACAACAACACAGAGGGAATAAAACTGGGGGAAATGGAAAGAGGAAATTGCTTAACCAGGAAGGTACACTAAGCCAGAGCTTGTTTCCAGGTGTGACCTGGGAGCACAAGGAAGTTAAGTGACTTGCTCAGGGTCACACAGTATGAAAAATGGGGGCTGATGGGATTCAAACCCAGGTCTCCAGGTTTGCAGCTCAGTGTCCTTAACCCCTACACTATACTGCATCCTAGGAAATAACCTGTTTCTTTAAAACTGACCCTCTTTATGTCCACAACTCTCATCCTCATTTGGTTCACCTGTTTTCCTGTCCTCATGTTGGACCATACTGTACGGTAATTGCTAATACCAATGGGAGCTCCCACTGAGACGTCTCCAATGCTGTCCCTGTTTGTAAGACCCAGATCCAGCAGTGTTCCATCCCTAGTAGGTAGGGCAGTGCAAAATTAAACTTCTGCTGGTGGAATTTTACCAAAAGTCAGAATTTTACTTTCGCAAAACTTTTGAATGCACTTTGGCAACTTTTGCATACATTCTGACTTAGAACGGCAGAATAAATGTATGAATTGTAGATTCTTGTATTATAGTGCTGGAAAAAAAATCTGAAGAACTGATCACTGTCAGTAGTCAGTTCTGTAGATTTTTTCCCACAGTTTAATACATTAATTCACAAACATACATTCATTCTACAGTTCAGTGGGTCACTGAACTGTGAAATGAATGTATGAATTGGTGGATTAAATACAGTAGATAGTGGATTGTGTGTTTTTTTGTTGTCTTTTAGATGTGGAGTAATGTATTATTCTGCACATAATATGCATCTTTATTAAATAAAAAAATTGATGTTTAATGTCAATATTAGAATTTGATTTTAACTTATCATGCTCTCTCATCAATACAGCTTTCAAATGGAGAATGCCTGCACTTGTATTTATTGAGCGAACATGATGCTGTGGTGGTGGAGGAGGGGTGGTGAGCCATATAATTCTAACACTGCTCTGTCCTGACAGGATTTAGAATGACTCTGTGCTTTCAGTTTATAAATTCTTCCAAGTTCTTTAACAATGCCAACAACAGTGAGTTACATGTAGTTGTCTAAGAAACTCATAATCTTTTTTAATTTTTATTCCACAGATTGAAGAATACACTGATCAGTTAGTTTGTATAATTATTCACAGCATAATGCTGCACAATGCCATGTATAGTAGATCAATTATGGCCATTCCATTAAGTGACAGGCTACTGTAACCATGCTTGCCAAAGTGTGTAAACTAGATTTTTCAAAAATAAATCAGTCCCTTTTTATGTAATGGGTCTGTAGTACTAGCAGTTGTAGTAGTAGTAGTAGTAGTAGAAAAAACATTTATTTTTATACAGGAACATTTCATGTCATAAGGGTGGGTACCCTGTTTTGAAGACAGTCCTGCTTCAGATGTTTCAACAATGCAAAACAAAACATTATCAACATACATATTATCTTTACAAATAACACATAAATACAATATTAAAAATGAACATTACAATTATTGCAGTTAATCAACAATGACATTCTGTGATAAAAATGGATTTCAAATTGTTATTAAATTCACAGTAAAGATGTTATAGTGTGCATTGAGTTGGGTAGTCTGTGATGGAAGCTTGATGTTTTAAGGTTTTGGCTCCAAACTTGGTTCTTTGTCTGGGAATTGCTCATTTATTTTCATGAACTGATCTGGTTAATACTCTTGAGGTATTAGTACTGGCCATTACAGTAGCTGAGACATAAGGAGTTGAATATGTTGTGAGATATTTGTGAAGCAGCTTTAACCAGGCCATGCTGTTTCTTGCCTCAAGGGTGTGCCACTTTAAATTTTTCAGTAAGTCACAATGATGCGTGTGGAAACTACATTCTAATATAAACCTTGCTAGTCTGTATTGAAGCTTATCTAATTTTACCAACATATTTTTGTCACCCTATATATGGTGTTCCCATACTCTAGGGCTGGCATAACCTGCTGTTCTACTAGGGTATTCCATCCATAGGTTTATACTGGTCTGGTGGTAATATATTGGGGATGTGGTGTGAGAGGTTCTTTGAATGAGGATCATAGTATTGTAAAGAGCATACTTCTCCACCTAACATCTAGAAATGTTAAAGGTGGGGAGACACTGAATAGCATATTTGTTATCGGTAAATGAGCATGAATGTAAAGTATCAGGTTCAGCATAGTTTTTGTCTTTTATGAAACTTGAAGGTTGTCTCACGGCTCTGCATTACAGCTTAGTCCTGCTTCTCTGTGAACGACACTGACTGTCTTACAATATTTCTGTGGGGTTACTGAGACCCATGCCCCCAGAACTATGACCAATAAATCTTAATTTCAAAATTCTTTGAAAGAAAATGTGCAATTGATTTGATTTGGTAAAATATGAGGCATTCAATTCAGTATTTGTTTCAGGGTTACTTCACCGTTACAAACAGTTGCAAAAAGTATGATCAAATAACTTGATCATGAGCCTTGCTTGAACTCCTCACTACTGGGATTTTAATTTTGCACTGTTTGTCTGTGTGTACCTCAATCATTTGGATGAAAAAACAAAATACAACTAAGGTTGCTAACTCATACACCATTGTCTCCCTTGCCTTCTTATGAGGGGTGTACAATATGGGAGAATCAAGAGAGAAAACAGCACTGTCTGAGAAAGACCTGACAGGACTGCTGTACCTCTCTCTCTCTCTCTCTCTCTTTTTCTCAAACAAAGCAAAGTTTTTGCCATTGTAAAAGCTGTGAGCAAACAACAAGGTCAAATATGAAGTGAGATTCCGCCTAATGATTTTAGACTACCCAGGCTTACGGTGCAAAGTTCAAATCCCAATGCAGTAGTGAAGATTTCAAGCCTTTCTCATGATCAAGTATTAGATCATCATTTTCATAACTGCTGTAACTTTGAAGCAACCCTGAAACAAATTCTGAATGGAACTACATAAAATGTATTAAATCAAAGCAGATACTGTATAACAGGAACTATTCACTGTCTTTTTATTTTCACTATATTCGCTGGTTCCATATTAGAGTGAAAATAAAGACAGTGAATATTAGGTAGATCACTATGTATAGCAGCACTAGTGTTCCACCAGTGAAAATAAAAGGAAGTGAACATGTAGGGGTGTGCCTGGAGGAGGAGGAAGCGAATCCTGGTGGGGGACTCCATCATAAGAGGGATCCAGCTAGGAACACAGGAGGGGGAGGACAGGGAAGGGAGGTGAGGTGCCTACCAGGTGCCACGGCATGGAGGGATGGAAGGAAGATCCTGGGGATCACTGGGAAGGCAAGACGGGAGGATGAGCTGGATGTCATTATCCACCTAGGTACTAATGACCTGGCAAATGGGGAGCCAAAGGAAGTTCAGGAAGAGTTTAGGAAATTGGGGAGGGGTCTCAAGCAAGTAGCTACTTCTGTCACTTTCTCAGAAGTACTACCTACGAGAGGCAAGGGAAAGCATGGGGTGCATGCACCAGGAACTTTAGCTCATGGTTGAAGAACTGGTGCTGTGAGGAAGGGTTTGGATTCATTGGTGACTGGGGACCCACTTGAAGGGATGGAGATTTGTTCAAGCCTGACGGTCTGCATCCATCCATCCTGGAGGGGAATCCAAGCACTCAATGATAAGTTTAAATGCTACATTGACAAGCATTTAAACTAGCAAAAGGGGTGTGAGCCAGCAAGGAGGGTACCTGCTTGCTCACCCCCACAGCCAGTGGAACCAGTGAACCAGAGGAGTGGCTATCTCTACAAAGCAGTGTACAAAAGATGGAGATTAGCACCCAAGAGGTGGATAGGCAGAAAAGGGGCAAAATTCAGCAGAAGGGCAGTCAGCAAGGAGAACCAGGGATAAAGGACAACCAAGGAAGGGGCTGGAGTAGAACAGTGAAACAGTCTAGGGAGGTCAAATCATGGAAAGCCATGTGTGCAAATGTCAGGAGCCTTAGCAACAAGATGGAAGATCTGGAGGCTGTCATGGTGCAGTCAGACCTGGACATTGTGGCCATCACTGAAACCTGGTGTAATGATAACCATGACTGGGAGATGGCCATACCTGGCTACAACATATTCAGAAGAGACAGGGCAGGCAGGAAGGGAGGAGGAGTGAAACATGACATAAGGGCCACAGAGATCCAGGAGGAACAAAATGGGGGAGAGATACTGTGGGTTAAGCTGGAAAGGAAAATGGGGCCAGCCATCCGCACAGGTGTGGTCTATAGACAACCAGCCCAGGAGGAAGAAACAGATAGGGAGCTGATGCTAGCCATCCAAAGGATGGCGGACAAGAGGGAGGTAGTACTGGTTGGAGACTTCAATATTCTAGACGTGGACTAGAGCATCCCAGCAGCAGCATCAACTAGGAGCAGATTTATCCTGGACTCCCTTCAGGGTGCCTTCCTCAAACAACTGGTCATGGAACCAACTCGGCAGAAGATAATACTGGACCTTGTGCTCACAAACAGGGACAGTGTGATGGGGATAACAGTGGGGGAGCACCTGGGAAAAGTGACCACCAGTCATTGTGGTTTGAAATCACAGAAAGAGCAGAACCAAACCACACAAAAACACGTATCCTGGATTTTAGGGGGGCAGACTTTGGGAAAATGGGGAGATACTTGAAAGAGGCATTAAGAGGAATGGGGCAGGAATCAGGGGTTGAGGAACAGTGGGCAGTATTTAAAATGGGGATTACAAGAGCAACAGAATTATGCATTAAGCAGGTTAGCAAGAGGAAAAGGAAGGAGACCATTATGGTTTTCCAAAGAGGTAGCAAAAGAGCGAAAACAAAAGATTGCTTTAGGCAATACAAAAAGACACAGGCAGAAGGGGATAGGGAGAAGTACCAGGAGAAGCAAAGGGAGGCAGGGAGGTCAGTAAGGGAAGCCAAAGCTCAGACAGAAGAACACATTGCAAAATCAGTGGGTAGAGGGGACAAAACCTTTTACAGGTACATAAGTGAAAAAAGAAAGGCAAAGGGAGGGAGAGTGAGACTGAAGGGGGAGGATGGGGGCCACGTGGAGGATGACAACAGTAAAGCTGACATATTGAACAGGTATTTCTGCTCAGTCTTTACTGAGGAAGAGGAGGATAATGGGTCTGAAGGGAGTACAAGGGGCGAGAATGGTGCAGAAATGGACACAAGTCCCTTTACACGAGAAAGGATCCTGAAGGAACTGGAAGTAATAAGAGTTGATAAAGCAATGGGCCCAGATGGGATACACCCCAGGGTCATTAAAGAACTAAGAGAGGTGGTGGATGAACCTCTGGCTATCCTGTTTAGCCGATCACTGGAAACAGGGGAGGTACCCAAAGACTGGAGGACAGCAGATGTAGTCCCCTTATACAAAAGTGAGAACAAAGAGGAAGCAGGGAACTACAGAACAGCCAGCCTCACCTCGGTAGTGGGGAAGATCATGGAAGCACTACTGAAGGAGAGACTGGTGGAACATCTGGTTGTCAATGGACTACAGGACCCAAGGCAGCATGATTTCACAAGGGGGAGGTCATGTCAGACCAACCTTGTTGAATTTTTTGGCTGGGTGACTAGGGAGGTGGAACAGGGGAGGGCAGTGGACATGGCCTATCTGGACTTCAGCAAGGCCTTTGACACTGTGCCACATAGAAGACTAATACACAAACTGGGAATATGGGTGTGGGCAGGACAGTAGTGTGGTGGGTAGGTAACTGGCTGGGCGGCAGGACACAGAGGGTGGTGGTAAATGACTGTCACTCCACAGAGGGAAGAGTGACCAGTGGGTACAACAGGGATCAGTGCTGGGACCGGTCCTATTCAACATCTTCATCAGTGACATTGCGCAGGACCTAGAAGGCAGAATTTCACTGTTCGCTGATGACACAAAGCTCTGTAACAGAGTAGACACACCAGAGGGTGTAGACAGAATGAGAAGGGACCTGCAGAAACTTGAAGAATGGTCAGGGATTTGGCAGTTGAAATTCAATGCAAAGAAGTGCAAGATAATGCATATGGGGCACAAAAACCCTGGCACAATATATCAGTTGGGGGGGTGAGGATACAGCATGCACCAAGCAGGAAAGGGATCTTGGGGTTATCATCTCTGATGACCTCAAGGTAGGGAAACAGTGTGACAAGGCAGCAGGTAAAGCAAATAGGATGCTGGGATGCATAGGCAGGGGCATCACCAGCAGGAAAAGGAGGTCATAATTCCACTATACAAGACACTAGTGAGGCCCCACCTGGAGTACAGTGTACAGTTCTGGAGACCTTACCTACGGAAAGACATAGACAGGGTAGAGAAGGTTCAGAGGAGGGCAACAAAGATGGTGCACGGATTGCATCACAAGTCCTATAAGGACAGGTTGAAGGAATTGAACATGTACTCCCTGTGGGAGAGGAGGGAGAGAGGGGACATGATAGAGACATACAAGTATCTTACAGGGAGGAACAGGGTGCAGTAATACACTATTTTTAAGTGAAAAAGATGTTCCAGGACTAGAGGGCATGGGATGAAGTTGGAGGAGGATGATTCAGAGGAAGCGTAAGGAAGAATTTCTTCACAGAATGGGTGGTGGACAAGTGGAACACCCTGCCAGAGGAATTGGTGGGGGCTGAAACAATCACGGGATTTAAGAATGCATGGGATAGACATAAAGGAATTCTGGATGTCAGGGGTAAGGGACAACAGACTTCTATGAAAACATAAACTGAACTTACAACCTCAAATGGGCAGACTAGGTGGGCCATAGGCCCTTATCTGCCGACACTGTCTATGAATTTATGAATCTATAAACTGCTATATAGTATACCTTTTTTGCCAAGATTTATGTAATTATAATTTATTGGCTGGTTCCTGTCAGTAGCATTCAAACAGGAGTGCGCTATAATGCAGAGAAGCTGGAAAACATGTCATAGTTAAAGAAAAAAAATCCTTAAACAGAAGCTTGTTGTTAGTGTAGAGACTAATTTAAACAAGTTATGCCACTATACTCAAAACACTATTGAAATACATTGAACCACCTACCTGTTTCTTCAGTTCAAGGTCTGGCTTTGAAGAGTAAAGATGTGTGTGCCATCCAGAGAGGATAATGGTGATGGACCCCCAATGAGTAAATAAGGGCTGGAGGAGGGGGTTCAGGGTGATAGTTGCTGAATGGGAAGTTCAGGTGGAGGGACTGCGATGGCTGCAAAATACATCAATGGATGTTTTCTTTTTACAGGGTGAAAAAAATGGACAGAGGATCTGTGATGATTGGTTACTGGGGGATTGGTCACTGTTATGTCTGTGGGACTGGTGGGTGCTAAGAGGAAGGGTCAGGTGGACGGGAAGGAATATATTTAAAAAAAAATAATAAAATAACCACACATGTGCAGTAGTGGATGGGGGAGTCATTAAAACAAAAAAAACTGAGGATTCCTGATGGTGATGCTGGAGGAACCACCACCCCCAGTGTCACTGTTATGTTTCTGGGTGTAGGGTGGGGTGGTGGGTGCTGAGAGATAGGGTCTGGTTGGCGGAAGGAAAAAATGTTTTAACATGGAGAGAGCGGAGTGCTCCATGGACATGGAGGTGACTGTGAGGCAACTCCACACTGTTGTTTGGACGGCAAAATCTCTGTTTCCAATTACAGGAGGTCTGCAGGGTTCCCCCCACTGCAGCCTTAAAAAGGGGGAGTGAATAGGAGATCATATAGGGGTATGACAGGATAGAAGAGACCAACAAAGGGTAGGGAACAATAGAATTGAGGGGCGACACAGTTGGTTGAAGGAGGGGAGTGTGTTAAAGGTCAGTAGGGGTGGATATAACAAAGAGGTGGGATGGGGTAGGGAAAACAGAGGTATATAGCAGTGTCAGGAAGAGGTCCCAGGAATTAAGTGTGAGTCTAGAAGAGGCAAATGGAGAGAAATAAGCCTGAATTCTAGAGCTTGTGCAACAAAATGAGTGTGCTATAAGCTTTGGTGGCTAACGCCAAAATTGTAGAGGCGAATAAGACATGGACTACTGAAAAGAGTGAGTAGGATATTGTAGCCTTGTACAGCACGTACTGGTGGAAATGTAATGATGGGGGATTGACTGTGTACATAAGTGAAGGTGTTGAAGCAACGGAAGACAATGCACTAAAGGGGGCAAGTGAAATGGAATCAGAAAGGGCACTGCTCAAAATCACAGGAGGGAGATGGCCCACTGGTGCAGTGTTAGTGCTACTACTTGCAGCACCAATGACCCAGGAGTTGGAGGGTCAGCCGGGGGAAGAAGGATCCAGCATCCCAAGGACAACTCTCCTCCACCAAGGGGGAGGGTGGGGACAAGCCAATTGCTGGCCTGGCCCCTGGTGGAAGCCAGGAAAAAGATAGCCTGAGCTCTATGAGGTGGGGGGACATGGCAGATGTTGACACATGCACCATGACATCAGTGCGCACCACATCCCCAAGGGAGAACCAGAAAAAAATGTCCCAGCTGCGCTGGATGACTGCTGGCCTCTTCAGGTCCCACACCCAATGACTCAGGCACCCCCAGACTCCAGACTACAGTAGAGTCCTGGTGGATCAAGGGAACTCTCCATCACCCCTGCCATAGAAGGGCAATGTGGGGGACTCTGGGTGAGAGGCAAGCCCTGGGAGAAGTTGGGGTGTTGGGGCTGGGAGGACTGGCATGAACAAAGACTGGTTGGGACAGAGGGGGAAAAAGAGTAAATAAAAAAAGAATCAAGGGAGGGAGAAGGATGAGAGTAGTGATGATAGATAGGCCACTAGCACAGACAGAGGGGATAAAGAATTGGCAAAATAAATCAGGAAGGCAGCTTCTGAGGGAGAAGAGTTAATAGCAGGAGATCTAAACATACCGGATGTGGATTAGGCAGACCTGGCAGCTACAAGTGTGAGAAATCAGTCACTGATGAAAGTCATGGTGGACTGCTTCCTTACCTGATGTATTTGGGATCTAACCAGGGAGCAGGCAGCCCTTGACTTGGTACTCTCCAACACAGAAATGGTTAGAGTGGTGGAGGTAAGTTAATTGCTGGGTCCCATAACTCAGTGTGATTTGAAAACAAATATGGAGACACTTTGTTAAATGTCAAAGGCTGTTGTCCTGGACCTTAGCAAACCAGACTTTGGAATGATGAGCGAGGTACTCATGTACAAGTTGGTGGGGGTAAGGGAGGTGGTGGGAGAGGAAGCCAAGTGGCAAATTATAAAAAAATTAATTACAGAGGTGGCAAACACATACATTGTAGTTTTATGGTGCGGACTACGCCACCAATTTGGCAAATTGAGATCACTTCATTAAGTCTTTGCAAACAGCTTTGTTTAGAACTTCACAACATCTTTGCCTGCAGTTGAAAACTTCACATCTCTACTATCTTATCTGCAGAGTCTATTGATTTAGTTGGAACTATAAAGTTGGAATGTTACAGATAGAATCCTGCAGATGGCAAAGGGAAATTGCATTGGAAAGGATACTGTTGAAGGAGCTGCCAATTAGAATATGCAGGTCAGAGTTAAAGGCTGTTACCTATAGTGGTGCCATCCAGGATGCAATGCATTAATGCTGCAGTTTATCACAAAATGCTGTAGGGAGCAGTGTAATTCAATGGTAATTAAGCCCTTTTTTACTGCAGTACTTTGTGATGTGATTTACTGGAGGTTACAGTGTTGCATTGTTGCTGGTTCTGCTGCATGTGATGCTTGCAGTCAACTGCCCAGCATTGTATGGTTAGCCTCAGACTGAGTTGGAGCTCCTTCACCAATTGCCTGAAAAAACATTTTTTTTAATGATAAATATCTAAAAAAACTTATTTTCAATGCAGCCAAACAGTTGCTAGACTGCAAGGCTATTTTTATTAACTCAAATTATTTTTAGCAGTGTTTGAAATTATTTTAACAGAAACAGGGTAGGTGAAGGTTAACATATTTTTCTGACATTACTGTGACAGGAAAGCCAAAGGAGTGAGGTACTGGAAGAAAATGTTTTACTGAGTTATGAAAGCTGTTTGTTTGTCTTTACATTTTTGCAGTGTTGATATGTTACATGCTGTTTTTATGTGGCTATGTTCCTGGATGTAGGCCACTGTCTGCATGATAGAGAAGAATATTCAGCAAGCTCTGTGTTTTCCTTCTCTAATACAGTACAGACAGTGTTATGTTTGACAATGTTCAAAACTGTCAGCTTTATATAAACCATCTCATGACAGTGTATGTGTAGTTATTTGCCTGGCTGCAGACAGTAGAATACATGACCGAGATGCACGGTCAGCCTGTGCAAATGTTTTAGTTCTGCAATGCGTTTAATGTGAAAGCATCTAATTTTTGACAATTTTGCAAACTGTCAGTCTGCTCATTATGAATATCTCTGCTATAGTCTCTGTGTGACTAAATATCTGTCTACTGATCACAGTCTGATGCAGTCATCTTACTCATATTTTCTATTTCTCCAATATACTTGAAGTGTATGTGCCCTACAAAACATCTGTCGGTGCTGTAAACAGTCAGTCAATTTATCATAATAAAAATTACTCTACTTTCTCATCAGAATGACAAAATCTGCCACTTCATTATAAATCATCATTTTACAGTCTTTGTGTGACAAGATGCTTCTGTGCCCATCAGGGGTTCAACTATTAAGGATGTATTGCCAGTCAGCATTAGCAATTGTTTTTTTGTTGTTGTTGTTTTTTTGCTAGTAACATTTCATAACTGTGGCCAAGCAATCTTCCAGTATATGCATATGTACCACTGCACTAACAAAGCACAGCAGGCTCACCACAGACAGGTTGATACAAATTCTGCTAGGATTCAAAAAATAGAAGCATCTCTGTCTGGTTAGAAATCACATGGTCACTCTGTAGTATTTCTCACATTTATTGGTATTGCAAATGCAGGTGCAAAATAAAGCATGTTACCAATAAATATGCCCCAGAGAACAGAAACAAACAATTTAGCAGTAAATACCACACACACCAGATAGCAAATTGCACTTTCCCCTTTCTAAAAACAAAATGCAGCAACTTCAAAGATTTCCTACCATGATACTCAGAAACCTACTTTAGTCACAGCTCTCCTGTTGATGTTTTGATATAATCTTCACGTTCAAGGAGGGGTGGTGAATAGAAGTCTCTTGGGAGTCAGGTAGATGAGCAGCAGAGTACCACAGAGTGTGGTCCTTATTCATTATTTATTTAAAGTTTATGATTACAGGATGAGTTCTATGAGATGCAAGTCTTGTTAACAAACTGTCCCATGTCAAAAAATATAATATTAAGGCAATACTGCATAGTGCAGTGAGTTATCAAAACAACCAATCAAGCAGGAAAACAGTTACAACAAAGTTGAGTTTTTAACATGTTGAGTTTTACAATACTTCTGAAAGAAAATGTTGGACATAATGGTACAAATTCTGAGTTGTGGAGCTAAGTTATTTCAAGCATACTGGGCTCAGAGGGAAACATTTGTTCTGCCATAAACACATGAAAATTAAGGTAACGTAATTAACAATGCTGAAAATCAAACAAGGTACATGTATTTCTTTGAAATGGTCCCACCAGGAGGTCAGATAGATATGAAGCAGTTTGATTATTTACAGTCCTGTGGACCAAAGAAAGCCAGTTTAGTTCTCTTCTGGAGGAGGCGGTAGCCAGTTTATTCTCTGAAGTAGTGAACAGTGATGTACATCCCAGTTTTCTTTTACAGTAAAATTAACTAACAGTTGGTAATAAACTACATTTAGGGGAGCTAAAGCAGACTCTGAGGCATGAGAATTGAGGGCATCCCCGTAATCTAGTATTAGAAGAATTGCTTGTGTGACAAATGACACAATATTCAAAGGTTAGTACACCCACTAAATGGTTAGCAAGTGCACTAACCTTGATTTTTGCTGGCATTCCCAGCTGGCCCATAGTCATAAGCATTGGGAGCACCAGCACAAACCTTCAATGCCAAAGCACTATAATACCACTGCACCTATGCAAATAAGGGTCCCCCATACATATTGATGCAGCTGTATCTTCAAATGTTTGTAGCAGTTGTAAAGGGCCCCCAATGTACTGCTATTTACCAACACCGAAGACCAACTCTTAAAGGGTTCCCTCAGCCCCTGAAGGGAGGGCAGTTGTACTATGGTCTTCCACCCCAGTCACCTTTTCTAGACAGGCCCTAAATTGATGCTGTCTAGTGATTCCCCTCGATCACCCATTGTAAAAGAATACATTTATCCCTGGTGTGTAGTGGTACCCCACAATCACCCATTTTATGAATGTAGATAATTCCTTGGTATCTAGTGGTAACCCCACTCCTCTGATCAGCCATTCACAGATAGTAAGTAAGCCCTTGTATCCAGTGGTTCCCACTGCCACCCTGAGTGCCATTTGACAAAGTTACAATCTATCAGTGGTATTCTAGTGTCCCTCACCCATCCTCCCACTCACATACCACCTCTCCGCACCACCCATTACCAATGTGGCAGGCAATCAGTGAAGTCTGACATGGTGACTGGCACAACCCATCTCTTACCTTCTCAGCCCTCAACCATATGAGCTGTCAGTGATGGGGTGTACAATATTGTACATGTGGGTCACTGAATTTCACATCTGGGAAAAAAGACACAATTAAGGTAAAGAAAAGATGAAAATCACATTTCTGGTATTTGTTTTTGCTGCAGATTATGACTTTTTGTTGCAGATTGATACATCGTTTGAAAATATCAACATGCTAGAAAAATGGCGCACTCACCTACCCCAAGGGCAAATTATATTTGCCTTAAAAGACCAACTAAATAGACTCATTCAGGAATATAAACCTTTTTATTTAGTACTTCTGTATTCCTCTATAATAAAGTGCATAGAAAATGTGCTATACATACAGTTTTTAGTTGGTAATAGACATATGCAAACAAATGTATTTCCTATGACTTAACAGCCCATCTGCTGAGTTAAATACCCCTTAGCACAACTGGAACTGATATTGTGGCCTGGCTGGGCAAGGATTCCTCAGAGGTAATTTTGCTGTGCACTAGTATCCTCTTTTATATCCTATTATCTCCATGGTAACAAAATAAAGTGCATGTGCTATACAATACATCCAATACAATATAAAATACATAATCTAAATACATAATTATTAAATAACATATCACTAGCATTTTCAGAATATAATCCATTTTGCTTGATAACCTCTATATCCTGCTATCTTACATGGGAAAAAAGCTAGACAATCTAAATATATACAGGTCAACTCATTGCATTTACAAACACCGTTTAGTTATATTATAATGTTATCACTTTTAGAACAGCTATTTTCAGTACAATATCAGTCATTCCCCAGGACTACTTTTATGTTGTTATTTTAATATATTTTTTTATAAATTGGCCTCTTAAGTGTATCTTATGAAGGTTTGCACCCCGTAGTACGTCTTAGTACACCTGTTTTCTTACCCACACCACTAAGAGTATCAGTAACATGTTTGACAGAATTTAACTGTACATCAAATATCACTCCTAGATAGTGATATTCAGTCACCTGTTCAATAACTGTATTATTTGGAGAAAGTATGTTTATCATAAGTTTATTCTTTGATCCAAAATAAAGTACTTTAGTTTTCTTTGTGTTCATAACAAGCCTTGACCTGGTGAACCACTCCCCAATATTAGTAAAGTCCCTCTGTAATCTAGATTCTAGGTCCAGGGTGTCCACTCCAGTAGTAACCAGTGCCGTATCATTGGCATAAAGTTTTATGTTTGAAAATTTAACTACTTGGGATAGGTCATTACTGAACATCAGAAACAACAGGGGGCCCCAATATGGACCCCTGTGGGACCCTCAATTTATTCATTTACTGCCAGACAGTGTCTGGGATACTGATACCCTCTGTGATCATCCAGTCAAATAAGATTTGATCCAATCCCAGGGGCCATCAGGAATACCCATTACACTAATTTTCTGTAGTAATAGGGAGTGGTCCACCAGGTCAAATGCCTTCAACAAGTCCACAAAAAGGACAACAGTTACTAGATCTCCATCTAAAGAAGATGCCACCAAGTCATTAAGCTCAATTAATGCTGAATCAGTTAAGAATCTACTTCTAAAGCTGGCTCCCTTTGTAGATTGGTATAACTTTACTCTGCTTCCACAAATTTAGAAAAGTTCCTGAGCTTAAACTCCAGTTAAATATATGAGTTACTATTGGTGTGATGTAATCAGCTGCCATTTTCAGAAATGTTCCCTCTAATTCATCAGTACCTGAGGATTTATGTACTTTAATCTGTTTTAGACTCTTTTTTACCTCAAATACACTTAGTTTTTTTAAACCAAAAAGGTGTTTTTTCTTTTCTTTTATGTATTGATTCCTCCTGCACTTTAGTACTCAGTGAAGTTTTAGTTTCTATCCTTGGTAAATTAACAAAATAATCGTTTAATATATTTGCAATTTTCTTTGGTTCCTCTTCCTTGAGCCCTTCATGGATTATTTGCTTTGTATGTTGTTTTCCCTTTTTTCCTGGGCTGATAATATAAACTACTATCTGCCATAAATTTTGGGGATCTTTATTTCTTTCTACCTTATTCCTGAAATAGTTGCACTTTGCTTTTTTAATCTGATTTCTACAAAAATTTATGTTCGTTTTAAAGTTTTCCCAGTCACTACTTTGTCTTGTTTTCCTAGCTAATTTCCATAGCCTATTTTTAATTCTCATAGCCTTTAACAATTTATCACTAATTCATGGCACTTTGGTACTCCTTTTTTGTGCCTCACGTTTAGGTACATGTTTATTGCATATTTCTAGGAATCTATTAACGAAGTACTCAGTTGCTAAATCCAATTCAGGGATTTAGTTCAATGTCGCCTCCTAACATCAATAGTGCTAAATATAAGTTACAGTCCTCACACACATTTTTATGCAGGCTGTGTGGGTCCAGTATCTTAACCTGTCTTGCTGAACAAAATTGACTCCAATTTCTGGAAAATAGGTTTCATCATGGTCTTGCACTGTTATAGTCCCCCCCCCCCAGTTTATGGCCACAGTTTGAGTGGGCAAAAAGGATCCAGTTCTGTTAGAAAACTGTTCTTTCTGGTATGAAACCAACCAGACAGCAAAGCAGTAAGAGCCCCTTTATCTGTAAAATGTACATGTTTCTTTCATTAAAAAATTGTGAATAAACAGAGGGGCATGTCCTGGACATGGTTCTTGCAGATGGGGATCTGGTAAGGGACCTGGTTGTAGAGGATCCCCTGACTGGGAGTGACCACAATACTGTCTGGTTTCGAATAAGCATTGGGGGGGTGAGATCTAGGACACTGGCAGTGGACTTCAGGGGGGCAGACTGTGTGGGCCTGGGAAATATTCTCAAGGATCACTTGAAGGGGATTACATCAATGACAAATGTGGAAAAGAGATGGGAGCTCATAAAACAGAGACTTCATGAGGCAGTCAGGACCTGCGCTAAGGTGAAACGTAAGGGAGCAAGGTCACATAAACCATGCTGGTGGTTAAGTGAGATTCAAGTAGCGGTCAGAGAAAAGAAGGCAGCCTACAAAAAAATAAAACAACATGAGGGGATAGGGATAAGGAAATGTACCATCTTTCATCTAGAAAAGTCACCCCGATGGTGAGGGGGGAAAGTCCAATAAAGAGCAATGGCTGGCACAGGGGATACATGGAGGGAAAATGGGGTTCTTCCGTACATTGGGGAGTGGAGAAAACTAAGGCCATCTCAGCAGATTGAGATCAGAAGGAGGTGGGTGGAAGAGGCGAGGACCAGGCAGAGGTATTAAATGAGTACTCGCCTCTGTGTTCACTAGGGAGGGGATGGGATATCTACAAAGCAAGGCATGATGGGGATAGAAGTGGCAGTGAGTGGGATCAGGGGAACAACAGAAATGGAGCAAGAGGAGGAGGAGGTACCCCAGGGTGTCACATCAGGATAAGGATAAAAGGCCATTAAGGTGGAGGGACGGATGATGCTATCTCCACGAAAAGGTGTAGATAGCCCTCAAGGCCCTAAGAAAGACAAATCTCCTGGGCCAGATGGCATTCATCCGAGAGTACTATGGGAATTGGTGGACATACTGGCTGCATCCCTGGCGGAGCTGTTCAACAGGTTGCTTGAGACAGGGAGGGTACCTAGGGATTGGCGAGAGGCACATGTGGTGCCAATCCATAAAGGGGGGGCACGGGAAGTACCAGGTAAATATAGACCCATCAGTTTGACCTCAGTGGTGGGAAAATTAATGGAGAGTATACTAAAGGAACGATTGGGGGTGTACTTGGAGGAGGTGGAAGGTCTGGATAGTTGGCAACATGGGTTTGTACCAGGTAGATCATGTCAAGCCAATCTTGTGGAGTTCTACGAATGCGTAACATCAGAACTGGACAGGGGAAAGCCTGTGGATGTATTATTCTTGGACTTCAGCAAGGCGTTTGACTCTGTCCCCCACAATGGTCTGGTGGAGAAACTAATGGGGTTGGGAGTAGGCCCTTTGATGGTCAGATGGATTGAAAACTGGCTAGCAGGATGCACCCAGAGAGTAGTGGTCGGTGGGGAGCTCTTGAACCCTAGAGAGGTCATTAGTGGGGTGCCGCAGGGCTCGGTCCTGGGTCTGACCCTGTTTAATGCATACATATCGGACATCAGGGAGGGTATAGGGTGTGAAATGAGTCTCTTTGTTGATGACTTCAAGACGGGAGCAGTAGTTGAGGGGGAAGAGGGGAGGTTGGCCCTGCAAGGGGACCTGGACATACATGGAAATTAAATTTCAATATCACCAAGTGCAAGGTGTTACATCTTGGGTGAGGAAACCCTAAACACAGGTACACCCTGGGAGGGGAGGCACTGGAGGCCTCAATAGGGGAAAAAGACCTAGGGGTCATGCTGGATGCATGTATGAATAACTCTGAGCAGTGCAGGAGAGTGGCTAGCAAGGCAAACAGGATGTTGGGATGCATCGTAAGGGGGATCATCTCTAGGAGCAGGGAAGTGATTCTGCCACTGTACAATGGACTGGTTAGACCACACCTTGAGTACTGTGTACAGTACTGGAGACCACACTTGAAGATGGACATACAGCTCCTGGCGAGGGTACAGAGGAGGGCATCTAAGATGATATGAGGACTAGGGGATTTGACGTATGAGGACAGACTTGAGGAGCTCTGCCTGTTTTCATTGGAGGAGAGGAGAGACAGGGGACATGATTGAGGTCTTCAAGTACCTCAAGGAATAAATAGGGTAAACATGGAGGGGATCTTTAGACTAAAGCAGGGAGGTATCACCAGAGGGCATGGTTTGAAGTTGGAAGGTGGAAGGGTGAGGGGGGAAAAAAGGAGGAGGTTCTTCACTGAGAGGGTGGTGGACCCTTGGAATGCACTGCCTGGCGAGTTGGTTCAGAGGTCCACAGTGGAGGGCTTCAAGAGAGGGTGGGTCAGACACAGAAAGTGGATGCATCAATTGATGGCCTGCATACATGTGATATCTCCCTCTTTACGCAGGAGACTCCTGTTTTTTTTGACTGAACTCCCTCTCTCCCTCCTGGGAAACAAAATCTCCTGCTTAAGTAAAATTCTGTCCACATTATCCATATTTTTTGGGCAGATAAAGACACATAAAAATTAAATCAGTGATGAACAATGTATCTGATAACGTTATATAACTAGTTGTTTATTCTTTTTAGTGCTTATTCTTGACAAAATGAAATACATTACATTTTTGTAATTACTTTTTTCTTATTTTTTTAAGGACAAACTCACAATGTTACGGCATCTCCCCACTAGCCGGCCAATCTCCCTCCTAATTTGACCCCAGTCTCCCTCTTAAGTAAGTTGGCAGACCAATCTCCCTCCTAATTTGACCCAAATCTCCCTCTTAAGCACATTGGACATATCACATGTATGGGCCTGGCCCATGGGGGTGGGGATGGATGATAGGGGTTTCTGGAACACAAGGGAGGGGAGGGCCTCGGCACCCAACTAGGGATCTGAGGTTCGAGCAAAAAAATAGACCATAAGGCCTAATCTGCTGGCAATTAGTATGTTAGTATATTAGAATGTAGTTCTTGTATACTAAAAAGAACTATTAAAATAACAACATACAAGGTGTCCAGGAGAATAACAGATTTAGTACTGAATATTGCTGTCTAAAAAGTGACAATGACATTATCACATACTGTAACTAAACAGTGTTTGTAAATGTAGTGAGTTCATCTGTATATGTTTAGACTATCTAGATTTTTCTCTGGGTAACATAACAGTATATTGGGGTTAGCAAGCAAAATGGATAATATTCTGAAACTGCTAGTGGTGATTTTTTTTAACAACTATGTATTTGGATTATGTATTTTGATATGGTATTAGATGTACTGTATAGCATGTATACTTTAATTAAACATGGAGATAATAGGGTATAAAAGGAGACACTAATACAGAGCAAAATTAACTCTGAGGAATCTTTGCCAGCCAAGGCGAAACATCAGTTTCAGTCATTCTGAAGGGGCATAACTCAGGAGATGGTCTGTTAGCTCTATGGAAACATCTCTGTCTACAGGGGCCATATATTCAAAACTTAGCCCTGGTGGAAAACCCAGTTTGCCCACATAAACCAGGTTTTACATGGAAGTCCCATATTCAAAATCCCATTTAGTTAGCACAGGCATACTGGGAATGTGCTGAGGCTAAAAGTGGAGGGGAGCAAGGCAAAACTATGTAAATCACATGGCAGGGACCTGAATATGGGCACAGTCTGATTTTCAGTGTATTTGCCCCCTCCATAAAGGCACTCTGTGTGTTCCTCCTGTGTCGATAAAATATCTCTGATCAAAACCTGCTGTTAATCTGGTGCAACCCTAGCAGTCGCCAAAGGTATTGAATTGGCACCCCCCAACCCAATATAGTACTCTCTGGTGCTAGTGGCAGCCCCCTGCTTCCAATCCCAGTTCCGACAGATTTAAGTGATATCCCTGGCATCCAGTGGTCCCTACAACAACCTGACACCCATTTCTGTATGGTATTATTAATTCCCTGGTGTCCAGTGGTTCCTCCCCAACCCCATCCCCATTCCTGTATAGTGTGAGTATTTCCCTGGTGTCCAGTGGCCCCTCCACTCACCCCATCCTCATTCGCATATACTGTAAGAACTCCTCTGCTGTCCAGTGATCCCTCCCACCACCCAATCCCGGTTCTTGTAGTGGGAATGCCTCCCCATTTGCAAATCCCCACCTGACAGCTAGATCCCCACTGCCCTTGGCATGCCATTAGCACAGACGTGCAATCCCCCCATAAAAACCCATCCATGTCCAGAACTGTCAGCAATGCCCCACTCCCAGCCCACATGCAGTTGTTTATTTGGGTTGCAAATAATGGAATCCCAATGCCTAATAACAGTCTCCCAAAACTATAATTTTCTAGGTTCTGAAAAACCACCATTATTGCATGCGTTTTTATATGGTTCTCTAACACTAGAGTCCTGCAAGATACTTAATCTGTTTGCTTTTTGTATACTGAAAGTAGAGATAGCCCTTCTCCCTTTTTTGTTGCCTGTATCTGGCTTGACAAGACACCAGTGAGTGGTGTCATTGTTAGGTGCTGTCTCTCTTCCCCCTTTGCTGCTGTTATCTTCTGTGTTATCCGACTCATCCTCTGGTGAACCTATCACCCTTTCTCTCTTTTTATTACTTTTGTTAAAATTTGCCAAAGCTGCATTCAATGGTACAGCTTCATGATTAGCAGCAAACTGTTCAATGGTTAATATCTCAGGTAGATTCTTTAATTCAGTCACTGCATTGCATATTGCATCACCTTACAGCATCCTCCATCCATTACCCTCTGGGTTGACGTCCATCTCATAGGCTAATGATGCACATGTGATCAGATGTAGAAATACAATCTGCCTAGGTCCTGCTGTGTTCCCCTGCTCTCCAGTTCCTTAATGTGCATTGCAGAGGCTACATGCACCTCGCCTAGCTCCTCATTACAACTAACAGAGGTAAGACAATCTACCTGATTTACTGTCATTACAATCATATGACTCTAAGCAGGCAGTTGCTCAGTGGGGTAGCTGCTCTGCGATGCAAGTTTAAGAAAAAAAAAATCTAGTAGCATAGTGATGGCATTTGGATCTGCTAGCCTAGAAAGTTACTTTCTACCATAGACAGATTGCTTGTCTTCAGAATGGGACGGTGGCTAACCCTGCCCATGTAGCTTAAATAATCTTAACTCTGTAGTCAGCAGACTTGTTCAGAGTCAGGCTATTGAACGTTAGCAATTACAAACCTCTATGCAGTATGCCATTACAGATATACATGACCTTCAGCTAAGGGAAGCGTAGCAACTGTATTTTACAGTTCTATCATCGTACAGTCTAGCGCATTGTTATCTAGATCCCAAGTCGTTCATTTGAACAGCCAGTGTGCTTATGTAGCTTCAAATTGTTTATTTCAAACAGCAGTCTGTGTTTCTCCTGTGTTTATTTCAAACAGCCAATGTGTTTTTTTTTTCCCTCCAGTGATATTCGCTATAACCTCACTGGTAAAGTAGCAGGGTGTTCAGGATTTTAAAAATGGTGCCACACACCAACAGTGCCCCCCCCAGGCCAAAAACTGAACTTGAGACACCTTGCAAGCGGTCCCAGGATTCCCCAACGAGAGTAGGGTCCCCTTGCGAGCAGACCCTACTGATGCGCTGGGCTACCCTAAAGAGAAGTGGATCCTAAGAATGAAATAAATAAAATGTGCCCCAAATGCTTAGAGTACCTGACCGGTGACGCTGTACTCCCAGGTGGCTCCACGTCTCCAGGCATCTTCCCTTCTGGCACTCAATCATGTTGGATGACCACTCGGAGGCTTCAGGGCACTACCGACTTCAATGCCCCTCCTTTCAATGCTTCTCTGCTGCGAGTGCCTTCCAATCGGCTCTTCATGCCACGTTGAGGAACCTAAGCCCCCGGTCACCCCAAAACAAACTCCCCGGTCCTCAAGGATTCTACCGACAACATACTGGTGACAGCGCGCTCATGCACACTAGCATGACTTCCACCATTATGATGGCTTGCACTGCCTTAAAGCAGCAATGCCACTAAACGAGTACAGCATTGAAGAGGCACGTAGTCAAAAGACATACCCAGTGATCACTATATCCTGTGAATACCAGGTATATGCAGAACTCCAGTGGCACTCTCTGTTACCGTGCAGCCCTATGAAGCCCACATTTTCACTTAAGCCATTTTCCCAGAACAACTCTGTGGGGGAACAGCCTGACATTCAGACACAGGCAAACTATTCTTTGAGCCCTGTAAGCCTCTCAAGACACTAGCCAGGCTGGGGCTATGTAGGCAGTGTGTGTTAGGACGGACTCAGTCCCAGGTTGCAGCGATGCTGGAATCCCTCTGCTCAGCTAAAGGGATTCTGTCCATTGTGTTACACACACTCTATTATATATTTTTATACAAAAATGTTCACCACTACATGCCGAGCCCTTATGTATCCTCTCTGTCTCCCTCTTCTTTCAGATCCTACCATGGCCAAGACTAAGAAGTGCAAGTCTTGCCAAATGACCCTCCTCCCCAGCCAGCCAAGTCCCCATTGTCCTGCATGCTCCAACCAACATGAAGGATTAGAATCTCAAGAAGATCAGCATCAGGAAGCTTACCAGGGTGTGCAGGGTACAGACTCAGGATAGGAAGAACTTCCTTCCACGGCCGTAGACTTCTTTAAAGCTCAACAGACCATTATGCTAAAAATTCTGGAGAGAGTAGAAGTACTCTTAATGTCACTAGCAACTACTCACATAGCTCCAAAGCACGGGGGCAAGAGAGGGCAGTCTGCCTCATCGTCCAATGATGATGGCACCCAAAGCCAGCCCGATACCACCCCAGAGGGAGTGGATCCTCCCAACTCAGATGGGGAGGAGACCACCATAGAAGAGGAGGAACTCACCCTCACCAAGAAACTCACGGCAACCGAATATCTGCCAGAACTCCTACGAGCTGTGAAAGAGGCCCTGGGTTTCGACCTGCAGGAACAACAACAACAGTCAAAACTAAACCCCCTCATTAGAGGAAAACAGAAGCAGGATGAACACTTCCCAATCTGTGAGTCCCTGTTGGAGGTCATCACCAAAGAATGGGAGTCACCAGACCCCTCCAGAATTTCGGAGAGAAAGACATTTGACAGGTTCTATCCCATACAGGAGGACACCAACAAGTCCTGGTGCACTCCAACCGTGGTTGACCATCAAGTCACTGAACTCTGTAAGAAAACGGTCCTACCATCTGAGACAAGCACACCCCTAAGGGGCCTGACAGATAAGAAACTCGAGGAATACATGAAGAAGGGCTTTGAGATGATGGACCTCACCAGCCAAGCCAACACAGCAGTGACCCACACATCCCGAGCCCTAGTGACCTGGTTGGAGGAACTGGCACCAACATTGGACCCAACATCCAAACAAGCTGATATGATCGAGTATGCCATACAAGCAGCCAGATATCCTGAAGATGCATCAAGTGATGCACTCAAGATGACCGCTCGACTGGTGACACTATCAAACAGAGCCAGAAGACAGATCTGGCTGAAGATCTGGAACGTGGACACAGAGTCAAACGCAAAGCTAAACAAACTACCATTCAAAGGCAGCCTTGTCTTCTGAGAAGGCTTGGAGAAATACGTGAAGCAAAAAGGGGATTGAAAAGGGCTGGACAAGGATAAGAGCTTCAAACACACATACCTCCTGGCCTTTCAGGGAAGCTTCTGACCTTTCAGGGGAAAACAAGACAGGTGCCAGACAAACCAATACTCAAAAAACAAATCATACTGCTTCAATCCCTCATACTTTGCAAGCTCCAACAGAGGGAGGCCTAGAGGAAGAAACCAAAGAGGGAGATTCAACTTCGGCAACTCCTGAGGCAAGTCTCATTCCAACTGGCTCGGACAAATTCCTAACCACCTTTCCAACAACCTCATCCAGACATCCTCCAATCAGAGCCAGGCTCCTCCAGTTCGCAGACATCTGGAGCACAACCACAACCGACAGAAGGATCAGGGAAGCTATTTCCCAGAGCTACACAATAGAATTCAAGCAGAAACCACTCTGAAATAGAACAGTGGTATCCTCGGTGTCTCAGCAACCACAAAAGAGACAAGCCATGACATCGACTCTCCACAGCTTCTTAGCAAACAGAGCAATATCCCCAGTACCCCAAGGAGAAAGGGACCAAGGTATATATTCAGTCTATTTTTTGGTAGCCCAAAAGTCTGGAGACATGCGTCCAGTCCTTGACCTCAAGTTCCTAAATCAATTTGTAAGATACAGAAAATTCAAAATGGAGACCCTAAAGTCCACCCTCCGCTCCATAAGACAGGGGAGACTATCTGACCTCAATAGACATGAGGGATGCCTATCTGCACATACCAATCAGACCGGCTCACTTCAAGTACCTACAGTTCAAAATAATGGGTCAGCACTATCAATACCAGACTCTCCCCTTTGGCCTAGCATCAGTCCCCAGAGTAGTCACCAAGATCTCAGTTGCGGTTGTGGTGTCACTGAGACAGAAGGGCATCCACATAATTCCCTGCTTAGACGACTGGCTAATCAGGGCCAGAACAACACAACTGGCACACCAACACACATGTCTAGTGATGACTACCCTACAAGACCACAGTTGGGTGGTCAATTGGGAGAAGAGTTCCTTAACACTGCGCCAGTCCATAAAACACCTGAGAGCTATTATAGACACCAAAACCAATATCGCCAAACCATCCCACAAGAGAGCAGACAAGGTCATCTCCCAGGCCCAGGCCCTTGCTCTCAACCAGAGCACAGTGCTGGCCTCCCTCCTCCAGACCCTTAGTTCCATGGCCTCCTGCATTGCTCTAGTGCCCTGGGCACTATGGAACATGTGCACACTCCAAATACTAGCCATCCAGAAGGGTCATCAACTAAACCACAATCTATCTGGGACAGTCACACTGACAATAGCAGCCAAGAAATTCCTATTCTGGTGGACACACCGGTGTAACATCAACAAAGGGGAAACACTATCCACCGACCACGACATTGTTATGATACAGACACAAGTCTCACGGGGTGGGGGCCACCATGAACCACAACACAGCACAAGACACATGGTCACGGTTAGAATCAAAGAGATCGATAAACGTCCTTCAGATGAGAGCAGTATTCCACGCTCTATGTCACTTCAAGAAACAAATACAAGGCCGAAGAGTACTCATACAGTCGGACAACAGGCGACAGTAGTATACATCAAAAACCAGGGAGAGACAAGGAGCATTCAACTTCTACAGGAAGCAAGAAAAGTCCTAAACTGGGTGCAGACCAATCTACAGTCCATCACCAAAATACACTTAGCGGGAAAACTAAATGTACAAGCTGACTGGCTGAGCAGGCAACACATAGCCCTGGGGAATGGTCCCTACACCCCAAAACTTTCAAAAAACTCAACAACCTCTGGGGACCACTACAAATCGACCTAATGGCAACAGCAAGAAACACTCAGCTCCCAAGCTTCTTCTCAAGGTTCAATGAACCTCAGGCCTCGGGGACAGATGCCCTCTCACAGGTCTAGTCCTTCAAAGGAGCATATGTTTTCCCGCCAATCTCACTCCTCCAACAAACCTTGAACAAAATCCGCCTCTCCCAAGCCACAGTTGTACTAATAGCACTTTACTGGCCAATGCGACACTGGTTCGCAACCTTGATATCCATGGCAATAGACTCTCCCTGGACATTACCCCTCCACTCAGAACTACTGGCCCAAAGGCCAATCAAGCACCCGAACTTACACTCCCTGCACCACATGGCCTGGCTCCTAAGAGGCACAGACTGCTGAGTAGAGGTTATGACAAGAAAGTGGTCACCACCATGCTCCAGTCCAGACGCACATCAACAACCAATACCTACACTCATCAATGAAAGATCTTCCAGAGATGGCTCTCAGACCACCACATATCGGAACAACCAGTACGCTTGCAGCACATCCAATCATTCCTACAACAAGGACTGGACAAAGGACTATCCATATCCTCACTGCGGGTACAAGCGACAGTGATTGGCATGGCACTGGGTCCCATAGACAGCTTCACACCTGGGTCACACCCAGACATGCTCAGATTCTTGAAGGCCACAGCCAATCTTCACCCCATACTTAAGCAACCGGTGGCTCCCTGGGATCTCAACACAGTACTGGATGCACTAGAGTGACCACCATTAGAGCCATTAGACTCTACAGACCTGAAGTGGCTGTCATTCAAGACAGCATTCTTGGTGGCAGTTTGCTCGGCAAGAAAACTAAGCGAAATCAGGGTCCTATCTTGCAAGCCCCCTTTTCTCATATTCCTCAATGATGGGAGTCACCTTGAGACTGACCCCTAGAGATAGCCCTTCCCCCTTTTTTGTTGCTTGTATCTGGTTTGACAAGACACCAGTCAGTGGTGTCATTGTTAGGTGCTGTCTCTGTTCCTCTTTTGCTGCTGTTATCTTCTGTGTTAGCCGACTCATCCTCTGGTGGTCCTGTTACCCTTGCTCTCTTTTTATTACCTTTGTTAAAATTTGCCAGAGCTGCCTTCGATGGTACAGCTTCATGATTAGCAGAAAACTGTTCAAAGGTTAATATCTCAGGTAGATTCTGTAATTCGGTCACTGCATTATTTAATTTGTAACGATCTGTGTCATATTCCAGACACCTATTACATTCAAGAACTCCCAAGATAGGTGCTGTCCTTTCTGTATACATTTTGCATCTTCCACACCGGACTAGGGAGCCTTCTGAACACATTTGCTTTAGTTTCTCACTAATTGAATCCATAATACTGTTTTATTCTTTTTGCAGTTAAACTTTTTTATTAATTTTTCATAAGATATACAGACAAACCTCTTACAGTACAGTACAATGTGAGGATTTTTTTTTTAAAGAAATTGAGGCAGCATATAATAAGAACATTGCTACAATAATACAAGGAGCTTTTAGTTTAAAATATAGTAAACAATACAGGTCATGTAATTAGCATATACTTTACATTTGTAGTGAACTTAAAGTGGATAGTATGATTAGATACGTTTATATTAAAATGTTACATAATTATATATGATGCTGCAAAGGGAAAAAGTACATTCGTAAAAGGATTGTGGAGTAATAAAGAACGATTGAGAACAGAGTATAGGAAAGAAAAGATATATAAGAAAGTTAAGAAGAGAGAGAGGGAAACTATAAAAAAAAGGGGAAAAAAGCGAGACTACAATGATGTATCAGCAAAAGGGGAAAATCCATATATATTAAGTCCATACATTGGTGTTGGAAGATTTAGTTGATTCCAAAAAATTAAAAAAGCCCTGCCAATAATTGTTATATAACATGAGTCGGTCAGACAAGATATATGTCATACGGTCCAGAGAGGCATATTGCAATAGTTGGTCAATGATACCGGGAAGGGTAGGGATTATGTTGGATCTCCAATGCATGAGGATTGTGCGTTTAACTTGAAGGAAGAGTATATTTAACCATCTGCTCTGGGAATATGAAATTTTATAAGAACGGTGATTAAAAATACCAAGAATGCAATGTTTAGGGTCTAGGGTAAAAGGTTGACCTACCACTTTCATTGCAAATCTGTGAGTACAGTGCCAAATCTTTTGTATGAGGGGACAGTGCCATAAGATATGCAATAAATCCCCATTGGGGGAACTGCAGCGCCAACAATTGTTATTGTTCAATAAACCCATTTTTTGTAATACAACAGGAGTTCTGTACCACAAATGAAGGATCTTGGTTTGAATGAAGGAACTGCGTTTATCATTAAAAGATTTGTGACAGGAGAGCCAACATCTGGACCATTGTGCATTGGTGATATTATATTGTAGCAAAATACTCCATCTGTTTTTAGCATTGACGGAGTAGTCAGGAAGGATATCACAAATATCTTTGTAAACAGTGCTATTTAAATTGGATGTTGTTTTTATCCATTTAGAGATGTGCTTATCATACAGAGAATTGATAGAGAAGGGTGTGAGGTAAGAGTTGCATGCGGTACGAAGCTGTAGATATTTCCAAAAATCCTGATGGGGAAGATTCCATATGCCTCGTAGGTCGGTGTAAGATTTTAACTTTAATGACTTGGGTTCAAGTATATCCTGCAAAAAGAGAATACCCTTATTTTTCCAGGTACGACATAAAATGGGGTGATTATCAAGAGATATATGGTGGTTACCCCAGATGGGGGTGTAAGCTAAGGGTTTGGTATAATACTGTTTTATAATTGAGATCAACTTTATCAACAAACAGATAATGCATTAATCTCTAAGTGATGAAGTGTTCCACACACAATAAACTTTGTATTTGTACTTGGACCTCCAGCCACCTCCCTCACCTAGCTTGGAGGATGCAGTCAGATGCAGCTTGCTTCTGCTAGCATTGCCTCTGCCTTGCACTCCCCTAACATAGAAACATAGAAGTTGATGGCAGATAAGACCGCAAGGCACATCCAGTCTGCCCATTTCTTTTTCTACCTTATGAATGTGCCATAGTCCTTCACTCTGTCAATGGTCTATCTACTCATACTCATCTGTATTGATCCCTTATGCTTATCCCGTGCCTGTCTGAAGCCCTGCACTGTATTCATATCCACCACTTCCTGAGGTAGGCTGTTCCATGCATCCACCACACTTTCTGTGAAAAAGAACTTCCTTGCATTATCCCTTAATCGGCCTCCCTCTAATCTCATGCTGTCCTCTTGTCCTGCTATTTTTCTTATATTGAAACATGTTAGACTCTTTCACCTTGTTATGGCCCTTAAGGTGTTGGATGATTCAGTCACTATCACCTCTCTCCCTCCTTTGCTCTAGGGTATACATATTGAGCTCAGTTAATCTGTCCACATACGTTTTCTGATGCAGTCCCTGCACCATTTTGGTTGCCCTTCTCTGCACTGCTTCACTTTGGTTAATGTCCTTGTGAAGGTATGGCCTCCAGTACTGCATGCAGTACTCCAGATGGGGCCTAACCAGTGTCTTGTAGAGAGGGATTATTACCTCCCTCTTCCGACTTGTGATACCTCTACTAATACACCCCAACATCCCTCTAGTATTACCTACTGCTTTAGAGGTCTGCTTGGATGATTTCAGTTCATCAGTGATGTTGACGCCCAAGTCTCTTTCTTCCCTTGTGACTGCCAGCAACTCCCCTCCCAGCCTATAGGTGGCTTCAGGGTTTCTCTTCTGTATGTGCATGATCTTGCACTTCTTTGTGTTAAACCCCAGTTGCCACTCTTCTGACCATTTTGCTAGTTTATCCAGATCTCTTCTCATTCTGCCCACCCCATCTGGATCATCTACTCTGTTGCAGATCTTGGTGTCATCTGCAAACAGACAAACCTTGCATCTCTTCTGACTGTATACCGTTCACTGCCACTCTCTGTTTTCTTCCCGTCAACCAGTTTGCCACCCAGTTGACCAACATCTGACCCACCCCAAGCCTACCCAGCTTTATTAATCAATATTCTATGTGGAACAGTCTCAAAAGCTTTGCTGAAGTCAAGGTAGGCAACATCAACTGCACCCCCTTGGTCCACCACTCTGGTTACCCAGTCAAAGAAATCTATGAGATTAGTTTGACAGGACCTTCCTTTTGTAAACCCATGCTGTCTTGGATCCTGTGCTCCTATGGATTCCAGGTGTTGCACTATCCTTTTCTTAAGGAGTGTCTCCATAATCTTGCCCACTACTGAGGCTAAGGCAAGCTGTTTAGTAGCATCAGACATGAAGTGACGTTACCATGCACTTCCATGTTTCCATTTTTATCAAAGTTTATTTTTGTGTAGCTACACAAGTAATTTGACTTTATTTATTTATTTTTTTTTAATTCTATTTTATCACCACCACACCTGCATCTTTCTGGGGAGTTCACACGGCAACCACTTCTACTCCCAGTCGCAACCCTGTCTTGAACGGCGGGACTCCCCTGTCCACCCAGGCAGACCTAGCTCCCCCCTGGATGACCCCCCCAGGGTGGGCCCATCCTCCCATGACCGCCTTTCTGAGATTAGAGAGGTCTTACCTGGGTGGCAGGTTGGCTGTGGAGTCTTCTGAATGCAGGGCCGACAGTGGGATGTGGGCTGCATCCCTGGAACTCCTTTCATCTCCACGAGTGTGGCAGGGTGTTTTCTGCCTTTTGTCCCCAGGCATAGGACATGCAGTGCTGCTCTGACCATGGCGTGGATGCTCCCACCCATGTCCGGAAGACAGCTGCCTGATGTCTTCCCCTGCGTGCAGCCCCAAGGTGTTCCAGTGCCTCCGGTCTCCACCCGGGGCTGCTGTGATGTCGGGCTGACCCTGGATCCCACCCCGAGAGAGGAGAGGAGAGCAGTCCTCTGTATGCTCAATACTCTCTCTACCCTGCCGACCCCCAATGGCCTGGGCTCATTCCTGAACCCGGGTCACCAGCGAGGCGCGAGGTGTGTCATCCAGCGCCTCAACCCTCAGCACCACCAGGCTGGCCCCAAGTAATCTGACTTTAAAAAGGCAATTTAAGTGTGCCGGTGTGCTCTAAGGGGCACAAACAAACTGTAATGAAGTGACAGCAGCCAGAAAGCTATGCCGCTTAGTTTGGAGTGGGGGGGTCAGAGACAGCAGCACAGCACCAATTCAATAAATGCTAGTAACTGCCCTTTTTCCTCTCTCAGAGGAATCTCTATCTCTAGACTGCTTGAAGTACCCTTTCCCAGACACAAAAGTGAATAGTATTGAAAACTAAATTAGTTATTTTTAACATCAACATTTGTATGCCTTTTTTTGGCCATTAATAATTCTTTATATTTTGAGACTGTATTGAAACCACTTGTGTTCCATGACCAAAATATTATGCTACTAAATGTATTTAAATATCCCATTTATGATTAAATAATGTCTCCTAAAATGTGTTCCTTCTTCAAACATTCATAAGGGCCCCTATACATCCCCTCACCTCAATTCCACCTCACTCCCTCCAAGAATCCAAATTGCCCCACATTGAGCCACGCATCTTCTCCATAATTTAAAGGATCCCATACAATAAAAAGTTAAACAAGACTCTACAGTTATAACCATACATAAAGAACTTATAAATCGTATTCTTGGTGCTCTGTATATCTACTTGCATGTTACCCCAGTCAGATATTATTTGTGCTGCTGATGCATATTTCCTCAATGCTCCATCTTACCAATTAAAGAAATCAACCATGTTGGTTTTACATCATACAAATGTAAAGTATTGGCCCCAAAACAATTGGTGCCTTGATTTACTTAACTTAAAAAAAGCCCAGTTACACACCTTCTTCACCCCAAAACAAGAATATTTTCAATAATTTATCCTATGGAGGGTGGGTGGGTGGGGGTTGAGCCATGCAAAATCCATTACTAGCCAATAGATATATGAGGAAGTCTTATCATAGCATAGTATACTCGAGCAAGCTCAATATCTACGACTGTGGCTCCCTGCACAGCCAGCCACAGTCATCATTTCTAGCCTGTCTACCCAAAGATCAGAACAAGGTAGGCTCCTACCCTATTGAAAGGCTCCGAAGCCGTTGTTCCCATTGGTGCACTCCGGCTGCTTTTGGACATTAAGTGGACATTTTGGCACTGTGAGCAGCTCTTCATTGGACTGCACTGACTTCTGTGCTTAGCTGCTGCTCATTTCTAAATTGGACTTCTCCTCTTACTGGATTTTTCAACTGCCTAACTTGAAATCTAGGGCTTTGCATGCCACATAATTTGTTTTGGGATTTTATATTTTTTTAACAGTTTACGGGCTTTACTATTTTTTTAACAATGTTTAATTGTACCCAGCTAGTTGATTCTGTAGTTAGACAGTAATATATTGTGTGGAGTTCTCATTGCTCCTCTTCTGCATGTTCTGTGATCCTCTTTCTCTCCCTCCCCCCACACACACTCTCTCTCTCTCTCTTCCTTCCTCCATTTTTCTGACTCTGTCTGAATAGCTCTTTCTGGTTCTTCAGGTCAGATACCCCACCCAATTTCTCTCTGCTTTGCTCTCCACCCCTTTTAGCACCTACTCCCCTGTGTAGTTCCACCTAATCTTTTGTCCTGCTCTCATCCCACCCACTGTCTCAGCCCTGATCTCTACTATAACTAGCTGTATCTGTAATCTCTCTCCTTCTCTTTCCAATTCCTATGCCTTGAGCAAGCTCACCATCTACAACAGTGGCTCCCTACACAGACAGCACAGTCACCATTTCCAGCCTGTGTGCCCAAAGATCTGAACAAGGTAGGCTCCTGCCCTATTGAAAAACTCCAAAGCCACTGCTTCCATTGGCGCACTCCGGATGCTTTTGGACGCTAATTGGATATTTTGGCACTGGGAGCAGCTCTTCACTGGACTACACTGATTTCTGTGCTTAGCTGCTGCTCATTTCTAAATTGGACTTGTCCTCTTACTTGACTTTTTGGTCCAACCACCCCCGACCTCTGTTAAATACACTGAAACTCTGTCCCTTCTATCTGCTTTCACCCATTGGCTTCTTTGTGTTAGTAAACCTTCCAACCTCTCATCTGTCACCATGCTTCTATTCCAGACCAGGAAGCTACTCCATTTGAGTTCAATTATGGCCTGTCTCCATCTATTTGAACCATTTCCTTACAGCGTGAATACTTCTTCCCCTAACCAGGCACCCTCCCTGCTCTCATCCTCCAACCCCCTCCTCTCTCTTTAACCAGGCCCCCCATACCTTCGATATTTTGCCTTCGCCTATCATAAAAAAACAATCCTGCTAGTCTCACGGACCAGGCATTTTTATAAGTCACCCTTCCTACAGCCCCCCTCTAT
Source organism: Neoceratodus forsteri (assembly GCA_016271365.2). Lineage (NCBI taxonomy): Eukaryota > Metazoa > Chordata > Ceratodontiformes > Ceratodontidae > Neoceratodus > Neoceratodus forsteri. The sequence goes on along the minus strand of CM028131.1, from coordinate 981,290,040 downwards.
TTGATCTAGTCTATGTTTGTTCCTCTTGTTAGGTGACATTGAACTGAATCCCAGTCCACACACAGATGCTAAGCAAAATCTCTTTACCTTGTGCCCTTACTGGTCAAATTTAAAAGGGATCAAGACTGCCCATATGAATGTGCAAAACAACAGATGTAAAATGACTAAACTGGAGGCCTGGGCTCTTCACTACAAGCCAGATGGCCTCTGTATTACTGAGACCTGGTTAAAACCTTCAGTCCTAACACATGAGGTCTCACTACTCGGCTTCTCCTCTTTTAGATGGGATCAACCTACCAAGTGAGGTGAGGGTGTACTGATATACACCAAGACTGAGCTGGATGTTAGTGAGCTTAATGATATATGGTTCAACCCTAATATGTAGCAGTTATTTATCTCAATTATCCATGGTTGAGTCATTGCTAACTATAGGATGTGTTTACCTACCCCCCAGAACTGCTTCAGCATCCATTTCAGACCTCCTCTCCTGTCTCGACTCTCTCCCCCCAATGATACCATACTCTGTGGTGATTTCAATCTTGATTGGATGAGACCAAATTATGCCCAATATCTAGATGCTCTCATGGATGCCAAACTTGATGAACTAATTGGTAAGCCAACCAGGCTTAATCAAAAATCTGGAAACCACAGTATTCTGGATAGGATGCTCACCAACACAAGTCCAATATCAAAATCATAGGAACACTTCCTGATATGCTCAGTGACCACTGTCCCACTTTCTGTGTTTGGAAAAGCAACTTCCCTCACTCACTTCCTAAACTTTTTAAGTAAAGGGATCTATCTAATTTCAACCACATGACTTTTTTGCAAAGCCTGGCTTCTGTCAATTGGTCCCCCATCACCTCTCTTCCTAATATAAGTCAGGCCCTGGAGTACCTCATTACCATCTGTAATGCAATCCTAGACACCCATGCCCCCTACAAACTGAGGCATGCCAAAGGTACTTATTCCCTCTGGCTCTCTGAGGACCTGAGGCATCTAACGTGCTCCAAGGACAAAGCTTGGAAGTCATTTAAGAAATCTGGTCTACAATCAGACTGGATTATCTACTGCCAACTAAGGAACACATGCAAGGCCAAAACTAACAAATCAAAGAGGGACTATCTGCTTTCTATACAAGGTTCAAGTCTCTCCAACCCCAAACATTTTTGGACTCAAATAAATGCCCTTCTCAAGGGCAACAAGAGAAGCCCTCCCCATACCATGAATCTGAATGGCAACTTAACACATTCACCTCTGGAGATAACCTCTAGTTTTAATAATTTCTCCTCTGACCTAGGAGTGTACAAAGTGGGTCTACCAACTTCCCGCTCTGCTCCAATCCATTCACCTCTAGAAGCCTCTTGTCCACGCTTCCACTTAAAACTCACCTCAGCTATGGAAGTCCTCAAACTCCTCTTATGCCTCAACCCTGATAGTTCTCTGGGATTTGACTCCCTGCCACCTAAATTCCTCAGAACTGGAGCCCGCACACTTGCTTGGCCGATCACACAGTTAATTAACAGATCCTTCCTAACCCAATCTATCCTTGACAAATTGAAAACCACAATCATTGCCCCAGTTCATGAAACCAGCCTAACAAACCTTCTTGGGAACTATCAACCTATATCTATCCTTTGTTCTATTGTCAAGATACAGGAAAAAATTATATACAAGCAACTCTACTCTTTTCTCGAGCAAATCAGTGCCCTCACCAAACAACAACATGGCTTTCAAAAATCACATGGGACTAAATCAGCCCTTCTGAAGGTCATCTCAGATTTATATCAGGCTATGGATCTTGGACAGGCCACAGGGGCTGTCTTTATTGACCTTACAAAGGCCTTTGATCTAGTTAACTACCCACTGCTCCTCTCAAAGCTCCACTGTCTCAGCCTTGGTTCTCTGACCTGGTTCTCTAACTACCTATCCGGTAGGTCACAATGTGTTAAATGGTCTGGTGTTCACTCCTCCTTATCTCCTATCACTGATGGGGTCCCTCAATGATCTATCCTTGGGCTCCTCCTAGTCTCCATCTTCATCAATGAGCTGCCTATGAACTGTGGTGGGGCCTTGGTCCAGCTATATGCAGACAATGCCATTCTATATAGGTCTAACACTGACGTCTCCTCCATTGAGACTCACCTTCAATATGATTTCCAGAAGCTGGAATACTGGTTCAAGGAGAATCTGTTGGTCCTGAATTCAAAAAAACTAAAACAATGCTGTTCCATCACACCTCCTTCTATATAACTTCACAGCCTCCCCTGGTAATCCACACCTCCTCTGGTGAGCCACTAGAAGAAGTGAGCTCCTTCAAATACTTGGGACTGACTCTGGTGTGCATCTGTCCCTTGAATCACACACAACAAATGTCATCAAGGTAATGAACCAAAAGCTTGGTCTATTATAACGCGTTGCCCCCCATCTCTCACCCCATGATCAAAAGACCATTACCTCAACTACTCTTCTCCCTGGGCTCTTCTCTGCTGCCCCTATCACTCACTCGGCCAGGACCCCTATCCAGGCCAAACTTAACTAGGCCTATCACAGAGCTCAAACTACAAAAAATTCAGCACTCACCATCACATATAATGAAGGATGCTGCTCTTTAATGTTGCTAAAAAATGCCCAAATTTATTGAAGTGCCACAGTGCCTTGATGCATTTTGGATACAAATGGATCCTTTATCAAAAGGCTGTTGTTACTACTACCAAGTTGCCTTATATACTCAACATGGTGACGTAATGACAATGCATCCATTGACAATCCAAAAAACTTAAAAAAAGCACTATACAATTACCACTATATGTACATATATTAAATAATATCTCATTATATTAAAGAACATGAAATACATCAAATAACATTTATATCAAAAAACATTTCAAAAAACATTTCATTTCTTGAAGCAGTCATCGAAATTTTACTTCAACAATATGTTCTTCAGAATCTTTGATAAGGCAAAAATGTGAATCAGGGAGAGCTACAGAGACAAAACACAGAGACACAGAAATCTTATTTACAGTATCATAAACATTTTCATTTTATAATAATCCAAACAAATGTACAAAATATAAAGAAACAATTGTTTCTACAGTATATAAAAATATTTTTTAAACATTATTATACAATGGCAAGAAAAAATTTTGGACTCTGGTCAGTCTTGGGCTGGACCCGTGATGTTATCCCAGCATAACATCACGGGTGTGATGTTATCCAGCATAACATCATGGGTCTAGTCTCAGCCTCACTGTGAACCTGCAGATGAGCATTTTATGGATCCTTCCATTGATTGTTTTATGGATCCTTCCATTGATTGTTTCATCTTCTCTTAAAAACCAAAAATATTTTTCCACACAAAAACATCTTTAAAATTATTTTTTTTATTCTGTATAACAATGAGCCATTGTATAATAGGAATAATGCACTCCAGGGTGTGTGTCATGCTGGGATAACGTCACTTCTGGGGTGATTAGTCGCACTCGGCCTGCGGCCTCTTGCCTAATCACCCCAGGTGTGACGTTATCCCAGCACGACACACACCCTGTCATGCATTATTCCTTTATTATTAACTGTTTGCAAAGATTGCTACTACAGTAAGTTAAAAAGCAAAACCAGAGTGTCCACAAAATATTTCTTCAGTTATTTCAATACTTATAAATCTGAAATGAGAACAGAATTGTTATATATACAGCGTATGCATATTGCCAATATAATCTCTATTTGCACACTATATTCATTCTGATATTTGCAATTGTATTCTCTTATTATTTATTCATTTCAAATATGGCATCACATCAAATGTACCATTAAGTCCAGGATATTTGCAAGCTTGTAAGGTATAAATCCCAAATCCTTCTCTTTTCTTAATAAGATTGTCAAAATTACCTCCTCTTGGATGTTTACAAACTATGTCAATCAACCTGTAAGGAAAACTATGAATCGAAGGATCTACAGAATTATGCACATGAGAAGCAGTTGCATATTTCAAATCTTTGTTATTAATAGGTCTGTAATGTTCTGCAACTCTGTTTTTAAACATTCTCTTAGTTTTACCTATATAAAAAAGCCACATGTACAACTTGCTGCATATATAACTCCTATACTCTTGCATGTTATAAACTGCTGAATATCATATTTTCTATTATTATGGGGATTAACAAAGTGGGTTACTATTGACACATCTTTACAATGGGAACATTTTTTACAAGTAAAACATCCAACAATTCTATTTGCTAACCAGGTAGTACCTACTAAATTTGATTTCTGAAAACTATGCACCAAAGTATCTCTCAATGTGCTCACTCTTCTATAGGTAATTCTTGTTGCAATGTTAGATATCTGGTTGAAACCTGGATCTCCCTTAAGTACATGCCATTTTTCTTTAAAAATCTTCTCAACAAACGATGCATGAGCTGAAAAGGAAGTAACAATTGTGAATCTATTTTCTACTTTTCTTTCTACTGTAGTCCCACAATTATTTTCTCTCTGTAACAAACTGTCTCTAGTTTGATTACTAGCATTATTAAATGCTACATCTACATCTTCATGTTTATAACCTCTCTCCATAAATCTATACTTCATATCCACTGCTGCTTCCTGAAAACTGCTTTCCACACTACAATTTCTATAAATTCTCAAAAATTGTCCCTTCGGTATATTTTTTACAGTATGTCTCGGATGGCAACTATATGCATGAAGACTTGTACTTCTAGTATTTTCTTTTCTATAAAAATCCATGATCATATTATCTTCAAGATCTTTATAAACTCAGATATCTAAAAGTTCACTGATGTCTTACTAGCTGTAAAAGAAAATTTTAAGTTAGAATTAGTCGAATGCAAATAATCAACAAATTCAGTCAATTCTGATAATGTTCCTTTCCATATCATTATGATGTTGTCTATATAACGACACCATAGTTCAATTTTATGAAAAAAAGGACTGACATCAGAATATGTTACATACTGCTTTTCTCAAAGGCCTACATATAATTAGCTACACTTGGTGCAAATGTAGACCCCATCACTACCCCTTTTGTCTAGAGATAAACTTTATCTAAAAACCAAAACGAATTAAACTTAAGGACACGTTCAGATAATTTTAATAAAACTTCAGTACTGGGGTTAGCACTAATGTCTCTTAAGTTTAAATAATCTGCAATTGAATATAGTGCTCCTTCTTGAGGTACATTCGTATAGAGAGATTCAATGTCAAACGTCACTAAAAAATGTTCTTTGTTTCCTTCCAAATCATTCAATACTCTCAGAACGTCCATTGTATCTTGAATGTAAGATCTTAATTCATTCACAAAAGGTCTGAGGTAATAGTCCACATACTGGCTTAATGGTTCTGTTAATGAACCAATCCCACTAATTATCGGCCTCCCGGTGGATTCTCCATAGATTTGTGAATTTTTGGCAAGGTATAAATTGTTGCTTTAACTGGAAACTGAACTGTTAAAAAGTCCTTTGTGTTTTTATCTGTCGAACCATTCAATAGAAGTTCTTGCAAAAATTAATTTATCTTCTATTTAAATTCAACTGTGGGGTATTTATTTAGCTCCAAATAAAATCAAGTATCTTTTAGTTGTTCTTTGATACAAGTTATGTAGTCACTAGCATTTTGAATCACAACAGCACCCCCTTTATCAGCTGGCTTTATAACTATTGTATGGTAATTTTGTAAAACTTTCAATGCTTCCCTTTCAAGTCTTGTCCAACTGTCAGATCTTAATAAAGGCAAGTCATTAAATAATCTTTCCAAATCTTGCTGACATAATTCCTTAAATGTAGAAATAGTGGCTGTCATGGGGGATAAAATGTAGATTTACCTTTGAAAATTCTAACATCATTCGTAGAAACTGAAGTACTAGAAGCAGCATCCAAATCCACATCCTGACTATCTCCTACTCTCGTCAGTCTGCTTATTTCTTACCTTTTAAAGAAGGACTTGAGGTTCAAATCGCAACAGGCAACTTGCAAATCAACAAATGTCTGAAACTTGTTAATTGATGTTGTAGGTGCAAAAGACAGTACTTTATTTAATAATGAAGTATCAGTATCTGTTAATACTTTAGATGATAAATTAATCACTTTATCCTGATATTCATTAATTAATTGCTGATCATATACTTGTGATACAATTATACCTGATGAAGGCAATTGAGCTGATGTTTCCATTAATTCTGATACTGAAATCCCCTGTACATATTGTTGTGATAATAATTTCTTCACCTTCCTTGCTCTCTCCTTCTTACTCCACTCCTCGTCTTCCTCTGCCTCTGCCTCTTTGTACATATTCCATTCGAAACCCTTGGTATATGTTGCTCCGTTGACTTCTGCATAATTCTTGTTGTAAATGAGCAGATGGGGGTGGAAGTGTTTGTAATGGGGGTTCTGTTGCTAATTGATCTCTGTCTAAAAAATAATCATCTGATTCAGAACCACTAGCATCCGTTGACAGATTAAATGAGACTCTCCGTTCTGATCAAAGTGTTGGCATAGTCATTATGGTCTCTAATAACTATCACCTGTTTTGATGCTTTTAGTTCAACATCTAATTTAGCCAATGTTTCTTTTAATTTGTTATTGTAGAGATCAAACTCAAAATGATATCACGGAGCTGCCTGCTTCGTGGCCCACTCTCACTCTCAGACACACCACTGTGATGCTCTCTGCATATTGAATTGGCTGTTCTTTGAGGCCAAACAGGATTTCCCAGTACTATGTAATCTCTTCAAAATAATCCACCTTCCCTCCTCTCCTCCCATCCTCTCCAATCTCCTCTCACTGAAATCCTTCTCTAGAAAACTTAGATCCTCTCATCTCCCCATATTAAGTATCCCCAAACCCCACTTAGCCATAGGCAACAGATCCTTCCATGTTGCTGCACCTCAAAAATGGAACAAACTTCCACACAAATTACTCTCCTGCACTTCTCTTCCTCACATTAAAAGACTCTACAAGGAAATTTTCTTTCCCCTTCCTACTTGTAGCCATCACTAACTAGCGATACCTCCACTGCCTTCCCACTTTTCTCCCTTTTCCCTCACCCCTGCTCTCCCCACTATCTTCCCCAACCCCCTCCAGCTCATATTCTCTTCTGTTATGCTGTAGACTGAGTTCCAGCCTACTATACTGTAGGAGAAGACTGAAACTTCCCCACCAGTATGAACTTGATGCTTGAATTAAAATTTTGTCTGTACTTTAATTGTCTATTTTCCACTGTTTATTTGCACATTTTAATTATTTGCTTTATATGCTAATGCTGAAGAACTGTCTGTGCACACTCCCCTTTTTCTTGTTCTTGTTAAGTGTCTCTGTAAACTTCCTTTGGCTCCCCTTGTTACCCCTCCCTCAGGTCGCCCCTGAAAAAGGGACTTTGTCTCAGTGGGCCCACCCAGTTACCAAAATTAAAATAAAATAAATAATAAATACATAGGCCCTTTTCTGCTTCTTCTCTCATCTTATCAATTATTATGTGGCTATTAATGACCACTTTTAGTTTGGTATGCAAAATGACCATTGCCCTGTGATCAGCTTCCAATATCTTTCTCGTTAAGAAGTCAAACTTCTTCTTTCTCTGCAACACCTCAAAGAGAAGGTCATGATAGATGGAAATAACTACTCCTTTGATCATAACCTTTTTAATTTTATTTATGGTTTGTGTTATTTGTTCTTTTTCCTGGGAGTTCATAAATTTCAGAAAAATATGTCTGGGATGGGCATTTGTAACTCCTGTTTGATGACCTGCCCAAAGTATTCTATCAATTTCAGGATCTGAACTCCCAGCACTTTCCCCCAGAATGACTTTGAAAACTTCTGATGAAATTTCCCTCAGGGATAATGTCTGATCCCAATGTTCTGGGACATCTACAAAATGAATATTATTTTCCCTTCTGGAGTGAGTTTCAAAATCCATTATTTTTGTAAGCAACTCCAGTTCTTTTACTTCTAATGGCTTTTATATTGTTGTTAATACCACATTTTTATCTTCTAATTGACCAATTCTCACTTCAGCTTCCGTTATTCTAGTAGAACTCTTTTTGGCTGTTTTTGTGAAATTCTCCTACTCTTGAGTTTACCTTATCCAACTCTGCTGTTAAAGTTTTCAGTTTAGACAGCTTTTACTTTATTTTACCCATATCCTTTAACAGTTTTTTTTGCTGAATTGTATAGGACATCAGAGTCTTCATTACATTCAGAGTTGTGTCTGGAGTATGGCATTGTTGATGAGTGTGAATGTGAAAAGGGCCACTTGAATGAGCACTTAAAGTTTTCACTAAATGTGCTGGTGAAGAAAACAGCAATTAGGCATTACAAAGAGACCCTGATGGAAGAAGATAGAGAGGTATACCTGGTAAAGCAAAGGGAGGTAGGAAGGAGAGTGATGGCAGCTAAAGCACAAACAGAGGAGAGGATAGATGAAGAGGTCAAAAAAAGCAGACTTTTTTCAAGTATGTGAGTGAAAAGAGGAAGACAAGAGGAGGGACAGTCAGAACCAGGAAGGCAGATTGAGGGACTATGCAGAGGAAGATTAAGAGAAAGCTGACATTTAAATGATTACATCTGCTCAGGTCTTCACAGTAGAGGGAGGGGGACTGACCAGCATATAACAGCAAGCACCAGGGAGAGGAGAAAGTGGACACAGTTCCATTCTTGGTAGAGAGAGCTTGGAAGGGATTGAAAACCCTAAAGAAGAATAAGGTGATGGGGCCAGATGAGAGTCACCCAAGGATCCTAAAAAAACTGAGCATGTTGCTAGCCACCACTCACCTCACTGGAAACATGGGTAGTTTCAGAGGACTTTATGGGGCTGATTTGGTCCCTCTGCACAAAAGCAGCAGCAGGAAAGAGGCTAGAAACTACAGGCCAGTCTGTCACACATCAGTGTTAAGAAAAATAATGGAGGCTTTACTTAATAAGAGGCTAATGGAGTTCTTGGAAGCTAATAGGTTGCAGGACCATGGGCAGCGTAGTTTCACAGGTGGAAGTCATGTCAAACAAATCTCATAGATTTCTTTGACTGGGTTTCTAGGGAGATGGATCAAGGTAGAGCAGTGGATGTGGCCTTTCTGAACTTTTTTAAGGCTTTTGACAATGTGCCACACAGTAGGCTATTTAAAAGTTTCACCAGGAAGACATACTGAGCAGCATTGTTTGTTTCCAGATGTGTCCTGGGGGGAAGGTGGAGGGGAAACAGATAATAATAGTGGTACAGATATTTCAAGTACAGGAGCATACAGTACTATTACAGTTAATACATAGCAGTAGTAATATGTTACAGTAAGGCAAATAGATTACAAGATTAAATTATGCTGCGACATTATACAGTGTTGCAGTTGGGTAATTTCTATGGATACACTAGTCAGGACCAGACATCTCACTAGCACATGTTACATTAAGAGAAATTCCTATGGGTACACTTTGGGTAGGGAAGACACATCTGGTGAACAGCCAGCAGTGGAAGAGCTATACAGACAAGGGTTTGGGGGGCGGGGGCTGATAAAGTTAGAAACAGTTGCAGGAGGAGGAGATGTGGTTATAGACTAGAGTGGAGAAGGAACAGGGAGTGGGGGGATTGTGGATGGGTCAGGGTAGGTCATTCCAGAGCTTGGGGAAAGGATGGTTGGCAGTTGTATATCTGGGAGGTAGAGCAAATGTTTGATTACTGGCATTGTAAAGGGAGTAGGAGGATGGGGGGGGAGAGAGAGACAGAGATAGAGAGAGAGAGAAAGAGAGTAGTGGTAAGGTAAGAGGGAAGGGACCTAAACCAGTATTTAGCTACAAATCTTGTCCAAAGGGTGATCACCTGTCTTCAAGAAAGGGAAGGGAGAGAGATTTAAAGAGGTCACAGTGGTGAGTGTGGGATGGGCAGCCTAGAGTGAAGTGACAGAATGAATGGAAGAGAGTGTCCAGTATGGTTAGGGAGGAAAAAGGGAATAGGCACGGAAAAGGGGTAGACCAAATGGGGTTACTGATTCTTCTATGTCTACAAAGTCTATGTTTCCATGTAATGACATGAATGAATGGAGATATCATTGCCTATAGTATTGAAGAAACTAAACAGCATGGAGTGGGGGAGAAAGTGGTAGGCTGGGTATCTAACTGATTGAAGGAGAAGAGACAGAGGGTGGTGGTAAATGGCAGACATTCGTGGGATGGGAGAGTGAGTACCAGGGTGCTACAGGGACTGATGCTGGGACTGGTCCTCTTGAATATCTTCATAAATGACATTGTTGAGGAGATGGTGGGGAGGTGTGTCTCCTTGTGGATGATACAAAAATCTGCAACAGGGTGAACTCTTCAGAAGGGGTGGAGAAAATGCACAGGGATCTGGGGACACTAGAGGAGTGTTCAAATGTTTGCAGCTAAGTTTCAGTGTCAAAAAGTGCAAGGATATGCACCTGGGACAGGGATTCCCAGGAGCTGTGTATAAGATGGAAGAGAGGTAGTTACTGTAACAGTAACCATAGAAGAAAAATACCTAGGGTTCATCATATCTGATGACTTCAAGGTAGCTGGCCAGTGTGACAAGACAGTGAGAAAGACTAGTAGGATGATGGTGTGCATTGGGAGGGGGGTTTCTAGCAGGAGGAGGGAAGTAGTGTTGATATTGTATCACTCACTAGTGAGGCTCTACCTAGAGTACTGTGTACAGGTCTGGAGGCCACACCTCTGTAACCACATTGACAAGGTGGAAGCACTACAGAGGAAGGCAACCAAAATGATGTGAGAGTTGCTTGAAAAGCCATATGAGGAAAGGCTGCAGGAACTCACCATGTACTCCCTGGAGTAGGGGAGAGGGGAGTGAGAGGAGACATGATTGAGATCTACAAGTACCTCACAAGGGTGAACACCATGCAGGTGGGTTGTCTCTTTCAGGGAAATAATGACAGTAAAATACAGAGGCATGCAATGAAGTGAAGGGGGCAGAAGTTCTGAAGAGCTGTGAGGCAATATTTCTTCACAAAAAGGGTGGTGGAGAACTGTAAGAGCCTACTGGAGGAGGCAGTAGGGACAAATACTGTGGAAAGCTTCAAGCATGTGTGGGATAGGCACAGGGACAAAATTGGATAGAGAAATGTGAGAGGGAAGGATGACAGTGATTGAATAGAGCCAGAGATGTCAGAATAGGCAGGGAAAGGTGGCAGACTACATGGGCCTACCAGTCCTTCTCTTCCTACAAAGTCTATGCTTCCATGTAATTACATGTATGAATGATGATGTTTTTGCCTATACTGTAGTAACACCTGATTGATTACACATTTCAGTGAGACTATGGGGGAGAGTGCTAGAGGGTGGTGGCTGGGGGATGGACTTCAAGATGGTCAAGGTGGTGGAGAGGGGTGGAAACATTAAGCTACAGTGAGTGGGTGAGTTTTCACGTGACGATATTAAAAAAACACTTTGTATAGTTTTCACCTGCAAATGGCTTCATTGCTCAGCAATAATTATCCATAGTGGCTTTTACAGACCATTTCACTGGCAAAGTGCCACTATAGGTTGTCTTTGCTGGGCGAAGGTGGGCACTTTGCCATGTGAAAACTATACAAAGTGTAGTACCAGGTAAAGTGAAGCTGGGGAAACTTTGTAAAGTTCTTTGTGAAGATAATTTCCCAGACTTCACTGTCTCTAGTCCTAAGCTCCATATATTGAAGAGAAGTTCCTACTGTATGTAACACCTCTATCACCTGATTATTTCCCTTCCACCTTTCATTGACCCAGTGAATTGTTTGTTTTTTACATCCCATTTACATATCTGTACATATTTTTAATTTACCATTAATTTCTGTGGCTATGTGTTTCTTTTAGTCTTTTCTTTTTGTTCTAATAAGTTTCTTGTACTTTTTCATTTTCTCCCTGTCCTCCCTTGTATCCTCTTTTTGACTACTTAGAGGCCTTAATTTTTGCTGTTATTTTTTCTGTATCTAATCTTTTGACCACACTGGTTTTATAATTTTCTTGTTGCACTGGTCTGTTTTCTTGTATATGTTAATCTTTCAATTCCAATAGTTTTGATTTCAGTAGTCCATTGTTCCTTTACATTTTCCCTGACATATCACTGCACTAGACACAATCCTTAAAATCTCCATTTTTGTGTTGTTATATTGTCCTGCCCTGTAGTTATAGTATGTTGTCTGCTCATGTTCCATTACCAGTTTCTTTAAGATTTTAAATCTCATCGTGTTATTTATGGTCATTACCTGTCAGTGGTTGTCTGGCTTTACACTCTATGGACTCATCTTCCATATTGTTTTAGTCCCAACCTAATAGTGTCCCACCTCTGGTGCTTGGGCAAAATACTAATCCAAATTGTACTCATTCACAGTTAAACAGTACTAGTAGTTTCATGCTCTGTTGACTGCCATCCATGTTTGCCAGCTTATATGGCCAAGGCTAAAGTCTACTGTTTTTATACTTTCATTAGCATATGTCACTACCCCTCCTTCATGCTTCCCCTCTTTTTCATAAAGCTTACCTAATCCTTTATGTTTGTAAGTGTTTCGTGCTTCTGAAAGACCCGCCCCAAGACTTTTTCTCATAGTACCTTTTTAGGTTTCTTTCTAAAGTCCTCCTTATTTAGAATCAGCTGTCCACTACAGTATATGTAAAGTCTGTGTTGTGTAAGTATTTGGCAGTCATTCTAAATGCACAAAATATATTATTCATCAAAATCCCCCAAAATTGCTTTTTAAGTGATGTTGCACGGTTGATTTTTTGGTTGCATTTCTTACATGGTTTACTTCCAGAACTCAACACATCTTACATGAATAAAATACACTGAACAATTACAGTTAAACTAAATAGGCATGTATTGTGTACTATGCTACTGAACAGTGCTGCCCTCAGAATGAAGTGCAGTGTCACAGTTTTATCCTTATCTTGCAGGATACTGTAGGAAACAAAGTAATCCAGTGGTAATTGCTCAGATTTCTCACACAGGAAACTGGCATGTAATTATAGAGTGTTTCATCCTGTTGAGTATCACTGTATATGTGAGTGATGTCATCAAATCACTATTGTCTATATTACATAAAGGGCCAAAAAATAGTACAAAGCAGTTACTGACTGGAGGAAATCTGTGGAAATAAATTCTGCAGTTGGAAACTGTTCTTTGGAACTGAGATAAGGATGGAACTAGACTGACATTACCTGGTAAGGTATTCCACAAGACAATCACAAATGTTCTGTCTTCTGTCAATTTAACCCTTGCTGTGCCGCAGACTGATATATCGGTCCAGAATTCCTATACGTTCTAATTCTGTTGGCAGCCTAAGGGTTAAAATGGGATACTGGAATGACAACAAAAATCTGTCCTTCCACATGGGTGGACCTGCAGACTTAGTGGAGGGGTCATGACCACTTGAAAGCACTGAACCCAAAATGTCCAAGAGTCAAGTACGTTAAGAAAAGAAACTAGTAATCAGTATGTTTTCCTAATTTGAAGCCACCTATGAATGTAAATTATATTAATGAAGTAACATGATCCAACTTCCTCTCAAAAGTCAAAGGTCTCACTGCTGCATTATGTAATAGCTGTAGGTGCAAGTTCTTATAACAAGGTAAGCCAATATAGAGTGCATTTCAGTAGTAAAGATATGGTTACCATGAATACTTGTACTAGTATCTTCAGGGCTATAATCTCAAAAAAGGGTGCACCCTAGTGATGCTTCTAAATGATAGAAGGACCTCTTGATGATCCCTAACACCTGCAATTCAAGTGATAAACTGTCATCAAGAACTTCTCCTAGGTTGCAGGTTTAATCCACTGGCATAAGATACTTCATCAAGTATGGCTGCTCACTGCTCTGGTTAAGAATGAGACCTGGCTACAGTTACAGCCATAGATATGGTCAGATATTTCTTGAAATTTCTGTGATATCTCTGGAGAAATTCCCAATACATTCAACTGTTCTGTCACTCCTCTCCTCAGCAGCATTATCCAAAAAGGACAATAGTAACAGGTCTAAAGTTTTATAAGATGTTAGGATCTAAAACAGATTCTTGAGAAATTGCCTTGTTATTACTTTCTTGAGAGCAATAGGAAAATACCCTAACTCAAAGATTAATGATGTCTCTGGCCATCTTGATCCCACCTCAGCTTCAGTAAGCTGCATAAGAGTTTGGTCTAAAACAGAGAAGGTGTATGGCATATTAAACTGCACTCAAATTTGTGTAGGACATCCACCTGTTAAACAAATTTCCAGCTGGTCCTAGATACTGGCAACTATGCCTTAAAGAAAAGATTAGATTGGCAGCATCTGTCTATGAATATTTTCTTCCTAGACTGCAGACAGTAGATGGTGTATTGACTACAAGGTTAGTTTTTGAAAGGCTTTGCCTGTGGTTCAGTGGGCTAAAGCAACCAGCCACACCCCTTGCCTGAACTATTTAAGGCAGGCCCTCCAGCTTCCTCCAGAAGCATTTTTTCTTTGCAGCCAGATGCTCAGTCGATAGAGGCTCAGTCAATAGAGGCTCTGCCCAGGCTCAATGGCACTCCCCTCTGTTTCAACTTGTTTGCCTCCTTCCTCTCATGCTTTGGATTTTCTTCTTGCTTTATGCTGGACTTTTTGCTGATTTGTGCTTCTCTTGCTTGTCTGGGTCAGTATTTTGCTTTGCCTCCAGCTGCTGCTTGTGCTTCTCTACTGTCCTCTGTGTCTGCTCTCCTGTTCTCTTGTGCTTGTGTTTCTTCTGTTTTACTTTTCTTTTGAGGGGAGGGGGATTTCTAGTTTCCTAGCATCCTGATACTCCCCTTGCTTGAGTTGTGCTATTCAGGCACTTTGTGCTATTCAGACTCCCAATTATTTTCATCATACTTTTAGCAATCTCTCAGTTTAACTGCAATTGCAATCTGTGTGCTTTCCATTCCATTTTCTTCTTTCCCTGCATGTTGTGGTCTCCCTCTGTACACCTATTCTTAATTGTTTACACCTGGCTCCTTTCAGTGCCTGGTTCTGCACAGCAGTTACAACTCCCAGCTTTTTAAGTCCCCTGCTAGCTTTTCTAGCAGTGTAGTGTGGCTCTATGGCCAGTTTTATTGTTGCTCTACTCCCATTTACTGCTTTCTTAGCAGTTTAAATAATTTATGCAGTCCTCATTTACCCCTGCTTGTGAAATGCAGGCTTGTGATATACCTACATGATGTTGTCACCATTCCAGTTTGTCCAGTTTCACTCAGTTGTTTGCTGTTGCCTGTTGGCCTACATGGAGGTCTCGCCATACATTACTCCTTTTGGGTTGTTCTTTATTGCAGTACTGGGAAATCTTTATTTCACAATAATTTTGGTACTTACAACTTTGAACTATAACGACAAAATCTCTGTTTCACCACAATATTTTGGCTTCCCTCATGGTACTGGTTGGCTTGCATCCCTCATTTCTTATGCTGTACTTCAGGTAAGAAAAGAAAAAGAGTGACCTAAATGTGAGTCTTTATATGCTGTTTGACCTAAGTGTAGGTCTTCAAATATGCTGTGCAATCCACATGTGGGTCCTATGTATGCTATAACTGACTTGTGAACTGTTGCCTTTCAAAATGCTTTCCATACTGAATGCATGCCAACCATGCCCACAAAATTACTATGCCTCAAGGCTGCCTTGCAGCCAATGGCCTTGGTCTGCACCCACAAAGTTTTCATGCTGAACATGTGAAACTCGTGGTGGGGTCCTTCATATCTAGCCCATAATGGGAATGTCCTTGCGCAGGGCAGAACTTTAGCCATGCAGATGTATTGGTGGCACCTCTTGATGTAGAAAAGATTTCATCTGTGAAGGGTGGGGCCCTTAAGCCCAAGGGGGCTCATTTAGCTTGCTGAGTGGGTTCGGCAGCACCTTCTAAGCTATTCTTCCTACAATCACCTCAGGTTCACCTGGTTTGTTATTAGGCTCGTGTAGGCTGGCTGAGCACCTTCAGTGGTGGTTGATCTCCTCCTCCCACCTAGGGAGATGGTTCTCCCATGTGGGGGTACCCCATCACTGTAAAGTGTGCTTGCAGCCCTTAATGGTGTTCTCATTAGAGAGATAGAGCAAGAGCCTTCCTCCAAATTTTCATATTTTCCACCTCCCCTGAATTTGATCTCTAAATTGTAGTAGCTAAGTAATCACTAAATATATTCCAAGCCTGGAGGGAAAGCAACCTAGGCCTTGGATCCCCAGATGTTTACTTTTCATAGGGGTTTTTCCTCTCCTTTGTGCTGAAGGTTATATGATCCTTACTGTAGGTTCCGCCATTGGATGGAGTTGGATGGTGACTCTCCTTTTGTGTGGCATGGTGGCTCTCCTTTGCCATTCCCTCTCTTCTTAGGAAGTTATGCCTTTCTGCTCAGCTTTCCTCCCTATCAGCTCAGTCAATGTCTCTCTATGCTCGTCTCTGATGGCTGTCATCCCTCTAGTTGTTGTCAATCATTCTCCTTGGCTTTAGTGAGCAATGTTTTCTTCTTAACACTCATTTTGTGGTTCCTTCCTCAGGTTCAGTACCTTTAGCAAAGGGAATCCTTCCCATGGCACCTCTAGGGGTGGAACCCTCCTCCAGGGTTCCTTGTCTTTGGTACTGCTACAGGGTGGTATTCCTCATGGAAAAGAGAGTTGAACAGCCACAAAGGTTTATCAACAAGCTACAGTAGCATAACACTACACTAATGTGCTTAAGCCCATTGAATTGAAAGGCTTTGCCTGTGGTTCAGTGGGCTGAAGCAACCAGCCACACCCCCTGCCTGAGATATTTAAGGCAGGCCCTCCAGCTTCCTTCAGAAGAATTTTTTCTTTGTCCCACCATCATCCTCCTCCTCTTCCAGCAGCTCGCCTCTGTCCTTGGGGTTCCTTCCTAATGTACCTTTAGCCATTGGAATCCTTCTTGCTGCATCTCTAGGGATGGAACCCTCTTCCAGGATTCCTTGTCTATGATACTCCTGTAGGGTGGTATTACCCATACAATAGAGAGGCAAACAGCCACAAAGGTTTATCAACAGGTTGTACAAGCATAACACTACAGTAAGTTGTGTAAGCTCATTGAAACATATGTATGCATTCCTGATACTGTATATCCACAAGCTCCTGACTGCCAATATGCCAGGGAGGGCGATGACTGCAATTGATAGAGGCTTTTGAAAGTTCCTCTTTCACATATAAAATCTGCTGGAACATAGAAACATAGAAATTGATGGCAGATAAGGACCACAAGGCCCATCTAGTCTGACCATTTTTCCTGTCTACTGTAAGAGCTGCAGAACCTAGTGATCTCCAGATTTATCTCCTTGTTCCTATTGCTAGGGTTCCCCTACGCTTGCCCCATGCATGTTTGAATCTCCCCACTGTGTTTGCCCCACCACCTCTGCTAGAAGTCTATTCCATGCATCCAACACCCTTTCTATAAAGAAATGCTTCCTCACACTTAGAGATTGGTGAAGTCGGCAAACTCTGCTCTGCAAAATATTTTGCACATTTTGTGAAATACTTTGTAAATGTGAAGTGCGAAATTCTGCCCATGACATGCAGAATTTTGCCCATGAAGTACAGAATTTCACCCACAATGGCAGAATTTCACCCACGAACAGTGGAATTTCACTACACGCATGTAAAATTCCATCGAGCATGGAGAAATTCTGCACTTTGCAGGTAAAATTCAGCACCTTGTGAGTGAAATTCCACATATCACAGGCAGAATTTTGTAAATTTGCACCCATGAAATCTTTCATGGATTGCTCGAAATTTGCAAATGTTTTGAACAGCAAAATTGCTGACTTCGCTGGAACTTCACTGGCAAAATTAAACTTTGGCATATCTCTACTCATGTTACCCCTTAGTATACCCCCTTCCAACCTCATATCATGCCCCTCATTCCTGGACATCTCCTTTTTTGAAAGATTTTACCCTCCAGTACTCTCTTTATGTCTTTTAGAAATTTGTAGGTTTCAATTGTAGCTCTCCTGTCTCTCCTCTCTTCCAGGGGATACATATTGAGACCTCCCAGTCTCTCCTCATATGACTTTGGGCACAGGCACTGCACCATCTTTGTTGCCCTTCTTTGAACTGCCTCCACCCTGTCTATGTCATTATGGAGATGTGGCCTCCAGAACTGGACAGCATATTCCAAATGAGTCCTCATCAATTATTTGTACAGTGGCATCACCACCTCCTTCCTTCAGCTAGTGATACCACTCCCTATGCACCCCAGCATCCCACCAGTTCTCTCCATAGCCATGGTACATTGTTTGGCCACCTTTAGGTCATCTGATATGATTAACCTCAAATCCTTTTCCTGTTTGGTGACCATCAGTTTCTCCCCCCATCATGTAATCCTCCCCTGGGTGCTTGTTCCCCAAATGCATGGGTTTGCACTTTTTCACATTAAATCTCAGCTTCTACACTCTGGAGCATTCTTCCAGTTTATCTATGTCCATCCTCATTATTTCCACCCCTCCCAGAGTGTCCACCCTGTTGCAGATCTTAGTGTCATCAGCTAAGAGGCACACCATATTTTTGTGGTTGCGTCCCCCTGTACTGTGGAACTGATGTCTGAGTGACACCATCTACACTAGCAGCCATCCCCAAAAAGTTACCATATTAAGGTACTGCATTTCAGAATTTCACCTTTACCTCGGTATCATTCAAAGTACCACAGTAGTTGAAGTGTTACCTTATTCAACTGATTATGCACAATAAGATAATATTTCATCTAGTGAAATATCTTGGGTGATACTGTGATAAGGGGGAGAGCTGTAATGCAGTATCTTAATGTTGTAAATGTTTCTGTAGTAAAGCAGAAGGTTAGGATTGCTACCACTGTATGTACATCAAGTGACCTGTTTAAGATCAGACTGAAAACATTTTTTTGTTGGGGCAAACCATCCTTGCTAAGGTTGCAGTTACCGTTAAACAATTATTTCTTTCAAGATTGATGCCAATATGGCAATTTGCATGTTAGGCCTCTGCAAATATGTGTAATTTGTACATTGTTTATCATATGATGTGTTGTTTCCCCTGGTGCTCTTTGTTTGCTTTTGTGATAATGCATACACTTTGAGCTAAAGGAAAGGCACATTTAATGAATACAAATCACTACCAAAAACCCACTATATTATGTGACAATCCACAATGCAGAAAAGACCAACTATTTGGTGTTGTCAACCACAACTGCAACTTATCAGATTACAACCTGCCCCATCTGATCCAAGAACCTAAACAGGGTTGTGACTGTTTAGCAGTTGAATGGGAGACTTCCAATGAACAATAGTGACTGCAGGAAGTGTTGTTGGTAGCTCTGCAAAGGCACTCTCCACTTGGTTATTAGTAACCATACCATACCAATTCAAAGCATAATGTTTGCAGCACACTTTGCTGCTGTGAGTTTCCATCTTTCAGAAGAGATGTTAAACCGAGGTCCCATCTGCCTGTTGTAAAGGTTGTCCATCTTGATGTTAGAGATCCCAGGGAACATCCCTAAAAGATTAGGAAGAATGTTAGGTGTTTTAATAAATGTCTCCACCTACTAATCCACCAGCAGAGTAACCTGGGTTAATATTAATTGGTTTCCAAGAAAAACAACAACTCTCCTTCAAAGAAAGATGAAGACTCAAAAAAACACTCTAGGTTAATAGGGAAGTGCACTTGAAGTATACCTCAGAGCTGAAATCTGTTACTGCAAACTGTACAAAAAATAACCATTTGTTGGAGTGAGGTTAGCACTTGTTAGCATTCACTGCACAGGGTCTTACATGTTTTAAAGAATACCCTTTATTGTAAATACAGTTTCCAGCAACTACAATTTGAAAAACTGAAGATTCAGCAATACAGTTCACCACTTTATAAGCAGGGTCTGTTGGAACATGGTGTGCAATGCACTTACAGCTCCAGCTCTCTCTTATCCTGATGTGCACAAAACCAAAGTGCATGCTCGAAGGTCGAAACTATGAACGAAACCACAAGGCTGGTAATTACTGATAGCACACACTATTATGACTAAAAAAATAAAAAAAAATGCTGGTATAATGCTGGTGCAATGCCAGGACGACCTGCCTGCATGATGTCCTGGTAGAGCGCTTATGTATTGACCTGCGTTAGGTCATCGTCAAAGCGTACTACCAATAGGGAAGTCTGATGTTCTTAAGGTGTAAAATTAAAGTGACAATCACGCAGAATAGCACACTATCTTACAAAATAACTTTTAAAACCTGCACATCAAAACAGAGAGACTGCACACCCAATTATGTATAAAAAGCAGCACCTCAATACTACATCTAAAGTGCATAACAATTTACCACACTATACTAAGTGTGATTATCAGTCTTAGTGGTGCTTACTGTAAAAAGACACACCACTACTACTGCAGTATTATGCAATTACCATGATCAAAAAGACTTTAGAAGGAAAATTATTTTAGATACGGCTTCTCAAACCCAAAGACTTCCTAAATTGCCATTCAGAATAATTATTACTTATTAGAAATCTAATACATATACACATTTTAAACATACACATTATAAAATAGGCACCACAAAGGAAAAATGAATCACTAGGAGACAGAGCCGGCAAGTCTACTGTCCCTAGGAGACAGAGCTGACAAGTCTAATCTCTCATTAAATGACATATGAACAGCTCATTGAAAACAAGAAATAATTCATATTCTTGGAGAGAGAGACAGCTAGTCTTATCTCCATGGGAGACAGAGCCAACAATTCTAATCTCCCCAAAATTAGGTCTAAGCACCAAAAAATTGGTGTAATGAGCAGAACGTCTTTACCAGAGAAAAACACAGGATAGAAAAAGAGAAAGTGGAAGAAAAGGGGGAAAAGGAAGGAGAACAAAAGAAGGAGGGTACGGGAGGGAAGGGGAGGGAAGGGAGGAAGGGAGGGAGAGAGGGATGGGGATGGGGAGCAAGAGTGAAAAAAGAGAGAGAGAAAAGAAAAAAGAGGGAGAGAGAGAAAAAGAGGTGAAGTGGACAATTTTGACTGGAGATGAAATGGACAGTTATCTTCCAAGAGAAAGTTTTTGTAGAGGAATGTCTTTATTTAAACCTTGAGGAACCAGACAGTTTAATTCATAAATCCAGTATGCTTCCCTCTGTAAAAGTAGAAGTCCCAAGTCACCTCCTCTTAAGCCAGTATCCACTTTTTCAATGCCAACAAACTTGAGTGATGCTGGAGACCTGTGTCTCACTTGTTTGCAGTGCCTTGCCATAGCATACTCTAAGTTAGAGTTTCTGATTTCTCCTTTTGTGCTCGCCTATCCTGCATTTTAATGCCAGTTTAGTTTGTCCCGCATAGCTCATTCTGCAAGGACACAGCAGCATATAAATCACTCCCATCGTGCTGCAATTTATGAACGCATAGATCTGGAATCTCTTTCCTGATCTTGGATGGTTAAAAGTTCTAGTGTCATGGGTGTTAGAACAATGGACACAGTGTCCACATCTGTAGTTCCCTAAAGGTGGTGGTGTTACGTCAGACTGAATTACTTCCCAGGGTTTCCTAATGATTTTGCCAATTTTTGGTGCTATTGGATTGTATTCTGTAATGAAGGACAACACGGTATCACTTTCTTTCTTCACTACTGGCTCAACTAATGTTTCCTCTATCCAACTCATCAACTTCCACGATAGAACTGAGAAGTAAATCAGGTTCATACCCTCTGTTAATGAACTGTTCTATTAGATCTCATTTAGCTACTTTAAACTGTGTCTCAGATGAGCAGATTCTATGAGCTCTAATATACTGCCCCTTCAGTATATTCTTAGTAATACTCTCAAGGTGACAGCTGCCCCTCTTTAAAAGTGTATTTCTGGAGAGAGACTTCCTATACAGACCAATTTGCAAACTTTCCTGATGATTAACATGCTTATTAGACTGTAGCCTTTATTTTTTCATATTGTTTTTGTGGGTGTTTTTTGTGGCAACTGTTATGGCAGTGGAGACAGAGGGGTACAAGTATGCATATTTTTTCTCTCCATGTAAATGCTTAAGCGCAATGTTATGTCTCACCTTAAAGTGACTGAGCCAGCTGTTGCTAAGCTCAAAATCTTGCTTACCCATTGCTAATGCTAGATTTCTAGCTTTCTCTTGAAGCAACAGGCCAGAAACGGGCATATCAGAACCCCTGGTGTGTTCAAACCATCTAAAAAGGGCATCATCAACTTCTTGATCCTTCCCCTCTCTCTTTCTTTTTCTTTTAAGATTACCATTTGTCTAGAACTCTCACGTAATCTGATTTTTGTTTTTAACCACATGGCATATCTGACTCTGGGAAACATCCAGTTGCCTTGCCACATCAGTTTGTGAAGTCCCAGGGCTAGATAACAAATTCAAGGCTCTTACTTTATCTGCTAGTGAAAGCTCTGTTCTTTTCTTAGGAGTCTCTGCCATTATGTAGCGATTGTACAGACAGCATGGTATGAATGGGACACAACTGCAGAGTTTTATACAGAATGATGATCCTATTAAGCACCTATTTAACCAGCATTTGGGCTATTGAAGCAGGTGCTTTGATGGAAATGAATTCAGGGGTAATTAAATGACTGATTAGCTGTAGAGTAAGCACGGGATAAATGGAGTAATCATGAGGCCAGACAGCTGCAACACTCGAAAAAGTATGCTTTTAAAAGGGCGGGCTGCATGCTTTAAAGCGAGCATGTTTTAATGGGAAACATTGACTAGGAATCCGGGAATGGAAATTTTGTGCGATTAAGCATTTTTTTCTAATAAGCGGTATGCGATTAACTGGGTTTGACTGTAATTATATTGAACAGCAATTTAGGTGTTTGGGTTTGAGAAGCCATATCTAAAATAATTGTACTTCTAAAGTCTTTTTGATCATGGTAATTGCACAATACTGCAGTGGTAGTGGTGTGTCTTTTTACACTGAGCACCATGGAGACTGATAATCACACATAGTAGAGTGTGATAAATTGTTATGCACTTTAGATGTAGTATTGAGGTGCTGTTATTTATACATAATTGGGTGTGCAGTTTATCCATTCTGATGTGCAGGTTTGAAAAGTTATTTTGTAACATAGTGTGCTATTCTGGGTGATTGTCACTTTAATTTTACACTTTAAGAATATCAGACTTCCCTATTTGTAGAACGCTCTGACAAATGACCTAACACAGGTCGATACGTAAGTGCTCTACCAGGAAGTCATGCAAGCAGGTTGTCCCAGCATTGCACCAATGTTACACTAGCAGTTTTGTTTATTTTTTTAGTCCTAATAGTGTGTGCTATCAGTAATTACCAGCCTTGCATTTTCGGTAGTAGTTTTGACCTTCGAGCAGGCACTTTGGTTTTGTGCATCACAGGATAAGAGAGAGCTGGAGCTGTAAGTGCATTGCACGCCGCGCTCCAACAGACCCTGCTTATAAAGTGGTGAGCTATATTGCTGAATCTTCAGTTTTACAAATTTTAGTCACTGGAAACTGTATTTACAATAAAGGATATTCTTTAAAAAAATCTAAGACTCTGTGCAGTGAATGCTAACAAGCGCTGACCTCACTCTAACAAATGGCTATTTGTTGTACAGTTTGCATGAATTGGTTTGCATTGGGAAATAGAGAGTAGGAGAGCTGCTGTGTAGCTGGATGAGAAGGGACTTGGTAAGGCTGGAGGAATGGTCAAACATATGGCAGCTTAGATTCAACAAAAAGAAGTGCAAAGTAATGCACCTGGGAAACAAAAACCCAGGGGAAGAGTACACAATGGGGGTGGTATAACCAACAACAAAAATGGAAAGGGACCTGGGGGTAGTCATATCAGGTGACCTAAAGGTAAGCAAGTAATGTGAGAAGGCAGTAAGGATGGTAGGGGGGATACTGGGATGTACAGGGAAAGGCAACACCAGTAGAAAACAAGAAGTTGTTATCCCTCTGTACAGACAATTGATTAGACCCCATCTGGAGTACTATGTGCAGGACTGGAGACCCCATCTCTTCAAGGACATAAACAGGATGGAGGCAGTCCAGAAGAAGGCAAATACAGCGGTGCAGGGTCTGCAACAGATGCCAAACGAAGAGATGCTAAAGTAGCTTAATATGTATACTGGGAAACAAAAACCCAGGGGAAGAATACACAATGGGGTGGAGGTAGTAACAACAACAAAAATGGAAAGGGACCTGGGGGTAATCATGTCAGATGACCTTAAGGTTGGCAAGCAATGTGAGAAGGTGGTAGGGAGGGCTGGGAGGATACTGGGATGTATAGGGAGAGGCATCACCAGCAGAAAACAGGAAGTCATTATCCCTCTGTACAGACAGTTGGTGAGACCCCATCTGGAGTACTGCGTCCAGTTCTGGAGACCCCATCTTCACAAGAACATAGACAGGATGGAGGCAGTTCAGAGGAGGGCAACTGAAATGGTGCAGGGTCTTCAAGAGAAGCCATATGAGGAGAGGCTAAAGGAGCTTAATATGTATACACTTGAAGAAAGGAGGGAGAGGGGGGACATGACAGAAATGTTTAAGTACCTCAGTGGAATCAACAAAGTCAAGAGGGTCACATCTTTCAGAAAAGAGATGTGCAAAGAACAAGGGGACACAATTTGAAGATAGAGGGGATGGCTAGGGCAATGGGAGGGAAGTATTCCACAGAGGATGGTGGACATGGAACAGCCTTCCTGAGGAGGTTGTGGGGTCTAAAACTGTGGGAGAATTCAAGAATGCATTAGACAGACATAAGGCAATTTTGTGGGGGGGAAGAAATAGGCTGTTGGTTAAATAGGATCTGCAACTTATCCTCTAGGTAGGGAAATGGGCAGACTAGGTGGGCCAAGCAGTCCTTATCTGCCATCAAAGTCTATGTTTCTGTGTTTCTATACCCTTGAGGAAAGGAGGGGGGGGGCATGATTGAACTTTCAAGTAGCTCAAGGGAATCAACAAAGTCCAAGAGGGAAGCATCTTTCAGAAAAAGAAATGTGCAAGAACAAGGGGACACAGTTTGAAGATAGAGAGGGGATGCCTCAGGGGCAATGTGAGGAAATATTTTTTGTCAGAGAGGATGACGGACTCATGGAAAGGCCTTCCTGAAGGGGTCATGGGGTCAAAGACAGTAGGGGAATTCAAGAATGCATGGGATAGACATAAGGCAATTCTAGTGGTGGGTAGGAAAAAGTAGGCTGTTGGTTAACTAGTATCTGCAGCTTATCCATCAGGTAGGGAAATGGGCAGACTAGGTGGGTCAAGCAATCGTTATCTACCAGCAAAGTCTATGTTTCTAGTGTACTGCTGGTGAATGGCTGCTGCATTCCACTTCAGAGTTGGCCGAACTCTCGGTGATTGTTTGATGGGAGTGCTGTATCAATTTCTAAGTGGTTTTTGATGCTTGTATGAAATATGATAAATAAATGATTATTATTGAAGAGCCCCTGACACCGTTTTGCATTGGTGTTCTTGGCATGTTTTTAAGTGCTGTAGGAATTTTAACTAATGCCAGCTCTTCAGTTTCTTTTTTTTTTTTTTGTTTTTGCTTTTAATTTTTTACTGTTAGGATCTGCTGACTGTTCCTCTTCAAATTCCCACCACAGCCTGTTTGGTTGAGCATGAGTGCTTAGCTGACGTCATTTGTAGGTAGTGTATTGGTTGCTGTAGCCTGCTAGTGGTTACTGTGGCTCTGAAATGAGTATCACAGCAGTTACAGACAGTGCCAGCTCTGAAAGCCTTTACTACGATCAAGATTTTGATTGTACCGACAATCAGAATGGGACTGCTGCATTATTTGTCAATAGTAGATTTATTTTGCCATATCAGTTTGAGCCTGTCCTCACAGATGAGAGTAAGGGAAGTTACAGCCAGTAAGCTAACAAAAGTTTGTTTATTGATTGATTGTTTATTGAGAAAGAATCAGAATTACAACCTTTGAGCTAAAAGCTCCTTTACAAAGGATCCTCATCATACAAAGGAAGGGGGAGACAAATACTGTACAAATACAGAAGAGACAGTAGCAGCGAGGAGGCATTGTCAAGTGCAAGGCAAATTAGAACATGAAAGTATATCATATTACTGAGTAATGAATGCATAAGCATCACAAAATATGTAAGTATCACATAATACATGCTGAAGGTACATAGTACAGGAGGGAGCAGTCACAAGGCAGAGTAGTTACAAGTACTAGAGTCCATGTCAGTACAATGTTAAGAATTCACCAATAGCAACTTGATAGCACTGTCAATATCCTAGAGAGTGCAGTTGAGGAAGACCAGTACAGCTGGAAGGGTAGGCTAGACTAGTAGGATGAGGGGAAACAGCAATAGGAAGTATGCTAGGCTAGTAGTTAGAAGTGGTCACAAACGAGAGAGCAGGTGGGGGCTAAGTGGGTGAGAGGGTGGTGGGAGAGGGAGTATAGATTATTTCTTTATAGAAACTGGAATGACAAAAAAAAAAAAAACTATGCACTAAAGCTCACTTACAGAGGGTCCACATCAAAAGGGAGGGATGATAAGGGGAAAAACAGTAGCAGCCAGCAGGCACTATCATTAGCACATCAAACAGCATATAAATAAGAATCATGTCAGGGTATGTGCAAAGGTCCTTCAGGTGCAGAATTAGACACACCTAGAAGCCACTGAAAGCCTTGTATGGGTATGCAGGTGGTAAGGGAGGAAAGTAAGCTGGGGGTAACAGGTGGTGTCAGAAGTAGATCCTACAAAGGGATTCAGGTGAGACGCTAGGGAGATTGAGGGGAAAGTGGGGAGTTGTATGACCAGTGAAGGTCAACTGGCCAGGGCACAGAGTGCCATACAAGGTCCAGGTCGGAGGAGAATATCTGAAACAGAAGCAAAGTTCAGGGGGAGATACAGTTCCTGAACTCTGTTTAAAAGTGGCTAAGGTGTGTGATGCTCATTACAGAGTGAGGGAGCTCATTTAGCCAGGTAGTGGCCCAAACTGCTAAGGCTCGCCTCCCTGGGGCAGTTCTTCTGAACGGCACTGCTAAGACATGTTTCATATCACTTCTAGTTGTGTGTTCTGCCAGGGCAGCCTGAAATAGAGCCTGTAAGAGGGGAGGTGTAAGCCCAAGAAGGGTCTTCTTTCCTAGGAAGCAGGAGTGGAGGCTGATTTGTTCCATGTGGGGAAGTCATTTAGTCCTAATGCATAGTTCGCACGTATGCACAAAGTGGTTGGCATTTAGAACAAGTCTACAAACCTTGTTAAGAGTGGTGTGGCCTCTGCGCAGGCTGGTTTCGGTAGCTGCACCATACACCATGATTC
The DNA here is from genome assembly GCA_016271365.2 of Neoceratodus forsteri. Classification (NCBI taxonomy): domain Eukaryota; kingdom Metazoa; phylum Chordata; order Ceratodontiformes; family Ceratodontidae; genus Neoceratodus; species Neoceratodus forsteri. The sequence continues at coordinate 981,262,850 of CM028131.1, read as the reverse complement.
CAAAGTCCAGGATTGGTAGGATAGTCCATCTGAGTGCCTGAAACCTTGCTTCGAGAGTGAGGCATGACTGGTGCCTGTATAGTGCCCCAAGTTTCCTATTGGCGGCAGTGGTGATGTTGTGTATATGTACATCATAAGTGAGGGACACATAAATAGTGCTACCTATATATCAGAATGATGCCACCTGCTCAAGGGTGGAGTGAGGGGTATCAGTGATATTGAAGGGTGCAGTAGACCTTTTCTTTTGCTGACCAGTGAAGAGCATGGTCTTGGTCTTTTAACTGCTGAGAACAAGTAGGCTATCCTTGAACCAGTCCTGCAGGAGGTTAAAGTTGTGCTGCAGGTTATTAGTGAGTGGTGCTTGACAGGAGTCCCGAGAGAATACAACCATGTCATCAGCAGATAGCATGATCCTAGTGGTGGGGCATGCTTCCGATAGGTTGTTCACAAAGAGACTGAACAGAAGTGGCCCCAGTATAGATCCTGGGAGCCCCCCATTGTGACTTCATGTGTCTTAGAGGTGTTTCTATTAATTTTCATCCACTGTGTGCACCCTGTTAGTTAACTAGTGAACAATTTGACTGTGTTGGGTGACAGTCCTAAACAACTTAACCAAAGTAACAGCAACTGGTGATCAATAAGGTCGAAGGCCTTGGTTAGGTCTATAAAGATTGCACCCACTAGTTGGCCTTGGTCAAGAGACTCATGCACGTAGCCCGTGAAATCAATTAGGGCAGTATTGGTGCTGTGCATCTTGGGAAAACCATGCTGCTGTAGGCAAAGGAGGTCATATTTATGCAGATGATCCTTAAATTGGTAGGCCATGATTCTTTCAAGTGCTTTTGAGAGAAAGGACAGGATCGAGATTGGTCTACAATTGGATACTGTTAAGAAGAATTTTAACAGTGTTCTAATCAAGTGTGGAGCCCAATGCCTTGAATGTTGCTCGACTAGCAAATTCTGAGTGGTAAGTAATTTTTTTTCTTCTTTTCTGTTATATTTACAAGCACCATATGGTGCAAAGTCCATGAATTACTTCATCGTATGCTGGTTGTGTTACTAGATGAATGCCTTCAGCCCCACCCCACATCCTTAAGGACTAAAGTACAGTACTGTAAATGTAATTGAATATGTTATGTGGTGTGTATGGCTTTTTCAGTCTATTTTTTACTGTTTTTGTTTTATTTTTATTTTTTTTATTTAACATTTCTCTCACAGCATCATCATACTCACATTACTCTGATTTTACAGGTAGAAAGTGAGCTACAGAGAGTGTGTGAGAGAGAGAGAGAGAGAGAGAGAGGAAGTAGTGCGTGCTAACACTGATTTCTCCTGCCGCACGTGTGTTCTCTTTGATGACTTTTCTGCATCGGAATGTCAATATGTTTGTGTTGCTGTTTTACTGTTTTTTTGGGGGTTTTTTAATCTGTATAGAGCATAGCACCTCGCTGTTACCTGTCTGTGTCTGAGAGGTGTTGTGATCATACCTGCTCTCATAAGCCTTACCAAACTGATCAAGAATTTGAGCAGGGAAAGTAAGATTTCATTTATTATTTTGTGGACTTTTTGTGTGAACTCCTACTTTGTGCTTTACTTTCATTGTCAGATCTTTCCTCCAGATGTTGACTGCAGTTCAAAAATATATGTGAGGTGGGTCTGGATCACTTGTGGTTTTATTTTAAAATTGTTCCCTAATTAGCTGCCCACAGTCATGTTGGCATATTGGAGATCCAACGGATTAAATTTTCATCATGGTCCTTGACTGCAAATTATCCATTATGGTTTGCCACACTGCCTCTCCCCCCTCTCTTCTCCACCTGCCCTTCTGGGTCACCCGTTTACACAACCTAACCCCATCCTGCTTCTGCTACACTCATGCACTATAAATGGTTCTATTGCATTATTACTGTTTTGTATGTTTATATGTTCTTTTGTATGATTTTGGACATGTATTATAATTTACCCAATGTTCCACTACTGTTTATTGTACAATACCTTGTGCTCCAACTGTTGCACAATCTTACAATGTTGTATTGTTTGTACTACCCATATACTATTGTAACTGATCATCCTTCACAATCCTATGTAACCCCTCCCCAGGACATACTATGAGACAAGCAACTTGTTGTTCAGTGTGCCCTCCTGGTGAAACATTTCAATAAATAAATAAAAAAATTACTGTTAGGGGTCAAGCTGCTAGTGATTGTACCGTGAGGTGAATGTGGATTATGCTGTTGACTGGCACTCTGACATCCTGCATGGCACGACCAACTGCAACATGCAGTATTTGTTAGGAACATGGATTGATGTGTGAAAAGTGTGAAGGAGGGGTGTTGCTTTATGAGGCACCATGGATGTTAGTGTACAAGCGGTGGAAACGCAGCACTCATTTGCATGCAAGATGCATGCATAAAAGGCAAATGCTAGTCAATGTATGGTGACACTAACCTTTAGACAGACTCCTCTAATGATGGGAGACCCCACTTTTGGTTCAATTGCTGGGGCTGAGGTTGCTGATCATAGCACATGTAACCCCCCGTTCTGTGGGGTTACTGGAATCCCATCACTGTCTGTGTTAGGTAGGTAGGGCAGCTGGTGAATAACTAATTAAATAGATTTTCACCTGCTCCTTCTCCATTAACTTGGTCTCAGCTGAGAGCACAGAGGTGATGTCATTTAGAGCTCTTGCAGCAGCATAAGCCACAATAGCTAGCTATGAGGGGGGACTTTTAGAATATTCAGTCAGTCTGCAGAAGTCTGTGAGAGTGAGCAGTGGAGGAGTAAGGAGCTGTAGTGTGGGCTCTGAGGAGAGCCTACTTTTTCTCCTAGAAGTTAGCAAGGCATTTGACACAGTCCCACACAAAAGATTAATAGTCAAATTAACCAGCCTGGGAGTGGGTCCCAGGGTGGTAGCCTGGGTAAAACATTGGCTGGACAACAGGACACAGAATGTAATTGTAAATGGAGTCCACTCTGAAGAAAGAGGGGCTACTAGTGGGGTACCGCAGGGTTTAGTACTGGGTCCAGTCCTTTTAAATGTCTTTATAAGTGACATTGCAGAGGGACTGGAAGGAAAAGTATGCCTCTTTGCAGATGAGACAAAGATCTGCAACAGGGTTGATACACAAGGAGGCATGGAAAGGATGAGAAGGGACATGGCAAGGTTGGAGGAATGGTCAGAAGTATGGCAGCTTAGATTCAATGCAAAGAAGTGCAAAATAATGCACCTGGGAAACAAAAAACCAGTGGAAGATTACACAATGGGGAGGTAGTAATAACAACAAAAATGGAAAGAGACCTGGGGATACTCATATCAGATGACCTTAAGGTTAGCAAGCAATGTGAGAAGGCAGTAGGGAGGGCTGGGGGAATACTGGGATGTATAGGGAGAGGCATCACCAGCAGAAAACAGGAAGTTGTTATACCCCTGTACAGACAGTTGGTGAGACCCCATCTGGAGTACTGCATCCAATTCTGGAGACCCCATCTCTAGAAGGATATAGACAGGATGAAGGCAGTTCAGAGGAGGGCAACTAAAATGGTACAGGGTCTGCAAGAGACTAAAGGAGCTTAATATGTATACCCTTGAGGAAAGGATGGGGGGGGACATTATAGAAATGTTTTAAGTACCTCAGTGGAATCAACAAAGTTCAAGAGGGTAACATCTTTCAGAAAAAGAGATGTGCAAGAACAAGGGGACACAATTTGAAGATAAAGTGGGGGTGGCTCAGGGGCAATGTGAGGAAGTATTTTTTCATAGAGAGGGTGGTGGATGCATGGAACAGCCTTCCTGCGGAGGTTGTGGGGTCTAAAACTATGGGAGAATTCAAGAATGTATGGGACAGACATAAGGCAATTTTTGTGGGAGGTAGGAAGAAATTGGCTGTTGGTTAAATAGAATCTGCAGATTATGCTCTAGATAGGGAAATGGGCAGACTAAGTGGGGCAAGCGGTCCTTATCTGCTGTCAAAGTCTATGTTTCAATGTTTCTCACCCTAGTCCGAGAACCATTTGCATGCCTTGTGGAAGTGGTGGAAACCGTTTAGCAGGAGTTCCTGATATTCTCATCCCCACTGGGATGAGGAGGAGGACTGCAGAATGGATCAGAGGGGCAATCCTCTGACTTGATCCTGGACATTTGAAGCTAACTTTTGTGTACAACCATAGAAACATAGAATTTGACGGTAGATAAGGACCACTTGGCAAACCTAGTCTGCCCATTTCCCTACCTGATGGATAAGCTGCAGATTCTAGTTAATCAACAGCTTACTTCCTCCTACACCCCACTAGAATTGCCTTATGCCTGTCCCATGCATTCTTGAATTCTCCCACTGTTCCTGACTCCACAACCTCCTCAGGAAGGCTGTCCCATGCATCCACAACCCTCTCTGTGAAAAAATACTTTCTAACATTACCTCTGAGCCATCCCCCCCATCTTCAAATGGTTTCCCCTTGTTCTTGCACATCTCTTCTTCTGAAAGATACTACCCTCTTGTATTTTGTTAATTCCCTTGAGATACTTGAAAGCTATCTATGTCTCCCTCCTCCTCCTTTCCTCAAGGGTATACATATTAGCTGCTTTAGCCTCTCCTCGATAGTCTTCTGTGCAGACCCTGCATCATTTTGGTTGCCTCCTCTGAACAGCCTCCACTCTGTCTATGTCTTTGTGGAGATGGGGTCTCCAGAATTGCACACAGTACTCCAGATGGGGTCTCACTAACTGTCTGTACAGAGGGATAACAACTTCCTGTTTTCTACTGTTGTTGCCTCTCCCTATGCATCCCAGTATCCCCCCAGCACTCCTTACTGCCTTCTCACATTGCTTGTCCACCTTTAAGTCATCTGATATAATTGCTCCTAGGTCTTTTTTGATTTTTGTTGTTGTTATTAACTGCCCCCCCCCATTGTGTACTCTTCCCCTGGGTTTTTGTTTCCCAGGTGCATTACCTTGCACTTCTTTGCACTGAATCTGAGCTGCCACACATTTGACCATTCCTCCAACCGTGCAAAGTCCCTTTTCATTCTTTCCACCCCACCTAGTGTATCAACCCTGTTGCAGATCTTTGTGTCATCTGCAAAGAGACATACATTTCCTTCCAGATGCTCTCCAATGTCACTTATAAAGACATTAAAGAGGACCAGTCCCAGTACCAAACCTTGTGGTACCACACTAGTTACCCTCCTTTCTTCACTGTGGACTCCGTTTACTATTACCCTTTGTGTCCTGTTGTCCAGCCAGTTTTTTATCCAGGCTACCACCTAAGGACCCACTCCAAGGCTGGCTAACTTTCATATTAATCTTTTGTGTGAGACTGTGTCAAATGTCTTGCTAAAATCTAGGTAGGCCATATCCATAGCCCCTCCCTGGTCTACTATTTTGGTCACCCAGTCAAAGAAATCTATTAGGTTCATCTGACATGACCTTCCTGCTGTGAAATTATGCTGCCTTGGGTCCTGTGCCCCACTGGCCTCTAGGTACTCAACAATTCTTTCTTTCAGAAATTAGTCCATCATTTTCCCTACCACTGAAGTCAAACTAACTGGTCTGCAGTTTCCTGCCTCTGCCCTGTTCCCACTTTTGTGAAGTGGAATCACATTTGCCCTCCACCAGTCCTCAGGTACCACCCCATCCTCCCATGATTTGTTAAAGAGAGCAGTCAGTGGTGTTACTAGTTCTACCCTTAGTTCCTTTAGAATTCTTGGGTGAATCTCTATCAGGCCCATTGCTTTGCCACCCTCAATTTCAAGAGTTCCTTCAAACCCTTTCTTCTGTGAATGGACTGGTATCGACCCCTATTCAGAGTTTCTCTCTTGTTTGGTTTAGGTACCTCTCCCTCCTCTTCCATTGTGAATACTGAGCAGAAATATTCATTCAGTATCCCTGCTTTTTCACTGTCACCCTCTGTCCACATTACCTCCCCTTTATTAAGTCTCTGTATACCTCTCTTGGTCTTTCTTCACTCCCTAATGTACCTATAAAAGGTTTTATCCCCCTTCTTAACAGAGCTGGCTATCTTTTCCTCAGTTTGTGCCTTTGCTATTCTGACTGTCTTCCCTGCCTCCTTCTGCTTTAACTGATAAAGTTCTCTGTCCTCATCCTTCTGTGTTTCCTTATATTTCCTGAATGCTATCCTTTTCTCCTTAACCGTCCCTGCCACCTCTTTTGAGAACCATAGTGGTTTTTTCCTTCATTTTGTTTTGTTGATTTGCTTCACACAAAGGCTTGTTGCCTCTACGATGGCTGTTTTGATTATTCCCCATTGTTCCTCCACCCCTCCTTCTTGCCCATTTGCTAGTGCTTTTCTGAGGCACTCTCTCGTTTTCCCAAAGTCAGTCTTCCTAAAGTCCAATACTCTTGTTTTTGTATGGCTTGACTCTATGGCTGTGTTTATTGTGAACCACACTGTCTGGTGGTCACTTGTTCACAGATGGCTACCCACTTCTAAATCTGAGATCCTTTCTCCTTCCCCATTTGAGAGTACCAGATCTAAGATTGCTCCCTCCCAAGTGGGTTCCAACACTAGCTGTCTGAGGTATGCCCCCTGTAGGGCATCAAGAATGACCCTCCTCTTGGATGTACCTGCAGCAAAGGTACTCCAGTTAACATCTGGCATATTCAGGTCTCCCATCAACAATATCTCCCCTTTTTCTGCCATTTTAAGGATGCCTTCTATGATTTCCTTGTCCATTTCCTCCCCCTGAGATGGGGTCTGTACACAACCCCCGTGCAGATTGTGGTGCCATTTCCTGTCTCCAGGGTGACCCATAGTGACTCATCAACTTTTTGTTTACTCCTTAGTTCTGTTGCTTTAATCCCTTCCCTTATATAGAGAGCTACTCCTCCTCCTCCTCTTTTACCCACCCTGTTCCTCCTGTAGACTGTGTATCCTGATATGTTGACATCCCAGTCATGGTTCTCTGTGTACCATGTCTCTGTGACTGCTACATTATCCAGGCATCCCTCTTCCATCAAGGCCACTAGTTCAGAGAGCTTGTTGTACAGACTGCGGGCATTGGTACTCATCACCTTCCATTTGTTTTTTATGGCCTTGCCCATTTTAGCCCCATTCCTGTTCTTACTGCCTTTTTCTGCATTTATCCCTGTCCTGCTCCCCACTGACTTCTCTACCTTGGTGTTTACCCCTCAAACTACTGTGTTTTGTGGGGGAAGGCTGGGATTTCTCTGCTTCTTTTCAGTGCCTCCCCCCTTGGCTAGTTTAAATGCTTGCCAATGAAACATTTAAACCTGTCACCTAGGATCCTGGTTCTCCCCTGGACAGATGCAGACCATCGCCCCAGTATAAGCCTGCATCCCTCCAGGTGGCTCCCCAGTCCCCAATGAAGGCAAAACCCTGAGCTCCACACCAGTTTTTCAACCATTCATTGAATCCCATGGTGCAGAATACCCTAGCATCATCCTTGCCATAGACAGGCAGCACCTCCGAGAAGGTTACCATATATGCTACTTGTCTAAGGCTCCTCCCCAACTCCACAAACTACTCTTGCACCACTCTGATCCCATTCACAGCCAGGTCATTTGTCCCTAGGTGGACAATGACATCTATCTCCCTCCCTCGTGTGGCTGCTCCCATGATCCTGAGGATTCGCTTCCTGTCCCTCTGAGCCGTGGTGCCAGACAGGCACCTTACCTCCCTATCCCCTTCCTCCTCCACTTCTACTCCCCTAATGATTGAGTCCCCCACCAGGAGTTGTTTCCTTCCCCTGTGGGGTCTCATGCCACCCTGCTGTGGGTCTCCTTTGTGGAGGTTACCAGCATCCTCCTTGGTCTCCACTGCCGGTGCCTCCATAGAGGAACCACTCTTTGCCAGAACAGCATATGAATTGTGGAG